>BSYR01000007.1:26050000-28550000 GCA_030270665.1 Hibiscus trionum | reverse complement strand
ATTGGATCAAAACTTGTTTTTCGGTCCTTTTTATTGAGGTTTTGAACGAGCGGGTCTAAATGGGCCGTAAAATGGACCCGTTGGACTTTTAACTGAGTAAAAAATACCGAATTTGAGTTTTTGCAATATAATCTTGTTGAAAAGCTCGTAATCAATTATATGAACTCCTAAAATTGGATCAAAACTTGTTTTTCAGTCTATTTTGTAGAGGTTTCGGACGAGCAGGTCTAAATGGGCCTTAAAATGGACCAGTTGAACTTATAATTGCGTAAAAAGAACAGAAACTGAATTTTTGCAATATAATAGTGTTGAAAAGCTCGTAATCAACGATATGAACTCTTAAGTTTTGATTAAAACTTGTTTTGCGGTTCTTTTGTAGAGGTTTCGGACGAGCGGGTCTAAATGGGCCGTAAAATGGACCCGTTGGACTTTTAACTTAGTAAAAAGTACAAAAATTGAGTTTTTGCAATATAATCGTGTTGAAAATATCGTAATCAATTATATGAACTACTAAAATTTGATTAAAACTTGTTTTTCAGTCATTTTTGAAGAGGTTTCGGGCGAGCGGGTCTAAATGAGCCGTAAAATGGACCCGTTGGACTTTTAACTGAGTAAAAAGTACAAAAATTGAGTTTTTGCAATATAATCGTGTTGAAAAGCTCGTAATCAATTATATGAACTCCTAAAATTGGATCAAAACTTGTTTTTCGGTCCTTTTTGTAGTAGTTTCGGACGAGCGGGTCTAAATGGGCCTTAAAATGGACTCGTTGAACTTATAACTGCATAAAAAGAACATAAATTGAATTTTTGCAATACAATAGTGTTGAAAAGCTCGTAATCAACGATATGAACTCTTAAGTTTTGATTAAAACTTGTTTTGCGGTCTTTTTGTAGAGGTTTCAGACGAGCGGGTCTAAATGGGCCGTAAAATGGACCCGTTGGACTTTTAACTGAGTAAAAAGTACAAAAATTGAGTTTTTGCAATATAATCGTGTTGAAACGATCGTAATCAATTATATGAACTCTTAAAATTTGATTAAAACTTGTTTTTTAGTCATTTTTGAAGAGGTTTTGTGCGAGCGGGTCTAAATGGGCCGTAAAATGGACTTTTAACTGAGTAAAAAATACAAAAATTGAGTTTTTACAATATAATCTTGTTGAAAAGCTCGTAATCAATTATATGAACTCCTAAAATTGGATCAAAACTTGTTTTTCGGTCATTTTTGTAGTGGTTTCGGACGAGCGGGTCTAAATGGGCCTTAAAATGGACCCGTTGAACTTATAACTGCGTAAAAAGAACATAAATTGAATTTTTGTAATACAATAGTGTTGAAAAGCTCGTAATCAACGATATGAACTCTTAATTTTTGATTAAAACTTGTTTTGCGACCCTTTTGTAGAGGTTTCGGACGAGCGGGTCTAAATGGGCCGTAAAATGGACCCGTTGGACTTTTAACTGAGTAAAAAGTACAAAAATTGAGTTTTTGCAATATAATCGTGTTGAAAAGATCGTAATCAATTTTATGAACTCCTTAAATTTGATTAAAACTTCTTTTCAGTCATTTTTGAAGTGGTTTCGGGCGAGCGGGTCTAAATGGGCCGTAAAATGGACCCGTTGGACTTTTAACTGAGTAAAACATACCGAATTTGAGTTTTTGCAATATAATCTTGTTGAAAAGCTCGTAATCAATTATATGAACTCCTAAAATTTGATCAAAACTTGTTTTTCGGTCCTTTTTGTAGTGGTTTCGGACGAGCGGGTCTAAATGGGCTTTAAAATGGACCCGTTGAACTTATAACTGCGTAAAAAGAACATAAATTGAATTTTTGCAATACAATCGTGTTAAAAAGATCGTAATCAGTTATATGAACTCCTAAAATTTGATTAAAACTTGTTTATCAGTCAATTTTTAAGAGGTTTCGGGCGAGCGGGTCTAAATGGGCCGTAAAATGGACCCGTTGGACTTTTAACTGAGTAAAAAGTACAAAAATTGAGTTTTTGAAATATAATCGTGTTGAAAAGATCGTAATCAATTTTATGAACTCCTAAAATTTGATTAAAACTTGTTTTCAGTCATTTTTGAAGAGGTTTCGGGCGAGCGGGTCTAAAAGGGCCGTAAAATGGACCCGTTGGACTTTTAACTGAGTAAAACATACCGAATTTGAGTTTTTGCAATATAATCTTGTTGAAAAGCTCGTAATCAATTATATGAACTCCTAAAATTTGAATAAAACATGTTTTTCAGACATTTTTGAAGAGGTTTCGGGCGAGCGGGTCTAAATGTGCCGTAAAATGGATCCGTTGGACTTTTAACTAAGTAAAAAGTACAAAAATTGAGTTTTTGCAATACAATAGTGTTGAAAAGATCGTAATCAATTATATGAACTCCTAAAATTTGATTAAAGCTTGTTTTTCAGTCATTTTTGAAGAGGTTTCGGGCGAGTGGGTCTAAATGGGCCGTAAAATGGACCCGTTGGACTTTTAACTAAGTAAAAAATACCGAATTTGAGTTTTTGCAATATAATCTTGTTGAAAAGCTCGTAATCAAATATATGAACTCCTAAAATTTTATCAAAACCTGTTTTTCGGTCCTTTTTGTAGATGTTTCGCGCGACCGAGTCTAAATGGGCTTTAAAATGGACTCGTTGAACTTATAACTGCGTAAAAAGAATAGAAATTGAATTTTTGCAATAAAATAGTGTTGAAAAGCTCGTAATCAACGATATGAACTCTTAAGTTTTGATTAAAACTTGTTTTGCTGTCCTTTTTGTAGAGGTTTCGGACGAGCGGGTCTAAATGGGCCGTAAAACGGACCCGTTGGACTTTTAACTGAGTAAAAAATACAAAAATTGAGTTTTTGCAATATAATCGTGTTGAAACGATCGTAATCAATTACATGAACTCCTAAAATTTGATTAAAACTCGTTTTTTCAGTCATTTTTTAAGAGGCTTCGGGCGAGCGGGTCTAAAAGGGCCGTAAAATGGACCCGTTGGATTTTTAACTGAGTAAAAAATACAGAAATTGACTTTTTGCAATATAATCTTGTTGAAAATCTCGTAATCAATTATATGAACTCCTAAAATTGATCAAAACTTGTTTTTCTGTCCTTTTTATAGTGGTTTCGGACGAGCGGGTCTAAATGGGCCTTAAAATGTACCCGTTGAACTTATAACTGCGTAAAAAGAACATAAATTGAATTTTTGCAATACAATAGTGTTGAAAAGCTCATAATCAACAATATGAAATATTAAGTTTTGATTAAAACTTGTTTTGCGGTCCTTTTTGTAGAAGTTTCAGACGAGCGGGTCTAAATGGGCCGTAAAATGGACCCGTTGGACTTTTAACTGAGTAAAAAGTAAATAAATTGAGTTTTTGCAATATAATCGTGTTGAAAAGATCGTAATCAATTATATGAACTCTTAAAATTTGATTAAAACTTGTTTTTCAGTCATTTTTGAAGAGGTTTCGGACGAGAGGGTCTAAACGGGCCTTAAAATGGACCCGTTGAACTTATAACTACGTAAAAAGAATAGAAATGAATTTTTTGCAATACAATCGTGTTGAAAAGATCGTAATCAGTTATATGAACTCCTAAAATTTGATTAAAACTTGTTTTTCAGTCATTTTTGAAGAGGTTTCGGGCGAGCGGGTCTAAATGGGCCGTAAAATGGACCCGTTGGACTTTTAACCGAGTAAAAAATACAAAAATTGAGTTTTTGCAATATAATCGTGTTGAAAAGCTCGTAATCAATTAAATGAACTCCTGAAATTAGATCAAAACTTGTTTTTCGGTCCTTTTTGTAATGGTTTCGGACGAGCGGGTCTAAATGGGCCTTAAAATGGACCCGTTGAACTTATAACTGCGTAAAAAGAACATAAATTGAATTTTTGCAATACAATATTGTTGAAAAGCTCGTAATCAACGATATGAACTCTTAAGTTTTGATTAAAACTTGTTTTGCGGTCCTTTTTGTAGAGGTTTCGGACGAGCGGGTCTAAATGGGCCGTCAAATGGACTTGTTGGACTTTTAACTGAGTAAAAAGTACATAAATTGAATTTTTGCAATACAATAGTGTTGAAAAGCTCGTAATCAACAATATGAACTCTTAAGTTTTGATTAAAACTTGTTTTGCGGCCCTTTTTGATGAGGTTTCGGACGAGAGGGTCTAAATGGGCCGTAAAATGGACTCATTGGACTTTTAACTAAGTAAAAAGTACATAAATTGAGTTTTTGCAATATAATCGTGTTGAAAAGATCGTAATCAATTATATGAACTCCTAAAATTTGATTAAAACTTGTTTTTCAGTCATTTTTGAAGAGGTTTCGTGCGAGCGGGTCTAAATGGGCCGTAAAATGGACCCGTTGAACTTTTAACTAAGTAAAAAATACCGAATTTGAGTTTTTGCAATATAATCTTGTTGAAAAGCTCGTAATCAATTATATGAACTCCTAAAATTGGATCAAAACTTGTTTTTCGGTCCTTTTTATAGAGGTTTCGAACGATCGGGACTAAATGGGCCTTAAAATTGACCCGTTGAACTTTTAACTAAGTAAAAAGAACAGAAATTGAATTTTTGCATTACAATAGTGTTGAAAAGCTCGTAATCAACGATATGAACTCTTAAGTTTTGATTAAAACTTGTTTTGCGTACCTTTTGTAGAGATTTCAGACGAGTGGGTCTAAATGGGCCGTAAAATGGACCCGTTGGACTTTTAACTAAGTAAAAAATACCGAATTTGAGTTTTTGCAATATAATCTTGTTGAAAATCTCGTAATCAATTATATGAACTCCTAAAATTGGATCAAAACTTGTTTTTCGGTCCTTTTTGTAGAGGTTTCGAACGAGCGGGTCTAAATGTGCCGTATAATAGACCCGTTGGACTTTTAACTGAGTAAAAAATACCGAATTTGAGTTTTTACAATATAATCTTGTTGAAAAGTTCGTAATCAATTATATGAACTTCTAAAATTGGATCAAAACTTCTTTTTCGGTCCATTTTGTAGAGGTTTCTGACGAGCGGGTCTAAATGGGCCTTAAAATGGACCCGTTGAACTTATAACTGCGTAAAAAGAATAGAAATTGAATTTTTGCAATACAATAGTGTTGAAAAGCTCGTAATCAACGATATGAATTGTTAAGTTTTGATTAAAACTTGTTTTTCCTTCCTTTTTGTAGAGGTTTCGGACGAGCGGGTCTAAATGGGCCGTAAAATGGACCTGTTGGACTTTTTTTTGTTGAAGAAAAGGCCTCATTAAAAACCCCTACTAATGTCCTTCAAGCAGAGCTAGAGGACCCTAAAAAGGGGAAAAGAGTGCCTAAGTATTATTATATCATAGAGAAATTTGTTACAAGATGATTGATACATGTAGGAATATCAAAAGTAAAAGACATGGAAGACATAGAACTCAGCGAGTATGTAGCCAAAGTATGGGCCACATGGTTTGCGTCACGGCGTACAAAAGAAACAGAAGCTGAATCAAAAGCATGAAGAGACTCTCGAATCTGATGAAGAAGAGGTCCCAAAGTAGAAAGGTCCAGCCCTGGATTGTTGATCCTATTTGCAAGAGAAGCACAGTCAGTTTCAATCAAGATCCGATTCCATCCTTGAGATCGGGCAAAGGTGATCAAAACTTATTTTTCGGTCATTTATATGAACTCCTAAAATTTGATCAAAACTTATTTTTCGGTCATTTTTGAAGAAGTTTCGGGCGAGCGGGTCTAAATGGACCCGTTGAACTTATAACTACGTAAAAAGAACATAAATTAAATTTTTGCAATACAATCGTGTTGAAAAGATCGTAATCAGTTTTATGAACTCCTAAAATTTGATTAAAACTTGATTTTCAGTCATTTTTGAAGAGGTTTCGGGCGAGCGGGTCTAAATGGGCCGTAAAATGGACCATTAGACTTTTAACTGTGTAAAAAGTACAAAAATTGAGTTTTTGCGATATAATCGTGTTGAAAAGATCGTAATCAATTATATGAACTCCTAAAATTTGATTAAAACTTGTTTTTCAGTCATTTTTGAAGAGGTTTCGGACGGGCGGGTCTAAATGGACCCGTTGAACTTATAACTACGTAAAAAGACATAAATTAAATTTTTGCAATACAATCGTGTTGAAAAGATCGTAATCAGTTTTATGAACTCCTAAAATTTGATTAAAACTTGATTTTCAGTCATTTTTGAAGAGGTTTCGGGCGAGCGGGTCTAAATGGGCCGTAAAATGGACCATTGGACTTTTAACTGTGTAAAAAGTACAAAAATTGAGTTTTTGCGATATAATCGTGTTGAAAAGATCGTAATCAATTATATGAACTCCTAAAATTTGATTAAAACTTGTTTTTCAGTCATTTTTGAAGAGGTTTCGGGCGAGCGGGTCTAAATGGGCCGTAAAATGGACCCGTTGGACTTTTAACTGAGTAAAAAAATACCGAATTTGAGTTTTTGCAATATAATCTTGTTGAAAAGCTCGTAATCAATTATATGAACTCCTAAAATTTGATCAAAACTTGTTTTTCGGTCCTTTTTGTAGAGGTTTCGGGCGAGCGGGTCTAAATGGGCCTTAAAATGGACCCGTTGAACTTATAACTGCGTAAAAAGAACAGAAATTGAATTTTTGCAATACAATACTGTTGAAAAGCTCGTAATCAACGATATGAACTCTTACGTTTTGATTAAAACTTGTTTTGCTGTCCTTTTTGTAGAGGTTTCGGACGAGCGGGTCTAAATGGGCCGTAAAATGGACCCGTTGGACTTTTAACTAGGTAAAAAATACAGAAACTGAGTTTTTGCAATATAATCATGTTGAAACGATCGTAATCAATTATATGAACTCCTAAAATTTGATTAAAACTTGTTTTTCAGTCATTTTTGAAGAGGTTTCGGGCGAGCGGGTCTAAATGGGCCGTAAAATGGACCCGTTGGACTTTTAACTGAGTAAAAAATACAGAAATTGACTTTTTTGCAATATAATCTTGTTGAAAAGCTCGTAATCAATTATACGAACTCCTAAAATTGGATCAAAACTTGTTTTTCGGTCCTTTTTGTAGTGGTTTCGAACGAGCGGGTCTAAATGTGCCTTAAAATGGACCAGTTGAACTTATAACTGCGTAAAAAGAACATAAATTGAATTTTTGCAATACAATAGTGTTGAAAAGCTCGTAATCAACACTATGAACTCTTAAGTTTTTATTAAAACTTGTTTTGCGGTCCTTTTTGTAGAGGTTTCAGACGAGCGGGTTTAAATGGGCCGTAAAATGGACCCGTTGGACTTTTAACTGAGTAAAAAGTACATAAATTTAGTTTTTGCAATATAATTGTGTTGAAAAGATCGTAATCAATTATATGAACTCCTAAAATTTGATTAAAACTTGTTTTTCAGTCATTTTTGAAGAGGTTTCGGGCGAGCGGGTCTAAATGGGCCGTAAAATGGACCCGTTAGACTTTTAACTAAGTAAAAAATACCGAATTTGAGTTTTTGCAATATAATCTTGTTGAAAAGCTCGTAATCAATTATATGAACTCCTAAAATTGGATCAAAACTTGTTTTTCGGTACTTTTTGTAGAGGTTTCGAACGAGCGGGTCTAAATGGGCCGTAAAATGGACCCGTTGGACTTTTAACTGAGTAAAAAATACCGAATTTGAGTTTTTGCAATATAATCTTGTTGAAAAGCTCGTAATCAATTATATGAAATCCTAAAATTGGTTCAAAACTTGTTTTTCGGTCCATTTTATAGAGGTTTCGGACGAGCGGGTCTAAATGAGCCTTAAAATGGACCCGTTGAACTTATAACTGCGTAAAAAGAACAGAAATTGAATTTTGCAATACAATAGTGTTGAAAAGCTCGTAATTAACGATATGAACTCTTAAGTTTTGATTAAAACTTGTTTTGCGGTCCTTTTTGTAGAGGTTTCAGACGAGCGGGTCTAGATGGGCCGTAAAAGGGACCCGTTGGACTTTTAACTAAGTAAAAAGTACAAAAATTGATTTTTTGCAATATAACCGTGTTGAAAAGATCGTAATCAATTATATGAACTCCTAAAATTTGATTAAAACTTGTTTTCAGTCATTTTTGAAGAGGTTTCGTGCGAGCAGGTCTAAATGGGCCGTAAAATGGACCCGTTGGACTTTTAACAGAGTAAAAAATACTGAATTTGAGTTTTTGAAATATAATCTTGTTGAAAATCTCGTTATCAATTATATGAACTCCTAAAATTGGATCAAAACTTGTTTTTCGGTCCTTTTTGTAGATGTTTCGGACGAGCGGGTCTAAATGGGCCTTAAAATGGACCCGTTGAATTTATAACTGCGTAAAAAGAACAGAAATTGAATTTTTGCAATACAATAGTGTTGAAAAGCTCGTAAACAACGATATGAACTCTTAAGTTTTCGTTAAAACTTGTTTTGCGGCCCTTTTTGTAGAAATTTCAGACGAGCGGGTCTAAAAGGGCCGTAAAATGGACCCGTTGGACTTTAACTGAGTAAAAAGTACAAAAATTGAGTTTTTGCAATATAATCGTGTTGAAAAGATCGTAATCAATTATATGAACTCCTAAAATTTGATTAAAACTTGTTTTTCAGTCATTTTTAAGAGGTTTCGGGCGAGCGGGTCTAAATAGGCCGAAAATGGACCCGTTGGAATTTAAACTGAGTAAAAAATACCGAATTTGAGTTTTTGCAATATAATCTTGTTGAAAAGCTCGTAATCAATTATATGAACTCCTCAAATTGGATCAAAACTTGTTTTTCGGTCCTTTTTGTAGAGGTTTCGGACAAGCGGGTCTAAATGGGCCTTAAAATGGACCCGTTAAACTTATAACTGCGTAAAAAGAACATAAATTGAATTTTTGCAATAAAATAGTGTTGAAAAGCTCGTAATAAACGATATGAACTCTTCAGTTTTGATTAAAACTTGTTTTGCGGTCCTTTTTGTAGAGGTTTCGGACGAGCGGGTCTAAATGGGCCGTAAAATGGACCCGTTGGACTTTTAACTGACTAAAAAGTACAAAAATTGAGTTTTTGCAATATAATCGTGTTGAAAAGATCGTAATCAATGATATGAATTCCTAAAATTTGATTAAAACATGTTTTTCGGTCATTTTTGAAGAGGTTTCGGGCTAGCGGTCTAAATGGGCCGTAAAATGGACCCGTTGGACTTTTAACTGAGTAAAAAATATCGAATTTGTGTTTTTTCAATATAATCTTGTTGAAAAGATCGTAATCAATTTTATGAACTCCTAAAATTTGATCAAAACTTGTTTTTCAGTCATTTTTGAAGAGGTTTCGCGCGAGCGGGTCTAAATGGGCCGTAAAATTGACCCGTTGGACTTTTAACTAAGTAAAAAATACCGAATTTAAGTTTTTGCAATATAATCTTGTTGAAAAGCTCGTAATCAATTATATGAACTCCTAAAATTGGATCAAAACTTATTTTTCGGTCATTTTTGAAGAGGTTTCGGGCGAGCGGGTCTAAATGGGCCGTAAAATGGACCCGTTGGACTTTTAACTGAGTAAAAAATACCGAATTTGTGTTTTTGCAATATAATCTTGTTGAAAAGCTCGTAATCAATTATATGAACTCCTAAAATTGGATCAAAACTTGTTTTCGATCCTTTTTGTAGAGGTTTCGGACGAGCGAGTCTAAATGGGCCTTAAAATGGACCCGTTGAACTTATAACTGCGTAAAAAGAACAGAAATTGAATTTTTGCATTACAATAGTGTTGAAAAGCTCGTAATCAACGATATGAACTCTTAAGTTTTGATTAAAACTTGTTTTGCGTACCTTTTGTAGAGATTTCAGACGAGTGGGTCTAAATGGGCCTTAAAATGGACCCATTGAACTTATAACTGCGTAAAAAGTACATAAATTAAATTTTTGCAATACAATCATGTTGAAAAGATCGTAATCAGTTATATGAACTCCTGAAGTTTGATTAAAACTTGTTTTTCAGTCATTTTTGAAGAGGTTTCGGGCTAGCGGGTCTAAATGGGCCGTAAAATGGACCCGTTGGACTTTTAACTCAGTCAAAAGTACAAAAATTGAGTTTTTGCAATATAATCGTGTTGAAAAGCTCGTAATCAATTATATGAACTCCTAAAATTGGATCAAAACTTGTTTTTCGGTCCTTTTTGTAGTAGTTTCGGACGAGCGGGTCTAAATGGGCCTTAAAATGGACTCGTTGAACTTATAACTGCATAAAAAGAACATAAATTGAATTTTTGCAATACAATAGTGTTGAAAAGCTCGTAATCAACGATATGAACTCTTAAGTTTTGATTAAAACTTGTTTTGCGGTCTTTTTGTAGAGGTTTCAGACGAGCGGGTCTAAATGGGCCGTAAAATGGACCCGTTGGACTTTTAACTGAGTAAAAAGTACAAAAATTGAGTTTTTGCAATATAATCGTGTTGAAACGATCGTAATCAATTATATGAACTCTTAAAATTTGATTAAAACTTGTTTTTTAGTCATTTTTGAAGAGGTTTTGTGCGAGCGGGTCTAAATGGGCCGTAAAATGGACTTTTAACTGAGTAAAAAATACAAAAATTGAGTTTTTACAATATAATCTTGTTGAAAAGCTCGTAATCAATTATATGAACTCCTAAAATTGGATCAAAACTTGTTTTTCGGTCATTTTTGTAGTGGTTTCGGACGAGCGGGTCTAAATGGGCCTTAAAATGGACCCGTTGAACTTATAACTGCGTAAAAAGAACATAAATTGAATTTTTGTAATACAATAGTGTTGAAAAGCTCGTAATCAACGATATGAACTCTTAATTTTTGATTAAAACTTGTTTTGCGACCCTTTTGTAGAGGTTTCGGACGAGCGGGTCTAAATGGGCCGTAAAATGGACCCGTTGGACTTTTAACTGAGTAAAAAGTACAAAAATTGAGTTTTTGCAATATAATCGTGTTGAAAAGATCGTAATCAATTTTATGAACTCCTTAAATTTGATTAAAACTTCTTTTCAGTCATTTTTGAAGTGGTTTCGGGCGAGCGGGTCTAAATGGGCCGTAAAATGGACCCGTTGGACTTTTAACTGAGTAAAACATACCGAATTTGAGTTTTTGCAATATAATCTTGTTGAAAAGCTCGTAATCAATTATATGAACTCCTAAAATTTGATCAAAACTTGTTTTTCGGTCCTTTTTGTAGTGGTTTCGGACGAGCGGGTCTAAATGGGCTTTAAAATGGACCCGTTGAACTTATAACTGCGTAAAAAGAACATAAATTGAATTTTTGCAATACAATCGTGTTAAAAAGATCGTAATCAGTTATATGAACTCCTAAAATTTGATTAAAACTTGTTTATCAGTCATTTTTTAAGAGGTTTCGGGCGAGCGGGTCTAAATGGGCCGTAAAATGGACCCGTTGGACTTTTAACTGAGTAAAAAGTACAAAAATTGAGTTTTTGAAATATAATCGTGTTGAAAAGATCGTAATCAATTATATGAACTCCTAAAATTTGAATAAAACATGTTTTTCAGACATTTTTGAAGAGGTTTCGGGCGAGCGGGTCTAAATGTGCCGTAAAATGGATCCGTTGGACTTTTAACTAAGTAAAAAGTACAAAAATTGAGTTTTTGCAATACAATAGTGTTGAAAAGATCGTAATCAATTATATGAACTCCTAAAATTTGATTAAAGCTTGTTTTTCAGTCATTTTTGAAGAGGTTTCGGGCGAGTGGGTCTAAATGGGCCGTAAAATGGACCCGTTGGACTTTTAACTAAGTAAAAAATACTGAATTTGAGTTTTTGCAATATAATCTTGTTGAAAAGCTCGTAATCAAATATATGAACTCCTAAAATTTTATCAAAACCTGTTTTTCGGTCCTTTTTGTAGATGTTTCGCGCGACCGAGTCTAAATGGGCTTTAAAATGGACTCGTTGAACTTATAACTGCGTAAAAAAGAATAGAAATTGAATTTTTGCAATAAAATAGTGTTGAAAAGCTCGTAATCAACGATATGAACTCTTAAGTTTTGATTAAAACTTGTTTTGCTGTCCTTTTTGTAGAGGTTTCGGACGAGCGGGTCTAAATGGGCCGTAAAATGGACCCGTTGGACTTTTAACTGAGTAAAAAATACAAAAATTGAGTTTTTGCAATATAATCGTGTTGAAACGATCGTAATCAATTACATGAACTCCTAAAATTTGATTAAAACTCGTTTTTTCAGTCATTTTTTAAGAGGCTTCGGGCGAGCGGGTCTAAAAGGGCCGTAAAATGGACCCGTTGGATTTTTAACTGAGTAAAAAATACAGAAATTGACTTTTTGCAATATAATCTTGTTGAAAATCTCGTAATCAATTATATGAACTCCTAAAATTGATCAAAACTTGTTTTTCTGTCCTTTTTATAGTGGTTTCGGACGAGCGGGTCTAAATGGGCCTTAAAATGGACCCGTTGAACTTATAACTGCGTAAAAAGAACATAAATTGAATTTTTGCAATACAATAGTGTTGAAAAGCTCATAATCAACAATATGAAATATTAAGTTTTGATTAAAACTTGTTTTGCGGTCCTTTTTGTAGAAGTTTCAGACGAGCGGGTCTAAATGGGCCGTAAAATGGACCCGTTGGACTTTTAACTGAGTAAAAAGTACATAAATTGAGTTTTTGCAATATAATCGTGTTGAAAAGATCGTAATCAATTATATGAACTCTTAAAATTTGATTAAAACTTGTTTTTCAGTCATTTTTGAAGAGGTTTCGGACGAGCGGGTCTAAACGGGCCTTAAAATGGACCCGTTGAACTTATAACTACGTAAAAAGAATAGAAATGAATTTTTTGCAATACAATCGTGTTGAAAAGATCGTAATCAGTTATATGAACTCCTAAAATTTGATTAAAACTTGTTTTTCAGTCATTTTTGAAGAGGTTTCGGGCGAGCGGGTCTAAATGGGCCGTAAAATGGACCCGTTGGACTTTTAACCGAGTAAAAAATACAAAAATTGAGTTTTTGCAATATAATCGTGTTGAAAAGCTCATAATCAATTAAATGAACTCCTGAAATTAGATCAAAACTTGTTTTTCGGTCCTTTTTGTAATGGTTTCGGATGAGCGGGTCTAAATGGGCCTTAAAATGGACCCGTTGAACTTATAACTGCGTAAAAAGAATATAAATTGAATTTTTGCAATACAATATTGTTGAAAAGCTTGTAATCAATGATATGAACTCTTAAGTTTTGATTAAAACTTGTTTTGCGGTCCTTTTTGTAGAGGTTTCGGACGAGCGGGTCTAAATGGGCCGTCAAATGGACTTGTTGGACTTTTAACTGAGTAAAAAGTACATAAATTGAATTTTTGCAATACAATAGTGTTGAAAAGCTCGTAATCAACAATATGAACTCTTAAGTTTTGATTAAAACTTGTTTTGCGGCCCTTTTTGATGAGGTTTCGGACGAGAGGGTCTAAATGGGCCGTAAAATGGACTCATTGGACTTTTAACTAAGTAAAAAGTACATAAATTGAGTTTTTGCAATATAATCGTGTTGAAAAGATTGTAATCAATTATATGAACTCCTAAAATTTGATTAAAACTTGTTTTTCAGTCATTTTTGAAGAGGTTTCGTGCGAGCGGGTCTAAATGGGCCGTAAAATGGACCCGTTGAACTTTTAACTAAGTAAAAAATACCGAATTTGAGTTTTTGCAATATAATCTTGTTGAAAAGCTCGTAATCAATTATATGAACTCCTAAAATTGGATCAAAACTTGTTTTTCGGTCCTTTTTATAGAGGTTTCGAACGATCGGGACTAAATGGGCCGTAAAATGGACCCGTTGGACTTTTAACTGAGTAAAAAATACCGAATTTGAGTTTTTGCAATATAATCTTGTTGAAAAGCTCGTAATCAATTATATGAATTCCTAAAATTGGATCAAAACTTGTTTTTCGGTCTATTTTGTAGAGTTTTCGGACGAGCAGGTCTAAATGGGCCATAAAATGGACCAGTTGAACTTATAATTGCGTAAAAAGAACAGAAATTGAATTTTTGCAATATAATAGTGTTGAAAAGCTCGTAATCAACGATATGAACTCTTAAGTTTTGATTAAAACTTGTTTTGCGGTCCTTTTTTGCGGTCCTTTTTGTAGAGGTTTCGGACGAGCGGGTCTAAATGGGCCGTAAAATGGACCCGTTGGACTTTTAACTGAGTAAAATGTACAAAACTTGAGTTTTTGCTATATAATCGTGTTGAAAATATCGTAATCAATTATATGAACTCCTAAAATTTGATTAAAACTTGTTTTTTAGTCATTTTTGAAGAGGTTTCGGGCGAGCGGGTCTAAATGGGCCGTAAAATGGACCCGTTGGACTTTTAACTAAGTAAAAAATATCGAATTTGAGTTTTTGCAATATAATCTTGTTGAAAAGCTCGTAAACAATTATATGAACTCCTAAAATTGGATCAAAGCTTGTTTTTCGGTCCTTTTATAGAGGTTTCGAACGACCGGGTCTAAATGGGCCGTAAAATGGACCCGTTGGACTTTTAACTGAGTAAAAAATACCGAATTTGAGTTTTTGCAATATAATCCTGTTGAAAATCTCGTAATCAATTATATGAACTCCTAAAATTGGATCAAAACTTGTTTTTCGGTCCTTTTTGTAGTGGTTTCGGACGAGCGGGTCTAAATGGGCCTTAAAATGGACCTGTTGAACTTATAACTGCGTAAAAAGAACATAAATTGAATTTTTGCAATACAATAGTGTTGAAAAGCTCGTAATCAACGATATGAACTCTTAAGTTTTGATTAAAACTTTTTTGCGGTCCTTTTTGTAGAGGTTTCGGACGAGCGAGTCTAAATGGGCCGTAAAATTCACTCGTTGGACTTTTAACTGCGTAAAAAGTACATAAATTGAGTTTTTGCAATATAATCGTGTTGAAAATATCGTAATCAATTATATGAACTCCTAAAATTTGATTAAAACTTGTTTTTCAGTCATTTTTGAAGAGGTTTCGGGCGAGCGGGTCTAAATGGGCCGTAAAATGGACCCGTTGGACTTTTAACTAAGTAAAAAATACCGAATTTGAGTTTTTGCAATATAATCTTGTTGAAAAGCTCGTAATCAATTATATGAACTCCTAAAATTGGATCAAAACTTGTTTTTCGGTCCTTTTTATAGAGGTTTCGAACGACCGGGTCTAAATGGGCCGTAAAATGGACCCGTTGGACTTTTAAATGAGTAAAAAATACCGAATTTGAGTTTTTGCAATATAATCTTGTTGAAAATCTCGTAATCAATTATATGAACTCCTAAAATTGGATCAAAACTTGTTTTTCGGTCCTTTTTGTAGTGGTTTCGGACGAGCGGGTCTAAATGGGCCTTAAAATGGACCCGTTGAACTTATAACTGCGTAAAAAGAACATAAATTGAATTTTTGCAATACAATAGTGTTGAAAAGCTCGTAATCAACGGTATGAACTCTTAAGTTTTGATTAAAACTTGTTTTGCGGTCCTTTTTGTAGAGGTTTCGGACGAGCGGGTCTAAATGGGCCGTAAAATTGACTCGTTGGACTTTTAACTACGTAAAAAGTACATAAATTGAGTTATTGCAATATAATCGTGTTGAAAATATCGTAATCAATTATATGAACTCCTAAAATTTGATTAAAACTTGTTTTTCAGTCATTTTTGAAGAGGTTTCAGGCGAGCGGGTCTAAATGGACCCGTTGGACTTTTAACTAAGTAAAAATTACCGAATTTGAGTTTTTGCAATATAATCTTGTTGAAAAGCTTGTAATCAATTATATGAACTCCTAAAATTGGATCAAAACTTGTTTTTCGGTCCTTTATATAGAGGTTTCGAATGACCGGGTCTAAATGGGTCGTAAAATGGACCCGTTGGACTTTTAACTGAGTAAAAAATACCGAATTTGAGTTTTTGCAATATAATCTTGTTGAAAAGCTCGTAATTAATCAATTATATGAACTCTTAAAATTGGATCAAAACTTGTTTTAAGGTCCATTTTGTAGAGGTTTCGGACGAGCAGGTCTAAATGGGCCTTAAAATGGATCAGTTGAACTTATAATTGCGTAAAAAGAACAGAAATTGAATTTTTGCAATATAATAGTGTTGAAAAGCTCGTAATCAACGATATGAACTCTTAAGTTTTGATTAAAACTTGTTTTGCGGTCCTTTTTGTAGAGGTTTCGGACGAGCGGGTTTAAATGGGCCGTAAAATGGACCCGTTGGACTTTTAACTATGTAAAAAGTACAAAAATAGAGTTTTTGCAATATAATCGTGGTGAAACGATCGTAATCAATTATATGAACTCCTAAAATTTGATTAAAACTTGTTTTTCAGTCATTTTTGAAGAGGTTTCGTGCGAGCCGGTCTAAATGTGCCGTAAAATGGACCCGTTGGACTTTTAACTGAGTAAAAAATACCGAATTTGAGTTTTTGCAATATAATCTTGTTGAAAATCTCGTAATCAATTATATGAACTCCTAAAATTGGATCAAACTTGTTTTTCGGTCCATTTTGTAGAGGTTTCGGACGAGCAGGTCTAAATGGGCCTTAAAATGGACCAGTTGAACTTATAATTGCGTAAAAAGAACAGAATTTGAATTTTTGCAATATAATAGTGTTGAAAAGCTCGTAATCAACGATATGAACTCTTAAGTTTTGATTAAAACTTGTTTTGCGGTCCTTTTTGTAGAGGTTTCGGACGAGCGCGTCTAAATGGACCGTAAAATGGACCCGTTGGAGTTTTAACTATGTAAAAAGTACAAAAATTGAGTTTTTGCAATATAATCGTGTTGAAACGATCGTAATCAATTATATGAACTCCTAAAATTTGATTAAAACTTGTTTTTCAGTCATTTTTGAAGAGGTTTCGTGCGAGCCGGTCTAAATGTGCCGTAAAATGGACCCGTTGGACTTTTAACTGAGTAAAAAATACCGAATTTGAGTTTTTGCAATATAATCTTGTTGAAAATCTCGTAATCAATTATATGAACTCCTAAAATTGGATCAAAACTTGTTTTTCGGTCCTTTTGTTGAGGTTTCGGACGAGCGAGTCTAAATGGGCCTTAAAATGGACCCGTTGAACTTATAACTGCGTAAAAAGAACAGAAATTGAATTTTTGCAATACAATAATGTTGAAAAGCTCATAATCAACGATATGAACTCTTAAGTTTTGATTAAAACTTGTTTTGCGGTCCTTTTTGTAGAGGTTTCGGACGAGCGGGTCTAAATGGGCCGTAAAATGGACCCGTTGGACTTTTAACTAAGTAAAAAGTACAAAAATTGAGTTTTTGCAATATAATCGTGTTGAAAAGATCGTAATCAATGATATGAAGTCCTAAAATTTGATTAAAACATGTTTTTCGGTCAGTTTTGTAGAGGTTTCGGGCTAGCGGGTCTAAACGGGCCGTAAAATGGACCCGTTGGACTTTTAACTGAGTAAAAAAATACCGAATTTATGTTTTTGCAATATAATCTTATTGAAAAGATCGTAATCAGTTATATGAACTCCTAAAATATGATCAAAACTTATTTTTCGGTCATTTTTGAAGAGGTTTCGGGCGAGCGGGTCTAAATGGGCCGTAAAATGGACTCGTTGGACTTTTTTTTTGAAGAATGCGGGCCTCGTTAAAAACCCCTACTAATATCCCCAGGCACAAAACCTGGAGAATCCTAAAAGGGGAAAAGAGTACCTAGAATATATTTATAAATAACGAGGTGAAACCTCGCAAAAAACATCGTTTTGAATACAATCAGGATACATGGATCCAAAAGACATAGAGGTCATTGACCTAAGGGCATGGGTAGCCAACGTATGAGCAACAATATTAGCCTCACGGCATACATACTGAACATGAGCAGAAGAAAAATACTCTAGAGCAGCATGAGCTTGCAGAATCGTCGGACCCTAAACCCAATTATCATGATGGATACGTATGTTACTGTTAATGCCAGGACGATAGAGGAAGCCTCCAAAAAGGTGTTGCATAGCGTTATAAAAACCTTGCCAGGCAAAAGAACCTCGAGAAGGCCGAGGAGCATTAAGAATGTTACCTGACGGAAAGTATTTGGATTTATAGATTTGACCCAGGAGGGAGTTAGGTTCGCAGATAAGACGCCATAATTGTTTACCGAGAAGTGCAATGTTAAAATTGTTGAGGTCCCTAAAACCCATACCACCAACTAATTTAGGCAAGCACACCTGTTCCCAAGGGAGCATATGCCAACCTTTCTTATTAGTTTTGCCAGACCACCAATAGCGTCGAATGGCAGCTGTCATATCATCGATAATATTTTGGGGCAATAAATAACAGGACATAACATATTGAGGTAGAGATTGTAAAACGGCTTTAATAAAAATTTCCCTGCCACTGAAGGAAAGAAGCTGTTTGTCCCAGTTGGATAATCTATCATGAACTTTATCACGTATAAACCCTAGAGCGAGGGTCTTATTTTTGCCAATAAGAAGAGGTACCCCCAGATAGACACCAGGGTTGGAGACCTCACGAACTTGAAGGTAGGAATTAATAGCATGACGAGTCGATGCAGGAGTACATGGATTGTAAAAGATAGTAGGCTTGTCAAAATTAACGGCTTGTCCAGAGGCAAAAGCATAAGTTTGGAGAGCTAATTTAAGATGTGCAGCTTCCTCGGACTTCGAATTAAGGAAAACTATACAATCATCTGCAAATAAGAGGTGGTTAACCTTGGGTCCATACTTACTAGCCCTTAGACCAGGGAGCATGCCATGTTGTTTAGCATCTGACAGAAAGGCTGAAAGCCCTTCAGTACAAAAAATGAAGAGAAAGGTAGATAGAGGATCCCCTTGTCGGAGACCCCGTTGAGGACGAAACAAAGGGGAAAATGAATTGTTGACCTTAACCGTAAAGGAAACTGAGGAAATACATCTCATTATAAGAGATACCCATGATGGTGCAAAACCCATACGGTTCATGACATTTTTGAGGAAAGACCATTCGACCCTGTCGAAAGCCTTTTCCATATCAAGCTTAAGGGCAGCACCTTGAGAAGACTTAGAAGTACCAGTATTAATTGAGTGAATTATTTCGTGGGCAATAAGAATGTTATCAGTGATGTTACGTCCCTGAACGAAAGCAGCTTGATTGGAACTGATGCAGAAGGGAGTAGTATGTTTCATCCGGTTAACTAGAACTTTGGCAATAATTTTATAGATTATTGTACAAAGACTAATGGGCCTTAGGTGCCTCATGGTGGTCGGGTCCTTAATCTTGGGTATGAGCACCAGGATTGTTTGGTTTACCGAAGCCATATCAGATGATCCATTTAGGAGATTAAGGCAGAGTGAGATGACATCGGACCCTACAGTATCCCAATGTTGCCGAAAGAAACCGCTAGGCAAGCCATCAATACCAGGGGCTTTTCTAGGATCAATATCGCGGAAAGCAGTGATAATTTCTTCTGATGTGAATTCCTTAGAGAGGGACTCATTCATAGCAGACGTAATAGAGGGAGTGATTTTTGAAAGAATTTGTTCTGACAAGGGTGGGTTAGAGGAAGTAAAAAGATTGTGGAAATATGAGGATGCAATTGTCATAAGGTCGGAGTCGTCAGTACACCAATTGTTGTTGGAATCAAAAAGACCAGAGATGGAGTTCTTTTTCTTCCTACTAGAAGCTCGGACATGAAAGAAACGAGTATTTTTATCTCATTGAGATAGCCATAGGTTGCGAGAGCGCTGTGCCTAGTAAACTTCTTGCTCCTCTAGTAATTTGTTGAGCTCAGCTATGGCAGAAATATATCTATTTTCAGCAGAAGCTAAAAGAGGCCGTTGTAAAAGTTTGTTGAGTTTTTTAGTGAGAATGTTGATACGACCAATGGACTTAAGTCTTTGTTGGGATTGCCAGTCTCCTAGGCAGGAGCCTATAGCTTTAATTTTATCCAGTGTATTGCCCTTAGTAGAAGACCAAGTTTGTTTGACAACAGAGATTCCTTCGTCATTGGTTGCCCAGCAATTTTCAAATTGGAACTTAGTTGGCGGGGGACGGTGATTTGTTAGAGGTGGCGGTTCCGTATTCATAAGTAGAAAACAGTGATCAGATTTAGCATCAAAATCAGAAATAATGCTATAATTGAGATTAGTTGCTTTCCATGCCATATTCCCGACAAAGCGGTCTAATCTTTCAAATAAAGTAGGGGTTTTGGGCCCCGTTTTAGTCTACGTGAACCAACCCGTTGTAGGTTTACAGTCCACGGTGATCTAGCACGACGACAGCCTCCTTGTTTTTCATTATCGGATAGGATTTCGTTAAAATCACCACCGAGAAGCCAAGGAAGACCATCATTATTGTTGAGCGAATCAATTAAATCCCAAGTTTTAGTTTTATTACTTGTTTCAGAAAAACCATGAAAACCAGTGAAGTAAAATGAAGAGGAATTGCAACTAACATAAGTATGAATGAAACGATATGAGTAAGCAAGCATAGCAATATCATAATTTTTTAACGAAAATAAAGCAAGTCCAGAGCATTCATCAGAATAATCAACCGAAAAAACTAGGTCCATACCTAGCAAAGAACCAAGACGGCTACAAGCCGTATTTTTAAGTTTAGTTTCGCATAAAAAAAGTAAATCAGGAGTATGAGATTGAACATATAGCTGGAGGTGTTGAACTGCCTGGACCTTCCCGAGACCCTGACAGTTCCAACATAAGATGATCATTTCCCTCGGCGGGGCTGTGAATCAGCCGCCGCCGGAGAGTTTTTACCGCTGCTCATCCCAGCTTTCAAGGTAGGAAAAGGAGAGGGGATAGACTTCTTGGGTTGGAGGACCACATGGATGGGGGAGCGTCTCTTGGTACCACGGTTGGGTGGAATGGGGATAGGAGCAGGAGCCGATGCTGCATCATTGGGATAGTTCTTAAGTAGCCATGAGTCAAATGCATCAAAAAGGGAAATACCGGTTTAAAGGAAGGGCTTACTTAATTGGGCATCCAATTTCCGAACTTGTTGAGCAGTAGGGCTCGGAACTCCATCATCTTGGCCATCCAAGTCGCCTTGTTCAGAATCATCAGGAATAGGGTATATGGTATTCAAAGGTTGTGGCGATATCACCCGAGGAGGGAGAGGAGCACGTGTCTGCTATTGGGGTTCCGATTTATTAGTGGGCAGCTTAGAGGATTCCTCCCCTACCATCTCATCAATAATTTTATTGTCATCGGTGGGAAGATCTGCAAAAGAGGCAGCATCCCCTTCATTGAGTTTTCCTAAAAATTCAGAAAAGGAGGAGGTGAAATTCAAATGTTGGAAACGTTGAATAAAAAGAAAATGATAGTATTTAATAAGATTCAGACCCGAATCTTGCGCGGAGACCACAAGTTCAACGACAGTTTTGCCCTTATCCTTGGGGTCTGTGGAGAAAGGGAAGTCAATAAAAGAACATAAAAGAAAAAAACTATATAGTGTTAACCAGAAAAGAGGTGGCAAAGTACCTAACGGTGGTTGCTGGTTGGTATTGGTAGGGGCCTCAACAGATTTACCCTTGTCTGTTAGATCTGTATCAAAAAAAGAATCCGAGTGTAAAAAAGATGTAAAGGAAATAAATTGTCGGATCCAAAAGATAGTAGTTGGAATACCTGTCGATGGTTGGCGACAAGCAGTAGATAGAGGTTCAACAGATCTGATCCGACCACGTGGTCCTTGTTCCCGACGACGGGGAGGAAGCCAACGGAGCCAATCACCATACTGGAGTTTAGCTGGATCAATCGTGGCTTTGTTGGGACAGTGTTCGAAGATATGACTGATAAGGCCACACCCGTGGCAAAGTAGGGGGAGACGCTCGTATTGAAGACGGCAAGAGGTAGTACGTGTACCTTTCTCGATGAGGAGGAATCGACGGATCGGCTTAGAGATGTCCATTAGAATTTCGACTCTTAAGAATTCGGTCATATTACCCCTTTCTCGACGTGTATCAGTTCTTAAAACAGTGCCAACCATGGCACCAAGGGACTGTCCCACTAAGTGGGTCCTATCAGGATCTTCCAGAAAAGGTTTAGGTAAAGCTAAAATTCGAAACCAAATTCTCATAGGATTAAAGGAGTAATCATCCATACTTTTACCTGGCATATATTCAGCAAGTGCCATCCATTCATCTTTGTAAAGCCATGGACCTCTTTCATAGACATCATCTCTATCGCTAATAGTTGCAAACTCAATTCTAAAGTAAGAATCTCGAATAATGGAAATAGACTTCAGGTTATTCTTTTTCCAAATACCTTCAAAGGCTGAGAGGATCGCCCAATCGTCGATCGGCTTTGTTGAGATGAATTTGCCAATGAGGATTGTTTTCGGGTCTTCCTCAAAGAAGTCGAAGTCTGGAGTGTAGATAGCAGTTGCTTCCTCATTGGTGAGGTCGAGATTGATGTAGTGGGGTAGGGAGGATGAAGAAGCCATTTTAGTGAAGAAAGGAGAGTGAAGAATAAAGGTAAACGAATAGTGGAAAACTGGTAAAAGGAAAATGAAGAAAAGAATTAACTTAAAATATAGAATTGCATTATAAGAGAGAGTAATTAAAGAATTAGAGAAAAGGAAAGTAATATAAAAGGAATAGTAGGAGATTGATCGTCTTAAGTTTAGGGGGAAAGTGCAAAAAGAGATATTAATTGGGGAGATAAACAAGGAAAATAGAAATATTGAATAAATGAATTGGATTATGAAAGGAAAGGGTGAATAGTTTCCTAAAATTGGATATGAAAATATTATGGTATTAAGGATAGAATTTAAGGTAACTATAAAATTAATGGAAGGGAGAGATATGTAGTAGGAATGTAAGGAGATTAGTTTCCTAAAATTTAGACAATTCGGGCGTGAAGTAAAATTAATTGGGGGAGAATCATGGAAAGGTGACATATGAAATTAATGAATTGGATTGTGTAAGGATAGGTGGGATAGTTTCCAAAATTTGGAAATGAGAATCGAGTGTAAACAAGGAAAGAAAGTAAAACAAAGAGAGGAAATATAGGGAGCGTGAATATGGTAAAATAAAAGAAAGGAAATAGAAATTTATATAAAGTAAAGTAAGGATAATCCCCTAAAGAAAGGAGGGATGTGTAAGGGGAAAGAATGGATAAAGTTAATAATAAGAATTTTGAGGGAGGAGAGTTATGAATAGAAGAAGAGAGGGAATTAAATAAGATGAAAGCTGGAAAGAAGCTATAATTGTTAGAGAAGCTAAAAAGAAGAATATCCAAATAATTGTATAGAACAATTAAGGTAAATTGCCAGATATTCCAGGAGGAAAATAGATTCACAGAATGGATAGTTGATATATTAGTAGTTATGATCGAAGTGAGGAGCAATAGAGGAATGAAATAAAGAAGGAAATAATATCTGAAATTAATTAAGGGGATGAAAATTGGTTCTGATGGAAGAGATAAAAGGTGGTAATTGTTGTAAAAAGGCGTTAGGAAGACATAATTTGTGGGAAAGTAAGAAAGGGAGGTAATAGGGGGAATATATTGGCATTGAGAAACAGTTTTAGCATTGGCGGTAAACAAACGTTTAAATGGTAGAAGATTAAATTGAAAATAGGATGTAAGTTGAGTGAAAGCATATAATTTTGGTAGCATTTGTACTTTTGTATAGTAAGAGAATAGGTTATAGATTGATTGGTAGCTTGTAATTGTGATACGAATTGAGACCATATTAAAGAAATATTGGAATACATCCTTACAGATTTAATGAATATAGATAATGTTTTGTAAATTGTGTAGGAGAAAATTTGAGTTGAAGGAGCGAATAATAGATTTAGAATGAAGCTATAAGATCGTTTTATGCAAAGGATTGTTTTCACCTTGACGGTGATCGTAGTAAATCCCCTGAAAAGGGTTCGAATAATGTCACCAGAGTAGGTGTAGTGGATAACAGAGAGACACAGAAACATATAATAGTAGACTATATAAAAATAAGCATGAAAATGAATAACGAGAAAAGCATGCAGAGAATTAAACGCATTCAGGAAACTATCATACCAGGAATTGAGAAAGAGCAAACAGAAAGTAAAGAGCATACTAGACATAGATAAGAAAGACCAATAAGATATAAGGAACATAAAGATGGAAAGGGGTAACCTAGATAAGATGAAAATAATATTAGAAGGCATAAAATCAACTAAAGGAGCTAAGCATGAGAGAAGAATAAAAAGGAATGAAGGAAGCAAAAATAAAAGAAAAATTAGGCAAATGAATAGCACCCACAAAAAATAAAACTTACAAACCGAGGGATAGAGAGAGGAGGGGGACAAGAAGCTTAATACAAACCAAACGAGCAAATGAAAGAGGGGTTAAAGAATAAAGATAGGACCTTAAACAATAGAAGAAAGAAAAATAAAAAATAAATGCAGTAGGACATGGGCGAAGGCAGCAAGCATAGCAGAGCAACCATCTTAGCCGAGCGGCATCCTCATGGGTAGGGTGAGTAACATACAAGACAAAAGGAGGAGCATAAGATAACAACCAAGAATTATAGAATATAAAGAACCATACAAAGGTACAAAAAATAAACAGAACCGACAGAATCCAAAATCTAATAGCTAAAAAAGAAAAAAAAAAGCATTGTATAATATAGATATGAAGGGGAAGAACCAAATTAAACATAAAAGCGCAGCTAAAGGAAGATAAAGAAAAATACATAGAGGAAGGAAAAAGAGCAAAATGTATGGGTGATCCAACGTGGTTGGTCATAGCCAAAATAACTTTGAGTAAACAAAAAAGGACAAGAATCTTAAACATGTTAATAAGATAGTAATGGAAAAAACAAACAGAAAGCCAAAGGAATTTAAAAATACAAATCAACCGTAAATAAATGGAAGGCTTAAAGCTAGAGAGCGAGGTACCATAACGCATGATAAAAAGAATAAAATAGGATATTAACAGAGAAGAAAAACAAAGAAAGTAAAAAATGTCAATTTGGCATGGAAGTATAATATAGGGGTCAAACATGTGGAAAGAAAACAGAATATACCCAAACGTAAGATAGTAACAACAAGTAAAAAAGTTCCAAAGGGGATAGAAGGAAATTCCCACATGGGGGGTCGAAAGATATTTCCCATGAAGGGATCGAATGGCCTTATTAACATAGAACATTAAAGAAGTCAAACAATGGTCATTTTTCATAAAAGAAAAAAGTAATTGCAGCAAGAAAGCAGACTGTAAATGAGGATAAACATACCTGGAGAAAGAAAATTTGTACAGGTGCGGGCAGACAAAGGGAGGTAGAGGGGGAAAATGGATTGGTTTCTGTAACCAAACTGTAAAAAATCAGCCAAAAATAAAAAAATTGAACAACAAAAATTGGGTGCAATTGAAAAGTAAACTTAAATTAAAAATTAAATCGAGGGGGATGCAGAGAGCCCAGACGGGGGGTTGACGGCTGGTTCTGGCCGGGGTGTTCGAAAGAAAGATGATACCTAGAGCGAGGCATCGGTGAGATTTTCGCTCAAAACAGACAAGAGAAAGATGTATAACAAAATTAATATCATCCAGAAAAAGGATTAGGCCGAAAAGAAAATAATAACAAAGGTAATTGATATAAAAAAGAGAAGGTAAATCGAGTAAGAAGGAAAAAATGGGACAGGGTATAGACATACCTTGCCGGACGAATGATGGAGAAGAGGGGGACCATTCGTGGTTACCAGATCGGACAAAGGAAGCCCTGAACCAGATCTGGAAAGGGAAAACAAATAAGGGGAAAAACAAAACATGATAGAAAAAGATAGAGCAGTCAGAATTAAAAGCATAAAAACGGAAAAAAATAAACAAAATAACAGATCTGGAAGGCCACGGGTCTTTGCAAGGGACCAAGATAAGGGGAAGCCCCGTCGGAGAAGAGCCGGCTCCAATCAACAGAATTCTTTAAAGCCCGGCGGCGGGGGAGGGGATAACAGCCGATGAAAGGGAAAATTCTCGCAAAAAATAGAAAGAACATTAGAATAAGAAAAATTGGTATAAAATCAGAAATAATAAAAGATGAACATACGAAATGAAGATCTGATAAAAAAATCATAAAAGGGAAAAAAACGTGGCAAACAAATTAGGGTTGGGATGGGGTCTCAAAAAACCATTACCTTGATGCACATGGAACTCCTGATGGGATTTAGCGCCGATTGGTAGTGGAGGAGAAGCGGGGGCGGACGACGTAAAAGAAACAGAGGCGGTGGCGGAAAAGAGAGGGGAGGAGAAAAATGAGGGAAAAGGGAGAAAAATGGGAGGGGGGAGACACGGTGCTAAAGAAAAGGGAAAGATGAAAAGCAAAAAGACTTGCGTAAACCCCAGGGAGAGCCGAGAGAGTTGAGAGAATTTCGAGAGACCCCATCCCACCCGTTACCCGTTGGACTTTTAACTGAGTAAATAATACCGAATTTAAGTTTTTGCAATATAATCTTGTTGAAAAGCTCGTAATCAATTATATGAACTCCTAAAATTGGATCAAAACTTGTTTTTCGATCATTTTTGAGGAGGTTTCGGGCGAGCGGGTCTAAATGGGCCGTAAAATGGACCCGTTGGACTTTTAACTGAGTAAAAAGTACAAAAATTGAGTTTTCGCAATATAATCGTGTTGACAAGATCGTAATCAATTATATGAACTCCTAAAGTTTGATTAAAACTTGTTTTTTAGTCATTTTTGAAGAGGTTTCGGGCGAGCGGGTCTAAATGGGTCGTAATATGGACCCGTTTGACTTTTAACTGAGTAAAAAATACCGAATTTGAGTTTTTGCAATATAATCTTGTTGAAAAGCTCGTAATCAATTATATGAACTCCTAAAATTTGATCAAAACTTGTTTTCGGTCCTTTTTGTAGAGATTTCGGACGAGCGGGTCTAACTGGGCCTTAAAATGGACCCGTTGAACTTATAACTGCGTAAAAAGAACAGAAATTGAATTTTTCCAATACAATCGTGTTGAAAAGATCGTAATCAGTTATATGAACTCCTAAAATATGATTAAAACTTGTTTTTCAATCATTTTTGAAGAGGTTTCGGGCGAGCGGGTCTAAATGGGCCGTAAAATGGACCCGTTGGACTTTTAATTGAGTAAAAAGTAAAAAAATTGAGTTTTTGCAATATAATCGTGTTGAAAAGATCGGAATCAATTTTATGAACTCCTAAAATATTATTAAAACTTGTTTTCAGTCATTTTTGAAGAGGTTTCGGGCGAGGGGGTCTAAATGGGTCGTAAAATGGACCCGTTGGACTTTTAACTGAGTAAAAAATACCGAATTTGAGTTTTTGCAATATAATCTTGATCAAAAGCTCGTAATCAATTATATGAACTCCTGAAATTTGATCAAAATTTGTTTTTCGGTCCTTTTTGTAGAGGTTTCGGGCGACCGGGTCTAAATGGGCCTTAACATGGACCCGTTGAACTTATAACTGCGTAAAAAGAACATAAATTGAATTTTGGCAATACAATAGTGTTGAAAAGCTCGTAATCAACGATATGAACTCTTAAGTTTTGATTAAAACTTGTTTTGCGGTTCTTTTTGTAGCGGTTTGGGACGAGCAGGTCTAAATGGGCCGTAAAATGGACCCATTGGACTTTTAACTGAGTAAAAAATACAGAAATTGAATTTTTGCAATATAATCATGTTGAAACGATCGTAATCAATTATATGAACTCCTAAAATTTGATTAAAACTTGTTTTTCAGTCATTTTTGAAGAGGTTTTGGGCGAGCGGGTCTAAATGGGCCGTAAAATGGACCCGTTGGACTTTTAACTGAGTAAAAAATACAGAAATTGACTTTTTGCAATATAATCTTGTTGAAAAGCTCATAATCAATTATATGAACTCCTAAAATTGGATCAAAACTTGTTTTCCGGACCTTTTTGTAGTGGTTTCGGACGAGCGGGTCTAAATGGGCCTTAAAATGGAGCCGTTGAACTTATAACTGCGTAAAAAGAACATAAATTGAATTTTTGCAATACAATAGTGTTGAAAAGCTCGTAATCAACGATTTGAACTCTTAAGTTTTGATTAAAACTTGTTTTGCGGTCCATTTTATAGAGGTTTCGGACGAGCGGATCTAAATGGGCCATAAAATGGACCCGTTGGACTTTTAACTGAGTAAAAAGTACAAAAATTGAGTTTTTGCAATATAATCTTGTTGAAAAGATCGTAATCAATTATATGAACTCCTAAAATTTGATTAAAACCTGTTTTTCAGTCATTTTTGAAGAGGTTTCGGGCGAGCGGGTCTAAATGGGCCGTAAAATGGACCCGTTGGACTTTTAACTAAGTAAAAAGTACAAAAATTGAGTTTTTGCAATATAATCGTGTTGAAAAGATCGTAATCAATTATATGAACTCCTAAAATTTGATTAAAACTTATTTTTCAGTCATTTTTAAGAGGTTTCGGGCGAGTGGGTCTAAATGGGTCGTAAAATGGACCCGTTGGACTTTTAACTGAGTAAAAAATACCGAATTTGAGTTTTTGCAATATAATCTTGTTGAAAAGCTCGTAATCAATTATATGAACTCCTAAAATTTGATCAAAACATGTTTTTCGGTCCTTTTTGTAGATGTTTCGGGCGATCGGGTCTAAATGGGCCTAAAAAGGACCCGTTGAACTTATAACTGCGTAAAAAGAACATAAATTGAATTTTTGCAATACAATAGTGTTGAAAAGCTCGTAATCAACGATATGAACTCTTAAGTTTTGATTAAAACTTGTTTTGCGGTCCTTTTGTAGAGGTTTCGGACGAGCGGGTCTAAATGGGCCGTAAAATGGACCCGTTGGACTTTTGAAGAAAGCGGACCTCATTAAAAACCCCTACTAATATCCCCAGGCACAAGACCCGGAGAAACCTAAAAAGGGGAAAAGAGTAGCCAGATTATATTTATAAAGAACGAGGGAAACCCTCACAAAGTACAGCGTTTTGAATACAAACAGGATACGTGGATCCAAAAGACATAGAGGTCATAGACCTAAGGGCATGGGTAGCCAACGTATGAGCAACAATATTAGCCTCACGGCATACAAACTGAACATGCGCAGAAGAAAAAGACTCCAGAGCAGCATGGGCTTGCAGAATCGTCGGTCCCGTAGGAGATAGATCTGGGCCAGGGAGTTGATTCTATTCGCAAGAGAAGCACAGTCCGTCTCGAAAATCAAATGGCTCCATCCTTGGGATTGAGAGAAAGTAATACCAGCAAGAAGACCTTTCCCTTCAGACGTAATAGCATCAGAGCAACTGCCTAGAGGAAAAGCCAGACCGCCAACAACCGTCCCCGTATCATCACGGGCTACAACGCCAACCGCCGCTGCACGTGTGGAAGGATCAAAAGCCCCATCCACATTGACTTTAATATAACCTGGAGGGGGAGGACTCCATCGAGATGGAGGAGTCGACGACAGAGGGATGGAAGAAGAAGACGAAGATATAGCATCAGAGTAGTCACGATGAAGACTGATGGAGTTGACAACAATTAGCCATGAGGGTTGAAGATGTCGATTATGGATCCAGTCGTTACGCCTGTTCCAAATGTTCCAAAGGGTAGTTAAAAAAAGCCCAAAAAGATCATGAGAAAGGAGGGCAGCACCTTCCTCGAGCCATTGGAGGCCGGTGGGAGCAGTGCTATTAATAAGAGAAATGGGAAGACCAATCAAACGAAGGGCCTCCGAAGCACCAGAGCAATCACGGAGAGCATGGAGAATTGTCTCCGAATCAGAATGACATACAGGGCAGGGCCCTGAATCTGGAGCAAAAGCCTGAAGGCGAACCCCAACAGGTAGGGCCTCTGAACCCAGACGCCAGCCAAAAGTTTTAACTTTAGGCAAAACCTTGAGTTTGGAAAGAAATTTCCAAATCCGAGGGGGCCGTAGACGTGGCTCAGGGGGGCGTTGTAGAAAGAGATAGCCAGATCTAACAGAGTAGATACCAGAATCATTAGGCCTCCAGATGATAGAGTCCCGAGTATCATTGATGATGGGAACGGATAGGATGGAGTCGGCATCATCCGATGTAAAGTACGCACGGACTTTAACAGGGTCCCAAGATGCTTGGTTCCGGATCATAAAGTCGCGACAACGAGTATGGACTTCATCCGATAACTCGTAGTCCCCGTAAAGGTGAATAGTCGAGGAGCCTCCCCAATTATCATGGTGAATACGTATGTTACTGTTAATGCCAGGACGATAGAGGAAACCTCCAAAAAGGTGTTGCATAGCGTTATAAAGACCTTGCCAGGCAAAAGAACCTCGAGAAGGCCGAGAGGCATTAAGAATATTGTCAGGCAAAAAGTATTTGGATTTATAGATTTGTCCTAGAAGGGAGTCAGGTTCACAGATAAGTCGCCATAATTGTTTACCGAGAAGGGCAATGTTAAAATTGTTGAGGTCCCTAAAACCCATACCGCCAACTGATTTAGGCAAACACACCTGTTCCCAAGGGAGCATATGCCAACCCTTCTTATTAGTTTTGCCAGACCACCAATAGCGTCGGATGGCAGATGTCATATCATCGATAATATTTTGGGGCAATAAATAACAAGACATAACATATTGGGGTAGAGATTGTAAGACAGCTTTTATAAATATTTCCCTACCACTGAAGGAAAGAAGCTGTTTGTCCCAGTTGGATAATCTATCATGAACTTTATCACGTATAAACCCTAGAGCAAGGGTCTTATTTTTACCAATAAGAAGAGGTACCCCCAGATAGACACCAGGGTTGGAGACCTCACGAACTTGGAGGTAAGAATTAATAGCATGGCGAGTCGAAGTAGGAGTACGTGGATTGTAAAAGATAGTAGACTTATCAAAATTAACTGCTTGACCAGAGGCTGAAGCATAAGTTTGGAGAGCAAATTTAAGATGTGCAGCCTCCTCGGACTTTGAATTAATGAAAACTATACAATCATCGGCAAATAGGAGGTGGTTAACTTTGGGGTCATGCTTACTAGCCCCAATACCAGGGAGCAGGCCATTTTGTTTAGCGTCAGACAAAAAGGCTGAAAGCCCTTGAGTGCAAAAAAGGAATAGAAAGGGAGATAAAGGATCCCCTTGGCGAAGACCCCGTTGAGGACGAAACAAAGGAGAAAAAGAATTGTTGACCTTAACCGTAAAGGAAACTGAGGAAATACATCTCATAATAAGAGAAACCCATGATGATGCGAAACCCATGCGGTTCATGATATTTTCGAGGAAAGACCATTCAACCCTGTCGAAAGCCTTTTCCATATCTAGCTTTAGGGCAGCACCTTGAGTAGATTTAGAAGTACCAGTATTAATGGAGTGAATAATTTCATGGGCAATAAGAATGTTATCCGTAATGTTGCGTCCCTGAACGAAAGCAGCTTGATTGGAGCTGATACAAAAGGGAATGGTATATTTCATACGATTAACTAAAACTTTGGCAACAATTTTGTAGATAACTGTGCAAAGACTAATGGGCCTTAGATGCCTCATGGTGGTAGGGTCCTTAATTTTGGGTATGAGGACCATAATTGTTTGGTTTACCGAGGCCATATCAGCTGACCCGTTTAAGAGATTAAGGCAGAGTGAGATGACGTCTGATCCAACAGTATCCCAATGTTGACGGAAGAAACCACTAGGCAATCCATCAATACCAGGGGCTTTCCTAGGATCAATATCGCGGAAAGCGGTGATAATTTCTTCTGATGTGAATTCCTTAGTAAGGGACTCATTCATGGCAGTCATGACTGAGGGAGTGATTTTTGAAAGAATTTGATCGGACAAGGGTGGATTAGAGGATGTAAAAATATTGTGGAAATATGTGGATGCAATTGTCATAAGATCGGTATCGTCAGTACACCAATTGTTATTGGAATCAAGAAGACCAGTGATGGTGTTCTTTTTCTTTCTATTAGAAGCTCGGGCATGAAAGAAACGTGTATTTTTATCTCCTTGAAATAGCCAAAGATTGCGAGAGCGCTGTGCCCAGTATACTTCTTGCTTCTCAAGTAATTTGTGGAGCTCAGCTTTGGCAGAGATGTATCTATTTTCAGCAGAAACTGAAAGAGGCCGTTGTAAAAGTGTATTGATTTTTTTAGTGAGAATATTTATACGACCAGTGGACTTAAGTCTTTGTTGGGATTGCCAATCTCCTAGGCAGGAGCCAATGGCTTTAATTTTATCTAATGTATTACCCTTTGTAGAAGACCAAGTTTGTTTAACAACAGAGATGCCTTCGTCATTGGTGGCCCAGCAATTTTCAAATCTGAACTTGGTTGATGGGGGACGGAGATTTGTTAGAGGAGGCGGCTCCGTATTCAAGAGAAGAAAACAGTGATCAGATTTAGCATCAAAATCGGAAGTGATACTATAATTGGGATAATTTGCTTTCCATGCCATATTCCCTACAAAGCGGTCTAGTCTCTCAAATAAAGTAGGGGTTTTGGGCCCCGTTTTAGACCAAGTGAACCAACCCGTTGTAGGCTTACAGTCGAAAAGGTTATTACAGGAGAGACAATGGCAAAAATTGTTAATTTGAGATCTAGCCCGACGGCATCCGCCTTGTTTTTCATTATCAGAAAGGATTTCATTGAAATCACCACCAAGAAGCCAAGGCATACCATCATTATTATTGAGAGAATCAATTAAATCCCAAGTTTTTGGTTTATTACATGTTTCAGAAAAACCATGAATACCAGTGAAATAAAACGAAGAGGAATTGCAATTAATATAAGTATGAATAAAACGATCTGAATAAGCAAGCATATCAATATTATAATTATTCAATGTAAATAAAGCAAGTCCAGAACATTCATCAGAAAAATCCACAGAAAAAGCTAGGTCCATACCTAGCAAAGAACCAAGACAATTGTAAGCCGTATTTTTAAGTTTAGTTTCGCATAAAAACAATAAATCAGGATTATGAAATTGAACGTATTGCTGGAGATGTTGAACTGCCTGGACCTTCTCTAGACCCTGACAGTTCCAACTTAAGATGATCATTTCCCTCGGCGGGGCTGTGCATCAGCCGCCGCCGGAGAGTTTTTACCGCTGCTCATCCCAGCTTTCAAGGTAGGAGAAGGAGAGGGCCTAGACTTTTTGGGCTGGAGGACCACATGGATGGGGGAGCGTCTCTTGGTACCACGGTTAGGAGGAATGGGGATAGGGGCCGGAGCAGATGTTGCATCATTGGGATAATGCTTAAGTAGCCATGAGTCAAAATCATCAAAAAATGAAATACCGGTTTGGAGGAAAGGCTTACTTAGTTGATCATCTAATTTCCTCACTTGTTGAGCAGTAGGGCTTGGCACACCATCATCTTGGCCATCCAAATCGACTTGAACAGGGTAAATGGTATTCAGGGGTTGAGGAGAAATAACTCTAGAAGGCATTGGAGCTCTTGGAAGTTGCTGGGGGTCCGCATTTGTAGGAGGCAATTCAGAGGATTCCTCCCCCACCATCTCATCATTATTATTGTTTTCCTCAGTAGGGAGATCTGCAAAAGACGCAGCATCCCCTTCGTTGAGATTCCCTATAAATTCAGTAAAAGAGGAAGTAAGATTCATGTGTTGGAAACGATGGAGGAAAAGAAGATGGTGGTGTTTAATAAAAATAAGACCCGAATCTTGCGCGGAGGCAATAGGAGCTTTCCCTTTATCCATGGGTTCTGAAGAGGAAAGAGAATCAATAAAATAACATAGAAGGAAATAATGAAAAAATGGAAACCAGAATAAAGATGGTAGAGTACCTAACAGTGGATTCTGATTAGCATTAGCAGAGGGTTCCACATTTTTACCCTTGTCCATTGGGGCTGTACATAATAGCAATTTAATATATAAACTAGGTGCAAGGTAGAAAATCAGTTGTATGCATTGAAAAAATGATAAGATACCTATTGGAGGTTTGCAATCAGCAGAGGAGGATTGCTCAACAATGCGAATACGACCACGTGGTCCCTGGTCTCGGTGACGCGGGGGAAGCCAACGGAGCCATTCGCCATATTGGAGTTTGGTTGGATCAATCGTAGCCTTGTTAGGGCAGTGCTCGAAAATGTTACTAATGAGGCCACACCCATGACAAAGTAGGGGAAGACGCTCATATTGTAGACGGCAAGAAGTGGTGCGTGCACCTTTCCCAATAAGGAGGAATCGACGGACCGGTTTAGATATGTCCATGAGTATTTCCACTCGTAGAAATTCGGTCATGTTCCCTCTTTCTTTACGTGTATCAGTACGTAGTACAGTACCAACCATGGCACCAAGAGACTATCCCACAAGGTGAGATCTTTCGGGTTCTTCCAGAAAAGGTTTGGGTAAAGAATGTATACGGAACCAAATCCTCATGGGATTAAAGGAGTACTCATCCATGCTTTTACCAGGAACATAATCAGCTAGAGCCATCCATTCATCTTTATAGAGCCATGGGCCTCTTTCAAAAACATCGTCTTTGTCGCTTAATGTGGCAAACTCAATTCGGAAGAAGGAATCTCGAATGATGGAGATTGACTTAAGATTGTTTTTCTTCCAAATGCCTTCAAAGGCTGAAAGAACAGCCCAGTCGTCTATTGGCTTAGTGGAGATGAATCTGCCAATTAGGATGGTCTTAGGGTCTTCTTCAAAAAAGTCAAAGTCAGGAGTATAGATTGCATTGGCTTCCTCGTTTGTAAGGTCCAAGTTGGTAAAGTGGGGAAGAGAAGAGGAAGAAGACATTTGGTTGTAGAGGGGGGGAATTCAAAGTAAAGATAGACAAAGAGTTGTAAACAGGAAAAGGGAAAATAAAAGGAGATAGAGCCTTATAAAAGAGAATAATAGAAGGAAGGGAGGTAAGAATTGGGAAAAAGGAAAGGAAAGAATTGTAGATGGAATGCAAGTAGACAGAATACCCAAAAATTGGGGGCGAGATGCGTGGGATAAAGATAGAATGAGAGAGGATCGTGGAAAAAAGGAAAATGAAGTTAAGGTATTGGATTTCGGAATAAATTAGTTTTAGGGAGAAGTATAGGAAACAATTGAAAATGGAAAGTAAAGATAGGACAAATCTGGAATAATGTGGGATGTAAAAAGGAAAGAATGGGCTTTGATTGAGGTTGAGATATCGATTGGAAAGGGTAAGTAATAAAGGAAAGAGAAAATTGAATAATAAATTTACAAAAAAAGGTAAGGAATGAGGAGGAGATATGGTAAGGCTTAAGGTAAGATAATGGCAGTAATACAAAAAGGAAGGATAGATAAAAGGATTTAAAAGCATATCAATTAGCATTGAGTATAGTGTTTTTAAAATAGTGAGTTGAGAAGGAAGGAAAAGGCATATAATAAAGGAAAGAAATAATTTAATAATAGTTGTGCAAAAAAAGGAAGGTAATGAGAAGAAAATATGGTAAGGCTCATAGTTAGATTATGGTAATAACAGAGAAAGGGAGGGAGGATAATAAAATTTAAGGACAAATCAATTAGTATTGAAGATAGACTTTTCAAAATTGTGAAATGAGATTTAGTTTTAGTTTGGTAGGGGAAAATGAGTGTATTGAATATGGTAACTAACAGAGGATTAGATTGACATTGGAAATAGATTATGATTATTATTAATTGGATGAATGGAACCGATTGATGGGAGTAGTGATAGAAGGGTCTAGTGTGATAGAAATTAAGAGGAATACAGTTGTGATTTAGGTGGAGATCGAACATGGTAGTTGCTAGATCCCATGAGGAAGGGAGCAGATTAGAAAATTTGTGGGGAGAGTTTATTGATTCTTTAAGCAAATGGTGGGATAATCGAGTAAATTTAGTTAAGTGTATTCTTTCCATATAGAGTTTAGTAATGGGAGGAGTGGAGTGTTCTGTTGACAATTGTTGCAAATGGTATTTTAGTTTAATATAAATTTTCACCATGAAGGTGATCGTGTTAATTTTCCCAATAGGGGATAGTAAGAAGGCACCTGATGAGGTGTGGGGAAGAGTAGGAGTTAGAAAATACACAAATAGAAGTAACGTATTAAGACTTAAGAAATTGGTAAACATAAAAAATAACCTAAAAGTCAGAGGTAATAAACCAGGATATTTAGAACCTACATAAGAAAACACAACGGAAAATGAGGTAAAAATAAAAGGATAATAAAGAGGGTTTAGCAGGCAAACATGGAAAGAAGCAAGGGGAAGTAGTAAGCAAACAGCATTAGAAGAAGGAAATACAAAAAAGGAAATAAAGACAATCAATAAAAGGAAAAACCAACTAAAAGAAAAGCAATGAAAAAAAGGGGGAAACCATGCACGAGTGTAAGAGAGATAAAAGCATGCAAAGGCATAAATGCGGGTAAAAAGAAAAAACCAAAAAAGAGAATAAATACAGACCATGGATAGAAAGAGAAGGGGATAAGAGAAAATTAATACAGACCAAGAGAGCTGAAAATGGGGGGCAAAAAAATAGTACAAAATAATAATAAAGAACAAAGAAAAGATTAAAAGGATAGGGAGGCCTTGGATGCTAAAGGACTCGCAGGCAGAAGTTTGAGGAGGATCTCGATAGATATCGTTGGAGCATGAGAGGAATAATACATGCAAAACAAAATTGAAAGGGGTTAGAAGCATAATAATGTAGCTATGAACCGAAAAGCTAAAAAATACCAATACAAGAACATGAATTAAAATACAAAAGGGGAACCAAGAAGGAAGAATGTAAAGCACATGATAGATAAAAGTGTGTGTAATCAACAGAAAAGAATAGATGCCATTGTGCGTGATATTGTAAATGATGATGATAATAGGAATGGTATAGAAAAAATCAAACAGTGAAGCTAAACGAAATACAAAAAATAGAGATGAATGATATGATACGACCAATGACAGCAGTAGATATCAGGAAGAACCAGAAAAGGGAGATAAAGCGTAATTGCAATTTTTGAAATGTGGTTACGAAAAGGATACGGATATTTGCAAAGAGAATAACTAAAAATAAGAGTTTGCTGGGACATCCGTAACAATTTAGACATAGTGATAGAGACCACAAAGTGGTTCGTTAAAGTTTCCCTATAGAGGGATCGAGAATTCCTCAATTGGAGGATGGTTGACAAGAAGCATAAGAGATCTAATTGAGATAGGTTGTATAGAAAATCCATAGATGAAATTTGAGCAGAATAGCAAATGAACAGAAGAAAACAATCAAAGGATACAAAAGAAATAATATATATTCTAATAAATAATCGGCAGTAGCAGGATAGATAGACCAAAGAAAAAACTAAGGAGTAGCAAATGAACAAGGAGTACAGTAAGGCATGTAAAAATGCAAATAAAATAATCTGGAAATTAAAGATCAAGTAAAAAAACTGAAGGTTTGAATTGTATTTACCTTTACATTGAATGAAAACCCCGACAAGCTGTGGTCGGGTGATGGAAGATCTGTAGAGAACAAAAGAATTTAATTTTAATAGAAACATTAGAAAATAAAAAATGAAAAAATAAGAGAGATAAGGAATTGGGCAGCGGGACAATTCCATCTCGAAACCCTTTTGAATCTGGAGATGAGTCCGGATATGTTTATGGTGGTTGGGGGAGGACGATTGGGTCCACCGAGACTGGAGGGCGGATGGATCCGCCTGAAGACAGACCGGAGGCGATCAAAGGTGGGGGGAGGGCGGATAACAGTGTACCGGCATCCAAACAATAATAAAGAAAAAAACCCCGGCCAATGATCGGTAGAGGTGAAACCCCAGATCTGAAAGATCCATCTGTAAAACTGAAAAAAGAGAATAAAAATCCTTGGATTAGAGAGAGGAACAAAAATAAATGAAAAAAATAGAAAACCATAAACAAAGAGGGGAAGGGGGGTTGAAGAGGCTCCCAGACGACGCAAGGGAATTAAATGGTAGCAACAAAAAAATAAGCGGGCAAGACGGTCGAATGTATCAGATTGTTGATAAATGCCAGATCTGAATCTGGCTGTCGTCTCCGAATCAAAAAAAGATGATGAGACGGATTGGATGAAGCATGTGGCAGGGGTGATTCTCATAAAACAATAAAGGGAGAGAAAAGTTAATATATCAGAAAATGAAATAAAATAAAAAAGGAAAAAAGATAAGGGGTGGAGTGATATACCGATCGGCGCGGAGGTTGGGGCTCTCTTGTTTTCTCTGATATGAAGCGCATAGTCCTTGGCAGCAGTGGGAACGCCGGCTGGAAGGGGGAAAGTGGAGGCGGACGGCGTGGTAAGGACAAAGGAAACGGAGGAAAGGGAGGGGAAAAGAGGAGGGAGGCGGATGAAAAGTGAAAGGGGGAGAAAATGAAAAGCACGCAAAGGCAAAACCCTACTGAAACCCTTGAAAGAACCCGGAGAATTGAGAGAAAACCGAGAGACCCCATCACCCACCTGTTGGAATTTTACCCGTTGAAATTTTAACTGAGTAAAAAGTACAGAAACTGAGGTTTTGGAATATAATTGTGTTGAAAATCTACTAATCAATTACATGATCTCCTAAAATTTACCCGTTGGACTTTTAACTGAGTAAAAAGTACAAAAATTAAGTTTTGCAATATAATCGTGTTGAAAAGATCGTAATCAATGATATGAAGTCCTAAAATTTAATTAATACTTGTTTTTCGGTCATTTTTGAAGAGGTTTTGGGCGAGCGGGTCTATATGGGCCGTAAAATGGACCCGTTGGACTTTTAACTGAGTAAAAAATACCGAATTTGTGTTTTTGCAATATAATCTTGTTGAAAAGCTCGTAATCAATTATATGAACTCCTAAAATTGGATCAAAACTTGTTTTTCGGTCCTTTTTGTAGATGTTTCGGACGAGCGAGTCTAAATGGGCCTTAAAATGGACCCGTTGAACTTATAACTGCGTAAAAAGAACAGAAATTGAATTTTTGCATTACAATAGTGTTGAAAAGCTCGTAATCAACGATATGAACTCTTAAGTTTTGATTAAAACTTGTTTTGCGGTCCTTTTTGTAGAGGTTTCGGACGAGCGGGTCTAAATGGGCCGTAAAATGGACCCGTTGGACTTTTAAATAAGTAAAAAATACAAAATTGAGTTTTTGCAATATAATCGTGTTGAAAAGATTGTAATCAATGATATGAAGTCCTAAAATTTGAATAAAACATGTTTTTCGGTCATTTTTGAAGAGGTTTCGGGCGAGCGGGTCTAAATGGGCCGTAAAATGGACCTGTTGGACTTTTAACTAAGTAAAAAATATCGAATTTAAGTTTTTGCAACATAATCTTGTTGAAAAGCTCGTAATCAATTATATGAACTCCTAAAATTGGATCAAAACTTATTTTTCGGTCATTTTTTAAAGAGGTTTCGGGCGAGTGAGTCTAAATGGGCCGTAAAATGGAATCGTTGGACTTTTAACTGAGTAAAAAATACCGAATTTGAGTTTTTGCAATATAATCTTGTTGAAAAGCTCGTAATCAATTATATGAACTCCTAAAATTGGATCAAAACTTGTTTTTCGGTCCTTTTTGTAGAGGTTTCGGACGAGCGGGTCTAAATGGGCCTTAAAATGGACCCGTTGAACTTATAACTGCGTAAAAAGAACAAAAATTGAATTTTTGCATTACAATAGTGTTGAAAAGCTCGTAATCAACGATATGAACTCTTAAGTTTTGATTAAAACTTGTTTTGCGGTCCTTTTGTAGAGGTTTCGGTCGAGCGGGTCTAAATGGGCCATAAAATGGACTCGTTGGACTTTTAACTGAGTAAAAAGTACAAAAATTGAGTTTTTGCAATATAATCGTGTTGAAAAGATCGTAATCAATTATATGAACTCCTAAAATTTGATTAAAACTTGTTTTTTAGTAATTTTTTAAGAGGTTTCGGGCGAGCGGGTCTAAATGGGCCGTAAAATGGACTCGTTGGACTTTTAACTGAGTAAAAAATATCGAATTTGAGTTTTTGAATATAATCTTGTTGAAAAGCTCGTAATCAATTATATGAAGTCATAAAATTGGATCAAAACTTGTTTTTTCGGTCCTTTTTGTAGATGTTTCGGACGAGCGAGTCTAAATGGTCCTTAAAATGGACCCGTTGATTTATAACTGCGTAAAAAGAACAGAAATTGAATTTTTGCATTACAATAGTGTTGAAAAGCTCGTAATCAACGATATGAACTCTTAAGTTTTGATTAAAACTTGTTTTGCGGTCCTTTTTGTAGAGGTTTCGGACGAGCGGGTCTAAATGGGCCGTAAAATGGACCCGTTGGACTTTTAAATAAGTAAAAAGTACAAAAATTGAGTTTTTGCAATATAATCGTGGTGAAAAGATCGTAATCAATGATATGAAGTCCTAAAATTTGAATAAAACATGTTTTTCGGTCATTTTTGAAGAGGTTTCGGGCGAGCGGGTCTAAATGGGCCGTAAAATGGACCTGTTGGACTTTTAACTAAGTAAAAAATATCGAATTTAAGTTTTTGCAACATAATCTTGTTGAAAAGCTAGTAATCAATTATATGAACTCCTAAAATTGGATCAAAACTTATTTTTCGGTCATTTTTTAAAGAGGTTTCGGGCGAGCGGGTCTAAATGGGCCGTAAAATGGACTCGTTGGACTTTTAACTGAGTAAAAAATACCGAATTTGAGTTTTTGCAATATAATCTTGTTGAAAAGCTCGTAATCAATTATATGAACTCCTAAAATTGGATCAAAACTTGTTTTTCGGTCCTTTTTGTAGAGGTTTCGGACGAGCGGGTCTAAATGGGCCTTAAAATGGACCCGTTGAACTTATAACTGCGTAAAAAGAACAAAAATTGAATTTTTGCATTACAATAGTGTTGAAAAGCTCGTAATCAACGATATGAACTCTTAAGTTTTGATTAAAACTTGTTTTGCGGTCCTTTTGTAGAGGTTTCGGTCGAGCGGGTCTAAATGGGCCGTAAAATGGACCCGTTGGACTTTGAACTGAGTAAAAAGTACAAAAATTGAGTTTTTGCAATATAATCGTGTTGAAAAGATCGTAATCAATTATATGAACTCCTAAAATTTGATTAAAACTTGTTTTTTAGTAATTTTTTAAGAGGTTTCGGGCGAGCGGGTCTAAATGGGCCGTAAAATGGACTCGTTGGACTTTTAAATGAGTAAAAAATACCGAATTTGAGTTTTTGAATATAATCTTGTTGAAAAGCTCGTAATCAATTATATGAACTCCTAAAATTGGATCAAAACTTGTTTTTCGGTCCTTTTTGTAGATGTTTCGGACGAACGAGTCTAAATGGGCCTTAAAATGGACCCGTTGAACTTATAACTACGTAAAAAGAACAGAAATTGAATTTTTGCATTACAATAGTGTTGAAAAGCTCGTAATCAACGATATGAACTCTCAAGTTTTGATTAAAACTTGTTTTGCGGTCCTTTTTGTAGAGGTTTCGGACGAGCGGGTCTAAATGGGCCGTAAAATGGACCCGTTGGACTTTTAAATAAGTAAAAGTACAAAAATTGAGTTTTTGCAATATAATCGTGTTGAAAAGATCGTAATCAATGATATGAAGTCCTAAATTTTGAATAAAACATGTTTTTCGGTCATTTTGAAGAGGTTTCGGGCGAGCGGGTCTAAATGGGCCGTAAAATGGACCTGTTGGACTTTTAACTAAGTAAAAAATATAGAATTTAAGTTTTTGCAACATAATCTTGTTGAAAAGCTCGTAATCAATTACATGAACTCCTAAAATTGGATCAAAACTTATTTTTCGGTCATTTTTTAAAGAGGTTTCGGGCGAGCGGGTCTAAATGGGCCGTAAAATGGACTCGTTGGACTTGTAACTGAGTAAAAAATACCGAATTTGAGTTTTTGCAATATAATCTTGTTGAAAAGCTCGTAATCAATTATATGAACTCCTAAAATTGGATCAAAACTTGTTTTTCGGTCCTTTTTGTAGAGGTTTCGGACGAGCGGGTCTAAATGGGCCTTAAAATGGACCCGTTGAACTTATAACTGCGTAAAAAGAACAAAAATTGAATTTTTGCATTACAATAGTGTTGAAAAGCTCGTAATCAACGATATGAACTCTTAAGTTTTGATTAAAACTTGTTTTGCGGTCCTTTTGTAGAGGTTTCAGTCGAGCGGGTCTAAATGGGCCGTAAAATGGACCCGTTGGACTTTTAACTGAGTAAAAAGTACAAAAATTGAGTTTTTGCAATATAATCGTGTTGAAAAGATCGTAATCAATTATATGAACTCCTAAAATGGACTCGTTGGACTTTTAACTGAGTAAAAAATACTGAATTTGAGTTTTTGAATATAATCTTGTTGAAAAGCTCGTAATCAATTATATGAACTCCTAAAATTGGATCAAAACTTGTTTTTCGGTCCTTTTTGTAGAGGTTTCGGACGAGCGGGTCTAAATGGGCCTTAAAATTGACCCGTTGAACTTATAACTGCGTAAAAAGAACAGAAATTGAATTTTTGCAATACAATAGTTTTGAAAAGCTCATAATCAACGATATGAACTATTAAGTTTTGATTAAAACTTGTTTTGCGGTCCTTTTTGTAGAGGTTTCGGACGAGCGGGTCTAAATGGGCCGTAAAATGGACCCGTTGGACTTTTAACTGAGTAAAAAGTACAAAAATTGAGTTTTTGCAATATAATCATGTTGAAAAGATCGTAATCAATTATATGAACTCCTAAAATTTGATTAAAACTTGTTTTTCAGTCATTTTGAAGAGGTTTCGTGCGAGCGGGTATAAATGGGTTGTAAAATGGACCCGTTGGACTTTTAACTAAGTAAAAAATACTGAATTTGAGTTTTTGCAATATAATCTTGTTGAAAAGCTCGTAATCAATTATATGAACTCCTAAAATTTGATCAAAACTTGTTTTTCGATCCTTTTTGTAGAGGTTTCGGGCGAGAGGGTCTAAATGGGCCTTAAAATGGACCCGTTGAACTTATAACTGCATAAAAAGAACAGAAATAAAATTTTTGCAGTACAATAGTGTTGAAAAGCTCGTAATCAACGATATGAACTCTTAAGTTTTGATTAATACTTGTTTTGCGGTCCTTTTTGTAGAGGTTTCGGACGAGCGGGTCTAAATGGGTCGTAAAATGGACCTGTCAGACTTTTAACTAAGTAAAAAATACAGAAATTGAGTTTTTGCAATATAATCGTGTTGAAAAGATCGTAATCAATTATATGAAGTCCTAAAATTTGATTAAAATATGTTTTTCAGTCATTTTTGAAGAGTTTTCGGGCGAGCGGGTCTAAATGGGCCGTAAAATGGACCCGTTGGACTTTTAACTGAGTTAAAAATACATAAATTGACTTTTAGCAATATAATCTTGTTGAAAAGCTCGTAATCAATTATACGAGCTCCTAAAATTTGATCAAAACTTGTTTTTCATTCCTTTTTGTAGTGGTTTCGGGCGAGCGGGTCTAAATGGGCCATAAAATGGACTCGTTGAACTTATAACTGCGGAAAAAGAACATAAATTAAATTTTTGCAATACAATAGTGTTGAAAAGCTCGTAATCAACGATATGAACTCTTAATTTTTGATTAAAACATGTTTTGTGGTCCTTTTGTACAGGTTTCGGTCGAGTGGGTCTAAATGGGCCGTAAAATGGACCCGTTGGACTTTTAACTGAGTTGAAAAAATACAAAAATTGAGTTTTTGCAGTATAATCGTGTTGAAAAGATCGTAATCAATTATATGAACTCCTAAAATTTGATTAAACATGTTTTTCAGTCATTTTTGAAGAGGTTTCGGGTGAGCGGGTCTAAATGGGCCTTAAAATGGAGCCGTTGAACTTATAACTGCGTAAAAAGAACATAAATTGAATTTTTGCAATACAATCGCGTTGAAAAGATCGTAATCAGTTATATGAACTCCTAAAATTTGATTAAAACTCGTTTTCAATCATTTTTGAAGAGGTTTCGGCCGAGCGGGTCTAAATGGGCCGTAAAATGGAACCGTTGGACTTTTAACTGAGTAAAAAGTATAAAAATTGAGTTTTTGCAATATAATCGTGTTGAAAAGATCGTAATCAATGATATGAAGTCCTAATATTTGATTAAAACTTTTTTCGGTCATTTTTGAAGAGGTTTCGGGCGAGCGGGTCTAAATGGGCCGTAAATTGGACCCGTTGGACTTTTAACTGAGTAAAAAATACCGAATTTGAGTTTTTCCAATATAATCTTGTTGAAAAGCTCGTAATCAATTATATGAACTCCTAAAATTTGATCAAAACTTGTTTTTCATTCCTTTTTGTAGTGGTTTCGGACGAGCGGGTCTAAATGGGCCTTAAAATGGACCCGTTGAGCTTATAACTGCGTAAAAAGAACTGAAATTAAATTTTTGCAATACAATCGTGTTGAAAAGATCGTAATTAGTTATATGAACTCCTAAAATTTGATTAAAACTTGTTTTTCAGTTATTTTTGAAGAGGTTTCGGGCGAGCGGGTCTAAATGGGCCGTAAAATGGACCCGTTGGACTTTTAACTGAGTAAAAAGTACAAAAATTGAGTTTTTGCAATATAATCATGTTGAAAAGCTCGTAATCAATTATATGAACTCCTAAATTTGGATCAAAACTTGTTTTTCGGTCCTTTTTGTAGTGGTTTCGGACGAGCAGTTCTAAATGGGCCTTAAAATGGACCCGTTGAACTTATAACTGCGTAAAAAGAACATAAATTTAATTTTTGCAATACAATAGTGTTGAAAAGCTCGTAATCAACGATATGAACTCTTAAGTTTTGATTAAAACTTGTTTTGCGGTCCTTTTTTAGACATTTCGGATGAGCGGCTCTAAATGGGCCGTAAAATGGACCCGTTGGACTTTTAACTGAGTAAAAAGTATATAAATTGAGTTTTTGCAATATAATCGTGTTGAAAAGATCGTAATCAATTATATGAACTCCTAAAATTTGATTAAAACTTGTTTTTAGTCATTTTAAGAGGTTTCCGGCGAGCGGGTCTAAATGGGCCGTAAAATGGACCCGTTGGACTTTTAACTAAGTAAAAAATACAGAATTTGAGTTTTTGCAATATAATCTTGTTGAAAAGCTCGTAATCAATTATATGAACTACTAAAATTAGATCAAAACTTGTTTTTCGGTCCTTTTTGTAGTGGTTTCGGACGAGCGGGTCTAAATGGGCCTTAAAATGGACCCGTTGAACTTATAACTGCGTAAAAAGAACATAAATTGAATTTTTGCAATACAATAGTGTTGAAAAGCTCGTAATCAACGATATGAACTCTTAAGTTTTGATTAAAACTGGTTTTGCGGTACTTTTTGTAGAGGTTTCGGACGAGCGGATCTAAATGGGCCTTAAAATGGACCCGTTGGACTTTTAACTGAGTAAAAAGTACAAAAATTGAGTTTTTGCAATATAATCGTGTTGAAAAGATCGTAATCAATTATATGAACTCCTAAAATTTGATTAAAACTTGTTTTTCAGTCATTTTTGAAGAGGTTTCGGTCGAGCGGGTCTAACTAGGCTGTAAAATGGACTCGTTAGACTTTTAACTGAGTAAAAATATACCAAATTTGAGTTTTTGCAATATAATCTTGTTGAAACGCTCGTAATCAATTATATGAACTCCTAAAATTGGATCAAAACTTGTTTTTCGGTCCTTTTTGTAGAGGTTTCGGACGAGCGGGTCTAAATGGGCCTTAAAATGGACCCGTTGAACTTATAACTGCGTAAACACAACAGAAATTGAATTTTTGCAATACAATAGTGTTGAAAAGCTCGTAATCAACGATATGAACTCTTAAGTTTTGATTAAAACTTGTTTTGTGGTCCTTTTTGTAGAGGTTTCGGACGAGCGGGTCTAAATGGGCCGTAAAATGGACCCATTGGACTTTTAACTGAGTAAAAAATACAGAAATTGAGTTTTTGCAATATAATCGTGTTGAAACGATCGTAATCAATTATATGAACTCCTAAAATTTGATTAAAACTTGTTTTTCAGTCATTTTTGAAGAGTTTTCCGGCGAGCGGGTCTAAATGGGCTGTAAAATGGACCCGTTGGACTTTTAATTGAGTAAAAAATACAGAAAATGACTTTTAGCAATATAATCTTGTTGAAAAGCTCGTAATCAATTATATGAACTCCTAAAATTGGATCAAAACTTGTTTTTCGGTCCTTTTTGTAGTGGTTTCGGACGAGCGGGTCTAAATGGACCTTAAAATGGACCCGTTGAACTTATAACTGCGTAAAAAGAACAGAAATTGAATTTTTGCAATACAATAGCGTTGAAAAGCTCGTAATCAACGATATGAACTCTTAAGTTTTGATTAAAACTTGTTTTGAGGTACTTTTTGTAGAGGTTTCGGACGAGCGGGTCTAAATGGGCCGTAAAATGGACCCGTTGGACTTTTAACTGAGTAAAAAGTACATAAATTGATTTTTTGCTATATAATCGTGTTAAAAAGATCGTAATCATTTATATGAACTCCTAAAATTTGATTAAAACTTGTTTTTCAGTCATTTTTGAAGAGGTTTCGGGTGAGCGGGTCTAAATGGGCCGTAAAATGGACCCGTTGGACTTTTAACTAAGTAAAAAATACCAAATTTGAGTTTTTGCAATATAATCTTTTTGAAAAGCTCATAATCAATTAAACGAACTCGTAAAATTGGATCAAAACTTGTTTTTCGGTCCTTTTTGTAGACGTCTCGGACGAGCGGGTCTAAATGGGCATTAAAATGGACCCGTTGAACTTATAACTGCGTAAAAAGTACAAAAATTGAATTTTTGCAATACGATAGTGTTGAAAAGCTCGTAATCAATGATATGAACTCTTAAGTTTTGATTAAAACTTGTTTTGCGGTCATTTTTGTAGAGGTTTCGGACGAGCGGGTCTAAATGGGCTGTAAAATGGACCCGTTGGACTTTTAATTGAGTAAAAAGTACAAAAATTGAGTTTTTGCAATATAATCGTGTTGAAAAGATCGTAATCAATTATATGAACTCCTAAAATTTGATTAAAACTTGTTTTTCAGTCCTTTTTGAAGAGGTTTCGGGCGAGCGGGTCTAAATGGGCCGTAAAATGGACTCGTTGGACTTTTAATTGGGTAAAAAATACCAAATTTGAGTTTTTGCAATATAATCTTGTTGAAAAGCTCGTAATCAATTATATGAACTCCTAAAATTGGATCAAAACTTGTTTTTCGGTCCTTTTTGTAGAGGTTTCGGACGAGCGGGTCTAAATGGGCATTAAAATGGACTCGTTGAACTTATAACTGCGTAAAAAGAACAAAAATTGAATTTTTGCAATACAATAGTGTTGAAAAGCTCATAATCAACGATATGAACTCTTAAGTTTTGATTAAAACTTGTTTTGTGGTCCTTTTTGTAGAGTTTTCGGACGAGCGGGTCTAAATGGGCCGTAAAATGGACCCGTTGGACTTTTAACTGAGTAAAAAGTACAAAAATTGAGTTTTTGCAATATAATCGTGTTGAAAAGATCGTAATCAGTTATATGAACTCCTAAAATTTGATTAAAACTTGTTTTTCAGTCATTTTTGAAGAGGTTTTGGGCGAGCGGGTCTAAATGGGCCGTAAAATGGACCCGTTGGACTTTTAACTGAGTAAAAAATACCGAATTTGAATTTTTGCAATATAATCTTGTTTAAAAGCTCGTAATCAATTATATGAACTCCTAAAATTTGATCTAAACTTGTTTTTCAGTCATTTTTGAAGAGGTTTCGGACGAGCGGGTCTAAATGGGCCTTAAAATGGACCCGTTGAACTTATAACTGCGTAGAAAGAACAGAAATTAAATTTTGCAATATAATCGTGTTGAAAAGATCGTAATCAGTTATATGAACTCCAAAAATTTGATTAAAACTTGTTTTTCAGTCATTTTTGAAAAGGTTTCGGGCGAGCGGGTTTAAATGGGCCGTAAAATGGACCCGTTGAACTTTTAACTGAGTAAAAAATACAAAAATTGAGTTTTTGCAGTATAATCGTGTTGAAAAGATCGTAATCAATTATATGAACTCCTAAAATTTGATTAAACATGTTTTTCAGTCATTTTTGAAGAGGTTTCGGGTGAGCGGGTCTAAATGGGCCTTAAAATGGAACCGTTGAACTTATAACTGCGAAAAAAGAACAGAAATTGAATTTTTGCAATACAATCGCGTTGAAAAGATCGTAATCAGTTATATGAACTCCTAAAATTTGATTAAAACTCGTTTTCAATCATTTTTGAAGAGGTTTCGGCCGAGCGGGTCTAAATGGGCCGTAAAATGGACCCTTTGGACTTTTAACTGAGTAAAAAGTATAAAAATTGAGTTTTTGCAATATAATCGTGTTGAAAAGCTCGTAATCAACGATATGAACTCTTAAGTTTTGATTAAAACTTGTTTTTCGGTCATTTTTGTAGAGGTTTCGGGCGAGCGGGTCTAAATGGGCCGTAAAATGGACCCGTTGAACTTTTAACTGAGTAAAAAATACCAAATTTGAGTTTTTGCAATATAATCTTGTTGAAAAGCTCGTAATCAACGATATGAACTCTTAAGTTTTGATTAAAACTTGTTTTGCGGTCATTTTTGTAGAGGTTTCGGACGAGCGGGTCTAAATGGGCTGTAAAATGGACCCGTTGGACTTTTAATTGAGTAAAAAGTACAAAAATTGAGTTTTTGCAATATAATAGTGTTGAAAAGATTGTAATCAATTATATGAACTCCTAAAATTTGATTAAAACTTGTTTTTCAGTCATTTTTGAAGAGGTTTCGGGCGAGCGGGACTAAATGGGCCGTAAAATGGACTCGTTGGACTTTTAACTAAGTAAAAAATACCAAATTTGAGTTTTTGCAATATAATCTTGTTGAAAAGCTCGTAATCAATTATATGAACTCCTAAAATTGGATCAAAACTTATTTTTCGGTCCTTTTTGTAGAGGTTTCGGACGAGCGGGTCTAAATGGGCATTAAAATGGACCCGTTGAACTTATAACTGCGTAAAAAGAACAGAAATTGAATTTTTACAATACAATAGTGTTGAAAAGCTCGTAATCAACGATATGAACTCTTAAGTTTTGATTAAAACTTGTTTTGCGGTCCTTTTTGTAGAGGTTTCGGACGAGCGGGTCTAAATGGGCCTTAAAATGGACCCGTTGGACTTTTAACTGAGTAAAAAGTACAAAATTGAGTTTTTGCAATATAATCATGTTGAAAAGATCGTAATCAATGATATGAAGTCCTAATATTTGATTAAAACTTTTTTTTCGGTCATTTTTGAAGAGGTTTCGGGCGAGCGGGTCTAAATGGGCCGTAAATTGGACCCGTTGGACTTTTAACTGAGTAAAAAATACCGAATTTGAGTTTTTCCAATATAATCTTGTTGAAAAGCTCGTAATCAATTATATGAACTCCTAAAATTTGATCAAAACTTGTTTTTTAGTCATTTTTGAAGAGGTTTCGGACGAGCGGGTCTAAATGGGCCTTAAAATGGTCCCGTTGAGCTTATAACTGCGTAAAAAGAACTGAAATTAAATTTTTGCAATACAATCGTGTTGAAAAGATCATAATCAGTTATATGAACTCCTAAAATTTGATTAAAACTTGTTTTTCAGTTATTTTTGAAGAGGTTTCGGGCGAGCGGGTCTAAATGGGCCGTAAAATGGACCCGTTGGACTTTTAACTGAGTAAAAAGTACAAAAATTGAGTTTTTGCAATATAATCGTGTTGAAAAGCTCGTAATCAATTATATGAACTCCTAAATTTGGATCAAAACTTGTTTTTCGGTCCTTTTTGTAGTGGTTTCGGACGAGCAGTTCTAAATGGGCCTTAAAATGGACCCGTTGAACTTATAACTACGTAAAAAGAACATAAATTGAATTTTTGCAATACAATAGTGTTGAAAAGCTCGTAATCAACGATATGAACACTTAAGTTTTGATTAAAACTTGTTTTGCGGTCCTTTTTTAGACGTTTCGGACGAGCGGGTCTAAATGGGCCGTAAAATGGACCCGTTGGACTTTTAACTAAGTAAAAAATACAGAATTTGAGTTTTTGCAATATAATCTTGTTGAAAAGCTCGTAATCAATTATATGAACTACTAAAATTAGATCAAAACTTGTTTTTCGGTCCTTTTTGTAGTGGTTTCGGACGAGCGGGTCTAAATGGGCCTTAAAATGGACCCGTTGAACTTATAACTGCGTAAAAAGAACATAAATTGAATTTTTGCAATACAATAGTGTTGAAAAGCTCGTAATCAACGATATGAACTCTTAAGTTTTGATTAAAACTGGTTTTGCGGTCCTTTTTGTAGAGGTTTCGGACGAGCGGATCTAAATGGGCCTTAAAATGGACCCGTTGGACTTTTAATTGAGTAAAAAGTACATAAATTGAGTTTTTGTAATATAATCGTGTTGAAAAGATCGTAATCAATTATATGAACTCCTAAAATTTGATTAAAACCTGTTTTTCAGTCATTTTTGAAAGAGGTTTCGGGCGACCGGGTCTAAATGGGCCGTAAAATGGACCCGTTGGACTTTTAACTAAGTAAAAAGTACAAAAATTGAGTTTTTGCAATATAATCGTGTTAAAAAGATCGTAATCAATTATATGAACTCCTAAAATTTGATTAAAACTTTGTTTTCAGTCATTTTTGAAGAGGTTTCGGGCGAGCGGGTCTAAATGGGCCGTAAAATGGACCCGTTGGAGTTTTAACTGAGTAAAAAATACCGAATTTGAGTTTTTGCAATATAATCTTGTTGAAAAGCTCGTAATCAATTATATGAACTCCTAAACTTTGATCAAAATCTGTTTTTCGGTCCTTTTTGTAGATGTTTCGGGCGACCGGGTCTAAATGGGCTTTAAAATGGACTCGTTGAACTTATAACTGCGTAAAAAGAACATAAATTAAATTTTTGCAATACAATAGTGTTGAAAAGCTCGTAATCAACGATATGAACTCTTAAGTTTTAATTAAAACTTGTTTTGCGTTCCTTTTTGTAGAGGTTTCGGACGAGCGGGTCTAAATGGGCCGCAAAATGGACCCGTTGGACTTTTAACTGAGTAAAAAATACAGAAATTTAATTTTTGCAATATAATCATGTTGAAACGATCGTAATCAATTATATGAACTCCTAAAATTTGATTAAAACTTGTTTTTCAGTCATTTTTAAAGAGGTTTCGGGCGAGGGTGTATAAATGGGCCGTAAAATGGACCCGTTGGACTTTTAACTGAGTAAAAAATACATAAATTGACTTTTTGCAATATAATCTTGTTGAAAATCTCGTAATCAATTATATGAACTCCTAAAATTGGATCAAAACTTGTTTTTCTGTCCTTTTTGTAGTGGTTTCAGACGAGCGGGTCTAAATGGGCCTTAAAATGGACCCGTTGAACTTATAACTGTGTAAAAAGAACCGAAATTGATTTTTTGCAATACAATAGTGTTGAAAAGCTCGTAATCAACGATATGAACTCTTAAGTTTTGATTAAAACTTGTTTTGCGGTCCTTTTTGTAGAGGTTTCAAACGAGCGGGTCTAAATGGGCCGTAAAATGGACCCATTGGACTTTTAACTGAGTAAAAAGTACAAAAATTGAGTTTTTGCAATATAATCGTGTTGAAAAGATCGTAATCAATTATATGAACTCCTAAAATTTGATTAAAACTTGTTTTTCAAACATTTTTGAAGAGGTTTCAAGCGAGCGGGTCTAAATGGGCCGTAAAATGGACCAGTTGGACTTTTAACTAAGTAAAAAATACTGAATTTGAGTTTTTGCAATATTATCTTGTTCAAAAGCTCGTAATCAATTATATGAACTCGTAAAATTGGATTAAAACTTGTTTTTCGGTCCTTTTTGTAGAGGTTTCGGACGAGCGGGGTCTAAATGGGCCTTAAAATGGACCCGTTGAACTTATAACAGCGTAAAAAGAACAGAAATTGAATTTTTGCATTACAATAGTGTTGAAAAGCTCGTAATCAACGATATGAACTCTTAAGTTTTGATTAAAACTTGTTTTACGGTCCTTTTGTACAGGTTTCGGTCGAGTGGGTCTAAATGGGCCGTAAAATGGACCCGTTGGACTTTTAACTGAGTAAAAAGTACAAAAATTGAATTTTTGCAATATAATCGTGTTCAAAAGATCGTAATCAATTATATGAACTCCTAAAATTTGATTAAAACTTGTTTTTTAGTCATTTTTAAGAGGTTTCGGTCGATCGGGACTAAATGGGCCGTAAAATGGATCCGTTGGACTTTTAACTGAGTTAAAAAATACCGAATTTGAGTTTTTGAAATATAATCTTGTTGAAAAGCTCGTAATAAATTATATGAACTCCTAAAATTTGAACAAAACTTGTTTTCGGTCCGTTTGTAGAGATTTCGGACGAGCGGGTCTAAATGGGCCTTAAAATGGACCCGTTGAACTTATAACTGAGTAAAAAGAACAGAAATTGAATTTTTGCAATACAATCGTGTTGAAAAGATCGTAATCAGTTATATGAACTCCTAAAATTTGATTAAAACTCGTTTTTCAGTCATTTTTGAAGAGGTTTCGGCCGAGCGGGTCTAAATGGGCAGTAAAATGGACCCGTTGGACTTTTAACTGAGTAAAAAGTACAAAAATTGAGATTTTGTAATATAATCGTGTTGGAAAGATCGTAATCAGTTATATGAACTCCTAAAATTTGATTAAAACTTGTTTTTCAGTAATTTTTGAAGAGGTTTTGGGAGAGCGGGTCTAAATGGGCCGTAAAATGGACCCGTTGGACTTTTAACTGAGTAAAAAATACCGAATTTGAATTTTTGCAATATAATCTTGTTTAAAAGCTCGTAATCAATTATATGAACTCCTAAAATCTGATCTAAACTTGTTTTTCAATCATTTTTGAAGAGGTTTCGGACGAGCGGGTCTAAATGAGCCTTAAAATGGACCCGTTGAACTTATAACTGCGTAGAAAGAACATAAATTAAATTTGTGCAATACAATCCTGTTGAAAAGATCGTAATCAGTTATATGAACTCCTAAAATTTGATTAAAACATGTTTTTCAGTCATTTTTGAAGAGGTTTCGGGCGAGCGGGTTTAAATGGGCCGTAAAATGGACCCGTTGAAATTTTAATTGAGTAAAAAGTACAAAAATTGAGTTTTTGCTATATAATCGTGTTGAAAAGATCGTAATCAATTATATGAACTCCTAAAATTTGATTAAACTTGTTTTTCAGTCATTTTTTAAGAGGTTTCGGGCGAGAGGGTCTAAATGGGCCTTAAAATGGACCCGTTGAACTTATAACTGCGTAAAAAGAACATAAATTGAATTTTTGTAATACAATCGCGTTGAAAAGATCGTAATCAGTTATATGAAGTCCTAAAATTTGATTAAAACTTGTTTTTCAGTCATTTTTGAAGAGGTTTCGGGCGAACGGGTCTAAATGGGCTGTAAAATGGACTCGTTGGACTTTTAACTGAGTAAAAAAATACCAAATTTGAGTTTTTGCAATATAATCTTGTTGAAAAGCTCGTAATCAATTATATGAACTCCTAAAATTGGATCAAAACTTGTTTTCGGTCCTTTTTGTAGAGGTTTCGGACGAGCGGGTCTAAATGTGCCTTAAAATGGACCCGTTGAACTTATAACTACGTAAACACAACAGAAATTGAATTTTTGCAATACAATAGTGTTGAAAAGCTCGTAATCAACGATATGAACTCTTAAGTTTTGATTAAAACTTGTTTTGCGGTCCTTTTTGTAGAGGTTTCGGACGAGCGGGTCTAAATGGGCCGTAAAATGGACCCGTTGGACTTTTAACTGAGTAAAAAATACAGAAAATGAGTTTTTGCAATATAATCGTGTTGAAACGATCGTAATCAATTATAAGTACTCCTAAATTTTGATTAAAACTTGTTTTTCATTCATTTTTGAAGAGTTTTCGGGCGAGCGGGTCTAAATGGGCCGTAAAATGAACCCGTTGGACTTTTAACTAAGTAAAAAATACAGAATTTGAGTTTTTGCAATATAATCTTGTTTAAAAGCTCGTAATCAATTATATGAACTCCTAAAATTTGATCTAAACTTGTTTTTCAGTCATTTTTGAAGAGGTTTCGGACGAGCGGGTCTAAATGGGCCTTAAAATGGACCCGTTGAACTTATAACTGCGTAAAAAGAACATAAATTGAATTTTTGCAATACAATAGTGTTGAAAAGCTCGTAATCAACGATATGAACTCTTAAGTTTTGATTAAAACTTGTTTTGCGGTCCTTTTTTAGACGTTTCGGACGAGCGGGTCTAAATGGGCCGTAAAATGGACCCGTTGGAGTTTTAACTGAGTAAAAAGTACATAAATTGAGTTTTTGCAATATAATCGTGTTTAAAAGATCATAATCAATTATATGAACTCCTAAATTTGATTAAAACTTGTTTTTAGTCATTTTTAAGAGGTTTCGGGCGAGCGGGTCTAAATGGGCCGTAAAATGGACCCGTTGGACTTTTAACTAAGTAAAACATACAGAATTTGAGTTTTTGCAATATAATCTTGTTGAAAAACTCGTAATCAATTATATGAACTCCTAAAATTGGATCAAAACTTGTTTTTCGGTCCTTTTTGTAGAGGTTTCGGATGAGCGGGTCTAAATGGGCCTTAAAATGGACCCGTTGAACTTATAACTACTTAAAAAGAACAGAAATTGAAATTTTGCAATACAATATTGTTGAAAAGCTCGTAATCAACAATATGAACTCTTAAGTTTTGATTAAAACTTGTGTTGCGGTCCTTTTTGTAGAGGTTTCGGACGAGCGGGTCTAAATGGGCCGTAAAATGGACTCATTGTACTTTTAACTAAGTAAAAAGTACAAAAAATGAGTTTTTGCAATATAATCGTGTTGAAAAGATCGTAATCAATTATATGAACTCCTAAAATTTGATTAAACTTGTTTTTCAGTTGTTTTTGAAGAGGTTTCGGGCGAGCGGGTCTAAATGGGCCGTAAAATGGACCCGTTGGACTTTTAACGAAGTAAAAAATACCGAATTTGAGTTTTTGCAATATAATCTTGTTGAAAAGCTCGTAATCAATTATTTGAACTCCTAAAATTGGATCAAGACTTGTTTTCCGGTCCTTTTTGTAGAGGTTTCGAACGAGCGGGTCTAAATGGGCCGTAAAATGGACCCGTTGGACTTTTAACTGAATAAAAAATACCGAATTTGAGTTTTTGCTATATAATCCTGTTGAAAAGCTCGTAATCAATTATATGAACTCCTAAAATTTGAACAAAACTTTTTTTTCGGTCCTTTTTGTAGAGGTTTCGGACGAGCGGGTCTAAATGGGCCTTAAAATGGACTCGTTGAACTTATAACTGCGTAAAAAGAACAGAAATTGAAATTTTTAATACAATAGTGTTGAAAAGCTCGTAATCAACGATATGAACTCTTAAGTTTTGATTAAAACTTGTTTTGCGGTCCTTTTTGTAGAGGTTACGGACGAGGGGGTCTAAATGGGTCGTAAAATGGACCCGTTGGACTTTTAACTGAGTTAAAAATACATAAATTGACTTTTAGCAATATAATCTTGTTGAAAAGCTCGTAATCAATTATATAAACTCCTAAAATTGGATCAAAACTTGTTTTTCGGTCGTTTTTGTAGTGGTTTCGAACGAGCAGGTCTAAATGGGCCTTAAAATGGACCCGTTGATCTTATAACTGCGTAAAAAGAACAAAAATTGAATTTTTGCAATACAATAGTGTTGAAAAGCTCGTAATCAACGATATGAACTCTTAAGTTTTGATTAAAACTTGTTTTGCGGTCCTTTTTATAGAGGTTTCTGACGAGCGGGTCTAAATGGGCCGTAAAATGGACCCGTTGGACTTTTAACTGAGTATAAAGTACAAAAATTGAGTTTTTGCAATATAATCATGTTGAAAAGATCGTAATCAATTATATGAACTCCTAAAATCTGATTAAACTTGTTTTTCAGTCATTTTTGAAGAGATTTCGGGCGAGCGGGTTTAAATGGGCCGTAAAATGGACCCGTTGGACTTTTAACTGAGTAAAAAATACCGAATTTGTGTTTTTGCAATATAATCTTGTTGAAAAGATCGTAATCAATTATATGAACTCCTAAAATTTGATCAAAACTTATTTTCGGTCATTTTTGAAGAGGTTTCGGGCGAGCGGGTTTAAATGGGCCGCAAAATGGACCCGTTGGACTTTTAACTGAGTAAAAAATACCGATTTTGAGTTTTTGCAAAGTAATCTTGTTGAAAAGCTCATAATCAATTATATGAACTCCTAAAATCGGATCAAAACTTGTTTTTCGGTCCTTTTTGTAGAGGTTTCGGACGAGCGGGTCTAAATGGGCCTTAAAGTGGACCCATTGAACTTATAACTGCGTAAAAAGAACAGAAATTGAGTTTTTGCTATACAATAGTGTTGAAAAGCTGGTAATCAACGATATGAACTCTTAAGTTTTGATTAAAACTTATTTTGCGGTCCTTTTGTAGAGGTTTCGGACGAGCGAGTCTAAATGGGCCGTAAAATGGACCCGTTGGACTTTTAACTGAGTAAAAAATACCGAATTTGATGTTTTGCAATATAATCTTGTTCAAAATCTCGTAATAAATTATATGAAATCCTAAAATTTGATAAAAACTTGTTTTCGATCCTTTTTGTAGAGGTTTCGGACGAGCGGGTCTAAATGGGCCTTAAAATAGACCCGTTGAAGTTATAACTGCTTAAAAAGAACATAAATTGAATTTTGCAATAGAATTGTGGTTAAAAGATCGTAATCAGTTATATGAACTCGTAAAATTTGGTTAAAACTTGTTTTTCAATCATTTTTGAAGAGGTTTCATGCGAGCGGGTCTAAATGGGCCGTAAAATGGACCCGTTGGACTTTTAACTGGGTAAAATATACAAAAATTGAGTTTTTGCAATATAATCGTGTTGAAAAGATGGTAATCAATTATATGAACTCCTAAAATTTGACTAAAACTTGTTTTTCAGTCATTTTTTAAGAGGTTTCGGGTGAGCGGGTTTAAATGGGCCGTAAAATAGACCCGTTGGACTTTTAACTCAGTAAAAAATATCGAATTTGAGTTTTTGAAATAAAATCTTATTGAAAAGCTCGTAATCAATTATATGAACACCTAAAATTTGATCAAAACTTGTTTTTCGGTCCTTTTTTTAGAGGTTTCGGGCGATCGGGTCTAAATGGGCCTTAAAATGGACCCGTTGAACTTATAACTGCGTAAAAAGAACAGAAATTGAATTTTTGCAATACAATAGTGTTTAAAAGCTCGTAATTAATGATATGAACTCTTAAGTTTTGATTAAAACTTGTTTTGCGGTCCTTTTTGTAGAGGTTTCGGACGAGCGGGTCTAAATGGGCCGTAAAATGGACCCGTTGGACTTTTAACTAAGTAAAAAATACAGAAATTGAGTTTTTTTCAATATAATCGTGTTGAGACGATCGTAATCAATTATATGAACTCCTCAAATTTGATTAAAACTTGTTTTTCATTCATTTTTGAAGAGTTTTTGGGCGAGCGGGTCTAAATGGGCCGTAAAATGGACCCGTTGGACTTTTAACTGAGGTAAAAATACAGAAATTGACTTTTAGCAATATAATCTTGTTGAAAAGCTCGTAATCAATTATATGAAATCCTAAAATTTGATCAAAACTTATTTTTCGGTCCTTTTTGAAAAGGTTTCGGACGAGCGGGTCTAAATGAGCCTTAAAATGGACCCGTTGAACTTATAACTGCATAAAAAGAACAAAAATTGAATTTTTGCAATACAATAGTGTTGAAAAGCTCATAATCAACGATATGAACTCTTAAGTTTTGATTAAAACTTGTTTTGCCGTCATTTTTGTAGAGGTTTCGGACGAGCGGGTCTAAATGGGCTGTAAAATGGACCCGTTGGACTTTTAACTGAGTAAAAAGTACAAAAATTGAGTTTTTGCAATACATTCGTGTTGAAAAGATCGTAATCAACGATATGAACTCCTAAAATTTGATTAAAACTTGTTTTTCAGTAATTTTTGAAGAGGTTTTGGGCGAGCGGGTCTAAATGGGCTGTAAAATGGACCCGTTGGACTTTTAACTGAGTAAAAAATACCGAATTTGAGTTTTTGCAATATAATCTTGTTGAAAAGCTCGTAATCAATTATATGAACTCCTAAAATTGGATTAACACTTGTTTTTCGGTCCTTTTTGTAGAGGTTTCAGACGAGCGGGTCTAAATGGGTCTTAAAATGGACCCGTTGAACTTATAACAGCGTAAAAAGAACAGAAATTGAATTTTTGCATTACAATAGTGTTGAAAAGCTCGTAATCAATTATATGAACTCCTAAAATTGGATCAAAACTTGTTTTCGGTCCTTTTTGTAGAGGTTTCGGACGAGCGGGTCTAAATGTGCCTTAAAATGGACCCGTTGAACTTATAACTACGTAAACACAACAGAAATTGAATTTTTGCAATACAATAGTGTTGAAAAGCTCGTAATCAACGATATGAACTCTTAAGTTTTGATTAAAACTTGTTTTGCGGTCCTTTTTGTAGAGGTTTCGGACGAGCGGGTCTAAATGGGCCGTAAAATGGACCCGTTGGACTTTTAACTGAGTAAAAAATACAGAAAATGAGTTTTTGCAATATAATCGTGTTGAAACGATCGTAATCAATTATAAGTACTCCTAAATTTTGATTAAAACTTGTTTTTCATTCATTTTTGAAGAGTTTTCGGGCGAGCGGGTCTAAATGGGCCGTAAAATGAACCCGTTGGACTTTTAACTAAGTAAAAAATACAGAATTTGAGTTTTTGCAATATAATCTTGTTTAAAAGCTCGTAATCAATTATATGAACTCTTAAGTTTTGATTAAAACTTGTTTTGCGGTCCTTTTTGTAGAGGTTTCGGACGAGCGGGTCTAAATGGGCCGTAAAATGGACTCCTAGAATTTGATTAAAACTTGATTAAAACTTGTTTTTCAGTCATTTTTGAAGAGTTTTCGGGCGAGCGGGTCTAAATGGGCCGTAAAATGGACCCGTTGGACTTTTAACTATGTTAAAAATACAGAAATTGAATTTTCGCAATATAATCTTGTTGAAAAGCTCGTAATCAATTATATGAACTCCTAAAATTGGATAAAAACTTGTTTTTCGGTCCTTTTTGTAGTGGTTTCGGGCGAGCGGGTCTAAATGGGCCTTAAAATGGACCCGTTGAACTTATAACTGCGGAAAAAGAACAGAAATTAAATTTTTGCAATACAATAGTGTTAAAAACCTCGTAATCAACGATATGAACTCTTAAGTTTTGATTAAAACTTGTTTTACGGTCCTTTTTGTAGAGGTTTCGGACGAGCGGGTATAAATGGGCCGTAAAATGGACCCGTTGGACTTTTAACTTAGTAAAAAATACAGAAATTGAGTTTTTGCAATATAATCGTGTTGAAACGATCGTAATCAATTATATGAACTTCTAAAATTTGATTAAAACTTGTTTTTCAGTCATTTTTGAAGAGTTTTCGGGCGAGCGGGTCTAAATGGGCCGTAAAATGGACCCGTTGGACTTTTAACTGAGTTAAAAATACAGAAATTGACTTTTAGCAATATAATCTTGTTGAAAAGCTCATAATCAATTATATGAACTCCTAAAATTGGATCAAAACTTGTTTTTCGGTCCTTTTTGTAGTGGTTTCGGACGAGCAGGTCTAAATGAGCCTTAAAATGGACCCGTTGAACTTATAACTGCGTAAAAAGAACAGAAATTGAATTTTTGAAATACAATAGTGTTGAAAAGCTCGTAATCAACGATATGAACTCTTAAGTTTTGATTAAAACTTGTTTTGCGGTCCTTTTTGTAGAGGTTTCGGACGAGCGGATCTAAATGGGCCTTAAAATGGACCCGTTGGACTTTTAACTGAGTAAAAAGTACATAAATTGAGTTTTTGCAATATAATCGGGTTGAAAAGATCGTAATCAATTATATGAACTCCTAAAATTTGATTAAAACCTGTTTTTCAGTCATTTTTGAAGAGGTTTCGGGCGAGCGGGTCTAAATGGGCCGTAAAATGGACCCGTTGGACTTTTAACTAAGTAAAAAGTACAAAAATTGAGTTTTTGCAATATAATCGTGTTGAAAAGATCGTAATCAATTATATGGACTCCTAAAATTTGATTAAAACTTTTTTTTTCAGTCATTTTTGAAGAGGTTTCGGGCGAGCGGGTCTAAATGGGCCGTAAAATGGACCCGTTGGAGTTTTAACTGAGTAAAAAATACCGAATTTGAGTTTTTGCAATGTAATCTTGTTGAAAAGCTCGTAATCAATTATATGAACTCCTAAACTTTGATCAAAACATGTTTTTCGGTCCTTTTTGTAGATGTTTCGGGCGATCGGGTCTAAATGGGCTTTAAAATGGACCCGTTGAACTTATAACTGCGTAAAAAGAATTGAAATTAAATTTTTGCAATATAATAGTTTTGAAAAGCTCGTAATCAACGATATGAACTCTTAAGTTTTGATTAAAACTTGTTTTGCGGTCCTTTTTGTAGAGGTTTCGGACGAGCGGGTCTAAATGGGCCGAAAAATGGCCCCGTTGGACTTTTAACTGAGTAAAAAATACAGAAATTGAGTTTTTGCAATATAATCGTGTTGAAACGATCGTAATCAATTATATGAACTCCTAAAATTTGATTAAAACTTGTTTTTCAGTCATTTTTGAAGAGGTTTCGGGCGAGCGTGTATAAATGGGCCGTAAAATGGACCCGTTGGACTTTTAACTGAGTAAAAAATACATAAATTGACTTTTTGCAGTATAATCTTGTTGAAAATCTCGTAATCAATTATATGAACTCCTAAAATTGGATCAAAACTTGTTTTTCTGTCCTTTTTTGTAGTGGTTTCGGACGAGCGGGTCTAAATAAGCCTTAAAATGGACCCGTTGAACTTATAACTGCGTAAAAAGAACAGAAATTGAATTTTTGCAATACAATAGTGTTGAAAAGCTCGTAATCAACGATATGAACTCTTAAGTTTTGATTAAAACTTGTTTTGCGGTCCTTTTTGTAGAGGTTTCACACGAGCGGGTCTAAATGGGCCGTAAAATGGACCCGTTGGACTTTTAACTGAGTAAAAAGTACATAAATTGAATTTTTGCAATATAATCGTGTTGAAAAGATTGTAATCAATTATATGAACTCCTAAAATTTGATTAAAACTTGTTTTTCAGTCATTTTTGAAGAGGTTTCAAGCGAGCGAGTCTAAATGGGCTGTAAAATGGACCCGTTGGACTTTTAACTAAGTAAAAAATACTGAATTTGAGTTTTTGCAATATAATCTTGTGCAAAAGCTCGTAATCAATTATATGAACTCGTAAAATTGGATTAAAACTTATTTTTCGATCCTTTTTGTAGAGGTTTCGGACGAGCGGGTCTAAATGGCCTTAAAATGGACCCGTTGGACTTTTAACTATGTAAAAAATACCGAATTTGAGTTTTTGCAATATAATCTTGTTCAAAAGCTCGTAATCAATTATATGAACTCGTAAAATTGGATCAAAACTTGTTTTTCGGTCCTTTTTGTAGAGGTTTCGAACGAGCGGGTCTAAATGTTCCTTAAAATGGACCCGTTTAAACTTATAACTGCGTAAAAAGAACATAAATTGAATTTTTGCAATACAATAGTGTTGAAAAGCTCGTAATCAACGATATGAACTCTTAAGTTTTGATTAAAACTTGTTTTGCGGTCCTTTTTGTAGAGGTTTCGGACGAGCGGGTCTAAATTCGCCGTAAAATGGACCCGTTGGACTTTTAACTGAGTAAAAAGTACAAAAATTGAGTTTTTGCAATATAATCGTGTTGAAAAGATCATAATCAATGATATGAAGTCCTAAAATTTGATTAAAACTTGTTTTTCAGTCATTTTTGAAGAGGTTTCGGGCGAGCGGGTATAAATGGGCTGTAAAATGGACCCGTTGGACTTTTAACTAAGTAAAAAATACCGAATTTGAGTTTTTGCAATATAATCTTGTTGAAAAGCTCGTAATCAATTATATGAACTCCTAAATTTGGATTAAAACTTGTTTTTCGGTCCTTTTTGTAGAGGTTTCGGACGAGCGGGTCTAAATGAGTCTTAAAATGGACCCGTTGAACTTATAACAGCGTAAAAAGAACAGAAATTGAATTTTTGCATTACAATAGTGTTGAAAAGCTCGTAATCAACGATATGAACTCTTAAGTTTTGATTAAAACTTGTTTTGCGGTCCTTTTGTACAGGTTTCGGTCGAGTGGGTCTAAATGGGCCGTAAAATGGACCCGTTGGACTTTTAACTGAGTAAAAAGTACAAAAATTGAATTTTTGCAATATAATCGTGTTCAAAAGATCGTAATCAATTATATGAACTCCTAAAATTTTATTAAAACTTGTTTTTTAGTCATTTTTAAGAGGTTTCGGGCGATCGGGTCTAAATGGGCCGTAAAATGGACCCGTTGGACTTTTAACTGAGTAAAAAATACCGAATTTGAGTTTTTGCAATATAATCTTGTTGAAAAGCTCGTAATCAATTATATGAACTCCTAAAATTGGATCAAAACTTGTTTTTGGGTCCTTTTTGTAGAGGTTTCGGACGAGCGGGTCTAAATGGGCCTTAAAATGGACCCGTTGAACTTATAACTGCGTAAAAAGAACAGAAATTCAATTTTTGCAATACAATAGTGTTGAAAAGCTCGTAATCAGTTATATGAACTCCTAAAATTTGATTAAAACTCGTTTTTCAGTCATTTTTGAAGAGGTTTCAGCCGAGCGGGTCTAAATGGGCCGTAAAATGGACCCGTTGGACTTTTAACTTAGTAAAAAGTACAAAAATTGAGTTTTTGCAATATAATCGTGTTGAAAAGATCGTCATCAGTTATATGAACTCCTAAAATTTGATTAAACTTGTTTTTCAGTCATTTTTGAAGAGGTTTTGGGCGAGCGGGTCTAAATGGGCTGTAAAATGGACCCGTTGGACTTTTAACTGAGTAAAAAATACCGAATTTGAATTTTTGCAATATAATCTTGTTTAAAAGCTCGTAATAAATTATATGAACTCCTAAAATTTGATCAAAACTTGTTTTTCAGTCATTTTCGAAGAGGTTTCGGACGAGCGGGTCTACATGGGCCTTAAAATGGACCCGTTGAACTTATAACTACGTAGAAAGAACAGAAATTAAATTTTTGCAATATAATCGTGTTGAAAAGATCGTAATCAGTTATATGAACTCCTAAAATTAGATTAAAACTTTTTTTTTCAGTCATTTTTGAAGAGGTTTTGGGCGAGCGGGTCTAAATGGGCCGTAAAATGGACCCGTTGCACTTTTAACTGAGTAAAAAATACCGAATTTGAATTTTTGCAATATAATCTTGTTTAAAAGCTCGTAATCAATTAAATGAACTCCTAAAATTTGATCAAAACTTGTTTTTCAGTCATTTTCGAAGAGGTTTCGGACGAGCGGGTTTGAATGGGCCTTAAAATGGACCCATTGAACTTATAACTGCGTAGAAAGAACAAAAATTAAATTTTTGCAATACAATCGTGTTGAAAAGATCGTAATCAGTTATATGAACTCCTATAATTTGATTAAAACTTGTTTTTCAGTCATTTTTGAAGAGGTTTTGGGCGAGCGGGTCTAAATGGGCCGTAAAATGGACCCGTTGCACTTTTAACTGAGTAAAAAATACCGATTTTGAATTTTTGCAATATAATCTTGTTTAAAAGCTCGTAATCAATTAAATGAACTCCTAAAATTTGATCAAAACTTGTTTTTCAGTCATTTTCGAAGAGGTTTCGGACGAGCGGGTCTAAATGGGCCTTAAAATGGAACCGTTGAACTTATAACTGCGTAGAAAGAACAGAAATTAAATTCTTGCAATACAATCGTGTTGAAAAGATCGTAATCAGTTATATGAACTCCTAAAATTTGATTAAATCTTGTTTTTCAGTCATTTTTGAAGAGGTTTCGGGCGAGCGGGTCTAAATTGGCCGTAAAATGGACCCGTTGAACTTTTAACTGAGTAAAAAGTACAAAAATTGAGTTTTTGCAATATAATCGCGTTGAAAAGATCGTAATCAATTATATGAACTCCTAAAATTTGATTAAACTTGTTTTTCAGTCATTTTTTAAGAGGTTTCGGGCGAGCGGGTCTAAATGGGCCTTAAAATGGACCCGTTGAACTTATAAATGCGTAAAAAGAACAGAAATTGAATTTTTGCAATACAATCACGTTGAAAAGATCGTAATCAGTTATATGAACTCCTAAAATTTGATTAAAACTCGTTTTTCAATCATTTTTGAAGAGGTTCCGGCCGAGCGAATCTAAATGGGCCGTAAAATGGACCCGTTGGACTTTTAACTGAGTAAAAAGTACAAAAATTAAGTTTTTACATTATAATCATGTTGAAAAGATCGTAATCAATTATATGAAGTCCTAAAATTTGATTAAAACTTTTTTTTCGGTCATTTTTGAAGAGGTTCGGGCGAGCGGGTCTAAAGGGCCGTAAAATGGACCCGTTGGACTTTTAACTAAGTAAAAAATACCGAATTTGTGTTTTTGCAATATAATCTTGTTGAAAAGATCGTAATCAATTATATGAACTCCTAAAATTTGATCAAAACTTATTTTAGGGTCGTTTTTGAAGAGGTTTCGGGCGAGCGGGTCTAAATTGGACGTAAAATGGACCAATTTGGACTTTTAACTGAGTAAAAAGTACAAAAATTGAGTTTTTGCAATATAATCGTGTTGAAAAGATCATAATCAATTATATGAACTCCTAAAATTTGATTAAAACTTGTTTTTCAGTCATTTTTGAAGAGGTTTCGGCGAGCGGGTATAAATGGGCTGTAAAATGGACCCGTTGGACTTTTAACTAAGTAAAAAATACCGAATTTGTATTTTTGCAATATAATCTTGTTGAAAAGATCGTAATCAATTATATGAACTCCTAAAATTTGATCAAAATTTTTTTCGGTCGTTTTTGAAGTGGTTTCAGACAAGCGGGTCTAAATGGGCCTTAAAATGGACCCGTTGAACTTATAACTGCTTAAAAACAACAGAAATTGAATTTTTGCAATACAATCGTGTTGAAAAGATCGTAATCAGTTATATGAAATCCTAAAATTTGATTAAAACTTGTTTTCAGTCATTTTTGAAGAGGTTTCGGGCGAGCGGGTCTAAATGGGCCGTAAAATGGACCCGTTGGACTTTTAACTGAGTAAAAAGTACAAAAATTGAGTTTTTGCAATATAATCGTGTTGAAAAGATCGTAATAAATGATATGAAGTCCTAAAATTTGATTAAAACTTTTTTTCGGTCATTTTTGAAGAGGTTTCGGGCGAGCGGGTCTAAAGGGCCGTAAAATGGACCCGTTGGACTTTTAACTGAGTAAAAAATACCGAATTTGAATTTTTGCAATATAATCTTGTTTAAAAGCTCGTAATCAATTATACGAACTCCTAAATTTTGATCAAAACTTGTTTTTCAGTCATTTTTAAGAGGTTTCGGACGAGCGGGTCTAAATGGGCCTTAAAATGGACCCGTTGAACTTATAACTGCGTAGAAAGAATAGAAATTAAATTTTTGCAATACAATCGTGTTGAAAAGATCGTAATCAGTTATATGAACTCCTAAAATTTGATTAAAACTTGTTTTTTAGTCATTTTGAAGAGGTTTCGGGCGAGCGGGTCTAAATGGGCCGTAAAATGGACCCGTTGAACTTTGAACTGAGTAAAAAGTACAAAAATTGAGTTTTTGCAATATAATCGTGTTGAAAAGATCGTAATCAATTATATGAACTACTAAAATTTGATTAAACTTGTTTTTCCGTCATTTTTGTAGAGGTTTCGGACGAGCGGGTCTAAATGGGCTGTAAAATGGACCCGTTGGACTTTTAACTGAGTAAAAAGTACAAAAATTGAGTTTTAGCAATATAATCGTGTTGAAAAGATCGTAATCAATTATATGAACTCCTAAAATTTGATTAAAACTTGTTTTTCAGTCATTTTTGAAGAGGTTTCGGGCGAGCGCGTCTAAATGGGCCGTAAAATGGATCCGTTGGACTTTTAACTGAGTAAAAATACCAAATTTGAGTTTTTGCAATATAATCTTGTTGAAAAGCTCATAATCAATTAAATGAACTCGTAAAATTAGATCAAAACTTGTTTTTCGGTCATTTTTGTAGAGGTTTCGGACGATCGGGTCTAAATGGGCATTAAAATGGACCCGTTGAACTTATAACTGCGTAAAAAGAACAAAAATTGAATTTTTGCAATACAATAGTGTTGAAAAGCTCGTAATCAACGATATGAACTCTTAAGTTTTGATTAAAACTTGTTTTGCTGTCATTTCTGTAGAGGTTTCGGACGAGCGGGTCTAAATGGGCTGTAAAATGGACCCGTTGGACTTTTAATTGAGTAAAAAGTACAAAAATTGAGTTTTTGCAATATAATCGTGTTGAAAAGATCGTAATCAATTATATGAACTCCTAAAATTTGATTAAAACTTGTTTTTCAGTCATTTTTGAAGAGGTTTCGAGCGAGCGGGTCTAAATGGGCCGTAAAATGGACTCGTTGGACTTTTAACTGAGTAAAAAATACCAAATTTGAGTTTTTGCAATATAATCTTGTTGAAAAGCTCGTAATCAATTATATGAACTCCTAAAATTGGATCAAAACTTGTTTTTCGATCCTTTTTGTAGAGGTTTCGGACGAGCGGGTCTAAATGGGCCTTAAAATGGACCCGTTGAACTTATAACTGCTTAAAAAGAACAGAAATTGAATTTTTGCAATACAATAGTGTTGAAAAGCTCGTAATCAACGATATGAACTCTTAAGTTTTGATTAAAACTTGTTTTGCGGTCATTTCTGTAGAGGTTTCGGACGAGCGGGTCTAAATGGGCTGTAAAATGGACCCGTTGGACTTTTAATTGAGTAAAAAGTACAAAAATTGAGTTTTTGCAATATAATCGTGTTGAAAAGATCGTAATCAATTATATGAACTCCTAAAATTTGATTAAAACTTGTTTTTCAGTCATTTTTGAAGAGGTTTCGGACGAGCGGGTGTAAATGGGCCGTAAAATGGACCCGTTAGGCTTTTAATTGAGTAAAAAATACAGAAATTGAGTCTTGGCAATATAATCGTGTTGAAACGATCGTAATCAATTATATGAACTCCTAAAATTTGATTAAAACTTGTTTTTCAGTCATTTTAGTAGAGGTTTCGGGCGAGCGGGTCTAAGTGGGCCGTAAAATGGACCCGTTGGATTTTTAACTTAGTAAAAAATACAGAAATGGACTTTTTGCAATATAATCTTGTTGAAAAGCTCGTAATCAATTAAATGAACTCCTAAAATTGGATCAAAACTTGTTTTTCGGTCCTTTTTATAGTGGTTTCGGACGAGCGGGTCTAAATGGGCCTTAAAAAGGACCCGTTGAACTTATAACTGCGTAAAAAGAACATAAATTGAATTTTTGCAATACAATAGTGTTGAAAAGCTCGTAATCAACGATATGAACTCTTAAGTTTTTATTAAAACTTGTTTTGCGGTCCTTTTTGTAGAGGTTTTGGACGAGCGGGTCTAAATGGACCCGTTGGACTTTTAACTTAGTAAAAAATACAGAAATTGAGTTTTTGCAATATAATCGTGTTGAAACGATCGTAATCAATTATATGAACTCCTAGAATTTGATTAAAACTTGTTTTTCAGTCATTTTTGAAGAGGTTTCGGGCGAGCGGGTCTAAATGGGCCGTAAAATGGACCCGTTTGACTTTTAACTGAGTAAAAAATACAGAAATGGACTTTTTGCAATATAATCTTGTTGAAAAGCTCGTAATCAATTATATGAACTCCTAAAATTGGATCAAAACTTGTTTTTCGGTCCTTTTTGTAGTGGTTTCGGACGAGCGGGTCTAAATGGGCCTTAAAATGGACCCGTTGAACTTATAACTGCGTAAAAAGAACATAAATTGAATTTTTGCAATACAATAGTGTTGAAAAGCTCGTAATCAACGATATGAACTCTTAAGTTTTGATTAAAACTTGTTTTGCGGTCCTTTTTGTAGAGGTTTCGGACAAGCGGGTGTAAATGGGACGTAAAATGGACCCGTCGGACTTTTAACTGAGTAAAAAGTATATAAATTGAGTTTTTGCAATATAACCGTGTTGAAAAGATCGTAGTCAATTATATGAACTCCTAAAATTTGATTAAAACATGTTTTTCAGTCATTTTTGAAGAGGTTTCGGGCGAGCGGGTATAAATGAGCCGTAAAATGGACCCGTTGGACTTTTTTTTGAAGAAGGCGGGCCTCGTTAAAAACCCCTACTAATATCCCCAGGCACAAGACCTGAAGAAACCTAAAAAGGGGAAAAGAGTACCCAGAATATAATTATTAAGAACGAGGTGAGCCCTCGCAAAGAACAGCGTTTTGAATACAAGCAGGATACATGGATCCAAAAGACATTGAAGTCATAGACCTAAGGGCATGGGTAGCCAACGTATGAGCAACAATATTAGCCTCAAGACATACAAACTGAACATGCGCAAAAGAAAAATACTCTAGAGCAGCATGAGCTTGCAGAATCGTCGAACCCATAGGAGATAGATCGGGACCCAGGGAGTTGATTCTATTCGCAAGAGAAGCACAGCCTGTCTCGAAAATCAAATGGCTCCATCCTTGGGATTGAGCGAAGGTAATACCAGCAAGAAGGCCTCTCCCTTCAGACGTAATAGCATCAGAGCAACTGCCTAGAGGAAAAGCCAGACTGCCAACAACCGTCCCTGTATCATCACGGGCTACAACGCCAACCGCCGCTGCACGTGTGGAAGGATCAAAAGCCCCATCCACATTGACTTTAATATAACCTTGAGGGGGATGACTCCATCGAGAAGGAGGAGTCGATGACAAAGGGATGGAAGATGTGGATGAAGATATAGCATCAGAGTAGTCACGATGAAGACTGATGGAATTGACAGCAATTAGCCAGGTGGTTGAAGATGTCTATTATGGATCCAGTCGTTACGCCTGTTCCAAATGTTCCAAAGGGTAGTCAAAAAAAGCCCAAAAAGATCAGGAGAAAGGAGGGCAGCGCCTTCCTCGAACCATTGGAGGCCGGTGGGAGCAGTGCTATTAATAAGAGAAATGGGAAGACCAATCAAACGAAGGGCTTCCGAAGCACCAGAGCAATCACGTAGAGCATGGAGAATTGTCTCCGAATCAGAATGACAAACAGGGCAGGGCCCTGGGTCTGGTGCAAAAGCCTGGAGGCGAACCCCAACAGGTAGGGCCTCTGAACCCAGACGCCATCCAAAAGTTTTTACTTTAGGTAAAACCTTGAGTTTGGACAGAAATTCCCAAATCCGAGGGGGCTGAAGACGTGGCTCAGGAGGGCGTTACAGAAAGAGATAGCCAGATCTGACAGAGTAGATACCAGAATCGTTAGGCCTCCAGAGGATGGAGTCCCGAGTATCATTGATGATAGGAATGGATAGAATGGAGTCGGCATCATCCGATGTAAAGTATGCACGGACTTTAACAGGGTCCCAAGATGCTTGGTTCCGAATCATAAAGTCGCGACAACGAGTATGGACTTCATCCGATAACTCGTAATCCCCATAAAGGTGAATAGGCGAGGAGCCTCCCCAATTATCATAATGAATACGTATGTTACTGTTAATGTCAGGGCGATAGAGGAAACCTCCAAAAAGGTGTTGCATAGCGTTATAAAGACCTTGCCAGGCAAAAGAACCTCGGGAGGGCCGAGAGGCATTAAGAATATTGTCTGACGGAAAGTATTTGGATTTATAGATCTGTCCCAGAAGGGAGTCAGGTTCGCAGATAAGGCGCCATAATTGTTTACTGAGAAGGGCAATGTTAAAATTGTTGAGGTCCCTAAAACCCATACCGCCAACTGATTTAGGCAAGCACACATGTTCCCAAGGGAGCATATGCCAACCTTTTTTATTAGTTTTGCCAGACCACCAATAGCGTCGAATGGAAGATGTCATATCATCGATAATATTTTGGGGCAATAAATAACAGGACATAACATATTGAGGTAGAGATTGTAAGACAGCTTTTATAAAAATTTCCCTACCACTAAAGGAAAGAAGCTGTTTGTCCCAGTTGGATAATCTATCATGAACTTTATCACGTATAAACCCTAGAGCGAGGGTCTTATTTTTACCAATAAGAAGAGGTACCCCTAGATAGACACCAGGGTTGGAGACCTCACGAACTTGAAGGTAAGAGTTAATAGCATGGCGAGTCGAAGCAGGAGTACGTGGATTGTAAAAGATAGTAGACTAGTCAAAATTAACTGCTTGTCCAGAGGCTGAAGCTTAAGTTTGGAGATCGAATTTAAGGTGTGCAGCCTCCTCTGACTTAGATTTGATGAAAACTATACAATCATCGGCAAATAGGAGGTGGTTAACCTTGGGCCCATGCTTACTAGCCCCAAGACCAGAGAGCAGATCATGTTGTTTAGCATCGGACAAAAAGGATGAGAGCCCTTGAGTGCAGAAAAGGAAGAGAAAAGGAGATAAAGGATCCCCTTGGCGAAGACCCCGTTGGAGACGAAACAAAGGAGAAAAAGAATTGTTGACCTTAACCGTAAAGGAAACTGAGGAAATACATCTCATTATAAGAGAAACCCATGATGATGCGAAACCCATGCTGATGTGAGCACGTCTTCACCAGCACATGTTGCTGATCCGAAGATCTTACCGTTAGGACCAATTACACGATCTAGGGCGCAACGTTTCAGGGAAGCTCTTTTCCTTACTTGTGCTAATATTTCTGAATCATTTGATAATACTTGTGCCTTAGACGATAGGACTTTTAATGTGTTGCATGCTGATATGTGCCATATGATGTATTTCTTTTAATGTGTTTATTTTTATATGTGTGTGCAGCCAATACACGTAAATGCAATTATGGGGCAACAACCGAACCAGCCTTGCATATGTGTGTGACGTTTTGGATAAGAATAAGGGAGGTTGAAAAACAAAGCAAGCTCCATGCACGTGAAATACAAGCTACCGGCCATCTCCATGCAATTTACCTATGTGCGGCAACTTGAAATGCAAATCACAGCAGCAATGGATAAGAGTATTTGGTTTCCATTTTGAATTTCAAAATGGTTGCACATTTAACATGTGCACAATGTTTGAAGTTGTGGCTGCTCATTTAGGCGTCACTTTTATGTGGCTGAAATTGTATTATTTGAATTGAAAACACATTTAACATGTGTTTTAATTCAAATGCATGGCTGAAAATTGCATGCCGCCAACTGTATTATTTTTTTCAAACTTAAACTTTTTTTTTCTTTAATTTCTAGCCATACATTCAAATTCGGCAGCCCCATGTACTTCTATATATTTTGTAAACTCATTAAGCAAGGTTACCAACTTTGAAATAAAATTACACTTGAGAGAATTTTCTCTTTTCGGTTCTTTTTAGAACTATTCGACACTCAAACTTGTTTGTTTGTCATTGATACTTCGGGTTCCTAAATTGCTATTTAGCGGGTCCAAGTCCTTCGACGTTAAACAGATTCGATTCGGGTTTGCTCAGTAGATTGTGCCGGTTCTTTCGAGTTTAGCGTTTCCAACATCGGTCGTTTTTTAAGCCTTCTTCACCATCGTTGAAGTTCTTTCCAAAACGCCAAAATTATCATATTACTCTATATTATTATTATTTTTATTTTGTTAATCTTTAAGTCCATATTTAACATAAATATGTCATATAATTTTTGTTGTTTCCTTGTTGTTTTTATTGCAGGAACGTGCCTACAACACTCCTAGATCCGTAACAAACGAGGATAGTCCGTTTCGGCAGACTGCCCCTTATTACATGCGGTTCATGACATTTTCGAGGAAAGACCATTCAACCCTGTCGAAAGCCTTTTCCATATCTAGCTTAAGGGCAGCACCTTGAGTAGACTTAGAAGTACCAGTATTAATGGAGTGAATAATTTCATGGGCAATAAGAATGTTATCCGTAATGTTGCGTCCCTGAACGAAAGCAGCTTGATTGGAACTGATACAAAAGGGAATGGTATGTTTCATACGATTAACTAAAACTTTGGCAATAATTTTGTAGATGACTGTGCAAAGACTAATAGGCCTTAGATGCCTCGTGCTAGTAGGGTCCTTAATTTTGGGTATAAGGACCAAAATTGTTTGGTTGACCGAGGCCATATCAACTGACCCGTTTAGGAGATTAAGGTAGAGAGAGATGACGTCTGACCCAACAGTATCCCAATGTTGACGGAAGAAACCGCTAGGCAATCCATCAATACTAGGGGATTTCCTAGGATCAATATCACGGAAAGCGGTGATAATTTCTGCTGATGTGAATTCCTTAGTAAGGGACTCATTCATGGCAGTCGTGATAGAGGGAGTGATTTTTGAAAGAATTTGTTCGGACAAGGGTGGATTAGAGGATGTGAAAAGATTATGGAAATACGAGGATGCAAATGTCATAAGATCGGAATCGTTAGTACACCAATTGTTATTGGAATCAAGAAGACCAGTGATGGTGTTCTTTTTCTTCCTATTGGAAGCACGGGCATGAAAGAAACGGGTATTTTTATCTCCTTGAGATAGCCAAAGATTGCGAGAGCGCTGTGCCCATTATACTTCTTGCTCCTCAAGTAATTTGTGGAGCTCAGCTTTGGCAGAGATGTATCTATTTTCAGCAGTAGCTGAAAGAGGCCGTTGTAAAATTTTATTGATTTTTTTAGTGAGAATGTTGATACGACCAGTGGACTTAAGTCTTTGTTGGGATTGTCAGTCTCCTAGGCATGAGCCAATAGCTTTAATTTTATACAATGTATTGCCCTTGGTAGAAGACCAAGTTTGTTGAACAACAGAGATGCCTTCATCATTGGTAGCCCAGCAATTTTCAAATCTGAACTTGGTTGACGGGGGACGGTGATTTGTTAGAGGAGGCGGCTCCGTATTCAAGAGAAGAAAACAGTGATCAGATTTAGCATCAAAATCGGAAGTGATGCTATAATTGGGATAATTAGCTTTCCATGCCATATTCCCTACGAAGCGGTCTAGTCTCTCAAATAAAGTAGGGGTTTTGGGCCCCGTTTTAGACCAAGTGAACCAACCCGTTGTAGGTTTACAGTCGAAAAGGTTATTACGGGAGAGACAATGGCGAAAATCATTAATTTGAGATCTAGCCCGACGGCAGCCGCCTTGTTTTTCGTTATCGGATAGGATTTCGTTGAAATCACCACCGAGAAGCCAAGGTAGACCATCATTATCATTGAGAGAATCAATTAAATCCCAAGTTTTAGGTTTATTACTTGTTTCAGAAAAACCGTGAATACCAGTGAAATAAAACGAAGAGGAGTTGCAACTAATATAAGTATGAATAAAACGATCCGAATAAGCAAGCATATCAATATTATAAGTTTTCAACGAAAATAAAGCAAGTCCAGAACATTCATCAGAAAAATCCACCGAAAAAACTAGGTCCATACCTAGCAAAGAACCAAGACGGCTATAAGCCGTATTTTTAAGTTTAGTTTCGCAAAAAAAAAAAAGTAAATCATGATTATGAAATTGAACGTATTGCTGGAGATGTTGAACTGCCTGGACCTTCCCGAGACCCTGACAGTTCCAACATAAGATGATCATTTCCCTCGGCGGGACTGTGCATCAGTCGCCGCCGGAGAGTTTTTTCCGCTGCTCATCCCAGCTTTCAAGGTATGAGAAGGAGAGAGCCTAGACTTTTTGGGCTGGAGGACCACATGGATGGGGGAGCGTCTCTTGGTACCACGGTTAGGAGGAATGGGGATAGGGGCTGGAGCCGATGCTGTATCATTGGGATAGTTCTTAAGTAGCCATGAGTCAAATGCATCAAAAAATGAAATACTGGTTTGTAGGAAAGGCTTACTTAATTGATCACCTAATTTCCTCACTTGTTGAGCAGTAGGGCTTGGCACACCATCATCTTGGCCATCCAAATCAACTTGAACAGGGTAAATGGTATTCATAGGTTGTGGAGAAATAACCCTAATAGAAAGAAATGAGGTAAGAATTGGGAAAAAAGGAAAGGAAAGAATTGTAGATGGAATGCAAGTAGTCAGAATTCCCAAAAATTAGAAACGAAGTGCGTGAAATAAAGATGGAAAGGGAGAGGATCGTGGAAAAAAGGAATATAAAGTTAAGGTATTGGATTTTGGAATAAATTAGTGTTAGAGAGAAATATAGGAAACAGTTGAAAATAGAAATTAAAGATAGGGCAGATCTGGAATAATGTGGGATGTAAAAAGGAAAGAAAGAACTTTGATTATGGGTGAGATATCGATTGGAGAGGGTAAATGATAAAGGAAAGAGATAATTCAATAATAAATTTACGAAAAAAGGCAAGTAATGAGAAGGAGATATGGTAAGGCTTAAGGTTAGAATATGGCAGTAATAGAGAAAGGAAGGAAAGATAAAAAAATTTAATAATAAATTTAAGAGCATATCAATTAGTTTTAAAGATAGTATTTTTAAAATTGTGAGTTGAGAAAGGAAGGAAAGGGCATATAATAAAGGAAAGAAATAATTAAGAAATAGGTGTATGAAAAAAGGCAAGTAATGAGAAGAAGATATGGTAAGGCTCATAGTTAGATTATGGCAATAGCAGAGAAAGGAAGGAAGGATAATAAGAACTTGGGGCAAAGGAATCGATTGAGAGGGGCAGAGATGGCAGGATTTAATGTGAGCGGAATTAATAAGTACACAGTTGTAAAATCGAAGGTGAGAGGAATTTAAGTGAAGATCGAAAACTGTAGGTGCTAGGCCCCACGAGATAGGGAGCAAATTAAAAGATTTGTAGAGAGAGTTGATTGGTTCACTGAGCAAATGGTGGAATGATCGATCAATTTTAGTTAAATGTTTTCTTTCCATATGAAGTGTAGTAATGGGAGGGGAAATGGAAGATTTTGTTATTATGTGTTTCAAGTAGTATTTTATTTGAATAAAGGTGTTCACCATGAAGGTGATCGTATTAATTTCCCCAACAGGGGATAGTAAGATAGCACCTAATGAGGTGTAGGGAGGAACAAGAATTGGGTAGTAAGCAGAAAGTGGTAACGTAGCAAATTTTGATAATTGGGGCAACTTAAAAAATAATCTAACAAGAAGAAGCAGTAAAGTAGGATGTATAGTAAAAACACAAGGATAGGCATGGGAATAAGAGGAATATATAAAATGAGAGAAATGAATGTTAAGCAAGCAATCTTATATCGAAATAAATAAATGTGGTAAGTAATCAACATGAAAATTAAGAAAAGCAAAATAGGGAAAAAATACAATCATGAAGAGAAATAACCCGGCCATGAGAAAGAAAGCAAATCAGTAAGTTTCTAGCCAACTAAAAAGGAAACATTGAAAAGAAGGAAAAAGACACGCACGGGGGAAAGAAAGATAAAAGCATGCAAGGGCATAATAGAAGATAAAAAAAGAAACATAAAAAGGAGAATAATTACAAACCAGGGATAGAAAGAGAAGAGGGGACAAAGAAATTTAAGACAGACCAAAAGAGCAAAGAAAGGGGGGCAAATAAATAATACAAAATAATAAAAAAGAAAAAAAAAGGTAGGGAAGCCTTGGACGCTGGAGGATCCCCAATTGGAACTTTGATGAAAAGCTCGATGGATGTCGTCGGTGCAGGAGAGGAAAAAACATGCAAAACAAATTTGGGAAAAGTTAGAAGCATGAAGATATTGGTATGAACAGGGGTGCTAAAAGAGACCAGAACAAGAGCATATATCAAACTGCAATAGAGGAAACAGTAAAGAGGGATATAAGACATATGATAGATGAAAGTGTAAGTGTAAGTAATCGAATGAAGAATGTGGATGCCATTGTATGAGATGTTGTAAGTGATGATAAAAGGAATGGGACATAATATATCACACAGAGAAGCAAATCAAAATAGTGCAAAAAAATGGTGGTAAAAGATATAAGATAGCCAAAGACAGTAAAAGATATTAACAAGTACCAGAAGAGGGACATAAAGCATCGTTGCAAATTTTGAGATGTAATAACAGAAAGGATACAAGTTTGTACTTAAAGAGTAATTAATAGTAAAAATTTGCATAAAGGTCCATATAAATAGCAAATTAGACATAATGGAAGAGACCACAAAGTGGTTCGATAATTTTTCCCTTAATAGGGATCGAGAGTTCCTCAATTGGAGGATGGTTGTAAGGACACATAAGTAATATAAATGAAGCAGGTAGTATGAAAATTCCATAGGTGGATTTTGTACAACAAAGCAAGTGAACAGAGATATAAGATCCATGGATGAAATGGAAGTAAAAAACATTCTAGTAAGCAAACGGCATAATAAAATAAGATAAACAAGGGAAAAGATTAAAGTGCAACACAGAAACATTGAGAACAAGAGAGCATGTAAAAGGACTGATAAAATAATCGTGCAATTATAGGTTATATGAGAAAAGAGATAAAGGTTAAGAGCAACAAAAAATAGGATTGATTTACCTCGAAATTGGTAGAGAACCTCTGCGAACAGTGGTCGATTGACGGTAGAACTGAAAAGAACAAAATTATTTAAAATTAGTAGAAGCAAGTGAAGAAAAAAATGGTAAACCAAAAAAACATAGATATGGACAGGGGGCAAATCCATTCCGAAACCCTTATGGATCTGGAAATAAACCCAAAATGGGTTATGGGGATGGGGGAGGAGGACGATTGAGTCCACCAGAACTGGAAAACGGATGGGTCCGACAGGGTACAGGGCGGAGTCGGCAACTGGTGGAAGGGGGAGGCGGAGAGCGGTAAGCTGGCGTCCCTTCTTTGATGAGAAAAAAATTCTCAGCCGACGAGCGGTGGAGGAGCAAACCCAGAACAAACAGATCTGGCTGTAAAAGGCAGCCAAATCTGAGAATATGGAAGAGGCTTCCGGTCGATGCAAAAAAAACCAATCAACAATAACAACAAAGAAAAAAGAAAGCTGTTAAGGGTTTCACAACCCTTTCAAAATCAAGAAAATGGGGAAGGCGATCGGGTATACCAGACGGAAGATCTGGAAAACAGAAAAAAACAAAGATAAGAATCAGACTAAAAAATAGAAAAAGAAAGAAAAAGAATAAAAGATTAGTAAAAATAAAGAGGCTGTAAAAAAGGATTGAGCGATGGGTCTCGAAGGAGACTCTAGATCTAGATCCTGCCGTCGTCTCCGAAGGAAGTAACGATGGATAAGAGAAAGCGATCTGGTTGGAGCAAATTGAAGGGGTGTTCCTCGTAACACAAGATAAAAAGAAAGAAATTAATAGAATAGAAAAAGGAATAAATAAGAAAAAGAACAGAAATAAGAAATAGAAAGATATACCAATCGGTGCGAAGGATGGGGTAACTCTCAAGATTTCTCTATCGTGAAGCACATGGTCCTTGGCATCAGTGAGAAAGCCGGCTGGAATGGAGAACGGGGAGGCGGGCGGCGTGGTAATGGCAAAGGAAGCGGAGATGAGGGGGGAGAGAAGAAGGAGGCGGATGAAAAGGAAAAGGGGGTGGGAAAGAAAAACACGCAAAGCCTATTCCCAACAGAAACCCTTGAGAGAACCAGGAAAATTGAGAGAAAACCGAGAGACCCCATCACCCACCCGTTACCCGTTGGACTTTTAATTGAGTAAAAAATACTGAATTTGAGTTTTTGCAATATAATCTTGTTGAAAAGCACGTAATCAATTATATGAACTCGTAAAATTGGATCAAAACTTGTTTTTTGGTCCTTTTTGTAGAGGTTTCAGACGAGCGGGTCTAAATGGGCCTTAAAATGGACTCGTTGAACTTATAACTGCGTAAAAAGAACATAAATTGAATTTTTGCAATACAATAGTGTTGACAAGCTCGTAATCAACGATATGAACTCTTAACTTTTGATTAAAACTTGTTTTGCGGTCCTTTTGTAGAGGTTTCGGACGAGCGGGTCTAAATGGGCCATAAAATGGACCCGTTGAACTTTTAACTGAGTAAAAAGTTCAAAAATTGAGTTTTTGCAATATAATCGTGTTGAAAAGATCGTAATAAATTATATGAACTCCTAAAATTTGATTAAAACTTGTTTTCCAGTAATTTTTGAAGAGGTTTCGGGCGAGCGGGTCTAAATGGGCCGTAAAATGGACCCGTTGGACTTTTAACTGAGTAAAAAATACCAAATTTGCGTTTTTGCAATATAATCTTGTTGAAAAGCTCGTAATCAATTATATGAACTCCTAAAATTGGATCAAAACTTGTTTTTCGGTCCTTTTTGTAGAGGTTTCGGACGAGAGGGTCTAAATGGGCCTTAAAATCGACCCGTTGAACTTATAACTGCGTAAAAATAACAAAAATGTAATTTTTGCAATACAATAGTGTTGAAAAGCTCGTAATTAACGATATGAACTCTTAAGTTTTGATTAAAACTTGTTTTGCGGTTCTTTTGTAGAGGTTTCGGACGAGCGGGTCTAAATGGGCCGTAAAATGGACCCGTTGGACTTTTAACTGAGTAAAAAGTACAAAAATTGAGTTTTTGCAATATAATCGTGTTGAAAAGATCGTAATCAATTATATGAACTCCTAAAATTTGATTAAAACTTGTTTTTCAGTCATTTTTGAAAAGGTTTCGGGTGAGCGGGTCTAAATGGGCCGTAAAATGGACCCGTTGGACTTTTAACTGAGTAAAAAATACCGAATTTGAGTTTTTGCAATATAATCTTGTTGAAAAGCTCGTAATCAATTATATGAACTCGTAAAATTGGATCAAAACTTGTTTTTCGGTCCTTTTTGTAGAGGTTTCGGACGAGCGGGTCTAAATGGGCCTTAAAATGGACTCGTTGAACTTATAACTGCGTAAAAAGAACAGAAATTGAATTTTTGCAATACAATAGTGTTGAAAAGCTCGTGATCAACGATATGAACTCTAAAGTTTTGATTAAAACTTGTTTTGCGGTCCTTTTTGTAGAGGTTTCGGACTAGTAGGTGTAAATGGGCCGTAAAATGGACCCGTTGGACTTTTAACTGAGTAAAAAGTACAAAAAATGAGTTTTTGCAATATAATCGTGTTGAAAAGATCGTAATCAATGATATGAAGTCCTAATATTTGATTAAAACTTTTTTTCGGTCATTTTTGAAGATGTTTCGGGCGAGCGAGTCTAAATGGGCCGTAAAATGGACCCGTTGGACTTTTAACTGAGTAAAAAATACCGAATTTGAGTTTTTGCAATATAATCTTGTTGAAAAGCTCGTAATCAATTATATGAACTCCTAAAATTTGATCAAAACTTGTTTTTCAGTCATTTTTTAAGAAGTTTCGGACGAACGGGTCTAAATGGGCCTTAAAATGGACCCGTTCAACTTATAACTGCGTAAAAAGAACAGAAATTGAATTTTTGCAATACAATCGTGTTGAAAATATCGTAATTAGTTATATGAACTCCTAAAATTTGAATAAAACTTGTTTTTCAGTCATTTTTAAAGAGGTTTCGGGCGAGCGGGTCTAAATGGGCCGTAAAATGGACCCGTTGGACTTTTAACTATGTAAAAAATACCGAATTTGAGTTTTTGCAATATAATCTTGTTGAAAAGCTCGTAATCAATTATATGAACTCCTAAATTTTTATCAAAACTTGTTTTTTTGTCCTTATTACTGCGTAAAAAGAACAGAAATTGAATTTTTGCAATACAATAGTGTTGAAAAGCTCGTAATCAACGATATGAACTCTTAAGTTTTGATTAAAACTTGTTTTGCGGTCCTTTTTGTAGAGGTTTCGGACGAGCGGGTGTAAATGGGCCGTAAAATGGACCCGTTACACTTTTAACTGAGTAAAAAATACAGAAATTTAGTTTTTGCAATATAATCGTGTTGAAACGATCGTAATCAATTATATGAACTACTAAATTTTGATTAAAACTTGTTTTTTAGTCATTTTCGAAGAGGTTTCGGGCGAGCGGGTCTAAATGGGCCGTAAAATGGACCCGTTGGACGTTTAACTATGTAAAAAGTACCGAATTTGAGTTTTTGCAATATAATCTTGTTGAAAAGCTCGTAATAAATTATATGAACTCCTAAAATTTGATCAAAACTTATTTTTTAGTCATATTTGAAAATGTTTCGGACGAGCGGGTCTAAAGGGGCCTTAAAATGGACCCGTTGAACTTATAACTGCGTAAAAAGAACATAAATAGAATTTTTGCAATACAATCGTGTTGAAAAGCTCGTAATCAATGATATGAACTCTTAAATTTTGATTAAAACTTGTTTTACGGTCCTTTTTGTAGAGGTTTCGGACGAGCGGGTGAAAATGGGTCGTAAAATGAACACGTTAGACTTTTAATTGAGTAAAAAATACAGAAATTGAGTTTTTGCAATATAATCGTGTTGAAACGATCGTAATCAATTATATGAACTCCTAAAATTTGATTAAAACTTGTTTTTCAGTCATTGTAGAAGAGGTTTCGGGCGAACTGGTCTAAATGGGCCGTAAAATGGACCCGTTGGACTATTAACTGAGTAAAAAATACAGAAATTGACTTTTTGCAATATAATCTTGTTGAAAAGCTCGTAATCAATTATATGAACTCCTAAAATTGGATCAAAACTTGTTTTTCGGTCCTTTTTGTAGTGGTTTCGGACGAGCGGGTCTAAATGAGCCTTAAAATGGACCCGTTGAACTTATAACTGCGTAAAAAGAACATAAATTGAATTTTTGCAATACAATAGTATTGAAAAGCTCGTAATCAACGATATGAACTCTTAAGTTTTGATTAAAACATGTTTTGCTGTCCTTTTTGTAGATTATCGGACTAGTAGGTGTAAATGGGCCGTAAAATGGACCCGTTGGACTTTTAACTGAGTAAAAAGTACTTAAATTGAGTTTTTGCAATATAATCGTGTTGAAAAGATCGTAATCAATTATATGAACTCCTAAAATTTGAATAAAACTTGTTTTCAGTCATTTTTGAAGAGGTTTCGGGCGAGCAGGTCTAAATTGGCCGTAAAATGGACCCGTTGGACTTTTAACTGAGTAAAAAATACCAAATTTGAGTTTTTGCAATATAATCTTGTTGAAAAGCTCGTAATCAATTATATGAACTCCTAAAATTGGATCAAAACTTGTTTTTCGGTCCTTTTTGTAGAGGTTTCGGACGAGCGGGTCTAAATAGGCCTTAAAATGGACCCGTTGAACTTATAACTGCGTAAAAAAAACAGAAATTGAATTTTTGCAATAAAATAGTGTTGAAAAGCTCGTAATCAATGATATGAACTCTTAAGTTTTGATTAAAACTTGTTTTGCGGTCCTTTTTGTAGAGGTTTCGGACGAGCGGGTGTAAATGGGCCGTAAAATGGACTCGTTACACTTTTAACTGAGTAAAAAATACAAAAATTTAGTTTTTGCAATATAATCGTGTTGAAACGATCATAATCAATTATATGAACTCCTAAATTTTGATTAAAACTTGTTTTTCAGTCATTTTCGAAGAGGTTTCGGGCGAGCGGGTCTAAATGGGCCGTAAAATGGACCCGTTGGACTTTTAACCATGTAAAAAGTACCGAATTTGAGTTTTTGCAATATAATCTTGTTGAAAAGCTCATAATAAATTATATGAACTCCTAAAATTTGATCAAAACTTGTTTTTCGGTCCTTTTTGTAGAGGTTTCGGACAAGCGGGTCTAAATGGGCCTTAAAATGGACTCGTTGAACTTATAACTGCGTAAAAAGAATAGAAATTTAATTTTTGCAATACAATAGTGTTGAAAAGCTCGTAATCAACAATATGAACTCTTAAGTTTTGATTAAAACTTGTTTTGCGGTCCTTTTGTAGAGGTTTCGGACGAGCGGGTCTAAATGGGCCTTAAAATGGACCCGTTGAACTTTGAACTAAGTAAAAAGTACAAAAATTGAGTTTTTGCAATATAATCGTGTTGAAAAGACCGTAATCAATTATATAAACTCCTAAAATTTGATTAAAACTTGTTTTCCAGTAATTTTTGAAGAGGTTTCGGGCGAGCGGGCCTAAATGGGCCGTAAAATGGACCCGTTGGACTTTTAACTGAGTAAAAAATACCAAATTTGAGTTTTTATAATATAATCTTGTTGAAAAGCTCGTAATCAATTATATGAACTCCTAAAATTGGATCAAAACTTGTTTTTCGGTCCTTTTTGTAGAGGTTTCGGACGAGCGGGTCTAAATGGGCCTTAAAATGGACCCGTTGAACTTATAACTGCGTAAAAATAACAGAAATTGAATTTTTTCAATACAATAGTGTTGAAAAGCTCGTAATCAATGATATGAACTCTTAAGTTTTGATTAAAACTTGTTTTGCGGTCTTTTTGTAGAGGTTTCGGACGAGCGGGTCTAAATGGGCCGTAAAATGGACCCGTTGGACTTTTAACTGGATAAAAAGTACAAAAATTGAGTTTTTGCAATATAATCGTGTTGAAAAGATCGTAATCAATTATATGAACTCCTAAAATTTGATTAAAACTTGTTTTTCAGTCATTTTTGAAAAGGTTTCGGGTGAGCGGATCTAAATGAGCCGTAAAATGGACCCGTTGGACTTTTAACTGAGTAAAAAATACCGAATTTGAGTTTTTGCAATATAATCTTGTTGAAAAGCTCGTAATCAATTATATGAACTCGTAAAATTGGATCAAAACTTGTTTTTCGGTCCTTTTTGTAGAGGTTTCGGACGAGCGGGTCTAAATGGGCCGTAAAATGGACCCGTTGGACTTTTAACTGGATAAAAAGTACAAAAATTGAGTTTTTGCAATATAATCGTGTTGAAATGATCGTAATCAATTATATGAACTCCTAAAATTTGATTAAAACTTGTTTTTCAGTCATTTTTGAAAAGGTTTCGGGTGAGCAGATCTAAATGAGCCGTAAAATGGACCCGTTGGACTTTTAACTGAGTAAAAAATACCGAATTTGAGTTTTTGCAATATAATCTTGTTGAAAAGCTCGTAATCAATTATATGAACTCGTAAAATTGGATCAAAACTTGTTTTTCGGTCCTTTTTGTAGAGATTTCGGACGAGCGGGTCTAAATGGGCCTTAAAATGGACTCGTTGAACTTATAACTGCGTAAAAAGAACAGAAATTGAATTTTTGCAATACAATAGTGTTGAAAAGCTCGTGATCAACGATATGAACTCTAAAGTTTTGATTAAAACTTGTTTTGCGGTCCTTTTTGTAGAGGTTTCGGACTAGTAGGTGTAAATGGGCCGTAAAATGGACCCGTTGGACTTTTAACTGAGTAAAAAGTACTTAAATTGAGTTTTTGCAATATAATCGTGTTGAAAAGATCGTAATCAATTATATGAACTCCTAAAATTTGAATAAAACTTGTTTTCAGTCATTTTTGAAGAGGTTTCGGGCGAGCAGGTCTAAATTGGCCGTAAAATGGACCCGTTGGACTTTTAACTGAGTAACAAATACTGAATTTGAGTTTTTGCAATAAAATCTTGTTGAAAAGCTCATAATCAATTATATGAACTCCTAAAATTTGATCAAAACTTGTTTTTCAGTCATTTTAAGAGGTTTCGGACGAGCGGGTCTAAATGGGACTTAAAATGGACCCGTTGAACTTATAACTGCTTAAAAAGAACAGAAATTGAATTTTTGCAATACAATCATGTTGAAAAGATCGTAATTAGTTATATGAACTCCTAAAATTTAATTAAAACTTGTTTTTCAGTCATTTTTGAAGAGGTTTCGGGCGAGCGGGTCTAAATGGGCCTTAGAATGGACCCGTTGGACTTTTAACTATGTAAAAAATACCGAATTTGACTTTTTGCAATATAATCTTGTTAAAAACCTCGTAATCAATTATATGAACTCCTAAAATTGGATCAAAACTTGTTTTTCGGTCTTTTTTGTAGTGGTTTCGGACGAGCGGGTCTAAATGGGCCTTAAAATCGACCCGTTGAACTTATAACTGCGTAAAAAGAACATAAATTGAATTTTTGCAATACAGTTGTGTTGAAAAGCTCGTAATCAACGATATGAACTCTTAAGTTTTGATTAAAACATGTTTTGTTGTCCTTTTTGTAGTGGTTTCGGACGAGCAGGTCTAAATGGGCCGTAAAATGGAACCGTTGGACTTTTAACTGAGTAAAAAGTACTTAAATTGAGTTTTTGCAATATAATCGTGTTGGAAAGATCGTAATCAATTATATGAACTCCTAAAATTTGATTAAAACTTGTATTTCAGTCATTGTAGAAGAGGTTTCGGGCGAACTGGTCTAAATGGGCCGTAAAATGGACCCGTTGGACTATTAACTGAGTAAAAAATACAGAAATTGACTTTTTGCAATATAATCTTGTTGAAAAGCTCGTAATCAATTATATGAACTCCTAAAATTGGATCAAAACTTGTTTTTCGGTCCTTTTTGTAGTGGTTTCGGATGAGCGGGTCTAAATGAGCCTTAAAATGGACCCGTTGAACTTATAACTGCGTAAAAAGAACATAAATTGAATTTTTGCAATACAATAGTATTGAAAAGCTCGTAATCAACGATATGAACTCTTAAGTTTAGATTAAAACATGTTTTGCTGTCCTTTTTGTAGATGTTTCGGACTAGTAGGTGTAAATGGGCCGCAAAATGGACCCGTTGGACTTTTAACTGAGTAAAAAGTACTTAAATTGAGTTTTTGCAATATAATCATGTTGAAAAGATCGTAATCAATTATATGAACTCCTAAAATTTGAATAAAACTTGTTTTCAGTCATTTTTGAAGAGGTTTCGGGCGAGCAGGTGTAAATTGGCCTAAAAATGGACCCGTTGGACTTTTAACTGAGTAAAAAATACAGAAATAGACTTTTTGCAATATAATCTTGTTGAAAAGCTCGTAATCAATTATATGAACTCCTAAAATTGTATCAAAACTTCTTTTTCGGTCCTTTTTGTAGTGGTTTCGGACGAGCGGGTCTAAATGGGCATTAAAATGGACCCGTTGAACTTATAACTGCGTAAAAATAACATAAATTGAATTTTTGCAATAAAACAGTGTTGAAAAGCTCGTAATCAATGATATGAACTCTTAAGTTTTGATTAAAACTTGTTTTGCGGTCCTTTTTGTAGAGGTTTCGGACGAGCGGGTGTAAATGGGCCGTAAAATAGACTCGTTACACTTTTAACTGATTAAAAAATACAGAAATTTAGTTTTTGCAATATAATCGTGTTGAAACGATCATAATCAATTATATGAACTCCTAAATTTTGATTAAAACTTGTTTTTCAGTCCTTTTTGTAGAGGTTTCGGACGAGCGGGTCTAAATGGGCCTTAAAATGGACTCGTTGAACTTATAACTGCGTAAAAAGAATAGAAATTGAATTTTTGCAATACAATAGTGTTGAAAAGCTCGTAATCAACGATATGAACTCTTAAGTTTTGATTAAAACTTGTTTTGCGGTCCTTTTGTAGAAGTTTCGGACGAGCGGGTCTAAATAGGCCGTAAAATGGACCCGTTGAACTTTGAACTAAGTAAAAAGTACAAAAATTGAGTTTTTGCAATATAATCGTGTTGAAAAGACCGTAATCAATTATATAAACTCCTAAAATTTGATTAAAACTTGTTTTCCAGTAATTTTTGAAGAGGTTTCGGGCGAGCGGGCCTAAATGGGCCGTAAAATGGACCCGTTGGACTTTTAACTGAGTAAAAAATACCAAATTTGAGTTTTTGTAATATAATCTTGTTGAAAAGCTCGTAATCAATTATATGAACTCCTAAAATTGGATCAAAACTTGTTTTTCGGTCCTTTTTGTAGAGGTTTCGGACGAGCGGGTCTAAATGGGCCTTAAAATGGACCCGTTGAACTTATAACTGCGTAAAAATAACAGAAATTGAATTTTTGCAATACAATAGTGTTGAAAAGCTCGTAATCAATGATATGAACTCTTAAGTTTTGATTAAAACTTGTTTTGCGGTCTTTTTGTAGAGGTTTCGGACGAGCGGGTCTAAATGGGCCGTAAAATGGACCCGTTGGACTTTTAACTGGATAAAAAGTACAAAAATTGAGTTTTTGCAATATAATCGTGTTGAAAAGATCGTAATCAATTATATGAACTCCTAAAATTTGATTAAAACTTGTTTTTCAGTCATTTTTGAAAAGGTTTCGGGTGAGCGGATCTAAATGAGCCGTAAAATGGACCCGTTGGACTTTTAACTGAGTAAAAAATACCGAATTTGAGTTTTTGCAATATAATCTTGTTGAAAAGCTCGTAATCAATTATATGAACTCGTAAAATTGGATCAAAACTTGTTTTTCGGTCCTTTTTGTAGAGGTTTCGGACGAGCGGGTCTAAATGGGCCTTAAAATGGACTCGTTGAACTTATAACTGCGTAAAAAGAACAGAAATTGAATTTTTGCAATACAATAGTGTTGAAAAGCTCGTGATCAACGATATGAACTCTAAAGTTTTGATTAAAACTTGTTTTGCGGTCCTTTTTGTAGAGGTTTCGGACTAGTAGGTGTAAATGGGCCGTAAAATGGACCCGTTGGACTTTTAACTGAGTAAAAAGTACTTAAATTGAGTTTTTGCAATATAATCGTGTTGAAAAGATCGTAATCAATTATATGAACTCCTAAAATTTGAATAAAACTTGTTTTCAGTCATTTTTGAAGAGGTTTCGGGCGAGCAGGTCTAAATTGGCCGTAAAATGGACCCGTTGGACTTTTAACTGAGTAACAAATACTGAATTTGAGTTTTTGCAATAAAATCTTGTTGAAAAGCTCATAATCAATTATATGAACTCCTAAAATTTGATCAAAACTTGTTTTTCAGTCATTTTTAAGAGGTTTCGGACGAGCGGGTCTAAATGGGACTTAAAATGGACCCGTTGAACTTATAACTGCTTAAAAAGAACAGAAATTGAATTTTTGCAATACAATCGTGTTGAAAAGATCGTAATTAGTTATATGAACTCCTAAAATTTGATTAAAACTTGTTTTTCAGTCATTTTTTGAAGAGGTTTCGGGCGAGCGGGTCTAAATGGGCCTTAAAATGGACCCGTTGGACTTTTAACTATGTAAAAAATACCGAATTTGACTTTTTGCAATATAATCTTGTTAAAAACCTCGTAATCAATTATATGAACTCCTAAAATTGGATCAAAACTTGTTTTTCGGTCTTTTTTGTAGTGGTTTCGGACGAGCGGGTCTAAATGGGCCTTAAAATCGACCCGTTGAACTTATAACTGCGTAAAAAGAACATAAATTGAATTTTTGCAAAACAGTTGTGTTGAAAAGCTCGTAATCAACGATATGAACTCTTAAGTTTTGATTAAAACATGTTTTGTTGTCCTTTTTGTAGTGGTTTCGGACGAGCAGGTCTAAATGGGCCGTAAAATGGAACCGTTGGACTTTTAACTGAGTAAAAAGTACTTAAATTGAGTTTTTGCAATATAATCGTGTTGGAAAGATCGTAATCAATTATATGAACTCCTAAAATTTGATTAAAACTTGTTTTTCAGTCATTGTAGAAGAGGTTTCGGGCGAACTGGTCTAAATGGGCCGTAAAATGGACCCGTTGGACTATTAACTGAGTAAAAAATACAGAAATTGACTTTTTGCAATATAATCTTGTTGAAAAGCTCGTAATCAATTATATGAACTCCTAAAATTGGATCAAAACTTGTTTTTCGGTCCTTTTTGTAGTTGTTTCGGACGAGCGGGTCTAAATGAGCCTTAAAATGGACCCGTTGAACTTATAACTGCGTAAAAAGAACATAAATTGAATTTTTGCAATACAATAGTATTGAAAAGCTCGTAATCAACGATATGAACTCTTAAGTTTAGATTAAAACATGTTTTGCTGTCCTTTTTGTAGATGTTTCGGACTAGTAGGTGTAAATGGGCCGTAAAATGGACCCGTTGGACTTTTAACTGAGTAAAAAGTACTTAAATTGAGTTTTTGCAACATAATCGTGTTGAAAAGATCGTAATCAATTATATGAACTCCTAAAATTTGAATAAAACTTGTTTTCAGTCATTTTTGAAGAGGTTTCGGGCGAGCAGGTGTAAATTGGCCTAAAAATGGACCCGTTGGACTTTTAACTGAGTAAAAAATACAGAAATAGACTTTTTGCAATATAATCTTGTTGAAAAGCTCGTAATCAATTATATGAACTCCTAAAATTGTATCAAAACTTCTTTTTCGGTCCTTTTTGTAGTGGTTTCGGACGAGCGGGTCTAAATGGGCATTAAAATGGACCCGTTGAACTTATAACTGCGTAAAAATAACATAAATTGAATTTTTGCAATAAAACAGTGTTGAAAAGCTCGTAATCAATGATATGAACTCTTAAGTTTTGATTAAAACTTGTTTTGCGGTCCTTTTTGTAGAGGTTTCGGACGAGCGGGTGTAAATGGGCCGTAAAATGGACTCGTTACACTTTTAACTGAGTAAAAAATACAGAAATTTAGTTTTTGCAATATAATCGTGTTGAAACGATCATAATCAATTATATGAACTCCTAAATTTTGATTAAAACTTGTTTTTCAGTCCTTTTTGTAGAGGTTTCGGACGAGCGGGTCTAAATGGGCCTTAAAATGGACTCGTTGAACTTATAACTGCGTAAAAAGAATAGAAATTGAATTTTTGCAATACAATAGTGTTGAAAAGCTCGTAATCAACGATATGAACTCTTAAGTTTTGATTAAAACTTGTTTTGCGGTCCTTTTGTAGAAGTTTCGGACGAGCGGGTCTAAATAGGCCGTAAAATGGACCCGTTGAACTTTGAACTAAGTAAAAAGTACAAAAATTGAGTTTTTGCAATATAATCGTGTTGAAAAGACCGTAATCAATTATATAAACTCCTAAAATTTGATTAAAACTTGTTTTCCAGTAATTTTTGAAGAGGTTTCGGGCGAGCGGGCCTAAATGGGCCGTAAAATGGACCCGTTGGACTTTTAACTGAGTAAAAAATACCAAATTTGAGTTTTTGTAATATAATCTTGTTGAAAAGCTCGTAATCAATTATATGAACTCCTAAAATTGGATCAAAACTTGTTTTTCGGTCCTTTTTGTAGAGGTTTCGGACGAGCGGGTCTAAATGGGCCTTAAAATGGACCCGTTGAACTTATAACTGCGTAAAAATAACAGAAATTGAATTTTTGCAATACAATAGTGTTGAAAAGCTCGTAATCAATGATATGAACTCTTAAGTTTTGATTAAAACTTGTTTTGCGGTCTTTTTGTAGAGGTTTCGGACGAGCGGGTCTAAATGGGCCGTAAAATGGACCCGTTGGACTTTTAACTGGATAAAAAGTACAAAAATTGAGTTTTTGCAATATAATCGTGTTGAAAAGATCGTAATCAATTATATGAACTCCTAAAATTTGATTAAAACTTGTTTTTCAGTCATTTTTGAAAAGGTTTCGGGTGAGCGGATCTAAATGAGCCGTAAAATGGACCCGTTGGACTTTTAACTGAGTAAAAAATACCGAATTTGAGTTTTTGCAATATAATCTTGTTGAAAAGCTCGTAATCAATTATATGAACTCGTAAAATTGGATCAAAACTTGTTTTTCGGTCCTTTTTGTAGAGGTTTCGGACGAGCGGGTCTAAATGGGCCTTAAAATGGACTCGTTGAACTTATAACTGCGTAAAAAGAACAGAAATTGAATTTTTGCAATACAATAGTGTTGAAAAGCTCGTGATCAACGATATGAACTCTAAAGTTTTGATTAAAACTTGTTTTGCGGTCCTTTTTGTAGAGGTTTCGGACTAGTAGGTGTAAATGGGCCGTAAAATGGACCCGTTGGACTTTTAACTGAGTAAAAAGTACTTAAATTGAGTTTTTGCAATATAATCGTGTTGAAAAGATCGTAATCAATTATATGAACTCCTAAAATTTGAATAAAACTTGTTTTCAGTCATTTTTGAAGAGGTTTCGGGCGAGCAGGTCTAAATTGGCCGTAAAATGGACCCGTTGGACTTTTAACTGAGTAACAAATACTGAATTTGAGTTTTTGCAATAAAATCTTGTTGAAAAGCTCATAATCAATTATATGAACTCCTAAAATTTGATCAAAACTTGTTTTTCAGTCATTTTAAGAGGTTTCGGACGAGCGAGTCTAAATGGGACTTAAAATGGACCCGTTGAACTTATAACTGCTTAAAAAGAACAGAAATTGAATTTTTGCAATACAATCATGTTGAAAAGATCGTAATTAGTTATATGAACTCCTAAAATTTAATTAAAACTTGTTTTTCAGTCATTTTTGAAGAGGTTTCGGGCGAGCGGGTCTAAATGGGCCTTAAAATGGACCCGTTGGACTTTTAACTATGTAAAAAATACCGAATTTGACTTTTTGCAATATAATCTTGTTAAAAACCTCGTAATCAATTATATGAACTCCTAAAATTGGATCAAAACTTGTTTTTCGGTCTTTTTTGTAGTGGTTTCGGACGAGCGGGTCTAAATGGGCCTTAAAATCGACCCGTTGAACTTATAACTGCGTAAAAAGAACATAAATTGAATTTTTGCAATACAGTTGTGTTGAAAAGCTCGTAATCAACGATATGAACTCTTAAGTTTTGATTAAAACATGTTTTGTTGTCCTTTTTGTAGTGGTTTCGGACGAGCAGGTCTAAATGGGCCGTAAAATGGAACCGTTGGACTTTTAACTGAGTAAAAAGTACTTAAATTGAGTTTTTGCAATATAATCGTGTTGGAAAGATCGTAATCAATTATATGAACTCCTAAAATTTGATTAAAACTTGTATTTCAGTCATTGTAGAAGAGGTTTCGGGCGAACTGGTCTAAATGGGCCGTAAAATGGACCCGTTGGACTATTAACTGAGTAAAAAATACAGAAATTGACTTTTTGCAATATAATCTTGTTGAAAAGCTCGTAATCAATTATATGAACTCCTAAAATTGGATCAAAACTTGTTTTTCGGTCCTTTTTGTAGTGGTTTCGGACGAGCGGGTCTAAATGAGCCTTAAAATGGACCCGTTGAACTTATAACTGCGTAAAAAGAACATAAATTGAATTTTTGCAATACAATAGTATTGAAAAGCTCGTAATCAACGATATGAACTCTTAAGTTTAGATTAAAACATGTTTTGCTGTCCTTTTTGTAGATGTTTCGGACTAGTAGGTGTAAATGGGCCGCAAAATGGACCCGTTGGACTTTTAACTGAGTAAAAAGTACTTAAATTGAGTTTTTGCAATATAATCATGTTGAAAAGATCGTAATCAATTATATGAACTCCTAAAATTTGAATAAAACTTGTTTTCAGTCATTTTTGAAGAGGTTTCGGGCGAGCAGGTGTAAATTGGCCTAAAAATGGACCCGTTGGACTTTTAACTGAGTAAAAAATACAGAAATAGACTTTTTGCAATATAATCTTGTTGAAAAGCTCGTAATCAATTATATGAACTCCTAAAATTGTATCAAAACTTCTTTTTCGGTCCTTTTTGTAGTGGTTTCGGACGAGCGGGTCTAAATGGGCATTAAAATGGACCCGTTGAACTTATAACTGCGTAAAAATAACATAAATTGAATTTTTGCAATAAAACAGTGTTGAAAAGCTCGTAATCAATGATATGAACTCTTAAGTTTTGATTAAAACTTGTTTTGCGGTCCTTTTTGTAGAGGTTTCGGACGAGCGGGTGTAAATGGGCCGTAAAATGGACTCGTTACACTTTTAACTGAGTAAAAAATACAGAAATTTAGTTTTTGCAATATAATCGTGTTGAAACGATCATAATCAATTATATGAACTCCTAAATTTTGATTAAAACTTGTTTTTCAGTCCTTTTTGTAGAGGTTTCGGACGAGCGGGTCTAAATGGGCCTTAAAATGGACTCGTTGAACTTATAACTGCGTAAAAAGAATAGAAATTGAATTTTTGCAATACAATAGTGTTGAAAAGCTCGTAATCAACGATATGAACTCTTAAGTTTTGATTAAAACTTGTTTTGCGGTCCTTTTGTAGAAGTTTCGGACGAGCGGGTCTAAATAGGCCGTAAAATGGACCCGTTGAACTTTGAACTAAGTAAAAAGTACAAAAATTGAGTTTTTGCAATATAATCGTGTTGAAAAGACCGTAATCAATTATATAAACTCCTAAAATTTGATTAAAACTTGTTTTCCAGTAATTTTTGAAGAGGTTTCGGGCGAGCGGGCCTAAATGGGCCGTAAAATGGACCCGTTGGACTTTTAACTGAGTAAAAAATACCAAATTTGAGTTTTTGTAATATAATCTTGTTGAAAAGCTCGTAATCAATTATATGAACTCCTAAAATTGGATCAAAACTTGTTTTTCGGTCCTTTTTGTAGAGGTTTCGGACGAGCGGGTCTAAATGGGCCTTAAAATGGACCCGTTGAACTTATAACTGCGTAAAAATAACAGAAATTGAATTTTTGCAATACAATAGTGTTGAAAAGCTCGTAATCAATGATATGAACTCTTAAGTTTTGATTAAAACTTGTTTTGCGGTCTTTTTGTAGAGGTTTCGGACGAGCGGGTCTAAATGGGCCGTAAAATGGACCCGTTGGACTTTTAACTGGATAAAAAGTACAAAAATTGAGTTTTTGCAATATAATCGTGTTGAAAAGATCGTAATCAATTATATGAACTCCTAAAATTTGATTAAAACTTGTTTTTCAGTCATTTTTGAAAAGGTTTCGGGTGAGCGGATCTAAATGAGCCGTAAAATGGACCCGTTGGACTTTTAACTGAGTAAAAAATACCGAATTTGAGTTTTTGCAATATAATCTTGTTGAAAAGCTCGTAATCAATTATATGAACTCGTAAAATTGGATCAAAACTTGTTTTTCGGTCCTTTTTGTAGAGGTTTCGGACGAGCGGGTCTAAATGGGCCTTAAAATGGACTCGTTGAACTTATAACTGCGTAAAAAGAACAGAAATTGAATTTTTGCAATACAATAGTGTTGAAAAGCTCGTGATCAACGATATGAACTCTAAAGTTTTGATTAAAACTTGTTTTGCGGTCCTTTTTGTAGAGGTTTCGGACTAGTAGGTGTAAATGGGCCGTAAAATGGACCCGTTGGACTTTTAACTGAGTAAAAAGTACTTAAATTGAGTTTTTGCAATATAATCGTGTTGAAAAGATCGTAATCAATTATATGAACTCCTAAAATTTGAATAAAACTTGTTTTCAATCATTTTTGAAGAGGTTTCGGGCGAGCAGGTCTAAATTGGCCGTAAAATGGACCCGTTGGACTTTTAACTGAGTAACAAATACTGAATTTGAGTTTTTGCAATAAAATCTTGTTGAAAAGCTCATAATCAATTATATGAACTCCTAAAATTTGATCAAAACTTGTTTTTCAGTCATTTTTAAGAGGTTTCGGACGAGCGGGTCTAAATGGGACTTAAAATGGACCCGTTGAACTTATAACTGCTTAAAAAGAACAGAAATTGAATTTTTGCAATACAATCGTGTTGAAAAGATCGTAATTAGTTATATGAACTCCTAAAATTTGATTAAAACTTGTTTTTCAGTCATTTTTTGAAGAGGTTTCGGGCGAGCGGGTCTAAATGGGCCTTAAAATGGACCCGTTGGACTTTTAACTATGTAAAAAATACCGAATTTGACTTTTTGCAATATAATCTTGTTAAAAACCTCGTAATCAATTATATGAACTCCTAAAATTGGATCAAAACTTGTTTTTCGGTCTTTTTTGTAGTGGTTTCGGACGAGCGGGTCTAAATGGGCCTTAAAATCGACCCGTTGAACTTATAACTGCGTAAAAAGAACATTAATTGAATTTTTGCAAAACAGTTGTGTTGAAAAGCTCGTAATCAACGATATGAACTCTTAAGTTTTGATTAAAACATGTTTTGTTGTCCTTTTTGTAGTGGTTTCGGACGAGCAGGTCTAAATGGGCCGTAAAATGGAACCGTTGGACTTTTAACTGAGTAAAAAGTACTTAAATTGAGTTTTTGCAATATAATCGTGTTGGAAAGATCGTAATCAATTATATGAACTCCTAAAATTTGATTAAAACTTGTTTTTCAGTCATTGTAGAAGAGGTTTCGGGCGAACTGGTCTAAATGGGCCGTAAAATGGACCCGTTGGACTATTAACTGAGTAAAAAATACAGAAATTGACTTTTTGCAATATAATCTTGTTGAAAAGCTCGTAATCAATTATATGAACTCCTAAAATTGGATCAAAACTTGTTTTTCGGTCCTTTTTGTAGTTGTTTCGGACGAGCGGGTCTAAATGAGCCTTAAAATGGACCCGTTGAACTTATAACTGCGTAAAAAGAACATAAATTGAATTTTTGCAATACAATAGTATTGAAAAGCTCGTAATCAACGATATGAACTCTTAAGTTTAGATTAAAACATGTTTTGCTGTCCTTTTTGTAGATGTTTCGGACTAGTAGGTGTAAATGGGCCGTAAAATGGACCCGTTGGACTTTTAACTGAGTAAAAAGTACTTAAATTGAGTTTTTGCAACATAATCGTGTTGAAAAGATCGTAATCAATTATATGAACTCCTAAAATTTGAATAAAACTTGTTTTCAGTCATTTTTGAAGAGGTTTCGGGCGAGCAGGTGTAAATTGGCCTAAAAATGGACCCGTTGGACTTTTAACTGAGTAAAAAATACAGAAATAGACTTTTTGCAATATAATCTTGTTGAAAAGCTCGTAATCAATTATATGAACTCCTAAAATTGTATCAAAACTTCTTTTTCGGTCCTTTTTGTAGTGGTTTCGGACGAGCGGGTCTAAATGGGCATTAAAATGGACCCGTTGAACTTATAACTGCGTAAAAATAACATAAATTGAATTTTTGCAATAAAACAGTGTTGAAAAGCTCGTAATCAATGATATGAACTCTTAAGTTTTGATTAAAACTTGTTTTGCGGTCCTTTTTGTAGAGGTTTCGGACGAGCGGGTGTAAATGGGCCGTAAAATGGACTCGTTACACTTTTAACTGAGTAAAAAATACAGAAATTTAGTTTTTGCAATATAATCGTGTTGAAACGATCATAATCAATTATATGAACTCCTAAATTTTGATTAAAACTTGTTTTTCAGTCCTTTTTGTAGAGGTTTCGGACGAGCGGGTCTAAATGGGCCTTAAAATGGACTCGTTGAACTTATAACTGCGTAAAAAGAATAGAAATTGAATTTTTGCAATACAATAGTGTTGAAAAGCTCGTAATCAACGATATGAACTCTTAAGTTTTGATTAAAACTTGTTTTGCGGTCCTTTTGTAGAAGTTTCGGACGAGCGGGTCTAAATAGGCCGTAAAACGGACCCGTTGAACTTTGAACTAAGTAAAAAGTACAAAAATTGAGTTTTTGCAATATAATCGTGTTGAAAAGACCGTAATCAATTATATAAACTCCTAAAATTTGATTAAAACTTGTTTTTCAGTAATTTTTGAAGAGGTTTCGGGCGAGCGGGCCTAAATGGGCCGTAAAATGGACCCGTTGGACTTTTAACTGAGTAAAAAATACCAAATTTGAGGTTTTGCAATATAATCTTGTTGAAAAGCTCGTAATCAATTATATGAACTCCTAAAATTGGATCAAAACTTGTTTTCGGTCCTTTTTGTAGAGGTTTCGGACGAGCGGGTCTAAATGGGCCTTAAAATGGACTCGTTGAACTTATAACTGCGTAAAAAGAATAGAAATTGAATTTTTGCAATACAATAGTGTTGAAAAGCTCGTAATCAACGATATGAACTCTTAAGTTTTGATTAAAACTTGTTTTGCGGTCCTTTTGTAGAGGTTTCGGACGAGCGGGTCTAAATGGGCCGCAAAATGAACCCGTTGGACTTTTAACTGAATAAAAAGTACAAAAATTGAGTTTTTGCAATATAATCGTGTTGAAAAGATCGTAATCAATTATATGAACTCCTAAAATTTGATTAAAACTTGTTTTTCAGTCATTTTTGAAGAGGTTTCGGGTGAGCGGATCTAAATGAGCCGTAAAATGGACCCGTTGGACTTTTAACTGAGTAAAAAATACCGAATTTGAGTTTTTGCAATATAATTTGTTGAAAAGCTCGTAATCAATTATATGAACTCGTAAAATTGGATCAAAACTTGTTTTTCGGTCCTTTTTGTAGAGGTTTCGGACGAGTGGGTCTAAATGGGCCTTAAAATGGACTCGTTGAACTTATAAATGCGTAAAAAGAACAGAAATTGAATTTTTGCAATACAATAGTGTTGAAAAGCTCGTAATCAACGATATGAACTCTAAAGTTTTGATTAAAACTTGTTTTGCGGTCCTTTTTGTAGAGGTTTCGGACGAGCGGGTCTAAATGGGCCGTAAAATGGACCCGTTGGACTTTTAACTGAGTAAAAAGTACAAAAATTGAGTTTTTGCAATATAATCGTGTTGAAAAGATCGTAATCAATGATATGAAGTCCTAGTATTTGATTAAAACTTTTTTTCGGTCATTTTTGAAGAGGTTTCGGGCGAGCGAGTCTAAATGGGCCGTAAAATGGAACCATTGGACTTTAAACTGAGTAACAAATACTGAATTTGAGTTTTTGCAATAAAATCTTGTTGAAAAGCTCGTAATCAATTATATGAACTCCTAAAATTTGATCAAAACTTGTTTTTTAGTCATTTTTAAGAGGTTTCGGACGAGCGGGTCTAAATGGGACTTAAAATGGACCCGTTGAACTTATAACTGCTTAAAAAGAACAGAAATTGAATTTTTGCAATACAATCGTGTTGAAAAGATCGTAATTAGTTATATGAACTCCTAAAATTTGATTAAAACTTGTTTTTCAGTCATTTTTGAAGAGGTTTCGGGCGAGCGGGTCTAAATGGGCCGTAAAATGGACCCGTTGGACTTTTAACTAAGTAAAAAATACCGAATTTGACTTTTTGCAATATAATCTTGTTAAAAAGCTCGTAATCAATTATATGAACTCCTAAAATTGGATCAAAACTTGTTTTTCGGTCGTTTTTGTAGTGGTTTCGGACGAGCGGGTCTAAATGGGCCTTAAAATCGACCCGTTGAACTTATAACTGCGTAAAAAGAACATAAATTGAATTTTTGCAATACAGTTGTGTTGAAAAGCTCGTAATCAACGATATGAACTCTTAAGTTTTGATTAAAACATGTTTTGTTGTCCTTTTGTAGTGGTTTCGGACGAGCAGGTCTAAATGGGCCGTAAAATGGACCCGTTGGACTTTTAACTGAGTAAAAAGTACTTAAATTGAGTTTTTGCAATATAATCGTGTTGGAAAGATCGTAATCAATTATATGAACACCTAAAATTTGATTAAAACCTGTTTTTCAGTCATTTTTGAAGAGGTTTCGGGCGAGCGGGTCGAAATGGGCCGTAAAATGGACCCGTTGGACTTTTAACTGAGTAAAAAATACAGAAATGAACTTTTTGCAATATAATCTTGTTGAAAAGCTCGTAATCAATTATATGAACTCGTAAAATTGGATCAATACTTGTTTTTCGTTCCTTTTTGTAGTGGTTTTGGACGAGCGGGTCTAAATGGGCCTTAAAATGGACCCGTTGAACTTATAACTGCGTAAAAAGAACAGAAATTGAATTTTTGCAATACAATAGTGTTGAAAAGCTCGTAATCAACTATATGAACTCTTAAGTTTTGATTAAAACTTGTTTTGCGGTCCTTTTTGTAGAGGTTTCGGACGAGCGGGTCTAAATGGGCTGTAAAATGGACCCGTTGAACTTTTAACTGAGTAAAAAGTACAAAAATTGAGTTTTTGCAATATAATCGTGTTGAAAAGATCGTTATCAATTATATGAACTCCTAAAATTTGATTAAAACTTGTTTTTCAGTAATTTTTGAAGAGGTTTCGGGCGAGCGGGTTTAAATGGGCCGTAAAATGGACCCGTTGGACTTTTAACTGAGTAAAAATACCGAATTTGAGTTTTTGCAATATAATTTTGTTGAAAAGCTCGTAATCAATTATATGAACTCCTAAAATTGGATCAAAACTTGTTTTTCGGTCTTTTTTGTTGAGGTTTCGGATGAGCGGGTCTAAATGGGCCTTAAAATGGACCCGTTGAACTTATAACTGCGTAAAAATAACAGAAATTGAATTTTTGCAATACAATAGTGTTGAGAAGCTCGTAATCAACGATATGAACTCTTAAGTTTTGATTAAAACTTATTTTGCGGTCCTTTTGTAGAGGTTTCAGACGAGCGGGTCTAAATGGGGCGTAAAATGAACCTGTTGGACTTTTAACTGAGTAAAAAGTACAAAAACTGACTTTTTGCAATATAATCGTGTTGAAAAGATTGTAATCAATTATATGAACTCCTAAAATTTGATTAAAACCTGTTTTTCATTTATTTTTGAAGAGGTTTCGGGTGAGAGGGTCTAAATGAGCCGTAAAATGGACCCGTTGGACTTTTAACTGAGTAAAAAATACCGAATTTGAGTTTTTGCAATATAATCTTGTTGAAAAGCTCGTAATCAATTATATGAACTCATAAAATTGGATCAAAACTTGTTTTCGGTCCTTTTTGTAGAGGTTTCGGACGAGCGGGTCTAAATGGGCCTGAAAATGGACTCGTTGGACTTATAACTGCGTAAAAAGAATAGAAATTGAATTTTTGCAATACAATAGTGTTGAAAAGCTCGTAATCAACGATATGAACTCTTAAGTTTTGATTAAAACTTGGTTTGCGGTCCTTTTTGTAGAGGTTTCGGACGAGCGGGTCTAAATTGGCCGTAAAATTGACCCGTTGGACTTTTAACTGAGTAAAAAGTACAAAAATTTAGTTTTTGCACTATAATCGTGTTGAAAAGATCGTAATCAATGATATGAAGTCCTAATATTTGATTAAAACTTTTTTTTTCGGTCATTTTTGAAGTTGTTTCGGGCGAGCTAGTCTAAATGGGCCGTAAAATGGATTCGTTGGACTTTTAACTGAGTAAAAAATACCGAATTTGAGTTTTTGCAATATAATCTTGTTGAAAAGCTCGTAATCAATTATATGAACTCCTAAAATTTGATCAAAACTTGTTTTTCAGTCATTTTTTAAGAGGTTTCGGACGAGCGGGTCTAAATGGGCCTTAAAATGGACCCGTTGAACTTATAACTGCGTAAAAAGAACAGAAATTGAATTTTTGCAATACAATCGTGTTGAAAAGATCGTAATTAGTTATATGAACTCCTAAAATTTGATTAAAACTTGTTTTTCAGTCATTTTTGAAGAGGTTTCGGGCGAGCGGATCTAAATGGGCCGTAAAATGGACCCGTTGGACTTTTAACTATATAAAAAATAACGAATTTGAGTTTTTGCAATATAATCTTGTTGAGAAGCTCGTAATCAATTATTTGAACTCCTAAAATTGGATCAAAACTTGTTTTTCGGTATTTTTTGTAGAGGTTTCGGGCGACCGGGTCTAAATGGGCCTTAAAATGGACCCGTTGAACTTATAACTGCGTAAAAAGAACAAAAATTGCATTTTTGCAATACAATAGTGTTGAAGAGCTCGTAATCAACGATATGAACTCTTAAGTTTTGATTAAAACTTGTTTTGCGGTCCTTTTTGTAGAGGTTTCGGGCGAGCGGGTGTAAATGGGTCGTAAAATGGACCCGTTGGACTTTTAACTGAGTAAAAAGTACAAAAATTGAGTTTTTGCAATATAATCGTGTTGAAACGATCGTAATCAATTATATGAACTCCTAAAATTTGATTAAAACTTGTTTTTCAGTCATTTTCGAAGAGGTTTCGGGCGAGTGGGTCTAAAAGGGCCGTAAAATGGACCCGTTGGACTTTTAACTATGTAAAAAGTACCGAATTTGAGTTTTTGCAATATAATCTTGTTGAAAAGCTCATAATAAATTATATGAACTCCTAAAATTTGATCAAAACTTGTTTTTCAGTCATTTTGGAAAATGTTTCGGACGAGCGGGTCTAAATGGGCCTTAAAATGGACCCGTTGAACTTATAACTGCGTAAAAAGAACAGAAATAGAATTTTTTCAATACAATCGTGTTTAAAAGCTCGTAATAAACGATATGAACTCTTAAGTTTTGATTAAAACTTGTTTTACTGTCCTTTTTGTAGAGGTTTAGGACGAGCGGGCGTAAATGGGCCGTAAAATGGACCCGTTAGACTTTTAATTGAGTAAAAAATACAGAAATTGAGTTTTTGCAATATAATCGTTTTGAAACGATCGTAATCAATTATATGAAATCCTAAAATTTTATTAAAACTTATTTTTCAGTCATTTTAGAAGAGGTTTCGGGCGAGCGGGTCTAAATGGGCCGTAAAATGGACCCGTTGGATTTTTAACTAAGTAAAAAACACAGAAATTGACTTTTTGCAATATAATCTTGTTGAAAAGCTCGTAATCAATTATATGAACTCCTAAAATTGGATCAAAACTTGTTTTTCTGTTCTTTTTGTAGTGGTTTCGGACGAGCGGGTCTAAATGGGCCTTAAAATGGACCCGTTGAACTTATAACTGCGTAAAAAGAACATAAATTGAATTTTTGCAATACAATAGTGTTGAAAAGCTCGTAATCAACGATATGAACTCTTAAGTTTTGATTAAAACATGTTTTGATGTCCTTTTTGTAGAGGTTTCGGACGAGCATGTCTAAATGGGCCGTAAAATGGACCCGTTGGACTTTTAACTGAGTAAAAAGTACAAAAATTGAGTTTTTGCAATATAATCGTGTTGAAAAGATCGTAATCAATTATATGAACTCCTAAAATTTGATTAAAACTTTTTTTTCAGTAATTTTTTAGGAGGTTTCGGGCGAGCGGGTCTAAATGGGCCGTAAAATGGACCCGTTGGACTTTTAACTGAGTAAAAAGACCGAATTTGAGTTTTTGCAATATAATCTTGTTGAAAAGCTCATAATAAATCATATGAACTCCTAAAATTTGATCAAAACTTGTTTTTCGGTCCTTTTTGTAGAGGTTTCGGACGAGCGGGTTTAAATGGGCCTTAAAATGGACTCGTTGAACTTATAACTGCGTAAAAAGAACATAAATTGAATTTTTGCAATACAATAGTGTTGAAAAGCTCGTAATCAACAATATGAACTCTTAAGTTTTGATTAAAACTTGTTTTGCGGTCCATTTTGTAGAGGTTTCGGACGAGCAGGTCTAAATGGGCCGTAAAATGGACCCGTTGGACTTTTAACTGAGTAAAAAGTATATAAATTGAGTTTTTGCAATATAATCGTGTTGAAAAGATCGTAATACATCATATGAACTCCTAAAATTTGATTCAAACATGTTTTTCAGTCATTTTTTAAGAGGTTTCGGGCGAGCGGGTCTAAATGGGCCGTAAAATGGACCCGTTGGACTTTTAACTGAGTAAAAAATACCAAATTTGAGTTTTTGCAATATAATCTTGTTGAAAAGCTCGTAATCAATTATATGAACTCATAAAATTGGATCAAAACTTGTTTTTCCGTCCTTTTTGTTGAGGTTTCGGACGAGCGGGTCTAAATGGGCCTTAAAATGGACCCGTTGAACTTATAACTGCGTAAAAAGAACAGAAATTGAATTTTTGCAATACAATAGTGTTGAAAAGCTCGTAATCAACGAAATGAACTCTTAAGTTTTGATTAAAACTTGTTTTGCAGTCCTTTTTGTAGAGGTTTCGGACGAGCGGGTCTAAATGGGCCGTAAAATGGACCCGTTGACTTTTAACTGAGTAAAAAGTACAAAAATTGATTTTTGCTATATAATCGTGTTGAAAAGATTGTAATCATTTATGAACTCCTAAAATTTGATTAAAACCTGTTTTTCAGTCATTTTTGAAGAGGTTTCGGGTGTGCGAGTCTAAATGAGCCGTAAAATGGACCCGTTGGACTTTTAACTGAGTAAAAAATACCGAATTTGAGTTTTTGCAATATAATCTTGTTGAAAAGCTCGTAATCAATTATATGAACTCGTAAAATGGGATCAAAACTTGTTTTTCGGTCCTTTTTGTAGAGGTTTAGGACGAGCGGGTCTAAATGGGCCGTAAAATGGACCCGTTGGACTTTTAACTGAGTAAAAAGTACAAAAATTGAGTTTTTTGCAATATAATCGTATTGAAAAGATCGTAATCAATTATATGAACTCCTAAAATTTGATTAAAACCTGTTTTTCAGTCATTTTTGAAGAGGTTTCGGGCGAGCGGGTCTAAATGGGCCGTAAAATGGACCCGTTGGAGTTTTAACTGAGTAAAAAATACCGAATTTGAGTTTTTGCAATATAATCTTGTTGAAAAGCTCGTAATCAATTATATGAACTCGTAAAATTGGATCAAAACTTTTTTTCGGTCCTTTTTTTAGAGGTTTCGGACGAGCGGGTCTAAATGGGCCTTAAAATGGACCCGTTGAACTTAAAACTACGTAAAAAGAACAGAAATTCAATTTTTGCAATACAATAGTGTTGAAAAGCTCGTAATCAACGATATGAACTCTTAAGTTTTGATTAAAACTTGTTTTGCGGTCCTTTTTGTAGAGGTTTCGGACGAGCGGGTCTAAATAGGCCTTAAAATGGACCCGTTGAACTTATAACTGCGTAAAAAGAACAGAAATTGAATTTTTGCATTACAATAGTGTTGAAAAGTTCGTAATCAACGATATGAACTCTTAAGTTTTGATTAAAACTTGTTTTGCGGTCCTTTTTGTAGAGGTTTCGGACGAGCGGGTCTAAATGGGCCGTAAAATGGACCCGTTGGACTTTTAACTGAGTAAAAAGTACAAAAATTGAGTTTTTGAAATATAATCGTGTTGAAAAGATCGTAAGCAATGATATGAAGTCCTAAAATTTGATTAAAACTTGTTTTTCAGTCATTTTTGAAGACGTTTAGGGCGAGCGATTCTAAATGGGCCGAAAAATGGACCCGTTGGACTTTTAACTGAGTAAAAAATACCGAATTTGAGTTTTTGCAATATAATCTTGTTGAAAAGCTCGTAATCAATTATATGAACTCGTAAAATTGGATCAAAACTTGTTTTTCGGTCCTTTTTGTAGAGGTTTCGGACGAGCGGGTCTAAATGGGCCTTAAAATGGACCCGTTGAACTTATAACTACGTAAAAAGAACAGAAATTGAATTTTTGCAATACAATAGTGTTGAAAAGCTCGTCATCAACGATATGAACTCTTAAGTTTTGATTAAAACTTGTTTTGCGGTCCTTTTTGTAGAGGTTTCGGACGAGCGGGTCTAAATGGGCCGAAAAATGGACCCGTTGGACTTTTAACTGAGTAAAAAGTACAAAAATTGAGTTTTTGCAATATAATCGTGTTGAAACGATCGTAATCAATTATATGAACTCCTTAAATTTGATTAAAACTTGTTTTTCAGTCATTTTCGAAGAGGTTTCGGGCGAGCGGGTCTAAATAGGCCGTAAAATGGACCCGTTGGACTTTTAACTATGTAAAAAGTACCGAATTTGAGTTTTTGCAATATAATCTTGTTGAAAAGCTCGTAATCAATTATATGAACTCGTAAAATTGGATCAAAACTTGTTTTTCGGTCCTTTTTGTAGAGGATTCGGACGAGCGGGTCTAAATGGGCCTTAAATTGGACCCGTTGAACTTATAACTGCGTAAAAAGAACAGAAATAGAATTTTTGCAATACAATCGTGTTGAAAAGCTCGTAATCAACGATATGAACTCTTAAGTTTTGATTAAAACTTGTTTTACGGTCCTTTCTGTAGAGGTTTCGGACGAGCAGGTGTAAATGGGCCGTAAAATGGACTCGTTAGACTTTTAATTGAGTAAAAAATACATAAATTTAGTTTTTGCAATATAATCTTGTTGAAACGATCGTAATCAATTATATGAACTCCTAAAATTTGATTAAAACTTGTTTTTCAGTCATTTTAGAAGAGGTTTCGGGCGAGCGGGTCTAAATGGGCCGAAAAATGGACCCGTTGGACTTTTAACTGAGTAAAAAGTACAAAAATTGAGTTTTTGCAATATAATCGTGTTGAAACGATCGTAATCAATTATATGAACTCCTAAAATTTGATTAAAACTTGTTTTTCAGTCATTTTCGAAGAGGTTTCGGGCGAGCGGGTCTAAATAGGCCGTAAAATGGACCCGTTGGACTTTTAACTATGTAAAAAGTACCGAATTTGAGTTTTTGCAATATAATCTTGTTGAAAAGCTCGTAATCAATTATATGAACTCGTAAAATTGGATCAAAACTTGTTTTTCGGTCCTTTTTGTAAAGGATTCGGACGAGCGGGTCTAAATGGGCCTTAAATTGGACCCGTTGAACTTATAACTGGGTAAAAAGAACAGAAATAGAATTTTTGCAATAAAATCGTGTTGAAAAGCTCGTAATCAACAATATTAACTCTTAAGTTTTGATTAAAACATGTTTTGTTGTCCTTTTTGTAGAGGTTTCGGACGAGCAGGTCTAAATGGGCCGTAAAATGGACCCGTTGGACTTTTAACTGAGTAAAAAGTACTTAAATTGAGTTTTTGCAATATAATCGTGTTGAAAAGATCGTAATCAGTTACATGAACTCCTAAAATTTTATTAAAACTTGTTTTTCAGTCATTTTTGAAGAGGTTTCGGGCGAGCGGGTCTAAATGGGCCGTAAAATGGACCCGTTGGACTTTTAACTGAGTAAAAAATACAGAAATTGACTTTTTGCAATATAATCTTGTTGAAAAGCTCGTAATCAATTATATGAACTCCTAAAATTGGATCAAAATTTGTTTTTCGGTCCTTTTTGTAGTGGTTTGGGACGAGCGGGTCTAAATGGGCCTTAAAATGGACCCGTTGAACCTATAACTGCGTAAAAAGAACAGAAATTGAATTTTTGCAATACAATAGTGTTGAAAAGCTCGTAATCAACGATATGAACTCTTAAGTTTTGATTAAAACATGTTTTGTTGTCCTTTTTGTAGAGGTTTCGGACGAGCAGGTCTAAATGGGCCGTAAAATGGACCCGTTGGACTTTTAACTGAGTAAAAAGTACTTAAATTGAGTTTTTGCAATATAATCGTGTTGAAAAGATCGTAATCAGTTACATGAACTCCTAAAATTTTATTAAAACTTGTTTTTCAGTCATTTTTGAAGAGGTTTCGTGCGAGCGGGTCTAAATGGGCCGTAAAATGGACCTGTTGGACTTTTAACTGAGTAAAAAATACCGAATTTGAGTTTTTGCAATATAATTTTAAAAAGCTCGTAATAAATTATATGAACTCCTAAAATTGGATCAAAACTTGTTTTTCGGTCCTTTTTGTAGAGGTTTCGGACGAGCGGGTCTAAATGGGCCTTAAAATGGACCCGTTGAACTTATAATTGCGTAAAAACAACATAAATTGAATTTTTGCAATACAATAGTGTTGAAAAGCTCGTAATCAACGATATGAACTCTTAAGTTTTGATTAAAACTTGCTTTGCGGTCCTTTTTGTAGAGGTTTCGGACGAGTGGGTCTAAATGGGCCGTAAAATGGACCCGTTGGACTTTTAACTGAGTAAAAAGTACAAAAATTGAGTTTTTGAAATATAATCGTGTTGAAAAGATCGTAATCAATGATATGAAGTCCTAAAATTTGATTAAAACTTTTTTTTTCGGTCATTTTTGAAGAGGTTTCGGGCGAGCGGGTCTAAATGGACCCGTTGGACTTTTAACTGAGTAAAAATAGCGAATTTGAGTTTTTGCAATATAATCGTGTTGAAAAGATCGTAATCAATTACATGAACTCCTAAAATTTTATTAAAACTTGTTTTTCAGTCATTTTTGAAGAGGTTTCGTGCGAGCGGGTCTAAATGGGCCGTAAAATGGACCCGTTGAACTTATAACTGTATAAAAAGAACAGAAATTGAATTTTTGCAATACAATCATGTTGAAAAGATCGTAATCAGTTATATGAACTCCTAAAATTTGATTAAACTTGTTTTTCAGTCATTTTTGAAGAGGTTTCGGGCGAGCGGGTCTAAATGGGCCGTAAAATGGACCTGTTGGACTTTTAACTGAGTAAAAAGTACAAAAATTGAGTTTTTGCAATATAATCGTGTTGAAAAGATCGTAATCAATTATATGAACTCCTAAAATTTGATTAAAACTTGTTTTTCAGTCATTTTCGAAGAGGTTTCGGGCGAGCGGGTCTAAATGGGACGTAAAATGGACCCGTTTGACTTTTAACTGAGTAAAAAATAGCGAATTTGAGTTTTGCAATATAATCTTATTGAAAAGCTCGTAATCAATTATATGAACTCCTAAAATTTGATCAAAACTTGTTTTTCAGTCATTTTTGAAGAGGTTTCGGAAGAGCGGGTCTAAATGGGCCTTAAAATGGACCCGTTGAACTTATAACTGCGTAAAAAGAACATAAATTGAATTTTTGCAATACAATCATGTTGAAAAGATCGTAATCAGTTATATGAACTCCTAAAATTTGATTAAAACTTGTTTTTCAGTCATTTTTGAAGAGGTTTCGGGCGAGCGGGTCTAAATGGGCCGTAAAATGGACATGTTGGACTTTTAACTGAGTAAAAAGTACAAAAATTGAGTTTTTTGCAATATAATCGTGTTGAAAAGATCGTAATCAATTATATGAACTCCTAAAATTTGATTAAAACTTGTTTTTCAGTCATTTTTGAAGAGATTTCGGGCGAGCGGGTCTAAATGGGCCGTAAAATGGACCCGTTGGACTTTTAACTGAGTAAAAATAGCGAATTTGAGTTTTTGCAATACAATCGTGTTGAAAAGCTCGTAATCAACGATATGAACTCTTAAGTTTTGATTAAAACTTGTTTTGCGGTCCTTTTTGTAGAGGTTTCGGACGAGCGGGTCTAATGGGCCTTAAAATGGACCCGTTGAACTTATAACTGCGTAAAAAGAATAGAAATTGAATTTTTGCAATACAATAGTGTTGAAAAGCTCGTAATCAACGATATGAACTCTTAAGTTTTGATTAAAACTTGTTTTGCGGTCCTTTTTGTAGAGGTTTCGGGCGAGTGGGTCTAAATGGACCCGTTGGACTTTTAACTGAGTAAGAAGTACAAAAATTGAGTTTTTGAAATATAATCGTGTTGAAAATATCGTAATCAATGATATGAAGTCCTAAAATTTGATTAAAACTTTTTTTCGGTCATTTTTGAAGAGGTTTCGGGCGAGCGGGTCTAAATGGGCCGTAAAATGGACCCGTTGGACTTTTAACTAAGTAAAATAGAGCGAATTTGAGTTTTTGCAATATAATCTTGTTAAAAAGCTCGTAATCAATTATATGAACTCCTAAAATTTGATCAAAACTTGTTTTTCAGTCATTTTTGAAGATGTTTCGGACGAGCGGGTATAAATGGGCCTTAAAATGGACCCGTTGAACTTATAACTGCGTAAAAAGAACAGAAATTGAATTTTTGCAATACAATCATGTTGAAAAGATCGTAATCAGTTATATGAACTCCTAAAATTTGATTAAACTTGTTTTTCAGTCATTTTTGAAGAGGTTTCGGGCGAGCGGGTCTAAATGGGCCGTAAAATGGACCTGTTGGACTTTTAACTGAGTAAAAAGTACAAAAATTGAGTTTTTGCAATATAATCGTGTTGAAAAGATCGTAATCAATTATATGAACTCCTAAAATTTGATTAAAACTTGTTTTTCAGTCATTTTTGAAGAGGTTTCGGGCGAGCGGGTCTAAATGGGCCGTAAAATGGACCCGTTTGACTTTTAACTGAGTAAAAAATAGCGAATTTGAGTTTTTGCAATATAATCTTGTTGAAAAGCTCGTAATCAATTATATGAACTCCTAAAATTTGATCAAAACTTGTTTTTCAGTCATTTTTGGAGAGGTTTCGGAAGAGCGGGTCTAAATGGGCCTTAAAATGGACCCGTTGAACTTATAACTGCGTAAAAAGAAAATAAATTGAATTTTTGCAATACAATCATGTTGAAAAGATCGTAATCAGTTATATGAACTCCTAAAATTTGATTAAAACTTGTTTTTCAGTCATTTTTGAAGAGGTTTCGGGCGAGCGGGTCTAAATGGGCCGTAAAATGGACCTGTTGGACTTTTAACTGAGTAAAAAGTACAAAAATTGAGTTTTTTGCAATATAATCGTGTTGAAAAGATCGTAATCAATTATATGAACTCCTAAAATTTGATTAAAACTTGTTTTTCAGTCATTTTTGAAGAGGTTTCGGGCGAGCGGGTCTATATGGGCCGTAAAATGGACCCGTTGGACTTTTAACTGAGTAAAAATAGCGAATTTGAGTTTTTGCAATACAATCGTGTTGAAAAGCTCGTAATCAACGATATGAACTCTTAAGTTTTGATTAAAACTTGTTTTGCGGTCCTTTTTGTAGAGGTTTCGGACGAGCGGGTCTAAATGGGCCTTAAAATGGACCCGTTGAACTTATAACTGCGTAAAAAGAACAGAAATTGAATTTTTGCAATACAATAGTGTTGAAAAGCTCGTAATCAACGATATGAACTCTTAAGTTTTGATTAAAACTTGTTTTGTGGTCCTTTTTGGAGAGGTTTCGGGCGAGTGGGTCTAAATGGGCCGTAAAATGGACCCGTTGGACTTTTAACTGAGTAAGAAGTACAAAAATTGAGTTTTTGAAATATAATCGTGTTGAAAATATCGTAATCAATGATATGAAGTCCTAAAATGTGATTAAAACTTTTTTTCGGTCATTTTTGAAGAGGTTTCGGGCGAGCGGGTCTAAATGGGCCGTAAAATGGACCCGTTGGACTTTTAACTGAGTAAAATAGAGCGAATTTGAGTTTTTGCAATGTAATCTTGTTAAAAAGCTCGTAATCAATTATATGAACTCCTAAAATTTGATCAAAACTTGTTTTTCAGTCATTTTTGAAGATGTTTCGGACGAGCGGGTATAAATGGGCCTTAAAATGGACCCGTTGAACTTATAACTGCGTAAAAAGAACATAAATTGAATTTTTGCAATACAATCATGTTGAAAAGATCGTAATCAGTTATATGAACTCCTAAAATTTGATTAAACTTGTTTTTCAGTCATTTTTGAAGAGGTTTCGGGCGAGCGGGTCTAAATGGGCCGTAAAATGGACCTGTTGGACTTTTAACTGAGTAAAAAGTACAAAAATTGAGTTTTTGCAATATAATCGTGTTGAAAAGATCGTAATCAATTATATGAACTCCTAAAATTTGATTAAAACTTGTTTTTCAGTCATTTTTGAAGAGGTTTCGGGCGAGCGGATCTAAATAGGCCGTAAAATGGACCCGTTTGACTTTTAACTGAGTAAAAAATAGCGAATTTGAGTTTTTGCAATATAATCTTGTTGAAAAGCTCGTAATCAATTATATGAACTCCTAAAATTTGATCAAAACTTGTTTTTCAGTCATTTTTGAAGAGGTTTCGGAAGAGCGGGTCTAAATGGGCCTTAAAATGGACCCGTTGAACTTATAACTGCGTAAAAAGAACATAAATTGAATTTTTACAATACAATCATGTTGAAAAGATCGTAATCAGTTATATGAACTCCTAAAATTTGATTAAAACTTGTTTTTCAGTCATTTTTAAAGAGGTTTCGGGCGAGCGGGTCTAAATGGGCCGTAAAATGGACCTGTTGGACTTTTAACTGAGTAAAAAGTACAAAAATTGAGTTTTTGCAATATAATCGTGTTGAAAAGATCGTAATCAATTATATGAACTCCTAAAATTTGATTAAAACTTGTTTTTCAGTCATTTTGAAGAGGTTTCGGGCGAGCGGGTCTAAATGGGCCGTAAAATGGACCCGTTTAACTTTTAACTGAGTAAAAAATACCGAATTTGAGTTTTTTGCAATGTAATCTTGTTGAAAATCTCGTAATCAATTATATGAACTCGTAAAATTGGATCAAAACTTGTTTTTCGGTCCTTTTTGTAGAGGTTTCGGACGAGCGGGTCTAAATAGGCCGTAGAATGGACCCGTTGGACTTTTAACTGAGTAAAAAGTACAAAAATTGAGTTTTTGAAATATAATCGTGTTGAAAAGATCGTAATCAATGATATAAAGTCCTAAAATTTGATTAAAACTTTTTTTTCGGTCATTTTTGAAGAGGTTTTGGGCGAGCGGGTCTAAATGGGCCGTAAAATGGACCCGTTGGACTTTTAACTGAGTAAAAAATAGCGAATTGGAGTTTTTGCAATATAATCTTGTTAAAAAGCTCGTAATCAATTATATGAACTCCTAAAATTTGATCAAAACTTGTTTTTCAGTCATTTTTGAAGATGTTTCGGACGAGCGGGAATAAATGGGCCTTAAAATGGACCCGTTGAACTTATAACTGCGTAAAAAGAACAGAAATTGAATTTTTGCAATACAATCATGTTGAAAAGATCGTAATCAGTTATATGAACTCCTAAAATTTGATTAAACTTGTTTTTCAGTCATTTTTGAAGAGGTTTCGGGCGAGCGGGTCTAAATGGGCCGTAAAATGGACCTGTTGGACTTTTAACTAAGTAAAAAGTACAAAAATTGAGTTTTTGCAATATAATCGTGTTGAAAAGATCGTAATCAATTATATGAACTCCTAAAATTTGATTAAAACTTGTTTTTCAGTCATTTTCGAAGAGGTTTCGGGCGAGCGGGTCTAAATGGGCCGTAAAATGGACCCGTTTAACTTTTAACTGAGTAAAAAATAGCGAATTTGAGTTTTTGCAATATAATCTTATTGAAAAGCTTGTAATCAATTATATGAACTCCTAAAATTTATCAAAACTTGTTTTTCAGTCATTTTTGGAGAGGTTTCGGAAGAGCGGGTCTAAATGGGCCTTAAAATGGACCCGTTGAACTTATAACTGCGTAAAAAGAACATAAATTGAATTTTTGCAATACAATCATGTTGAAAAGATCGTAATCAGTTATATGAACTCCTAAAATTTGATTAAAACTTGTTTTTCAGTCATTTTTGAAGAGGTTTCGGGCGAGCGGGTCTAAATGGGCCGTAAAATGGACCTGTTGGACTTTTAACTGAGTAAAAAGTACAAAAATTGAGTTTTTTGCAATATAATCGTGTTGAAAAGATCGTAATCAATTATATGAACTCCTAAAATTTGATTAAAACTTGTTTTTCAGTCATTTTTGAAGAGGTTTCGGGCGAGCGGGTCTAAATGGGCCGTAAAATGGACCCGTTGGACTTTTAACTGAGTAAAAAATAGCGAATTTGAGTTTTTGCAATATAATCTTGTTGAAAAGCTCGTAATCAATTATATGAACTCCTAAAATTGGATCAAAACTTGTTTTTCTGTCCTTTTTGTAGTGGTTTCGGACGAGCGGGTCTAAATGGGCCTTAAAATGGACCCGTTGAACTTATAACTGCGTAAAAAGAACAGAATTGAATTTTTGCAATACAATAGTGTTGAAAAGCTCGTAATCAACGATATGAACTCTTAAGTTTTGATTAAAACTGTTTTTGCGGTCCTTTTTGTAGAGGTTTCGGGCGAGTGGGTCTAAATGGGCCGTAAAATGGACCCGTTGGACTTTTAACTGAGTAAGAAGTACAAAAATTGAGTTTTTGAAATATAATCGTGTTGAAAATATCATAATCAATGATATGAAGTCCTAAAATTTGATTAAAACTTTTTTTCGGTCATTTTTGAAGAGGTTTCGGGCGAGCGGGTCTAAATGGGCCATAAAATGGACCCGTTGGACTTTTAACTGAGTAAAATAGAGCGAATTTGAGTTTTTGCAATATAATCTTGTTGAAAAGCTCGTAATCAATTATATGAACTCCTAAAATTTGATGAAAACTTGTTTTTCAGTCATTTTTGAAGAGGTTTCGGGCGAGTGGGTCTAAATGAGCCTTAAAATGGACCCGTTGAACTTATAACTGCGTAAAAAGAATAGAAATTGAATTTTTGCAATACAATAGTGTTGAAAAGCTCGTAATCAACGATATGAACTCTTATGTTTTGATTAAAACTTGTTTTGCGGTCCTTTTTGTAGAGGTTTCGGACGAGCGGGTCTAAATAGGCCGTAGAATGGACCCGTTGGACTTTTAACTGAGTAAAAAGTACAAAAATTGAGTTTTTGAAATATAATCGTGTTGAAAAGATCGTAATCAATGATATAAAGTCCTAAAATTTGATTAAAACTTTTTTTTTTCGGTCATTTTTGAAAAGGTTTTGGGCGAGCGGGTCTAAATGGGCCGTAAAATGGACCTGTTGGACTTTTAACTAAGTAAAAAGTACAAAAATTGAGTTTTTGCAATATAATCATGTTGAAAAGATCGTAATCAATTATATGAACTCCTAAAATTTGATTAAAACTTGTTTTTCAATCATTTTCAAAGAGGTTTCGGGCGAGCGGGTCTAAATGGGCCGTAAAATGGACCCGTTTAACTTTTAACTGAGTAAAAAATAGCGAATTTGAGTTTTTGCAATATAATCTTATTGAAAAGCTCGTAATCAATAATATGAACTCCTAAAATTTGATCAAAACTTGTTTTTCAGTCATTTTTGAAGAGGTTTCGGAAGAGCGGGTCTAAATGGGCCTTAAAATGGACCCGTTGAACTTATAACTGCGTAAAAAGAACATAAATTGAATTTTTGCAATACAATCATGTTGAAAAGATCGTAATCAGTTATATGAACTCCTAAAATTTGATTAAAACTTGTTTTGCAGTCCTTTTTGTAGAGGTTTCGGACGAGCGGGTCTAAATGGGCCGTAAAATGGACCCGTTGACTTTTAACTGAGTAAAAAGTACAAAAATTGATTTTTGCTATATAATCGTGTTGAAAAGATTGTAATCATTTATGAACTCCTAAAATTTGATTAAAACCTGTTTTTCAGTCATTTTTAAAGAGGTTTCGGGTGTGCGGGTCTAAATGAGCCGTAAAATGGACCCGTTGGACTTTTAACTGAGTAAAAAATACCGAATTTGAGTTTTTGCAATATAATCTTGTTGAAAAGCTCGTAATCAATTATATGAACTCGTAAAATGGGATCAAAACTTGTTTTTCGGTCCTTTTTGTAGAGGTTTAGGACGAGCGGGTCTAAATGGGCCGTAAAATGGACCCGTTGGACTTTTAATTGAGTAAAAAGTACAAAAATTGAGTTTTTTGCAATATAATCGTATTGAAAAGATCGTAATCAATTATATGAACTCCTAAAATTTGATTAAAACCTGTTTTTCAGTCATTTTTGAAGAGGTTTCGGGCGAGCGGGTCTAAATGGGCCGTAAAATGGACCCGTTGGAGTTTTAACTGAGTAAAAATACCGAATTTGAGTTTTTGCAATATAATCTTGTTGAAAAGCTCGTAATCAATTATATGAACTCGTAAAATTGGATTAAAACTTGTTTTTCGGTCCTTTTTGTAGAGGTTTCGGACGAGCGGGTCTAAATGGGCCTTAAAATGGACCCGTTGAACTTATAACTACGTAAAAAGAACAGAAATTCAATTTTTGCAATACAATAGTGTTGAAAAGCTCGTAATCAACGATATGAACTCTTAAGTTTTGATTAAAACTTGTTTTGCGGTCCTTTTTGTAGAGGTTTCGGACGAGCGGGTCTAAATGGGCCTTAAAATGGACCCGTTGAACTTATAACTGCGTAAAAAGAACAGAAATTGAATTTTTGCAATACAATAGTGTTGAAAAGCTCGTAATCAACGATATGAACTCTTAAGTTTTGATTAAAACTTGTTTTGTGGTCCTTTTTGTAGAGGTTTCGGACGAGCGGGTCTAAATGGGCCGTAAAATGGACCCGTTGGACTTTTAACTGAGTAAAAAGTACAAAAATTGAGTTTTTGAAATATAATCGTGTTGAAAAGATCGTAAGCAATGATATGAAGTCCTAAAATTTGATTAAAACTTGTTTTTCAGTCATTTTTGAAGACGTTTAGGGCGAGCGATTCTAAATGGGCCGAAAAATGGACCCGTTGGACTTTTAACTGAGTAAAAAATACCGAATTTGAGTTTTTGCACTATAATCTTGTTGAAAAGCTCGTAATCAATTATATGAACTCGTAAAATTGGATCAAAACTTGTTTTTCGGTCCTTTTTGTAGAGGTTTCGGACGAGCGGGTCTAAATGGGCCTTAAAATGGACCCGTTGAACTTATAACTACGTAAAAAGAACAGAAATTGAATTTTTGCAATACAATAGTGTTGAAAAGCTCGTCATCAACGATATGAACTCTTAAGTTTTGATTAAAACTTGTTTTGCGGTCCTTTTTGTAGAGGTTTCGGACGAGCGGGTCTAAATGGGCCGAAAATGGACCCGTTGGACTTTTAACTGAGTAAAAAGTACAAAAATTGAGTTTTTGCAATATAATCGTGTTGAAACGATCGTAATCAATTATATGAACTCCTAAAATTTGATTAAAACTTGTTTTTCAGTCATTTTCGAAGAGGTTTCGGGCGAGCGGGTCTAAATAGGCCGTAAAATTGACCCGTTGGACTTTTAACTATGTAAAAAGTACCGAATTTGAGTTTTTGCAATATAATCTTGTTGAAAAGCTCGTAATCAATTATATGAACTCGTAAAATTGGATCAAAACTTGTTTTTCGGTCCTTTTTGTAGAGGATTCGGACGAGCGGGTCTAAATGGGCCTTAAAATGGACCCGTTGAACTTATAACTGCGTAAAAAGAACATAAATTGAATTTTTGCAATACAATCATGTTGAAAAGATCGTAATCAGTTATATGAACTCCTAAAATTTGATTAAACTTGTTTTTCAGTCATTTTTGAAGAGGTTTCGGGCGAGCGGGTCTAAATGGGCCGTAAAATGGACCTGTTGGACTTTTAACTGAGTAAAAAGTACAAAAATTGAGTTTTTGCAATATAATCGTGTTGAAAAGATCGTAATCAATTATATGAACTCCTAAAATTTGATTAAAACTTGTTTTTCAGTCATTTTTGAAGAGGTTTCGGGCGAGCGGGTCTAAATGGGCCGTAAAATGGACCCGTTTGACTTTTAACTGAGTAAAAAATAGCGAATTTGAGTTTTTGCAATATAATCTTGTTGAAAAGCTCGTAATCAATTATATGAACTCCTAAAATTTGATCAAAACTTGTTTTTCAGTCATTTTTGAAGAGGTTTCGGAAGAGCGGGTCTAAATGGGCCTTAAAATGGACCTGTTGAACTTATAACTGCGTAAAAAGAACATCAATTGAATTTTTGCAATACAATCATGTTGAAAAGATCGTAATTAGTTATATGAACTCCTAAAATTTGATTAAAACTTGTTTTTCAGTCATTTTTAAAGAGGTTTCGGGTGAACGGGTCTAAATGGGCCGTAAAATGGACCTGTTGGACTTTTAACTGAGTAAAAAGTACAAAAATTGAGTTTTTGCAATATAATCGTGTTGAAAAGATCGTAATCAATTATATGAACTCCTAAAATTTGATTAAAACTTGTTTTTCAGTCATTTTGAAGAGGTTTCGGGCGAGCGGGTCTAAATGGGCCGTAAAATAGACCCGTTTAACTTTTAACTGAGTAAAAAAATACCGAATTTGAGTTTTTGCAATATAATCTTGTTGAAAATCTCGTAATCAATTATATGAACTCGTAAAATTGGATCAAAACTTGTTTTTCGGTCCTTTTTGTAGAGGTTTTGGACGAGCGGGTCTAAATAGGCCGTAGAATGGACCCATTGGACTTTTAACTGAGTAAAAAGTACAAAAATTGAGTTTTTGAAATATAATCGTGTTGAAAAGATCGTAATCAATGATATAAAGTCCTAAAATTTGATTAAAACTTTTTTTTTCGGTCATTTTTGAAGAGGTTTTGGGCGAGCGGGTCTAAATGGGCCGTAAAATTGACCCGTTGGACTTTTAACTGAGTAAAAAATAGCGAATTTGAGTTTTTGCAATATAATCTTGTTAAAAAGCTCGTAATCAATTATATGAACTCCTAAAATTTGATCAAAACTTGTTTTTCAGTCATTTTTGAAGATGTTTCGGACGAGCGGGTATAAATGGGCCTTAAAATGGACCCGTTGAACTTATAACTGCGTAAAAAGAACAGAAATTGAATTTTTGCAATACAATCATGTTGAAAAGATCGTAATCAGTTATATGAACTCCTAAAATTTGATTAAACTTGTTTTTCAGTCATTTTTGAAGAGGTTTCGGGCGAGCGGGTCTAAATGGGCCGTAAAATGGACCTGTTGGACTTTTAACTAAGTAAAAAGTACAAAAATTGAGTTTTTGCAATATAATCGTGTTGAAAAGATCGTAATCAATTATATGAACTCCTAAAATTTGATTAAAACTTGTTTTTCAGTCATTTTCGAAGAGGTTTCGGGCGAGCGGGTCTAAATGGGCCGTAAAATGAACTCGTTTGACTTTTAACTGAGTAAAAAATAGCGAATTTGAGTTTTTGCAATATAATCTTATTGAAAAGCTCGTAATCAATTATATGAACTCCTAAAATTTGATCAAAACTTGTTTTTCAGTCATTTTTGAAGAGGTTTCGGAAGAGCGGGTCTAAATGGGCCTTAAAATAGACCCGTTGAACTTATAACTGCGTAAAAAGAACATAAATTGAATTTTTGCAATACAATCATGTTGAAAAGATCGTAATCAGTTATATGAACTCCTAGAATTTGATTAAAACTTGTTTTTCAGTTATTTTTGAAGAGGTTTCGGGCGAGCGGGTCTAAATGGGCCGTAAAATGGACCTGTTGGACTTTTAACTGAGTAAAAAGTACAAAAATTGAGTTTTTTGCAATATAATCGTGTTGAAAAGATCGTAATCAATTATATGAACTCCTAAAATTTGATTAAAACTTGTTTTTCAGTCATTTTTGAAGAGTTTTCGGGCGAGCGGGTCTAAATGGGCCGTAAAATGGACCCGTTGGACTTTTAACTGAGTAAAAAATAGCGAATTTGAGTTTTTGCAATATAATCTTGTTGAAAAGCTCGTAATCAATTATATGAACTCCTAAAATTGGATCAAAACTTGTTTTTCGGTCCTTTTTGTAGTGGTTTCGGACGAGCGGGTCTAAATGGGCCTTAAAATGGACCCGTTGAACTTATAACTGCGTAAAAAGAACAGAATTGAATTTTTGCAATACAATAGTGTTGAAAAGCTCGTAATCAACGATATGAACTCTTAAGTTTTGATTAAAACTGTTTTTGCGGTCCTTTTTGTAGAGGTTTCGGGCGAGTGGGTCTAAATGGGCCGTAAAATGGACCCGTTGGACTTTTAACTGAGTAGGAAGTACAAAAATTGAGTTTTTGAAATATAATCGTGTTGAAAATATCGTAATCAATGATATGAAGTCCTAAAATTTGATTAAAACTTTTTTTTCGGTCATTTTTGAAGAGTTTTCGGGCGAGCGGGTCTAAATGGGCCATAAAATGGACCCGTTGAACTTATAACGGTGTAAAAAGAACAGAAATTGAATTTTTGCAATACAATAGTGTTGAAAAGCTCGTAATCAACGATATGAACTCTTAAGTTTTGATTAAAACTTGTTTTGCGGTCCTTTTTGTAGAGGTTTCGGCGAGCGGGTCTAAATGGGCCGTAAAATGGACCCGTTGGACTTTTAATTGAGTAAAAAGTACAAAAATTGAGTTTTTGAAATATAATCGTGTTGAAAAGATCGTAATCAATTATATGAAATCCTAAAATTTGATTAAACTTGTTTTTCAGTCATTTTTGAAGAGGTTTCGTGCGAGCGGGTCTAAATGGACAGTAAAATGGACCTGTTGGACTTTTAACTGAGTAAAAAATACCGACTTTGAGTTTTTGCAATAAAATCTTGTTGAAAAGCTCGTAATCAATTATATGAACTCCTAAAATTGGATGAAAACTTGTTTTTCGGTCCTTTTTGTAGAGGTTTCGGACGAGCGGGTCTAAATGGGCCTTAAAATGGACCCGTTGAACTTATAATTTCGTAAAAACAACAGAAATTGAATTTTTGCAATACAATAGTGTTGAAAAGCTCGTAATCAACGATATGAACTCTTGAGTTTTGATTAAAACTTGTTTTGCGGTCCTTTTTGTAGAGGTTTCGTGCGAGTGGGTCTAAATGGGCCGTAAAATGGACCCGTTGGACTTTTAACTGAGTAAAAAGTACAAAAATTGAGTTTTTGAAATATAATCGTGTTGAAAAGATCGTAATCAATTATATGAAATCCTAAAATTTGATTAAAACTTGTTTTTCAGTCATTTTTGAAGAGGTTTCGTGCGAGCGGGTCTAAATGGACAGTAAAATGGACCTGTTGGACTTTTAACTGAGTAAAAAATACCGACTTTGAGTTTTTGCAATAAAATCTTGTTGAAAAGCTCATAATCAATTATAGGAACTCCTAAAATTGGATGAAAACTTGTTTTTCGGTCCTTTTTGTAGAGGTTTCGGATGAGCGGGTCTAAATGGGCCTTAAAATGGACCCGTTGAACTTATAATTTCGTAAAAACAACAGAAATTGAATTTTTGCAATACAATAGTGTTGAAAAGCTCGTAATCAACGATATGAACTCTTGAGTTTTGATTAAAACTTGTTTTGCGGTCCTTTTTGTAGAGGTTTCGTGCGAGTGGGTCTAAATGGGCCGTAAAATGGACCCGTTGGACTTTTAACTGAGTAAAAAGTACAAAAATTGAGTTTTTGAAATATAATCGTGTTGAAAAGATCGTAATCAATGATATGAAGTCCTAAAATTTGATTAAAACTTTTTTTTCGGTCATTTTTGAAGAGGTTTTGGGCGAGCGGGTCTAAATGGGCCGTAAAATGGACCCGTTGGACTTTTAACTGAGTAAAAAATAGCGAATTTGAGTTTTTGCAATATAATCTTGTTGAAAAGCTCGTAATCAATTATATGAACTCCTAAAATTTGATCAAAACTTGTTTTCAGTCATTTTTGAAGAGGTTTCGCACGAGCGGGTCTAAATGGGCCTTAAAATGGACTCGTTGAACTTATAACTGCGTAAAAAGAACATAAATTAAATTTTTGCAATACAATCATGTTGAAAAGATCGTAATCAATTATATGAACTCCTAAAATTTGATTAAAACTTGTTTTTCAGTCATTTTTGAAGAGGTTTCGGGCGAGCGGGTCTAAATGGGCCGTAAAATGGACCTGTTGGACTTTTAACTGAGTAAAAAGTACAAAAATTGAGTTTTTGCAATATAATCGTGTTGAAAAGATCGTAATCAATTATATGAACTCCTAAAATTTGATTAAAACTTGTTTTTCAGTCATTTTTGAAGAGGTTTCGGGCGAGCGGGTCTAAATGGGCCATAAAATGGACCCGTTTAACTTTTAACTGAGTAAAAAATACCGAATTTGAGTATTTGCAATATAATCTTGTTGAAAAGCTCGTAATCAATTATATGAACTCGTAAAATTGGATCAAAACATGTTTTTCGGTCCTTTTTGTGGAGGTTTCGGACGAGCAGGTCTAAATGGGCCTTAAAATGGACCTGTTGAACTTATAACTGCGTAAAAAGAACAAAAATTGAATTTTTGCAATACAATAGTGTTGAAAAGCTCGTAATCAACGATATGAACTCTTAAGTTTTGATTAAAATTTGTTTTGCGGTCCTTTTTGTAGAGGTTTCGGACGAACGGGTCTAAATGGGCCGTAAAATGGACCCGTTGGACTTTTAACTGAGTAAAAAGTACAAAAATTGAGTTTTTGCAATATAATCATGTTTAAAAGATCGTAATCAATTATATGAACTCCTAAAATTTGATTAAAACTTGTTTTTTAGTCATTTTTGAAGAGGTTTCGGGCGAGCGGGTCTAAATGGGCCGTAAAATGGACCCGTTGGACTTTTAACTGAGTAAAAAATACCGAAATTGAGTTTTTGCAATATAATCTTGTTGAAAAGCTCGTAATCAATTATATGAACTGCTAAAATTTGATCAAAACTTGTTTTTCGGTCCTTTTTGTAGAGGTTTTGGGCGACCGGGTCTAAATGGGCCTTAAAATGGACCGGTTGAACTTATAACTACGTAAAAAGAACAGAAATTGAATTTTTGCAATACAATAGTGTTGAAAAGCTCGTAATCAACGATATGAACTCTTAAGTTTTGATTAAAACTTGTTTTCTAGTACTTTTTGTAGAGGTTTCGGACGAGCGGGTGTAAATGGGCCGTAAAATGGACCCGTTGGACTTTTAACTGAGTAAAAAATACAGAAATTGAGTTTTTGCAATATAATCGTGTTGAAACGATCGTAATCAGTTATATGAACTCCTAAAATTTGATTAAAACTTGATTTTCAGTAATTTTTGAAGAGGTTTCGGGCGAGCGGGTCTAAATGGGCCGTAAAATGGACCCGTTGGACTTTTAACTATGTAAAAAATACCAAAATTGAGTTTTTGCAATATAATCTTGTTGAAAAGCTCGTAATCATTTATATGAACTCGTAAAATTTGATCAAAATTTGTTTTTCGGTCCTTTTTGTAGAGGTTTCGGACGAGCGGGTCTAAATGGGCCTTAAAATGGACCCGTTGAACTTATAACTACGTAAAAACAACAAAAAATGAATTTTTGCAATACAATAGTGTTGAAAAGCTCGTAATCAACGATATGAACTCTTAAGTTTTGATTAAAACTTGTTTTGCGGTCCATTTTGTAGAGGTTTCGGACGAGCGGGTCTAAATGGGCCGTAAAATGGACCCGTTGGACTTTTAACTGAGTAAAAAGTACAAAAATTGAGTTTTTGTAATGTAATCGTGTTGGAAAGATCGTAATCAATTATATGAACTCCTAAAATTTGATTAAAACCTGTTTTTCAGTCATTTTTGAAGAGGTTTCGGGTGAGCAGGTCTAAATGAGCCGTAAAATGGAGCCGTTGGACTTTTAACTGAGTAAAAAATACCGAATTTGAGTTTTTGCAATATAATATTGTTGAAAAGCTCGTAATCAATTATATGAACTCGTAAAATTGGATCAAAACTTGTTTTTCGGTCCTTTTTGTAGAGGTTTCGGACGAGCGGGTCTAAATGGGCCTTAAAATGGACTCGTTGAACTTATAACTGCGTAAAAAGACCAGAAATTGAATTTTTGCAATACAATAGTGTTGAAAAGCTCGTAATCAACGATATGAACTCTTAAGCTTTGATTAAAACTTGTTTTGCGGTCCTTTTTGTAGAGGTTTTGGACGAGCGGGTCTAAATGAGCCGTAAAATGGACCCGTTGGACTTTTAACTGAGTATAAAGTACAAAAATTGAGTTTTTGCAATATAATCGTGTTGAAAAGATCGTAATCAATGATATGAATTCCTAAAATTTGATTAGAACTTTTTTTTTCGGTCATTTTTGAAGAGGTTTCGGGCGAGCGGGTCTAAATGGGCCGTAAAATGGACCCGTTGGACTTTTTTTTGAAGAAAGCGGGCCTCGTTAAAAACCCCTACTAAAATCCCCAGGCACAAGGCTTGGAGAAACCTAAAAGGGGAAAAGAGTACCCAGAATATATTATAAAAAACGAGGTTAAACCTTGCAAAGTACAACGTTTTGAATACAATCAGGATACATGGATCCAAAAGACATAGAGGACATGGATCTAAGGGCATGGGTAGCCAACGTATGAGCAACAATATTAGCCTCACGGAAAACATACTGAACATGTGCTACAGAAAAATCCTCTAAAGCAGTATGAGCTTGCAGAATCGTCGGACCCATAGGAGAAAGATCTGGCCCGAGAGAGTTGATCCTGTTCGCAAGAGATGCACAGTCTGTCTCAAAGATCAAGTGGCTTCATCCCTGAGATAGGGCAAAAGTAATACCGGCAAGAAGACCTCTCCCTTCAGATGTAATAGCATCAGAACAACTGCCTAGCGGAAAAGCCAGGCCACCAACAACCGTCCCTGTGTCATCACGAGCGACAACTCCAACCGCCGCTCCACGAGTGGAAGGGTCAAAAGCCCCATCCACATTAACTTTAATAAATCCACGAGGGGATGCCTCCAACGAGAAGGAGGAGTTGACGACAAGGGGATGGAAGATGTAGATGAGGATATAGAATTAGAATAGTCACGATGAAGACTAATGGAGTTGACAGCAATTAGCCATGGGGGTTGAAGATGTCTATTATGGATCCAATCGTTACGCCTATTCCAGATGTTCGAAAGGGTAGTCAAGAAAATCCCGAAAAGATCAGGAGAAAGAAGGGAAGCACCTTCCTCAAGCCATTGAAGGCCAGTCGAAGCAGAGCTATTAATAAAAGAAGAGGGTAGACCAATCAGATTAAGGGTCTCCGAAGCACCAGAGCAATCTCGAAGAGCATGGAGAATCGAATCTGTACCAGAATTACAAACGGGGCAGGGACCGGAGTCTAGAGCAAAAGTCTGAAGGCGAACCCCAACAGGTAGGGCCTCTGACCCCAGACGCCAACCAAAAGTTTTAACCTTAGTTAAAACCTTGAGCTTGGAAAGAAATTTCCATATACGTGGGGGACGATGTCTTGGCTCAGGGGGGCGTTGTAGGAAGAGGTAGCCAGATCTGACAGAATAGATACCAGATTCGTTAGGGCTCCAGAGGATGGAGTCCCGAGTGTCATTGATTATAGGAACATAAAGAATAGAGTCGGCATCATCCGTAGTAAAGTATGCACAAACTTTGATAGGATCCCAAGTAGCTTGGTTTCGCAACATAAAGTCGCGACAACGAACGTGGACTTCCTCCGATAGCTCATAGTCCCCATAGAGGTGAATAGACGAAGAGTCTCCCCAGTTATCATGATGGATACGTATGTTACTATTAATACCAGGGCGATAGAGGAAACCACCAAAAGGTGTTGCATAGCATTATAAAGACCTTGCCAGGCAAAAGAACCTCGAGAAGGTCGAGAGGCATTAAGAATGTTTCCTGATGGAAAATATTTGAATTTATAGATTTGTCCCAAGAGGGAGTCAGGTTCGCAAATAAGACGCCATAATTGTTTACCGAGAAGTGCAATGTTAAAGTTGTTGAGGTCCCGGAAACCCATACCTCCAACAAATTTAGGCAAGCACACCTGGTCCCATGGGAGCATATGCCAACCTTTCTTATTGGTTTTCCCAGACCACCAATATCGTCGAATGGCAGATGTCATATCATCAATAATATTTTGGGGTAATAAGTAACAGGACATAATATATTGGGGTAGAGATTGTAAAACGGCTTTGATAAAAATTTCCCTACCACTGAAGGAAAGAAGTTGTTTGTCCAATGTGGATAATCTATCGTGAACTTTATCGCGTATAAACCCTAAAACGAGGGTCTTATTTTTACCAATAAGAAGAGGTACCCCTAGATAGACACTAGGGTTGGAAACCTCACGTACTTGCAGATAAGAGTTAATAGCTTGACGAGTCGAAGAAGGAGTACGGGGATTGTAAAATATAGTAGACTTATCAAAGTTAACTGCTTGCCCAGAGGCAGAAGCATAAGTATGGAGGGCTAATTTAAGACGTGCAGCTTCCTCGGGATTCGAGTTAAGGAAAACTATACAATCATCAGCAAATAAGAGGTGGTTAACCTTGGGACCATGCTTACAAGCCCCTAGTCCTGGGAGTAGGCCTTGTTGTTTAGCATCAGATAAGAAAGATGAAAGCCCTTGGGTACAAAAAAGGAAGAGAAAAGGAGATAAAGGGTCCCCTTGGCGAAGACCCCTTTGAGGGCGAAACAAAGGGGAAAACGAATTGTTGACCTTAACCGTAAAGGAAACTGAAGAAATACATCTCATAATAAGAGATACCCATGATGAGGCAAAACCCATACGGTTCATGACATTTTCGAGGAATGACCACTCAACCCTGTCAAAGGCCTTTTCCATATCAAGTTTAAGGGCAGCTCCTTGAGAAGACTTAGAGGTACCGGTAGTAATGGAGTGAATAATTTCGTGGGCAATAAGAATGTTATCTGTGATATTGCGTCCCTGAACGAAAGCAGCTTGATTGTAACTGATACAGAATGGAATGGTGTGTTTCATACGATTAACTAAAACTTTAACAATAATTTTGTAAATTACAGTGCAGAGACCGATAGGCCTGAGGTGCCTCATGGTAGTGGGGTCTTTGATCTTAGGTATAAGGACCAAAATAGTTTGGTTAACCGAAGCCATATCAGCAGACCCATTAAGGAGATTAAGGCAGAGTGTAATGATATCTGATCCAACAGTATCCCAATGTTGATGAAAGAATCCGCTTGGTAAACCATCGATACCAGGGGCTTTTCTAGGGTCGATGTCTCGGAAAGCGGTGATAATTTCTTCTGTAGTGAATTCCTTGGAAAAGGGACTCATTCATAGCAGCCGTAATAGTGGGAGTGATTTTTGAAAGAATTTGTTCGGATAAGTGTGGGTTGGAGGAAGTAAAAATATTGTGGAAATATGATGAAGCAATTTCCATAAGGTCGTTGTCGTCAGTACACCAAACATTATTGGAGTCAAAAAGGCCAGAGATTGTGTTCTTCTTCTTTCTGCTAGAAGCTCGGGCATGAAAGAAACGAGTATTTTTATCCCCTTGGGAAAGCCATAGATTGTGAGAACGCTGTGCCCAATATGCTTCTTGCACCTCAAGAAGTTTGTGGAGCTCAGATTTGGCAGAGATATATCTTTTTTCAGCCGAAGCTGAGAGAGGTCGTTGTAAAATTTTATTGATTTTTTTAGTGAGAAAGTTGATACGACCATTGGTCTTAAATCTTTGTTGGGTTTTCCAGTCTCCTAGGCAGGAGCCAATGGCTTTAATTTTATCCAAAGTGTTACCCTTTGTGGATGACCAGGTTTGTTTTACAACAAAAATGCCTTCATCATTGGAAGCCCATCAATTTTCAAATCTGAACTTAGATGATGGGGGACGGTGGTTTGTTAGAGAAGGCGGCTCTGTATTCAAGAGAAGAAAATAGTGATCTGATTTAGCGTCAAAGTCGGAAGTGATGCTATAATTGGGATAGGTAGCTTTCCAAGCCATATTCCCTACGAAACGATCTAATCTCTCAAATAAAGTAGGGGTTTTGGGCCCCGTTTTGGTCCAAGTGAACCAACCTGTTGTAGGTTTGCAATCAAAAAGGTTGTTACGGGAAAGACAGTGGTGAAAGTTATTAATTTGAGATCTAGGCCGACGGCAGCCTCCTTGTTTTTCATTATCAGCTAGGATTTCGTTAAAGTCACCACCAAGAAGCCAAGGTTGACCATCATTATTATTGAGTGAATCAATTAAGTCCCAAGTTTTAGGTTTGTTACAAGTTTCCGAAAAACCATGAATACCAGTGAAGTAAAACGAAGAAGAATTGCTACTAATATAAATATGAATAAAGCGATCCGAATAAGCAAGCAAATCAATATTATAAGTTTTCAAAGTAAATAAAGAAAGTCCAGAACATGCATCAGAAAAATCAACAGAAAAAGCTAGGTCCATACCTAGCAAAGTACCAAGACGGCTATAAGCCGTATTTTTAAGTTTAGTTTCGCATAAAAAAAGTAAATCAGGATTATGAAGTTGAACATATTGCTGGAGATGTTGAACTGCCTGGACCTTTCCGAGACCCTGACAGTTCCAACATAAAATGATCATTTCCCTCGGCGGGGCTGCACACCAGCCGCCGCCGGAGAGTATTTTCCGCTGCTCATCCCAGCTTTCAAAGTAGGAGAAGAGGAGGGCCTAGATTTCTTGGGCTGGAGGACCACATGGATGGGGGAACGTCTCTTTGTGCCACGGTTAGAGGGAATGGGAATGGGAGCAGGATCCGAGGCTGCAATATTGGGATAATACTTAAGTAGCCATGAATCAAATGCATCTATAAGCGAAATACCGGTTTGGAGGAAGGGCTTACGTAATCGAGAGTCCAATTTACGATCTTGATGAGCTGTAGGACTTGGAACACCATCATCTTGGACTTCCGGATTGTCTTGTTCAGAATCCACAGGGACTGGGTAGATAGTGCTTAGAGGCTGTGGCGAAATAACCCGAAGAGGGCGTGGAGCTCGTGAATGCAGCTGGGAGTCTGGCTTAGCAGCAGGCGGCTCAGAGGATTGTTCCCCTACCAACTCATCATTGTTATTAATTTCCTTCGCGGGGAGATCAGCAAAAGAGGCAGCATCCCCTTCATTCAACTTCCCTAAAAATTCAGAGAAGAATGAAGTGAGTTTTAGAAGTGGAAAGCGTTGGATAAAGAACAAATGGTAATGTTTAATAAGAGAAAGACCCGAGTCTTGCGCAGAAGCCACGGGCTCCACAACGGATTTTCCTTTATCCTTTGGATCTGTTAATAAAGGATATTCAGTGAATAGACTAAAGGAAAAGTAGGGAATGTAAAGTTGTAGTATAAAAAAACATAGAATACCTTTCGGCGGGAGCTGGTTAACATTAGCGGGGTTTGCATTAGATTTTCCTTTATCAGTGGAGTCTAAATGAGCGGGAGAAACAATATATGAGTAAAGTGAATAATAATAAGGAAATTTTTGAAACCGAGAGAAAAAATATAAGTTACCTTGTGGTGGTTGGCGGTTAACAGGAATGGGAATATCAACAGAACAGATGCGACCCCGTGGTCCCTGATCCCGGCGGCGCGGGGGAAGCCAACGGAGCCATTCTCCATATTGTAGTTTAGCCGGATCATATGCACTTTTATTAGGGCAGTTCTAAAAAATATGACTGATGAAGCCACAGCCATGGCATAAGAGAGGCAAGCGTTCATACTGAAGTCGACAGGAAGTGGTTCGTGTACCTTTACCAATGAGAATAAATCGGCGAATTGGTTTGGGCAGTCCTAAGAACTGTACCAACCATAGCGCCAAGAGATTGACCCACAAGGTGGGTTCTGTCAGGATCTTCGTCTGTAGTTACCATTAGCGGTTTGGGTAGGGCAAGAATGCGAAACCAAATTCGCATAGGGTTGAAGGAGTACTCATCCATACTTTTGCCAGGATTGTATTCAGCTAGAGCTAACCACTCATCTTTGTATAACCAAGGTCCTCTCTCGAAAACATCATCGCGATCATTTGGGGTAGCGAACTCAATCCTAAAGAAGGAGTCACGAACAATGGACATAGATTTGAGGTTATTTTTTTCCATATTCCTTCAAAAGCTTGAAGGACTGCCCAATCATCAATGGGTTTGGATGAGATGAATTTCACAATTAGGATAGTGTTTGGATTTTCATCAAAGAAGTCAAAATCAGGTGTATAGATGGCAGTAGCTTCTTCATTGGTAAGATCAAGGTTGGAATAATGAGGAAGAGAAGATGAGGAAGCCATTCGAAAAGAGATGGGTAGAAAGTGGAATTGAAGGATAGAGATAAAAATCAAAGGAGGTAAGAAAGTGGGAGTAAAAGATTGATATTCTTTTAAAGGAATAAAAGTAAGTAGACGGCAGGGGATTGAAAAAGGAAAGGAGTTAAACAATTGAGTAATGGGATCATAAATCAGATTCCAAAAATGAAGTTTGGGAGATATGAAATTGATGGGTTGAGAATAAGGAAAGATTTGGTGTGAAAAGGGGGAGATAGAAAACAATTTCCAAATAAGAAAGATGATCTTATGAGAAAATATGGAGAGATGGGGGAGGATATTATGGAGTATAACAGGAAAGATATGTATGGGAATAAAAAAGAAAGGGAAGCAGAATTTGCTGATTAATGGATTGTTTATGTAAGTAATATTACTGGACATTACTAATGATGGTAATAAGTTGGTATAGGAAATGGAAAGATTTATTATCAATGGAAAGAGGAGAGTTAAATATGGGTGAAAATAAGGGAATAAAGTGACTAATTTGTGGTAAGTATAATTAAAGGGGTAGTAAATATTAAATGGAATAATGGAAAAGGAAATAGTTGAATGGAAAATTAAATCATTAAAGATTGAGGTGGGAGTATAAGGAAGTTTAGTAAAAAAGAAACTAATATTTAACATGTATTTAGAATGGGATAGTAAAAAAAGATGGGGGAAAAGGAAAGAGAGTGTTGAGTTGTGTGAAGCTCGATTCTATCAACCAATATTGCTCACCAAGTGGTGGAGAGGTGGATATTTGGGTGTTAGGGTTTAGGAAGCTAGAATGGAAATGGACACAATGATTTATAGTGGTTCAACCTTCTAACCAAGGTCTACATCCACTACCTTAGCTCCCCACTAAGGATTTCACAATCAATCCACTATTGATTCATCCCCTTTTCTAGGCTTAGGAGGTAACCCTTACAAACGATCAAGCTTCTACCCAAAGCCTTGATCAAAACCCTCTTTTACAAAGAGATAAACAAAGAAAACTTAAACCCTCTAATAGGTGTTTGTTTGCACAATGAAGCACTCACCCAAAACCTAAAACACTTGAGCAAATTTGACAATTTTGGCTCACTAGTGTTTGTCTATACAAGAATTGACAATTTAGGCACTAAGACAATATTTGATCATTTGATGTTTGACAATATGAGCATTAGCCTTCTCTTGATGCTTGGAGGTCCCTTTTATACTCCTAATTGAGTTTGTAGCCGTTACTAGCCGTTGGGATCAAATTGGAGCCGTTGAGGACTTTAATTTCCACCATAAATGTAGTTCTGCTGCTCCACGTTTCGAAACGCTCAAAGCCGTTTCGAAACACTCTCAATGTAGAAAGAGCCGTTGTAGTCTGTCAGGGTACCCATTTCGGAACACCCCCTTGCCGTTTTGAAATGCGTATCGAAACGCTATAAGCCCGTATCGAAACGCCTGCATTTGAAAGTTGGTTGGGAAAGAGCCATTGGGTTTTATGACCGTTATGGTCAATGCCATGTAGGCGTATCGAAACGGCCTAGCCCGTTTCGAAACGCTGGGCAAAAATCCTCATCCAGGGTAAGCCCTGTTTCGAAACACCTTAGGGCGTTTCGAAACGCTTTTGCTACTGGAGACCCCTGTTTCGAAACACCTTAGGGCATTTCGAAACGCTTGGATGGTTTTGTGAAGTTTGGCTTTGAAACTCATATAAAACCCTTTTAAAAACTTCCCTAAACATAATTTCAAGTTGTTTGGACTTTGGAAATGTTTTAAATACTTTTTAAATCAGTCCAAAACATTTTTCAATTATTATATCAAAACATTAGTTCTACAGAGAGTTTTGTACTTAATGGGATGATTATACAAAAAATATGCCTGGTAATTAGTAATGATGGTAAGAATTGTGTATTGTAAATGGAAAGTTTTGTCTCTAATAGAGAGAGGAGAGTTAAATGCGGAACAAAATAAGGAAATGAAATGGCCTGATTGGTGTAATAGATAAGTGAGTTTGGTAGAAGTATAGTAATAGGGAGATAAATTGAGCTATTTAGTACGTTTAGGGTGTTGTAAAGTATCTTAATAGGATATGTAAAAGCTGGGTGGAAATGGTTTAAGAAAAATTTAAGGGTATAAGAAAAATGGTTTAATAAATGAAAAGGATTAAACATCCTTAAAATGGGAAGCAACCTTTTATTATAGGTATAATAGAATAGATAATTAGGCGTAAGATTGGTGTATACTGAGAAAATAAAGAAGATATTAAATTGAGATTGTAAATCGTTTAAAGCTATGCTACGCGAATTTATGTAGGTATTAAATGGATCTTTATTTATATGTGGAAAAAGTTGGTAGTTCATAAGAGATTGAGATCTTACAAATTGATATCTATGATTAATTAATTTCACCATGAAGGTGATCGTGGTAATTTCCCCAATGGGGGATAGAAGAAGAGCACCTAAAAAGGTGTTGATGAATGTAAGAATATGGTAAGGATTCCGTAGCCATAAAGAAAAATGGATAGAAATAAAAAAAAGAAGTAAAAGAGATAATAGTTAGGAAATTCAATAGAGCAAAGGAAACAATTAAATTACAATTAAATTCAATAGAGGGGAAGAGATAAATAAACAATAATAAAAGAAAATAGACGGAAATACTCGAAATGCATCCAACATGGTAAAAAAGATCCAGGGTCTTGCGAACCCGACTAAAGGAATGAAGCCGAACAAGAGATAAGCATAGAGGCTGAATATAATGACAGATGTTAATAAAAAAGGAGAAGATAAAAACAGTAAATAAATAGATACATGGAATATATATAATAGAAGAGGAAAGATCACTCAGATAGTAAATAAAAACCTTGCAAATGCAATGAAAGATCATAATAAAAATGAAGATGCAAGATAGCAGAAAAATGCAAGACATAATAATAGAGCATAAGAGCGAAGGATGAAACATCAAAAAAGGAGGCATCAAAAAAAGAAAAAAAAATTACAGACCAAGGGAATGATAGAGAGAGGGGGTAGAAAGATAGTACAGACTAAAAGAGAAAAAAATGGGGGGATAAAAGAATAATTACAAACCCATAAATAGCTAAGAAGAAAAAAAGAGAGGCTAGAACCAGTGTGTCGGCTTATAATAGGGAGACAACGACCCCCTAAAGATGGGCATCTTGAGGAATCAAAGGACTCACGCTAGGGAGCGATATGCAAGGCACCAGCAAGAGCAAGATTTAGTATAGATAAACATAAACAAAAACGAAACATCCAGAAAAGAGAAAACAACAATCTAAAGATAACAAAGTGGCGCCAATATACGAGAAAAAAATAAAAAGGAAGAAGACGATAACAATCCAGTAGCATAAATAATTGAAATGGTAACAAATTCTCTATAAGGGAATGGTAACATAAGATAGCAGAAACAAAAAGAAAGATATAAAATCCCACCTGGTGGGTCGATAGAAAATTCCCTAGAAGGGATCGAAGGTGGATAGAAATAAGGTGAGCCAAGGCCACATGAATAGAAAAAACAAACCAACAGATTAAAACCAGAATCAAAAGAGGCAGCCATAACAGGGAAATAATCCAAAATAAGCTAATGAAGTGACTAAGCCGAGACAAATTACAGTCAGAAAATAGGATCCTCGTAAAAGAGGTATACAATGGTGCAAAATCACAATGGAGAATAGAACAAATCAAAAGATTAAAATAAAATTTAATATATGCAGTAAAGGGAGCATTCAAAAACAATAATGAAACTAGCCCAATAATCAAACATAAGCGGATAGAAAAAATATGATTTAACAAAGGAAGAACCTTACCGGTGGTCACCAAAGGAGAAGACGTATCGCAGATCCGTCGAAAGCCCGGCGGAGGAAGGCGATCCAGGTTTCGTTGCGGGAGAAAAGATACCCAAACAGAGAAAAACATAACGGTAAGAGGAGAAAATTCTAAAATTAGGAATACAAACACGTAACCAAGAAGGGGGAGGGGAGATAACATTACCCATTGCGAATCTGTCATCACCAAAGGAGTGGTTGAGATCGATCGGGAAAATAAACTGGCAAAGGTGGATAGCCATTCCGATATGAATCTGAAGAAACCCTAGAAAAATTGGAAAGAACCTTGCAAAAGAGAAAATAGACATTAGATCGGGTAAGAAAAATAAAAAAAGGAAAAAATAAAAAGGGGATGGTCGGAAACAAAACCGGAGCGGCAACAGAAATGCCGATGAAGGAGGAGACCTCGGGTAAGAGAGGGTTCTCCAAAAAACGCAATAGAGAATTGCAAAGAAATAAAGGTTGCAAATCATACCACCAGGAGAGGAAAACTCGATCTTGCACAGAGAAAATGCATCGGTGAAGACCGGTGGATAGATATGCCTCGCAAAACAAAAGAGAAACAAGAATGTGAGTGAATATAAAACGAAAATAGTAAAAAAATTAAAAACAACACAGAAAAAAGTCGATCTAGGTATTGGGGAAATCGGATTTGGGCTGGGATGGGGTCTCAGCAAAACCTTACCTATAAACATAAGGATCTCGTGGTGGGGGTAAGCGCCGGCTGGTAAGGGGAAAAAAAGGGGGCGGACGGCGTAGTGTATGCACTGGCGACGGCAGAGAGAAGCATGAATGAGAGAAAGCTAGGGTGAAACAAAAGAAGGGAAGAGGGGAAAGCGGCGGCGTAAGGGAAAAAAGAATAGGGAAAAGCAAAAAGACAAGCAAAACCCCAAAAGAGAGACGAGAGAGTTGAGAGAATTTCGAGAGACCCCATTCCCCACCCGTTGGACTTTTTTTACCCGTTGGACTTTTAACTGAGTAACAAATACCAAATTTGAGTTTTTCCAATATAATCTTGTTGAAAAGCTCGTAATCAATTATATGAACTCCTAAAATTTGATCAAAACTTGTTTTTCAGTCATTTTTTAAGAGGTTTCGGACGAGCGGGTCTAAATGGGCCTTAAAATGGACCCGTTGAACTTATAACTGCGTAAAACGAATAGAAATTGAATTTTTGCAATACAATCGTGTTGAAAAGATCGTAATTAGTTATATGAACTCCTAAAATTTGATTAAAACTTGTTTTTAAGTCATTTTTGAAGAGGTTTCGGGCGAGCGGGTCTAAATGGGCCGTAAAATGGACCCGTTGGACTTTTAACTAAGTAAAAAATACCGAATTTGAGTTTTTGCAATATAATCTTGTTGAAAAGATCATAATCCATTATATGAACTCCTAAAATTGGATCAAAACTTGTTTTTCGGTCCTTTTTGTAGAGGTTTCGGGCGACCGGGTCTAAATGGGCCTTAAAATGGACCCGTTGAACTTATAACTGCGTAAAAAGAACAGAAATTGAATTTTTGCAATACAATAGTGTTGAAAAGCTCGTAATCAACGATATGAACTCTTAAGTTTTGATTAAAACTTGTTTTGCGGTCCTTTTTGTAGAGGTTTCGGACGAGCGGGTCTAAATGGGCTGTAAAATGGACCCGTTGGACTTTTAACTGAGTAAAAAGTACCGAATTTGAGTTTTTGCAATATAATCTTGTTGAAAATCTCGTAATAAATTATATGAACTCCTAAAATTTGATCAAAACTTGTTTTTCAGTCATTTTTGAAAATGTTTCGGACGAGCGGGTCAAAATGGGCCTTAAAATGGACCCGTTGAACTTATAACTGCGTAAAAAGAACAGAAATAGAATTTTTGCAATACAATCGTGTTGAAAAGCTCGTAATCAACGGTATGAACTCTTAAATTTTGATTAAAACTTGTTTTACGGTCCTTTTTGTAGAGGTTTCGGACGAGCGGGTGTAAATGGTCCGTAAAATAGACCCGTTGGACTTTTAATTGAGTAAAAAATACAGAAATTTACTTTTTGCAATATAATCATGTTGAAACGATCGTAATCAATTATATGAACTCCTAAAATTTTATTAAAACCTGTCTTTCAGTCATTTTAGAAGAGGTTTCGGGCGAGCGGGTCTAAATGGGCCGTAAAATGGACCCGTTGGACTTTTAAATGAGTAAAAAAAATACAAAAATAGACTTTTTGCAATATAATCTTGTTGAAAAGTTCATAATCAATTATATGAACTCCTAAAATTGGATCAAAACTTGTTTTTCGGTCCTTTTTGTAGTGGTTTCGGACGAGCGGGTCTAAATGGGACTTAAAATGGACCCGTTGAACTTATAACAGCGTAAAAAGAACATAAATTGAATATTTGCAATACAATAGTGTTGAAAAGCTCGTAATTAACGATATGAACTCTTAAGTTTTGATTAAAACTTGTTTTGCAGTCCTTCTTGTAGAGGTTTCGGACGAGCGGGTCTAAATGGGCAGTAAAATGGACCTGTTGGTCTTTTAACTGAGTAAAAAGTACATAAATTGAGTTTTTGCAATATAATCGTGTTGTAAAGATCGTAATCAATTATATGAACTCCTAAAATTTGATTAAAACTTGTTTTTCGATCATTTTTGAAGAGGTTTCGGGCGAGCGGGTCTAAATGGGCCGTAAAATGGACCCATTGGACTTTTAACTGGGTAAAAAATACTGAATTTGATTTTTTGCAATATAATCTTGGTGAAAAGCTCGTAATCAATTATATGAACTCGTAAAATTGGATCAAAACTTGTTTTTTGGTCCTTTTTGTAGAGGTTTCGGACGAGCGGGTCTAAATGGGCCTTAAAATGGACCCGCTGAACTTATAACTGCGTAAAAAGAACATAAATTGAATTTTTGCAATACAATAGTGTTGAAAAGCTCGTAATCAACGATATGAACTCTTAGGTTTGGATTAAAACTTGTTTTGCGGTCCTTTTTGTAGAAGTTTCGGACGAGCGGGCCTAAATGGGCCGTAAAATGCACCCGTTGGACTTTTAACTAAGTAAAAAGTACAAAAATTGAGTTTTTGCAATATAATCGTGTTGTAAAGATCGTAATCAATTGTATGAACTCCTAAAATTTGATTAAAACTTGTTTTTCAGTCATTTTTGAAGAGGTTTCGGGGGAGCGGGTCTAAATGGGCCGTAAAATGGACCCGTTGGACTTTTAACTGAGTAAAAAATACCGAATTTGAGTTTTTGCAATATAATCTTGTTGAAAAGCTCGTAGTCAATTATATGAACTCCTAAAATTGGATCAAAACTTGTTTTTCGGTCCTTTTTGTAGAGGTTTCGGACGAGCGGGTCTAAATGGGCCTTAAAATGGACCCGTTGAACTTATAACTGCGTAAAAACAACATAAATTGAATTTTTGCAATACAATAGTGTTGAAAAGCTCGTAATCAGGTATATGAACTCCTAAAATTTGATTAAAACTTATTTTTCAGTCATTTATGAAGAGGTTTCGGGCGAGCGGGTCTAAATGGGCCGTAAAATGGACTCGTTGGACTTTTAACTGAGTAAAATGTACAAATATTAAGTTTTTGCAATATAATCGTGTTGAAAAGATCGTAATCAATTATATGAACTCCTAAAATTTGATTAAAACTTGTTTTTCAGTCATTTTTGAAGAGGTTTCGGGCGAGCGGGTCTAAATGGGCCGTAAAATAGACGCATTGGACTTTTAACTGGATAAAAATACCGAATTTGATTTTTTGCAATATAATCTTGTTGAAAAGCTCGTAATCAATTATATGAACTCGTCAAATTGGATCAAAACTTGTTTTTCGGTCCTTTTTGTATAGGTTTCGGACGAGCGGGTCTAAATAGGCCTTAAAATGGACCCGTTGAACTTATAACTGCGTAAAAAGAACAGAAATTGAATTTTTGCAATACAATAGTGTTGAAAAGCTCGTAATCAACGATATGAACTCTTAGGTTTTGATTAAAACTTGTTTTGCGATTCTTTTTGTAGAGGTTTCGGACGAGCGGGCCTAAATGGGCCGTAAAATGGACCCGTTGGACTTTTAACTAAGTAAAAAGTACAAAAATTGAGTTTTTGCAATACAATGGTGTTGTAAAGATCGTAATCAATTATATGAACTCCTAAAATTTGATTAAAACTTGTTTTTCAGTCATTTTTGAAGAGGTTTCGGACGAGCGGGTCTAAATGAACCTTAAAATGGACCCGTTGAACTTATAACTGCGTAAAAAGACAAGAAATTGAATTTTTACAATAAAATAGTGTTGAAAACCTCGTAATCAACGATATGAACTCTTAAGTTTTGAGTAAAACTTGTTTTGTGGTCCTTTTTGTAGAGGTTTCGGACGAGCGGGTCTAAATGGGCCGTAAAATGGACCCGTTGGACTTTTAACTAAGTAATCAATTATATGAACTCCTAAAATTGGATCAAAACTTGTTTTTTGGTCCTTTTTGTAGTGGTTTCGGACGAGCGGGTCTAAATGGGCCTTAAAATGGACCCGTTGAGCTTATAACTGCGTAAAAAGAACATAAATTGAATTTTTGCAATACAATAGTGTTGAAAAGCTCGTAATCAACGATATGAACTCTTAAGTTTTGATTAAAACTTGTTTTGTAGTCCTTTTTGTAGAGGTTTCGGACAAGCGGGTCTAAATGGGCCGTAAAATGGACCCGTTGGACTTTTAACTGAGTAAAAAGTACAAAAATTGAGTTTTTGCAATATAATCGTGTTGAAAAGATCGTAATCAATGATATGAAGTCCTAAAATTTGGTTAAAACTTTTTTCGGTCATTTTTGAAGTGGTTTCGGGCGAGCGGGTCTAAATGGGCCGTAAAATGGACCCGTTGGACTTTTAGCTGGGTAAAAAAATACCGAATTTGAGTTTTTGCAATATAATCTTGTTGAAAAGCTCGTAATCAATTATATGAACTCCTATAATTTGATCAAAACTTGTTTTTCAGTCATTTTTGAAGAGGTTTCGGACGAGCGGGTCTAAATGGGCCTTAAAATGGACCCGTTGAACTTATAACTGCGTAAAAAGAACATAAATTGAAATTTTGCAATACAATAATGTTGAAAAGCTCGTAATCAACGATATGAACTCTTAAGTTTTGATTAAAACTTGTTTTGTAGTCCTTTTTGTAGAGGTTTCGGACGAGCGGGTCTAAATGGGCCGTAAAATGGACCTGTTGGACTTTTAATTGAGTAAAAAATACAGAAATTGAGTTTTTGCAATATAATCATGTTGAAACGATCGTAATCAATTATATGAACTCCTAAAATTTGATTAAAACTTGTTTTTCAGTCATTCTAGAAGAGGTTTCGGGCGAGCGGGTCTAAATGGGCCGTAAAATGGACCCGTTGGACTTTTTTTTGAAAGCTAAGGTGATTACAAGTAGTATTTGTTCTAAATATACTCTCAACCATTTGACAATGCATGCTCAATCACCCTGCTGCAGCTGCTGGGGCTCGAACCCGTGACCTCTAGGAACAAAAGCCGTTCCTTTAACTGAGTAAAAAATACAGAAATTGACTTTTTGAAATATAATCTTGTTGAGAAGCTCGTAATCAATTATATGAACTCCTAAAATTGGATCAAAACTTGTTTTTCGGTCCTTTTTGTAGTGGTTTCGGACGAACGGGTCTAAATGGGCCTTAAAATGGACCCGTTGAACTTATAACTGCGTAAAAAGAACATAAATTGCATTTTTGCAATACAATAGTGTTGAAAAGCTCGTAATCAACGATCTGAACTCTTAAGTTTTGATTAAAACTTGTTTTGCAGTCCTTTTTGTAGAGGTTTCGGACGAGCGGGTCTAAATGGGCCGTAAAATGGACCCATTGGACTTTTAACTAAGTAAAAAGTACATAAATTGAGTTTTTGCAATACAATCGTGTTGTAAAGATCGTAATCAATTATATGAACTCCTAAAATTTGATTAAAACTTTTTTTTCAGTCATTTTTGAAGAGGTTTCGGGCGAGCGGGTCTAAATGGGCCGTAAAATAGACCCGTTGGACTTTTAACTAAGTAAACAATACCGAATTTGAGTTTTTGCAATATAATCTGTTTGAAAAGCTCATAATCAATTATATGAACTCGTAAAATTGGATCAAAACTTGTTTTCGATCCTTTTTGTAGAGGTTTCGGACGAGCGGGTCTAAATGGGCCATAAAATGGACCTGTTGAACTTATAACTGCGTAAAAAGAACATAAATTGAATTTTTGCAATACAATATTGTTGAAAAGCTCGTAATCAACGATATGAACTCTTAAGTTTTGATTAAAACTTGTTTTGCGGTCCTTTTTGTAGAGTTTTCAGACGAGCGGGTCTAAATGGGCCGTAAAATGGACCCGTTGGACTTTTAACTGAGTAAAAAGTACAAAAATTGAGTTTTTGCAATATAATCGTGTTGAAAAGATCGTAATCAATTATATGAACTCCTAAAATTTGATTAAAACTTGTTTTCAGTCATTTTTGAAGAGGTTTCGGGCGAGCGGGTCTAAATAGGCAGTAAAATGGACCCGTTGGCCTTTTAACTGAGTAAAAAATACCGAATTTGAGTTTTTGCAATATAAACTTGTTGAAAAGCTCGTAATCAATTATATGAACTCTTAAAATTGGATCAAAACTTGTTTTTCGGTCCTTTTTGTAGAGGTTTCGGACGAGCGGGTCTAAATGGGCCTTAAAATGGACCCGTTGAACTTATAACTGCGTAAAAAGAACAGAAATTGAATTTTTGCAATACAATAGTGTTGAAAAGCTCGTAATCAATGATATGAACTCTTAAGTTTTGATTAAAACTTGTTTTGCGGTCCTTTTGTAGAGGTTTCGGACGAGCGGGTCTAAATGGGCCGTAAAATGGACCCGTTGGACTTTTAACTGAGTAAAAAGTGCAAAAATTGAGTTTTTGAAATATAATCGTGTTGAAAAGATCGTAATCAATTATATGAACTCCTAAAATTTGATTAAAACTTGTTTTTCATTCATTTTTGAAGAGGTTTCGGGCGAGCGGTTCTAAATAGGCCGTAAAATGGACCCGTTGGACTTTTAACTAAGTAAAAAATACCGAATTTGAGTTTTTGCAATATAATCTTGTTGAAAAGCTCGTAATCAATTATATGAACTCGTAAAACTGGATCAAAACTTGTTTTTCGGTCCTTTTTGTAGAAGTTTCAGACGAGTGGGTCTAAATGGGCCGTAAATGGACCCGTTGGACTTTTAACTGAGTAAAAAGTACAAAAATTGAGTTTTTGCAATATAATCGTGTTGAAAAGATCGTAATCAATGATATGAAGTCCTAAAATTTGGTTAAAACTTTTTTCGGTCATTTTTGAAGTGGTTTCGGGCGAGCGGGTCTAAATGGGCCGTAAAATGGACCCGTTGGACTTTTAGCTGGGTAAAAAAATACCGAATTTGAGTTTTTGCAATATAATCTTGTTGAAAATCTCGTAATCAATTATATGAACTCCTATAATTTGATCAAAACTTGTTTTTCAGTCATTTTTGAAGAGGTTTCGGACGAGCGGGTCTAAATGGGCCTTAAAATGGACCCGTTGAACTTATAACTGCGTAAAAAGAACATAAATTGAAATTTTGCAATACAATAATGTTGAAAAGCTCGTAATCAACGATATGAACTCTTAAGTTTTGATTAAAACTTGTTTTGTAGTCCTTTTTGTAGAGGTTTCGGACGAGCGGGTGTAAATGGGCCGTAAAATGGACCTGTTGGACTTTTAATTGAGTAAAAAATACAGAAATTGAGTTTTTGCAATATAATCATGTTGAAACGATCGTAATCAATTATATGAACTCCTAAAATTTGATTAAAACTTGTTTTTCAGTCATTCTAGAAGAGGTTTCGGGCGAGCGGGTCTAAATGGGCCGTAAAATGGACCCGTTGGACTTTTTTTTGAAAGCTAAGGTGATTACAAGTAGTATTTGTTCTAAATATACTCTCAACCATTTGACAATGCATGCTCAATCACCCTGCTGCAGCTGCTGGGGCTCGAACCCGTGACCTCTAGGAACAAAAGCCGTTCCTTTAACTGAGTAAAAAATACAGAAATTGACTTTTTGAAATATAATCTTGTTGAGAAGCTCGTAATCAATTATATGAACTCCTAAAATTGGATCAAAACTTGTTTTTCGGTCCTTTTTGTAGTGGTTTCGGACGAACGGGTCTAAATGGGCCTTAAAATGGACCCGTTGAACTTATAACTGCGTAAAAAGAACATAAATTGCATTTTTGCAATACAATAGTGTTGAAAAGCTCGTAATCAACGATCTGAACTCTTAAGTTTTGATTAAAACTTGTTTTGCAGTCCTTTTTGTAGAGGTTTCGGACGAGCGGGTCTAAATGGGCCGTAAAATGGACCCATTGGACTTTTAACTAAGTAAAAAGTACATAAATTGAGTTTTTGCAATACAATCGTGTTGTAAAGATCGTAATCAATTATATGAACTCCTAAAATTTGATTAAAACTTTTTTTTCAGTCATTTTTGAAGAGGTTTCGGGCGAGCGGGTCTAAATGGGCCGTAAAATAGACCCGTTGGACTTTTAACTAAGTAAACAATACCGAATTTGAGTTTTTGCAATATAATCTGTTTGAAAAGCTCATAATCAATTATATGAACTCGTAAAATTGGATCAAAACTTGTTTTCGATCCTTTTTGTAGAGGTTTCGGACGAGCGGGTCTAAATGGGCCATAAAATGGACCTGTTGAACTTATAACTGCGTAAAAAGAACATAAATTGAATTTTTGCAATACAATATTGTTGAAAAGCTCGTAATCAACGATATGAACTCTTAAGTTTTGATTAAAACTTGTTTTGCGGTCCTTTTTGTAGAGTTTTCAGACGAGCGGGTCTAAATGGGCCGTAAAATGGACCCGTTGGACTTTTAACTGAGTAAAAAGTACAAAAATTGAGTTTTTGCAATATAATCGTGTTGAAAAGATCGTAATCAATTATATGAACTCCTAAAATTTGATTAAAACTTGTTTTCAGTCATTTTTGAAGAGGTTTCGGGCGAGCGGGTCTAAATAGGCAGTAAAATGGACCCGTTGGCCTTTTAACTGAGTAAAAAATACCGAATTTGAGTTTTTGCAATATAAACTTGTTGAAAAGCTCGTAATCAATTATATGAACTCTTAAAATTGGATCAAAACTTGTTTTTCGGTCCTTTTTGTAGAGGTTTCGGACGAGCGGGTCTAAATGGGCCTTAAAATGGACCCGTTGAACTTATAACTGCGTAAAAAGAACAGAAATTGAATTTTTGCAATACAATAGTGTTGAAAAGCTCGTAATCAATGATATGAACTCTTAAGTTTTGATTAAAACTTGTTTTGCGGTCCTTTTGTAGAGGTTTCGGACGAGCGGGTCTAAATGGGCCGTAAAATGGACCCGTTGGACTTTTAACTGAGTAAAAAGTGCAAAAATTGAGTTTTTGAAATATAATCGTGTTGAAAAGATCGTAATCAATTATATGAACTCCTAAAATTTGATTAAAACTTGTTTTTCATTCATTTTTGAAGAGGTTTCGGGCGAGCGGTTCTAAATAGGCCGTAAAATGGACCCGTTGGACTTTTAACTAAGTAAAAAATACCGAATTTGAGTTTTTGCAATATAATCTTGTTGAAAAGCTCGTAATCAATTATATGAACTCGTAAAACTGGATCAAAACTTGTTTTTCGGTCCTTTTTGTAGAAGTTTCAGACGAGTGGGTCTAAATGGGCCGTAAAATGGACCCGTTGGACTTTTTACTGAGTAAAAAGTACCAAAATTGAGTTTTTGCAATATAATCGTGTTGAAAAGATCGTAATAAATTATATGAACTCCTGAAATTTGATTAAAACTTGTTTTTCAGTCATTTTTGAAGAGGTTTCGGGCGAGCGGGTCTAAATGGGCCGTAAAATGGACCCGTTGGACTTTTAACTGAGTAAAAATACCGAATTTGAGTTTTTGTAATATAATCTTGTTGAAAAGCTCGTAATCAATTATATGAACTCGTAAAATTTGATCAAAACTTGTTTTTCGGTCCTTTATGTAGAGGTTTCGGACGAGCGGGTCTAAATGGGCCTTAAAATGGACCCGTTGAACTTATAACTGCGTAAAAAGAACAGAAATTGAATTTTTGCAATACAATAGTGTTGAAAAGCTCGTAATCAACGATATGAACTCTTAAGTTTTGATTAAAACTTGTTTTGATGTCCTTTTTGAAGAGGTTTCAGACGAGCGGGTGTAAATGGGCCGTAAAATGGACTCGTTGGACTTTAACTGAGTAAAAATATAGAAATTGAGTTTTTGCAATATAATCATGTTGAAACGATCGTAATCAATTATATGAACTCCTAAAATTTGATTAAAACTTGTTTTTCAGTCATTTTTGATGAGGTTTCGTGCGAGCGGGTCTAAATGGGCCGTAAAATGGACCCGTTGGACTTTTAACTGAGTAAAAATACAGAAATTGACTTTTTGCAATAAAATCTTGTTGAAAAGCTCGTAATCAATTATATGAACTCCTAAAATTGGATCAAAACTTGTTTTTCGGTCCTTTTTGTAGTGGTTTCGGACGAGCGGGTCTAAATGGGCCTTAAAATGGACCCGTTGAAATTATAACTGCGTAAAAAGAACATAAATTGAATTTTTGCAATACAATAGTGTTGAAAAGCTCGTAATCAACGATATGAACTCTTAAGTTTTGATTAAAACTTGTTTTGCGGTCTTTTTTGTAGAGGTTTCGGATGAGCGGGTCTAAATGGGCCGTAAAATGGACCCGTTGGACTTTTAACTAAGTAAAAAGTACAAAAATTGAGTTTTTGCAATATAATCGTGTTGAATAGATCGTAATCAATGATATGAAGTCCTAAAATTTGATTAAAACTTGTTTTTCGGTCATTTTTGAAGAGGTTTCGGGCGAGCGGGTCTAAATGGGCCGTAAAATGGACCCATTGGATTTTTAACTGGGTAAAAAATACCGAATTTGATTTTTTGCAATATAATCTTGTTGAAAAGCTCGTAATCAATTATATGAACTCGTAAAATTGGATCAAAACTTGTTTTTCGGTCCATTTTGTAGAGGTATCGGACGAGCGGGTCTAAATGGGCCTTAAAATGGACCCATTGAACTTATAACTACGTAAAAAGAACAAAAATTGAATTTTTGCAATACAATAGTGTTGAAAAGCTCGTAATCAACGATATGAACTCTTAAGTTTTGATTAAAACTTGTTTTGCGGTCCTTTTTGTAGAGGTTTCGGACGAGCGGATCTAAATGGGCCGTCAAATGGACCCGTTGGACTTTTAACTGAGTAAAACGTACAAAAATTTAGTTTTTGCAATATAAACGTGGTGTAAAGATCGTAATCAATTATATGAACTGCTAAATATTGATTAAAACTTGTTTTTCAGTCATTTTTGAAGAGCTTTCGGGCGAGCGGGTCTAAATGGGCCATAAAATGGACCCGTTGGACTTTTAACTGAGTAAAAAATACCGAATTTGAGTTTTTGCAATATAATCTTGTTGAAAAGCTCGTAATCAATTATATGAACTCCTAAAATTTTATCAAAACTTGTTTTCGATCCTTTTTGTTGAGGTTTCGGACGTGCGGGTCTAAGTGGTGTCGGGCGAGCGGGTCTAAATGGGCCGTAAAATGGACCCGTTGGACATTTAACTGAGTAAAAAATATCAAACTTGTGTTTTTGCAATATAATCTTGTTGAAAATATCGTAATCAATTATATGAACTCCTAAAATTTGATCAAAACATATTTTTCGGTCATTTTTGAAGAGGTTTCGGGCGAGCGGGTCTAAATGGGCCATAAAATGGACCCGTTGGACTTTTAACCGAGTAAAAAATACCGAATTTGAGGTTTTGCAATATAATCTTGTTGAAAAGCTCGTAATCAATTATATGAACTCCTAAAATTGGATCAAAACTTGTTTTTCGGTCCTTTTTGTAGTGGTTTCGGACGAGCGGGTCTAAATAGGACTTAAAATGGACCCGTTGAACTTATAACTGCGTAAAAAGAACATGAATTGAATTTTTGCAATACAATAGTGTTGAAAAGCTCGTAATCAACGATATGAACTCTTAAGTTTTGATTAAAACTTGTTTTGTAGCCTTTTTTGTAGAGGTTTCGGACGAGCGGGTCTAAATGGGCCGTAAAATGGACTCGTTGGACTTTTAACTGAGTAAAAAATTCCGAATTTGAGTTTTTGCAATATAATCATGTTGAAAAGATCGTAATCAATGATATGAAGTCCTAAAATTTGGTTAAAACTTTTTTTCGGTCATTTTTGAAGATGTTTCGGGCGAGCGGGTCTAAATGGGCCGTAAAATGGACCCGTTGGACTTTTAACTGAGTAAAAAAATACCGAATTTGAATTTTTACAATATAATCTTGTTGAAAAGCTCGTAATCAATTATATGAACTCCTATAATTTGATCAAAACTTGTTTTTTCAGTTATTTTTGAAGAGGTTTCGGACGAGCGGGTCTAAATGGGCGTTAAAATGGACCCGTTGAACTTATAACTGCGTAAAAAGAACATAAATTGAATTTTTGCAATAAAATAGTGTTGAAAAGCTCGTAATCAACGATATGAACTCTTAAGTTTTGAGTAAAACTTGTTTTGTGGTCCTTTTTGTAGAGGTTTCGGACGAGCGGGTCTAAATGGGCCGTAAAATGGACCCGTTGGACTTTTAACTGTGTAAAAATTACAAAAATTGAGTTTTTGCAATATAATCGTGTTGAAAAGATCGTAATTAATGATATGAAGTCCTAAAATTTTATTAAAACTTGTTTTTCGGTCATTTTTGAAGTGGTGTCGGGCGAGCGGGTCTAAATGGGCCGTAAAATGGGCCCGTTGGACTTTTAACTGGGTAAAAAATACTGAATTTGAGTTTTTGCAATATAATCATGTTGAAAAGATCGTAATCAATGATATGAAGTCCTAAAATTTGGTTAAAACTTTTTTCGGTCATTTTTGAAGAGGTTTCGAGCGAGCGGGTCTAAATGGGCCGTAAAATGGACCCGTTAGACTTTTAACTGAGTAAAAAAATACCGAATTTGAGTTTTTGCAATATAATCTTGTTGAAAAGCTCGTAATCATTTATATGAACTCCTATAATTTGATCAAAACTTGTTTTTTAGTCATTTTTAAAGAGGTTTCGGACGAGCGGGTCTAAATGGGCCTTAAAATGGACCCGTTGAACTTATAACTGCGTAAAAAGAACAGAAATTGAATTTTTGCAATACAATAGTGTTGAAAAGCTCGTAATCAACGATATGAACTCTTAAGTTTTGATTAAAACTTGTTTTGATGTCCTTTTTGAAGAGGTTTCGGACGAGCGGGTGTAAATGGGCCGTAAAATGGACTCGTTGGACTTTTAACTGAGTAAAAAATATAGAAATTGAGTTTTTGCAATATAATCGTGTTGAAACGATCGTAATCAATTATATGAACTCCTAAAATTTGATTAAAACTTGTTTTTCAGTCATTTTTGATGAGGTTTCGGGCGAGCGGGTCTAAATGGGCCGTAAAATGGACCCGTTGGACATTTAACTGAGTAAAAAATACCAAACTTGTGTTTTTGCAATATAATCATGTTGAAAAGATCGTAATCAATGATATGAAGTCCTAAAATTTGGTTAAAACTTTTTTTCGGTCATTTTTGAAGATGTTTCGGGCGAGCGGGTCTAAATGGGCCGTAAAATGGACCCGTTGGACTTTTAACTGAGTAAAAAAATACCGAATTTGAATTTTTGCAATATAATCTTGTTGAAAAGCTCGTAATCAATTATATGAACTCCTATAATTTGATCAAAACTTGTTTTTCAGTCATTTTTGAAGAGGTTTCGGACGAGCGGGTCTAAATGGGCGTTAAAATGGACCCGTTGAACTTATAACTGCGTAAAAAGAACATAAATTGAATTTTTGCAATAAAATAGTGTTGAAAAGCTCGTAATCAACGATATGAACTCTTAAGTTTTGAGTAAAACTTGTTTTATGGTCCTTTTGTAGAGGTTTCGGACGAGCGGGTCTAAATGAGCCGTAAAATGGACCCGTTGGACTTTTAACTGTGTAAAAATTACAAAAATTGAGTTTTTGCAATATAATCGTGTTGAAAAGATCGTAATTAATGATATGAAGTCCTAAAATTTGATTAAAACTTGTTTTTCGGTCATTTTTGAAGTGGTGTCCGGCGAGCGGGTCTAAATGGGCCGTAAAATGGGCCCGTTGGACTTTTAACTGGGTAAAAAATACTGAATTTGAGTTTTTGCAATATAATCATGTTGAAAAGATCGTAATCAATGATATGAAGTCTTAAAATTTGGTTAAAACTCTTTTCGGTCATTTTTGAAGAGGTTTCGGGCGAGCGGGTCTAAATGGGCCGTAAAATGGACCCGTTAGACTTTTAACTGAGTAAAAAAAATACCGAATTTGAGTTTTGGCAGTATATTCTTGTTGAAAAGCTCGTAATCAATTATATGAACTCCTATAATTTGATCAAAACTTGTTTTTCAGTCATTTTTAAAGAGGTTTCGGACGAGCGGGTCTAAATGGGCCTTAAAATGGACCCGTTAAACTTATAACTGCGTAAAAAGAACAGAAATTGAATTTTTGCAATACAATAGTGTTGAAAAGCTCGTAATCAACGATATGAACTCTTAAGTTTTGATTAAAACTTGTTTTGATGTCCTTTTTGAAGAGGTTTCGGACGAGCGGGTGTAAATGGGCCGTAAAATGGACTCGTTGGACTTTTAACTGAGTAAAAAATATAGAAATTGAGTTTTTGCAATATAATCGTGTTGAAACGATCGTAATCAATTATATGAACTCCTAAAATTTGATTAAAACTTGTTTTTCAGTCATTTTTGATGAGGTTTCGGGCGAGCGGGTCTAAATGGGCCGTAAAATGGACCCGTTGGACTTTTAACTGAGTAAAAAATACATAAATTGACTTTTTGCAATAAAATCTTGTTGAAAAGCTCGTAATCAATTATATGAACTCCTAAAATTGGATCAAAACTTGTTTTTCGGTCCTTTTTGTAGTGGTTTCGGACGAGCGGGTCTAAATGGGCCTTAAAATGGACCCGTTGAAATTATAACTGCGTAAAAAGAACATAAATTGAATTTTTGCAATACAATAGTGTTGAAAAGCTCGTAATCAACGATATGAACTCTTAAGTTTTGATTAAAACTTGTTTTGCGGTCTTTTTTGTAGAGGTTTCGGACGAGCGGGTCTAAATGGGCCGTAAAATGGACCCGTTGGACTTTTAACTCAGTAAAAAGTACAAAAAATGAGTTTTTGCAATATAATCGTGTTGAAAAGATCGTAATCAATTATATGAACTCCTAAAATTTGATTAAAACTTGTTTTTCAGTCATTTTTGAAGAGGTTTCGGGCGAGCGGGTTTAAATAGGCCGTAAAATGACCCGTTGGACTTTTAACTGAGTAAAAAATACCGATTTTGAGCTTTTGCAATATAAACTTGTTGAAAAGCTCGTAATCAATTATATGAACTTCTAAAATTGGATCAAAACTTGTTTTTCGATCCTTTTTGTAGAGGTTTCGGACGTGCGGGTCTAAATGGGCCTTAAAATGGACCCGTTGAACTTATAACTGCGTAAAAAGAACGAAAATTGAATTTTTGCAATACAATCGTTTTGAAAAGATCGTAATCAGTTATATTGACTCCTAAAATTTGATTAAAACTTGTTTTTCAGTCATTTTTGAAGAGGTTTTGGGCGAGCGGGTCTAAATGGGCCGTAAAATGGACACGTTGGAATTTTAACCGAGTAAAAAGTACAAAAATTGAGTTATTGCAATATAATCGTGTTGAAAAGATCGTAATCAATTATATGAACTCCTAAAATTTGATTAAAACTTGTTTTTCAGTCATTTTTGAAGAGGTTTCGGGCGAGCGGGTCAAAATGGGCCGTAAAATGGACCCGTTGGACTGTTAACTGAGTAAAAAATACCGAATTTGAGTTTTTGCAATATAATCTTGTTGAAAAGCTCATAATCAATTATATGAACTCCTAAAATTTGATCAAAACTTTTTTTCGATCCTTTTTATAGAGGTTTCGGACGAGCGGGTCTAAATGGGCCTTAAAATGGACCCGTTGAACTTATAACTGCGTAAAAAGAACAGAAATTGAATTTTTGCAATACAATCATGTTGAAAAGATCGTAATCAGTTATATGAACTCCTAAAATTTAATTAAAACTAGTTTTTCAATCATTTTTTAAGAGGTTTCGGGCGAGCGGGTCTAAATGGGCCGTAAAATGGACCCGTTGGACTTTTAACTGAGTAAAAATACCGAATTTGAGTTTTTGCAATATAATCTTTTTGAAAAGCTCGTAATCAATTTTATGAACTCCTAAAATTGGATCAAAACTTGTTTTTCGGTCCTTTTTCTAGAGGTTTCGGACGAGCGGGTCTAAATGGGCCTTAAAATGGACCCGTTGAACTTATAACTGCGTAAAAAGAACAGAAATTGAATTTTTGCAATAAAATAGTGTTGAAAAGCTCGTAATCAATGATATGAACTCTTAAGTTTTGATTAAAACTTGTTTTGCGGTCCTTTTTGTAGAGGTTTCGGACGAGCGGGTCTAAATGGGCCGTAAAATGGACCCGTTGGACTTTTACTGAGTAAAAAGTACAAAAATTGAGTTTTTGAAATATAATCGTGTTGAAAAATTCGTAATCAATTATATGAACTCCTAGAATTTGATTAAATCTTGTTTTTCAGTCATTTTTGAAGAGGTTTCGGGCGAGCGGGTCTAAATGGGCAATAAAATGGACCCGTTGGACTTTTAACTCAGTAAAAAATACCGAATTTGAGTTTTTGCAATATAATCTTGTTGAAAAGCTCGTAATCAATTATATGAACTCGTAAAATTGGATCAAAACTTGTTTTTCGATCATTTTTGAAGAGGTTTCGGGCGAGCGGGTCTAAATGGGCCGTAAAATGGACCCATTGGACTTTTAACTGGGTAAAAAATACTGAATTTGATTTTTTGCAATATAATCTTGGTGAAAAGATCGTAATCAATTATATGAACTCGTAAAATTGGATCAAAACTTGTTTTTTGGTCCTTTTTGTAGAGGTTTCGGACGAGCGGGTCTAAATGGGCCTTAAAATGGACCCGTTGAACTTATAACTGCGTAAAAAGAACATAAATTGAATTTTTGCAATAAAATAGTGTTGAAAAGCTCGTAATCAATGATATGAACTCTTAAGTTTTGATTAAAACTTGTTTTGCGGTCCTTTTTGTAGAGGTTTCGGACGAGCGGGTCTAAATGGGCCGTAAAATGGACCCGTTGGACTTTTAACTGAGTAAAAAGTACAAAAATTGAGTTTTTGAAATATAATCGTGTTGAAAAGATCGTAATCAATTATATGAAAACCTAAAATTTGATTAAAACTTGTTTTTCAGTCATTTTTGATGAGGTTTCGGGCGAGCGGGTCTAAATGGGCCGTAAAATGGACCCGTTGGACTTTTAACTCAGTAAAAAATACCGAATTTGAGTTTCTGCAATATAATCTTGTTGAAAAGCTCGTAATCAATTATATGAACTCGTAAAATTGGATCAAAACTTGTTTTTCGGTCCTTATTGTAGAGGTTTCAGACGAGTGGGACTAAATGGGCCGTAAAATGGACCCGTTGGACTTTTAACTGAGTAAAAAGTACAAAATTGAGTTTTTGCAATATAATCATGTTGAAAGGATCGTAATCAATTATATGAACTCCTAAAGTTTGATTAAAACTTGTTTTTCAGTCATTTTTGAAGAGGTTTCGGGCAAGCGGGTCTAAATGGGCCGTAAAATGGACCCGTTGGACTTTTAACTAAGTAAAAAATACCGAATTTGAGTTTTTGTAATATAATCTTGTTGAAAAGCTCGTAATCAATTATATGAACTCGTAAAATTTGATCAAAACTTGTTTTTCGGTCCTTTTTGTAGAGGTTTCGGACGAGCGGGTCTAAATGGGCCTTAAAATGGACCCGTTGAACTTATAACTGCGTAAAAAGAACAGAAATTGAATTTTTCCAATACAATAGTGTTGAAAAGCTCGTAATCAACGATATGAACTCTTAAGTTTTGATTAAAACTTTTTTTGCGGTCCTTTTTGTAGAGGTTTCGGACGAGCGGGTGTAAATGGGCCGTAAAATGGACCCGTTGGACTTTTAACTGAGTAAAAAATACAGAAATTGAGTTTTTGCAATATAATCATGTTGAAATGATCGTAATCAATTATATGAACTCCTAAATTTTGATTAAAACTTGTTTTTCAGTCATTTTTGAAGAGGTTTCGGGCTAGCGGGTCCAAATGGGCCGTAAAATGGACCCGTTGGACTTTTAACTGAGTAAAAAATACAGAAATTGACTTTTTGCAATATAATCTTGTTGAAAAGCTCGTAATCAATTATATGAACTCCTAAAATTGGATCAAAACTTGTTTTTTGGTCCTTTTTGTAGTGGTTTCGGACGAGCGGGTTTAAATGGGCCGTAAAATGGACCCGTTGGACTTTTAACTGAGTAAAAAATACATAAAAGAACTTTTTGCAATATAATCTTGTTGAAAAGCTCGTAATCAATTATATGAACTCCTAAAATTGGATCAAAACTTGTTTTTCAGTCCTTTTATAGTGGTTTCGTACGAGCGGGTCTAAAAGGGCCTTAAAATGAACCCGTTGAACTTATAACTGCGTAAAAAGAACAATAATTGAATTTTTGCAATACAATAGTGTTGAAAAGCTCGTAATCAACGATATGAACTCTTAAGTTTTGATTAAAACTTGTTTTGCGGTCCTTTTTGTAGAGGTTTCGGACGAGCGGGTCTAAATGGGCCGTAAAATGGACCCGTTGGACTTTTAACTGAGTAAAAAGTACAAAAATTGATTTTTTGAAAATATAATCGTGTTGGAAAGATCGTAATCAATGATATGAAGTCCTAAAATTATATTAAAACTTGTTTTTCGGTCATTTTTAAAGAGGTTTCGGGTGAGCGGGTCTAAATGGGACGTAAAATGGACCCATTGGACTTTTAACTGGGTAAAAAATACCGAATTTGATTTTTTGAAATATAATCTTGTTGAAAAGCTCGTAATCAATTATATGAACTCGTAAAATTGGATCAAAACTTGTTTTTCGGTCCATTTTGTAGAGGTTTCGGACGAGCGGGTCTAAATGGGCCTTAAAATGGATCCATTGAACTTATAACTGCGTAAAAAGAACATAAATTGAATTTTTGCAATACAATAGTGTTGAAAAGCTCGTAATTAACGATATGAACTATTAAGTTTTGATTAAAACTTGTTTTGCTGTCCTTTTTGTAGAGGTTTCGGACGAGCGGGTCTAAATGGGCCGTCAAATGGACCCGTTGGACTTTTAACTTAGTAAAAAGTACAAAAATTGAGTTTTTGCAATATAATCGTGTTGTAAAGATCGTAATCAATTATATGAACTCCTAAAATTTGATTAAAACTTGTTTTTCAGTCATTTTTGAAGAGGTTTCGGGCGAGCGGGTCTAAATGGGCCTTAAAATGGACCCGTTGGACTTTTAACTGAGTAAAAAATACCGAATTTGAGTTTTTGCAATATAATCTTGTTGAAAAGCTCGTAATCTATTATATGAACTCCTAAAATTTGATCAAAACTTGTTTTTCGGTCCTTTTTGTAGAGGTTTCGGACGAGCGGGTCTAAATGGGCCTTAAAATGGACCCGTTGAACTTATAACTGCGTAAAAAGAACAGAAATTGTATTTTTGCAATACAATAGTGTTGAAAAGCTCGTAATCAATTATATGAACTCTTAAGTTTTAACTAAAACTTGTTTTGCGTTCCTTTTTGTATAGGTTTCGGACGAGCGGGTCTAAATGGGACGTAAAATGGATCCGTTGGACTTTTAACTAAGTAAAAAGTACAAAAATTGAGTTTTTGAAATATAATCGTGTTGAAAAGATTGTAATCAATTATATGAACTCATAAAGTTTGATTAAAACTTGTTTTTCAGTCATTTTTGAAGAGGTTTCGGGCGAGCGGGTCTAAATGGGCCGTAAAATGGACCCGTTGGACTTTTAACTAAGTGAAAAATACCGAATTTGAGTTTTTTAATATAATCTTGTTGAAAAGCTCGTAATCAATTATATGAACTCGTAAAATTGGATCAAAACTTGTTTTTCGGTCCTTTTTGTAGAGGTTTCAAACGAGTGGGTCTCAATGAGCCGTAAAATGGACCCATTGGACTTTTAACTGAGTAAAAAGTACAAAAATTGAGTTTTTGCAATATAATCGTGTTGAAAAGATCGTAATCAATGATATGAAGTCCTAAAATTTGATTAAAACTTGATTTTCAGTCATTTTTGAAGAGGTTTCGGGCGAGCGGGTCTAAATGGGCCGTAAAATGGACCCGTTGGACTTTTAACTAAGTAAAAAAATACCGAATTTGAGTTTTTGCAATATAATCATGTTGAAAAGATTGTAATCAATGATATGAAGTCCTAAAATTTGTTTAAAACTTTTTTTCGGTCATTTTTTAAGAGGTTTCGGGCGAGCGGGTCTAAATGGGCCGTAAAATGGACCCGTTGGACTTTTAACTCAGTAAAAAAATACCGAATTTGAGTTTTTGCAATATAATCTTGTTGAAAAGCTCGTAATCAATTATATGAACTCCGAAAATTTGATCAAAACTTGTTTTTTAGTCATTTTTGAATAGGTTTTGGACAAGCGGGTCTAAATGGGCCTTAAAATGGACCCGTTGAACTTATAACTGCGTAAAAAGAACAGAAATTGAATTTTTGCAATACAATAGTGTTGAAAAGCTAGTAATCAACGATATGAACTCTTAAGTTTTGATTAAAACTTGTTTTGCTGTCCTTTTTGTAGAGGTTTCGGACGAGCGGGTCTAAATGGGCCGTAGAATGGACCAGTTGGACTTTTAACTGTGTAAAAAGTACATAAATTGAGTTTTTGCAAGATAATCGTGTTGAAAAGATCGTAATCAATTATATGAACTCCTAAAATTTGATTAAAACTTGTTTTTCTGTCATTTTTGAAGAGGTTTCGGGCGAGCGGGTCTAAATGGGCCGTAAAATGGACCCATTGGACTTTTAACTAGGTAAAAAATACCGAATTTGATTTTTTGCAATATAATCTTGTTGAAAAGCTCGTAATCAATTATATGAACTCGTAAAATTGGATCAAAACTTGTTTTTCGGTCCATTTTGTAGAGGTTTCGGACGAGCGGGTCTAAATGGGCCTTAAAATGGACCCGTTGAACTTATAATTACGTAAAAGGAACAGAAATTGAATTTTTGCAATAAAATAGTGTTGAAAAGCTCGTACTCAACGATATGAACTCTTAAGTTTTGAGTAAAACTTGTTTTGTGGTCCTTTTTGTAGAGGTTTCGGACGAGCGGGTCTAAATGGGTCGTAAAATGGACCCGTTGGACTTTTAACTGTGTAAAAAGTACAAAAATTGAGTTTTTGCAATATAATCGTGTTGAAAAGATCGTAATTAATGATATGAAGTCCTAAAATTTGATTAAAACGTGTTTTTCGGTCATTTTTGAAGTGGTGTCGGGCGAGCGGGTCTAAATGAGCCGTAAAATGGACCCGTTGGACTTTTAACTGAGTAAAAAAACCGAATTTGTGTTTTTGTAATATAATCTTCTTGAAAAGATCGTAATCAATTATATGAACTCCTAAAATTTGATGAAAACTTATTTTTCGGTCATTTTTGAAGAGGTTTCGGACGAGTGGGTCTAAATGGGCCGTAAAATGGACCCGTTGGACTTTTAACTGAGTAAAAAATACCGAATTTGAGCTTTTGCAATATAATCGTGTTGAAAAGATCGTAATCAATGATATGAAGTCCTAAAATTTGATTAAAACTTGTTTTTCGGTCATTTTTGAAATGGTTTCGGGCGAGCGGGTCGAAATGGGCCTTAAAATGGACCCGTTGAACTTATAACTGCGTAAAAAGAACAGAAATTGAATTTTTGCAATACAATCGTGTTGAAAAGATCGTAATCAGTTATATGAACTCCTAAAATTTGATTAAAACTTGTTTTTCAGTCATTTTTGAAGAGGTTTCTGGCGAGCGGGTCTAAATGGGCCGTAAAATGGACCCTTTGGACTTTTAACTGTGTAAAAAATACCGAATTTGAGTTTTTGCAATATAATCTTGTTGAAAAGCTCGTAATCAATTATATGAACTCCTAAAATTGGATCAAAACATGTTTTTCGGTCCTTTTTGTAGAGGTTTCGGACGAGCGGGTCTAAATGAGCCTTAAAATGGACCCGTTGAACTTATAACCGCGTAAAAAGAACAAAAATTGAATTTTTGCAATACAATAGTGTTGAAAAGCTCGTAATCAATGATATGAACTCTTAAGTTTTGATTAAAACTTGTTTTGCGGTCCTTTTTGTAGAGGTTTCGGACGAGCGGGTCTAAATGGGCCGTAAAATGGACCCGTTGGACTTTTAACTGAGTAAAAAGTACAAAAATTGAGTTTTTGCAACATAATCGTTTTGAAAAGATCGTAATCAATGATATGAAGTCCTAAAATTTGATTAAAACTTGTTTTTCGGTCATTTTTGATGTGGTTTAGGGCGAGCGGGTCTAAATGGGCCGTAAAATGGACCCGTTGGACTTTTAACTGAGTAAAAAATACTGAATTTGTGTTTTTGCAATATAATCTTGTTGAAAAGATCGTAATCAATTATATGAACTCCTAAAATTTGATCAAAACTTATTTTTCAGTCATTTTTGAAGAGTTTCGGGCGAGCGGGTCTAAATGGACCCGTTGGACTTTTAACTGAGTAAAAAATACCGAAATTGAGTTTTTGCAATATAATCTTGTTGAAAAGCTCGTAATCTATTATATGAACTCCTAAAATTGGATCAAAACTTGTTTTTCGGTCCTTTTTGTAGAGGTTTCGGACGAGCGGGTCTAAATGGGCCTTAAAATGGACCCGTTGAACTTATAACTGCGTAAAAAGAACAAAAATTGAATTTTTGCAATACAATAGTGTTGAAAAGCTCGTAATCAACGATATGAACTCTTAAGTTTTGATTAAAACTTGTTTTGCGGTCCTTTTGTAGAGGTTTCGGGCGAGGGGGTCTAAATGGACCCGTTGGACTTTTAACTGAGTAAAAAGTACAAAAATTGAGTTATTGCAATATAATCGTGTTGAAAAGATCGTAATCAATTATTTGAACTCCTAAAATTTGATTAAAATTTGTTTTTCAGTCATTTTTGAAGGGGTTTCAGGCGAGCGGGTCAAAATGGGCCGTAAAATGGACCCGTTGGGCTTTTAACTGAGTAAAAAATACTGAATTTGAGTTTTTGCAATATAATCGTGTTGAAAAGATCGTAATCAATGATATGAAGTCCTAAAATTTGATTAAAACTTGTTTTTCGGTCATTTTTGAAGTGGTTTCGGGCGAGCGGGTCTAAATGGGCCGTAAAATGGACCCGTTGGACTTTTAACTGAGTAAAAAATACCGAATTTGTGTTTTTGCAATATAATCTTGTTGAAAAGATCGTAATCAATTATATGAACTCCTAAAATTTGATCAAAACTTATTTTTTGGTCATTTTTGAAGAGGTTTCGGGCGAGCGGGTCAAAATGGGCCGTAAAATGGACCCGTTGGACTTTTAACTAACTAAAAAGTACAAAAATTGAGTTTTTTTCAATATAATCTTGTTGAAAAGCTCGTAATCAATTATATGAACTCCTAAAATTTGAACAAAATTTGTTTTCGATCCTTTTTGTAGAGGTTTCGGACGTGCGGGTCTAAATGGGCCTTAAAATGGACCCGTTGAACTTATAACTGCGTAAAAAGAACGAAAATTGAATTTTTGCAATACAATCGTTTTGAAAAGATCGTAATCAGTTATATTGACTCCTAAAATTTGATTAAAACTTGTTTTTCAGTCATTTTTGAAGAGGTTTCGGGCGAGCGGGTCTAAATGGGCCGTAAAATGGACACGTTGGAATTTTAACCGAGTAAAAAGTACAAAAATTGAGTTATTGCAATATAATCGTGTTGAAAAGATCGTAATCAATTATATGAACTCCTAAAATTTGATTAAAACTTGTTTTTCAGTCATTTTTGAAGAGGTTTCGGGCGAGCGGGTCAAAATGGGCCGTAAAATGGACCCGTTGGACTGTTAACTGAGTAAAAAATACCGAATTTGAGTTTTTGCAATATAATCTTGTTGAAAAGCTCATAATCAATTATATGAACTCCTAAAATTTGATCAAAACTTTTTTTCGATCCTTTTTATAGAGGTTTCGGACGAGCGGGTCTAAATGGGCCTTAAAATGGACCCGTTGAACTTATAACTGCGTAAAAAGAACAGAAATTGAATTTTTGCAATACAATCATGTTGAAAAGATCGTAATCAGTTATATGAACTCCTAAAATTTAATTAAAACTAGTTTTTCAATCATTTTTTAAGAGGTTTCGGGCGAGCGGGTCTAAATGGGCCGTAAAATGGACCCGTTGGACTTTTAACTGAGTAAAAATACCGAATTTGAGTTTTTGCAATATAATCTTTTTGAAAAGCTCGTAATCAATTTTATGAACTCCTAAAATTGGATCAAAACTTGTTTTTCGGTCCTTTTTGTAGAGGTTTCGGACGAGCGGGTCTAAATGGGCCTTAAAATGGACCCGTTGAACTTATAACTGCGTAAAAAGAACAGAAATTGAATTTTTGCAATACAATAGTGTTGAAAAGCTCGTAATCAACGATATGAACTCTTAAGTTTTGATTAAAACTTGTATTGCGGTCCTTTTTGCAGAGGTTTCGGACGAGCGGGTCTAAATGGGCCGTAAAATGGACCCGTTGGACTTTTAACTGAGTAAAAAGTACAAAAATTGAGTTTTTGCAATATAATCGTGTTGAAAAGATCGTAATCAATGATATGAAGTCCTAAAATTTGATTAAAACTTGTTTTTCGGTCATTTTTGAAGTGGTTTCGGGCGAGCGGGTCTAAATGGGCCGTAAAATGGACCCGTTGGACTTTTAACTGAGTAAAAAATACCGAATTTGTGTTTTTGCAATATAATCTTGTTGAAAAGATCGTAATCAATTATATGAACTCCTAATATTTGATCAAAACTTGTTTTCAGTCATTTTTGAAGAGGTTTCGGGCGAGCGAGTCTAAATGTGCCGTAAAATGGACCCGTTGGACTTTTAATTGAGTAAAAAATACCGAATTTGAGTTTTTGCAATATAATCTTGTTGAAAAGCTCGTAATCAATTATAAGAACTCCTAATATTGGATCAAAACTTGTTTTTCGGTCCTTTTGTAGAGGTTTCGGACGAGCGGGTCTAAATGGGCCTTAAAATGGACCCGTTGAACTTATAACTGTGTAAAAAGAACATAAATTGAATTTTTGCAAGACAATAGTGTTGAAAAGCTCGTAATCAACGATATGAACTCTTAAGTTTTGATTAAAACTTGTTTTGCGGTCCTTTTGTAGAGGTTTCGGAAGAGGGGGGGTCTAAATGGGCCGTAAAACGGACCCGTTGGACTTTTAACTGAGTAAAAAATACCGAATTTGTGTTTTTGCAATATAATCTTGTTGAAAAGATCATAATCAATTATATGAAACCCTAAAGTTTGATTAAAACTTGTTTTTCAGTCATTTTTGAAGAGGTTTCGGGCGAGCGGGTCAAAATGGGCCGTAAAATGGACCCGTTGGACTTTTAACTGAGTAAAAAATACCGAATTTGAGTTTTTGCAATATAATCTTGTTGAAAGGCTCGTAATCAATTATATGAAATCCTAAAATTTGATCAAAACTTGTTTTCGATCCTTTTTGTAGAGGTTTCGGACGTGCGGGTCTAAATGGGCCTTAAAATGGACCCGTTGAACTTATAACTACGTAAAAAGAACGGAAATTGTATTTTTGCAATACAATCATTTTGAAAAGATCGTAATCAGTTATATGAACTCCTAAAATTTGATTAAAACTTGTTTTTCAGTCATTTTTGAAGAGGTTTCGGGCGAGCGGGTCCAAATGGGCCGTAAAATAGACCTGTTGGACTTTTAACTGAGTAAAAAATACCGAATTTGAGGTTTTGCAATATAATCTTGTTGAAAAGCTCGTAATCAATTATATGAACTCCTAAAATTTGATCAAAACTTGTTTTGATCCTTTTTGTAGAGGTTTCGGACGAGCGGGTCTAAATGGGCCTTAAAATGGACCCGTTTAACTTATAACTGCGTAAAAAGAACAGAAATTGAATTTTTGCAATACAATCGTGTTGAAAAGATCGTAATCAGTTATATGAACTCCTAAAATTTGATTAAAACTTGTTTTTCAGTCATTTTTGAAGAGGTTTCGGTCGAGCGGGTCTAAATGGGCCGTAAAATGGACCCGTTGGACTTTTAACTGAGTAAAAAATACCGAATTTGTGTTTTTGCAATATAATCTTGTTAAAAAGATCATAATCAATTATATGAACTCCTAAAATTTGATCAAAACTTATTTTTTCGGTCATTTTTGAAGAGGTTTCGGGCGAGCGGGTCTAAATGGGCCGTAAAATGGACCCGTTGGACTTTTAACTGAGTAAAAAATACCGAATTTGAGTTTTTGCAATATAATCTTGTTTAAAAGCTCGTAATCAATTATATGAACTCCTAAAATTGGATCAAAACATGTTTTTCGGTCCTTTTTGTAGAGGTTTCGGACGTGCGGGTCTAAATGGGCCTTAAAATGGACCCGTTGAACTTATAACTGCGTAAAAAGAACAGAAATTGAATTTTTGCAATACAATAGTGTTGAATTGCTCGTAATCAACAATATGGACCCGTTGGACTTTTAACTAAGTAAAAAATACCGAATTTGTGTTTTTGCAATATAATCTTGTTGAAAAGATCGTAATCAATTATATGAACTCCTAAAATTTGATCAAAACTGTTATGAATATTTATCTATGTAGATGTCTATCATGATTAGAACTTTATCAAATGAGTTTGATTTATTTATTATTAGGAACATTATCTCTATGAATTAGAGTTTAATGTATTATGTACTTCTTATGCCTATAAATAGATGATTCATTGAAGGCATTGTATACAATTCTATATTTAAGAATAATACAAATATCTCTCTTTCTCTCATCTCTTTGTTTTTCTTGTTCTTCTTTATTTTATTCACAACACGTTATCAGCACGATCTCGCTCGCTTAATTACTGTGATTATTGTTGGTGGTTCTCGAAAAGAATTTCAATTTGATATTGGTGACTACATCTATCATATATTCAGCTTACCTTGGAAAGTATGGTATGTTTTACTTATTTATATACTAATATAATGATTGATTTATCATTCTCCAAAAGTTAGTATATTCATATCTATTATTTGGTTATTATTTTATTCATACTTGAAGTAACTCTTGAATTAACGAAAATTAAAATTATCGTCGTACTTCATTAGATGGATTGATAAAGCAAACCGAATTAAAGCCCTCAAGGATTTCGGCTAAATGCTATTGGGCGCACAAATTGGAACATTTTATTACACAGTATATTAGTTTTATTCAAAGTTTTTATTATTCCATTCTAATTTATAATTGATTCAATTCAAGGATTGTGTTGCCATGTGGTTGTTATATATTTGTTTTATCATTATTATTATTATTATTATGGTAATTTATATGAATAAATTCGAGATATAAAATAACTTTATTATTTTTATCAATTACTTTGTATGTGAATCAAAGGCAAAAAGGAATACGTTACTTTGATGTGTTTATACATTCATCAAAATGTCGTTTGATTTTAACTATGGTTGTTTATAATTTGATCACATCACTTATAGTTATGTTTATTCAACTTGATCTATGACTACTTTTATACTTTTTGATCTAGTCTCAAATAATTTTTTTTATTCTATTGATAAAAGTCAATGCTTTTAACCGTGTTTTGAGTTTTACATGTATTCAAATGAGTTGGAAAGAGACATGGCGTAAAAAAAAGATTATGAGAAGATGCATTGGTTCATTTGCTACGTCATCATTGTCTTTGAGATGAAATTCAATATCGGTAAACTCTATTTTTATTTTTATCTTTTAAAATACAATTTTAAAGTGCGATAAATCATGATGCTTTTGAATTTACAAGAAGATTATTATAAAGTCTATATTTGCTCGAAAGCAATATTTTTTCTTCGTCGAAAAACTCGACCATAGATTTCTCCCAATTTCAAGTTACGAAATTCGTCTTGATCTAAAAAGTTTTATGGGAGGCATTCCCTGAAGTGAATGCAAAGCATGATATTTATTCCATGCGATTATCAATGATGGGGCATTCCCTGAAGTGAATGCAAGCATGATGTTTATTCCATGCAATTATTGGAACTGTTTCATTCCCTGAAGTGAATGCAAACATGGTAAATCATTATTCAATTAGAGACATAATTTCGATATAATCCAAGTATAATTGGCTGGACATCCCGTTCTGCGAGGCTACTGGTCTCAAAGGAGGTTTTTAAAGGACCTTGTGGACAAGTTTAACAATGCCGCGTACGAGGATTAAATCTTTGTTCTCTGTGATAAGGATATGTGAAAAAGGTTTTAAAGGCCCACTGGCTCTACTCCATTCCCTGAAGTGAATGTGAGATTATATTATGGAAGGAATAAAAAATCACATTAAAAGTTGTGGTCGTGGTCGAGGCTATGAATATACACATGAAAAATATAGTCGTTTTAAGAATACTTCTACCCGCTGGTAGCAAAGTTATAAGGATGACAAGAGTGGTAAAGATCATTCTAAGGAAGTGAAATCCTTTTACCAATGTGATGTTATAAACCATTGGTTTCGTACTTGTTAAACGCCAAAGTATTATGGACTTTATCCATAATCATGAATGATAAATGAAATAACATATAAACAAAATTTGTTTATGGCGAAAATAATTATGGCGTTATTGGTCCAACTCAATTGAATATTGTTAATTTTCTCATAACCCTTGAAGGGAATAATTTACCATTTATTTTATTTCCCTTGTAACCTCTAACAGGAATAATTGGGTTTTTTTTATTTATTTTATGTTAATTCGTTTTATTTATTATTTATTTATGTTAGTTTGCTTTATGTTTATTTATTTCACATATTATTTATTTACGCTTTATGTTAATTTATTATTTGAAGAATATGATTACTTCCGGAATAAAATATACAATGAATTGTGGCTATTTATGCCAAGAATTGTGGCTATTTATGCCTAGCAGATAATGCAAGTACTCATATTGTACTTAATCATAAGAAATATTTTTCCCATTTAAATGCAAGGGGAAATATGAGTAGTATTTCTCAAAGTACTAAAATATCAATACTTCGGAAGAGCACTTGAAAGTTTATCTCTGATAGATAATCGACTTGATATGATATGCTATATTTTATATTTTTCATTCCTCGAAGTGAATGATACAAAGTACATATTTTCATTACCTGAAGTAAATGAAACAAAGCACATTTTGAAAAGTGCACAATTATGCATTTCTCGATTAAAATGCAAGGGAATAATGTGAGTATTATATCCAGAAGTACTAATATCACAAAAGGCTCTGGTTGAGCAAATATGTTATTGTCAAATGGAACTTTATTCCATATTCACATTGCGTTATACTCGTCAAAGTCATAAAGAGAGCAATATGAGTTCGCAAACTATCCCTTTGGGAATTATAGATAACATATGTTATCAATTGGCATTTGAAATAAGCCAATATGAATATAAGTTCTGGTAGCCAAAAAGTCAGTTGAAAGCCCTAGGAGAGCTATATATTGCTACCAAAAGATAATTTCAATTGAAAGCTCCGAAAGAGCTAAATATATTCCTATTTAAAGGAACAATTTTGATGGTCGTACTAGACATGTACGAGTGAGATTGAATTACATGTTATGGTAAACAAGGAGTTTACAAATTCAGAGATATATACACACACACACATATATATATATATATATATATATATATATATATATATATATATAGTTGGCATGATCGGTTAGACCATCCTGATCAATAATGGTGCAGAAATTATTGAGATTTACATGCACGTGTATTAAAAGAACCTGTAGTTCTTGTGGTGCTTATTCTCAAAGGAATGGATTAAATTCCACTTATTAAAGAACGTGAAGTTCTTGTGTTGCTTAAAGGAATTGATTAAATTCCACTTACTAAAAGAACCTGAAGTTCTTGTGTTGTTTGTTCTCAAAGGATATAGATGATCCCACTTACCAAAAGAATTAGAACTTAAAGTTCTTGTACTGAAGTTAAGACTGTATGTCTTTGTATATCTGAACGAAATATGGGCCCATATATCCACAAATGTGGAAAGTTTTATATGATTTTAGTAGATGCATCTACATTGTTTTATTGACTTACAACCAGAAGTTTGTGAGATTGATTCTAAAAGATTCAGATTATGCAGTTAGACTATTCGTCTTGAAAAGCTAGTGGGTTTATATTTTAGGCCATATCAGTTATTACAAAGCCTATTGATTATGAAAAATATAGTTTAGCAAAATTTCAATTGGATGCCTCAGATTTAATAGCTAAACTATGAGAACAAAAGAGTTATTATTTATATGGTGTTTCCATATAGCAACACTTATACGCATCAAGCCAACGAGTTATAATAAACTCCCCGTTATGATTGGTTTTTGGTCAGAAACCATACATTTCCCATTTTATGAATTTTGAATGTGCGATATGATTTGCTCCACCATAATGCACAAAATGGGTAAATAAAAAGGGTTGAGAATATATATTGAGTACGAGTCTCCCATTTTATGATTTATGACATGATTTTTCTCAACATCAGGGGGAGATAATAATCAGCTGGATAGAAGAAAATGAATTATCGTTATCTAGATCCTCGTATATGAACTAGAAGTTCATAAGATAATTCATGTTATTACATGTCAACTGCCAGACATATTTACTGACCCAATGAGAGTAATTAAGTCTCATATACTAGCTGAAATGCTCTAAGTTTAAATTACATGTTAGAGCGAGAGAATGTAAACCATGCCTGAAGCATGATAGTTGAAATGGTTCCAATGATCAAAATTCTCGTAAATAGAAAGTAATATGAGATGGTCATATATTGGAGGCGGGTGCTCCTGAAGAGACCCAAGACATAACAAATAATAAAACTCTATAAGAGTTTCAGGTACCTGAAATAAAGATTGAAATCTTGAAGAGATCTCGATGAGTTATGTCATTACGAGAATGGAACTAGAAAATTGGAAAGTTGTCGACAACGATTTTACAAACAATTTTACATAAAATACTTCTATAGAAGTAAAGAAAGAAATCGAGGATCTTGTATAAAATCTATCCAGAAGTATAGATATTGAATTGGCCAATGTTGAAAGACGCTTTGAACTTCTAAAATAGAAGTATTTGGACCACCAGTCCAAACACCTAAAGGTGTAATGCAAGTCAGGCACAAATAAGTAGTCGTAAATACGACTTGAACTATGATTTATGAAAAGTTTTAATTACTTCATGGTGGATGCAATTACTTTGGCAGTTTTGAAAATTTTACATGCGTCTAATTATTTGTGGATCCATATTTATCCTTGAAGGATCTAAAATGCTATAAGCATTTGGAAATTTCTGAGGAAATTTATTTAGACATGTCTCATGAATATTTTGGTGCATTTGGTATAATCGCCTTAGTGAATACTAATTGAGAAAATACTATAATAATGATCAGATTTCCTTATGTATTTTATAAAGGAGTTTGGATCAAGATCCATTATGATAATTTTAGAACTCTTAAAGAGCTTCAAATTGGAAACTCATGAAGTACTTTCAATACAAGTACTTGAATCTTGACATCAAGTTTATCTCGACCTGAAGATCGAGCAATTTTTTTTATATTTCTTTTGTCTATGAATAGACATAAGCTGAAAGAATCTTAAAGAAGATTCAATATGAATAGAGCATATCTATTGAGTATCCCAATAGTTGTAAGATTGTTGGATGTGAATAAAGATAATTATATCTTTTCTTGGTCTTGAAGCACTATATATTAGTTGGTCAAGAAATATCTATGAATATACAAAGATCATTACATTTAGATCTTCAAACATTCGTTGATGCCTCCTCAAATGTCGTAGAAATAATTGTCATGCACGAGGCAAGCCAAAAAATGTGTTTGGCTAAGACTATTGACCCAACATATCCAAAAGATATGTGGATTTACTTTTACAAGATATGATAAAAGCTGTCTTGTGTGAAGATAACACAAGATGTATATCTAGGTTTGAAAGTGGATACATCATGGAACATATTACTCCAAAGTTTTCATCCCTCACGATCTTTAGAAAAATGATATTCAAGATTAAATTATGAAGATTCAAAGATCTTCTGTGATGTTTGCATGAGGGGGAGTAAATACGCGTTGCACTCTTTTTCCCTTAACCGAGGTTTTGTCCCAATGGGTTTTCCTGGTAAGGTTTTTAATGAGGCAACATGTTATGCGTATCAAAGATGTGTGTACTCTTTTTCCTTCACAAAAGAATTTTTTTTCCCACTGGGTTTTTATCTTAGTAAGGTTTTAACGAGGAACATTATCTTCATAGACATCCAAGGGGGAGTGTTATGAATATTTATCTATGTAGATGTCTATCATGATTAGAACTTTATCAAATGAGTTTGATTTATTTATTATTAGGAACATTATCTCTATGAATTAGAGTTTAATGTATTATGTACTTCTTATGCCTATAAATAGATGATTCATTGAAGGCATTGTATACAATTCTATATTTAAGAATAATACAAATATCTCTCTTTCTCTCATCTCTTTGTTTTTCTTGTTCTTCTTTATTTTATTCACAACAAAAACTTATTTTTCGGTCATTTTTGAAGAGGTTTCGGGCGAGCGGGTCTAAATGGTCCGTAAAATGGACCCGTTGGACTTTTAACTGAGTAAAAAATACCGAATTTGAGTTTTTGAAAAATAATCTTGTTTAAAAGCTCGTAATCAATTATATGAAGTCCTAAAATTTGATTAAAACTTATTTTTCGGTCATTTTTGAAGTGGTTTCGGGCGAGCGGGTCTAAATGGGCCGTAAAATGGACCCGTTGGACTTTTAACTGAGTAAAAAATACCGAATTTGTGTTTTTGCAATATAATCTTGTTGAAAAGATCGTAATCAATTATATGAACTCCTAAAATTTGATCAAAACTTATTTTTCGGTCATTTTTTAAGAGGTTTCGGGCGAGCGGGTCTAAATGGGCCGTAAAATGGACCCGTTGGACTTTTAACTAAGTAAAAAATACCGAATTTGAGTTTTTGCAATATAATCTTGTTGAAAAGCTCGTAATCAATTGTATGAACTCCTAAAATTGGATCAAAACTTGTTTTTCGGTCCTTTTTGTAGAGGTTTCGGACGAGCGGGTCTAAATGGGCCTTAAAATGGACCCGTTGAACTTATAACTGCGTAAAAATACACAGAAATTGAATTTTTGCAATACAATAGTGTTGAAAAGCTCGTAATCAACGATATGAACTCTTAAGTTTTGATTAAAACTTGTTTTGCGGTCCTTTTTGTAGAGGTTTCGGACGAGCGGGTCTAAATGGGCCGTAAAATGGACCCGTTGGACTTTTAACTGAGTAAAAAGTACAAAAATTGAATTTTTGTAATATAATCTTGTTGAAAAGATCGTAATCAATTATATGAACTCCTAAAATTTGATTAAAACTTGTTTTTCAGTCATTTTTGAAGAGGTTTCGGGCGAGCGAGTCTAAATGGGCCGTAAAATGAACCCGTTGGACTTTTAACTGAGTAAAAAATACCGAATTTGAGTTTTTGCAATATAATCTTGTTGAAAAGCTCGTAATCAATTAGATGAACTCCTAAAATTTGATCAAAACTTGTTTTCGATCCTTTTTGTAAAGGTTTCGGACGTGCGGGTCTAAATGAGCCTTAAAATGGACCCGTTGAACTTATAACTGCGTAAAAAGAACGGAAATTGAATTTTTGCAATACAATCGTTTTGAACTTAAAACTTGTTTTTCGGTCATTTTTGAAGTGGTGTCGGGTGAGCGGGTCTAAATGGGCCGTAAAATGGACCCGTTAGACTTTTAACTGAGTAAAAAATACCGAATTTGTGTTTTTGCAATATAATCTTGTTGTAAAGATCGTAATCAATTATATGAACTCCTAAAATTTGATCAAAACTTATTTTTCGGTCATTTTTGAAGAGGTTTCGGGCGAGCGGGTCTAAATGGGCCGTAAAATGGACCCGTTGGACTTTTAACTGAGTAAAAAATACCGAATTTGAGTTTTTGCAATATAATCTTGTTGAAAAGCTCGTAATCAATTGTATGAACTCCTAAAATTGGATCAAAACTTGTTTTTCGGTCCTTTTTGTAGAGGTTTCGGACGAGCGGGTCTAAATGGGCCTTAAAATGGACCCGTTGAACTTATAACTGCGTAAAAATACACAGAAATTGAATTTTTGCAATACAATAGTGTTGAAAAGCTCGTAATCAACGATATGAACTCTTAAGTTTTGATTAAAACTTGTTTTGCGGTCCTTTTTGTAGAGGTTTCGGACGAGCGGGTCTAAATGGGCCGTAAAATGGACCCGTTGGACTTTTAACTGAGTAAAAAGTACAAAAATTGAATTTTTGTAATATAATCTTGTTGAAAAGATCGTAATCAATTATATGAACTCCTAAAATTTGATTAAAACTTGTTTTTCAGTCATTTTTGAAGAGGTTTCGGGCGAGCGAGTCTAAATGGGCCGTAAAATGAACCCGTTGGACTTTTAACTGAGTAAAAAATACCGAATTTGAGTTTTTGCAATATAATCTTGTTGAAAAGCTCGTAATCAATTAGATGAACTCCTAAAATTTGATCAAAACTTGTTTTCGATCCTTTTTGTAAAGGTTTCGGACGTGCGGGTCTAAATGGGCCTTAAAATGGACCCGTTGAACTTATAACTGCGTAAAAAGAACGGAAATTGAATTTTTGCAATACAATCGTTTTGAACTTAAAACTTGTTTTTCGGTCATTTTTGAAGTGGTGTCGGGCGAGCGGGTCTAAATGGGCCGAAAAATGGACCCGTTAGACTTTTAACTGAGTAAAAAATACCGAATTTGTGTTTTTGCAATATAATCTTGTTGAAAAGATCGTAATCAATTATATGAACTCCTAAAATTTGATCAAAACTTATTTTTCGGTCATTTTTGAAGAGGTTTCGGGCGAGCGGGTCTAAATGGGCCGTAAAATGGACCCGTTGGACTTTTAACTGAGTAAAAAATACCGAATTTGAGTTTTTGCAATATAATCTTGTTGAAAAGCTCGTAATCAATTGTATGAACTCCTAAAATTGGATCATAACTTGTTTTTCGGTCCTTTTTGTAGAGGTTTCGGACGAGCGGGTCTAAATGGGCCTTAAAATGGACCCGTTGAACTTATAACTGCGTAAAAAGAACATAAATTGAATTTTTGCAATACAATAGTGTTGAAAAGCTCGTAATCAACGATATGAACTCTTAAGTTTTGATTAAAACTTGTTTTCGGTCCTTTTGTAGAGGTTTCGGACGAGGGGGTCTAAATGGGCCGTAAAATTGACCCGTTGGACTTTTAACTGAGTAAAAAGTACAAAAATTGAGTTATTGCAATATAATCGTGTTGAAAAGATCGTAATCAATTATATGAACTCCTAAAATTTTATTAAAACTTGTTTTTCAGTCATTTTTGAAGAGGTTTCGGACGAGCGGGTCAAAATGGACCCGTTGGACTTTTAACTAAGTAAAAAATACCGAATTTGAGTTTTTGCAATATAATCTTGTTGAAAAGCTCGTAATCAATTATATGAACTCCTAAAATTGGATCAAAACTTGTTTTCGATCCTTTTTGTAGAGGTTTCGGACGAGCGGGTCTAAATGGGCCTTAAAATGGACCCGTTGAACTTATAACTGCGTAAAAAGAACATAAATTGAATATTTGTAATACAATAGTGTTGAAAAGCTCGTAATCAACGATATGAACTCTTAAGTTTTGATTAAAACTTGTTTTGCGGTCCTTTTGTAGAAGTTTCGGACGAGGGGGGTCTAAATGGGCCGTAAAATAGATCCGTTGGACTTTTAACTGAGTAAAAAATACCGAATTTGAGTTTTTCCAATATAATCTTGTTGAAAAGCTCGTAATCAATTATATGAACTCCTAAAATTTGATCAAAACTTGTTTTTCGGTCCTTTTCGTAGAGGTTTCGGGTGAACGGGTCTAAATGGGCCTTAAAATGGTCCCGTTGAACTTATAACTACGTAAAAAGAACAGAAATTGAATTTTTGCAATACAATAGTGTTGAAAAGCTCGTAATCAACGATATGAACTCTTAAGTTTTGATTAAAACTTGTTTTGCGGTCCTTTTGTAGAAGTTTCGGACGAGGGGGTCTAAATGGGCCGTAAAATAGACCCATTGGACTTTTAACAGAGTAAAAAGTACAAAAATTGAGTTATTGCAATATAATCGTGTTGAAAAGATCGTAATCAATTATATGAACTCCTAAAATTTGATTAAAACTTGTTTTTCAGTCATTTTTGAAGAGGTTTCGGGCGAGCGGATCAAAATGGGCCGTAAAATGGACCCGTTGGACTTTTAACTGAGTAAAAAATACCGAATTTGAGTTTTTGCAATATAATCTTGTTGAAAAGCTCCTAATCAATTATATGAACTCCTAAAATTTGATCAAAACTTGTTTTGCGGTCCTTTTTGTAGAGGTTTCGGACGAGCGGGTCTAAATGGGCCGTAAAATGGACCTGTTTGACTTTTAACTGAGTAAAAAGTACAAAATTGAGTTTTTGCAATATAATCGTGTTGAAAAGATCGTAATCAATTATATGAACTCCTAAAATTTGATGAAACTTGTTTTTCAGTCATTTTTGAAGAGGTTTCACGCAAGCGGGTCCAAATGGGCCATAAAATTTACCCGTTTGACTTTTAACTGAGTAAAAAATACCGAATTTGAGTTTTTGCAAAATAATCTTGTTGAAAAGCTCGTAATCAATTATATGAACTCCTAAAATTTGATTAAAACTTGTTTTTTAGTCATTTTTGAAGAGGTTTCGGGCAAGCGGGTCAAATTGGGCCGTAAAATGGACCCGTTGGACTTTTAACTGAGTAAAAAATGCCGAATTTGAGTATTTGCAATATAATCTTGTTGAAAAGATCGTAATCAATTATATGAACTTCTAAAATTTGATCAAAACTTGTTTTCGATCCTTTTTGTAGAGGTTTCGGACGTGCGGGTCTAAATGGGCCTTAAAATGGACTCGTTGAACTTAAAACTGCGTAAAAAGAACGGAAATTGAATTTTTGCGATACAATCGTTTTGAAAAGATCGTAATAAATGATATGAAGTCCTAAGATTTGATTAAAACTTGTTTTTCGGTAATTTTTGAAGTGGTTTCGGGCGAGCGGGTCTAAATGGGCCGTAAAATGGACCTGTTGGACTTTTAACTGAGTAAAAAATACCGAATTTGTGTTTTTGCAATATAATCGTGTTGAAAAGATCGTAATCAATTATATGAACTCCTAGGATTTGATTAAAACTTGTTTTTCAGTCATTTTTAAAGAGGTTTCGGGCGAGCGGGTCAAAATGGGCCGTAAAATGGACCCGTTGCACTTTTAACTGAGTAAAAAATACCGAATTTGAGTTTTTGCAATATAATCTTGTTGAAAAGCTCGTAAACAATTATATGAACTCCTAAAATCTGATCAAAACTTGTTTTCGATCCTTTTTGTAGAGGTTTCGGACGAGCGGGCCTAAATGGGCCTTAAAATGGACCCGTTGAACTTATAACTGCGTAAAAAGAACAAAAATTGAATTTTTGCAATACAATAGTGTTGAAAAGCTTGTAATCAACGATATGAACTCTTAAGTTTTGATTAAAACTTGTTTTGCGGTCCTTTTGTACAGGTTTCGGACGAGGGGGTCTAAATGGGCCGTAAAATGGACCCGTTGGACTTTTAACTAAGTAAAAAGTACAAAAATTGAGTTATTGCAATATAATCGTGTTGAAAAGATCGTAATCAATTATATGAACTCCTAAAATTTTATTAAAACTTGTTTTTCAGTCATTTTTGAAGAGGTTTCGGACGAGCGGGTCAAAATGGGTCGTAAAATGGACCCGTTGGACTTTTAACTGAGTAAAAAATACCGAATTTGAGTTTTTGCAATATAATCTTGTTGAAAAGCTCGTAATCAATTATATGAACTCCTAAAATTTGATCAAAACTTGTTTTCGATCCTTTTTGTAGAGGTTTCGGACGAGCGGGTCTAAATGGGCCTTAAAATGGACCCGTTGAACTTATAACTGCGTAAAAAGAACGGAAATTGAATTTTTGCAATAAAATCGTGTTGAAAAGTTCGTAATCAGTTATATGAACTCCTAAAATTTGATTAAAACTTGTTTTTCAGTCATTTTTGAAGAGGTTTCGGGCGAGCGGGTCTAAATGGGACGTAAAATGGACCCGTTGGACTTTTAACTGGGTAAAAAGTACAAAAATTGAGTTTTTGCAATATAATCGTGATGAAAAGATTGTAATAAATGATATGAAGTCCTAAAATTTGATTAAAATTTGTTTTTCGGTCATTTTTGAAGTGGTTTCGGGCGAGCGGGTCTAAATGGGCCGTAAAATGGACCCGTTGGACTTTTAACTGAGTAAAAAATACCGAATTTGTGTTTTTGCAATATAATCTTGTTGAAAAGATCGTAATCAATTATATGAACTCCTAAAATTTGATCAAAACTTATTTTTCGGTCATTTTTGAAGAGGTTTCGGGCGAGCGGGTCTAAATGGGCCGTAAAATGGACCCGTTGGACTTTTAGCTAAGTAAAAAATACCGAATTTGAGTTTTTGCAATATAATCTTGTTGAAAAGCTCGTTATCAATTTTATGAACTCCTAAAATTGGATCAAAACTTGTTTTTCGGTCCTTTTGTAGAGGTTTCGGACGAGCGGGTCTAAATGGGCCTTAAAATGGATTCGTTGAACTTATAACTGCGTAAAAAGAACAGAAATTGAATTTTTGCAATACAATAGTGTTAAAAAGCTCGTAATCAACGATATGAACTCTTAAGTTTTGATTAAAACTTGTTTTGCGGTCCTTTTGTAGAGGTTTCGGACGAGGGGGTCTAAATGGGCCGTAAAATGGACCCTTTGGACTTTTAATTGAGTAAAAAGTACAAAAATTGAGTTATTGCAATATAATCATGTTAAAAAGATCGTAATCAATTATATGAACTCCTAAAATTTGATTAAAACTTGTTTTTCAGTCATTTTTGAAGAGGTTTCGGGCGAGCGGATCAAAATGGGCCGTAAAATTGACCCGTTGGACTTTTAACTGAGTAAAAAATACCGAATTTGAGTTTTTGCAATATAATCTTGTTGAAAAGCTCGTAATCAATTATATGAACTCCTAAAATTTGATCAAAACTTGTTTTCGATCCTTTTTGTAGAGGTTTCGGACGTGCTGGTCTAAATGGGCCTTAAAATGGACCCGTTGAACTTATAACTGCGTAAAAAGAACGGAAATTGAATTTTTGCAATACAATCGTGTTGAAAAGATCGTAATCAGTTATATGAACTCCTAAAATTTGATTAAAACTTGTTTTTCAGTCATTTTTGAAGAGGTTTCGGGCGAGCGGGTCTAAATGGGCCGTAAAATGGACCCGTTGGACTTTTAATTGAGTAAAAAGTACAAAAATTGAGTTTTTGCAATATAATCGTGTTGACAAGATCGTAATCAATGATATGAAGTCCTAAAATTTGATTAAAACTTGTTTTTCGGTCATTTTTGAAGTGGTTTCGGGCGAGCGGGTCTAAATGGGCCGTAAAATGGACCCGTTGGACTTTTAATTGAGTAAAAAATACCGAATTTATATTTTTGCAATATAATCTTGTTGAAAAGATCGTAATCAATTATATGAACTCCTAAAATTTGATCAAAACTTATTTTTCGGTCATTTTTGAAAAGGTTCCGGGCGAGCGGGTCTAAATGGGCCGTAAAATGGACCTGTTGGAATTTTAACTAAGTAAAAAATACCGAATTTGAGTTTTTGCAATATAATCTTGTTGAAAAGCTCGTTATCAACTATATGAACTCCTAAAATTGGATCAAAACTTGTTTTTCTGTCCTTTTTGTAAAGGTTTCGGACGAACGGGTTCTAAATGGGCCTTAAAATGGACTCGTTGAACTTATAAATACGTAAAAAGAACAGAAATTGAATTTTTGCAATACAATAGTGTTGAAAAGCTCGTAATAACCGATATGAACTCTTAAGTTTTGATTAAAACTTGTTTTGCGGTCCTTTTGTAGAGGTTTCGGACGAGCGGGTCTAAATGGGCCGTATAATGGACCCGTTGGACTTTTAACTGAGTAAAAAGTACAAAAATTGAATTTTTGTAATATAATCTTGTTGAAAAGATCGTAATCAATTATATGAACTCCTAAAATTTGATTAAAACTTGTTTTTCAGTCATTTTTGAAGAGGTTTCGGGCGAGCGAGTCTAAATGGGCCGTAAAATGAACCCGTTGGACTTTTAACTGAGTAAAAAATACCGAATTTAAGTTTTTGCAATATAATCTTGTTGAAAAGCTCGTAATCAATTAGATGAACTCCTAAAATTTGATCAAAACTTGTTTTCGATCCTTTTTGTAAAGGTTTCGGACGTGCGGGTCTAAATGGGCCTTAAAATGGACCCGTTGAACTTATAACTGCGTAAAAAGAACGGAAATTGAATTTTTGCAATACAATCGTTTTGAACTTAAAACTTGCTTTTCGGTCATTTTTGAAGTGGTGTCGGGCGAGCGGGTCTAAATAGGCCGTAAAATGGACCCGTTAGACTTTTAACTGAGTAAAAAATACCGAATTTGTGTTTTTGCAATATAATCTTGTTGAAAAGATCGTAATCAATTATTTGAACTCCTAAAATTTGATCAAAACTTATTTTTCGGTCATTTTTGAAGAGGTTTCGGGTGAGCGGGTCTAAATGGGCCGTAAAATGGACCCGTTGGACTTTTAACTGAGTAAAAAATACCGAATTTGAGTTTTTGCAATATAATCTTGTTGAAAAGCTCGTAATCAATTGTATGAACTCCTAAAATTGGATCAAAACTTGTTTTTCGGTCCTTTTTGTAGAGGTTTCGGACGAGCGGGTCTAAATGGGCCTTAAAATGGACCCGTTGAACTTATAACTGCGTAAAAAGAACAGAAATTGAATTTTTGCAATACAATAGTGTTGAAAAGCTCGTAATCAACGATATGAACTCTTAAGTTTTGATTAAAACTTGTTTTCGGTCCTTTTGTAGAGGTTTCGGACGAGGGGGTCTAAATGGGCCGTAAAATTGACCCGTTGGACTTTTAACTGAGTAAAAAGTACAAAAATTGAGTTATTGCAATATAATCGTGTTGAAAAGATCGTAATCAATTATATGAACTCCTAAAATTTTATTAAAACTTGTTTTTCAGTCATTTTTGAAGAGGTTTCGGGCGAGCGGGTCAAAATGGACCCGTTGGACTTTTAACTAAGTAAAAAATACCGAATTTGAGTTTTTGCAATATAATCTTGTTGAAAAGCTCGTAATCAATTATATGAACTCCTAAAATTGGATCAAAACTTGTTTTCGATCCTTTTTGTAGAGGTTTCGGACGAGCGGGTCTAAATGGGCCTTAAAATGGACCCGTTGAACTTATAACTGCGTAAAAAGAACATAAATTGAATATTTGTAATACAATAGTGTTGAAAAGCTCGTAATCAACGATATGAACTCTTAAGTTTTGATTAAAACTTGTTTTGCGGTCCTTTTGTAGAAGTTTCGGACGAGGGGGTCTAAATGGGCAGTAAAATAGACGCATTGGACTTTTAACTGAGTAAAAAGTACAAAAATTGAGTTTTTGCAATATAATCGTGTTGAAAAGATCGTAATCAATTATATGAACTCCTAAAATTTGATTAAAACTTGTTTTTCAGTCATTTTTGAAGAGGTTTCGGGCGAGCGGATCAAAATGGGCCGTAAAATGGACCCGTTGGACTTTTAACTGAGTAAAAAATACCGAATTTGAGTTTTTGCAATATAATCTTGTTGAAAAGCTCCTAATCAATTATATGAACTCCTAAAATTTGATCAAAACTTGTTTTGCGGTCCTTTTTGTATAGGTTTCGGACGAGCGGGTCTAAATGGGCCGTAAAATGGACCTGTTTGACTTTTAACTGAGTAAAAAGTACAAAATTGAGTTTTTGCAATATAATCGTGTTGAACAGATCGTAATCAATTATATGAACTCCTAAAATTTGATGAAACTTGTTTTTCAGTCATTTTTGAAGAGGTTTCGCGCAAGCGGGTCCAAATGGGCCATAAAATTTACCCGTTTGACTTTTAACTGAGTAAAAAATACCGAATTTGAGTTTTTGCAATATAATCTTGTTGAAAAGCTCGTAATCAATTACATGAACTCCTAAAATTTGATTAAAACTTGTTTTTTAGTCATTTTTGAAGAGGTTTCGGGCGAGCGGGTCAAATTGGGCCGTAAAATGGACCCGTTGGACTTTTAACTGAGTAAAAAATGCTGAATTTGAGTATTTGCAATATAATCTTGTTGAAAAGATCGTAATCAATTATATGAACTCCTAAAATTTGATCAAAACTTGTTTTCGATCCTTTTTGTAGAGGTTTCGGACGTGCGGGTCTAAATGGGCCTTAAAATGGACTCGTTGAACTTAAAACTGCGTAAAAAGAACGGAAATTGAATTTTTGTGATACAATCGTTTTGAAAAGATCGTAATAAATGATATGAAGTCCTAAGATTTGATTAAAACTTGTTTTTCGGTAATTTTTGAAGTGGTTTCGGGCGAGCGGGTCTAAATGGGCCGTAAAATGGACCCGTTGGACTTTTAACTGAGTAAAAAATACCGAATTTGTGTTTTTGCAATATAATCGTGTTGAAAAGATCGTAATCAATTATATGAACTCCTAGGATTTGATTAAAACTTGTTTTTCAGTCATTTTTAAAGAGGTTTCGGGCGAGCGGGTCAAAATGGGCCGTAAAATGGACCCGTTGCACTTTTAACTGAGTAAAAAATACCGAATTTGAGTTTTTGCAATATAATCTTGTTGAAAAGCTCGTAAAAAATTATATGAACTCCTAAAATCTGATCAAAACTTGTTTTTTAGTCATTTTTGAAGAGGTTTCGGGCGAGCGGGTCAAATTGGGCCGTAAAATGGACCCGTTGCACTTTTAACTGAGTAAAAAATACCGAATTTGAGTTTTTGCAATATAATCTTGTTGAAAAGCTCGTAAAAAATTATATGAACTCCTAAAATCTGATCAAAACTTGTTTTCGATCCTTTTTGTAGAGGTTTCGGACGAGCGGGCCTAAATGGGCCTTAAAATGGACCCGTTGAACTTATAACTGCGTAAAAAGAACAAAAATTGAATTTTTGCAATACAATAGTGTTGAAAAGCTTGTAATCAACGATATGAACTCTTAAGTTTTGATTAAAACTTGTTTTGCGGTCATTTTGTAGAGGTTTCGGACGAGGGGGTCTAAATGGGTCGTAAAATGGACCCGTTGGACTTTTAACTAAGTAAAAAGTACAAAAATTGAGTTATTGCAATATAATCGTGTTGAAAAGATCGTAATCAATTATATGAACTCCTAAAATTTTATTAAAACTTGTTTTTCAGTCATTTTTGAAGAGGTTTCGGACGAGCGGGTCAAAATGGGTCGTAAAATGGACCCGTTGGACTTTTAAGTGAGTAAAAAATACCGAATTTGAGTTTTTGCAATATAATCTTGTTGAAAAGCTCGTAATCAAATATATGAACTCCTAAAATTTGATCAAAACTTGTTTTTGATCCTTTTTGTAGAGGTTTCGGGCGAGCGGATCAAAATGGGCCGTAAAATGGACCCGTTGGACTTTTAACTGAGTAAAAAATACCGAATTTGAGTTTTTGCAATATAATCTTGTTGAAAAGCTCCTAATCAATTATATGAACTCCTAAAATTTGATCAAAACTTGTTTTGCGGTCCTTTTTGTATAGGTTTCGGACGAGCGGGTCTAAATGGGCCGTAAAATGGACCTGTTTGACTTTTAACTGAGTAAAAAGTACAAAATTGAGTTTTTGCAATATAATCGTGTTGAACAGATCGTAATCAATTATATGAACTCCTAAAATTTGATGAAACTTGTTTTTCAGTCATTTTTGAAGAGGTTTCGCGCAAGCGGGTCCAAATGGGCCATAAAATTTACTCGTTTGACTTTTAACTGAGTAAAAAATACCGAATTTGAGTTTTTGCAATATAATCTTGTTGAAAAGCTCGTAATCAATTACATGAACTCCTAAAATTTGATTAAAACTTGTTTTTTAGTCATTTTTGAAGAGGTTTCGGGCGAGCGGGTCAAATTGGGCCGTAAAATGGACCCGTTGGACTTTTAACTGAGTAAAAAATGCTGAATTTGAGTATTTGCAATATAATCTTGTTGAAAAGATCGTAATCAATTATATGAACTCCTAAAATTTGATCAAAACTTGTTTTCGATCCTTTTTGTAGAGGTTTCGGACGTGCGGGTCTAAATGGGCCTTAAAATGGACTCGTTGAACTTAAAACTGCGTAAAAAGAACGGAAATTGAATTTTTGTGATACAATCGTTTTGAAAAGATCGTAATAAATGATATGAAGTCCTAAGATTTGATTAAAACTTGTTTTTCGGTAATTTTTGAAGTGGTTTCGGGCGAGCGGGTCTAAATGGGCCGTAAAATGGACCCGTTCGACTTTTAACTGAGTAAAAAATACCGAATTTGTGTTTTTGCAATATAATCGTGTTGAAAAGATCGTAATCAATTATATGAACTCCTAGGATTTGATTAAAACTTGTTTTTCAGTCATTTTTAAAGAGGTTTCGGGCGAGCGGGTCAAAATGGGCCGTAAAATGGACCCGTTGCACTTTTAACTGAGTAAAAAATACCGAATTTGAGTTTTTGCAATATAATCTTGTTGAAAAGCTCGTAAAAAATTATATGAACTCCTAAAATCTGATCAAAACTTGTTTTTTAGTCATTTTTGAAGAGGTTTCGGGCGAGCGGGTCAAATTGGGCCGTAAAATGGACCCGTTGCACTTTTAACTGAGTAAAAAATACCGAATTTGAGTTTTTGCAATATAATCTTGTTGAAAAGCTCGTAAAAAATTATATGAACTCCTAAAATCTGATCAAAACTTGTTTTCGATCCTTTTTGTAGAGGTTTCGGACGAGCGGGCCTAAATGGGCCTTAAAATGGACCCGTTGAACTTATAACTGCGTAAAAAGAACAAAAATTGAATTTTTGCAATACAATAGTGTTGAAAAGCTTGTAATCAACGATATGAACTCTTAAGTTTTGATTAAAACTTGTTTTGCGGTCATTTTGTAGAGGTTTCGGACGAGGGGGTCTAAATGGGTCGTAAAATGGACCCGTTGGACTTTTAACTAAGTAAAAAGTACAAAAATTGAGTTATTGCAATATAATCGTGTTGAAAAGATCGTAATCAATTATATGAACTCCTAAAATTTTATTAAAACTTGTTTTTCAGTCATTTTTGAAGAGGTTTCGGACGAGCGGGTCAAAATGGGTCGTAAAATGGACCCGTTGGACTTTTAAGTGAGTAAAAAATACCGAATTTGAGTTTTTGCAATATAATCTTGTTGAAAAGCTCGTAATCAAATATATGAACTCCTAAAATTTGATCAAAACTTGTTTTTGATCCTTTTTGTAGAGGTTTCGGACGAGCGGGTCTAAATGGGCCTTAAAATGGACCCGTTGAACTTATAACTGCGTAAAAATAACGAAAATTGAATTTTTGCAATAAAATCGTGTTGAAAAGTTCGTAATCAGTTATATGAACTCCTAAATTTGATTAAAACTTGTTTTTCAGTCATTTTTGAAGAGGTTTCGGGCGAGCGGGTCTAAATGGGCCGTAAAATGGACCTGTTGGACTTTTAACTGGGTAAAAAGTAAAAAAATTGAGTTTTTGCAATATAATCGTGATGAAAAGATTGTAATCAATGATATGAAGTCCTAAAATTTGATTAAAATTTGTTTTTCGGTCATTTTTGAAGTGGTTTCGGGCGAGCGAGTCTAAATGGGCCGTAAAATGGACCTGTTGGACTTTTAACTGAGTAAAAAATACCGAATTTGTGTTTTTGCAATATAATCTTGTTGAAAAGATCGTAATCAATTATATGAACTCCTAAAATTTGATCAAAACTTATTTTTCGGTCATTTTTGAAGAGGTTTCGGGCGAGCGGGTCTAAATGGGCCGTAAAATGGACCCGTTGGACTTTTAACTAAGTAAAAAATACCGAATTTGAGTTTTTGCAATATAATCTTGTTGAAAAGCTCGTTATCAATTTTATGAACTCCTAAAATTGGATCAAAACTTGTTTTTCGGTCCTTTTGTAGAGGTTTCGGACGAGCGGGTCTAAATGGGCCTTAAAATGGACTCGTTGAACTTATAACTGCGTAAAAAGAACAGAAATTGAATTTTTGCAATACAATAGTGTTGAAAAGCTCGTAATCAACGATATGAACTCTTAAGTTTTGATTAAAACTTGTTTTGCGGTCCTTTTGTAGAGGTTTCGGACGAGGGGGTCTAAATGGGCTGTAAAATGGACCCTTTGGACTTTTAATTGAGTAAAAAGTACAAAAATTGAGTTATTGCAATATAATCGTGTTGAAAAGATCATAATCAATTATATGAACTCCTAAAATTTGATTAAAACTTGTTTTTCAGTCATTTTTGAAGAGGTTTCGGGCGAGCGGGTCAAAATGGGCCGTAAAATGGAACCGTTGGACTTTTAACTGAGTAAAAAATACCGAATTTGAGTTTTTGCAATATAATCTTGTTGAAAAGCTCGTAATCAATTATATGAACTCCTAAAATTTGATCAAAACTTGTTTTCGATCCTTTTTGTAGAGGTTTCGGACGTGCTGGTCTAAATGGGCCTTAAAATGGACCCGTTGAACTTATAACTGCGTAAAAAGAACGGAAATTGAATTTTTGCAATACAATCGTGTTGAAAAGATCGTAATCAGTTATATGAACTCTTAAAATTTGATTAAAACTTGTTTTTCAGTCATTTTTGAAGAGGTTTCGGGCGAGCGGGTCTAAATGGACCCGTTGGACTTTTAATTGAGTAAAAAGTACAAAAATTGAGTTTTTGCAATATAATCGTGTTGACAAGATCGTAATCAATGATATGAAGTCCTAAAATTTGATTAAAACTTGTTTTTCGGTCATTTTTGAAGTGGTTTCGGGCGAGCGGGTCTAAATGGGCCGTAAAATGGACCCGTTGGACTTTTAATTGAGTAAAAAATACCGAATTTATGTTTTTGCTATATAATCTTGTTGAAAAGATCGTAATCAATTATATGAACTCCTAAAATTTGATCAAAACTTATTTTTCGGTCATTTTTGAAGAGGTTCCGGGCGAGCGGGTCTAAATGGGCCGTAAAATGGACTTGTTGGAATTTTAACTAAGTAAAAAATACCGAATTTGAGTTTTTGCAATATAATCTTGTTGAAAAGCTCGTAATCAATTGTATGAACTCCTAAAATTGGATCAAAACTTGTTTTTCGGTCCTTTTTGTAGAGGTTTCGGACGAGCGGGTCTAAATGGGCCTTAAAATGGACCCGTTGAACTTATAACTGCGTAAAAAGAACAGAAATTGAATTTTTGCAATACAATAGTGTTGAAAAGATCGTAATCAATGATATGAACTCTTAAGTTTTTATTAAAACTTGTTTTGTGGTCCTTTTGTGAGGTTTCGGACGAGCGGGTCTAAATGGGCCGTAAAATGGAGCCGTTGGACTTTTAACTGAGTAAAAAGTACAAAAATTGAGTTTTTGCAATATAATCGTGTTGAAAAGTTCGTAATCAATTATATGAACTCCTAAAATTTGATTAAAACTTATTTTTCAGTTATTTTTGAAGAGGTTTCGGGCGAGCGGGTCTAAATGGGCCGTAAAATGGACCCGTTAGACTTTTAACTGAGTAAAAAATACCGAATTTGAGTTTTTGCAATATAATCTTGTTGAAAAGCTCGTAATCAATTATATGAACTCCTAAAATTTGATCAAAACTTATTTTTCGGTCATTTTTGAAGAGGTTCCGGGCGAGCGGGTCTAAATGGGCCGTAAAATGGACTTGTTGGAATTTTAACTAAGTAAAAAATACCGAATTTGAGTTTTTGCAATATAATCTTGTTGAAAAGCTCGTTATCAATTATATGAACTCCTAAAATTGGATCAAAACTTGTTTTTCTGTCATTTTTGTAAAGGTTTCGGACGAGCGGGTCTAAATGGGCCTTAAAATGGACTCGTTGAACTTATAACTACGTAAAAAGAATAGAAATTGCATTTTTGCAATACAATAGTGTTGAAAAGCTCGTAATAACCGATATGAACTCTTAAGTTTTGATTAAAACTTGTTTTGCGGTCCTTTTGTAGAGGTTTCGGACGAGGGGGTCTAAATAGGCCGTATAATGGACCCGTTGGAATTTTAACTGAGTAAAAAGTACAAAAATTGAGTTATTGCAATATAATCGTGTTGAAAAGATCGTAATCAATTATATGAACTCCTAAAATTTGATTAAAACTTATTTTTCAGTTATTTTTGAAGAGGTTTCGGGCGAGCGGGTCAAAATGGGCCGTAAAATGGACCCGTTAGACTTTTAACTGAGTAAAAAATACCGAATTTGTGTTTTTGCAATATAATCTTGTTGAAAAGATCGTAATCAATTATATGAACTCCTAAAATTTGATCAAAACTTATTTTTCGGTCATTTTTGAAGAGGTTTCGGGCGAGCGGGTCTAAATGGGCCGTAAAATGGACCCGTTGGACTTTTAACTGAGTAAAAAATACCGAATTTGAGGTTTTGCAATGTAATCTTGTTGAAAATCTCGTAATCAATTATATGAACTCCTAAAATTTGATCAAAACTTGTTTTTAGTCATTTTTGAAGAGGTTACGGACGAGCGGGTCTAAATGGGCCTAAAAATGGACCCGTTGAACTTATAACTGCGTAAAAAGAACAGAAATTGAATTTTTGCAATGCAATAGTGGTGAAAAGCTCGTGATCAACGATATGAACTCTTAAGTTTTGATTAAAACTGTAACGCCCCGGTTTTGGGCTTAGAAGTTTTGGGCGTTGACCGGTTCGGTCAAAGTGCTGTTCGAATCTATAAGGGTGACATTAGGAAAGCCTAGTTCGGGTTGCATTAAAAATATGAAAAAATGTTCTAAAATCATCTTTTAATATATATAAATGAACTGTGAAATCAATTTTGAAAAATGAGGTTTGGAAGGGTGACATTTTGGCTAGTGACCAAAATGTAATTTTTGAAAGTTGCGTGACTGTTTTATAAAGGATTGAAACTTTGAATCTTTAAGGAGCTATTATTCCAAAAGTAGTTTCTTCGGATTTTTCTAAGATATTTTAAGGTTTTATTTTGATTTTTAAACATAAGAAAAGAGGAGGGAAAGTCATTTTGGCTATTTTGTAACTAACTTCTCATTTTCTTTTCTCTCATTTTCTCTCAACCCAAACACTTTCTCTCCAGAGAGTTTCTTCTGATTTTGTTACCTAAATCTCTCCTTTCAACTCTCTTTTGATTTCTAATCATCATATCTACAAAACCTCTCAATTTGCAAGTTGATTCTTCAAGCTTTTTGGCTCTAAAAGAGGAGAAACTCAAGTTTGGAGGTAAGAACGTCCTTCTCCTCTAAACTCTCAGTTCTTTACTGAAATTCCCAAGTTCTCAATCCTTAATTGATGTTTTATAAATGGCTTTTAAGATTGTTTAATGGATCTTGGCTTAAAATGCAAGATTTGGTGTGTTTTTGATGAAATTTCGTTGGATCTGTTTAAGCAGTGTTTTAAGGTGTTAAAATGATGATTAATGAATGTTAATTTGATAAGGAATTGGGTTTTGATTAATGCAATCCCGGATAGGTTGAATTTCCTAAGTTTAGCTTATGATTCTTGGTTGTTTTTGAGGTGATCTTGTGGATCTGGTGTTGCTGGACGTATAAGGATGTTGTTAGGTTCTTTTTAGATGTTAAAGGATGTTAAAGGATGTTAGGTTTTGATGGTTTATGGCTGGGCTTTGTTGAGAAGTGGTTTGGATGCATTTTCGGTTGTGTTTGGTGGCCGAAAATGGAGTGTGGATGAGAGCAGCGAGTTTAGGTGCTTTCATTGAAGCTATTAATGCATGATGATGCATTAATCTACTGTTTAAATGTGTTAAAACAGGGGAGTCATCTTTGGATCCAAGTGGTGGTGATCCGGAGGCTTGTTTTGGTGCTTCGGCAAGAGGCGAAGTGGAATCGGTGAGTGAAATTGGGTTTTCAGCTTGAAACCAATGTCTTGGGAGCTTAGTTTAAGTCTAAACAACTTTGCTAAGCTCAAGTGTAAGTTTCGGAAATACTCTCTAGTGGTGGCCATGATTTGATTGTTGTGCAATGTGGTTTATTGCATGTTTTAAACTCTGTTTTGAAAGCATGATTTAGCATGGTTAATGCTGTTTTTGTAAGCCATATGTTGAAGGAAGCTCAAGGTAAGAGTTCCTTGTTTTTGAACATTGATTAAATGTGGTTTGATGCTTTTGAATGCATGATGAATATGGCTTGGTTTAATGCTTTAAAACAGTGGATAAATTGATGATAATGATGTATATTGGCAAGTGATGTTTTGAAAAGGTTAAGGTCACTAAGGTGGTTAAAAGTCCTTGAGTGAGCCTTGTTTACTTAAGAACATCAAGGTGGTTAAAAGTCCTTGGATGATTCTTGCTACGGACACAAAGGTGGTTAAAAGTCCTTGTGTGGTCCTTTCCATGGTGTTTAAAAGTCCATGGGCCAAGGTGTTTAAAAGTCCTTGGGGCCAAGGTGTTTAAAAGTCCTTGGGGGTGATTATTATCATGGTGTTTAAAAGTCCATGGCCAAGGTGTTTAAAAGTCCTTGGGGTCAAGGTGTTTAAAAGTCCTTGAGGTGAACTTGTTAAGGACACAAAGGTGTTTAAAAGTCCTTGTGTGGTCCTTGCCAAGGTGTTTAAAAGTCCTTGGGGCCAAGGTGTTTAAAAGTCCCTGGGGTGAAAGTTGATGAACTTGTTTTTAAAGAAATGAAATGTATCACTTGTGGCCAATATGACATGTAATGATATGAAGCATGAGATGCTTGTTTAAAGATTGCTTTTGAGCATGTGTAAATGATGATTTGAAGCATGATTTATAAAGTGTTTATAAATGCATTATTGAATGGTTTTATTGAGCATTCCTCACTAAGCTTTTGCTTACGCTCTCTTTGTTTTCTCAAATCAATAATGCAGAACATTAAAGTACTTTGAGGGCAGCAAGGAAGGCAAGCATTCAAGTGGAAGTAAAGCTCAAAGTATGGAAGGTTTTCTTAAGAACATTTAGCTTTTGGTAATTTGGCAATGGGGGACCTATGTGTATGTTTTGGGAGATGTTTTGAACTCCCTAGGTATTTTGAATGTTGTTGAGGTTGTTGGTTTTTTGTGGTTGGCCATTATATGCTTGAATTGAAAGTTTATGCTTGAATGGTTGCTTGAGTAGGAAGCATGCCTATAGATTTGGGGCTTTCCATATATGTGGATGTTTTGATGAATTGTTGATGCAAGTATGTCTCTTATATGTTGAATTGCATGTTGGTAAAGTTTGGTGGCATTTGGAGCATGATTGGATGTTTAATTGCATGTTAAAGTATGCATTTTGGAGTAATCTGTGCAGGGTGTTTCGGAACAGCACCTACCGTTTCGGAACGGGTGCCTTAAACAAGCCCAGGCGTCCGAAACGGGAGGGACCGTTCCGAAACGGTTTGGCTACTGCCAGCCCGTGTTGTGGTACGCGTTGCGGAACGGCCCCGTGTTTCGAAACGGGCTCTGCTTGTTTCGGAACGGGTGACCGTTAGGGGCTGACATTGGCAGTTAAATGTTTTGAATTGTTTGCGTTTTGGTCCTGAATCTTGTTTGTGCAATTGTATGAGTTTGGGAAGTCCTTTTGAGCTGAAATTTCACAGAGAAGCATGAAACCTGATTAATTTCAAGTTGGTTACTTTAATTTGGATGAAGTCCTTATAATTATTAGAAATTACAATTTGGTCCCTAAAGTTGTAATTTATTCAATTGGGTCTCTGTTTGATCTCTGATGTTTATGATCTTAGAATATGCTATTGTATGGTCATATCTAAGGATTAATATGCATCTAGACAAGTTTAAAAAGAAAAAAAAAGGGTCGTTAATCAAGGTTGACTTTCGGGTTGACTTTGGTTTTCCCCGTGTGACTTTCTTAATTTGGGTCAACCGTCTAGGCCGGGTTAAGGGGGTTACATTTGGTGGTATCAGAGATGAGTTCTCGAGTAATTGGGAATGAATGTGTGCATGATTGAAGTATGTGTGCCTTGTATGCTTGTTGATCGAAAGCATGTTTAGTGGCTTGTGATTTGGATGCAATTGAGATGTATGTTGTGATGTAGCATGTTGTGGGTACCCATTGCCAAATAAAAGCTAATGAAATGGTGTTGATTTTGAATGAAATTGAGCTTGAATACTTGGATTGCTTACCTTGCTGGGCCTGACTTCGTTTTATTTGTATTGTGATTGCATGGTAAAAGTATGGCACCACGTAGAGAGTTACGAGGTAATGTGCGAGCTACGGCTCCTAATGAGAACGAGAATGAGGAAAACACGGGTAGTGCGGTGTTACCTCCTCCACCCGGTGCTGGGGCTGAGGAAGCTGGAGCTGCAGCTGGTGCTGGAGCTGCTGGACCAGAGGTTGGTCAGGGGCAAGCTATGCCTGATATGTCTATGTTGGTACAAGCTATTGCGGGTGCTTTCCGAGCAGCAGTAGCTGGAGCTCAAGGAGCTGGGCATCAGGGAGATGCTGGTGTTAGACTACCTTTGGAGCGTCTGCGCAGTCTTGGTGGGACTGAGTTCAGGGTATGTCTGCTGAGAGTTCTGAAGCTTGGCTAGAGAGTACCAAGCGAATCTTGGGACAGATGAGTTGCACTGATGTGCAGAAGCTGGGGTGTGTTGTATCCTTGCTGCAGGATGATGCGTATACGTGGTGGACGACCACTATAGCTGGGATGGTTGAAGCTGATGTGACTTGGACATTCTTTCAGAATGTGTTCAAGCGGAGATATCTTGGTGTTAGATATCTTGATGAGAAGAAGCGTGAATTCATGTCTCTTACCCAAGGGAGCATGAGTGTGTCTGAGTATGAAGTGCAGTTTGTGCGACTCAGTCAGTATGCACCTGAGCTGGTACCTGATGAGCGGGCAAGGTGCGAGAGGTTCCGTTATGGCTTAGTGACGGATGTGAAAATGTATGTGCTGGCCACCGAGTATGATGATTTTGATGTGTTGGTGGGCCGAGCCAAGGACATTGAGATGAACTTGGGTTTATCTGCGAAAGGTGCTGGAGCAAGTTCTGGTAAGCGAGCTGCTGAGTATAGTTCCGGAGGTGGACGGAACAAGAGGGGACGTGATCAGAAGTATCAGTCTTCAGCTAGGAGAGGTGGTGGTGCACCTGCTAGAGGAGGCAATGCTAGAGCTGATCCGAGTGCTTGTTGGATCTGTGGTTCACGTGGTCACATGAAGCGTGACTGTCCTCGTGCTATGAGAGAGGTGCAAGCTCCTGTTGCGGCAGCTGGTAATGGGTGTTGGAATTGTGGATCCACAGACCATTTGAGGCGAGATTGTCCTAGGTTGGCTGGCGATCAGGTGCGTGCTCCTGTTGTTGCTGCACCGCAGAGAGGTCGTGGGCGCGGCCGTGGTAATTTCCAGAGAAGAGAGGAAGGTGGTCGTGGAGTGGCCCATGTTGTGGCTATTCAGCCTGAAGGTGGAGGCCAAGCGAGGGTGTATGCTCAGCGTGAGGGAAGGAATGATGCGGATGTGATTGCAGGTACCTTTACTTTGCAATCCTTGTCATTGCTTTCTTTGATAGATTCTGGATCTACGCATTCATACATTTTGCGTGAGCATGCTGAATTGCTTGGTTTGCCTGTTGAGTCTTTGGATGTTGGTGTTCGTGTCACTAGTTCTTTTGGTGAGACTGTTGTGACTCGAAAGCTTTATAGAAGGTGTCCCTTGGTTGTTCAAGAACATGTTTTTCATGTTGATCTTATGGAGTTGCCCTTTTATGGTTTTGATGTAATACTTGGTATGGATTGGCTTGCTGAGCATCGTGCTGTTGTGGATTGTGAAAACAAGCGAGTTTCGCTTAAGCTTGCGGATGAATATGAAGTTGTTGTGGTTGGTGAGAATGTGAAGTTTCTTGCCAATGTAGTGTCTACCTTGGAGGCGAGCAGGATGCTGAGGCAAGGTTGCGAAGCCTATCTAGCTTTTGTGATGAATCCTAGCTCTAAAGAGTTGAGGGTGCAAGATATCAGAGTTGTGAAGGAGTTTCCTGATGTTTTTCCTGAGGAGTTGCCCGGTTTACCTCCTAACCGCGAGGTGGAGTTTGGAATTGAGCTGTATGAGAATACAACTCCTGTGTCCATTACTCCCTATAGAATGGCACATAAGGAGCTGAAGGAGCTGAAGACGCAGTTGCAAGAGTTGCTTGATCGTGGTTTCATCCGGCCGAGTGTGTCACCTTGGGGAGCACCGGTCTTGTTTGTGAAAAAGAAGGATGGCACTATGAGAATGTGCATTGATTACCGTCAGCTGAACAAGTTGACTATCAAGAATCGGTATCCTTTGCCGAGGATTGATGATCTCTTTGATCAATTTCGGGGAGCTGCTGTGTTCTCTAAGATTGACTTGAGGTCAGGGTATTATCAGTTGAAGGTGAAGGATGTGGATGTGCCTAAGACAGCTTTCAGGACAAGGTATGGGCATTATGAGTTCCTTGTGATGCCGTTTGGTTTGACAAATGCTCCTGCTGCTTTCATGGACATGATGAATCGTGTGTTTCATGAATACCTGGACAAGTTCGTTGTGGTGTTCATTGATGATATCCTCGTGTACTCGCGTACTGAGGAGGAGCATGAAGAGCATTTGAGGATTGTTTTGCAGGCTTTGTTGGAGAATCGGCTTTATGCTAAGCTGAGCAAGTGTGAGTTCTGGCTTAAGGAGGTGGTGTTTCTTGGGCATGTGGTCTCAGCTGAGGGGATTCGTGTTGATCCTCAGAAGATTGAGGCGGTGATGAACTAGAAGGTTCCTAAGTCTGTTCATGAGGTCCGTAGTTTCCTTGGTTTGGCGGGATACTATCGTAGGTTTGTGGATGGTTTTTCCAAGATTGCTGCTCCTTTGACGAAGCTGTTGCAAAAGGATGTTAAGTATGAGTGGACGGAAGCGAGACAGCAGGCTTTTGGGAAGCTTAAGGCGGCTTTGACGCAAGCTCCTATCTTGGTTCAGCCTGAATCAGGGAAAGAGTTTGTGGTTTACAGTGATGCATCCTATGTTGGTTTGGGGTGTGTGCTGATGCAGGAGGGTAAGGTGGTGGCTTATGCATCGCGGCAGTTGAAAGTGCATGAGCGCAATTACCCTACGCATGATATTGAGCTGGCTGCAGTGGTTTTTGCTCTGAAGATCTGGAGACATTATCTGTATGGTGAGAAGTGTACGGTGTACACAGATCACAAGAGTTTGAGGTATCTGATGTCTTAGAAGGAGTTGAATCTTAGGCAGCGGCGTTGGTTGGAGTTGCTCAAGGATTATGATCTGACGATTGAGTATCATCCTGGAAAAGCTAATATTGTTGCGGATGCCTTGAGTAGGAAAGTAGCTGTTGAGCTGAGGGCTATGTTTGCTAGCTTGAGCATATCGCAGGATGGTGGTCTTGTTGCTGAGTTGCAAGTGAAACCATCTTTGGTTCAGTTGATCAAGGATAAGCAGTTGCTGGATGATTCCTTGGTGTCTCATGTTCAGGATATCGCGGAGGGTAGACCTTCGGATTTCTGCTTTAATGATGATGGAGTGTTGTGTTTTGGGAGTCGGATAGTAGTGTCTGCTGATGCTGAGTTGAGGCGTGCTATTCTGACTGAAGGTCATAGTAGTCCTTTTGCTATGCACCCTGGTAGTACCAAGATGTATCGTGATCTTCGTGATGAGTACTATTGGGTGGGTTTGAAGAAGGATGTTGCGGAGTTTGTGAGCAGGTGTTTGGTGTGTCAGCGAGTTAAGGCTGAGCATCAGGTTCCTTCAGGGTTGTTACAACCGTTGAAAATCCCTGAATGGAAGTGGGAAAGGGTTACCATGGATTTTGTATCTGGTTTACCTTTGTCTCCCTCGAAGAAGAATTCTGTTTGGGTGATTGTGGATCGCCTAACGAAGTGTGCGCATTTCTTGCCTGTGCATACCACGTTTTCTTTGGATAAGTTGGCAGAGCTGTACATTGCTGAGATTGTGCGGCTGCATGGTGTGCCTAAGTCGATTGTGTCGGATAGGGATTCGAGGTTCATATCGCGTTTTTGGCAGTGTTTGCATCAAGCTCTGGGTACAAGGTTGCATTTCAGTACATCCTATCATCCTCAGTCGGATGGTCAGCCTGAGCGAGTTGTTCAGATCTTGGAGGATATGTTGAGGTGCTGCGTGATTGAGTTCCAAGGTTCTTGGGAGAAGCATTTGCCTCTGGTAGAGTTTGCTTATAACAACAGCTATCAGGCAAGTATACAGATGGCACCTTATGAGGCTTTGTACGGGAGGAAGTGTAGGACTCCTCTTTGTTGGGCTGAAACGGGTCAGAAGTTGGTTTCGATGCCGGCTTTGTTGAAGGGAACGACCGAGAAGGTGAAGCTCATTTGTGAGCGGTTGAAGACTGCCTCTGATCGGCAAAAGTCTTACGCGGATTTGAAGCGTAAGGAGATTGAGTATGCGGTGGGTGACCGTGTGTTCTTGAAGGTTTCGCCTTGGAAGAAGGTGATGAGGTTTGGCCGGAAGGGTAAGTTGAGCCCTAGGTACATTGGATCATATGAGGTGGTTGAGCGTGTGGGTCCTGTTGCGTATCGGTTGAGGTTACCTCAGGAGTTGGAGAAGATTCATGATGTGTTTCATGTTTCTATGCTCCGGAAGTATAGATCGGATCCTTCGCATGTGATGCCTGTGAAGGAAGTGGTTTTGAATCCGGATTTGACCTATGATGAGGAACCGGTGAAGGTTCTGGATTCGGATAGCAAGGTTCTTCGTGGCAAGACCATTGAGTTGGTGAAGGTGCTGTGGAAGCATCGAGGTGTTGAGGAAGCCACGTGGGAGCGGAAGGAAGACATGCTGAAGCAGTTTCCTTATCTCTTTCCTTCAGGTAAATTTCGAGGACGAAATTTCTTAAGGGGGGGGAGAGTTGTAACGCCCCGGTTTTGGGCTTAGAAGTTTTGGGCGTTGACCGGTTCGGTCAAAGTGCTGTTCGAATCTATAAAGGTGACATTAGGAAAGCCTAGTTCGGGTTGCATTAAAAATATGAAAAAATGTTCTAAAATCATCTTTTAATATATATAAGTGAACCGTGAAATCAATTTTGAAAAATGAGGTTTGGAAGGGTGACATTTTGGCTAGTGACCAAAATGTAATTTTTGAAAGTTGCGTGACTGTTTTATAAAGGATTGAAACTTTAAATCTTTAAGGAGCTATTATTCCAAAAGTAGTTTCTCCAGATTTTTCTAAGATATTTTAAGGTTTTATTCTGATTTTTAAACATAAGAAAAGAGGAGGGAAAGTCATTTTGGCTATTTTGTAACTAACTTCTCATTTTCTTTTCTCTCATTTTCTCTCAACCCAAACACTTTCTCTCCAGAGAGTTTCTTCTGATTTTGTTACCTAAATCTCTCCTTTCAACTCTCTTTTGATTTCTAATCATCATATCTACAAAACCTCTCAATTTGCAAGTTGATTCTTCAAGCTTTTTGGCTCTAAAAGAGGAGAAACTCAAGTTTGGAGGTAAGAACGTCCTTCTCCTCTAAACTCTCAGTTCTTTACTGAAATTCCCAAGTTCTCAATCCTTAATTGATGTTTTATAAATGGCTTTTAAGATTGTTTAATGGATCTTGGCTTAAAATGCAAGATTTGGTGTGTTTTTGATGAAATTTCGTTGGATCTGTTTAAGCAGTGTTTTAAGGTGTTAAAATGATGATTAATGAATGTTAATTTGATAAGGAATTGGGTTTTGATTAATGCAATCCCGGATAGGTTGAATTTCCTAAGTTTAGCTTATGATTCTTGGTTGTTTTTGAGGTGATCTTGTGGATCTGGTGTTGCTGGACGTATAAGGATGTTGTTAGGTTCTTTTTAGATGTTAAAGGATGTTAAAGGATGTTAGGTTTTGATGGTTTATGGCTGGGCTTTGTTGAGAAGTGGTTTGGATGCATTTTCGGTTGTGTTTGGTGGCCGAAAATGGAGTGTGGATGAGAGCAGCGAGTTTAGGTGCTTTCATTGAAGCTATTAATGCATGATGATGCATTAATCTACTGTTTAAATGTGTTAAAACAGGGGAGTCATCTTTGGATCCAAGTGGTGGTGATCCGGAGGCTTGTTTTGGTGCTTCGGCAAGAGGCGAAGTGGAATCGGTGAGTGAAATTGGGTTTTCGGCTTGAAACCAATGTCTTGGGAGCTTAGTTTAAGTCTAAACAACTTTGCTAAGTTCAAGTGTAAGTTTCGGAAATACTCTCTAGTGGTGGCCATGATTTGATTGTTGTGCAATGTGGTTTATTGCATGTTTTAAACTCTGTTTTGAAAGCATGATTTAGCATGGTTAATGCTGTTTTTGTAAGCCATATGTTGAAGGAAGCTCAAGGTAAGAGTTCCTTGTTTTTGAACATTGATTAAATGTGGTTTGATGCTTTTGAATGCATGATGAATATGGCTTGGTTTAATGCTTTAAAACAGTGGATAAATTGATGATAATGATGTATATTGGCAAGTGATGTTTTGAAAAGGTTAAGGTCACTAAGGTGGTTAAAAGTCCTTGAGTGAGCCTTGTTTACTTAAGAACATCAAGGTGGTTAAAAGTCCTTGGATGATTCTTGCTACGGACACAAAGGTGGTTAAAAGTCCTTGTGTGGTCCTTTCCATGGTGTTTAAAAGTCCATGGGCCAAGGTGTTTAAAAGTCCTTGGGGCCAAGGTGTTTAAAAGTCCTTGGGGGTGATTATTATCATGGTGTTTAAAAGTCCATGGCCAAGGTGTTTAAAAGTCCTTGGGGTCAAGGTGTTTAAAAGTCCTTGAGGTGAACTTGTTAAGGACACAAAGGTGTTTAAAAGTCCTTGTGTGGTCCTTGCCAAGGTGTTTAAAAGTCCTTGGGGCCAAGGTGTTTAAAAGTCCCTGGGGTGAAAGTTGATGAACTTGTTTTTAAAGAAATGAAATGTATCACTTGTGGCCAATATGACATGTAATGATATGAAGCATGAGATGCTTGTTTAAAGATTGCTTTTGAGCATGTGTAAATGATGATTTGAAGCATGATTTATAAAGTGTTTATAAATGCATTATTGAATGGTTTTATTGAGCATTCCTCACTAAGCTTTTGCTTACGCTCTCTTTGTTTTCTCAAATCAATAATGCAGAACATTAAAGTACTTTGAGGGCAGCAAGGAAGGCAAGCATTCAAGTGGAAGTAAAGCTCAAAGTATGGAAGGTTTTCTTAAGAACATTTAGCTTTTGGTAATTTGGCAATGGGGGACCTATGTGTATGTTTTGGGAGATGTTTTGAACTCCCTAGGTATTTTGAATGTTGTTGAGGTTGTTGGTTTTTTGTGGTTGGCCATTATATGCTTGAATTGAAAGTTTATGCTTGAATGGTTGCTTGAGTAGGAAGCATGCCTATAGATTTGGGGCTTTCCATATATGTGGATGTTTTGATGAATTGTTGATGCAAGTATGTCTCTTATATGTTGAATTGCATGTTGGTAAAGTTTGGTGGCATTTGGAGCATGATTGGATGTTTAATTGCATGTTAAAGTATGCATTTTGGAGTAATCTGTGCAGGGTGTTTCGGAACAGCACCTACCGTTTCGGAACGGGTGCCTTAAACAAGCCCAGGCGTCCGAAACGGGAGGGACCGTTCCGAAACGGTTTGGCTACTGCCAGCCCGTGTTGCGGTACGCGTTGCGGAACGGCCCCGTGTTTCGAAACGGGCTCTGCTTGTTTCGGAACGGGTGACCGTTAGGGGCTGACATTGGCAGTTAAATGTTTTGAATTGTTTGCGTTTTGGTCCTGAATCTTGTTTGTGCAATTGTATGAGTTTGGGAAGTCCTTTTGAGCTGAAATTTCACAGAGAAGCATGAAACCTGATTAATTTCAAGTTGGTAACTTTAATTTGGATGAAGTCCTTATAATTATCAGAAATTACAATTTGGTCCCTAAAGTTGTAATTTATTCAATTGGGTCTCTGTTTGATCTCTGATGTTTATGATCTTAGAATATGCTATTGTATGGTCATATCTAAGGATTAATATGCATCTAGACAAGTTTAAAAAGAAAAAAAAGGGTCGTTAATCAAGGTTGACTTTCGGGTTGACTTTGGTTTTCCCCGTGTGACTTTCTTAATTTGGGTCAACCGTCTAGGCCGGGTTAAGGGGGTTACATTTGGTGGTATCAGAGATGAGTTCTCGAGTAATTGGGAATGAATGTGTGCATGATTGAAGTATGTGTGCCTTGTATGCTTGTTGATCGAAAGCATGTTTAGTGGCTTGTGATTTGGATGCAATTGAGATGTATGCTGTGATGTAGCATGTTGTGGGTACCCATTGCCAAATAAAAGCTAATGAAATGGTGTTGATTTTGAATGAAATTGAGCTTGAATACTTGGATTGCTTACCTTGCTGGGCCTGACTTCGTTTTATTTGTATTGTGATTGCATGGTAAAAGTATGGCACCACGTAGAGAGTTACGAGGTAATGTGCGAGCTACGGCTCCTAATGAGAACGAGAATGAGGAAAACACGGGTAGTGCGGTGTTACCTCCTCCACCCGGTGCTGGTGGTGCTGGGGCTGAGGAAGCTGGAGCTGCAGCTGGTGCTGGAGCTGCTGGACCAGAGGTTGGTCAGGGGCAAGCTATGCCTGATATGTCTATGTTGGTACAAGCTATTGCGGGTGCTTTCCGAGCAGCAGTAGCTGGAGCTCAAGGAGCTGGGCATCAGGGAGATGCTGGTGTTAGACTACCTTTGGAGCGTCTGCGCAGTCTTGGTGGGACTGAGTTCAGGGTATGTCTGCTGAGAGTTCTGAAGCTTGGCTAGAGAGTACCAAGCGAATCTTGGGACAGATGAGTTGCACTGATGTGCAGAAGCTGGGGTGTGTTGTATCCTTGCTGCAGGATGATGCGTATACGTGGTGGACGACCACTATAGCTGGGATGGTTGAAGCTGATGTGACTTGGACATTCTTTCAGAATGTGTTCAAGCGGAGATATCTTGGTGTTAGATATCTTGATGAGAAGAAGCGTGAATTCATGTCTCTTACCCAAGGGAGCATGAGTGTGTCTGAGTATGAAGTGCAGTTTGTGCGACTCAGTCAGTATGCACCTGAGCTGGTACCTGATGAGCGGGCAAGGTGCGAGAGGTTCCGTTATGGCTTAGTGACGGATGTGAAAATGTATGTGCTGGCCACCGAGTATGATGATTTTGATGTGTTGGTGGGCCGAGCCAAGGACATTGAGATGAACTTGGGTTTATCTGCGAAAGGTGCTGGAGCAAGTTCTGGTAAGCGAGCTGCTGAGTATAGTTCCGGAGGTGGACGGAACAATAGGGGACGTGATCAGAAGTATCAGTCTTCAGCTAGGAGAGGTGGTGGTGCACCTGCTAGAGGAGGCAATGCTAGAGCTGATCCGAGTGCTTGTTGGATCTGTGGTTCACGTGGTCACATGAAGCGTGACTGTCCTCGTGCTATGAGAGAGGTGCAAGCTCAAAGTATGGAAGGTTTTCTTAAGAACATTTAGCTTTTGGTAACTTGGCAATGGGGGACCTATGTGTATGTTTTGGGAGATGTTTTGAACTCCCTAGGTATTTTGAATGTTGTTGAGGTTGTTGGTTTTTTGTGGTTGGCCATTATATGCTTGAATTGAAAGTTTATGCTTGAATGGTTGCTTGAGTAGGAAGCATGCCTATAGATTTGGGGCTTTCCATATATGTGGATGTTTTGATGAATTGTTGATGCAAGTATGTCTCTTATATGTTGAATTGCATGTTGGTAAAGTTTGGTGGCATTTGGAGCATGATTGGATGTTTAATTGCATGTTAAAGTATGCATTTTGGAGTAATCTGTGCAGGGTGTTTCGGAACAGCACCTACCGTTTCGGAACGGGTGCCTTAAACAAGCCCAGGCGTCCGAAACGGGAGGGACTGTTCCGAAACGGTTTGGCTACTGCCAGCCCGTGTTGCGGTACGCGTTGCGGAATGGCCCCGTGTTTCGAAACGGGCTCTGCTTGTTTCGGAACGGGTGACTGTTAGGGGCTGACATTGGCAGTTAAATGTTTTGAATTGTTTGCGTTTTGGTCCTGAATCTTGTTTGTGCAATTGTATGAGTTTGGGAAGTCCTTTTGAGCTGAAATTTCACAGAGAAGCATGAAACCTGATTAATTTCAAGTTGGTAACTTTAATTTGGATGAAGTCCTTATAATTATCAGAAATTACAATTTGGTCCCTAAAGTTGTAATTTGTTCAATTGGGTCCCTGTTTGATCTCTGATGTTTATGATCTTAGAATATGCTGTTGTATGGTCATATCTAAGGATTAATATGCATCTAGACAAGTTTAAAAAGAAAAAAAAGGGTCGTTAATCAAGGTTGACTTTCGGGTTGACTTTGGTTTTCCCCGTGTGACTTTCTTAATTCGGGTCAACCGTCTAGGCCGGGTTAAGGGGGTTACAAAAACTCTTTTTGCGGTCCTTTTTGTAGAGGTTTCGGACGAGCGGGTCTAAATGGGCCGTAAAATGGACCCGTTGGACTTTTAACTAAGTAAAAAATACAGAAATTGAGTTTTTGCAATATAATCGTGTTGAAACGATCGTAATCAATTATATGAACTCCTAAAATTTGATTAAAACTTGTTTTTCAGTCATTTTTGAAGAGGTTTCGGGCGAGCGGGTCAAAATGGGCCGTAAAATGGACCCGTTGGACTTTTAACTGAGTAAAAAATACCGAATTTGAGTTTTTGCAATATAATCTTGTTGAAAAGCTCGTAATCAATTATATGAACTCCTAAAATTTGATCAAAATTTGTTTTTCGGTCCTTTTTGTAGAGGTTTCGGGCAAGCGGGTCTAAATGGGCCTTAAAATGGACCCGTTGAACTTATAACTGCGTAAAAAGAACAGAAATTGAAATTTTGCAATACAAGATGTATTGAAAAGCTCGTAATCAACGATATGAACTCTTAAGTTTTGATTAAAACTTGTTTTGCGGTCCTTTTTGTAGAGGTTTCGGACGAGCGGGTCTAAATGGGACGTAAAATTAACCCGTTGGACTTTAAACTGAGTAAAAAGTACATAAATTGAGTTTTTGCAATATAATCATGTTGAAAAGATCATAATCAATTATATGAACTCCTAAAATTTGATTAAAACTTGTTTTTCAGTCATTTTTGAAGAGGTTTCGGGCGAGCGGGTCAAAATCGACCGTAAAATGGACCCGTTGGACTTTTAACTGAGTAAAAAATACCGAATTTGAGTTTTTGCAATATAATCTTGTTGAAAAGCTCGTAATCAATTATATGAACTCCTAAAATTTGATCAAAATTTGTTTTTCGGTCCTTTTTGTAGAGGTTTCGGGCGAGCGGGTCTAAATGGGCCTTAAAATGGACCCGTTGAACTTATAACTGCGTAAAAAGAACAGAAATTGAAATTTTGCAATGCAAGATGTATTGAAAAGCTCGTAATCAACGATATGAACTCTTAAGTTTTGATTAAAACTTGTTTTGCGGTCCTTTTTGTAGAGGTTTCGGACGAGCGGGTCTAAATGGGACGTAAAATTAACCCGTTGGACTTTTAACTGTGTAAAAAGTACAAAAATTGAGTTTTTGCAATATAATCGTGTTGAAAAGATCGTAATCAATTATATAAACTCCTAAAATTTGGTTAAAACTTGTTTTTCAGTAATTTTTGAAGAGGTTTCGGGTGAGCGGGTCTAAATGGGCCATAAAATGGACCTGTTGGACTTTTAACTAAGTAAAAAATACAGAAATGGACTTTTTGCTATATAATCTTGTTGAAAAGCTCGTAATCAATTATATGAACTCCTAAAATTGGATCAAAACTTGTTTTTCGGTCCTTTTTGTAGTGGTTTCGGACGAGCGGGTCTAAATGGGCCTTAAAATGGACTCGTTGAACTTATCACTGCGTAAAAAGAACATAAATTGAATTTTTGCAATACAATAGTGTTGAAAAGCTCGTAATCAACGATATGAACTCTTAAGTTTTGATTAAAACTTGTTTTTCAGTCATTTTTGAAGAGGTTTCGGGCGAGCGGGTCTAAATGGGCCGTAAAATGGACCCGTTGGACTTTTAACTGAGTAAAAAATACAGAAATTGAGTTTTTGCAATATAATCTTGTTGAAACGATCATAATCAATTATATGAACTCCTAAAATTTGATCAAAACTTATTTTTCGGTCATTTTTTAAGAGGTTTCGGGCGAGCAGGTCTAAATGGGCCGTAAAATGGACCCGTTGGACTTTTACCTGAGTAAAAAATACAGAAATTGACTTTTTGCTATATAATCTTGTTGAAAAGCTCGTAATCAATTATATGAACTCCTAAAATTGGATCAAAACTTGTTTTTCGGTCCTTTTTGTAGTGGTTTCGGACAGCGGGTCTAAATGGGCCTTAAAACGGACCCGTTGAACTTATAACTACGTAAAAAGAACAGAAATTAAATTTTTGCAATACAATAGTGTTGAAAAGCTCGTAATCACCGATATGAACTCTTAAGTTTTGATTAAAACTTGTTTTGCGGTCCTTTTTGTAGAGATTTCGGACGAGCGGGTCTAAATGGGTCGTAAAATGGACCCGTTGGACTTTTTTTTAAAGAAGGCGGGCCTCGTTAAAAACCCCTACTAATATCCCCAGGAACAAGACCTGAAGAAATCTAAAAAGGGGAAAAGAGTACCCAGAATATATTTATTAAGAACGAGGTGAACCCTCGCAAAGAATAGCGTTTTGAATACAAGCAGGATACATGGATCGAAAAGACATTGAAGTCATAGACTTAAGGGCATGGGTAGCCAACGTATGAGCAACAATATTAGCCTCACGGCATACAAACTGAACATGCGCAGAAGAAAAATACTCCAGAGCTGCATGAGCTTGCAGAATCGTCAGACCCATAGGAGATAGATCGGGGCCCAGGGAGTTGATTCTATTCGCAAGAGAAGCACAGTTCGTCTCGAAAATCAAATGGCTCCATCCTTGGGATAGAGCGAAGGTAATACCAGCAAGAAGGCCTCTCCCTTCAGACGTAATAGCATCAGAGCAACTCCCTAGAGGAAAAGCCAGACCGCCAACAACCGTCCTTGTATCATCACGGGCTACAACGCCAACCGCCGCTGCACGCGTGGAAGGATCAAAAGCCCCATCCACATTGACTTTAATATAACCTTGAGGGGGATGACTCCATCGAGAAGGAGGAGTCGATGACAAAGGGATGGAAGATGTGGATGAAGATATAGCATCAGAGTAGTCACGATGAAGACTGATGGAATTGACAGCAATTAGCCATGGTGGTTGAAGATGTCTATTATGGATCCAGTCGTTACGCCTGTTCCAAATGTTCCAAAGGGTAGTAAAAAAAAGTGCAAAAAGATCAGGAGAAAGGAGGGCAGCGCCTTCCTCGAGCCATTGGAGGCCGGTGGGAGCAGTGCTATTAATAAGAGAAATGGGAAGACCAATCAAACGAAGGGCCTCCGAAGCACCAGAGCAATCACGGAGAGCATGGAGAATTGTCTCCGAGTCAGAATGACAAACGGGGCAGGGCCCTGAGTCTGGTGTAAAAGCCTGGAGGCGAACCCCAACAGGTAGGGCCTCTGAACCCAGACGCCATCTAAAAGTTTTTACTTTAGGTAAAACCTTGAGTTTGGACAGAAATTTCCAAATCCGAGGGGGCCGAAGACGTGGCTCAGGAGGGCGTTGTAGAAAGAGATAGCCAGATCTGACAGAGTAGATACCAGAATCGTTAGGCCTCCAGAGGATGGAGTCCCGAGTATCATTGATGATAGGAATGGATAGAATGGAGTCGGCATCATCCGATGTAAAGTATGCACGGACTTTAACAGGGTCCCAAGATGCTTGGTTCCGAATCATAAAGTCGTGACAACGAGTATGGACTTCATCCGATAACTCGTAATCCCCATAAAGGTGAATAGGAGAGGAGCCTCCCTAATTATCATGATGAATACGTATGTTACAGTTAATGCTAGGGCGATAGAGGAAACCTCCAAAAAGGTGTTGCATAGCGTTATAAAGACCTTGCCATGCAAAAGAACCTCGGGAGGACCGAGAGGCATTAAGAATATTGTCTGACAGAAAGTACTTGGATTTATATATCTGTCCCAGAAGGGAGTCAGGTTCGCAGATAAGGCGCCATAATTGTTTACCGAGAAGGGCAATGTTAAAATTGTTGAGGACCCTAAAACCCATACCGCCAACTGATTTAGGCAAGCACACATGTTCCCAAGGGAGCATATTTCAACCTTTTTTATTAGTTTTGCCAGACCACCAATAGCATCGAATGGCAGATGTCATATCATCGATAATATTTTGGGGTAATAAATAACATGACATAACATATTGAGGTAGAGATTGTAAGACAGCTTTTATAAAAATTTCCCTACCACTGAAGGAAAGAAGCTGTTTGTCCCAGTTGGATAATCTATCATGAACTTTATCACGTATAAACCCTAGAGCGAGGGTCTTATTTTTACCAATAAGAAGAGGTACCCCCAGATAGACACCAGGGTTGGAGACCTCACGAACTTGAAGGTAAGAGCTAATAGCATGGCGAGTCGAAGCAGGAGTACGTGGATTGTAAAAGATAGTAGACTTGTCAAAATTAACTGCTTGTCCAGAGGCTGAAGCATAAGTTTGGTTAAGGTGTGCAGCCTCCTCGGACTTAGATTTGATGAAAACTATATAATCATCGGGAAATAGGAGGTGGTTAACCTTGGGCCCATGCTTACTATCCCCAAGACCAGGGAGCAGGCCATGTTGTTTAGCATCGGACAAAAAGGATGAGAGCCCTTGAGTGCAGAAAAGGAAGAGAAAAGGAGATAAAGGATCCCCTTGTCGAAGACCCCGTTGGGGACGAAACAAAGGAGAAAAAGAATTGTTGACCTTAACCGTAAAGGAAACTGAGGAAATACATCTCATTATAAGAGAAACCCATGATGATGCGAAACCCATGCGGTTCATGACATTTTCGAGGAAAGACCATTCAACCCTGTCGAAAGCCTTTTCCATATCTAGCTTAAGGGCAGCACCTTGAGTAGACTTAGAAGTACCGGTATTAATGGAGTGAATAATTTCATGGGCAATAAGAATGTTATCCGTAATGTTGCGTCCCTGAACGAAAGCAGCTTGATTGGAACTGATACAGAAGGGAATGGTATGTTTCATACGATTAACTAAAACTTTGGCAATAATTTTGTAGATGATTGTACAAAGACTAATAGGCCTTAGATGCCTCATGGTAGTAGGGTCCTTAATTTTGGGTATAAGGACCAAAATTGTTTGGTTGACCGAGGCCATATCAGCTGACCCGTTTAGGAGATTAAGGCAGAGAGAGATGACGTCTGACCCAACAGTATCCCAATGTTGACGGAAGAAACCGCTAGGCAATCCATCAATACCAGGAGCTTTCCTAGGATCAATATCACGGAAAGCGGTGATAATTTCTGCTGATGTGAATTCTTTAGTAAGGGACTCATTCATGGCAGTCGTGATAGAGGGAGTGATTTTTGAAAGAATTTGTTCGGACAAGGGTGGATTAGAGGATGTGAAAAGATTATGGAAATATGAGGATGCAATTGTCATAAGATCGGTATCGTCAATACACCAATTGTTATTGGAATCAAGAAGACCAGTGATGGTGTTCTTTTTCTTCCTATTGGAAGCACGGGAATGAAAGAAATGGGTATTTTTATCTCCTTGAGATAGCCAAAGATTGCGAGAGCGCTGTGCCCAGTATACTTCTTGCTCCTCAAGTAATTTGTGGAGCTCAGCTTTGGCAGAGATGTATCTATTTTCAGCAGTAGCTGAAAGAGGCCGTTGTAAAAGTTTATTGATTTTTTTAGTGAGAATGTTGATACGACCAGTGGACTTAAGTCTTTGTTGGGATTGCCAGTCTCCTAGGCAGGAGCCAATAGCTTTAATTTTATCCAATGTATTGCCCTTGGTAGAAGACCAAGTTTGTTGAACAACGGAGATGCCTTCATCATTGGTAGCCCAGCAATTTTCAAATCTGAACTTGGTTGACGGGGGACGGTGATTTGTTAGAGGAGGCGGCTCCGTATTCAAGAGAAGAAAACAATGATCAGATTTAGCATCAAAATCGGAAGTGATGCTATAATTGGGATAATTAGCTTTCCATGCCATATTCCCTACGAAGCGGTCTAGTCTCTCAAATAAAGTAGGGATTTTGGGCCCCGTTTTAGACCAAGTGAACCAACCCGTTGTAGGTTTACAGTCGAAAAGGTTATTACGGGAGAGACAATGGCGAAAATTATTAATTTGAGATCTAGCCCGACGGCAGCCGCCTTGTTTTTCGTTATCGGATAGGATTTCGTTGAAATCACCATCGAGAAGCCAAGGTAGACCATCATTATTATTGAGCGAATCAATTAAATCCCAAGTTTTAGGTTTATTACTTGTTTCAGAAAAATTGTGAATACCAGTGAAATAAAACGAAGAGGAGTTGCAACTAATATAAGTATGAATAAAACGATCTGAATAAGCAAGCATATCAATATTATAAGTTTTCAACGAAAATAAAGCAAGTCCAGAACATTCATCAGAAAAATCCACCGAAAAAACTAGGTCCATACCTAGCAAAGAACCAAGACGGCTATAAGCCGTATTTTTAAGTTTAGTTTCGCATAAAAAAAGTAAATCAGGATTATGAAATTGAACGTATTGCTGGAGATGTTGAACTGCCTGGACCTTCCCGAGACCCTTACAGTTCCAACATAAGATGATCATTTCCCTCGGCGGGACTGTGCATCAGCCGCCGCCGAAGAGTTTTTTCCGCTGCTCAACCCAGCTTTCAAGGTAGGAGAAGGAGAGGGCCTAGACTTTTTGGGCTGGAGGACCACATGGATGGGGGAGCGTCTCTTGGTACCACGGTTAGGAGGAATGGTGATAGGGGCTGGAGCCGATGCTGCATCATTGGGATAGTTCTTAAGTAGCCATGAGTCAAATGCATCAAAAAATGAAATACCGGTTTGTAGGAAAGGCTTACTTAATTGATCATCTAATTTCCTCACTTGTTGAGCAGTAGGGCTTGGCACACCATCATCTTGGCCATCCAAATCAACTTGAACAGGGTAAATGGTATTCAGAGGTTGTGGAGAAATAACCCTAGAAGGGATTGGAGCTCTTGGAGGCTGCTGGGAGTCCGCATTTGTAGGAGGCAACTCAGAGGATTCCTCCCCCACCATCTCATCATTGTTGTTGTTTTCCTCAGTAGGGAGATCTGCGAAAGACGCAACATCCCCTTCGTTGAGGTTCCGTACAAATTCAGCAAAAGAGGAAGTAAGTTTCATGTGTTGGAAACGATGGAGGAAGAGAAGATGATGGTGTTTAATGAAAATAAGACCCGAATCTTGCGCGGAGGCAACACGTGCTTTTCCTTTATCCATGGGTTCTGAGTAGAAAAGAGAATCAATAAAATAACATAGAAGGAAGTAATGAAAAAATGGAAACCAGAATAATGATGGTAGAGTACCTAACGGCGGATTCTGGTTAGCATTAGCAGAGGGTTCCACATTTTTACCTTTGTCCATTGGAGCTGTACATAATAGCAATTTAATATATAAACTAGATGCAAAATAGGAAAGCAGCTGGATGCGTTGAATAAAGGATAAAATACCTATTGGAGGTTCACAGTCAGCAGAGGAGGAGTGCTCAACAATGCGAATACGACCACGTGGCCCCTGGTCTCAGCGACGCGGGGGGAGCCAACGGAGCCATTCACCATACTGAAGTTTGGCTGGGTCAATCGTCGCTTTGTTGGGGCAGTGCTCGAAAATGTGACTAATGAGGCCACACCCATGGCAAAGTAGGGGAAGACGCTCATATTGGAGACGACAAGATGTGGTGCGTGTACCTTTCCCAATAAGGAGGAATCGACGGACCGGTTTAGATATGTCCATGAGTATTTCCACTCGTAGAAATTCAGTCATGTTCCCTCTTTCTTTACGTGTATCAGTACGTAGTACAGTGCCTACCATGGCACCAAGAGACTGTCCCACTAGGTGAGATCTTTCGGGATCTTCCAGAAAAGGTTTGGGTAAAGAATGTATACGGAACCAAATCCTCATGGGATTGAAGGAGTACTCATCCATGCTTTTACCAGGGATATAATCAGCTAGAGCCATCCATTCATCTTTATAGAGCCATGGACCTCTTTCAAAAACATCGTCTTTATCGCTTAATGTGGCAAATTCAATTCTGAAGAAGGAATCTCTAATGATGGAGATTGACTTAAGATGGTTTTTCTTCCAAATGCCTTCAAAGGCTGAGAGAACAGCCCAGTCGTCTATTGGCTTGGTGGAGATGAATTTTCCAATTAGAATGGTCTTAGGGTCTTCTTCAAAAAAGTCAAAATCAGGAGTAAAGATTGCATTGGCTTCCTCGTTTGTAAGATCCAGATTGGTAAAGTGGGGAAGAGAAGAGGAAGAAGCCATTTGGTTGTAGAGGGGGGAATGCAGAGTAAAGATTGACAAAGAGTTGTAAACAGGAAAAGGGAAAATAAGAAGAGGTAGAGCCTTATAAGTGAGAGTAATAGAAAGAAATGAGGTAAGAATTGGGAAAAAGGAAAGGAAAGAATTGTAGATGGAATGCAAGTAGTCAGAATTCCCAAAAATTGGAAACGAAGTGCGTGAAATAAAGATGGAAAGGGAGAGGATCATGGAAAAAGGAATATGAAGTTAAGGTATTGGATTTTGGAATAAATTAATGTTAGGGAGAAATATAGGAAACAGTTGAAAATAGAAATTAAAGATAGGGTAGATCTGGAATAATGTGGGATGTAAAAAGGAAAGAAAGAACTTTGATTGTGGGTGAGATATCGATTGGAGAGGGTAAATGATAAAGGAAAGAGATAATTCAATAATAAATTTACGAAAAAAGGCAAGTAATGAGAAGGAGATATGGTAAGGCTTAAGGTTAGAATATGGCAGTAATAGAGAAAGGAAGGAAAGATAAAAGAATTTAATAATAATTTTAAGAGCATATCAATTAGTTTTAAAGATAGTATTTTTAAAATTGTGAGTTGAGAAAGGAAGGAAAGGGCATATAATAAAGGAAAGAAATAATTAAGAAATAGGTGTATGAAAAAAGGCAAGTAATGAGAAGAAGATATGGTAAGGCTCATAGTTAGATTATGGCAATAGCAGAGAAAGGAAGGAAGGATAATAAGAACTTGGGGCAAAGGAATCGATTGAGAGGGGAAGAGATGGCAGGATTTAATGTGAGCGGAATTAATAAGTACACAGTTGTAAAATCGAAGGTGAGAGCAATTTAAGTGAAGATCAAAAACTGTAGGTGCTAGGCCCCACGAGATAGGGAGTAAATTAAAAGATTTGTAGAGAGAGTTGATTGGTTCACTGAGCAAATGGTGGAATGATCGATCAATTTTAGTTAAATGTTTTCTTTCCATATGAAGTGTAGTAATGGGAGGGGAAATGGAAGATTTTGTTACTATGTGTTTCAAGTAGTATTTTATTTGAATAAAGGTGTTCACCATGAAGGTGATCGTATTAATTTCCTCAACAGGGGATAGTAAGATAGCACCTAATGAGGTGTAGGGAGGAACAAGAATTGGGTAGTAAGCAGAAAGTGGTAACGTGGCAAATGTTGATAATTGGGGTAACTTAAAAAATAATCTAACAAGAAGAAGCAGTAAAGTAGGATGTATAGTAAAAACACAAGGATAGGCATGGGAATAAGAGGAATATATAAAATGAGAGAAATGAATGTTAAGCAAGCAATCATATATCGAAATAAAAAAAACGTGGTAAGCAATTAACATGAAAATTAAGAAAAGAAAAATAGGGAAAAAATACAATCATGAAGAGAAATAACCCGACCATGAGAAAGAAAGCAAAGCAGTAAGCTTCTAGCCAACTAAAAAAGAAACATTGAAGAGAAGGAAAAAAGACACGCACGAGGGAAAGAAAGATAAAAGCATGCAAGGGCATAATAGAAGATAAAAAAGAAACATAAAAAGGAGAATAATTACAAACCAGGGATAGAAAGAGAAGGGGGACAAAGAAATTTAAGACAGACCAAAAAAGCAAAGAAAGGGGGGCAAATAAATAATACAAAATAATAAAAACACAAAAAAGGTAGGGAAGCCTTGGACGCTGGAGGACCCCCAATTGGAACTTTGATGAAAAGCTCGATGGATGCCGTCGGTGCAGGAGAGGAAAAAAACATGCAAAACAAATTTGGGAAAAGTTAGAAGCATGAAGATATTGGTATGAACAGGGGTGCTAAAAGAGACCAGAACAAGAGCATATATCAAACTGCAATAGAGGAAACAGTAAAGAGGGATATAAGACATATGATAGATGAAAGTGTAAGTGTAAGTAATCGAATGAAGAATGTGGATGCCATTGTATGAGATGTTGTAAGTGATGATAAAAGGAATGGGACATAATATATCACACAGAGAAGCAAATCGAAATAGTGCAAAAAATGGTGGTAAAAGATATAAGATAGCCAAAGATAGTAAAAGATATTAACAAGTACCAGAAGAGGGACATAAAGCATCGTTGCAAATTTTGAGATGTAATAACAGAAAGGATACAAGTTTGTACTTAAAGAGTAATTAATAGTAAAAATTTGCATAAAGGTCCATATAAATAGCAATTTAGACATAATGGAAGAGACCACAAAGTGGTTCGATAATTTTTCCCTTAATAGGGATCGAGAGTTCCTCAATTGGAGGATGGTTGTAAGGACACATACGTAATATAAATGAAGCAGGTAGTATGAAAATTCCATAGGTGGATTTTGAACAACAAAGCAAGTGAACAGAGATATAAGATCCATGGATGAAATGGAAGTAAAAAACATTCTAGTAAGCAAACGACATAATAAAATAAGATAAACAAGGGAAAAGATTAAAGTGCAACATAGAAACATTGAGAACAAGAGAGCATGTAAAAGGACCGATAAAATAATCGTGCAATTATAGGTTATATGAGAAAAGAGATAAAGGTTAAGAGCAACAAAAAATAGGATTGATTTACCTCGAAATTGGTAGAGAACCTCTGCGAACAATGGTCGATTGATGGTAGAACTGAAAAGAACAAAATTATTTAATATTAGTAGAAGCAAGTGAAGAAAAAAAATGGTAAACCAAAAAACATAGATATGGACAGGGGGCAAATCCATTCCGAAACCCTTATGGATCTGGAAATAAACCCAAAATGGGTTATGTGATGGGGGAGGAGGACGATTGAGTCCACCAGAACTGGAAAACGGATGGGTCTGCCAGGGTACAGGGCGGAGTCGGCAACTGGTGGAAGGGGGAGGCGGAGAGCGGTAAGCTGGCGTCCCTTCTTAGATGAGAAAAAAATTCTCAGCCGACGAGCGGTGGAGGAGCAAACCCAGAACAAACAGATCCGGCTGTAAAAGGCAGCCAAATCTGAGAATATGGAAGAGGCTTCAGGTCGATGCAAAAAAAAAACCAATCGACAGTAACAACAAAGAAAAAAGAAAGTTGTTAAGGGTTTCACAACCCTTTCAAAATCAAGAAAATGGGGAAGGCGATCGGGTATACCAGACGGAAGATCTGGAAAACAGAAAAAAACAAAGATAAGAATCAGACTAAAAAATAGAAAAAGAAAGAAAAAGAATAAAAGATTAGTAAAAATAAAGAGGCTGTAAAAAAGGATTGATCGATGGGTCTCGAAGGAGACTCTAGATCTAGATCCTGCCGTCGTCTCCGAAGCAAGTAACGATGGATAAGAGAAAGCGATCTGGTTGGAGCAAATTGAAGGGGTGTTCCTCGTAACACAAGATAAAAAGAAAGAAATTAACAGAATAGAAAAATGAATAAATAAGAAAAAGAACAGAAATAAGAAATAGAAAGATATACCAATCGGTGCGGAGGATGGGGTGACTCTCAAGATTTCTCTGTCGTGAAGCACATGGTCCTTGGCATCAGTGAGAACGCCGGCTGGAATGGAGAACGGGGAGGCGGGCGTCGTGGTAATGGCAAAGGAAGCGGAGATGAGGGGGTAGAGAAGAAGGAGGCGGATGAAAAGGAAAAGGGGGTGGGAAAGAAAAACACGCAAAGCCTATTCCCAACAGAAACCCTTGAGAGAACCAGGAAAATTGAGAGAAAACCGAGAGACCCCATCACCCACCCGTTACCCGTTGGACTTTTAATTGAGTAAAAAATACTGAATTTGAGTTTTTGCAATATAATCTTGTTGAAAAGCTCGTAATCAATTATATGAACTCGTAAAATTGGATCAAAACTTGTTTTTCGGTCCTTTTTGTAGAGGTTTCAGACGAGCGGGTCTAAATGGGCCTTAAAATGGACTCGTTGAACTTATAACTGCGTAAAAAGAACATAAACTGAATTTTTGCAATACAATAGTGTTGAAAAGCTCGTAATCAACGATATGAACTCTTAAGTTTTGATTAAAACTTGTTTTGCGGTCCTTTTGTAGAGGTTTCGGACGAGCGGGTCTAAATGGGCCATAAAATGGACCCGTTGAACTTTTAAATGAGTAAAAAGTACAAAAATTGAGTTTTTGCAATATAATCGTGTTCAAAAGATCGTAATCAATTATATGAACTCCTAAAATTTGATTAAAACTTGTTTTTTAGTAATTTTTGAAGAGGTTTCGGGCGAGCGGGTCTAAATGGGCCGTAAAATGGACCCGTTGGACTTTTAACTAAGTAAAAAATACCAAATTTGAGTTTTTGCAATATAATCTTGTTGAAAAGCTCGTAATCAATTATATGAACTCCTAAAATTGGATCAAAACTTGTTTTTCGGTCCTTTTTGTAGAGGTTTCAGACGAGCGGGTCTAAATGGGCCTTAAAATCGACCCGTTGAAATTATAACTGCGTAAAAATAACAAAAATGTAATTTTTGCAATACAATAGTGTTGAAAAGCTCGTAATCAACGATATGAACTCTTAAGTTTTGATTAAAACTTGTTTTGCGGTCCTTTTGTAGAGGTTTCGGACGAGCGGGTCTAAATGGGCCGTAAAATGGACCCGTTGGACTTTTAACTGAGTAAAAAGTACAAAAATTGAGTTTTTGCAATATAATCGTGTTGAAAAGATCGTAATCAATTATATGAACTCCTAAAATTTGATTAAAACCTGTTTTCAGTCATTTTTGAAGAGGTTTCGGGTGAGCGGGTCTAAATGAGCCGTAAAATGGACTCCTTGGACTTTTAACTGAGTAAAAAATACCGAATTTGAGTTTTTGCAATATAATCTTGTTGAAAAGCTCGTAATCAATTATATGAACTCGTAAAATTGGATCAAAACTTGTTTTTCGGTTCTTTTTGTAGAGGTTTTCGGACGAGCGGGTCTAAATGGGCCTTAAAATGGACTCGTTGAACTTATAACTGCGTAACAAGAATAGAAATTGAATTTTTGCAATACAATAGTGTTGAAAAGCTCGTAATCAACGTTATGAACTCTTAAGTTTTGATTAAAACTTGTTTTGTGGTCCTTTTTGTAGAGGTTTCGGACGAGCGGGTCTAAATGGGCCGTAAAATGGACCCGTTGGACTTTTAACTGAGTAAAAAGTACAAAAATTGAGTTTTTGCAATATAATCGTGTTGAAAAGATCGTAATCAATGATATGAAGTCCTAATATTTAATTAAAACTTTTTTTCGGTCATTTTTGAAGAGGTTTCGGGCGAGCGAGTCTAAATGGGCCGTAAAATGGACCCGTTGGACTTTTAACTGAGTAACAAATACCGAATTTGAGTTTTTGCAATATAATCTTGTTGAAAGCTCGTAATCAATTATATGAACTCCTAAAATTTGATCAAAACTTGTTTTTCAGTCATTTTTTAAGAGGTTTCGGACGAACGGATCTAAATGGGCCTTAAAATGGACCCGTTGAACTTATAACTGTGTAAAAAGAACAGAAACTGAATTTTTGCAATACAATCGTGTTGAAAAGATCGTAATTAGTTATATGAAATCCTAAAATTTGAATAAAACTTGTTTTTCAGTCATTTTTAAAGAGGTTTCGGGCGAGCGGGTCTAAATGGGCCGTAAAATGGACCCGTTGGACTTTTAACTATGTAAAAAATACCGAATTTGAGTTTTTGCAATATAATCTTGTTGAAAAGCTCGTAATCAATTATATGAACTCCTAAATTTGGATCAAAACTTGTTTTTCGGTCCTTATTACTGCGTAAAAAGAACAGAAATTGAATTTTTGCAATACAATAGTGTTGAAAAGCTCGTAATCAACGATATGAACTCTTAAGTTTTGATTAAAACTTGTTTTGCGGTCCTTTTTGTAGAGGTTTCGGGCGAGCGGGTCTAAATGGGCCGTAAAATGGACCCGTTGGACTTTTAACTATGTAAAAAGTACCAGACGGAAATGGGGAAGGCGATCGGTTATACCAGACGGAAGATCTGGAAAACAGAAAAAAAAAACAAAGATAAGAATCAGACTAAAAAATAGAAAAAGAAAGAAAAAGAATAAAAGATTAGTAAAAATAAAGAGGTTGTAAAAAAGTATTGAGCGATGGGTCTCGAAGGAGACTCTAGATCTAGATCCTGCCGTCGTCTCCGAAGAAAGTAACGATGGATAAGAGAAAGCGATCTGGTTGGAGCAAATTGAAGGGGTGTTCCTAGAAACACAATATAAAAAGAAAGAAATTAACAGAATAGAAAAAGGAATAAATAAGAAAAAGAACAGAAATAAGAAATAGAAAGATATACCAATCGGCGCGGAGGATGGGGTGACTCTCAAGATTTCTCTGTCGTGAAGCACATGGTCCTTGGCATCAGCGAGAACGCCGGCTGGAATGGAGAACGGGGAGGCGGGCGGCGTGGTAATGGCAAAGGAAGCGGAGATGAGAGGGGGAGAGAAGAAGGAGGCGGATGAAAAGGAAAAGGGGGGAAAGAAAAACACGCAAAGCCTATTCCCAACAGAAACCCTTGAGAGAACCAGGAAAATTGAGAGAAAACCGAGAGACCCCATCGTTACCCCGTTGGAATTTTAACTGAGTACCCGTTAGACTTTTAACTAAGTAAAAAATACCGAATTTGAGTTTTTGCAATATAATCTTGTTGAAAAGCTCGTAATCAATTATATGAACTCCTAAAATTTGATCAAAACTTGTTTTTCGGTCCTTTTTGTAGAGGTTTCGGGCGAGCGGGTCTAAATGGGCCTTAAAATGGACCCGTTGAACTTATAACTGCGTAAAAAGAACAGAAATTGAATTTTTGAAATACAATAGTGTTGAAAAGCTCGTAATCAACGATATGAACTCTTAGGTTTTGATTAAAACTTGTTTTGCGGTCCTTTTTGTAGAGGTTTCGGACGAGCGGGTCTAAATGGGCCGTAAAATGGACCCGTTGGACTTTTAACTAAGTAAAAAATACAGAAATTGACTTTTTGCAATATAATCGTGTTGAAACGATCGTAATCAATTATATGAACTCCTAAAATTTAATTAAAACTTGTTTTTCAGTCATTTTTGAAGAGGTTTCGGGCGAGCGGGTCTAAGTGGGCCGTAAAATGGACCCGTTGGACTTTTACCTGAGTAAAAAATACATAAATTGACTTTTTGCTATATAATCTTGTTGAAAAGCTCGTAATCAATTATATGAACTCCTAAAATTGGATAAAAACTTGTTTTTCGGTCCTTTTTGTAGTGGTTTCGGACGAGCGGGTCTAAATGGGCCTTAAAATGGACCCGTTGAACTTATAACTGCGTAAAAAGAACAGAAATTGAATTTTTGCAATACAATAGTGTTGAAAAGCTCGTAATCACCGATATGAACTCTTAAGTTTTGATTAAAACTTGTTTTGCGGTCCTTTTTGTAGAGGTTTCGGACGAGCGGGTCTAAATGGGCCGTAAAATGGACCCGTTGGACTTTTAACTGAGTAAAAAGTACATAAATTGAGTTTTTGCAATATAATCGTGTTGAAAAGATCGTAATCAATTATATGAACTCCTAAAATTTGATTAAAACTTGTTTTTCAGTCATTTTGAAGAGGTTTCGGGCGAGCGGGTCTAAATGGGCCGTAAAATGGACCCGTTGGACTTTTAACTGAGTAAAAAATACCGAATTTGAGTTTTTACAATATAATCTTGTTGAAAAACTCGTAATCAATTATATAAACTCCTAAAATTTGATCAAAACTGGTTTTTCGGTCTTTTTTGTAGAGGTTTCAGACGAGCGGGTCTAAATGGGACTTAAAATGGACCCGTTGAACTTATAATTGCGTAAAAAGAACAGAAATTTAAATTTTGCAATACAATAGTGTTGAAAAGCTCGTAATCAACGATATGAACTCTTAAGTTTTGATTAAAACTTGTTTTGCGGTCCTTTTTGTAGAGGTTTCGGACGAGCGGGTCTAAATGGGCCGTAAAATGGACCAGTTGGACTTTTAACTGAGTAAAAGTACAAAAATTGAGTTTTTGCATTATAATCGTGTTGAAAAGATCGTAATCAATTATATGAACTCCTAAAATTTGATTAAACTAGTTTTTCAGTCATTTTTGAAGAGGTTTCGGGTGAGCGGGTCTAAATGGGCCATAAAATGGACCTGTTGGACTTTTAACTGAGTAAAAAATACCGAATTTGAGTTTTTGCAATATAATCTTGTTGAAAAGCTCGTAATCAATTATATGAACACCTAAAATTTGATCAAGACTTGTTTTTCGGTCCTTTTTGTAGAGGTTTCGAACGAGCGGGTCTAAATGGGTCGTAAAATGGACCCGTTGGACTTTTAACTAAGTAAAACATACCGAATTTGAGTTTTTGCAATATAATCTTGTTGAAAATCTCGTAATCAATTATACGAACACCTAAAATTTGATCAAAACTTGTTTTTCGGTCATTTTGTAGAGGTTTCAGACGAGCGGGTCTAAATGGGCCTTAAAATGGACCCGTTGAACTTATAACTGCGGAAAAATAACAGAAATTGAAATTTTGCAATACAATAGTGTTGAAAAGCACGTAATCAACGATATGAACTCTTAAGTTTTGATTAAAACTTGTTTTGCGGTCCTTTTTGTAGAGGTTTCGGACGAGGGGGTCTAAATGGGCCGTAAAATGGACTCGTTGGACTTTTAACTAAGTAAAAAGTACAAAAATTGAGTTTTTGCAATATAATCGTTTTGAAAAGATCGTAATCAATTATATGAACTCCTAAAATTTGATTAAACCTGTTTTTCAGTCATTTTTGAAGAGGTTTCGGGCGAGCGGGTTTAAATGGGCCGGAAAATGGACCTGTTGGACTTTTAACTGAGTAAACAATACCGAATTTGAGTTTTTGCAATATAATCTTGTTGAAAAGCTCGTAATCAATTATAAGAACTCCTAAAATTGGATCAAAACTTGTTTTTCGGTCATTTTGTAGAGGTTTCGGACGAGCGGGTCTAAATGGGCCTTAAAATGGACCTGTTGAACTTATAACTGCGTAAAAAGAACAGAAATTGTAATTTTGCAATACAATAGTGTTGAAAAGCTCGTAATCAACGATATGAACTCTTAAGTTTTGATTAAAACTTGTTTTGCGGTCCTTTTTGTAGAGGTTTCGGACGAGGGGGTCTAAATGGGCCTTAAAATGGACCCGTTGTACTTTTAACTGAGTAAAAAATACCGAATTTGTATTTTTGTAATATAATCTTGTTGGAAAGATCGTAATCAATTATATGAACTCCTAAAATTTGATCAAAACTTATTTTTCGGTCATTTTTTAAGAGGTTTCAGGCGAGCGGGTCTAAATGGGCCACAAAATGGACCCGTTGGACTTTCAACTGAGTAAAAAATACCGAATTTGAGTTTTTGCAATATAATCTTGTTGAAAAGCTCGTAATCAATTATATGAACTCCTAAAATTTGATCAAAACTTGTTTTTCGGTCCTTTTTGTAGAGGTTTCGGACGAGCGGGTCTAAATGGGCCTTAAAATGGACCCGTTGAACTTATAACTGCGTAAAAACAACAGAAATTGAATTTTTGCAATACAATAGTGTTGAAAAGCTCGTAATCAAAACTTGTTTTTCAGTCCTTTTTGTAAAGGTTTCGGACGAGGGGTCTAAATGGGCCGTAAAATGGACCCGTTGGACTTTTAATTAAGTAAAAAGTACAAAAAATGAGTTTTTGCAATATAATCGTGTTGAAAAGATCGTAATCAATTATATGAACTCCTAAAATTTGATTAAACTAGTTTTTCAGTCATTTTTGAAGAGGTTTCGGGTGAGCGGGTCTAAATGGGCCATAAAATGGACCCGTTGGACTTTTAACTGAGTAAAAAATACCGAATTTGAGTTTTTGCAATATAATCTTGTTGAAAAGCTCGTAATCAATTAAATGAACACCTAAAATTTGATCAATACTTGTTTTTCGATCCTTTTTGTAGAGGTTTCGAACGAGCGGGTCTAAATGGGTCGTAAAATGGACCCGTTGGACTTTTAACTGAGTAATACATACCGAATTTGAGTTTTTGCAATATAATCTTGTTGAAAATCTCGTAATCAATTATACGAACGCCTAAAATTAGATCAAAACTTGTTTTTCGGTCCTTTTGTAGAGATTTCGGACGAGCGGGTCTAAATGGGCCTTAAAATGGACCTGTTGAACTTATAACTGCGTAAAAAGAACAGAAATTGTAATTTTGCAATACAATAGTGTGAAAAGCTCGTAATCAAAGATATGAACTCTTAAGTTTTGATTAAAACTTGTTTTGCGGTCCTTTTGTAGAGGTTTCGGACGAGGGGGTCTAAATGGGCCGTAAAATGGACCCGTTGGACTTTTAACTGAGTAAAAAATACCGAATTTGGGTTTTTGCAATATAATCTTGTTGGAAAGATCGTAATCAATTATATGAAGTCCTAAAATTTGATCAAAACTTATTTTTCGGTCATTTTTTAAGAGGTTTCAGGCGAGCGGGTCTAAATGGGCCACAAAATGGACCCGTTGGACTTTCAACTGAGTAAAAAATACCGAATTTGAGTTTTTGCAATATAATCTTGTTGAAAAGCTCGTAATCAATTATATGAACTCCTAAAATTGGATCAAAACTTGTTTTTCGGTCCTTTTTGTAGAGGTTTCAGACGAGCGGGTCTAAATGGGCCTTAAAATGGACCTGTTGAACTTATAACTGCGTAAAAAGTACAAAATTGAATTTTTGCAATAAAATAGTGTTGAAAAGCTCGTAATAAATGACATGAACTCTTAAGTTTTGATTAAAACTTGTTTTGCGGTCCTTTTTGTTGAGGTTTCGGACGAGCGGGTCTAAATGGGCTGTAAAATGGACCCATTGGACTTTTAACTGAGTAAAAAGTACAAAAATTGAGTTTTTGCAATATAATCATGTTGAAAAGATTGTAATCAATTATATGAACTCCTAAAATTTGATTAAAACTTGTTTTTCGGTCATTTATGAAGAGGTTTCGGGCGAGCGGGTCTAAATGGGCCGTAAAATGGACTCGTTCGACTTTTAACTGAGTAAAAAATACTAAATTTGTGTTTTTGCAATATAATCTTGTTGAAAAGATCGTAATCAATTATATAAACTCCTAAAATTTGATCAAAATTTATTTTTCGGTCATTTTTGAAGAGGTTTCGGGCGAGCGGGTCTAAATGGGCTGCAAAATGGACTCGTTGGACTTTTAACTGAGTAAAAAATACCGAATTTGAGTTTTGGCAATGTAATCTTGTTGAAAAGCTCGTAATCAATTATATGAACTCCTAAAATTGGATCAAAACTTGTTTTTCGATCCTTTTTGTAGAGGTTTCTGACGAGCGGGTCTAAATGGGCCTTAAAATGGACCCGTTGAACTTATAACAGCGTAAAAAGAACAAAAATTGAATTTTTGCAATACAATAGTGTTGAAAAGCTCGTAATCAACGATATGAACTCTTAAGTTTGGATTAAAACTTGTTTTGCGGTCCTTTTGTAGAGGTTTCGGACGAGCGGGTCTAAATGGGCCGTAAAATGGACCCGTTGGACTTTTTTTTTTGAAGAAAAGGCCTCATTAAAAACCCCTACTACTGTCCCTCAAGCAAAGCTAGAGGACCCTAAAAAGGGGAAAAGAGTGCCCAATTATTATTAATCAATGAATATTTGTTACAAGATGTTGAATACAATGGGGAATATCCGATACAAATGACGTAGAAGTCATAGAATTCAGAGAAAAAGAAGCCAAAGTATGGGCTATAACATTTGCCTCACGACGTACAAATGAAATAGAAGTAAAGTCGAAGTCATGAAGAGCAGCTTGTTTCTGAAGAATAGTTGGTCCCATAGTAGATAGGTCCTGAGCAGGATTGTTGATCCTATTCGCGAGAGAGGCACAGTCAGTTTCGATCAAGATACTATTCCATCCTTGAGATCGGGCAAGGGTGAGACCAGCAAGGATGCTTTCCCCCTCACTGGTGATAGCGTCCTGTCGGCTACCAATAGGGAAAGCGAGACCACCCACGACTGCTCCTGCAGGATCACGAGCAACAACGCCGACGGCTGCTGCACGAGTTGAAGGGTTAAAAGCTCCGTCCACATTAATTTTGATATAATTAGGTGGATGAGTACGGGAGGGGTTAGTAATTGTAGATGGAGGTGGATCAGATGAAATTGAAGATTTACAAAATTCATCATGTAAGCTAATTGAGTTGACTGCAATTAGCCATGAGGGTTGTAGATGGTGGTTGTGAACCCAATCATTACGTCTGTTCCAAATATTCCATAAAACGGTAAGGAAGAGACTAAATTTATCAGAGGAAATTGTAGAGGCTGCCTCCTCTAACCATTGTAAGGGTGTAGGAGCTAAACTCTTATAGAGAGAGATAGGAATACCGCTAATTTGGAGGGCTTCAGCTGCCCCAGGGCAGTCACGAAGCGCATGAAGAATCGATTCCGATTGATTACCATAGATAGAGCAGAGCCCCGAGCTAGGGGAGAAAGCTTGCATTTTAGAACCAACTGGTAGAGCATCAGATGCCATACGCCAGCCAAAAGTTTTAACTTTGGGTAAAGCTTTGATTTTGGATAAAAATTTCCAAAACCGAGTAGGTGGCGAAGGTTGGGATAGAGAGCGTTGTAAGAAAATATATCCAGAGCGAACTGAGTAGATACCCGAGTCATTGGGAGACCATAAGATTGAATCCCGTTGATCATTTATGATGGGGATACGGAGAATGGCGTCGGCATCAATTGGAGTGAAGTAATTGGTTAACTTTACTGTATCCCAGACAGTTTGGTTGCGGATCATGAAATCCCGACATCGAATGTGAAATTCATCGGAAATTTCATAATCCCCAGTTAGCTCAATCGGGGAAGACCCACCCCATATATCTTTGTGTATTCTGATGTTACTGTTTATACCAGGGCGATGAAGAAAGCCAGGGAAAAGGCGCTGAAGAGCATTATATATACCTTGCCAGGCAAAGGAGCCCCTACTAGGTTTCGGTGCATCCAGGATGTTGCCTGCAGGAAAATATTTAGATCGGTATATTTGTCCTAATAAGGATTCTGGTTCACAAATTAGTTTCCAGATTTGCTTACCCAAGAGAGCGATATTGAAATCGTGTAGGTCCTTGAAACCCATGCCACCAGCGGATTTGGGTAAACATATACGATTCCACGGTAACATGTGCCAACCTTTTTTGTTGGATTTACCAGTCCACCAGTATTGGCGGATTGATGTAGTCATGTCATCGATGATATTGTGTGGTAGAAGATAGCAAGACATTACATATTGTGGTAGAGATTGTAAAACAACTTTGATGAAAATCTCTCTACCACTAAAGGATAAAAGGTGTTTGTCCCAGCTAGAGAGGCGATCATGTACTTTATCTCGTACAAAACCTAATGATTCAGTTTTATTTTTCCCTATTAGTAGCGGGATGCCTAGGTATACTCCGGGGTTAGAAACTTCACGTACTTGTAAAAGGCTATTGATTGCATTTCTTGTTGCAGAAGGTGTACGTGGGTTATAGAAAATTGTTGATTTCTCAAAATTTATTGCTTGACCAGATGCATTAGCATATACTTGAAGAGCATTTTTCAGAAGGGATGCTTCAGATTGATTGGTATTTATAAATACCATACAATCATCAGCAAAAGGAGGTGGTTAACTTTGGGCCCATGTTTACATGCGCCTAGACCTGGAAGTATATTAGTTTGTTGAGCAGCAGCTAAGTAAGCCGAGAGGCCTTGAGTACAGAATAGGAAAAGAAAAGGGGATAGAGGATCCCCCTGACGAAGACCACGTTGAGGTTGAAAGATGGGTGAAAAGGAATTATTAATTTTAATTGAGAAAGAGACTGTGGATATACAACGCATTATAAGCTCAATCCAGCCGGATGCAAAGCCCATTCGTGTCATAACGTTTGCAAGGAAAGACCATTCTACTCTATCGAAAGCTTTTTCCATGTCAAGCTTGAGAGCAGCTCCTTGCGAGGATTTAGTCGCACCGGAGTTAATATTGTGAATAATTTCATGCGCAACAAGGATGTTGTCAGAAATGTTGCGTCCCTGAACAAAGGCAGCTTGATTAGGGCTAATACAAAGAGGTATAGCCTGTTTCATTCTATTTACAATTGTTTTGGCAACTATTTTATAGAGAACAGTGCAAAGGCTGATTGGTCTGAGTTGCTTCATAGATGTTGGATCCTTTACTTTGGGTATTAGCACCAATATAGTTTTGTTAACTAAGGCCATATCAGCGTTTCCATTTAATAGGTCCATACAAAGATTAAGAACATCGTCTCCAACTGTGTCCCAGTGTTGTCGAAAGAAACTACTAGGTAGACCGTCGGCACCAGGTGCCTTCCTAGGGTCAATATCTTTAAAGGCATGGAGAATTTCTTCTCTGGTGAACAGCTTGAGAAGGTTGTCGTTCATTGAAGAATTGATGGAGGGGTGGATTTTGTTAAGAATGATATCCGAGAATTGGGGATTAGAGGTTGTAAACAGGTTTTGGAAATAATTCGAAGCGATATCCATAATTTCAGATTCAGAAGTGCACCAATTGGAGTTGGCATCCAAAAGACCTATGATTGAATTTTTCTTATTTCGATTAGAAGCTCTGGCATGGAAGAATTTGGTGTTTTTGTCTCCTTGGGATAGCCAAAGAGTTCGAGATCTTTGAGCCCAATAAGTTTCTTGTTCTGTTAAGAGTTTATTTAATTCCGTTCGATAGTTTAAGTAGGTTTGTTTATTTGTGGCTGTTAAGGGACGGTAGAGTAGTTTGTTATTTTTTTTGGTAAGGAATTTAATACGTCCTGTTGTTTTTAAGCATTGTTGGTTTTGCCAATCATCTAAGTATGTTCCTACCGCTTTGATTTTATTGATGGTTGTTCCGGGGGTATCGGCCCACACCCTTTTGATTGTTTGGATGTTGTCTTTATTATTAGCCCAACAACTTTCAAATCTGAAATTCTTAGGGGTTTGTGTTTTGGATGTAATAGTTGGTTTATCAAATTCAAGAAGAAGGAAACAATGGTCGGATTTTGCGACATATTCCGTAGTTATACGATGAGTAGGGTAGAGATCTTTCCAAGCGTAATTAGCAATAAAACGGTCTAGTCGTTCATGAATTACCGGGGTTAAGGGACCTACTTTTGTCCATGTAAACCAACCCGAAGTTGGTTTGCAATCGAATAGGTTGTTTCGAATTAAACAATTTCGGAAATTTTTGATTTGGGATCTAGCTCTACGGGGACCCCCTTGTTTTTCTGAATCTGTTAGAATCTCATTGAGATCTCCTCCGATAAGCCAAGGTTTATCTTTAGTAGAAGTGTATAAGGAATCAATTAATTCCCATGTTTTATATTTTTGGCTAGTTTCCGAAAATCCATGCATTCCAGTGAAAATCATAGTGCAGTTATTCTTTGTAATTTGAATGTGAATATAACGCAGCGAATAGGAAATTAAACTTATATTAATATCGTTTGCGGCGAATAAAGAAATTCCGGAACACCCTTCCGAGGGGGGGATAGAAATAATGTCTAGCATACCTAATGAAAGACATAAGCGGTTACATTCCGCATTATTTAACTTAGTTTCGCATAAGAAGATAATATCGGGGTTGGTACGTTGGACATAGGCTCTGAGATGTTGAACTGTCGGTGCTTGTCCAAGGCCCTGACAGTTCCAGTAGAGGATCCTCATTTTGCTCGGCGGGGCTGGGAATCAGCCGCCGCCGGAGAGTTTTTAGAGCTGCTCATCCCAGCTTTTGGAGTAGATCCTGATTGTTTGGATTTTTTCGGCGGGAGCGATACTTGTATTGGGGAGCGGCGTTTCATGCCTCGGTTAGTTTGGGGTGGTGCAGGTGCTGGTGCGGGTGCTGGAACAGGAACAGGTGCAGGGGCTGCATCATTTGGGTAAGTTTTAAGCAACCACTGATTAAAGTCATTGAAAAATGTATCAGTGGGTTTAGAAGGCTTACTCGATTCAGAGTCAAATTTTTTGATTTGTTCGGCAGTAGGGCTGGGAACACCATAATCATCATTGGTTTCCCAATCATCATCAGAACCATCTTCCGGAATGGGATAGATGGTGTTCAGGGGCTGAGGCACAAGGGGAGCTTTTTGTTTCGGATCAGCAGCAGGGGGGTCATTGACCGTATTGGGGCCTTCATCCATGGTCATGTCGACATTTTGGGCTTCTTCGGTTACTTGTTCCGTAAATGAGGCGGCGTCGCCTTCATTTAGAGAGCCTTTATTTTGAAAAAAGAGAATTATTAGGGACTTGTGACTATTTGTAAAAAGGATGATGAATGAGTAAAGAGAATTACCCATATTGTTCTGGTCGTTAGGAGGAGCTGTAGGATTGACCGGGACAGCTGGGTTATTCGTCGGATTTACTAAGAGAAAATTAGAGGGTAAGAAATTTGATAGAAAGTTTGATAAAGGAGAATAAATAAAAACAGTTGTAATTATAAAAGTTGAAAAAAATATACCATTCACTGGAGGGATGTTTGGAATCAGATTCGGTTCTACATTTCGGATACGCCCCCGAATTCCAACTGGGCGACGTCTAGGAGGAAGATAACGGAGCCATTCTCCGTATTGCAATTTGTTGGGATCGATTGAAGATCTGATAGGACAATTCTCCAAGGTATGACTGATGATACCACAGCCAGGGCAAAGAATTTGAAGTCTTTCATACTGAAGGCGGCACATAATTGTGTTTTCACCGGAACCAATAAATACAAATCAGGTGACAGGTCTTGTGATATTGAGGAAGATTTCAACTCGAAGGAATTTCACCATATTCCAATCAACTTGGCGGGTATCTGTTCGGAGAACATTGCCCACCATCGAGCCTAAAGCGTGTCCCACCAGATGGGAACTTTCTATATCAGCAAAGAGTGAATCAGGAAGGGAGAAGATTCTGATCCAGATTTTCATTGTGTTGAAGTTGTAGTCGGTTAAGGATTTGGCTGGAACATATTCGGTGACTGCAAGCCATTCGTCCTTGTAAAGCCAAGGTCCGCGGTTGATAATTTCATAGTAATTCTTGACTTCCTTAAACTTGATCTTGATGAAATTATCTTGTATCACTGAGATGGATATAACTTCGTTGGGTTTCCAGATACCTTCAAAGGCATTGATAACAGCAGAAATATCTATGGGTTTGGACGATATAAAGCGACCAATAACAATGAGTTTGGGATCTTCCTTGACGAAGTCGAAATTAGGAGTGTAAAGTAGTTTCGATTCTTCATTTGTGAGGCTGATCGAATTGAGTTGGGGGATTGAAGAGGATGAGGCCATTGGGGAGTTTGAAGGATGTGAATAGTACGATTGAGATAATAGGTGTGGTGGGATGATGTAATTGTGTTGTGGGTTTATAAAGAAGACGAGAATAGTTAAGAGGTTTGAGATATGGAAAGTGGAACGTAATGTATTCAGAGAAATTATTGACCAGAGTAAAAAGGGGGGACTGATAGTGTCAAAAGGTAATTTAATTAAGGTAGTTGCCTTAATTGAAATAATAGACTTAAAAAGAAAATAAAATCTAGGAGTAATTAAAGGAAAATATCTAAAAGAGATTTGATTTAAGAAGGGAAAGGACAGAGTGGCTTTAGTAAAATAAGGGAATAATTTAATAATGAAGTATTTAAAGAGGTGATTAATTTTGAAAGGCGTAGTTAAAGGAGAATAAAAAGAGTAACTGTTGGGATATATTGTAATTATTAGTATTGATGAAGCAAAATAAAAGGTATAGATTGAGGAGGTAGATTTTAGGAATAAAGTTAATATTAATAGATGGAATAAATACGGAAAGATGACGTTAACGTTGACTGTATATAAGGCTTTATTATAGGAAAATTTATGAGATATTAAATATGCAAATAAAAATAAAAGGGATATTTTGAATGCCAAGCTGGAAGAAAATTTATGTCGGCGTATTAAATAGGGGATAAAGGATAAAGAATAATTAATTGAATTATTGAAATTTGAATACTTTATGAGATAGCGAATAATTATTGAAAAAGTTGAACTGAATATTTGGAAAATTTTTAAGAGATTAATAAATTTTTTAAATAAAAAGCATCTATTTAGTAGTAAATTAAGAGGATCCCAAGTGTGGGCTTGTAATGTTTCACCTAGAAAGGTGTAGTGGGAAAAGAGTTTTTCCGAATATTTCAGCAGATAACGTAAGTTGAGATAGTAACAAGAATCTAACAGGGAAAATAAAGCATACATGGCAGATATAATGCATAGTAGAGAACATATAAAAGCATGGTAAAAAAGAAAGAAAAGCAGGAAAGGAAATAGGCAATAAAAAATTACAGACCCATGGAAGAAAGGAAGCGGGGATAAGAAAATTATTACAAACCAAAAGAGCAAAGAAAAAATAAAGGGGGGAATGCAATTGAATTTAATTATAATTGAAATTAACCGTGGTTTAGTAGGAGAATAGATGTCCCAACTTTCCTTTAGCTCGTGCTTAGTAATTTGTATAATGGTTGCACTTGTTGTTGCGTATCGATAAAGCCTATAATAAGAACCGAAGAAAGAACAAATGCAAAGAGTTAAAGACCAGCGATTGATAGTACAATATGAACATGATAAAGGAGAAAGTACAAAGGTATAGGTAAAGTTTAGACTAGACACAGAATGAAAAGGCATAGATGTGATAGTGTTAATGATACAGGCTTTACACAATAGTGCATGACACCGATTAATCCAAGAGGTTAGAATTATCTGGTTATATATAGGTGATATCCAGAAAGAAAATATGACATTTATATTAGAATAATTTTCCAGGAATGTGATCGAAAATGCAAGCATGACTGAATGAATGGAGACTGTAGTAAAGAATGCAGAAACAAGGATAACAGTGTATGTTTTAGAACAATTATAAAAGTTACTTTTAAGAGGTAATTTAACAGCATATATTATAAAAGTAACCAGAATATTAGTGTACATTGTAGATTGGAATGATAATATTTTTATGAATTTTAAAGGTGAGACAGTATCGTGGATCATAGGATATATATATTTTTGAGTTGTTTTAATAGGTAAATAATAAAGAAATTTACAGAGAGCAGTAATAAAAGAAAAAGAATAATTATATTTTAATATATATAAATTATCAGAATACAGTTTATCTTTTAGATAATACAGATTTTGTATTATATTTTTAATCGAAAAATATCCCATTGAGTGGGCTGGTAGTTGTTTCCCTAAAAGGGCTGGTTTTTTGAGATAGGTAATAGATAAACGAGATATACATAAGGAATCATAATTAATTTCCAGAAGGCAGAACAAAAGATAGGTATGCAAGCAAAGGTTAGGCCATATGATTAAGAGGGATAGATAAAGCATTTCGAAAAGATGCATGATGTATTTACTGAGATATAAGACAAACAAAGGGTTGTAAAAAAAGAGAAATGAGATGCACGTATGTACAAAATCAAACCTTAGAGAAGAAAGACGAACAATGCATACTACCCCAAGGGAAGAGATGACAAAGTTATCCTGTTGACATAACAAAGGGAAAAAACTTAAAAAGAAATATAGCAAAGAAAGGGGGAATATAGCAAAGAAAGGGGGAGCATTCCTTCGCGACGTAATAATTTTCTTGTTTTTCGGACGAGCGGGTCTAAATGGGCCGTAAAATGGACCGGTTGGACTTTTAACTGAGTAAAAAGTACAAAAATTGAGTTTTTGCAATATAATCGTGTTGAAAAGATCGTAATCAATTATATGAACTCCTAAAATTTGATTAAAACCTGTTTTTCAGTCATTTTTGAAGAGGTTTCGGGCGAGCGGGTCTAAATGGGCCGTAAAATGGACCCATTGGACTCTTAACTGAGTAAAAAATACCGAATTTGAGGTTTTGCAATATAATTTTGTTGAAAAGCTCGTAATCAATTATATGAAATCCTAAAATTTGATCAAAACTTGTTTTCGATCCTTTTTGTAGAGGTTTCGGACGAGCGGGTCTAAATGGGCCTTAAAATGGACCCGTTGAACTTATAACTGCTAAAAAAGAACATAAATTGAATTTTTGCAATACTATCGTGTTGAAAAGATCGTAATCAGATATATGAACTCCTAAAATTTGATTAAAACTTGTTTTTCAGTCATTTTTTAAGAGGTTTCGGGCGAGCGGGTCTAAATGGGCCGTAAAATGGACCCGTTGGACTTTTAACTGAGTAAAATGTACAAAAATTGTGTTTTTGCAATATAATCGTATTGAAAAGATCGTAATCAATTATATGAACTCCTAAAATTTGACTAAAACTTGTTTTTCAGTAATTTTTGAAGAGGTTTCGGGAAGCGGGTCTAAATGGGCTGTAAAATGGACCCGTTGGACTTTTAACTGAGTAAAAAATTATCGAATTTGAGTTTTTGCAATATAATCTTTTTGAAAAGCTCGTAATCAATTATATGAAATCCTAAAATTGGATCAAAACTTGTTTTTCGGTCCTTTTTGTAGAGGTTTCGGACGAGCGGGTCTAAACGGGCCTTAAAATGGACCCGTTGAACTTATAACTGCGTAAAAACAACAGAAATTGAATTTTTGCAATACAATAGTGTTGAAAAGCTCGTAATCAACGATATGAACTCTTAAGTTTTGATTAAAACTTGTTTTGCGGTCTTTTTTGTAGAGGTTTCGGACGAGCGGCTCTAAATGGGTCGTAAAATGGACCCGTTGGACTTTTAACTGTGTAAAAAGTACAAAAATTGAGTTTTTTCAATATAATCGTGTTGAAAAGATCGTAATCAATGATATGAAGTCCTAAAATTAATTTAAAACTTTTTTTCGGTCATTTTTGAAGAGATTTCGGTGAGCGGGTCTAAATGGGCCGTAAATTGGACCCGTTGGACTTTTAACTGAGTAAAAAATACCGAATTTGAGTTTTTGAAATATAATCTTGTTGAAAAGCTCGTAATCAATTATATGAACTCATAAATTTTGATCAAAACTTGTTTTTCAGTCATTTTTGAAGAGGTTTCGGGCGAGCGAATCTAAATGGGCCGCAAAATGGACCCGTTGGACTTTTAACTGAGTAAAAAATTATCGAATTTGAGTTTTTGCAATATAATCTTTTTGAAAAGCTCGTAATCAATTATATGAAATCCTAAAATTGGATCAAAACTTGTTTTTCGGTCCTTTTTGTAGAGGTTTCGGACGAGCGGGTCTAAATAGGCCTTAAAATGGACCCGTTGAACTTATAACTGCGTAAAAACAACAGAAATTGAATTTTTGCAATACAATAGTGTTGAAAAGCTCGTAATCAACGATATGAACTCTAAAGTTTTGATTAAAACTTGTTTTGCGGTCCTCTTTGTAGAGGTTTCGGACGAGCGGGTCTAAATGGGCCGTAAAATGGACCGGTTGGACTTTTAACTGAGTAAAAAGTACAAAAATTGAGTTTTTGCAATATAATCGTGTTGAAAAGATCGTAATCAATTATATGAACTCCTAAAATTTGATTAAAACCTGTTTTTCAGTCATTTTTGAAGAGGTTTCGGGCGAGCGGGTCTAAATGGGCCGTAAAATGGACCCATTGGACTCTTAACTGAGTAAAAAATACCGAATTTGAGGTTTTGCAATATAATTTTGTTGAAAAGCTCGTAATCAATTATATGAAATCCTAAAATTTGATCAAAACTTGTTTTCGATCCTTTTTGTAGAGGTTTCGGACGAGCGGGTTTAAATGGGCCTTAAAATGGACCCGTTGAACTTATAACTGCTAAAAAAGAACATAAATTGAATTTTTGCAATACTATCGTGTTGAAAAGATCGTAATCAGATATATGAACTCCTAAAATTTGATTAAAACTTGTTTTTCAGTCATTTTTTAAGAGGTTTCGGGCGAGCGGGTCTAAATGGGCCGTAAAATGGACCCGTTGGACTTTTAACTGAGTAAAATGTACAAAAATTGTGTTTTTGCAATATAATCGTATTGAAAAGATCGTAATCAATTATATGAACTCCTAAAATTTGACTAAAACTTGTTTTTCAGTAATTTTTGAAGAGGTTTCGGGAAGCGGGTCTAAATGGGCTGTAAAATGGACCCGTTGGACTTTTAACTGAGTAAAAAATTATCGAATTTGAGTTTTTGCAATATAATCTTTTTGAAAAGCTCGTAATCAATTATATGAAATCCTAAAATTGGATCAAAACTTGTTTTTCGGTCCTTTTTGTAGAGGTTTCGGACGAGCGGGTCTAAACGGGCCTTAAAATGGACCCGTTGAACTTATAACTGCGTAAAAACAACAGAAATTGAATTTTTGCAATACAATAGTGTTGAAAAGCTCGTAATCAACGATATGAACTCTTAAGTTTTGATTAAAACTTGTTTTGCGGTCTTTTTTGTAGAGGTTTCGGACGAGCGGGTCTAAATGGGTCGTAAAATGGACCCGTTGGACTTTTAACTGTGTAAAAAGTACAAAAATTGAGTTTTTTCAATATAATCGTGTTGAAAAGATCGTAATCAATGATATGAAGTACTAAAATTAATTTAAAACTTTTTTTCGGTCATTTTTGAAGAGATTTCGGTGAGCGGGTCTAAATGGGCCGTAAATTGGACCCGTTGGACTTTTAACTGAGTAAAAAATACCGAATTTGAGTTTTTGAAATATAATCTTGTTGAAAAGCTCGTAATCAATTATATGAACTCATAAATTTTGATCAAAACTTGTTTTTCAGTCATTTTTGAAGAGGTTTCGGGCGAGCGAATCTAAATGGGCCGCAAAATGGACCCGTTGGACTTTTAACTGAGTAAAAAATTATCGAATTTGAGTTTTTGCAATATAATCTTTTTGAAAAGCTCGTAATCAATTATATGAAATCCTAAAATTGGATCAAAACTTGTTTTTCGGTCCTTTTTGTACAGGTTTCGGACGAGCGGGTCTAAATAGGCCTTAAAATGGACCCGTTGAACTTATAACTGCGTAAAAACAACAGAAATTGAATTTTTGCAATACAATAGTGTTGAAAAGCTCGTAATCAACGATATGAACTCTAAAGTTTTGATTAAAACTTGTTTTGCGGTCCTCTTTGTAGAGGTTTCGGACGAGCGGGTCTAAATGGGCCGTAAAATGGACCCGTTGGACTTTTAACTGAGTAAAAAGTACAAAAATTGAGTTTTTGCAATATAATCGTGTTGAAAAGATCGTAATCAATTATATGAACTCCTAAAATTTGATTAAAACCTGTTTTTCAGTCATTTTTGAAGAGGTTTCGGGCGAGCGGGTCTAAATGGGCCGTAAAATGGACCCATTGGACTCTTAACTGAGTAAAAAATACCGAATTTGAGGTTTTGCAATATAATTTTGTTGAAAAGCTCGTAATCAATTATATGAAATCCTAAAATTTGATCAAAACTTGTTTTCGATCCTTTTTGTAGAGGTTTCGGACGAGCGGGTCTAAATGGGCCTTAAAATGGACCCGTTGAACTTATAACTGCTAAAAAAGAACATAAATTGAATTTTTGCAATACTATCGTGTTGAAAAGATCGTAATCAGATATATGAACTCCTAAAATTTGATTAAAACTTGTTTTTCAGTCATTTTTTAAGAGGTTTCGGGCGAGCGGGTCTAAATGGGCCGTAAAATGGACCCGTTGGACTTTTAACTGAGTAAAATGTACAAAAATTGTGTTTTTGCAATATAATCGTATTGAAAAGATCGTAATCAATTATATGAACTCCTAAAATTTGACTAAAACTTGTTTTTCAGTAATTTTTGAAGAGGTTTCGGGAAGCGGGTCTAAATGGGCTGTAAAATGGACCCGTTGGACTTTTAACTGAGTAAAAAATTATCGAATTTGAGTTTTTGCAATATAATCTTTTTGAAAAGCTCGTAATCAATTATATGAAATCCTAAAATTGGATCAAAACTTGTTTTTCGGTCCTTTTTGTAGAGGTTTCGGACGAGCGGGTCTAAACGGGCCTTAAAATGGACCCGTTGAACTTATAACTGCGTAAAAACAACAGAAATTGAATTTTTGCAATACAATAGTGTTGAAAAGCTCGTAATCAACGATATGAACTCTTAAGTTTTGATTAAAACTTGTTTTGCGGTCTTTTTTGTAGAGGTTTCGGACGAGCGGGTCTAAATGGGTCGTAAAATGGACCCGTTGGACTTTTAACTGTGTAAAAAGTACAAAAATTGAGTTTTTTCAATATAATCGTGTTGAAAAGATCGTAATCAGTGATATGAAGTCCTAAAATTAATTTAAAACTTTTTTTCGGTCATTTTTGAAGAGATTTCGGTGAGCGGGTCTAAATGGGCCGTAAATTGGACCCGTTGGACTTTTAACTGAGTAAAAAATACCGAATTTGAGTTTTTGAAATATAATCTTGTTGAAAAGCTCGTAATCAATTATATGAACTCATAAATTTTGATCAAAACTTGTTTTTCAGTCATTTTTGAAGAGGTTTCGGGCGAGCGAATCTAAATGGGCCGCAAAATGGACCCTTTGGACTTTTAACTGAGTAAAAAATTATCGAATTTGAGTTTTTGCAATATAATCTTTTTGAAAAGCTCGTAATCAATTATATGAAATCCTAAAATTGGATCAAAACTTGTTTTTCGGTCCTTTTTGTACAGGTTTCGGACGAGCGGGTCTAAATAGGCCTTAAAATGGACCCGTTGAACTTATAACTGCGTAAAAACAACAGAAATTGAATTTTTGCAATACAATAGTGTTGAAAAGCTCGTAATCAACGATATGAACTCTAAAGTTTTGATTAAAACTTGTTTTGCGGTCCTCTTTGTAGAGGTTTCGGACGAGCGGGTCTAAATGGGCCGTAAAATGGACCCGTTGGACTTTTAACTGAGTAAAAAGTACAAAAATTGAGTTTTTGCAATGTAATCGTGTTGAAAAGATCGTAATCAATTATATGAACTCCTAAAATTTGATTAAAACTTGTTTTGCGGTCCTTTTTGTAGAGGTTTCGGGCGAGCTGGTCTAAATGGGCCGTAAAATGGACCCGTTGGACTTTTAACTGAGTAAAATGTACAAAAATTGAGTTTTTGCAATATAATCGTGTTGAAAAGATCGTAATCATTTATATAATCTAGTTGAAAAGCTCGTAATCAGTTATATGAACACCTAAAATTTGATCAAAACTTGTTTTTTGGTCCTTTTTGTAGAGGTTTCGGACGAGCGGGTCTAAATGTGCCTTAAAATGGACCCGTTGAACTTATAACTGCGTAAAAAGAACAAAAATTGAATTTTTGCAATAAAATAGTGTTGAAAAGCTCGTAATCAATGATATGAACCCTTAAGTTTTGATTAAAACTTATTTTGCGGTCCTCTTTGTAGAGGTTTCGGACGAGCGGGTCTAAATGGGCCGTAAAAGGGACCCGTTGGACTTTTAATTGAGTAAAAAGTACAAAAATTGAGTTTTTGCAATATAATTGTGTTGAAAAGATCGTAATCAATGATATGAAGTCCTAAAATTTGATTAAAACTTGTTTTTCGGTCATTTATGAAGAGGTTTCGGGCGAGCGGGTATAAATGGGCCGTAAAATGGACCCGTTGGACTTTTAACTGAGTAAAAAATACCGAATTTGTGTTTTTGCAATATAATCTTGTTGAAAAGATCGTAATCATTTATATGAACTCCTAAAATTTGATTAAAACCTGTTTTTCAGTCATATTTGAAGAGGTTTCGGGCGAGCGGATCTAAATGGGCCGTAAAATGGACCCGTTGGACTTTTAACTAAGTAAAAAATACCGAATTTGAGTTTTTAATATAATCTTTTTGAAAAGCTCGTAATCAATTATATGAACTCGTAAAATTGGATCAAGACTTGTTTTTCGATCCTTTTTGTAGAGGTTTCGGATGAGCGGGTCTAAATGTGCCTTAAAATGGACCCGTTGAACTTATAATTGCGTAAAAAGAACAAAAATTGAATTTTTGCAATAAAATAGTGTTGAAAAGCTCGTAATAAATGATATGAACTCTTAAGTTTTGATTAAAACTTGTTTTACGGTCCTTTTTGTAGAGGTTTCGGACGAACGGGTCTAAATGGGCTGTAAAATGGACCGGTTGGACTTTTAACTGAGTAAAAAGTACAAAAATTGAGTTTTTGCAATATAATCGTGTTGAAAAGATCGTAATCAATTATATGAACTCCTAAAATTTGATTAAAACTTGTTTTTAGTCATTTTTGAAGAGCTTTCGGGCGAGCGGGTCTAAATGGGCCGTAAAATGGACCTGTTGGACTTTCAACTGAGTAAAAAATACCAAATTTGAGTTTTTGCAATATAATCTTGTTGAAAAGCTCGTAATCAATTTTATGAACTCCTAAAATTGGATCAAAACTTGTTTTTCGGTCCTTTTTGTAGAGGTTTCGGACGAGCGGGTCTAAATGGGCCTTAAAATGGACCCGTTGAACTTATAACTGCGTAAAAACAACAGAAATTGAATTTTTGCAATACAATAGTGTTGAAAAGCTCGTAATCAACGATATGAACTCTTAAGTTTTGATTAAAACTTGTTTTGCGGTCCTTTTTGTAGAGGTTTCGGACGAGCGGGTCTAAATGGTTCGTAAAATGGACCCGTTGGAATTTTAACTGAGTAAAAAGTACAAAAATTGAGTTTTTGCAATATAATCGTATTGAAAAGATCGTAACCAATAATATGAAGTCCTAAAATTAATTTAAAACTTTTTTTCGGTCATTTTTGAAGAGGTTTCGGGCGAGCGGGTCTAAATGGGCCGTAAATTGGACCCGCTGGACTTTTAACTGAGTAAAAAATACCGAATTTGAGTTTTTGAAATATAATCTTGTTGAAAAGCTCGTAATCAATTATATGAACTCCTAAATTTTGATCAAAACTTGTTTTTCAATCATTTTTGAAGAGGTTTCGGACGAGCGGGTCTAAATGGGCCTTAAAATGGACCCGTTGAACTTATAACTGCGTAAAAAGAACATAAATTAAATTTTTGCAATACAATCGTGTTGAAAAGATCGTAATCAGTTATATGAACTCCTAAAATTTGATTAAAACTTGGTTAAAGTCATTTTTGAAGAGGTTTCGAGCGAGCGGGTCTAAATGGGCCGTAAAATGGACCCGTTGGACTTTTAACTGAGTAAAAAGTACAAAAATTGAGTTTTTGCAATATAATCGTGTTGAAAAGATCGTAATCAATTATATGAACTCCTAAAATTTGATTAAAACTTGTTTTTCAGTCATTTTTGAAGAGGTTTCGGCGAACGGGTCTAAATGGGCCGTAAAATGGACCCGTTGGACTTTTAACTGAGTAAAAAATACCAAATTTGAGTTTTTGCAATATAATCTTGTTGAAAAGCTCGTAATCAATTATATGAACTCCTAAAATTGGATCAAAACTTGTTTTTCGGTCCTTTTGTAGAGGTTTCGGGCGAGCGGGTCTAAATGGGCTTTAAAATGGACCCGTTGAACTTATAATTGCGTAAAAAGAACAGAAATTGAATTTTTGCAATACAATAGTGTTGAAAAGCTCGTAATCAACGATATGAACTCTTAAGTTTTGATTAAAACTTGTTTTGCGGTCCTTTTTGTAAAGGTTTCGGACGAGCAGGTCTAAATGGGCCGTAAAATTGACCCGTTGGACTTTTAACTGAGTAAAAAATACAGAAATTGAGTTTTTGCAATATAATCATGTTGAAATGATCATAATAAATTATATGAACTCCTAAAATTTGATCAAAACTTGTTTTTCAGTCATTTTTGAGAGGTTTCGGGCGAGCAGGTCTAAATGGGCCGTAAAATTGACCCGTTGGACTTTTAACTGAGTAAAAAATACAGAAATTGACTTTTTGCAATATAATCTTGTTGAAAAGCTCGTAATCAATTATATAAACTCCTAAAATTGGATCAAAACTTGTTTTTCGGTCCTTTTTGTAGAGTTTTCGAACGAGCGGGTCTAAATAGGCCGTAAAATGGACCCGTTGGACTTTTAACTGAGTAAAAATACCGAATTCGACTTTTTGCAATATAATCTAGTTGAAAAGCTCGTAATCAATTATATAAACTCCTAAAATTGGATCAAAACTTGTTTTTCGGTCCTTTTTGTAGAGTTTTCGAACGAGCGGGTCTAAATGGGCCGTAAAATGGACCCGTTGGACTTTAAACTGAGTAAAAATACCGAATTTGAGATTTTGCAATATAATCTTGTTGAAAAGCTCGTAATCTATTATATGAACTCCTAAAATTGGATCAAAACTTGTTTTTCGGTCCATTTTGTAGAGGTTTCGGACGAGCGGGTCTAAATGGGCCTTAAAATGGACTCGTTGAACTTATAACTGTGTAAAAAGAACAGAAATTGAATTTTTGCAATACAATAGTGTTGAAAAGCTCGTAATCAACGATATAAACTCTTAAGTTTTGATTAAAACTTGTTTTGTGGTCCTTTTTGTAGAGGTTTCGGACGAACGAATCTAAATGGGCCGTAAAATGGACCAGTTGGCTTTTTAACTGAGTAAAAAGTACAAAAAATGAGTTTTTGCAATATAATCGTGCTGAAAAGATCGTAATCAATTATATGAACTCCTAAAATTTGTTTAAAACTTGTTTTTCTGTCATTTTTTAAGAGATTTCGTGCGAGCGGGTCTAAATGGGTCGTAAAATGGACCCGTTGGACTTTTAACTGAGTAAAAAATACCGAATTTGAGTTTTTGCAATATAATCTTGTTGAAAAGCTCGTAATTAATTATATGAACTCCTAAAATTGGATCAAAACTTGTTTTTCGGTTCTTTTTGTAGAGGTTTCGGACGAGCGGGTCTAAATGGGCCTTAAAATGGACCCGTTGAACTTATAACTGCGTAAAAAGAATAGAAATTGAATTTTTGCAATACAATAGTGTTGAAAAGCTCGTAATCAACGATATGAACTCTTACGTTTTGATTAAAACTTGTTTTGATGTCCTTTTTGTAGAGGTTTCGGACGAGCGGGTCTAAATGGGCCGTAAAATGGACCCGTTGGACTTTTAACTGAGTAAAAAGTACAAAAATTGAGTTTTTGCAATATAATCGTGTTGAAAAGATCGTAATCAATGATATGAAGTCCTAAAATTTGATTAAAACATGTTTTTCGGTCATTTTTAAGAGGTTTCGGGCTAGCGGGTCTAAATGGGCCGTAAAATAGACTCGTTGTACTTTTTTTGTTGAAGAAAAGGCCTCATTAAAAACCCCTACTAATGTCCTTCAAGCAGAGCTAGAGGACCCTAAAAAGGGTAAAAGAGTGCCTAAGTTTTATTATATCATAGAGAAATTTGATACAAGATGATTGATACATGTAGGAATGTCAAAATTAAAAGACATGGAAGACATAGAACTCAGCGAATAAGTAGCAAAAATATGGGCCACATGATTTGCCTCACGGCGTACAAAAGAAACAGAAGATGAATCAAAAGCATGAAGAGACTCTCGAATCTGGTGAAGAAGAGGTTCCAAAGTAGAAAGGTTCAGTCCTGGATTGTTGATCCTATTTGCAAGAGAAACACAGTCAGTTTCAAGCAAGATCCGATTCCATCCTTGAGATCGGGTGAAGGTGATTCCTGCAAGAAGGCTTTCACCTTCACAAGTAACTGCATCCAAGCAGCTACCAAGCGGAAAAGCAAGGCCACCCACAACTGCACCTGTAGAATCACGTGCCACGGCGCCAACAACCGCTGCACGAGTTGAGGGATTAAAAGCCCCATCCACATTTATTTTTATATGATTAGGTGGAGGAGGGTTCCAGCATGGAGGAGAAAGGATAGAGGGCGTTGGGGTGGAAGAAGAAGAGGCATTACAGAAGTCGTCATGTAAGCTAATGGAGTTAACGGCAATAAGCCATGGTGGTTGTAGATGGTGATTATGAACCCAGTCGTTACGTCTATTCCAGACGTTCCAAATAGTTGTGAGGAAGAGGCCAAACTTGTCGGAGGATAGAAGGTGGGCAGTTTCCTCCAACCATTGTAATGGGGTAATAGCCAAGCTCCTAGAAAGAGTTATGGGAATACCAGATAGCTGAAGGGCTTCAGAGGCCCCAGCACAATCACGAAGAGCATGGAGAATGGACTCCGAGTGGGCTCCACAGATAGGACAAGGCCCCGAAGTTGGTGAAAAAACTTGCATTTTGGAGCCAACTGGTAGAGCATCAGACGCCATACGCCATCCAAAAGTTTTGACCTTAGGTAAGGCCTTTACTTTGGACAGAAATTTCCAAAAGCGTGTAGGTGACGTATGTGGGTACGTAGAACATTGTAAAAAAAGATAACCAGAGCGGACCGAGTAAATACCCGAATCATTAGGAGACCAAAGAATAAAATCACGGTGATCATTTATGATTGGTATACGGAGAATGGCAGTGGCGTCAGTTGGGTTAAAATAACTTCGGATCTTTTCAGGGTCCCAAGCAGTTTGATTACGAAGCATGAAATCGCGGCATCGAATATGAACTTCATCCGAGATTTCGTAATCCCCAGTAAGGGTAATAGGGGAAGGACCGCCCCAGATGTCTTTGTGCACTCTGATATTACTGTTAATACCTGGACGATGTAGGAAGCCTGGAAAGAGACGTTGTAGAGCATTATACATACCTTGCCATGCAAAGGAGCCTCGGTTGGGTCTAGAGGCATCGAGAATATTCCCAGAAGGAAAGTATTTAGCACGATATATTTGGCCCAATAAAGAATCTGGTTCACAAATGAGTCTCCATAATTGCTTACCCAAGAGAGCAACATTGAAGTCATGTAAATCCTTAAACCACATACCTCCGGCGGCCTTAGGTAAACAAACATGATTCCAAGGAAGCATATGCCATCCTTTTTTATTGGATTTGCCAGTCCACCAATATTGCCGGATTGCTGAGGTCATATCGTCAATAATGTTTTGTGGAAGAAGATAACAAGACATAACATATTGAGGTAGAGATTGTAGGACTGCTTTAATGAAAATCTCCCGACCACTAAAAGACAGGAGATGCTTATCCCAGCTAGAAAGACGGTCATGAACTTTATCACGCACAAACCCTAATGACTCAGTTTTGTTCTTCCCAATGAGAAGTGGAACACCTAGGTATACGCCAGGGTTAGAAACCTCACGTACCTGCAATAGACTATTGATCGCGGTTCTTGTTGAAGATGGGGTACGTGGATTATAAAAAATTGTCGATTTCTCAAAATTAACCGCTTGACCGGAAGCAGCAGCATATGTTTGCAGGGCTCTTTTAAGATGAGTAGCTTCAGTTGGAGTATTATTAATGAAGACCATACAGTCATCAGCAAAGAGTAGATGGTTGACTCTGGGGCCATATTTGCAGGCACCAAGCCCCGGTAGGATGTTTGTTTGTTGAGCAGCAGATAGGTACGCAGAGAGCCCTTGTGTACAAAATAGGAAAAGGAAAGGTGATAAGGGATCACCTTGACGTAAACCACGTTGAGGTTGAAAATAGGGGGAGAAGGAGTTATTAATTTTGACTGAAAATAAACTGTGGTAATGCATCGCATTATGAGGGAGATCCAATCAGATGCGAAGCCCATGCGTTCCATAACATTTGCTAAAAAAGACAATTCAACTCTATCAAAAGCTTTTTCCATATCTAGTTTAAGAGCGGCTCCTTGGGAGGATTTAGTTGCACCTGAATTGATATTGTGAATAATTTCATGGGCAACAAGGATGTTATCAGAGATGTTACGTCCCTGAACGAAGGCTGCTTGATTAGGGCTAATACAAAGGGGAATTGTTTGTTTCATCCTATTGACAATGGTTTTAGCAACTATTTTATAAAGAACAGTGCATAGACTGATAGGTCTTAGTTATTTCATGGTAGTTGGGTCCTGGATTTTAGGGATTAATACCAGTATAGTTTTATTGACCAAGGACATATCAGTAGTGCCATTTAGTAAGTTAAGGCATAGATTAATAACATTTTCGCCAACAGTATCCAGTGTTGACGAAAAAAACTACTTGGTAGACCATCAATACCAGGCGCTTTCCTAGGATCAAAGTCCAAGAAAGCATGAAGTATTTCTTCTTTTGTGAAAGACCTTAAGAGAGTATCATTCATAGATTGAGTGATAGAAGGCATAATTTTATCGAGTATATTATCAGAAATTTGTGGGTTGGAGGACGTAAAGAGGTTTTGGAAATAGCTAGAAGCAATAGACATTAGATCTGAATCAGCCGTACACCAATTCGAATTAGAATCAAAAAGACCTGTGATCGAGTTTTTTTTCCTTCTATTGTTTGCCCGGGCATGGAAGAACCTCGTATTTTTATCCCCTTGAGAGAGCCAAAGTGTTCGAGATCTTTGAGCCCAATAAATTTCTTGTTCCATTAGAAGTTTATTAAGTTCAGTTCTATGTTTTATATAAATTTCTTCAGTTGTGGCATTTAAGGGGCGGCATAAAAATTTGTTTATTTTTTTGGTAAGGAAATTAATACGACCGGTAGACTTTAGTCTTTGTTGATTCTGCCATTCCTCCAGGCATGTACCAATAGCTTTTATTTTTTCAATGGCTGTTCCAGAGGTATTGGCCCAAGTGCGTTTAATAGTAGATATGTTATTCTCATTATTCGCCCAACAGTTTTCGAAACGAAACGTGTTGGGTAGTCGCTGAAGGGGAGAAACAGCCGCGGGGGATGTATCAAGAAGCAGGAAGCAGTGGTCGGACTTGGCCACATAGTCCGTTGTGATGCGATATGAAGGAAAAAGATCCTGACAGGCCGAGTTAGGAATGAACCGGTCTAATCTTTCATGTATAGTTGGAGTTAAAGGCCCAACTTTTGTCCAAGTAAACCACCCCGATGTTGGCTTATAGTAAAAAAGATTGTTGCGTGAAAGACAATGACGGAAATTATTTATTTGTGATCTAGCCCTTCGGCTACCACTTTGCTTTTCAGAGTCGGATAAGATTTCATTAAAATCCCCTCCTAGAAGCCAGGGGATATTATTATTATTTATATGTAAGGAATCGATAATTTCCCATGTTTTGTATTTTTGACTGGTTTCGGAGTAGCCATGCATTCCCGTAAAAAACAAAGTGCGATCATTCGATATGATTTGAGTATGTATATAACGCGACGAATACGAAATTAAAGTAATATTAATATTGTTCGAGATGAAAAGCGCAATATCGGAACACCCATCCGTTGGGGGAATGGCAATAACTTCTAACATACCTAAAGAAAGACAAAGACGGCTACAAGACGCATTATTAATTTTAGTTTCGCATAAGAAGATAACATCTGGATTGGACTGTTGGACATAGTCACGAAAATGTTGAACTACCGGGGCTTGTCCTAGTCCCTGGCAGTTCCAGCAAAGGATCCTCATTTTGTTCGGCGGTGCTGGGAATCAGGCGCCGCCGGAGAGTTTTTTGAGCTGCTCATCCCAGCCTTAGGAGTGGATCCGGAGGGTTTGGATTTCTTTGGTGGGAGCGACACTTGGATGGGAGAACGGTGTTTTGTGCCACGGTTCGGTGGGGCTGGAGCAGGGGCAGGAGCTGCATCATTTGGGTAAGTTTTTAATAGCCATTGGTTAAATTCATTGAAATTTGAATCAGTAGAAACATGGGCCATACGCAATTCAGCTTCAATCTTCTTAATTTGCTGAGCAGTTGGGCTGGGAACACCATCATCCGCGGCATCCCAATCATCATCTGATACATCTTCAAGGATAGGATAGATGGTATTTAGGGGTTGAGGCTCGAGAGGGGCTTTCTGTTTCGATTCTGAAGTAGATGGATCTTTGGTAGGGGGACATCACCCATTGCCGTATCAGTGTTGGGTGCTTCCTCAGTGGGTTGTTCCGAGAAGGACGCAACATCGCCCTCGTTTAGAGAGCCTGTGGATAGTTTGTAGCAAAAAACCAGTTTAGATATTGAAAGCTTATTAATAAAGGGGTTAATGATAAGAGAAGGAAAGGGAGATATACCCATAACATTCGGGTCATTGGTGGGAACATTAGTATTGGCAGAAGCAGCTGGAATAGGAGGAGTTGTGAAGAAGGAAAATAATAAATATAGAGTCAGAAGTAAAGATAGCAAAAAGGATAAGGTAAGTTTAGATCTAAACCGTAAATAAGATGAAATATTGGAAATAGAATAAGAAAGAGAACCAGTCGGTAGAGGGTTGTTTTGGTTAGGATTAGGCTCAACATAGCGGATACGCCCACGGGTACCAACTGGGCGACGTCTTGGAGGGAGGTAGCGGAGCCACTCCACGTATTGCAGCTTGTTTAGATCTAGAGAAGAACGAATAGGACAGTTTTCAATTGTGTGGCTAATTAATCCACAGCCAGGACATAAAGTGGGAAGGCGTTCGTATTGAAGACGACACATGGTTTTGTTGGCCCTGGATCCAATGAAGACGAAACGGGTGACCGGTTTTGTGATATTTAGGAAAATTTCTACCCGCAGGAAGTCTTTCATATTTCCTTCAAATTCTCGAGTATCAGTTCGTATGACGTTGCCTACCATAGACCCAAGAGCATGTCCCACAAGGTGCGATCGATCAATGTCCTCAAAGAGTTAGGAAGGAAGGGCGAAAATGCGGATCCAGATCCTCATAACGTTGAAGGAATATTCTCCAATAGATTTAGCAGGGTCGTACTCAGTAATGGCTAACCATTCGTCCTTATACAGCCAAGGACCGCGGTTAAGGACTTCATAACAGGACTTGACATCCTTGAATTTGATATTGAGAAAGTTGTCTTGGATGACAGAAATAGACACCACATTGTTAGGCTTCCAGATGCCTTCAAAAGTGTTAATGACAGCATATATGTCAATAGTTTTGGATGAGATAAAGCATCCTAAAAGGAATAGCTTGGGATCCTCCTTGACAAAATCCCAGCCGAATTCTGGGGTATAAAGGAGTTCTGCTTCCTCATTAGTGAGGTCGATGGAACTGAGTTGGGGGATAGAGGAGGATGCCATAGATGAATGGTAGGGGATAAAGAGAGAAGAAGGATAGTGGGAGGTTTGTGGTAACGTGTTTGTATGTTGGATGTATAAAAAGGAATTGTTTGTGTTAGTTAATCTATGGTAAGTGGTAAGAAAAGGAAAGAGGTAAAGATTTAGAGTCCTTAAAATTTGGGTTAATTTAATATTATAAAGGAAAGTTTGAAAATCAAGAGAATAGTATAGAATTAGAATGATTAAAGAGGGAAACAGAATTAAAAAGTTTGATTGTAATAAGTAAGATTCCTTAAAGAATTTATGAATAAAATCAGGAAAAGTAATAAGGATAGAATAGTAATAAAAAAAGGCTTTGAATGGGTGGGTTATTTTAATGACAAAGGAAAATTTGAGAAAAGCTTTCCCTATTAAATCTAGTTAGATAGGTAAAAGGAGAAATTTCATTAAAAAGATTAAATAATGACAAATTTAAAACAAAATTTAAGGAAGTATTCCTTGAATGCAGAAAGAATTGTAAAAGAAGGTGTAATAGGAAATAAAGGAAGTATTTGCAGATGTATTTACTGATATTAAGGGGTAGATAAGGAAAGACTGAATTACTATTGGCAATTATTGATGGCATTTTGATAAGGGAGAAAATTAATCTGGAATTTAATATATAATTTAAGGCTGAAAGATTGAGAAAAAGAGGAAAGATATGACAGATAAGATAAAAAGTAAATGGGTAATTAATTGGAAAAATTTTAATAATTAATTTCATTAAAAAGCTTGGAGTAAGTGTGTAGGGAAACGGAAAGATTAATTTCGAGATTAATTTCGGCCAGACGTTTCGAATAATAACTGAAGAAAAGAAAAGGAATTTTGAAAAATTGTAAGTATGATTAGAATTTAGCGGAAAGAGGTCCCTACTTGGCAGGGTTTTGATAAGATCCCTCAAATGGGCTTGTGAAGATTCACCTAAGAAGGCGTAGTAGGAATAAAATTCCTTTGTGTTTATCGAGTAGAAGCATATATATTTGTAATAACATACATCGTAGAAATTGTAAGTAGCATGCAATGCAATATTATGGCTTGAAGGCATACATCTAAAGGCATAAAGAAAGCAAATAAAAAGCAGAGAAAAAAGAAAACAGCCATAAGAAATTACAAACCCAGGGAAAGGAGGAAGCGGGGTAAAGAAAATTATTACAGACCAAATGAGCAAATAAATAAAGGGGAATATGCAATTAAAATTAACTACTAGCAAATAGATACAGAACCGAAGAGGAGAGGGTAAGTAGGAAATACACAGTTTCCTGCAACGCTGCATGATAATGTTAGCAGAAAGTTCCATTGTCTGCAAAACGTTCATAACAAACATAAAGGGAAAATGAGTGAAAAGTTACATAAATTCTTAATTACAGGACATATAGTCAAAAATGAATACTTATGAGTGTTAGGAGTATCTACTGGGAAAGTGATAGTTGTAATGGACCATTCAGGAAAGAGTATTGAGATGAAATAAGACAGAGAGTGAAAATTTAGCTTAGCTGGAGTTAGAGTATAATAGTATGTAATTAAGTAGAGAGAAATAACCACAAAGAGGGTTGTTATTAAATTCCAAAAGAGGGATTGAGATGTGCCAATGTAAGGTAGACAGAAACTAGAATTAAAGGGTTGTGTCGGATTGGGGAAGTACGATAGCTGATAAGCAATATTTTGGAAGAAAGGGTAGATAAATGTTTTACCTTTTCGAGTAGGGTCCAAATTAATTCTATGCATTTGAGTGATAAAGTACAAGTATAGAATTCTCCATAGGGTAGATAAACTATTGATTGAAGATATGATAATTTTAATAGATTGTAACCCCCTTAGCCCTGCCTAGACGGTTGACCCGAACTACGAAGATTACACGGGGAAAACCAAAGTCAACCCGAAAGTCAACCTTGATTAACGACCCTTTTTTATTTTTAATCTTGTCTAAATGCATAATAACCCTAGGTGAAGTCTTGGAAAGAACATACTCAAAAATCACAGCAATCGGACAACATTTAGGGACTCAATTGCACAACATACAAATTTAGGGACCAAATTGCAAATTCTGAAAATTTAAAGGACTTAACCAGTTTTAAAGTTACCATTATGAAATTAATCATATTTCATGCCTCTCTGCCAAATTTCATCTCATTCGGACATCACAAACTCAACCAATTGCATATACAAAGATTGGGACCAAAACGTAAGAGTTTCAAAACATTTAACCATCAGATTCAGTGCCCAACGGTCGAGTGTTCCGAAACGGGGATGATCCGTTCCGAAACGCGGGACCGTTCTGAAACTTGTTGCGGAACAGGGCCTGGCAGTGGCAAATCTGTTTCGGAACGGCTCTACCCGTTTCGAAACGCCATGGTCATTTCAGGCCATCTGTTCCGAAACGGTAGCACCCGTTCCGAAACGGGCTGCCCAGAAATGCAGAATTTTGCTGGTTTAACACACTTTTGACCCACCAAACACAATCATATGACCTCCATATCATACCAATAAGTCATCAAGCACATAAGGAACATATTAGCACCAACAAAACACAATCATGGCATCATTCAAGGAAAATCCCAATTCTATAGGCATGCATCCTATATTGAAAACCATGCAACCATCAATTCACCAAAACCAAATATCAAAAGGCCATTTACATGTTCCAACATCATCAAAGCATTAAACCAAAATAGGGAGTCCAAACATCTCCTAAAAACACAATCTAGGTTCCCATTGCCAAATGCCAAAAGCTAATAGTGTTAGGAAAACATTCACCATACATGAGCTTAATCTTCCACTTGGATCCTTGACCTCCTTGCTGCCCTTTATGCACTTCAATGCTCTGCATTATTGGTTTAAGAAAGAGAGAGCGTAAGCACATAGCATAGTGAGGAATGCTCAATTAAAACATCACAATAATGCATTTGCAAAAACACCTTTTCAAGGCCTTTAGTTTCAAAACAACATTTATCATGCAATTATGCATACAAACCAAGCATCTCATGCTTCAAATCATCATCATGTCATATTGGCTTACAAGTGATAATCAATAACATTTTATAACTCAAAACACAATCGGATACGCGGATTACAAGTGTTGTCCCATACGCTTCATACACACTACCAATATCAAGGTGGAGCAAATGGTACAATCACAACCCCTCAACACCCGTGATGGAGACTATGGTACAATCACAACCCCTCCACATCATTCATTGGTAGTTGTATAACATCACTAACGAGAACACGGGACACACAATACAAGATCCACACATGGACTTTTAACCACCATTGTGATCTTAACACAAGATCCCCTCATGGACTTTTAACCACCATGATGATCTTAACCATCTCGTTAGTGTACTTGGATGGAGTTTACGGTACAATCACAACCCCTCAACATCCAAGGCGACTTTATTCACGGTGCACCCAATCCTATAGCCGGCTAACTATATCCGATTCAAGTACTTTAAAACCAACGCATCACTTGCCAATATACATCATATAACATCATTAATCCACTGTTTCAAAGCATTTAACAAAGCCATTAAATCATCATGCATTACAATGCATCAAACCACATTTATCAATGTTCAAAACAAGGATCTCTTACCTTGAGCATCCTTCAACCCATGGCTTACAAAACCAGCATTTAACATGCTAAAATATGCTTTCAAAACAGAATTTAAAACATGCAAAATAAACACATTGCATACAACCATCTCATGGTTCATCAACAAGAGAGTTTTCCCGAAAACTTACTCTTGAGCTTAGCTAAGTTGTTTAGACTTAAACTAAGCTCCCAAAACCTCCCAAGATTGGTTTTAAGGCTGAAAACCAAACTTCACTCACCGATTCCGTTTCGCAAGCTTGCCGAAACACTGATCAAGCCTCCGGATCAACACCACAAGGATCCGATGATGCCTCCCCTCTAAATGTGAGTTTCCCCTTGTTTAAAGCCAAGATTCTTGAAGATTCAATAGTCAAATGATAAGGATTTGATGTAGGAATGATTAGAAACCAATTGGAGATTGAAATCTCATCTTTAGATGTTAAAATCAGAGGATAAATGGCTGGGGAAATGTGTTTGGCTGAGAGAAAAGGGAGAGAAAATGAAGAGGGAAAATTTTGAGAAAAGTTAGTTATGAACTCAAAAATATCTATTTCCCCTTTTCCTTTTATTAAATATCATTTAATAAATGTTTAATATTAAGTAAAATCTGGAGAAAACTCTTCTTGGGTAAATTAGCTCCTTAAAGATTCAAAGTTTCAATCCTTTTTAAAACAGTCACCAACTTTTCAAAAATTACATTTTAGTCACTAACTTGAAATGTCACATTTCGAAACCTCATTTTGTAAAATTGATTTCACCACTATCTTATATATAATAAAAGAGGATTTTAAGATATTTTTCCATATTTTTAATGCATCCCGAACTAGGCTTTCCCTAAAACCACCTTTTATATTCGAACCGAAATCCGACCAGTCCGATTCAAACCCAAAACCTCTAAGCCCAAAATTGGGGTGTTACAACTCTCCCCCTTAAGAAATTTCATCCCCGAAATTTACCTGAAGGAAAGAGGTACGGAAACTGCTTCAACATGTCATCCTTCCGTTCCCACGTGGCTTCCTCAGCACCACGATGCTTCCACAACACCTTTACCAACTCAATGGTCTTGCCTCGAAGAACTTTACTATCCGAATCCAGAATCTTCACCGGTTCCTCATCATAGGTCAAATCCGGATTCAATTCCACATCTTCTACTGGCATCACATGCGAAGGATCTGATCTATACTTCCGAAGCATAGAAACATGAAACACATTATGGATCTTTTCCAACTCCTGCGGTAACCTCAGCTTGTACGCAACATGACCCACACGCTCAATCACCTCGTATGGTCCAATGTACTTAGGGCTCAACTTACCCTTTCGGCCAAACCTCATCACCTTTTTCCAAGGCGAAACCTTCAAAAACACACGGTCACCCACCGCATACTCAATCTCCTTACGCTTCAAATCCGTGTAAGACTTTTGCCAATCAGAAGCTGCCTTCAAACGCTCATAAATGAGCTTCACCTTCTCGGTGGTTCCCTTCAACAAAGCCGGCATCGAAACCAACTTCTGACCCGTTTCAGCCCAACAAAGAGGAGTCCTACACTTCCTCCCGTACAAAGCTTCATAAGGTGCCATTTGAATACTTGCCTGATAACTGTTATTATAGGCAAACTCCACCAAAGGCAGATGTTTCTCCCAAGAACCCTGAAACTCAATCACACAGCACTGCAACATATCCTCCAACACCTGGATAACACGCTCAGACTGTCCATCCGACTGCGGATGATAAGAAGTACTGAAATTCAACAGTGTACCCAAAGCCTGATACAAACACTGCCAAAAACGCGATGTAAACCTCGGATCTCTATCCGACACAATCGACTTTGGCACACCATGCAGCCGCACAATCTCAGCAATGTACAGCTCTGCAAGCCTAACCAAGGTGTACGTAGTATGCACAGGCAAGAAATGCGCACACTTCGTCAGGCGATCCACAATCACCCACACCGAATTCTTCTTCGATGGCGACAAAGGCAAACCAGACACAAAGTCCATGGTAATCCTTTCCCACTTCCACTCAGGAATCCTCAACGGTTGCAACAACCCTGAAGGAAACTGATGCTCGGCTTTAACTCGCTGACAAACCATGCACTTGCTTACAAACTCAGCAACATCTTTCTTTAATCCCACCCAATAGTACTCATCACGAAGATCACGGTACATCTTAGTACTACCAAGGTGCATAGCAAAAGGACTACTATGACCTTCAGTCAGAATAGCACGCTTCAAATCAGCATCATTGGGCACTACTATCCGACTCCCAAAACATAAAACCCCATCATCATTAAAGCAGAAATCCGATGGCCTACCCTCTGCAATATCCTGAACATGTGGCACCAAGGAATCATCCAACAACTGCTTTTCCTTAATCAACTGAACCAAGGATGGTTTCACTTGCAACTCAGCCACAATACCACCATCACGCGAAATGTTCAAGCTAGCAAACATAGCCCTCAACTCCACAGCTACCTTCCTACTCAAGGCATCCGCTACAACATTAGCTTTACCCGGATGGTACTCGATCGTCAAATCATAATCCTTAAGCAACTCCACCCAACGTCGTTGCCTAAGATTCAACTCCTTCTGAGACATCAGATACTTCAAACTCTTGTGGTCCGTGTACACCGTACACTTCTCACCATACAAGTAATGTCTCCAGATTTTCAAAGCAAAAACCACCGCGGCTAACTCAATGTCATGCGTAGGATAATTGCGCTCATGCACCTTCAACTGCCGTGATGCATAAGCCACCACCTTACCCTCTTGCATCAACACACATCCCAAACCAACGTAGGACGCATCACTATACACCACAAACTCTTTCCCTGATTCAGGTTGAACCAAGATAGGAGCTTGCGTCAAAGCTGCCTTAAGCTTCTCAAAAGCCTGCTGTCTCACTTCCGTCCACTCATACTTAACATCCTTCTGCAACAACTTCGTCAAAGGTGCAGCAATCTTGGAAAACCCATCCACGAACCTTCGATAGTATCCTGCCAAACCCAGGAAACTACGGACTTCATGAACAGACTTAGGAGGCTTCCAATTCATCACTGCCTCAATCTTCTGAGGATCAACACGAATCCCCTCAGCAGAAACCACATGACCAAGAAACACCACTTCTCTAAGCCAGAACTCACACTTGCTCAGCTTAGCATAAAGCTGATTCTCCAACAAAGCTTGTAACACAATTCTCAAATGCCCTTCATGCTCCTCCTCAGTACGAGAGTACACGAGGATATCATCAATGAACACCACGACAAATTTATCCAAGTATTCATAGAATACTCTATTCATCATGTCCATGAAAGCTGCAAGAGCATTTGTCAAACCAAACGGCATCACAAGGAACTCATAATGCCCATACCTCGTTCTGAAGGTTGTCTTTGGCACATCCACATCCTTCACCTTCAACTGGTAATACCCTGACCTTAAGTCAATTTTAGAGAACACAGCCGCTCCCCGAAACTGATCAAAAAGATCATCAATTCTCGGGAATGGATACCGATTCTTGATAGTCAACTTGTTAAGCTGACGGTAATCAATGCACATTCTCATAGTGCCATCCTTCTTCTTCACAAACAAGGCCGGTGCACCCCAAGGTGACACACTCGGCCGAATGAAACCACGATCAAGCAACTCCTGAAGTTGCGTCTTCAACTCTTTCAACTCTTTAGGTGCCATACGATAAGGAGTAATGGACACTGGAGTTGTGTTTTCATACAACTCAATCCCAAACTCCACTTCGCGATTAGGAGGCAATCCAGGCAACTCCTCCGGAAACACTCCAGGAAACTCTCGCACGGTCCTGATATCTTGCACTCGCAACTCCTTAGAGCTAGGATTCATCACGAAGGCTAGGTAAGCTTCACAGCCTTGCCTCAGCATCCGGCTCGCTTCCAAGGTAGACACCACATTGGCAAGAAACTTCACATTCTCACCAACCACTACTACCTCATAATCATCCGCAAGTTTCAACGAAACTCGCTTATTCTCAAAATCCACTACCGCTCGATGCTCAACAAGCCAATCCATACCAAGGATTACATCAAAGCCATAGAAAGGCAATTCCATAAGATCAACATGGAAAACATGATCTTGCACAACCAAGGGACATCTTCTATAAAGCTTTCGTGTCACAACAGTCTCACCAAAAGAACTAGTTACACGCATACCAACATCCAAAGACTCAGCAGGCAAACCAAGCAATTGAGCATGCTCACGCAATATGTATGAGTGTGTAGATCCAGAATCAATCAAGGAAAGTAATGACAAGGATTGCAAAGTAAAAGTACCTGCGATCACATCCGTGTCATTCCTCCCCTCTCTCTGAGCATACACTCTGGCCTGGCCACCACCCTCAGGCTGAACAGCTACCACATGAGCCACATTCCTTCCACCATCCTCCATGCGCTGAAAGTTACCACGGCCGCGCCCACGACCTCTCTGTGGTGCAACAACTCCAGGAGCACGTCCCTGGCCACCACCGGCCAACAGAGGACACTCCCTCCTCATATGATCCGCTGAACCACAGTTCCAGCATGAGTTACCGGCCACCACAACAGGAGCTTGAACCTCCCTCGCTGCTCGAGGACAATCACGCCTCAGATGTCCACGTGTTCCACATGTCCAACATGTGATCGGATCAGCTCTCGCCCTGTCCCCCTGAACAGGCACACCTTGCCCTCCACCACCACGCCTAGCCGAAGACTGATACTTCCGATCACGTCCTCTCTTGTTCCGTCCGCCACCGGAACTATACTCAGCAGCTCGCTTGCCCACACTAGAACCAGCACCTCTAGAAGATAAACTCAAATTCAACTCGATGTCCTTTGCCCTTCCAACCAGCACATCAAAGTCAGTGTACTCAGCAGCCAGCATATAGGTCTTCACCTCCGTCATCAAACCATAACGGAAACGTTCACACCTCTCCCGCTCATCAGGAACAAGCTCAGGTGCGTACTGACTGAGTCGGACAAACTGAACCTCGTACTCAGCCACTGTCATACTCCCTTGAGTAAGAGACATGAATTCCCTTTTCTTCTCATCCAGGTATCGCACACCCAGATACCTCCTCTTGAACGCGTTCAGAAAGAACGTCCAAGTCACATCAGCTTCCTCCATTCCGGAGATAGTGGTTGTCCACCAGGTATACGCATCGTCATGCAACAATGATATCACACAACCCAGCTTCTGCACATCATTGCAGTTCATTTGTCCCAAAATTCTCTTGGTACTTTCCAACCAAGATTCAGAACCTTCAGCAGACAAACCCCTAAACTCAGTCCCTACCAGACTGCGCAGACGTTCTAGAGGTAGTCTTACATTAGCATCTCCCTGATGCCCAGCTCCTTGAGCTCCAGCTACCGCCACCCGGAAGGCTCCAGCAATAGCTTGTATCAGCATTGTCATGTCAGGAGCAGCTTGCCCCTGCCCAGCTTCGGGTCCAGCGACCCCAGCACCAGCAGCAACACCAGCTCCTTCACCCCCAGCACCACCACCACCAGGTGGAGGAGGTAAATCCACTACATTTTCAGCGTTCTCCTCATTCTCATTTTGAGCCATAGCTCGCATATTAATCCTCGTCTCTCTACGAGGTCCCATTCACTAAACAATGCAATCACAATGCAATAAACAAAGTCAGGCTCAACAAGGTAAGCAATCCAAGTACTCAAGCTCATTTCCTACTAAAAACAAATCATTTCATTAGCTTTGATTTGGCAATGGGTCCCTCTAACATGCTTCACCACAACATACACCACAATTGCAACATAATTACAATTTATACATTATACTTTCACTCATCATGCATACAAAGCAATCATACACATAACCATTCCCACTTACTCGAGAACTCAGCTCTGATACCACCAAATGTAACCCCCTTAGCCCAGCCTAGACGGTTGACCCGAACTACGAAGATTTCACGGGGAAAACCAAAGTCAACCCGAAAGTCAACCTTGATTAACGACCCTTTTTTATTTTTAATCTTGTCTAAAAGCATAATAACCCTAGGTGAACTCTTGGAAAGAACATACTCAAAAATCACAGCAATCAGACAACATTTAGGGACTCAATTGCACAACATACAAATTTAGGGACCAAATTGAAAATTCTAAAAATTTAAAGGACTTAACCAGTTTTAAAGTTACCATTATGAAATTAATCATATTTCATGCCTCTCTGCCAAATTTCATCTCATTCGGACATAAAAAACTCAACCAATTGCATATACAAAGATTGGGACCAAAACGTAAGAGTTTCAAAACATTTAACCATCAGATTCAGTGCCCAACGGTCGAGTGTTCCGAAACGGGGAGGATCCGTTCCGAAATGCGGGACCGTTCCGAAACTTGTTGCGGAACAGGGCCTGGCAGTGGCAAATCTGTTTCGGAACGGCTCTACCCGTTTCGAAACGCCATGGTCATTTCAGGCCATCTGTTCCGAAACGGTAGCACCTGTTCCGAAACGGGCTGCCCAGAAATGCAGAGTTTTGCTGGTTTAACACACTTTTGACCCACCAAACACAATCATATGACCTCCATATCATACCAATAAGTCATCAAGCACTTAAGGAACATATTAGCACCAACAAAACACAATCATGGCATCATTCAAGGAAAATCCCAATTCTATAGGCATGCATCCTATATTGAAAACCATGCAACCATCAATTCACCAAAACCAAATATCAAAAGGCCATTTACATGTTCCAACATCATCAAAGAATTAAACCAAAATAGGGAGTCCAAACATCTCCCAAAAACACAATCTAGGTTCCCATTGCCAAATGCCAAAAGCTAATAGTGTTAGGAAAACATTCACCATACATGAGCTTAATCTTCCACTTGGATCCTTCACCTCCTTGCTGCCCTTTATGCACTTCAATGCTCTGCATTATTGGTTTAAGAAAGAGAGAGCGTAAGCACATAGCTTAGTGAGGAATGCTCAATTAAAACATCACAATAATGCATTTGCAAAAACACCTTTTCAAGGCCTTTAGTTTCAAAACAACATTTATCATGCAATTATGCATACAAACCAAGAATCTCATGCTTCAAATCATCATCATGTCATATTGGCTTACAAGTGATAATCAATAACATTTTACAACTCAAAACACAATCGGATACGCGGATTACAAGCGTTGTCCCATACGCTTCATACACACTACCAATATCAAGGTGGAGCAAATGGTGCAATCACAACCCCTCAACACCCGTGATGGAGACTATGGTACAATCACAACCCCTCCACATCACTCATTGGTAGTTGTATAACATCACTAACGAGAACACGGGACACACAATACAAGATCCACACATGGACTTTTAACCACCATTGTGATCTTAACACAAGATCCCCTCATGGACTTTTAACCACCATGATGATCTTAACCATCTCGTTAGTGTACTTGGATGGAGTTTACGGTACAATCACAACCCCTCAACATCCAAGGCGACTTTATTCACGGTGCACCCAATCCTATAGCTGGCTAACTATATCCGATTCAAGTACTTTAAAACCAACGCATCACTTGCCAATATACATCATATAACATCATTAATCCAATGTTTTAAAGCATTTAACAAAGCCATTAAATCATCATGCATTACAATGCATCAAACCACATTTATCAATGTTCAAAACAAGGATCTCTTACCTTGAGCATCCTTCAACCCATGGCTTACAAAACCAGCATTTAACATGCTAAAATATGCTTTCAAAACAGAATTTAAAACATACAAAATAAACACATTTTATACAACCATCTCATGGTTCATCAAAAAGAGAGTTTTCCCGAAAACTTACTCTTGAGCTTAGCTAAGTTGTTTAGACTTAAACTAAGCTCCCAAAACCTCCCAAGATTGGTTTTAAGGCTGAAAAACAAACTTCACTCACCGATTCCGTTTCGCAAGCTTGCCGAAACACCGATCAAGCCTCCGGATCAACACCACAAGGATCCGATGATGCCTCCCCTCTAAATGTGAGTTTCCTCTTGTTTAAAGCCAAGATTCTTGAAGATTCAATAGTCAAATGATAAGGATTTGATGTAGGAATGATTAGAAACCAATTGGAGATTGAAATCTCATCTTTAGATGTTAAAATCAGAGGATAAATGGCTGGGGAAATGTGTTTGGCTGAGAGAAAAGGGAGAGAAAATGAAGAGGGAAAATTTTGAGAAAAGTTAGTTATGAACTCAAAAATATCTATTTCCCCTTTTCCTTTTATTAAATATCATTTAATAAATGTTTAATATTAAGTAAAATCTGGAGAAAACTCTTCTTGGGTAAATTAGCTCCTTAAAGATTCAAAGTTTCAATCCTTTTTAAAACAGTCACCGACATTTCAAAAATTACATTTTAGTCACTAACTTGAAATGTCACATTTCGAAACCTCATTTTGTAAAATTGATTTCACCACTCTCTTATATATAATAAAAGAGGATTTTAAGATATTTTTCCATATTTTTAATGCATCCCGAACTAGGCTTTCCCTAAAACCACCTTTTATATTCGAACCGAAATCCGACCAGTCCGATTGAAACCCAAAACCTCTAAGCCCAAAATTGGGGTGTTACATAGATAATTCAGTAATTATTAATGTAATAGAATAAAACAGAGCGTGAGAATTAAACTTAGATAAAGTTATATTATAGCATAAGGCTTTTATATATATAGAGATTCCCACCAGGTTAAGACTGAAAGCATGTGACAAATTAAGACTGTGTAATAGCTGATAAACACCATGTATGATGGAAGGGTAGTCAAAGGGGTTACCTTTTCTCTTAGGGTCCAAGTTAATATCTTGCATCAGGGTGATAAGGTTCATGTTCTTCTTAAAGTGTGAATTACTATATTTTGTTTGTAGAAAAAGCCCTGGTTGCAGTAAATGCAGAAGAATAAAAAGCAATGAAGACCGAATGTATAAAAAGAAAAAGTGGTTGTTCAAGCAATTAATAATGTAGGTAATGTGTGAATATCCCATGATGTGGGCTGGTAGAAGGTTCCCTATAAGGGATTGATAATTGTTTGAGTAATTTGTACAGTTTCCCTTAGCTTCAGAGACAGCAATATGAAGCAAGGAGGTAAAACAAGAATAAAAGAAAGTCAAAGAGAATATGAATAAACAAAATATGTAAAGCTCACATATAAGTAATGGTATGTGTAAGAGATCGAAAGAATGCCTATGAAAGGAAGAATAAATACGATTGAGGCAGAGTTTAAAGAGAATTCTATTGTCAGAGCAGAGGATAATACTTAGCACAGAAAAATATATAATAGAAAATTGATTCTCGATACTGTTGGAAAACATCAAATAAACTAAGTAAGAATTAGTTAAAATTAAGACCAAAGCAGGTTTTTTTAATATATAATCGATAGAAAGAATAGATGATAACCAGCAGGCAAAATACTGAGACTTAAACATTAAAATCACTTGTATAACACTAAATGTGGAAGAAAACACAGAGCAAGAAAAGCGCAAATGACAGAAAGAAATAGCAAGAAAGAATAAATTTAAGATTAAAAGGCTCGGGGGATTGTACCTTCGAGTCGAATGTCGTCCAAGACATTTGGTCCAATTGGCGAAAGATACAAACCCAAACTGGAGAAGGAAAAACAGGGAAAAAGTAAATGGATAAATCCAGATTAAAAGATGATAAAAGATTAAGAAAATTGTGTGGATATGAAACCCTAGCCGAATCGTCGGTCTGAGGAAAACCATGATTAAAACCGTTGATCGGAGAACATATATAGCCACCGCTTAAATCCCAAATAAAAAATATTTAGAGATCATATCCTCGGAATAGAAGATCTGAAAAGGAAAAAACATAAGTGAGATTTATTACACAAAATAGATAAAAACGAATAATAAAGAATGAAATGAAAAGCCAAGAGAAGGGTGAGACGATTCGTGTGCAGAAAATAAATCAGATCGAACTTAAAGGGGTTTGCATGTAGCCATAACGGATGAATCACTCTGGGGAGGGATGAGAGTGGCCGTTCATCGAACGATAAAAAACCCTTCATCAAACGGTTGGATTTTTTACATCCGCCATGAGTCGCAACAGGGGGAGAAGCCCTCCGATTCAGTAGGGGAACCAGATCCATAAACAAAGAAAAAAATAAGTCAAGAAATAGATCAGGATAGATTAGAAAGAAAATATTGAAAAGAAAAGCAAAAAAATAGGGATCCGACGAACCTTACCGTCAAAACCTAGCGATCTCCGGTTGGGTTTCGTCGATACCGCCCAAAAAGGGAAGATGGTGGGAAGAAAAACAAAGAGAACCGGCCCTTCAACAGATGATTCAAATCTGGTGGGGGTGTTGTGGGACAATAAAAAAAGGCCAGATCTCGCAAAAAAGAGACATATTAGAGGAAAAAACCATAAAAAAAGAAAACAGAGAAAAAACATAGGAAATAAAGCAATTAGAAAATTGGGACGGGCTGGGATGACCCTTGACATTCTCTTACCGATTTCCAAGGAAATCAATTCTTTATGGTTATCTCGATGAAATGCTGGCAAGATCGGCACCCGTTGGACTTTTAACTGAGTAAAAAATACCGAATTTGTGTTTTTGCAATATAATCTTGTAGAAAAGATCGTAATCAATTATATGAACTCCTAAAATTTGATCAAAACTTATTTTTGGGTCATTTTTGAAGAGGTTTCGGGCGAGCGGGTCTAAATGGGCCGTAAAATGGACCCGTTGGACTTTTAGCTGAGTAAAAAATACCGAATTTAAGTTTTTGCAATATAATCTTGTTGAAAAGCTCCTAATCAATTATATGAACTCCTAAAGTTGGATCAAAACTTGTTTTTCGGTCCTTTTTGTAGAGGTTTCGGACGAGCGGTTCTAAATGGGCCGTAAAATGGACCCGTTGGACTTTTAACCGAGTAAAAAGTACAAAAATTGAGTTTTTGCAATATAATCGTGTTGAAAAGATCGTAATCAATTATATGAACTCCTAAGATTTGATTAAAACTTTTTTTTCGGTCATTTTTGAAGAGGTTTCAGGCGAGCGGGTCTAAATGGGCCGTAAATTGGACCCGTTGGACTTTTAACTGAGTAAAAAATACCGAATTTGACTTTTTGCAATATAATCTTGTTGAAAAGCTCGTAATCTTTTATATGAACTCCTAAAATTGGATCAAAACTTGTTTTTCGGTCCTTTTTGTAGAGGTTTCGGACGAGCGGGTCTAAATGGGCCTTAAAATGGACCCGTTGAACTTATAACTGCGTAAAAAGAACAGAAATTAAAATTTTGCAATACAATCGTATTGAAAAGATCGTAATCAGATATATGAACTCCTAAATTTTGATTAAAACTTGGTTTTCAATCATTTTTGAAGAGGTTTCGGGCGAGCGGGTCTAAATGGGTCGTAAAATGGACCCGTTGGACTTTTAACTGAGTAAAAAGTACAAAATTGAGTTTTTGCAATATAATCGTGTTGAAAAGATCGTAATCAATTATATGAACTCCTAAAATTTGATTAAAACCTGTTTTTCAGTCATTTTTGAAGAGGTTTCAGGCGAGCGAGTCTAAATGGGCCGTAAAATGGACCCATTGGACTTTTAACTAAGTAAAAAATACCGAATTTGAGTTTTTGCAATATAATCTTGTTGAAAAGCTCGTAATCAATTATATGAACTCCTAAAATTTGATCAAAACTTGTTTTTCGGTCATTTTTGTAGAGGTTTCGGGCGAGCGGGTCTAAATGGGCCTTAAAATGGACCCGTTGAACTTATAACTGCGTAAAAAGAACAAAAATTGAATTTTTGCAATACAATAGTGTTGAAAAGCTCGTAATAAACGATATGAACTCTTAAGTTTTGATTAAAACTTGTTTTGCGGTCCTTTTTGTAGATGTTTCGGACGAGCGAGTCTAAATGGGCCGTAAAATGGACCCGTTGGGCTTTTAACTGAGTAAAAAATACAGAAATTGAGTTTTTGCAATATAATCGTGTTGAAACGATCGTAATCAATTATATGAACTCCTAAAATTTGATTAAAACTTGTTTTTCAGTCATTTTTGAAGAGGTTTCGGGCGAGCAGGTCTAAATGGGCCGTAAAATGGACCCGTTGGACTTTTAACCGAGTAAAAAGTACAAAAATTGAGTTTTTGCAATATAATCGTATTGAAAAGATCGTAATCAATGATATGAAGTCCTAAAATTTTATCAAAACTTTTTTTTCGGTCATTTTTGAAGAGGTTTTGGGCGAGCGGGTCTAAATGGGCCGTAAAATGGACCCGTTGGACTTTTAACTGAGTAAAAAATACAGATATTGACTTTTTTGCAATATAATCTTGTTGAAAAGCTCGTAATCAATTATATGAACTCCTAAAATTGGATCAAAACTTGTTTTTCGGTCCTTTTGTAGTGGTTTCGGACGAGCGAGTCTAAATGGGCCTTAAAATGGACTCGTTGAACTTATAACTGCGTAAAAAGAACATAAATTGAATTTTTGCAATACAATAGTGTTGAAAAGCTCGTAATCAACGATATGAACTCTTAAGTTTTGATTAGAACTTGTTTTGCGGTCCTTTTGTAGAGGTTTCGGACGAGCGGGTCTAAATGGGCCGTAAAATGGACCCGTTGGACTTTTAACTGAGTAAAAAGTACATAAATTGAGTTTTTGCAATATGATCGTGTTGAAAAGATCGTAATCAATTATATGAACTCCTAAAATTTGATTAAAACTTGTTTTTAGTCATTTTTAAGAGGTTTCGGGCGAGCGGGTCTAAATGGGCCGTAAAATGGACCCGTTGGACTTTTAACTGAGTAAAAAATACCGAATTTGAGTTTTTGCAATATAATCTTTGTTGAAAAGCTCGTAATCAATTATATGAACTCCTAAAATTGGATCAAAACTTGTTTTTCGGTCCTTTTTGTAGAGGTTTCGGACGAGCGGGACTAAATGGGCCTTAAAATGGACCCGTCAAACTTATAACTACGTAAAAAGAACAGAAATTGAAGTTTTGCAATACAATAGTGTTGAAAAGCTCGTAATCAACGATATGAACTCTTAAGTTTTGATTAAAACTTGTTTTGTGGTCCTTTTTGTGGAGGTTTCGGACGAGCGAGTCTAAATGGGCCGAAAAATGGACCCGTTTGACTTTTAACTGAGTAAAAAGTACAAAAATAGAGTTTTTCCAATATAATCGTGTTGAAAAGATCATAATCAATGATATGAAGTCCTAAAATTTGATTAAAACATGTTTTTCGGTCATTTTTGAAGAGGTTTCGGGCTAGCGGGTCTAAATGGGCCGTAAAATGGACCAGTTGGACTTTTAACTGAGTAAAAAATACCGAATTTGTGTTTTTGCAATATAATCTTGTTGAAAAGATCGTAATCAATTATATGAACTCCTAAAATTTGATCAAAACTTATTTTTTGGACATTTTTGAAGAGGTTTCGGGCGAGCGGGTCTAAATGGGCCGTAAAATGGACCCGTTGGACTTTTAACTGAGTAAAAAATACCGAATTTGAGTTTTTGCAATATAATCAACGATATGAACTCTTAAGTTTTGATTAAAACTTGTTTTGCAGTCCTTTTGTAGAGGTTTCAGACGAGCGGGTCTAAATGGGCCGTAAAATGGACCCGTTGGACTTTTAACTTAGTAAAAAGTACCAAAATTGAGTTTTTGCAATATAATCGTGTTGAAAAGATCGTAATCAATTATATGAACTCCTAAAATTTGATTAAAACTTGTTTTTCAGTCATTTTTGAAGAGGTTTCGGGCGAGCGGGTTTAAATGGGCCGTAAAATGGACCCGTTGGACTTTTAACTGAGTAAAAAAATACCGAATTTGAGTTTTTGCAATATAATCTTGTTGAAAAGCTCGTAATCAATTATATGAACTCCTAAAATTGGATCAAAACTTGTTTTTCGGTCCTTTTTGTAGAGGTTTCGGACGAGCGGGTCTAAATGGGCCTTAAAATGGACCCGTTGAACTTATAACTACGTAAAAAGAACATAAATTGAATATTTGCAATACAATAGTGTTGAAAAGCTCGTAATCAACGATATGAACTCTTAAGTTTTGATTAAAACTTGTTTTGTGGTCCTTTTTGTGGAGGTTTCGGACGAGCGGGTCTAAATGGGCCGAAAAATGGACCCGTTTGACTTTTTTTTTTTTGAAGAAAACGGACCTCATTAAAAACCCCTACTATAATCCCCAAGCTCAAGGCTTGGAGAAACCTAAAAGGGGAAAAGAGTACCCAAGATATATTATTAACCGAGGTTAAACCTCGCAAAGTACAATGTTTTTGATACAATCAGGGTAAATAGATCCAAAAGATACAGAAGACATGGATCTAAGGGCATGGGTAGCCAACGTATGAGCTACAAAATTAGCCTCACGGTGAATAAACTGAATATGTGCCTCAGAGAAATCCTCCAAAGCAGTGTGAGCCTCCAGAATCATCGGCCCCAAAGGAGAAAATCTGGCCCAAGAGAGTTGATTCTGTTTGCTAGGGATGCACAGTCTGTCTCTAAAATCAGATGGCTCCAACCTTGAGATCGGGCAAAAGTAATGCTGGCAAGAAGACCTTTCCCTTCGGATGAAATAGCATCAACACAACTGCCCAGCGGAAAAGCCAGGCCACCGACAACCGTCCCAGTGTCATCCCGAGCGACAACACCAACCGCCGCTGCACGAGTGGAAGGGTCAAAAGCTCCATCCACATTAACTTTAATAAACCCACGAGGTGGAGGCCTCCAACGAGGAGGAAGAAACGAAGGGACGGATGATGTAGAGGAAGATATAGCATTAGAGTAATCCTTATGGAGACTAATAGAGTTGACAGCAATTAGCCAAGGGGGTTGAAGATGTTTATTATGGACCCAGTCGTTACGTCTGTTCCAGATATTCCAAAGGGTAGTCAAGAAGAGGCCAAAAAGATCAGGAGAGAGAAGGGAAGCTCCTTCCTCAAGCCAATGAAGGCCCGTGGATGCGGAACTATTGATAAAAGAGGATGGAAGACCAATCAATTTAAGAGTTTCCGAGGCACCAGAGCAGTCTCTGAGAGCATAGAGAATCGACTCAATACCCGAATTACAAATGGGGCATGGACCAGAATCTGGAGCAAAAGTCTGAAGGCGACCCCCAACAGGCAGGGCTCCTGCCCCTAGGCGCCAGCCGAAAGTTTTAACTTTAGGCAAAACTTTGAGCTTGGCAAGAAATTTCCAGAAACGGGGGGGACGAAGTCTAGGCTCAGGGGGTCGTTGCAGGAAAAGATAGCCAGATCTGACGGAATAGATGCCAGAATCATTGGGTTTCCAGAGGATGGTATCACGAGTATCATTAATAATGGGAACTGAAAGAATGGAATTGGCATCATCCACGGTAAAGTAAGCACGAACTTTGACAGGGTCCCAGGCCGCTTGGTTACGTAACATAAAATCTCTACAACGAATGTGGACTTCCTCCGAAAGTTCATAGTCCCCATAGAGGTGAACAATCGAGGAGCCTCCCCAATTATCAGGATGGATGCGTATGTTACTGTTGATACCCGGACGATAGAGGAAACCACCAAATAGGTGTTGCATAGCGTTATAGAGACCTTGTCAGGCAAAAGAACCTCGCGAAGGCCGAGAGGCATTAAGGATATTACCTGTCGGAAAGTACTTAAATTTATAGATTTGTCCCAAGAGGGAGTCAGGTTCGCAAATGAGTCGCCAGAGTTGTTTGCCAAGAAGAGCTATATTAAAATTATTGAGGTCCCGGAAACCCATACCACCAACAGATTTAGGCAGGCATACCTGGTCCCATGGGAGCATATGCCAACCTTTCTTGTTTGATCTCCCAGACCACCAATATCGACGAATGGCTGATGTCATATCATCAATAATATTTTGAGGTAATAAATAACAGGACATAACGTATTGAAGTAAAGATTGTAAAACGGCTTTAATAAAAATTTCCCTGCCACTGAAGGAAAGAAGCTGTTTATCCCAGTTGGATAATCTATCGTGAACTTTATCACGTATAAACCCTAAAGCAAGGGTCTTATTTTTACCAATAAGAAGAGGTACCCCCAGATAGACCCCAGGATTGGAGACCTCACGAACTTGAAGATAGGAATTAATAGTTTGACGAGTGGAAGTAGGAGTGCGAGGATTGTAAAAGATAGTAGATTTATCGAAGTTGACTGCTTGCCCAGAGGCAGAGGCATAAGTTTGGAGGACCAACTTAAGGTGTGCAGCTTCATCAGGATTTGAGTTAAGGAAAACTATGCAATCATCCGCAAACAAAAGGTGGTTAACCTTGGGGCCATGCCTACAAGCTCCTAAACCTGGAAGTAGGCCTTGTTGTTTAGCATCAGCCAAGAAGGCTGAGAGCCCTTGGGTACAAAATAGAAAAAGAAAAGGAGATAAAGGGTCACCTTGGCGGAGGCCCCTTTGAGGTCGAAACAAAGGGGAGAAAGAATTGTTTACCTTAACCGTAAAAGAAACTGATGAGATGCATCTCATTATGAGAGAGACCCAGGATGAGGCAAACCCCATACAGGTCATAACATTTTCGAGGAATGACCATTCGACTCTGTCAAAGGCCTTTTCCATGTCAAGTTTAAGAGCAGCTCCACGAGAAGATTTTGAGGTACCAGTATTAATTGAATGAATAATTTCGTGGGCAATAAGGATATTATCTGTAATATTACGTCCCTGAACAAAAGCAGCTTGATTTGAACTAATACAGAAAGGAATGGTATGTTTCATTCGATTAACCAAAACTTTAGCAATGATTTTGTAGATTACCGTACAGAGACTGATGGGCCGAAGATGTCTCATAGTAGTGGGATCCTTAATCTTAGGTATGAGAACCAATATAGTTTGGTTGACTGAGGCTATATCAGCTGACCCTTTAAGAAGATTGAGGCAAAGGGTAGTAATATCAGGTCCTACAATATCCCAATGTTGACGAAAAAATCCACTTGGGAGGCCATCAATTCCTGGGGCTTTCCTAGGATCGATGTCTCGAAAAGCGGTGAAAATTTCTTCTGGAGTGAATTCTTTGGTAAGGGACTCATTCATTGTATTCGAAATAGTATGAGTGATTTTTGAAAGAATTTGGTCAGAAAAGTGAGGGTTTGAGGAAGAAAAAAGGTTATGGAAATATGAGGAGGCAATTTCCATAAGGTCAGAATCATTCGTGCGCCAGACATTGTTGGAGTCTAAGAGACCTGTGATAGTGTTCTTTTTCTTTCTACTGGAAGCTCGGGCATGAAAGAAGCGGGTATTTTTGTCCCCTTGGGAAAGCCATAGATTACGAGAACGTTGTGCCCAATATGCTTCTTGCACCTCAAGAAGTTTATGGAGTTCAGTTTTGGCGGAGATATATCTTTTTTCAGCAGAAGCTGAAAGAGGTCGTTGTAATAGTTTATTAATTTTCTTAGTGAGAAAGTTAATGCGGCCATTGGTCTTAAATCATTGTTGGGATTGCCAGTCTCCTAAGCAGGAGCCAACAGCTTTAATTTTATCTAAAGTATTGCCTTTGCTGGATGACCAAGTTTGTTTTACCACATTAATACCTTCATCATTGGAAGCCCAACAACTTTCGAATCTGAACATGGTTGGTGGGGGGCGGGGATTTGTTGGAGGAAGAGGTTCCGTATTTAATAGTAGAAAACAGTGATCTGATTTCGCATCAAAGTCTGAACTGATGTTATAATTAGGAAAGGAGGCTTTCCATGCCATGTTCCCAACAAAACGGTCTAAACGCTCAAATAAAGAAGGGGTTTGGGGTCCTGTTTTAGACCATGTGAACCACCCCGTTGTAGGTTTGCAATCAAAAAGATTATTACGAGAAAGACAATTGCGGAAATTATTAATTTGAGATCTAGGCCGTCGACAACCACCTTGTTTTTCATTATCAGATAAGATTTCGTTAAAGTCACCCCCGATAAGCCAAGGGTGATCATCGTTAATGTTGAGAGAGTCAATTAGTTCCCAAGTTTTGGATTTGTTACATGTTTCGGAAAAGCCATGAATTCCAGTAAAATAGAACGAAGAAGAGTTGCATGTAATATACGTGTGAATAAAGTGATCCGAGTAAGAAAGCAAATTAATATTATTATTATTCATAGCAAATAAAGCAAGTCCAGAGCAATTATTAGAAAAATCAACCGAAAAAGCTAGGGCCATCCCTAGCAAATCACCAAGACGGCTATAAGCCGTATTTTTTAGTTTAGTTTCACATAAAAACAATAAATCAGGTTTATGAAGATTAACATAATACTAGAGGTGTTTAACTGAGTAAAAAGTACAAAAATTGAGTTTTTGCAATATAATCGTGTTGAAAAGATCATAATCAATGATATGAAGTCCTAAAATTTGGTTAAAACATGTTTTTCGGTCATTTTTGAAGAGGTTTCGGGCTAGTGGGTCTAAATGGGCCGTAAAATGGACCCGTTGGACTTTTTACTGAGTAAAAAATACCGAATTTGTGTTTTTGCAATATAATCTTGTTGAAAAGATCGTAATCAATTATATGAACTCCAAAAATTTGATCAAAACTTATTTTTTGGTCATTTTTGAAGAGGTTTCGGGCGAGCGGGTCTAAATGGGCCGTAAAATGGACCCGTTGGACTTTTAACTGAGTAAAAAATACCGAATTTGAGATTTTGCAATATAATCAACGATATGAACTCTTAAGTTTTGATTAAAACTTGTTTTGCAGTCCTTTTGTAGAGGTTTCAGACAAGCGGGTCTAAATGGGCCGTAAAATGGACCCATTGGACTTTTAACTGAGTAAAAAGTACAAAAATTGAGTTTTTGCAATATAATCGTGTTGAAAAGATCGTAATCAATTATATGAACTCCTAAAATTTGATTAAAACTTGTTTTTCAGTCATTTTTGAAGAGGTTTTGGGCGAGCGGGTCTAAATGGGCCGTAAAATGGACCCGTTGGACTTTTAACTGAGTAAAAAAATACCGAATTTGAGTTTTTGCAATATAATCTTGTTGAAAAGCTCGTAATCAATTATATGAACTCCTAAAATTGGATCAAAACTTGTTTTTCGGTCCTTTTTGTAGAGGTTTCGGACGAACAGGTCAAAATGGGCCTTAAAATGGACCCGTTGAACTTATAACTGCGTAAAAAGAACAGAAATTGAATTTTTGCAATACAATAGTGTTGAAAAGCTCGTAATCAACGATATGAACTCTTAAGTTTTGATTAAAACTTGTTTTGCGGTCCTTTTTGTAGAGGTTTCAGACGAGCGGGTCTAAATGGGCCGTAAAATGGACCTGTTGGACTTTTAACTAAGAAAAATTACAAAAATTGAGTTTTTGCAATATAATCGTGTTGAAAAGATCGTAATCAATTATATGAACTCCTAAAATTTGATTAAAACTTGTTTTTTAGTCATTTTTGAAGAGGTTTCGGGCGAGCGGTTCTAAATAGGCCGTAAAATGGACCCGTTGGACTTTTAACTGAGTAAAAAACACCGAATTTGAGTTTTTGCAATATAATCTTGTTGAAAAGCTCGTAATCAATTATATGAACTCCTAAAATTGGATCAAAACTTGTTTTGCGGTCCTTTTTGTAGAGGTTTCGGACGAGCGGGTCTAAATGGGCCGTAAAATGGACCTGTTTGACTTTTAACTGAGTAAAAAGTACAAAAATTGAGTTTTTGCAATAAAATCGTGTTGAAAAGATCGTAATCAATTATATGAACTCCTAAAATTTGATGAAACTTGTTTTTCAGTCATTTTTGAAGAGGTTTCGGGCAAGCGGGTCCAAATGGGCCATAAAATTGACCCGTTGGACTTTTAACTAAGTAAAAAATACCGAATTTAAGTTTTTGCAATATAATCTTGTTGAAAAGCTCGTAATCAATTATATGAACTCCTAAAATTGGATAAAAACTTGTTTTTCGGTCCTTTTTGTAGAGGTTTCGGACGAGCGGGTCTAAATGGGCCTTAAAATGGACCCGTTGAACTTATAACTGCGTAAAAAGAACAGAAATTGAATTTTTGCAATACAATAGTGTTGAAAAGCTCGTAATCAACGATATGAACTCTTAAGTTTTGATTAAAACTTGTTTTGCGGTCCTTTTTGTAGAGGTTTCGGACGAGCGGGTCTAAATGGGCCGTAAAATGGACCCGTTGGACTTTTAACTGAGTGAAAAGTACAAAAATTGAGTTTTTGCAATATAATCGTGTTGAAAACATCGTAATCAATGATATTAAGTCCTAAAATTTGATTAAAACATGTTTTTCGGTCATTTTTGAAGAGGTTTCGGGCTAGCGGGTCTAAATGGGCCGTAAAATGGACCCATTGGACTTTTAACTGAGTAAAAAATACCGAATTTGTGTGTTTGCAATATAATCTTGTTGAAAAGATCGTAATCAATTATATGAACTCCTAAAATTTGATCAAGACTTATTTTTTGGTCATTTTTGAAGAGATTTCGGGCGAGCGGGTCTAAATGGGCCGTAAAATGGACCCGTTGGACTTTTAACTGAGTAAAAAGTACAAAAATTGAGTTTTTACAATATAATCGTGTTGAAAAAAGATCGTTATCAATTATATGAACTCCTAAAATTTGATTAAAACTTGTTTTTTAGTCATTTTTTAAGAGGTTTCGGGCGAGCGGGTCTAAATGGGCCGTAAAATGGACCCGTTGGACTTTTAACTGAGTAAAAAATATTGAATTTGAGTTTTTGCAATATAATCTTGTTGAAAAGCTCGTAATCAATTATATGAACTCCTAAAATTGGATCAACACTTGTTTTTCGGTCCTTTTTGTAGAGGTTTCGGACGAGCGGGTCTAAATGGGCCTTAAAATGGACCCGTTGAACTTATAACTGCGTAAAAAAAACAGAAATTGAATTTTTGCAATACAATAGTGTTGAAAAGCTCGTAATCAACGATATGAACTCTTAAGTTTTGATTAAAACTTGTTTTGCGGTCCTTTTTGTAAAGGTTTCGGACGAGCGGGTCAAAATGGGCCGTAAAATGGACTCGTTGGAATTTTAACTGAGAAAAAGTACAAAAATTGAGTTTTTGCAATATAATCGTGTTGAAAAGATCGTAATCAATTATATGAACTCCTAAAATTTGATTAAACTTGTTTTTCTGTCATTTTTGAAGAGGTTTCGGGCGAGCGGGTCCAAATGGGCCGTAAAATTGACCCGTTGGACTTTTAACTAAGTAAAAAATACCGAATTTAAGTTCTTGCAATATAATCTTGTTGAAAAGCTCGTAATCTATTATATGAACTCCTAAAATTGGATCAAAGCATATTTTTCGGTCATTTTTGAAGAGGTTTTGGGCGAGCGGGTCTAAGTGGGCCGTAAAGTGGACCCGTTGGACTTTTAACTGAGTAAAAAATACCGAATTTGAGTTTTTGCATTATAATCTTGTTGAAAAGCTCGTAATCAATTATATGAACTCCTAAAATTGGATCAATACTTGTGTTTCGGTCCTTTTTGTAGAGGTTTCGGACGAGCGGGTCTAAATGGGCCTTAAAATGGACCCGTTGAACTTATAACTGAGTAAAAAGTACAAAAATTGAGTTTTTGCAATATAATCATGTTGAAAAGATCGTAATCAATTATATGAACTCCTAAAATTTGATTAAACTTGTTTTTCAGTCATTTTTTAAGAGGTTTCAGGCGAGCGGGTCCAAATGGGTCGTAAAATTGACCCGTTGGACTTTTAACTAAGTAAAAAATACCGAATTTGAGTTTTTGCAATATAATCTTGTTGAAAAGCTCGTAATCATTTATATGAACTCCTAAAATTGGATCAAGACTTGTTTTTCGGTCCTTTTGTAGAGGTTTCGGGTGAGCGGGTCTAAATGGGGCGTAAAATGGACCCGTTGGACTTTTAACTGAGTAAAAAGTACAAAAATTGAGTTTTTGCAATATAATCGTGTTGAAAAGATCGTAATCAATTATATGAACTCCTAAAATTTGATTAAAACTTGTTTTTTAGTCATTTTTTAAGAGGTTTCGGGCGAGCGGGTCTAAATGGGCCGTAAAATGGACCCGTTGGACTTTTAACTGAGTAAAAAATACCGAATTTGTGTTTTTGCAATATAATCTTGTTGAAAAGATCGTAATCAACTATATGAACTCCTAAAATTTGATCAAAACTTATTTTTTGGTCATTTTTGAAGAGGTTTCGGGCGAGCGGGTCTAAATGGGCCGTAAAATGGACCCGTTGGACTTTTAACTGAGTAAAAAATACCGAATTTGAGTTTTTGCAATATAATCAACGATATGAACTCTTAAGTTTTGATTAAAACTTGTTTTGCAGTCCTTTTGTAGAGGTTTCAGACGAGCGGGTATAAATGGGCCGTAAAATGGACCCATTGGACTTTTAACTGAGTAAAAAGTACAAAAATTGAGTTTTTGCAATATAATCGTGTTGAAAAGATCATAATCAATTATATGAACTCCTAAAATTTGATTAAAACTTGTTTTTTAGTCATTTTTTAAGAGGTTTCGGGCGAGCGGGTCTAAATGGGCCGTAAAATGGACCCGTTGGACTTTTAACTGAGTAAAAAATACCGAATTTGAGTTTTTGCAATATAATCTTTGTTGAAAAGCTCGTAATCAATTAAATGAACTCCTAAAATTGGATCAAAACTTGTTTTTCGGTCCTTTTTGTAGAGGTTTCGGACGAGCGGGTCTAAATGGGCCTTAAAATGGACCCGTTGAACTTATAACTGCGTAAAAAGAACAGAAATTGAATTTTTGCAATACAATAGTGTTGAAAAGCTCGTAATCAACGATATGAACTCTTAAGTTTTGATTAAAACTTGTTTTGTGGTCCTTTTTGTGGAGGTTTCGGACGAGCGGGTCTAAATGGGCCGAAAAATGGACCCGTTTGACTTTTAACTGAGTAAAAAGTACAAAAATTGAGTTTTTGCAATATAATCGTGTTGAAAAGATCATAATCAATGATATGAAGTCCTAAAATTTGATTAAAACATGTTTTTCGGTCATTTTTGAAGAGGTTTCGGGCTAGTGGGTCTAAATTGGCCGTAAAATGGACCCGTTGGACTTTTAACTGAGTAAAAAATACCGAATTTGTGTTTTTGCAATATAATCTTTTTGAAAAGATCGTAATCAATTATATGAACTCCTAAAATTTGATCAAAACTTATTTTTTGGTCATTTTTGAAGAGGTTTCGGGCGAGCGGGTCTAAATGGGCCGTAAAATGGACCCGTTGGACTTTTAACTGAGTAAAAAATACCGAATTTGAGTTTTTGCAATATAATCAACGATATGAACTCTTAAGTTTTGATTAAAACTTGTTTTGCAGTCCTTTTGTAGAGGTTTCAGACGAGCGGGTCTAAATGGGCCGTAAAATGGATCCATTGGACTTTTAACTGAGTAAAAAGTACAAAAATTGAGTTTTTGCAATATAATCGTGTTGAAAAGATCGTAATCAATTATATGAACTCCTAAAATTTGATTAAAACTTGTTTTTCAGTCATTTTTGAAGAGGTTTCGGGCGAGCGGGTCTAAATGGGCCGTAAAATGGACCCGTTGGACTTTTAACTGAGTAAAAAAATACCGAATTTGAGTTTTTGCAATATAATCTTGTTGAAAAGCTCGTAATCAATTATATGAACTCCTAAAATTGGATCAAAACTTGTTTTTCGGTCCTTTTTGTAGAGGTTTCGGACGAGCGGGTCAAAATGGGCCTTAAAATGGACACGTTGAACTTATAACTGCGTAAAAAAAACAGAAATTGAATTTTTGCAATACAATAGTGTTGAAAAGCTCGTAATCAACGATATGAACTCTTAAGTTTTGATTAAAACTTGTTTTGCGGTCCTTTTTGTAGAGGTTTCAGACGAGCTGGTCTAAATGGGCCGTAAAATGAACCTGTTGGACTTTTAACTAAGAAAAATTACAAAAATTGAGTTTTTGCAATATAATCGTGTTGAAAAGATCGTAATCAATTATATGAACTCCTAAAATTTGATTAAAACTTGTTTTTTAGTCATTTTTGAAAAGGTTTCGGGCGAGCGGTTCTAAATAGGCCGTAAAATGGACCCGTTAGACTTTTAACTGAGTAAAAAACACCGAATTTGAGTTTTTGCAATATAACCTTGTTGAAAAGCTCGTAATCAATTATATGAACTCCTAAAATTGGATCAAAACTTGTTTTGCGGTCCTTTTTGTAGAGGTTTCGGACGAGCGGGTCTAAATGGGCCGTAAAATGGACCTGTTTGACTTTTAACTGAGTAAAAAGTACAAAAATTGAGTTATTGCAATATAATCGTGTTGAAAAGATCGTAATCAATTATATGAACTCCTAAAATTTGATGAAACTTGTTTTTCAGTCATTTTTGAAGAGGTTTCGGGCAAGCGGGTCCAAATGGGCCATAAAATTGACCCGTTGGACTTTTAACTGAGTAAAAAATACCGAATTTGAGTTTTTGCAATATAATCTTGTTGAAAAGCTCATAATCAATTATATGAACTCCTAAAATTGGATCAAAACTTGTTTTTCGGTCCTTTTTGTAGAGGTTTCGGACGAGCGGGTCTAAATGGGCCTTAAAATGGACCCGTTGAACTTATAACTGCGTAAAAAGAACAGAAATTGAATTTTTGCAATACAATAGTGTTGAAAAGCTCGTAATCAACGATATGAACTCTTAAGTTTTGATTAAAACTTATTTTGCGGTCCTTTTTGTAGAGGTTTCGGACGAGCGGGTCTAAATGGGCCGTAAAATGGACCCGTTGGACTTTTAACTGAGTGAAAAGTACAAAAATTGAGTTTTTGCAATATAATCGTGTTGAAAACATCGTAATCAATGATATGAAGTCCTAAAATTTGATTAAAACATGTTTTTCGGTCATTTTTGAAGAGGTTTCGGGCTAGCGGGTCTAAATGGGCCGTAAAATGGACCCATTGGAATTTTAACTGAGTAAAAAATACCGAATTTGTGTTTTTGCAATATAATCTTGTTGAAAAGATCGTAATCAATTATATGAACTCCTAAAATTTGATCAAAACTTATTTTTCGGTCATTTTTGAAGAGGTTTCGGGCGAGCGGGTCTAAATGGGCCGTAAAATGGACCCATTGGACTTTTAACTGAGTAAAAAGTACAAAAATTGAGTTTTTACAATATAATCGTGTTGAAAAAAGATCGTAATCAATTATCTGAACTCCTAAAATTTGATTAAAACTTGTTTTTTAGTCATTTTTTAAGAGGTTTCGGGCGAGCGGGTCTAAATGGGCCGTAAAATGGACCCGTTGGACTTTTAACTGAGTAAAAAATACCGAATTTGAGTTTTTGCAATATAATCTTGTTGAAAAGCTCGTAATCAATTATATGAACTCCTAAAATTGGATCAACAATTGTTTTTCGGTCCTTTTTGTAGAGGTTTTGGACGAGCGGGTCTAAATGGGCCTTAAAATGGACCCGTTGAACTTATAACTGCGTAAAAAAACAGAAATTGAATTTTTGCAATACAATAGTGTTGAAAAGCTCGTAATCAACGATATGAACTCTTAAGTTTTGATTAAAACTTGTTTTGCGGTAATTTTTGTAGAGGTTTCAGACGAGCTGGTCTAAATGGGCCGTAAAATGAACCTGTTGGACTTTTAACTAAGAAAAACTACAAAAATTGAGTTTTTGCAATATAATCGTGTTGAAAAGATCGTAATCAATTATATGAACCCCTAAAATTTGATTAAAACTTGTTTTTTAGTCATTTTTTAAGAGGTTTCGGGCGAGCGGGTCTAAATAGGCCGTAAAATGGACTCGTTGGACTTTTAACTGAGTAAAAAATACCGAATTTGAGTTTTTGCAATATAATCTTGTTGAAAAGCTCGTAATCAATTATATGAACTCCTAAAATTGGATCAAAACTTGTTTTGCGGTCCTTTTTGTAGAGGTTTCGGACGAGCGGGTCTAAATGGGCCGTAAAATGGACCTGTTTGACTTTTAACTGAGTAAAAAGTACAAAAATTGAGTTTTTGCAATATAATCGTGTTGAAATGATCGTAATCAATTATATGAACTCCTAAAATTTGATGAAACTTGTTTTTCAGTCATTTTTGAAGAGGTTTCGGGCAAGCGGGTCCAAATGGGCCATAAAATTGACCCGTTGGACTTTTAACTGAGTAAAAAATACCGAATTTGAGTTTTTGCAATATAATCTTGTTGAAAAGATCGTAATCAATTATATGAACTCCTAAAATTTGATTAAAACTTGTTTTTTAGTCATTTTTAAGAGGTTTCGGGCGAGCGGGTCTAAATGGGCCGTAAAATGGACCCGTTGGACTTTTAACTGAGTAAAAAAATACCGAATTTGAGTTTTTGCAATATAATCTTGTTGAAAAGCTCGTAATCAATTATATGAACTCCTAAAATTGGATCAACACTTGTTTTTCGGTCCTTTTTGTAGAGGTTTTGGACGAGCGGGTCTAAATGGGCCTTAAAATGGACCCGTTGAACTTATAACTGCGTAAAAAAAACAGAAATTGAATTTTTGCAATACAATAGTGTTGAAAAGCTCGTAATCAACGATATGAACTCTTAAGTTTTGATTAAAACTTGTTTTGCGGTCCTTTTTGTAGAGGTTTCGGACGAGCGGGTCTAAATGGGCCGTAAAATGGACCCGTTGGACTTTTAACTGAGAAAAAGTACAAAAATTGAGTTTTTACAATATAATCGTGTTGAAAAGATCGTAATCAATTATATGAACTCCTAAAATTTGATTAAACTTGTTTTTCTGTCATTTTTGGAGAGGTTTCGGGCGAGCGGGTCGAAATGGGCCGTAAAATTGACCCGTTGGACTTTTAACTAAGTAAAAAAAACCGAATTTAAGTTTTTGCAATATAATCTTGTTGAAAAGCTCGTAATCTATTATATGAACTCCTAAAATAGGATCAAAACATATTTTTCAGTCATTTTTGAAGAGGTTTCGGGCGAGCGGGTCTAAGTGGGCCGTAAAGTGGACCCGTTGGACTTTTAACTGAGTAAAAAATACCGAATTTGAGTTTTTGCATTATAATCTTGTTGAAAAGCTCGTAATCAATTATATGAACTCGTAAAATTGGATCAATACTTGTGTTTCGGTCCTTTTTGTAGAGGTTTCGGACGAGCGGGTTTAAATGGGCCTTAAAATGGACCCGTTGAACTTATAACTGAGTAAAAAGTACAAAAATTGAGTTTTTGCAATATAATCATGTTGAAAAGATCGTAATCAATTATATGAACTCCTAAAATTTGATTAAACTTGTTTTTCAGTCATTTTTGAAGAGGTTTCGGGCGAGCGGGTCCAAATGGGTCGTAAAATTGACCCGTTGGACTTTTAACTAAGTAAAAAATACCAAATTTGAGTTTTTGCAATATAATATTGTTGAAAAGCTCGTAATCAATTATATGAACTCCTAAAATTGGATCAAGACTTGTTTTCGGTCCTTTTTGTAGAGGTTTCGAATGAGCGGGTCTAAATGGGCCGTAAAATCGACCCGTTGGACTTTTAACTGAGTAAAAAATACCGAATTTGAGTTTTTGCAATATAATCTTGTTTAAAGCTCGTAATCAATTATAAGAACTCCTAAAACTGGATAAAAACTTATTTTTCGGTCATTTTTGAAGAGGTTTCGGGCGAGCGGATCTAAATGGGCCGTAAAATGGTCCCGTTAGACTTTTAACTGAGTAAAAAATACCGAATTTGAGTTTTTGCAATATAATCTTGTTGAAAAGCTCGTAATCAATTATATGAACTCCTAAAATTGGATCAAGACTTGTTTTCGGTCCTTTTTGTAGAGGTTTCGGACGAGCGGGTCTAAATGGGCCGTAAAATGGATCCGTTGGAGTTTTAACTAAGTAAAAAATATCGAATTTGAGTTTTTGCAATATAATCTTGTTGAAAAGCTCGTAATCAATTATATGAACTCCTAAATTTTGATCAAAACTTGTTTTTCGGTCCTTTTTGTAGAGGTTTCGGACGAGCGGGTCTAAATGGGCCTTAAAATGGACCCGTTGAACTTATAACTGCGTAAAAAGAACATAAATTGAAATTTTGCATTACAATAGTGTTGAAAAGCTCCTAATCAACGATATGAACTCTTAAGTTTTGATTAAAACTTGTTTTGCGGTCCTTTTGTAGAGGTTTCGGACGAGCAGGTTTAAATGGACCGTAAAATGGACCCGTTGGACTTTTAACTGAGTAAAAAGTTCAAAAATTGAGTTTTTGCAATATAATCGTGTTGAAAAGATCGTAATTGACTTTTTGCAATATAATCTTGTTGAAATTTTAACCAAGTAAAAAATACCGAAATTGACTTTTGGCAATATAAACTTGTTGAAAAGCTCGTAATCAATTATATGAACTCCTAAAATTTGATCAAAACTTTTTTTCGGTCCTTTTTGAAGAGGTTTCGGGCGGGCGGGTCTAAATGGGCCTTGTAATGGACTCGTTGAATTTATAATTGTGTAAAAAGAACATAAATTGAATTTTTGCAATCCAATAGTGTTGAAAAGCTCGTAATCAACGATATGAACTCTTAAGTTTTGATTAAAACTTGTTTTGCGGTCCTTTTTGTAGAGGTTTCAGACGAGCGGGTCTAAATGGGCCGTAAAATGGATCCGTTGGACTTTTAACTGAGTAAAAAATATCGAATTTGAGTTTTTCCAACATAATCTTGTTGAAAAGCTCGTAATCTATTATATGAACTCCTAAAATTTGATCAAAACTTGTTTTTCAGTCCTTTTTGTAGAGGTTTCGGTTGAGCGGGTCTAAATGGGCCTTAAAATGGTCCCGTTGAACTTATAACTACGTAAAAAGAACATAAATTGAATTTTTGCAATACAATAGTGTTGAAAAGCTCGTAATCAATTATATGAATTCCTAAAATTGGATCAAAACTTGTTTTTCGATCCTTTTTGTAGAGGTTTCGGACGAGCGGGTCTAAATGGGCCTTAAAATGGACCCGTTGAACTTATAACTACGTAAAAAGAACATAAATTGAATTTTTGCAATACAATAGTGTTGAAAGGCTCGTAATCAATGATATGAACTCTTAAGTTTTGATTAAAACTTGTTTTGCGATTCTTTTTGTAGAAGTTTCGGACGAGTGGGTCTAAATCGGCCGTAAAATGGACCCGTTGGACTTTTAACTGAGTAAAAAGTAAAAAAATTGAGTTTTTGCAATATAATGGTGTTGAAAAGATCGTAATCAATGATATGAACTCCTAAAATTTGATTAAAACTTGTTTTTCGGTCCTTTTTGAAGAGGTTTCAGACGAGCGGGTCTAAATGGACCCGTTGGACTTTTAACTTAGTAAAAAAAATACCGAATTTGAGTTTTTGCAATATAATCTTGTTGAAAAGCTCGTAATCAATTATATGAACTCCTAAAATTGTATCAAAACTTGTTTTTCGGTCCTTTTTGTAGTGGTTTCGGACGGGCGGGTCTAAATGGGCCTTAAAAGGGACCCGTTGAAATTATAACTGCGTAAAAAGAACATAAATTGAATTTTTGCAATACAATAGTGTTGAAAGGCTCGTAATCAATGATATGAACTCTTAAGTTTTGATTAAAACTTGTTTTGCGATTCTTTTTGTAGAAGTTTCGGACGAGTGGGTCTAAATCGGCCGTAAAATGGACCCGTTGGACTTTTAACTGAGTAAAAAGTAAAAAAATTGAGTTTTTGCAATATAATGGTGTTGAAAAGATCGTAATCAATGATATGAACTCCTAAAATTTGATTAAAACTTGTTTTTCGGTCCTTTTTGAAGAGGTTTCAGACGAGCGGGTCTAAATGGACCCGTTGGACTTTTAACTTAGTAAAAAAAATACCGAATTTGAGTTTTTGCAATATAATCTTGTTGAAAAGCTCGTAATCAATTATATGAACTCCTAAAATTGTATCAAAACTTGTTTTTCGGTCCTTTTTGTAGTGGTTTCGGACGGGCGGGTCTAAATGGGCCTTAAAAGGGACCCGTTGAAATTATAACTGCGTAAAAAGAACATAAATTGAATTTTTGCAATACAATAGTGTTGAAAAGCTCACAATCAACGATATGAACTCTTAAGTTTTTATTAAAACTTGTTTTGCGATCCTTTTTGTAGAGGTTTCGGACGAGCGGGTCTAAATGGGCCGTAAAATGGACCCGTTGGACTTTTAACTGAGTAAAAAGTACATAAATTGAGTTTTTCAATATTATTGTATTAAAAAGGTCGTAATCAATGATATGAAGTCCTAAAATTTGATTAAAACTTGTTTTTCAGTCATTTTTGAAGTGATTTCGCGCGGGTGGGTCTAAATGGGCCGTAAAATGGACCCGTTGGACTTTTAACTGAGTAAAAAATACCGAATTTTTTCAGTCATTTTTCAATATAATCGTGTTGAAAAGCTCGTAATCAATTATATGAACTCCTAAAATTGGATCAAAACTCGTTTTTCGGTCCTTTTTATAGAGGTTTCGGACGAGCGGGTCTAAATGGGCCTTAAAATGGACTCGTTGAACTTATAATTGCGTAAAAAGAAAAGAAACTGAATTTTTGCAATACAATAGTGTTGAAAAGCTCGTAATCAATGATATGAACTCTTAAATTTTGATTAAAACTTGTTTTGCGGTCCTTTTTATAGAGGTTTCGGACGAGCGGGTCTAAATGGGCCGTAAAATGGACCCTTTGGACTTTTAACTAAGTAAAAAGTACATAAATTGAGTTTTTGCAATTTAATCGTATTGAAAAGATCGTAATCAATGATAAAAAGTCCTAAAATTTGATTAAACATGTTTTTCGGTCCTTTTTGAAGAGGTTTCGGGCGAGCGGGTCTAAATGGGCCGTAAAATGGACCCGTTGGACTTTTAACTGAGTAAAAAATACCGAGTTTAAGTTTTTGCAATATAATCTTGTTGAAAAGCTCGTAATCATTTATATGAACTCCTAAAATTGGATCAAAACTTATTTTTCGGTCATTTTTGAAGAGGTTTCGGGCGAGCGGGTCTAAATGGGTCGTAAAATGGACCCGTTGGACTTTTAACTGAATAAAAAATACCGAATTTGAGTTTTTGCAATATAATCTTGTTGAAAAGCTCGTAATCAATTATATGAACTCCTAAAATTGGATCAAAACTTGTGTTTCGGTCCTTTTTGTAGAGGTTTCGGACGAGCGGGTCTAAATGGGCCTTAAAATGGACCCGTTGAACTTATAACTGAGTAAAAAGAACATAAATTGAAATTTTGCATTACAATAGTGTTGAAAAGCTCGTAATCAATGATATGAACTCTTAAGTTTTGATTAAAACCTGTTTTGCGGTCCTTTTGTAGAGGTTTCGGACAAGCAGGTTTAAATGGACCGTAAAATGGACCCGTTGGACTTTTAACTGAGTAAAAAGTACAAAAATTGAGTTTTTGCAATATAATCGTGTTGAAAAGATCGTAATTGACTTTTTGCAATATAATCTTGTTGAAATTTTAACCAAGTAAAAAATACCGAAATTGACTTTTTGCAATATAATCTTGTTGAAAAGCTCGTAATCAATTATATGAACTCCTAAAATTTGATCAAAACTTTTTTTAGGTCCTTTTTGAAGAGGTTTCGGGCGGGCGGGTTTAAATGGGCCTTGTAATGGATTCGTTGAACTTATAATTGTGTAAAAAGAACATAAATTGAATTTTTGAAATCCAATAGTGTTGAAAAGCTCGTAATCAACGATATGAACTCTTAAGTTTTGATTAAAACTTGTTTTGCGGTCCTTTTTATAGAGGTTTCGGACGAGCGGGTCTAAATGGGCCGTAAAATTGATCCGTTGGACTTTTAACTGAGTAAAAAATATCGAATTTGAGTTTTTCCAATATAATCTTGTTGAAAAGCTCGTAATCAATTATATGAACTCCTAAAATTTGATCAAAACTTGTTTTTCGGTCCTTTTTGTAGAGGTTTCGGGTGAGCGGGTCTAAATGGGCCTTAAAATCGTCCCGTTGAACTTATAACTACGTAAAAAGAACATAAATTGAATATTTGCAATACAATAGTGTTGAAAAGCTCGTAATCAATTATATGAATTCCTAAAATTGGATCAAAACTTGTTTTTCGATCCTTTTTGTAGAGGTTTCGGACGAGCGGGTCTAAATGCGCCTTAAAATGGACCCGTTGAACTTATAATTGCGTAAAAAGAACATAAATTGAATTTTTGCAATACAATAGTGTTGAAAGGCTCGTAATCAATGATATGAACTCTTAAGTTTTGATTAAAACTTGTTTTGCGGTTCTTTTTGTAGAGGTTTCGGACGAGTGGGTCTAAATCGGCCGTAAAATGGACCCGTTGGACTTTTAACTGAGTAAAAAGTACAAAAATTGAGTTTTTGCATTATAATGGTGTTGAAAAGATCGTAATCAATGATATGAACTCCTAAAATTTGATTAAAACTTGTTTTTCGGTCCTTTTTGAAGAGGTTTCAGACGAGCGGGTCTAAATGGGCCGTAAAATAGACCCGTTGGACTTTTAACTTAGTAAAAAAAATACAGAATTTGAGTTTTTGCAATATAATCTTGTTGAAAAGCTCGTAATCAATTATATGAACTCCTAAAATTGTATCAAAACTTGTTTTTCGGTCCTTTTTCTAGTGGTTTCGGACGGGCGGGTCTAAATGGGCCTTAAAAGGGACCCGTTGAACTTATAACTGCGTAAAAAATACATAAATTGAATTTTTGCAATACAATAGTGTTGAAAAGATCACAATCAACGATATGAACTCTTAAGTTTTGATTAAAACTTGTTTTGCGGTCCTTTTTGTAGAGGTTTCGGACGAGCGGGTCTAAATGGGCCGTAAAATGGACTCGTTGGACTTTTAACTGAGTAAAAAGTACAAAAATTGCGTTTTTGCAAAATAATCGTGTTGAAAAGATCGTAATCAATGATATGAACTCCTAAAATTTGATTAAAACTTGTTTTTCGGTCATTTTTGAAGAGGTTTCGGGCGAGCGGGTCTAAATGGGCTGTAAAATGGACCCGTTGGACTTTTAACTTAGTAAAAAATACTGAAATTGACTTTTTGCAATATAATCTTGTTGAAAAGCTCGTAATCAATTAAATGAACTCCTAAAATTTGATCAAAACTTTTTTTTCGGTCCTTTTTGTAGAGGTTTCGGGCGAGCGGGTCTAAATGCGCCTTGAAATGGACTCGTTGAACTTATAATTGTGTAAAAAGAACATAAATTGAATTTTTGCAATCCAATAGTGTTGAAAAGCTTGTAATCAACGATATGAACTCTTAAGTTTAGATTAAAACTTGTTTTGCGGTCCTTTTTGTAGAGGTTTCGGGCGAGCGGGTCTAAATGGGCCTTGAAATGGACTCGTTGAACTTATAATTGTGTAAAAAGAACATAAATTGAATTTTTGCAATCCAATAGTGTTGAAAAGCTCGTAATCAACGATATGAACTCTTAAGTTTTGATTAAAACTTGTTTTGCAGTCCTTTTTGTAGAGGTTTCGGACGAGCGGGTCTAAATGGGTCGTAAAATGGACCCGTTGGACTTTTAACTGTGTAAAAAGTACAAAAATTGTGTTTTTGCAATATAATCGTGTTGAAAAGATCGTAGTCAATGATATGAACTACTAAATTTTGATTAAAACTTGTTTTTCGGTCATTTTTGAAGAGGGTTCAGGCGAGCGGGTCTAAATGGGCTGTAAAATGGACCCGTTGGACTTTTAAATGAGTAAAAAATATAGAAATTGACTTTTTGCAATATAATCTTGTTGGAAAGCTCGTAATTAATTATATGAACTCCTAAAATTTGATCAAAACTTGTTTTTCGGTCCTTTTTGAAGAGGTTTCGGGCGAGCGGGTCTAAATGGGCCTTGTAATGGACTCGTTGAACTTATAATTGTGTAAAAAGAACATAAATTGAATTTTTGCAATTCAATAGTGTTATAAAGCTTGTAATCAATGATATGAACTCTTAAGTTTTGCTTAAAACTTGTTTTGCGGTCCTTTTTGTAAGGGTTTCGGACGAGCGAGTCTAAATGGGCCGTAAAATGGACCCGTTGGATTTTTAACTTAGTAAAAAATACCGAAATTGAGTTTTTGCAATATAATCTTGTTGAAAAGCTCGTAATCAATTATATGAACTCCTAAAATTTGATCAAAACTTGTTTTTCGGTCTTTTTGTAGATGTTTCGAGCGAGCGAGTCTAAATGATCCTTAAAATGAACCCGTTGAACTTATAACTACGTAAAAAGAACATAATTTGAATTTTTGCAATACAATAGTGTTGAAAAGCTCGTAATCAATTATATGAACTCCTAAAATTTGATCAAAACTTGTTTTTCGGTCCTTTTTGTAGAGGTTTCGGGCGAGCGGGTCTAAATGGGCCTTAAAATGGACCCGTTGAACTTATAACTGCGTAAAAAGAACAGAAATTGAATTTTTGCAATACAATAGTGTTGAAAAGCTCGTAATCAACGATATGAACTCTTAAGTTTTGATTAAAACTTGTTTTACGGTCCTTTTTGTAGAGGTTTCGGACGAGGAGGTCTAAATAGGCCGTAAAATGGACACGTTGGACTTTTAACTCTGTAAAAAGTACATAAATTGTATTGATGAAGTCCTAAAATTTGATTAAAATTTGTTTTTCAGTCATTTTTGAAGAGGTTTCTGGCGGGCGGGTCTAAATGGGCCGTAAAATAGACCTGTTGGACTCTTAACTTAGTAAAAAAATACCGAATTTTAGTTTTTGCAATATAATCTTGTTGAAAAGCTCGTAATCAATTATATGAACTCCTAAAATTTGATCAAAACTTGTTTTTCGGTCCTTTTGTAGAGGTTTTGAGCGAGCGGGTCTAAATGATCCTTAAAATGGACCCGTTGAACTTATAACTACGTAAAAAGAACATAAATTGAATTTTTGCAATACAATAGTGTTGAAAAGCTCGTAATCAATTATATGAACTACTAAAATTTGATCAAAACTTGTTTTTCGGTCCTTTTTGTAGAGGTTTCGGGCGAGCGGGTCTAAATGGGCCTTAAAATGGACCCGTTGAACTTATAACTGCGTAAAAAGAACAGAAATTGAATTTTTGCAATACAAAAGTGTTGAAAAGCTCGTAATCAATGATATGAACTCTTAAGTTTTGATTAAAACTTGTTTTGCGGTCCTTTTTGTAGAGGTTTCGGACGAGCGGGTCTAAATGGGCCGTAAAATGGACCGGTTGGACTTTTAACTGAGTAAAAAGTACAAAAATTGAGTTTTTGCAATATAATCGTGTTGAAAAGATCGTAATCAAGGATATGAAGTCCTAAAATTTGATTAAAACATATTTTTCGGTCATTTTGAAGAGGTTTCGGGCTAGCGGGTCCAAATGGGCCGTAAAATGGACCCGTTGGACTTTTAACTGAGTAAAAAATACCGAATTTGTGTTCTTGCAATATAATCTTGTTGAAAAGGTCGTAATCAATTATATGAACTCCTAAAATTTGATCAAAACTTATTTTTCGGTCATTTTTGAAGAGGTTTCAGGCGAGCGGGTCTAAATAGGCCGTAAAATGGACCCGTTGGACTTTTAACTGAGTAAAAAGTACAAAAATTGAGTTTTTAAAATATAATCGTGTTGAAAAGATCGTAATCAATTATATGAACTCCTAAAATTTGATTAAAACTTGTTTTTTAGTCATTTTTTAAGAGGTTTCAGGCGAGCGGGTCTAAATGGGCCGTAAAATGGTCCCGTTGGACTTTTAACTGAGTAAAAAATACCGAATTTGAGTTTTTGCAATATAATCTTGTTGAAAAGCTCGTAATCAATTATATGAACTCCTAAAATTGGATCAACAATTGTTTTTCGGTCCTTTTTGTAGAGGTTTTGGACGAGCGGGTCTAAATGGGCCTTAAAATGGACCCGTTGAACTTATAACTGCGTAAAAAAACAGAAATTGAATTTTTGCAATACAATAGTGTTGAAAAGCTCGTAATCAACGATATGAACTCTTAAGTTTTGATTAAAACTTGTTTTGCGGTAATTTTTGTAGAGGTTTCAGACGAGCTGGTCTAAATGGGCCGTAAAATGAACCTGTTGGACTTTTAACTAAGAAAAACTACAAAAATTGAGTTTTTGCAATATAATCGTGTTGAAAAGATCGTAATCAATTATATGAACTCCTAAAATTTGATTAAAACTTGTTTTTTAGTCATTTTTGAAGAGGTTTCGGGCGAGCGGTTCTAAATAGGCCGTAAAATGGACCCGTTAGACTTTTAACTGAGTAAAAAACACCGAATTTGAGTTTTTGCAATATAACCTTGTTGAAAAGCTCGTAATCAATTATATGAACTCCTAAAATTGGATCAAAACTTGTTTTGCGGTCCTTTTTGTAGAGGTTTCGGACGAGCGGGTCTAAATGGGCCGTAAAATGGACCTGTTTGACTTTTAACTGATTAAAAAGTACAAAAATTGAGTTATTGCAATATAATCGTGTTGAAAAGATCGTAATCAATTATATGAACTCCTAAAATTTGATGAAACTTGTTTTTCAGTCATTTTTGAAGAGGTTTCGGGCAAGCGGGTCCAAATGGGCCATAAAATTGACCCGTTGGACTTTTAACTAAGTAAAAAATACCGAATTTGAGTTTTTGCAATATAATCTTGTTGAAAAGCTCATAATCAATTATATGAACTCCTAAAATTGGATCAAAACTTGTTTTTCGGTCCTTTTTGTAGAGGTTTCGGGCGAGCGGGTCTAAATGGGCCTTAAAATGGACCAGTTGAACTTATAACTGCGTAAAAAGAACAGAAATTGAATTTTTGCAATACAATAGTGTTGAAAAACCCGTAATCAACGATATGAACTCTTAAGTTTTGATTAAAATTTGTTTTGTGGTCCTTTTTATACAGGTTTCGGACGAGCGGGTCTAAATGTGCCGTAAAATGGACACGTTGAACTTATAACTGCGTAAAAAGAAAAGAAATTGAATTTTTGCAATACAATAGTGTTGAGAAGCTCGTAATCAACGATATGAACTCTTAAGTTTTGATTAAAATTTGTTTTGTGGTCCTTTTTATAGAGGTTTCGGACGAGCGGGTCTAAATGTGCCGTAAAATGGACCCGTTGGACTTTTAACTGAGTAAAAAATACTGAATTTGTGTTTTTGCAATATAATCTTGTTGAAATGCTCGTAATCAATTATATGAACTCCTAAAATTGGATCAAAAATTGTTTTTCGGTCCTTTTTGTTGAGGTTTCGGACGAGCGGGTTTAAATGGGCCTTAAAATGGACCCGTTGAACTTATAACTGCGTAAAAAGAACAGAAATTGAATTTTTGCAATACAATAGTGTTGAAAAACTCGTAATCAACGATATGAACTCTTAAGTTTTGATTAAAACTTATTTTGCGGTCCTTTTTGTAGAGGTTTCAGACGAGCGGGTCTAAATGGGCCGTAAAATGGACCCGTTGGACTTTTAACTGAGTAAAAAGTACATAAATTGAGTTTTGCAATATAATCATGTTGAAAAGATCATAATCAAGGATATCAACTCCTAAAATTTGATTAAACCTGTTTTTCGGTCCCTTTTGAAGAGGTTTCGGGCGAGCGGGTCTAAATGGGCCGTAAAATGGACCCGTTGGACTTTTAACTTAGTAAAAAAATACCGAATTTGAGTTTTTACAATATAATCTTGTTGAAAAGCTCGTAATCAATTGTATGAACTCCTAAAATTGGATCAAAACTTGTTTTTTGGTCCTTTTTGTAGAGGTTTCAGACGAGCGGGTCTAAATGGGCCTTAAAATGGACCCGTTGAACTTATAACTGCGTAAAAAGAACAGAAATTGAATTTTTGCAATACAATAGTGTTGAAAAGCCCGTAATCAACGATATGAACTCTTAAGTTTTGATTAAAACTTTTTTTGCGGTCCTTTTGTAGAGGTTTCAGACGAGCGGGTCTAAATGGGCCGTAAAATGGACCCGTTGGACTTTTAACTGAGTAAAAAGTACATAAATTGAGTTTTTGCAATATAATCGTATTGAAAAGATCCTAATCAATGATATGAAGTCCTAAAATTTGAATAAACATGTTTTTCGGTCCTTTTTGAAGAGGTTTCGGGCGATCGAGTCTAAATGGGCCGAAAAATGGACCCGTTGGACTTTTAACTTAGTAAAAATTACCGAATTTGAGTTTTTGCAATATAATCTTGTTGAAAAGCTCGTAATCAATTATATGAACTCCTAAAATTTGATGAAAACTTGTTTTTCGGTCCTTTTTGTAGAAGTTTCGGGCGAGCGGGTCTAAATGGGCCTTAAAATGGACGAGTTGAACTTATAACTGCATAAAAAGAACAGAAATTGAATTTTTGCAATACAATAGTGTTGAAAAGCTCGTAATCAATGATATGAACTCTTAAGTTTTGATTAAAACTTGTTTTGCGGTTCTTTTTGTAGAGGTTTCAGACGAGTGGGTCTAAATCGACCGTAAAATGGACCCGTTGGACTTTTAACTAAGTAAAAAGTACAAAAATTGAGTTTTTGCAATATAATGGTGTTGAAAAGATCGTAATCAATGATATGAACTCTTAGAATTTGATTAAAACTTGTTTTTCGGTCCTTTTTGAAGAGGTTTCAGACGAGCGGGTCTAAATGGGCCGTAAAATGGACACGTTGGACTTTTAACTTAGTAAAAAAAATACCGAATTTGTGTTTTTGCAATATAATCTTGTTGAAAAGCTCGTAATCAATTATATGAACTCCTAAAATTGTATCAAAACTTGGTTTTCGGTCCTTTTTCTAGTGGTTTTGGACGGGCGGGTCTAAATGGGCCTTAAAAGGGACCCGTTGAACTTATAACTGCGTAAAAAGAACATAAATTGAATTTTTACAATACAATAGTGTTGAAAGCTCACAATCAACGATATGAACTCTTAAGTTTTGATTAAAACTTGTTTTGCGGTCCTTTTTGTAGAGGTTTCGGACGAGCGGGTCTAAATGGGCCGTAAAATGGACCGTTGGACTTTTAACTGAGTAAAAAGTACAAAAATTGAGTTTTTGCAAAATAATCGTGTTGAAAAGATCGTAATCAATGATATGAACTCCTAAAATTTGATTAAAACTTGTTTTTCGGTCATTTTTGAAGAGGTTTCGGGCGAGCGGGTCTAAATGGGCTGTAAAATGGACCCGTTGGACTTTTAACTTAGTAAAAAATATCAAAATTGACTTTTTGCAATATAATCTTGTTGAAAAGCTCGTAATCAATTATATGAACTCCTAAAATTTGATCAAAACTTTTTTTCGGTCCTTTTTGTAGAGGTTTCGGGCGAGTGGGTCTAAATGCGCCTTGAAATGGACTCGTTGAACTTATAATTGTGTAAAAAGAACATAAGTTGAATTTTTGCAATCCAATAGTGTTGAAAAGCTTGTAATCAACAATATGAACTCTTAAGTTTTGATTAAAACTTGTTTTGCGGTCCTTTTTGTTGAGGTTTCGGACGAGCGGGTCTAAATGTGCTGTAAAATGGATCCGTTGGAGTTTTAACGAAGTAAAAAATATCGAATTTGAGTTTTTGCAATATAATCTTGTTGAAAAGCTCGTAATCAATTATATGAACTCCTAAATTTTGATCAAAACTTGTTTTTCGGTCCTTTTTGTAGAGGTTTCGGGCGAGCGGGTCTAAATGGGCCTTAAAATGGACCCGTTGAACTTATAACTACGTAAAAAGAACATAAATTGAATTTTTGCAATACAATAGTGTTGAAAAGCTCGTAATCAATTATATGAACTCCTAAAATTGGATCAAAACTTGTTTTTCGATCCTTTTTGTAGAGGTTTCGGACAAGCGGGTCTAAATGGGCCTTAAAATGGACCCGTTGAACTTATAATTGCGTAAAAAGAACAAAAATTGAATTTTTGCAATACAATAGTGTTGAAAAGCTCGTAATCAACGATATGAACACTTAAGTTTTGATTAAAACTTGTTTTGCGGTCCTTTTTGTAGAGGTTTCGGACGAGCGGGTCTAAATGGGCCGTAAAATGGACCGTTGGACTTTTAACTGAGTAAAAAGTACAAAAATTGAGTTTTTGCAATATAATCGGGTTGAAAAGATCGTAATCAAGGATATGAAGTCCTAAAATTTGATTAAAACATGTTTTTCGGTCATTTTTGAAGAGGTTTCGGGCTAGCGGGTCTAAATGGGCCGTAAAATGGACCCGTTGGACTTTTAACTGAGTAAAAAATACCGAATTTGAGTTTTTGCAATATAATCTTGTTGAAAAGCTCGGAATCAATTATATGAACTCCTAAAATTGGATCAAAACTTGTTTTGCGGTCCTTTTTGTAGAGGTTTCGGACGAGCGGGTCTAAATGAGCCCTAAAATGGACCCGTTGGACTTTTAACTGAGTAAAAAGTACAAAAATTGAGTTTTTACAATATAATCGTGTTGAAAAGATCGTAATCAATTATATGAACTCCTAAACTTTGATTAAAACTTGTTTTTTAGTCATTTTTAAGAGGTTTCGGGCGAGCGGGTCTAAATAGGCCGTAAAATGGACCCGTTGGTCTTTTAACTGAGTAAAAAATACCAAATTTGAGTTTATGCAATATAATCTTGTTGAAAAGCTCGTAATCAATTATATGAACTCCTAAAATTGGATCAAAACTTGTTTTGCGGTCCTTTTTGTAGAGGTTTCGGACGAGCGGGTCTAAATGGGCCGTAAAATGGACCTGTTTGACTTTTAACTGAGAAAAAAGTACAAAAATTGAGTTTTTGCAATATAATCGTGTTGAAAAGATCGTAATCAATTATATGAACTCCTAAAATTTGATGAAACTTGTTTTTCAGTCATTTTTGAAGAGGTTTCGGGCAAGCGGGTCCAAATGGGCCATAAAATTGACCCGTTGGACTTTTAACTGAGTAAAAAATACCGAATTTGAGTTTTTGCAATATAATCTTGTTGAAAAGCTCGTAATCAATGATATGAACTCCTAAAATTGGATCAAAACTTGTTTTTCGGTCCTTTTTGTAGAGGTTTCGGACGAGCGGGTCTAAATGGGCCTTAAAATGGACCCGTTGAACTTATAACTGCGTAAAAAGAACAGAAATTGAATTTTTGCAATACAATAGTGTTGAAAAGCTCGTAATCAACGATATGAACTCTTACGTTTTGATTAAAACTTGTTTTGCGGTCCTTTTTGTAGAGGTTTCGGACGAGCGGGTTTAAATGGGCCGTAAAATGGACCCGTTGGACTTTTAACGGAGTGAAAAGTACAAAAATTGAGTTTTTGCAATATTATCGTGTTGAAAACATCGTAATCAATGATATGAAGTCCTAAAATTTGATTAAAACATGTTTTTCGGTCATTTTTGAAGAGGTTTCGGGCTAGCGGGTCTAAATGGGCCGTAAAATGGACCCATTGGACTTTTAACTGAGTAAAAAATACCGAATTTGTGTTTTTGCAATATAATCTTGTTGAAAAGATCGTAATCAATTATATGAACTCCTAAATTTTGATCAAAACTTATTTTTCGGTCATTTTTGAAGAGGTTTCGGGCGAGCGGGTCTAAATGGGCCGTAAAATGGACCCGTTGGACTTTTAACTGAGTAAAAAGTACAAAAATTGAGTTTTTACAATATAATCGTGTTGAAAAAAGATCGTAATCAATTATATGAACTCCTAAAATTGGATCAACACTTGTTTTTCGGTCCTTTTTGTAGAGGTTTTGGACGAGCGGGTCTAAATGGGCCTTAAAATGGACCCGTTGAACTTATAACTGCGTAAAAAAACAGAAATTGAGTTTTTGCAATACAATAGTGTTGAAAAGCTCGTAATCAACGATATGAACTCTTAAGTTTTTATTAAAACTTGTTTTGCGGTCCTTTTTGTAGAGGTTTCGGACGAGCGGGTCTAAATGGGCCGTAAAATGGACCCGTTGGACTTTTAACTTAGAAAAAGTACAAAAAATGAGTTTTTGCAATATAATCGTGTTGAAAGGATCGTAATCAATTATATGAACTCCTAAAATTTGATGAAACTTGTTTTTCAGTCATTTTTGAAGAGGTTTCGGGCAAGCGGGTCCAAATGGGCCATAAAATTGACCCGTTGGACTTTTAACTAAGTAAAAAATACCGAATTTGAGTTTTTGCAATATAATCTTGTTGAAAAGCTCATAATCAATTATATGAACTCCTAAAATTGGATCAAAACTTGTTTTTCGGTCCTTTTTGTAGAGGTTTCGGGCGAGCGGGTCTAAATGGGCCTTAAAATGGACCAGTTGAACTTATAACTGCGTAAAAAAACAGAAATTGAATTTTTGCAATACAATAGTGTTGAAAAGCTCGTAATCAACGATATGAACTCTTAAGTTTTGATTAAAACTTGTTTTGCGGTAATTTTTGTAGAGGTTTCAGACGAGCTGGTCTAAATGGGCCGTAAAATGAACCTGTTGGACTTTTAACTAAGAAAAACTACAAAAATTGAGTTTTTGCAATATAATCGTGTTGAAAAGATCGTAATCAATTATATGAACTCCTAAAATTTGATTAAAACTTGTTTTTTAGTCATTTTTGAAGAGGTTTCGGGCGAGCGGTTCTAAATAGGCCGTAAAATGGACCCGTTAGACTTTTAACTGAGTAAAAAACACCGAATTTGAGTTTTTGCAATATAACCTTGTTGAAAAGCTCGTAATCAATTATATGAACTCCTAAAATTGGATCAAAACTTGTTTTGCGGTCCTTTTTGTAGAGGTTTCGGACGAGCGGGTCTAAATGGGCCGTAAAATGGACCTGTTTGACTTTTAACTGATTAAAAAGTACAAAAATTGAGTTATTGCAATATAATCGTGTTGAAAAGATCGTAATCAATTATATGAACTCCTAAAATTTGATGAAACTTGTTTTTCAGTCATTTTTGAAGAGGTTTCGGGCAAGCGGGTCCAAATGGGCCATAAAATTGACCCGTTGGACTTTTAACTAAGTAAAAAATACCGAATTTGAGTTTTTGCAATATAATCTTGTTGAAAAGCTCATAATCAATTATATGAACTCCTAAAATTGGATCAAAACTTGTTTTTCGGTCCTTTTTGTAGAGGTTTCGGGCGAGCGGGTCTAAATGGGCCTTAAAATGGACCAGTTGAACTTATAACTGCGTAAAAAGAACAGAAATTGAATTTTTGCAATACAATAGTGTTGAAAAACCCGTAATCAACGATATGAACTCTTAAGTTTTGATTAAAATTTGTTTTGTGGTCCTTTTTATACAGGTTTCGGACGAGCGGGTCTAAATGTGCCGTAAAATGGACACGTTGAACTTATAACTGCGTAAAAAGAAAAGAAATTGAATTTTTGCAATACAATAGTGTTGAGAAGCTCGTAATCAACGATATGAACTCTTAAGTTTTGATTAAAATTTGTTTTGTGGTCCTTTTTATAGAGGTTTCGGACGAGCGGGTCTAAATGTGCCGTAAAATGGACCCGTTGGACTTTTAACTGAGTAAAAAATACTGAATTTGTGTTTTTGCAATATAATCTTGTTGAAATGCTCGTAATCAATTATATGAACTCCTAAAATTGGATCAAAAATTGTTTTTCGGTCCTTTTTGTTGAGGTTTCGGACGAGCGGGTTTAAATGGGCCTTAAAATGGACCCGTTGAACTTATAACTGCGTAAAAAGAACAGAAATTGAATTTTTGCAATACAATAGTGTTGAAAAACTCGTAATCAACGATATGAACTCTTAAGTTTTGATTAAAACTTATTTTGCGGTCCTTTTTGTAGAGGTTTCAGACGAGCGGGTCTAAATGGGCCGTAAAATGGACCCGTTGGACTTTTAACTGAGTAAAAAGTACATAAATTGAGTTTTGCAATATAATCATGTTGAAAAGATCATAATCAAGGATATCAACTCCTAAAATTTGATTAAACCTGTTTTTCGGTCCCTTTTGAAGAGGTTTCGGGCGAGCGGGTCTAAATGGGCCGTAAAATGGACCCGTTGGACTTTTAACTTAGTAAAAAAATACCGAATTTGAGTTTTTACAATATAATCTTGTTGAAAAGCTCGTAATCAATTGTATGAACTCCTAAAATTGGATCAAAACTTGTTTTTTGGTCCTTTTTGTAGAGGTTTCAGACGAGCGGGTCTAAATGGGCCTTAAAATGGACCCGTTGAACTTATAACTGCGTAAAAAGAACAGAAATTGAATTTTTGCAATACAATAGTGTTGAAAAGCCCGTAATCAACGATATGAACTCTTAAGTTTTGATTAAAACTTTTTTTGCGGTCCTTTTGTAGAGGTTTCAGACGAGCGGGTCTAAATGGGCCGTAAAATGGACCCGTTGGACTTTTAACTGAGTAAAAAGTACATAAATTGAGTTTTTGCAATATAATCGTATTGAAAAGATCCTAATCAATGATATGAAGTCCTAAAATTTGAATAAACATGTTTTTCGGTCCTTTTTGAAGAGGTTTCGGGCGATCGAGTCTAAATGGGCCGAAAAATGGACCCGTTGGACTTTTAACTTAGTAAAAATTACCGAATTTGAGTTTTTGCAATATAATCTTGTTGAAAAGCTCGTAATCAATTATATGAACTCCTAAAATTTGATGAAAACTTGTTTTTCGGTCCTTTTTGTAGAAGTTTCGGGCGAGCGGGTCTAAATGGGCCTTAAAATGGACGAGTTGAACTTATAACTGCATAAAAAGAACAGAAATTGAATTTTTGCAATACAATAGTGTTGAAAAGCTCGTAATCAATGATATGAACTCTTAAGTTTTGATTAAAACTTGTTTTGCGGTTCTTTTTGTAGAGGTTTCAGACGAGTGGGTCTAAATCGACCGTAAAATGGACCCGTTGGACTTTTAACTAAGTAAAAAGTACAAAAATTGAGTTTTTGCAATATAATGGTGTTGAAAAGATCGTAATCAATGATATGAACTCTTAGAATTTGATTAAAACTTGTTTTTCGGTCCTTTTTGAAGAGGTTTCAGACGAGCGGGTCTAAATGGGCCGTAAAATGGACACGTTGGACTTTTAACTTAGTAAAAAAAATACCGAATTTGTGTTTTTGCAATATAATCTTGTTGAAAAGCTCGTAATCAATTATATGAACTCCTAAAATTGTATCAAAACTTGGTTTTCGGTCCTTTTTCTAGTGGTTTTGGACGGGCGGGTCTAAATGGGCCTTAAAAGGGACCCGTTGAACTTATAACTGCGTAAAAAGAACATAAATTGAATTTTTACAATACAATAGTGTTGAAAGCTCACAATCAACGATATGAACTCTTAAGTTTTGATTAAAACTTGTTTTGCGGTCCTTTTTGTAGAGGTTTCGGACGAGCGGGTCTAAATGGGCCGTAAAATGGACCGTTGGACTTTTAACTGAGTAAAAAGTACAAAAATTGAGTTTTTGCAAAATAATCGTGTTGAAAAGATCGTAATCAATGATATGAACTCCTAAAATTTGATTAAAACTTGTTTTTCGGTCATTTTTGAAGAGGTTTCGGGCGAGCGGGTCTAAATGGGCTGTAAAATGGACCCGTTGGACTTTTAACTTAGTAAAAAATATCAAAATTGACTTTTTGCAATATAATCTTGTTGAAAAGCTCGTAATCAATTATATGAACTCCTAAAATTTGATCAAAACTTTTTTTCGGTCCTTTTTGTAGAGGTTTCGGGCGAGTGGGTCTAAATGCGCCTTGAAATGGACTCGTTGAACTTATAATTGTGTAAAAAGAACATAAGTTGAATTTTTGCAATCCAATAGTGTTGAAAAGCTTGTAATCAACAATATGAACTCTTAAGTTTTGATTAAAACTTGTTTTGCGGTCCTTTTTGTTGAGGTTTCGGACGAGCGGGTCTAAATGTGCTGTAAAATGGATCCGTTGGAGTTTTAACGAAGTAAAAAATATCGAATTTGAGTTTTTGCAATATAATCTTGTTGAAAAGCTCGTAATCAATTATATGAACTCCTAAATTTTGATCAAAACTTGTTTTTCGGTCCTTTTTGTAGAGGTTTCGGGCGAGCGGGTCTAAATGGGCCTTAAAATGGACCCGTTGAACTTATAACTACGTAAAAAGAACATAAATTGAATTTTTGCAATACAATAGTGTTGAAAAGCTCGTAATCAATTATATGAACTCCTAAAATTGGATCAAAACTTGTTTTTCGATCCTTTTTGTAGAGGTTTCGGACAAGCGGGTCTAAATGGGCCTTAAAATGGACCCGTTGAACTTATAATTGCGTAAAAAGAACAAAAATTGAATTTTTGCAATACAATAGTGTTGAAAAGCTCGTAATCAACGATATGAACACTTAAGTTTTGATTAAAACTTGTTTTGCGGTCCTTTTTGTAGAGGTTTCGGACGAGCGGGTCTAAATGGGCCGTAAAATGGACCGTTGGACTTTTAACTGAGTAAAAAGTACAAAAATTGAGTTTTTGCAATATAATCGGGTTGAAAAGATCGTAATCAAGGATATGAAGTCCTAAAATTTGATTAAAACATGTTTTTCGGTCATTTTTGAAGAGGTTTCGGGCTAGCGGGTCTAAATGGGCCGTAAAATGGACCCGTTGGACTTTTAACTGAGTAAAAAATACCGAATTTGAGTTTTTGCAATATAATCTTGTTGAAAAGCTCGGAATCAATTATATGAACTCCTAAAATTGGATCAAAACTTGTTTTGCGGTCCTTTTTGTAGAGGTTTCGGACGAGCGGGTCTAAATGAGCCCTAAAATGGACCCGTTGGACTTTTAACTGAGTAAAAAGTACAAAAATTGAGTTTTTACAATATAATCGTGTTGAAAAGATCGTAATCAATTATATGAACTCCTAAACTTTGATTAAAACTTGTTTTTTAGTCATTTTTAAGAGGTTTCGGGCGAGCGGGTCTAAATAGGCCGTAAAATGGACCCGTTGGTCTTTTAACTGAGTAAAAAATACCAAATTTGAGTTTATGCAATATAATCTTGTTGAAAAGCTCGTAATCAATTATATGAACTCCTAAAATTGGATCAAAACTTGTTTTGCGGTCCTTTTTGTAGAGGTTTCGGACGAGCGGGTCTAAATGGGCCGTAAAATGGACCTGTTTGACTTTTAACTGAGAAAAAAGTACAAAAATTGAGTTTTTGCAATATAATCGTGTTGAAAAGATCGTAATCAATTATATGAACTCCTAAAATTTGATGAAACTTGTTTTTCAGTCATTTTTGAAGAGGTTTCGGGCAAGCGGGTCCAAATGGGCCATAAAATTGACCCGTTGGACTTTTAACTGAGTAAAAAATACCGAATTTGAGTTTTTGCAATATAATCTTGTTGAAAAGCTCGTAATCAATGATATGAACTCCTAAAATTGGATCAAAACTTGTTTTTCGGTCCTTTTTGTAGAGGTTTCGGACGAGCGGGTCTAAATGGGCCTTAAAATGGACCCGTTGAACTTATAACTGCGTAAAAAGAACAGAAATTGAATTTTTGCAATACAATAGTGTTGAAAAGCTCGTAATCAACGATATGAACTCTTACGTTTTGATTAAAACTTGTTTTGCGGTCCTTTTTGTAGAGGTTTCGGACGAGCGGGTTTAAATGGGCCGTAAAATGGACCCGTTGGACTTTTAACGGAGTGAAAAGTACAAAAATTGAGTTTTTGCAATATTATCGTGTTGAAAACATCGTAATCAATGATATGAAGTCCTAAAATTTGATTAAAACATGTTTTTCGGTCATTTTTGAAGAGGTTTCGGGCTAGCGGGTCTAAATGGGCCGTAAAATGGACCCATTGGACTTTTAACTGAGTAAAAAATACCGAATTTGTGTTTTTGCAATATAATCTTGTTGAAAAGATCGTAATCAATTATATGAACTCCTAAATTTTGATCAAAACTTATTTTTCGGTCATTTTTGAAGAGGTTTCGGGCGAGCGGGTCTAAATGGGCCGTAAAATGGACCCGTTGGACTTTTAACTGAGTAAAAAGTACAAAAATTGAGTTTTTACAATATAATCGTGTTGAAAAAAGATCGTAATCAATTATATGAACTCCTAAAATTGGATCAACACTTGTTTTTCGGTCCTTTTTGTAGAGGTTTTGGACGAGCGGGTCTAAATGGGCCTTAAAATGGACCCGTTGAACTTATAACTGCGTAAAAAAACAGAAATTGAGTTTTTGCAATACAATAGTGTTGAAAAGCTCGTAATCAACGATATGAACTCTTAAGTTTTTATTAAAACTTGTTTTGCGGTCCTTTTTGTAGAGGTTTCGGACGAGCGGGTCTAAATGGGCCGTAAAATGGACCCGTTGGACTTTTAACTTAGAAAAAGTACAAAAAATGAGTTTTTGCAATATAATCGTGTTGAAAGGATCGTAATCAATTATATGAACTCCTAAAATTTGATTAAGCTTGTTTTTCTGTCATTTTTGGAGAGGTTTCGGGCGAGCGGGTCCAAATAGGCCGTAAAATTGACCCGTTGGACTTTTAACTAAGTAAAAAATACCGAATTTAAGTTTTTGCAATATAATCTTGTTGAAAAGCTCGTAATCTATTATATGAACTCCTAAAATAGGATCAAAACATATTTTTCGGTCATTTTTGAAGAGGTTTCGGGCGAGCGGGTCTAAGTGGGCCGTAAAATGGACCCGTTGGACTTTTAATTGAGTAAAAAATACCGAATTTGAGTTTTTGCATTATAATCTTGTTGAAAAGCTCGTAATCAATTATATGAACTCCTAAAATTGGATCAATACTTGTGTTTCGATCCTTTTTGTAGAGGTTTCGGACGAGCGGGTCTAAATGGGCCTTAAAATGGACCCGTTGAACTTATAACTGAGTAAAAAGTACAAAAATTGAGTTTTTGCAATATAATCATGTTGAAAAGATCGTAATCAATTATATGAACTCCTAAAATTTGATTAAACTTGTTTTTCAGTCATTTTTGAAGAGGTTTCGGGTGAGCGGGTCCAAATGGGTCGTAAAATTGACCCGTTGGACTTTTAACTAAGCAAAAAATACCGAATTTGAGTTTTTGCAATATAATCTTGTTGAAAAGCTCGTAATCAATTATATGAACTCCTAAAATTGGATCAAAACTTGTTTTTCGGTCCTTTTTGTAGAGGTTTCGAACGAGCGGGTCTAAATGGGCCGTAAAATGTACCCGTTGGACTTTTAACTGAGTAAAAAATATCGAATTTGAGTTTTTGCAATATAATCTTGTTGAAAAGCTCGTAATCACTTATATGAACTCCTAAAATTGGATCAAAACTTGTTTTTCGGTCCTTGTTGTAGAGGTTTCGGACGAGCGGGTCTAAATGGGCCTTAAAATGGACCCGTTGAACTTATAACTGCGTAAAAAGAACAAAAATTGAATTTTTGCATTACAATAGTGTTGAAAAGCTCGTAATCAACGATATGAACTCTTAAGTTTTGATTAAAACTTGTTTTGCGGTCCTTTTGTAGAGGTTTCGGACGAGCGGGTCTAAATGGGCCGTAAAATGGACCCGTTCGACTTTTAACTGAGTAAAAAGTACAAAAATTGAGTTTTTGCAATATAATCGTGTTGAAAAGATCGTAATCAATTATATGAACTCCTAAAATTTGATTAAAACTTGTTTTTTAGTCATTTTTAAGAGGTTTCGTGCGAGCGGGTCTAAATGGGCCGTAAAATGGACCCGTTGGACTTTTAACTAGGTAAAAAATACCGAATTTGAGTTTTTGCAATATAATCTTGTTGAAAAGCTCGTAATCAATTATATGAACTCCTAAGATTGGATCAAAACTTGTTTTGCGGTCCTTTTTGTAGAGGTTTCGGACGAGCGGGTCTAAATGGACCGTAACCAGTTGGACTTTTAACTGAGTAAAAAGTACAAAAATTGAGTTTTTGCAATATAATCGTGTTGAAAAGATCGTAATCAATTATATGAACTCCTAAAATTTGATTAAACTTGTTTTTCATTCATTTTTGAAGAGGTTTCGGACGAACAGGTCCAAATGGGCCGTAAAATTGACCCGTTGGACTTTTAACTGAGTAAAAAATACCGAATTTGAGTTTTTGCAATATAATCTTGTTGAAAAGCTCGTAATCAATTATATGAACTCCTAAAATTGGATCAAAACTTGTTTTCGGTCCTTTTTGTAGAGGTTTCGGACGAGCGGGTCTAAATGAGCCTTAAAATGGACCCGTTGAACTTATAACTGCGTAAAAAGAACATAAATTGAAATTTCGCATTACAATAGTGTTGAAAAGCTCCTAATAAACGATATGAACTCTTAAGTTTTGATTAAAACTTGTTTTGTGGTCCTTTTGTAGAGGTTTCGGACGAGCAGGCTTAAATGGATCGTAAAATGGACCCGTTGGACTTTTAACTGAGTAAAAAGTTCAAAAATTGAGTTTTTGCAATATAATCGTGTTGAAAAGATCGTAATTGACTTTTTGCAATATAATCTTGTTGAAATTTTAACCAAGTAAAAAATACCGAAATTGACTTTTGGCAATATAATCTTGTTGAAAAGCTCGTAATCAATTATATGAACTCCTAAAATTTGATCAAAACTTTTTTTCGGTCCTTTTTGAAGAGGTTTCGGGCGGGGGGGTCTAAATGGGCCTTGTAATGGACTCGTTGAACTGATAATTGTGTAAAAAGAACATAAATTGAATTTTTGCAATCCAATAGTGTTGAAAAGCTCGTAATCAACGATATGAACTCTTAAGTTTTGATTAAAACTTGTTTTGCGGTCCTTTTTGTAGAGGTTTCGGACGAGCGGGTCTAAATGGGCCGTAAAATGGATCCGTTGGACTTTTAACTGAGTAAAAAATATCGAATTTGAGTTTTTCCAATATAATCTTGTTGAAAAGCTCGTAATCAATTATATGAACTCCTAAAATTTGATCAAAACTTGTTTTTCGGTCCTTTTTGTAGAGGTTTCGGGTGAGCGGGTCTAAATGGGCCTTAAAATGGTCCCGTTGAACTTATAACTACGTAAAAAGAACATAAATTGAATTTTTGCAATACAATAGTGTTGAAAAGCTCGTAATCAATTATATGAATTCCTAAAATTGGATCAAAACTTGTTTTTCGATCCCTTTTGTAGAGGTTTCGGACGAGCGGGTCTAAATGGGCCTTAAAATGGACCCGTTGAACTTATAATTGCGTAAAAAGAACATAAATTGAATTTTTGCAATACAATAGTGTTAAAAGGCTCGTAATCAATGATATGAACTCTTAAGTTTTGATTAAAACTTGTTTTGCGGTTCTTTTTGTAGATGTTTCGGACGAGTGGGTCTAAATCGGCCGTAAAATGGACCCGTTGGACTTTTAACTGAGTAAAAAGTACAAAAATTGAGTTTTTGCAATATAATGGCGTTGAAAAGATCGTAATCAATGATATGAACTCCTAAAATTTGATCAAAACTTGTTTTTCGGTCCTTTTTGAAGAGGTTTCAGACGAGCGGGTCTAAATGGGCCGTAAAATAGACCCGTTGGACTTTTAACTTAGTAAAAAAAATACCGAATTTGAGTTTTTGCAATATAATCTTGTTGAAAAGCTCGTAATCAATTATATGAACTCCTAAAATTGTATCAAAACTTGTTTTTCGGTCCTTTTTGTAGTGGTTTCGGACGGGCGGGTCTAAATGGGCCTTAAAAGGGACCCGTTGAACTTATAACTGCGTAAAAAATACATAAATAGAATTTTTGCAATACAATAGTGTTGAAAAGATCACAATCAACGATATGAACTCTTAAGTTTTGATTAAAACTTGTTTTGCGGTCCTTTTTGTAGAGGTTTCGGACGAGCGGGTCTAAATGGGCCGTAAAATGGACCCGTTGGACTTTTAACTAAGTAAAAAGTACAAAAATTGAGTTTTTGCAAAATAATCGTGTTGAAAAGATCGTAATCAATGATATGAACTCCTAAAATTTGATTAAAACTTGTTTTTCGGTCATTTTTGAAGAGGTTTCGGGCGAGCGGGTCTAAATGGGCTGTAAAATGGACCCGTTGGACTTTTAACTTAGTAAAAAATACCGAAATTGACTTTTTGCAATATAATCTTGTTGAAAAGCTCGTAATCAATTAAATGAACTCCTAAAATTTGATCAAAACTTTTTTTTCGGTCCTTTTTGTAGAGGTTTCGGGCGAGCGGGTCTAAATGCGCCTTGAAATGGACTTGTTGAACTTATAATTGTGTAAAAAGAACATAAATTGAATTTTTGCAATCCAATAGTGTTGAAAAGCTTGTAATCAACGATATGAACTCTTAAGTTTTGATTAAAACTTGTTTTGCGGTCCTTTTTGTAGAGGTTTCGGGCGAGCGGGTCTAAATGGGCCTTGAAATGGACTCGTTGAACTTATAATTGTGTAAAAATAACATAAATTGAATTTTTGCAATCCAATAGTGTTGAAAAGCTCGTAATCAACGATATGAACTCTTAAGTTTTGATTAAAACTTGTTTTGCGGTCCTTTTTGTAGAGGTTTCGGACGAGCGGGTCTAAATGGCTCGTAAAATGGACCCGTTGGACTTTTAACTGAGTAAAAAGTACAAAAATTGTGTTTTTGCAATATAATCGTGTTGAAAAGATCGTAGTCAATGGTATGAACTACTAAATTTTGATTAAAACTTGTTTTTCGGTCATTTTTGAAGAGGGTTCGGGCGAGCGGGTCTAAATGGGCTGTAAAATGGACTCGTTGGACTTTTAAATGAGTAAAAAATACAGAAATTGACTTTTTGCAATATAATCTTGTTGGAAAGCTCGTAATCAATTATATGAACTCCTAAAATTTGATCAAAACTTGTCTTTCGGTCCTTTTTGAAGAGGTTTCGGGCGAGCGGGTCTAAATGGGCCTTGTAATGGACTCGTTGAACTTATAATTGTGTAAAAAGAACATAAATTGAATTTTTGCAATTCAATAGTGTTATAAAGCTTGTAATCAATTATATGAACTCTTAAGTTTTGCTTAAAACTTGTTTTGCGGTCCTTTTTGTAGGGGTTTCGGACAAGCGAGTCTAAATGGGCCGTAAAATGGACCCGTTGGATTTTTAACTGAGTAAAAAATACCGAAATTGAGTTTTTGCAATATAATTTTGTTGAAAAGCTCGTAATCAATTATATGAACTCCTAAAATTTGATCAAAACTTGTTTTTCGGTCCTTTTGTAGAGGTTTCGAGCGAGCGGGTCTAAATGATCCTTAAAATGGACCCGTTGAACTTATAACTACGTAAAAAGAACATAAATTGAATTTTTGCAATACAATAGTGTTGAAAAGCTCGTAATCAATTATATGAACTCTTAAAATTTGATCAAAACTTGTTTTTCGGTCCTTTTTGTAGAGGTTTCGGGCGAGCGGGTCTAAATGGGCCTTAAAATGGACCCGTTGAACTTATAACTGCGTAAAAAGAACATAAATTGAATTTTTGCAATACAATAGTGTTGAAAAGCTCGTAATCAACGATATCAACTCTTAAGTTTTGATTAAAACTTGTTTTACGGTCCTTTTTGTAGAGGTTTCGGACGAGGAGGTCTAAATAGGCCGTAAAATGGACACGTTGGACTTTTAACTCTGTAAAAAGTACATAAATTGTATTGAAAAGGTCGTAATCAATGATATGAAGTCCTAAAATTTGATTCATATTTGTTTTTCAGTCATTTTTGAAAAGGTTTCTGGCGGGCGGGTCTAAATGGGCCGTAAAATAGACCTGTTGGACTTTTAACTTAGTAAAAAAATACCGAGTTTTAGTTTTTGCAATATAATCTTGTTGAAAAGCTCGTAATCAATTATATGAACTCCTAAAATTGGATCAAAACTCGTTTTTCGGTCCTTTTTTGTAGAGGTTTCGGACGAGCGGGTCTAAATGGGCCTTAAAATGGACCCATTGAACTTATAACTGCGTAAAAAGAAAAGAAATTGAATTTTTGCAATACAATAGTGTTGAGAAGCTCGTAATCAACGATATGAACTCTTAAGTTTTGATTAAAATTTGTTTTGTGGTCCTTTTTATAGAGGTTTCGGACGAGCGGGTCTAAATGTGCCGTAAAATGGACCCGTTGGACTTTTAACTGAGTAAAAAATACCGAATTTGTGTTTTTGCAATATAATCTTGTTGAAATGCTCGTAATCAATTATATGAACTCCTAAAATTGGATCAAAACTTGTTTTTCGGTCCTTTTTGTTGAGGCTTCGGACGAGCGGGTTTAAATGGGCCTTAAAATGGACCCGTTGAACTTATAACTGCGTAAAAAGAACAGAAATTGAATTTTTGCAATACAATAGTGTTGAAAAGCTCGTAATCAACGATATGAACTCTTAAGTTTTGATTAAAACTTATTTTGCGGTCCTTTTTGTAGAGGTTTCAGACGAGCGGGTCTAAATGGGCCGTAAAATGGACCCGTTGGACTTTTAACTGAGTAAAAAGTACATAAATTGAGTTTTGCAATATAATCATGTTGAAAAGATCATAATCAATGATATCAACTCCTAAAATTTGATTAAACCTGTTTTTCGGTCCCTTTTGAAGAAGTTTCGGGCGAGCGGGTCTAAATGGGCCGTAAAATGGACCCGTTGGACTTTTAACTTAGTAAAAAAAATACCGAATTTGAGTTTTTACAATATAATCTTGTTGAAAAGCTCGTAATCAATTGTATGAACTCCTAAAATTGGATCAAAACTTGTTTTTCGGTCCTTTTTGTAGAGGTTTCAGACGAGCGGGTCTAAATGGGCCTTAAAATGGACCCGTTCAACTTATAACTGCGTAAAAAGAACAGAAATTGAATTTTTGCAATAAAATAGTGTTGAAAAGCCCGTAATCAACGATATGAACTCTTAAGTTTTGATTAAAACTTTTTTTGCGGTCCTTCTGTAGAGGTTTCGGACGAGCGGGTCTAAATGGGCTGTAAAATGGACCCGTTGGACTTTTAACTGAGTAAAAAGTACATAAATTGAGTTTTTGCAATAAAATCGTATTGAAAAGATCCTAATCAACGATATGAAGTCCTAAAATTTGAATAAACTTGTTTTTCGGTCCTTTTTGAAGAGGTTTCTGGCGATCGAGTCTAAATGGGCCAAAAAATGGACCCGTTGGACTTTTAACTTAGTAAAAAATACCGAATTTGAGTTTTTGCAATATAATCTTGTTAAAAAGCTCGTAATCAATTATATGAACTCTAAAATTTGATCAAAACTTGTTTTCGGTCCTTTTTGTAGAAGTTTCGGGCTAGCGGGTCTAAATGGGCCTTAAAATGGACGAGTTGAACTTATAACTGCATAAAAAGAACAGAAATTGAATTTTTGCAATACAATAGTGTTGAAAAGCTCGTAATCAATGATATGGACTCTTAAGTTTTGATTAAAACTTGTTTTGCGGTTCTTTTTGTAGAGGTTTCGGACGAGTGGGTCTAAATCGGCCGTAAAATGGACCCGTTGGACTTTTAACTGAGTAAAAAGTACAAAAATTGAGTTTCTGCAATATAATGGTGTTGAAAAGATCGTAATCAATTATATGAACTCCTAAAATTTGATCAAAACTTGTGTTTCGGTCCTTTTTGTAGTGGTTTCGGACGGGCAGGTCTATATGGGACTTAAAAGGGACCCGTTGAACTTATAACTGCGTAAAAAGAACATAAATTGAATTTTTGCAATACAATAGTGTTGAAAAGCTCACAATCAACGATATGAACTCATAAGTTTTGATTAAAACTTGTTTTGCGGTCCTTTTTGTAGAGGTTTCGGACGAGCGGGTCTAAATGGGCCGTAAAATGGACCCGTTGGACTTTTAACTGAGTAAAAAGTACAAAAATTGAGTTTTTGCAATATAATGGTGTTGAAAAGATCGTAATCAATGATATGAACTCCTAAAATTTGATTAAAACTTGTTTTTCGGTCCTTTTTGAAGAGGTTTCAGACGAGCGGGTTTAAATGGGCCGTAAAATGGACCCGTTGGACTTTTAACTTAGTAAAAAAAATACCGAATTTGAGTTTTTGCAATATAATCTTGTTGAAAAGCTCGTAATCAATTATATGAACTCTTAAAATTGTATCAAAACTTGTTTTTCGGTCCTTTTTCTAGTGGTTTCGGACGGACGGGTCTAAATGGGCCTTAAAAGGAACCCGTTGAACTTATAACTGCGTAAAAAGAACATAAATTGAATTTTTGCAATACAATAGTGTTGAAAAGCTCACAATCAACGATATGAACTCTTAAGTTTTGATTAAAACTTGTTTTGCGGTCCTTTTTGTAGAGGTTTCGGACGAGCGGGTCTAAATGGGCCGTAAAATGGACCCGTTGGACTTTTAACTGAGTAAAAAGTACAAAAATTGAGTTTTTGCAAAATAATCGTGTTGAAAAGATCGTAATCAATTATATGAACTCCTAAAATTTGATTAAAACTTGTTTTTCAGTCATTTTTGAAGAGGTTTCGTGCGAGCGGGTCTAAATGGGCTGTAAAATGGACCCGTTGGACTTTTAACTTAGTAAAAAATATCGAAATTGACTTTTTGCAATATAATCTTGTTGAAAAGCTCGTAATCAATTATATGAACTCCTAAAATTTGATCAAAACTTTTTTTTCGGTCCTTTTTGTAGAGGTTTCGGGCGAGTGGGTCTAAATGCGACTTGAAATGGACTCGTTGAACTTATAATTGTGTAAAAAGAACATAAATTGAATTTTTGCAATCCAATAGTGTTGAAAAGCTCGTAATCAACGATATGAACTCTTAAGTTTTGATTAAAACTTGTTTTGCGGTCCTTTTTGTAGAGGTTTCGGACGAGCGGGTCTAAATGGGCCGTAAAATGGATCCGTTGGACTTTTAATTGAGTAAAAAATATCGAATTTGAGTTTTTCCAACATAATCTTGTTGAAAAGCTCGTAATCAATTATATGAACTCCTAAAATTTGATCAAAACTTGTTTTTCCGTCCTTTTTTTAGAGGTTTCGGGTGAGCGGGTCTAAATGGGCCTTAAAATGGTCCCGTTGAACTTATAACTACGTAAAAAGAACATAAATTGAATTTTTTTGAAATACAATAGTGTTGAAAAGCTCGTAATCAATTATATGAATTCCTAAAATTGGATCAAAACTTGTTTTTCGATCCTTTTTGTAGAGGTTTCGGACGAGCGGGTCTAAATGGGCCTTAAAATGGACCCGTTGAACTTATAACTACGTAAAAAGAACATAAATTGAATTTTTGCAATACAATAGTGTTGAAAGGCTCGTAATCAATGATATGAACTCTTAAGTTTTGATTAAAACTTGTTTTGCGGTTCTTTTTGTAGAAGTTTCGGACGAGTGGGTCTAAATCGGCCGTAAAATGGACCCGTTGGACTTTTAACTGAGTAAAAAGTACAAAAATTGAGTTTTTGCAATATAATGGTGTTGAAAAGATCGTAATCAATGATATGAACTCCTAAAATTTGATTAAAACTTGTTTTTCGGTCCTTTTTGAAGAGGTTTCAGACGAGCGAGTCTAAATGGGCCGTAAAATGGACCCGTTGGACTTTTAACTTAGTAAAAAAATACCGAATTTGAGTTTTTGCAATATAATCTTGTTGAAAAGCTCGTAATCAATTATATGAACTCCTAAAATTGTATCAAAACTTGTTTTTCGGTCCTTTTTCTAGTGGTTTCGGACGGGCGGGTCTAAATGGGCCTTAAAAGGAACCCGTTGAACTTATAACTGCGTAAAAAGAACATAAATTGAATTTTTGCAATACAATAGTGTTGAAAAGCTTACAATCAACGATATGAACTCTTAAGTTTTGATTAAAACTTGTTTTGCGGTCCTTTTTGTAGAGGTTTCGGACGAGCGGGACTAAATGGGCCGTAAAATAGACCCGTTGGACTTTTAACTGAGTAAAAAGTACAAAAATTGAGTTTTTGCAAAATAATCGTGTTGAAAAGATCGTAATCAATGATATGAACTCCTAAAATTTGATTAAAACTTGTTTTTCGGTCATTTTTGAAGAGGTTTCGTGCGAGCGGGTCTAAATGGGCTGTAAAATGGACCCGTTGGACTTTTAACTTAGTAAAAAATATGGAAATTGACTTTTTGCAATATAATCTTGTTGAAAAGCTCGTAATCAATTATATGAACTCCTAAAATTTGATCAAAACTTTTTTTTCGGTCATTTTTGTAGAGGTTTCGGGCGAGTGGGTCTAAATGCGACTTGAAATGGACTCGTTGAACTTATAATTGTGTAAAAAGAACATAAGTTGAATTTTTGCAATCCAATAGTGTTGAAAAGCTTGTAATCAGCAATATGAACTCTTAAGTTTTGATTAAAACTTGTTTTGCGGTCTTTTTTGTTGAGGTTTCGGACGAGCGGGTCTAAATGGGCCGTAAAATGGATCCGTTGGAGTTTTAACTAAGTAAAAAATATCGAATTTGAGTTTTTGCAATATAATCTTGTTGAAAAGCTCGTAATCAATTATATGAACTCCTAAATTTTGATCAAAACTTGTTTTTCGGTCCTTTTTGTAGAGGTTTCAAGCGAGCGGGTCTAAATGGGCCTTAAAATGGACCCGTTGAACTTATAACTACGTAAAAAGAACATAAATTGAATTTTTGCAATACAATAGTGTTGAAAAGCTCGTAATCAATTATATGAACTCCTAAAATTGGATCAAAACTTGTTTTTCGATCCTTTTTGTAGAGGTTTCGGACAAGCGGGTCTAAATGGGCCTTAAAATGGACTCGTTGAACTTATAACTGCGTAAAAAGAACATAAATTGATTTTTTGCAATACAATAGTGTTGAAAAGCTCGTAATCAACGATATGAACTCTTAAGTTTTGATTAAAACTTGTTTTGCGGTCCTTTTTGTAGAGGTTTAGGACGAGCGAGTCTAAATGGGCCGTAAAATGGACCCGTTGGACTTTTAACTGAATAGAAAGTACATAAATTGAGTTTTTCAATATTATTGTATTAAAAAGGTCGTAATCAATGATATGAAGTCCTAAAATTTGATTAAAACTTGTTTTTCAGTCATTTTTGAAGTGATTTCGCGCGGGTGAGTCTAAATAGGCCGTAAAATGGACCCGTTGGACTTTTAACTGAGTAAAAAATACCGAATTTGAGTTTTTGCCATATAATCTTGTTGAAAAGCTCGTAATCAATTATATGAACTCCTAAAATTGGATCAAAACTAGTTTTTCGATCCTTTTTGTAGAGGTTTCGGACGAGCGGGTCTAAATGGGCCTTAAATTGAATTTTTGCAATACAATAGTGTTGAAAAGCTCGTAATCAATGATATGAACTCTTAAATTTTGATTAAAACTTGTTTTGCGGTACTTTTTATAGAGGTTTCGGACGAGCGGGTCTAAATGGGCCGTAAAATGGACCCGTTGGACTTTTAACTAAGTAAAAAGTACATAAATTGAGTTTTTGCAATTTAATCGTATTGAAAAGATCGTAATCAATGATACGAAGTCCTAAAATTTGATTAAACATGTTTTTCGATCCTTTTTGAAGAGGTTTCGGGCGAGCGGGTCTAAATGGGCCGTAAAATGGACCCGTTGGACTTTTAACTGAGTAAAAAATACCGAATTTAGTTTTTGCAATATAATCTTTGTTGAAAAGCTCGTAATCAATTATATGAACTCCTAAAATTGGATCAAAACTTGTTTTTCGGTCCTTTTTGTAGAGGTTTCGGACGAGCGGGTCTAAATGGACCGTAAAATGGACCAGTTGGACTTTTAACTGAGTAAAAAGTACAAAAATTTAGTTTTTGCAATATAATCGTGTTGAAAAGATCGTAATCAATTATATGAACTCTTAAAATTTGATTAAACTTGTTTTTCATTCATTTTTGAAGAGGCTTCGGGCGAACAGGTCCAAATGAACCGTAAAATTGACCCGTTGGACTTTTAACTGATTAAAAAATATCGAATTTGAGTTTTTGCAATATAATCTTGTTGAAAAGCTCGTAATTAATTATATGAACTCCTAAAATTGGATCAAAACTTGTTTTTCGGTCCTTTTTGTAGAGGTTTCGGATGAGCGGGTCTAAATGGGCCTTAAAATGGACCCGTTGAACTTATAATTGCGTAAAAAGAACAAAAATTGAATTTTTGCAATACAATAGTGTTGAAAAGCTCGTAATCAACGATATGAACTCTTAAGTTTTGATTAAAACTTGTTTTGCGGTCCTTTTTGTAGAGGTTTCGGACGAGCGGGTCTAAATGGGCCGTAAAATGGACCCGTTGAACTTTTAACTGAGTAAAAAGTACAAAAATTGAGTTTTTGCAATATAATCGTGTTGAAAAGATCGTAATCAAGGATATGAAGTCCTAAAATTTGATTAAAACATGTTTTTCGGTCATTTTTGAAGAGGTTTCGGGCTAGCGGGTCTAAATGGGCCGTAAAATGGACTCGTTGGACATTTAACTGAGTAAAAAATACCGAATTTGAGTTTTTGCAATATAATCTTGTTGAAAAGCTCGGAATCAATTATATGAACTCCTAAAATTGGATCAAAACTTGTTTTGCGGTCCTTTTTGTAGAGGTTTCGGACGAGCGGGTCTAAATGGGCCGTAAAATGGACCCGTTGGACTTTTAACTGAGTAAAAAGTACAAAAATTGAGTTTTTACAATATAATCGTGTTGAAAAGATCGTAATCAATTATATGAACTCCTAAAATTTGATTAAAACTTGATTTTTAGTCATTTTTAAGAGGTTTCGGGCGAGCGGGTCTAAATGGGCCGTAAAATGGACCTATTGGACTTTTAACTAAGTAAAAAATACCGAATTTGAGTTTTTGCAATATAATCTTGTTGAAAAGCTCGTAATCAATTATATGAACTCCTAAAATTGGATCAAAACTTTGTTTTCGGTCCTTTTTGTAGAGGTTTCGGACGAGCGGGTCTAAATGGGCCTTAAAATGGACCCGTTGAACTTATAACTGCGTAAAAATAACAGAAATTGAATTTTTGCAATACAATAGTGTTGAAAACCTCGTAATCAACGATATGAACTCTTAAGTTTTGATTAAAACTTTTTTGCGGTCCTTTTTGTAGAGGTTTCGGACGAGCGGGTCTAAATGGGCCGTAAAATGGACCCGTTGGACTTTTAACTAAGAAAAAGTACAAAAATTGAGTTTTTAGAATATAATCGTGTTGAAAAGATCGTAATCAATTATATGAACTCCTAAAATTTGATTAAAACTTGTTTTTTAGTCATTTTTAAAGAGGTTTCGGGCGAGCGGGTCTAAATGGGCCGTAAAATGGACCCGTTGGACTTTTAACTGAGTAAAAAATATCGAATTTGAGTTTTTGCAATATAATCTTGTTGAAAAGCTCGAAATCAATTATATGAACTCCTAAAATTGGATCAAAACTTGTTTTGCCGTTCTTTTTGTAGAGGTTTCGGACGAGCGGGTCTAAATGGGCCGTAAAATGGACCCGTTGGACTTTTAACTGAGTAAAAAGTAAAAAAATTGAGTTTTTGCAATATAATCGTGTTGAAAAGATCGTAATCAATTATATGAACTCCTAAAATTTGATTAAAACATGTTTTCGGTCATTTTTGAAGAGGTTTCGGGCTAGGGGGTCTAAATGGGCCGTAAAATGGACCCGTTGGACTTTTAACTGAGTAAAAAATACCGAATTTGTGTTTTTGCAATATAATCTTGTTGAAAAGGTCGTAATCAATTATATGAACTCCTAAAATTTGATCAAAACTTATTTTTCGGTCATTTTTGAAGAGGTTTCAGGCGAGCGGGTCTAAATAGGCCGTAAAATGGACCCGTTGGACTTTTAACTGAGTAAAAAGTACAAAAATTGAGTTTTTACAATATAATCGTGTTGAAAAGATCGTAATCAATTATATGAACTCCTAAAATTTGATTAAAACTTGTTTTTTAGTCATTTTTAAGAGGTTTCGGGCGAGCGGGTCTAAATGGGCCGTAAAATGGACCCGTTGGACTTTTAACTGAGTAAAAAATACCGAATTTGAGTTTTTGCAATATAATCTTGTTGAAAAGCTCGTTATCAATTATATGAACTCCTAAAATTGGATCAAAACTTGTTTTTCGGTCCTTTTTGTAGAGGTTTCGGACGTGCGGGTCTAAATGGGCCTTAAAATGGACCCGTTGAACTTATAACTGCGTAAAAATAACAGAAATTGATTTTTTGCAATACAATAGTGTTGAAAAGCTCGTAACCAACGATATGAACTCTTAAGTTTTGATTAAAATTTTTTGCGCTCCTTTTTGTAGAGGTTTCGGACGAGCGGGTCTAAATGGGCCGTAAAATAGACCCATTGGACTTTTAACTGAGAAAAAGTACAAAAATTGAGTTTTTGCAATATAATCGTGTTGAAAAGATCGTAATCAATTATATGAACTCCTAAAATTTGATTAAAACTTGTTTTTTAGTCATTTTTAAGAGGTTTCGGGCGAGCGGGTCTAAATGGGCCGTAAAATGGACCCGTTGGACTTTTAACTAAGTAAAAAATACCGAATTTGAGTTTTTGCAATATAATCTTGTTGAAAAGCTCGGAATCAATTATATGAACTCCTAAAATTGGATCAAAACTTGTTTTCCGGTCCTTTTTGTAGAGGTTTCGGACGAGCGGGTCTAAATGGACCGTAAAATGGACCAGTTGGACTTTTAACTGAGTAAAAAGTACAAAAATTTAGTTTTTGCAATATAATCGTGTTGAAAAGATCGTAATCAATTATATGAACTCTTAAAATTTGATTAAACTTGTTTTTCATTCATTTTTGAAGAGGCTTCGGGCGAACAGGTCCAAATGAACCGTAAAATTGACCCGTTGGACTTTTAACTGATTAAAAAATATCGAATTTGAGTTTTTGCAATATAATCTTGTTGAAAAGCTCGTAATTAATTATATGAACTCCTAAAATTGGATCAAAACTTGTTTTTCGGTCCTTTTTGTAGAGGTTTCGGATGAGCGGGTCTAAATGGGCCTTAAAATGGACCCGTTGAACTTATAATTGCGTAAAAAGAACAAAAATTGAATTTTTGCAATACAATAGTGTTGAAAAGCTCGTAATCAATGATATGAACTCTTAAGTTTTGATTAAAACTTGTTTTGCGGTCCTTTTTGTAGAGGTTTCGGACGAGCGGGTCTAAATGGGCCGTAAAATGGACCCGTTGAACTTTTAACTGAGTAAAAAGTACAAAAATTGAGTTTTTGCAATATAATCGTGTTGAAAAGATCGTAATCAAGGATATGAAGTCCTAAAATTTGATTAAAACATGTTTTTCGGTCATTTTTGAAGAGGTTTCGGGCTAGCGGGTCTAAATGGGCCGTAAAATGGACTCGTTGGACATTTAACTGAGTAAAAAATACCGAATTTGAGTTTTTGCAATATAATCTTGTTGAAAAGCTCGGAATCAATTATATGAACTCCTAAAATTGGATCAAAACTTGTTTTGCGGTCCTTTTTGTAGAGGTTTCGGACGAGCGGGTCTAAATGGGCCGTAAAATGGACCCGTTGGACTTTTAACTGAGTAAAAAGTACAAAAATTGAGTTTTTACAATATAATCGTGTTGAAAAGATCGTAATCAATTATATGAACTCCTAAAATTTGATTAAAACTTGTTTTTTAGTCATTTTTAAGAGGTTTCGGGCGAGCGGGTCTAACTGGGCCGTAAAATGGACCTATTGGACTTTTAACTAAGTAAAAAATACCGAATTTGAGTTTTTGCAATATAATCTTGTTGAAAAGCTCGTAATCAATTATATGAACTCCTAAAATTGGATCAAAACTTTGTTTTCGGTCCTTTTTGTAGAGGTTTCGGACGAGCGGGTCTAAATGGGCCTTAAAATGGACCCGTTGAACTTATAACTGCGTAAAAATAACAGAAATTGAATTTTTGCAATACAATAGTGTTGAAAACCTCGTAATCAACGATATGAACTCTTAAGTTTTGATTAAAACTTTTTTGCGGTCCTTTTTGTAGAGGTTTCGGACGAGCGGGTCTAAATGGGCCGTAAAATGGACCCGTTGGACTTTTAACTAAGAAAAAGTACAAAAATTGAGTTTTTAGAATATAATCGTGTTGAAAAGATCGTAATCAATTATATGAACTCCTAAAATTTGATTAAAACTTGTTTTTTAGTCATTTTTAAAGAGGTTTTGGGCGAGCGGGTCTAAATGGGCCGTAAAATGGACCCGTTGGACTTTTAACTGAGTAAAAAATACCGAATTTGAGTTTTTGCAATATAATCTTGTTGAAAAGCTCGAAATCAATTATATGAACTCCTAAAATTGGATCAAAACTTGTTTTGCCGTTCTTTTTGTAGAGGTTTCGGACGAGCGGGTCTAAATGGGCCGTAAAATGGACCCGTTGGACTTTTAACTGAGTAAAAAGTAAAAAAATTGAGTTTTTGCAATATAATCGTGTTGAAAAGATCGTAATCAATTATATGAACTCCTAAAATTTGATTAAAACATGTTTTCGGTCATTTTTGAAGAGGTTTCGGGCTAGGGGGTCTAAATGGGCCGTAAAATGGACCCGTTGGACTTTTAACTGAGTAAAAAATACCGAATTTGTGTTTTTGCAATATAATCTTGTTGAAAAGGTCGTAATCAATTATATGAACTCCTAAAATTTGATCAAAACTTATTTTTCGGTCATTTTTGAAGAGGTTTCAGGCGAGCGGGTCTAAATAGGCCGTAAAATGGACCCGTTGGACTTTTAACTGAGTAAAAAGTACAAAAATTGAGTTTTTACAATATAATCGTGTTGAAAAGATCGTAATCAATTATATGAACTCCTAAAATTTGATTAAAACTTGTTTTTTAGTCATTTTTAAGAGGTTTCGGGCGAGCGGGTCTAAATGGGCCGTAAAATGGACCCGTTGGACTTTTAACTGAGTAAAAAATACCGAATTTGAGTTTTTGCAATATAATCTTGTTGAAAAGCTCGTTATCAATTATATGAACTCCTAAAATTGGATCAAAACTTGTTTTTCGGTCCTTTTTGTAGAGGTTTCGGACGTGCGGGTCTAAATGGGCCTTAAAATGGACCCGTTGAACTTATAACTGCGTAAAAATAACAGAAATTGATTTTTTGCAATACAATAGTGTTGAAAAGCTCGTAACCAACGATATGAACTCTTAAGTTTTGATTAAAATTTTTTGCGCTCCTTTTTGTAGAGGTTTCGGACGAGCGGGTCTAAATGGGCCGTAAAATAGACCCATTGGACTTTTAACTGAGAAAAAGTACAAAAATTGAGTTTTTGCAATATAATCGTGTTGAAAAGATCGTAATCAATTATATGAACTCCTAAAATTTGATTAAAACTTGTTTTTTAGTCATTTTTAAGAGGTTTCGGGCGAGCGGGTCTAAATGGGCCGTAAAATGGACCCGTTGGACTTTTAACTAAGTAAAAAATACCGAATTTGAGTTTTTGCAATATAATCTTGTTGAAAAGCTCGGAATCAATTATATGAACTCCTAAAATTGGATCAAAACTTGTTTTCCGGTCCTTTTTGTAGAGGTTTCGGACGAGCGGGTCTAAATGGACCGTAAAATGGACCAGTTGGACTTTTAACTGAGTAAAAAGTACAAAAATTTAGTTTTTGCAATATAATCGTGTTGAAAAGATCGTAATCAATTATATGAACTCTTAAAATTTGATTAAACTTGTTTTTCATTCATTTTTGAAGAGGCTTCGGGCGAACAGGTCCAAATGAACCGTAAAATTGACCCGTTGGACTTTTAACTGATTAAAAAATATCGAATTTGAGTTTTTGCAATATAATCTTGTTGAAAAGCTCGTAATTAATTATATGAACTCCTAAAATTGGATCAAAACTTGTTTTTCGGTCCTTTTTGTAGAGGTTTCGGATGAGCGGGTCTAAATGGGCCTTAAAATGGACCCGTTGAACTTATAATTGCGTAAAAAGAACAAAAATTGAATTTTTGCAATACAATAGTGTTGAAAAGCTCGTAATCAATGATATGAACTCTTAAGTTTTGATTAAAACTTGTTTTGCGGTCCTTTTTGTAGAGGTTTCGGACGAGCGGGTCTAAATGGGCCGTAAAATGGACCCGTTGAACTTTTAACTGAGTAAAAAGTACAAAAATTGAGTTTTTGCAATATAATCGTGTTGAAAAGATCGTAATCAAGGATATGAAGTCCTAAAATTTGATTAAAACATGTTTTTCGGTCATTTTTGAAGAGGTTTCGGGCTAGCGGGTCTAAATGGGCCGTAAAATGGACTCGTTGGACATTTAACTGAGTAAAAAATACCGAATTTGAGTTTTTGCAATATAATCTTGTTGAAAAGCTCGGAATCAATTATATGAACTCCTAAAATTGGATCAAAACTTGTTTTGCGGTCCTTTTTGTAGAGGTTTCGGACGAGCGGGTCTAAATGGGCCGTAAAATGGACCCGTTGGACTTTTAACTGAGTAAAAAGTACAAAAATTGAGTTTTTACAATATAATCGTGTTGAAAAGATCGTAATCAATTATATGAACTCCTAAAATTTGATTAAAACTTGTTTTTTAGTCATTTTTAAGAGGTTTCGGGCGAGCGGGTCTAACTGGGCCGTAAAATGGACCTATTGGACTTTTAACTAAGTAAAAAATACCGAATTTGAGTTTTTGCAATATAATCTTGTTGAAAAGCTCGTAATCAATTATATGAACTCCTAAAATTGGATCAAAACTTTGTTTTCGGTCCTTTTTGTAGAGGTTTCGGACGAGCGGGTCTAAATGGGCCTTAAAATGGACCCGTTGAACTTATAACTGCGTAAAAATAACAGAAATTGAATTTTTGCAATACAATAGTGTTGAAAAGCTCGTAATCAACGATATGAACTCTTAAGTTTTGATTAAAACTTTTTTGCGGTCCTTTTTGTAGAGGTTTCGGACGAGCGGGTCTAAATGGGCCGTAAAATGGACCCGTTGGACTTTTAACTGAGAAAAAGTACAAAAATTGAGTTTTTAGAATATAATCGTGTTGAAAAGATCGTAATCAATTATATGAACTCCTAAAATTTGATTAAAACTTGTTTTTTAGTCATTTTTAAAGAGGTTTCGGGCGAGCGGGTCTAAATGGGCCGTAAAATGGACCCGTTGGACTTTTAACTGAGTAAAAAATACCGAATTTGAGTTTTTGCAATATAATCTTGTTGAAAAGCTCGAAATCAATTATATGAACTCCTAAAATTGGATCAAAACTTGTTTTGCCGTTCTTTTTGTAGAGGTTTCGGACGAGCGGGTCTAAATGGGCCGTAAAATGGACCCGTTGGACTTTTAACTGAGTAAAAAGTACAAAAATTGAGTTTTTGCAATATAATCGTGTTGAAAAGATCGTAATCAATTATATGAACTCCTAAAATTTGATTAAAACATGTTTTTCGGTCATTTTTGAAGAGGTTTCGGGCTAGGGGGTCTAAATGGGCCGTAAAATGGACCCGTTGGACTTTTAACTGAGTAAAAAATACCGAATTTGTGTTTTTGCAATATAATCTTGTTGAAAAGGTCGTAATCAATTATATGAACTCCTAAAATTTGATCAAAACTTATTTTTCGGTCATTTTTGAAGAGGTTTCAGGCGAGCGGGTCTAAATAGGCCGTAAAATGGACCCGTTGGACTTTTAACTGAGTAAAAAGTACAAAAATTGAGTTTTTACAATATAATCGTGTTGAAAAGATCGTAATCAATTATATGAACTCCTAAAATTTGATTAAAACTTGTTTTTTAGTCATTTTTAAGAGGTTTCGGGCGAGCGGGTCTAAATGGGTCGTAAAATGGACCCGTTGGACTTTTAACTGAGTAAAAAATACCGAATTTGAGTTTTTGCAATATAATCTTGTTGAAAAGCTCGTTATCAATTATATGAACTCATAAAATTGGATCAAAACTTGTTTTTCGGTCCTTTTTGTAGAGGTTTCGGACGTGCGGGTCTAAATGGGCCTTAAAATGGACCCGTTGAACTTATAACTGCGTAAAAATAACAGAAATTGATTTTTTGCAATACAATAGTGTTGAAAAGCTCGTAATCAACGATATGAACTCTTAAGTTTTGATTAAAATTTTTTGCGCTCCTTTTTGTAGAGGTTTCGGACGAGCGGGTCTAAATGGGCCGTAAAATAGACCCATTGGACTTTTAACTGAGAAAAAGTACAAAAATTGAGTTTTTGCAATATAATCGTGTTGAAAAGATCGTAATCAATTATATGAACTCCTAAAATTTGATTAAAACTTGTTTTTTAGTCATTTTTAAGAGGTTTCGGGCGAGCGGGTCTAACTGGGCCGTAAAATGGACCCGTTGGACTTTTAACTAAGTAAAAAATACCGAATTTGAGTTTTTGCAATATAATCTTGTTGAAAAGCTCGGAATCAATTATATGAACTCCTAAAATTGGATCAAAACTTGTTTTGCGGTCCTTTTTGTAGAGGTTTCGGACGAGCGGGTCTAAATGGGCCGAAAATGGACCCGTTGGACTTTTAACTGAGTAAAAAGTACAAAAATTGAGTTTTTGCAATATAATCGTGTTGAAAAGATCGTAATCAATTATATGAACTCCTAAAATTTGATTAAAACATGTTTTTCGGTCATTTTTGAAGAGGTTTCGGGCTAGCGGGTCTAAATGGGCCGTAAAATGGACCCGTTGGACTTTTAACTGAGTAAAAAATACCGAATTTGTGTTTTTGCAATATAATCTTGTTGAAAAGGTCGTAATCAATTATATGAACTCCTAAAATTTGATCAAAACTTATTTTTCGATCATTTTTGAAGAGGTTTCAGGCGAGCGGGTCTAAATAGGCCGTAAAATGGACCCGTTGGACTTTTAACTGAGTAAAAAGTACAAAAAATGAGTTTTTACAATATAATCGTGTTGAAAAGATCGTAATCAATTATATGAACTCCTAAAATTTGATTAAACTTGTTTTTTAGTCATTTTTTAAAAGATTTCGGGCGAGCGGGTCTAAATGGGCCGTAAAATGGACCTGTTGGACTTTTAACTGAGTAAAAAATACCGAATTTGAGTTTTTGCAATATAATGTTGTTGAAAAGCTCGTAATCAATTATATGAACTCCTAAGATTGGATCAAAACTTGTTTTTCGGTCCTTTTTGTAGAGGTTTCGGACGAGCGGGTCTAAATGGGCCTTAAAATGGACCCGTTGAACTTATAACTGCGTAAAAATAACAGAAATTGAATTTTTGCAATACAAGAGTGTTAAAAAGCTCGTAATCAACGATATGAACTCTTAAGTTTTGATTAAAACTTTTTTGCGGTCCTTTTTGTAGAGGTTTCGGACGAGCGGGTCTAAATGGGCCGTAAAATGGACCCGTTGGACTTTTAACTGAGAAAAAGTACAAAAATTGAGTTTTTGCAATATAATCGTGTTGAAAAGATTGTAATCAATTATATGAACTCCTAAAATTTGATTAAAACTTGTTTTTAGTCCTTTTTAAGAGGTTTCGGGTGAGGGGGTCTAAATGGGCCGTAAAATGGACCCGTTGGACTTTTAACTGAGTAAAAAATACCGAATTTGAGTTTTTGCAATATAATCTTGTTGAAAAGCTCGGAATCAATTATATGAACTCCTAAAATTGGATCAAAACTTGTTTTGCGGTCCTTTTTGTAGAGGTTTCGGACGAGCGGGTCTAAATGGGCCGTAAAATGGACCCGTTGGACTTTTAACTGAGTAAAAAGTACAAAAATTGAGTTTTTGCAATATAATCATGTTGAAAAGATCGTAATCAATTATATGAACTCCTAAAATTTGATTAAACTTGTTTTTTAGTCATTTGAGAAGAGGTTTCGGGCGAGCGGGTCCAAATGGGCCGTAAAATAGACCCGTTGGACTTTTAACTAAGTAAAAAATACCGAATTTAAGTTTTTGCAATATAATCTTGTTGAAAAGCTCGTAATCAAATATATGAACTCCTAAAACTGGATCAAAACTTATTTTTCGGTCATTTTTGAAGAGGTTTCGGGCGAGCGGGTCTAAATGGGCCGTAAAATGGACCCGTTGGACTTTTAACTGAGTAAAAAATACCGAATTTGAGTTTTTGCAATATAATCTTGTTGAAAAGCTCGTAATCAATTATATGAACTCCTAAAATTGGATCAAAACTTGTGTTTCGGTCCTTTTTGTAGAGGTTTCGGACGAGCGGGTCCAAATGGGCCTTAAAATGGACCCGTTGAACTTATAACTGCGTAAAAAGAACAGAAATTGAAATTTTGCATTACAATAGTGTTGAAAAGCTCCTAATCAACGATATGAACTCTTAAGTTTTGATTAAAACTTGTTTTGCGGTCCTTTTGTAGAGGTTTCGGACGAGCAGGTTTAAATGGACCGTAAAATGGACCCGTTGGACTTTTAATTGAGTAAAAAGTACAAAAATTGAGTTTTTGCAATATAATCGTGTTGAAAAGATCGTAATTGACTTTTTGCAATATAATCTTGTTGAAATTTTAACCAAGTAAAAAATACCGAAATTTTCTTTTTGCAATATAATCTTGTTGAAAAGCTCGTAATCAATTATATGAACTCCTAAAATTTGATCAAAATTTTTTTCGGTCCTTTTTGAAGAGGTTTCGGGCGGGCGGGTTTAAATGGGCCTTGTAATGGACTCGTTGAACTTATAATTGTGTAAAAAGAACATAAATTGAATTTTTGCAATCCAATAGTGTTGAAAAGCTCGTAATCAACGATATGAACTCTTAAGTTTTGATTAAAACTTGTTTTGCGGTCCTTTTTGTAGAGGTTTCGGACGAGCGGGTCTAAATGGGCCGTAAAATGGATCCGTTGGACTTTTAACTGAGTAAAAAATATCGAATTTGAGTTTTTCCAATATAATCTTGTTGAAAAGCTCGTAATCAATTATATGAACTCCTAAAATTTGATCAAAACTTGTTTTTCGGTCCTTTTTGTAGAGGTTTCGGGTGAGCGGGTCTAAATGGGCCTTAAAATGGTCCCGTTGAACTTATAACTACGTAAAAAGAACATAAATTGAATTTTTGCAATACAATATTGTTGAAAAGCTCGTAATCAATTATATGAATTCCTAAAATTTGATCAAAACTTGTTTTTCGATCCTTTTTGTAGAGGTTTCGGACGAGCGGGTCTAAATGGGCCTTAAAATGGACCCGTTGAACTTATAACTGCGTAAAAAGAACATAAATTGAATTTTTGCAATACAATAGTGTTGAAAGGCTCGTAATTAATGATATGAACTCTTAAGTTTTGATTAAAACTTGTTTTGCGGTTCTTTTTGTAGAGGTTTCGGACGAGTGGGTCTAAATCGGCCGTAAAATGGACCCGTTGGACTTTTAACTGAGTAAAAAGTAAAAAAATTGAGTTTTTGCAATATAATGGTGTTGAAAAGATCGTAATCAATGATATGAACTCCTAAAATATGATTAAAACTTGTTTTTCGGTCCTTTTTGAAGAGGTTTCAGACGAGCGGGTCTAAATTGGCCGTAAAATGGACCCGTCGGACTTTTAACTTAGTAAAAAAAATACCGAATTTGAGTTTTTGCAATATAATCTTGATGAAAAGCTCGTAATCAATTATATGAACTCCTAAAATTGTATCAAAACTTGTTTTTCAATCCTTTTTGTAGTGGTTTCGGACGGGCATGTCTAAATGGGAGTTAAAAGGGACCCGTTGAACTTATAACTGCGTAAAAAGAACATAAATTGAATTTTTGCAATACAATAGTGTTGAAAAGCTCACAATCAACGATATGAACTCATAAGTTTTGATTAAAACTTGTTTTGCGGTCCTTTTTGTAGAGGTTTCGGACGAGCGGGTCTAAATGGGTCGTAAAATGGACCTGTTGGAGTTTTAACTGCGTAAAAAGTACAAAAATTGAGTTTTTGCAAATAATCGTGTTGAAAAGATCGTAATCAATTATATGAACTCCTAAAATTTGATTAAAACTTGTTTTTTAGTCATTTTTAAGAGGTTTCGGGCGAGCGGGTCTAAATGGGCCGTAAAATGGACCCGTTGGACTTTTAACTGAGTAAAAAATACCGAATTTGAGTTTTTGCAATATAATCTTGTTGAAAAGCTCGGAATCAATTATATGAACTCCTAAAATTGGATCAAAACTTGTTTTGCGGTCCTTTTTGTAGAGGTTTCGGACGAGCGGGTCTAAATGGGCCGTAAAATGGACCCGTTGGACTTTTAACTGAGTAAAAAGTACAAAAATTGAGTTTTTACAATATAATCGTGTTGAAAAGATCGTAATCAATTATATGAACTCCTAAAATTTGATTAAACTTGTTTTTTAGTCATTTGAGAAGAGGTTTCGGGCGAGCGGGTCCAAATGGGCCGTAAAATTGACCCGTTGGACTTTTAACTAAGTAAAAAATACCGAATTTAAGTTTTTGCAATATAATCTTGTTGAAAAGCTCGTAATCAATTATATGAACTCCTAAAACTGGATCAAAACTTATTTTTCGGTCATTTTTGAAGAGGTTTCGGGCGAGCGGGTCTAAATGGGCCGTAAAATGGACCCGTTGGACTTTTAACTGAGTAAAAAATACCGAATTTGAGTTTTTGCAATATAATCTTGTTGAAAAGCTCGTAATCAATTATATGAACTTCTAAAATTGGATCAAAACTTGTGTTTCGGTCCTTTTTGTAGAGGTTTCGGACGAGCGGGTCCAAATGGGCCTTAAAATGGACCCGTTGAACTTATAACTGCGTAAAAAGAACAGAAATTGAAATTTTGCATTACAATAGTGTTGAAAAGCTCCTAATCAACGATATGAACTCTTAAGTTTGATTAAAACTTGTTTTGCGGTCCTTTTGTAGAGGTTTCGGACGAGCAAGTTTAAATGGACCGTAAAATGGACCCGTTGGACTTTTAACTAAGTAAAAAGTACAAAAATTGAGTTTTTGCAATATAATCGTGTTGAAAAGATCGTAATTGACTTTTTGCAATATAATCTTATTGAAATTTTAACCAAGTAAAAAATACCGAAATTGTCTTTTTGCAATATAATCTTGTTGAAAAGCTCGTAATCAATTATATGAACTCCTAAAATTTGATCAAAACTTTTTTTCGGTCCTTTTTGAAGAGGTTTCGGGCGGGCGGGTTTAAATGGGCCTTGTAATTGACTCGTTGAACTTATAATTGTGTAAAAAGAACATAAATTGAATTTTTGCAATCCAATAGTGTTGAAAAGCTCGTAATCAACGATATGAACTCTTAAGTTTTGATTAAAACTTGTTTTGTGGTCCTTTTTGTAGAGGTTTCGGACGAGCGGGTCTAAATGGTCCGTAAAATGGACCCGTTGGACTTTTAACTGAGTAAAAAGTACAAAAATTGAGTTTTTGCAAATAATCGTGTTGAAAAGATCGTAATCAATGATATGAACTCCTAAAATTTGATTAAAACTTGTTTTTCGGTCATTTTTGAAGAGGTTTCGGGCGAGCGGGTCTAAATGGGCTGTAAAATGGACCCGTTGGACTTTTAACTTAGTAAAAAATACCGAAATTGACTTTTTGCAATATAATCTTGTTGAAAAGCTCGTAATCAATTATATGAACTCCTAAAATTTGATCAATACTTTTTTTTTCGGTCCTTTTTGTAGAAGTTTCGGGCGAGCGGGTCTAAATGCGCCTTGAAATGGACTCGTTGAACTTATAATTGTGTAAAAAGAACATAAATTGAATTTTTGCAATCCTATAGTGTTGAAAAGCTTGTAATCAACGATATGAACTCTTAAGTTTTGATTAAAACTCGTTGCATTAAAAATGTGGAAAAATGTCTTAAAATCCTCTTTTATTATATATAAGAGAAAGGTGAAATCAATTTTACAAAATGAGGTTTGGAAGAGTGACATTTTGGGTTAGTGACCAAAATGTAATTTTTGAAAACTGGGTGACTGTTTTAAAAAGGATTGAAACTTTGAATCTTTAAGGAGCTATTTACCCAAAAGAGTTTCTCCAGATTTTTATGAATATTAATCAATTTAATTAATGGTTTTTAATTAAGTGCAAAAGGAGGGAAAAGATATTTTGGCATTTTAACTAACTTTTCTCTAAATTTCCATTTTCTTTTCTCTCAACTTTTCTCTCAACCCAAACACATTTCTCCAGCAAAATTCTCTCTGATTTTGACAACTAAAGATTAGATTTCAATCCTCATTTGATCTCTAATCAATTCTACAACAAAACCTTAGCATTTGCTTATTGGATTTTCAAGAATTGTGGTTCCAAAAAGGGAGAAACTCAAGTTTAGAGGTATGAACGTCCTTCTCCTCTAAATTCTCAGTTCTTTACTGAAATTCCTAAGTTCTCAATCCTTGATTTGTGTTTTATTAAAGGTTTTACAATTGTGTTCTTGATCTTGGCTTTAAAATGCAAGATTTGGTTAATTTGTGATGAAATTCGTATGAAATGGTTGGGTACTGTTTTGAGATGTGTTTTTAATGTAAAATGGATGTATATTTGATGAGAAATTGAGGTTTAATCAATGCAATCCCGGATAGGTTGATTTTCCTAAGTTTCTACTTGTGAAAATGGTGGTTTTTGGGGTGATCTTGGTGTTTTGTTAGTGCTGGAGGTATAAGGACGTGTTTGGGATCATTTTGGATGTTAATTGATGTTTAAAAATGGTTAGAAGTGATGGATCTTGGCCGGGTTAAGTTTTGAAAGTGTTTGGAGGTGATTTCGGTTGTGTTTGGTAGCCGAAATGTTGGTTTTGCAAAGAGCAGCGAGTTTAGGTGTGTTGCTGGTGTTTTTAATGCATTATGATGCATTAATCCTCTGTTGTTATGTGCTTGAAACAGGGGAGAATGATCCGTGAGCAATAGAGGTGGCGTTGAAGGTTTCGGATGCTTGGAAGGCTTGTTGGCTAGCCTTGCTTTGTGTATCGGTGAGTGAAGTTGGGTTTTCAGCTTTCAAACCAAGGTTTGAAGGTTTTGGGAGCTTAGTTTAAGTCTAAACAACTTAGCTAAGCTCAAGAGTAAGTAAATAGAATTTCTCTCTTGGTTGTGTTATGAATTGGTTTTTAAAGCACTTGTGATTGTTGGATGCAATGCATGTGATTTGCATGTTTTAAATTCTGTTTTGAAAGCATATTTTAGCATGGTTTAATGCTGGTTTTGAAAGCCATGTGTGAAGGTTGCTCAAGGTATGAGATCCTTGGTTTTGTACATTGAAATTGTGGAATTGTTGCATAGTGTTGCATGTTGTTTAATGGCTTTGTGTAATGCTTCAAAAACAGTAGATTGATGATGGTAATTGGTGGTTTTGGCATTTTGGTTATGCTTGTAAAACAATGGATTAATGTGGTAAATTGGTTATATTGGCAAGTGATGTAAGTGGTTCGTGGTTACTTGAATCAGATATAGTTAGCCGGCTATAGGATTGGGTGCACCGTGAATAAAGTCGCCTTGGATGTGGAGTGGTTGTGATTGTACCGGTAACTCCATCCAAGTACACTAACGAGATGGTTAAGAACACCATGGTGTTTAAAAGTCCATGGGTGGGTCTTGTCTTAAGGTCATATGGTGGTTAAAATTCCATATGAGGACCTTGTGTACATTAAGGTCATAATGGTGGTTAAAATTCCATTTGAAGATCTTGTGTATGGTAAGATCACAATGGTGGTGTAAAGTCCATGTGGGGATCTTGTATGTCCCGTGATCTCGTTAGTGATGTTATACAACTACCAATGAGTGAATGTTAAGGTCATATGGTGTTTAAAAGTCCATATGAGGACCTTGTGTATGGTAAGGTCATAATGGTGGTTAAAATTCCATTTGAGGACCTTATGAATGTTAAGGTCATATGGTGTTTAAAAGTCCATATGAGGACCTTGTGATTGGTAGTGTGTATGAAGCGTGGGGACAACGCTTGTAATCCGCGTATCCGATTGTGTTTTGCGTTATGATGGTTTGTGAATTCTCACTTGGAAGCCAATATAATGTTCTTGAATATGATGAAGCATGAGATGCTTGAAATGATGCATGGTTGCATGAGAAGTGTGTAGTGTTCTATGAATGCATGTTTTACTTGTTAACTTGTACAAGTGTTTATCTTCTATTGAGAATGGTACATATGTGCATGGAATCTCTTTAGTGCATTGAAGTCTTGTGAAGGCTTGTTTTAAAAGGCATGTAATGCAAGTGTTGATTTTGTGGTTCATATGTTGCATTTGCTTAATGCATGAGATGGAATTGAGGGTGTAAGTGGTTTTTAAAGGTTTCTTGCTTTGAAATGATTTTCAAGTATAAGAAAAGTATAATGTGAAGTGGAAGTGTTTTCCAAGGATCTTGTATTTAACTTTGCATAGGATGTTCATGCATGGAATGGTTAAATTGATGGTTTTGTAAGGTTGTGCTTTGAAGTGAATTACTTAGCTTTTCTAAGCTAAGGGTTGGTTTTTCATGTTTGAGCAATGCATGATTTAAAGCATGTTGTTAAAAGGGGGTTTTCAAACATTGCTTTGGTTTATCGAATTGTGTTTACTTTTAAAAGAGGTTTTATGACTCGCTGCATTGATGGTGTTTTGGTTTTGAGCATTCCTCACTAAGCATTATGTGCTTACGCTCATTTTTGTCCATCAATGCAGATATTTGAAGTTGGGACAGCGAGAAGCAAGGGATTCAAGGAGAGCTCCATTTGAGATGTATGTCTCGGTTAATAGCTATAGATAATAAAGGCAATGGGGGGAGAATCTTTTATGTTGATGTTTAATGAGATTGTGTAAGTTGGACAAGTTTGGTTTATGATTTCGAACTATGTGGTTTAACGCTTGCAACGTTGAGTCTTCTTATTCTTAAGTCGTTATGCTATGCTTCTTGTTTTAAAAGCATGATTGAGTGTTGGATGTGTTGAATGAGTTGGTGCACCTAGGGGTGGTTTTGTATCTAGATTTTGATGCAAATTGGTAGGTATGATGCTTGGCATGTTGTTTATTTATTGTGGAATGGTTTGGAGCATGTTTGATGGGGTTTAAAGGTGTTAAAACAGGCCTATCTACTGTTTCTGGGCAGGGTGTTTCGAAACACCCTTGCCTGTTTCGAAACAGGCCCTTGATTTGGCCAGGGTGTTCCTGAACGGCCTAGACCCGTTTCTGAACACTTTGGCTACTGCCAAGGGGTGTTCCTGAACGGCCTAGACCCGTTTCGGAACACTTGACCGTTGGGCATAAAATTTGAATGGTTTTGAGGTTTGCAAGCTTTACGTTTTAGTCCCGATTCTTGTATGTGCAATTGCTTGAGTTTGAGATGTCCGTTTGAGATGAAATTTGGCAGAGAGGCATGAAACATAACTAATTTCATAATGGTAACTTAAAAATTGGTAAAGTCCTCTTAATTTTCAGAATTTTCAAATTGGTCCCTAAATTCGTATTTTGTGCAATTGGGTCCCTTATTGTTTTCCGATTGCTGTGATTTTTGAGTATGCTTATCTCAAGAGAATGTCTAGGGTTAATGTGCATCTAGACAAGTTTAAAAAGAAAAAAAGGGTCGTTAATCAAGGTTGACTTTCGGGTTGACTTTGGTTTTCCCCGTGTAATCTTCGTAGTCCGGGTCAACCGTCTAGGCCGGGATAAGGGGGTTACAGAGCGGGTCTAAATGGGCCTTAAAATGGACCCGTTGAACTTATAACTGCGTAAAAAGAATAGAAATTGAATTTTTGCAATACAATAGGGTTGAAAAGCTCGTAATTAACAATGTGAACTCTTATGTTTTGATTAAAACTTGTTTTGCGGTCGTTTTTGTCAAGGTTTCGGACGAGCGGATGTAAATGGGCCGTAAAATGGTCCTGTTGGACTTTTTTTTTGAAGAAAAGGCCTCATTAAAAACCCCTACTACTGTCCTTCAAGCAGAGCAAGAGGACCCTAAAAAGGGGAAAAGAGTGCCCAAATATTATTAATCAATGAATATTTGTTACAAGATGTTGAATACAATGTGGGATGTCCGATTCAAATGACGAAGAGGTCATAGAATGCAGAGAAAAAGTAGCCAAGGTATGGGCTAATACATTTGCCTCACGGCGTACAAAGGAAATATAAATAAAGTCAAAGTCATGAAGAGCAGCTTGTATCTGAAGAATGGTTGGTCCCATAGTAGATAGGTCCTGAGCAGGATTGTTGATCCTATTCGCGAGAGAGGCGCAGTCAGTTTCGATCAAGATACGACTCCATCCTTGAGATCGGGCAAAGGTGAGACCAGCAAGGATGCTTTCCCCCTCACTGGTGATAGCGTCCTGGCGGCTACCAAGTGGGAAAGCAAGACCACCCACGACTGCTCCTGCAGGGTCACGAGCAACAACGCCTACGGCTGCTGCACGAGTTGATGGGTTAAAAGCTCCGTCCACATTAATTTTGATATAATTAGATGGAGGAGGAGTACAGGTTGGTTTAGACAATGTAGATGGAGATGGGTTAGATGAAATTAAAGATTTACAAAATTCATCATGTAAGCTAATTGAGTTGACAGCAATTAGCCATGGAGGTTGTAGATGGTGGTTGTGAACCCAATCATTTCGTCTGTTCCAAATATTCCATAAAACGGTAAGGAAGAGACCAAATTTTTCAGAGGAAACTGTAGAGGCTGCTTCCTCTAACCATTGTAAGGGCGTAGGAGTTAGACTCTTATAAAGAGAGATAGGGATACCACTAATTTGGAGGGCTTCAGAAGCCCCAGGGCAGTCACGAAGCGCATGAAGAATCGATTCCGAATGACTACCACAGATTGAGCAGGGCCCCGAGTTAGGGGAAAAAGCTTGCATTTTAGAACCAACTGGTAGAGCATCAGACGCCATACTCCAGCCAAAAGTTTTAACTTTGGGTAGAGCTTTGATTTTGGATAAAAACTTCCAGAAACGAGTTGGTGGCGAAGGTTGGGTTATTGAACGTTGTAAGAAAATATATCCAGAATGGACTGAGTAAATACCCGAGTCATTGTAAGACCATAGAATTGAATCCCGTTGATCATTTATGATAGGAATACGGAGGATGGTATCGGCATCAATTGTGTTGAAGTAATTTTTTAACTTTACCGTATCCCAGGCAGTTTGGTTACGGATCATAAAATCACGACATCTAATGTGAAATTCATCAGAAATTTCATAAACCCCAGTAAGCTCAATCGGGGAAGATCCTCCCCATATATCTTTGTGTATTCTAATATTACTGTTTATACCAGGGCGGTGAAGAAAACCAGGGAAAAGACGCTGAAGAGCGTTATATATACCTTGCCAAGCAAAGGAGCCCCTACTAGGTTTTGGTGCATCCAGGATGTTGCCTGCAGGAAAGTATTTAGATCGGTATATTTGTCCTAATAAGGAGTCTGGTTCACAGATTAGTTTCCAAATTTGTTTACCCAAGAGAGCGATATTGAAATCATGTAAGTCCTTAAAACCCATGCCGCCACCAGATTTGGGTAAACATATACGATTCCATGGTAACATATGCCAACCTTTTTTGTTGGATTTGCCAGTCCACCAGTATTGGCGGATTGATGTAGTCATGTCGTCGATAATATTACGTGGAAGGAGATAGCAAGACATAACATATTGTGGAAGAGATTGTAAGACAGCTTTGATGAAGATCTCTCGACCACTAAAGGATAGAAGATGTTTGTCCCAGCTAGAGAGACGATCATGTACTTTATCGCGTACAAATCCTAGGGATTCAGTTTTATTTTTCCCAATTAGAAGCGGGATGCCTAGGTAAACACCAGGGTTAGAAACCTCGCGTACTTGTAGAAGGCTGTTAATTGCATTTCTTGTTGCAGTTGGTGTACGCGGATTATAAAAAATTGTTGATTTCTCAAAATTGACTGCTTGACCGGAAGCATTAGCATAAGTTTGAAGGGCATTTTTCAGAAGGGACGCTTCAGATCGGTTGGTATTGATAAATACCATGCAATCGTCAGCAAAAAGCATGTGGTTGACTTTTGGCCCATGCTTACTTGCGCCTAGACCTGGGAGAATTTTAGTTTGTTGAGCGGCTGCTAAGTAAGCTGAGAGGCCTTGAGTACAGAATAGAAAGAGAAAAGGTGATAGAGGATCCCCCTGGCGAAGACCACGTTGGGGTTGAAAGGTGGGCGAGAAAGAATTATTAATTTTGATTGAGAAAGATACTGTAGTAATACAACGCATTATAAGCTTGATCCATTCGGAATCAAAGCCCATGCGTTCCATTACATTAGCGAGAAAAGACCATTCTACTCTGTCGAATGCTTTCTCCATGTCTAGTTTAAGTGCAGCTCCTTGAGAGGATTTAGTAGCTCCTGTATTGATATTGTGGATGATTTCATGAGCAATAAGGATGTTGTCCGATATATTGCGACCCTGGACAAAGGCTGCTTGATTAGGGCTAATGCAAAGGGGTATAGCCTGTTTCATTCTATTGACTATTGTTTTGGCTATTATTTTATAAAGGACAGTGCAGAGACTAATTGGTCTGAGTTGTCTCATGGAGGTTGGGTTTTGTACTTTAGGAATTAGTACCAAAATAGTTTTGTTGACTGACGCCATATCGGTATTGCCATTTAAAAGGTCACTACAAAGAGTAATAACATCGTCTCCCACTGTATCCCAGTGTTGTCTGAAAAAGCTACTAGGTAGACCATCGCAACCAGGAGCTTTCCTAGGGTCAATGTCTTTGAAAGCATGAATAATTTCCTCTCTGGTGAATGCCTTTGTAAGATGTTCGTTCATTGAAGGATTAATGGAAGGTTGAATTTTATCCAGAATGGCGTTCGAAATTTGCGGGTTAGAAGTTGTGAACAAATTTTTGAAATAATCTGAAGCAATGTTCATAATGTCCGATTCCGAAGTGCACCAATTGGAATTGGCATCGTAAAGGCCTACGATTGAGTTTTCCTTGTTCCTTTGAGAAGCGCGGGCATGAAAGAATTTGGTATTTTTGTCCCCTTGGGAGAGCCAAAGGGTTCGAGATCGTTGAGCCCAATAAACTTCTTGCTCTGTTAAGAGTTTATTTAATTCAGTTATATAGTTTAAGTAAACATGTTCATTAGTTGCCGTTAAGGGACGGTATAGTAATCTGTTTATTTTTTTAGTGAGAAACTTAATTCTACCGGTTGATTTAAAATGTTGCTGATTTTGCCATTCTTCTAGGTAATTGCCTACCGCTTCAATTTTATTTATGGCTGTTCCGGGAGTGTCAGCCCAAGCCCTTTTAATTGTTCGGATATTATCAATATTATTAGACCAGCAACTTTCAAATCTAAAATTCTTAGATGATTGTGTTTTGACTTTGGTGGACGAAATGTCTAATTCGAGAAAAAGGAAGCAATGGTCAGATTTGGCAACATATTCTGTGGTGATTCGATGAGAAGGATAGAGTTCTTTCCATTCGGAATTAGCAATAAAGCGGTCTAATCTTTCATGTATTACCGGGGTTAATGGTCCAACTTTAGACCATGTGAACCATCCCGAGGATGGCTTACAGTCATAGAGGTTGTTTCGAGTTAAACAATTACGAAAGTTTTTAATTTGAGATCTAGCTCTACGAGAGCCACCTTGTTTTTCCGAATCTGTTAAAATTTCATTAAAATCGCCACCTAGTAGCCAAGGTTTATTTTTAGTGGATGGATATAAAGAATCAATTAGCTCCCATGTTTTATATTTTTGGCTAGTTTCCGAAAAGCCCTGTATATCAGTAAAAAACATTGTGGAATTATTCTTAAAAATTTGAGTATGGATAAAACGCGAGGAATAAGAAAGAAGATTTATATTAATTTCATTTGTAGCGAATAATGAGATTCCGGAACACCCTTCCGTAGGGGGAATAGAAATGATGTCTAACATACCTAATGAAAGACATAAGCGGTTACAATCCGCATTATTTAGCTTAGTTTTGCATAAAAAGATAATATCGGGGTTGGTGCGTTGGACATAGGACCGGAAATGTTGAACCGTCGGGGCTTGTCCAAGGCCCTGGCAGTTCCAGCAGAGGATCTTCATTTTGCTCGGCAGGGCTGGGAATCAGCCGCCGCCGGAGAGTTTTTAGAGCTGCTCATCCCAACTTTTGGAGTAGATCCTGACTGTTTGGATGTTTTCGGCGGGAGCGATACTTGTATTGGGGAGCGGCGTTTCATGCCTCGGTTAGTTTGGGTTGGTGCAGGTGCAGGTGCGGGTGCTGGAATAGGAACAGGTGCAGGGGCTGCATCATTCGGGTAAGTTTTAAGTAACCACTGATTAAATTCATTGAATAATGTATCAGTGGGTTTAGAAGGCTTACTCGATTCAGAGTCAAACTTTTTAATCTGCTCGGCAGTTGGGCTGGGGACACCATAATCATCATTGGTTTCCCAATCATCATCAGAACCATCTTCCGGAATGGGGTAGATGGTGTTCAGGGGTTGGAGCTCAAGAGGAGCTTTTTGTTTCGGATCAGCAGGGGGGTCATTGACAGTATTGGGGCCATCATCCATGTTCGTGTCAACATTTTGGGCCTCTTCGGTTACTTGTTCCGTAAATGAGGCGGCGTCGCCTTCATTAAAAGAGCCTTGAAATTGAAAAAAAAGAGTTATTAGAAATTGGAAGCTATTTATATAAAGGATTATGAATGAGTAAAGCGCTTTACCCATATTGTTCTGATCGTTAGGAGGAGCTGTAGGGTTGGTCGGGACTGCTGGGTTATTTGCCGGGGCCACTACGATAAAGTTAGAGGAAGAATATTTAGATAGAAATTTTGAGCAGGGAAAATAAATAAAAATAGATGTAATTAAAATAATTGATATAAATTTACCATTCACTGGAGGGATATTTGGGTTCAGATTCGGTTCTACATTTCGAATACGCCCACGAATTCCAATTGGGCGACGTCTAGGAGGAATGTAACGGAGCCAATCTCCATATTGCAACTTGTTAGGATTGAGTGAAGATCGGATAGGGCAGTTCTCGAAGGTGTGACTGATAATACCACAACCAGGGCAGAGAATCAGAAGTCTTTCATACTGAAGACGGCACATAATTGTGTTTTCACCGGAACCAATAAACAAAAATCGGGTAACATGCTTTGTGATGTTGAGAAAGATTTCAACTCGAAGGAATTCCACCATATTCCCATCAACTTGGCGGGTATCTGTTCGGAGGACATTGCCCACCATCGAACCTAATGCATGTCCCACCAGATGGGAACGTTCTACGTCAGCAAAGAGTGAATCAGGAAGGGAGAAGATTCTGATCCAAATTCTCATTGTGTTAAAGTTGTAGTCGGTTAAGGATTTGGCTGGATCATATTTGGTGACTACAAGCCATTCATCCTTGTACAGCCAAGGTCCGCGATTGATGATTTCATAGCAGTTCTTGATTTCTTTAAACTTGATCTTGAGGAAGTTATCTTGTAACACTGAGATGGATACCACATTATTGGGTTTCCAGACCCCTTCGAAAGCATTGATAACAACATAAATATCAAGAGGTTTGGACGATGTGAAGCGACCGATGACAATGAGTTTGGGATCTTCCTTGATGAAGTCGAAGTCAGGAGTGTAGAGCAGTTTTGATTCTTCAGTGGTGAGATTGATCAAGTTGAGTTGGGGGATTGAAGAGGATGAAGCCATTGAGGAGTTTGGAGGGTATGAGTAGTAAGATTGAGATGATAGTTGTGGTGGGTTGGTATAACTGTATAGTGGGTATATAAAGAAAACGAGGACCGCTAAAGGGGATGAGATATGGAAAGTGGATCGTAATATATTTAGAGAAAAGATAGACAATTGTAAAAGGTAGAGAATATTAGTATCAAAAAGTAATTTAATTAAGGTAGTTCCCTTAATTGATTTAATAGTCCTATAAAAGATAGAAAATCTGGGAGTTATAAAAGGAAAGTATCTTAATTGGAACTTTGATTGCGATAATAAAAGGGTTTGATTGAAAAAGTGGTTGTAAAAGATGGTCATATAAGGGAATTTTTTAATAAAGAAGAAACTGAAAATGTGAATAAATTGTAAGGGCGTAAATATAGGAGAATAAAATATATAACTGTTGGGACTTATTAACATTATTGATGTTAATGTTGCAAAGTAAAAGGTATAGATTGAGGGGGAAGATTTTAGAAATAAAGTTGATTTTAATAGATAGAGTAAAAACGGAAAAATGATTTTATCGTTGACTATATTTAAAGCTTCAATATGGAAAAATTTATGAGTTAGATATGCATATAAATATGAAGGGGAAATTTTGAGTGACCGGCGAATTAGTTGGGAGGTAAACGGTAAATAAGAGTTAATAAAGCTTTTAAAATTGGAATACTCTATGAGGTAGCGGATAATTAGTGGAAAGGGTTGAAAGAATAAAATGTGGCTAGCTTTTGAAGATGTATTTGAAAAGATAGAATTTAATAGAATTAAAAAGTTTGAGGAATAAGTATAGTGTATAACGGAAAGGCTCCTATTAAATAGGATTTGATCAGAATCCCAGAATTGGGCTTGTGGTAATTCACCTAAAAAGGTGTAGTGGGGAAGGATGTTACGCGAGCATATCAAAGAGTAACATGCAGTTATAGAAACACATATATCAAGAGATGAAAATAAAACATACATGGCAGTATAAATATAAATTAATAAGCAGATAAAGGCATGAAAATGAAAATAAGGAAAAAGCAGCAAAGAAAAAAAGCGGGAAAAAATAATTACAGACCCAGGGGAATGAAGAAGAGGGGATAAGAAAATAAATACAGACCAAAAGAGCAAAAAATTATAGGGGGGAGTGCTATGTAATTTAAATAAAATAAAGGTGAATCTTAACCCAGTAGTATTGAGATTCCAGAAATCCTTGATCAGCTGCTTAGTAACTTGTGTAAGTTCATCCATAGTTGGTACATAATGAGAGACCTCAAATAAGTTGACACAAAGAAGAAACATGCAGTGAGATAAATTAGAGTATATGATAAAACGAAAATTGTAATAGGGGAGATAAAGCAAGGAAATAGAGTAAAGATACCGAATGAGCAAGTGATAAGCATAACATAATTTAAAAGATAACATTACTGAGATAAATGGATAATTAAGAATGATATACATTAGAAAAGGTAGTATTGGTAGTAGAATGATATACAAAGGTTATGCTGTTGAACATAGGATGGAAATACAAAACATGGATTGTAACCCCCTTAACCCGGCCTAGACGGTTGACCCGAATTAAGAAAGTCACACGGGGAAAACCAAAGTCAACCCGAAAGTCAACCTTGATTAACGACCCTTTTTTTTCTTTTTAACCTTGTCTAGATGCACTTTAGACCTAATTGTGATCACAAAAACATCATACCAAAAGATCACAAACATCAGAGATCAAACAGGGACTTAATTGAACAATTTACAACTTTAGGGACCAAATTGTAAATTCTGATAATTATAAGGACTTAACCCAAATTGAAGTTACCATCTTGAAATTAATCATGTTTCATGCTTCTCTGTAAAATTTCAGCTCAAAAGGACTTCCCAAACTCATACAATTGCATAAACAAATTTCAGGACCAAAACGCAAACATTCCAAAACATATAACTGCCAATGTCAGCCCCCAACGGTCACCCGTTCCGAAACAGGCATAGCCCGTTTCGAAACTCGGGGCCGTTCCGCAACGCGTACCGAAACGGGGGTCTGGCAGTGGCCTTTCCGTTTCGGAACGGCCCCTCCCGTTTCGGACGCCTGGGCACAATTAAGGCACCCGTTCCGAAACGGTAGGTGCTGTTCCGAAACACCCTGCACAGATTGCCTAAAAATGCATACTTAAACATGCAATTGACCAACCAATCATGCTCCAAATGCCACCAAACTTTGCCAACATGCAATTCAACATATAAGGGACATATAAGCATCATCAATTCATCAAAACATCCACATATATGAAAAGCCCCAAATCTATAGGCATGCTTCCTACACAAGTAAGCCATTCAAGCATAAACTTCCAATTCAAGCATAAGAAGGCCAACCACAAAACCAGCATTCTCAACAACATTCAACATACTTGGGGAGTTCAAAACATCTCCCAAAACATACACATAGGTCCCCCATTGCCAAATTACCAAAAGCTAAAATGTACTTAGAAAACCTTCCATACTTAGAGCTTTGTTTCCACTTGGATGCTTGCCCTCCTTGCTGCCCTCAAGTACTCTAATGCTCTGCATTATTGAATTAAGAAAACAAAGAGAGCGTAAGCAAAAGCTTAGTGAGGAATGCTCAATACAACCATTCAATAATGCATTTATAAAACACTTATAAAACATGCTTCAAATCATCATTTACACATGCTCAAAAGCATACTTAAAACAAGCATCTCATGCTTCATTTCATTACATGTCATATTGGCCTCAAGTGATACATTTCATTTCTTTGAAAACAAGTTCATCAACTTTCACCCCAAGGACTTTTAAACACCTTGGACCCCAAGGACTTTTAAACACCTTGGCCATGGACTTTTAAACACCATGAATTAGATCACCTCAAGGACTTTTAAACACCTTGACCCCAAGGACTTTTAAACACCTTGGCCATGGACTTTTAAACACCATGAATTGAATCACCTCAAGGACTTTTAAACACCTTGAGCCCAAGGACTTTTAAACACCTTGGCCTATGGACTTTTAAACACCATAGAAAGGACCACACAAGGACTTTTAAACACCTTTGTGTCCGTAACAAGAATCATCCAAGGACTTTTAACCACCTTGATGTTCTTAAGTAACAAGGCTCACTCAAGGACTTTTAACCACCTTAGTGACCTTAACCTTTTCAAAACATCACTTGCCAATATACATCACTATCATCAATTTACCCACTGTTTTAAAGCATTAAACCAAGCCATATTCATCATGCATTTAAAAGCATCAAACCACATTTAATCAATGTTCAAAAACAAGGAACTCTTACCATGAGCTTCCTTCAACATATGGCTTACAAAAACAGCATTAACCATGCTAAATCATGCTTTCAAAACAGAATTTAAAACATGCAATAAACCACATTGCACATCAATCAAATCATGGCCACCACTAGAGAGTATTTCCGAAAACTTACACTTGAGCTTAGCAAAGTTGTTTAGACTTAAACTAAGCTCCCAAGACATCGGTTTCAAAGCCGAAAACCCAATTTCACTCACAGATTCCACTTCGCCTCTTGCCGAAGCACCAATTCAAGCTTCCGGATCAACAACTCTTGGATCCAAAGATGCCTCCCCTGATTAAACACATTAAAGCAGAGATTTAATGCATCATCATGCATCAAAAGCTTCAATGAAAGCACTCAAACTCGCTGCTCTCATTCATACTCCAATTTCGGCCACCAAACACAACCGAAATTGCATCAAAACCACTTCTCAACAAAGCCCAGCCATAAACCAGCAAAACCTAACATCCATTAACACCATTTAACATCTAAAAACAACCTATAAACATCCTTATACCTCCAGCAACATCAGATCCACAAGATCACCGCAAAAACATCCAAGAATCACAAGCTAAACTTAGGAAACACAACCTATCCGGGATTGCATTAATCAAAACTCATTTCCTTATCAAATTAACATTCATTAATCATCATTTTAGCACCTTAAAACACTGCTTAAACAGATCCAACGAAATTTCATCAAAAACACACCAAATCTTGCATTTTAAGCCAAGATCCACTAAACAATCTTAAAAGCCATTTATAAAACATTAATTAGGGATTGAGAACTTAGGAATTTCATTAAAGAACTTGAAGTTCAGAGGAGAAGGACGTTCTTACCTCCAAACTTGAGTTTCTCCTCTTTTAGAGCCAAAAAGCTTGATGAATCAAGTAGCAAATACAAAGGTTTTGATGAGGAGATGATTAGGAATCAAATGAGGATTGAAAAGAAGTATTTAGGTGATAAAAAATCAGAGGAAAAGATCTGGAGAGAATGTGTTTGGTTTGAGAGAAAAGATGAGAGAAAATGGGAATGGAAAATTTAGAAAGTTAGTTAAAAATGACTAAAAATATCTTTCCCTCCTTTTTTACTTTTATTTTAAACCATTATTAAATCATTTAATATTCTAGAAAATCTGGAGAAACCCCCCTTTGGGTAAATAGCTCTCTAAAGATTCAAAGTTTCAATCCTTTTTAAAACAGTCACAAAACTTTCAAAAATTACATTTTGGTCACTAGCCAAAATGTCGCTCTTCCAAAACCCATTTTTCAAAATTGATTTCACAGTTCACTTAATTATATTAAAAGATGATTTTAGAACATTTTTCCATATTTTTAATGCAACCCGAACTAGGCTTTCCTAATTTCACCTCTTTAGATTCGAACAGCACTTTGACCAAACCGGTCAACGCCCAAAACTTCTAAGCCCAAAAACGGAGCGTTACATGGATTTGGAACAGATAGGATGAGGCTGGTGAAAGGGTGAAAGTTACTAGACTAAGCAGAATAATTAGATAAAGCTTAAATAAAATGGAAGTGACTGTGTTTAGAAGAGCATTTCTCATATTGTTCCAAAAGTGAAGAATTATAGGGTGGTCGTTGGAAGGAAAATTAGAATGTGTGTGTATAAATGCTACCTGAGAGAAGTTTAGTAGCAATGTGATAGAATAAATATTAATGTTTTGATGTAATAAAGTTACAGTATACATTATGGACAGAGGAGAAAACACATTTGGGGTGTAAAAGCAATAAGGAACACATTTGGTCTGTAGGAACAGGTACTGAAAAGTATGGATACAATGGTTAAACCAATTGGGAGACCATGTAACAATATTATAAGATGTTAGTATCCCAAACACAGAAAGGTAATGATGTAAATGATGGTATTGAAAAGTGAAAGGGAACATGTGTATACAATAATTGTAGAAAATAATGTAGGATCCCAGAATTTGGGCTTGAGATTGATTCCCTAAAAGGGCTTGAATTCGAGATAATACAGTGTAACGTTTAAATATAAAGATGTTTAACAGAGAATAAGATATAATAGCAGACATGAAATTTTTTACATCAATGGCACATGAAACATAGAAGGGACAGAAAGGCAATACGAAAAGAAGGGACCAACATATTAAGGAAGTAGAATGAAACTCTAGCATATTTAGATAGAGATATCTAAAAAACATAATCAGGAAGGAGAAAGATATGATTATATTGCATAAAAGAGAAGAAAATAAGACATAAGTCAAAAAGAAACCGCACCGAAGATTCTGGCAAATGCTAGTAGTAAAAGCAATACTGCTGAAAGGGATTAACGAGTTTATCTGGAGAAGAAAAGACAAAGAAAGGGTTAATAGAAGAACAAACCATAAAAATAAAAAGAACAGAAATAGAATAAAAACCCTTGCTGTCGATGAAGGGAGGTCACTGAATAGAGCCACCCCCAGATCCCAAATAGGGAGATACCCATTGCAGATAGACAAGAATGTAAAAAATATCTGGAAAACAGAAAGAGGTTGAAAGAGGAAGACGATGAGAAAAGGTAAAAATCATTAAAAGGAAAGATGAAATAAAACAGAAATAATGGAGGTGGGAGAAAGGGGAAAAGAAACCCTAGGCCGCATTGTGGTCTATAGCAACCCTGAGAAGGGCGGTGGAAGGCAGCCGCCATATTTAGCCAGATGGTTCGTCGCCTCTGTTCCGAGTACGATGAGAAGGAGAAAAGCCCCTCATCGGTCATCGAACAAGATGCATGTAAAGGAGGGATTCTGCAAAACAAAAATAGAAAAACATTGTAATATGACATAAATAGAAAAGAAAGATCTAAAAAAGAAAAAAGGGGAAACAAAAGGTAAAGAGAAATGGCCATGAAAAAACCATTCAGATCTGTAAAAAAATAGAACCGAAGGGACTTTCTGCAAAAGACAACGCCGGAGACAAGGTCGACTGGAAAAAGAACATGGATCGATTCTTGCCATCGCCGTAGGAGAGACATAGGTGTGCCAACGAAATCAATCGTGAGAGTGAGCCCATGAAAAACAGAAAGAAAAGAGTTAGAAGAGAACTAAAAAAAATGATAAAAAACAAATAAAAAGAGAGATGATAAATCAAACCGTTCAGATCTGTGAAAAATCGAAGGGATTTACCCATCTCTAGATCAGACGAAATGGAAGAAATGAAGATGTTGAAAGTAAGTGTAAAACTCAGCCGATATACAAAGCCCTGAGAAGACCAAAAGATTAGATGAACCAACTGAAAAACGTAAATAAAAAATAAACTATAATAAAATGAGATAAGCGGTGGGATGACTCCCTGACTCCTCCCGAATTCCAAGGGATGTTGCTGTTTGACTTGCGTTTTTGGCTGAAACTGAAGAGCCGTGTGGGGAAGGGGGATCGGTGGAATAAAGAGAAAAACCACCGGAAAACATGGAGCAAGCAAAAACCAAAAAACCCCTGAAAATTTTGAGAGAGAATTGAGAGCCATCCCTCCTGTTGGACTTTTAACTGAGTAAAAAGTACAAAAAATTAGTTTTTGCAATATAATCGTGTTGAAAAGATCGTAATCAATGATATAAACTCCTAAAATTTGATTAAAACTTGTTTTTCTATCATTTTTGAAGAGGTTTCGGGCGAGCGGGTCTAAATGGGCCGTAAAATGGACCCGTTGGACATTTAATTGAGTAAAAAATACACAAATTGACTTTTTGCAATATAATCTTGTTGAAAAGCTCGTAATCAATTATATGAACTCTTAAAATTGGATCTAAACTTGTTTTATGGTCCTTTTTGTAGAGGTTTCAGACGAGCGGGTCTAAATGAGCCATAAAATGGACCCGTTAAACTTATAACTGCGTAAAAAGAATAGAAATTGAACTTTTGCAATACAATAGTGTTGAAAAGCTCCTAATCAACGATATGAACTCTTAAGTTTTGATTAAAACTTGTTTTGCGGTCCTTTTTGTAGAGGTTTTGGACGAGCGGGTCTAAATGGGCCGTAAAATGGACCCGTTGGACTTTTAACTGAGTAAAAAGAATAAAATATTAGTTTTTGCAATATAATCTTGTTGAAAAGATCGTAATCAATGATATGAACTCCTAAAATTTGATTAAAACTTGTTTTTCGGTCATTTTTGAAGATGTTTCGGGCGAGCGGGTCTAAATGGGCCGTAAAATGGACCCGTTGGACTTTTAACTGAGTAAAAAATACAAAAATTGACTTTTTGCAATATAATCTTGTTGAAAAGCTAGTAATCAATTATATGAACTCCTATAATTGGATCAAAACTTGTTTTTCGGTCCTTTTTGTAAAGGTTTCGGACGAGCGGGTCTAAATGGGCCTTAAAATTGACCCGTTGAACTTATAACTGCGTAAAAAGAACAGAAATTAAATTTTTGCAATACAATAGTGTTGAAAAGCTCGTAATCAACAATATGAACTCTTAAGTTTTGATTAAAACTTGTTTTGCGGTCCTTTTTGTAGAGGTTTCAGACGAGCGGGTCTAAATGGGCCGTAAAATGAACCCGTTGGACTTTTAACTGAGTAAAAAGTACATAAATTGAGTTTTTTCAATATAATCGTGTTGAGAAGATCGTAATCAATGATATGAAGTCCTAAAATTTGATTAAAATTGTTTTTCCATCCTTTTTGAAGAGGTTTCAGGCGAGCGGGTCTAAATGGGCCGTAAAATGGACCCGTTGGACTTTTAACTTAGTAAAAAATACCGACTTTCAGTTTTTGCAATATAATCTTGTTGAAAATCTCGTAATTAATTATATGAACTCTTAAAATTTGATCAAAACTTGTTTTTCGGTCCTTTTTGTAGAGGTTTCGGGCGAGCGGGTCTAAATGGTCCTCAAAATGGACCCGTTGAACTTATAACTGCGTAAAAAGAATATAAATTGAATTTTTGCAATACAATAGGGTTGAAAAGCTCGTAATTAACGATGTGAACTCTTAAGTTTTGATTAAAACTTGTTTTGCGGTCCTTTTTGTAGAGGTTTCGGACGAGCGGGTCTAAATGGGCCGTAAAATGGTCCCGTTGGTCTTTTAACTGAGTAAAAAGTACAAAAATTGAGTTTTTGCAATATAATCGTGTTGAAAAGATCGTAATCAATGATATGAACTCCTAAAATTTGATTAAAACTTGGTTTTCGGTCATTTTTGAAGAGGTTTCGGGTGAGCGGGTCTAAATGGGCCGTAAAATGGACCCATTGGAATTTTTTTTGAAAGAAAAGACCTCATTAAAAACCCGTACTAATGTCCATTGACGCAAGGGCAGAGGGCCCTAAAAAGGGGAAACGAGTACCTTATATTTTATTAATTCGAAAAATTGCCCTTTACAAGGTGAATAATACAAGATGGAATGTCAGACCCAAAAGACATGGAAGACATAGTGCTGAGGGCATGAGCAGCCAAAGCATGGGCCACAGAATTTGCCTCACGGCTTACTTAAGAAACAAAAGCAAAGGGTAAAGGAAGAAGTGAGTCCCGAATTTGAGGAAGCAGAGGCCCTAAGGTGGAGAGATTCGGTCCCGGATTGTTGAGACGATTCGCAAGTGAGGCACAGTCCGTTTCAAACAATAGTTGTTGCCAGCCCTGGGGTTGAGCGAAGGTAATACCCGCAAGAAGGCCCAGACCTTCGCAAGTGGCAGCATCCAAACAACTGCCTAAGGGGTAAGCAAGGCCCCCAACGACCGCACCTGTAGCATCACGCGCCATAACACCAACAGCCGCTGTACGAGTGGCTGGGTCAAAAGCCCCATCCACATTAATCTTAAGATGATCATGTGGGGGAGGCCTCCAACATGGAGGTGAAAGTATAGATGTAGACGGCTGGCAAGGGCCTGAAGATGCAACATTGCGAAAATCATTATGTAAGCTAATCGAATTAATAGCAGTAAGCCAAGGGGGATGCAGATGGCGATTATGAACCCAATCATTATGTCTATTCCAGATATTCCAAATGGTTGTGAGGAAAAGACCAAAATGGTCAGCCGATAAGAGGTGAGGAGCCTCCTCTAACCAATGGATGGTGTTAACAGCCGCACTTCTATAGAGAGCAGCAGGGACACCAGAGAGATGTAGGGCTTTAGAGGCTCCAGGACAGTCACGAAGTGCATGAAGGGTGGTTTCCGAGGAAAACCCACAAATAGGGCAAGGTTCGGAATTAGGGGAAAAAGCCTGTAGTCTGGAGCCAACGGGTAAAGCTTCGGAAGCCATGCGCCATCCAAAAGTTTTGACCTTTGGGAGAGCCTTAATTTTTGCGAGGACCTTCCAAATTCGCGTTGGAGTGTTACGGGGTTCCGGAGAACGTTGAAGAAATAAGTAGCCAGAGCGGACTGAGTAAATTCCGGAGTCATTAGGAGACCAGAGGATAGAATCTCGGGTATCATTAATTATGGGAACATGAAGGATAGCATATGCATCAGCAGGGTTAAAGTAGCTTCAGACTTTCGATGGGTCCCAAGTCATCTGATTACGAAGCATAAAGTCACGGCATCGAACATGTACTTCTTCCGAGATTTCATAATCACCAGAGAGGTTGATAGGAGAGGAGCCTCCCCAATTGTCTTTATGGACACGTATGTTGCTATTAATACCTGGGCGGTATAAGAAGTCGTTGTAAAGTTGTTGTAAAGCAGTATAAAGACCCTGCCATGCAAAAGATCCTCTAGTTGGTCGGGTAGCATCTAAGATATTACCAAAAGGGAAATATTCGGAACAGTAGATTTGACCCAAAAGGGAATCAGGTTCACAAATAAGTCTCCAGAGTTGCTTTCCAAGGAGAGCAATGTTAAAATCACTTAGATCTCTGAAGCTCGTGCCCCCTGCCGTCTTAGGTAGACAAACACAGTTCCAAGGGAGCATGTGCCAACCCTTTTTATTAGACTTGCCAGACCACCAATATTGACGAATGGCTGAATTCATATCATCAACAATGTTTTACGGCAGTAGATAGCATGACGTATTGAGGTAAAGATTGTAGAACAGCTTTAATGAATATTTCACGACCACTAAAGGAGAGGAGTTGTTTATCCCAGGTAGATAGACGGTCATGAACTTTATCACGAACGAAACCTAAGGCTTCAGTTTTGTTTTTCCCAATGAGCAATGGAACACCTAGATAGACACCAGGGTTGGTAACCTCGCGTACATGCAAGGAACTATTAATCGCATCTCGTGTTGAGCGAGGGGTGCGTGGGCTATAGAAGATGGTCGACTTCTCAAAATTCACGGCTTGTCCGGAAGTAGAGGCATAAGTTTGTAGAGCCAGTTTTAGTTAGGATGCTTCCTCAGGGTTAGTGTTAAGGAAGACCATGCAGTCATCTGCAAAAAGGAGATGGTTGACTTTAGGACCAAATCTGCTGGCCCCTAGGCCAGGTAGGGTGTTAGTCTGTTGGGCATCAGATAGGTATGCGGATAGACCTTGTGTACAGAAGAGGAATAGAAAAGGTGATAGGGGGTCTCCTAGGCGAAGACCACACTGTGGTTGAAAAAAGGCGAGAAGGAATCGTTGATTTTAATAGTGAAGGAAACTGAGGAAATGCACCGCATAATAAGGGAGACCCATGTAGGAGCAAAGCCCATACGGTGCATTACATTTGCCAGAAAAGACCATTCAACTCTGTCAAAGGCTTTTTCCATATCTAATTTTAGGGCGGCGCCTTGAGCTGATTTTGTGGTCCCATAGTTAATATTGTGTATTATTTCATGGGCTATAAGAATATTATGCGAGATATTACGGCCCTGAACAAAAGCAGCCTGGTTAGAGCTAATGCAAAAGGGAATCGTTTGTTTCATTCTGTTGACTAGAACTTTAGCTACAATTTTATAGATAACAGTGCACAAACTAATTGGCCGAAGGTGCCTCATGGTAGTCGGGTCTTTGATCTTAGGAATAAGTACTAGGATAGTTTTGTTGACCGAAGCCATGTCCGTAGTGCCATTGAGGAGGCTAAGACAAAGAGCGGAGACATCATCACCCACAGTGTCCCAATGTTGTCTAAAGAAGCCGCTGGGTAAACCATCGATACCAGGTGCCTTCCGTGGATCAATATCACGGAAAGCATGCACTATTTCTTCCTTTGTAAACGCCATAGAGAGAGCATCATTCATAGCTTGGGTAATAGTAGAGGGAATTTTTGATAGGATTTGTTCCGAAAAATGTGGGTTTGAGGACGTAAAAAGGTTTTGAAAATATTCGGAAGCAATTGACATAATATCATTTACATCGGTGCACCATGTGGATTTAGAGTTGAAAAGGCCAGAGATTGTATTTTTTTTCCTTCTGTTATTCGCACGGGCATGAAAAAATCTTGTATTTTTGTCTCCTTGAGAGAGCCATAAGTTTCGGAATCTTTGTGCCCAGTACGTTTCTTGTTCGAGAAGAAGCTTATTAAGTTCGGTTCTACAATTTAGATAAGAGTTTTCATTCGTAGGTGTTAATGGTTGACGCAGGAATTTATTAATTTTATTGGTTAGGAAGGTGATACGTCCTGTGGTTTTAGTTCTTTGTTGTGTTTGCCAATTATCTAGACAGCAACCAACTGCTTGAATTTTTTCTAATGTTGTCCCTTTTGTGTTGGCCCATGTACTTTGGACAAGGGAAATGTTGTCATCGCGGGCTGCCCAACAATTTTCGAAGCGAAATTTGTTTGGAGGGTGTTGAGATGGCATATGAGGAGTAGGGGAGGTGTCAAGAAGTAAAAAACAATGGTATGATTTCGCAACAAAGTCCGAAGAAATACGATGAGAGGGGTATAAAGCTTTCCAAGCCAAGTTACCAATGAAACAGTCAAGACGTTCATGGATAGTTAGAGTTAGTGGCCCAACTTTCGTCCAAGTAAACCAACCAGAAGTGGGTTTGCAATCGTAAAGGTTGTTGCGGGATAAACAGTTACGAAAATTGTTTATTTGTGATCGAGCACGACGAGGACCTCCTTGTTTTTCACAATCGGATAGTATTTCGTTGAAGTCCCCACCAAGGAGGCAAGGAATATTATTATCATTATTTAAAGAATCTATAATATCCCAAGTTTTATATTTTTGACTAGTTTCAGAATAGCCATGCATACCCGTGAATTTCATTGAGAAAGAATCAAATTGAATTAAAGTATGTATGAAACGGTTCGAATACGAAAGCAAACTGATATTAATATTATTGGATTTAAAGAGGGCGATGCCAGAACAAATATTGTTTGGAGGGATAGATATAACTTCTAACATACCAAGAGAAAGAAAAAGTCGGCTACATGCCGTATTATTTAACTTAGTTTCGCAGATGAATAATATATCCGGAGAGGAATGTTGGACATAACGCTAAAGATATTGAACTGCCTGGACTTGTCCCAAACCCTGGCAGTTCCAACATAGGATTCCCATTTTGCTCGGCGGGGCTGAGAGTCAGCCGCCGCCGGAGAGTTTTTTGAGCTGCTCATCCCAGCCTTAGGAGTAGAACCGGAGGGCTTTGCCTTCTTTGGTTGGAGGACCACTTGGATTGGGGAGCGGCGCTTGGTACCGCGGCTTGTAGAGGAGGGAGCGGGAGCAGTAGCTACATCATTCGGATAATTCTTTAAGAGCCAAGTGTTAAATTCATGAAAAGTGGAGGAGTCGGTGTTAACAGGGGGCTTACGTATTTCAGCATCAAACTTCTTGATTTGTTCAGCAGTGGGGCTGGGGATGCTATCATCCTGGGAAGCCCAATCATCATCTGAGGTATCCTCAAGAATTGGAAAAATGGTATTCAGGGGTTGAGGTTCCAGTGCCCGTGGGGGAAGAGTGACTTTCGGATTAGAGCGGGATTGGGTACTTTTCAGCTTAGAACCCGAGGCGGTAGCATCCTTCGTAGGTGGGGCATCATCCATACTTGCGTCGACATTAGGGGCTTCCTCAACAGGCTGTTCAGAGAAGGAGGCAGCGTCTCCCTCATTAAGAGAGCCTATGAAAGGTACAAGATATAGTGTCAAAAATAAAATCAAAAAATTAAGGAAATAGAAAGGGAAATTGAGAAGAGGATTCAGAAAGTGACCTATGTTGTTTTGATCAGTAGGTTCGGGGGCATTGACAATCGGAACTGTGTAAAAAGAGTTAGACATTAGTGATGTATTCGAAAATAGAGGTGGGATGCAAAAAATCGATAGTAACAGGATATGTTTGAACAAGTAGTGCAAATAAAAAAAGACCTACCCGTGGGATTCGGTTTAGCTTGGTTGAGTTCAGCCTCAATAGTGCGGATTCAGCCACGGGTGCCGATTAGGCGACGTCGAGGGGGGAGATACCTAAGCCATTCCCCATATTGTAGTTTGTTTAGATCAAGGGACGAACGGATTGGGCAGTTGTCGATGGTATGACATACAATGTCGCAGTCAGGGCAGAGAGTAGGGAGGCGTTCATATTGTAGACAGCACATGGTTTATCAGAGCCATTCCCGATGAAGAGGAATCGGGTGATTGGTCGGGTGACATCGAGCATTATTTCTACACGCAGAAATTCAGACATATTTCCTTCTTGTTCACGGGTATCAGTGCGTAGAGCGTTACCAACCATAGAACCTAGAGCATGGCCCACGAGGTGGGAGCGGCCAACATCTTCAAAAAGAGAGGTAGGTAGACCAAATATGCGGATCCAGATGCGCATAGTATTGAAAGCATAGTCGTCAATGTTTTTTGAAGGGTTGTATTCGGTTAGGGCCAACCATTCATCCTTGTACAGCCAGGGGCCACGGTTGAGAACTTCATAGCAAGCTTTGACCTCCTTGAATTTGATCTTAAGGAAGTTTTCTTTGATGATCGATATAGAAACCAAGTTACTGGATTTCCAAATTCCTTCAAAGGCACTAAGGACAACATAGATATCGATCGGCTTGGACGATATAAAACAACATATTAGAAAAGGTTTGGGGTCTTCTTTTGCAAAATCCCAGCTAAAATCTGGTGTGTAGAGAAGTTCAGCCTCTTCGCTAGTGAGGGCAATGGAGTTGAGTTGTGGAAAAGAGGCAGATGCCATAGTGAGAGTAGAAGGCGTGAAAGAAAATATGGCTAAAGAGAAGGGGAGGTCGGTGTTGAAGTAGGGGAAATATTGTTTGATATAAATAGAGGGGTAGAGGGTAATAGTGATTATATCAATTAGAATATTGAGAGAGAGGAAAGAAAATAAAGGCCAATCCTTAAAAAAAGGGATTGATTGATTAGAAGAGGAAAGTGCCCAATATGAAATAGTAAATATCAAATACAAAGCAGGAGTTAAGGAAAGGAACCAAATAATCAAGGTAATAATTAAGATATGAGAAAATAAATGGACAGAAGCATAGGCAAAAAAGGTAGTAAAGTATCGACAAATGCTATTATATAGGATTGAGTAAGGAAAGTAATAATTTTCCTTAACATTGGTACGTAAAAGTTGGAGATAGTTAAAAGTCAGAAGGAGATTTAATATAGGCATTAAAGCTAATGTATCCATAGAAAGTAAAAGGTTTGAAAGAAACAAGGTTATTGTAATTATGGAAAAATAATTTAAGAGGAGCCAATATATGAGTAAAGTAGGAGGTAACGTTAATAATAAATATAAATTGAAATAGGAGGAAAACGGAAACGTGAGGTACAAGGACGAATAAAAATAGCCGTTTTGACAAATCATATTCAAGACATGAGGATGGTATGAAAGGAAGGAGGAGCAATTGAATGTTAGTCGCTTATGTTCCCTTGTCGAAAGGGTTGTAGAAAAATCCCTTAAGAGGGCTAAAGTATAATCACCTGAAGAGGTGTAGAAGAGAAAATATTCCCTTAATAGGGTGAAGTTGTTTTTAAAAAACCCATACACATTTGAAAAGTAATTAAAAGAAACAGGAAAACAAGCATATAGATTGTATACAATCAAGTAATAGAAATAAAAGCATAAAGGAAAGGAAAGCAGGAAAAAAGGACAGAAATTAAAGATTACAGACCATGGAAGAGGATGAAGCGGGAATAAGAAAATAATTACATACCAAATGAGCAAAAAGGGGGGAATATTGAAGCTGAAAAAATTAACAAATAAATAATAATTACAAACCCTGAAATAAAAATAATGGGAGGAGATGCTTAGAATCAGTGATGTTCGATCCCAATGATCCTGGCGTAGAGAGTTAGCAAGATGATCTGGGTGCTCCCAGGTGTATACATAATCCACATAGAGAAACAAACAATGTTCGTTAGAGAGAACATGCATCCAAGTATAAGCAAATATAAATATAAGGAGAATAAAGCAAAGCAAAGACAAAAACATAGTGTAGTAGGAGGATGCAGATGGGAACCAGATGTGTGGGATGCTTATAGTTTGATTAAAAGAGGATAAAAAGACATAACTCGTAAGAAAATGCATATGAAAATTTAAAAAAATATACCTTATATTTTGGCAAGAGGCCAGATTAAAATGCAGAAAGGAACTTAACCAAGGATATACAGAAAGATAATACTGGGTTTGATAGAGGTAGCGTAACTGCCAAAGAAAGAAAAAAAAGGGAGAACAAACCTACAAAGTTTAATAAAAACATGTATCTAGGGCCAGATGCAACCTTATGAGCTATAGAGGCAGAGTTGAAAAAAAGGAAGAGAAGGGGATGGACCTGAACGGAGGCGAAAAGATAAATCCATAGTTGGGGAGGACATTAGGATAAAGATAAAAATAAAAAAACGTATACAATGATACAATGTGGATGAAAACCAGAAGGCAAATGGGCAAGAAAATATATATAGAGGAAGAGATAGAATTGAAAGAAAGAGATGGGGATTGCAAAAAAGTAATAAAGTAATCAGTAGGAGAAGATCCCACATGGTGGGATGACCCGTTGGAATTTTAACTAAGTAAAAAATACATAAATTGACTTTTTGCAGTATAATCTTGTTGAAAAGCTCGTAATCAATTCTATGAACTCCTAAAATTGGATCAAAACTTGTTTTTCGGTCCTTTTGGTAGAGGTTTCAGGCGAGCGGGTCTAAATGGGCCTTAAAATGGACCCGTTGAACTTATAACTACGTAAAAAGAACATAAATTGAATTTTTGCAATACAATAGGGTTGAAAAGCTCGTAATTAACGATGTGAACTCTTAAGTTTTGATTAAAACTTGTTTCGCGGTCCTCTTTGTAGAGGTTTCGGATGAGCGGGTCTAAATGGGCCATAAAATGGTCCCGTTGGACTTTTAACTGAGTAAAAAGTACAAAAATAGAGTTTTTGCAATATAATCGTGTTGAAAAGATCGTAACCAATGATATGAACTCCTAAAATTTGATTAAAACTTGCTTTTTGGTCCTTCTTGTAGAGGTTTCGGGCGTGTGGGTCTAAATGGGCCATAAAATGGACCCGTTGGACTTTTAACTGAGTAAAAAATACAGAAATTGACTTTTTGCAATTCAGCACTGTTGAAAAGCTTGTAATAAATGATATGAACTCCTATGTTTTGATTAAAACTTGTTTTGCCGTCTTTTTTGTAGAGGTTTCGGACGAGCGAGTCTAAATGGGCCGTAAAATGGACCCATTGGACTTTAACTGAGTGAAAAGTACATAAATTGAGTTTTTGCAATACAATAGTTTTGAAAAGCTCTTAATCAATTATATGAACTCCTAAAATTTGATTATACCATGTTTTTCAGTCCTTCTTTTAGAGGTTTCGGGCGAGTGGGTCTAAATGGGCCAGAAAATAGACTCGTTGGACTTTTAACAGAGTAAAAATATATAAATTGAGTTTTTGCAATATAATCATGTTGAAAAGCTCATAATAAATTATATGAACTTCTAAAATTTGATTTAAACTTGTTTTTCGGTCAATTTTGAAGAGGTTTCGGGTGAGCGGGTCTAAATGGGCCGTAAATGGACCTGTTGGACTTTTAACTGAGTAAAAAATAAGGAAATTGAATTTTTGCAATGTAATCTTGTTGAAAAGCTCGTAACCAATTATATGAACTCCTAAAATTTGATCAAAACATGTCTTCGGTCCTTTTTGTACTGGTTTTGGGCGAGCGGGTCTAAATGGGCCGTAAAATGGACCCGTTGGACTTTTAAATAAGTAAAAAATACAGAAATTGAGTTTTTGCAATACAATAGTGTTGAAAAGCTCCTAATCAACGATATGAACTCTTAAGTTTTGATTAAAACTTCTTTTGCGGTCCTTTTGTAGAGGTTTCGGACGAGCGGGTCTGAATGGGCCGTAAAATGGACCCGTTGGACTTTTAACTGAGTAAAAAGTACAAAAATTGAGTTTTTGCAATATAATCGTGTTGAAAAGATTGTAATCAATGATATGAACTCCTAAAATTTGATTAAAACTTGTTTTTCTGTCATTTTTAAAGAGGTTTCGTGCGAGCGAGTCTAAATGGGTCGTAAAATGGACCCTTTAGAATTTTAAATGAGTAAAAAATACAGAAATTGACTGTTTGCAATATAATCGTGTTGAAAAGCTCCTAATCAATTATATGAACTCCTAAAATTGGATCAAAACTTGTTTTTCGGTCCTTTTTGTAAAGGTTTAGGGCGAGCGGGTCTAAATGGGCCTAAAAATGGACCCGTTGAACTTATAACTGCGTAAAAAGAACAGAAATTGAATTTTTGCAATACAATAGGGTTGAAAAGCTCGTAATTAACGATATGAACTCTTAAGTTTTGATTAAAACTTGTTTTGCGGTCCTTTTTGTAGAGGTTTCGAACGAGCGGGTCTAAATGGGCCGTAAAATGGTCCCGTTGGACTTTTAACTGAGTAAAAAGTACAAAAATTGAGTTTTTGCAATATAATCGTGTTGAAAAGATCGTAATCAATGATATGAACACCTAAAATTTGATTAAAACTTGTTTTTTAGTCATTTTTGAAGAGGTTTCGGACGAGCCGGTCTAAATGGGCCGTAAAATGGACCCGTTGGACATTTAACTAAGTAAAAAATATAGAAATTGACTTTTTGCAGTATAATCTTGTTGAAAAGCTCGTAAACAATTCTTTGAACACCTAAAATTGGATCAAAACTTGTTTTTCGGTCCTTTTAGTAAATGTTTCGGACGAGCGGGTCTAATTGGGACTTAAAATAGACCCGTTGAATTTATAACTGCGGAAAAAGAACAGAAATTGAATTTTTTCAATACAATAGTATTGAAAAGCTCGTAATCAACGATACTAACTCTTGAGTTTTGATTAAAACTTGTTTTACGGTCCTTTTTGTAGAGGTTTCGGACGAGCGGGTCTAAATGGGCCGTAAAATGGACCCGTTGGACTTTTAACTCAGTAAAATGTACAAAAATTGAGTTTTTGCAATATAATCATGTTGAAAAGATCGTAACCAATGATATGAACTCCTAAAATTTGATTAAAACTTGTTTTTCGGTCATTTTTGAAGAGGGTTCGGGCGAGTAGGTCTAAATGGACCGTAAAATGGACCCGTTGGACTTTTAAATAAATAAAAAATACACAAATTGACTTTTTGCAATATAATCTTGATGAAAAGCTCGTAATCAATTATATGAACTCCTAAAATTGGATCAAAACTTGTTTTTCGGTCCTTTTTGTAGAGGTTTCGGATGAGCGAGTCTAAATGGGCCTTAAAACAGACCCGTTGAACTTATAACTGCGTAAAAAGAACAGAAATTGAATTTTTGCAATACAATAGTGTTGAAAAGCTCGTAATCAACGATATGAACCCTTAAATTTTGATTAAAACTTGTTTTGCGGTCCTTTTTGTAGAGGTTTCGGACGAGCGGGTCTAAATGGACCGTAAAATGGACCCGTTAGACTTTTAACTGAGTAAAAAGTACATAAATTGAGTTTTTGCAATATAGTCATGTTGAAAATATCATAATCAATGATATCAACTCCTAAAATTTGATTAAACCTGTTTTTCGGTCCCTTTGGAAGAGGTTTCGGGCGGGCGGGTCTAAATAGGCCGTAAAATGGACCCATTGGACTTTTAACTGAGTAAAAAATATAGAATTTGACTTTTTGCAATATAATCTTGTTGAAAAGCTGGTAATCAATTCTATGAATTCCTAAAATTGGATCAAGACTTGTTTTTCGGTCCTTTTTGTAGAGGTTTCGGACGAGCGGGTCTAATTAGGCCTTAAAATGGACCCGTTGAACTTATAACTGCGTAAAAAGAACAAAAATTGAATTTTTGCAATACAATAGTGTTGAAAAGCTCGTAATCAACGATATGAACCCTTAAGTTTTGATTAAAACTTGTTTTGCAGTCTTCTTTGTAGAGGTTTCGGATGAGCGGGTCTAAATGGGCCGTAAAATGGACCCGTTGGACTTTTAACTGAGTAAAAAGTACAAAAATTGAGTTTTTGCAATATAATCGTGTTGAAAAGATCGTAATCAATGATATGAACTCCTAAAATTTTATTAAAACCTGTTTTTCGGTCATTTTTGAAGAGGTTTCGGGCGAGCGGGTCTAAATGGGCCGTAAATTGGACCCGCTGGACTTTTAACTGAGTAAAAAGTACATAAATTGTGTTTTTACAATATAATCGTGTTGAAAAGATCGTAATAAATGATATGAAGTTCTAAGATTTGATTAAACTTGTTTTTCGGTCCATTTTGAAGAGGTTTTGGGCGAGCGGGTCTAAATGGGCCATAAAATGGACCCGTTGGACTTTTAACTTAGTAAAAAATACCGAATTTGAGTTTTTGCAATATAATCTTGTTGAAAAGCTCGTAATCAATTATATGAACTCCTAAAATTGGATCAAAACTTGTTTTTAGTCCTTTTTGTAGAGGTTTCGGGCGAGCGGGTTTAAATGGGCCTTAAAATGGACCCGCTTAACTTGTAACTAAGTAAAATGAACAGAAACTGAATTTTTGCAATACAATAGTGTTGAAAGGCTCGTAATCAACAATATGAACTCTTAAGTTTTGATTAAAACTTGTTTCGCGGTCCTTTTTATAGAGGTTTCGAACGAGCGGGTCTAAATGGGCCGTAAAATGGACCCATTGGACTTTTAACTGAGTAAAAAATACATAAATTGATTTTTTGCAATATAATCGTGTTGAAAAGAACGTAATCAATGATATGAAGTACTAAAATTTAATTAAACTTGTTTTTCGGTCCTTTTGTAGAGGTTTCGGGCGAGCGTGTCTAAATGGGCCGTAAAATGGACCCGTTGGACTTTTAACAGAGTTAAAAATACAAAAATTGAGTTTTTGCAATATAATCTTGTTAAAAAGCTCGTAATCAATTATATGAACTCCTAAAATTTGATTAAAACTTGTTTTTCGGTCATTTTTGAAGAGGTTTCGGGAGAGCAAGTCTTAATGGACCTTAAAATGGACCCGTCAGATTTTTAACTGTGTTAAAAGATCATAAATCAAATTTTTGCAAAACCATAGTGTTGAAAAGCTCGTAATCAATGATATGAACTCCTAAGTTTTTATTAAAACTTTATTAGCGGTCCTTTTTGTAGATGTTTCGGACGAGCGGGTCTAAATGGGATGTAAAATGGACCCGTTTGACTTTAAACTGAGTAAAAAGTACATAATTTGAGTTTTTGCAATATAATTCTATTGAAAAGATCGTAATCAATGATATGAAGTCCTAAAATTTGATTAAAACATATTTTTCGGTCCTTTTTGTAGAGGTTTCGGGCGAGCGGGTCTAAATGGGCCTTAAAATGGTCCCGTTGGACTTTTAACTTAGTAAGAAATACAGAAATTAAATTTTTGCAATATAATCTTGTTGAAAAGCTCGGAATTAATTATTTGAACTCTTTAAATTTGATTAAAACTTGTTTTTCGGTCATTTTTGAAGAGGTTTCGGGCGAGCGGGTCTAAACGGGTCGTAAAATGGACCCGTTGGACATTTATCTGAGTAAAAAATACAAAAATTGACTTTTTGCAATTTAATCTTGTTGAAAAGCTCGTAATCAATTATATGAACTCCTAAAATTGGATCAAAACTTATTATTCGGTCCTTTTTGTAGAGGTTTCGGTCGAGCGGGTCTAAATGGTCCTTAAAATTGACCCGTTGAACTTTTAACTGAGTAAAAAGAACAGAAATTGAATTTTTGCAATACAATAGTGTTGAAAAGCTCGTAATCAACGATATGAGCTCTTAAGTTTTGATTAAAACTTGTTTTGCGGTCCTTTTTGTAAAGGTTTCGAACGAGCGGGTCTAAATGGGCCGTAAAATGGACCCGTTGGACTTTTAACTGAGTAAAAAGTACATAAATTGAGTTTTTGCAATATAATCGTGTTGAAAAGATCGTAATCAATGATATGAAGTCCTAAAATTTGATTAAACTTGTTTTTCGGTCCATTTTGAAGAGGTTTTGGGCGAGCGGGTCTAAATGGGCCATAAAATGGACCCGTTGGTCTTTTAACTTGGTAAAAAATACCAATTTTGAGTTTTTGCAATATTATCTTGTTGAAAAGCTCGTAATCAATTATATGAACTCCTAAAATTGGATCAAAACTTGCTTTTAGTCCTTTTTGTTGAGGTTTCGGGCGAGCGGGTTTAAATGGGCCTTAAAATGGACCCGCTGAACTTTTAACTAAGTAAAATGAACAGAAACTGAATTTTTGCAATACAATAGTGTTGAAAGGCTCGTAATCAACAATATGAACTCTTAAGTTTTGATTAAAACTTGTTTCGCGGTCCTTTTTGTAGAGGTTTCGAACGAGTGGGTCTAAATGGCCGTAAAATGGACTCATTGGACTTTTAACTGAGTAAAAATTACATAAATTGAGTTTTTGCAATATAATCGTGTTGAAAAGAACGTAGTCAATTATTTCAAGTTCTAAAATTTAATTAAACTTGTTTTTCGGTCCTTTTGTAGAGGTTTCAGGCGAGCGGGTCTAAATGGGCCTTAAAATGAACCCGTTGGATTTTTAACTGTGTTAAAAAGCTCGTAATCAATGATATGAAGTCCTAAAATTATATGAACTCCTAAGTTTTTGCAAAACCATAGTGTTGAAAAGCTCGTAATCAATGACATGAACTCCTAAGTTTTGATTAGAACTTTATTTGCGGTCCTTTTTGCAGATGTTTCGGAAAAGCGGGTCTAAATGGGCCGAAAAATGGACCCGTTGGACTTTAAATTGAGTAAAAAGTACATAATTTGAATTTTTGCAATATAATTCTGTTGAAAAGATCGTAATCAATGATATGAAGTCCTAAAATTTGATTAAATCATGTTTTTCGGTCCTTTTTGTAGAGGTTTCGGACGAGCGAGCCTAAATGGCCTTTAAAATGGACCCGTTGGACTTTTAACTGACTAAGAAATACATAAATTGAGTTTTTGCAATATAATCTTGTTGAAAAGATCGTAATCAATTATATGAACTCCTAAAATTTGATTAAAATTTGTTTTTCTGTTATTTTTGTAGAGGTTTCGGGCGAGCGGGTCTAAATGGGCCGTAAAATGGACCCGTTGGACATTTAACTGAGTAAAAAATATAGAAATTGAATTTTTGCAATATAATCTTGCTGAACAGCTCGTAATCAATTATATGAACTCCTAAAATTAGATCAAACTTGTTTTTCGGTCCTTTTTGTAGAGGTTTCGGACGAGCGGGTCTAAATGGGCCTTAAAATTGACCCGTTGAACTTTTAACTTAGTAAAAATAACAGAAATTGAATTTTTGCAATACAATAGTGTTGAAAAGCTCGTAATCAACGATATGAACTCTTAAGTTTTGATTAAAACTTGTTTTGCAATCCTTTTTCTAGAGGTTTCAGACGAGCCGGTTTAAATGGGACGTAAAATGGACCCGTTGGACTTTTAACTAAGTAAAAAATTCATAAATTGAGTTTTTGGAACATAATCGTGATGAAAAGAACGTAATCAATGATATGAAGTCCTAAAATTTGATTAAACTTGTTTTTCGGTCCTTTTTGTAGAGGTTTCGGGCGAGAGGGTCTAAATGGACCGTAAAATGGACCCGTTGGACTTTTAACTAAGTAAAAAATACAGAAATTGAGTTTTTGCAATATAATCTTGTTGAAAAGCTCGTAATAAATTATATGAACTCCTAAAATTGGATCAAAACTTGTTTTTCGGTCATTTTTGTAGTGGTTTCGGGCGAGCGGGTCTAAATGGGCCTTAAAATTGACCCGTTGGACTTTTAACTGAGTAAAAAGAACAAAAATTGAATTTTTGCAATACAATAGTTTGAAAAGCTCGTAAACAATGATATGAACTCTTAAGTTTTGATTAAAACTTGATTTGCGGTCTTTTGTAGAGGTTTCGGACGAGAGGGTCTAAATGGGCCGTAAAATGGACATGTTGGACTTTAAACTGAGTAAAGAGTACATAATTTGAGTTTTTGCAATATAATCGTGTTGAAAAGATCGTAATCAATGATATGAAATCCTAAAATTTGATTAAAACTTGTTTTTCGTACCTTTTTGTTGAGGTTTCGGGCGAGCGGGTCTAAATGGGCCCTAAAATGGACCAGTTGGACTTTTAACTGAGTAAAAAATACAAAAATTGAGTTTTTGCAATATAATCTTGATAAAAAGCTCGTAATCAATTATATGAACTCCTAAAATTTGATTAAAACATGTTTTTCGATCATTTTTGAAGAGGTTTCGGGCGAGCGGGTCTAAATGGGCTTTAAAATGGACCCGTTGGATTTTTAACTGTGTTAAAAGAACAAAAATCAATTTTTTGCAAAACCATAGTGTTGAAAAGCTCGTAATCAATGATATGAATTCCTAAGTTTTGATTAAAACTTTATTTGCGGTCCTATTAGTAGATATTTCGGACAAGCTGGTCTAAATGGGCCGTAAAATGGACCCGTTGGACTTTAAACTGAGTAAAAAGTACATAATTTAAGTTTTTGCATTATAATCGTGTTGAAAAGATCGTAATCAATGATATGAAGTCCTAAAATTTGATTAAACTTGTTTTTCGGTCCTTTTTGTTGAGATTTCGAGCGAGCGGGTCTAAATGGGCCGCAAAATGGACCCATTGGACTTTTAACTAAGTAAAAAATACAAAAATTGAGTTTTTGCAGTGTAATCTTGTTAAAAAGCTCGTAATTAATTATATGAACTCTTAAAATTTGATTAAAACTTGTTTTTCGGTCATTTTTGAAGAGGTTTCGGGCGAGCGGGTCTAAATGGGCCTTAAAATGGTCCCATTGGATTTTTAACTGTGTTAAAAGAAGAGAAATCAAATTTTTGCAAAACCATAGTGTTGAAAAGCTTGTAATCAATGATATGAACTCCTGAGTTTTGATTAAAACTTTATTTGCGGTCCTTTCTGTAGATGTGTCGGACAAGCGGGTCTAAATGGGCCGTAAAATGGAACCGTTGGACTTTAAACTGAGTAAAAAGTACATAATTTGAATTTTTGCAATATAACCGTTTTGAAAAGATCGTAATCAATTATATGAATTCCTAAAATTTGATCAAAACTTGTTTTTCGGTCCTTTTTGTAGAGGTTTCGGGCGATCGGGTCTAAATGGGCCTTAAAATGGACCCGTTGAACTTATAACTACGTAAAAAGAACAGAAATTAAATTTTTGCTTAACAATAGTGTTGAAAAGCTCGTAATCAAAGATATGAACTCTTAAGTTTTGATTAAAACTTTATTTGCGGTCCTTTTTGTAGATGTTTCAGACAAGCGGGTCTAAATGGGCCGTAAAACGGACCCGTTGGACTTTAAACTGAGTAAAAAGTACATAATTTGAATTTTTGCAATATAATCGTGTTGAAAAGATCGTAATCAATGATATGAGGTCCTAAGATTTGATTAAAACTTGTTTTTCGGTCCTTTTTGTAGAGGTTTCGGGCGAGCGGGTCTAAATGGGCCGCAAAATGGACCCGTTGGACTTTTAACTAAGTAAAAAATACAAAAATTGAGTTTTTGCAGTATAATCTTGTTAAAAAGCTCGGAATCAATTATATGAACACCTGAAATTTGATTAAAACATGTTTTTCGGTCATTTTTGAAGAAGTTTCGGGCGAGCGGGTCTAAATGGGCCTTAAAATGGACCCGTTGGATTTTTAACTGTGTTAAAAGAACATAAATCAAATTTTTGCAAAACCATAGTGTTGAAAAGCTCGTAATCAATGATACGAACTCCTAAGTTTTGATTAAAACTTTATTTGCGGTCCTTTTTGTAGATGTTTCGGATAAGCGGGTCTAAATGGGCCGTAAAATGGACCCGTTGGACTTTAAACTGAGTAAAAAGTACATAATTTGAATTTTTGCAATATAATTTTATTGAAAAGATCGTAATCAATGATCTGAAGTCCTAAAATTTGATTAAATCATGTTTTTCGGTCCTTTTTGTAGAGGTTTCGGACGAGCGGGTCTAAATAGGCTTTAAAATGGACCCGTTGGACTTTTAACTAAGTAAGAAATACAGAAATTGAATTTTTGCAATGTAATCTTGTTGAAAAGCTCGGAATCAATTATATGAACTCCTAAAATTTGATTAAAACTTGTTTTTCGGTTATTTTTGAAGAGGTTACGGGCGAGTGGGTCTCAATGGGCCGTAAAATAGACCTGTTGGACATTTAACTAAGTAAAAAATATAGAAATTGACTTTTTGCAATATAATCTTTTTGAACAGCTCGTAATCAATTATATGAACTCCTAAAATTGGATCAAAACTTGCTGTTCGGTCCTTTTTGTAGAGGTTTCGGACGAGCGGGTCTAAATGGGCCTTAAAATTGACCCGTTGAACTTTTAACTGAGTAAAAAGAACGAAAATTGAATTTTTGCAATACAATAGTGTTGAAAAGCTCGTAATCAACGATATGAACTCTTAAGTTTTGATTAAAACTTGTTTTGCGGTCCTTTACGTAGCGGTTTCGGACGAGCGGGTCTAAATGGGCCGTAAAATGGACCCATTGGACTTTTAACTAAGTAAAAAATTCATAAATTGAGTTTTGCAATATAATTGTGTTTAAAAGAACGTAATCAATGATATGAAGTCCTAAAATTTGATTAAACTTGTTTTTCGGTCCTTTTTGAAGAGGTTTCGAGCGAGCGGGACTAAATGGACCGTCAAATGGACCCGTTGGACTTTTAACTGAGTAAAAAATACATAAATTGAGTTTTTGCAATATAATCTTGTTGAAAAGCTCGTAATAAATTATATGAACTTCTAAAATTTGATCAAAACTCGTTTTTCGGTCATTTTTGTAGAGGTTTCGGGCGAGCGGGTCTAAATGGGACTAAAAATGGACCCGTTGTACTTTTAACTAAGTAAAAAGAACAAAAATTGAATTTTTGCAATACAATAGTTTGAAAAGCTCATGATCAATGATATGAACTCTTAAGTTTTGATTAAAACTTGATTTGCAGTCTTTTTGTAGAGGTTTCGGACGAGTGGGTCTAAATGGGCCGTAAAATGGACCTGTTGGACTTTAAACTGAGTGAAAAGTACATAATTTGAGTTTTTGCAATATAATTGTGTTGAAATGATCGTAATCAATGATATGAAGTCTTAAAATTTGATTAAAACTTGTTTTTCGGTCCTTTTTGTTGAGGTTTCGGGTGAGCGGGTCTAAATGGTCCGTAAAATGGACCCGTTGGACTTTTAACTAAGTAAAAAATACAAAAATTGAGTTTTTGCAATATAATCTTGTTAAAAAACTAGTAATCAATTATATGAACTCCTAAAATTTGATTAAAACATGTTTTTTGGTCATTTTTGAAGAGGTTTCGGGCGAGCGGGTCTAAATGGGCCTTAAAATGAACCCGTTGGATTTTTAACTGTGTTAAAAGAACAGAAATCAAATTTTTGCAATACCATAGTGTTGAAAAGCTCGTAATCAATGATATGAACTCCTAAGTTTTGATTAGAACTTTATTTGCGGTCCTTTTTGTAGATGTTTCGGACAAGCGGGTCCAAATGGGCCGTAAAATGGACCCGTTGGACTTTAAACTGAGTAAAAAGTACATAATCTGAATTTTTGCAATATAATTATGTTGAAAAGGTCATAATCAATGATATGAAGTCCTAAAATTTGATAAAATCATGTTTTTCGGTCCTTTTGTAGAGGTTTCGGACGAGCGAGTCTAAATGGGCTTTAAAATGGACCCGTTGGACTTTTAACTGAGTAAGAAATACATAAATTGAGTTTTTGCAATATAATCTTGTTGAAAAGATCGTAATCAATTATATGAACTCCTAAAATTTGATTAAAACTTGTTTTTCGGTCATTTTTGAAGAGGTTTCGGGCGAGCGGGTCTAAATGGGCTGTAAAATGGACCCGTTGGACTTTTAACTGAGTAAAAAATACCGAATTTGAGTTTCTGCAATATAATCTTGTTGAAAAGCTCGTAATCAATTATATGAACTCCTAAAATTTGATCAAAACTTGTTTTTTGGTCCTTTTTGTAGAGGTTTCGGGCGAGCGGGTCTAAATGCCATAAATATTTACTCTCCAAAAATGGATGAATTTTAATTTTGTTGCTAATGGGGGGAAGGAAATTTTGAATTATGTTTAAGGTAAGTAAATGTGGTAGAAACCATAAATATATGGTTATGTTTAGAAAATGGGTGAGTACAATTAAAAATGAGAGGATTAAAATTTGATACCGTAAATGTTTACTCTCCATAATTGGATGAACTTTAATTTTGTGGCAAAAGGGGAAAGGACAAATTTGAATTATATTGAAGGTAAATAAATATGGTAAAAACCATAAATATGTGGTTATTTTTAGAAAATGGGTGAGTAAAATTAAAAGTGAGAGGATTAATATTTGAAAAATAGAATGGAAAAGGATAAAACTTTGTATAGTGGAAGAGATTAAATTTGCGAGATTTAAGTATGTAGGAATTATTTGTAGAGAAATGTATATTTGTAAATAGGTAAACCCATAAGAGAATTTTTTAGGTAAGAAAGTAATTGAGGAGATGTAATTTTTGTTGTAAAAATTTGCCATTTGGAGAAGGGGAGAATTCAAAATCTTAATAGTGTATAATTCATTAGGGTGTTAAAATTGAAATTTATTAGGAGAAAGGTGGATATAATAGAAAGTTCATTAAAAGAGATGGACCTATAATAATCATAGGAAATGAAATGGTATTCGGGAATTATATTATAAATAAAAGATTGTGAATATTTATTTGCAATTGGATAGATATCAAATCGAAATATAGGTAAAGTTAGATAAACGTAAATAAAACATAGAAACCATAAACAATAGTCATATTTTGTATATGTTTAGATGCCAAGGGAAATCTAATAGAATTGTTCCCGAATAGGGTCGATTGGATCTTCCAAAGGGAAGTAGTTAGATAATGGAGTAAACAATGATAGAATTGCGATATGAATGGTGATTGAAAATTAGTGAAATATGAAAGACATAACATTATTATGAGAAAGAATGAATAAAGAATTAAAAAAGATAAAATTAACTTAGAAGACATAAAGTATGTGGATGAGATAAGATTCAAAAGAGCAAGATGCACATAATTGAAAAAAAAAACTAGAGACCATTGCAGCATATCACAAAATTTGGTAAGAACAGAAAATTAAATAAAAACAATTCAATTGTACAGAAAGAAAGACCATTACCTTGGTTAATTTAATACTGATATTTTGCCATGGATCACAACCGTGACAAGCTCCGGAAAAAATGAAATTGTCGTAAGAGAAAAACATACAACAAACAAGAATCGAAAAAAGATTAAACAATAGATGAGAAAATAATGAAAAAGTTAGAAACAACTTAAAGAACAACAAACATGTGATTAAAAGATAATGCAATGGGGCACGAAACATTGCAACAAACCTTGGCCATCCGGTGGATTCTTCCCCATAAAAGGTATGGAGAAATTGAAATAAAAATTGATGTAAATGATGGATTTTAGTGGGAGAACCATAGTTGATCATTAGAAATATAGTAAAAATCTTAAATGGAAATAATGTTAATTTAAAATTATAATGAAAAAAGGTGGAATCAAATGATTACCATAGATATGTAAAAAATCATAAAAAATAATAAACGATAAAAGAATGGTAGAGAGAACAAATATAGAATTATTAATGGAAGACATACATAATGATCGAACAAAGGCAAATAATATTAGAAACAAAGTATTCAAGTGGGTTTCATTGACCGTGTCAAAGTTTAGCAAAAGAAGATAAAAAAAGAACAAAGGAAGATTGCTAATAGAATTGAACCAAAATGCTATGAAAAACGCAGATCCAATCCAAAAAAACCTTGAATCAAGATTGAAAAAATACAGCAAAAAAGAAGATAAAGATAACAACACAAAATAGAATATTAAAATAACGTAGCAAAAAAGAAGATAAAGAACCAAACAGCTAAAGAAATTTCTTGAATCAAGATTAAAATCTTGGGACATACAAATCTTTTTGATTTGAAAAAATGAAAAGCGCAACGAATTGAAAAAAATGAAAGAATACCTGATTAAAGCCAGTAGGAGAACTACTCGATTATTTGACTGGGATGGTTAGATGTGTGATCGAAAAAACTCTTTCCTCAAACCCAAGGGGGGTGATACATACCTGGTAGATCTGGATGGTAGGTGTAGCGCTTGATAGGGAGAACAACACAAAACAATTTGGCAAACGTTCCACGCACCCCGATCATGGCAAGTGACGAAAACACAGGTAAGGAAGAAGAGGATGGCGACGGTGCATTGTGGAAACAAAGGGGAAGGGGGGAAAAGAAAAAGAGAGAAGAGAGGGTTGAGAGAGTTGAGAGCATTTTCGAAAACACACCCGTTGGACTTTTAATTGAGTAAAAAATACAAAAATTGAGTTTTTGCAATATAATCTTATTGAAAAGCTCGTAATCAATTATATGAACTCCTAAAATTTGATTAAAACTTGTTTTTCGGTCATTTTTTAAGAGGTTTCGGGCGAGCAGGTCTAAATGGGCCGTAAAATGGACCTGTTGGACTTTTAATTGAGTAAAAAATACATAAATTGAATTTTTGCAATATAATCTTGTTGAAAAGCTCGTAATCAATTATATGAACTCCTAAAATTGGATCAAAACTTGTTTTGAGGTCCTTTTTGTAGAGGTTTCGGGCGAGCAGGTCTAAATGGGCCTTAAAATGGACCCGTTGAACTTTTAACTAAGTAAAAAGAACATAAATTGAATTATGCAATACAATAGTGTTGAAAAGCTCGTAATCAACGATGTGAACTCTTGAGTTTTGATTAAAACTTGTTTTTCGGTCCTTTTTGTAGAGGTTTCGGGCGAGCGGGTCTAAATGGGCCGTAAAATGGACCCGTTGGACTTTTAACTGAGTAAAAAATACATAAATTTACTTCTTGCAATATAATCTTGTTGAAAAGCTCGTAATCAATTATATGAACTCCTAAAATTGGATCAAAACTTGTTTTTCAGTCCTTTTTGTAGAGGTTTCGGGCGAGCGGGACTAAATGGGCCGTAAAATGGACCCGTTGGACTTTTAACTGAGTAAAAAATACAAAAATTGAGTTTTTGCAAAATAATCTTGTTGAAAAGCTCGTAATCAATTATATGAACTTCTAAAATTTGATTAAAACTTGTTTTTCGGTCAATTTTGAAGAGGTTTCGGACGAGCGGGTCTAAATGGGCCTTAAAATGGACCTGTTGGACTTTTTTTAAGAAGGTGGGCCTCATTTAAAACCCCTAATAATATCCCCAGGCACAAGACCTGGAGAAACCTAAAAGGGGAAAAGAGTACCCAAAATTTATTTATAAAGACCGAGGTGAAACCTCGCAGAGTACAGCGTTGTGAATACAATCAGGATACATGGACCCAAAAGACATAGAAGTCATGGTCCTAATGGCATGGGTTGCCAAAGTATGTCCAACAATATTAGCCTCACGGCAAACAAACTGAACATGAGCAAAAGAAAAACAATCCAAAGCTGCATGTGCTTGCAGAATCGTCGGACCCATAGAAGAAAGATCGGGGCCCAGAGAGTCGAGCCTATTCGCAAGAGAAGCATTGTCTGTCTCGAAAATCAAGTGGTTCCATCCTTGAGATTGAGCAAAAGTAATACCAGCTAGAAGACCTTTCCCTTCGGACGTAATGGCATCTGAGCAACTGCCCAAAGGGTAAGCCAGACCGCCGACAACCATCCTTGTTTCATCACGGGCCACAACACCAACCTCCGCTGCACGTGTGGAAGGGTCGAAAGCCCCATCCACATTAATTTTAATGTGCCCCCGAGGGGGATGTATCCAGCGAGAAGGAGAGACCGGCAAAGGGGAAGGGGAGGTAGGGAAAGAAATAGCATCGAAGTAGTCACGATGAAGACTGATGGAATTGACAGCAATTAACCACGAGGGTTGAAGATGTCGGTTATGGATCCAGTCATTGCGCCTGTTCCAAATGTTCCACAGAGTAGTCAAGAAAAGCCCGAAAAGGTCGAAGGAAAGGAGGCAAGTACCTTCCTCTAGCCATTGAAGGCCGGTGGACGCAGTGCTGTTGATTAGAGAGATAGGGAGGCCAACCAAACGAAGGGCCTCCGAGGCACCAGAGCAATCACGGAGAGCATGGAGGATCGATTCCGTACCGGAGTGACAAACGGGGCAGGGACCTGAGTCTGGTGCAAAAGCCTGTAGGCGAACCCCGACGGGTAGGGCCTCAGATCCCAAGCGCCAGCCAAAAGTTTTGACTTTAGGTAAGACCTTGAGTTTGGAGAGAAACTTCCAAATCCGTGGAGGGCAAATTCTAGGTTCTGGAGGGCGTTGCAAAAAGAGGTAGCCAGATCTGACTAAGTAAATACCAGAATCATTAGGGCTCCAAAGGATGGAGTCACGAGTATCATTGATAATAGGAATTGATAAAACTGAGTCGGCATCGGGCGTTGTAAAGTACGCACGGACCTTAGCAGGTTCCCAAGCTGCTTGGTTCCGAATCATAAAGTCGCGACAATGAATGTGGACTTCATCTGAAATCTCATAATCCCCATAAAGGTTTATAGGCGAGGAGCCTCCCCAATTGTCCTGATGGAGTCATATGTTACTATTAATACCAGGACGATAAAGGAAGCCTCCAAAAAGGTGTTGCATAGCATGATAGATACCTTGCCAGGCAAAAGATCCACGAGAAGGCCGATATGCATTAAGGATGTTACCTGAAGGAAAGTATTTGGCTTTATAAATTTGACCCAGAAGAGAATCTGGTTCGCAGATAAGGCGCCATAATTGTTTACCAAGAAGCACAATGTTAAAGTTATTGAGATCCCTAAATCCCATACCTCCTACTGATTTAGGCAAGCACACATGTTCCCAAGAGAGCATGTGCCAACCTTTCTTGTTATTTTTGTCAGACGATCAATATCTTCTAATGGCAGAAGTCATATCATCAATAATGTTTTGGGGCAATAAATAGCATGACATAACATATTGAGGTAGAGATTGTAATACAGCTTTAATAAAGATTTCCCTGCCACTGAAGGAAAGGAGTTGTTTGTCCCATTTGGACAATCTTTTATGAAATTTATCTCGTATAAACCCTAAGGATAAGGTCTTATTTTTACCAATAAGAAGTGGTACCCCAGATAGACACCAGGGTTGGAGACCTCACGAACTTGAAGGTAGGACTTATCAAAATTAACTGCCTGTCCAGAGGCAGAAGCGTATGTTTGGAGAGCTAATTTAAGGTGAGCGGCTTCCTCTGGTTTTGAATTGAGAAAAACTATACAATCATCTGCAAATAGAAGGTGGTTAACCTTGGGGCCATGCTTGCTGGCACCAAGGCCAGTAAGCAGACCATGTTGTTTAGCGTCGGACAAAAAAGCTGAGAGCCCTTGGGTGCAAAAAAGGAAGAGAAAAGGGGATAAAGGGTCACCTTGGCGGAGACCCCGTTGAGGCCGAAAAAGGGGGAGAAGGAGTTGTTGACCTTAACCGTAAAAGAAACAGAGGAGATACATCGCATTATAAGAGATACCCATGATGGCACAAAGCCCATACGGTTCATGACATTTTCAAGGAAATTCCATTCAACCCTATCAAAGGCCTTTTCCATATCAAGCTTAGGAGCAGCACCTTGAGTAAACTTAGAGGTACCAGTGTTAATAGAGTGAATTATTTCGTGAGCAATAAGAATGCTATCTGTAATATTACGTCCCTGAACGAAGGCAGCTTGGTTGGAACTAATGCAAAAGAGGATAGTATGTTTCATCCTATTAACCAAGACCTTGGCAATAATTTTGTTTATTACTGTGCAGAGACTAATGGGCCTGAGATGCCTCATAGAGGTTGGATCCTTTATCTTAGGTATGAGTACCAAAATTGTTTGGTTTACCGAAGCCATATCTGCTGACCCATTGAGAAGATTAAGGCAAAGTGTGGTGACATCTGACCCTACCGTATACCAGTGTTGTCGGAAGAAACCGCTAGGCAAGCCATCAATGCCAGGGGCTTTCCTTGGGTCAATATCGCGGAAAGCGGTGATGATCTCCTCCGCTGTGAATTCCCTAGTGAGGGACTCATTCATAGCAGGCGTAATGGAGGTTGGGATTTTTGATAGAATTTGATCTGAAAAGGAGGGGCTAGAGGAAGTAAAAAGAGTGTGGAAGTATGAAGATGCAATTGTCATAAGATCAGAGTCGACAGTATACCAAGTATTGTTTGCGTCAAAAAGGCCAGTGATGGTATTCTTCTTTTTCCTGCTAGTAGCACGGACATGAAAAAAAACGTGTATTTTTGTCTCCTTGAGATAACCATAGATTACGAGAGCGTTGCGCCCAGTACACTTCCTGCTCATTTAGTAATTTGTGGAGCTCAGTTTTGGCAGCAATGTATTTTCCTTCAGCAGTAGCCGAGAGAGGTCGTTGTAAGAATTTGTTGATTCTCTTAGTGAGAATATTGATACGACCAGTGGACTTAAATCTTTGTTGGGATTGCCAATCTCCTAAGCATGAGCCAATAGCTTTAATTTTATCAAGGGTATTGCCCTTAGTAGAAGTCCAAGTTTGTTTGACAACAGAGATGCCGTCGTCGTTGGTTGCCCACCAATTTTCAAAACGGAACTTAGAAGGCGGTGGTCGATGATTTGTTTGAGGTGGTGGTTCCGTATTCAAGAGTAAAAAGCAGTGATCAGATTTAGCATCAAAATCGGAAATAATATTATAATTGGGATTATTAGCTTTCCATGCCATATTTCCTACAAAACGGTCTAGTCTCTCAAATAAAGTAGGAGTTTTAGGCCCAAGTGAACCAACCCGAAGTAGGTTTGCAGTCAAAAAGGTTATTACGGGAGAGGCATTGTCGAAAATTATTGATTTGAGATCTTGCACGACGATAGCCGCCTTGTTTCTCATTATCAGATAGGATTTCGTTGAAATCACCACCGAGAAGCCAAGGTAGACCGTCGTTGTTGTTTAGTGAATCAATTATATCCCAAGTTTTAGTTTTATGACTTGTTTCAGAGTAACCATGTATACCAGTGAAATAAAACGAATAATAATTGCAATGAATATAAGTATGAATGAAACGATTCGAATAAGAAAGCATAGTAATATCATAATTATTCGAAGAAAATAAAGCAATACCAGAGCAATGTTCACTGTAATCAACCGAAAAAACCTCATGCATACCTAGCAAAGAACTAAGATGGCTACAAGCCGTATTTTTAAGTTTAGTTTCACATAAAAAAAGAAAATCAGGAGAATGAAGACGAACATATTGCTGGAGGTGTTGAACTACCTGGACCTTCCCAAGACCCTGACAGTTCCAGCATAAGATGATCATTTCCCTCGGCGGGGCTGTGAGTCAGCCGCCGCCGGAGAGTTTTTTCCGCTGCTCATCCCAGCTTTTGGGGTTGGAGAAGAAGAGGGCCTGGACTTCTTTGGCTGGAGGATCACATGGATGGGGGAGCGTCTCTTAGTGCCACAGTTAGGAGGAATAGGGATACGAGTAGGAGCCGATGCTGCATCATTGGGATAGTTTTTAAGAAGCCAAGAGTCAAATGCATCAAAAAGTGAAATACCGATTTGAAGGAAAGGCTTACTTAATTGAGCATCCAGTTTATTCACTTGTTGAGCAGTAGGGCTTGGCACACCATCATCTTGGCCTTCCAAGTCGCCTTTCTCAGATTCCTCAGGTATAGGGTATATTGTGTTCAGGGGTTGTGGTGATATAACCCGAGGAGGGAGTGAAGCTCGTGATGGTTTCTGGGATTCCATATTTGTAGTGGGCGGCTCAGAGGATTCCTCTCCTATCATCTCATCATTATTATTAATATCCTCCTTAGGAAGATCTGCAAATGAGGCAGCATCCCCTTCATTGAGTTTTCCTAAAAATTCAGAGAAAGTGGAGATGAGTTTCAATTGTGGGAACCTTCGGATAAAAAGTAAATAATGGGATTTAATAAAAAGCAGACCCGAATCTTGCGTAGAGGCCACAGGTTCAACAACGGATTTACCCTTGTCCTTTGGGTCTGTAGAAAAGGGAGAATCAATATAGAAACATAAAGGAAGATAGAGGAGTTGTAGGTGCCAAAGTAAAACTGGTATAATACATATCGGTGGATGTTGTTTAGCATTAGTAGGGGGCTCAACAGATTTACCCTTGTCCATTGGATCTGTATAAAAAGGAGAATCAATATATAAACAAGATGAAAAAAAGAGAAATTGTTGGATCCAAAAGACAATTAATAAAATACCTATTGGTGGGTGGCGATTAGCATTAGTAGAGGGCTCAACTGCACGGATACGGCCACGTGGTCCCTGATCCCGACGACGCGGGGGAAGCCAACGGAGCCACTCACCATATTGAAGTTTAGCCGGATCAATCGTAGCTTTGTTAGGGCAATGTTCGAAGATATGACTAATGATGCCACACCCATGGCATAGAAGAGGGAGACGCTTATATTGGAGACGACAAGAAGTAGTGCGTGTACCTTTCCCAATGAGTAGAAAGCGTCGGACAGGCTTAGAGATGTCCATGAGAATTTCAACTCGTAAAATTTCAGTCATGTTTCCTTCTCTTTTCCGAGTGTCAGTTCTGAGAATGGTGCCAACCATAGCACCAAGAGATTGGCCCACTAGATGAGTTCTATCAGGGTCTTCCATTAGAGGCTTGGGTAGAGCAAGAATGCGAAACCAGATCCACATAGGGTTGAAAGAATAATCATCCATGCTTTTCTCTGGGTTATATTCAGTAAGAGCTAGCCATTCGTCTTTATAAAGCCAAGGCCCTCGTTCATAAACATCATCCCGATCACTAATTGTAGCAAACTCAATTCTAAAGAAAGAATCTCTAATAATGGAGATTGATTTGAGGTTATTCTTTTTCCAAATACCTTCGAAAGCGGAGAGAACAACCCAGTCATCTATCGGCTTTGTGGAGATGAATTTTCCAACTAGAATTGTTTTCGGGTCCTCCTCAAAGAAGTCAAAATCTGGGGTGTAGATAGCATTTGCCTCTTCAATGGTGAGATCGAGATTGGTGTAGTGGGGAAGAGAGGATGATGAAGCCATTTGGTCAAAAAGAGAGGGTGAGCAATAGTGAGAGACGAATATTGATAGACTAGGAAGAGGAGAATGATTAAGAAAAATACCTTAAGTATAGGAATTACAAAAAGAGAGAGGGTAACTAGTATAATAAGGAAAGGAGAATAAATGTAATTGAAAGAAGTGGAAATAAGAATCCTTAGATTTGGATATGAAAATCGTTGGTTAAGATAGATAGAAAAGGAAGGTTTATGCGAATCCCTAATGTTAGGGATGAAAATATGGCAGTTTAATGATGTGGTGATAAAAAAGAGAATCGAAAAAATGGCAACTTAGAGTTAAGGAGCTGATTTGTGGGATAAATTGTAGAAGAAAGAGGGTGTAATAGGCGAGTAAGAATATGCAAGAATGGAAGGCCAATTAGGAAATCTTGCAAATTGTAATATGGAAAGAAACCCCTTATAATGTGGGGGAATGTTTGACAAAATGAGGTAAAAAGGGTTAAAAGGAAATTAATTGATGAAGAATATTCATAAATGGAAAAGCTGTGGTAAATAGATATGGTAAGAGCTATATATAAACTATGGCTAAAAAGGGGAAAGTAGGGAAAAATAATAATGTATATAGACAATTCAATTAGGATAAAAGGCAGGATATTCAAGAAAACAAGAAGATACTCAGAATTAAATTGGTTGAAAAGGAAAGATGTATTTATGGAAAGAATTGATTGAGTTAAGAAATAGTGAAGGGAGTGTATTATGAGCTTAAATAATAGGGTAAAGATAGACTGTATTAGAGTAAGAGAAATATAGAGTATATTGTAATGGAATTCAGATAATTCATGGATGTGATACTTGAATTGAGAGGGAGGTGATTTTTTTGAATGAGAATAATTGATTGATTTACGTTGAGTATATGTGAAATTAAGAAGGCGTATATTAGTTACAAATCGATGGTGGAAACATTGTAGATAGAGGACTAAATATTTTAATGTTAAGTTCCATAATTTAAGGAATGATTTTGAAGATTGATAATAATGGAATGTATTAGTACGAATTGATTTGTGATACAATTGGTTATAAGGATGGACAATTAGAGATGATTGAAATCTTGCAAATTGAGGTATATAAATGGAAAAATAATTAAGTAATGTTTTTGGGAACCATATTTCATTGCTATTGAATTGAAAATATAACTTCACCAAAAAGGTGATCGTAGTGATTTCCCCTTCAGCGGATAGAGAAAGTGCACCTAAAAAGGTGTGGATTGGAGTAGATAAATGATAACAATTAAAGGACAGAAGATTAGAGTGAATTATGATATTGGGTAGATTACATATGATAATAGCGAATCAAAATAAAGGGATAGAGTGAGCAAAAGGAACACATAAATATGTATGGGTAAACAACACAAATATAAAGAGAAGGAGATAATAATCTAACAAAAAAACAAGAAAAGAATAAGGATACCTTATCAAGCAAGCAAAAGGAATAAGCATACTTAAATGGAGAAGAGAAAGAAACCTAAACAATCTAACTAAGATCACGCAAACACAACTATAGATAAATAAAATAGGAACGAAACGATAAACAAATAGAGAGGAGAGGAAAAAAACAATAAAAATGCACAGAAATAACAAAGAGGAACATAAGCAGATATAACAAAAAGGAAGAAAAAAGCATGCAAGATCAAAGTAAAAAAAAAGAAAAAAACACGGAAAGGAAAATTACAAACCGAGGGGAGAGAAAGGAAGGGGAAGGAAATAAAATACAGACCAAACGGGCAAAAAAGGGGGGGATAAAAAAATAAAAAGAAAAAAGGAAAAAATAGAAGGATGGAAGGCAAGAGTAATGGAGGCTTGGTTGCTGCAGAAGCAATTAATAGCCATTTGAAGTGAGGCTCGAACGAAACCAGCAGAGAGAGATGAGTGAATAACATGCAAAACAACAAAAAAAAGGGTGGTTAGAAGCAGGTAAAAAGAAGCATAAATTATGAGAAGAATGCTAAACAAAACCAAAAAGGAAAACAGAACATAAGACAAAGAAGAGAAAAGGGAGAAACATAACTCTTGTACAGAAAGAAAAGAAGAAACCGAATAAGAAACAAAATTATCATTGCATGACAGATCGAGAATTCTGATAAAAGAGCTAAGACATAAAAACATATATGGTGGTAATAAACGAGAAGAAAGAAAATGGCAGAATAGAATGATAAAGAGGGACAAGAAGCAAAAATAAAATTCACAATAAACTAAGAATAGGACTTGAGTAATAATAATCAGACGTGAGATATGATGATGATAAAATTCCCAAACCGGCACATAAGACATAAGTGCAATAATGTCAGGTGCAGTGGTGATAAGTGTTGATAATAAGCAAATAGCACAGAAATCAGTGTGTGGGAAATTATTTGTGTTAGTGAACAGGGAAAAGCAGATTATCAAGAGTGTGAATGGAAAGCAGGAGAAAGTAATAAAATATGGATGTGAAGCAAGGATGAAACAGTAGTAGTGATCTGTAAGGTTGTGCAATAAACGAACATACCAGTTTTCGATGTGGATAGAGAGTAAGAAGATATTCTCGGGAAGGGTGATTAAAATTCCCACATGGTGGGTCGAATGAAATTTCCGTAAGTGGGATCGATGTGTAACAATGAAGACAAATGCAATCATATTAGAGAAATTAGGGGGAAAGGGACTTAAATCAGTATAATAATTTTGTAAAAAACCATGAGACCAAAAATCAAAAGAATCATGATGAAGACAACCGAGAGTAGAGATGCATCTCGTGAGAAGGTGATTAAATCTTAGAACAGAATGAGAAAAAATAATAAAGCAAAAAATGAAACATGGGAACAAAGAAGAAGTACCAGATTTGTTTGGAGCGGTCCTCCCTCTTGCAAACAATGACCAACGGAAAATCTGAAAAAGAGTAAAAAATAATGAGAAAAATCCCTAAGAAGGATGTCAAAAAGAAATCCCGAATGGTAAATTTGTTCTGAAAACCTAGAAAAAATCGGCGACTGTGGAACCCAAGGCAAAGGTGACCACAACAGGGAAGCGAAGCTGGATCGGAGAACTTTTCGACGGCGGACGGAGGTTTGGTGGCTGGAAAGACCAGTGGGGTGCGATGGATGTCAGATCTGGGGCGTTCTCGAATGTATCTGGCAAAAACCCAAGAGGGAGTGAGAATCAGAAAAGAATATAACAAATTGAGACTGAAAAAATTCATAATAACATGAAGAAAATTATAAAATATAAATTTAGATAAGGATGAAAATAAGGCCCGGGTAGAATGACCGAAAACAACCAATGTTGGATTTGGGAAATGGAGAGAACAGCGAGAAAAAGATATATATGAAAAAAATAAAATAAAGATGAAAAAGAAATATAGATTATAGAGATGAACGGAAAAACCCAAAACCAAAACCGATCTGGCAATGAGGACGGCAGATGATGGGTTTCGAAAGAAACCCTTAATCTGGATCTGGCCGGCACCTCCAATGCATGAGGGGATGGAGATTGGAAAATAATCTGAAAAACCCTTGAAGAGGGTGATGTCCTCGTATGACAAGAAAATGGATTAAAGATTGATTGATTTTTTTTTAAAATATCATAACAAAAGAAAATAGAAAAGGGAAAGGATAATACCGATCGGAATGGCTCTCGTGAGATCTCTGCCGTGAAGCTCCTGGTTCTTTGATTCGAAAGGTGCGCCGGCTGGTATGGAGGGAAGGGAAAGGGTGAACGGCGTGGTGGGGAGAAAGGTGGGGGCGGCGTGAAGGTGGAAAGAGAGGCATGTTAAGAAAAAAAAAAGGGAAATGAAGCGGCATAAAGAGAAAAGCCATCAAACACCCTTGGGAGAACCGAAAAAATTGAGAGAAAATCAAGAGCCATCCCCGTTAGAATTTTTTACCCGTTCCCTGTTGGACTTTTAACTAGGTAAAAAATACAGAAATTGACTTTTTGCAATATAATCTTGTTGAAAAGCTCGTAATCAATTATATGAACTCCAAAAATTGGACGAAAACTTGTTTTTCGGTCCTTTTTGTAGATGTTTCGGGCGAGGGGTCTAAATGGGCCGTAAAATGGACCCGTTGGACTTTTAACTGAGTAAAAAATACAAAAATTGAGTTTTTGCAATATAATCTTGTTGAAAAGCTCGTAATCAATTATATGAACTCCTAAAATATGATTAAAACTTGTTTTTCGGTCATTTTTGAAGAGGTTTCGGGCGAGCGAGTCTAAATGGGCCTTAAAATGGACCCGTTGGACTTTTAACTGAGTAAGAAATACATAAATTGAATTTTTTGCAATATAATCTTGTTGAAAAGCTCATAATCAATTATATGAACTCCTAAAATTTGATTAAAACTTGTTTTTCGGTCATTTTTGAAGAGGTTTCGGGCTGGCGAGTCTAAATGGGCCGTAAAATGGACCTGTTGGACTTTTAATTGAGTAAAAAATACATAAATTGACTTTTTGCAATATAATTTTGTTGAAAAGCTCGTAATCAATTATATGAACTCCTAAAATTGGATCAAAACTTGTTTTTCGGTCCTTTTTGTAGAGGTTTCGGGCGAGCGGGTCTAAATGGGCCTTAAAATGGACCTGTTGAACTTTTAACTGAGTATAAAGAACATAAATTGAATTCTACAATACAATAATGTTGAAAAGCTCGTAATAAACGATGTGAACTCTTAAGTTTTGATTAAAACTTGTTTTTCGGTCCTTTTTGTAGAGGTTTCGGGCGAGCGGGTTTAAATGGGCCGTAAAATGGACCCGTTGGACATTTAACTGAGTAAAAATACAAAAATTTACTTCTTGCAATATAATCTGGTTGAAAAGCTCGTAATCAATTATATGAACTCCTAAAATTTGATTAAAACTTGTTTTTCGGTCATTTTTGAAGAGGTTTCGGGCTGGCGAGTCCAAATGGGCCGTAAAATGGACCTGTTGGACTTTTAATTGAGTAAAAAATACATAAATTGACTTTTTGCAATATAATTTTGTTGAAAAGCTCGTAATCAATTATATGAACTCCTAAAATTGGATCAAAACTTGTTTTTCGGTTCTTTTTGTAGAGGTTTCGGGCGAGCGGGTCTAAATGGGCCTTAAAATGGACCTGTTGAACTTTTAACTGAGTATAAAGAACATAAATTGAATTCTACAATACAATAATGTTGAAAAGCTCGTAATAAATGATGTGAACTCTTAAGTTTTGATTAAAACTTGTTTTTCGGTCCTTTTTGTAGAGGTTTCGGGCGAGCGGGTTTAAAAGGGCCGTAAAATGGACCCGTTGGACATTTAACTGAGTAAAAATGCAAAAATTTACTTCTTGCAATATAATCTGGTTGAAAAGCTCGTAATCAATTATATGAACTCCTAAAATTGGATCAAAACTTGTTTTTCGGTCCTTTTTGTAGAGGTTTCGAGCGAGCGGGTCTAAATGGGCCTTAAAATGGACCCGTTGGACTTTTAATTGGGTTAAAAGAACAGAAATCGAATTTTTGCAATACAATAGTATTGAAAAGCTCATAATCAATGATACAAACTCCTAAGTTTTGATTAAAAATTTTAGCGGTCCTTTTTGTAGATGTTTTGGACGAGTGGGTCTAAATGGGCCGTAAAATGAACCCGTTAGACTTTAAATTGAGTAAAAAGTACATGATTTGTGTTTTTGCAATATAATTCTGTTGAAAATATCGTAATTAATGATATGAAGTCCTAAAATATTATTAAAACATGTTTTTCGATCCTTTTTGTAATGGGTTTTAAAATGGACCAGTTGGACTTTTAACTGAGAAAGAAATACATAAATTGAATTTTTGCAATATAATCTTGTTGAAAAGCTCGTAATCAATTATATGAACTCCTAAAATTTGATTAAAACTTGTTTTTTGGTTATTTTTTAAGGGGTTTCAGGCGAGCGGGTCTAAATGGGCCATAAAATGGACCAGTTGGACTTTTAATTGAGTACAAAATACAGAAATTGAGTTTTTGAAATATAATCTTGTTGAAAAGCTTGTAATCAATTATATGAACTCCTAAGATTCGATTAAAACTTGTTTTTCGGTCCTTTTTGTAGAGGTTTCGGGCGAGCGGGTCTAAATGGGCCTTAAAATGGACCCGTTGAACATTTAACTAAGTAAAAAGAACATAAATTGAATTTCTGCAATACAATAGTGTTGAATAGCTCGTAATCAACGATATGAACTCTTAAGATTTGATTAAAACTTGTTTTGCGGTACTTTTTGTGGAGGTTTCGGACAAGAGGGTCTAAATGGGCCATAAAATGGACCCGTTGGACTTTTAACTGAGTAAAAAGTACAAAAATTGAGTTTTTGCAATATAATCGTGTTGAGGAGATCGTATTCAATGATATGAAGTCCTAAAATTTGATTAAAACGTGTTTTTGGTCCTTTTTGTAGGGGTTTCGGGCGAGCGGGTCTAAATGGGCCTTAAAATAGACCCGTTGGACTTTTAAAAGAGTAAAAAATACAGAAATTGAGTTTTTGCAAAATAATCTTGTTGAAAATCTCGTAATCAATTTTATGAACTCCTAAAATTTGATTAAAACCTGTTTTTCGGTCAATTTTTAAGAGGTTTCGGGCGAGCGGGTCTAAATGGGCCTTAAAATGGACCTGTTGGACTTTTAACTGAGTAAAAAAAACAGAAATTGACTTTTTCACATATAATCTTGTTGAAAAGCTCGTAATCAATTATATAAACTCCTAAAATTGGATGAAAACTTGTTTTCGGTCCTTTTTTAGATGTTTCGGGCGAGCGGGTCTAAATTGGCCGTAAAATGGACCCGTTGGACTTTTAACTGAGTAAAAAATACATAAATTGAGTTTTTGCAATATAATCTTGTTGAAAAGCTCATAATCAATTATATGAACTCCTAAAATTTGATCAAAACATGTTTTTCGGTCCTTTTTGTAGAGGTTTCGGGCGAGCGGGACTAAATGGGCCGTAAAATGGACCAGTTGGAGTTTTAACTAAGTAAAAAATACAAAAATTGAGTTTTTGCAATATAATATTGTTGAAAAGCTCGTAATCAATTTTATGAACTCGTAAAATTGGATCAAAACTTGTTTTTCGGTCCTTTTTGTAGAGGTTTGGGGCGAGCGGGTCTAAATGGGCCTTAAAATAGACCCGTTGAACTTTTAACTGTGTAAAAAGAACAGAAATTGAATTTTTGGAAAATAATAGTGTTGAAAAGCTCGTAATCAACGATATGAACGCTTAAGTTTTGATTAAAACTTGTTTTGCGGTCCTTTTTGTAGAGGTTTCGGACGAGCGGGTCTAAATGGGCGGTAAAATGGACCCGTTGGACTTTTAACTAAGTAAAAATTACATAAATTGAGTTTTTTCAATATAATAGTGGTTGATTAGATCGTAACCAATGATATGAAGTCTTAAAATTTGATTAAACTTGTTTTTCGGTCCTTTTTGTAGAGGTTTCGGGCGACCAGGTCTAAATGGGCCGTAAAATGGACCCGTTGGACTTTTAACTGAGTAAAAAATACAGAAATGGAGTTTTTGAAATATAATCTTGTTGAAAAGTTCGAAATCAATTATATGAACTCCTAAATTTTGATCAAAACTTGTTTTTGGTCCTTTTTGTAGAGGTTTCGAGTGAGCGGGTCTAAATGGGCCTTAAAATGGACCCGTTGGACTTTTAACTGTTTAAAAAGAACATAAATTGAATTTTGCAATACAATAATGTTGAAAAGCTCGTAATCAATGATATGAACTCTTAAGTTTTGATTAAAACTTGATTTGCGGTCTTTTTTGTAGAGGTTTCGGGCTAGCGGGTCTAAATGGGCCTTAAAATGAACCCTTTGGACTTTAAACTAAGTAAAAAGTACAAAAATTGAGTCTTTGCAATATAATCGTGTTGAAAAGATCGTAATCAACGATATGAACTCTTAAGTTTTGATTAAAACTTGTTTTGCGGTCGTTTTTGTAGTGGTTTCGGACGAGCGGGTCTAAATAGGCCGACAAATGGACCCGTTGGACTTTTAACTGAGTAAAAATTACATAAATTGAGTTTTTGCAATATAATTGTGTTTAAAAGATCATAATCAATGATATGAAGTCCTAAAATTTGATTAAACTTGTTTTTCGGTCCTTTTTGTAGATGTTTCGGGCGAGCGGGTCTAAATGGGCCGTAAAATGGACCCGTTGGAGTTTTAACTAAGTAAAAAATACAAGAATTGAGTTTTTGCAATATAATCTTGTTGAAAAGCTCGCAATCAATTATATGAACTCCTAAAATTTAATTAAAACTTGTTTTTCGGTCATTTTTAAGAGGTTTTGGGCTAGCGGGTCTAAATGGACCTTAAAATGGAACCGTTGGACTTTTAACTGTGTTAAAAGAACAGAAATCGAATTTTTGCAATACAATAGTGTTGAAAAGCTCGTAATCAATGGTATGAACTCCTAAGTTTTGATTAAAACTTTATTTGCGATCTTTTTTGTAGATGTTTCGGACGAGCGGGTCTAAATAGGCCGTAAAAGTAACCTGGTGGACTTTTAACTTAGTAAAAAAATACATAAATTGAGTTTTTGCAATATAACCTTGTTGCAAAGCTCGTAATCAATTATATGAACTCCTAAAATTTGATCAAAACTAGTTTTTCGGTTATTTTTGTAGAGGTTTCGTGCGAGCGGGTCAAAATGGGCCTTAAAATGGACCCTTGGTCTTTTAACTAAGTAAAAAGAACAAAAATTGAATTTTTGCTATACAGTAGTGTTGAAAAGCTCGTAATCAATGATATGAACTCCTAAGTTTTGATTAAAACTTGATTTGCGGTCATTTTTGTAGAGGTCGTAATCAATTATATGAACTCCTAAAATTTGATCTAAACTTTTTTCGGTCATTTTTGAAGAGGATTCGTCGAACGGGTCTAAATGGGCCTTAAAATGGACCTGTTGCACTTTTAACTGTGTTAAAAGAACATAAATTGAATTTTTGTAATACAATAGTGTTGAAAACCTCGTAATCAATTATATGAACTCCTAAGTTTTGATTAAAACTTGTTTTGCGATCCTTTTAGTAAAGGTTTCGGACGAGAGGGTCTAAATGGGACGTAAAATGGATCCGTTGGACTTTAAACTAAGTAAAAAGTACAAAAATTAAGTTTTTGCAATATACTCATCTTGAAAAGATCGTAATCAATGATATGAAGTCCTAAAATTTGATTAAAACTTGTTTTTCGGTCCTTTTTGTAGAGGTTTCGGACGAGCTGGTCTAAATGGGCCGTAAAATGGACCCGTTGGACTTTTAACTGAGTAAAAAATACAAAATTGATTTTCTGCAATATAATATTGTTGAAAAGCTCGTAATCAATTATATGAAGTTCTAAAATTTGATTAAAACTTATTTTTCGGTCATTTTTTAAGAGGTTTCGGGCGAGCGGGTCTAAATGAGCCTTAAAATGGACCCGTTGAACTTTTAACTGTGTAAAAAGACAGAAATTTAATTTTTGCAAAACAATAGTGTTGAAAAGCTCGTAATCAACGATATGAACGCTTAAGTTTTGATTAAAACTAGTTTTGCGGTCCTTTTTGTAGAGGTTTCGGACGAGCGTGTCTAAATGGGCCTTAAAAATGACCCGTTGGACTTTTAACTAAGTAAAAAGTACATAAATTGAGTTTTTTTTCAATATAATAGTGCTTGATTAGATCGTAATCAATGATATGAAGTCTTAAAATTTGATTAAACTCGTTTTTCGGTCCTTTTTGTAGAGGTTTCGGGCGAACGGGTCTAAATGGGCCGTAAAATGGACCCGTTGGACTTTTAACTGAGTAAAAATACAGAAATTGAGATTTTGCAATATAATCTTGTTGAAAAACTCGTAATCAATTTTATGAACTTCTAAAATTTGATCAAAACTTGTTTTTCGGTCCTTTTTGTAGAGGTTTCGAGTGAGCGGGTCTAAATGGGCCTTAAAATGGACCCGTTGGACTTTTAACTGTGTAAAAAGAACATAAGTTGAACTTTTGCAATACAATAGTGTTGAAAAGCTCGTAATCAATGATATGAACTCCTAAGATTTGATTAAAACTTGATTTGCGGTCTTTTTTGTAGAGGTCGTAATCAATTATATGAACTCCTAAAATTTGATCAAAACTTTTTTTCGGTCTTTTTTGAAGAGGTTTCGGCGAGCGGGTCTAAATGGGCCTTAAATTGGACCCGTTGGACTTTTAACTATGTTAAAAGAACATAAATTAAATTTTTTCAATACAATAGTGTTGAAAACCTCGTAATCAATGGGCCGTAAAATGGACCCGTTGGACTTTAAACTAAGTAAAAAGTACAAAATTATGTTTTTGCAATATACTCGTCTTGAAAAGATCGTAATCAATGATATGAAGTCCTAAAATTTGATTAAAACTTGTTTTTCGGTCCTTTTTGTAAAGGTTTCGGACAAACGGGTCTAAATGGGCCGTAAAATGGACCCGTTGGACTTTTAACTGAGTAAAAAATTCAAAAAATGAGTTTTTGCAATATAATATTGTTTAAAAGCTCGTTATCAATTATATGAAGTCCTAAATTTTGATTAAAACTTGTTTTTCGGTCATTTTTGAAGAGGTTTCGGGCGAACGGGTCTAAATGGGCCTTAAAATGGACCCGTTGGACTCTTAACTGTGTTAAAAGAACAAAAATCGAATTTTTGCAATACAATAGTGTTGAAAAGCTCGTAATCAATGATATGAACTCCTAAGTTTTGATTAAAACTTTATTTGCGGTCCTTTTTGTAGATGTTTCGGACGAGCGGGTCTAAATGGGCCGTAAAATGGACTCGTTGGACTTTAAACTGAGTAAAAAGTACATAAATTGAGTTTTTGCAATATAATCATGTTGAAAAGATCATAATCAATGATATGAAGTCCTAAAATTTGATTAAACCTGTTTTTCGGTCCTTTTTGTAGAGGTTTCGGGCGAGCGGGTCTAAATGGGCCTTAAAATGGACCCGGTAGACTTTTAACTGGGTAAAAAGAACAAAAATTGAATTTTTGCAATACAATAGTGTGGATAAGCTCGTAATCAATGATATGAACTCTTAACTTTTGATTAAAACACCATTTGCGGTCTTTTTTGTAGAGGTTTCGGACGAGAGGGTCTAAATGGGCCGTAAAATAGACCCGTTGGACTTTAAACTGAGTAAAAGTACAAGAATTGTGTTTTTTCAATATAATCGTGTAGAAAAGATCGTAATAATTGATATGAAGTCCAAAAATTTGATTAAAATTTGCTTTTCGGTCCTTTTTGTAGAGGTTTCAGGCGAGCGGGTCTAAATGGGCCGTAAAACGGACTCGTTAGACTTTTAACTGAGTATAAAATACATAAATTGAGTTTTTGCAATATAATCTTGTTGCAAAGCTCGTAATCAATTATATGAACTCCTAAAATTTGATCAGAACTTGTTTTTGGTCCTTTTTGTAGAGGTTTCGAGTGAGCGGGTCTAAATGGGCCTTAAAATGGACCCGTTGGACTTTTAACTGTGTAAAAAGAACATAAATTGAATTTTTGCAATACAATAGTGTTGAAAAGCTCGTAATCAATTATATGAACTCTTAAGTTTTGATTAAAACTTGATTTGCGGTCTTTTTTGTAGAGGTTTCGGGCTATCGGGTCTAAATGGGCCTTAAAATGAACCCGTTGGACTTTAAACTAAGTAAAAAGTACAAAAATTGAGTCTTTGCAATATAATCGTATTGAAAAGCTCGTAATTAACGATATGAACTATTAAGTTTTGATTAAAACTTGTTTTGCGGTCCTTTTTGTAGGGGTTTCGGACGAGCGGGTCTAAATGGGCCGACAAATGGACCCGTTGGACTTTTAACTGAGTAAGAAGTACATAAATTGAGTTTTTGCAATATACTCGTCTTGAAAAGATCGTAATCAATGATACGAAGTCCTAAAATTTGATTAAACTTGTTTTTCGGTCCTTTTTGCAGAGGTTTCGGGCTAGCGGGTCTAAATGGGCCGTAAAATGGACCCGTTGGACTTTTAACTAAGTAAAAAATACAAAAATTGAGTTTTGGAATATAATCATGTTGAAAAGCTCGCAATCAATTATATGAACTTCTAAAATTTGATTAAAACTTGTTTTTCGGTCATTTTTTAAGAGGTTTTGGGCGAGCGGGTCTAAATGGGCCGTAAAATGGACCCGTTGGACTTTTAACTTTGTTAAAAGAACAGAAATCGAATTTTTGCAATACAATAGTGTTGAAAAGCTCGTAATCAATGATATGAACTCCTACGTTTTGATTAAAACTTTATTTGCAGTCCTTTTGTAGATGTTTCGGACGAGCGGGTCTAAATGTGCCGTAAAAGTGACCTGTTGGACTTTTAACTTAGTAAAAAATACATAAATTGAGTTTTTGCACTATAATCTTGTTGCAAAGCTCGTAACCAATTATATGAACTCCTAAAATTTGATCAAAACTTGTTTTTCGGTCATTTTTGTAGAGGTTTCGTGCGAGCGGGTCTAAATGAGCCTTAAAATGGACTCGTTGGACTTTTAACTAAGTAAAAAGAACAAAAATCGAATTTTTGCAATACAATAGTGTTGAAAAGCTCCTAATCAATGATATGAACTCCTAAGTTTTGATGAAAACTTGATTTGCGGTCTTTTTTGTAGAGGTCGTAATCAATTATATGAACTCCTAAAATTTGATCAAAACTTTTTTTCCGTCATTTTCGAAGGGGTTTCGGCGAGCGGGTCTAAATGGGACTTAAAATGGACCCGTTGGACTTTTAAATGTGTTTAAAGAACATAAATCGAATTTTTTGTAATAAAATAATGTTGAAAACCTAGTAATCAATGATATGAACTCCTAAGTTTTGATTAAAACTTGTTTTGCGGTCCTTTTGTAGAGGTTTCAGACGAGAGGGTCTAAATGGACCTGTTGGACTTTAAACTAAGTAATAAGTACAAAAATTAAGTTTTTGCAATATAATCATGTTGAAAAGATCGTAATCAATGATATGAAGTCCTAAAATTTGATTAAAACTTGTTTTTCGGTCCTTTTTGTAGAGGTTTCAGACGAGCGGGTCTAAATGAGCCGTAAAATGGACCCGTTGGATTTTTAACTGAGTAAAAAATACAAAAAAATGAGTTTTTGCAATATAATCTTGTTGAAAAGCTCGTAATCAATTATATGAACTATTAAAATATGATTAAAACTTGTTTTTCGGTCATTTTTGAAGAGGTTTCGGGCGAGCGGGTCTAAATGGGCCTTAAAATGGACCCGTTGGACTTTTAACTGAGTTAAAGGAACAGAAATCAAATTTTTGTAAATCAATAGTGTTGAAAAGCTCGTAATCAATGATATGAACTCCTAAGTTTTGATTAAAACATTATTTGCGATCCATTTGTAGATGTTTCGGAGGAGCGGGTCTAAATGGGCCGTAAAATGGACCCGTTGGACTTTAAACTGAGTAAAAAGTACATAATTTGAGTTTTTGCAGTATAATTCTGTTGAAAAGATCGTAATCAATGATATGAAGTCCTAAAATTTGATTAAAACATGTTTTTTGGTCCTTTTTGTAGAGGTTTCGGGCGAGCGGGTCTAAATGGGCCTTAAAATGGACCCGTTGGACTTTTAACTGAGTAAGAAATACATAAAATGAATTTTTGCAATATAATCTTGTTGAAAAGCTCGTAATCAATTATATGAACTCCTAAAATTTGATTAAAACTTGTTTTTCGGTCATTTTTGAAGAGGTTTCGGGCGAGCGGGTCTAATTGGGCCGTAAAATGGACCTGTTGGACTTTTAATTGAGTAAAAAAATACATAAATTGACTTTTTGCAATATAATCTTGTTAAAAAGCTCGTAATCAATATTATGAACTCCTAAAATTGGATCAAAACATGTTTTTCGGTCCTTTTTGTAGAGGTTTCGGGTGAGCGGGTCTAAATGGGCCTTAAAATGAACCCGTTGAACTTTTAACTGAGTATAAAGAACATAAATTGAATTCTACAATACAATAATGTTGAAAAGCTCGTCATCAACGGTGTGAACTCTTAAGTTTTGATTAAAACTTGTTTTCAGTCCTTTTTGTAGAGGTTTCGGGCGAGCGGGTCTAAAGGGGCCGTAAAATGGACCCGTTGGACATTTAACTGAGTAAAAAATATAGAAATTTACTTCTTGCAATATAATCTGGTTGAAAAGCTCGCAATCAATTATATGAACTCCTAAAATTGGATCAAAACTTGTTTTTCGGTCCATTTTGTAGAGGTTTCGAGCGAGCGGGTCTAAATGGGCCTTAAAATGGACCCATTGGACTTTTAACTGGGTTAAAAGAACAGAAATCGAATTTTTGCAATACAATAGTGTTGAAAAGCTCACAATCAATGATACAAACTCCTAAGTTTTGATTAAAATTTTTGGCGGTCCTTTTTTGTAGATGTTTTGGACGAGTGGATCTAAATGGGCCTTAAAATGGACCCGTTAGACTTTAAACTGAGTAAAAAGTACATAATTTGAGTTTTTGCAATATAATTATGTTGAAAATATCGTAATTAACGATATGAAGTCCTAAAATTTGATTAAAACATGTTTTTCGGTCCTTTTTGTAGAGGTTTCGGGCGAGCTGAACAAAGTGGGTCTTAAAATGGACCAGTTGGACTTTTCACTAAGTAAGAAATACATAAATTGAATTTTTGCAATATAATCTTGTTGAAAAGCTCGTAATCAATTATATGAACTCCTAAAATTTGATTAAAACTTGTTTTTTGGTTATTTTTTATGGGGTTTCAGGCGAGCGGGTCTAAATGGGCCGTAAAATAGACCACTTGGACTTTTAACTAAGTAAAAAATACAGAAATTGAGTTTTTGAATTATAATCTTGTTGAAAAGCTCGTAATCAATTATATGAACTCCTAAGATTGGAATAAAACTTGTTTTTCGGTCCTTTTTGTAGAGGTTTCGGGCGAGCGGGTCTAAATGGGCCTTAAAATGGACCCGTTGAACATTTAACTAAGTAAAAAGAACATAAATTGAATTTCTACAATACAATATTGTTGAATAGCTCGTAATCAACGATATGAACTCTTAAGATTTGATTAAAACTTGTTTTGCGGTCCTTTTTGTAGAGGTTTAGGACGAGCGGGTCTAAATGGGCCAAAAATGGACCCGTTGGACTTTTAACTGAGTAAAAAGTATAAAAATTGTGTTTTTGCAATATAATCGTGTTGAAAAGATCGTATTCAATGATATGAAGTCCTAAAATTTGATTAAAACATGTTTTTTGGTCCTTTTTGTAGGGGTTTCGGGCGAGCGGGACTTAATGGGCCGTAAAATGGACTCATTGGAGTTTTAACTGAGTAAAAATAAAAAAATTGAGTTTTTGCAATATAATCTTGTTGAAAAGCTCGTAATCAAATTTATGAACTCCTAAAATTGGATCAAAACTTGTTTTCCGTTCTTTTGTAGAGGTTTGGGACCAGCGGGTCTAAATGGGCCTTAAAATGGACTCGTTGAACTTTTAACTGAGTAAAAAGAACAGAAATTGAATTTTTGCAAAACAATAGTGTTGAAAAGCTCGTAATCAACGATATGAACGCTTAAGTTCTGATTAAAACTTGTTTTGCGGTCCATTTTGTAGAGGTTTCGGACGAGCGGGTCTAAATGGACCCGTTGGACTTTTAACTAAGTAAAAAGTACATAAATTGAGTTTTTGCAATATAATAGTGCTTGATTAGATCGTAATCAATGATATGAAGTCTTAAAATTTGATTAAACTTGTTTTTCGGTCCTTTTTGTAGAGGTTTCGAGGGAGCGGGTCTAAATGGGCCGTAAAATGGACCCGTTGGACTTTAAACTAAGTAAAAAGTACAAAAATTAAGTTTTTGCAATATACTCGTCTTGAAAAGATCGTAATCAATGATACGAAGCCCTAAAATTTGATTAAAACTTGTTTTTCGGTCCTTTTTGTAAAGGTTTCGGACGAGCGGGTCTAAATGGGCCGTAAAATGGACCCGTTGGACTTTTAACTGAGTAAAAAATACAAAAATTGAGTTTTTGCAATAAAATATTGTTGAAAAGCTCGTTACCAATTATATGAAGTCCTAAAATTTGATTAAAACATGTTTTTCGGTCATTTTTGAAGAGGTTTCGGGCGAACGGGTCTAAATGGGCCTTAAAATGGACCCGTTGGACTCTTAACTGTGTTAAAAGAACAAAAATCGAATTTTTGCAATACAATAGTGTTGAAAAGCTCGTAATAAATGATATGAACTCCTAAGTTTTGATTAAAACTTTATTTGCAATCCTTTTTGTAGATGTTTCGGACGAGCGAGTCTAAATGGGCCGTAAAATGGACCCGTTGGACTTTAAACTGAGTAAAAAGTACATAAATTTAGTTTTTGCAATATAATCGTGTTGAAAAGATCATAATAAATGATATGAACTCTTAAGTTTTGATTAAAAACCATTTGCGGTCTTTTTTTGTAGAGGTTTCGGACGAGAGGGTCTAAATGGGCCGTAAAATAGACCCGTTGGACTTTAAACTGAGTAAAAGTACAAGAATTGTGTTTTTGCAATATAATCGTGTAGAAAAGATCGTAATAATTGATATGAAGTCCTAAAATTTGAATAAAATTTGCTTTTCGGTCCTTTTTGTAGAGGTTTCGGGCGAACGGGTCTAAATGGGCCGTAAAATGGACTCGTTAGAATTTTTTTTGAAGAAAGAGGGCCTCGTTAAAACCCCTACAAATATCCCCAGGTACTAGACCTGGAGAAACCTAAAAAGGGAAAAGAGTACCCATAATTTATTTATAAATAACGAGAAGAACTCTAGCAAAGAACAGTGTTCTGAATACAATCAGGATACATGGACCCAGAAGACATAGTAGTCATGGTCCTAAGGGCATGGGTAGCCAACGTATGGGCAACAATATTAGCCTCTCGATAAATAAATTGAACATGAGCAGAAGAAAAACAATCCAGAGCAGCACGAGTTTGCAGAATCATCGATCCCATAGAAGAAAGATCTGGGCCCAGGGAGTTAATCCTATTTGCAAGAGAAGCGCAGTCTGTCTCAAAAATCAGGTGGCTCCAGCCTTGGGATTGGGCAAAAGTAATACCAACTAGAAGACCTCTCCCTTCAGATGTAATAGCATCAGGGCAGCTGCCTAAGGGGAAAGCCAGGCCGCCTACCACCATCCCTGCTTCATCGCGGGCAACAACACCAACTGCCGCTGCACGTGTGGTGGGATCAAAAGCCCCATCCACATTAACTTTAATATGACCCCGGGGGGATGTCTCCATCGAGAGGAAGGAAACATCAAAGGGATAGAAGGGGTAGAAGAAGATATAGCACCGGAGTAGTCATGATGAAGACTGATGGAATTAACAGCAATTAGCCATGGGGGTTGAAGATGTCTGTTATGGATCTAATCATTACGCCTATTCCAAATGTTCCATAGGGTAGTAAAAAAAAGCCCGAAAAATGTCAAGAGAAAGGAGGGCCGCACCTTCCTCAAGCCATTGAAAGGCAGTGGATGCAGAGCTGTTGATAAGAGAGATAGGAAGATCAATAAGCCGAAGAGTCTCCTAAGCACCAGAGCAATCTCTGAGAGCATGGAGGATCGACTCCGGTCTAGAATGACAAACAGGGCAGGGCCCTGCATCTGGTGCAAAAGCCTGTTGGCAAACCCCGACAGGTAGGGCCTCAGATCCCAAGCGCCAGCCAAAAGTTTTGACTTTGGGTAAAACCTTAAGTTTAGAAAGAAATTTCCAAATCTGTGGAGGCCGAAATCTAGGCTCAGGGGGCGTTGCAAAAAGAGATAGCCAGATCTGACTGAATAAATACCAGAATCATTAGGCCTCCAAAGAACGGAGTCACGAGTGTCATTAATAATGGGCACTGATAAAACTGATTCGGCATCATCCGTTGTGAAGTATGCACGGACTTTATCATGGTCCCAAGATGGTTGGTTTCTAATCATAAAGTCACGACAACGAATGTGAACTTCATCCGATAACTCATAATCCCCGTAGAGTTGGATAGGTGATGAGCCTCCCCAATTATCTTGAGTATAAAATACATAAATTGAGTTTTTGCAATATAATCTTGTTGCGAAGCTCGTAATCAATTATATAAACTCCTAAAATTTGATCAAAACTTGTTTTCGGTCCTTTTTGTAGAGGTTTCGAGTGAGCAGGTCTAAATGGGCCTTAAAATGGACTCGTTGGACTTTTAAATGTGTAAAAAGAACATAAATTGAATTTTTGCAATACAATAGTGTTGAAAAGCTCGTAATCAATGATATGAACTCTTAAGTTTTGATTAAAACTTGATTTGCGGTCTTTTTTGTAGAGGTTTCGGGCTAGCGGGTCTAAATGGGCCTTAAAATGAACCCGTTGGACTTTAAACTAAGTAAAAAGTACAAAAATTGAGTCTTTGCAATATAATCGTGTTGAAAAGCTCGTAATCAACGATATGAACTCTTAAGTTTTGATTAAAACTTGTTTTGCGATCCTTTTTGTAGGGGTTTCGGACGAGCGGGTCTAAATGGGCCGACAAATGGACCCGTTGGACTTTTAACTAAGTAAAAAGTACATAAATTGAGTTTTTGCAATATAATCTTGTTGAAAAGATCGTAATCAATGATATGAAGTCCTAAAATTTGATTAGACTTGTTTTTCGGTCCTTTTTGTAGAGGTTTCGGGCGAGCGGGTCTAAATGGACCATAAAATGGACCCGTTGGACTTTTAACTAAGTAAAAAATACAAAAATTGAGTTTTTGCAATATAATCTTGTTGAAAAGCTCGCAATCAATTATATGAACTCCTAAAATTTGATTAAAACTTGTTTTTTGGTCATTTTTAAGAGGTTTTGGGCGAGCGGGTCTAAATGGGCCTTAAAATGAACCCGTTGGACTTTTAACTGTGTTAAAAGAACAGAAATCGTATTTTTGCAATACAATAGTGTTGAAAAGCTCGTAATCAATGATATGAACTCCTAAATTTTGATTAAAACTTTATTTGCGGTCCTTTTTGTAGATGTTTCGGACGAGCGGGTCTAAATGGGCTGTAAAAGTGACCCGTTGGACTTTTAACTTAGTAAAAAATACATAAATTGAGTTTTTGCACTATAGTCTTGTTGCAAAGCTTGTAATCAGATATATGAACTCCTAAAATTTGATCAAAACTTGTTTTTCGGTCATTTTTGTAGAGGTTTCGTGCGAACGGGTCTAAATGAGCCTTAAAATGGACTCGTTGGACTTTTAACTGAGTAAAAAGAACAAAAATCGAATTTTTGCAATACAACAGTGTTGAAAACCTCGTAATCAATGATATGAACTCCTAAGTTTTGATGAAAACTTGATTTGCGGTCTTTTGATGTAGAGGTCGTAATCAATTATATGAACTCCTAAAATTTGATCAAAACTTTTTTTCGGTCATTTTTTAAGGGGTTTCAGCGAGCGGGTCTAAATGGGACTTAAAATGGACTCGTTGGACTTTTAATAGTGTTGAAAACCTAGTAATCAATGATATAAACTCCTATGTTTTGGTTAAAACTTGTTTTGCGGTCCCTTTTGTAGAGGTTTCGGACGAGAGGGTCTAAATGGGCTGTTAAATGGACCCGTAGGACTTTGAACTAAGTAAAAAGTACAAAAATTAAGTTTTTGCAATATAATCCTGTTGAAAAGATCGTAATCAATGATATGAAGTCCTAAAATTTGATTAAAACTTGTTTTTCGGTCCTTTTTGTAGAGGTTTCGGACGAGCGGGTCTAAATGGGCTGTAAAATGGACCCGTTGGACTTTTAACTGAGTAAAAAATACAAAAAAAAATTAGTTTTTGCAATATAATCTTGTTGAAAAGCTCGTAATCAATTATATGATGTCCTAAAATTTGATTAAAACTTGTTTTTCGGTCATTTTTGAAGAGGTTTCGGGCGAGAAGGTCTAAATGGGCCTTAAAATGGACTCGCTGGACTTTTTAACTGTGTTAAAAGAACAAAAACCGAATTTTAGCAATACAATAGTGTTGAAAAGCTCGTAATCAATGACATGAACTCCTAAGTTTTAATTAAAACTTTATTTGTGGTCCTTTTTGTAGATGTTTCGGACGAGCGGGTCTAAATGGGCCGTAAAATGGACTCGTTGGACTTTAAACTGAGTAAAAAGTACATAAATTGAGTTTTTGCAATATAATCGTGTTAAAAAGATCATAATCAATGATATGAAGTCCTAAAATTTGATTAAACTTGTTTTTTGGTACTTTTTGTAGAGGTTTCAGGCGAGCGGGTCTAAATGGGCCGTAAAATGGACCCGTTAGACTTTTAACTAAGTAAAAAATACAAAAATTGAGTTTTTGCAATATAATCTTGTTGAAAAGCTCGAAATCAATTATATGAACTCCTAAAATTTGATTAAAACCTGTTTTTTGGTCATTTTTAAGAGGTTTTGGTCGAGCGGGTCTAAATGGGCCTTAAAATGGACCCATTGGAGTTTTAACTGAGTAAAAAGAACAAAAATCTAATTTTTGCAATACATTAGTGTTGAAAAGCTCGTAATCAATGATATGAACTCCTAAGTTTTGATTAAAACTTGATTTGCGGGTTTTTTTGTAGAAGTCGTAATCAATTATATGAACTCCTAAAATTTGATCAAAACTTTTTTTTTCGGTCATTTTTGAAGAGGTTTCAGCGAGCGGGTCCAAATTGGCCTTAAAATGGACCCGTTGGACTTTTGACTGTGTTAAAAGAGCATAAATCGAATTTTTGCAATACAATAGTGTTGAAAAGTTCGTAATCAATGATATGAACTCCTAAGTTTTGATTAAAACTTGTTTTGCGGTCCTTTTTGTAGAGGTTTTGGACGAGAGAGTCTAAATGGGCCGTAAAATGGACCCGTTGGACTTTAAACTAAGTAAAAAGTACAAAAATTAAGTTTTTGGAATATAATCGTCTTGAAAAGATCGTAATCAATGATATGAAGTCCTAAAGTTTGATTAAAACTTATAATCTCGTTGAAAAGCTCGTAATCAATTATCTGAAGTCCTGAAATTTGATTAAAACTTGTTTTCGGTCATTTTTGAAGAGATTCGGGCGAGCGGGTCTAAATAAGCCTTAAAATGGACCTCTTGGACTTTTAACTGTGAAAAGAACAAAAATCAAATTTTTGCAATACAATAGTGTTGAAAAGCTCGTAATCAATGATATGAACTCCTAAGTTTTGATTAAAACTTTATTTGCGATCCTTTTTGTAGATGTTTCGGACGAGCGGGTCAAAATTGGCCGTAAAATGGACCCGTTGGACTTTAAACTGAGTAAAAAGTACATAAATTGAGTTTTTGCAATATAATCATGTTGAAAAGATCATAATCAATGATATGAAGTCCTAAAATTTGATTAAACGTGTTTTTCGGTTCTTTTTATAGAGGTTTCGGGCGAGCGGGTCTAAGTGGGCCTTAAAATGGACCCGTTGGACTTTTAACTGAGTAAAAAGAAAAAATATTGAATTTTTGCAATACAATAGTGTTGATAAGCTCGTAATCAATGATATGAACTCTTAAGTTTTGATTAAAACTTGATTTGCGGTCTTTTTTGTAGAGGTTTCGGGCGAGCGTATCTAAATGGGCGTTAAAATGGACCCGTTGAACTTTTAACTGAGTAAAAAGACCAGAAATTCAATTTTTGCAAAACAATAGTGTTGAAAAGATCGTAATTAACGATATGAACGCTTAAGTTTTGAATAAAACTTTTTTTGCGGTCCTTCTTGTAGAGGTTTCGGACGAGCGGGTCTAAATGGGCCGTAAAATGGACCCGTTGGACTTTAACAGAGTAAAAAGTACATAAATTGAGTTTTTGCAAGATAATCGTGTTGAAAATATCGTAATCAATGATATGAACTCCTAAAATTTGATCAAAACTTGTTTTCGGTCCTTTTTGTAGAGGTTTCGAGTGAGCAGGTCTAAATGGGCCTTAAAATGGACCCGTTGGACTTTTAACTGTGTAAAAAGAACATAAATTGAATTTTTGCAATACAATAGTGTTGAAAAGCTCGTATTCAATATATGAACTCTTAAGTTTTGATTAAAACTTGATTTGCGGTCTTTTTTGTAGAGGTTTCGGGCTAGCGGGTCTAAAAGGGCCTTAAAATGAACCCTTTGGACTTTAAACTAAGTAAAAAGTACAAGAAATGAGTCTTCGCAATATAATCGTGTTGAAAAGCTCGTAAACAACGATATGAATTCTTAAGTTTTGATTAAAACTTGTTTTGCGGTCCTTTTTGTAGGGGCTTCGGACGAGCAGGTCTAAATGGGCCGACAAATGGACCCGTTGGACTTTTAACTGAGTAAAAAGTACATAAATTGAGTTTTTTCAATATAATCGTGTTGAAAAGATCGTAATCAATGATATGAAGTCCTAAAATTTGATTAAACTCGTTTTTCGGTCCTTCTTGTAGAGGTTTCGGGCGAGCGGGTCTAAATGGGCCGTAAAATGGACCCGTTGGAGATTTAACTAAGTAAAAAATACAAAAATTGAGTTTTTGCAATATAATCTTGTTGAAAAGCTCGCAATCAATCATATGAACTCCTAAAATTTAATTAAAACTTGTTTTTCGGTCATTTTTTAAGAGATTTTGGGCGAGCGGGTCTAAATGGACCTTAAAATGGACCCGTTGGACTTTTAACTATGTTAAAAGAACAGAAATCGAATTTTTGCAATACAATAGTGTTGAAAAGCTCGTAATCAATGATATGAACTCCTAAGTTTTGATTAAAACTTTATTTGCGATCCTTTTTGTAGATGTGTCAGACGAGCGGGTCTAAATGAGCCGTAAAAGTGACCCGTTGGACTTTTAACTTAGTAAAAAAATACATAAATTGAGTTTTTGCAATATAATCTTGTTGCAAAGCTCGTAATCAATTATATGAACTCCTAAAATTTGATCAAAACTAGTTTTTCGATCATTTTTGTAGAGGTTTCGTGCGAGCGGGTCTAAATGGGCCTTAAAATGGACCTTTGGTCTTTTAACTGAGTAAAAAGAACAAAAATCGAATTTTTGCAATACAATAGTGTTGAAAAGCTCGTAATCAATGATATGAACTCCTAATTTTTGATTAAAACTTGATTTGCAGTCTATTTTGTAGAGGTCTTAATCCATTATATGAACTCATAAAATTTGATCAAAACTTTTTTCGGTCATTTTTGAAGAGGATTCGTCGAACGGGTCTAAATGGGCCTTAAAATGGACCCGTTGCACTTTTAACTGTGTTAAAAGAACATAAATCGAATTTATGCAATACAATAGTGTTGAAAACCTCGTAATCAATGATATGAACTCCTAAGTTTTGATTAAAACTTGTTTTGCGATCCTTTTTGTAAAGGTTTCGGACGAGAGGGTCTAAATGGGTCGTAAAATGGATCCGTTAGACTTTAAACTAAGTAAAAAGAACAAAAAATAAGTTTTTTCAATATACTCGTCTTGTAAAGATCGTAATCAATGATATGAAGTCCTAAAATTTGATTAAAACTTGTTTTTTGGTCATTTTTGAAAGGGTTTCGGACGAGCGGGTCTAAATGGGCCGTAAAATGCACCCGTTGGACTTTTAACTGAGTAAAAAATACAAAATTGAGTTTTTGCAATATAATATTGTTGAAAAGCTCGTAATCAATTATATGAAGTCCTAAAATTTGATTAAAACTTATTTTTTGGTCATTTTTGAGGAGGTTTCGGGCGAGCGGGTCTAAATGTGCCTTAAAATGGACCCGTTGAACTTTTAACTGTGTAAAAAGAACAGAAATTGAATTTTTGCAAAACAATAGTGTTGAAAAGCTCGTAATCAACGATATGAACGCTTAAGTTTTGATTAAAACTTGTTTTGCGGTCCTTTTTGTAGAGGTTTCGGACGAGCGTGTCTAAATGGGCCGTAAAATGGACTCGTTGGACTTTTAACTAAGTAAAAAGTACATAAATTGAGTTTTTGCAATATTATAGTGCTTGATTAGATCGTAATCAATGATATGATGTCTTAAAATTTGATTAAACTCGTTTTTCGGTCCTTTTTGTAGAGGTTTCGGGCGAGCAGGTCTAAATGGGCCGTAAAATGAACCCGTTTGACTTTTAACAGAGTAAAAATACAGAAATTGAGTTTTTGCAATATAATCTTGTTGAAAAGCTCGTAATCAATTATATGAACTCCTAAAATTTGATCAAAACTTGTTTTTCGGTCCTTTTTGTAGAGGTTTCGAGTGAGAGGGTCTAAATGGGCCTTAAAATGGACCCGTTGGACTTTTAACTGTGTAAAAAGAACATAAGTTGAACTTTTGCAATACAATAGTGTTGAAAAGCTCGTAATCAATGATATAAACTCCTAAGTTTTGAATAAAACTTGATTTGCGGTCTTTTTTGGAGAGGTCGTAATCAATTATATGAACTCCTAAAATTTGATCAAACCTTTTTTTCGGTCATTTTTGAAGAGGTTTCGGCGAGCGGGTCTAAATGCGCCTTAAAATGGACCCGTTGGACTTTTAACTGTGTTGAAAGAACATAAATCAAATTTTTGCAATACAATAGTGTTGAAAACCTCGTAATCAATGATATGAACTCCTAAGTTTTGATTACAACTTGTTTTGCGATCCTTTTTGTAGAGGTGTCGGACGTGAGGGTCTAAATGGGCCGTAAAATGGACCCGTTGGACTTTAAACTATGTAAAAAGTACAAAAATTAAGTTTTTGCAATATACTCGTCTTGAAAAGATCGTAATCAATGATACGAAGCCCTAAAATTTGATTAAAACTTGTTTTTCGGTCCTTTTTGTAAAGGTTTCGGACGAGCGGGTCTAAATGGGCCGTAAAATGGACCCGTTGGACTTTTAACTGAATAAAAAATACAAAAATTGAGTTTTTGCAATATAATATTGTTGAAAAGCTCGTTACCAATTATATGAAGTCCTAAAATTTGATTAAACTTCTTTTTCGGTCATTTTTGAAGAGGTTTCGGGCGAACGGGTCTAAATGGGCCTTAAAATGGACCCGTTGGACTCTTAACTGTGTTAGAAGAACAAAAATCGAATTTTTACAATACAATAGTGTTGAAAAGCTCGTAATAAATGATATGAACTCCTAAGTTTTGATTAAAACTTTATTTGCGGTCCTTTTTGTAGATGTTTCGGACGAGCGGGTCTAAATGGGCCGTAAAATGGACCCGTTGGACTTTAAACTGAGTAAAAAATACATAAATTGAGTTTTTGCAATATAATCGTGTCGAAAAGATCATAATAAATGATATGAAGTCCTAAAATTTTATTAAACCTGTTTTTTGGTCCTTTTTGTAGAGGTTTCGGGCGAGCGGGTCTAAATGGGCCTTAAAATGGACTCGTTGGACTTTTAACTGGGTAAAAAGAACAAAAATTGAATATTTGCAATACAATAGTGTTGATAAGCTCGTAATCAATGATATGAACTCTTAAGTTTTGATTAAAACACCATTTGCGGTCTTTTTTGTAGAGGTTTCGGACGAGAGGGTCTAAATGGGCCGTAAAATAGACCCGTTGGACTTTAAACTGAGTAAAAGTACAAGAATTGTGTTTTTGCAATATAATCGTGTAGAAAAGATCGTAATAATTGATATGAAGTCCTAAAATTTGATTAAAATTTGCTTTTCGGTCCTTTTTGTAGAGGTTTCGGGCGAGCGGGTCTAAATGGGCCGTAAAATGGACTCGTTAGAATTTTTTTTTGAAGAAAGAGGGCCTCGTTAAAAACCCTACTAATATCCCCAGGTACTAGACCTAGAGAAACCTAAAAGGGGAAAAGAGTACCCATAATTTATTTATAAATAACGAGAAGAACTCTAGCAAAGAACAGTGTTCTGAATACAATCAGGATACATGGACCCAAAAGACATAGTAGTCATGGTCCTAAGGGCATGGGTAGCCAACGTATGGGCAACAATATTAGCCTCTCGATAAATAAATTGAACATGAGCAGAAGAAAAACAATCCAGAGCAGCATGAGTTTGCAGAATACTCGATCCCATAGAAGAAAGATCTGGGCCCAGGGAGTTAATCCTATTTGCAAGAGAAGCGCAGTCTGTCTCAAAAATCAGGTGGCTCCAGCCTTGGGATTGGGCAAAAGTAATACCAGCTAGAAGACCTCTCCCTTCAGATGTAATAGCATCAGGGCAGCTGCCTAAGGGGAAAGCCAGGCCGCCTACCACCATCCCTGCTTCATCGCGGGCAACAACACCAACTGCCGCTGCACGTGTGGTGGGATCAAAAGCCCCATCCACATTAACTTTAATATGACCCCGGGGGGATGTCTCCATCGATAGGAAGGAAACATCAAAGGGATAGAAGGGGTAGAAGAAGATATAGCACCGGAGTAGTCACGATGAAGACTGATGGAATTAACAGCAATTAGCCATGTGGGTTGAAGATGTCTGTTATGGATCCAATCATTACGCCTATTCCAAATGTTCCATAGGGTAGTAAAAAAAAGCCCGAAAATGTCAAGAGAAAGGAGGGCCGCACCTTCCTCAAGCCATTGAAGGCCAGTGGATGCAGAGCTGTTGATAAGAGAGATAGGAAGACCAATAACCCGAAGAGTCTCCGAAGCACCAGAGCAATCTCTGAGAGCATGGAGGATCGACTCCGGTCTAGAATGACAAACAGGGCAGGGCCCTGCATCTGGTGCAAAAGCCTGTAGGCGAACCCCGACAGCTAGGGCCTCAAATCCCAAGCGCCAGCCAAAAGTTTTGACTTTGGGTAAAACCTTAAGTTTAGAAAGAAATTTCCAAATCCGTGGAGGCCGAAATCTAGGCTCAGGGGGCGTTGCAAAAAGAGATAGCCAGATCTGACTGAATAAATACCAGAATCATTAGGCCTCCAAAGAACGGAGTCACGAGTGTCATTAATAATGGGCACTGATAAAACTGATTCGGCATCATCCGTTGTGAAGTATGCACGGACTTTATCATGGTCCCAAGATGGTTGGTTTCTAATCATAAAGTCACGACAACGAATGTGAACTTCATCCGATAACTCATAATCCCCGTAAAGGTGGATAGGTGATGAGCCTCCCCAATTATCTTGAGTGTCATTAATAATGGTTGCAATATAATCTTGTTGCGAAGCTCGTAATCAATTATATGAACTCCTAAAATTTGATCAAAACTTGTTTTCGGTCCTTTTTGTAGAGGTTTCGAGTGAGCAGGTCTAAATGGGCCTTAAAATGGACTCGTTGGACTTTTAAATGTGTAAAAAGAACATAAATTGAATTTTTGCAATACAATAGTGTTGAAAAGCTCGTAATCAATGATATGAACTCTTAAGTTTTGATTAAAACTTGATTTGCGGTCTTTTTTGTAGAGGTTTCGGGCTAGCGGGTCTAAATGGGCCTTAAAATGAACCCGTTGGACTTTACACTAAGTAAAAAGTACAAAAATTGAGTCTTTGCAATATAATCGTGTTGAAAAGCTCGTAATCAACGATATGAACTCTTAAGTTTTGATTAAAACTTGTTTTGCGGTCCTTTTTGTAGGGGTTTCGGACGAGCGGGTCTAAATGGGCCGACAAATGGACCCGTTGGACTTTTAACTAAGTAAAAAGTACATAAATTGAGTTTTTGCAATATAATCGTGTTGAAAAGATCGTAATCAATGATATGAAGTCCTAAAATTTGATTAAACTTGTTTTTCGGTCCTTTTTGTACAGGTTTCGGGCGAGCGGGTCTAAATGGACCATAAAATGGACCCGTTGGACTTTTAACTAAGTAAAAAATACAAAAATTGAGTTTTTGCAATATAATCTTGTTGAAAAGCTCGCAGTCAATTATATGAACTCCTAAAATTTGATTAAAACTTGTTTTTCGGTCATTTTTAAGAGGTTTTGGGCGAGCGGGTCTAAATGGGCCTTAAAATGAACCCGTTGGACTTTTAACTGTGTTAAAAGAACAGAAATCGTATTTTTGCAATACAATAGTGTTGAAAAGCTCGTAATCAATGATATGAACTCCTAAGTTTTGATTAAAACTTTATTTGCGGTCCTTTTTGTAGATGTTTCGGACGAGCGGGTCTAAATGGGCCGTAAAAGTGACCCGTTAGACTTTTAACTTAGTAAAAAAATACATAAATTGAGTTTTTGCGCTATAGTCTTGTTGCAAAGCTCGTAATCAATTATATGAACTCCTAAAATTTGATCAAAACTTATTTTTCGGTCATTTTTGTAGAGGTTTCGTGCGAGCGGGTCTAAATGAGCATTAAAATGGACTCGTTGGACTTTTAACTGAGTAAAAAGAACAAAAATCGAATTTTTGCAATACAACAGTGTTGAAAACCTCGTAACCAATGATATGAACTCCTAAGTTTTGATGAAAACTTGATTTGCGGTCTTTTTTGTAGAGGTCGTAATCAATTATATGAACTCCTAAAATTTGATCAAAACTTTTTTTCGGTCATTTTTGAAGGGGTTTCAGCGAGTGGGTCTAAATGGGACTTAAAATGGACTCGTTGTACTTTTAATTATGTTAAAAGAACATAAATCGAATTTTTGCAATAAAATAGTGTTGAAAACCTAGTAATCAATGATATGAACTCCTATGTTTTGGTTAAAACTTGTTTTGCGGTTCTTTTTGTAGAGCTTTCGGACGAGAGGGTCTAAATGGGCCGTAAAATGGACCCGTAGGACTTTAAACTAAGTAAAAAGTACAGAAATTAAGTTTTTGCAATATAATCCTGTTGAAAAGATCGTAATCAATGATACGAAGTCCTAAAATTTGATTAAAACTTGTTTTTCGGTCCTTATTGTAGAGGTTTCGGACGAGCGGGTCTAAATGGGCCGTAAAATGCACCCGTTGAATTTTTAACTGAGTAAAAAATACAAAAATTAAGTTTTTGCAATATAATCTCGTTGAAAAGCTCGTAATCAATTATATGAAGTCCTGAAATTCGATTAAAACTTGTTTTCGGTCATTTTTGAAGAGGTTTCGGGCGAGCGGGTCTAAATAAGCCTTAAAATGGACCTCTTGGACTTTTAACTGTGAAAAGAACATAAATTGAATTTTTGCAATACAATAGTGTTGAAAAGCTCGTAATCAATGATATGAACTCCTAAGTTTTGATTAAAACTTTATTTTCGGTCCTTTTTGTAGAGGTTTCGGGTGAGCGTATCTAAATGGGCCTTAAAATGGACCCGTTGAACTTTTAACTGAGTAAAAAGAACAGAAATTCAATTTTTGCAAAACAATAGTGTTGAAAAGCTCGTTATTAACGATATCAACGCTTAAGTTTTGAATAAAACTTGTTTTGCGGTCCTTTTTGTAGAGGTTTCGGATGAGCGGGTCTAAATGGGCCGTAAAATGGACCCGTTGGACTTTAACATAGTAAAAAGTACATAAATTGAGTTTTTGCAAGATAATCGTGTTGAAAAGATCGTAATCAATGATATGAAGTCCTAAAATTTGTTGAAACTTGTTTTTCGGTCCTTTTTGTAAAGGTTTCGGGCTAGCGGAACAAAGTGGGCCTTAAAATGGACCCGTTGGACTTTTAACTGAGTAAGAAATACATAAATTGAATTTTTGTAATATAATCTTGTTGAAAAGCTCGTAATCAACGATATGAACGCTTAAGTTTTGATTAAAACTTGTTTTGCGGTCCTTTTTGTAGAGGTTTCGGACGAGCGGGTCTAAATGGGTCATAAAATGGACTCGTTGGACTTTTAGCTGAGTAAAAAATACATAAATTGAGTTTTTGCAATATAATCGTGTTGAAAAGATCGTAATCAATGATATGAAGTCTTAAAATTTGATTAAACTTGTTTTTCGGTCCTTTTTGTAGAGGTTTCGGGCGAGCGGGTTTAAATGCGCTGTAAAATGGACCCGTTGGACTTTTAACTGAGTAAAAAATACAGAAAATGAGTTTTGGAATTTAATCTTGTTGAAAAGCTCGTAATCAATTATATGAACTCCTAAAATTTGATCAAAACTTGTTTTTCGGTCCTTTTTGTAGAGTTTTCGAGTGAGCGGGTCTAAATGGGCCTTAAAATGGACCCGTTGGACTTTTAACTGTGTAAAAAGAACATAAATTGAATTTTTGCAATACAATAGTGTTGAAAAGCTCGTAATCAATGATATGAACTCTTAAGTTTTAATTAAAACTTGATTTGCGGTCTTTTTCCAGAGGTTTCGGGCGAGCGTGTCTAAACGGGCCTTAAAATGGACCCGTTGGACTTTAAATTAAGTAAAAAGTCTAAAAATTGAGTCTTTGCAATATAATCGTGTTGAGAAGCTCGTAATCAACGATATGAACTCTTTTGTTTTGATTAAAACTTGTTTTGCGGTCCTTTTTGTAGAGGTTTCGGACGAGCGGGTCTAAATGGGCCGACAAACGGATCCGTTGGACTTTAACTTAGTAAAAAGTACATAAATTGAGTTTTTGCAATATAATCATGTTGAAAAGATCGTAATCAATGATATGAAGTCCTAAAATTTGATTAAACGTGTTTTTCGGTCCTTTTTGTAGAGGTTTCGAGCGAGCGAGTCTATATGGGTCGTAAAATGGACCCGTTGGACTTTTAACTAAGTAAAAAATACAAAAATTGAGTTTTTGCAATATAATCTTGTTGAAAAGCTCGTAACCAATTATATGAACTCCTAAAATTTGATTAAAACTTGTTTTTCTGTCATTTTTGAAGAGGTTTTGGACAAGCGGGTCTAAATGGGTCTTAAAATGGACCCGTTGGACTTTTAACAATGTTAAAAGAACAGAAATTGAATTTTTGCAATACAATAGTGTTGAAAAGCTCGTAATCAATGATATGAACTCCTAAGTTTTGATTAAAACTTTATTTGCGGTCCTTTTTGTAGATGTTTCAGACGAGCGAGTCTAAATGGGCCGCAAAATGGACCCGTTAGACTTTTAATTGAGTAAAAAATACATAAATTGGGTTTTTGCAATATAATCTTGTTGCCAAGCTCGTAATCAATTATATGTATTCCTAAAATTTGATCAAAACTTGTTTTTCGGTTCTTTTTGTAGAGGTTTCGGGCGAACGGGTCTAAATGGGCCTAAAATGGACCTGTTGGACTTTTAACTGAGTAAAAAGAACAAAAATTGAATTTTTGCAATACAATAGTGTTGATAAGCTCGTAATCAATGATATGAACTCTTAAGTTTTGATTAAAATTTGATTTGCGGTCTTTTTTTAGAGGTTTCGGGCGAGCGTGTCTAAATGGGCCTTAAAATGGACCCGTTGAACTTTTAACAGAGTAAAAAGAACATAAATTGAATTTTTGCAAAACAATTGTGTTGAAAAGCTCCTAATCAACGATATGAACGCTTAAGTTTTGATTAAAACTTGTTTTGCGGTCATTTTGTAGAGGTTTCAGACGAGCGAGTCTAAATGGGCCGTAAAATGGACCCGTTGGACTTTAACAGAGTAAAAAATACAGAAATTGAGTTTTTGCAAGATAATCGTGTTGAAAAGATCGTAATCAATGATATGAAGTCCTAAAATTTGTTGAAACTTGTTTTTCGGTCCTTTTTGTAGAGGTTTCGGGCTAGCGGAACAAAGTGGGCCTTAAAATGGACCCGTTGGACTTTTAACTGAGTAAGAAATACATTAATTGAATTTTTGCAATATAATCTTGTTGCAAAGCTCGTAATCAATAATATGAACTCCTGAAATTTGATATAAACTTGTTTTTTGGTCATTTTTGAAGGGGTTTCGGGCGAGCGGGTCTAAATGGGCCCTAAAATGGACCAGTTGGACTTTTAACTGAGTAAAAAAAACAGAAATTGTGTTTTTGAAAAATAATCTTGTTGAAAAGCTCGTAATCAATTATATGAACTCCTAAAATTGGTTTAAAACTTGTTTTTCGGTCCTTTTTGTAGAGGTTTCGGGCGAGCGGGTCTAAATGAGCCTTAAAATGGACCCATTGGACTTTTAACTGAGTAAAAAGAACAAAAATCGAATTTTTTGCAATACAATAGTGTTGAAAATCTCGTAATCAATGATATGAACTCCTAATTTTTTATTAAAACTTGATTTGCGGTCTTTTTTGTAGAGGTCGTAATCAATTATAAGAACTAATAAAATTTGATCAAAACTTTTTTTCGGTCATTTTTGTAGAGGTTTCGGCGTGCGGGTCTAAATGGGTCTTAAAATGGACCCGTTGGACTTTTAACTGTGTTAAAAGAACCTAAATCGAATTTTTGCAATACAATGGTGTTGAAAACCTCATAATCAATGATATGAACTCCTATGTTTTGATTAAAGCTTGTTTTGCGGTCCTTTTTGTAGAGGTTTCAGACGAGGGGGTCTAAATGGGCCGTAAAATGGACCCGTTGGACTTTAAACTAAGTAAAAAGTACAGAAATTGAGTCTTTGCAATATAATCGTGTTGAAAATTTCGTAATCAATTATATGAAGTCCTAAAATTGGATTAAAACTTGTTTTTCTATCCTTTTAGTAGAGGTTTCGGGCAAGCAGGTCTAAATGGGCCGTAAATGGACCCGTTGGACTTTTAACTCTGTAAAAAATACAGAAATTGAGTTTTTGCAATATAATCTTGATGAAAAGCTCGTAATCAATTATATGAACTCCTAAAATTTGATTAAAACTTGATTTGCGGTCTTATTTGTAGAGGGTACGGATGAAAAGCTCTAAATGGGCCGAAAATGGACCCGTCGGACTTTAAACTAAGTAGAAAGTACAAAAATTGAGTCTTTAAAATATAATCGTGTTGAAAATTTCGTAATCAATGATATGAAGTCCTAAAATTTGATTAAAACTTGTTGTTCGATCCTTTTAGTTGAGGTTTCGGGCGAGCGGGTCTAAATGGGCAGTAAAATGGACCCGTTGGACTTTTAACTAAGTAAAAAATACAAAAATTGAGTTTTTGCAATATAATCTTGTTGAAAAGCTCGTAATCAATTATATGAACTCCTAAAATTTGATTAAAACTTGTTTTTCGGTCATTTTTGAAGAGGTTTCGGGCGAGCGGGTCTAAATGGGCCTTAAAATGGATCCGTTGGACTTTTAACTGTGTTAAAAGAACAAAAATCGAATTTTTGCAAAACAACAGTGTTGAAAAGCTCGTAATCAATGATATGAACTCCTAAGTTTTGATTAAAACTTTATTTGCGGTCCTTTTGTAGATGTTTCGGACGAGCGGGTTTTTGCAATATAATTCTGTTGAAAAGATCGTAATCAATGATATGAAGTCCTAAAATTTGATTAAAACATGTTTTTCGGTCCTTTTTGTAGAGGTTTCAGGCGAGCGGGTCTAAATAAGCCTTAAAATGGACCCGTTGGACTTTTAAATGAGTAAGAAATACAGAAATTGAATTTTTGCAATATAATATTGTTGAAAAGGTCGTAATAAATTATATGAACTCCTAAAATTTGATTAAAACTTGTTTTTCGGTCATTTTTGAAGAGGTTTCGGGCGAGCGAATCTAAATGGGCCCTAAAATGGACCCGTTGGACTTTTAACTGAGTAAAAAATACAGAAATTGAGTTTTTGCAATATAATGTTGTTGAAAAGCTTGTAATCAATTATATGAACACCTAAAATTGGATCAAAACTTGTTTTTCGGTCCTTTTTGTAGAGGTTTCAGGCGAGCGGGTCTAAATGGGCCTTAAAATAGACTCGTTGAACTTTCAACTGGGTAAAAAGAATAGAAATTGAATTTTTGCAATACAATAGTGTTGAAAAGCTCGTAATCAACGATATGAACTCTTAAGTTCTGATTAAAACTTGTTTTGCGGTCCTTTTTGTAGAGGTTTCGAACAAGCGGGTCTAAATGGGCCGTAAAATGGACCCGTTAGACTTTTAACTGAGTAAAAAAAATACAAAAAATGAGTTTTTGCAATATAATCGTGTTGAAAAGAACGTAATTAATGATAAGAAGTCCTAAAATTTGATTAAACTTGTTTTTCGGTCCTTTTTGTAGAGGTTTCAGGCGAGCGGGTCTAAATGGGCCGTAAAATGGACCCGTTGGACTTTTAACTGAGTAAAAATACAGAAATTGAGTTTTTGCAATATAATCTTGTTGAAAAGCTCGTAATCAATTATATGAACTCCTAAAATTTGATCAAAACTTGATTTGCGGTTTTTTTTTGTAGAGGGTACGGACGAGAAGTTCTAAATGGGCCGTAAAATGGACCCGTTGGACTTTAAACTAAGTAAAAAGTTCAAAAATTGAGTCTTTGCAATATAATCGTGTTGAAAATTTCGTAATCAATGATATGAAGTCCTAAAATTTGATTAAAACTTGTTTTTCGATCCTTTTAGTAGAGGTTTCGGGCAAGCGGGTCTAAATGGGCCGTAAAATGGACCCGTTGGACTTTTAACTTAGTAAAAAATACAGAAATTGAGTTTTTGCAATATAATCTTGATGAAAAGCTCGTAAATATGAACTCCTAAAATTTTATTAAAACTTGATTTGCGTTCTTTTTTGTAGAGGGTACGGACGAAAAGTTCTGAATGGGCCGTAAAATGGACTCGTTGGACTTTAAACTAAGTAAAAAGTACAAAAATTGAGTCTTTGCAATATAATCGTTTTGAAAATTTTGTAATCAATTATATGAAGTCCTAAAAATTGATTAAAACTTGTTTTTCGATCTTTTAGTAGAGGTTTCGGGCGAGCGGGTCTAAATGGGCCGTAAAATGGACCCGTTGTACTTTTAACTAAGTAAAAAATACAAAAAATGAGTTTTTGCAATATAATCTTGTTGAAAAGCTTGTAATCAATTATAAGAACTCCTAAAATTTGATTAAAAGTTGTTATTCGGTCATTTTTGAAGAGGTTTCGGGCGAGCGAGTCTAAATGGGCCTTAAAATGGACCCGTTGGACTTTTAACTGAGTAAAAAGAACATAAATTGAATTTTTTCAATACAATGGTGTTGAAAAGCTCGTAATCAATGATATGAACTCTTAAGTTTTGATTAAAACTTGATTTGCGGTCTTTTTTGTAGAGGTTTCGGACGAGAAGGTCTAAATGGGCCGTAAAATGGACCCGTTGGACTTTAAATTAAGTAAAAATTACAAAAATTTTGTCTTTGCAATATAATCTTGTTGAAAAGCCCGTAATCAATTCTTTGAACTCCTAAAATTTGTTTTTCGATCCTTTTAGTAGAGGTTACGGGGAGCGGGTCTAAATGGGCCGTAAAATGGACCCGTTGGACTTTTAACTGTGTTAAAAGAACATAAATCGACTTTTAACTGTTTTTCGATCCTTTTAGTAGAGGTTCCTAGTCAATTATATGAACTCCTAAGTTTTGATTAAAATTTTATTCGTTGTAACACACCTAATTTGGGACTAGATGTTTTAAAGTCCGAATCGGACCGGTCAGAAAGCAGTTCGAATCTTAAAGTGAGCTTTAGGGAACACCTAGTTCGGGATGTTTTAAAAATATAGAAAAATATCTAAAAATCCTCATTTAATATATGAAAGATTGTGGTGAAATCAATTTTACAAAATAGGGTTTGGAAATACTACATTTCGGTGTAGTGACCAAATCGCAGTTTTTGCAAAAGTTAAATAGTGACTGTTTTGTGAAGGATTGAAACTTTGAATCTTTAAGGAGCTAATTTTACCAAAATGTTTTCATCAGATTTTTCCTTATTTTGGGTGATTTTATTAATGTTTTAATTAAAGAAAATGAAGGTTTATTAATTTAGAAACTACCTTTGACTATTCATAACTACTTTTCTCAAATTTTCCCACATTTCATTTTCTCTCGAATTCTTTTCATCCAAACACATTCTCTCCAGCAATTATACTTTGATTTTCACTTCATTTGATGAGATTTCAATCATCCTTTGATTCGTAATCAATTCCTCTTGATTTCTACATTGAATTTTCAAGAAAACTTGCCCAAATCAAGGAGAAATCATCCATTAGAGGTAAGCTCCGTCCTTCTCATCTAATGATCAGTTCTTTACTGAAATTCCCAAGTTATCAATCCTTTGTTAATGGTTTTTGAGCGGTTTTAATGTTAGAAACAAGAAATTATCTTAAAACTCAAGATTTTGGAAGAGATCTTGAAGATTTTCGTGGTGAATGATTGGGCTCTATTTTGAGGTGGTTTTCTAATGTATTTTGGATGTTAATTGATGTTACAAATGAGGTTTTATCAATCAAATCCCGAATAGGTTTGTTTTCCTAAGTTTTGCTTGCTAGAATGATGGTTTTTGGGGTGATTTTGGTGTTCTGTCATAGCTAGAGGTATAAGGACGAGTTTGTGGTGGTTTTTGATGTTAATTGATGTTTAGAAATGATTAGAAGTGATGGATCTTAGCTGGGCTTTGTTTTGGAAGAGTTTGGAGATGTTTTCAGTTGTGTTTGGTGGCCGAAATGTGGTGTTTGAGTAGATCAACGAGTTTAGGTGTGTGGCTAGTGATTTTCAATGCATGATGATGCACTAATCCTCTGATCCTATGTGTTAAAAATAGGGGAGACATCTTCGGACGCCTTTGGTGTTGACTCGGAAGCCTATATAGCGTTTCGACGAGCAAGCGAAACGTAATCGGTGAGTGCGTATAGTTTTAGAAACCCTTGAGGGACAAAGAATCAAGGTTTGGGGATTTAGGAAAGGTTTGAAACACCTTCCTAAGTCCGGAAGTAAGTATCGGCTAGATTGCTCTCTTAAATGTGGTGATGGCCCCTAAAATGCTTTTACATGCTCATGGTTTGAGATAGATAAATTCCTACTGTTTTTATGCATGTTTTATAGCATGAGATGATGCTTGAAATGATTTCATGAAGTAACATGTTGCATGGTTGAGATTTGAGCTTTTGTTTAAAGCATGGCAAATGTTATGGTTTTGAAATGAGATGAGAATGTTTTGAGAATTGTTGCATGAAAAACAGTAGGTGAGATGATGTTTTGATATAATATATTGGCATAGATTTTGAGATACTTACCGGATATAATTGATCGATCAATAGGATGAGAGTGCACTATAAACTAAAAATTTGTACGTGTTGTTTGGTTAATCCAAAGGGAGAGAACCGATGATGGGCATTCCATTGGGTAGGACTTGGTGAAATACCCAAGCTTTGTGGCGATGGGAGATTCCGCCATGTGAGTACGGTGATGTGAGATTCCACCAGAAATTATGTTACTAAACTAGTGAGTACGATGATGGTAGATGCCACCGGAAGTGTCTAGTGAGTTGTCTGCATATCCGAGTAATAGTGAGATGTGAAATGCCAATATAAAATATGAAATGGTTTTTGATTCACATGTACCTTTGATGAAATGATTTATGCTATGAGAAATGCATATGAGAAATGTATATGAAATGCTTTGGTATTACAAGCATGATTATGGTTTTGCCATGAGTTTTGTATTGGTTTAAATGCATGAGATAGAATGAAGGTACATGTGTTTTCAATGAGAAGTTGCTTTGAATGGTTTTCAAGCATGAGATAGAATGAGCATGTTGTTAAAAAGCTTTTGAGAAAGTGTTTTCAAGAAATGCATTATTGAGTTGGTTTTCTTTAGAGCATGCCTCACTAAGCATTTGTGCTTACACTCTCTTTTACCAATAATGCAGATAATTGAGTTGTTTCCGGGCATCAGGGAGGATAAGAACATCCAAGGAAGTACAAGCTCATGTATGGTGAAGTTTTCATACACTTTAGTTTTGATATAATGACAATGGGAAACAAAGGTTGTATTTGGGAGATATGCTTGAACTCCCTAAGTTTGTGGCATGTTTATGTTGGTATTTTTGGGTTGTAAGTGGCCTTAAATGTTTTGTTTGAGGTTGGATTGCTTATATTGGTTTTGAGATTATGGAGCATGCCTTTAGACTATGTGATTTTGTGCTTGATGCCATGCTTGTGCTAGAGAGTCCTAAATATGTTCTTTAATTGTGAAATGGTTTGCTGGTATGATTTGGGAATCTTTGAGGCATGTTCGAATGGTTTAAAGGGTGAAAAACCAGCTATATCTGCTGTTTCTGGGCAAGGTGTATCGAAACATCCTCAAGTGTTTCGAAACGGGGGCCTGTAATGGTCTTAGTGTTTCGAAACGGTTGAGGTTGTTTCGAAACAGTTTGGCTACTGTAGTGCCCTGTTTCGGTACTGGTCTCGGAACATACCCGCATACCGAAACGATCAACACCGTTTTGATACGTGCGTTTCGGTACGGTGGGTAGGCGTTCTGATACGGTTGACCGTTGGATGCTGATTTGAATTGCTTTGAGTTTCCATGCTTTACATTTTAGTCCTAAATGTTGTGAATGCAATTGCTTGAGCTTGGAATGTCTATTTAAGCTGAAACTTAACAGAGAAGCATGTACCATGATTAATTTCATATTGGTGATCCTAAACTCAGTGAAGTCTCTCTAATTAACAAAAATTACATTTTGGTCCCTAAACGCTTAAATTAAGCAATTGAGTCCCTAAATGATATCCGATCGATGTTCCTTTCTCATTCATGATTCTTGAGTACTCACCTAGGCTTAATATGCATCTAGACAAGATTAAAATAATAAAAAAGGTCGTTAATCAAGGTTGACTTTTGGGTTGACTTTGGTTTTCCCCGTGTAACTTCGTAGTTTGGGTCAAATATCTAGGTCGTGCTAAGGGGGTTACATTTGTTGGTATTAGAGCTAGGTTATCGAATAATTGGGGTTTGGTATGTGGTTGTTGTATGTGTTTATGCATGATTGTGTCTTTTTAGTGAAAGTTTGATGTATGAACAGTGATGTGTGATTAAGTTGAGATGATTTTGTGATGCTATGCTATGTTTGGAGTGTGGTTGGGGATCCCATTGCCATATCAAAACTAATGAGAAGAATTGTTTTCGAAAATGAGCTTGAGTACTTGGATTACTTACCTTATTATGCCTAATTGTGTTTATTGCATTTTTGTGAGTGCATTGTTTTTATAATGGGGCCACGTAGAGAGCTGGGAATCAATACTAGATCGATGGCTAATAATGAGAATGTGGAGAATGTTGAGGATTTACCTCCTCCTCCCCTGGTGGACCACCCGGTGGTGGTGGAGCTGGGGCTGGTAATGCTGGTGTTCGTGCTGGGGTTGTTGGACCCGAGGGTGTGCAGGGGCAAGCTGCTCCTGACATGACCATGTTGATACAGGCTATTGCTGAAGCATTCCAGGCAGTAGTAGCTGGAGCTCAAAGAGCTGCACCTCAGGATGGTGCTAATGTGAGATTTCCTTTGGAGCGTCTCCGCAGTCTATGAGGGACTGATTTCAGAGGCTTGTCTCCTGAAGGATCCGAGTCTTGGTTGGAGAGCACCAAGATGATCCTGGGTCAGTTAAACTGCAACAATGTGCAGAAGCTGGGTTGTATTGTGTCACTACTGCATGGTGATGCTTATACGTGGTGGACGACCACTATCTCCAGGATGGAGGATGAAGAGGTGACGTGGACGTTCTTCTTGAATGTGTTCAAGCGGAAGTATGTGGGAGTGTGTTACCTCGATGAAAAGAAGAGAGATTTTATGTCTCTTATGCAAGGGAACATGTCTGTAGCTGAATATGAGATTCAATTTGTTCGCCTTAGCCAGTATGCACCTAAGCTAATCACTAATGAGCGAGAGAGGTGCGAACGATTCCGTTACGGGGTGGTAGCGGATGTCAATACCTATATGCTTGCAGCTGATTACACGAATTTCGATGTCTTGGTCACAAGAGCTAAGGACATTGAATCGAATCTCGGTTTGGCAAGTCGAGCTGGTGACTCTAGCTCGGGAAAGCAAGCTGCAGAACGCGATTATGGTAGAGATTGCAACAAGAGACATAAGGATAGGAAGCTGCACTATGATGCTAGACGTGGGGGTGGTAACCTTGGTAGAGGTCAACAAGGACCTAATGCTTTCCTAAGGACTCCTGAGTGTAATTGTTGTGGTAGAAGACACGGTGGTGAGTGTTAGGGTAACCTTGGGACATGCTGGAATTGTGGGAACCGAGGGCATTTGAAGAATGATTGTCCTCAGCCGCTGAGAGAGGGATAGGCTCCGATGAGAGCTGCTGAGCCACAGAGAGGTCGTGGGTGCGGCTGTGGTAATTTTCAACGTAGGGATGATGGTGGAAGGAACGTAGCACATGTTGTGGCTGTCCAGCCTGAGGGTGGTGGTCAAGCTCGAGTGTATGCCCATCGTGAGGGAAGGAATGATACGGATGTGATCGCATGTACCTTTACTTTGCAATCTTTGTCATTACTTTCTTTGATTGATTCTGGATCTACACACTCGTACATATTGCGTGAACATGCTCAAATGCTTGGTTTACCTGTTAAGTCTTTGGATGTTGGTATGCGTGTGACTAGTTCCTTTGGTGAGACGGTTGTAACAAGAAAGTTGTATAGGAGATGTCCCTTGAAGGTGCAAAATCATGTTTTTCTTGTTGATCTCATGGAATTGCCATTATATGGTTTTGTTGTAATCCTTGGCATGGATTGGCTTGTTGAGCATAGAGCCGTAGTGGATTTCGAAAGCAAGCGAGTTTCGTTGAAACTTGCGGATGATTATGAGGTGGTGGTGGTGGGTGAGAATGTGAAGTTTCTTGCCAATGTGGTGTCTACATTGGAAGCGAGCCGGATGTTGCGGCAAGGTTTCGAGGCTTATATAGCCTTTGTTATGAACCCTAGTTCGAAAGAGGTGCACGTTCGGGATATAAGAACCGTGTGTGAATTTCCTAGAGTATTTCTGGAGGAATTACCTGGTTTGCCGCCTAGTCGGGAGGTTGAGTTTGGGATTGAGCTGTATGAGAACACAACTCCAGTGTCCATTGCTCCCTATCGTATGGCACCCAAAGAGTTGAAGGAGTTGAAGACGCAACTTCAGGAGTTGCTTGACCGTGGCTTCATTTGGCCTAGTGTGTCGCCTTGGGGTGCACCGGTCTTGTTTGTGAAAAAAAGATGGCACGATGAGAATGTGCATCTATTCTCGTCAGCTGAACAAGTTGACCGTTAAGAACAAGTATCCTTTGTCGAGGATTGATGATCTTTTTGATCAGTTTTGGGGAGCGTCTGTGTTTTCAAAGATTGATTTGAGGTCAGGGTACTATCAGCTAAAGGTGAAGGATGTAGATGTGCCGAAAACAACCTTTAGAACGAGGTATGGGCATTATGAGTTCCTTGTGATGCCTTTCATTTTGACGAATGCTCCTACTGCTTTCATGGACATGATGAATAGGGTGTTCCATGAATACTTGGACAAGTTCGTTGTGGTGTTCATCGACGATATCCTTGTGTACTCTCGTATTAAGGAGGAGCATGAGGGTCATCTAAGGATTGTTTTGCAAGCGCTGTTGGAAAATCAGCTTTATGCTAAGCTGAGCAAGTGTGAGTTTTGGCTAAAGGAAGATGTTTTCCTTGGTCATGTGGTTTCGGCAGAAGGGATTCGAGTTGATCCCCAGAAGGTTGAGGCGGTGATGAATTGGAAGCCTCCTAAGTCTGTTCATGAAGTCCGTAGTTTCCTTGGGTTGGCAGGATACTATCGGAGGTTCGTGGATGGATTTTCTAATATTGCTGCCCCTTTAACGAAGTTATTGCAAAAAGATGTTAAGTATGAGTGGACGGAAGCAAGACATCAAGCTTTTGAGAAGCTTAAAGCATCTTTGACGCAAGCTCCTATCTTGGTTCAACCTGAATCAGGGAAAGAGTTTGTGGTGTATAGTGACACATCCTATGTTGGTTTGGGGTGTGTGTTAATGCAAGAGGGTAAGGTGGTGGCTTATGCATCGCGTCAGTTGAAAGTGCATGATCACAATTATCCTACGCATGATATTGAGTTAGCCGCGGTGGTTTTTGCTCTGAAGATCTGGAGACATTATCTTTATGGTGAGAAGTGTACCGTGCACACGGATCACAAGAGTTTGAAGTATTTGATGTCTCAGAAAGAGTTGAATCTTAGGCAACGGTGATGGGTGGAGTTGCTTAAGGATTACGATCTAACGATCGAGTATCACCCGGGAAAGGCTAATGTTGTGGCCGATGCTCTGAGCAGGAAAGTGGCGGTGGAGTTAAGGGTGATGTTTGCTAGCTTGAGCATATCGTGAGATGGTGGTCTTGTTGTTGAGTTGCAAGTGATACAATCTCTTGTTCAGTTGATAAAGGATAATCAGTTGTTGGATGATTCTTTGGTGCCACATGTTCAGGATATTGCTGAGGATAGACCATTGGATTTCTGTTTTAATGATGATGGTGTTTTATATTTTGGAAGTCGGATAGTGGTGTCGAATGATGTGGAGTTGAGGCGTACTATTCTGACCAAAGCTCATAGTAGTCCATTTGCTATGCACCCTGGTAGTACAAAGATGTACCGTGATCTGAAGGATGAGTACTATTGGGTGGGGTTGAAGAAAGATGTTGCTGAGTATGTGAGCAAGTGCATGGTTGGTCAGCGGGTTAAGGCTGGGCATCAGTTTCCTTCGGGGTTGTTGCAACCGTTGAGGATCCCTGAATGGAAATGGGAGAGGATAACCATGGACTTTGTGTCTGGTTTGCTTTTATCTCCATCGAAGAAGAATTCTGTTTGGGTGATTGCGGATCGCCTTACAAAGTGTGCGCATTTCTTACCTGTGCATACTACATATACCTTGGATAAGCTTGCAGAGCTGTACATTGCTGAGATTGTACGTCTGCATGGTGTACCAAAATCTATTGTGTCAGATAGAGATCCGAGGTTCACTGTAAGATTTTGGGAGTGATTGCATCAAGCGTTGGGTACGCGACTGAATTTCAGTACTTCTTATCATCCGCGGACGGATGAATAGTTAGAGCGTGTTATCCAAGTGCTTGAGGATATGTTGAGGTGCTGTGCGATTGAGTTTTAAGGCTCTTGGGAGAAGCACTTGCCTTTGGTGGAGTTTGCTTATAATAATAGCTATTAGGCGAGTATTCAAATGGCACCTTATGAGGCTTTGTATGGGAGGAAGTGCAGAACTCCTCTTTGTTGGGCTGAAACGGGAAAAAAGTTGGTCTCGATGCCGGCTTTGTTGAAAGGAACCACCGAGAAGGTGAAGCTCATTTGTGAGCGGTTTAAGGCAGCATTGGATCGGCAAAAGTCTTACGCGGATTTGAAGCGTAAGGAGATAGCATTTGCGGTGGGTGACCGTGTGTTCTTGAAAGTTTCACCTTGGAAGAAGGTGATGAGATTTGGCCGGAAGGGCAAGCTGAGCCCGAGATACATTGGACCATACGAGGTGATAGAACGTGTGGGTCCTGTTGCTTACAAGCTGAGACTAGCACAAGAGCTAGAAAAGATACATAATGTGTTTCATGTATCCATGCTTTGGAGATATAGATCGGATCCTTCGAATGTTATGCATGTGGAGGAAGTTGAGTTGAATCTAGATTTGACATATGATGAAGAACCAACTAAGATTTTGGATTCGGACAGTAAGGTTCTCCGTGGTAAAACCATTGAGCTGGTTAAGGTGTTGTGGAGGCATCGTGGTGTTGATGAAGCCACGTGGGAAAGAAATGAGGATATGAAGAAGTAGTTTCCTTACCTTTTACCTCCAGGTAAATTTCAAGGACTAAATTTCTTCATAGGGGGAGAGTTGTAACACCCCAAATTTGGGCCTAGATGTTTTAGAATCCGAATCGGACCGGTCAGAAAACAGTTCGAATCTTAAAGTGCGCTTTAGGGAACACCTAATTCGGGATGCTTTAAAAATATAGAAAAATATCTAAAAATCCTCATTTAATCTATGAAAGATTATGGTGAAATCAATTTTACAAAATAGGGTTTGGAAATACTACATTTCGGTGTAGTGACCAAATCGCAGTTTTTACAAAAGTTAAATAGTGACTGTTTTGTAAAGGATTGAAACTTTGAATCTTTAAGGAGCTAATTTTACCAAAATGTTTTCATCAGATTTTTCCTTAATTTGGGTGATTTTATTAATGTTTTAATTAAAGGAAATGAAGGTTAATTAATTTAGAAACTACCTTTGACTATTCATAACTACTTTTCTCAAATTTTCCCTCATTTCATTTTCTCTCAAATTCTTTTCAGCCAAACACATTCTCTCCAGCAATTATACTTTGATTTTCACTTCATTTGATGAGATTTCAATCTTCCTTTGATTCTTAATCAATTCCTCATCAAATCCTCTTGATTTCTACATTGAATTTTCAAGAAAACTTGCCCAAATCAAGGAGAAATCATCCATTAGAGGTAAGCTTCTTCCTTCTCATCTAATGATCAGTTCTTTACTGAAATTCCCAAGTTATCAATCCTTTGTTAATGGTTTTTGAGCGGTTTTAATGTTAGAAACAAGAAATTGTCTTAAAACTCAAGATTTTGGAAGAGATCTTGAAGATTTTCGTGGTGAATGATAGGGCTCTGTTTTGAGGTGGTTTTCTAATGTATTTTGGATGTTAATTGATGTTACAAATGAGGTTTTATCAATCAAATCCCGAATAGGTTTTTTTTCCTAAGTTTTGCTTGCTAGAATGATGGTTTTTGGGGTGATTTTGGTGTTCTGTCATAGCTGGAGGTATAAGGACAATTTTGTGGTGGTTTTTGATGTTAATTGATGTTTAGAAATGATTAGAAGTGATGGATCTTAGCTGGGCTTTGTTTTGGAAGAGTTTGGAGATGTTTTCAGTTGTGTTTGGTGGCCGAAATGTGGTGTTTGAGTAGATCAACGAGTTTAGGTGTGTGGCTAGTGATTTCAATGCATGATGATGCACTAATCCTCTGCTCCTATGTGTTAAAAATAGGGGAGACATCTTCGGACGCCTTTGGTGTTGACCCGGAAGCCTAGATAGCGTTTCGACGAGCAAGCGAAACGTAATCGGTGAGTGCGTATAGTTTTAGAAACCCTTGAGGGACAAAGAATCAAGGTTTGGGGATTTAGGAAAGGTTTGAAACACCTTCCTAAGTCCGGAAGTAAGTATCGGCTAGATTGCTCTCTTAAATGTGGTGATGGCCCCTAAAATGCTTTTACATGCTCATGGTTTGAGATAGATAATTTCCTACTGTTTTTATGCATGTTTTATAGCATGAGATGATGCTTGAAATGATTTCATGAAGTAACATGTTGCATGGTTGAGATTTGAGCTTTTGTTTAAAGCATGGCAAATGTTATGGTTTTGAAATGAGATGAGAATGTTTTGAGAATTGTTGCATGAAAAACAGTAGGTGAGATGATGTTTTGATATAATATATTGGCATAGATTTTGAGATACTTACCGGATATAATTGATCGATCAATAGGATGAGAGTGCACTATAAACTAAAAATTTGTACGTGTTGTTTGGTTAATCCAAAGGGAGAGAACCGATGATGGGCATTCCATTGGGTAGGACTTGGTGAAATACCCAAGCTTTGTGGCGATGGGAGATTCCGCCATGTGAGTACGGTGATGTGAGATTCCACCAGAAATTATGTTACTAAACTAGTGAGTACGATGATGGTAGATGCACATGTACCTTTGATGATGATGGTGTTTTCTTTAGAGCATGCCTCACTAAGCATTTGTGCTTACGCTCTCTTTTACCAATAAAGGAGATAATTAAGATGTTTCCGGGCATCAAGGAGGATAAGAACATCCAAGGAAGTACAAGCTCTTGTATGGTGAAGTTTTCATACACTTTAGTTTTGATATAATGGCAATGGGAAACCAAGGTTGTATTTGGGAGATATGTTTGAACTCCCTAAGTTTGTGGCATGTTTATGTTTGTATTTTTGGGTTGTAAGTGGCCTTAAATGTTTTGTTTGAGGTTGGATTGCTTATATTGGTTTTGAGATTAGGGAGCATGCCTTTAGACTATGTGATTTTGTGTTTGATGCCATGCTTGTGCTAGAGAGTCCTAAATATGTTCTTTAATTGTGAAATGGTTTGATGGTATGATTTGGGAATCTTTGAGGCATGTTTGAATGAATTAAAGGGTGAAAAACCAGCTATATCTGTTGTTTCTGGGCAAGGTGTATCGAAACACCCTCAAGTGTTTCGAAACAAGGGCTTGTAATGGTCTTAGTGTTTCGAAACGGTTGAGGCTGTTTCGAAATAGTTTGGCTACTGGAGTGCCCAGTTTCAGTACTGGTCTCGGAACATACCCGCATACCGAAACGGTCAACACCGTTTCGATACGTGCATTTCGGTATGGTGGGTAGGCATTCTGATACGGTTGACCGTTGGATGCTGATTTGAATTGCTTTGAGTTTCCATGCTTTACATTTTAATCTTAAATGTTATGAATGCAATTGCTTGAGCTTGGAATATCTATTTAAGCTGAAACTTGACACAGAAGCATGTAATATGATTAATTTCGTATTGGTGGTCCTAAAATCAGTGAAGTCTCTCTGATTTACAAAAATTACATTTTGGTCCCTAAACACGTAAATTAAGCAATTGAGTCCCTAAATGATATCCGATCGCTGTGCCATTCTCATTCATGATTCGTGAGTACTCATCTAGGCTTAATATGTATCTAAACAAGACTAAAATAAAAAAAAAGTCGTTAATCAAGGTTGACTTTCGGGTTGACTTTGGTTTTCCCTGTGTAATCTTCGTAGTTCGGGTCAAACGTTTAGGTCGGGCTAAGCTTTGGTATTACAAGCATGATTATGGCTTTGCCATGAGTTTTGCATTGGTTTAAATGCATGAAATAGAATGAAGGTACATGTGTTTTCAATGAGAAGTTGCTTTGAATGGTTTTCAAGCATGAGATAGAATGAGCATGATGTTAAAAAGCTTTTGAGAAAGTGTTTTCAAGAAATGCATTATTGAGTTGGTTTTCTTTAGAGCATGCCTCACTAAGCATTTGTGCTTACGCTCTCTTTTACCAATAATGTAGATAATTGAGGTGTTTTCGGGCATCAAGGAGGATAAGAACATCCAATGAAGTACAAGCTCATGTATGGTGAAGTTTTCATACACTTTAGTATTGATATAATGGCAATGGGAAACCAATGTTGTATTTGGGAGATATGTTTGAACTCCGTAAGTTTTTGGCATGTTTATGTTGGTATTTTTGGGTTGTAAGTGGCCTTAAATGTTTGGTTTGAGGTTGGATTGCTTATATTGGTTTTGAGATTAAGGAGCATGCCTTTAGACTATGTGATTTTGTGTTTGATTCCATGCTTGTGCTAGAGATTCCTAAATATGTTCTTTAATTGTGAAATTGTTTGCTGGTATGATTTAGGAATCTTTGAGGCATGTTCGAATGGGTTAAAGGTTGAAAAACCAGCTATATCTGCTGTTTCTGGGCAAGGTGCATCGAAACACCCTCAAGTGTTTCGAAACGAGTGCCTGTAATGGTCTTAGTGTTTCGAAACGAGTTGAGGTTGTTTTGAAACAGTTTGGCTACTAGAGTGCCCTGTTTCGGTACTAGTCTCGGAACATACCCGCGTACCAAAACGGTGAACACCGTTTCGATACATGTGTTTCGGTATGGTGGGTAGGCGTTCCGATACAATTGACCGTTGGATGCTGATTTGAATTGCTTTGAGTTTCCATGCTTTACATTTTAGTCCTAAATGTTGTGAATGCAATTGCTTAAGCTTGGAATGTCTATTTTAGCTGAAACTTAACATAGAAGCATGTAACATGATTAATTTCATATTGGTGATCCTAAAAACAGTGAAGTATCTCTAATTTAAAAAAATTACATTTTGGTCCCTAAACGCGTAAATTAAGCAATTGAGTCCCTAAATGATATCCGATCGCTGTGCCTTTCTCATTCATGATTCGTGAGTACTCACCTAGGCTTAATATGTATCTAGACAAGATTAAAATAAATAAAGAATGGTCGTTAATCAAGGTTGACTTTCGGGTTGACTTTGGTTTTCCCCGTGTAATCTTCGTAGTTTGGGTCAAACGTCTAGGCCGGGCAAAGGGGGTTACATTAGCGGTCCTTTTTGTAGATGTTTCGGACGAGCGAGTCTAAATGGGCCGTAAAATGGACCCGTTGGACTTTCAATGAGTAAAAAGAATAAAAATTGAATTTTTGCAATACAATAGTTTTGAAAAGCTCGTAATCAACGATATGAACTCTTAAGTTTTGATTAAAAATTGTTTTGCGGTCCTTTTTGTAGAGGTTTTGGATGAGCGGGTCTAAATGGGCCTTAAAATGGACCCGTTGGACTTTTAACTGAGTAAAAAGAACATAAATTAAGTTTTTGCAATATAATTGTGTTGAAAAGAACGTAATCAATGATATGAAGTCCTAAAATTTGATTAAACTTGTTTTTCGGTCCTTTTTGTAGAGGTTTCGGGCGAGCGGGTCTAAATGGGCCATAAAATGGACCCGTTGGACTTTTAACTGAGTAAAAAATACAAAAATTGAGTTTTTGTAATATGATCTTGTTGAAAAGCTCGTAATCAATTATATGAACTCCTAAAATTTGATCAAAACTTGTTTTTCGGTCCTTTTTGTAGAGGTTTCGAGTGAGCGGGTTTAAATGGGCCTTAAAATGGACCCGTTGGACTTTTAACTGGGTAAAAAGAACAGAAATTGAATTTTTGCAATACAATAGTGTTGAAAAGCTCGTAATCAATGATATGAACTCTTAAGTTTTGATTAAAACTTGATTTGCGGTCTTTTTTGTAGAGGTTTCGGATGATAAGGTCTAAATGGGCCGTAAAATGGACCCCGCTGGACTTTAAACTAAGTAAAAAGTACAAAAATTGAGTATTTGCAATATAATTGTGTTGAAAAGATCGTAATCAATGATATGAAGTCCTAAAATTTGATTAAAACTTGTTTTTTGATCCTTTTTGTAGAGGTTTCGGGCGAGCGGGTCTAAATGGGCCGTAAAATGGACTTGTTGGACTTTTTTTTGAGAGAAAAGGCCTCATTAAAAACCCCTACTAATGTCCCCAGGCTTAGGACCCGGAGAACCCTAAAAAGGGGAAAAGAGTACCTTATATTTTATTAATTCGAGAAATTGTTCAATACAAGATGATTAATACAAGATGGTATGTCAGAGTCAAAAGACAAGGAGGACATAGTCCTGAGGGCATGAGTGGCCAAAGCATGGGCCACAAACTTAGCGTCACGGCTTACATAAGAAACAAAGGCAGAAGAAAAAGAAAGAAGCTCGTCCCGAATTTGAAGAAGCATAGGCCCTAAAGTTGAAAGATCCGGCCCAGAATGGCTGAGCCTATTCGCAAGGGAGGCGCAGTCCGTTTCAAACAATAATCGTTGCCATCCTTGGGCTTGAGCAAAGGTAACACCCACAAGAAGGCCTAGACCTTCGCAAGTAGAAGCATCCAAACAACTTCCCAAGGGGTAAGCAAGGCCCCCAACTACCGCACCCGAAGCATCACGCGCCACAACACCCACAACCGTTGCACGAGTGGTAGGGTCAAAAGCCCCGTCCACATTTATCTTGAGATAATCATGTGGGGGAGGACTCCAACATGGAGGTGAAAACATAGAGGAAATTGGCTGGGAGTGGGGTGAGAGTGTAGCATTACAGTAATCATTATGTAAACTGATCGAGTTGATAGCAGTAAGTCAGGGGGTTGCAAATGATGATTATGAACCCAGTCGTTACGTCTATTCCAGATATTCCAAGTAGTAGTGATAAAAAGACCAAATTGGTCAGCAGATAAGATGTGGGCCGCCTCTTCTAACCAATGGATGGTGGTAACATCCAAACTTTTAGAGATAGCATCAGGGATTCCAGATAGGTTGAGGGCCTCAGAGGCCCCAGAATAGTCGCGAAGCGCATGAAGGGTGGATTTCGAAGAAAAACCACATATAGGACAAGGTTCAGAATTGGGTGAAAAAACTTGCAATCTCGTGCCTACAAGTAGGGCTTCGGAGGCCATACGCCAGCCAAATGTTTTGACCTTGGGAAGAGCCTTAACTTTAGCAAGGACCTTCCAAATACGCGTTGGCCGATTTCGGGGATCCGAAGATCGTTGTAGAAATAGATAACCAGAACGAACCGAGTAAATGCCTGAATCATTAGGAGACCATAAGATAGAATCACGAGTATCATTGATTATAGGAATATTAAGGATAGCATCTGCATCAGCAGAGTTAAAGTAGCGGCGGACCTTTGCAGGGTCCCAAGCAGTCTGGTTCCGGAGCATAAAGTCCCGACAACAGATATGGACTTCATCGGAGACCTCATAATCACCGGAGAGGGTGATAGGAGAGGAACCTCCCCAATTGTCTTTATGGACATGTATGTTACTATTAATACCAGGCCGGTATAGGAAACCACTAAAAAGATGTTGTAAAGCAGTATACAAGCCTTGCCAGGCAAATGATCCCCTAGTTGGTCGGGTAGCATCTAAAATATTGCTAGAAGGGAAATACTTGGATCGGTAAATTTGACCCAATAAAGAGTCAGGTTCACAGATGAGCCGCCAAAGCTGTTTACCAAGGAGAGCAATGTTAAAATCGTTGAGATCTCTGAAGCCCATGCCTCCAGCCGCTTTTGGAAGACAAACATGATTCCAAGGAAGCATATGCCAACCTTTTTTGTTAAACTTACCAGACCTCCAATATTGGCGAATGGTTGTAGTCATAGCGTCCACAATATTTTGCGGCAAAAGATAGCAGGACATGACATATTGAGGCAAGGATTGTAGAACAGCTTTTATGAAAATCTCACGACCGCTAAAAGAAAGGAGTTGTTTGTCCTAGGTAGATAAACGATCATGGACTTTATCACGAACAAATCCTAAGGATTCAGTTTTATTTTTCCCGATGAGTAACGGAACACCTAGATAGACACCAGGATTTGTAACCTCATGAACATGCAAGGAGCTATTGATCACATCTCGTATTGAGCGTGGGGTACGTGGGTTATAGAAAATAGTCGACTTCTCAAAGTTCACGGCTTGCCCTGAAGCAGATGCATAAGTTTGTAAGGCCGTTTTGAGTTGAATTGCTTCCTCAGAATTAGTGTTTAGGAAAACCATGCATGTAACCCCCTTAGCCCGGCCTAGACGGTTGACCCGAACTCCGAAGATTACACGGGGAAAACTAAAGTCAACCCAAAAGTCAACCTTGATTAACGACCCTTTTTTTCCTTTTAATCTTATCTAGATACAAATTAACCCTATGTGAGCACGCATGAAACATACAGGTGAAAAGCACATCGGTCGAACAACATGAGGGACTCAATTGCGCAAAATACAAATATTAGGGACTAAAATGTAAATTCTAGAAATTAGAAGGTCTTAACTGATTTTTAAGTTACCGATATTGAATTAGTCACATTACATGCATCTCTGTCAAATTTCACCTTAATCGGACATCTCAAACTCATATAATTGCAATTACAAATTTCGGGACTAAAACGTAAAGCTTACAAACCTCAAAACCATTCAAATCAGTGCCCAACGGTCACCTGTTTCGAAACGGTGTTGACCGTTCCGAAACACGGTTTCGTTTCGAGTCTTGTTCCGAAACAGGGCCTTCCAGTGGCCAAACCGTTTCGAAACAGTCACCAGCCTTTTCGAAACACCAAGGCCATTTCAGGCCCCCGTTTCGAAACGCCAATGAGTGTATCGATACGGTTTGCCCAGAATTTGCTGGTTTTTCATGCTTAAACCCAATCAAACACATCTTAATGACCCTCTAACCATACCAACAAGTCATCATACATATAAGGTGTTGAGTGGATCGAATGATCGATATGAACCAAGAGGGGGGGTGAATTGGATTTTTAATGGTTTAGGTGGTGGAAATTGCAAATTAAAAAGATGGACAAGGAATTTTAGAGTGGTTCAAGTTCCAAATGAACTCTACATCCACTACCATAGCTTCACTAAGGATTTGCAACAATTCCACTAATTGCTCTTCCCCTTTTCTAGGCTAAGGAGGTAACCCTTACAATTTCGGTTAAATTTTCTACCCAAAATTTAACCCAATCCTCACACAAAGATAACAAAGAGTTTGATGGCTAAGATAGTATCTCTCAATACAAATTGTAGCCCAATTACAAGCACTCAACCAAATTGAAAAAGATAAGAATTAAAATTACAATTGGGGTTTCTAGACAATTTTGGGAATTAAGCACAAATGCTTGGATTTGATGTTTGGATGTTTGTTTTTGGATCAATAGTTTTTGCTGGAGCTTTTAGAGGTCCCTTTTATACCTTCTCATTGATTTCTAACCGTTGTGGTTGTTGCATTCATCAATAGAGCCGTTGGGGTGTTATCTCACCTCCATAAATGCAGTTTGCAACCACCCGTTTCGGAACGCGGGAACCTGTTTTGAAACAGACCAAAATAGAAAGAGCCGTTGGGGTTCATTTAAGAGCCCATTTCGAAACGGATTGAACTCGTTTTGAAACACTTTTGCCACTGTCAAGGGTCGTTTCGAAACAGCTTGAGCCCGTTTCGAAACACCCTAACGGTTTCTAAAAATTTAGTTAAAAACTTTGCAACGGTCATATTTTTTCAAACCAAAATGAAGAACCGTTTCGAAACACTTTAAGTCGTTTCGATACGGGTTCTTATGTTCTAAAGCCGTATCGATACCCGTTTCGGAACAGGGGTTGGCAGTGGTGAAATTGTTTCGAAACGCCTTATGCCGTTTCGAAACAGGGACTTGAAAAACATTGTTTCGGCTTTAAGAACACTTAGAAAATATTTAGAAAGCTTAGTTTTTAACTTCGGCAGATTCTTTAAATTATATGGGGATGTTTGAGGACTTAAAAATTCGTTTTGACATTTTCAATTTAGTCATTAGGTTCTTTAGTTATATCAAAATTAAAATATCGGTTTCACAATCTCCCCCTTTTTGTTATAACAAAACCAAAGTTAGAAATTTTAAGAGTTTTTAAAATTTTGAACATATTCTAACTCCCCCTTAATTTAAGATAGGTTTTTAAAGTTTTTTAAAAATGTTTTAACTTTGAAATTCAAGTTTTAAAACTTAAAATCTCTTTAAACATTTAAAACGAATTTTTGGCTCTTAAATTTCTTCTCCCCCTTTTTGTTAGATAAAAAATAATAAGTAAGGCTCATAGAGAAGAGAAAGGGTTAGTACCAACAAGCATTAAGTAATAAGCAACAATAATATTAATTCATAAAATTAAAATATCCAAAACATAAATCAACATTAAGTTCAAAACATAATCCCAAATAAGATCAAAAGCATAGGTTCCTAAAACATAATGAAACATAAAAATGCAAACTTAAACCTAAAATCCATAGATAATATGATATGATATGAATATCCTAGGCCTCGTCACCACCATCATCATCATCCGAAGTCTCATCATCGCTCTTGACTTGAGAACGACGAAACTTTGTCCATTGGCCATAGAGGGTGGAGAAGGACAAATCCATGTTCGAGTGGGAAGCCTCAAGGGATTGGAGTCGATCCTCTACATTTTGCAAGCGAGTGTTGATGGCACCAAAACCCGAAGCCATGTTAGTGTCCATGGCATTGAACCGCTCGGTAATGAAAGCCGCGAGAGCATCATTGTTTGCAACTGGAGCTTGAGGTTCAACGGGAGGAGGAGGAGGAGGAGGTGCGGCTCTATCAACACGTTCCCAAACATGGTTCACATAGTGAAAACCGGACTTGCGAAGAGAGGACTCACCAATCTTAGACTTGTGGGGTTCCAGAGAGTCGTAGGAGCAATCGAGACCAATCTTGCTAAAGATGTGACTCAAAATCGTGCCATAAGTAAAGGATTTCAAGGCATCGGTGTCAATAAGCTTAACATTATTAACCATCTCGGCAAATATGATCTTAGCAACATTAGGGCGCTCACCACGACGGAAACATTCAAGCCAAAAGTAATCAACTTGACGGATATGAGAATATTTACCTCCGGAGGGGCAAAGGAACCATGAAACCATCAAGTGGAGAAAACGATCGTGCGCATCCAAAGTAAGCACTTGACCGGTATTAGTACCAAAGTGACGTTCATTCTCAATTCCTTCATCCTTAAGGGAAAAAGTAGACTCCAAGAGAGCAACATCAACAACAAACTTTTTTCCTAACATAAAAGATTCAATCCCAACAACCTCGGTATTTGTTCCATCATTAATGAGACGAGCATTGGAGTAAAAGATGAGTACCATGTGTTTGTAGCGAATGTCCGGGATTCTGAACAAAGGAAGAAGATTCCATTCGCTCAAACGCTCGAGGTAACGGAAAAGGAATCGCTCGGAGTTGAGAAATTCGAGATCAATGACACGCTCACGACGAACTTCGAAATCCTTGACATATTTGAAACGAGCCCGCATCTCTGGAGTTCGAAGGGATTTTTGAAAGAGCTGAGCGAGATTCGAACGCACACTCGAGTCACCGGATTGAACGGACTTACGCTTTTTGCTAACACTTTCCGACATCCTAAAAATATAAGCAAGCAAGCGAAAAATTTAAGTGTATGCATAGATTTCGTAATTCAATCCAATAATATATCCCACTTAGGTTTAAACAAGTTTTTTAAAACAATAAACAAATCAGAATAAAAAAAACAAAAAAGATTTTAAGAGAAAACAATAAAAAGAAATACGATTGAAAAATTTTATATTCGAATCAGAAAATCAAAGATTTTGAATTTTTTTTACAAGATATTAAAAACCCAAGCATAAAAATATATAAACTATACAAAAATAAATTTTTCTAACTTAAGATTCGAATAGAAATTGAAGGAAAAAAGAAAAAGAGGAAAAATACCTTAGTTTGGGATTTTGGATGAATGGATGAAAATCCTTGCACAATGTTGATGAATCTTGCTTAGACTAGTGTTTTAGAGAAAAACCCCTCAAGATTTGGTGAAAAACAAGGAGGTTTAGAGGGTTTTTATAGGGAAAAAGTTGGGTTAGGGTTTTTAGGGTTTTAAAGAGTTTTAATTTAAAGAGAACTTTATCATTAAAAGCCCTACTTAAAGCTGTCCATGAAACCGTTTCGGAACGGTCCTGACCGTTTCGAAACGCGAGCACGAGAGTTTGACCGTTTTAAGGATTTCAGCTGACCGTTTCGATATGGTTTTGACCGTATCGAAACCCCGTTGACTCGTATCGAAACTTGTTTCGATACACCCCTTGGTAGTAGCAAAAATGTTTCGAAACCCTTTTGAGGCGTTTCGAAACGCCCTTCTCTCAGACAAGATTTTAAAGCATCCGTATCGTAACAGGTTGACCCGTTTCGATACACCTGGGCCTGGAAGTGCAGATGAGGCTCTAAAAGTGCAGAAAATTGAGTTTTTCTAAGGCCTAACTTGCATGAATGACATGAATGAGCGGGCAAAACATATGCAAACATAAACATACTCCCCTAGCTATAAGCATGAATGAAATTAGGAGTCAAAACACATAAACATGGCATTTCACAAGATCAAGCAATTTTAAGCACAAAAGAGGTCCTAAAAGGTCAAGATAGGCTAGCTAGACCTAACTCTCTCTTAAGGGACCAAAAACGCTCTTTGTCTAAAGGTTTTGTAAATATGTCCGCTAATTGATTTAAGGTGTCTACATACTCTATAACCACATCTTCTTTAAGGACATGATCTCTAATGAAATGATGCCTTATTTCTATGTGTTTGGTTCTAGAGTATTGGATGGGATTTTTTGTTAAACATATAGCACTAGTGTTGTCACATTTTAGGGTTATGGTTTCAACTTTAATTCTATAATCTAAGAGTTTTTGCTTCATCCAAAGGACTTGAGCACAACAACTCCCTAAGAATATGTACTCGGCTTTGGTGGTAGATAAGGCTACACTATTTTGTTTCTTAGAGAACCAAGATATGAGCATACTACCTAGGAATTGACAAGTTCCCGAAGTACTCTTCCTATCAATTTTGCAACCCCCATAATCCGCATCCGAAAAAGCATGAAGGTTGAAGGTGGAGTCTCTAGGGTACCAAAGACCTAAACAAGGAGTGTCTCTAAGGTACCTAAAGATTCTCTTAACGGCTATAAGGTGAGACTCTCTAGGACTAGCTTGAAACCTAGCACACAAGCAAACACTAAACAAGATATCCGGTCTACTTGCGGTAAGGTAAAGCAATGATCCAATCATAGAACAGTAAAGCTTAGAGTCAACACACTTACCTCCTTCATCCTTGTCAAGCTTTGTAGATGAGCTCATAGGTGTGGCTTGAGGCTTTGCATTCTCCAAGCCAAACTTCTTGAGCATATCCTTTATGTACTTTGCTTGATTGATGAAGGTGCCATCCTTCTTTTGCTTGATTTGGAGTCCCAAAAAGAATGAGAGCTCCCCCATCATGCTCATCTCGAATTCACCTTGCATTAGCTTAGCAAACTCTTGACAATGACATTCGTTAGTAGAACCAAAAATAATATCATCAACATAAATTTGAACTACTAAGATGTCATTTTTATACATTTTTATAAAAAGTGTAGTGTCCACCTTACCTTTTTCAAAACCTTTTTTAATTAAAAAGTTTGAAAGTCTTTCATACCAAGCTCTAGGAGCTTGCTTTAAACCATAAAGAGCTTTAGTGAGTTTGAAAACATGATTTGGAAATTTTGAATCTTCAAAACCCGGTGGTTTTTCCACATACACTTACTCATTTATAAAACCATTTAAAAACGCGCTTTTAACATCCATTTGAAAAATCTTGAAATTATGGTAACAAGCATATGCAAGCAACATCCTAATGGCTTCCATTCTAGGTACGGGTGCATAGGTTTCATCAAAATCTATTCCCTCTTCTTGAGTGTAACCTTGTGCTACAAGTCTAGCTTTATTTCTCACAATGTTACCACTCTCATCTAGCTTGTTCCTAAAGACCCATTTAGTTCCTATGGTAGATTGATTACTAGGCCTATCAACTAATGTCCAAACATTACTTCTCTCAAATTGATTTAACTCTTCTTGCATAGCCATAATCCAAAAATCATCTTTCAATGCTTCTTTTATATTCTTAGGCTCTATGCATGAGATAAATGCAACATGATTCATTAATCTAAGAGAAGATCGAGTGGTTACCCCCTTGGATGGATCACCCAAGATTTCACCATCTTTGACATAGTTGAACTCCCTTGGGTAGCTCACTTCCTTTTCCTCAAGAGCCAAGTCCTTCAAGGCTTCAAGAGGTGGATCTTGTGTGTCCTCTTCTTTTGTTGTTGGAATCTCATCCTCCTTTGAAGTTTGTCCTCCATCAAAGGCATTTATGATTCCTACATCATCATCATCACAAGAATCCTTCCTTGGAAGGAGGTTATCATCGAATACAACATGTATAGATTCTTCTACTACTAAAGTTCTTTTGTTAAATACTCGATAGGCTTTAGATGTTAAAGAGTATCCTATGAAAATAACTTCATCACTTTTTGCATCAAATTTACCTAAGTTGTCTTTTCCATTATTTAAACAAAACACTTGCAACCAAAAGGGTGAAAATAGCTAATGTTAGGCTTTTTGGATTTTAAAATCTCATAAGGTGTTTTCTTTAAAATTGGCCTAATCATTGCTCGATTAACAATATAGCAAGCGGTGTTTGTGGCTTCCGCCCAAAAATATTTAGGTAAATTATTTTCACAAAGCATAGTTCTAGCCATTTCTTGCAAAGTTCTATTTTTCCTCTCAACTACCCCATTTTGTTGAGGAGTTCGAGGAGCCGAAAAATTGTGGCTAATATCATTTTCATTTAAAAAGTCTTCAAACCCTAAATTTTGAAACTCGGTTCCATGATCACTTCTAATATGTGAAATTCTAAGTTCAAGATCATTTTGGGTTAGTTTTGAAAATGTGATGAATTTTTCCAAAGCCTCATCTTTAGTACTTAAAAATAGAACCCAAGTAAATCTAGAAAAATCATCAACAAGTACAAAAGCATAAGACTTACCACCCAAGCTCATAGTCCTAATTAGCCCAAATAAATCCATATGGATAAGTTGTAAACATCTACTAGTAGAAACATCATTAATGGATTTAAAGGAAGACTTATGTTGTTTACCCTTAGAGCATGCATCACAAATTTTATCATTTGAAAATTTAATCTTGGGTAAACCTCTAACTAGATCAAGGGAAACTAGTTTTTCTAAAACACTAATGCTAGCATGTCCTAGTTTCCTATGCCAAAACCATGCATCATTTTCATTTTGTGCTACTAAGCATGCATGAGATGTATGAATGTCATCTAGATGCACCATGTATATGTTCCCTATGCGATGACCTATGAGAATAATATTATTAGATTTAATGTCTACAATTTTGCATCCATTTTTATCAAATAAAACATCAAATCCTTTATCACACAATTGACTTATGCTCAATAAGTTGTGTTTAAGACCATCGACATACAAGACATTTTCAATGAGAATAGTAGAGTGATTACCTATGGAGCCAATACCTATAATGTGGCCTTTGGAGTTGTCACCAAATGTCACCACTCCTCCACTTTTTGGCGTTAGATCCATGAATCTACTCTTGTCTCCGGTCATATGCCTTGAGCATCCACTATCAAGGTACCATGAGTTTTGACTTTGTGCTTTGGCCTTATAGCAATGCCCCCCCTACAAACAAAGATATTATGCTTTTGTTTTTGGTACCCAAATCATTTTGGGTCCATGAGTGTTAGCTTTCAAAACCTTGGTTCCCTTAGGAATCCAAGATGAAATAGCAACAATATTATTAGATTTTACAAGTTTCTTAGGAACCCATACACTTCTAATTCTTTTAATCCTACTATGTCTAGGAAAGCTACCTTGTTTGTAGTAGTTGGTCTTTTTCTTAGGTTGGTTTGTTCTTGAAGACTCACCTATTTCATGCTTGACACTACCAACATTTTTAAAGGACTTTTTGAGCTCATTTAGCTCATCCAACACCTTTTGGCCTTCACTATTACATTGAGACAAAAGATTATTAAGGTCAACATTTTCATCTTGAAAAAAATTTAGTTCATCTTTCAACCCTAATATTTTTTTCTCAAATTTTGAATTAGCTTGAGAGAGTGAGTCATTTTTCTCATTTAGTTCCAAAATAATTTTCTTATTCCTAATGACCGACTCCTTGTATTTCTCAACTAATTCATCATAGACCTCTTGTAACTCATCATATGCATCATTCAATTCATCATATGTAAAATCTAAAGTTGATGAGTTAGAGGTTACCATAGAGGAATCTTCCTCAAGTGCCATGAGGCAAAGGTTGGCCACTTCTTGTTCGTCATCCTCCGATGACTCCTCATCACTCCAAGTAGCAAGCTTGGCTTTGAGCTTCTTCTTCTCCTCAAAGCCCTTCTTCTTGAGTTGAGGGCACTCCGAACGTATGTGGCCGGGTTTATTGCACTCGAAGCAAATGATTTGATCCCTTACTTCTTCTTTGTTCTTGCCTTTGAAGTCCATCTTCCTTTGAATTTTTCCTCCCCGGTTGGACCTCATAAAGCGTGAGAATCGTTTGGCTATCATAGCCAATTCTTCTAGCTCATCCTCCTCACTAGAAGAGCTCTACTCAAGTAGTGAAGCTTTGAGAGCTATTCCCATCTTCTTCTTCTTTTCAACCTCTAGCTTTTTTACTCTCTTCTCTTCTTTCTTCTTCTCTTCTTCCCTTCCTTGCTTCATAATCTCATGTGTAAGGAGAGAACCCACTAGCTCATCAAGCTTTAAAGTCTTCAAATTCTTAGCTTCTATGATGGCGGTTCTCTTCCCATCCCATGATACGGGAAGTGAATAGAGTAGCTTCCGGACAAACTTGTCTTCCGGTATGATCTCTCCAAAACCTTTGAGCCCATTGACTATAGTGGAGAACCGATCAAACATCTTGGACACAGTCTCATCGGGCTCCATCTTGAAATTCTCATAACTAAGATTGAGAATTCCAATCTTAGTTTCTTTGACATCGTTGGTTCCCTCATAGGTGGTCTCAAGAGTGTCCCACACTTCTTTGGCACTCTCAATGGATGACACTTTAGAATAGATGTCCGGACCGAATGAACAAAAGAGCATGTGGAGAGCTTTGTCATTTACTTGAATCTTTTTCCTTTCTTCTTCACTCATCTACACCTTTTTCTTCAAGACCATCTTGCCGTCACTATCTTGCTTCAATGGAATGTAAGGGCCATCTTCAATGACATCCCAAACTAAGTAGTCATTGGACTGGATGAAGAGACGCATTCTATACTTCCAAAAAGAATAGTTATCACCATTGAAGAAGGGAGGCTTTGTAGTTGATTGAGACTCATACATGCCCGAACCGGAGGTTAAAGTCATCTCTTGATATTTGATGATCACACTCTTCCTAGGAACTCCTCTTGTGGTTGTTAATCCTCAAAGAGGTAGGCTCTGATACCAATTGTTGAGTGGATCGAATGATCGATATGAACCAAGAGGGGGGTGAATTGGATTTTTAAAGGTTTAGGTGGTGGAAATTGCAAATTAAAAAGATCGACAAGGAATTTTAGAGTGGTTCAAGTTCCAAATGAACTCTACATCCACTACCTTAGCTTCACTAAGAATTTGCAACAATTCTACTAATTGCTCTTCCCCTTTTCTAGGCTAAAGAGGTAACCCTTACAATTTCGGTTAAATTTTCTACCCAAAATTTAACTCAATCCTCACACAAAGATAACAAAGAGTTTGATGGCTAAGATAGTATCTCTCGATACAAATTGTAGCCCAATTACAAGCACTCAACCCAATTGAAAAAGATAAGAATTAAAATTACAATTGAGGTTTCTAGACAATTTTGGGAAATAAGCACAAATGCTTGGATTTGATGTTTGGATGTTTGCTTTTGGATCAATAGTTGTTGCTGGAGCTTTTAGAGGTCCCTTTTATACCTTCTCATTGATTTCTAACCGTTGTGGTTGTTGCATTCATCAATAGAGCCGTTGGGGTGTTATCTCACCTCCATAAATGCAGTCTGCAACCACCCGTTTCGGAACGCGGGAACCTGTTTCGAAACAGACCAAAATAGAAAGAGCCGTTGGGGTGCATTTAAGAGCCCGTTTCGAAACGGATTGAACTCGTTTCGAAACACTTTTGCCACTGTCAAGGTTCGTTTCGAAACAGCTTGAGCCCGTTTCGAAACACCCTAATGGTTTCTGAAAATTCAGTTAAAAACTTTGCAGCGGTCATATTTTTCAAACCAAAATGAAGAACCGTTTCGAAACACTTGAAGTCATTTCGATACGGGTTCTTATGTTCTAAAGCCGTTTCGATACCCGTTTCGGAACAGGGGTTGGCAGTGGTGAAATCGCTTCGAAACTCCTTAGGCCGTTTCGAAACAGGGACTTGAAAAACACTGTTTCGGCTTTAAGAACACTTAGAAAATATATAAAAAGCTTAGTTTTTAACTTAGGCAGATTCTTTAAATCATATGGGGATGTTTGAGGACTTAAAAATTCGTTTTGACATTTTCAATTTAGTCCTTAGGTTCTTTAGTTATATCAAAATTAAAATATCGGTTTCACATAAGGTACATGTTTGCAACTTCAAAACACATTCACGGCATCAAACATTAAACATCACATGTCAATAGGCATGCATCCTAATAACCAAAACCAAACAACCATCCAAACTCCAAAATAAGCATCAAAAGCCCAATTACAAATCCAAAACATCAAAAGCAACATGCCACAATTTAGGGAGTCCAAAACATCTCCCAAAACACACTTTAGGTTCCCATTGCCAAATTACCAAAACTAATAGTGTATGAAAACATCACCATATGTGAGCTTAGTTTCCCTTGGACTCTTAGCTTCTTTGCTGCCCTCAACACTTCAATTGTCTGCATTATTGGTACAAAGGAGAGAGCGTAAGCACAATAGCTTAGTGAGGCATGCTCTAAAGAAAACAACACAATAATGCCTTATTAGAAAAACACTTTCAACAAGCTTAAAAACACAAGCTTAACTCTTTTCATGCAACCTTGCATACTTTACAAGCATCTCATGCTTCATTACATCAATTCAACATATTGGCTTTCAAGTGATAATTCATAAACTTTTACAACACAAAACACAATCGGATATGCGGATTACAAGCGTTGTCCCACACGCTTCATACACACTACCGAACAACATAAGGTGGAGTTTACGGTACAATCACAACCCCTCAACATCACTCATCGGTAGTTGTATAACTTCCTAACGAGAGTACGGGACACATAACACAAGGCCCACACACGGACTTTTAACCACCGTTGTGACCTTAACAAGATCCACACACGGACTTTAAACCACCGTTGTGATCTTACCTCTCTCGTTAGGATACTTGGATGGAGTTTTCGGTACAATCACAACCCCTCAACATCACTCATCGGTAGTTGTATAACTTCCTAACGAGAGTACGAGACACATAACACAAGGCCTACACAGGGACTTTTAACCACCGTTGTGACCTTAACAAGATCCACACACGGACTTTTAACCACCGTTGTGATCTTACCTCTCTCATTAGGATACTTGGATGGAGTTTTCGGTACAATCACATCCCCTCAACATCCAAGGCGACTTTATTCACGGTGCACCCAATCCTATAGCCGGGTAACTATATTCGATTCAAGTACTTTAAAACAAATTCATCACTTGCCAATATACATCATTTACCATCAACAATTCACTGTTTTAAAGCATTAATCAAAGCCATTAAACATCATGCATCGCTATGCATCAAAACCATATTAACAATATGTTAAACCAAGGATCTCTTACCTTGAGCATCCTTCATTACATGGCTTTCAAAACCAGCATTAACCATGCTAAAACATGCTTTCAAAACAGAATTTAAACATGCAAATCATAACCAATGCATTCAACCACTTCATGGCTCATTCAAAGGAGTTTCTCCAAAAACTTACACTTGAGCTTAGTTAAGTTGCTTAGACTTAAACTAAGCTCCCAAAACCTTCAAATAATTGTTCCAAAGCTGGAAACCAAACTCCACTCACCAATTCCGTTTCGCAAGCTTGCCGAAACGCCGATCAAGCCTCCGGATCGACCCCAAAGGTGTCCGAAGATGTCTCCCCTGTTTTTAACACATCAAAAGCAGAGGATTAATGCATCATCATGCATTAAAATCTTCAGCCATCACACCTAAACTCGCTGCTCTACCTAAGCCAACATATCGGCTACCAAACACAACCGAAATCACCTCCAAACTCTTCCAAAACTTAACCCAGCCAAGATCCACCACCTCTAACCATTTCTAAACATCAATCAACATCCAAAATACATTTAAGAATCATCTAAAATAAGGAAAAATCTGGAGATATCATATTTGGTTAAATTAGCTCCTTAAAGATTCAAAGTTTCAATCTTTACAAAACAGTCACCACTAAACTTTTCAAAATTTGCATTTTAGTCACTACTCCAAAATGTAGTATTTCCAAACCTTATTTTGTAAAATTGATTTCACCACTCTCTTATATATATTAAAAGAGAATTTTTAGATATTTTTCCATATTTTTAAAGCATCCCGAACTAGGCTTTCCTAAAACGTCTTTTTATATTCAAACAGAAAAATAAGACCGGTCCGGTTCAGACCCTAAACTTCCAAGCCCAAAATTGGGGTGTTACAACTCTCCCGCCCTTAAGAAATTTCGTCCTCGAAATTTACCTGGAGGAAAGAGGTACGGAAACTGCTTCTTCATGTCATCCTTTCTTTCCCACGTGGCTTCCTCAACACCACGATGCTTCCACAACACCTTAACCAATTCAATGGTCTTGCCTCGGAGAACTTTATTGTCCGAATCCAGAATTTCAACCAGCTCCTCACCATAGGTCAAGTCTGGATTCAACTCCACTTCCTCCACAGGCATAACATGTGAAGGATCAGATCTATACCTCCGAAGCATAGAGACATGAAACACATCATGTATCTTTTCCAACTCTTGCGGTAACCTCAGCTTGTACGCAACAGTACCCACACGTTCAATCACCTCGTATGGTCCAATATACCTAGGGCTCAACTTACCCTTACGACCAAACCTCATCACCTTCTTCCAAGGCGAAACCTTCAAGAACACACGGTTACCAACCGCAAACTCAATCTCCTTACGCTTCAAATCCGCGTAAGACTTCTGTCGATCAGAAGCTGCCTTCAAACGCTCACAAATGAGCTTCACCTTCTCGGTGGTTCCTTTTAACAAAGCCGGCATCGAAACCAACTTCTGACCTGTTTCAGCCCAGCAAAGAGAAGTTCTGCACTTCCTCCCGTACAAGGCCTCATAAGGTGCCATTTGAATACTTGCCTGGTAGCTATTGTTATAAGCAAACTCTACCAAAGGCAAATGTTTCTCCCAAGAACCTTGAAACTCAATCACAAAGCTTGATGCAAACACTCCTAAAAATGCGACGTAAACCTCAGATCCCTATCCGATACTATAGACTTTGGCACACCATGCAGTTGCACAATCTCAGCAATGTACAACTCTGCAAGCTTGTCCAAGGTATACGTAGTATGCACAGGTAAGAAATGCGCACACTTCGTAAGGCGATCCACAATCACCCACACCGAATTCTTTTTCGATGGCGACAAAGGCAAACCATACACAAAGTCCATGGTAATCCTTTCCAACTTCCACTCAGGAATCCTCAACGGTTGCAACAACCCAGAAGGAAACTGATGTTCCGCCTTAACCCGCTGACAAACCATGCACTTACTCACGTACTCCGCAACATCCTTCTTCAAACCCACCCAATAGTACTCATCCTTAAGATCACTATACATCTTTGTACTACCAGGGTGCATAGCAAAAGGACTGCTATGAGCCTCAGTCAGAATAGTACGCCTCAACTCAGCATCATTCGGCACTACCATCCGACTCCCAAAACATAGAACCCCATCATCATTAAAGCAAAAATCCGATGGTCTATCCTCAACAATATCCTGAACATGTGGCACCAAAGAATCATCCAAGAACTGCTTATCCTTTATCAACTGAACCAAAGATGGTTTCACTTGCAATTCAGCCACAAGACCCCCATCTCGCGAGATACTCAAGCTGACAAACATAGCCCTCAACTCCACTGCCACTTTTCTACTCAAGGCATCCGCTACAACATTAGCTTTTCTGGGATGGTACTCGATCGTCAGATCGTAATCTTTAAGCAACTCCACCCATTGTCATTGCCTAAGATTCAACTCTTTCTGAGACATCAGATACTTCAAACTTTTGTGATCCATGTACACATTACACTTCTCACCTTACAGGTAATGTCTCCAAATTTTCAAAGCAAAGACCACCGCAGCTAACTCAATATCATGCGTAGGATAATTACGTTCATGCACCTTCAACTGACGCGATGCATAAGCCACAACCTTACCCTCTTGCATCAACACACACCCCAAACCAACATAGGACGCGTCGCTATTACACTACAAACTCTTTCCCTAATTCAGGTTGAACCAAGATAGGAGCTTGCATCAAAGCTGCCTTAAGCTTCTCAAAAGCCTGCTGTCTTGCCTCTGTCCACTCATACTTGACATCCTTTTGCAACAACTTCATCAAAGGTGCAGCAATCTTTGAAAATGCATCCACAAACCTCCGATAGTATCCTGCCAACCCAAGGAAACTACAGACTTCATGAACAGACTTATGAGGCTTCCAATTCATCACCGCCTCAATCTTTTGAGGATCAACTCGGATCCCCTCAGCAGAAACCACATGACCAAGGAAAACAACTTCCCTAAGCCAGAATTCGCACTTGCTCAGCTTAGCATAAAGCTGATTCTCCAACAACGCCTGCAACACAATCCGAAAATGCCCCTCATGCTCCTCCTCAGTACGAGAGTACACAAGGATATCATCAATTAACACCACAACAAACTTGTCCAAGTATTCATGGAGCACTCTATTCATCATGTCCATAAAAGCTGCAGGAGCATTCGTCAAGCCAAACAACATCACAAGGAACTCATAATGCCCATACCTCGTTCTAAAGGCTGTTTTTGGCACATCCACATCCTTCACCTTGAGCTGGTAATAACCTGACCTTAAGTCAATCTTAGAGAACACAGCCGCTCCCCGAAATTGATCAAAAAGATCATCAATCCTCGGCAAAGGATACCGATTCTTGATAGTCAACTTGTTCAGCTGACGATAATCGATGCACATTCTCATAGTGCCATCCTTCTTCTTCACAAACAAGACCGGTGCACCCAAGGTGACACACTCGGCCGAATGAAACCATGATCAAGCAACTCCTGAAGTTGCTTCTTCAGCTCCTTCAACTCCTTAGGTGCCATTCGGTAGGGAGTAATGGACACTGGAGTTGTGTTTTCATACAACTCAATTCCAAACTCCACCTCTCGACTAGGAGGCAATCCATATAACTCCTCCGGAAACACTCCAGGAAACTCTCGCACCGTCATGATATCTTGAACCCGCAACTCCTTAGAGCTAGGATTCATCACAAAGGCCAGATAAGCCTCACAACCTTGCCTCAGCATTGGACTTGCTTCCAATGAAGACACCACATTGGTAAGAAACTTCACATTCTCACCAACCACCACTACCTCGTAGTCATCTGCAAGCTTCAACGAAACTCGCTTGTTCTCAAAATCCACTGCAGCTCGATGCTCAACAAGCCAATCCATACCAAGGATTACATCAAAACCATAGAATGGCAATTCCATGAGATCAACAAGAAAAACATGGTTTTGCACTTCCAAGGGACATCTTCTATACAACTTCCGTGTCACAACAGTCTCACCAAAGGAACTAGTTACACGCATACCCACATCCAAAGACTCAACATGTAAACCAAGCAATTGAGCATGTTCACGCAACATGTATGAGTGTGTATATCTAGAATCAATCAAGGAAAGTAATGATAAGGATTGCAAAGTAAAAGTACTTGCGATCACATCCGTATCATTTCTCCCCTCACGCTGAGCATACACTCGAGCCTGGCCACCACCCTCAGGTTGAATAGCCACCAACCACATGAGCCACATTCCTCCCACCATCCTCTCTGCGCTGGAAATTACCACGGCCGCGCCCACGACCTCTCTGTGGTGCAACTACCCCAGGAGCACGTCCCTGACCACCACCGGCCAACAAAGGACACTCTCTCCTCATGTGGTCTGCTGAACCACAATTCCAGCATGAATTACCGGTCACTGCTATCGGAGCCTGAACCTCCCTCGCTGCTCGAGGACAATCTCGCCTCATATGGCCACGATATCCACACGTCCAACACGTGTTCTGATCAGCTCTCAACTTGTCTCCCTGAACAGGCGCACCATGTCCTCCACCACCACACCTAGCAGAAGACTGATACCTCTTATCACGTCCTCTCTTGTTCCGTCCACCACCGGAACTATAATCAGTAGCTCTTTTGCCTGAGCTAGAACTAACGCCTTTGGAAGACAAACCCAAGTTCTGCTCAATGTCCTTCGCTTTACTCACCAGCACATCAAAATCCGTATACTCAGCAGCAAGCATGAAAGTCTTCACGTCCGTCACCAAACCATAACGAAAACGTTCACACCTCTCCCGCTCATCAGGGATTAACTCAGGTGCATACTGGCTAAGGCGGACAAACTGGATCTCATATTCCGCCACCGACATGCTTCCTTGCGTAAGAGACATGAACTCTCTTTTCTTCTCATCTAGGTATCGCACACCTAGATACTTTCGCTTGAACGCGTTCAGAAAGAACGTCCAAGTCACATCATTCTCCTCCATTCCGGAAACAGTGGTCGTCCACCACGTATACGCATCATCATGTAGCAGAGATACCACACAACCCAATTTCTGCACATTGCTGCAGTTCATTTGCCCCAAAATCCTCTTGGTTCTTTCCAACCAAGATTCAGAAACTTCAGGAGATAAACCTCTGAACTCAGTCCCTCCCAGACTGCGAAGACGTTCCAAAGGCAATCTCAAGTTAGATTCACCCTGATGCGCAGCTCCTTGAGCTCCAGCTACTGCTGCCTGAAAGGCTCCCGCAATAGCCTGAATCAAAACAGTCATGTCAGGAGCAGCTTGCCCCTAAACACCTTCAGGTCCAGCGACCCCAACACCAGCACCAACACCAGCATTTTCACCCCCAGCACCATCACCGCTAGGTGGTCTACCACCAGGGGAGGAGGTAAATCCACAACATTATCAGCGTTTTCCTCATTCTCATTCTGAGCCATAGCTCTCATATTCATCCTCGTCTCTCTACGAGGCCCCATTTACAAGAAAAACAATGCACTGACACAAATGCAATAAACATAATTAGGCTCAACAAGGTAAGTAATCCAAGAACTCAAGCTCATTTTCCAAAAACAATTCCTTGCATTAGTTTTGATATGGAAATGGGTCCCCCTAACATGCTTCAACATAGCATAGCACCACAATTGCAACCATACATCACAATTCAAACAACATTCTTTCATCCAAAAGGCATATCATGCAAATACACATACATCACCCACATAATCATTCCCATTTACATGAGAACTCAGCTCTGATACCACCAAATGTAACCCCCTTAGCCTGGCCTAGACGGTTGACCCTAACTACGAAGATTACATGGGGAAAACCAAAGTCAACCCGAAAGTCAACCTTGATTAACGACCCTTTTTTTTCCTTTTAATCTTATCTAGATACAAATTAACCCTATGTGAGCACGCATGAAACATACAGGTGAAAAGCACATCGGTCGAACAACATGAGGGACTCAATTGCGCAAAATACAAATATTAGGACCAAAATGTAAATTATGGAAATTAGAAGGTCTTAAATGATTTTTAAGTTACCAATATTTAATTAGTCACATTACAAGCATCTCTGTCAAATTTCACCTTAATCGAAAATCTCAAACTCATATAATTGCAATTACAAATTTTGGGACTAAAACGTAAAGCTTGCAAACCTCAAAACCATTCAAATCAGTGCCCAACGGTCACCTGTTTCGAAACGGTGCTGACTGTTCCGAAACACGGGTTCGTTTCGAGACTTGTTCCGAAACAGGGCCTTCCAGTGGCCAAACCATTTCGAAACACCAAGGCCATTTCAGGCCCCCGTTTTGAAACGCCAATGAGTGTATCGATACGGTTTGCCCAGAAGCTGCAGAATTTGCTGGTTTTTCATGCTTAAACCCAATCAAACACATCTTAATGACCCTCTAACCATACCAACAAGTCATCATACATATAAGGTACATGTTTGCAACTTCAAAACACATTCACGACATCAAACATTAAACATCACATGTCTATAGGCATGCATCCTAATAACCAAAACCAAACAACCATCCAAACTCCAAAATAAGCATCAAAAGGCCAATTACAAATCCAAAACATCAAAAGCAACATGCCACAATTTACGGAGTCCAAAACATCTCCCAAAACCACACTTTAGGTTCCCATTGCCAAATTACCAAAACTAATAGTGTATGAAAACATCACCATATGTGAGCTTAGTTTCCCTTGGACTCTTAGCTTCCTTGCTACCCTCAACACTTCAATTGTCTGCATTATTGGTACAAAAGAGAGAGCGTAAGCACAATAGCTTAGTGAGGCATGCTCTAAAGAAAATAACACAATAATGCCTTATTAGAAAAACACTTTCAACAAGCTTAAAAACACAAGCTTAACTCTTTTCATGCAACCTTGCATACTTTACAAGCATCTCATGCTTCAATACATCAATTCAACATATTGGCTTTCAAGTGATAATTCATAAACTTTTACAACATAAAACACAATCGGATAGGCGGATTACAAGCGTTGTCCCACACACTTCATACACACTACCGAACAACATAAGGTGGAGTTTACGGTACAATCACAACCCCTCAACACCCGTGATGGAGTTTACGGTACAATCACAACCCCTCAACATCACTCATCAGTAGTTGTATAACTTCCTAACGAGAGTACGGGACACATAACACAAGGCCCACACACGGACTTTTAACCACCTTTGTGACCTTAACAAGATCCACACACGGACTTTTAACCACCGTTGTGATCTTACCTCTCTCGTTAGGATACTTGGATGGAGTTTTCGGTACAATCACAACCCCTCAACATCACTCATCGGTAGTTGTATAACTTCCTAACGAGAGTACGGGACACATAACACAAGGCCCACACACGGACTTTTAACCACCGTTGTGACCTTAACAAGATCCACACACGGACTTTTAACCACCGTTGTGATCTTACCTCTCTCGTTAGGATACTTAGATGGAGTTTTCGGTACAATCACAACCCTCAACATCCAAGGCGACTTTATTCACGGTGCACCCAATCCTATAGCCGGCTAACTATATCCGATTCAAGTACTTTAAAACCAATTCATCACTTGCCAATATACATCATTTACCATCAACAATTCACTGTTTTAAAGCATTAATCAAAGCCATTAAACATCATGCATCACTATGCATCAAAACCATATTAACAATATGTTAAACCAAAGATCTATTACCTTGAGCATCCTTCATTACATGGCTTTCAAAACCAGCATTAACCATGCTAAAACATGCTTTCAAAATAGAATTTAAACATGCAAATCATAACCAATGCATTCAACCACTTCATGGCTCATTCAAGGGAGTTTCTCTGAAAACTTACACTTGAGCTTAGTTAAGTTGCTTAGACTTAAACTAAGCACCCAAAACCTTCAAATAATTGTTCCAAAGCTGGAAACCAAACTCCAATCACCAATTCCGTTTCGCAAGCTTGCCGAAACGTCGATCAAGCCTCCAGATCGACGCCAATGGTGTCCGAAGATGTCTCCCCTGTTTTTAACACATCAAAGCAGAGGATTAATGCATCATCATGCATTAAAATCTTCAGCCATCACACCTAAACTCGTTGCTCTACCTAAAGCCAACATTTCGGCTTCCAAACACAGCCGAAATCACCTCCAAACTCTTCCAAAACTTAACCCAGCCAAGATCCACCACCTCTAACCATTTCTAAACATCAATCAACATCCAAAATACATTTAAGAATCATCTAAAATAAGGAAAAATCTGGAGAAACCATATTTGGGTAAATTAGCTCCTTAAAGATTCAAAGTTTCAATCCTTACAAAACAGTCACCACTAAACTTTTCAAAATTTGCATTTTAGTCACTACTCCAAAATGTAGTATTTCCAAAACTTATTTTGTAAAATTGATTTGACCACTCTCTTATATATATTAAAAGTGAATTTTTAGATATTTTTCCATATTTTTAAAGCATCCCGAACTAGGCTTTCCTAAAACGTCCTTTTATATTCAAACCGAAAAATCAGACCGGTCCGGTTCAGACCCTAAACTTACAAGCCCAAAATTGGGGTGTTACAATGCAGTCGTCTGCAAAGTGGAGATGGTTAACCTTAGGGCCCAATCTGCTTGCACCAAGGCCAGGCAGGGTATTAGATTGTTGGGCATCAGATAGATACGCGGAAAGGCCTTGTGTACAGAAGAGGAAAAGGAAAGGCGAAAGGGGGTCTTCTTGCCGAAGACCCTTTTGTGGTTGAAAGAAAGGTGAGAAGGAATTGTTGATTTTAACAGAAAAGGAAACCGAAGAAATGCAACGCATGATAAGAGAGACCCATGTAGGTGCAAAGCTCATACGTAGCATTACATTCGCAAGAAAGGACCATTCAACTCTGTCAAAAGCATTTTCCATATCTAATTTGAGAGCAACGCCTTGTGCGGATTTTGTGTTCCAGAGTTAATATTGTGTATAATTTCATAGGCTATAAGAATGTTGTCCGAGATATTACGACCCTGGACAAAGGCAGCTTGATTAGAGCTAATACATAAAAGGATCATTTGTTTCATCCTGTTAACCAAAACCTTAGCTACAATTTTATAGATCACAGTGCACAGGCTAATTGGTCGAAGGTGCCTCATGGTAGTCGGGTCCTTGATCTTAGGGATAAGTACTAAGATAGTTTTATTGACCGAAGCCATATCCGTAGAACCATTAAGGAGGCTAAGACAGAGAGTGGTGACATCATCGCCCACAGTGTCCCAATGTTGCCTAAAAAAACCACTAGGCAAGCCATCTACACCAGGTGCTTTCCGTGGATCAATGTCACGGAAAGCATGAACGATTTCTTCCTTTGTAAAAGCGTTAGTGAGAGATTAATTCATAGATGGGGTTTTGGTAGATGGAATTTTTGACAGAATTTGTTCTGAAAGTTGTGGGTTAGAGGATGTGAAAATGGTTTGAAAATAGTCAGAAGCGATAGACATGATGTCGTTGACATCGGTGAACCATGTAGAGTTAGAGTCGAAGAGACCAGTGATTGTGTTTTTTTTCATTCTATTAGTCGCACGGGCATGAAAAAATCTTGTGTTTTTGTCTCCCTGAGAGAGACATAAATTTCGAGATCTGAGCCCAATAGCTTTCTTGTTCGAGAAGAAGTTTATTAAGTTCGGATCGAGCTCTTAGATAAGATTCCTCAGATGTGGGTGTTAATGGGCAGCGTATGTACTTGTTAATTTTATTGGTTAAGAAGGCTATACGACCTGAAGATTTAGATCTTTGTTGATATTGCCAATCTCCCAGACAAGAGCCAATGGCTTGGATTTTTTCAAGTGTTGTTCCATTTGTGTTAGCCCATGTTTGTTGGACAAGGGAGATGTTGTCATCGTGGGAAGCCCAACAATTTTCAAAGCGAAAATTGTTGGGAGGGAGTCGAATAGGTTTTTGAGGATTAGAGGAAGTATCAAGAAGTAAAAAACAATGGTCAGATTTAGAAACAAAGTCCGAGGAAATCCTATAGGAGGGGTGTAAAGCTTTCCAAGCTGAGTTTCCAATGTATCGATCTAAACGTTAATGGATTGTTGGGGTTTGTGGCCCAATTTTCGTCCACGTAAACCAACCGGAAGTTGGCTTACAATCATAGAGATTATTTCGTGATAAACATTGTCGTAAGTTATTTATTTGAGATCTAGCCCGACGAAGGCCACCTTGCTTTTCATTATCCGATAGAATTTCATTGAAATCTCAACCTAGGAGCCACGGAATATTGATGTCAGTGTTTAAAGAGTCAATAATGTCCCAAGTTTTATATTTATGACAAATTTCAGAATAACCGTGCATACCAGTGAATTGCATCGAAAAAGACTCAAGATGAATTAAAATATGTATGAAACGATCCGAGTACGAAAGCAAACTGATATTAGTATTATTTGATTTAAAAAGCGAAATGCCAGAACAATTATCGTTTGGGGGGATAGATATAACTCCAGCCATACCAAGGGAAACACTAAGACAGCTACATGTCGCATTATTTAATTTAGTTTCACAAAGAAATAAAATATCCGGAGAGGACTGCTGGACATAGCACTGAAGGTGTTGAACTGCCTGGATTTGTCCTAGCCCCTGGCAGTTCCAACATAGAATCCTCATTTTGCTCGGCGGGGCTGAGAGTCAGCCGCCGCCGGAGAGTTTTTTGAGCTGCTCATCCCAGCCTTAGGAGTAGAACCAGAGGCCTTTGCCTTCTTGGGTTGGAGGACCACTAGGATAGGGGAACGACGCTTGGTTCAACGATTTTGGGGGGCAGGGGCACTAGCTGCATCATTCGGGTAAGTTTTTAAAAGCCAAAGGTTAAATTCATGAAAAGTGGATGATTCGGTAGTAACAGGGGGCTTACGTAAATCAACATCAATTTTCTTTATCTGTTGAGCAGTGGGACTAGGGATACTATCATCATGGGCATCCCAATCATCATCCGAGGCATCCTCCGGAATAGGGAAAATTGTGTTCAACGGTTGAGGCTCAAGGGCCCTTGGAGGAAGGGAAACTTGCGGATTGGGGCGGGTTTGAGGATTCTTCTGCTTGGATCCCGAAGCATTGGACTCCTTTGGGAGAGAGGCATCATCTATATTGGTGTCGTGATTAGGAGCCACCTCAACGGGATGTTCAGAAAAGGATGCGGCATCACCCTCATTAAGAGAGCCTGTGAAGAGGAAATGGTGTGTTATTAGGAATATAAAAGAGAAGCTAGAACAATAAGATATTGGGGGGAAGCGAAGATTCGGTAAGTGACCTATGTTATTCTGATCGGTGGGCTCGGGAGCATTAACATTTGGAACTGTGAAAAACAGAGTCAAAGTGAGTAATGTAATCGCAAAAAAGAAAAGATATGCCAGAAAATGAAAATAAAAGGATACTTGTGAACAAGAAATAAGAAGCGAAAATAATCTACCCGGGGGAATAGGATTAGCTTGGTTGTGTTCAGCTTCAACAGAGCAGATTCGACCACGTGTGCCGATTGGGCGACGTCGAGGGGGAAGGTAACGTAGCCATTCCCCGTATTGCAGCTTGTTTAGATCAAGAGATGAGCGGCTCGGGCAGTTATCAATGGTATGACTTACAATTCCGCAGCCATGGCAAAGAGTGGGGAGACGTTCATATTGTAATCGGCACATGGTCTTATCAGAGTCGTTCCTGATGAAGAGGAAATGGGTGACCGGTCGGGTGACATCGAGCATAATTTCTACTCGCAAGAATTCAGACATATTACCTTCAATTTCTCTAGTGTCCGTGCGTAGGACGTTGCCCACCATTGAGCCCAGAGCATTGCCCACAAGGTGGGAACGGTCAACATCTTTGAAGAGAGAGGCAGGTAGACCAAAAATGCGAATCCAGATGCGCATAATTGTGAAGGAGTAGTCGTCTATATTTTTGGCAGGGTTGTATTCGGTTAAAGCCAGCCATTCGTCCTTGTACAACCAAGGACCACAGTTGAGAACTTCGTAGCAAGCTTTGACCTCCTTGAACTTGATTTTAAGGAAGTTGTCCTTGATGACAGATATTGAGACCAGGTTACTAGATTTCAAAATTCCTTCAAAGGCACTAAGGACAGCATAGATATCGATTGGTTTGGACGAGATGAAACAGCCTATGAGGAAAAGTTTGGGGTCTTCCTTAGCGAAATCCCAACCAAAATCTGGAGTGTAAAGTAGTTCAGCTTCTTCGCTGGTGAGGGCAATGGAATTGAGCTGGGGAAACGAGGAAGACGCCATATTGAGAAAAGGGAAGGCAATAACGAAAGTAGGCAAAGAGAAGGTTAGGTCGGTGTAGAAGTATGGGTGAGATTGGTTGGTATAAATAGTGGTTATTAGAATTAGATTATAGAAAGAGAAGAAAGAAGGTAAGAATATTGGATTGTGAAGAAAAGAAATTAAAAGTTGTACCCAATTAAGTGAGGGGAATTGATTATAAGAGGAAGGTACCAAAAATAAAAAAAAAGGAAGTACCAAGTGCAAAGCAGTGGTTAAGGAAACGGGCCGATTAATTGAGGTGACAATTAAGGAAGGAGAAAGTATATGGACAAAAATACTGGCAAAAACGGAAATAAAATAGAGGTTGATATTATTATATAGATTTTGGAAAGGAAAAAGTAAATATTTAATAACATAGGTCGGATATGCTAGTTGAAAGTAAAAAGAGAGATAATTGAGAAAATAAAGGGGGGAGATTAAAAAGGGTATTAATCTTAAAGTATTCGGAGAAAGTAAATGAGTTGAAAAAGTCAAAAGTATTAGAAATATGGGGAAAGAAATAAAAAGAAATAAGCATCTAATTAGATGGGGAAATAATAATAATGATATGTGGAGACCAAATTTGCTGAGAAACGAAAATTGGAAAGTTAAAGAGGCAGGAAAAAGGAAATAAGGAGACGTACTATACCATATATTTTGAGGAAATATAGTCAAATCAAGGCAGTGGTATGAAAGGAAGGATAAACGACAATATAATTGTAAACAGTTATGTTCCATTGACAGTAGAGTTGTATAGAAATCCCTGAGGAGGGCTAGTGTAGGAGCACCTGAGAAGGTGTAGTGGAAAAAGAAATCACTTATGATAAGGGTAGAAGTAAATGTAAGAGACCAACACAAAATTGAAAAATAATAAATAAAAGCAAGGAAATAAGCAAATAGATAGCATGCAATCAGGCAAGAAAAGTAAAGGCGTAAAGTAAAGAAAAGAAAAAAAGAAAAGCATGAATTAAATATTAAGAACCATGGGGAAGGAAGAAGCGGGGCTAAGAAATTAATTACATACCAAAAGAGCAAAAAAAAGGGGAAAGAAATGGGAAAAAATAACAATAGAAAAATAATTACAAACCCAAAGATAATTAAATTGGAAGGAGATGCTTTGAAACAGTGGAACTTGACCCCATAGATACGGATGTAGTGAGTTAATTTGTTGATAAGGGTGCTCCCGAGTATAAACATAAGTCACATGGAAAAGCAAGAAATAATCGTGAGATAGAGCGTGAAGCCTAATAAAATCGTGATTAAGTTTAGGGAATATAAGGTGAAACATAAACAAATATAAAATGTAGATGGAGAAAGCAGATCTCAACAGCCAGGTAATCCAAAAAATCATGCACAATTTCATATCAAAACACTTATGATAACTATTAAAAGGATGTGTCAATAAATTACAAGATATCTTAAAAGATATTTTAGCGGGAAGCAAAATACCTGTAGCATGGCCAAGAAAGAACAAAGAGCATTGTATATGTGTGCAGGAAATAAAGTAGATTAGGATTAGGAAGAAAGAACTCGACAAAGGATAGGAAAGGTAATGGGGAGTAAAAGCAGAGTGATAAAGCTGGTATTGGTAATAGAAGAGGTCTGAATGGTGGTTTAAGGCGTAGTGACTAGAATACCAAGGTATAGAGACCAGAGGAGACATGTCCATAGAGCACCGTGGAAGAACGAGAGATAGAGAGACAACATTGAAAAAAGGTTGATAAGGGGGCAGACATATATAGAGACAGAGTAGGATATCAGTAGGGGATGAACACCAGGTCAGAGAGGAAGGGTAAGGTAGCAATCATTAAGTTGAGGGTAGAGAAAGGCAAGACTGGAAAGTAAAATAAAAGGTAACCATAAATAATGTTAATCCTGGAGTAACAAGAAGAGATTGAGAGACACAGGAGGGCATCCTGGGTAGAAGAATAGTAAGTCAAAGATAGAAAGAGTCTCACGGAGTGGGTTGATAGTAGTTTCCCTAGAAGGGATCGAATATGATAGTAGAAGTAAGCAATAGTAGTAGTGTAACTATACATGTTAGAAACGCCATAAGAGAAATGGCCAGTAGAGTGAACTATTAAGATGTGTGAATGCAGGTTAAACAACCATACATGAAGTAGATAGAAATCGAAAACATGGCAATATTGGAAAGAAAAATGAATAATGACATAAAGAAAATGCAGCAAGCAAGATAAAGCCATGGCAAAGATGCAGAAATCAACCAAACAGGAGAAAGGAAAGGCAATGAAGCATTCATAAGTTAGAAGCAAAGCAGGATCATAGGTATAGAAAACATGATAATGGCAAATGATTAGAAACCAAATTTGGTAGTCTAAAGAAACATCGAGAAAAGGAAAAAGGTAAAACAATAGGCAGGGAAAAGATAATACATAAAAGAAAGAGACATTCATAGGATGGATAGAAAGCATAGAGAGATAGATGCAGAAAAATAAGAGGACAAATAATGTAAGACATGAATATAGACTAAAAAAAGGAAAAGCTATAATAGGCATATAGATAAGAGATTTAACAAAATGAAAATGGCAGTCCAGCAAATCAAGAAAACGATAAAGAAAAAAGATGGAAAAACACATTAACAAAGAAGATAGGGCAGATTCACAGAATATCAAATACCAATAAGAAGATAAAAAGACCAAGGGACGAAAAATGACAGTAAAGTAAGAATTAGGGAAAATGTTTAGAGAGTTACCCTCCCAGAGAGCAGCCACCCAGCAATCGGAGGGAGAAATGGAGGAATGATCGTAACAGAAGCCCCAAAAAGAATCTGTGAAAATTTAAAGTGTGAGAAAAAGATCGAAGTAAAGAAAAAATAAAATAAGTAAAAGAAAATCCAGATCGGATTCAATAGAGAGGACAACACTGAATGATGACTGTGGGGAAGACGGGGAGTCGTCACCAAAAATAACCCTAACATAAGTGTCCGGTTCAAATTCCACAGAGAAATCTGTAGGGAAAAATCCAGCAACAGAAAAAGGGTAGAAATATTAGCATACGAAATATTAAAAAACCCATAAAATAGAAGACAAAAAATAGATAAATCGGAGGGAAAGGAGGGATGAGAGTCCTGATCGGAGCGTGGAGGGTTTGCAAGAAACCCTAAAATTGGAGAAACCAGTAAACGATATACCGAGCGCTGGGAAAAGTGAATCGACCATGGGTAGATCCAAACGCCTGGTGGGACAGATCTGGCAAAGGTTAAGAGAAACACTTGGAGATATTGGTTTGAAGATGGCCGATTCTCGCGAAAAACAAACAAATAAAAGTTGTTAAAATGAAATCGGAGGAAAAAAGACAAAATAAATGAAAATAAGAAATAAAAAGAAATTGTGCGGGGTGGGATAACCTTCAACATACTCTTACCATGATCCGTGAAATCCGAATTGCTAAGGTTGTCTTGAAGAAACATCAAAGGCGGCGGAGAAAGACAAAATGTCGTGAGGGGAAGGGGAAATGGATAAGAGAAAAGAAGGAGAGCGGCCGAAAAAAGGGGAAGGTGAAGAGACAAAACCAAAAACGAAAATGGAACACGGAAAAGTTGAGAGAGAATTGAGAGCCATCCCACCCGTTGGAATTTTACCCATTACCCGTTGGACTTTTAACTAAGTAAAAAAATACAAAAATTGAGTTTTTGCAATATAATCTTGTTGAAAAGCTAGTAATCAATTATATGAACTCCTAAAATTTGATTAAAACTTGTTTTCGGTCATTTTTGAAGAGGTTTCGGGCGAGCGGGTCTAAATGGGCCTTAAAATGGACCCGTTGGACTTTTAACTGTATTAAAAGAACATAAATCGAATTTTTGTAATACAATAGTGTTGAAAAGCTCGTAATCAATGATATGAACTCCTAAGTTTTGATTAAAACTTATTTTTCGGTCGTTTTTGTAGAGGTTTTGGGCGAGCAGGTATAAATGGGCCGTAAAATGGACCCGTTGGACTTTTAACTGAGTAAAAAATACAGAAATTGAGTTTTTGCAATTTAATTTTGTTGAAAAGCTCGTAATCAATTATATGAACTTCTAAAATTTGCATAAAACATATTTTCGGTCCTTTACGTATAGGTTTCGGGCGAGCGGGTCTAAATGGGCCTTAAAATGGACCCGTTGGACTTTTAACTGAGTAAAAAGAACATAAATCGAATTTTTGCAACACAATAGGGTTGAAAAGCTCGTAATCAACGATATGAAGTGTTGAGTGCATAAAAGTTCTATTATTTACACCCTATTTAACCCATATTTCTGCTGCATTCAAGCATTATTCATTGCATTTAGGTTAGTTTACAGCAAAACATCACAAATATATTAAAGGCACAGATTCTACTAAAAATGGATGTTTGTGGAGGTTGCTGCCGTAGAAGACGGTGAGGGCAGGCGCTGGGCAGAGAAGCAGAAGAGCTGAACTGGACAAGCAAACAAAGAGGACGATGCTGCCATGGTGCTGCCCTGACAGCAGAGGACGACAACAGTTTTGTGGAGAAAAAGCAAAGTGGACCTCGACAGATAGAGAAAATTTAGCTCGTCTGTCGTGTGAAAACCTCATATTTTTCCGAGCCCCAGATCAAAAGATATGTCAAGCCCAAAGCTCAAGGAGAGAAAATCCCAAGAAACAAGGAAGACGGCTGGAAAGTAGATTCCTTGAAGATTTAGTCTTTATTAGAATCATACTTTTAATTAAAGTTGTAATCCTTGTTAAATTAGATAACTTGAGCCCAAAGCTTATATAAGGGCATGTATTTTAACCTAGGGCATATCGAATACCCCATAACCGATAACCAAAACCCCTAGCCGTTTTCCCGCCGCCGACATGTTCTAAATTCCTCCTAGGGCCACGGGTTGATTTGTAAAGTAGTTGCAAGGGTTGTTTTGTTTTAGGAATTTTCAGTTCAATAAAATAAACCTCAAGTTCTCTTATTTTGGTTATTAATATCTTGCAAGAGCATCGGGAGAGCATTGTGAGGTTATCTATTTACTTAGCATCGGGAGAGTTAAGTATACGAAAGAAATAAGAGCAAGTTCTCTAGTTTATAGTTGAACTATCTCGTGCCTAGGGATAGGGCGAGGTTAAGTGGCTAAAGAAGAATTCATACACATCGGTGTTCATCCTTCGATTCACGCTGAGAGGTATCATCAAAGACGTGATCATCGACAGACTTGGACGTAGGGATAGGCCAAGGCAGATCTGGGATTCTTGCCAAACTTGAAAGTACTGAGTTGAGTGTTCGCTGCCGCGACAATCAACGGACTGCTGCCGCGACAGGTGCTGCCCGCGACAGGCGCGACGGCAGAACTGGATTTCTTAAACTCTGCAATACCTGCACTACTGAGCAATTCAATACCAGCCCATTCTCTCTATCTTGATATCTCTACTCTTTTATTTACGTTTACTTTATTATTCTCGTGACAACTTTCTCAAATATTTTCTTTACTTTCGTACAGCAATCTAAGGTGAAGCTATTAGCCCAATCCCTGTGGAGACGATATCCGATACTTCGTATCACTTTACTACTTGCGTCGTGTATACTTGCACTACAATTGCGATAGACTATTTTACACGCAACAAGTTTTTGGCGCCGTTGCCGGGGATTGGCAACATAACTCTACCTTTTCTTTTACTGCACTTTTTGTTTTTATTTTTATTTTTATTTTTATTTTTACTTTTATTTTTCTATTTTTCTTTGGTGTGTTCAACTCTTGCTTTTCACAAGGTTCCTTGTTTATGCTATGATCGAAACGAGGTGAAGATCCTGAGTATCCATTAGACCCAGAAATCGAACGTTCATTCAATCTTAGGAACCGACTTCGTCACGTGCTAGCCAGGAACGAGTACCTGGAAGAACAGTTAGAGACAATGGCATACCGAGGAGATAATCCTGCTGCTGGAGATGGAGCTATTATACCGCCTGTCGGTGACCCGCCTGTCGCTGCCGGCCGACGGTCCTGTCGTGACTACATGTTGAACGATCATGTAGAGCTAGAAACCACGCTGCCGGACATAGATGTTGACAACTTTGAGCTGAAACCTGTTATGTTTAGTATGATCAACAATGTCGGGCAGTTTAGTGGTGCTGTTATAGAGGATGCTAGGGAGCATCTCAAAACATTCCAGGAGATCTGTGGTTCGTTTAGACTACCAGGAGTTAATCCGGAGATACTGAGGCTTCGGTTATTTCCCCATTCATTGAGGGACAGAGCAAAAACTTGGTGGAATAAACTTACGCCGGGTTCAATTAGAACTTGGGCAGATTTATCTCGTGAATTTTTATCTCGTTTTAGTCCTTCACATTTATCTGAGCGATTGCGTAATAAAATTGCTACTTTTCAACAGGAAGATGACGAGCCGATGCACGAGGCCTGGGACAGATTTACTACTCTTCTTCGGAACTGCCCTATGCATGGATTCCCCGTCTGGAATCAGGTAACAAAGTTTTATAATGCTGCTAACTTACAAACTCGTATTCGAATTGATTCAACAGCAAACGGACTATTATTGGATAAAGATCCAGACGAGGCAATGCAAGTATTGACAAATCTGGCTAAGAATGAGGAGCAGTTTCCGACAGCAAGAAGAGGGGGTAAACGGGTACTAGCTGTCAAGGATTATGAGGCCGACAGCACGATGAAAGCACAGGTGGCATACCTTACTAAGGCAATGAAACAACTCTTGAACGGGGATGCACAACATGGATTTGCTGTCGAGGAGGTATGTGACATTTGTGAGGGAAATTACAGTTCAGAGGAATGTCCAATACAGTTAGAAGAGGGAAAGTATGTTGGAAATTACAATAAGCTGAATTACAACTCCAACAACTATAATCCCAACTGGAGAAAGGATCCCAAATTTTCTTGGAGCAATCCTAATAATGCCCTGAATCCCCAAGCACACAATCAGAATCAGGGAGGACCTAGGTTGCTGACGCGACAGCAGCTGCCGCCGCAACAGCAGCAACCAACTGCCACTAACAGTATACTTGAACAGACTCTGGCCACTTTTATGTCTCAGACAGGAACTTATATTGAGAATATGAATCAGTTTGTCAAGAAAACAGAGACATGCATGGATAAAACAGAGATGCGAATGACGAATCATAAAGCTACTCTGAAATCTTTGGAGACACAAATGGGTCAGGTTTCCCAGCATATTAAGCCAAGGCAGACTGGAGGATTCCCTAGTAATACTGAAAATGCTAGGCAGCCCACACATGAGCAGTGTAAGGCCATTACTACTAGGAGTGGGAAGAAGCTACCAGGGCCAGAAAAGGAATCTGAATCAGTAAGAAAACCAGCTTTGGACAAACCTGCCGAGGAAGCTGCCACGACAGGTAAAAACCAGACTGCTGCCGATGAGCCTGTCACGACAGCAGAAGCGATAGAGGAGAAAAATGATGAACCCAAACCTCATCAGATTCGTATGCAATGGGAAGGACGTATTGCTGATTATCGTCCCCCACCTCCTTTTCCTCAACAGATACAGCAAGCGAAGCAAGAATCTCAGCTCAAAAAGATTTATGATATTTTTAAGCAGGTTCATATTAATATTCCGCTGCTAGATGCCGCTAGGGAGATGCCCGGTTACGCCAAATTTCTCAAGGATGTCATGTCAAAGAAATCTAAACTTGGGGAATTTGAAACGGTAAAGATGACAGAAGGTTGCATGAGTATTCTTCATCAGCAGCCACCCCAGAAAAAGAAGGATCCGGGGAGCTTCATCATACCTTGTGTAATCGGAGACAAATATGTGGGTAAGGCACTTTGTGATCTTGGTGTTAGTATTAATTTAATGCCAAAATCTGTTTTCCAGAAATTAGGTATTGGAAAGGCGCGGCCCAAGACAGTAATTCTGTAGCTGGCAGACCGCTCTTACGTTCATCCGGAAGGAAAAATCGAAGATATTCTGGTAAGAGTGGATAAATTTATATTTCCTGCTGACTTTCTTGTTTTAGATTGTGAGGCAGACGAAAACGCACCAATCATCCTTGGGTGACCCTTCTTAGCCACGAGAAGATCACTGATTGATGTGGAAAAAGGAGAACTCACCATGAGAGTAAACGATCAAGAAATTAAGTTGAATGTTCTCCAAGCTATGAAGCATGCTGATGCAGATGAGGAATGCAAGGTCATCACTGAAGTTACCCTTGATCAACCTTGCATCAGGTCGGGCTGTCACGACATAAAAATTGGTCACTGCCGCGGCAGCCACCTACAGGGCTGTCACGACAGCACTGACGACAGCAACTCCTCTGACTCCGATACATCTGATACTGAAGATCAGGAGGAGGTAAACTGGATAGGCGATCGTCCAGGTAAGTTATTCGAACCTTTGAATTACACTTCGGATAACCATGCAATTCAAAAGCCATCTACTGTTGAACCACCTACCTTAGAACTGAAGCCCCTGCCAGGGCAGCTAAAATATGCTTTTCTTGGTTCAAATGATACGTTGCCCGTAATCATCTCTTCTTAGCTGCCACAAGAACAGAAACGACAGCTAATTGGGATGCTGCGGCAGCACAAAAAGGCAATTGGATGGACGATAGCTGATATTCAAGGCATTAGTCCGGTGTTATGCATGCACAAAATCCTTTTAGAGGAAGATCATAAGCCAACTATAGATGCCCAAAGGCGGCTAAACCATGCGATGAAAGAGGTGGTGCGTAAAGAGATAATCAAATGGTTAGATGCTGGTATTATTTACGCCATCTCCGACAACAAATGGGTGAGCCCGGTGCAATGCGTTCCCAAAAAAGGGGGAATGACCGTGGTGACAAATGAAAACAATGAGTTAATCCCAACCAGGATTGTGATCGGTTGGAGGGTTTGTATGGACTATCGGAAGCTTAACAAAGCTACCCGAAAGAACCACTTTCCTTTACCCTTTATTAATCAAATGCTTGATAGATTAGCGGGTAAACCTTACTATTGTTTTCTTGATGGTTATTCAGGTTATAATCAAATAGCCATCACACCGGAAGATCAAGAAAAGACGACTTTCACATGCCCCTACGGAACGTATGCTTTTAGGAGGATGCCGTTTGGACTATGCAATGCACCTGCCACCTTCCAAAGGTGCATGATGGCCATATTCTCCGATATGGTGGAGGACTTCCTTGAGATTTTTATGGATGATTTTTCAGTCTTTGGAGACGATTTTGAGAGCTGCCTTGGCAATCTACAAAAGGTACTTGAAAGATGTGAAAAAGCAAACCTAGTTTTAAATTGGGAAAAATGCCACTTTATGGTGGATGAAGGGATAGTCCTTGGCCATAAGATTATCTGCCGTGGGATAGAAGTCGACAGGGCCAAAATAGAAGTGATCAAGAAGCTGCCGCCGCCGACCACAGTCAAGGGTATTAGAAGTTTCTTGGGACATGCTGGTTTTTATCGGAGATTCATTGCAAATTTCTCGAAAATCACCAAGCCCCTATGCCATCTTTTGGAGCAGAACCGACCCTTTGACTTTAATGATGAATGTACTGAAGCATTCAAGGTTCTGAAGGAAAAACTGGTAACAGCCCCAATAGTACAGCCACCAGACTGGACACAGCCATTTGAGATCATGTGTGATGCTAGTGACTATGATGTCGGGGCAGCACTTGGGCAGCGGAAGGACAAGTTATTTCATGTCATATATTATGCTAGTAAGACACTGAATGACGCCCAAGTAAACTACACCACCACAGAAAAGGAGTTATTAGCTGTGGTATTCTCCATCGACAAGTTTCGTTCTTACATACTTGGGACGAAGGTAATAGTGCACACAGACCACTCTGCCCTGAAATATTTGTTTGCGAAAAAGGATGCAAAGCCTCGATTGATACGGTGGATCCTGTTATTGCAAGAGTTCGACCTTGAAATCAAGGACAAAAAAGGGACAGAAAATCAGGTGGCATATCACTTGTCGAGGTTGGAGAAGGGACATAGTCTACCAATAGATGAGACAAACATACTGGAGACTTTCCCAGACGAGCAGCTCTTTGCTGCCGCAATCACTGTCGCGACAGCAATGGCGGCAGGTAAGTCTTCTGAACTCCCCTGGTATGTTGATTTTGTTAATTTTATAGTTGGCGAAATAATTCCTTCTGATCTTAATTATCAAGCCAGGAAGAGGTTCCAAAATGATGTTAAGCATTATTATTGGGACGAACCTCTTCTTTTGAAAATTTGTGCAGATCAGGTCATAAGGAGGTGTGTACCACAAGAAGAGCAAGAAGACATTCTTCATCACTCCCATGCTTCACAGTATGGAGGTCACTTAGGAGGCAACAAAACTGCTGCCAAGGTGCTGCAGTCAGGGTTCTACTGGCCGTCACTATATAAAGATGCACAAACCTTCTACAAGAGCTGTGACAGGTGCCAAAGGACAGGAAACATCTCAAGGAGAAACGAGATGCCACTGTAGAACATTTTAGAGGTCGAAATCTTCGACGTTTGGGGGATTGATTTTATGGGACCTTTTCCATCCTCATGTGGAAATCTATACATCCTCCTGGCAGTAGATTATGTCTCTAAGTGGGTTGAAGCTATCGCCACTCAAAAGAATGATGCCAAGACAGTCCAAAGGTTTTTGCACAAAAATATCTTTTCTAGGTTTGGCATCCCTAAGGCGATTATCAGTGATGAAGGGAGACATTTTGACAATAGGGTTATTGCTGCCGCCTTGAAGAAATATGGTGTCAAGCATCGGATCGCGACAGCATATCACCCACAGACCAATGGACAAGCTGAAATATCTAATAGGGAAGTTAAGAACATTCTTGAAAAAACGGTTAAGCCAACTAGGAAAGATTGGTCTTTACTACTCAATGATGCGTTATGGGCATACAGGACAGCTTTTAAGACTCCATTGGGCATGTCTCCATACCGATTGATTTATGGAAAAACCTGTCATCTACCTGTCGAGATAGAGCACAGAGCATATTGGGCGATCAAGGCAGTAAATATGGACTTGGACAAGGCAGTCCAGAAAAGGCTGTTAGATCTGAACGAGATTGAAGAAATACGGACAATGGCCTACGACAATGCAAGAATCAACAAGGAGAAAGCCAAGAAGTGGCATGACGGGAAGTTGCTGCCACGACAGTTCTGCCCAGGGCAGCTTGTATTGTTGTTCAATTCTAGACTGAAACTTTTCCCAGGAAAACTGAAATCTAGATGGTCTGGCCCGTTCCAAGTCGTACAAGTTTTTCCCCATGGTGCCATCACAATCCGATCATTAAAAGACGGGCACCAATTCAAAGTCAACGGACAGCGCCTCAAGCATTATCAGGGGACTGAAGCCCCAGGAATGCAAGAAGTGGTTACCTTAGGAGATGCCCCACCTGGCATCCCTAATTTAACCTAAATTTTATTTTTATTTTTATTTTTATTTATTTATTATTATTATTATTAGGAAATAAGGTTTATTTTATTCAAATAATGTTTTTTATGTTTATTGTTTTTAGGAAATAAAGGAGTCAAGACGAACAGGAGAAGTGAACTCAGCCCACCATCCCTCCATCAGCCCAACAAAGCCCAATATTGAAGCCCGTCGTTCCAGCTGCCGCGGCAGACGCGGAAAAGACAGGCTGTCACCAGACTGTCACGACAGACGCGGAAACGTGTGACAGACGCGTAACAGACGTAGAAACGCGTGTCAGACGCGTCAGACACGCTAAAGCTCAACAGCCGCCCCGTTATTCACGCCTACCGTTACAGTTTCAATGGGCAGAAATTCCTCTTCTATAAAACCCCGTTTCATTTTCATTTCATTCACTTCTGCTTTTCTTACTTGCTCTCCCCATCCAGTTTTCATTTGCTTTATTTTACTTTCAACAACCCTTGCACTAACATGTCTTCCAAAAGAACCCGCCGTAGTGCTGCTTCACCTTCTTCACCGGCAGCACCTACCCCACAATCCTTTGCTACTAGAGATTTATGGGAAGAAAGAGGCTTTATTTACACTCCAAGAGCAGTCAATATGGGCCTCAAGCCCTTCATCGCAAGGACGATTAGCGCCCTCATGTGGGAACAATTCGCGGAGCAACCGGCAGAAATGAACGAAACGCTGGTGAGGGAATTCTATGCTGCCATCGGCAGCAGGACGGCAACAACAGTGACTGTCCGAGGGACAGAAGTGCAGTTCACAGCCGAGCGCATTAACTCTTTCTATGGCCTCTACTTCGGCCCCAACGATGATGCTCACCAGCAGTTCCTTGACACTCTAGATGATGCTGCCTATGACGCTGTCATGGCATAAGTAACGGAAGAAGGGACTGAATGGAACACAAGCCGCAAAAATCCCCACACAGTGAAGAGGGGGCAGTTGCTGCCGGAGGCCAAACTGTGGAATGCCTTCATCAAGAAGAGGATTCTGCCGTCATCACATCACACCACCGTTGACCAGCAGAGGTTAGCCCTAATACACTCCATTCTCAATAAACGACCCATTAATGTGGGGAGTTATATGCGGGAGAGTATTTTGGAAAGCGACCATAGACCGACGGCCCTCCTATGCCTTCCCTACCTCATCACGTCCCTCTGCCGCTGTTTTTGACGTGCCGGAACCAGACACTAATCGAATAGTGAAAGGCCGGGGCTGGACAGACAAAAATATCATCAGCCTCATGGAGTTGACAGTAGCAACCCCCCTTTCCTCTTTCAACCCCGCTGCCGCACCAGCTGAATCATCAGAGCAGCCAACTCCTGAACCTGCCGCCGCAGCAGCTCCGACAGACCCCTCCAATCAAATCCTAGTTGCTATTCAAAGGATGGAGGACAGACAGCTGGGCCTCATGACATTCATCAAGGACTTTGCCGCATCCACGGTAAATTTTATTCACAATACTTTAAATTTCCCTGATGTTGTCTTCCCCACCTTCCCTTCCCATTACTTCATTGTCCCCACCCCTGCCCACACACCTACACCTGCGGCTACACCACAAACACCATCTGCTGCCTCCATACCATCACCCGCCCCGACGGCAGCTAGCAGCCCCCATGTCGAAACATCCGCTCGAGGAACAAAGCGACTGGTGCCCTCGGATGACCTTGTTGCCTTTGTTGCTGGGTTTTCTTCCTCCTCCATCTGGGCAGACAGCGAAGCTGAACCCTCTATTCAGAGGAACCTGTCGCAGGAATTTACACCGGCTAAGAGGCAAAAAAGAATGGCAGTTAAGAAAACTCTGCCAACAGCCAGCAGCAGCAGTAGCAGCAGTGACAGCAGCCGCAGCAGCTCTGACATTCAGGTTGTACAGCAACCAAGAGCTAGAATCCGCCACCAAATCCGCCTCAGCAGCAGCAGTGAAGACAGTGCTTAAAAATTTAAGTTTCTTATTTTCTTATTGTTGCCTGCTATTTATATATATTTTGTGATGTACTGCCTTCATATGTTTTGCTTTTTATTTTTTCATTTGCATTGAGGGCAATGCAACCCTTGAGTTTGGGGGTGGCAACCCTCCATATTAATAGAGTCTAAGTACATCTTAGTTAATTGTTGTGTCTTCTGCTTAGTTATTTTTCTCTAAAAAATTAAAATTTTGGCTTAAAACTGTGAATTGAACTTACCTGTCGTGACAGCTCTGTCATGGCAGCATCTTTAGGATATTTTAAGGAGAAGTTTAGAGTCTTTCTATAGTTCTGAAAATTTAAACACCATTGTGACTGTTATACTGCTTAGACTTCTTTTAGCCAAACTAGAATAGGAAGCTTAGCACTTGAATAGCCCCTAGAGGTGCCTAACACTGGATCTAGGAAAGAAGTTTAGCAAAAGAGATCAACAGCCCTAGAGGTGCCCGAAACTGGCTCTAGGAAGTTAACTAGAGGTGCCTAAAACTGGCTCTAGTAAAACTTTAGCTTGAAAAATAGAGAAATCGAGTCAAAACAAAAAAATCAAAGAAGCATGAAAATGTGCCTTCAGAAAGATAAACTTTGGCATAAAAATTCGAGTTAAGAGTTGAATATTCTAGTGAAACTAAGAGAGTCTTAACATATAACTGTTCACAAGCATGCACACACTGCACGAGGACTATAGTGAGATTCTGGACAGATCCTAAATTGTCCGATAGGTTGCAGCCGTCACAGGGAACGAACGACGGGTAAGGGAAAGTTCACTGTTTGGAAACCAAAACAAAAATATTTCTTTTTTCTTGTAGGTCTTAGTTGCTTGAGGGCAAGCAAAAACTTGAGTTTGGGGGTGTGTTGAGTGCATAAAAGTTCTATTATTTACACCCTATTTAACCCATATTTCTGCTGCATTCAAGCATTATTCATTGCATTTAGGTTAGTTTACAGCAAAACATCACAAATATATTAAAGGCACAGATTCTACTAAAAATGGATGTTTGTGCAGGTTGCTGCCGTAGAAGACGGTGAGGGCAGGCGCTGGGCAGAGAAGCAGAAGAGCTGAACTGGACAAGCAAACAAAGAGGACGATGCTGCCATGGTGCTGCCCTGACAGCAGAGGACGACAGCAGTTTTGTGGAGAAAAAGCAAAGTGGACCTCGACAGATAGAGAAAATTCAGCTCGTCTGTCATGTGAAAACCTCATATTTTTCCAAGCCCCAGATCAAAAGATATGTCAAGCCCAAAGCTCAAGGAGAGAAAATCCCAAGAAACAAGGAAGACGGCTGGAAAGTAGATTCCTTGAAGATTTAGTCTTTATTAGAATCATAGTTTTAATTAAAGTTGTAATCCTTGTTAAATTAGATAACTTGAGCCCAAAGCTTATATAAGGGCATGTATTTTAACCTAGGGCATATCGAATACCCCATAACCGATAACCAAAACCCCTAGCCGTTTTCCCGCCGCCGACATGTTCTAAATTCCCCCTAGGGCCACGGGTTGATTTGTAAAGTAGTTGCAAGGGTTGTTTTGTTTTAGCAATTTTCAGTTCAATAAAATAAACCTCAAGTTCTCTTATTTTGGTTATTAATATCTTGCAAGAGCTTCGGGAGAGCATTGTGAGGTTATCTATTTACTTAGCATCGGGAGAGTTAAGTATACGAAAGAAATAAGAGCAAGTTCTCTAGTTTATAGTTGAACTATCTCGTGCCTAGGGATAGGGCGAGGTTAAGTGGCTAAAGAAGAATTCATACACATCGGTGTTCATCCTTCGATTCACGCCGGGAGGTATCATCAAAGACGTGATCATCGACAGACTTGGACCTAGGGATAGGCCAAGGCAGATCTGGGATTCTTGCCAAACTTGAAAGTACTGAGTTGAGTGTTCGCTGCCGCGACAATCAACGGACTGCTGCCGCGACAGGTGCTGTCCGCGACAGGCGCGACGACTGAACTGGATTTCCTAAACTCTGCAATACCTGCACTACTGAGCAATTCAATACCAGCCCATTCTCTCTATCTTGATATCTCTACTCTTTTATTTACGTTTACTTTATTATTCTCGTGACAACTTTCTCAAATATTTTCTTTACTTTCGTGCAGCAATCTCAGGTGAAGCTATTAGCCCAATCCCTGTGGAGACAATATCCGATACTTCGTATCACTTTACTACTTGCGTCGTGTATACTTGCACTACAATTGCGATAGACTATTTTACACGCAACATGAAGTCCTAAGTTTTGATTAAAACTTGTTTTGTGGTCCTTTTTGTAGAGGTTTCAGTCGAGCGGGTCTAAATAGGCCATAAAATGGACCCGTTAGACTTTTAACTGAGTAAAATATACAGAAATTGAGTTTTTGCAATATAATCGTGTTGAAAAGATCGTAATCAATGATATGAAGTCCAAAAATTTGATTAAACTTGTTTTTCGATCCTTTTTGTAGAGGTTTCGGGCGAACGGTTCTAAATGGGCCTTAAAATGGACCCTTTAGACTTTTAACTGATTAAAAACAACAGAAATTGATTTTTTGCAATACAATAGTGTTGAAAAGCTCGTAATCAACGATGTGAAGTCCTAAGTTTTGATTAAAACTTGTTTTGCGGTCCTTTTTGTAGAGGTTTCGGACGAGCAGGTCTAAAAGGGCCGTAAAATGGACCCGTTGGACTTTTAACCGAGTAAAAGTACATAAATTGAGTTTTTTAATTATAATCGTGTTGAAAAGATCGTAATCAATGATATGAAGTCCTAAAATTTCATTTAACTTGCTTTTCGGTCCTTTTGTAAAGGTTTCGGGCGAACTAGAATAAATGGGCCGTAAAATGGACCCGTTGAACTTTTAACTGAGTAAAAAATACAGAATTTGAGTTTTTACAATATAATCTTGTTGAAAAGCTCGTAATCAATTATATGAACTCCTAAAATTTGATCAAAACTTGTTTTTCGGTCCTTTTTTAGAGGTTTCGAGTGAGCGGGTCTAATTGGGCCTTAAAATGGACCCGTTGGACTTTTAACTGAGTAAAAAGAACAAAAATTGATTTTTTGCAATACAATATTGTTGAAAAGCTCGTAATAAACGATTTGAAGTCCTAAGTTTTGATTAAAACTTGATTTGCAGTCTTTTTTGTAGAGGTTTCTTACGAGAAGGTCTAAATGGGCCGTAAAATGGACCCGTTGGACTTTAAACTAAGTAAAAAGTACAAAAATTGAGTCTTTGCAATATAATCGCGTTGAAAAGATCGTAATCAATGATATGAAGTCCTTAAATTTGATTAAAACTTGTTTTTCGGTCCTTTTTGTAGAGGTTTCGGGCGAGCGGGTCTAAATGGGCCGTAAAATGGACCTGTTGGACTTTTAACTAAGTAAAAAATACAGAAATTGAGTTTTTGCAATATAATCTTGTTGAAAAGCTCGTAATCAATTATATGAACTCCTAAAATTTGATCAAAACTTATTTTCGGTACTTTTTGTAGAGGTTTCGGGCGAGCGGGTCTAAATGGGCCTTAAAATGGACTCGTTGGACTTTTAACTGAGTAAGAAATACAGAAATTGAATTTTTGCAATATAATCTTGTTGAAAATGTAAAACCAAAATTGATTTTGATATAACACATAAACTTAAGGACCAATTTGCAAAACAATAAATTTTTAAGTACTCTTTAAAGTCTCACAATTGACAAGTATTTTTGAACAAAATAATATTTAAAGACTGGCTCTTAAACGTATATAATTCCCTAAGTCTTTTCCTATGTTTTTCAAGCCTAAGTATGCAAAAACGCCCAGGCGTATCGATACCCTTATGCGTATCGATACCCTATTTTGCCACTGGAATTTTAATGGAGTTACCGTATCGATACGCCTTGCAACCGTATCGATACGATATTCATCTAGGCAACTGTTTTCATGAAACCGTACCGATACGCCTTGCAACCGTATCGATACGATAAGCTCATCTTTGAAAAATCTGAGCATTTAATTATTTGACTGTTACTTGTCAGTTGGTTGGTTTCCCAATTTTCAAAAGATCGTTATATCGTACCGATACGCTTGGTATGCGTATCGATACACTTTTTATGTAAACTTGGCTTGGGATTCTAGTGAGCAAAAACCGTATCGATACGGCCTTCCGTATCGATACGCCCCTTAAAACCGTACCAGTACGCCTTCTATACGGATCGATACGCCCTGTTTTCAGGCACAACAGCTCTTTCCTCTTTGATGCAGGTATCGATACGCCCTTCCTGAGTACCGATACGGTAGGCTGCAGAGCTGCATTTAATGCGGGAAAATTGCTCCCAACGGCTCTATTGATGATCCCAACTACCCAAACGGCTAGAAATCAATGCAAGGATATAAAAACAAGCTTCAATTGACCAGGCAACAACTATTGAACCCACAAGCAACATCAAAGCAAAAAATCCAAACCCTAGTGCTCTTCAAAGTCAAATTCTTGTACCCAACTCTACTGTTTTCAATTGTCTCTTTGTATTGTGAGTTTGGGGTGATTGAAATTGTAATTGAGTAGACATTTATCCTTTGTGAGGAATTATTTGAGTTTACCAAAACTTCTCTTTGTAATTTGAGTGGATTAAGCTTTGGGTAGAAAGCTTAATCGAATTTGTAAGGTTACCTCCTCATCCAAGAAAAGGGGAAGAATTCAAGTAGTGAATTGGTTGAAAATCCTTAGTGGGAACTAAGGTAGTTGATGTAGAGTTCATTTGGAGAACTTGAACCACTCTAACTACTTGTGTCATCTTTTATTTTTCACCAATTCCTCCCACCAAATTTTTAATTGCCAATTCACCCCCTCTTGGCCATTTGCAATTGTGTGATCAACTCAACAGAAAAGCTCGTAATCAAATATATGAACTCGTAAAATTTGATTAAAACTTGTTTTGCGGTCTTTTTTGTAGAGGTTTCGGACGAGAAGGTTTAAATGGGCCGTGAAATGGACCTGTTGGACTTTAAACTAAGTAAAATGTACAAAATTTGAGTCTTTGCAATATAATCGTGTTGAAAAGATCGTAATCAATGATATGAAGTCCTAAAATTTGATTAAAACTTGTTTTCGATCCTTTTGTAGAGGTTTCGGGCGAGTGGGTCTAAATGGGTCGTAAAATGGACCCGTTGGACTTTTAACTAAGTAAAAAATAAAAAATATGAGTTTTTGTAGTATAATCTTGTTGAAAAGCTCGTAATCAATTAAATGAACTCCTACAATTTGATTAAAACTTGTTTTTCAGTCATTTTTGTAGAGGTTTCGGGCGAGCGGGTCTAAATGGGCCTTAAAATGGACCCGTTGGACTTTATCTAGGTTAAAAGAACAAAAATTGAGTTTTTGCAGTACAATAGTGTTGAAAACCTCGTTATCAATGATATGAACTCCTAAGTTTTGATTAAAACTTGTTTTTCTGTCCGTTTTGTAGAGGTTTCGGGTGAGCAGGTCTAAATGGGCCGTAAAATGGACCCGTTGGACTTTTAACTGAGTAAAAAATACAGAAATTGAGTTTTTAAAATATAATCTAATTGAAAAGTTGGTAATCAATTATATGAACTGCTAAAATTTGATTAAAACATGTTTTTAGTCCTTTTCGTAGAGATTTCGGGCGAGCGGGTCTAAATGGGTCTTAAAATGGACCCGTTGGTGTTTTAACTGAGTAAAAAGAATAGAAATTAAATTTTTGCAATACATTAGTGTTCAAAAGCTCGTAATTAATGATATGAACTCCTATGTTTTGATTAAAACTTGATTTGCGTTCCTTTTTGTAGAGGTTTCGGACGAGCGGGTCTAAATGGGCCGTAAAATGGACCCGCTGGACATTAAATTGAGTAAAAAGTACATAATGTGAGTTTTTCAATCTAATTCTATTGAAAAGATCGTAATCAATGATATGAAGTCCTAAAATTTGATTAAAACATGTTTTTTCGGTCCTTGTTGTAGAGGTTTCAGGCGAGTGGGTCTAAATGGGCCTTAAAATGGACCCGTTAGACTTTTAACTGAGTAAAAAAAACAGAAATTTAGTTTTTGCAATATATTCGTGTTAAAAAGCTCGTAATCAATTATATGAACTCCTAAAATTTGAATAAAATTTGTTTTCGGTCCTTTTTGTAGAGGTTTCTAGCGAGCGCGTCTAGATGGGCCTTAAAATGGACCCGTTGGACTTTTAACTGAGTAAAAAGAACATAAATTGATTTTTTGCAATACAATAGTGTTGAAAAGCTCGTAATAAACTATATGAAGTCCTAAGTTTTGATTAAAAATTATTTTGCGGTCATTTTTGTAGAGGTTTCGGGAGAGCGGCTCTAAATGGGCCTTAAAATGGACCCGTTGGACTTTTATCTGAGTAAAAAGTACAAAAATTGAGGTTTTGCAATAAAATCTTGTTGAAAAGATCGTAATCAATGATATGAACTCCTGAAATTTGATTAAAACTTGTTTTTCAGTCCTTTTTGTAGAGGTATCGGGCGAGCGGGTCTAAATTGGCTGTAAAATTGACCCGTTGTACTTTTAACTGAGTAAAAAATATAGAAATTGAGTTTGTGCAATATAATCTAGTTGAAAAGCTCGTAATAAATTATATGAACTCCTGAAATTTGATTAAAACTTGTTTTTCTGTCCTTTTTGTAGAGGTATCGGGAGAGTGGGTCTAAATGAGCCTTAAAATGGACATGTTGGACTTTTAACTGAGTAAAAAGAACAGAAATTGAAATTTTGCAATACAATAGTGTTGAAAAGCTCGTAATGAATGATATGAACTCTTAAGTTTTGATTAAAACTTGTTTTGCGGTCCTTTTTGTAGAGGTTTCGGACAAGCGGGTCTAAATGGGCCGTAAAATGGACCCGTTGGACTTTTAACTAAGTAAAAAGTATATAAATTGAGTTTTTGCAATATAATCGTGTTGAAAAGATCGTAATCAATGATATGAAGTCCTAAAATTTGATCAAACTTGTTTTTCGGTCCTTTTTGTAGAGGTTACGAGGGAGCGGGTCTAAATGGACCCGTTAGACTTTTAACTGAGTAAAAAGAACAGAAATTGAATTTTTGCAGCACAATAGTGTTGAAAAGCTCGTAATCAATGATATGAACTCCTAAGTTTTGATTAATACTTATTTTTCGGTCCTTTTTGTAGAGGTTTTGGGCGAGCAGGTCTAAATGGGCCGTAAAATGGACCCATTGGACTTTTAACTGAGTAAAAAATACAGAAATTGAGTTTTTGCAATTTAATCTTGTTGAAAAGCTCGTAATCAATTATATGAACTTCTAAAATTTGCATAAAACATATTTTCGGTCCTTTTCGTAGAGGTTTCGGGCGAGCGGGTGTAAATGGGCCTTAAAATGGACCCGTTGGACTTTTAACTGAGTAAAAAGAACATAAATCGAATTTTTGCAACACAATAGGGTTGAAAAGCTCGTAATCAACGATATGAAGTCCTAAGTTTGGATTAAAACTTGTTTTGTGGTCCTTTTTGTAGAGGTTTCAGTCGAGCGGGTCTAAATAGGCCATAAAATGGACCCGTTAGACTTTTAACTGAGTAAAAAAAATACAAAAATTGAGTTTTTGCAATATAATCGTGTTGAAAAGATCGTAATCAATGATATGAAGTCTTAAATTTGATTAAACTTGTTTTTCAATCCTTTTTGTAGAGGTTTCGGGCGAGCGGTTCTAAATGGGCCCTAAAATGGACCCTTTGGACTTTTAACTGATTAAAAAGAACAGAAATTGATTTTTTGCAATACAATAGTGTTGAAAAGCTCGTAATCAACGATGTGAAGTCCTAAGTTTTGATTAAAACTTGTTTTGCGGTCCTTTTTGTAGAGGTTTCGGACGAGCGGGTCTAAAAGGGCCGTAAAATGGACCCGTTGGACTTTTAACCGAGTAAAAAGTACATAAATTGAGTTTTTTTAATTATAATCGTGTTGAAAAGACCGTAATCAGTGATATGAAGTCCTAAAATTTGATTTAACTTGCTTTTCGGTCCTTTTGTAAAGGTTTCGGGCGAACTAGTCTAAATGGGCCGTAAAATCGACCCGTTGAACTTTTAACTGAGTAAAAAATACAGAAATTGAGTTTTTACAATATAACCTTGTTGAAAAGCTCGTAATCAATTATATGAACTCCTAAAATTTCATCGAAACTTGTTTTTCGGTCCTTTTTGTAGAGGTTTCGAGTGAGCAGGTCTAAATGGGCCTTAAAATGGACCCGTTGGACTTTTAACTGAGTAAAAAGAACAAAAATTGATTTTTTGCAATACAATAGTGTTGAAAAGCTCGTAATAAACGATATGAAGTCCTAAGTTTTGATTAAAACTTGATTTGCGGTCTTTTTTGTAGAGGTTTCTTACGAGAAGGTCTAAATGGGCCGTAAAATGGACACGTTGGACTTTAAACTAAGTAAAAAGTACAAAAATTGAGTCTTTGCAATATAATCACGTTGAAAAGATCGTAATCAATGATATGAAGTCCTTAAATTTGATTAAAACTTGTTTTTCGGTCCTTTTTGTAGAGGTTTCGGGCGAGCGGGTCTAAATGGGCCGTAAAATGGACCCGTTAGACTTTTAACTAAGTAAAAAATAGAGAAATTGAGTTTTTGCAATATAATCTTTTTGAAAAGCTCGTAATCAATTATATGAACTCCTAAAATTTGATCAAAACTTGTTTTCGGTACTTTTTGTAGAGGTTTCCGGCGAGCGGGTCTAAATGGCCTTAAAATGGACTCGTTGGACTTTTAACTGAGTAAGAAATACAGAAATTGAATTTTTGAAATATAATCTTGTTGGAAAGCTCGTAATCAAATATATGAACTCCGAAAATTTGATTAAAACTTGTTTTGCAGTCTTTTTTGTAGAGGTTTCAGACGAGAAGGTTTAAATGGGCCGTGAAATGGACCTGTTGGACTTTAAACTAAGTAAAAAATACAAAAATTGAGTCTGTGCAATATAATCGTGTTGAAAAGATCGTAATCAATGATATGAAGTCCTAAAATTTGATTAAAACTTGTTTTTCGATCCTTTTTGATGAGGTTTCGGGGGAGCGGGTCTAAATGTGCCTTAAAATGGACCCGTTGGACTTTTAACTATGTCAAAAGAACATAAATTGAATTTTTGAAATACAATAGTGTTGAACAGCACGTAATCAATGATATGAACTCCTAAGTTTTGATTAAAATTTATTTGCGGTCCTTTTTGTAGATGTTTCGGACAAGCGGGTCTAAATGGGCCATAAAATGGACCCGTTGGACATTAAACTGAGTAAAAAGTACATACTTTGAGTTTTTGCAATATAATTCTGTTGAAAAGATCGTAATCAATGATATGAAGTCCTAAAATTTGATTAAAACATGTTTTTCGGTCCTTTTTGTAGAGGTTTCGGGCGAGCGGGTCTAAATGGGCCTTAAAATGGACCCATTGGACTTTTAACTGAGTAAGAAATACAGAAATTGAATTTCTGCAATATAATCTTGTTGAAAAGCTCGTAATCAATTATATGAACTCCTAAAATTTGATTAAAACTTGTTTTTCGGTACTTTTTGTAGAGGTTTCGGGCGAGCGGGTCTAAATGGGCCTTAAAATGGACCCGTTAGACTTTTAACTGAGTAAAAAATATAGAAATTGAGTTTTTGCAATATAATCTTTTTGAAAAGCTCGTAATCAATTATATTAAATCCTAAAATTGGATCTAAACTTGTTTTTTGGTCCTTTTTGTAGAGGTTTCGGGCAAGGGGGTCTAAATGGGCCTTAAAATGGACTCGTTTAACTTTTAACTGTGTAAAAAGAACAGAAATTGAATTTTTGCAATTCAATAGTGTTGAAAAGCTCGTAATCAACGATATAAACTCTTAAGTTTTGATTAAAATTGTTTTGCGGTCCTTTCTGTAGAGGTTTCGGACGAGCAGGTCTAAGTGGGCCATAAAATGGACCCGTTGAACTTTTAATTGAGTAAAATATACATAAATTGAGTTTCTTTCAATATAATCGTGTTGAAAAGACCGTAATCAATTAAATGAACTCCTAAATTTTGATTAAAACTTGTTTTTCGATCCTTTTTATAAAGGTTTCGGGCGAGCGGGTCTAAATGGGACGTAAAATGGACCCGTTGGACTTTTAACTAGGTTAAAAGAACAGAAATTGAGTTTTTGCAATACAATAGTGTTGAAAAGCTCGTTATCAATGATATGAACTCCTAAGTTTTGATTAAAACTTGTTTTTCAGTCATTTTTGTAGAGGTTTCGGGCGAGCGGGTCTAAATATGCCGTAAAATGGACTCGTTGGACTTTTAACTAAGTAAAAAATACAGAAATTGAGTTTTTGTAATATAATCTTGTTGAAAAGCTCGTAATCTTGTTGAAATCGAGCGGTGCTTTTTGTAGAGGTTTCGGGCGAGCGGGTATAAATGGGCCTTAAAATGGACTCGTTGGACTTTTAACTGAGTAAGAAATACAGAAATTGAATTTTTGCAATATAATCTTGTTGAAAAGCTCGTAATCAATTATATGAACACCTAAAATTTGATTAAAACTTGATTTGCGGTCTATTTTGTAGAGGTTTCGGACTAGAAGGTTTTAATGGGCTGTAAAATGGACCCGTTTGGACTTTAAACTAAGTAAAAAGTACACAAATTGAGTCTTTACAATATAATCGTGTTGAAAAGATCGTAATCAATGATATGAAGTCCTAAAATTTGATTAAAACTTATTTTTCAATCCTTTTTTTAGAGGTTTCGGGTGAGCGGGTCTAAATGGGCCGTAAAATGGACCCGTTGAACTTTTAACTAAGTAAAAAATACAAAATTTGAGTTTTTGCAGTATAATCTTGTTCAAAAGCTCGTAATCAATTATATGAACTCCTAAAATTTAATTAAAATTTGTTTTTCAATCCTTTTAGAAGAGGTTCCGGGCGAGCGGGTCTAAATAGGCTGTAAAATGGACCCGTTGGACTTTTAACTGTGTTAAATGAACATAAATCGAATTTTTGCAATACAATAATGTTGAAAGTCTCGTAATCAATGATACGAACTCCTAAGTTTTGATTAAAACTTTATTAGCGGTCATTTTTGTAGATATTTCGGACGAGAGGGTCTAAATGGGCCGTAAAATGGACCTGTTGGACTTTAAACTGAGTAAAAAGTACATAATTTGAGTTTTTGCAATATAATTTTGTTGAAAAGATCGTAATCAATGATATGAAGTCCTAAAATTTGATTAAAACATGTTTTTCGGTCCTTTTTGTAGAGGTTTCGGGTGAGCGAGTCTAAATGGGCCTTAAAATAGAACTGTTGGACTTTCAACTGAGTAAGAAATACATAAATTGAGTTTTTGCAATATAATCTTGTTGAAAAGCTCGTAATTAATTATATGAACTCCTAAAATTTGACTAAAACTTATTTTTCGATACTTTTTGTAGAGGTTTCGAGCGAGCGGGTCTAAATGGGCCTTAAAATGGACCCGTTGGACTTTTAACTGAGTAAAAAATATAGAAATTGAGTTTTTGCAATATAATCTTGTTGAAAAGCTCGTGATCAATTATATTAACTCCTAAAATTGGATCAAAACTTGGTTTTCGGTCCTTTTGTAGAAGTTTCGGGCGAGCGGGTCTAAATGGGCCTTAAAATGGACTCGTTTAACTTTTAACTGAGTAAAAAGAACAGAAATTGAATTTTTGCAATACAATAGTGTTGAAAAGCTCGTAATCAACGATATGAACTCTTAAGTTTTGATTAAAACTTGTTTTGCGGTCCTTTTTGTAGAGGTTCCGGACGAGCAGGTCTAAGTGAGCCGTAAAATGGACCCGTTGGACTTTTAACTGAGTAAAAAGTACATAAATTGGGTTTTTGCAATATAATCGTGTTGAAAAGATCGTAATCAATGATATTAAGTCCTAAAATTTGATTAAACTTGTTTATCGGTCCTTTTGTAGGGGTTTCGGGTGAGCGGGTCTAAATGGGCCGTAAAATGGACCCGTTGGACTTTTTTTTGAAGAAAAAGCCTCATTAAAAACCCCGACTACTGTCCTTCAAGCAGAGCTAGAGGACCCTAAAAAGGGGAAAAGAGTGCCTAAGTTTTATTATAACATAGAGGAATTTGTTACAAGGTGATTGATACATGTAGGAATGTTAGAATTAGAAGACATAGAGCTCAACGAATAAGTAGCCAAAGTATGGGCGACATGATTAGCCTCACGGCGTACAAAAGAAACAGAAACAAAATCGAATGCATGAAGGGACTCGCGAATCTGATGAAGAAGAGGTCCCATAGTAAAAAGGTCCAGCCCTGGGTTGTTGATCCTGTTTGCAAGAGAAGCACAATCGGTTTCAAGCAAAATCCGATTCCATCCTTGAGATCGGGAAAAAGTGATTCCTGCTAGAAGGCCTTCACCTTCACAAGTAACTGCATCCACACAGCTACCAAGCGGAAATGCAAGGCCGCCCACAACTGCACCTGTTGAATCACGTGGCACGGCGCCAACAGCCGCTGCACGAGTTAAGGGATTAAAAGCCCCATCCACAGTTATTTTAATATGGTTAGGCGGAGGAGGGTTCCAGCAAGGAGGAGAAAGGATACACGGGGTTGGGGTGGTTGAAGAAGAGGCATTACAGAAGTTGTTATGTAAACTGATGGAATTAACGGCAATAAGCCAAGGTGGTTGTAGATGATGATTATGAACCCAATCATTACGTCTATTCCAGACGTTCCATATAGTTCTAAGAAAAAACCCAAACTTGTCAGAGGATATGTGATGGTCTGCTTCCTCCAACCATTGTAAGGGGGTAATAGCTAAACTTCTGGAAAGGCTTACGGGAATACCAGAGAGTTGAAGGGCTTCCGAAGCCCCTGCACAATCACGTAGCGCATGGAGAATGGACTCCAAGTGTGCTCCACAGATAGGGCAAGGCCCCGATGTAGGTGCAAAAACATGCATTTTGGAACCAACAGGCAAAGCATCAGACGCCATACGCCATCCAAAAGTTTTGACCTTAGGTAGGGCCTTGACTTTGGACAGAAATTTCCAAAAGCGAGTGGGTGACGTATGTGGAAGCGTAGAACATTCTAAAAAGAGGTAACCCGAACGGACCGAGTAAATACCCAAAATCGTTAGGAGACCAAAGAATAGTGTCGCGATGGTCATTTATGATTGGTACTCGGAGAATGGCACTGGCGTCAGCTGAGTTGAAATAACTATTGACCTTTACAGGGTCCCAAGCAGTTTGATTGTGAAACATAAAATCGCGGCATCGAACATGGATTTCATCCAAGATTTCGTAATCCCTAGTAAGGGTAATAGGGGAAGGGCCGCCCCAAATGTCTTTGTGTACTCTGATATTGCTATTAATACCTGGTCGATGTAAGAAGCCTGGGAGGAGACGTTGTAGAGCATTATATATACCTTGCCATGCAAAGGAACCGCGATTGGGACGGGATGCATCAAGGATGTTTCCTGAAGGGAAATATTTAGCTCGATATATTTGGCCCAATAAGGAATCTGGTTCGCAGATGAGTCTCCATATTTGCTTACCCAAAAGAGCAACATTGAAGTCGTGTAAGTCCTTAAACCCCATACCACCAGCGGCCTTAGGTAAACAAACATGATTCCAAGGAAGCATGTGCCACCCTTTTTTATTGGATTTTCCAGTCCACCAATATTGCCGAATTGTTGAGGTCATGTCATCAATAATGTTTTGTGGGAGAAGATAACAAGACATAACATAATGAGGCAGGGATTGTAAAACTGCTTTAATGAAAATCTCCCGACCACTAAAAGAAATGAGCTGTTTATCCCAGCTAGAAAGACGATCATGAACTTTATCACGCACAAAGCCTAATGATTCAGTTTTGTTTTTCCCTATGAGAAGTGGGCACCTAGGTATACTCCAGGGTTAGATACCTCACGTACTTGCAAAAGATTATTGATCGCAGTTCTTGTTGAGGATGGGGTGCGTGGATTATAAAAAATTGTCGATTTCTCAAAATTGACCGCTTGGCCAGAGGCCGCAGAATATGTTTCTAGGGCTCTTTTAAGATTAGTAGCTTCAGTTGGAGTATTATTAATGAAGACCATACAATCATCAGCAAAAAGTAGATGGTTGACTCTGGGCCCGTATTTTCAGGCACCAAGCCCCGGAAGGATATTTGTTTGTTGGGCAGCAGATAGGTAAGCAAATAGCCCTTGTATGCAAAAAAAGGAAAAGAAAAGGTGAAAGGGGGTCACCTTGACGTAATCCACGTTGAGGTTAAAAAAAGGGAGAGAAAGAGTTGTTAACTTTGACTGAAAATGAAACAGTGGTAATGCAACGCATTATAAGAGATATCCAGTGAGATGCGAAGCCCATACGTTCCATAACATTTGCTAGAAAAGGCCATTCAACTCTATCAAAAGCTTTTTCCATGTCTAGTTTAAGAGCAGCTCCTTGGGAGGATTTTGTTGCCCTTGAATTAATATTGTGAATAATTTCATGGGCAACGAGGATGTTGTCAGAAATATTACGTCCTTGAACGAAGGCTGCTTGGTTAGGGCTAATACAAAAGGGAATTGTTTGTTTCATTCTGTTGACAATGGTTTTAGCAACTATTTTATAGAGAATAGTGCAAAGGCTGATAGGTCTTAGGTGTTTCATAGTGGTTGGGTCCTGGATTTTAGGGATTAGTACGAGTATAGTTTTGTTAACCAAGGACATATCAGCTGTGCCATTTAGTAAGTTAAGGCATAGATTAATTACATCGTCGCCAATAGTGTCCCAATGTTGTCGATAAAAACTACTTGGTAATCCATCAATACCAGACGCCTTTCTAGGATCAATATCCCGGAAAGCAATGAGAATTTCTTCTTTTGTGAAAGTCCTTAAAAGAGTATCATTCATAGATTGAGAGATAGAGGGCGAAATCTTATCGAGTATAATATCGGAAAATTGTGGGTTGGAGGATGTAAAAAGGTTTTGGAAATAGTTGGAAGCAATAGACATTAGGTCTGAATCATCTGTACACCAATTCGAATTAGCATCAAATAGACTCGTGATCAAGTTTTTTTCCTTCTATTGTTCGCTCGGGCATGGAAGAACCTCGTATTTTTATCCCCTTGGGATAGCCATAGAGTACGAGATCTTTGAGCCCAATAAATTTCTTGTTCCATTAGGAGTTTATTAAGTGCAGTTCTATATTTTATATAAATTCCTTCATTTGTGGCAGTTAAGGGGCGGCATAAGAATTTGTTAATTTTTTTGGTAAGAAAATTAATACGACCAGTGGTTTTTAGTCGTTGTTGATTCTGCCATTCCTCTATGCATGTGCCAACCGCTTTTATTTTTTCTATGGCTGTTCCAGGGGTGTTGACCCAAGTGTGTTTGATAGTGGATATATTGTTTGCATTATTCGCCCAACAGTTTTCAAACCGAAACATGTTGTTAGGTCGTTGTGGGGGAGTAGCAGCCGCAGGAGATGTATCTAGGACAAGGAAACAATGATCGAACATGGCCACATAGTCCGATGTTATGCTATATGATGGAAAAAGATCTTGCCAGGCCGAATTAGCAATGAACCTATCTAAACGTTCATGTATAGTAGGGGTTAAGGGCCCAACTTTTGTCCAAGTGAACCACCCAGATGTTGGTTTACAATCAAATAGGTTGTTGCGTGAGAGACAATGACGGAAGTTATTTATTTGTGATCTAGCCCTACGGCTACCTCCTTGTTTTTCAAAGTCTGATAAAATTTCATTAAAATCCCCCCTAAAAGCCAGGGTATATTATTATTATTAATTTGTAAGGAATCAATAATTTCCCATGTTTTAAATTTTTGACTTGTTTCGGAGTAACCGTGCATGCCAGTAAAAAACAAAGTGTGGCCATTCAATATGATTTGAGTTTGTATATAACGAGGCGAATAAGAAATCATAGATATATTAATATTGTTTGAGGCGAATAGCGCAATACCGGAACACCCCTCCGTTGGGGGAATAGCAACAATTTCAATCATTCCTAAAGAAAGAAAAAGGCGGGCTACATGCCGTATTATTAATTTTCGTTTCACATAAGAAGATAATATCCAGATTGGATTTTTGGACATAGCTACGAAAATGTTAAACTACCGGGGCTTGTCCTAGACCCTGGCAGTTCCAGCAAAGGATCCTCATTTTGCTCGGCGGGGCTGGGAGTCAATATAATCTTTTTGAAAAAATACAGAAAAACTCGTTGGACTTTTAACTAAGTAAAAAATACAGAAATTGAGTTTTTGCAATATAATCTTGTTGAAAAGCTCGTAATCAATTATATGAACTCCTAAAATTTGATCAAAACTTGTTTTTCGGTCTTTTTTGTAGAGGTTTTCGAGTGAGAGGGTCTAAATGGGCCTTAAAATGGACTCATTTAACTTTTAACTGAGTAAAAACAACAGAAATTCAATTTTTGCAATACAATAGTGTTGAAAAGCTCGTAATCAACGATATGAACTCTTAAGTTTTGATTAAAACTTGTTTTTCGGTCCTTTTTTGTAGAGGTTTGGGGCGAGCGGGTCTAAATGGGCCGTAAAATGGACCCGTTGGACTTTTAACTAAGTAAAAAATACAAAAAATGAGTTTTTGCAATATAATCTTGTTGAAAATCTCGTAATCAATTATATGAACTCCTAAAATTGGATCAAAACTTGTTTTTCAGTACTTTTTGTAGAGGTTTCGGGCGAGCGGGTCTAAATGGGCCTTAAAATGGACTCGTTTAACTTTTAACTGTGTAAAAAGAACAGAAATTGAATTTTTGCAATATAATAGGGTTGAAAAGCTCGTAATCAATTATATGAGCTCTTAAGATTTGATTAAAACTTGATTTGTGGTCTTTTTTGTAGAGGTTTCGGATGAGAAGGTCTAAATGGGCAATAAAATGGACCCGTTGGACTTTAAACTAAGTAAAAAGTACAAAAATTGAGTCTTTGCAATATAATCGTGATGAAAAGATCGTAATCAATGATATGAAGTCCTAAAATTTGATTAAAACTTGTTTTTCGATCCTTTTTGTAGAGGTTTTGGGCGAGCGGGTCTAAATGGGCCGTAAATGGACCCGTTGGACTTTTAACAAAGTAAAAAATACAAAATTTAACTAAGTATAAATGGGTCTAAATGGGCCTGAAAATGGACCTGGTGGACTTTTAACTAGGTTAAAAAACAGAAATTGAGTTTTTGCAATACAGTAGTGTTGAAAAGCTCGTTATCAATGATTTGAACTCCTAAGTTTTTATTAAAACTTGTTTTTCGGTCCTTTTTGTAAAGGTTTCGGGCGAGCGGGTCCAAATGAGGCTTAAAATGGACTCGTTTAACTTTTAACTGAGTAAAAAGAACAGAAATTGAATTTTCGCAATACAATAGTGTTGAAAAGCTCGTAATCAACGATATGAACTCTTAAGTTTTGATTAAAACTTGTTTTGCGGTCCTTTTTGTAGAGGTTTCGGACGAGCGGGTCTAAGTGGGCCGTAAAATGGACCCGTTGGACTTTTAACTGAGTAAAAAGTACCTAAATTGAGTTTTTTCAATATAATCGTGTTGAAAAGATCGTAATCAATTAAATGAACTCCTAAAATTTGATTAAAACTTGTTTTTCGATCCTTTTATAGAGGTTTCGGGCGAGCGGGTCTAAATTAGCCGTAAAATGGACCCGTTGGACTTTTAACTAGGTTAAAAGAAGAGAAATTGAGTTTTTGCAATACAATAGTGTTGAAAAGCTCGTTATCAATGCTATGAACTATTAAGTTTTGATTAAAACTTGTTTTTCGATCCTTTTTGTAGAGGTTTCGGGCGAGCAGGTCTAAATGGGCCGTAAAATGGACCCGTTGGACTTTTAACTGAGTAAAAAATACAGAAATTGAGTTTTTGCAATATAATCTTGTTGAAAAGCTCGTAATCAATTATATGAACTCCTAAAATTGGATCAAAACTTATTTTTCGGTACTTTTAGTAGAGGTTTCGGGCGAGTGGGCCTAAATGGGCCTTAAAATACACTCGTTGGACTTTTAACTGAGTAAGAAATACATAAATTAAATTTTTGCAATATAATCTTGTTGAAAATCTCGTAATCAATTATATGAACTGCTAAAATTTGATTAAAACTTGTTTTTCGGTACTTTTTGTAGAGGTTTCAGGCGAGCTGGTCTAAATAGGCCTTTAAATGGACCTGTTGGACTTTTAACTGAGTAAAAAATATAGAAATTGAGTTTTTGCAATATAATCTTGTTGAAAAGCTCGTAATAAATTATATTAACTCCTAAAATTGGATCAAAACTTGTTTTTCGGTCCTTTTTGTAGAAGTTTCGGGCGAGCGGGTCTAAATGGTCCTTAAAATGGACTCGTTTAACTTTTAACTGAGTAAAAAGAACAGAAATTGAATTTTTTCAATACAATAGTGTTGAAAAGCTCGTAATCAACGATACGAACTCTTATGTTTTGATTAAAACTTGTTTTGCGGTCCTTTTTGTAGAGGTTTCGGACGAGCGGGTCTAAGTGGGCCATAAAATGGACCCGTTGGACTTTTAACTGAGTAAAAAGTACATAAATTGAGTTTTTGCAATATAATCGTGTTGAAAAGATCGTAATCACTGATATGAAGTCCTAAAATTTGATTAAACTTGTTTTTCGGTCCTTTTTGTAGGGGTTTCGGGTGAGCGGGTCTAAATGGGCCGTAAAATGGATTCATTGGACTTTTAACTAAGTAAAAAATACAGAAATTGAGTTTTTGCAAAATAATCTTGTTGAAAAGCTCCTAATCAATTATATGAACTCCTAAAATTTGATCAAAACTTGTTTTTCGGTCTTTTTTGTAGAGGTTTCGAGTGAGCGGGTCTAAATGGGCCGTAAAATGGACCCGTTGGACTTTTAACTGAGTAAAAACTACATAAATTGAGTTTTTGCAATATAATCGTGTTGAAAAGATCGTAATCAATGATATGAAGTCCTAAAATTTGATTAAACTTGTTTTTCGGTCCTTTTTGTAGGGGTTTCGGGAAGGGGGTCTAAATGGGCCGTAAAATGGACCCGTTGGACTTTTAACTGAGTAAAAATACAAAAATTGAGTTTTTGCAATATAATCTTGTTGAAAATCTCGTAATCAATTATATGAACTCCTAAATTTTGATTAAAACTTGTTTTTCGGTTATTTTTGAAGAGGTTTCGGGCGAGCGGGTCTATAAGGGCCTTAAAATGGACTCGTTTAACTTTTAACTGAGTAAAAAGAACAGAAATTGATTTTTGCAATACAATAGTTTTGAAAAGCTCGTAATCAATTATATGAACTCTTAAGATTTGATTAAAACTTGATTTGCGGTTTTTTTGTAGAGGTTTCGGATGAGAAGGTCTAAATGGGCAATAAATGGACTCGTTGGACTTTAAACTAAATAAAAAGTACAAAAATTGAGTCTTTGCAATATAATCATGTTGAAAAGATCGTAATCAATGATATGAAGTCCTAAAATTTGATTAAAACTTCTTTTTCGATCCTTTTTGTAGAGGTTTCGGGCGAGCGGGTCTAAATGGGCCGTAAAATGGACACGTTGGACTTTTAACTAAGTAAAAAAATACAAAATTTGAGTTTTTTGCAGTATAATCTTGTTGAAAAGCTCGTAATCAATTATATGAACTCCTAAAATATTATTAAAACTTGTTTTTCGGTCATTTTTGAAGAGGTTTCGGGCGAGCGGGTCTAAATTGACCTTAAAATGGACCCGTTGGACTTTGAACTTAGTTAAAAGAACATAAATTGAGTTTTTGCAATACAATAGTGTTGAAAAGCTCGTTATCAATGATATGAACTCCTAAGTTTTGATTAAAACTTGTTTTTCCGTCCTTTTTGCAGAGGTTTCGGGTGAGCGGGTCTGAATGGGCCGTAAAATGGACCTGTTGGAATTTTAACTGAGTAAAAAATATAGAAATTGATTTTTTATAATTTAATCTTTTTGAAAAGCTCGTAATCAATTATATGAACTCCTAAAATTTGATTAAAACATGTTTTCGGTCCTTTTCGTAGAGGTTTCGGGCGAGCGGGTCTATATGGGCATTAAAAAATGGACCCGTTGGACTTTTAACTGAGTAAAAAGAATAGAAATCAAATTTTTGCAATACAATAGTGTTCAAAAGCTCGTAATCAATGATATGAACTCCTAAGTTTTGATTAAAACTTTATTTGCAGTCCTTTTTGTAGGGGTTTCGGACGAGCCGATCTAAATGGGCCGTAAAATGGACCCGTTGGACATTAAACTGAGTAAAAAGTACATAATTTGAGTTTTTTCAATATAATTCTATTGAAAAGATCGTAATCAATGATATGAAGTCATAAAATTTGATAAAAACATGTTTTTCGGTCCTTGTTGTAGAGGTTTCGGACGAGCGGGTCTAAATGGGCCATAAAATGGACCCGTTGAACTTTTAACTAAGTAAAGAGTACATAAATTGAGTTTTTGCAATATAATCGTGTTGAAAAGCTCGTAATCAATTATATGAACACCTAAAATTTGAATAAACATTTTTTTCGGTTCTTTTTGTAGAGGTTTCGGGCGAGCGGTTCTAAATGGGCCTTAAAATGGACCGTTTGGACTTCTAACTGATTAAAAATAGCAGAAATTGATTTTTTGCAATACAATAGTTTTGAAAAGCTCGTAATCAACGATATGAAGCCCTAAGTTTTGATTAAATCTTGTCTTGCGGTCCTTTTTGTAGAGGTTTCGGACGAGTGAGTCTAAACGGGCCGTAAAGTGGACCCGTTGGACTTTTAACCGAGTAAAAACTACATAAATTGAGTTTTTGCAATATAATCGTGTTGAAAAGATCGTAATCAATGATATGAAGTCCTAAAATTTGATTTAACTTGCTTTTCGATCCTTTTTGTAGAGGTTTTGGGTGAACGAGTCTAAATGGGCCATAAAATGGACCCGTTGTACTTTTAACTGAGTAAAAAAATAGAAATTGTGTTTTGGCAATATAATCTTGTTGAAAAGCTTGTAATCAATTATATTAACTCCTAAAGTTTGATTAAAACATGTTTTTCCGGTCCTTTTTGTTGAGGTTTCGGGCGAGCGGATCTAAATGGGCCTTAAAATGGACCCGTTGGACTTTTAACAGAGTAAAAAGAACAGAAATTGAATTTTTGCAATACAATAATGTTGAAAAGCTCGTAATCAATGATATGAACTACTATGTTATGATTAAAACTTGTTTTTCGTTTCTTTTTGTTGAGGTTTCAGACGAGCGGGTCTAAATGGGCTGTAAAATGGACCCGTTGGACTTTTAACTGAGTAAAAAATACAGAAATTGAGTTTTTGCAATATAATCGTGTTGAAAAGCTCGTAATAAATTATATGAACTCCTAAAATTTGATTAAATCTTGTTTTTCGGTCCTTTTTGTAGAGGTTTCGGGCGAGCAGGTCTAAATGGGCCTTAAATTGAACCCGTTGGACTTTTAACTGAGTAAAAAGAACATAAATTGAGTTTTTGCAATACAATAGTGTTGAAAAGCTCGTTATCAATGATACGAACTCCTAAGTTTTGATTAAAACTTGTTTTTTCGGTCCTTTTTGCTGAGGTTTCAGGTGAGCGGGTCTAAATGGGCCTTAAAATGGACCCGTTGGACTTTTAACTGAGTAAAAAATATAGAAATTGAGTTTTTGCAATATAATCTTATTGAAAAGCTCGTAATCAATTATATGAACTCCTAAAATTTGATTAAAACATGTTTTTGGTCCTTTTCGTAGAGGTTTCGGGCGAGCGGGTCTAAATGGGCCTTAAAATGGACCCGTTGGACTTTTTACCGAGTAAAAAGAGCAGAAATCAAATTTTTTCAATACAATAGTGTTCAAAAGCTCGTAATCAATGATATGAACTCCTAAGTTTTGATTAAAACTTGATTTGCGGTCCTTTTTGTAGAGGTTTAGGACGCGCGGGTCTAAATGGGCCGTAAAATGGACCCCTTGGACATTAAACTGAGTAAAAAGTACATAATTTGAGTTTTTTCAATATAATTCTTTTGAAAATATTGTAATCAATGATATGAAGTCCTAAAATTTGATTAAAACATGTTTTTCGGTCCTTGTTGTAGAGTTTTTGGGGGAGTGGGTCTAAATGAGCCTTAAAATGGACCCGTTGGCCTTTTAACTGAGTAAAAAATACAGAAATTGAGTTTTTGCAATATAATCTTGTTGAAAAGCTCGTAATCAATTTTATGAACTCCTAAAATTTGATTAAAACTTGTTTTTCGGTTTTTTTGTAGAGGTTTCGGGCGAGCGGGTCTAAATGAGCCTTAAAATGGAACCGTTGGACTTTTAACTGAGTAAAAAGAACAAAAATTGAATTTTTGCAATACAATAGTGTTGAAAAGCTCGTAATCAATGATATGAACTCTCAAGTTTTGATTAAAACTTGTTTTGCGGTCCTTTTTGTAGAGGTTTCGGACGAGCGGGTCAAAATGGGCCGTAAAACGGACCCGTTGTACTTTTAACTGAGTATAAAGTACATAAATTGAGTTTTTGCAATATAATCGTGTTCAAAAGATCGTAATCAATGATATAAAGTCCTGAAATTTGATTAAACTTGTTTTGGGTGCTTTTTGTAGAGGTTATGGGCGAGCTGGTCTAAATGGACCCGTTGGACTTTTAACTGAGTAAAAAGAACAAAAATTGAATTTTTGCAGTACAATAGTGTTGAAAAGCTCGTAATCAATGATATGAACTCCTAAGTTTTGATTAAAATTTATTTTTCGGTCCTTTTTGTAGAGGTTTCGGGCGAGCACGTCTAAATGGGTCGTAAAATGGACCCATTAGACTTTTAACTAAGAAAAAAATACAGAAATTGAGTTTTTGCAATATAATCTTGTTGAAAAGCTCGTAATCAATAATACGAACTTCTAAAATTTGCATAAAACATAATTTTGGTCCGTTTCGTAGAGGTTTCGGGCGAGCGGGTCCAAATGGGCCTTAAAATGGACCCATTAGACTTTTAACTGAGTAAAAAGAATATAAATTGAATTTTTGCAGTACAATAGTGTTGAAAAGCTCGTAATCAATGATATGAACTCCTAAGTTTTGATTAAAATTTATTTTTCGGTCCTTTTTGTAGAGGTTTCGGGCGAGCACGTCTAAATGGGTCGTAAAATGGACCCATTAGACTTTTAACTGAGTAAAAAATACAGAAATTGAGTTTTTGCAATATAATTTTGTTGAAAAGCTCGTAATCAATAATACGAACTTCTAAAATTTGCATAAAACATAATTTCGGTCCGTTTCGAAGAGGTTTCGGGCGATCAGGTCTAAATGGGCCTTAAAATGGACCCGTTGGACTTTTAACTGTGTAAAAAGAATATAAATCGAATTTTTGCAATACAATAGTGTTGAAAAGCTCGTAATCAACGATATGAAGTCCTAAGTTTTGATTAAAACTTGTTTTGCGGTCATTTTTGTAGAGGTTTCGGGCGAGCGTGTCTAAATGGGCCATAAAATGGACTCGTTGAACTTTTAACTGAGTAAAGAGTACATAAATTGAGTTTTTGCAATATAATCGTGTTGAAAAGATCGTAATCAATGATATGAAGTCCAAAAATTTGATTAAACTTTTTTTTTCGATCCTTTTTGTAGAGGTTTCGGGTGAGCGGTTCTAAATGGGCCTTAAAATGGACCATTTGGACTTTTAACTGATTAAAAAGAACAGAAATTGATTTTTTGCAATACAATAGTTTTGAAAAGCTCGTAATCAACGATATGAAGTCCTAAGTTTTGATTAAATCTTGTTTTGCGGTCCTTTTGTAGAGGTTTCGGACGAGCGGGTTTATACGGGCCGTAAAGTGGACCCGTTGGACTTTTAACCGAGTTAAAAGTACATAAATTGAGTTTTTTCAATATAATAATGTTGAAAAGATCGTAATCAATGATATGAATTCCTAACATTTGATTTAACTTGCTTTTCGGTCGTTTTTGTAGAGGTTTTGGGCGAACGATTCTAAATGGGCCGTAAAATGGACCCGTTGTACTTTTAACTGAGTGAAAAATACAAAAATTGAGTTTTTGCAATATAATCTTGTTGAAAAGCCCGTAATCAATTATATTAACTCCTAAAGTTTGACTAAAACATGTTTTTTCGGTTTTTTTGTAGAGGTATCGGGCAAGCGGGTCTAAATGTGTCTTAAAATGGACCCGTTGGACTTTTAACCGAGTTAAAAGTACATAAATTGAGTTTTTTAATATAATCATGTTGAAAAGATCGTAATCAATGATATGAATTCCTAAAATTTGATTTAACTTGCTTTTCGGTCGTTTTTGTAGAGGTTTTGGGCGAACGATTCTAAATGGGCCGTAAAATGGACCCGTTGTACTTTTAACAGAGTAAAAAATACAAAAATTGAGTGTTTGCAATATAATCTTGTTGAAAAGCCCGTAATCAATTATATTAACTCCTAAAGTTTGACTAAAACATGTTTTTTCTGTTTTTTTGTAGAGGTTTCGGGCGAGCGGGTCTAAATGTGTTTTAAAATGGACCCGTTGGACTTTTAACAGAGTAAAAAGAACATATATTGAATTTTTGCAATACAATAGTGTTGAAAAGCTCATAATCAATGATATGAACTACTAAGCTTTGATTAAAACTTGTTTTGCGGTCCTTTTTGTAGAGGTTTCGGACGAGCGGGTCTAAATGAGCCGTATAATGGACCCGTTGGAGTTTTAACTGAGTAAAAGGTACATAAATTGAGTTTTTGCAATATAATCGTGTTGAAAAGATCGTAATCAATGATATGAAGTCCTAAAATTTGATTAAACTTGTTTTTAGGTCCTTTTTGTAGAGGTTTCGGGCGAGCGGGTCTAAATTAGCCGTTAAATGGACCCGTTGGAATTTTAACTGAGTCAAAAATACAGAAATTGAGTTTTTGCAATATAATGTTGTTGAAAAGCTCGTAATCAATTATATGAACTCCAAAAATTTGATCAAAACTTGTTTTTCTGTCCTTTTTATAGAGGTTTCGGGCGAGCAGGTCTAAATGGGCCTTAAAATGGACCCGTTGGACTTTTAACTGAGTAAAAAGAACAAAAATCAAAATTTTGCAATTCAATAGTGTTGAAAAGCTGGTAATCAATTGTATGAACTCCTAAGTTTTGATTAAAACTTGATTTGTGGTCTTTTTGTTGAGGTTTCGGACGAGAGGGTCTAAATTGGCTGTAAAATGGACCCCTTGGACTTTAAACTGAGTAAAAAGTACAAAAATTGAGTTTTTGCAATATAATCGTGTTGAAAAGATCGTAATGAATGATATGAAGTCCTAAAATTTGATTAAAACTTGTTCTTCGGTCCTTTTTGTAGAGGTTTCGGGCGAGCGGGTCTAAATGGGTCGTAAAATGGACCCGTTGGACTTTTAACTGAGTAAAAAATACAAAAATTGAGTTTTTGCAATATAATCTTGTTGAAAATCTCTTAATCAAATTATATGAACTCCTAAAATTTGATTAAAACTTGTTTTTCAGTTATTTTTGAAGAGGTTTCGGGCGAGCGGGTCTAAATGGGCTTTAAAATTGACCCGTTGGACTTTTAACTGTGTTAAAATAACATAAATTAATTTTTTGCAATACAATAGTGTTGAAAAGCTCGTAATCAATGATATGAACTCCTAAGTTTTGATTAAAACTTGATTTACGGTCCTTTTTGTGGAGGTTTCGAACGAGCGGGTCTAAATGGGCCCGTTGGACTTTAAACTGTGTAAAAAGTACATAATTTGTGTTTTTGCAATATAATTCTGTTGAAAAGATCGTAATCATTGATGTGAAATCCTAAAATTTGATTAAAACATGTTTTTCGGTCCTTTTTGTAGAGATTTCGTGCGAGCGAGTCTAAATTGGCCTTAAAATGGACTCGTTGGACTTTTAACTGAGTAAGAAATATATAAATTGAGTTTTTGCAATATAATCTTATTAAAAGGCTCTTAATCAATTAAATGAACTCCTAAAATTTGATTAAAACTTGTTTTTCAGTCATTTTTGAAGAGGTTTCGGGCGAGCGGGTCTAAATGGGCCTTAAAATAGACCCGTTGGACTTTTTTTGAGAAAAATAGGCCTCATTAAAAACCCCTACTACCATCCCCAGGAACATGTCCCAGAGATCCCTAAAAGGGGAAAAGAGTACCTTAATTTTATTTAAGTAGAATGAGAAGAAGCCTCGCCAAGTACAAAGTTACGGATACAATCCAGAAAAACAGAACCAAAAGACATAGAAGACATGGTCCGGAGAGTATGTGTAGCTAAAGTATGAGCTACTAAATTAGCCTCGCGGCTTACATAATGAACATGTGCAATAGAAAAAGAAGAAAGCAAATCTCGAGCTTGCATAAGCGTCGGACCTAAGGTGGAGAGGTCAGGCCCAGCAAGGTTGAGCCTATTTGTAAGGGACACACAGTCTGTCTCGAAAAGAAAACGCCTTCATCCCTGGGACTGAGCGAAGGTGACACCGGCAAGAAGTCCCACACCTTCGGAAGTAGCAACATCCAAACAACTGCCCAAAGGGTATGCCAGGCCCCCAACAAGCGCACTCGAATCGTCACGTGCCACAACTCCAACAGCCCCTGCACGAGTGGCTGGATCAGAAGCCCCATCCATATTAATCTTAATGTATCCATGGGGGGAAGCCTCCAACGGGGAGGAGAGAGTGAGGAGGAGTTCGGGGGGGAGGGGGAAGAAGAGATAGCATTGCAGTAATCATTATGAAGACTAAGAGAGTTGATGGTGGTAAGCCAAGGGGGTTGTAGATGGTGATTGTGGACCCAATCATTACGCCGGTTCCAAATATTCCATAAGGTAGTGAGAAAAAGGCCAAAGAAGTCAGGAGATAAATGCCTAGCACCCTCTTCCAACCATTGGAGGCCAGAAGTGGTTGTACTATTAGAAAGAAGAACATGAATGCCTGCTAAACGGAGGGCCTCTGAGGCACCAGGACAATCGCGAAGTGCATGAAGGATGGATTCCGAAGATGAGCGGCAAACATGACAAGGACCGGAGTCCGGTGCAAAAGCTTGCAATCTGGAGCCAACTGGTAGAGCCTCAGAGCCCATGCGCCAACCAAAGGTTTTAACCTTAGGAAGGGCCTTTACTTTAGCTATGACTTTCCAAATCCGAACAGGTCGAATACGTGGTTCTGGTGGACGCTGGAGAAATTGGTAGCCAGACCGAACTGAATAGACACCTGAATCATTGGGATTCCAAAGAATGGAATCACGATTATCATTGATGATGGGAATATTAAGGATAGCATTGGCATCTTCAGAACTAAAGTAGTGTCGGACCTTAATAGGATCCCAGGCAGCTTGGTTCCGAATCATAAAATTGCGGCATCGAACATAGACTTCATCAGAGAATTCATACTCCCCATATAGATTTATAGGAGAGGAACCTCCCAAATTGTCCTTGTGGAGAAGAATACTACTATTAATACCAGGTCGATAAAGGAACCCGCCAAAGAGGTGCTGCATAGCATTGTATAGTCCTTGCCAGGCAAACGACCCGCGCTGCGGTCGAGTAGCATCTAGAATGTTGCCAGATGGGAAATACTTTGCTTTGTAAATTTGACCCAGCAAAGACTTCGGATCACAAATAAGCCTCCAGAGCTGCTTCCCAAGAAGTGCTATGTTAAAATTATTGAGATCTCGGAAACCCATGCCCCCAACGGATTTTGGTAAACAAACCTGATCCCAGGGGAGCATGTGCCAACCTTTTTTGTTGTTATTACCAGACCACCAGTACCAACGGATTGCAGAAGTCACATCATCAATTATATTTTGGGGAAGCAAATAACACGACATGACATACTGGGGCAAAGCTTGCAAAACCACTTTGATAAAAATTTCTCTACCACTAAAGGAGAGAAGTTGTTTGTCCCAAGTGGATAATTGTTCATGAACTTTATCACGAATGAAGCCTAGGGATTTAGTTTTATTTTTACCAATGAGGAGTGGTACGCCTAAATAGACCCCTGGGTCATTGACCTCGCGTACCTGCAAGGAGCTATTTATTGTGTCACGAATCGAGCGAGGGGTGCGTGGATTATAGCAAATAGTTGACTTTTCAAAGTTGACTGCTCGCCCCGATGCAGAAGCATAGGTTTGGAGAGCCGTTTTAAGATGTGCAGCTTCCTCTGGGTTGGTATTAATAAAGATCATGCAATCATCCGCAAAGAGAAGATGATTGACTTTAGGTCCCAATCTACTAGCACCATGTCCAGGGAGTGAGTTATGTTATTGAGCCTCAATGACGTACGCAGAGAGACCTTGGGTACAGAAGAGGAAGAGAAAAGGTGACAGGGGATCGCCTTGTCGAAGACCCCGTTGGGGGCGAAAGAAAGGAGAAAAGAAATTATTAACCTTAATAGAAAGTGATACCGAAGAGATACATCACATGATAAGTGAGACCCAAAAGGGTGCAAAACCCATTCGATGCATTACATTTGCAAGAAAAGACCATTCTACTCTATCGAAAGCTTTTTCCATATCTAACTTGAGGGCAGCACCATGGGAGGATTTGGTGCTTCCAGAGTTTATGTTGTGTATAATTTCATGGGCGATGAGTATATTATCAGTAATATTGCGTCCCTGAACGAATGTTGCTTGGTTATTACTGATGCAAAAAGGTATCATTTGCTTCATTCTGTTAACCAAGACCTTGACTACAATTTTTTAGATCACCGTACATAAACTAATAGGACGGAGATGCCGCATAGTGGTTGGGTCTTTGATTTTGGGGATAAGAACTATAATTGTCTTATTGACCGATGCCATGTCGGCTGAGCCGTTAAGTAGGTTTAGGTAGAGCGTAGTGACATCTGCACCTACTGTATCCCAGTGCTGTCCAAAGAACCCACTAGGGAGGCCATCTATTCCTGGTGCCTTCCGGGGATCAATGTCTCGGAAGGCATGAAGGATTTCATCAGCCATGAAGGCCCTGGTGAGTGACTCATTCATAGATGATGTAACAATGGAGGGAATTTTGGATAAAATATGTTCCGAAAATTGAGGGTTTGAAGATGTGAAAAGGGTTTGGAAATAGTTGGATGCAATATCCATAATGTCACTTTCGGTAGTGCACCAGTTATGGTTAGCGTCATATAGGCCAGTAATAGTATTCTTTTTCCGTCTGTTGTTAGCACGAGCGTGAAAGAAACGGGTATTTTTGTCTCATTGAGAAACCCATAGATTACGAGATATTTGTACCCAATAGGTTTTCTGTTCATTAAGTAATTTATTAAGTTCAAATCTCGTCTTTAAATAAGCTTCCTCGAAGTTGTTTGTTAGGGGCCGTCGGAGGTATTTATTAATTTTCTTAGTGAGGATATGAATACGCCCTGTTGTGTTGTAGCGTTGTTGTGATTGCCAATCACCTAAACATGAACCAATAGCATGGATTTTGTCCAAAGTATGTCCCTTGGTGTGAGCCCAAGTTTGTTGAACAAGAGAGATGCCTTCTTCGTTGGTGGCCCAACAACTTTCAAAACAAAATTTAGGAGGTGTTGGCTGAACAGTTTTATGTAAGGTAGGTGAGGTGCCTAGCAGCAGAAAGCAGTGATCGGATTTGGCAACAAAATCCGAATAGATTCGATGGGAGGGATTAGAGACTTTCCAAGCTGAATTGCCAAGAAAGCGGTCAAGGCGTTCAAGGATTGTCGGTGTTTGGGGACCGATTTTTTTTCCAAGTGAACCATCCAGAAGTTGGTTTACATTCAAAGAGATCATTACGCGAAAGACAGTTACGAAAATTATTTATTTGGGATCCTGCCCGACGGATACCCCCATGTTTCTCGTTATCCGAAAGGATTTCATTAAAGTCACCGCCTAAAAGCCAAGGAAGACCATTGTTTTGTTTAAAGAGTCTATAATATCCCAAGTCTTAATTTTTTGACTAGTTTCGGAAAATCCATGTATACCAGTAAAGTACATCGAAGAGGTTTCAAATTGGATTTGAGTATGAATAAAACGATCCGAGTACGAAAGCAAAGTAACATTTATATTATTAGAAATGAAAAGCGCAATACCAGAACAATTATTACTAGGGGAAATAGAAATAAGTTCAATCATACCTAGAGAAGAACTAAGTCGGCAACATGCCTCATTATTTAACTTTGTTTCACATAAAAATAAAATATCCGGGGAGGTACATCGAACATATTGTTGTAGGTGATGAACTGCCTGGACATGACCAAGACCCTAGCAGTTCCAACATAGCACTATCGTTTTCCTCAGCGGGGTTGAGAGTCAACCGCCGCATGAGAGTTTTTTAGAGCTGCTCATCCCAACTTTTGGAGTAGAAACGGAGGGTTTCGCTTTCTTAGGTTGGAGGACAACTTGAATAGGGGACCGACGTTTAGTGCCACGATTGGGGGAGCTGGAACGGGGGCTGGAGCATTAGCTGCATCATTCAGATAAGTCTTTAGTAGCCAATGGTCAAATTCATGAATAAGTGGGATATCGGTTTTAAGTAGAGGCTTACGCAGTTGGGCATCGAAGTTTATGATCTGCTGGGTTGTGGGGCTTGATATACTGTCATCCTAGGCATCCCAATCACCCTCAGTGGATCCTTCCGGAATGGGAAAATTGTGTTCAGAGGCTGCGGAGCAATAACCCTTAGGGGTAGCGTGACTTGCGGGTTTGAGCGGGGAGAAGGATTTTTCATCTTGGAACTAGATTCATTGGTTTCTTTTGGCAGGGGAGAAGCTTCACCCATGGCCGCATCATTTAGAGGTGCCTCCTCTAAGGGCTTTTCCGAGAAGGATGCAGCATCACCATCGTTCAAATTACCTATGTGATCAAGGGGAGGCAACTTTAGGTTTAGATACAAATTTCGAAAAGAAGATATAAACAAAGTATGAAGTGAGAAAGGGATAAGACCTGTGTTGTTCAAGTCAGCGAGTTCTTTCTCATTGGCAGTCGGATCTAGAGAAAAAAAGAGGGGGATCATACGAGAAATAATGAGTGAGGGAAAGATCAAATACGAAATTGAGACATAGAAGAAGTACAAGATAGGCACAAAATAGATATAAGAGAAGGTCACCCTACTGGAGGGAGTTGGGTTTGCCTAGACACATTATGTTCCGACGTTTCTAATCCGGCCCTGAGGACGACGTCGTGGAGGAAGGTATCGTAGCCATTCCCCAGATTGCAATTTAGAGAGATCGAAATGGAAAGTTGTCAATTGTGTGACTAATAATCCCACAGCCATGGCAAAAAGTAGGTAGTCGTTCGTATTGCAGACGGCACATCGTTTTGTTTGTAACATTCCCGATAAAAAGGAAACGAGTCACAGGACGGGTAACATCGAGCATGATTTCAACTCTTAAAAAGTCGGACATATTGCCCTCAATTTCACGTGTATCGGTTCGAAGGACATTGCCAACCATTGATCCAAGCGCATGGCCGTCAAGATGAGCACGATCAATGTCGTCAAAGATAGGGGCTGGAAGGCCAAAGATTGGGATCCAGATACGCATAAAAGTAAAAGTATACTCATCAGTGTTCTTGGTAGGGTCGTATTCCGTCAAAGCGAGCCATTCGTCCTTGTATAACCAAGGCCCTCGGTTGAGAACCTCGTAACAATGTTTTGTTTCCTTGAACTTGATTTTGAAAAAGTTTTCCTTGATAATCGAAATAGAGACCAAGTTGCTAGATTTCCAGATTCCTTCAAACGCACTAAGGACTGCGTAGCTATCAATGGGTTTAGACGAGATGAAACACCCAATAAGGAAAAGCTTAGGATCTTCCTCTGCAAAATCCCAACCGAAGTCAGGGGTGTACAGAAGTTCTGCTTCTTCATTGGTAAGGTAAAGGGAGTGGAGTTGAGAGAAGGAGGAATATGTCATAGGGGAGGTTGGAAGATTGTAAAGAGATAGAAGGGAAGAAGAGTAGAGTTCGATATTGGAGCTAAGGTGAGTATGATGGATATAAATAGTCAGAGTAGGGGTTGCTAAGGCAATAGTATGGGAAGAAGTAGAATAAGGTAAGATAGTTTGATTGCATAATAATGCAAGTGAGGTCAAATCCCTAGAAAAGAGGGATAATCGGTTAAAAAAGAAAGTAAACCATACTGGTAAGGCAAGAAATAAACTTAACAGGATTATCACAGTGATAGTTGAGGAAAGTAGGGAGATGTAATTGGTAATAGGATAAAAAGGGGAAACATAATTTAAAACATGAATATTTGTTACATTATGTTTGGAGAGAAAATTTAGGAGATAATCATACCTAGTATTTAGGAGATATATTACAAGATGGAAAGTGTGATAAATCCAATATGGAAACAGAAGTTGGTAGAAAAAGGGAGGTTTGTTTATTTCACACTGCAATAACTGGAAACGTAAAGTAATATGGTGGAGAAAAGAGATTTGATGTTTATGGTATTTTTGAGAAGTTATGGAAATTCCTAAGTTAGAACGTAAGTTAGGTAAAAGTTGAGGTTGTTCCACCTTTGAGATGGTCGTGTAGAAATCCCTGAAGAGGGCTTGAATAGTAGCACCTGAGAAGGTGTAGTGGGTAAAAATAGTAATTAGTAAAGAGACCAATTCAGTTTTAAAAAAAACTGTATTTATTTGGGTATGAACAATTGTGTGAGTAAAAGAAACGGTTTAAAGGTATCGAGGGACTGTAGGTATGAAACGTAGGAAAAACATATAAGCATGCAAGAAATTCAAAAAGAAAAGAGAGAAGGAAATAAGAGCAGATAGGGGGAGTAATAATAATAATTACAGCCTAGGGGGAGAAGGAGTGGGGAGAAGAAATTATATACAGACCAAATGAGCAAAATAAATGGGGAAAAAATTAAAAGAATGATAACAATAAACAAATAATTACAGACCATATAAAAGGGGGAAAACATGCGTTGAGCAGGTAAGCCATCACATGGTGAACCAGGTTGCTGGCAAGGAAAGTCCAGGAAATTGTTGTGGTCCACATAATGATGCAAGAAGGAGTAGCAAAACGTTAGAGTAAGCCAGTAAATGAAATAAATCGAGCCAATATAACAATTCATTTGTTTAGAAGGATAAAAAGTAATACTATATATAACAGTGAAATAGATGTAACCATGGGAATGGAAAAGAGAAAGTAGAGAAATATGAAAGTTGCAAAATGAAGATGCAATTATATTGTAACGAGAATGGAGCATAAACAAGAAACGAGGGGCAAAATTCATGTGAAGCTGCAAAACAGGGTGAGTACCGTTGTCCAGAATAGAGTGGTGCAGACGAACCAACCATTTGGAAATAACAATCCCAAGTTTAGAGACATAGATAAAGGAAAGATATCCCACTTTGTGGGTCGTTGAAAGTTTCCCAAAACGGGATTGATTAGGTATGTAGGATAGCATTGGGGGGTTTGAGATAATAGAGATGAAAGATAGGATAATTAAGAGAAGGCAATGACATTTGAGAAGCCAAGAGGTACCAAGGATAGAAGTATCCTTAAGATACCAAAGACTGTAATATGAATGATTGAAAAAGGAAACAATTATAGTAGCAGGAGGAAATAAGATTAAATAATCAGTAGTGAATGAGAGGTAAGACCACAAAAATAGAGCGGAGAAAGCATAAGGGGAAGATGACCATAAAGTTAGAGCCATATATGCTTGGGGGAGAGAAGCCAGTGTGTAATAAAAGAAGTTTAGAGATACTGAACCAGCGGGCCTAGAGAAGGTAGAAGAGGGTAGGAGCAGCAGTGTAAGCATAAACATACTTAGAGCAGCCAATAAAACAGAATGACATAGGAATGTACAAATGAACCATATGACATGAGCAAGGTGACAACAAAGGGCATACAGATATTGAAAGTGACCCATAGTAACAAGTTGAAGAAGATGGTAATGAACACATAGAAATCCAACTAGGTGGGTCGTCATGAATTTCCCTTGAAGGGATCGATTAAATGTATAAATAGAAATGAATGGTGATAAGGATATAGTGGGGCATAAGCAAGCATGAAGACAACAATGGAAAAGAAATAGAATCCAGTCAAAAAACAAGAGAATGATGAAGTACCATTGAAGGAATCGTGATATAGGCATACTGAAGTACCAAGTGGGAAAACATGATGCAGACATGATATATGAAGTAGAAATCATGAGACAAGCATACTGAAAAACCAAATAGAAAGACGTAATCAGGAGATAATAAGAGAAATAGACCAGATCAAAACCTTGCATTCTAAATAAGAGATCAATAAAAGGAACAACATTGCAACCATTACAAACCAAGTGTGCAAGAGTAGAGGGTAATAAAAAGAGGAGATGAGCAACGAGAGAGTCAAAAACGACAAGGTAACAAAGCAAAAAAACCCAAATCGATTGTAGTAAATAGACAAAACAAATATCATTACAGTGAGATAAAGGGAATGAATCTGATGCAAAGTAGACAGGAAGGTTATAGCATAATAAAGCAAAACAATAAAGATCAATAGAAAGGATATAACAAGAGATACAAGAAAGATGAAAAAAGACCAGACAACTAAGGTAGAAAAATGGACCCAAAAGAAAACAAACGGTTGAGGGTATACCATTAATCATCAAAGACACCCTGAATCCTGGTGGCATACGGGGGCTTCGACAAAGGTGAGGTTCCATAAATCGGATCTGAGGGAGACAAGGAAAAAGAGTTAGAAAACATGCATGATGAAGAGAATTGAAAAAATAAAAAAGAAGCCAGATGAGGGAAGATGAAATGATGCAGAGGGGAGGAGATAGGAGGTGGTGATGGTTTTGGGCAGTGCCCATCTCCGGTGTTAGAGACATCTGGTAAAAACCGATCATCCGGAGGGCGTCACGGTTGCCCCAAATTTGGGGGTTTGTTTTCCTACGATCAAAAAAAGGGAAAACAAATATGAGGTGGGGGAAAAACCCTAAAAACAGATAGAACAATGAAGGATTGGGGGGAAACAGATGGCATGAGGGTGAACGGGTATGAGGCAAGCAGCATAAAGAACCACAACGGAGGATGAATCCAGCCAACGGTGGATGGGATCTCGCAAAACAAGGCCAACAAAAACATGTTAGCATCTGATTTAGGGGAAATAAAAATAACCAGAAACAAAGAAAACAAAAACCAAATAATTCGATAAAAAAATTGGGGACGAGGTGGGAAAGCTCTCAAAATCTCATTACCATTGATATCTTGGGTCTTGCGTTTGCTTAATGCTCCGATCTGCACGAAGTGTAGCGGCGAAGAAGGGGGAAAGCAAAAGGGACGGTGGGGAGAAGTTTGAACGCCATGAAAAGAGGGAGGAAAATGAAAAAAAGGGTGGACGGGTGAAAGGGGGAAAGAGAAAACGGTGGAAAATGAAAAGACAAACGCCAAGAAAGACCCTGGAAAAATTGAGAGAATTTTGAGAGCCATACCTATTGGACTTTTAACTAGGTTAAAAGAACAAAAAATGAGTTTTTGCAATATAATAGTGTTGAAAAGCTCATAATCAATGATATGAATTCCTAAGTTTTGATTAAAACTAGTTTTTTGGTCCTTTTTGTAGAGGTTTCGAGCGAGCGGGTCTAAATGGGCCGTAAAATGGACCCGTTAGACTTTTAACAGAGTAAAAAAAACGGAAATTGAGTTTTTGCAATATAATCTTGTTGAAAAGCTTCTAATCAATTATATGAACTCCTAAAATTTTATTAAACAAGTTTTCGGTCCATTTCGTAGAGGTTTCAGGCCAGCGGGTTTAAATGGGCCTTAAAATGGACCCATTGGACTTTTAACTAAGTAAAAAGAACACAAATCGAATTTTTGCAATACAATAGTTTTGAAAAGCTCGTAATCAATGATATGAACTCCTAATTTTTGATTAAAACTTGATTTGTCGTCCTTTTTGTAGAGGTTTCAGACGAGCGGGTCTAAATGGGCCGTAAAATGGACCCGTTGGACTTTAAACTGAGTAAAAAGTACATAATTTGAGTTTTTTCAATATAATTCTATTCAGAAGATCATAATCAATGATATAAAGTCCTAAAATTTGATTAAAACATGTTTTCGGTCCTTATTGTAGAGGTTTTGGGCGAGCGATTCTAAATGGGCCTTAAAATGGACCCGTTGGACTTTTAACTGACTAAGAAATACATAAATTGAGTTTTTACAATATAGTCTTGTTGAAAAGCTCGTAATCAATTATATGAACTCCTAAAATTTGATTAAAACTTGTTTTTTGGTCATTTTTGAAGAGGTTTCGGGCGAGCGGGTCTAAATGGGCCTTAAAATGGACCAGTTGGACTTTTAACTAGGTTAAAAGAACAGAAATTGAGTTTTTGCAATACAATAGTGTTGAAAAGCTCGTAATCAATGATATGAACTCCTAATTTTTTATTAAAACTTATTTTTGGGTCCTTTTTGTAGAGGTTTGGGACAATCGGGTCTAAATAGGCCGTAAAATGGACCCGTTGGTTTTTTAACTGAGTAAAAATTATATAAATTGAGTTTTTGCAATATAATCGTGTTGAAAAGCTCCTAATCAAAGATATGAACTCCTAAAATTTGATTAAAACATTTTTGCGGTCCTTTTTGTAGAGGTTTCGGGCGAGCAGGTCTAAGTGGGTCGTAAAATGGTCCCGTTGGACTTTTAACTGAGTAAAAAGAACATAAATTAAACTTTTGCAATATTATCGTGTTGAAAAGCTCGTAATCAATTATATGAACTCCTGAAATTTGATTAAAACTTATTTTTTTGTCATTTTTTATGAGGTTTCGGGCGAGCGGGGCTAAATGGGCCGTAAAATGGACCCGTTGGACTTTTAACTTAGTAAATAAAATACAGAAATTGAGTTTTTGCAATATAATCTTGTTGAAAAGCTCGTAATCAATTATATGAACTCCTAAAATTTGATTAAAACTTGTTTTCGGTCCTTTTTGTAGAGGTTTCGAGCGAGCGGGTCTAAATCGGCCTTAAAATGGACCCATTGGACTTTTAACTAAGTAAAATAAAAAAAATTGAATTTTTGCAATACAATAGTGTTTAAAAGCTCATAATCAATGATATGAACTCCTAAGTTTTGATTAAAAGATGATTTGCGGTGTTTTTTGTAGAGGTTTCGGACAAACGGGTCTAAATGGGCCGTAAAATGGACCCGTTGGACTTTAAACTAAGTAAAAAGTAGAAAATTGAGTTTTTGCAATATAATCGTGTTGAAAAATCGTAATCAATGATATTAAGTCCTAAAATTTGATCAAAACTTTTTTTCGGTCCTTTTTGTAGAGGTTTCAGGCGAGCAGGGCTGATTGTCCGTAAAATGGACCCGTTGGACTTTTAACTTAGTAAAAAAATATAGAAATTGAGTTTTTGCAATATAATCTTGTTGAAAAGCTTGTAATCAATTATATAAACTCGTAAAATTTGATTAAACCTGTTTTTCAGTGCTTTTTGGTGAGGTTTCGGGCGAGCGGGTCCAAATGGGCCTTAAAATGGACCCGTTGGACTTTTAACTAAGTAAAAACAACAAAAATCGAATTTTTGCAATACAATAGTGTTGAAAAGCTCGTAATCAATGATATGAACTCCTAATTTTTTATTAAAACTTGATTTGCGGTCTTTTTTGTAGAGGTTTCGGACGATCGGGTCTAAATGGGCCGTAAAATGGACCCGTTGGACTTTAAACTGAGTAAAAAGTACTAAAATTGAGTTTTTGCAATATAATCGTGTTGAAAAGATCGTAATCAATGATATGAAGTCCTAAAATTTAATTAAAACCTATTTTTTGGTCCTTTTTGTAGAGGTTTCGGGCGAGCGGGGCTAAATGGGCCGTAAAATGGACCCGTTGGAACTTTAACTTAGTAAAAAATAAAGAAATTGATGTTATTGCAATATAATCTTGTTGAAAAGCTCGTAATCAATTATATGAACTCCTAAAATTTGATTAAAACTTGTTTTTTGGTCCTTTTTGTAGCGGTTTCGGGGGAGCGGGTCTAAATAGGCCGTAAAATGGACCTGTTGGACTTTAAAATGAGTAAAAAGTACATAAATTGAGTTTTTGCAATATAATCATGTTGAAAAGATCGTAATCAATGATATGAACTCCTAAATTTTGATTAAAACATGTTTTCCGGTCCTTTTTGTTGAGGTTTCATACGTGCGAGTCTAAATGGGCCGTAAAATGGACCCGTTGGACTTTTAACTGAGTAAAAAATACAGAAATTGAATTTTTGCAATATAATCTTGTTGAAAAGCTTGTAATCAATTATATGAACTCCTAAAATTTGATTAAAACTTGTTTTCCGGTCCTTTTGTAGAGGTTTCGGGCGAGCGTGTCTAAATCGGCCTTAAAATGGACCCGTTGGACTTTTAACTGAGTAAAAGAACAAAAATCAAATTTTTACAATACAATAGTTTTGAAAAGCTCGTAATCAATTATATGAACTTCTAAGTTTTGATTAAAACTTGATTTGCGGTCTTTTTTGTAGAGGTTTCGGACGAGCGAGTCTAAATGGGCCGAAAAATGGACCCGTTGGACTTTAAACTAAGTAAAAAGTACTAAAATTGAGTTTTTGCAATATAATCTTGTTGAAAAGATTTTAATCAATGATATGAAGTCCAAAAATTTGATTAAAACTTGTATTTAGGTCATTTGTGTAGAGGTTTCGGGCGAGCGGGGCTAAATGGGCCGTCAAATGGACCCGTTCGACTTTTTTTTGAAGAAAAAGGCCTCATTAAAAACCCCTACTAATGTCCTTCAAGCAAAGCTAGAGGACCCTAAAAAGGGGAAAAGAGTGCCTTAAATTTTTTAGATCGAAGAGTAGCTCTTTACAAGGTGGGTAATACATGGAGGAATGTTAGAGCTAAAAGACATGGAAGACATAGATCGTATAGCATTAGTGGCCAGAGTATGAGCCACAGAATTTGCCTCACGGCATACATAATTTACAAGAGCAAAAGGTAAAGTATGAAGAGACTCTCGAAGTCTTAGAAGAAGAGGTCCCAAAGTAGATAGGTCGTGGCCAGGATTGTTGAGCCGATTCGCAAGTGAGGCACAATCCGTTTCAAACAAAATCCGTTGCCAGCCTTGAGATTGAGCAAAGGTAATACCCGCAAGAAGACCTTCACCTTCACAAGTGACTGCATCCAAACAGCTGCCTAGCGGGTAGGCAAGGCCCCCGACGACCGCACCCGTAGCATCACGTGCCACGACACCAACAGCCGATGCACGAGTGGTAGGGTCAAATGCCTTATCCACATTTATCTTGATGTGATCATGTGGGGGAGGTCTCCAACATGGAGGAGTGAGAATAGATGATGAAGGATGGGATGAATGGGTGGCTTTGCAAAAGTCACCATGTAGGCTGATTGTAACACCCCGGTTTTGGGCTTAGAAGTTTTGGGCGTTGACCGGTTCGGTCAAAGTGTTGTTCGAATATAAAAGGTGATTTTTAGGAAAGCCTAGTTCGGGTTGCATTAAAAATATGGAAAAATGTCCTAAAATCCTCTTTTAATATATATAAGTGAAATGTGAAATCAATTTTGCAAAACGAGGTTTGGAAGGGTGACATTTTGGGTTAGTGACCAAAATGTAATTTTTGAAAACTGCGTGACTGTTTTAAAAAGGATTGAAGTGATGGATCTTGGCTGGGTTAAGTTTTGGAAGTGTTTGGAGGTGATTTCGGTTGTGTTTGGTAGCCGAAATGATGGATTTGCAATGAGCAGCGAGTTGAGTTGTGTTGCTGGTGTTTTTAGTGCATTATGATGCATTAATCCTCTGATGTTGTGTGCTTGAAACAGGGGAAGTTGATCCGTGAGCATTAGAGGTGTTGTGGAAGGTTTCGGATGCTTGGAAGGCTTGTTGGCTAGCCTTGTTTTGTGTATCGGTGAGTGAAGTTGGGTTTTCAGCTTTTAAACCAAGGTTTGAAGGTTTCGGGAGCTTAGTTTAAGTCTAAACAACTTTGCTAAGCTCAAGAGTAAGTAAATGGATTTTCGCTCTTGGTTGTGTTGTGAATTGGCTTTTTAAGCAATTGTGATTGATGGTTGCAATGCATATGATTTGCATGTTTTAAATTCTGTTTTGAAAGCATATTTTAGCATGGTTTAATGCTGGTTTTGAAAGCCATATGTGAAGGATGCTCGAGGTAAGAGATCCTTGGTTTTGTACATTGAAATTGTGGAATTGATGCATAGTGTTGCATGTTGTTTAATGGCTTTGTGTGATGCTTTAAAACAGTGGAATATTGTTGTTAATAATGCATTTTGGTAAGTGATGGTTAAGGTTACAAAGGTGGTTGAAAGTCCTTGTGTAAGCCTTGTTTATTTAAGAACAACATGGTGTTTAAAAGTCTATGGTTGGTTCTTGGTTAAAGTTCATGGTGGTTATTGCATTTTGATTATGCTTGTGAATTAATGGATTAATGTGGTAAGATGGTTATATTGGCAAGTGATGTAAGTGGTTCTTGGTTTCTTTGATCGGATATAGTTAGCCGGCTATAGGATTGGGTGCACCGTGAATTAAGTCGCCTTGTATGTGGAGTGGTTAAGAGTGAACCGGTAAACTCCATCCAAGTTTCCTAACGAGATGGTTAAGGTCATAATGGTGGATGAGATCCCATTCGAGGACCTTGGTTAAGCAAAGGTAATAATGGTGGTTAAAATTCCATTTGAGGACCTTGTGCTTGTTAAGATCACAATGGTGGTGTAAAGTCCATGTGTGGATCTTGTATAGGGTGTCCCGGATCTCGTTAGTGATGTTATACAACTACCAATCGGTGATGTAAAGGTTGTATGGTGTTTAAAAGTCCATACATGGGAACCTTGTGCATGTTAAGGTTGTATGGTGTTTAAAAGTCCATACATGGGAACCTTGTGAATGTTAAGGTTGTATGGTGGTTAAAAGTCCATACATGGGAACCTTGTGAATGTTAAGGTTGTATGGTGGTTAAAAGTCCATACATGGGAACCTTGTGAATGTTAAGGTTATATGGTGTTTAAAAGTCCATATATGGGAACCTTGTGAAAGTTAAGGTTGTATGGTGGTTAAAAGTCCATACATGGGAACCTTGTGAATGGTAAGGTCAAATGGTGGTTAAAAGTCCATTTGGAGACCTTGGATTGGTAGTGTGTATGAAGCGTGGGGACAACGCTTGTGATCCGCGTATCCGCTCGGGTGTTGAGTTGAAAAGTGGATTTGGTTATCACTTGGAGGCCAATATGATGTTCTTGAATATAATGAAGCATGGGATGCTTGAAATGATGCATGGTTGCATGAAAAGTGTAAAATGTATTATGAATGCATGTTGACTTGTTGGTTTGAACAAGTGTTGATTATCTATTGAGAATGGTGCATGTGTGCATGAAATCTCTTTAGTGCATTGAAGTCTTGTGGAGACTTGTTTTAAAAGGGCATGTGATGCAATTGTTAATGATGTGGTTCATATGTTGCATTTGTTTAATGCATGTGTTGGATTGTTTGAGTAAATGGTTTAAAAAGGGTTTCTTGGTTTGAAATAACATTCAAGTATGAGAATGGTAAGATGTAAAGTGGAAGTGTTTTCCAAGGTTTGAAATTAGCTTTGCATATGGTGTTTTTGCATGGAATGGCTAATTTGATGGTTTTGCAAGTTTATGTTTTTGAAAAGGTTTACTTAGCTTCCTAAGCTAAGGGTTGGTTTTTCATGTTTGTGCAAGGCATGATTTTAAAGCATGTTGTTGAAAAAGGGTTTTCAAATATTGCTTTGGTTTGTCGAATCGAGTTTGCTTTTAAAAGTGGTTTTATGATTCGCTGCATTGATGGTGTTTTGGTTTTGAGCATTCCTCACTAAGCATTATGTGCTTACGCTCCTTTTTGTCCATCAATGCAGATAATTGAAGTTTGGACAGCGAGAGGCAAGGGATTCAAGGAGGACTCCATTAGAGATGTATGTCTCGGTTAATAGCTATAGTTAATAAAGGCAATGGGGGTAGAATCTCTTATGTTGTTGTTAAAGGAGATTGTGTATGTTGGACAAGTTTGGGTTATGGTTTTGAATCATGTGGATTAATGTTGCAACGTTTGAATCTCCCTATGCTTAAGTTGTATTGCTATGCTTCTTGTTTAAAAGCATGATTGAGCCTTGAATGAGTTTAATGTGTTGTTGCACCTAGGGGTGGTTATGTATCTGGTTTTGATGCATTTATGTTTCCTATATGTTGAATGACTTGTTGGTGTGATTTGGTGGCTTTTGGAGCATGTTTGGTGGGTCAAAAGTATGTTTAACCAGCAAAGTTGCTGCAGTCTGGGCAACCTGTTTCGGAACAGGTGCTACCGTATCGGAACGGGTGCCTGAAATGGCCTGGGCGTTCCGAAACGGGTGGCACTGTTTCAGAACAGTTTGGCTACTGCAAAGCCTTGTTTCGGTACGCGTTGCGGAACGGCCCCGCGTTTCGAAACAGGTTCTCCCTGTTTCGGAACACCTGACCGTTGGGGGCTGACATTGGCGGTTATGTGTTTTGAAATGTTTGCGTTTTGGTCCTGAATCTTGTTTTTGCAATTGGATGAGTTTGAGATGTCCGTTTGAGCTGAAATTTGGCAGTGAAGTATGAAACATGACTAATTTTATATTGGTAACTTTTAATTGGGTGAAGTCCCTGTAATTTTCAGAATTTATAGTTTGGTCCCTAAAGTTGTGTTTTGTACAATTAGGTCCCTGAATGTTCTCTGATGGTTGTGATCTTTGAGTATGATGTTTGTGTGAACACATCTAGGGTTAATGAGCATCTAGACAAGATTAAAAAGGAAAAAAAAGGGTCGTTAATCAAGGTTGACTTTCGGGTTGACTTTGGTGTTCCCCGTGTGATCTTCTTAATTCGGGTCGAACGTCTAGGTCGGGTTAAGGGGGTTACATTTGGAAGAGTTAATAGCAGTAAGCCACGGTGGTTGTTGATGGCGGTTATGAACCCAATCGTTACGCCTTTTCCAAATATTCCAAATGGTTGTAAGGAATAGACCCGTTGGACTTTTAACTAAGTAAAAGGAATAGAAATTTGATTAAAACTTGTTTTTCGTTCCTTTTTGTAGAGGTTTCGGGCGAGCGGGTGTAAATGGGCCTTTAAATGGACCCGTTGGACTTTTAACTAAGTAAAAGGAACAGAAATTAATTTTTTGCATTACAATAATGTTGAAAAGCTCGTAATTAACGATATGTAGTCCTAAGTTTTTATTAAAACTTGTTTTGCGGTCCTTTTGTAGAGGTTTCGGGCGAGCGGGTCTAAATGTGTGCCTTAAAATGGAGCCGTTAGACTTTTATCTGAGTAAAAAGAACAAAAATTCAAATTATGCAATAAAATAGAGTTGAAAAGCTCGTAAACAATGATATGAACTCCCATGTTTTGATTAAAACTTGTTTTGCGGTCCTTTTTGTAGAGGTTTTGGATGAGCGGGTCCAAATGGACCCGTTGGACTTTTAACTGGGTAAAAAGTACATAAATTGAGTTTTTGCAATATAATCGTGTTGAAAAGTTTGTAATCAATGATATGAAGTCCTAAAATTTGATTAAAACTTGTTTTTCGGTCCTTTTTGTAGAGGTATCGGGCGAGCGGGTCAAAATGGGCCGTAAAATGGACCAACTGGACTTTTAACTGGGTTAAAAGAACAAAAATCGAATTTTTGCAATACAATAGTGTTGAAAAGCTCGTAATCAATGATATGAACTCCTAATTTTTTTATTAAAACTTGATTTGCGGTTTTTTTGTAGAAGTTTCGGACGAACGGGTCTAAATGGGTCGTAAAATGGACCCGTTGGACTTTAAATTGATTAAAAAGTACATAAATTGAGTTTTTGCAATATAATCATGTCGAAAAGATCGTAATCAATGATATGAACTCCTAAAATTTGATTTAAATATGTTTTTAGTTCTTTTGTAGAGGTTTCAGACGAGCGGGTCTAAATGGACCTTAAAATGAACTCGTTGGACTATTAACTGAGTAAAAAGCACATAAATTGATTTTTTGCAATATAACCGTGTTGAAAAGCTCGTAATCAATAATATGAACTCCTAAAATTTGATTAAAACCTGTTTTTTGGTCCTTTTTGAAGAGATTTCGGGCGAGCGGGTCTAAATGGGCCTTAAAATGAACCCGTTGGAGTTTTAACTGAGTAAAAAGAACAGAAATTGAATTTTGCAATACAATAGTGTTGAAAAGCTCGTAATCAATGTTATGAACTCCTAAGTTTTGATTAAAACTTGTTTTGCTGTCCTTTTTGTAGAGGTTTTGGACGAGCGGGTCTAAATGGGACGTAAAATGGACCCGTTGGACTTTAAACTGAGTAAAAAGTATATAAATTGAGTTTTTGCAATATAATCATGTTGAAAAGCTCGTAATCAATTATATGAACTCCTAAAATTTGATTAAAACTTGTTTTTCGGTCCTTCTTGTAGAGGTTTCGGGAGAGCTGGTCTAAATGGGCCTTAAAATAGACCTGTTGGACTTTTAACCGAGTAAAAAGAACATAAATCTAATTTTTGCAATAAAATAGTTTTGAAAAGCTCATAATCAATGATATGAACTCCTAAGTTTTGATTAAAACTTGATTTGCGGTCCTTTTTGTAGAGTTTTCGGACGAGCGGGTCTAAATGGACAGTAAAATGGACCCGTTGGACTTTAAACTAAGTAAAAAGTACAAAAATTGAATTTTTTCAATATAATCGTGTTGAAAAGATCGTAATCAATGATATGAAGTCCTAAAATTTGATTAAAACTTGTTTTTCGGTCCTTTTTGTAGAGGTTTCGGGCTAGCGAGTCTAAATGGGCCGTAAAATGGACCCGTTAGTCTTTTTTGAAGAAAAAAGGCCTCATTAAAAACCCCTACTAATGTCCTTCGAGCAAAGCTAGAGGACCCTAAAAAGGGGGAAAGAGTACCTTATGTATTATTAATTCGATGGATTGCATTTTACAAGGTGTGAAATACAGGAAGGGATGTCAGAACCAAAAGACATGGAAGACATGGGGGAACGTATAAAAGGATAGTGTGAAGAAAAATAATAGGGGATAATTTGAGGAAGGAAATTCATAAATGGGGGAAGTGTAAGAAATAATTAAGGTAAGTGCTGTATACAATTTGAAATTATAATAGAATCTGGGAAGAGAGATATCCAAGTAATTGTGTAGGACAAATAAGGTAAAAGGCAAAATATTCCAAAAGGCAAGTAGATTCACAGCTTTGACAGATAAGATATTTGTATTTATGGTAATAGTGAGGATCACTAGAGGCATGAGATAAAGTAGGAAATAAATTATGAAGATAATTAAGGGATGGGGGGTAAATGTAGGCATTGGTGGAAGAAACAAAAAATAGTAATTGTTGTAAGAGGGTGTTAGTGAGTCAAAGGTTGGCACCATAAGGTGAAAGAGGGAAGGATGTGTTACGTAAGGAGAGCTGACTTTAAAATTGATAGCATTCAAAAGCCTAAATATCAGGGATTGAATTTGAAGGATTGGGTAGCGTTTGACCTTTTGTCTAACAAATAAAGAGGGCAGAGTCTGATTGAGAGCATATAATTTTGATGAAACTTGAGACCATATTAATGAAATGTCTGAGTATGGCCTTGCAATTATAACAAATTTTGATAAAATTTTGTAAATTTTGCCGGGAGAAGATTGGAGAGAAAGAATGATAAAAGGATTAGGGATATTACTGTATAATAGTGTTGTGTAACAGATTGTTTTCACCTAGGAGGTGATCGTAGTAAGCCCCCTTAAAAGGGTTCGATTAATGGCACCAGAATAGGTGTAGTGGGTAACAGGAGAACACAACAAGAACATATTAAGGTTAAAAAAGATATGAATAACGTAATTGAAGATCTTAAGTGTACGAGGAAAAATAAAACCATCAAAAAAACTAACGAACCAACCATAGAATAAATGCATGATGAGGGTAAAAGACATACTGTACGTAGATAACAAATAAGGCCAAAAATAAATAGAGGATGTGGTATTGGTATAGGAGAAACTAAACAGGAAGAAAATAATACCAGGAAGCATATCATCAAGTAAAGAAACTAAGCATGAAATAAGAGTAAAAAAGAACGCAGGAAGCAAGAGTAAAGGAAGAAGCAAGCAGAGAAAAGGCACACACAAAAAAGAAGGATTACAAACATGGGATAGAGAGAAGAGGGGAGAAGAAACTTAGTACATACCAAATGAGCAAAGGAAAGAGGGTAAAAGAATAATTACAGGCCCATAAGCAATAAAAGAGGAACATATAAAAAATAAAAGCAGCTAGACATGGGTAGAGGCAACAGACGCAGCTATGCGACCAGCTTTGTAGAACGGCAGCCACACGGGTGGGGTATGTAACTTGCAAGACAAGAAGAAAGGCGTAAGATGACGAAAAATATTGTAGTATAGAAAAGGCCATACAGTGGTACAAAATATAATAGGAAACAGAGGGTTCCAAAGTCTCATAGCAAAGAGGGTGGATAAGCATGGTATGATAGAGTGATAAAAGTAATGAAACAATCCAACCATTATAGCAAAAATAAAAGGAGGCAAAGAAATATGGTGTGGTAAATATGAAGAGGTAAGCATAACATTATAATGTGGAGCATGTAACGAAAGGGAACCGTTCTTATAAAAAGTAGAGAAAACTCGGTAAACAAAGAGAAGCAGAATGAAGGTAAGAGAGCCAAAAAAGCAAAGCAATATGATGCAACACCACAAAGAGCCAAAAGGCCTGATGAGGATGATATGTGCAGAATAGGAGGGATCATCAGTGAACATATTGTACATAAAAGTAAGATAGAGATCAATAGTTATGAAGGTTCCCACGTGGTGGGTCGTAGCAAAATTCCCTTTGAGGGATCGAAAGAGACCAATGATCATGGTGATATTAACAATATAGGAAGATAAGTTGCACACTGAAAACAATAAGAAATTAAACACACAAATCATAATCTTAGGATATGTAAAATTGGTAAAACCCCAAATAGGAAAATGATGGATAGAGCATTTAGCATAATAATGAATTTGAAAAGAAAACAAAACCCTGAGGAGGTTAGTTAAACAACGACTCGCTGTTGAAAGGATGGTAAGAGCAGATTTAACCAAAGAAACAGGTAAGAAAGACTTAGAATCGAGAGCAAATATATATATATATATAAAACAAGGGGATTGCCCCAAAACATAAAGTGGCCATACAATATCAGAAGATCACAAAGATACATCGAAAGTCTGGTGAATAAAAGCTCGAAGCAAAAAAAGATGGTGTGTAAGCCACAATAAACCAAATACAATAGGGGAAAATCATATAAAGAATTGATATTAATAAGTGAAAAATGCAAGAACCAGTATGTGAAAGACCATAAGTATTGATGAATAGAATAAAACAAAATAACAGTAGTGATAGTAAAAATTGTAAAGAGAAAAAATCAAATTGACATGGAGGTGTAATATTGAGGCCAAACCTGTGGTGCAATAGTAGTATATGCCTAAAATTAAAATAGTTGCAGAGAAAAAGTGTATTCCCAAAAGGATTGAAAAATATTCCCACATGGAGGGTCGATAGAAGTTTCCCAAGATGGGATCGGTAGGCAGCCGTGAAGAAGCATACAATAGTAGAAAAAATGGGGACAAATCCCAGCAAAAATCAAAAGTAACCATATCATTAAATATAATAGAAAGGAGAAAACATAGTTGGATATAATGTAATTGAGAGCATACATGTAAACAAAATATAGAAACCGAGTAAAAAATACTAATAGGGAAAAATTGAAACAGAGTAATTGGATATAATGGTGGGATGAAATAGTGGCAGCAAACGAAAATTGAATGATTGTAATTGTAACAAGAAGCAGGGGGTAAAAAAGAGGAAAATCGAAAATTGAAATGTGGGAGTGAAAGGATATTACCAGATGTAGTTGGGGTTGCAATCCTTCTTATGGCCGTTAGGGAAGGGGGAAAACCCAAGGGAATATCTGAAAATATACAAAGAGTGAGAAGCGCAACAGGGAATATCGAATGAAATAAAGCCCTATAAAAATTTGCATAATAAAATTGGGAGAAGGGGATTTGTCCCAATTTTCCGCTGAGCAGCGGTGGCTGGGAAGCCCTAGAAGACGGTATACGGCGCATGTAATCGAAACCGGATCGGAGATCCTGCAAACGTGAAAGAAAACATAAGACAACGTTAAAAGTAGAGGAAGAGAGAAGGGAGATTGAAAAAGGGGTTTGCGGCTTGTGGCCTGGTGTCCGACGGCGAATAGAGATCTGACGGCTGGAAAATCCGGTGGCTCTTGATAGATAGCAGATCTGTGAAGCCCATATTTGTATCTCGCAAAAACCACCAAATATTTGCGGTTAGCAAGAACACAAAACGATCGGAGCAAAAAGACCCAAAAAATTCAGAATAAAAAATATGAAAAAGAAAATGAAAGAAAAGATAAAACAAGGAAAGGGTGGGAAATCTGGCAGCTGGAGAGACCAGTGGCACATGGTAGATGGTAGATCTGAGGGAACCATATATGTATCTCGCAACAAACCACAAAAAGTTGGGGATTAGCAAGAATATAAAACGATCGGGTCAAAAAAAATCTATAAAAAACAGAATAAAGAATATAAAGAAGAAAATAAAGGAGAAAATCAAAAAATAGATAAAACAGAGGAAGGGTGGGATGGCTTTTCGAGAGATTCTTACCATGAAATGCTGGGTTCTCATGGGGACCGCCGTCTGGTGAGGAGGAGTGAGAGCAGGTGGTCGGCGTGGTAAAGGGGAATGAAGCGGCAGAGAGGCCAAACACAAAAGAAAGGGGGGAAGGGGAAAGAGCACGGGGGAAAGAGAAAATGAAGGGAAAAACGCAAAAGCAAAAAACCTCACACCAAACCGAGAGAAACCGAGAGATAGAATTCCGAGAGCCATCCCACACCCGTTACCCGTTGGACTTTTAACTAAGTAAAAAGTACAAAAATTGAGTTTTTGCAATATAATCGTGTTGAAAAGATCGTAATCAATTATATGAACTCCTAAAATTTGATTAAAACTTGTTTTTCAGTCATTTTTGAAGAGGTTTCGGGCGAGCGGGTCTAAATGGGCCGTAAAATGGACCCGTTGGACTTTTAACTGAGTAAAAAATAATGAATTTGAGTTTTTGCAATATAATCTTGTTGAAAAGCTCGTAATCAATTATATGAACTGATAAAATTGGATCAAAACTTATTTTTCGGTCCTTTTTGTAGAGGTTTCGGGTGAGCGGGTCTAAATGGGCCTTAAAATGGACCCGTTGAACTTATAACTGCGTAAAAAGAACAGAAATTGAATTTTTGCAATACAATAGTGTTGAAAAGCTCGTAATCAACGATATGAACTCTTAAGTTTTGATTAAAACTTGATTTGCGGTCCTTTTTGTAGAGGTTTCGGACGAGCGGGTCTAAATGGGCCGTAAAATGGACCCGTTGGACTTTTAACTTAGTAAAAAGTACAAAAATTGAGTTTTTGCAATATAATCGTGTTGAAAAGATCGTAATCAATTATATGAACTCTTAAAATTTGATTAAAACTTGTTTTTCAGTCATTTTTGAAGAGGTTTCGGGCGAGCAGGTCTAAATGGGCCGTAAAATGGACTCGTTGGACTTTTAACTGAGTAAAAAATACCGAATTTGAGTTTTTGCAATTTAATCTTGTTGAAAAGCTCGTAATCAATTATATGATCTCCTAAAATTGGATCAAAACTTGTTTTTCGGTCCTTTTTGTAGAGGTTTCGGACGAGCGGGTCTATATGGGCCTTAAAATGGACCCGTTGGACTTTTAACTGAGTAAAAATTACCGAATTTGAGTTTTTGCAATATAATCTTGTTGAAAAGCTCGTAATCAATTATACGGACTCCTAAAATTGGATCAAAACTTGTTTTTCGGTCCTTTTAGTAGAGGTTTCGGACGAGCGGGTCTAAATGGGCCGTAAAATGGACTCGTTGAACTTATAACTGCGTAAAAAGAACAAAAATTGAATTTTTGCAATACAATAGTGTTGAAAAGCTCGGAATCAACGATATGAACTCATAAGTTTTGATTAAAATTTGTTTTGCGGTCCTTTTTGTAGAGGTTTCTGACGAGCGGGTCTAAATGGGTCGTAAAATGGACCCGTTGGACTTTTAACTGAGTAAAAAGTACAAAAATTGAGTTTTTGCAATATAATCGTGTTGAAAAGATCGTAATCAATTATATGAACTCGTAAATTTGATTAAAACTTGTTTTTCAGTCATTTTTGAAGAGGTTTCGGACGAGCGGGTCTAAATGGGCCGTAAAATGGACCCGTTGGACTTTTCACTGAGTAAAATTTGCCGAATTTGAGTTTCTGCAATGTAATCTTGTTTAAAAGCTCGTAATCAATTATATGAACTCCTAAAATTGGATCAAAACTTGTTTTTCGGTCCTTTTTGTAGAGTTTTCGGACGAGCGAGTCTAAATGGGCCTTAAAATGGACCCGTTGAACTTATAACTGCGTAAAAAAACAAAAATTGAATTTTTGCAATACAATAGTGTTGAAAAGCTCGTAATCAACGATATGAACTCTTAAGTTTTGATTAAAACTTGTATTGCGGTCCTTTTTGTAGAGGTTTCGGACGAGCGGGTCTAAATGGGCCGTAAAATGGACCAGTTGGACTTTTAATTGAGTAAAAAGTACAAAAATTGATTTTTTGCAATATAATTGTGTTGAAAAGATCGTAATCAATTATATGAAGTCCTAAAATTTGATTAAAACTTGTTTTTCGGTCATTTTTGAAGAGGTTTCGGGCGAGCAGGTTTAAATGGGCCGTAAAATGGACCCGTTGGACTTTTAACTGAGTGAAAAATACCGAATTTGCGTTTTTGCAATATAATCTTGTTGAAAAGCTCGTAATTAATTATATGAACTCCTAAAATTTGATCAAAACTTGTTTTTCAGTCATTTTTGAAGAGGTTTCGGGCTAGCGGGTCTAAATTGGCCGTAAAATGGACCCGTTGGACTTTTAACTGAGTAAAAAACACCGAATTTGAGTTTTTGCAATATAATCTTGTTGGAAAGCTCGTAATCAATTATATGAACTCCTAAAATTGGATCAAAACTTGTTTATCGGTCCTTTTTGTAGAGGTTTTGGACGAGCAGGTCTAAATGGGCCTTAAAATGGACCCGTTGAACTTATAACTGCGTAAAAAGAAAAGAAATTGAATTTTTGCAATACAATAGTGTTGAAAAGCTCATAATCAACGATATGAACTATTAAGTTTTGATTAAAACTTGTTTTGCGATCCTTTTTGTAGAGGTTTCGGACGAGCGGGTCTAAATGGGCCGTAAAATGGACCCGTTGGACATTTAATTGAGTAAAAAGTAAAACAATTGAGTTTTTGCAATATAATCGTGTTGAAAAGATCGTAATCAATTATATGAACTCCTAAAATTTTGATTAAAACTTGTTTTTCAATCATTTTTGAAGAGGTTTCGGGCGAGCGGGTCTAAATGGGCCGTAAAATGGACCCGTTGGACTTTTAACTGAGTAAAAAATACCGAATTTGAGTTTTTGCAATATAATCTTGTTGAAAAGCTCGTAATCAATTATATGAACTCCTAAAATTGGATCAAAACTTGTTTTTCGGTCCTTTTTGTAGGGGTTTCGGACGAGCGAGTCTAAATGGGCCTTAAAATGGACCCGTTGAACTTATAAATGCGTAAAAAGAACAGAAATTGAATTTTTGCAATACAATAGTGTTCAAAAGCTCGTAATCAACGATATGAACTCTTAAGTTTTGATTAAAACTTGTTTTGCGGTCCTTTTTGTAGAGGTTTCTGACGAGCGGGTCTAAATGGGTCGTAAAATGGACCCTTTGGACTTTTAACTAAGTAAAAAGTACAAAAATTGAGTTTTTGCAATATAACCGTGTTGAAAAGATCGTAATCAATGATATGAAGTCCTAAAATTTGATTAAAACTTATTTTTCGGTCATTTTTGAAGAGGTTTCGAGCGAGCGGGTCTTAATGGGCCGTAAAATGGACCCGTTGGACTTTTAACTGAGTAAAAAATACCGAATTTGTGTTTTTGCAATATAATCTCGTTGAAAAGCTCGTAATCAATTATATGAACTCCTAAAATTTGATCAAAACTTGTTTTTCGGTCATTTTTTAAGAGGTTTCGGGCGAGTGGGTCTAAATGGGCCGTAAAATGGACCCGTTGGACTTTTAACTGAGTAAAAAATATCGAATTTGAGTTTTTGCAATATAATCTTGTTGAAAAGCTCGTAATCAATTTTATGAACTCCTAAAATTGGATCAAAACTTGTTTTTCGGTCCTTTTTGTAGAGGTTTCGGACGAGCGGGTCTAAATGTGCCTTATAATGGACCCGTTGAACTTGTAACTGCGTAAAAAGAACAGAAATTGAATTTTTGCAATACAATAGTGTTTAAAAGCTCATAATCAATGATATGAACTCTTAAGTTTTGATTAAAACTTATTTTGCGGTCCTTTTTGTAGAGGTTTCGTACGAGCGGGTCTAAATGGGCCGTAAAATGAACCCGTTGGACTTTTAACTTAGTAAAAAATACAAAAATTGAGTTTTTGCAATATAATCGTGTTGAAAAGATCGTAATCATTTATATGAAATCCTAAAATTTCATTAAAACTTGTTTTTCAGTCATTTTTCAAGAGGTTTCGGGCGAGCGGGTCTAAATGGCCATAAAATGGACCCGTTGGACTTTTAACTGAGTAAAAAATACTGAATTTGAGTTTTTGCAATATAATCTTGTTGAAAAGCTCGTAATCAATTATATGAACTCCTAAAATTGGATCAAAACTTATTTTTCGGTCCTTTTTGTAGAGGTTTCGGGTGAGCGTGTCTAAATGGGCCTTAAAATGGAAACGTTGAACTTATAATTGCGTAAAAAGAACAAAAATTGAATTTTTGCAATACAATAGTGTTGAAAAACTCGTAATCAACGATATGAACTCTTAAGTTTTGATTAAAACTTGTTTTGCGGTCCTTTTGTAGAGGTTTCGGACAAGCGGGTCTAAATGGGCTGTAAAATGGACCCGTTGGACTTTTAATTGAGTAAAAAATACAGAAATTGAGTTTTTGCAGTATAATCGTGTTGAAACGATCGTAATCAATTATATGAAGTCCTAAAATTTGATTAAAACTTGTTTTTCAGTCATTTTTGAAGAGGTTTCGGGCGAGCGGGTCTAAATGGGCCGTAAAATGGACCCGTTGGACTTTTAACTGAGTAAAAAATAATGAATTTGAGTTTTTGCAATATAATCTTGTTGAAAAGCTCGTAATCAATTATATGAACTCATAAAATTGGATCAAAACTTATTTTTCGGTCCTTTTTGTAGAGGTTTCGGGTGAGCGGGTCTAAATGGGCCTTAAAATGGACCCGTTGAACTTATAACTGCGTAAAAAGAACAGAAATTGAATTTTTGCAATACAATAGTGTTGAAAAGCTCGTAATCAACGATATGAACTCTTAAGTTTTGATTAAAACTTGATTTGCGGTCCTTTTTGTAGAGGTTTCGGACGAGCGGGTCTAAATGGGCCGTAAAATGGACCCGTTGGACTTTTAACTTAGTAAAAAGTACAAAAATTGAGTTTTTGCAATATAATCGTGTTGAAAAGATCGTAATCAATTATATGAACTCTTAAAATTTGATTAAAACTTGTTTTCCAGTCATTTTTGAAGAGGTTTCGGGCGAGCAGGTCTAAATGGGCCGTAAAATGGACTCGTTGGACTTTTAACTGAGTAAAAAATACCGAATTTGAGTTTTTGCAATTTAATCTTGTTGAAAAGCTCGTAATCAATTATATGAACTCCTAAAATTGGATCAAAACTTGTTTTTCGGTCCTTTTTGTAGAGGTTTCGGACGAGCGGGTCTATATGGGCCTTAAAATGGACCCGTTGGACTTTTAACTGAGTAAAAATTACCGAATTTGAGTTTTTGCAATATAATCTTGTTGAAAAGCTCGTAATCAATTATACGGACTCCTAAAATTGGATCAAAACTTGTTTTTCGGTCCTTTTAGTAGAGGTTTCGGACGAGCGGGTCTAAATGGGCCGTAAAATGGACTCGTTGAACTTATAACTGCGTAAAAAGAACAAAAAATGAATTTTTGCAATACAATAGTGTTGAAAAGCTCGGAATCAACGATATGAACTCATAAGTTTTGATTAAAATTTGTTTTGCGGTCCTTTTTGTAGAGGTTTCTGACGAGCGGGTCTAAATGGGTCGTAAAATGGACCCGTTGGACTTTTAACTGAGTAAAAAGTACAAAAATTGAGTTTTTGCAATATAATCGTGTTGAAAAGATCGTAATCAATTATATGAACTCGTAAATTTGATTAAAACTTGTTTTTCAGTCATTTTTGAAGAGGTTTCGGACGAGCGGGTCTAAATGGGCCGTAAAATGGACCCGTTGGACTTTTAACTGAGTAAAATTTACCGAATTTGAGTTTCTGCAATGTAATCTTGTTGAAAAGCTCGTAATCAATTATATGAACTCCTAAAATTGGATCAAAACTTGTTTTTCGGTCCTTTTTGTAGAGGTTTCGGACGAGCGAGTCTAAATGGGCCTTAAAATGGACCCGTTGAACTTATAACTGCGTAAAAAAACAAAAATTGAATTTTTGCAATACAATAGTGTTGAAAAGCTCGTAATCAACGATATGAACTCTTAAGTTTTGATTAAAACTTGTATTGCGGTCCTTTTTGTAGAGGTTTCGGACGAGCGGGTCTAAATGGGCCGTAAAATGGACCAGTTGGACTTTTAATTGAGTAAAAAGTACAAAAATTGATTTTTTGCAATATAATTGTGTTGAAAAGATCGTAATCAATTATATGAAGTCCTGAAGTTTGATTAAAACTTGTTTTTCGGTCATTTTTGAAGAGGTTTCGGGCGAGCAGGTTTAAATGGGCCGTAAAATGGACCCGTTGGACTTTTAACTGAGTGAAAAATACCGAATTTGTGTTTTTGCAATATAATCTTGTTGAAAAGCTCGTAATTAATTATATGAACTCCTAAAATTTGATCAAAACTTGTTTTTCAGTCATTTTTGAAGAGGTTTCGGACGAGCGAGTCTAAATGGGCCGTAAAATGGACCCGTTGGACTTTTAACTGAGTAAAAAGAACAGAAATTGAATTTTTGCAATACAATAGTGTTCAAAAGCTCGTAATCAACGATATGAACTCTTAAGTTTTGATTAAAACTTGTTTTGCGGTCCTTTTTGTAGAGGTTTCTGACGAGCGGGTCTAAATGGGTCGTAAAATGGACCCTTTGGACTTTTAACTAAGTAAAAAGTACAAAAATTGAGTTTTTGCAATATAACCGTGTTGAAAAGATCGTAATCAATGATATGAAGTCCTAAAATTTGATTAAAACTTATTTTTCGGTCATTTTTGAAGAGGTTTCGAGCGAGCGGGTCTTAATGGGCCGTAAAATGGACCCGTTGGACTTTTAACTGAGTAAAAAATACCGAATTTGTGTTTTTGCAATATAATCTCGTTGAAAAGCTCGTAATCAATTATATGAACTCCTAAAATTTGATCAAAACTTGTTTTTCGGTCATTTTTTAAGAGGTTTCGGGCGAGTGGGTCTAAATGGGCCGTAAAATGGACCCGTTGGACTTTTAACTGAGTAAAAAATATCGAATTTGAGTTTTTGCAATATAATCTTGTTGAAAAGCTCGTAATCAATTTTATGAACTCCTAAAATTGGATCAAAACTTGTTTTTCGGTCCTTTTTGTAGAGGTTTCGGACGAGCGGGTCTAAATGTGCCTTATAATGGACCCGTTGAACTTGTAACTGCGTAAAAAGAACAGAAATTGAATTTTTGCAATACAATAGTGTTTAAAAGCTCATAATCAATGATATGAACTCTTAAGTTTTGATTAAAACTTATTTTGCGGTCCTTTTTGTAGAGGTTTCGTACGAGCGGGTCTAAATGGGCCGTAAAATGAACCCGTTGGACTTTTAACTTAGTAAAAAATACAAAAATTGAGTTTTTGCAATATAATCGTGTTGAAAAGATCGTAATCATTTATATGAAATCCTAAAATTTCATTAAAACTTGTTTTTCAGTCATTTTTCAAGAGGTTTCGGGCGAGCGGGTCTAAATGGCCATAAAATGGACCCGTTGGACTTTTAACTGAGTAAAAAATACTGAATTTGAGTTTTTGCAATATAATCTTGTTGAAAAGCTCGTAATCAATTATATGAACTCCTAAAATTGGATCAAAACTTATTTTTCGGTCCTTTTTGTAGAGGTTTCGGGTGAGCGTGTCTAAATGGGCCTTAAAATGGAAACGTTGAACTTATAATTGCGTAAAAAGAACAAAAATTGAATTTTTGCAATACAATAGTGTTGAAAAGCTCATAATCAACGATATGAACTATTAAGTTTTGATTAAAACTTGTTTTGCGATCCTTTTTGTAGAGGTTTCGGACGAGCGGGTCTAAATGGGCCGTAAAATGGACCCGTTGGACATTTAATTGAGTAAAAAGTAAAACAATTGAGTTTTTGCAATATAATCGTGTTGAAAAGATCGTAATCAATTATATGAACTCCTAAAATTTTGATTAAAACTTGTTTTTCAATCATTTTTGAAGAGGTTTCGGGCGAGCGGGTCTAAATGGGCCGTAAAATGGACCCGTTGGACTTTTAACTGAGTAAAAAATACCGAATTTGAGTTTTTGCAATATAATCTTGTTGAAAAGCTCGTAATCAATTATATGAACTCCTAAAATTGGATCAAAACTTGTTTTTCGGTCCTTTTTGTAGGGGTTTCGGACGAGCGAGTCTAAATGGGCCTTAAAATGGACCCGTTGAACTTATAAATGCGTAAAAAGAACAGAAATTGAATTTTTGCAATACAATAGTGTTCAAAAGCTCGTAATCAACGATATGAACTCTTAAGTTTTGATTAAAACTTGTTTTGCGGTCCTTTTTGTAGAGGTTTCTGACGAGCGGGTCTAAATGGGTCGTAAAATGGACCCTTTGGACTTTTAACTAAGTAAAAAGTACAAAAATTGAGTTTTTGCAATATAACCGTGTTGAAAAGATCGTAATCAATGATATGAAGTCCTAAAATTTGATTAAAACTTATTTTTCGGTCATTTTTGAAGAGGTTTCGAGCGAGCGGGTCTTAATGGGCCGTAAAATGGACCCGTTGGACTTTTAACTGAGTAAAAAATACCGAATTTGTGTTTTTGCAATATAATCTCGTTGAAAAGCTCGTAATCAATTATATGAACTCCTAAAATTTGATCAAAACTTGTTTTTCGGTCATTTTTTAAGAGGTTTCGGGCGAGTGGGTCTAAATGGGCCGTAAAATGGACCCGTTGGACTTTTAACTGAGTAAAAAATATCGAATTTGAGTTTTTGCAATATAATCTTGTTGAAAAGCTCGTAATCAATTTTATGAACTCCTAAAATTGGATCAAAACTTGTTTTTCGGTCCTTTTTGTAGAGGTTTCGGACGAGCGGGTCTAAATGTGCCTTATAATGGACCCGTTGAACTTGTAACTGCGTAAAAAGAATAGAAATTGAATTTTTGCAATACAATAGTGTTTAAAAGCTCATAATCAATGATATGAACTCTTAAGTTTTGATTAAAACTTATTTTGCGGTCCTTTTTGTAGAGGTTTCGTACGAGCGGGTCTAAATGGGCCGTAAAATGAACCCGTTGGACTTTTAACTTAGTAAAAAATACAAAAATTGAGTTTTTGCAATATAATCGTGTTGAAAAGATCGTAATCATTTATATGAAATCCTAAAATTTCATTAAAACTTGTTTTTCAGTCATTTTTCAAGAGGTTTCGGGCGAGCGGGTCTAAATGGCCATAAAATGGACCCGTTGGACTTTTAACTGAGTAAAAAATACTGAATTTGAGTTTTTGCAATATAATCTTGTTGAAAAGCTCGTAATCAATTATATGAACTCCTAAAATTGGATCAAAACTTATTTTTCGGTCCTTTTTGTAGAGGTTTCGGGTGAGCGTGTCTAAATGGGCCTTAAAATGGAAACGTTGAACTTATAATTGCGTAAAAAGAACAAAAATTGAATTTTTGCAATACAATAGTGTTGAAAAACTCGTAATCAACGATATGAACTCTTAAATTTTGATTAAAACTTGTTTTGCGGTCCTTTTGTAGAGGTTTCGGACAAGCGGGTCTAAATGGGCTGTAAAATGGACCCGTTGGACTTTTAATTGAGTAAAAAATACAGAAATTGAGTTTTTGCAGTATAATCGTGTTGAAACGATCGTAATCAATTATATGAAGTCCTAACATTTGATTAAAACTTGTTTTTCAGTCATTTTTGAAGAGGTTTCGGGCGAGCGGGTCTAAATGGGCCGTAAAATGGACCCGTTGGACTTTTAACTGAGTAAAAAATAATGAATTTGAGTTTTTGCAATATAATCTTGTTGAAAAGCTCGTAATCAATTATATGAACTCATAAAATTGGATCAAAACTTATTTTTCGGTCCTTTTTGTAGAGGTTTCGGGTGAGCGGGTCTAAATGGGCCTTAAAATGGACCCGTTGAACTTATAACTGCGTAAAAAGAACAGAAATTGAATTTTTGCAATACAATAGTGTTGAAAAGCTCGTAATCAACGATATGAACTCTTAAGTTTTGATTAAAACTTGATTTGCGGTCCTTTTTGTAGAGGTTTCGGACGAGCGGGTCTAAATGGGCCGTAAAATGGACCCGTTGGACTTTTAACTTAGTAAAAAGTACAAAAATTGAGTTTTTGCAATATAATCGTGTTGAAAAGATCGTAATCAATTATATGAACTCTTAAAATTTGATTAAAACTTGTTTTTCAGTCATTTTTGAAGAGGTTTCGGGCGAGCAGGTCTAAATGGGCCGTAAAATGGACTCGTTGGACTTTTAACTAAGTAAAAAATACCGAATTTGAGTTTTTGCAATTTAATCTTGTTGAAAAGCTCGTAATCAATTATATGAACTCCTAAAATTGGATCAAAACTTGTTTTTCGGTCCTTTTTGTAGAGGTTTCGAACGAGCGGGTCTATATGGGCCTTAAAATGGACCCGTTGGACTTTTAACTGAGTAAAAATTACCGAATTTGAGTTTTTGCAATATAATCTTGTTGAAAAGCTCGTAATCAATTATACGGACTCCTAAAATTGGATCAAAACTTGTTTTTCGGTCCTTTTAGTAGAGGTTTCGGACGAGCGGGTCTAAATGGGCCGTAAAATGGACTCGTTGAACTTATAACTGCGTAAAAAGAACAAAAAATGAATTTTTGCAATACAATAGTGTTGAAAAGCTCGGAATCAACGATATGAACTCATAAGTTTTGATTAAAATTTGTTTTGCGGTCCTTTTTGTAGAGGTTTCTGACGAGCGGGTCTAAATGGGTCGTAAAATGGACCCGTTGGACTTTTAACTGAGTAAAAAGTACAAAAATTGAGTTTTTGCAATATAATCGTGTTGAAAAGATCGTAATCAATTATATGAACTCGTAAATTTGATTAAAACTTGTTTTTCAGTCATTTTTGAAGAGGTTTCGGACGAGCGGGTCTAAATGGGCCGTAAAATGGACCCGTTGGACTTTTAACTAAGTAAAATTTACCGAATTTGAGTTTCTGCAATGTAATCTTGTTGAAAAGCTCGTAATCAATTATATGAACTCCTAAAATTGGATCAAAACTTGTTTTTCGGTCCTTTTTGTAGAGGTTTCGGACGAGCGAGTCTAAATGGGCCTTAAAATGGACCCGTTGAACTTATAACTGCGTAAAAAAACAAAAATTGAATTTTTGCAATACAATAGTGTTGAAAAGCTCGTAATCAACGATATGAACTCTTAAGTTTTGATTAAAACTTGTATTGCGGTCCTTTTTGTAGAGGTTTCGGACGAGCGGGTCTAAATGGGCCGTAAAATGGACCAGTTGGACTTTTAATTGAGTAAAAAGTACAAAAATTGATTTTTTGCAATATAATTGTGTTGAAAAGATCGTAATCAATTATATGAAGTCCTGAAGTTTGATTAAAACTTGTTTTTCGGTCATTTTTGAAGAGGTTTCGGGCGAGCAGGTTTAAATGGGCCGTAAAATGGACCCGTTGGACTTTTAACTGAGTGAAAAATACCGAATTTGTGTTTTTGCAATATAATCTTGTTGAAAAGCTCGTAATTAATTATATGAACTCCTAAAATTTGATCAAAACTTGTTTTTCAGTCATTTTTGAAGAGGTTTCGGGCTAGCGGGTCTAAATGGGCCGTAAAATGGACCCGTTGGACTTTTAACTGAGTAAAAAACACCGAATTTGAGTTTTTGCAATATAATCTTGTTGAAAAGCTCGTAATCAATTATATGAACTCCTAAAATTGGATCAAAACTTGTTTATCGGTCCTTTTTGTAGAGGTTTTGGACGAGCGGGTCTAAATGGGCCTTAAAATGGACTCGTTGAACTTATAACTGCGTAAAAATAACAGAAATTGAATTTTTGCAATACAATAGTGTTGAAAAACTCATAATCAATGATATGAACTCTTAAGTTTTGATTAAAACTTATTTTGCGGTCCTTTTTGTAGAGGTTTCGGATGAGCGGGTCTAAATGGGCCGTAAAATGGACCCATTGGACTTTTAACTTAGTAAAAAATACAAAAATTGAGTTTTTGCAATATAATCGTGCTGAAAAGATCGTAATCATTTATATGAAATCCTAAGATTTGATTAAAACTTGTTTTCCAGTCATTTTTCAAGAGGTTTCGGGCGAGCGGGTCTAAATGGGCCGTAAAATGGACCCGTTGGACTTTTAACTGAGTAAAAAATACTGAATTTGAGTTTTTGCAATATAATCTTGTTGAAAAGCTCGTAATCAATTATATGAACTCCTAAAATTGGATCAAAACTTATTTTTCGGTCCTTTTTGTAGAGGTTTCGGGTGAGCGTGTCTAAATGGGCCTTAAAATGGAAACGTTGAACTTATAACTGCGTAAAAAGAACAGAAATTGAATTTTTGCAGTACAATAGTGTTGAAAAACTCGTAATCAATGATATGAACTCTTAAGTTTTGATTAAAACTTGTTTTGCGGTCCTTTTTGTAGAGGTTTCGGACGAGCGGGTCTAAATGGGCTGTAAAATGGACCCGTTGGAATTTTAACTGAGTAAAAAATACAGAAATTGAGTTTTTGCAGTATAATCATGTTGAAACGATCGTAATCAATTATATGAACTCCTAAAATTTGATTAAAACTTGTTTTTCAATTATTTTTGAAGAGGTTTCGGGCGAGCGGGTCTAAATGGGCCGTAAAATGGACCCGTTGGACATTTAACTGGGTAAAAAACACCAAATTTCAGTTTTTGCAATATAATCTTGTTGAAAAGCTCGTAATCAATTATATGAACTCCTAAAATTGGATCAAAACTTGTTTTTCGGTCCTTTTTGTAGAGGTTTCAGACGAGCGAGTCTAAATGTGCCTTAAAATGGACTCGTTGAACTTATAACTACTTAAAAAGAACAGAAATTGAATTTTTGCAATACAATAGTGTTCAAAAGCTCGTAATCAACGATATGAACTCTTAAGTTTTGATTAAAACTTGTTTTGCGGTCCTTTTTGTAGAGGTTTCGGACGAGCGGGTCTAAATGGGGCGTAAAATGGACCCGTTGGACTTTTAACTTAGTAAAAAATACAAAAATTGAGTTTTTGCAATATAATCGTGTTGAAAAGATCGTAATCATTTATATGAAATCCTGAAATTTGATTAAAACTTGTTTTTCAGTCATTTTTCAAGAGGTTTCGGGCAAGCGGGTCTAAATGGGCCATAAAATGGACCCGTTGGACTTTTAACTGAGTAAAAAATATTGAATTTGAGTTTTTGCAATATAATCTTGTTGAAAAGCTCGTAATCAATTATATGAACTCCTAAAATTAGATCAAAACTTATTTTTCGGTCCTTTTTGTAGAGGTTTCGGGTGAGCATGTCTAAATGGGCCTTAAAATGGAAACGTTGAACTTATAACTGCGTAAAAAGAACAAAAATTGAATTTTTGCAATACAATAGTGTTGAAAAACTCGTAATCAACGATATGAACTCTTAAGTTTTGATTAAAACTTGTTTTGCGGTCCTTTTGTAGAGGTTTCGGACAAGCGGGTCTAAATGGGCTGTAAAATGGACCCGTTGGACTTTTAATTGAGTAAAAAATACAGAAATTGAGTTTTTGCAGTATAATCGTGTTGAAACGATCGTAATCAATTATATGAACTCCTAAAATTTGATTAAAACTTATTTTTCAGTCATTTTTGAAGAGGTTTCGGGCGAGCGGGTCTAAATGGGCCGTAAAATGGACCCGTTGGACTTTTAACTGAGTAAAAAACACCAAATTTGAGTTTTTGCAATATAATCTTGTTGAAAAGCTCGTAATCAATTATATGAACTCCTAAAATTAGATCAAAACTTATTTTTCGGTCCTTTTTTTAGAGGTTTCGGACGAGCGAGTCTAAATGGGCCTTAAAATGGACCCGTTGAACTTATAACTACTTAAAAAGAACAGAAATTGAATTTTTGGAATACAATAGTGTTCAAAAGCTCGTAATCAACGATATGAACTCTTAAGTTTTGATTAAAACTTGTTTTGCGGTCCTTTTGTAGAGGTTTCGGACGAGCGGGTCTAAATGGGGCGTAAAATGGACCCGTTGGACTTTTAACTTAGTAAAAAATACATAAATTGAGTTTTTGCAATGTAATTGTGTTGAAACGATCATAATCAATTATATGAACTCCTAAAATTTTATTAAAACTTGTTTTTCAGTCATTTTTCAAGAGGTTTCGGGCGAGCGGGTCTAAATGGGCCGTAAAATGTACCCGTTGGACTTTTAACTGAGTAAAAAATACTGAATTTAAGTTTTTGCAATATAATCTTGTTGAAAAGCTCGTAATCAATTATATGAACTCCTAAAATTGGATCAAAACTTATTTTTCGGTCCTTTTTGTAGAGGTTTCGGGTGAGCGTGTCGAAATGGGCCTTAAAATGGAAACGTTGAACTTATAACTGCGTAAAAAGAACAGAAATTGAATTTTTGCAATACAATACTGTTGAAAAACTCGTAATCAACGATATGAACTCTTAAGTTTTGATTAAAACTTGTTTTGCGGTCTCGGACGAGCGGGTCTAAATGGGCTGTAAAATGGACCCGTTGGACTTTTAACTTAGTAAAAAGTACAAAAATTGAGTTTTTGCAATATAATCGTGTTGAAAAGATCGTTATCATTTATATGAAATCCTAAAATTTGATTAAAACTTGTTTTTCAGTCATTTTTCAAGAGGTTTCGGGCGAGCGGGTCTAAATGGGCCGTAAAATGGACCCGTTGGACTTTTAACTGAGTAAAAAATATTGAATTTGAGTTTTTGCAATATAATCTTGTTGAAAAGCTCGTAATCAATTATATGAACTCCTAAAATTGGATCAAAACTTATTTTTCGGTCCTTTTTGTAGAGGTTTCGGGTGAGCGTGTCTAAATGGGCCTTAAAATGGAACCGTTGAACTTATAACTGCGTAAAAAGAACAGAAATTGAATTTTTGCAATACAATAGTGTTGAAAAGCTCGTAATCAATGATATGAACTATTAGGTTTTGATTAAAACTTGTTTTGCGGTCCTTTTGTAGAGGTTTCGCACTAGCGGGTCTATATGGGCTGTAAAATGGACCCGTTGGACTTTTAACTGAGTAAAAAATACATAAATTGAGTTTTTGCAATATAATTGTGTTGAAACGATCATAATCAATTATATGAACTCCTAAAATTGGATCAAAACTTGTTTTTCGGTCCTTTTTGTAGGGCTTTCAGACGAGCGAGTCTAAAAGGGCCTTAAAATGGACCCGTTGAACTTATAATTGCGTAAAAAGAACATAAATTGAATTTTTGCAATACAATAGTGTTCAAAAGCTCGTAATCAACGATATGAACTCTTAAGTTTTGATTAAAACTTGTTTTGCGGTCCTTTTTGTAGAGGTTTCTGACGAGCGGGTCTAAATGGGTCGTAAAATGGACCCGTTGGACTTTTAACTGAGTAAAAAGTACAAAAATTGAGTTTTTGCAATATAATCGTGTTGAAAAGATCGTAATCAATGATATGAAGTCGTACAATTTGATTAAAACTTGTTTTTCGGTCATTTTTGAAGAAGTTTCGAGCGAGCGGGTCTTAATGGGCCGTAAAATGGACCCGTTGGACTTTTATCTGAGTAAAAAATACCGAATTTGTGTTTTTGCAATATAATCTCGTTGAAAAGCTCGTAATCAATTATATGAACTCCTAAAATTTGATCAAAACTTGTTTTTCAGTCGTTTTTAAAAAGGTTTCAGGCGAGTGGGTCTAAATGGGCCGTAAAATAGACCCGTTGGACTTTTAACTGAGTAAAAAATATCGAATTTGAGTTTTTGCAATATAATCTTGTTGAAAAGCTCGTAATCAATTTTATGAACTCCTAAAATTGGATAAAAACTTGTTTTCGGTCCTTTTTGTAGAAGTTTCGGACGAGCGGGTCTAAATGGGCCTTAAAATGGACCCGTTGAACTTGTAAATGCGTAAAAAGAACATAAATTGAATTTTTGCAATACAATAGTGTTGAAAAGCTCATAATAAATGATATGAACTCTTAAGTTTTGATTAAAACTTATTTTGCGGTCCTTTTTGTAGAGGTTTCGGACGAGCGGGTCTAAAGGGGCCGTAAAATGGACCCGTTGGACTTTTAACTTAGTAAAAAGTACAAAAATTGAGTTTTTGCAATATAATCGTGTTGAAAAGATCGTTATCATTTATATGAAATCCTAAAATTTGATTAAAACTTGTTTTTCAGTCATTTTTCAAGAGGTTTCGGGCGAGCGGGTCTAAATGGGCCGTAAAATGGACCCGTTGGACTTTTAACCGAGTAAAAAATATTGAATTTGAGTTTTTGCAATATAATCTTGTTGAAAAGCTCGTAATCAATTATATGAACTCCTAAAATTGGATCAAAACTTATTTTTCGGTCCTTTTTGTAGAGGTTTCGGGTGAGCGTGTCTAAATGGGCCTTAAAATGGACCCGTTGAACTTATAACTGCGTAAAAAGAACAGAAATTGAATTTTTGCAATACAATAGTGTTGAAAAGCTCGTAATCAATGATATGAACTATTAAGTTTTGATTAAAACTTGTTTTGCGGTCCTTTTTGTAGAGGTTTCGCACTAGCGGGTCTATATGGGCTGTAAAATGGACCCGTTGGACTTTTAACTGAGTAAAAAATACAGAAATTGAGTTTTTGCAATATAATCGTGTTGAAACGATCGTAATCAATTATATGAACTCCTAAAATTTGATTAAAACTTGTTTTTCAGTCATTTTTGAAGAGGTTTCGGGCGAGCGGGTCTAAATGGGCCGTAAAATGGACCCGTTGGACTTTTAACTAGGTAAAAAACACCGAATTTTAGTTTTTTGCAAAATAATCTTGTTGAAAAGCTCGTAATCAATTATATGAACTCCTAAAATTGGATCAAAACTTGTTTCTCGGTCATTTATGTAGAGGTTTCGGACGAGCGAGTCTAAATGGGCCTTAAAATGGACCCGTTGAACTTATAACTACTTAAAAAGAACATAAATTGAATTTTTGCAATACAATAGTGTTCAAAAGCTCATAATCAACGATATGAACTCTTAAGTTTTGATTAAAGCTTGTTTTGCGGTCCTTTTTGTAGAGGTTTCGGACGAGCGGGTCTAAATAGGGCGTAAAATGGACCCGTAGGACTTTTAACGGAGTAAAAAGTACAAAAAATGAGTTTTTGCAATATAATCGTGTTGAAACGATCGTAATCAATTATATGAACTCCTAAATTTTTGATTAAAACTTGTTTTTCAATCATTTTTTAAGAGGTTTTGGGCGAGCGGGTCTCAATGGGCCGTAAAATGGACCCGTTGGACTTTTAACTGAGTAAAAAATACCGAATTTGAGTTTTTGCAATATAATCTTGTTGAAAAGCTCGTAATCAATATATGAACTCCTAAAATTGGATCAAAACTTGTTTTTTGGTCCTTTTTGTAGGGGTTTCGGACGAGCGAGTCTAAATGAGCCTTAAAATGGACCCGTTGAACTTATAATTGCGTAAAAAGAACAGAAATTGAATTTTTGCAATACAATAGTGTTCAAAAGCTCGTAATCAACGATATGAACTCTTAAGTTTTGAGTAAAACTTGTTTTGCGGTCCTTTTGTAGAGGTTTCTGACGAGCGGGTCTAAATGGGTCGTAAATTGGACCCGTTAGACTTTTAACTGAGTAAAAAGTACAAAAATTGAGTTTTTGCAATATAATCGTGTTGAAAAGATCGTAATCAATAATATGAAGTCCTAAATTTTGATTAAAACCTATTTTTCGATCATTTTTGAAGAGGTTTCGAGCGAGCGGGTCTTAATGGGTCATAAAATGGACCCGTTGGACTTTTAACTGAGTAAAAAATACCGAATTTGTGTTTTTGCAATATAATCTCATTGAAAAGCTCGTAATCAATTATATGAACTCCTAAAATTTGATCAAAACTTGTTTTTCAGTCATTTTTGAAGAGGTTTCGGGCGAGTGGGTCTAAATGGGCCGTAAAATGGACTCGTTCGACTTTTAACTGAGTAAAAAATACCGAATTTGAGTTTTACAATATATTCTTGTTGAAAAGCTCGTAATCAATTTTATGAACTCCTAAAATTGGATCAAAACTTGTTTTTCGGTCCTTTTTGTAGAGGTTTCGGACGAGCGGGTCTAAATGGGCTTTAAAATGGACCCGTTGAACTTATAACTGCGTAAAAAGAACAGAAATTGAATTTTTGCGATACAATAGTGTTGAAAAGCTCGTAATCAACGATATGAACTCTTAAGTTTTGATTAAAACCTTTTTTGCGGTCCTTTTTGTAGAGGTTTCGGACGAGCGGGTCTAAATGGGCCGTAAAATGGACCCGTTGGACTTTTAACTGAGTAAAAAATACAGAAATTGAGTTTTCGCAATATAATTGTGTTGAAACGATCGTAATCAATTATATGAACTCCTAAAATTTGATTAAAACTTGTTTTTCAGTCATTTTTGAAGAGGTTTCGGGCGAGCGGGTCTAAATGGGCCGTAAAATGGACCCGTTGGACTTTTAACTAAGTAAAAAATACCGAATTTGAGTTTTTGCAATATAATCTTGTTGAAAAGCTCGTAATCAATTATATGAACTCCTAAAATTGGATCAAAACTTGTTTCTCGGTCATTTATGTAGAGGTTTCGGACGAGCGAGTCTAAATGGGCCTTAAAATGGACCCGTTGAACTTATAACTACTTAAAAAGAACATAAATTGAATTTTTGCAATACAATAGTGTTCAAAAGCTCGTAATCAACGATATGAACTCTTAAGTTTTGATTAAAACTTGTTTTGCGGTCCTTTTTGTAGAGGTTTCGGACGAGCGGGTCTAAATGGGGCGTAAAATGGACCCGTAGGACTTTTAACGGAGTAAAAAGTACAAAAAATGAGTTTTTGCAATATAATCGTGTTGAAACGATCGTAATCAATTATAAGAACTCCTAAAATTTTGATTAAAACTTGTTTTTCAATCATTTTTGAAGAGGTTTCGGGCGAGCGGGTCTAAATGGGCCGTAAAATGGACCCGTTGGACTTTTAACTGAGTAAAAAATACCGAATTTGAGTTTTTGCAATATAATCTTGTTGAAAAGCTCGTAATCAATTATATGAACTCCTAAAATTGGATCAAAACTTGTTTTTCGGTCCTTTTTGTAGGGGTTTCGGACGAGCGAGTCTAAATGGGCCTTAAAATGGACCCGTTGAACTTATAATTGCGTAAAAAGAACAGAAATTGAATTTTTGCAATACAATAGTGTTCAAAAGCTCGTAATAAACGATATGAACTCTTAAGTTTTGATTAAAACTTGTTTTCCGGTCCTTTTTTGTAGAGGTTTCGGACGAGCGGGTCTAAATGGGCCGCAAAATGGACCCGTTGGACTTTTAACTGAGTAAAAAATACAGAAATTGAGTTTTTGCAATGTAATTGTGTTGAAACGATCATAATCAATTATATGAACTCCTAAAATTTTATTAAAACTTGTTTTTCAGTCATTTTTCAAGAGGTTTCGGGCGAGCGGGTCTAAATGGGCCGTAAAATGGACCCGTTGGACTTCTAACTGAGTAAAAAATACAGAATTTGAGTTTTTGCAATATAATCTTGTTGAAAAGCTCGTAATCAATTATATGAACTCCTAAAATTGGATCAAAACTTATTTTTCGGTCCTTTTTCTAGAGGTTTCGGACGAGCGAGTCTAAATGGGCCTTAAAATGGACCCGTTGAACTTATAACTACTTAAAAAGAACATAAATTGAATTTTTACAATACAATAGTGTTCAAAAGCTCGTAATCAACGATATGAACTCTTAAGTTTTGATTAAAACTTGTTTTGCGGTCCTTTTTGTAGAGGTTTCGGACGAGCGGGTCTAAATGAGGCGTAAAATGGACCCGTTGGACTTTTAACTGAGTAAAAAATACAGAAATTGAGTTTTCGCAATATAATAGTGTTGAAACGATCGTAATCAATTATATGAACTCATAAAATTTGATTAAAACTTGTTTTTCAGTCATTTTTGAAGAGGTTTCGGGCGAGCGGGTCTAAATGGGCCGTAAAATGGACCCGTTGGACTTTTAACTAAGTAAAAAATACCGAATTTGAGTTTTTGCAATATAATCTTGTTGAAAAGCTCGTAATCAATTATATGAACTCCTAAAATTGGATCAAAACTTGTTTCTCGGTCATTTATGTAGAGGTTTCGGACGAGCGAGTCTAAATGGGCCTTAAAATGGACTCGTTGAACTTATAACTACTTAAAAAGAACATAAATTGAATTTTTGCAATACAATAGTGTTCAAAAGCTCGTAATCAACGATATGAACTCTTCAGTTTTGATTAAAACTTGTTTTGCGGTCCTTTTTGTAGAGGTTTCGGACGAGCGGGTCTAAATAGGGCGTAAAATGGACCCGTAGGACTTTTAACGGAGTAAAAAGTACAAAAAATGAGTTTTTGCAATATAATCGTGTTGACACGATCGTAATCAATTATATGAACTCCTAAAATTTTGATTAAAACTTGTTTTTCAATTATTTTTGAAGAGGTTTTGGGCGAGCGGGTCTCAATGGGCCGTAAAATGGACCCGTTGGACTTTTAACTGAGTAAAAAATACCGAATTTGAGTTTTTGCAATATAATCTTGTTGAAAAGCTCGTAATCAATTATATGAACTCCTAAAATTGGATCAAAACTTGTTTTTTGGTCCTTTATGTAGGGGTTTCGGACGAGCGAGTCTAAATGGGCCTTAAAATGGACCCGTTGAACTTATAATTGCGTAAAAATAACAGAAATTGAATTTTTGCAATACAATAGTGTTCAAAAGCTCGTAATCAACGATATGAACTCTTAAGTTTTGATTAAAACTTGTTTTGCGGTCCTTTTGTAGAGGTTTTTGACGAGCGGGTCTAAATGGGTCGTAAATTGGACCCATTAGATTTTTAACTGAGTAAAAAGTACAAAAATTGAGTTTTTGCAATATAATCGTGTTGAGAAGATCGTAATCAATGATATGAAGTCCTAAAATTTAATTAAAACCTATTTTCGATCATTTTTGAAGAGGTTTCGAGCGAGCGGGTCTTAATGGGTCATAAAATGGACCCGTTGGACTTTTAACTGAGTAAAAAATACCGAATTTGTGTTTTTGCAATATAATCTCATTGAAAAGCTCGTAATCAATTATATGAACTCCTAAAATTTGATCAAAACTTGTTTTTCAGTCATTTTTGAAGAGGTTTCGGGCGAGTGGGTCTAAATGGGCCGTAAAATGGACTCGTTCGACTTTTAACTGAGTAAAAAATACCGAATTTGAGTTTTACAATATATTCTTGTTGAAAAGCTCGTAATCAATTTTATGAACTCCTAAAATTGGATCAAAACTTGTTTTTCGGTCCTTTTTGTAGAGGTTTCGGACGAGCGGGTCTAAATGGGCTTTAAAATGGACCCGTTGAACTTATAACTGCGTAAAAAGAACAGAAATTGAATTTTTGCGATACAATAGTGTTGAAAAGCTCGTAATCAACGATATGAACTCTTAAGTTTTGATTAAAACCTTTTTTGCGGTCCTTTTTGTAGAGGTTTCGGACGAGCGGGTCTAAATGGGCCGTAAAATGGACCCGTTGGACTTTTAACTGAGTAAAAAATACAGAAATTGAGTTTTCGCAATATAATTGTGTTGAAACGATCGTAATCAATTATATGAACTCCTAAAATTTGATTAAAACTTGTTTTTCAGTCATTTTTGAAGAGGTTTCGGGCGAGCGGGTCTAAATGGGCCGTAAAATGGACCCGTTGGACTTTTAACTAAGTAAAAAATACCGAATTTGAGTTTTTGCAATATAATCTTGTTGAAAAGCTCGTAATCAATTATATGAACTCCTAAAATTGGATCAAAACTTGTTTCTCGGTCATTTATGTAGAGGTTTCGGACGAGCGAGTCTAAATGGGCCTTAAAATGGACCCGTTGAACTTATAACTACTTAAAAAGAACATAAATTGAATTTTTGCAATACAATAGTGTTCAAAAGCTCGTAATCAACGATATGAACTCTTAAGTTTTGATTAAAACTTGTTTTGCGGTCCTTTTTGTAGAGGTTTCGGACGAGCGGGTCTAAATGGGGCGTAAAATGGACCCGTAGGACTTTTAACGGAGTAAAAAGTACAAAAAATGAGTTTTTGCAATATAATCGTGTTGAAACGATCGTAATCAATTATAAGAACTCCTAAAATTTTGATTAAAACTTGTTTTTCAATCATTTTTGAAGAGGTTTCGGGCGAGCGGGTCTAAATGGGCCGTAAAATGGACCCGTTGGACTTTTAACTGAGTAAAAAATACCGAATTTGAGTTTTTGCAATATAATCTTGTTGAAAAGCTCGTAATCAATTATATGAACTCCTAAAATTGGATCAAAACTTGTTTTTTGGTCCTTTATGTAGGGGTTTCGGACGAGCGAGTCTAAATGGGCCTTAAAATGGACCCGTTGAACTTATAATTGCGTAAAAATAACAGAAATTGAATTTTTGCAATACAATAGTGTTCAAAAGCTCGTAATCAACGATATGAACTCTTAAGTTTTGATTAAAACTTGTTTTGCGGTCCTTTTGTAGAGGTTTTTGACGAGCGGGTCTAAATGGGTCGTAAATTGGACCCATTAGATTTTTAACTGAGTAAAAAGTACAAAAATTGAGTTTTTGCAATATAATCGTGTTGAGAAGATCGTAATCAATGATATGAAGTCCTAAAATTTAATTAAAACCTATTTTCGATCATTTTTGAAGAGGTTTCGAGCGAGCGGGTCTTAATGGGTCATAAAATGGACCCGTTGGACTTTTAACTGAGTAAAAAATACCGAATTTGTGTTTTTGCAATATAATCTCATTGAAAAGCTCGTAATCAATTATATGAACTCCTAAAATTTGATCAAAACTTGTTTTTCAGTCATTTTTGAAGAGGTTTCGGGCGAGTGGGTCTAAATGGGCCGTAAAATGGACTCGTTCGACTTTTAACTGAGTAAAAAATACCGAATTTGAGTTTTACAATATATTCTTGTTGAAAAGCTCGTAATCAATTTTATGAACTCCTAAAATTGGATCAAAACTTGTTTTTCGGTCCTTTTTGTAGAGGTTTCGGACGAGCGGGTCTAAATGGGCTTTAAAATGGACCCGTTGAACTTATAACTGCGTAAAAAGAACAGAAATTGAATTTTTGCGATACAATAGTGTTGAAAAGCTCGTAATCAACGATATGAACTCTTAAGTTTTGATTAAAACCTTTTTTGCGGTCCTTTTTGTAGAGGTTTCGGACGAGCGGGTCTAAATGGGCCGTAAAATGGACCCGTTGGACTTTTAACTGAGTAAAAAATACAGAAATTGAGTTTTCGCAATATAATTGTGTTGAAACGATCGTAATCAATTATATGAACTCCTAAAATTTGATTAAAACTTGTTTTTCAGTCATTTTTGAAGAGGTTTCGGGCGAGCGGGTCTAAATGGGCCGTAAAATGGACCCGTTGGACTTTTAACTAAGTAAAAAATACCGAATTTGAGTTTTTGCAATATAATCTTGTTGAAAAGCTCGTAATCAATTATATGAACTCCTAAAATTGGATCAAAACTTGTTTCTCGGTCATTTATGTAGAGGTTTCGGACGAGCGAGTCTAAATGGGCCTTAAAATGGACCCGTTGAACTTATAACTACTTAAAAAGAACATAAATTGAATTTTTGCAATACAATAGTGTTCAAAAGCTCGTAATCAACGATATGAACTCTTAAGTTTTGATTAAAACTTGTTTTGCGGTCCTTTTTGTAGAGGTTTCGGACGAGCGGGTCTAAATGGGGCGTAAAATGGACCCGTAGGACTTTTAACGGAGTAAAAAGTACAAAAAATGAGTTTTTGCAATATAATCGTGTTGAAACGATCGTAATCAATTATAAGAACTCCTAAAATTTTGATTAAAACTTGTTTTTCAATCATTTTTGAAGAGGTTTCGGGCGAGCGGGTCTAAATGGGCCGTAAAATGGACCCGTTGGACTTTTAACTGAGTAAAAAATACCGAATTTGAGTTTTTGCAATATAATCTTGTTGAAAAGCTCGTAATCAATTATATGAACTCCTAAAATTGGATCAAAACTTGTTTTTCGGTCCTTTTTGTAGGGGTTTCGGACGAGCGAGTCTAAATGGGCCTTAAAATGGACCCGTTGAACTTATAATTGCGTAAAAAGAACAGAAATTGAATTTTTGCAATACAATAGTGTTCAAAAGCTCGTAATAAACGATATGAACTCTTAAGTTTTGATTAAAACTTGTTTTCCGGTCCTTTTTTGTAGAGGTTTCGGACGAGCGGGTCTAAATGGGCTGCAAAATGGACCCGTTGGACTTTTAACTGAGTAAAAAATACAGAAATTGAGTTTTTGCAATGTAATTGTGTTGAAACGATCATAATCAATTATATGAAGTCGTACAATTTGATTAAAACTTGTTTTTCGGTCATTTTTGAAGAAGTTTCGAGCGAGCGGGTCTTAATGGGCCGTAAAATGGACCCGTTGGACTTTTATCTGAGTAAAAAATACCGAATTTGTGTTTTTGCAATATAATCTCGTTGAAAAGCTCGTAATCAATTATATGAACTCCTAAAATTTGATCAAAACTTGTTTTTCAGTCGTTTTTAAAAAGGTTTCAGGCGAGTGGGTCTAAATGGGCCGTAAAATAGACCCGTTGGACTTTTAACTGAGTAAAAAATATCGAATTTGAGTTTTTGCAATATAATCTTGTTGAAAAGCTCGTAATCAATTTTATGAACTCCTAAAATTGGATAAAAACTTGTTTTCGGTCCTTTTTGTAGAAGTTTCGGACGAGCGGGTCTAAATGGGCCTTAAAATGGACCCGTTGAACTTGTAAATGCGTAAAAAGAACATAAATTGAATTTTTGCAATACAATAGTGTTGAAAAGCTCATAATAAATGATATGAACTCTTAAGTTTTGATTAAAACTTATTTTGCGGTCCTTTTTGTAGAGGTTTCGGACGAGCGGGTCTAAAGGGGCCGTAAAATGGACCCGTTGGACTTTTAACTTAGTAAAAAGTACAAAAATTGAGTTTTTGCAATATAATCGTGTTGAAAAGATCGTTATCATTTATATGAAATCCTAAAATTTGATTAAAACTTGTTTTTCAGTCATTTTTCAAGAGGTTTCGGGCGAGCGGGTCTAAATGGGCCGTAAAATGGACCCGTTGGACTTCTAACTGAGTAAAAAATACAGAATTTGAGTTTTTGCAATATAATCTTGTTGAAAAGCTCGTAATCAATTATATGAACTCCTAAAATTGGATCAAAACTTATTTTTCGGTCCTTTTTCTAGAGGTTTCGGACGAGCGAGTCTAAATGGGCCTTAAAATGGACCCGTTGAACTTATAACTACTTAAAAAGAACATAAATTGAATTTTTACAATACAATAGTGTTCAAAAGCTCGTAATCAACGATATGAACTCTTAAGTTTTGATTAAAACTTGTTTTGCGGTCCTTTTTGTAGAGGTTTCGGACGAGCGGGTCTAAATGAGGCGTAAAATGGACCCGTTGGACTTTTAACTGAGTAAAAAATACAGAAATTGAGTTTTCGCAATATAATAGTGTTGAAACGATCGTAATCAATTATATGAACTCATAAAATTTGATTAAAACTTGTTTTTCAGTCATTTTTGAAGAGGTTTCGGGCGAGCGGGTCTCAATGGGCCGTAAAATGGACCCGTTGGACTTTTAACTGAGTAAAAAATACCGAATTTGAGTTTTTGCAATATAATCTTGTTGAAAAGCTCGTAATCAATTATATGAACTCCTAAAATTGGATCAAAACTTGTTTTTTGGTCCTTTATGTAGGGGTTTCGGACGAGCGAGTCTAAATGGGCCTTAAAATGGACCCGTTGAACTTATAATTGCGTAAAAATAACAGAAATTGAATTTTTGCAATACAATAGTGTTCAAAAGCTCGTAATCAACGATATGAACTCTTAAGTTTTGATTAAAACTTGTTTTGCGGTCCTTTTGTAGAGGTTTTTGACGAGCGGGTCTAAATGGGTCGTAAATTGGACCCATTAGATTTTTAACTGAGTAAAAAGTACAAAAATTGAGTTTTTGCAATATAATCGTGTTGAGAAGATCGTAATCAATGATATGAAGTCCTAAAATTTAATTAAAACCTATTTTCGATCATTTTTGAAGAGGTTTCGAGCGAGCGGGTCTTAATGGGTCATAAAATGGACCCGTTGGACTTTTAACTGAGTAAAAAATACCGAATTTGTGTTTTTGCAATATAATCTCATTGAAAAGCTCGTAATCAATTATATGAACTCCTAAAATTTGATCAAAACTTGTTTTTCAGTCATTTTTGAAGAGGTTTCGGGCGAGTGGGTCTAAATGGGCCGTAAAATGGACTCGTTCGACTTTTAACTGAGTAAAAAATACCGAATTTGAGTTTTACAATATATTCTTGTTGAAAAGCTCGTAATCAATTATATGAACTCCTAAAATTGGATCAAAACTTATTTTTCGGTCCTTTTTCTAGAGGTTTCGGACGAGCGGGTCTAAATGGGCCTTAAAATGGACCCGTTGAACTTATAACTGCGTAAAAAGAACAGAAATTGAATTTTTGCGATACAATAGTGTTGAAAAGCTCGTAATCAACGATATGAACTCTTAAGTTTTGATTAAAACCTTTTTTGCGGTCCTTTTTGTAGAGGTTTCAGACGAGCGGGTCTAAATGGGCCGTAAAATGGACCCGTTGGACTTTTAACTGAGTAAAAAATACAGAAATTGAGTTTTTGCAATATAATCGTGTTGAAACGATCGTAATCAATTATATGAACTCCTAAAATTTGATTAAAACTTGTTTTTCAGTCATTTTTGAAGAGGTTTCGGGCGAGCGGGTCTAAATGGGCCGTAAAATGGACCCGTTGGACTTTTAACTTAGTAAAAAATACAGAATTTCTGTTTTTGCAATATAATCTTGTTGAAAAGCTCGTAATCAATTATATGAACTCCTAAAATTGGATCAAAACTTGTTTTTCGGTCCTTTTTGTAGGGGTTTCGGACGAGCGAGTCTAAATGGGCCTTAAAATGGACCCGTTGAACTTATAACTGCGTAAAAAGAACAGAAATTGAATTTTTGCAATACAATAGTGTTGAAAAGCTCGTAATCAATGATATGAACTCTTAAGTTTTGATTAAAACTTGTTTTGCTGTCCTTTTTGTAGAGGTTTCGGACGAGCAGGTCTAAATGGGCCGTATAATGGACCCGTTCGACTTTTAACTGAGTAAAAAGTACAAAAATTGAGTTTTTGCAATATAATCGTGTTGAAAAGATCGTAATCAATTATATGAACTCCTAAAATTTGATTAAAACTTGTTTTTCAGTCATTTTTGAAGAGGTTTCGGGCGAGCGGGTCTAAATGGGCCGTAAAATGGACCTGTTGGACTTTTAACTGAGTAAAAAACACCGAATTTTAGTTTTTGGAATATAATCTTTTTGAAAAGCTCGTAATCAATTATATGAACTCTTAAAATTGGATCAAAACTTGTTTTTCGGTCATTTTTGTAGAGGTTTCGGACGAGCGAGTCTAAATGGGCCTTAAAATGGACCCGTTGAACTTATAACTACTTAAAAAGAACATAAATTGAATTTTTGCAATACAATAGTGTTCAAAAGCTCGTAATCAACGATATGAACTCTTAAGTTTTTATTAAAACTTGTTTTGCGGTCCTTTTTGTAGAGGTTTCGGACGAGCGGGTCTAATTGGGGCGTAAAATGGACCCGTAGGACTTTTAACGGAGTAAAAAGTACAAAAAATGAGTTTTTGCAATATAATCGTGTTGAAACGATCGTAATCAATTATATGAACTCCTAAAATTTTGATTAAAACTTGTTTTTCAATCATTTTTGAAGAGGTTTCGGGCGAGCGGGTCTAAATGGGCCGTAAAATGGACCCGTTGGACTTTTAACTGAGTAAAAAATACCGAATTTGAGTTTTTGCAATATAATCTTGTTGAAAAGCTCGTAATCAATTATATGAACTCCTAAAATTGGATCAAAACTTGTTTTTCGGTCCTTTTTGTAGGGGTTTCGGACGAGCGAGTCTAAATGGGCCTTAAAATGGACCCGTTGAACTTATAATTGCGTAAAAAGAACAGAAATTGAATTTTTGCAATACAATAGTGTTCAAAAGCTCGTAATCAACGATATGAACTCTTAAGTTTTGATTAAAACTTGTTTTGCGGTCGTTTTTGTAGAGGTTTCTGACAAGCGGGTCTAAATGGACCCGTTGGACTTTTAACTGAGTAAAAAGTACAAAAATTGAGTTTTTGCAATATAATCGTGTTGAAAAGATCGTAATCAAAGATATGAAGTCCTAAAATTTGATTAAAACTTGTTTTTCGATCATTTTTGAAGAGGTTTCTAGCTAGCGGGTCTTAATGGGCCATAAAATGGACCCGTTGGACTTTTAACTAAGTAAAAAATACCGAATTTGTGTTTTTGCAATATAATCTCATTTGAAAGCTCGTAATCAATTATATGAACTCCTAAAATTTGATCAAAACTTGTTTTTCAGTCATTTTTGAAGAGGTTTCGGGCGAGTGGGTCTAAATGGGCCGTAAAATGGACTCGTTGGACTTTTAACTGAGTAAAAAATACCGAATTTGAGTTTTGCAATATATTCTTGTTGAAAAGCTCGTAATCAATTTTATGAACTCCTAAAATTGGATCAAAACATGTTTTTCGGTCCTTTTTGTAGAGGTTTCAGACGAGCGGGTCTAAATGGGCCTTAAAATGGACCCGTTGAACTTATAACTGCGTAAAAAGAACAGAAATTGAATTTTTGCGATACAATAGTGTTGAAAAGCTCGTAATCAACGATATGAACTCCTAAGTTTTGATTAAAACCTTTTTTGCGGTCCTTTTTGTAGAGGTTTCGGACGAGCGGGTCTAAATGGGCCGTAAAATGGACCCGTTGGACTTTTAACTGAGTAAAAAACTACAGAAATTGAGTTTTTGCAATATAATCGTGTTGAAACGATCGTAATCAATTATATGAACTCCTAAAATTTGATTAAAACTTGTTTTTCAGTCATTTTTGAAGAGGTTTCGGGCGAGCGGGTCTAAATGGGCTGTAAAATGGACCCGTTGGACTTTTAACTGAGTAAAAAACACCGAATTTCTGTTTTTGCAATATAATCTTGTTGAAAAGCTCGTAATCAATTATATGAACTCCTAAAATTGGATCAAAACTTGTTTTTCGGTCCTTTTTGTAGAGGTTTCGGACGAGCGAGTCTAAATGGGCCTTAAAATGGACCCGTTGAGCTTATAACTAATTAAAAAGAACAGAAATTGAATTTTTATAATACAATAGTGTTCAAAAGCTCGTAATCAACGATATGAACTCTTAAGTTTTGATTAAAAATTGTTTTGCGGTCCTTTTGTAGAGGTTTTTGACGAGCGGGTCTAAATGGGTCGTAAATTGGACCCATTAGATTTTTAACTGAGTAAAAAGTACAAAAATTGAGTTTTTGCAATATAATCGTGTTGAGAAGATCGTAATCAATGATATGAAGTCCTAAAATTTGATTACAACCTATTTTCGATCATTTTTGAAGAGGTTTCGAGCGAGCGGGTCTTAATGGGTCATAAAATGGACCCGTTGGACTTTTAACTGAGTAAAAAATACCGAATTTGTGTTTTTGCAATATAATCTCATTGAAAAGCTCGTAATCAATTATATGAACTCCTAAAATTTGATCAAAACTTGTTTTTCAGTCATTTTTGAAGAGGTTTCGGGCGAGTGGGTCTAAATGGGCCGTAAAATGGACTCGTTTGACTTTTAACTGAGTAAAAAATACCGAATTTGAGTTTTACAATATATTCTTGTTGAAAAGCTCGTAATCAATTTTATGAACTCCTAAAATTGGATCAAAACTTGTTTTTCGGTCCTTTTTGTAGAGGTTTCGGACGAGCGGGTCTAAATGGGCCTTAAAATGGACCCGTTGAACTTATAACTGCGTAAAAAGAACAGAAATTGAATTTTTGCGATACAATAGTGTTGAAAAGCTCGTAATCAACGATATGAACTCTTAAGTTTTGATTAAAACCTTTTTTGCGGTCCTTTTTGTAGAGGTTTCAGACGAGCGGGTCTAAATGGGCCGTAAAATGGACCCGTTGGACTTTTAACTGAGTAAAAAATACAGAAATTGAGTTTTTGCAATATAATCGTGTTGAAACGATCGTAATCAATTATATGAACTCCTAAAATTTGATTAAAACTTGTTTTTCAGTCATTTTTGAAGAGGTTTCGGGCGAGCGGGTCTAAATGGGCCGTAAAATGGACCCGTTGGACTTTTAACTTAGTAAAAAATACAGAATTTCTGTTTTTGCAATATAATCTTGTTGAAAAGCTCGTAATCAATTATATGAACTCCTAAAATTGGATCAAAACTTGTTTTTCGGTCCTTTTTGTAGGGGTTTCGGACGAGCGAGTCTAAATGGGCCTTAAAATGGACCCGTTGAACTTATAACTGCGTAAAAAGAACAGAAATTGAATTTTTGCAATACAATAGTGTTGAAAAGCTCGTAATCAATGATATGAACTCTTAAGTTTTGATTAAAACTTGTTTTGCTGTCCTTTTTGTAGAGGTTTCGGACGAGCAGGTCTAAATGGGCCGTATAATGGACCCGTTGGACTTTTAACTGAGTAAAAAGTACAAAAATTGAGTTTTTGCAATATAATCGTGTTGAAAAGATCGTAATCAATTATATGAACTCCTAAAATTTGATTAAAACTTGTTTTTCAGTCATTTTTGAAGAGGTTTCGGGCGAGCGGGTCTAAATGGGCCGTAAAATGGACCTGTTGGACTTTTAACTGAGTAAAAAACACCGAATTTTAGTTTTTGGAATATAATCTTGTTGAAAAGCTCGTAATCAATTATATGAACTCTTAAAATTGGATCAAAACTTGTTTTTCGGTCATTTTTGTAGAGGTTTCGGACGAGCGAGTCTAAATGGGCCTTAAAATGGACCCGTTGAACTTATAATTGCGTAAAAAGAACATAAATTGAATTTTTGCAATACAATAGTGTTCAAAAGCTCGTAATCAACGATATGAACTCTTAAGTTTTTATTAAAACTTGTTTTGCGGTCCTTTTTGTAGAGGTTTCTGACAAGCGGGTCTAAATGGGTCGTAAAATGGACCCGTAGGACTTTTAACTGAGTAAAAAGTACAAAAATTGAGTTTTTGCAATATAATCGTGTTGAAAAGATCGTAATCAAAGATATGAAGTCCTAAAATTTGATTAAAACTTGTTTTTCGATCATTTTTGAAGAGGTTTCGAGCTAGCGGATCTTAATGGGCCATAAAATGGACCCGTTGGACTTTTAACTAAGTAAAAAATACCGAATTTGAGTTTTTGCAATATAATCTCATTTGAAAGCTCGTAATCAATTATATGAACTCCTAAAATTTGATCAAAACTTGTTTTTCAGTCATTTTTGAAGAGGTTTCGGGCGAGTGGGTCTAAATGGGCCGTAAAATGGACTCGTTGGACTTTTAACTGAGTAAAAAATACCGAATTTGAGTTTTGCAATATATTCTTGTTGAAAAGCTCGTAATCAATTTTATGAACTCCTAAAATTGGATCAAAACATGTTTTTCGGTCCTTTTTGTAGAGGTTTCGGACGAGCGGGTCTAAATGGGCCTTAAAATGGACCCGTTGAACTTATAACTGCGTAAAAAGAACAAAAATTGAATTTTTGCGATACAATAGTGTTGAAAAGCTCGTAATCAACGATATGAACTCCTAAGTTTTGATTAAAACCTTTTTTGCGGTCCTTTTTGTAGAGGTTTCGGACGAGCGGGTCTAAATGGGCCGTAAAATGGACCCGTTGGACTTTTAACTGAGTAAAAAACTACAGAAATTGAGTTTTTGCAATATAATCGTGTTGAAACGATCGTAATCAATTATATGAACTCCTAAAATTTGATTAAAACTTGTTTTTCAGTCATTTTTGAAGAGGTTTCGGGCGAGCGGGTCTAAATGGGCTGTAAAATGGACCCGTTGGACTTTTAACTGAGTAAAAAACACCGAATTTCTGTTTTTGCAATATAATCTTGTTGAAAAGCTCGTAATCAATTATATGAACTCCTAAAATTGGATCAAAACTTGTTTTTCGGTCCTTTTTGTAGAGGTTTCGGACGAGCGAGTCTAAATGGGCCTTAAAATGGACCCGTTGAGCTTATAACTAATTAAAAAGAACAGAAATTGAATTTTTATAATACAATAGTGTTCAAAAGCTCGTAATCAACGATATGAACTCTTAAGTTTTGATTAAAACTTGTTTTGCGGTCCTTTTTGTAGAGGTTTCGGACGAGCGGGTCTAAATGGGGCGTAAAATGGACCCGTTGAACTTATAACTGCATAAAAAGAACAACAATTGAATTTTTGCAATACAATAGTGTTGAAAAGCTTGTAATCAACGATATGAACTCTTAAGTTTTGATTAAAACTTGTTTTGCGGTCCTTTTTGTAGAGGTTTCGGACGAGCGGGTCTAAATGGGCCGCAAAATAGACCCGTTGGACTTTTAACTAAGTAAAAAATACAGAAATTGAGTTTTTGCAATATAATTGTGTTGAAACGATCATAATCAATTATATGAATTCCTAAAATTTGATTAAAATTTGTTTTTCAGTCATTTTTGAAGAAGTTTCGGGCGAGCCGGTCTAAATGGGCCGTAAAATGGACCCGTTGGACTTTTAACTGAGTAAAAAATACCGAATTTGAGTTTTTGCAATATAATCTTGTTGAAAAGCTCGTAATCAATTATATAAACTCCTAAAATTGGATCAAAACTTATTTTTCGGTCCTTTTTGTAGAGGTTTCGGACGAGCGGGTCTAAATGGGCCTTAAAATGGACCTGTTGAACTTATAACTCCCTAAAAAGAACATAAATTTAATTTTTGCAATACAATAGTGTTGAAAAGCTCGTAATCAATGATATGAACTCTTAAGTTTTGATTAAAACTTGTTTTGCGGTCCTTTTTGTAGAGGTTTTGGATGAGCGGGTCTAAATGGGCCGTAAAATGGACCCGTTGGACTTTTAAATGAGTAAAAAGTACAAAAATTGAGTTTTTGCAATATAATCGTGTTGAAAATATCGTAATCAATGATATGAAGTCCTAAAATTTGATTACAACTTTCTTTTCGGTCATTTTTGAAGAGGTTTTGGGCGAGCGGGTCAAAATGGACCGTAAAATGGACCCGTTGGACTTTTAACTGAGTAAAATATACCGAATTTGAGTTTTTGCAATATAATCTTGTTGAAAAGCTCGTAATCAATTATATGAACTCCTAAAATTAGATCAAAACTTGTTTTTCGGTCCATTTTGTAGAGGTTTCGGACGAGCGGGTCAAAATGGGCCTTAAAATGGACCCGTTGAACTTATAACTGCGTAAAAAGAACTGAAATTGAATTTTTGCAATAAAATAGTGTTGAAAAGCTCGTAAACAACGATATGAACTCTTAAGTTTTGATTAAAACTTGTTTTGCGGTCCTTTTTATAGAGGTTTCGGACGAGCGGGTCTAAATGGGCCGTAAAATGGACCCATTGGACTTTTAACTGAGAAAAAAGTACAAAAATTTAGTTTTTGCAATATAATCGTGTTGAAAAGATCGTAATCAATTATATAAACTCCTAAAATTTGATTAAAACTTATTTTTCACATTTTTGAAGAGGTTTCGGGCGAGCGGGTCTAAATGTGCCGTAAAATGGACCCGCTGGACTTTTAACTGAGTAAAAAATACCGAATTTGAGTTTTTGCAATATAATCTTGTTGAAAAGCTCGTAATCAATTATATGAACTCCTAAAATTGGATCAAAACTTGTTTTTTGGTCCTTTTTGTAGAGGTTTCGGACGAGCGAGTCTAAATGGGCCTTAAAATGGACCCGTTGAACTTATAACTGTGTAAAAAGAACAAAAATTGAATTTTTGCAATACAATAGTGTTCAAAAGCTCGTAATCAAGGATATGAACTCTTAAGTTTTGATTAAAACTTGTTTTGCGGTCCTTTTTGTAGAGGTTTCGGACGAGCGGGTCTAAATGGGCCGTAAATAGGACCCGTTGGACTTTTAACTGAGTAAAAAGTACAAAAATTGAGTTTTTGCAATATAATCGTGTTGAAAAGTTCGTAATCAATGATATGAAGTCCTAAAATTTGATTAAAACTTGTTTTTCGGTCATTTTTGAAGAGGTTTCGGGCGAGCAGGTCTAAATGGGCCGTAAAATGGACTCGTTGGACTTTTAACTGAGTAAACAATACCGAATTTGTGTTTTTGCAATATAATCTTGTTGAAAAGCTCGTAATCAATTATATGAACTCCTAAAATTGGATCAAAACTTATTTTTCGGTCCTTTTTGTTGAGGTTTCGGACGAGCGGGTCTAAATGGGGCGTAAAATGGACCCGTTGAACTTATAACTGCGTAAAAAGAACAACAATTGAATTTTTGCAATACAATAGTGTTGAAAAGCTTGTAATCAACGATATGAACTCTTATGTTTTGATTAAAACTTGTTTTGCGGTCCTTTTTGTAGAGGTTTCGGACGAGCGGGTCTAAATGGGCCGCAAAATGGACCCGTTGGACTTTTAACTGAGTAAAAAATACAGAAATTGAGTTTTTGCAATATAATTGTGTTGAAACGATCATAATCAATTATATGAATTCCTAAAATTTGATTAAAATTTGTTTTTCAGTCATTTTTGAAGAGGTTTCGGGCGAGCGGGTCTAAATGGGCGGTAAAATGGACCCGTTGGACTTTTAACTGAGTAAAAAATACCGAATTTGAGTTTTTGCAATATAATCTTGTTGAAAAGCTCGTAATCAATTATATAAACTCCTAAAATTGGATCAAAACTTATTTTTCGGTCCTTTTTGTAGAGGTTTCGGACGAGCGGGTCTAAATGGGCCTTAAAATGAGCCTGTTGAACTTATAACTCCCTAAAAAGAACATAAATTTAATTTTTGCAATACAATAGTGTTGAAAAGCTCGTAATCAATGATATGAACTCTTAAGTTTTGATTAAAACTTGTTTTGCGGTCCTTTTTGTAGAGGTTTTGGATGAGCGGGTCTAAATGGGCCGTAAAATGGACCCGTTGGACTTTTAAATGAGTAAAAAGTACAAAAATTGAGTTTTTGCAATATAATCGTGTTGAAAAGATCGTAATCAATGATATGAAGTCCTAAAATTTGATTAAAACTTTCTTTTCGGTCATTTTTGAAGAGGTTTGGGGCGAGCGGGTCAAAATGGACCGTAAAATGGACCCGTTGGACTTTTAACTGAGTAAAATATACCGAATTTGAGTTTTTGCAATATAATCTTGTTGAAAAGCTCGTAATCAATTATATGAACTCCTAAAATTAGATCAAAACTTGTTTTTCGGTCCTTTTTGTAGAGGTTTCGGACGAGCGGGTCAAAATGGGCCTTAAAATGGACCCGTTGAACTTATAACTGCGTAAAAAGAACTGAAATTGAATTTTTGCAATAAAATAGTGTTGAAAAGCTCGTAAACAACGATATGAACTCTTAAGTTTTGATTAAAACTTGTTTTGCGGTCCTTTTTGTAGAGGTTTCGGACGAGCGGGTCTAAATGGGCCGTAAAATGGACCCGTTGGACTTTTAACTGAGAAAAAAGTACAAAAATTTAGTTTTTGCAATATAATCGTGTTGAAAAGATCGTAATCAATTATATGAACTCCTAAAATTTGATTAAAACTTATTTTTCACATTTTTGAAGAGGTTTCGGGCGAGCGGGTCTAAATGTGCCGTAAAATGGACCCGCTGGACTTTTAACTGAGTAAAAAATACCGAATTTGAGTTTTTGCAATATAATCTTGTTGAAAAGCTCGTAATCAATTATATAAACTCCTAAAATTGGATCAAAACTTATTTTTCGGTCCTTTTTGTAGAGGTTTCGGACGAGCGGGTCTAAATGGGCCTTAAAATGAGCCTGTTGAACTTATAACTCCCTAAAAAGAACATAAATTTAATTTTTGCAATACAATAGTGTTGAAAAGCTCGTAATCAATGATATGAACTCTTAAGTTTTGATTAAAACTTGTTTTGCGGTCCTTTTTGTAGAGGTTTTGGATGAGCGGGTCTAAATGGGCCGTAAAATGGACCCGTTGGACTTTTAAATGAGTAAAAAGTACAAAAATTGAGTTTTTGCAATATAATCGTGTTGAAAAGATCGTAATCAATGATATGAAGTCCTAAAATTTGATTAAAACTTTCTTTTCGGTCATTTTTGAAGAGGTTTGGGGCGAGCGGGTCAAAATGGACCGTAAAATGGACCCGTTGGACTTTTAACTGAGTAAAATATACCGAATTTGAGTTTTTGCAATATAATCTTGTTGAAAAGCTCGTAATCAATTATATGAACTCCTAAAATTAGATCAAAACTTGTTTTTCGGTCCTTTTTGTAGAGGTTTCGGACGAGCGGGTCAAAATGGGCCTTAAAATGGACCCGTTGAACTTATAACTGCGTAAAAAGAACTGAAATTGAATTTTTGCAATAAAATAGTGTTGAAAAGCTCGTAAACAACGATATGAACTCTTAAGTTTTGATTAAAACTTGTTTTGCGGTCCTTTTTGTAGAGGTTTCGGACGAGCGGGTCTAAATGGGCCGTAAAATGGACCCGTTGGACTTTTAACTGAGAAAAAAGTACAAAAATTTAGTTTTTGCAATATAATCGTGTTGAAAAGATCGTAATCAATTATATGAACTCCTAAAATTTGATTAAAACTTATTTTTCACATTTTTGAAGAGGTTTCGGGCGAGCGGGTCTAAATGTGCCGTAAAATGGACCCGCTGGACTTTTAACTGAGTAAAAAATACCGAATTTGAGTTTTTGCAATATAATCTTGTTGAAAAGCTCGTAATCAATTATATGAACTCCTAAAATTGGATCAAAACTTGTTTTTTGGTCCTTTTTGTAGAGGTTTCGGACGAGCGAGTCTAAATGGGCCTTAAAATGGACCCGTTGAACTTATAACTGTGTAAAAAGAACAGAAATTGAATTTTTGCAATACAATAGTGTTGAAATGCTCGTAATCAATGATATGAACTCTTAAGTTTTGATTAAAACTTGTTTTGCTATCCTTTTTGTAGAGGTTTCGGACGAGCGGGTCTAAATGGGTCGTATAATGGACCCGTTGGACTTTTAACTGAGTAAAAAGTACAAAAATTGAGTTTTTGCAATATAATCGTGTTGAAAAGATCGTAATCAATTATATGAACTCCTAAAATTTGATTAAAACTTGTTTTTCAGTCATTTTTGAAGAGGTTTCGGGCGAGCGGGTCTAAATGGGCCGTAAAATGGACCTTTTGGACTTTTAACTAAGTAAAAGATACCGAATTTGAGTTTTTGCAATATAATCTTGTTGAAAAGCTCGTAATCAATTATATGAACTCCTAAAATTGGATCAAAACTTGTTTTTCGGTCCTTTTTGTAGAGGTTTCGGACGAGCGGGTCTAAATGGGCCTTAAAATGGACCTGTTGAACTTATAACTACGTAAAAAGAACAGAAATTGAATTTTTGCAATACAATAGTGTTGAAAAGCTCGTAATCAACGATATGAACTCTTAAGTTTTGATTAAAACTTGTTTTGCGGTCCTTTTGTAGAGGTTTCGGACGAGCGGGTCTAAATGGGCCGTAAAATGGACCCGTTGGACTTTTGAAGGAAAGGGCCTCAATAAAAACCCCACTAATCACCTTGTGCCGAGGCAAAGGGCGGTTCTACGGGGAAAAGAGTGCCCTGGTATATATTAGTGATGAGTGTTTAAAAGTTCTATTATTTACACCCTTTTTAACCCATATTTCTGCTGCATTCAAGCATTATTCATTGCATTTAGGTCAGTTTACAGCAAAACATCACAAATATATTAAAAGGCACAGATTCTACTAAAAATGGCTGTTTTTGTAGGTATCTGCCATGGTTGACGATGAAGGCAGGCCCAGGGCAGATAAGCAGAAGAGCTGAACTGGACAAGCAGCCGAAGAAGACGAACCTGTCATGGACCTGTCGTGACAGCAAGGTGACAGCAGACTTATGAAGAGGAAAAGTAAAGTGGATCTCGATAGATAGAGAAAAATCTGCTCGTCTGTCGTGTGGAAGCCAAATATTTTTCCAAGCCCCGGATCAAAAGATATGTCAAGCCAAAGCTCAAGGAGAAGAAATTCCTAGAAACAAGGATGCGGCTGGAAAGTAGGAGACTTTAGAGATTTAGTCTTTATTAGAATCATACTTTTAATTAAAGTTGTAATCCTTGTTACCTTAGATAACTTGAGCCCAAAGCTTATATAAGGGCATAGATTAAACCTAGGGCAGGAGAATAGACCCCATAACCGAAACCAAACCCCTGCCGTCCACCCGTCACCGACATGTTCTAAATTCCCCCTAGGGCTACGGGTTGTTTTGTAAAGTAGTTGCAAGGGTTGCTTTGTTTTAGGATTGTTCAGTTCAATAAAATAAAACTTCAAGTTCTTTTGTCTTGGTTTTAATATCTTGCAAGAGCATCGGGAGAGCATTGTGAGGTTATCCATTTACTTAGCATCGGGAGAGTTAAGTATACGAAAGAGATAAGAGCGCGTTCTCTAGTTTATAGTTGAACCATCTCGTGCCTAGGGATAGGGCGAGGTTAAGTGGCTAAGGAAGAATTCATACACATCGGTGTTCATCCTTCGATTCACGCCGGGAGGTATCATCAAAGACGTGATCATCGACAGACTTGTGCCTAGGGATAGGGCAAGGCAGATCTGGGATTCTTGCCAAGCTTGAAGTACGGAGTTAGTGTTCGCTGCCGCGACAGCTAACGGACAGCCGCCGCGACAGGTGCTGTCGGCGACGGGCGCGACGACAGAACTGGAGATCCTAAGCAATTCAATACCTGCACTACTGAGCAACTCAATACCAGCCCATTCTTTATATCTTGATTTCTCTACTCTTTTATTTAAGTTTACTTTATATTTCTCGTGACAAAATCTTAAATCATTCTTTTCCCCTTGTGCAGATAGCGAAGGAAAGGGTTAGCCCAGTCCCTGTGGAGACGATATCCGATACTCTAGTATCACTTTATTACTTGCGACGTGTACACTTGCACTTAATTGCGATAGACTATTTTACACGCAACAAGTTTTTGGCGCCGTTGCCGGGGACTGGCAACACACTCTTACCCTAGCTTCTGCACTTTTCTTTTATTTTTTTTATTTTCTTTATTATTATTTTTTTATTTTTTTAACAAAAAAACAAAAAATTCAGGTGAAAATACAGGTTCAAGGGCATCAACATGCCAGGAAAAACCATTCGAGAGTTGATGTGGGAAAGTTCTTGCAATTACCGTAAAGACATGCTGCCAGGGCAGCAGCCGTGGCAGCAACAGGGGCAGCAAATGCCGATGCCGCAGCAGCAAAATTTTTTATGGTACGATCAAAACCCACAAAATTTTTTATACCATAACAGTTTTGCTGCAGAACCCGACCTGCCCTGGCAATGTCATCATCCTCAAGAGCAGTCAAAATCCTTAGAAGACACACTGCAAGCCTTCTTGGCAATCTCTCAAAAAGTGATAGCCTCTACGCAAGCAAGTATCGCCAAGATGGATGAACTCTTGAGCAGACCAGTCCTCATTCATGCCACAGATGAACCTGAAATCCTGAGGCAAGACGACGAGGGTGCCCATGTGAAGGAATACCCAACATATGATGAGTCTGAGCAACAACCTGCCATGGCAATGACCGAGGAGCCGGAATGGAGCAACACCGCGACAATGCTTAGTGAAATTCAAGAGAATGTCACGGCAGCAACAACTTTTGAGGCAGAAACTCCAGTCAAAGCGGAAACTACCGCCTCGACAGAAACTGTCGCCTCGACAGAAACTGCCGCCTCGACAGAAACTGCCGCCTCGACAGCAACTTCCGCCTTGGCAGCAACTGCCGCCTCGACAGCAACTGATGCTGAAGCAGCAACCACATCAGAGGTACTAGAGGAACCAAAGCCGGTGGACATAGAATCATCAAAGTCTCTACTGATGGAGATTTACGAGTGGTCAACAGAATTTAGTATAGAGAGCGATGGCACTTACCAATGTCCCATTGACCTGCAAAGTAACCTGCCAACGGACTGTAAAAATAACTGCCTGCCACAGCAGCAGGCACGACAGCAAGGGATACATTCAACCACAACAATATTCAACAAAAACAAGGTAAGTTTGTGGCCGAATGTCAATTTGATTTTTTCTAATCATATATTCATGCCCTCAGAAACATTACCGAGAAGGGAGGACTTCATGGACTACAAAGGGAAGAGAAAGAAAGGAGCCCCCACCATGAGAAAAATCACCAGATGGAGGGTACAGATGGACTTCAAGAAGTACCGGAAACGACCCCTCAAGCATCGATAGAACATGGAGTATTTTTATTACTTATTTATTATTAGGAAATAAGGTTTATTTTGTTCGAATAATGTTTTTCTATTTTTATGTTTTTTAGGAAATAAAGGAGTCAAGAAGAAAAGGAGAAGTGACCCAAGCCCACCGCCCATCCATCAGCCCATTGAAGCCCATTTATGGAAACCTGTCGTTTCGGCTGCCGCCGCGGACGGATATGACAGGCTGTCAACAGACTGACACGGCAGACGCAGAAGCGTGCGGCAGACGCGTAACAGACGAATAAATGCGTGTCAGACGCGTCAGACACGCTAAATCCAATCTGCCGCTCCGTTATTCACGCCTGCCGTTACAGCATTAAACGGGCAGCAACTCGACCGCTATAAAACCCCGTTTCATTTTCATTTTCACTCACTTCTGTCTTTCTTACTTGTTCTCCCTTTTTAGTTTTCATTTGCTTTCATTTTACTCTTCACAACCCTTGCACTAATATATCTTATAGGAAAACCCGACGCAATGCTGCTTCCACTTTCTCAGAGGCAGCAGCTCCGACATCCAGGTCGTGGAGCAACCTGCCCCTGAACCTGCCCAGCCTCCTCCACAGCCCAGACGCCGCCATCAGATCCGTGTCAGCAGCAGCAGCGAGGCAGCGACTAAAATTTAAGTTTTTACCTCTTATTGCTGCATGCCTTTATATTTTGTGATGTACTTTTTCTTTATTTTATTTTTCATGTCATTTTGCATTGAGGGCAATGCAACCCTCGAGTTTGGGGGTGGCAACCCTCCATCATTAATGGAGTCTTAAGTACATTTTTTTTATTAATTGTTGTGTCTTTTATTTATTTAAGTTCTCTAAAAAAAATCAGAAAATATAAAACTGTTGGCTTAAAACTGTGAAGTTAACTTACCTGTCATGACGGCTCTGTCGTGGCAGCATCTTTAGGACAGTTTAAGGAAAAGTTTAGAGCCTTTCTATAGTTCTGGAAATTTAAACACCTTTGTGACTGTTATATTGCTTAGATTTCTTTTAGCCAAACTAAAATAGGATGCTTAGAACTTGAATAGCCCCTAGAGGTGCCTAACACTGGCTCTAGGAAAGAAGTTTAGCAAAAGAAAAACAAAAACCTAGAGGTGCCCGAAACCGGCTCTAGGAAGCTAACTAGAGGTGCCCAAAACCGGCTCTAGAAAAATTTAGCTTGAAAATAGAAGAAAAAAAAGCATGAAAATGTGCCTTCTAAAAAAAAAGTAAGCTTTGGCATAAAAATTTGAGTTGAGGAGTTGAATATTCTAGTGAAACTAAGAGAGTCTTAGCATATAACTGTTCACAAGCATGCACACACTGCACAAGGACTATAGGGAGATTCCGGACAGATCCTAATCTTTCCGACAGGTTGCTGCCGCCATAGAGAATGAGCGACGGGTAAGGGACAGTTCACTGTTTGAAGGCCAACACAAAAATTTTCATTTTTCTTTTAAGTCTTAATTGCTTGAGGACAAGCAAAAACTTGAGTTTGGGGGTGTGATGAGTGTTTAAAAGTTCTATTATTTACACCCTTTTTAACCCATATTTCTGCTGCATTCAAGCATTATTCATTGCATTTAGGTCAGTTTACAGCAAAACATCACAAATATATTAAAAGGCACAGATTCTACTAAAAATGGCTGTTTTTGTAGGTATCTGCCATGGTTGACGATGAAGGCAGGCCCAGGGCAGATAAGCAGAAGAGCTGAACTGGACAAGCAGCCGAAGAAGACGAACCTGTCATGGACCTGTCGTGACAGCAAGGTGACAGCAGACTTATGAAGAGGAAAAGTAAAGTGGATCTCGATAGATAGAGAAAAATCTGCTCGTCTGTCGTGTGGAAGCCAAATATTTTTCCAAGCCCCGGATCAAAAGATATGTCAAGCCAAAGCTCAAGGAGAAGAAATTCCTAGAAACAAGGATGCGGCTGGAAAGTAGGAGACTTTAGAGATTTAGTCTTTATTAGAATCTTACTTTTAATTAAAGTTGTAATCCTTGTTACCTTAGATAACTTGAGCCCAAAGCTTATATAAGGGCATAGATTAAACCTAGGGCAGGAGAATAGACCCCATAACCGAAACCAAACCCCTGCCGTCCACCCGTCACCGACATGTTCTAAATTCCCCCTAGGGCTACGGGTTGTTTTGTAAAGTAGTTGCAAGGGTTGCTTTGTTTTAGGATTGTTCAGTTCAATAAAATAAAACTTCAAGTTCTTTTGTCTTGGTTTTAATATCTTGCAAGAGCATCGGGAGAGCATTGTGAGGTTATCCATTTACTTAGCATCGGGAGAGTTAAGTATACGAAAGAGATAAGAGCGCGTTCTCTAGTTTATAGTTGAACCATCTCGTGCCTAGGGATAGGCGAGGTTCAGTGGCTAAGGAAGAATTCATACACATCGGTGTTCATCCTTCGATTCACGCCGGGAGGTATCATCAAAGACGTGATCATCGACAGACTTGTGCCTAGGGATAGGGCAAGGCAGATCTGGGATTCTTGCCAAGCTTGAAGTACGGAGTTAGTGTTCGCTGCCGCGACAGCTAACGGACAGCCGCCGCGACAGGTGCTGTCGGCGACGGGCGCGACGACAGAACTGGAGATCCTAAGCAATTCAATACCTGCACTACTGAGCAACTCAATACCAGCCCATTCTTTATATCTTGATTTCTCTACTCTTTTATTTAAGTTTACTTTATATTTCTCGTGACAAAATCTTAAATCATTCTTTTCCCCTTGTGCAGATAGCGAAGGAAAGGGTTAGCCCAGTCCCTGTGGAGACGATATCCGATACTCTAGTATCACTTTATTACTTGCGACGTGTACACTTGCACTTAATTGCGATAGACTATTTTACACGCAACAATTAGATTCAAAAGACTGTAAATCTGTCAGAACATTTGTTTGGATACATTTAGGTACGACAGAGTCAAAATATAATGTAGAAGAACAATGCAATGCCCAAGAGGCTAACTTATGGGCCATCACATTGGCCGATCTAGGAATAAAAGATACTCTAAAAGAAGTATCATGAAGGAGGTCTTTGGCCTCCAAAATCTGGGGGCCCAAAAGGGAAGCGTCGGCCGTAGCTCGGGTCAATTTGTTGACTATGTGGGCCGAATCGGACTCGATGTGTACCGCAGTCCATCCTTTGTCCTTGGCTAGCATGGCCCCAACTAGAACAACGTGAAGTTCCACCGTGGCAGCAACACGACAGCCCGCTTCATGGACAGCACAACCACCAAGGATAACGCCTTGTGCATTTCGGGCAACCACACCGATAGCAGCAGCTCCTGTTCCTGGGTGAAAGACGCCATCCACATTAATCTTGATCTCTGTAGGCATCGACGGTCTCCATCGGGGCAGGGCATCGGCAGGTTCGTCTGTTGTAGAGCTGTGAATCGGGAGGAGGTTGGCGCGAGCATAGTCTTGAAGCAGACCCTGTGCATTCATCGCTGTAAGCCACGTCGGGTGAAGGCGTTGGGAATGCACCCATTCATTCCTACGATTCCAAGTATTCCAGAGCGTGGTCAACAGTAAAGCGAAGCTAGTTCCATTTAGTCTCCGGGCACCTTCGTCTAGCCATGATGCCATGGAAGTAGATGTGCTAGCATGGATATGAGGAGGAAGACCCACCAATCGAAGAACTGTATTCGCTCAGTTGCAATCGCGGAGTGCATGTAGAGTCGTTTCCACAACAGTGGGGCAAAAGGGACAACTACCATCAGAGAGCTTAATAGCGCGTAGACGGTCCCCGGTTGGTAGGGCATCATGACCCGCCCGCCACCCGAAGGAACGGACCTTAGGCAAAGTTGGCGCTTTGGCGATTACCCTCCAAAGAGTCGAGGGCCTATCTAAAGGCCTCGGTGGCGCATGAAGAAAGAAGTAACTGAAGCGGACCGAATAAGTTCCGGAATCATGACGACTCCAGATCAAAGCGTCCCGTTGTTCACGTGCAATGGGTACCTTCAGGACACGGTAACATCATCCCAATTAAAGAATCGGCGTAGTTTTCCTTCATCCCAGCAATTAGAGTTGCGGGACATAAAGTCATGGCAACGGGCAGGTAACTCCTCATTGTCCCTATAATCCCCGAAGAGCATAATGGGGGAATCACCACCCCAACTATCTCCAAGGATACGGATATTGCTCCTAAGCCCTGGTCGCCAAAAGTAACCTGGGCCGAGAAGCTGAATAGCGTGACTAATCCCCTTCCATGCGAAGGAGGCACGTTTGTCCGCCTTGGCATGCAGCAGATAACCTGAGGGGTAATATTTTGCGCGGAGCACGCGAGATAAGAGTGAGTCAGGGTTAGAGATAAGGTGCCATATTTGTTTCCCTAAGAGAGCGAAGGAGGCACGCATCTGTTATACCAAATCTTGGAGTATAAACCATTCCTTAAAATAAGAAGGAAAGATGGAAAGTCAAACTTTCCCCTATGAATTCGGCAAGGGTGAGATAGGAAAGTGATTGGGAGTAGACTCCCAGATCTACCCAAAAATCTGTGTTGGTTTGGATTTTGAAACCAGACCGTTGATTTGGTATATCCATTAGCCAGTACCTTCTCTCCACCGTGCATGGCGGCTCCGATAGTGCCGTCTGGCTGGGTGTCGTTTAGGGCTTTCGCATCCAAGAGAATTGATGTTAATTGTATAAGGGAGCTTCCTTCAACATTAAACGTAGTTTCCTTAGCATTGTCTGCTAAAGCAGAATAGAAAAGTACGTGCTGGACCCATTGCATGAACCATGCAGATATGTCACTTCTATGGGCAAACGTAGCATGGGCCCATAGCGTGAACCATGCAGTTTGGCCGGTATTCCATTCGTAAGGACTATTGTGATGGACGATGTCGTTGGGCCCAGGGTGCAATATCACCTTTGAGCTTATGGACCAATTATGTGTCAATCTTCCCATAATATTGGGAGCATTCTGCCATGCAAAATCTCTCGGCTTATTTGGCGAGACCCATGACATGTCAGTTTGAATCCCTTGCCGATGGGGCCACAAAAACACCTTTGTAATTGGTGTAAGTAGAATGAACAATTTACAAGGCCAAGAAGGCTAGGATGAATCCCGTGCACTATGGTATAGTGACGGATAGATAGGGAAGAAAAAAATTCTCCCAACAGTGAGGTTTTTGAAACCAGAGGGTGGGAAATCTCACCAAATTAACCATCCAAATGAATGGCAGATCCACGGTAGTGAATAACACCAACCATTGTTGAATAAAAAAATTGGATTTTGGTGATCATCATTAACTGAATAAATCCAAAATAATAGTAAGAGGAATAATAAATCTATCAAAATAGGAATACTTACCTTTGTTGTGGAGAAAATGAGCCCATAAAATCGTGTCCAATGACGACACCGTTGAGGGCCTAAGGATGATCGGACGGGGGAAGGGAGGAAAGATGTGTGAAAGAGGGTGGAAAAAGGGCGGATGAGGTGGTAGATGGTGGTGGCCGGAGGAAGAGGGAGATAAAAAAGCAAAGGAAAGTTCAGAGAGAATTTTGAGAGAAAAATCATTCCGTACCCACCCGTTGGACTTTTAGTTGAGTAAAACTCGTTGGACTTTTAACTGAGTAAAAAGTACAAAAATTGAGTTTTTGCAATATAATCGTGTTGAAAAGATCGTAATCAATTATATGAACTCCTAAAATTTGATTAAAACTTGTTTTTCAGTCATTTTTGAAGAGGTTTCGGGTGAGCGGGTCTAAATAGGCCGTAAAATGGACCCGTTGGACTTTTAACTTAGTAAAAAATACCGAATTTGAGTTTGTGTAATATAATCTTGTTGAAAAGCTCGTAATCAATTATATGAACTCCTAAAATTGGATCAAAACTTGTTTTTTTGTCGTTTTTGTAGAGGTTTCGGGCGAGCGGGTCTAAATGGGCCTTAAAATGGACCCGTTGAACTTATAATTGCGTAAAAAGAATAGAAATTGAATTTTTGCAATACAATAGTGTTGAAAAGCTCGTAATCAACGATATGAACTCTTAAGTTTTGATTAAACCTTGTTTTGCGGTCCTTTTGTAGAGGTTTCGGACGAGCGGGTCTAAATGGGCCTTAAAATGGACCCGTTGGACTTTTAACTGAGTAAAAAGTACAAAAATTGAGTTTTTGCAAAATAATCGTGTTGAAAAGATCGTAATCAATTATATGAACTCCTAAAATTTGATTAAAACTTGTTTTTCAGTCATTTTTGAAGAGGTTTCGGGCGAGCGGGTCTAAATGGGCCGTAAAATGGACCCGTTGGACTTTTAACTGAGTAAAAAATACTGAATTTGAGTTTTTGCAATATAATCTTGTTGAAAAGCTCGTAATCAATTATATGAACTCCTAAAATTGGATCAAAACTTATTTTTCGATCCTTTTTGTAGAGGTTTCGGGCGAGCGGATCTAAGTGGGCCTTAAAATGGACCCGTTGAACTTATAACTGCGTAAAAAGAACATAAATTGAATTTTTGCAATACAATAGTGTTGAAAAGCTCGTAATCAACGATATGAACTCTTAAGTTTTGATTAAAACTTGTTTTACGGTCCTTTTTGTAGAGGTTTCGGACGAGCGGGTCTAAATAGGCCGTAAAATGGAACCGTTGGACTTTTAACTGAGTAAAAAATACAGAAATTGAGTTTTTGCAATATAATTGTGTTGAAAAAATCGTAATAAATTACATGAACTCCTGAAATTTGATTAAAACTTGTTTTTCAGTCATTTTTGAAGTGGTTTCGGGCGATCGAGTCTAAATGGGCCGTAAAATGGACACGTTGGACTTTTAACTTAGTAAAAAATACAGAATTTGAGTTTTTGCAATATAATCTTGTTGAAAAGCTCGTAGTCAATTATATGAACTCCTAAAATTGGATCAAAACTTATTTTTCGGTCCTTTTTGTAGAGGTTTCGGACGAGCGGGTCTAAATGGGCCTTAAAATAGACCCGTTGAACTTATAACTGCGTAAAAAGAACATAAATTGAATTTTTGCAATACAATAGTGTTGAAAAGCTCGTAATCAACGATATGAACTCTTAAGTTGTGAATAAAACTTGTTTTGCGGTCCTTTTTGTAGAGGTTTTGGACGAGCGGGTCTAAATGGGCCGTAAAGTGGACCCGTTGGACTTTTAACTGAGTAAAAAGTACAAAAATTGAGTTTTTGAAATATAATCGGGTTGAAAAGATCGTAATCAATGATATGAAGTCCTAAGATTTGATTAAAACTTTCTTTTCGGTCATTTTTGAAGAGGTTTCAGGCGAGCGGGTCTAAATGGGCTGTAAAATGGACCCGTTGGACTTTTAACTGAGTAAAAAATACCGAATTTGAATTTTTGCAATATAATCTTGTTGAAAAGCTCGTAATCAATTATATGAACTCCTAAAATTGAATCAAAACTTGTTTTTCAGTCATTTTTGAAGAGGTTTCGGGCGAGTGGGTCTAAATGGGCCGTAAAATGGACCCGTTGGACTTTTAACTGAGTAAAAAATACCGAATTTATGTTTTTGCAATATAATCTGGTTGAAAAGCTTGTAATCAATTATATGAACTCCTAAAATTTGATCAAAACTTGTTTTTCAGTCATTTTTGAAGAGGTTTCGGGCGAGTGGGTCTAAATGGGCCGTAAAATGGACCCGTTGGACTTTTAACTGAGAAAAAAATACCGAATTTATGTTTTTGCAATATAATCTTGTTGAAAAGCTCTTAATCAATTATATGAACTCCTAAAATTTGATCAAAACTTGTTTTTCGATCCTTTTTGTAGAGGTTTCGGACGAGCGGGTCTAAATGGGCCTTAAAATGGACCCGTTGGACTTTTAACTGAGTAAAAAGTACAAAAATTGAGTTTTTGCAATATAATCGTGTTGAAAAGATCGTAATCAATTATATGAACTCCTAAAATTTGAATAAAACTTGTTTTCCAGTTATTTTTGAAGAGATTTCGGGTGAGCGGGTCTAAATGGACCGTAAAATGGACCCGTTGGACTTTTAACTGAGTAAAAAATACCGAATTTGAGTTTTTGCAATATAATCTTGTTGAAAAGCTGGTAATCAATTATATGAACTCCTAAAATTGGATCAAAACTTATTTTTTGGTCCTTCTTGTAGAGGTTTCGGGCGAGCGGGTCTAAATGGGCCTTAAAATGGACCCGTTGAACTTATAACTGCGTAAAAAGAACATAAATTGAGTTTTTGCAATATAATCTTGTTGAAAAGCTCGTAATTAGTTATATGAACTCCTAAAATTTGTTTAAAACTTGTTTTTCAGTCATTTTTGAAGAGGTTTCGGGCGAGCGGTTCTAAATGGGCCGTAAAATGGACCCGTTGGACTTTTAACTGAGTAAAAAATACAGAAATTGACTTTTTGCAATATAATCTTTTTGAAAAGCTCGTAATCAATTATATGAACTCCTAAAATTGGATCAAGACTTGTTTTTTTTGTCCTTTTTGTAGAGGTTTCGGACGAGCGGGTCTAAATGGGCCTTAAAATGGACCCGTTGAACTTATAACTGCGTAAAAAGAACAGAAATTAAATTTCTGCAATGCAATAGTGTTGAAAAGCTCGTTATCAACGATATGAACTCTTAAGTTTTGATTAAAACTTGTTTTGCTGTCCTTTTTGTAGAGGTTTCGGACGAGCGGGTCTAAATGTGCCGTAAAATGGACCTGTTGGACTTTTTTTGTTGAAAATCCTATTCTACTTCTACCTAGAGGGGGAGGGGGGAAATCTAGGTGAAGGCAATGCTCCTGAGGGGTCTTGAACCCGGGACCTAAGGGGAAGGGAGTGGAGCAGGTGAACGTGCTCTAACCACCAGGCCATCATCGCATGCTCACCCGTTGGACTTTTAACTGAGAAAAAGTACATAAATTGAGTTTTGCAATAAAATCGTGTTGAAAAGATCGTAATCAATTATATGAACTCCTAAAATTTGATTAAAACTTGTTTTTCAATCATTTTTGAAGAGGTTTCGGGCGAGCGGGTCTAAATGGGCCGTAAAATGGACCCGCTGGACTTTTAATTGAGTAAAAAATACCGAATTTGAGTTTTTGCAATATAATCATGTTGAAAAGATCGTAATCAATGATATGAAGTCCTCAAATTTGATTAAAACTTATTTTTCGGTCATTTTTGAAGAGGTTTCGGGTGAGCGGGTATAAATGGGCCGTAAAATGGACCCGTTGGACTTTTAACTGAGTAAAAAATACCGAATTTGAGTTTTTGCAATATAATCTTGTTGAAAAGCTCGTAATCAATTATATGAACTCATAAAATTTGATCAAAACTTGTTTTTCAGTCATTTTTGAAGAGGTTTCGGACGAGCGGGTCTAAATGGGCCTTAAAATGGACCCGTTGAACTTATAACTGCGTATAAAGAACATAAATTGAATTTTTGCAATACAATCATGTTGAAAAGATCGTAATCAGTTATATGAACTCTTAAAATTTTTTAAAACTTATTTTTCAGTCATTTTTGAAGAGGTTTCGGGCGAGCGGGTCTAAATGGGCCGTAAAATGGACCCGTTGGACTTTTAACTGAGTAAAAAATACCGAATTTGAGATTTTGCAATATAATCTTGTTGAAATGCTCGTAATCAATTATTGAACTCCTAAAATTTGATCAAAACTTGTTTTTCGGTCCTTTTTGTAGAGGTTTCTGGCGACCGGGTCTAAATGGGTCTTAAAATGGACCCGTTGAACTTATAACTGCGTAAAAAGAACAAAAATTGAATTTTTGCAATACAATATTGTTGAAAAGCTCGTAATCAACGATATGAACTCTTAAGTTTTGATTAAAACTTGTTTTGCGGTCCTTTTTGTAGAGGTTTCGGACGAGCGGGTGTAAATGGGCCGTAAAATGGACCCGTTGGACTTTTAACTGAGTAAAAAATATAGAAATTGAGTTTTTGCAATATAATCGTGTTGAAAAGATCATAATCAATTATTTGAACTCCTAAAATTTGATAAAAACTTGTTTTTCGGTCATTTTTGAAAAGGTTTCGGGCGAGCGGGTCTAAATGGGCCGTAAAATGGACCCGTTGGACTTTTAACTGAGTAAAAAATACCGAATTTGAGATTTTGCAATATAATCTTGTTGAAAAGCTCGTAATCAATTATTGAACTCCTAAAATTTGATCAAAACTTGTTTTCGGTCCTTTTTGTAGAGGTTTCGGGTGACCGGGTCTAAATGGGTCTTAAAATGGACCCGTTGAACTTATAACTGCGTAAAAAGAACAGAAATTGAATTTTTGCAATACAATAGTGTTGAAAAGCTCGTAATCAACGATATGAACTCTTAAGTTTTGATTAAAACTTATTTTGCGGTCCTTTTTGTAGAGGTTTCGGACGAGCGGGTGTAAATATGCCGTAAAATGGACCCGTTGGACTTTTAACTGAGTAAAATTATAGAAATTGAGTTTTTGCAATATAATCGTGTTGAAACGATCGTAATCAATTATATGAACTCCTAAAATTTGATTAAAACTTGTTTTTCAGTCATTTTTGATGAGGTTTTGGGCGAGCGGGTCTAAATGGGACGTAAAATGGACCCGTTGGACTTTTAACTAAGTAAAAAATACCGAATTTGAGTTTTTGCAATATAATCTTGTTGAAAAGCTCGTAATCAATTATATGAACTCCTAAAATTTGATCAAAACTTGTTTTTCAGTCATTTTTGAAGAGGTTTCGGACGAGCGGGTCTAAATGGGACTTAAAATGGACCCGTTGAACTTATAACTACGTAAAAAGAACAGAAATTGAATTTTTGCAATACAATCGTGTTGAAAAGATCGTAACAGTTATATGAACTCCTAAAATTTGATTAAAACTTGTTTTTCAGTCTTTTTTGAAGAGGTTTCGGACGAGCGGGTCTAAATTGGCCGTAAAATGGACCAGTTGGACTTTTAACTGAGTAAAAAGTACAAAAATTGGGTTTTTGCAATATAATCGTGTTGAAAATATCGTAATCGTTGATATGAAGTCCTAAAATTTGATTAAAACTTTTTTCGGTCATTTTTAAGAGGTTTCGGGCGAGCGGGTCTAAATGGGCCGTAAAATGGACCCGTTGGACTTTTAACTGAGTAAAAAATACCGAATTTGAGTTTTTGCAATATAATCTTGTTGAAAAGCTCGTAGTCAATTATATGAACTCCTAAAATTTGATCAAAACTTGTTTTTCATTCATTTTTGAAGAGGTTTCGGACGAGCGGGTCTAAATGGGCCTTAAAATGGACCCGTTGAACTTATAACTGTGTAAAAAGAACATAAATTGAATTTTTGCAATACAATCGTGTTGAAAAGATCGTATTCAGTTAAATGAACTCCTAAAATTTGATTAAAACTTGTTTTTCAGTCATTTTTGAAGAGGTTTCAGGCGAGCGGGTCTAAATGGGTCGTAAAATGGACCCGTTGGACTTTTAACTGAGTAAAAAATACCAAATTTGATTTTTTGCAATATAATCCTGTTGAAAAGCTCGTAATCAATTATATGAACTCCTAAAATTGGATCAAAACTTGTTTTTCGGTCCTTTTTGTAGAGGTTTCGGACGAGCTGGTCTAAATGGGCCTTAAAATGGACCCGTTGAACTTATAACTGCGTAAAAAGAACAGAAATTGAATTTTTGCAATACAATCGTGTTGAAAAGATCGTAATCAGTTATATGAACTCCTAAAATTTGATTAAACTTGTTTTTCAGTCATTTTTGAAGAGGTTTGGGGTGAGCGGGTCTAAATGGGCCGTAAAATGGACCCGTTGGACTTTTAACTGAGTAAAAAGAACAAAAATTGAGTTTTTGCAATATAATCGTGTTGAAAAGATCGTAATCAATTATATGAACTCCTAATGTAACACCCTAAAAAGTACCCTAGTTCGAACTATAGAAAACGACAAGGATAACGTAAACGTTTTACGATCTAATCAAGACTGAAATGAAACAACATTAACTAAGCTATATTAGGTTATAAATTGAGTAAAATGTAACATGAAAATTCATATGTAAAACCTAGAATAATGAAGATTTGGGAGTAACTAATATAAGTTGGATAATATGAAATGTAACTAGTGTACATATGTATACATATATATTCGGTGGGATTATGAAACTATATATACATACCTATAGTATATATATATATATATATAAGATTAAAATATAATAATTAAAGTATAAATGATTAATCAAAATAAAGTAGTAGTGGGCTGATTTATTTTAACATGAAATAATAATATTATATATGTATAAGGTTAGTGGGAAAATACATGGTTAATTACCTAACCATGTGTCCTCACCTTAGACACCAAAACACACGTGGCCATAAGGGGATTAAGCACCCAAATTTCATCACTTTCACTCAGCCAAACTCACCTAAATCAAAGGAAAACCAGAGTGAAAATAAGTTGAATTGCTGGAAAAATTTCAAGCTTTGCATGCATGTTGGTTCAAAGCTCAAGTAAGTAGATGTGTGTTACCGATTTTGTTCTTAAGATTATAGGATTTGTATTATTGAATTCTTTGTGTGTTGTTGCTGGAATTATGTTTAGAAATGATTCAAATTGTTAATGAGTTTTTGGGTTCATGTTAGACTTGAATAATTTCTGGAAAAATTGCATGAACATGAACTTAGGTATGAATCTGCCCAGATTCGTACTTGTATGATACCCTGTAGAAGTCTGGAAAATTGAGCATGTTAGAGTCATTTCTGGAAAAAGTGTTCTTATACAAAGTTGTAGAGGACAAAATTTTACATGGAATAGAGGTATGAGTTGCTCAAAAATGTTAAGTATAGGTCTCTGAATTGTTGTTAGAAGTTGACTGGACTGAAACTGAATGAATTTGGAATCTGCTGGACTAAATTGTGAAATTCGAAATGTTTAGGGGTCAAAATGGTGTTAATAAATTCTGAAAATTTATGCTTGAAACAGGGGAGTCATGGAATGAATAAAAATTAAATTACCAAGCTTGAATTAAGTCTCAATTGGTAGGTTAAATGCATTTAGATCACATGTAGGATTATTAAAGGATTAAAGGGGACTGTTTTGTGGAAATTGATAAATTGAGGACTTGAATGCTCTGTTTTTAAAGATGTTAGAACTTCATTGTTATGTTAATACATGTAGGTTAATGTGGTGAATAGCTTAGAATCAAATGAATTGTGAAATATAGGATTTAAATGCACTAAAGTCACTAAGTTAAGCTTGGACAGATTAGGCCCTGAAATTGTCCTGTTTTCAAATGTAAAACTGTATTAACTGGGAAATGCTAAAAATATGAGCCATACATGGTTTTAAAGGTGTGTTTATAAGATTTCCAGAATAGTATGATATGCCTTATTTGGATTAGGGAATAAAAAGTTATGGACAGATTAGTGGACAATGCTCAAAACTGCCATGTTAAGGACAGCTTGTGTGTTTATTGTTGTTTGCTTGATTTGGTTGGATTTTTGTGCTAAGGTTGATACTAATGGATGTTATATATGTTGTAATATGATTCAAGAGCATATTGGTGAAGAGATATTAGAGGAATCAAGGGGTGATCAAACCAAGAAGAAAGTGAGAGGCATCATCATTAAGGAGACAAACTAGCTTGGAGTATTGTGAGTGTAGTTTTGTTTAAAGTGTTAGGATTAGTATCCTAACCTTGTTATTTTTATTATTAGATAATGTGAAGGAAGCATGAAATGAACCTAATAATGGTTGGTAAAAAATTAAAATGCTAAGGAAGAAGGATTAAAGGAAAGACTTATGATATGTTGACTATGCTAGTTAGATAAGCTTACTTTGGCCTAGATATGTTACATTGGGTTGGTGATTGAATAAACCATATGACATGAACTTATATGATGAGTTTAGCTACTGTATTTTGATGTTTACATGATGAAAATGATAATATGTGCTTGCTGATTTTTCATGTTATCATGAATTGAATGATTGCTCTGAAATAAAGATCGATATTGTTACATGTTTGGTGAATTGTTGAATAACAAGCAATTGGTTTTGTTAAACATATAAGTTAAGATAAGACCTTGGTTTGATTAGTGTCTTTAGGTAGAAGGGCATGCCTTAGAGTCATTGAGCTCCTCTGATCATTGTTAAAGGATGGTGGTTAGTCACCAATATTCCTTAAGGTGGTAAGTCACCTTGATGCTATGGCATCCTCTGATTACATGTTACAAGTTGGTTACAAAGCATTGATACCTTTGGGTATCCAAAGTCATATGTCACACGTAGACTCGATTACCTTGTTCATTAATCATCCAAGGCAACATATTTAAAAGTTACATGACTTGAAAGATAAGTACCTAAATAATAAGTACCAATGAAATGAAATTGATATGCCTACTTGCCTTGTATATGCTAATGCTTTTAAATGATGCTTGCTGTTGTATATGATAATGTTTTGATTGATACTTGCTGTATGAATGAACATAAAAGTATGTTGTTTATGTTGCATCAATGGTTACAAGATTAGCTAAGTCTACTTATGTATGATGGACTAGCTAGGTGAACTTTGATTAAAGCCTAGTTAGGTAACCTTAAAGATTGAATAATGCTCTAAAAGATAGAAATTAGTCAAGTTTAGGGCTGCCTCACTAAGTACATACCTTGTACTTATCACTCTTCTGTTCCCTTCTTCCAAAAATTTCAGGTGCTAGTCCCGAAAGCTAGTCGATTGTCTTAGAGAGCTGACCTTGAAGTCCAAGCACAAGTATGACTCTTTTGGTTATTATAGTTGGTGGCATAGATGTATATAAGTGTCACATGCATATGATACATGTATTTTGGATGCTTGTCATGTAATTGCTATGTTTAAGACTTGGTTTGGTTTTGTATATATATGTAAGCATAAGCTTGTTTTGTAATAACTTTATGTTAGCAGGTATATAGGTGATGTTTGTTAACTTTAAGTTTGATATGATGATTGCTATGAGATTTAAAGTGTGCTTGTATGATTATGTGATCTTGGAAAATTGATTGTGTTAATGAGACATGAACTATAGGATTGTAATATGCATCTAGATGTATGATATAAAATGAAGATTAAAATGTATTGCTATGCTTAGTTAGAATGTACCTATGGAATGAGCCTTGTTTATATGTATGATTTGAATAGGGTAGATTAAGAAATTGGTTTGGTAACATGATTATGTAATGGTTGTTGAATGTATAAGCATGATTAAATGATTATCTTGTTGTGTTAGTACATGTATGTAATTGTTATGATTGTAACATGATCGCTTGTATGTAATAGTTAAGGTTTTTGTTAGCCTACATATATGTATGTTTACATTTTTGGTTGAATGTTAGAGTAAGCTTCCGCATGTATATGTAGTATAAATCTAAAGTATGTTTCATAAAGAAACTTGTATGTCAAGTATGTTATGATAATTGGAATTGCTTATGTATGTCATGAATATGTATAATATGAATCCGAATAATAATACGCTGCAAATGTAACGCTCCTCGCTCGAATTCCCGGGAGAGGGGTGTTACACCTAAAATTTGATTAAAACTTGTGTTTCAGTCATTTTTGAAGAGGTTACGGGCGAGCGGGTCTAAATGGGCCGTAAAATGGACCCGTTGGACTTTTAACTAAGTAAAAAATACCGAATTTGAGTTTTTGCAATATAATCTTGTTGAAAAGCTCGTAATCAATTATATGAACTCGTAAAATTGGATCAAAACTTGTTTTTCGATCCTTTTTGTAGAGGTTTCGGACGAGCGGGTCTAAATGTGCCTTAAAATGGACCCGTTGAACTTATAACTGCGTAAAAAGAACAGAAATTGAATTTTTGCAATAAAATAGTGTTGAAAAGCTTGTATTCAACGATATGAACTCTTAAGTTTAGATTAAAACTTGTTTTGCGGTCCTTTTTGTAGAGGTTTCGGACGAGCGGGTGTAAATGGGCCGTAAAATGGACCCGTTGGACTTTTAATTGAGTAAAAAATACAGAAATTGAGTTTTTGCAATATAATCGTGTTGAAACGATCGTAATCAATTATATGAACTCCTAAAATTTGATTAAAACTTGTTCAGTCATTTTAGAAGAGGTTTAGGGCGAGCGGGTCTGAATGGGCCATAAAATGGACCCGTTGGACTTTTAACTGAGTAAAAAATACAGAAATTGACTTTTTGCAATATAATCTTGTTGAAAAGCTCGTAATCAATTATATGAACTCCTAAAATTGGATCAAAACTTGTTTTTCGGTCCTTTTTGTAGTGGTTTCGGACGAGCGGGTCTAAATAGGCCTTAAAATGGACCCGTTGAACTTATAACTGCGTAAAAAGAACATAAATTGAATTTTTGCAATAATATAGTGTTGAAAAGCTCGTAATCAACGATATGAACTCTTAAGTTTTGATTAAAACTTGTTTTGCGATCCTTTTTGTAGAGGTTTCGGACGAGCGGGTCTAAATGGGCCGTAAAATGGACCTGTTGGACTTTTAACTGAGTAAAAAGTACCTAAATTGAGTTTTTGCAATATAGTCGTGTTGAAAAGATCGTAATCAATTATATGAACTCCAAAAATTTGATTAAAACTTGTGTTTCAGTCATTTTTGAAGAGGTTACGGGCGAGCGGGTCTAAATGGGCCGTAAAATGGACCCGTTGGACTTTTAACTAAGTAAAAAATACCAAATTTGAGTTTTTGCAATATAATCTTGTTGAAAAGCTCGTAATCAATTATATGAACTCGTAAAATTGGATCAAAACTTGTTTTTCGATCCTTTTTGTAGAGGTTTCGGACGAGCGGGTCTAAATGTGCCTTAAAATGGACCCGTTGAACTTATAACTGCGTAAAAAGAACAGAAATTGAATTTTTGCAATACAATAGTGTTGAAAAGCTCGTAATCAACGATATGAACTCTTAAGTTTTGATTAAAACTTGTTTTGCGGTCCTCTTTGTAGAGGTTTCCGGCGAGCGGGTCTAAATGGGTCGTAAAATGGACCCGTTGGACTTTTAACTGAGTAAAAGGTACAAAAATTGAGTTTTCGCAATATAATCGTGTTGAAAAGATTGTAATCAATTATATGAACTCCTAAAATTTGATTAAAACATGTTTTTCAGTCATTTTTGAAGAGGTTTCGGGCGAGCGGGTCTAAATGGGCCGTAAAATGGACCCGTTGGACTTTTAACTAAGTTAAAAATACCGAATTTGAGTTTTTGCAATATAATCTTGTTCAAAAGCTCGTAATCAATTATATGAACTCGTAAAATTGGTTCAAAACTTGTTTTTCGGTCCTTTTTGTAGAGGTTTCGGACGAGCGGGTCTAAATGTGCCTTAAAATGGACCCGTTGAACTTATAACTGCGTAAAAAGAACATAAATTGAATTTTTACAATACAATAGTGTTGAAAAGCTCGTAATCAACGATATGAACTCTTAATTTTTTGATTAAAACTTGTTTTGCGGTCCTTTTTGTAGAGGTTTCGAGCGAGCGGGTCTAAATGGGCCGTAAAATGGACCCGTTGGACTTTTAACTGAATAAAAAGTACAAAATTGAGTTTTTGCAATATAATCGTGTTGAAAAGATCGTAATCAATTATATGAACTCCTAAAATTTGGTTAAAACTTGTTTTTCAGTCATTTTTGAAGAGGTTTCGGGCGAGCGGGTCTAAATGGGCCGTAAAAAGGACCCGTTGGACTTTTAACTAACTAAAAAATACCGAATTTGAGTTTTTGCAATATAATCTTGTTGAAAAGCTCGTAATCAATTATATGAACTCGTAAAATTCGATCAAAACTTGTTTTTCGGTCCTTTTTGTAGAGGTTTCGGACGAGCGGGTCTAAATGGGCCTTAAAATGGACCCGTTGAACTTATAACTGCGTAAAAAGAACAGAAATTGAATTTTTGCAATACAATAGTGTTGAAAAGCTCGTAATCAACGATATGAACTCTTAGGTTTTGATTAAAACTTGTTTTGAGGTCCTATTTGTAGAGGTTTCGGACGAGCGGGTCTAAATAGGCCGTAAAATGGACCCGTTGGGCTTTTAATTGAGTAAAAAAATACAGAAATTGAGTTTTTGCAATATAATCGTGTTGAAAAGATCGTAATCAATGATATGAAGTCCTAAAATTTGATTAAAACATTTTTTCGGTCATTTTTGAAGAGGTTTCGGGCGAGCGGGTCTAAATGGGCCGTAAAATAGACCCGTTGGACTTTTAACCGAGTAAAAAATACCGAATTTGAGTTTTTGCAATATAATCTTGTTGAAAAGCTCGTAATCAATTATATGAACTCCTAAAATTTGATCAAAACTTGTGTTTCAGTCATTTTTGAAGAGGTTCCGGACCAGCAGGTCTAAATGGGCCTTAAAATGGACTCGTTGAACTTATAACTGAGTAAAAAGAACAGAAATTGAATTTTTGCAATACAATCGTGTTGAAAAGATCGTATTCAGTTAAATGAACTCCTAAAATTTGATTAAAACTTGTTTTTCAGTCATTTTTTAAGAGGTTTCGGGCGAGCGGGTCTAAATGGGCCGTAAAATGGACCCGTTGGACTTTTAACTGAGTAAAAAGTACAAAAATTGAGTTTTTGCAATATAATCGTGTTGAAAAGATCGTAATCAATCATATGAACTCCTAAAATTTGATTAAAACTTGTTTTTCAGTCATTTTTCAAGAGGTTTCGGCGAGCGGGTCTAAATGGGCCGTAAAATGGACACGTTTGACTTTTAACTGTGTAAAAAATACCGAATTTGAGTTTTACAATATAATCTTGTTGAAAAGCTTGTAATCAATTATATGAACTCCTAAAATTTGATCAAAACTTGTTTTTCGGTCCTTTTTTAGAGGTTTCGGGCGACCGGGTCTAAATGGGCCTTAAAATGGACCCGTTGAACTTATAACTGCGTAAAAAGAATAGAAAATGAATTTTTGCAATACAATAGTGTTGAAAAGCTCGTAATCAACGATATGAACTTTTAAGTTTTGATTAAAACTTGTTTTGCGGTCCTTTTTGTAGAGGTTTCGGACGAGCGGGTGTAAATGGGCCGTAAAATGGACCCGTTTGACTTTTAACTGGGTAAAAAATACAGAAATTGAGTTTTTGCAATATAATCGTGTTGAAACGATCGTAATCAATTATATGAACTCCTAAAATTTGATAAAAACATGTTTTTCAGTCATTTTTGAAGAGGTTTCGGGTGAGCGGGTCTAAATGGAGCCGTTGGACTTTTAATTGAGTAAAAAATACCGAATTTGAGTTTTTGCATAATAATCTTGTTGAAAAGCTCGTGATCAATTATATGAACTCCTAAAATTGGATCAAAACTTGTTTTTCGGTCCTTTTTGTAAAGGTTTCGGACGAGCGAGTCCAAATGGGCCTTAAAATGGACCCGTTGAACTTATAACTACGTAAAAAGAACATAAATTGAATTTTTGCAATAGAATAGTGTTCAAAAGCTCGTAATCAACGATATGAACTATTAAGTTTTTATTAAAACTTGTTTTGCAGTCCTTTTTGTAGAGGTTTCGGACGAGCGGGTCTAACTGGGCCGTAAAATGGACCCGTTGGACTTTTAACTGAGTAAAAAATACGGGATTTGAGTTTTTGCAATATAATCTTGTTGAAAATCTCGTAATCAATTATATGAACTCCTAAAATTGGATCAAAACTTGTTTTCGGTCCTTTTTGTACAGGTTTCGAACGAGCGGGTCTAAATGGGCCGTAAAATGGACTCGTACGACTTTTAACTGAGTAAAAAATACCGAATTTGAGTTTTTGCAATATAATCTGGTTGAAAAGCTCGTAATCAATTATATGAACTCCTAAAATTGGATCAAAACTTATTTTTCGGTCCTTTTTGTAGAGGTTTCGGGAGAGAGGGCCAAAATGGGCCTTAAAATATACCCGTTGAACTTATAACTGCGTAAAAAAAATAGAAATTGAATTTTTGCAATACAATAGTTTCGAAAAGCTCGTAATCAACGATATGAACTCTTAAGTTTTGATTAAAACTTGTTTTGCGGTCCTTTTTGTAGAGGTTTCGGACGAGAGGGTCTAAATGGGCCGTAAAATGGACCCGTTGGACTTTTAATTGAGTAAAAAATACAGAAATTGAATTTTTGCAATATAATCGTGTTGAAAAGATCGTAATCAATGATATGAAGTCCTAAAATTTGATTAAAACATTTTTTCGGTCATTTTTGAAGAGGTTTCTGGCGAGCGGGTCTAAATGGGCCGTAAAATGGACCCGTTGGTCTTTTAACTAAGTAAAAAATACCGAATTTGAGTTTTTGCAATATAATCTTGTTGAAAAGCTCGTAATCAATTTTATGAACTCCTAAAATTTGATCAAAACTTGTTTTTCAGTCATTTTTGAAGAGGTTTCAGACGAGCGGGTCTAAATGGGCCTTAAAATGGACCCGTTGAACTTATAACTGCGTAAAAAGAACAGAAATTGAATTTTTTTCAATACAATCGTGTTGAAAAGATCGTAATCAGTTATATGAACTCCTAAAATTTGATTAGAACTTGTTTTTCAGTCATTTTTGAAGAGGTTTCGGGCGAGCAGGTCTAAATGGGCCGTAAAATGGACCCGTTGGACTTTTAATTGAGTAAAAAGTACAAAAATTGAGTTTTTGCAATATAATCGTGTTGAAATGATCGTAATCAATTATATGAACTCCTAATGTTTGATTAAAACTTGTTTTTCAGTCATTTTTGAAGAGGTTTCGGGCGAGCGGGTCTAAATGGGCCGTAAAATGGACCCATTGGACTTTTAACTGAGTAAAAAGTACAAAAATTGAGTTTTTGCAATATAATCTTGTTGAAAAGATCGTAATCAATTATATGAACTCATAAAATTTGATCAAAACTTGTTTTTCGGTCCTTTTTATTAGAGGTTTCGGGCGACCGGGTCTAAATGAGCCTTAAAATGGACCTGTTGAACTTATAAATGCGTAAAATGAACAGAAATTGAATTTTTGCAATACAGTAGTGTTGAAAAGCTCGTAATCAACGATATGAACTCTTAAGTTTTGATTAAAACTTGTTTTGTGGTCCTTTTTGTAGAGGTTTCGGACGAGCGGGTGTAAATGGGCCGTAAAATGGACCCGTTGGACTTTTAATTGAGTAAAAATACAGAAATTGAGTTTTTGCAATATAATCGTGTTGAAATGATCGTAATCAATTATATGAACTGCTAAGATTTGATTAAAACTTGTTTTTCAGTCATTTTAGAAGAGGTTTCGGGCGAGCGGGTCTAAATGGGCCATAAAATGGACCCGTTGGACTTTTAACTGAGTAAAAAATACAGAAATTGACTTTTTGCAATATAATCTTGTTGAAAAGCTTGTAATCAATTATATGAACTCCTAAAATTGGATCAAAACTTGTTTTTCAGTCCTTTTTGTAGTGGTTTCGGACGAGCGAGTCTAAATGGGCCTTAAAATGGACCCATTGAACTTATAACTGCGTAAAAAGAACAGAAATTGAATTTTTGCAATGCAATAGTGTTGAAAAGCTCGTAATCAACGATATGAACTCTTTAGTTTTGATTAAAACTTGTTTTGCGGTCCTTTTTGTAGAGATTATGGACGAGCGGGTCTAAATGGGCCGTAAAATGGACCCGTTGGACTTTTAACTGAGTAAAAAGTACAAAAATTGAGTTTTTGAATATAATCGTGTTGAAAAGATCGTAATCAATTATATGAACTCCTAAAATTTATTTAAAACCTGTTTTTCAGTCATTTTTGAAGAGGTTTCGGGCGAGCAGGTCTAAATGGGTCGTAAAATGGACCCGTTGGACTTTTAACTAAGTTAAAAATACCAAAATTGAGTTTTTGCAATATAATCTTGTTGAAAAGCACGTAATCAATTATATGAACTCCTAAAATTGGATCAAAACTTATTTTTCGGTCCTTTTTGTAGAGGTTTCGGGCGAGCGGGTCTAAATGAGCCTTAAAATGGACCCGTTGAACTTATAACTGCGTGAAAATAACAGAAATTGAATTTTTGCAATACAATAGTGTTGAAAAGCTCGTAATCAACGATATGAACTCTTAAGTTTTGATTAAAACTTGTTTTGCGGTCCTTTTTGTAGAGGTTTCGGACGAGCGGGTCTAAATGGGCCGTAAAATGGACCCGTTGGACTTTTTTTTTGAAGAAAAGGCCTCATTAAAAACCCCTACTAATGTCCTTCAAGCAGAGCTAGAGGACCCTAAAAAGGGGAAAAGAGTGCCTAAATTTTATTAGATCGTAGAGAAGTTCGTTATAAGGTGATTGATACACGGTGGAACACCAGAATTAAAAGACAAGGAAGACATAGAACCCAGAGAATAAGTAGCCAAAGTATGGGCCACATGATTTGCCTCTTGGCGTACAAAAAATACATGAGCCAAAGGTAAAGCATGGAGAGACTCTCGAATCTGGTGTAGAAGATGTCCCATTGTAGAAAGGTCCTGTCCTGGGTTGTTGATCCTATTTGCAAGAGAAGCACAATCTGTTTCGAACAAGATCCGACTCCAACCTCGAGATCGGGCGAAGGTGAATCCTGCAAGAAGGCTTTCACCTTTACAAGTAATTTCATCCAAACAGCTACAAAGCGGGAATGTAAGGCCGCCGACAACCGCGCCTGTAAAATCACGTGCCACGACGCCAACAGCCGCTGCACGAGTGGAGGGGTTAAATGCCCCATCCACATTTATTTTGATGTGGTCAGGTGGAGGAGGGTTCTAACATGGAGGAGATAGGATAGAGGATGTTGGGGTGGAAGAAGAAGAGGCGTTACAAAAATCGTCATGTAAACTAATGGAGTTAACGACAGTAAGCCATGGTGGTTGTAGATGGTGATTATGAACCCAATCGTTAAGTCTATTCCAAATGTTCCATATAGTTGTGAGAAATAGGCCAAAGTGGTCAGAGGATAGGAGGTGGGCAGCTTCCTCCAACCATTGTATAGGAGTAATAACCAAACTCCTAGAAAGAGCTATGGGAACTCCAGAGAGGTGAAGGGCTTCAAAAGCCCCTGCACAATCACAAAGAGCATGGAGAATGGACTCCGAGTGGGTCCCACATATAGGACAAGGCCCTAAGTTTGGGGAAAAAACTTGCAATTTGGAGCCAACTGGAAGAGCAGCAGACGCCATACGCCATCCAAAGGTTTTAACCTTAGGAAGGGCCTTGACTTTGGACATAAATTTCCAAAAGCGTGTAGGTGATGTATATGGGTCCGCAGAACGTTGTAAAAAAAGATACCCAGAGCGGACCGAGTAAATACCCGAATCATTATGAGACCAAAGAATAGAGTCACGGTGGTCATTTATGATGGGGGTACGGAGAATGGCAGCGGCATCAATTGGGTTAAAATAGCTTCGGACCTTTTCAGGGTCCCAATCAGTTTGATTACGAATCATGAAGTCGCGACATCGAATATGGACTTCATCCGAGATTTCATAGTCCCCAGTAAGGGTAATAGGGGAAGGACCGCACCAAATGTCTTTGTGCACTCGTATATTACTGTTAATACCTGGGCGATATAAGAAGCCTGAAAAGAGATGTTGTAGAGCATTATAAAGACCTTGCCTAAAGAGCCTCGGTTAGGTCGAGAGGCATCAAGGATATTCCCATAAAGAAAATATTTAGCTCGATATATTTGGCCCAATAAAGAATCTGGTTCGCAGATGAGTCTCCATAATATCTTACCCAGGAAGGCAACATTGAAGTCATGTAAATCCTTAAACCTCATACCTCCCGCAGCCTTAGGTAGACAAACATGTTTCTATGGGAGCCTTAAAATGGACCCGTTGAACTTATAACTGCGTAAAAAGAACATAGATTGAATTTTTGCAATACAATAGTGTTGAAAAGCTGGTAATCAACGATATGAACTCTTAAGTTTTGATTAAAACTTGTTTTGCGGTCCTTTTTGTAGAGGTTTCGGACGAGCAGGTCTAAATGGGCCGTAAAATGGACTCGTTGGACTTTTAACTAAGTAAAAAGTACATAAATTGAGTTTTTTCAATATAATCGTGTTGAAAAGATCGTAATCAATTATATGAACTCCAAAAATTTGATTAAAACTTGTTTTCAGTCATTTTTGAAGAGGTTTCGGGCGAGCGGGTCTAAATGGGCCGTAAAATGGAACCGTTGCACTTTTAACTAAGTAAAAATACCGAATTTGAGTTTTTGCAATATAATCTTGTTGAAAAGCTCATAATCAATTATATGAACTCGTAAAATTGGATCAAAACTTGTTTTTCGGTCCTTTTTGTAGAGGTTTCGGACGAGCGGGTCTAAATGGGCCTTAAAATGGACCCGTTGAACTTATAACTGCGTAAAAAGAATAAAAATTGAATTTTTGCAATACAATAGTGTTGAAAAGCTCGTAATCAACGATATAACTCTTATGTTTTGATTAAAACTTGTTTTGCGGTCCTTTTTGTAGAGGTTTCGGGCGAGCGGGTCTAAATGGTCCGTAAAATGGACCCGTTGGACTTTTAACTGAGTAAAAAGTACAAAAATTGAGTTTTTGCAATATAATCGTGTTGAAAAGATCGTAATCAATTATATGAAGTCCTAAAATTTGATTAAAACTTGTTTTTCGGTCATTTTTGAAGAGGTTTCGGGCGAGCGGGTCTAAATGGGTCGTAAAATGGACCCGTTGGACTTTTAACTGAGTAAAAAAATACCGAATTTAAGTTTTTGCAATATAATCTTGTTGAAAAGCTCGTAATCAATTATATGAACTCCTAAAATTGGATCAAAACTTGTTTTTCGATCCTTTTTGTAGAGGTTTCGGACGAGCGGGTCTAAATGGGCCTTAAAATGGACCCGTTGAACTTATAACTACGTAAAAAGAATAGAAATTGAATTTTTGCAATACAATAGTGTTGAAAAGCTCGTAATCAACGATATGAACTCTTAAGTTTTGATTAATACTTGTTTTGCGGACCTTTTTGTAGAGGTTTCGGACGAGCGGGTCTAAATGGGCCGTAAAATGGAGCCGTTGGACTTTTAACTGAGTAAAAAGTACAAAAATTGGGTTTTTGAATATAATCGTGTTGAAAAGATCGTAATCAATTATATGAACTCCTAAAATTTGATTAAAACTTGTTTTTCAGTCATTTTTGAAGAGGTTTCGAGCGAGCGGGTCTAAATGGGCCGTAAAATGGACCTGTTGGACTTTTAACTAAGTAAAAAATACCGAATTTGAGTTTTTTCAATATAATCTTGTTGAAAATCACGTAATCAATTATATGAACTCCTAAAATTGGATCAAAACTTATTTTTCGGTCCTTTTTGTAGAGGTTTCGGGCGAGCGGGTCTAAATAGGCCTTAAAATGTACACGTTGAACTTATAACTGCGTAAAAATAACAGAAATTGAATTTTTGCAATACTATAGTGTTGAAAAGCTCGTAATCAACGATATGAAATCTTAAGTTTTGATTAAAACTTGTTTTGCGGTCCTTTTTGTAGAGGTTTCAGACGAGCGGGTCTAAATGGGTCGTAAAATGGACCCGTTGGACTTTAACTGAGTAAAAAATACAGAAATTGAGTTTTTGCAATATAATTATGTTGAAACGATCGTAATCAATTATATTAACTCCTAAAATTTGATTAAAACTTGTTTTCAGTCAGTTTTGAAGAGGTTTCGGGCGAGCGGGTCTAAATGGGCCGTAAAATGGACCCGTTGGACTTTTAACTGAGTAAAAAATACCGAATTTGAGTTTTTGCAAAATAATCTTGTTGAAAAGCTCGTAATCAATTATATGAACTCCTAAAATTGGATCAAAACTTATTTTTCGGTCCTTTTTGTTGAGGTTTCGGACGAGCGGGTCTAAATGGGCCTTAAAATGGACCCGTTGAACTTGTAACTGCGTGAAGAGAACATAAATTGAATTTTTGCAATACAATAGTGTTGAAAAGCTCGTAATCAATAATATGAACTCTTAAGTTTTGATTAAAACTTGTTTTGCGGTCCTTTTTGTAGAGGTTTTGCACGAGCGGGTCTAAATGGGCCGTGAAATGGACCCGTTGGACTTTTAACTAAGTAAAAAATGCCGAATTTGAGTTTTTGCAATATAATCTTGTTGAAAAGCTCGTAATCAATTATATGAACTCCTAAAATTGGATCAAAACTTGTTTTTCGGTTCTTTTTGTAGAGGTTTCGAACGAGCGGGTCTAAATGGGCCGTAAAATGGACCCGTTGGACTTTTAACTGAGTAAAAAATACCGAATTTGAGTTTTTGCAATATAATCTTGTTGAAAAGCTTGTAATCAATTATATGAACTCCTAAAATTAGATCAAAACTTGTTTTTCGGTCCTTTTTGTAGAGGTTTCGGATTTGCGGGTCTAAATGGGCCTTAAAATTGACCCGTTGAACTTATAACTGCGTAAAAAGAACATAAATTGAATTTTTGCAATACAATAGTGTTGAAAAGCTCGTAATCAACGATATGTACTCTTAAGTTTTGATTAAAACTTGTTTTGCGGTCCTTTTTGTAGAGGTTTTGGACGAGCGGGTCTAAATGGGCCGTAAAATGGACCCATTGGACTTTTTTTTGAAGAAAAGGCCTCATTAAAAACCCCTACTAATATCCTTCAAGCAGAGTTAGAGGACCCTAAAAAGGGGAAAAGAGTGCCTAAATTTTATTAGATCGTAGAGAAGTTCGTTGCAAGGTGATTGATACATGGTGGAACATCAGAATTAAAAGACAAGGAAGACATAGAACCCAGAGAATATGTAGCCAAAGTATGGGCCACATGATTTGCCTCTCGGCGTACAAAAAATACAGGAGCAAAAGGTAAAGCATGGAGAGACTCTCGAATCTGGTGTAGAAGAGGTCCCATTGTAGAAAGGTCATGTCCTAGGTTGTTGATCCTATTTGCAAGAGAAGCACAATCTGTTTCGAACAAGATACGACTCCAACCTCGAGATCGGGCGAAGGTGACTCCTGCAAGAAGGCTTTCACCTTCACAAGTAATTGCATCTAAACAGCTACCAAGCGAGAATGCAAGGCCGCCGACAACCGCGCCTGTAGAATCACGTGCCACGACGCCAACAGCCGCTGCACGAGTGGAGGGGTTAAATGCCCCATCCACATTTATTTTGATGTGGTCAGGTGGAGGAGGGTTCCAACATGGAGGAGATAGGATAGAGGATGTTGGGGTGGAAGAAGAAGAGGCGTTACAAAAGTCGTCATGTAAAGTAATGAAGTTAATGGCAGTAAGCCATGGTGGTTGTAGATGGTGATTATGAACCCAATCGTTACGTCTATTCCAAATGTTCCATATAGTTGTGAGAAATAGGCCAAAGTGGTCAGAGGATAGGAGGTGGGCAGCTTCCTCCAACCATTGTATAGGAGTAATAGCCAAACTCCTAGAAAGAGCTATGAGAACTCCAGAGAGGTGAAGGGCTTCAAAAGCCCATGTTCAATCACGAAGAGCATGGAGAATGGACTCCGAGTGGGTCCCACAGATAGGGCAAGGCCCTGAGTTTGGGGAAAAAACTTGCAATTTGGAGCCAACTGGAAGAGCAACAGACGCCATACGCCATCCAAAGGTTTTAACCTTAGGAAGGGCCTTGACTTTGGACAGAAATTTCCAAAAGCGTGTAGGTGACGTATATGGGTCCGCAGAACGTTGTAAAAAAAGATAACCAGAATGGACCGAGTAAATACCCGAATCATTAGGAGCCCAAAGAATAGAGTCACGGTGGTCATTTATGATGGGGGTACGGAGAATGGCAGCGGCATCAATTGGGTTAAAATAGCTTCTGACCTTTTCAGGGTCCCAATCAGTTTGATTGCGAATCATGAAGTCGCGACATCGAATATGGACTTCATCCGAGATTTCATAGTCCCCAGTAAGGGTAATAGGGGAAGGACCGCCCCAAATGTCTTTGTGCACTCGTATATTATTGTTAATACCTGGGCGATATAAGAAGCCTGAAAAGAGACGTTGTAGAGCATTATAAAGACCTTGCCAAGAAAAAGAGCCTCGGTTAGGTCGAGAGGCATCAAGGATATTCCCAGAAGGAAAATATTTAGCTCGATATATTTGGCCCAATAAAGAATCTGGTTCGCAGATGAGTCTCCATAATTGCTTACCCAGGAGGGCAACATTGAAGTCATGTAAATCCTTAAACCCCATACCTCCCGCAGCCTTAGGTAGATAAACATGATTCCATGGGAGCATATGCCATCCTTTCTTATTGGATTTGCCCGTCCACCAATATTGCTGAATCGCTGAGGTCATATCATCAATAATATTTTGTGGAAGTAGATAACAAGACATAACATATTGAGGTAGAGATTGCAGAACTGCTTTAATGAAAATTTCCCATCCACTAAATGAGAGGAGTTGTTTATCCCAGCTAGAAAGACGATCATGAACTTTTTCACGTACAAATCCTAATGACTCAGTTTTATTCTTCCCAATGAGAAGTGGGACACCTAGATATACGCCAGGGTTAGATACCTCACGTACTTGCAATAGACTATTGATCGCAACTCTTGTTGAGGATGGGGTACGTGGATTATAAAAGATTGTCGATTTCTCAAAGTTAACCGATTGACCAGAAGCAGCAGCATATGTTTGCAGAGCCCTTTTAAGTTGAGTAGCTTCATCTGGATTATTATTAATGAATACCATGCAGTCATCAGCAAAGAGGAGATGGTTGACTTTGGGGCCGTATCTGCAGGCCCCAAGCCCTGGTAGGACGTTTGTTTGTTGGGCAGCAGTTAGGTATGCAGAGAGCCCTTGTGTACAAAAGAGGAAAAGGAAAGGTGATAGTGGATCACCTTGACGTAGTCCATGTTGTGGTTGAAAGAAGGGAGAGAAAGAATTATTAATTTTGACAGAAAAAGAAACTGTGGTAATGCATCGCATGATAAGAGAGATCCAATCAGGAGCAAAGCCCATACGTTCCATTACATTGGCCAGAAAAGACCATTCGACTCTATCAAAAGCTTTTTCCATGTCTAGCTTAAGAGCAGCTCCGTGGGAGGATTTTGTAGCCCCAGAATTGATATTGTGAATAATTTCATGGGCGACGAGGATGTTGTCAGAAATGTTACGTCCCTGAACAAAAGCTGCCTGGTTGGGGCAAATACAAAGGGGGATTGTTTGTTTCATTCTGTTTACAATGGTTTTGGCAACTATTTTATAAAGAACAGTGCAGAGACTGATGGGTCTTAGTTGTCTCATAGTAGTAGGGTCCTGGATTTTAGGGATTAGGACCAGTATAGTTTTGTTGACCGAGGCCATAACTGCAATGCCATTTAACAAGTTAAGGCATAGAGTAATAACATCTTCTCCAACAGTGTCCCAATGTTTTCTAAAAAAGCTACTTGGTAATCCATCAATACCAGGCACTTTCCTTGGGTCAATGTCCCGGAAGGCATGAATTATTTCTTCTTTTGTGAATGTCCTCAAGAGAGTATCATTCATAGATTGAGTGATAGAAGGCAGAATTTTATCGAGTATATGATCGGAAAATTGAGGGTTGGATGACGTGAATAGGTTTTGAAATAGCTAGAAGCAATTGTCATTAAATCTGTTTCAGCAGTACACCAATTCGAATTAGAGTCAAATAGGCCTGTGATTGAGTTTTTTTTTCTTCTATTATTTGCACGGGCATGGAAGAATCTTGTATTTTTATCCCCTTGAGAGAGCCATAGATTTATGGATCTTTGTGCCCAATATATTTCTTGTTCCATTAGAAGTTTATTAAGTTCAGTTATGTATTTGATATAGATTTCTTCATTCGTGGCAGTTAATGGGCGGCATAAAAGCTTGTTTATTTTTTTTGTAAGGAAATTAATACGACCGGAGGTCTTAAATCTTTGTTGATTCTGTCATTCCTCCAGGCATGTACCAACAACTTGTATTTTTTCAATGGCTGTTCCAGAGGTATTTACCCAAGTGCATTTGATAGTAGAAATATTGTCCTCGTTATTCGCCCAGCAGTTTTCGAATCGAAAAGCGTTGGAGGGTCGATGAGAGGGAGTTGCAGCCGTGGGGGATGTATCAAGAAGTAGGAAACAGTGATCGGACTTGGCCACATAGTCCGTTGTGATTCGATATGAAGGAAAAAGATCCTGCCAAGCCGAATTAGCGATGAAGCGGTCTAATCTTTCATATATAGTTGGAGTTAAGGGCCCAACTTTTGTCCAAGTAAACCAACCAGATGTTGGCTTACAGTCATAGAGATTATTGCGTGAGAGACAATGACAGAAATTGTTAATTTGTGATCTAGCCCTTCGGCTACCACCTTATTTTTCAGAATCGGATAAAATTTCATTAAAATCCCCACCCAGAAGCCAGGGAATATTATCATTGTTTATATTTAAAGAATCAATAATTTCCCATGTTTTATATTTTTGATTGGTTTCGGAATAGCCGTGCATGCCAGTAAAATACATAGTGCGATCATTCAAGGAGATTTGAGTATGTATATAACGAGACGAGTACGAGATAAAATTAATATTTATATTATTCGAAATGAAAAGCGCAATACCAGAACAACCATCATTAGGGGGGATAGTAATAACTTCTAACATGCCTAGGGAAAGACAAAGACGGCTACATACCGCATTATTAATCTTAGTTTCGCAAATAAAAATAATATCCGGATTGGATTGTCGGACATAGCTCTGAAAATGCTGAACTGCCGGGACTTGTCCTAAACCCTGGCAGTTCCAACAAAGGATCCTCATTTTGCTCGGCGGGGCTGAGAGTCAGCCGCCGCCGGAGAGTTTTTTGAGCTGCTCATCCCAGCCTTAGGAGTGGAGCCAGAGGGTTTGGACTTCTTGGGCGGGAGTGCCACTTGTATGGGTGATCGGCGTTTTGTGCCTCGATTGGGCGGGGCTGGAACATGGGCAGGAGTTGCATCATTCGGGTAAGTTTTTAAGAGCCAATTGTTAAAATCATTGAAGATGGAGTCAGTAGTAACATGGGGCTTACGTAGTTCAGCTTCAATTTTCTTGATTTGTTGAGCAGTGGGACTAGGGACACCATCATCAGTGGCATCCCAATCATCATCCGATGTATCCTCCGGAATAGAATAGATAGTGTTCAGAGGTTGTGGCTCTATAGGCATTGAAGTATTTGTTTGCTTTGGGTTCGAAGCAGCAGGTTCTTTCGGAAGAGGAGCATCACCCATGGTGGTGTCAGTATTGGGTACTTCATCATTGGGCTGTTCAGAAAAAGAAGCACTGTCTCCCTCATTCAGAGAGCCTGAAATTGGTTGGGAAATAACAAATGCGTCAGGGATTATGAATTGGACAAATTTTAATAATAGATTGAGATAGAAAAAAAGGGACGTAACCTATGGGATTTGGGTCATTGGCCCCCGGGACATTAACAGTAGGCGCTGAGGGAATCATAAAAGATTGTAAGGGTACAAGCAGATTTAAAATATAAAAGAGATTAAAAAGAGCTATTATGGAGAGAATATAAAAATTACCAGAGGGTAAGGGGTTATTCTGATTGAGTTCGGGTTCCACATTGCGGATTCTCCGACGAGTACCAATTGGGCGACGTCTTGGGGGAAGGTAGCGAAGCCACTCCCCATATTGCAATTTACTTAAATCAAGATATGAACGGATTGGACAGTTGTCGACGGTATGGCTAATTATACCACAACCAGAACACAAGGTGGGAAGACGTTCGTATTGTAAACGACACATAGATTTATCAGCTCCTTTCCCAATAAACAGAAATCGGGTTACCGGGTGGATGATGTCGAGCATAATTTCCACACGCAGAAATTCTTTCATGTTGCCTTCGAGCTCACGGGTATCAGTGCGCAGGATATTGCCTACCATGGAGCCTAGAGCATGTCCCACAAGGTGTGAGCGATCTACATCCTCAAAGAGTGAGGTAGGCAGGCCAAAGATGCGGATCCAAATTCGCATGATATTGAAAGTATATTCACCGATAGTTTTTGAGGGATTGTATTCTGTGATGGCTAACCATTCGTCCTTGTATAACCAGGGGCCGCGGTTGAGCACTTCGTAGCAAGATTAAACATCCTTAAACTTAATCTTGAGGAAGTTATCCTGGATGATAGAGATAGAGACCAAGTTGCTGGGCTTCCAGATGCCCTCAAAGGCATTGAGAACATCATATATATCTATAGGTTTCGAGGAGATAAAACAACCTACAAGGAAAAGTTTTGGGTCTTCCTTAACAAAGTCCCAGCCAAAATCTGGGGTATAGAGCAATTCGGCTTCTTCATTGGTGAGAGCAATTGAGTTTAGCTGAGGAATGGAGGAGGAAGCCATTAGGACGGAAGGAAAACTATTTTGGCAGAGTAGTAATGAGAGGATTCGTGAGATAGTAGGTCTTCCTGGTCGAACTAAATAGTAGATATGAAGGATGGCTAGGTTATAGAAAATAAGGGTAAAAGGAAAGAGTATTAAATGTGAATCCCTAGTAATTAGGCCGCATTGACTAGTAAAGTAAGATACCCAGAATAAGTAATAAAATTTTGGAGTCAGTATTGTTGGAAAAGGGGGGAAATTAATAAAAGCATGAGTTAATATGGTAAATTTCAGGGGCAAAAAATTCGGGTCAGAGGTTATGAATAAAATAAATATGTTCGTGAGGGAGTAAAGGTGAAGGCATTTATGGTAGAATAATTTTAGAAGATTAAAAGGGTAATGAATGACTGGCAGAATTTGAAAAGGAAGGGGTAAGGTAATAGCTTCCGTGATATACGTAATACAAGAAATTTTCAAAGGAAGTATAAATAGAATAAATATTGATGGTATGGTATATAGGAGGAAATAATAATAGTGTATTAAAAAAGAATACGTTAGTGGTAATAATAGCGCATTAAAAGAGAATATGAAATCATGGTAACAACGGTTGAATACGATTAAGGTAAATAAGGTGTCATTAAAATCCCTGAGAAGGGTTGGATTGAAATCACCTATAAAGGCGTAGTAGAGAGAAAAATCCCTTATACAAAGGGTAGATAAATTAGTACTAAACCAAAGTAAAGTTGAGGATAAAGGATAAAAACTAAGTCTAAGAGCATAAACATAGCAAACATGCACATCATAAAAGCATAAAGAAAAAAACAGCAAAAAAGAAAAGCAGGAAAAACATAAAATTACAGACCATGGGGGAGAAAGAAGCGGGGCAAAGAAATTAATTACAAACCAAAAGAGCAAAAAAAATAAGGGGGAAGAAATACTAATGAAATGAATAAAAACTACATCAGGATAAAAAATATAGATTCCTTGGGAAAAATGACTCAGGTATGTTCTTTGGATGATCTGAGATGGAATCCAAACCTTATGAGATAAAGTAAGTTGGTGGAGGAGCTCCCATATATGCGATTGTAAAGAACGGATGAACAGAAAATGAGTATTCATCAAAGTAAGATCTGATAAACATTTAATATAGAATAATGAGCCATGGAGATAAGATAAAAGTAAAGATGACAGACCACAGACAAGGTGAAAACATAGTAAGAAGAAAGGAGGGAGAGGCCATGCTAAATCACGCTCGGGAGAATTAGTAACAAAAAATATAGGACACCAAGAATAAGGAAACGAAAAGAGCAAAATATAATGAATCATAGCATCAACAGGAGAGAAATAAATTGAACGTGTGAAGTGATAAAGTAAGAGCTTAAACATATGAGAGGACTCATAAATCATGGAAAGACAGAGAGTAAAAAATGTAATACACGTATTGAGATAACCAAAGTACACCAAGCATATAGCATTGAGAAGATTAGCAGTAAAATAAAGATCTACATTTATTCCTGATATTGTTACTATCACAGAGAAGATATACAATAAAAGAATTAAATGAATTGAGACACTTAGAAAATATATATTTAGCATGAGAAAATTGGACAGAAAAAATCCTACTAGCCTAGAAGAAAGAAAGAGATTAATTAGGGCATATTTTCCCAGAAGGTGGGTTGAGATTGAATCCCCTAGAAGGGGTCGAGAAAGATAGTTCTTAAAAATGGGTGGCAAGACATCAGCAAGCAAATAAGTTGTATGCAAATTTATAGAAGTACACAGATAAACAATGCATAGTCTATGAAGGAAAAACTGAGGATATGGATAAGAAACACAGAGAACAGTTGAAAAGAAAATCAAAGCAATGAGAATCAAAGAGTTTAGTTTAAAAGGGTATTCATAATAATCGAAATTAAAAGATTTAAAACAGCCAAAAAACAAAGGGTAACCAGTAATTAGAAGGATGTCCCAGTACCTTTGTATCATCCGGATAAAGGAGTTTGTCCTCAGATGGTGAACGATCCATGTTTGATCTGTAAGAAAGGAATCACGAAGATTATTTTCAGTTTGAGAAAAAGAATACATCTTGAGAGAATGAGAAAGATGGAGTATATTTGACTTTAGAGAACCCCAGACTGAATGATGCGGATTGCAAAGCTGATAGGATTGATGAAAAGAATCTTTTGAAGGAATGAAACTTGCCAAATTCATTCATGTGTATTCTTTACTCATATAATGTTGGTGGCTAATTGAAGAGTATTGAGGGGACTGCTTAGAGGAGGTAGCAGATCGGGGGGGAGATGATAAGACATGAAACGATAGAACCGAAATCCTTAACAAGAAGAAACACATTTCATAATTAGGATTGAGAAACAAACAAAAATACAAATACAAATTAAAACCCAGATTGGGCACGGCTGTTAATCCCACAGAGTGGGTTGAGATTGTTTTCCCTAAAAGGGATCGATTGATATTTCTTAAAGTAACAGATATAAAATTTAGGGCATACCATTTATATATTAACATCAATGTGGAATCTAGAAAAAAAATACCCAGAAAAAGAACGACAATCGTAACAAAGGAGGGGACAGATTAAAGAAATAAACAAAAGATTTATGTAGAAAAAAATATAAAAGATGAGATAAATCGGATAGAAAATAAGAAGAATAAAAGAAAGCAAAATAAAAATTATCGATTATCAAAGAGGAAAACCAGATCCTTGATATAAGATGATCGGAAAACCTAACTGTAAACAAAAAATGTGAAAAAAAAGAATCAGAGCCCACAGATACTATTAGAGGAATACCCAGATTTAGGGTTAAAACAAACAAGATAAAGAAGGGGAAAAGAATATAGAGAGATACGAAACCCAGTTTGCGAAAATAAGCCAAAGGGGATGACACCCAGATCTGGTAAAAACGAGCATCGTCGGTCTGAAGCCGAGGAAATCTGTCACCAGAAATAGATTCACCGTTAGCAAAAAATAAAAAAATAAAAATGAAATGGGAAAGAGGTAATAGAAAAAGGAGAGGGACAAGGAAAAACGATAGAGATATGCGGCGGTCGGCGTTCCACTCAGCGGCCAGAAAAACGCCAAAGCCAAAGAGCGCAGAGAAAAATAAAGAACAAAAAATAGAGAAAATCAAAGAACTAAGAATAGATAAAAGACAGAGAAAGAAAATAGATAAAAAAATAAATCGGAATCGGGGGAAATGGCATCCTGAAAAATCTTACCCATATCACAATGTTTCATCTGATAATGATTGCCTTGGGAAAAAATGAATGGTCCGCAGAGGAAGAGTCGTGCGGAGGGGGAGAGGAGAGGGGGAAAACAAGGAAAAACACCAAGAAAAGGGGAAAAACGAAAAGGTAGAAACCAAGAGCAGAGAAACACGGAGAGAGGGAGAGAATTTTGAGAGCCATAACCGTTGGAATTTTAATTGAGTAAAAAGTACACCCGTTGGACTTTTAACTGAGTAAAAAGTACAAAAATTTAGTTTTTGCAATATAATCGTGTTGAAAAGATCGTAATCAATTATATGAACTCCTAAAATTGGATCAAAACTTGTTTTTCAGTCATTTTTGAAGAGGTTTCGAACGAGCGGGTCTAAATGGGCCGTAAAATGGACCCGTTGGACTTTTAACTGAGTAAAAAATACCGAATTTGAATTTTTGCAATATAACCTTGTTGAAAAGCTCGTAATCAATTATATGAACTCCTAAAATTGGATCAAAACTTGTTTTTCGGTCCTTTTTGTAGAGGTTTTGGATGAGCGTGTCTAAATGGGCCTTAAAATGGACCCGTTGAACTTATAACTGCGTAAAAACAACAGAAATTGAATTTTTGCAATTCAATAGTGTTGAAAAGCTCGTAATCAACGATATGAACTCTTAAGTTTTGATTAAAACTTTCTTTGTGGACCTTTTGTAGAGGTTTCGGACGAGCGGGTCTAAATGGGCCGTAAAATGGACCTGTTGGACTTTTAACTGAGTAAAAAGTAAAAAAATTGAGTTTTTGAATATAATCGTGTTGAAAAGATCGTAATCAATGATATGAACTCCTAAAATTTGATTAAAACTTGTTTTTCGGTCATTTTTGAAGAGGTTTCGGGTGAGCGGGTCTAAATGGGCCGTAAAATGGACCCATTGGACTTTAAACTGAGTAAAAAATACCGAATTTGAGTTTTTACAATATAATCTTGTTGAAAAGCTCGTAATCAATTTTATGAACTCCTAAAATTTGATCAAAACTTGTTTTTCGGTTCTTTTTCAAGAGGTTTCGGACCAGCGTGTCTAAATGGGCCTTAAAATGGACCCGTTGAACTTATAACTGCGTAAAAAGAACATAAATTGAATTTTTGCAATACAATCATGTTGAAAAGATCGTAATCAGTTATATGAACTCCTAAAATTTGATTAAAACTTGTTTTGCGGTCCTTTTTGTATAGGTTTTGGGCGAGCGGGTCTAAATGGGCTGTAAAATGGACCCGTTGGACTTTTAACTGAGTAAAAAGTACAAAAATTGAGTTTTTGCAATATAATTGTGTTGAAAAGATCGTAATCAATTATATGAACTCCTAGAATTTGATTAAAACTTGTTTTTCAGTCATTTTTGAAGAGGTTTCGGGCGAGCGGGTCTAAATGGGCCGTAAAATGGACCCGTTGGACTTTTAACTGAGTAAAAAATACCGAATTTGAGATTTTGCAATATAATCTTGTTGAAAAGCTCGTTATCAATTATATGAACTCCTAAAATTTAATCAAAACTTGTTTTTCGGTCCTTTTTGTAGAGGTTTCGGGCGAGCGGGTCTAAATGGGCCTTAAAATGGACCAGTTGAACTTATAACTGCGTAAAAAGAACAGAAATTGAATTTTTGCAATACAATCGTGTTGAAAAGATTGTAATCAGTTATATGAACTCCTAAAATTTGATTAAAACTTGTTTTTCAGTCATTTTTGAAGAGGTTTCGGGCGAGCGGGTCTGAATGGGCTGTATAATGGACCCGTTGGACTTTTAACATAGTTAAAAGTACAAAATTGAGTTTTTGCAATATAATCGTGTTGAAAAGATCGTAATCAATTATATGAACTCCTAGAATTTGATTAAAACTTGTTTTTCAATCATTTTTGAAGAGGTTTCGGGCGAGCGGGTCTAAAGGGGCTGTAAAATGGACCCGTTGGACTTTTAACTAGGTAAAAAATAACGAATTTGAGATTTTGCAATATAATCTTGTTGAAAAGCTCGTTATCAATTATATGAACTCCTAAAATTTTATCAAAACTTGTTTTTCGGTCCTTTTTGTAGAGATTTTGGGCGACCGGGTCAAAATGGGCCTTAAAATGGACCCGTTGAACTTATAACTGCGTAAAAAGAACATAAATTTAATTTTTGCAATACAATAGTGTTGAAAAGCTCGTAATCAACGATATGAACTCTTAAGTTTTGATTAAAACTTGTTTTGCGGTCCTTTTTGTAGAGGTTTCGGATGAGCGGGTGTAAATGTGCTATAAAATGGACCCGTTGGACTTTTAATAGAGTAAAAAATGCAGAAATTGAGTTTTTGCAATATAATCATGTTGAAACGATCGTAATCAATTATATGAACTCCTAAATTTTGATTAAAACTTGTTTTTCAGTCATTTTAGAAGAGGTTTCGGGCGAGCGGGTCTAAATGGGCCGTAAAATGGACCCGTTGGACTTTTAACTGAGTAAAAAATACAGAAATTGAGTTTTTACAATATAATCTTGTTGAAAAGCTCGTAATCAATTATATGAACTCTTAAAATTGGATCAAAACTTGTTTTTCGGTCCTTTTTGTAGTGGTTTCGGACGACCGGGTCTAAATGGGCCTTAAAATGGACCCGTTGAACTTATAACTGCGTAAAAAGAACAAAAATTGAATATTTGCAATACAATAGTGTTGAAAAGCTCGTAATCAACGATATGAACTCTTAAGTTTTGATTAAAACTTGTTTTGCGGTCCTTTTTGTAGAGATTTCAGACGAGCGGGTCTAAATGGGCCGTAAAATGGACCCGTTGGACTTTAAACTGAGTAAAAAGTACATAAATTGAGTTTTTGAAATATAATCGTGTTGAAAAGATCATAATCAATTATATGAACTCCTAAAATTTGATTAAAACTTGTTTTTCAGTCATTTTTGAAGAGGTTTCGGGCGAGCGGGTCTAAATGGGCCGTAAAATGGACCCGTTGGACTTTTAACAAAGTAAAAAATACCGAATTTGAGTTTTTGCAATTTAATCTTGTTGAAAAGCTCGTAATCAATTATATGAACTCCTAAAATTGGATCAAAACTTGTTTTTCGGTCCTTTTTGTAGAGGTTTCGGACGAGCGGGTATAAATGGGCCTTAAAATGGACCCGTTGAACTTATAACTGCGTAAAAAGAACATAAATTGAATTTTTGCAAGACAATAGTGTTGAAAAGCTCGTAATCAACGATATGAACTCTTAAGTTTTGATTAAAACTTGTTTTGCGGTCCTTTTTGTATAGGTTTCGGACGAGCGGGTCTAAATGGGCCGTAAAATGGACCTGTTGGACTTTTAACTGAGTAAAAAGTACAAAAATTGAGTTTTTGCAATATAATCGTGTTGAAAAGATCGTAATCAATGATATGAAGTCCTAGAATTTGATTAAAACTTTTTTTCGGTCATTTTTGAAGATGTTTCGGGCGAGCGGGTCTAAATGGGCTGTAAAATGGACTCGTTGGACTTTTAACTGAGTAAAAAATACCGAATTTGAGTTTTTGCAATATAATCTTGTTGAAAAGCTCGTAATCAATTATATGAACTCCTAAAATTTGATCAAAACTTGTTTTTCATTCATTTTTGAAGAGGTTTCGGACGAGCGGGTCTAAATAGGCCTTAAAATGGACCCGTTGAACTTATAACTGCGTAAAAAGAACATAAATTGAATTTTTGCAATACAATCGTGTTGAAAAGATCGTAATCAGTTATATAAACTCCTAAAATTTGATTAAAACTTGTTTTTCAGTCATATTTGAAGAGGTTTCGGGCGAGCGGGTCTAAATGGGCTGTAAAATGGACCCGTTGGACTTTTAACTGAGTAAAAAGTACAAAAATTGAGTTTTTGCAATATAATTGTGTTGAAAAGATCGTTATCAATTATATGAACTCCTAGAATTTGATTAAAACTTGTTTTTCAGTCATTTTTGAAGAGGTTTCGGGCGAGCGGGTCTAAATGGGCCGTAAAATGGACCCGTTGGACTTTTAACTAGGTAAAAAATAACGAATTTGAGATTTTGCAATATAATCTTGTTGAAAAGCTCGTTATCAATTATATGAACTCCTAAAATTTTATCAAAACTTGTTTTTCGGTCCTTTTTGTAGAGATTTCGGGCGACCGGGTCTAAATGGGCCTTAAAATGGACCCGTTGAACTTATAACTGCGTAAAAAGAACATAAATTTATTTTTTGCAATACAATAGTGTTGAAAAGCTCGTAATCAACGATATGAACTCATAAGTTTTGATTAAAACTTGTTTTGCGGTCCTTTTTGTAGAGGTTTCGGACGAGCGGGAGTAAATGTGCTATAAAATGGACCCGTTGGACTTTTAATAGAGTAAAAAATGCAGAAATTGAGTTTTTGCAATATAATCATGTTGAAACGATCGTAATCAATTATATGAACTCCTAAATTTTGATTAAAATTTGTTTTTCAGTCATTTTAGAAGAGGTTTCGGGCGAGCGGGTCTAAATGGGCCGTAAAATGGACCCGTTGGACTTTTAACTGAGTAAAAAATACAGAAATTGAGTTTTTGCAATATAATCTTGTTGAAAAGCTCGTAATCAATTATATGAACTCGTAAAATTGGATCAAAACTTGTTTTTCGGTCCTTTTTGTAGTGGTTTCGGACGACCGGGTCTAAATGGGCCTTAAAATGGACCCGTTGAACTTATAACTAAGTAAAAACAACAGAAATTGAATTTTTGCAATACAATAGTGTTGAAAAGCTCGTAATCAACGATATGAACTCTTAAGTTTTGATTAAAACTTGTTTTGCGGTCCTTTTTGTATAGGTTTCGGACGAGCGGGTCTAAATGGGCCGTAAAATGGACCTGTTGGACCTTTAACTGAGTAAAAAGTACAAAAATTGAGTTTTTGCAATATAATCGTGTTGAAAAGATCGTAATCAATGATATGAAGTCCTAAAATTTGATTAAAACTTTTTTTCGGTCATTTTTGAAGATGTTTCGGGCGAGCGGGTCTAAATGGGCTGTAAAATGGACTCGTTGGACTTTTAACTGAGTAAAAAATACCGAATTTGAGTTTTTGCAATATAATCTTGTTGAAAAGCTCGTAATCAATTATATGAACTCCTAAAATTTGATCAAAACTTGTTTTTCATTCATTTTTGAAGAGGTTTCGGACGAGCGGGTCTAAATAGGCCTTAAAATGGACCCGTTGAACTTATAACTGCGTAAAAAGAACAGAAATTGAATTTTTGCAATACAATCGTGTTGAAAAGATCGTAATCAGTTATATGAACTCCTAAAATTTGATTAAAACTTGTTTTTCAATCATATTTGAAGAGGTTTCGGGCGAGCGGGTCTAAATGGGCTGTAAAATGGACCCGTTGGACTTTTAACTGAGTAAAAAGTACAAAAATTGAGTTTTTGCAATATAATTGTGTTGAAAAGATCGTAATCAATTATATGAACTCCTAGAATTTGATTAAAACTTGTTTTTCAGTCATTTTTGAAGAGGTTTCGGGCGAGCGGGTCTAAATGGGCCGTAAAATGGACCCGTTGGACTTTTAACTAGGTAAAAAATAACGAATTTGAGATTTTGCAATATAATCTTGTTGAAAAGCTCGTTATAAATTATATGAACTCCTAAAATTTTATCAAAACTTGTTTTTCGGTCCTTTTTGTAGAGATTTCGGGCGACCGGGTCTAAATGGGCCTTAAAATGGACCCGTTGAACTTATAACTGCGTAAAAAGAACATAAATTTAATTTTTGCAATACAATAGTGTTGAAAAGCTCGTAATCAACGATATGAACTCTTAAGTTTTGTTTAAAACTTGTTTTGCGGTCCTTTTTGTAGAGGTTTCGGACGAGCGGGAGTAAATGTGCTATAAAATGGACCCGTTGGACTTTTAATAGAGTAAAAAATGCAGAAATTGAGTTTCTGCAATATAATCATGTTGAAACGATCGTAATCAATTATATGAACTCCTAAATTTTGATTAAAACTTGTTTTTCAGTCATTTTAGAAGAGGTTTCGGGCGAGCGGGTCTAAGTGGGCCGTAAAATGGACCCGTTGGACTTTTAACTTAGTAAAAAATACAGAAATTGAGTTTTTGCAATATAATCTTGTTGAAAAGCTCGTAATCAATTATATGAACTCGTAAAATTGGATCAAAACTTGTTTTTCGGTCCTTTTTGTAGTGGTTTCGGACGACCGGGTCTAAATGGGCCTTAAAATGGACCCGTTGAACTTATAACTAAGTAAAAACAACAGAAATTGAATTTTTGCAATACAATAGTGTTGAAAAGCTCGTAATCAACGATATGAACTCTTAAGTTTTGATTAAAACTTGTTTTGCGGTCCTTTTTGTATAGGTTTCGGACGAGCGGGTCTAAATGGGCCGTAAAATGGACCTGTTGGATCTTTAACTGAGTAAAAAGTACAAAAATTGAGTTTTTGCAATATAATCGTGTTGAAAAGATCGTAATCAATGATATGAAGTCCTAAAATTTGATTAAAACTTTTTTTCGGTCATTTTTGAAGATGTTTCGGGCGAGCGGGTCTAAATGGGCTGTAAAATGGACTCGTTGGACTTTTAACTGAGTAAAAAATACCGAATTTGAGTTTTTGCAATATAATCTTGTTGAAAAGCTCGTAATCAATTATATGAACTCCTAAAATTTGATCAAAACTTGTTTTTCATTCATTTTTGAAGAGGTTTCGGACGAGCGAGTCTAAATAGGCCTTAAAATGGACCCGTTGAACTTATAACTGCGTAAAAAGAACAGAAATTGAATTTTTGCAATACAATCGTGTTGAAAAGATCGTAATCAGTTATATGAACTCCTAAAATTTGATTAAAACTTGTTTTTCAATCATATTTGAAGAGGTTTCGGGCGAGCGGGTCTAAATGGGCTGTAAAATGGACCCGTTGGACTTTTAACTGAGTAAAAAGTACAAAAATTGAGTTTTTGCAATATAATTGTGTTGAAAAGATCGTAATCAATTATATGAACTCCTAGAATTTGATTAAAACTTGTTTTTCAGTCATTTTTGAAGAGGTTTCGGGCGAGCGGGTCTAAATGGGCCGTAAAATGGACCCGTTGGACTTTTAACTAGGTAAAAAATAACGAATTTGAGATTTTGCAATATAATCTTGTTGAAAAGCTCGTTATCAATTATATGAACTCCTAAAATTTTATCAAAACTTGTTTTTCGGTCCTTTTTGTAGACATTTCGGACGACCGGGTCTAAATGGGCCTTAATATGGACCCGTTGAACTTATAACTGCGTAAAAAGAACATAAATTTAATTTTTGCAATACAATAGTGTTGAAAAGCTCGTAATCAACGATATGAACTCTTAAGTTTTGTTTAAAACTTGTTTTGCGGTCCTTTTTGTAGAGGTTTCGGACGAGCGGGAGTAAATGTGCTATAAAATGGACCCGTTGGACTTTTAATAGAGTAAAAAATGCAGAAATTGAGTTTCTGCAATATAATCATGTTGAAACGATCGTAATCAATTATATGAACTCCTAAATTTTGATTAAAACTTGTTTTTCAGTCATTTTAGAAGAGGTTTCGGGCGAGCGGGTCTAAGTGGGCCGTAAAATGGACCCGTTGGACTTTTAACTTAGTAAAAAATACAGAAATTGAGTTTTTGCAATATAATCTTGTTGAAAAGCTCGTAATCAATTATATGAACTCGTAAAATTGGATCAAAACTTGTTTTTCGGTCCTTTTTGTAGTGGTTTCGGACGACCGGGTCTAAATGGGCCTTAAAATGGACCCGTTGAACTTATAACTGCGTAAAAACAACAGAAATTGAATTTTTGCAATACAATAGTGTTGAAAAGCTCGTAATCAACGATATGAACTCTTAAGTTTTGATTAAAACTTGTTTTGCGGTCCTTTTTGTATAGGTTTCGGACGAGCGGGTCTAAATGGGCCGTAAAATGGACCTGTTGGACTTTTAACTGAGTAAAAAGTACAAAAAATGAGTTTTTGCAATATAATCGTGTTGAAAAGATCGTAATCAATGATATGAAGTCCTAAAATTTGATTAAAACTTTTTTTCGGTCATTTTTGAAGATGTTTCGGGCGAGCGGGTCTAAATGGGCTGTAAAATGGACTCGTTGGACTTTTAACTGAGTAAAAAATACCGAATTTGAGTTTTTGCAATATAATCTTGTTGAAAAGCTCGTAATCAATTATATGAACTCCTAAAATTTGATCAAAACTTGTTTTTCATTCATTTTTGAAGAGGTTTCGGACGAGCGGGTCTAAATAGGCCTTAAAATGGACCCGTTGAACTTATAACTGCGTAAAAAGAACATAAATTGAATTTTTGCAATACAATCGTGTTGAAAAGATCGTAATCAGTTATATGAACTACTAAAATTTGATTAAAACTTGTTTTTCAGTCATATTTGAAGAGGTTTCGGGCGAGCGGGTCTAAATGGGCTGTAAAATGGACCCGTTGGACTTTTAACTGAGTAAAAAGTACAAAAATTGAGTTTTTGCAATATAATTGTGTTGAAAAGATCGTAATCAATTATATGAACTCCTAGAATTTGATTAAAACTTGTTTTTCAGTCATTTTTGAAGAGGTTTCGGGCGAGCGGGTCTAAATGGGCCGTAAAATGGACCCGTTGGACTTTTAACTGAGTAAAAAATACAGAAATTGAGTTTTTGCAATATAATCTTGTTGAAAAGCTCGTAATCAATTATATGAACTCGTAAAATTGGATCAAAACTTGTTTTTCGGTCCTTTTTGTAGTGGTTTCGGACGACCGGGTCTAAATGGGCCTTAAAATGGACCCGTTGAACTTATAACTGCGTAAAAACAGCAGAAATTGAATTTTCGCAATACAATAGTGTTGAAAAGCTCGTAATCAACGATATGAACTCTTAAGTTTTGATTAAAACTTGTTTTGCGGTCCTTTTTGTATAGGTTTCGGACGAGCGGGTCTAAATGGGCCGTAAAATGGACCTGTTGGACTTTTAACTGAGTAAAAAGTACAAAAATTGAGTTTTTGCAATATAATCGTGTTGAAAAGATCGTAATCAATGATATGAAGTCCTAAAATTTGATTAAAACTTTTTTTCGGTCATTTTTGAAGATGTTTCGGGCGAGCGGGTCTAAATGGGCTGTAAAATGGACTCGTTGGACTTTTAACTAAGTAAAAAATACCGAATTTGAGTTTTTGCAATATAATCTTGTTGAAAAGCTCGTAATCAATTATATGAACTCCTAAAATTTGATCAAAACTTGTTTTTTCATTCATTTTTGAAGAGGTTTCGGACGAGCGGGTCTAAATAGGCCTTAAAATGGACCCGTTGAACTTATAACTGCGTAAAAAGAATAGAAATTGAATTTTTGCAATATAATCGTGTTGAAAAGATCGTAATCAGTTATATGAACTCCTAAAATTTGATTAAGACTTGTTTTTCAGTCATATTTGAAGAGGTTTTGGGCGAGCGGGTCTAAATGGGCTGTAAAATGGACCCGTTGGACTTTTAACTGAGTAAAAAGTACAAAAATTGAGTTTTTGCAATATAATTGTGTTGAAAAGATCATAATCAATTATATGAACTCCTAGAATTTGATTAAAACTTGTTTTTCAGTCATTTTTGAAGAGGTTTCGGGCGAGCGGGTCTAAATGGGCCGTAAAATGGACCCGTTGGACTTTTAACTGAGTAAAAAATACCGAATTTGAGATTTTGCAATATAATCTTGTTGAAAAGCTTGTTATCAATTATATGAAATCCTAAAATTTTATCAAAACTTGTTTTTTGTCCTTTTTGTAGAGGTTTCGGGCGAGCGGGTCTAAATGGGCCTCAAAATGGACCAGTTGAACTTATAACTGCGTAAAAAGAACAGAAATTGAATTTTTGCAATACAATCGTGTTGAAAAGATCGTAATCATTTATATGAACTCTTAAGTTTTGATTAAAACTTGTTTTCAGTCATTTTTGAAGAGGTTTCGGGCGAGCGGGTCTAAATGGGCTGTAAAATGGACCCGTTGGACTTTTAACTGAGTAAAAAGTTCAAAAATTGAGTTTTTGCAATATAATCTTGTTGAAAAGATCGTAATCAATTATATGAACTCCTAGAATTTGATTAAAACTTGTTTTTCAGTCATTTTTGAAGAGGTTTCGGGCGAGCGGGTCTAAAGGGGCCGTAAAATGGACTAGTTGGACTTTTAACTAGGTAAAAAATAACGAATTTGAGATTTTGCAATATAATCTTGTTGAAAAGCTCGTTATCAATTATATGAACTCCTAAAATTTTATCAAAACTTGTTTTTCGGTCATTTTCGTAGAGATTTCGGGCGACCGGGTCTAAATGGGCCTTAAAATGGACCCGTTGAGCTTATAACTGCGTAAAAAGAAAAGAAATTTAATTTTTGCAATTCAATAGTGTTGAAAAGCTCGTAATCAATGATATGAACTCTTAAGTTTTTGTAACCCCCTTAACCCGGCCTAGACGGTTGACCCGAATTAAGAAAGTCACACGGGGAAAACCAAAGTCAACCCGAAAGTCAACCTTGATTAACGACCCTTTTTTTTTCTTTTTAACCTTGTCTAGATGCACTTTAGACCTAATTGTGATCACCCAAACATCATACCAAAAGATCACAAACATCAGAGATCAAACAGGGACTTAATTGAACAAAATACAACTTTAGGGACCAAAATGTAAATTCTGATAGAAACGAAGACTTAATCCAAATTGAAGTTACCAACTTGAAATTAATCAGGTTTCATGCTTCTCTGTAAAATTTCAGCTCAAAAGGACTTCCCAAACTCATACAATTGCACAAACAAGTTTCAGGACCAAAACGCAAACATTCCAAAACATATAACTGCCAATGTCAGCCCCCAACGGTCACCCGTTCCGAAACAGGCATAGCCCGTTTCGAAACTCGGGGCCGTTCCGCAATGCGTACCGAAACGGGGGTCTGGCAGTGGCCTTTCCGTTTCGGAACGGCCCCTCCCGTTCCGGACGCCTAGGCACAAATAAGGCACCCGTTCCGAAACGGTAGGTGCTGTTTCGAAACACCCTGCACAGATTGCCTAAAAATGCATACTAAAACATGCAATTGACCAACCAATCATGCTCCAAATGCCACCAAACTTTGCCAACATGCAATTCAACATATATGAGACATACTTGCATCAACAATTCATCAAAACATCCACATATATGAAAAGCCCCAAATCTATAGGCATGCTTCCTACACAAGTAAGCCATTCAAGCATAAACTTCCAATTCAAGCATATAAAGGCCAACCACAAAAACCAGCATTCTCAACAACATTCAACATACTTAGGGAGTTCAAAACATCTCCCAAAACATACACATAGGTCCCCCATTGCCAAATTACCAAAAGCTAAAATGTACTTAGAAAACCTTCCATACTTGGAGCTTTGTTTCCACTTGGATGCTTGCCCTCCTTGCTGCCCTCAAGTACTCTAATGCTCTGCATTATTGAATTAAGAAAACAAAGAGAGCGTAAGCAAAAGCTTAGTGAGGAATGCTCAATAAAACCATCCAATAATGCATTTATAAAACACTTATAAAACATGCTTCAAATCATCATTTACACATGCTCAAAAGCATACTTAAAACAAGCATCTCATGCTTCATTTCATTACATGTCATATTGGCCTCAAGTGATACATTTCATTTCTTGAAAAACAAGTTCATCAACTTTCACCCCAAGGACTTTTAAACACCTTGGACCCCAAGGACTTTTAAACACCTTGGCCATGGACTTTTAAACACCTTGACCCCAAGGACTTTTAAACACCTTGGCCATGGACTTTTAAACACCATGAATTGAATCACCTCAAGGACTTTTAAACACCTTGAGCCCAAGGACTTTTAAACACCTTGGCCTATGGACTTTTAAACACCATAGAAAGGACCACACAAGGACTTTTAAACACCTTTGTGTCCGTAATCAACGATATGAACTCTTAAGTTTTGATTAAAACTTGTTTTGCGGTCCTTTTTGTAGAGGTTTCGGACGAGCGGGTGTAAATGTGCCGTAAAATGGACCCGTTGGACTTTTAACTGAGTAAAAAGTACAAAAAATTAGTTTTTGCAATATAATCGTGTTGAAAAGATCGTAATCAAATATATGAACTCCTAAAATTGGATCAAAACTTGTTTTTCAGTCATTTTTAAAGAGGTTTCGAACGAGCGAGTCTAAATGGGCCGTAAAATGGACCCGTTGGATTTTTAACTAAGTAAAAAATACCGAATTTGAGTTTGTGCAATATAATCTTGTTGAAAATCTCGTAATCAATTATATGAACTCCTAAAATTGGATCAAAATTTGTTTTTCGGTCCTTTTTGTAGAGGTTTCGGACGAGCGGGTCTAAATGGGCCGTAAAATGGACCCGTTGGACTTTTAACTGAGAAAAAGTACAAAAATTGAGTTTTTGCAATATAATCGTGTTGAAAAGATCGTAATCAATTATATGAACTCCTAAAATTTGGTTAAAACTTGTTTTTCAGTCATTTTTGAAGAGGTTTCAAGCGAGCGGGTCTAAATGGGCCGTAAAATGGACCCGTTAGACTTTTAACTGTGTAAAAAATACCGAATTTGAGTTTTTGCAATATAATCTTGTTGAAAAGCTCGTAATCAATTATATGAACTCCAAAATCTGGATCAAAACTTGTTTTTCGGTCCTTTTTGTAAAGGTTTCGGACGAGCGGGTCTAAATGAGCCTTAAAATGGACCCGTTGAACTTATAACTTCGTAAAAACAACAGAAATTGAATTTTTGCAATACAATAGTGTTGAAAAGCTCGTAATCAACGATATGAACTCTTAAGTTTTGATAAAACTTGTTTTGCGGTCTTTTTTGTAGAGGTTTCGGACGAGCGGTTCTAAATGGGCCGCAAAATAGACCCGTTTGACTTTTAACTGAGTAAAAAGTACAAAAATTGAGTTTTTGCAATATAATCGTGTTGAAAAGATCGTAATCAAAGATATGAAGTCCTAGAATTTTATTAAAACTTTTTTTCGGTCATTTTTGAAGAGGTTTCGGGTGAGCGGGTATAAATAGGCCGTAAAATGAACCCGTCGGACTTTTAACTGAGTAAAAAATACCAAAATTGAGTTTTTGCTATATAATCTTGTTGAAAAGCTCGTAATCAATTATATGAACTCCTAAAATTTGATCAAAACTTGTTTTTCAGTCATTTTTGAAGAGGTTTTGGACGAGCGGGTCTAAATGGGCCTTAAAATGGACCCGTTGAACTTATAATTGCGTAAAAATAACAGAAATTGAATTTTTGCAATACAATCGTGTTGAAAATATCGTAATCAGTTATATGAACTCCTAAAATTTGATTAAAACTTGTTTTTCAGTCATTTTTGAAGAGGTTTCGTGCGAGCGGCTCTAAATGGGCCGTAAAATGGACCCGTTGGACTTTTAACTGAGTAAAAAGTACAAAAATTGAGTTTTTGTAATATAATCGTGTTGAAAAGATCGTAATCAATTATATGAACTCCTAAAATTTGATTAAAACTTGTTTTTCAGTCATTTTTGAAGAGATTTCAGGCGAGAGGGTCTAAATGGGCCGTAAAATGGACCCGTTAGACTTTTAACTGAGTAAAAAATACTGAATTTGAGTTTTTGCAATATAATCTTGTTGAAAAGCTCGTAATCAATTATATGAACTCGTAAAATTGGATCAAAACTTGTTTTTCGGTCCTTTTTGTAGAGGTTTCGGACGAGCGGGTCTGAATGGGCCTTAAAATGGACCCGTTGAACTTATAACTGCGTAAAAAGAACAGAAATTGAATTTTTGCAATACAATAGTGTTGAAAAGCTCGTAATCAACGATATGAACTCTTAAGTTTTGATTAAAACTTGTTTTGCGGTCCTTTTTGTAAAGGTTTCGGACGAGCAGGTCTAAATGAGCCGTAAAATGGACCCGTTGGACTTTTAACTGACTAAAAACTACAAAAATTGAGTTTTTGCAATATAATCGTGTTGAAAAGATCGTAATCAATTATATGAACTCCTAAAATTTGATTAAAACTTGTTTTTGAGTCGTTTTTGTAGAGATTTCAGGCGAGCGGGTCTGAATGGGCCGTAAAATGGACCCGTTAGACTTTTAACTGAGTAAAAAATACCGAATTTGAGTTTTTGCAATATAATCTTGTTGAAAAGCTCGTAATCAATTATATGAACTCGTAAAATTGGATCAAAACTTGTTTTTCTGTCCTTTTTGTAGAGGTTTCGGACGAGTGGGTCTAAATGGGCCTTAAAATGGACCCGTTGAACTTATAACTGTGTAAAAAGAAAAGAAATTGAATTTTTGCAATACAATAGTGTTGAAAAGCTCGTAATCAACGATATGAACTCTTAAGTTTTGATTAAAACTTGTTTTGCGGTCCTTTTTGTAGAGGTTTCGGACTAGCGGGTCTAAATGGGCCGTAAAATGGACTCGTTGGACTTCTAACTTAGTAAAAAGTACCAAAATTGAGTTTTTGCAACATAATCGTGTTGAAAAGATCGTAATCAATTATATGAACTCCTAAAATTTGATTAAAACCTGTTTTTCAGTCATTTTTTGAAGAGGTTTCGGGCGAGCGGGTCTAAATGGGCCGTAAAATGGACCCATTGGACTTTTAACTGAGTAAAAAATACCGAATTTGAGTTTTTGCAATATAATCTTGTTGAAAAGCTCGTAATCAATTATATGAACTCCTAAAATTTGATCAAAACTTGTTTTTCGGTTCTTTTTGTAGAGGTTTCGGGCGACCAGGTATAAATGGGCCTTAAAATGGACCCGTTGAAATTATAACTGCGTAAAAGGAACAGAAATTGAATTTTTGCAATACAATAGTGTTGAAAAGATCGTAATCAACAATATGAACTCTTAAGTTTTGATTAAAACTTATTTTGCGGTCCTTTTTGTAGAGGTTTCGGACTAGCGGGTCTAAATGGGCCGTAAAATGGACCCGTTGGACTTTTAACTGAGTAAAAAGTACAAAAATTGAGTTTTTACAATATAATCGTGTTGAAAAGATCGTAATCAATTATATGAACTCCTAAAATTTGTTTAAACTTGTTTTTCAGTCATTTTTGTAGAGATTTCAGGCAAGAGGGTCTAAATGGGCTGTAAAATGGACCTGTTGGACTTTTAACTGAGTAAAAAATACTGAATTTGAGTTTTTGCAAGATGATCTTGTTGAAAAGCTCGTAATCAATTATATGAACTCCTAAAATTGGATCAAAACTTGTTTTTCGGTCCTTTTTGTAGAGGTTTCGGACGAGCGGGTCTAAATGGGCCTTAAAATGGACCCGTTGAACTTATAACTGCGTAAAAAGAATAGAAATTGAATTTTTGCAATATAATAGTGTTGAAAAGATCGTAATTAGTTATATGAACTCCTAAAATTTAATTAAAACTTATTTTTAAGTCATTTTTGAAGAGGTTTCGGGCGAGCGGGTCCAAATGGGCCGTAAAATGGAACCGTTGGACTTTTAACTAAGTAAAAAATACCGAATTTGAGTTTTTTCAATATAATCTTGCTGAAAAGCTCGTAATCAATTATATGAACTCCTAAAATTTGATTAAAACTTGTTTTTCAGTCATTTTTGAAGAGGTTTCGGGCGAGCAGGCCTAAATGAGCCTTAAAATGGACCCGTTGAACTTATAACTGCGTAAAAAGAACATAAATTGAATTTTTGCAATACAATAGTGTTGAAAAGCTCGTAATCAACGATATGAACTCTTAAGTTTTGATTAAAACTTGTTTTGCGGTCCTTTTTATAGAGGTTTCGGACGAGCGGGTCAAAATGGGCCGTAAAATGGACCTGTTGGACTTTTAACTGAATAAAAAATACAGAAATGGACTTTTTGCAATATAATCTTGTTGAAAATCTCATAATCAATTATATGAACTCCTAAAATTGGATCAAAACTTGTTTTTCGGTCCTTTTTGTAGAGGTTTCGGACGAGCGGGTCTAAATGGGCCTTAAAATGGACCCGTTGAACTTATAACTGCGTAAAAAGAACAGAAATTGAATTTTTGCAATACAATAGTGTTGAAAAGCCCGTAATCAACGATATGAACTCTTAAGTTTTGATTAAAACTTGTTTTGCGGTCCTTTTTGTAGAGGTTTCGGACGAGCCGGTCTAAATGGGCCGTAAAATGGACCCGTTGGACTTTTAACTGAGTAAAAAGTACAAAAAATGAGTTTTTGCAATATAATCGTGTTGAAAAGATCGTAATCAGTTATATGAACTCCTAAAATTTGATTAAAACTTGTTTTTCAGTCATTTTTGAAGAGGGTTCGTGCGAGCGGGTCTAAATGGGCCGTAAAATGGACCCGTTGGACTTTTAACAGAGTAAAAAATACCGAATTTGAGTTTTTGCAAGATGATCTTGTTGAAAAGCTCGTAATCAATTATATGAACTCCTAAAATTGGATCAAAACTTGTTTTTCGGTCCTTTTTGTAGATGTTTCGGTCGAGCGGGTCTAAATGGGCCTTAAAATGGACCCGTTGAACTTATAACTACGTAAAAATAATATAAATTGAATTTTTGCAATACAATCGTGTTGAAAAGATCGTAATTAGTTATATGAACTCCTAAAATTTAATTAAAACTTGTTTTTCAGTCATTTTTGAAGAGATTTCGGGCGAGCGGGTCTAAATGGGCCGTAAAATGGACCCGTTGGACTTTTAACTAAGTAAAAAATACCGAATTTGAGTTTTTGCAATATAATCTTGTTGAAAAGCTCGTAATAAATTATATGAAATCCTAAAATTTGATTAAAACTTGTTTTTCAGTCATTTTTGAAGAGGTTTCGGGCGAACGGGTCTAAATGAGCCTTAAAATGGACCCGTTGAACTTATAACTGCGTAAAAAGAACATAAATTGAATTTTTACAATACAATAGTGTTGAAAAGCTCGTAATCAACGATATGAACTCTTAAGTTTTTATTAAAACTTGTTTTGCGGTCCTTTTTATAGAGGTTTCGGACGAGCGGGTCAAAATAGGCCTTAAAATGGACCCGTTGGACTTTTAACTGAGTAAAAAATACAGAAATGGACTTTTTGCAATATAATCTTGTTGAAAAGCTCGTAATCAATTATATGAACTCCTAAAATTGGATCAAAACTTGTTTTTCGGTCCTTTTTGTAGTGGTTTCGGACGAGCGGGTCTAAATGAGCCTTAAAATGGACCCGTTGAACTTATAACTGCATAAAAAGAACATAAATTTAATTTTTGCAATACAATAGTGTTGAAAAGCTCGTAATCAACGATATGAACTCTTAAGTTTTGATTAAAACTTTTTGCGGTCCTTTTTGTAGAGGTTTCGGACGAGCGGGTCTAAATGGGCCGTAAAATGGACCCGTTGGACTTTTAACTGAGTAAAAAGTACATAAATTGAGTTTTTGCAATATAATCGTGTTGAAAAGATCGTAACCAATTATATGAACTCCTAAAATTTGATTAAAACTTGTTTTTCAGTCATTTTTGAAGAGGTTTCGGGCGAGCGGGTCTAAATGGGCCGTAAAATGGACCCGTTGGACTTTTAACTAAGTAAAAAATACTGAATTTGAGTTTTTGCAATATAATCTTGTTGAAAAGCTCGTAATCAATTATATGAACTCCTAAAATTTGATTAAAACTTATTTTTCAGTCATTTTTGAAGAGGTTTCGGGTGAGCGGGTCTAAATGGGCCTTAAAATGGACTCGTTGAACTTATAACTGCGTAAAAACAACAGAAATTGAATTTTTACAATACAGTAGTGTTGAAAAGCTCGTAATCAACGATATAAACTCTTAAGTTTTGATTAAAACTTGTTTTGCGGTCCTTTTTGTAGAGGTTTCGGACGAGCGGGTCTAAATGGGCCGTAAAATAGACCCGTTGGACTTTTTTTTGAAGAAAAAGGCCTCATTAAAAACTCCTACTATTGTCCTTCGAGCAGAGCTAGAGGACCCTAAAAAGGGGAAAAGAGTGCCTAAGTTTTATTATAACATAGAAGAATTTGTTACAAGGTGATTGATACATGTAGGAATGTCAGAATTAAAAGACATAGAAGACATAGAGCCTAACGAATAAGTGGTCAATGTATTGGCCACATGATTAGCCTCACGGCGTACAAAAGAAATAGAAACAAAATCAAATGCATGGAGAGACTCGCGAATCTGATGGAGAAGAGGTCCTATGGTAGAAAGGTCAAGCCCCGGGTTATTGATTCTGTTTGCAAGAGAAGCACAATCTGTTTCAAGCAAAATCCGATTCCAGCCTTGAGATCGAGCAAAAGTGATTCCTGCTAGAAGGCCTTCACCTTCACAAGTGACTGCATCCACACAGCTACCGAGCGAAAATGCAAGACCGCCCACAACAGCACCTGTTGAATCACGTGCCACGGCGCTAACAGCCGCTGCACGAGTTAGGGGATGATAAGCACCATCCACATTTATTTTAATATGGTTAGGTGGAGGAGGGTTCCAGCAAGGAGGAGAAAGGATAGATGGGTTTGGGGTAGATGAAGAAGAGGCATTACAGAAGTCGTTATGTAAGCTGATAGAATTAACGGCAGTAAGCCAAGGTGGTTGTAGATGATGATTATGAACCCAATCATTACGTCTATTCCAGACTTTCCATAAAGTCGTAAGGAAGAGCCCAAATTTGTCAGAGGATAGATGATGGGCTACTTCCTCCAACCATTGTAAGGGGGTAGTAGCCAAACTTCTAGAAAGGCTAACGGGAGTACCAGAGAGTTGAAGGGCTTTCGAAGCCCCTGCACAATCATGTAGCGCATGGATAATAGACTCCGAATGTGTTCCATAGATAGGGCAAGGCCCCGATGTAGGTGCAAATACTTGTATTTTGGAACCAACTGGCAAAGCTTCAGACGCCATACGCCATCCAAAAGTTTTGACCTTAGGAAGGACCTTGACTTTGGACAGAAATTTCCAAAAACGAGAGGGTGACGTATGCGGAAGTATAGGACGTTGTAAAAAGAGGTAACCAGAACGGACCGAGTAAACACCCGAATCGTTAGGAGACCAAAGAATAGTGTCACGATGATCATTTATGATTGGTACTCGGAGAATGGCACTGGCATCAGCTAAGTTGAAATAACTATTGACTTTAACAGGGTCCCAAGCAGTTTGATTGCGAACCATAAAATCACGGCATCGAACATGGATTTCATCCGAGATTTCGTAATCCCCAGTAAGTGTAATAGGGGAAGATCCGCCCCAGATATCTTTGTGTACTCTGATATTGCTATTAATACCTGGTCGATGTAAGAAACCTGGGAGGAGACGTTGTAGGCATTATATATACCTTGCCATGCAAAGGAGCCACGTTTGGGACAGGATGCATCAAGGATGTTTCCAGAAGGGAAATATTTAGCACGATAAATTTGGCCCAATAAAGAATCTGGTTCACAGATTAGTCTCCATATTTGCTTCCCCAAAAGAGCAACATTGAAGTCATGTAAATCCTTAAACCCCATGCCACCAGCGGCCTTAGGTAAACAAACATAATTCCAAGGAAGCATGTGCCACCCTTTTTTATTGGATTTGCCAGTCCACCAATATTGCCGAATTGTTGAGGTCATGTCATCAATAATATTTTGTGGGAGAAGATAACAAGACATAACATATTGAGGCAAGGATTGTAGTACTGCTTTAATGAAAATCTCCCGACCACTAAAAGAAAGGAGTTGTTTCTCCCAACTAGAGAGACGATCATGAACTTTGTCGCGCACAAAGCCTAATGATTCATTTTTGTTTTTCCCTATGAGAAGTGGGACACCTAGATATACGCCAGGGTTAGAAACCTCACATACTTACAAAAGATTATTGATCGCAGTTCTTGTTGAGGTTGGGGTGCGTGGATTATAAAAAATTGTTGATTTCTCAAAATTGACCGCTTGGCCAGAGGCCGCAGAATAAGTTTATAGGGCTATTTTGAGATTAGTAACTTCAGTTGGATTATTATTAATGAAAGCCATACAATCATCAGCAAAGAGTAGATGGTTGACTCTAGGTCCGTATTTGCAAGCACCAAGCCCCGAAAGGATATTTGTTTGTTGGGCAGCAGATAGGTAAGCAGATAGCCCTTGTGTGCAAAAAAAGGAAAAGAAAGGGTGAAAGGGGGTCACCTTGACATAATCCACGTTGAGGTTGAAAAAAGGAAGAGAGATAGTTGTTAACTTTGACTGAAAATGAAACAGTGGTAATGCAACGCATTATAAGAGATATCCAGTTCGATGCGAAGCCCATACGTTCCACACCATTTGCTAGAAAAGACCATTCAACTCTATCAAAAGCTTTCTCCATGTCTAGTTTAAGAGCAGCTCCTTGGGAGGACTTTGTTGCCCCTGAGTTAATATTGTGAATGATTTCATGGGCAACAAGGATGTTGTTAGAAATATTACGTCCTTGAACGAAGGCTGCTTGGTTAGGGCTAATACAAAAAGGAATTGTTTGTTTGATTCTGTTTACAATGGTTTTGGCAACTATTTTATAGAGAACAGTGCAAAGACTGATGGGTCTACGATGCTTCATAGTGGTTGGGTCCTAGATTTTAGGGATTAGTACGAGAATAGTTTTGTTAACAAAAGACATATCCGCTGTGCCATTTAGTAAGTTAAGGCATAGATTAATTACATCGTCGCCAATAGTGTCCCAATGTTGTCGATAAAAACTACTTGGTAAGCCATCAATACCAGACGCCTTTCTGGGGTCAATATCCCGGAAAGCCAAGAGAATTTCTTCTTTTGTGAAAGTCCTTAAAAGATTATCATTCATAGATTGAGAGATAGATGGCGAAATTTTATCATCTGTACACCAATTCGAAATTTTATCAATGGACCCTTTGGAATTTTAACTAAGTAAAAAGTACATAAATTAAGGTTTTGCAATATAATTGTGTTGAAAAGCTCCTAATCAATTATTTGAACTCCTAAAATTTGTTTAAAACTTGTTTTGCGGTCCTTTTTGTCGAGGTTTCGGACTAGCAGGTCTAAATGGGCCTTTCAATGGACCCGTTGGAATTTTAACTGAGTAAAATTTACAGAAATTGAGGTTTTGCAATATAATTGTGTTGAAAAGCTCCTAATAAATTACATGAACTACTAAAATTTGATTAAAACTTGTTTTGCAGTCCTTTTTGTAGAGGTTTTGGACGAGCGGGTCGAAATGGGCCTTTCAATGGACCCGTTGGAATTTTAACTGAGTAAAAAGTACAGAAATTGAGGTTTTCCAATATAATTGTATTGAAAAATATCCTAATCAATTACATGAACTCATAAAATTTGATTAAAACCTGTTTTGCAGTTCTTTTTGTAGAGGTTTCGGACGAGCAGGTCGAAATGGGCCTGTCAATGGACCCGTTGGAATTTTAACTGAGTAAAAAGTATAGAAATTGAGGTTTTGCAATATAATTGTATTGAAAATATCCTAATCAATTACATGAACTCCTAAAATTTGATTAAAACCTGTTTTGCAGTTCTTTTTGTAGAGGTTTCGGACGAGCGGGTCGAAATGGGCCTTTCAATGTACCCGTTGGAATTTTAACTGAGTAAAAAGTACAGAAATTGAGGTTTTGCAATATAATTGTATTGAAAAGCTCCTAATCAATTACACGAACTCATAAAATTTGATTAAAACTTGTTTTGCAGTCCTTTTGTAGGGGTTTCGGACGAGGGGGTCGAAATGGGCCTTTCAATGGACCCGTTGGAATTTTAACTGAGTAAAAAGTACAGAAATTGAGGTTTTGCAAAATAATTGTGTTAAAAAGCTCCTAATCAATTATTTGAACTCCTAAAATTTGATTAAAACTTGTTTTGCGGTCCTTTTTGTCGAGGTTTCGGACTAACAGGTCTAAATGGGCCTTTCAATGGACCCGTTGGAATTTTAACTGAGTAAAATTTACAGAAATCGAGGTTTTGCAATATAATTGTGTTGAAAAGCTCCTAATCAATTATATGAACTCCTAAAATTTGATTAAAACTTGTTTTGCAGTCCTTTTTGTAGAGGTTTCGGACGAGCGGGTTGAAATGGGCCTTTCAATGGACCCGTTGGAATTTTAACAGAGTAAAAGTACATAAATTGAGGTTTTGCAATATAATTATGTTGAAAAGATCCTAATCAATTACATGAACTCATAAAATTTGATTAAAACCTGTTTTGCAGTTCTTTTTGTAGAGGTTTCGGACGAGCGGGTCGAAATGGGCCTTTCAATGGACCTGTTGGAATTTTAACTGAGTAAAAAGTACAAAAATTGAGTTTTTGCAATATAATTGTGTTGAAAATCTCCTAATCAATTACATGAACTCCTAAAATTTGATTAAAACTTGTTTTGCAGTCCTTTTTGTAGAGGTTTTGGACGAGCTGGTTGAAATGGGCCTCACAATGGACCCGCTGGAATTTTAACTGAGTAAAAAGAACATAAATTGAGGTTTTGAAATATAATTGTGTTGAAAAGCTCCTAATCAATTACATGATCTCCAAAAATTTGATTAAAACTTGTTTTGCAGTCCTTTTTGTAGAGGCTTCGAACGAGCGGGTCTAAATGGGCCTTTTAATGGACCCGTTGAAATTTTAACTGAGTAAAAAGTACAGAAATTGAGGTTTTGCAATATAATGGTGTTGAAAAGCTCCTAATAAATTACATGAACTCCTAAAATTTGAATAAAACTTGTTTTGCGGTCCTTTTTGTAGAGGTTTCGGACGGGCAAGTCTAATTGGGCCTTTCAATGACCCGTTGGAATTTTTTTTTTGATTGCACCCGTTGGAATTTTAACTGAGTAAAAAGTATAGAAATTGAGATTTTGCAATGTAATTGTGTTGAAAAGCTACAAATCAATTATTTGAACTCCTAAAATTTGATTAAAACTTGTTTTGCTGTCCTTTTTGTCGATGTTTCGGACGAGTAGGTCTAAATGGGCCTTTCAGTGGACCCGTTGGAATTTTAATTGAGTAAAAAGTACAGAAATTGAGGTTTTGCAATATAATTGTGTTGAAAATCTCCTAATCAATTACATGAACTCCTAAAATTTAAATAAAACTTGTTTTGCGGACCTTTTTGTAGAGGTTTCGGACGAGCAGGTCTAAATGGGCCTTTCAATGGACCCGTTGGAATTTTAACTGAGTAAAAAGTACAGAAATTGAGGTTTTGCAATATAATTGTGTTGAAAAGCTACTAATCAATTACATGATCTCCTAAAATTTGATTAAAACTTGTTTTTCAGTCCTTTTTGTAAAGGCTTCGGACGAGCGGGTCTAAATGGGCCTTGTAATGGACCCGTTGGAATTTTAACTGAGTAAAAAGTACATAAATTGAGGTTTTGCAATATAATGGTGTTGAGAAGCTCCTAACCAATTACATGAACTCCTAAAATTTGAATAAAACTTGTTTTGCGCTCCTTTTTGTAGAAGTTTCGGACGAGCAAGTCTAATTGGGCCTTTCAATAGACCCGTAGGAATTTTAACTGAGTAAAAAGTATAGAAATTGCGGTTGTGCTATATAATTGTGTTGAAAAGCTACTAATCAATTATTTGAACTCCTACATTTTGATTAAAACTTGTTTTGTGGTCCTTTTTGTCGAGGTTTCGGACGAGTAGGTCTAAATGGGCCTTACAATGGACCCGTTAGAATTTCAACTGAGTAAAAAGTACAGAAATTGAGGTTTTGCAATATAATTGTGTTGAAAATATCCTAATCAATTAAATGAACTCCTAAAATTTGATTAAAACTTGTTTTGCGGTCCTTTTTGTAGAGGTTTCGGACGAGCAGGTCTAAATGGGCCTTTCAATGGACCCGTTGGAATTTTAACTGAGTAAAAAGTAAAGAAATTGAGGTTTTGAAATATAATTGTGTTGAAAAGCTCCTAATCAATTACACGATTTCCTAAATTTTGATTAAAACTTGTTTTGCAGTCTTTTTGTAGAGGCTTCGGACGAGCGGGTTTAAACGGGCCATTCAATGGACCCGTTGGAATTTTAACTGAGTAAAAAGTACAAAAATTGAGGTTTTGCAATATAATGGTGTTGAAAATCTCTTCATAAATTACATGAACTCCTAAAATTTGAATAAAACTTGTTTTGCGGTCCTTTTGTAGAGGTTTTGGACGAGCATGTCTAATTGGGCCTTTCAATGGACCCGTTGGAATTTTAACTGAGTAAAAAGTATAGAAATTGAGGTTTTGCAATACAATTGTGTTGATAAGGTACTAATCAATTATTTGAACTCCTAAATTTTGATTAAAACTTGTTTTGCGGTCCTTTTTTGTCGATGTTTCGGATGAGTAGGTCTAAATGGGCCTTTCAATGGACCCGTTTGAATTTTAACTGAGTAAAAAGTACAAAAATTGAGGTTTTGCAATATAATTGGGTTGAAAATCTCCTAATCAATTAAATGAACTACTAATATTTGATTAAAACTTGTTTTGTAGTCCTTTTTGTAGAGGTTTTGGAGGAGCGGGTCGAAATGGGCCTCTCAATGGACGCGCTGGAATTTTAACTGAGTAAAAAGTAAAGAAATTGAGGTTTTGAAATATAATTGTGTTGAAAAGCTCCTAATCAATTACACGATTTCCTAAATTTTGATTAAAACTTGTTTTGCAGTCTTTTTGTAGAGGCTTCGGACGAGCGGGTTTAAACGGGCCATTCAATGGACCCGTTGGAATTTTAACTGAGTAAAAAGTACAAAAATTGAGGTTTTGCAATATAATGGTGTTGAAAATCTCTTCATAAATTACATGAACTCCTAAAATTTGAATAAAACTTGTTTTGCGGTCCTTTTGTAGAGGTTTTGGACGAGCATGTCTAATTGGGCCTTTCAATGGACCCGTTGGAATTTTAACTGAGTAAAAAGTATAGAAATTGAGGTTTTGCAATACAATTGTGTTGATAAGGTACTAATCAATTATTTGAACTCCTAAATTTTGATTAAAACTTGTTTTGCGGTCCTTTTTTGTCGATGTTTCGGATGAGTAGGTCTAAATGGGCCTTTCAATGGACCCGTTTGAATTTTAACTGAGTAAAAAGTACAAAAATTGAGGTTTTGCAATATAATTGGGTTGAAAATCTCCTAATCAATTAAATGAACTACTAATATTTGATTAAAACTTGTTTTGTAGTCCTTTTTGTAGAGGTTTTGGAGGAGCGGGTCGAAATGGGCCTCTCAATGGACGCGCTGGAATTTTAACTGAGTAAAAAGTAAAGAAATTGAGGTTTTGAAATATAATTGTGTTGAAAAGCTCCTAATCAATTACATGATTTCCTAAATTTTGATTAAAACTTGTTTTGCAGTCTTTTTGTAGAGGCTTCGACGAGCGGGTTTAAACGGGCCTTTCAATGGACCCGTTGGAATTTTAACTGAGTAAAAAGTACAGAAATTGAGGTTTTGCAATATAATGGTGTTGAAAAGCTCCTAATAAATTACATGAACTTCTAAAATTTGAATAAAACTTGTTTTGCGGTCCTTTTGTAGAGGTTTCGGACGAGCATGTCTAATTGGGCCTTACAATGGACCCGTTGGAATTTTAACTGAGTAAAAAGTATAGAAATTGAGGTTTGCAATATAATTGTGTTGATAAGCTACTAATCAATTATTTGAACTCCTAAAATATGATTAAAACTTGTTTTGCGGTCCTTTTTTGTCGATGTTTTGGACGAGTAAGTCTAAATGGGCCTTTCAATGGACCCGTTTGAATTTTAACTGAGTAAAAAGTACAAAAATTGAGGTTTTGCAATATAATTGTGTTGAAAATCTCCTAATCAATTACATGAACTACTGATATTTGATTAAAACTTGTTTTGTAGTCCTTTTTGTAGAGGTTTTTGACGAGCGGGTCGAAATGGGCCTCTCAATGGACCCGCTGGAATTTTAACTGAGTAAAAAGTAAAGAAATTGAGGTTTTGAAATATAATTGTGTTGAAAAGCTCCTAATCAATTACATGATTTCCTAAATTTTGATTAAAACTTGTTTTGCAGTCTTTTTGTAGAGGCTTCAGACGAGCGGGTTTAAACTGGCCTTTCAATGGATCCGTTGGAATTTTAACTGAGTAAAAAGTACAGAAATTGAGGATTTGCATTATAATGGTGTTGAAAAGCTCCTAATAAATTACATGAACTCCTAAAATTTGAATAAAACTTGTTTTGCGGTCCTTTTGTAGAGGTTTCGGACGAGCATGTCTAATTGGGCCTTTCAATGGACCCGTTGGAATTTTAACTGAGTAAAAAGTATAGAAATTGAGGTTTTGCAATATAATTGTGTTGATAAGCTACTAATCAATTATTTGAACTCCTAAAATTTGATTAAAACTTGTTTTGCGGTCCTTTTGTAGAGCTTTCGGACGAGCATGTCTAATTGGGCCTTGCAATGGACCCGTTGGAATTTTAACTGAGTAAAAGGTACAAAAATTGAGGTTTTGCAATATAATTGGGTTGAAAATCTGCTAATCAATTATATGATCTCCTAAAATTTGATTAAAACTTGTTTTGCGACCGTTTTTGTAGAGGTTTCGGACGAGCAGGTCTAAATGGGCCTTTCAATGGACTCGTTGGAATTTTAACTGAGTAAAAAGTATAGAAATTGAGGTTTTGCAATATAATTGTGTTCAAAAGCTACTAATCAATTCTTTGAACTCCTAAAATTTGAATAAAACTTGTTTTGCGGTCCTTTTTGTAGAGGTTTCGAACGAGCAGGTCTAAATGGGCGTTTCAATGGACCCGTTGGAATTTTAACTGAGTAAAAAGTACAGAAATTAAGGTTTTGCAATATAATTGTGTTGAAAAGCTACTAATCAATTACACGATCTCCTAAAATTTGATTAAAACTGGTTTTGCAGTCCTTTTTGTAAAGGCTTCGGACGAGCGGGTCTAAATGGGCCTTTCAATGGACCCGTTGGAATTTTAACTGAGTAAAAAGTACAAAAATTGAGGTTTTGCATTATAATGGTTTTTAAAAGCTCCTAATCAATTATTTGAACTCCTAAAATTTGAATAAAACTTGTTTTGCGGTCCTTTTTGTAGAGGTTTCGGACGAGCATGTCTAATTGGGCCTTCCAATGGACCCGTTGGAATTTTAACTGAGTAAAAAGTACAAAAATTGAGGTTTTGCAATATAATTGTGTTGAAAAGCTACAAATCAATTATTTGAACTCCTAAAATTTGATTAAAACTTGTTTTTCGGTCCTTTTTGACGAGGTTTCGGACTAGCAGGTCTAAATGGGCCTTCCAATGGACCCGTTGGAATTTTAACTGAGTAAAAAGTACAGAAATTGAGGTTTTGCAATATAATTGTGTTGAAAAGCTACAAATCAATTATTTGAACTCCTAAAATTTGATTAAAACTTGTTTTTCGGTCCTTTTTGTCGAGGCTTCGGACTAGCAGGTCTAAATGGGCCTTCCAATGGACCCGTTGGAATTTTAACTAAGTAAAAAGTACAGAAATTGAGGTTTTCCAATATAATTGTGTTGAAAAGCTCCTAATCAATTACATGAAATCCTAAAATTTGATTAAAACTTGTTTTGTAGTCCTTTTTGTAGGGGTTTCGGACGAGCGGGTCAAAATGGGCCTTTCAATGGACCGGTTGGAATTTTAACTGAGTAAAAAGTACAGAAATTGAGGTTTTACAATATAATTGTGTTGAAAAGCTCCTAATCAATTACATGATCTCCTAAAATTTGATTAAAACTTGTTTTGCGACCCTTTTTGTAGAGATTTCGAATGAGCAGGTCTAAGTGGGCCTTTCAATAGACCTGTTGGAATTTTAACTGATTAAAAAGTACAAAATTTGAGGTTTTGCAATATAATTGGGTTGAAAATCTCCTAATCAATTAAATGATCTCCTAAAATTTGATTAAAACTTGTTTTTCGACCGTTTTTGTAGAGGTTTCGGACGAGCAGGTCTAAATAGGCCTTTCAATAGACCCGTTGGAATTTTAACTGATTAAAAAGTATTGAAATTGAGGATTTGCAGTATAATTGTGTTGAAAAGCTACAAATCAATTATTTGAACTCCTAAAATTTGATTAAAACTTGTTTTGCGGTCCATTTTGTCGAGGTTTCGGACGAGTAGGTCTAAATGGGCCTTTCAATGGACCCGTTGGAATTTTAACTGAGTAAAAAGTACAAAAGTTGAGGTTTTGCAATATAATTGGGTTGAAAATCTCCTAATAAATTAAATGATCTCCTAAAATTTGATTAAAACTTGTTTTGCGACTGTTTTTGTAGAGGTTTCGGACGAGCAGGTCTAAATGGGCCTTTCAATGGAATCGTTGGAATTTTAACTGAGTAAAAAGTACAGAAATTGAGGTTTTGCAAAATAATTGTGATGAAAAGCTCCTAATCAATTATTTGAAATCCTAAAATTTGATTAAAACTTGTTTTGCGGTCCTTTTTGTCGAGGTTTCGGACTAACAGGTCTAAATGGGCATTTCAATGGACCCGTTGGAATTTTAACTGAGTAAAATTTACATAAATTGAGGTTTTTCAATATAATTGTGTTGAAAAGCTCCTAATCAATTATATGAACTCCTAGAATTTGATTAAAACTTGTTTGCAGTCCTTTTTGTAGAGGTTTCGGACGAGCTGGTTGAAATGGGTCTTTCAATGGACCCGTTGGAATTTTAACTGAGTAAAAAGTACATAAATTGAGGTTTTGCAATATAATTATGTTGAAAAGATCCTAATCAATTGCATGAACACATAAAATTTGATTAAAACCTGTTTTGCAGTTCTTTTTGTAGGGGTTTCGGACGAGCGGGTCGAAATGGGCCTTTCAATGGACCCGTTGGAATTTTAACTGAGTAAAAAGTACAAAAATTGAGGTTTTGTAATATAATTGTGTTGAAAATCTCCTAATCAATTACATGAACTCCTAAAATTTGATTAAAACTTGTTTTGCAGTCCTTTTTGTAGAGGTTTTGGACGAGCTGGTCGAAATGGGCCTCACAATGGACCCGCTGGAATTTTTACTGAGTAAAAAGTACAGAAATTGAGGTTTTGAAATATAATTGTGTTGAAAAGCTCCTAATCAATTACATGATCTCACATAATTTGATTAAAACTTGTTTTGCAGTCCATTTTGTAGAGGCTTCGAACGAGCGGGTCTAAATGGGCCTTTCAATGGACCCGTTGAAATTTTAACTGAGTAAAAAGTACAGAAATTGAGGTTTTGCAATATAATGGTGTTGAAAAGCTCCTAATAAATTACATGAACTCCTAAAATTTGAATAAAACTTGTTTTGCGGTCCTTTTTGTAGAGGTTTCGGACGGGCAGGTCTAATTGGGCCTTTCAATGACCCGTTGGAATTTTAACTGAGTAAAAAGTATAGAAATTGAGGTTTTGCAATGTAATTGTGTTGAAAAGCTACAAATCAATTATTTGAACTCCTAAAATTTGATTAAAACTTGTTTTGCGGTCCTTTTTGTCGATGTTTCGGACGAGTAGGTCTAAATGGGCCTTTCAATGGACCCGTTGGAATTTTAACTGAGTAAAAAGTACAGAAATTGAGGTTTTGCAATATAATTGTGTTGAAAATCTCCTAATCAATTACATGGTCTCCTAAAATTTGATTAAAACCTGTTTTGCGACCCTTTTTGTAGAGGTTTCGGACGAGCAGGTCTAAATGGGCCTTTCAATGGACCCGTTGGAATTTTAACTGAGTAAAAAGTACAGAAATTGAGGTTTTACAATATAATTGTGTTGAAAAGCTCCTAATCAATTACATGATCTCCTAAAATTTGATTAAAACTTGTTTTGCGACCCTTTTTTGTAGAGGTTTCGAACGAGCAGGTCTAAATGGGCCTTTCAATAGACCAGTTGGAATTTTAACTGATTAAAAAGTACAAAATTTGAGGTTTTGCAATATAATTGGGTTGAAAATCTCCTAATCAATTACATGATCTCCAAAAATTTGATTAAAACTTGTTTTACGACCGTTTTTGTAGAGGTTTCGGACGAGCAGGTCTAAATGGGCCTTTCAATAGACCCGTTGAAATTTTAACCGAGTAAAAAGTATAGAAATTGAGTTTTGCAGTATATTTGTGTTGAAAAGCTACTAATCAATTCTTTGAACTCCTAAAATTTGAATAAAACTTGTTTTGCGGTCCTTTTTGTAGAGGTTTCGAACGAGCATGTCTAAATGGGCGTTTCAATGGACCCGTTGGAATTTTAACTGAGTAAAAAGTACAGAAATTAAGGTTTTGCAATATAATTGTGTTGAAAAGCTACTAATCAATTACACGATCTCCTAAAATTTGATTAAAACTGGTTTTGTAGTCCTTTTTGTAAAGGCTTCGGACGAGCGGGTCTAAATGGGCATTTCAATGGACCCGTTGGAATTTTAACTGAGTAAAAAGTACAGAAATTGAGGTTTTGCATTATAATGGTGTTTAAAAGCTCCTAATCAATTATTTGAACTCCTAAAATTTGAATAAAACTTGTTTTGCGGTCCTTTTTGTAGAGGTTTCGGACGAGCAGGTCTAATTGGGCCTTCCTATGGACCCGTTGGAATTTTAACTGAGTAAAAAGTACAGAAATTGAGGTTTTGCAATATAATGGTGTTGAAAAGCTCGTAATCAATTACATGAACTCCTAAAATTTAAATAAAACTTGTTTTGCGGACCTTTTTGTAGAGGTTTCGGACGAGAAGGTCTAAATGGGCCTTTCAATGGACCCGTTGGAATTTTAACTGAGTAAAAAGTACAGAAATTTAGGTTTTGCAATATAATTGTGTTGAAAAGCTACTAATCAATTACATGATATCCTAAAATTTGATTAAAACATGTTTTTCAGTCCTTTTTGTAAAGGCTTCGGACGAGCGGGTCTAAATGGGCCTTTCAATGGACACGTTGGAATTTTAACTGATTAAAAAGTACAGAAATTGAGGTTTTGCAATATAATGGTGTTGAAAAGCTCCTAACCAATTACATGAACTCCTAAAATTCGAATAAAACTTGTTTTGCGGTCCTTTTTGGAGAGGTTTCGGACGAGCAAGTCTAATTGGGCCTTTCAATGGACCCGTAGGAATTTTAACTAAGTAAAAAGTACAAAATTGCGGTTTTGCTATATAATTGTGTTGAAAAGCTACTAATCAATTATTTGAACTACTAAATTTTGATTAAAACTTGTTTTGTGGTCCTTCTTGTCGAGGTTTCGGACGAGTAGGTCTAAATGGGCCTTACAATGGACCCGTTGGAATTTTAACTGAGTAAAAAGTACAGAAATTGAGGTTTTGCAAAATAATTGTGTTAAAAAGCTCCTAATCAATTATTTGAACTCCTAAAATTTGATTAAAACTTGTTTTGCGGTCCTTTTTGTCGAGGTTTCGGACTAACAGGTCTAAATGGGCCTTTCAATGGACCCGTTGGAATTTTAACTGAGTAAAATTTACAGAAATTGAGGTTTTGCAATATAATTGTGTTGAAAAGCTCCTAATCAATTATATGAACTCCTAAAATTTGATTAAAACTTGTTTTGCAGTCCTTTTTGTAGAGGTTTCGGACGAGCGGGTTGAAATGGGCCTTTCAATGGACCCGTTGGAATTTTAACAGAGTAAAAGTACATAAATTGAGGTTTTGAAATATAATTATGTTGAAAAGATCCTAATCAATTACATGAACTCATAAAATTTGATTAAAACCTGTTTTGCAGTTCTTTTTGTAGAGGTTTCGGACGAGCGGTTCGAAATGGGCCTTTCAATGGACCCGTTGGAATTTTAACAGAGTAAAAGTACATAAATTGAGGTTTTGCAATATAATTATGTTGAAAAGATCCTAATCAATTACATGAACTCATAAAATTTGATTAAAACCTGTTTTGCAGTTCTTTTTGTAGAGGTTTCGGACGAGCGGTTCGAAATGGGCCTTTCAATGGACCTGTTGGAATTTTAACTGAGTAAAATGTACAAAAATTGAGGTTTTGCAATATAATTGTGTTGAAAATCTCCTAATCAATTACATGAACTCCTAAAATTTGATTAAAACTTGTTTTGCAGTCCTTTTTGTAGAGGTTTTGGACGAGCTGGTTGAAATGGGCCTCACAATGGACCCGCTGGAATTTTAACTGAGTAAAAAGAACATAAATTGAGGTTTTGAAATATAATTGTGTTGAAAAGCTCCTAATCAATTACATGATCTCCAAAAATTTGATTAAAACTTGTTTTGCAGTCCTTTTTGTAGAGGCTTCGAACAAGCGGGTCTAAATGGGCCTTTCAATGGACCCGTTGAAATTTTAACTGAGTAAAAAGTACAGAAATTGAGGTTTTGCAATATAATGGTGTTGAAAAGCTCCTAATAAATTACATGAACTCCTAAAATTTGAATAAAACTTGTTTTGCGGTCCTTTTTGTAGAGGTTTCGGACGGGCAGGTCTAATTGGGCCTTTCAATGACCCGTTGGAATTTTTTTTTTTTGATTGCACCCGTTGGAATTTTAACTGAGTAAAAAGTATAGAAATTGAGATTTTGCAATGTAATTGTGTTGAAAAGCTACAAATCAATTATTTGAACTCCTAAAATTTGATTAAAACTTGTTTTGCGGTCCTTTTTGTCGATGTTTCGGATGAGTAGGTCTAAATGGGCCTTTCAGTGGACCCGTTGGAATTTTAATTGAGTAAAAAGTACAAAAATTGAGGTTTTGCAATATAATTGTGTTGAAAATCTCGTAATCAATTACATGAACTCCTAAAATTTAAATAAAACTTGTTTTGCGGACCTTTTTGTAGAGGTTTCGGACGAGCAGGTCTAAATGGGCCTTTCAATGGACCCGTTGGAATTTTAACTGAGTAAAAAGTACAGAAATTGAGGTTTTGCAATATAATTGTGTTGAAAATCTCCTAATCAATTAAATGAACTCCTAAAATTTGATTAAAACTTGTTTTGCGGTCCTTTTTGTAGAGGTTTCGGACGAGCAGGTCTAAATGGGCCTTTCAATGGACCCGTTGGAATTTTAACTGAGTAAAACGTACAGAAATTAAGGTTTTGCAATATAATTGTGTTGAAAAGTTCCTAATCAATTATTTTAACTCCTAAATTTTGATTAAAACTTGTTTAGCGGTTCTTTTTATAGAGCTTTCGAAGAAGCAGGTCTAAATGGGACTTTCAATGGACCCGTTGGAATTTTAACTGAGTAAAATGTATAAGAATTGAGGTTTTGCAATATAATTGTATTGACAAGCTCTTAATCAATTATTTGAACTCCTAAAATTTTATTAAAACTTGTTTTGCAGTTCTTTTTGTACAGGTTTCGGTCGAGGGGGTCGAAATGGGCCTTTCAGTGGACCCGTAGGAATTTTAACTGAGTAAAAATTACATAAATTAAGGTTTTGCAATATAATAGTGTTGAAAAGCTCCTAATCAATTACATGAACTCCTAAAATTTGATTAAAACTTGTTTTGCAGTCCTTTTTGTAGAGGTTTCGGACGAGCGGGTCGAAATAGGCCTCTCAATGGACACGTTGGAATTTTAACTAAGTAAAAAGTACAGAAATTGAGGTTTTGTAAAATAATTGTGTTGAAAAGCTCCTAATCAATTACATGATCTTCAAAAATTTGATTAAAACTTGTTTTGCAGTCCTTTTTGAAGAGGCTTTCGACGAGAGGATCTAAATGGGCCTTTCAATGGACCCGTTGGAATTTTAACTGAGTAAAAAGTACAGGAATTGAGGTTTTGAAATATAATGGTGTTGAAAAGCTCCTAATCAATTACATGAACTCCTAAAATTTGAATAAAACTTGTTTTGCGGTCCTTTTTGTAGAGGTTTCGGACGAGCAGGTCTAATTGGGCCTTTCAATGGACCCGTTGGAATTTTAACTGAGTAAAAAGTATAGAAATTGAGGTTTTGCAATATAATTGTGTTGAAAATATCCTAATCAATTATTTGAACTCATAAAATTTGATTAAAACCTGTTTTGCAGTTCTTTTTGTAGAGGTTTCGGACGAGCGGGTCGAAATGGGCCTTTCAATGGACCCGTTGGAATTTTAAATGAGTAAAAAGTACAAAAATTGAGGTTTTTGCAATATAATTGTGTTTAAAATCTCCTAAACAATTACATGAACTCCTAAAATTTGATTAAAACTTGTTTTGCAGTCCTTTTTGTAGAGGTTTTGGACGAGCTGGTCGAAATGGGCCTCACAATGGACCCGCTGGAATTTTAACTGAGTAAAAAGTACAGAAATTGAGGTTTTGAAATATAATTGTGTTGAAAAGCTCCTAATCAATTACATGATCTGCAAAAATTTGATTAAAACTTGTTTTGCAGTCCTTTTTGTAGAGGCTTCGAACGAGCGGGTCTAAATCGGCCTTTCAATGGACCTGTTGAAATTTTAACTGAGTAAAAATTACAGAAATTGAGGTTTTGCAATATAATGGTGTTGAAAAGCTCATAATAAATTACATGAACTCCTAAAATTTGAATAAAACTTGTTTTGCGGTCCTTTTTGTAGAGGTTTCGGACGGGCAGGTCTAATTGGGCCTTTCAATGACCCGTTGGAATTTTAACTGAGTAAAAAGTATAGAAATTTAGGTTTTGCTATGTAATTGTGTTGAAAAGCTACAAATCAATTATTTGAACTCCTAAAATTTGATTAAAACTTGTTTTGCGGTCCTTTTTGTCGATGTTACGGACGAGTAGGTCTAAATGGGCTTTTCAATGGACCCGTTGGAATTTTAACTGAGTAAAAAGTACATAAATCCAGGTTTTGCAATATAATTGTGTTGAAAATCTCCTAATCAATTACATGGTCTCCTAATATTTGATTAAAACTCGTTTTGCGACCCTTTTTGTAGAGATTTCGGACGAGCAGGTCTAAATGGGCCTTTCAATAGACCCGTTGGAATTTTAACCGAGTAAAAAGTATAGAAATTGAGGTTTTGCAGTATAATTGTGTTGAAAAGCTAATACTCAATTATTTGAACTCCTAAAATTTGAATAAAACTTGTTTTGCGGTCATTTTTGTAGAGGTTTCGGATGAGCAGGTCTAATTGGGCCTTCCAATGGACCCGTTGGAATTTTAACTGAGTAAAAAGTTCAGAAATTGAGGTTTTGCAATATAATGGTGTTGAAAAGTTCCTAATCAATTACATGAACTCCTAAAATTTAAATAAAACTTGTTTTGCGGACCTTTTTTAGATGTTTTGACGAGCAGGTCTAAATGGGCCTTTCAATGGACCCGTTGGAATTTTAACTGAGTAAAAAGTACAGAAATTGAGGTTTTGCAATATAATTGTGTTGAAAAGATACTAATCAATTACATGATCTCCTAAAATTTGATTAAAACTTGTTTTTCAGTCCTTTTTGTAAAGGCTTCGGACGAGCGGGTCTAAATGGGTCTTTCAATGGACCCGTTGGAATTTTAACTGAGTAAAAAGTACAGAAATTAAGGTTTTGCAATATAATGGTGTTGAATAGCTCCTAACCAATTACGTGAACTCCTAAAATTTGAATAAAACTTGTTTTGCGGTCCTTTTTGTAGAGGTTTCGTACGAGCAAGTCTAATTGGGCCTTTCAATGGACCCGTAGGAATTTTAACTGAGTAAAAAGTATAGAAATTGCGGTTTTGCTATATAATTGTGTTGAAAAGCTACTAATCAATTATTTGAACTCCTAAATTTTGATTAAAACTTGTTTTGTGGTCCTTTTTGTCGATGTTTCGGACGAGTAGGTCTAAATGGGCCTTACAATGGACCCGTTAGAATTTCAACTGAGTAAAAAGTACATAAATTGAGGTTTTGCAATATAATTGTGTTGAAAATCTCCTAATCAATTAAATGAACTCCTAAAATTTGATTAAAACTTGTTTTGCGGTCCTTTTTGTAGAGGTTTCGGACGAGCAGGTCTAAATGGGACTTTCAATGGACCCGTTGGAATTTTAACTGAGTAAAAAGTACATAAATTAAGGTTTTGCAATATAATTGTGTTGAAAAGCTCCTAATCAATTATTTTAACTCCTAAATTTTGATTAAAACTTGTTTAGCGGTTCTTTTTATAGAGTTTTCGGAGAAGCTGGTCTAAATGGGACTTTCAATGGACCCGTTGGAATTTTTTTTTTGAAGAAAGCGAGCCTCATTAAAAACCCCTACTAATATCCCCAGGCACAAGGCTTGGAGAAACCTAAAAGGGGAAAAGAGTACACAGAATATATTATTAAAACGAGGTTAAACCTCGCTAAGTACAGCGTTTTTGATACAAGCAGGATACATAGATCCAAAAGACAAAGAAGAAATGGATCTAAGGGCATGGGTAGCCAACGAATGAGCTACAAAATTAGCCTCACGACGAACAAACTGTACATGAGCTACAGAAAAATCCTCTAAGGCAGTATGAGCCTGCAGAATCATCGGACCCAAAGGAGAAAGATCTGGCCCAAGAGAGTTGATCCTCTTCGCTAGAGAAGCACAGTCCGTCTCGAAAATCAAATGGCTCCATCCTTGAGATAGGGCCAAAGTAATGCCGGCAAGAAGACCTCTCCCTTCAGATGAGATCGCATCAGAACAGCTACCTAGCGGAAAAGCCAAGCCACCAACAACCGTCCCTGTGTAATCACGAGCGACAACTCCAACCGCCGCTGCCCGAGTGGAAGGGTCAAAAGCCCCATCCACATTAATTTTAATAAAACCGCGAGGGGGATGCCTCCAGCGAGAAGGAGGAGTCGATGACAAGGGAATGGATGATGTAGATGAAGATAGAGAATTAGAGTAGTCACGATGAAGACTAATAGAGTTGACGGCAATTAACCAAGGGGGTTGAAGATGTTTATTATGGGTCTAGTCGTTACGCCTGTTCCAGATGTTCCAAAGGGTAGTCAAGAATAGCCCAAAAAGATCAGGAGAGAGAAGGGAATCACCTTCCTCAAGCCATTGTAGGCCCGTGGAAGTGGAACTATGAATGAAAGAAGAGGGAAGACCAATCAATTTAAGAGTCTCCGAGGCACCAGAGCAGTCTTGGAGAGCATAGAGAATCGATTCTGTATCAGAATTACAAATGGGGCACGAACCGGAGTCTGGAGCAAACGTCTGAAGGCGAACCCCAACGGGTAGGGCTTCTGACCCCATGCGCCAACCAAAAGTCTTAACCTTAGGTAAAACCTTGAGCTTGGCAAGAAATTTCCAAATTCGAGGGGGACGAAATCTGGGCTCAGGGGGACGTTGCAGAAAAAGATATCCAGATCTGACAGAATAAATACCAGAATCGTTAGGATTCCAGAGGATGGAGTCCCGAGTGTCATTAATGATAGGAATAGAAAGAATGGAATTGGCATCATCCACAGTGAAGTATGCACGAACTTTGACAGGATCCCAGGATGCTTGGTTCCGCATCATAAAATCGCGACAACGAATGTGGACTTCCTCCGATAGCTCATAGTCCCCATAGAGGTGAACAGTCGAGGAACCTCCCCAATTGTCATGATGGATGCGTATATTACTATTAATACCCGGACGATAGAGGAAGCCACCAAAGAGGTGTTGCATAGCATTATAAAGACCTTGCCAGGCAAATGAACCTCTAGAAGGCCGAGAGGCATTAAGGATGTTTCCTGACGGGAAGTATTTGAATTTATAGATTTGTCCCAAAAGGGAGTCAGGTTCGCAAATAAGGCGCCATAGCTATTTACTGAGAAGTGCAATGTTAAAATTATTGAGGTCCCGGAAACCCATACCGCCAACAGATTTAGACAAGCATACCTGGTCCCACGGGAGCATATGCCAACCTTTCTTATTGGTTTTCCCAGACCACCAATATCGTCGAATGGCAGATGTCATATCATCAATAATATTCTGGGGTAATAAATAACAGGACATGACATATTGGGGTAGAGATTGTAAAACGGCTTTAATAAAAATTTCCCTACCACTGAAGGAAAGGAGCTGTTTGTCCCAGTTGGATAATCTATTGTGAACCTTATCGCGTATAAACCCTAAAGCGAGGGTCTTATTTTTACCAATAAGAAGAGGTACCCCAAGATAGACACCAGGATTGGAGACTTCACGTACTTGAAGATAGGAGTTAATAGTTTGACGAGTAGAAGTAGGAGTACGGGGATTGTAAAAGATAGTAGACTTATCAAAGTTGACTGCTTGCCCAGAGGCAGAGGCATAAGTTTGGAGGGCCAACTTAAGGTGTTCAGCTTCATCGGATTTTGAATTAAGGAAAACTATGCAATCATCAGCAAATAAGAGGTGGTTAACCTTGGGACCATGCTTACATGCCCCTAGTCATGGGAGTAGGCCTTGATGTTTAGCATCGGCCAAGAAAGCTGAAAGCCCTTGGGTACAAAATAGGAAGAGAAAAGGAGATAAAGGGTCTCCTTGGCGGAGACCCCTTTGAGGTCGAAACAAAGGGGAAAAAGAATTGTTGACCTTAACCGTAAAGGAAACTGAAGAAATACATCTCATGATAAGAGATACCCATGATGAGGCGAAACCCATACGGTTCATAACATTTTCGAGGAATGACCACTCGACCCTGTCAAAGGCCTTTTCCATATCTAGTTTAAGGGCAGCCCCGTGAGAAGATTTAGAGGTACCAGTATTAATTGAGTGAATTATTTCGTGAGCAATAAGAATGTTATCTGTGATATTTCGTCCCTGAACAAAGGTAGCTTGATTGGAACTGATACAGAAAGGAATGGTGTGTTTCATTCGATTAACTAAAACTTTAGCAATGATTTTGTAAATTACAGTGCAGAGACTGATGGGCCTGAGGTGCCTCATAGTAGTGGGATCCTTGATTTTAGGTATGAGTACCAAAATAGTTTGGTTAACTGAAGCCATATCAGCTGACCCTTTAAGTAGATTAAGGCAGAGTGTTATGATGTCTGGCCCTACAGTATCCCAATGTTGACGAAAGAATCCGCTTGGTAAACCATCGATACCCGGGGCTTTTCTAGGATCGATGTCTCGAAAAGCGGTGATGATTTCTTCTGAAGTGAATTCTTTGGAAAGGGACTCATTCATAGTAGTCGTAATAGTAGGAGTGATTTTTGAGAGGATTTGTTCAGAAAAGCGTGGGTTGGAGGAAGTAAACAGATTGTGGAAATATGAGGAAGCAATTTCCATAAGGTCGGTATCATCCGTGCGCCAAACGTTGTTGGAGTCAAAAAGACCTGATATTGTATTCTTTTTCTTCCTATTGGAAGCTCGGGCATGGAAGAAACGCGTATTTTTATCCCCTTGGGAAAGCCATAGGTTACGAGAACGCAGTGCCCAATATGCTTCTTGCACCTCAAGAAGTTTATGAAGCTCAGTTTTGGCAGAAATATATTTTTTTTCCGCATAGACTGAAAGAGGTCTTTGTAATAGTTTATTAATTTTCTTAGTGAGAAAGTTGATACGTCCATTGGTCTTAAATCTTTGTTGGGATTGCCAGTCTCCTAGGCAGGAGCCAATGGCTTTAATTTTATCCAAAGTATTACCTTTGGTGGATAACCAAGTTTGTTTTACAACAGAAATGCCTTCATCATTGGAAGCCCAACAATTTTCAAATCTGAACGTGGTTGGTGGGGGACGGTGATTTGATGGGGAAGGTGGCTCCGTATTTAATAGTAGAAAACAGTGATCGGATTTAGCATCATAGTCTGAGATGATGTTATAATTAGGGAAGGAAGCTTTCCATGCCATATTCCCAACGAAACGATCTAATCGCTCAAATAAAGTAGGGGTTTTAGGCCCCTTTTTGGACCAGGTGAACCACCCCGTTGTAGGTTTGCAATCAAAAAGATTATTGCGAGAAAGACAATTGCAGAAATTATTAATTTGAGATCTAGGCCGTCGGCAGCCTCCTTGTTTTTCATTATCAGATAGGATTTCGTTAAAGTCACCACCGATGAGCCAAGGTTGATCATCATTAGTATTGAGTGAATCAATTAGATCCCAAGTTTTAGGTTTGTTACATGTTTCAGAAAAACCATGAATACCAGTGAAATAAAACGATGAAGAATTTCATTTAACATAAGTATGAATAAAGCGATCCGAGTAAGCAAGCATATCAATATTATTATTATTCAATGTAAATAAAGCTAGTCCAGAGCATTTATCAGAAAAATCAACAGAAAAAGCTAGGGCCATCCCTAGCAAAGAACCAAGACGGCTATAAGCCGTATTTTTTAGTTTAGTTTCGCATAAAAAAAGTAAATCAGGTTTATGAAGTTTAACATAATGCTGGAGATGTTGAACTGCCTGGACCTTTCCGAGACCCTGGCAGTTCCAACATAAAATAATCATTTCCCTCGGCGGGGCTGCACATCAGCCGCCGCCGGAGAGTTTTTTCCGCTGCTCATCCCAGCTTTCAATGTAGGAGAAGGAGAGGGCCTAGATTTCTTGGGCTGGAGGACCACATGGATGGGGGAGCGTCTCTTTACACCACTGTTAGAGGGAATGGGAATGGGAGCAGGATTCGAAGCTGCAATATTCGGATAGTACTTAAGTAGCCATGAGTCAAAAGCATCTATAAGCGAAATACCGGTTTGGAGGAAGGGCTTACTTAATTGTGAGTCCAATTTATGCACTTGATGAGCTATAGGGCTTGGAACCCCATCATCTTGGACTTCCAGATTGTCTTGTTCAGATTCAACAGGGTAGATAGTGTTAAGAGGCAGTGGTGATATTACCCGAAGAGGACGTGGAACATGTGGAGGCGGCTGGGAATCTTGCTTGGCAGCAGGCGGCTCAGAGGATTGTTCCTCAACAGTCTCATCATTGTTATTGGTATCCTCCGCGGGGAGATCAGCAAAAGAGGCAGCATCCCCTTCATTCAACTTCCCTAAGAAATTAGAGAAGCATGAAGTGAGCATTAGGTGTGGGAAACGTTGGATAAAGAGTAAATGGTAATGTTTAAAAAGAGAAAGACCTGAGTCTTGTGCAGAAGTCATGGGCTCCATTACAGATTTCCCTTTATCCTTTGGATCTGTTAATATGGGAAATTCAATTAAGAGACTAAAGAAAAAGTAGGGAGTGTAAAGTAGTATAATAAAAAAGCGTAGAATACCTTTCGGTGGGAGCGGGTTCACAGTAGTAGGGTTTGTAGTAGATTTTCCTTTATCCTTGGAATCTAGATTAACGGAAGAATCAAAGTATGAGTAGAGTGAATAATAATGAGAATATTTTCTAATCTAAAGGAAAAAATGTAAGATACCTTGTGTTGGTTGGCGATTAATAGGGATGGGAACATCAACAGAACGGATTCGACCCCGTGGTCCCTGATCCCGGCGGCACGGGGGAAGCCAACGGAGCCATTCTCCATATTGTAATTTGGCCGGATCGAAAGCACTTTTATTGGGGCAGTTCTCAAAAATGTGGCTAATGAAGCCACAACCGTGGCATAAAAGAGGCAAACGTTCATACTGAAGTCTACAAGAGGTGGTTCGTGTACCTTTACCAATGAGAATGAATCGGCGAATGGGCTTGGAAATATCCATCAGGATCTCAACTCTTAGAAAATCTGTCATGTTTCCTTCTTTCTTCCGGGTATCAGTCCTAAGAACTGTACCAACCATAGCGCCAAGTGATTGACCCACCAGGTGAGTTCTATTAGGGTCTTCGTCTGTAGTTACTAATAACGGTTTGGGCAGGGCGAGAATGCGGAACCAGATACGCATTGGGTTGAATGATTATTCATCCATGCTCTTACCAGGATTGTATTCAGCTAGAGCTAGCCACTCGTCTTTGTATAACCAAGGTCCTCTTTCGAAGACATCATCGCGATCACTTGGAGTAGCAAACTCAATCCTAAAGAAGGAGTCACGTACAATGGACATAGATTTGAGGTTATTTTTTTTTCATATTCCTTCAAATGCTTGACGGACTGCCCAATCATCAATAGGTTTGGATGAGATGAATTTCCCAATGAGGATGGTGTTTGGGTTTTCATAAAAAAAATCAAAGTCAGGTGTATAGATGGCGTTGGCTTCTTCATTAGTAAGGTCCAAGTTGGAGAAATGTGGAAGAGAGGATGAAGAAGCCATTTGAGAAAAGCTAGGTAGAAAGTGGAATTGGAAGTCAGAGGTAAAAAACAAAGGAGGTAGGAAAGTGGGAGTAAAAGGTTGATAATCCTTTAAAGGAAAATAAATAAGTAAACGGCAGGGAGTTGAAAAAGGAAAGGAGATAAACAATTGAATGATGGAATCATAAATCAATATCCAAGATTGAAGTTTAGAAGATATGTAATTGATGGGATGAGAAGAAGGAAAGATTTGGAATGGAAAGGGAAAGATGGTAAATAGTTTCCAATTATGAAAGATCTTATGAGAATTTATGGAGAGATGGGTGAATTTATTATAGAACATAACAGGAAAGATATGTAAGGGATTAATGAGGAAAGGAATAGAAAGATTGCTAATTAATAGGATGATTATGTAAATAGTATTACTAGATATTACAAATGAAGGTAAGAATTTGAAATAGGGAAAGCAAAAAGTAAACGTTAATGGAAAGATGAGACTTAAATGTGGGTGAAGATAAGGAAATAAAATGAGTGGTTTACGGTAAGAATAGTTAAAGGAATGATACATGTTGAATGTAAAGATGGAAAAGAAATTAATTGATTGGTAAATTAATTCATTAAAGATGGGAATATAAGGAAGTTTTATAAAAATAAGATTAATTCTTAACTTGTATTTAGAATAGGATAGTAAAAAAAGGAATAAGAAAAGGATGTGACTGGAAGTTAGTAAATATGGCAATAATTGTATATTATAACTGGAAAGTTTTGTCTCCAGCAAAGAGAAAAGAGTAAAATGTGGAATACAATTAGTGAGCAAAATGGCAGGGTTAGTGTAATAGAATAGTGAGTTTGTTGAAATTATAGTAATAGTGAGGTTAATTGAGCTCTTTAGGGCTTTCAGAGTGTTATAAAGTTTCATAATAGGATAAGTATGAGCTGCGTGGAGAGATTTAAGGGAATAAGGGAAATTGTTTAATAACTGAGAAGGTATAAAAATCCTTAACATGGGAAATACCGTAAAATTGACAGTGTAATAAAATAAACGTGTAGAAGTAAGATTGGAGTTACTTGAGAAAATAAATAAATTATTAACTTGAAATTGTGAATCGTTTAAAGTTATATAAAACGGATTTATGTAGGTAATAATTAGATCTTTAAGTATTTGCGGATAAAGATTGTAGTTCAGAATAGAATGAAATTTTGCGGATAGATGTCCTTGAATATTTAATTTCACCATTAAGGTGATCGCGGTAATTTCCCCAAAGGGGGATAGTAGAAAACCACCTAAGAAGGTGTTGGTGATTGAAATAAAATGGAAAGAATTCCATAGACATAAAATAATATGGATGGATATAATAAAAGGAAAAAAAGAAGTAATAGCTAGAGATAACAACAGAGCAACGGAAGCAATTGCAAAATAATAATAATAATGGAAATAAGATGCGCATTGAATGGGGCGGAAGGAATAGGTAAGCAAGAAAGCAAGAAAATTAGCAGAAATATCCGATTTACATCTAGCATGATAAAGAAGACTTAGTGTCTTGCAAAAACGAATAAAGGAAAAAAACCAATCAAAAGATAAACAGAGATGATGAAGATAAAGATAGGTGTTAATGAGAATGAATAAAGAACTAACAAGATATAAAAAGCTAAGCAAAATATATAATGAGAAAGGGAAAAAACATAAAGAAAAGAGGAGGAAGCAATACAAGAGCAAATAAAGGAAGAAATAAAAAAGAAAAAGCAAGACAGTAGAAGTAAGCAGAGCGGCATAAACAAGCATTAGGAGATAGGCAAAAACATTAAAAAGAAAAACAACAGAGAAGACATAAAGATACAAAGAAGAATTATATAAACTAAAGGAGGAAGATGGGAGATAAAATAAAAGATACATGCCCAAAAATAGCTAAAAAGAATAAAGGAAAAAATAAGGACAAAATGATAGCTTATACGATGAGGACAACATCTCCCTTGAGATGGGCACCATGAGGACGCGAGGGGCTCACCCGAAGGATTGATATGCAAGGCACCAAAAAAAGCAAAAATTAGAGTAGGTAGGTAGATGCAAGCAAGAACAGAACCATAATAGAAATAATAGCAAGTTAAAAAAGATTAAAAGGATCCAAAATGCAAGAAGATACAAAAGGAGAGGACGGTAACAAGGCTGAAGCATGAAAAGATGATTAATTAATAAAAACCTTATAAGGGAAAGATAATATAATATAGAAAGATTAGAGAGAAAATAATAATATCCCACATGGTGGGTCGAAAACATATTCCCTAGAAGGGATCGAGAGTGTACAGAGTAAGAGAAGGCCAACACCACATAACAAGAAAAAACCATCCATAAGCTTGATAAAATATTCGAAGGAAACAACCATAACTGGAAATTAAACCAAAGTAAACTAAGGAGATGATTAACCCGAAACAAATGACAATTAAAAAAAGAAAAACTCATGAGAGGACAGAACAGTGGATTGATGAACAAAAAAGCATAAATATTAAGAGGAATATAATAACACATAATTATGAGTAGCACATAAATCAGACAGAAGCAGATAGAAGAAATAAAAAATAATGAGGGAGGAGCTTTACCGTCGTTCTCCGGATGGCGAGAAAGTTCGCAGAACCGTCGGATGCCCGTCGGAGAAAGGCGAATCAGGTCACGATGCGGTGGAAAAAATGCCATAAAAAGGGGAAACGAAAAAGTCAGAGGGCATGGATTAACGATTGGTAAACCAAAAACAACAATAAAGTGTTAGAAAGGATAAAAAAATTACCCCTCGTTTATGCGGCTGATTTAACCCAAATACTGGTATCCCCGCGGCCGGGACTGAGGGCGGACGGAAAAGCAAAACAAGACAATAGAGTAAAGAAAAAACCAGAAAAAGTAAATATAAAGCAATAAAAAAGAAAATAAAAAAGAGGAAGGCCACTCGGAGATGGTGCAGCAGAAACCTTGAACCAATTGAAAGAAACCTTGCAAGAGGGAAAGAAAACATTAGATCTGAAAGGAGAAGTAATAAAATAAAAAAACAAAAAATGGTTGGCCGGAAATAAAGCCGGATCAGCCACAGTAGCATCGGTGGAGGGGGAGGCCTCGGAGAAAAGCAGGAACTCCCAAAAACGCATAAAACATCGCAAAACACTCCACCGGCTGTGGAAACCATGATTTTGCACGAGCAATATACATCGGTGAGGCCCAGTGGATGAATACGCCTCACAAAACAAAGAGGAAACAAGATTATGAGTATGAAAAACATGAAAAGAGTAAAAAAATTAAAAACGTAATAAAAAAACCAATCTGAAAATGGGGGGAATCGGGATTGGGCTGGGATGGGGTCTCAATATAACTTTACCTTTAATCACCTGGGTCTCATGGTGGGGATAAACGCCGGCTGGTGAGGGGAAAGGAGCGGAGGCGGACGGCGTGAAGAAGGCTCTGGCGGCGGCAGAGAGAAGCAAAGGGGAAAGAAAACTAGGGTAAAAGGAAAGGAGGGGGAAATGTGATACGGCGGAATAAGGGAGAAAAGAAAGGGGAAAAGCAAAAGAACACGTTATACCCCAAAAGAGACCCGAGAGAGTTGAGAGAATTTCGAGAGACCCCATCCCACACCCGTTGGAATTTTAACTGAGTAAAATGTATAAGAATTGAGGTTTTGCAATATTATTGTGTTGAAAAGCTCCTAATCAATTATTTGAACTCCTAAAATTTGAATAAAACTTGTTTTGCGGTCCTTTTTGTAGAGGTTTCGGACGAGCAAGTCTAATTGGGCCTTTCAATGGACCCGTAGGAATTTTAACTGAGTAAAAATTACGGAAATTGAGGTTTTGCTATATAATTGTGTTGAAAAGCTACTAATCAATTACTTGAACTCCTAAATTTTGATTAAAACTTGTTTTGTGGTCCTTTTTGTCGAGGTTTCGGACGAGTAGGTCTAAATGGGCCTTACAATGGACCCGTTAGAATTTCAACTGAGTAAAAAGTACAGAAATTGAGGTTTTGCAATATAATTGTGTTGAAAATCTCCTAATCAATTAAATGAACTCCTAAAATTTGATTAAAACTTGTTTTGCGGTCCTTTTGTAGAGGTTTCGGACGAGCAGGTCTAAATGGGCCTTTCAATGGACCCGTTGGAATTTTAACTGAGTAAAAAGTACATAAATTAAGGTTTTGCAATATAATTGTGTTGAAAAGCTACAAATAAATAATTTGAACTCCTAAAATTTGATTAAAACTTGTTTAGCGGTTCTTTTTGTCGAGGTTTTGGGATTAGTAGGTCTAAATGGGTCTTTCAATGGACCCGTTGGAATTTTAACTGAGTAAAAAGTACATAAATTGAGGTTTTGCAATATAATTGTGTTGAAAAGCTACAAATAAATAATTTGAACTCCTAAAATTTGATTAAAACTTGTTTTTCGGTCCTTTTTGTCGAGGTTTTGGGATTAGTAGGTCTAAATGGGTCTTTCAATGGACCCGTTGGAATTTTAAATGAGTAAAAAGTACAGAAATTGAGGTTTTGAAATATAATGGTGTTGAAAAGCTCCTAATCAATTATTTGAACTCCTAAAATTTGTATAAAACTTGTTTTGCGGTCCTTTTTGTAGAGGTTTCGGACGAGCAGGTCTAAATGGGCCTTTCAATGGACCCGTTGGAATTTTAACTGAGTAAAAAGTACAGAAATTGAGGTTTTGCAATATAATTGTGTTAAAAGTCTCCTAACCAATTACATGATCTCCTAAAATTTGATTAAAACTTGTTTTGCAACCCTTTTTGTAGAGGTTTCAGACGAGCAGGTCTAAATGGGCCTTTCAATAGACCCGTATGAATTTTAACTGAGTAAAAAGTATAGAAATTGAGGTTTTGCAGTATAATTGTGTTGAAAAGCTACTAATCAATTATTTGAACTCCTAAAATTTGTATAAAACTTGTTTTGCGGTCCTTTTTGTAGAGGTTTCGGACGAGCAGGTCTAAATGGGCCTTTCAATGGACCCGTTGGAATTTTAACTGAGTAAAAAGTACAGAAATTGTGGTTTTGCAATAAAATTGTGTTGAAAATCTCCTAATAAATTATATGAACTCTTATAATTTGATTAAAACTTGTTTTGCGGTCCTTTTTGTAGAGGTTTTAGACGAGTAGGTCTAAATGGGCCTTTCAATGGACCCGTTGGAATTTTAACTGAGTAAAAAGTACATAAATTGAGGTTTTGCAATATAATTGTGTTGAAAATCTCCTAATCAATTATTTTAACTCCTAAATTTTGATTAAAACTTGTTTTGCGGTTCTTTTTATAGAGCTTTCGGAGGAGCAAGTCTAAATGGGACTTTCAATGGACCCGTTGGAATTTTAACTGAGTAAAATGTATAAGAATTGAGGTTTTCCACTATAATTGTGTTGAAAAGCTCCTAATCAATTATTTGAACTCCTAAAATTTTATTCAAACTTGTTTTGCAGTCCTTTTTGTAGAGGTTTCAGACGAGCGGGTCGAAATAGGCCTTTCAATGGACCCGTTGGAATTTTAACTGAGTAAAAATTACAGAAATTGAGGTTTTGCAATATAATTGTGTTGAAAAGCTCCAAATCAATTACATGAACTCCTAAAATTTTATTAAAACTTGTTTTGCAGTCCTTTTTGTAGAGGATTCGGACGAGCGGGTCGAAATGGTCCTCTCAATGGATACGTTGGAATTTTAACTGAGTAAAAAGTACAGAAATTGAGGTTTTGAAATATAATTGTGTTGAAAAGCTCCTAATCAATTACATGATCTCCTAAAATTTGATTAAAACTTGTGTTGCAGTCCGTTTTGAAGAGGCTTTCGACGAGCGGGTCTAAATGGGCCTTTCAATGGACCCGTTGGAATTTTAACTGAGTAAACAGTACAGAAATTGAGGTTTTGCAATATAATTGTGTTGAAAAGCTCCTAATCAATTACAAGAACTCCTAAAATTTGATTTAAACTTGTTTTGCAGTCCTTTTATAGGGGTTTCGGACAAGCGGGTCGAAATGGGCCTTTCAATGGACCCGTTGGAATTTTAACTGAGTAAAAAGTACAGAAATTGAGGTTTTGCAATATAATTGTGTTGAAAAGCTCCTAATAAATTACATGATCTAAAAACTTGTTTTGCAGTCCTTTTTGTAAAGGCTTCGGACGAGCGGGTCTAAATGGGCCTTTCAATGGACCCGTTGGAATTTTAACTGAGTAAAAAGTACAGAAATTGAGGTTTTGCAATATAATGGTGTTGAAAAGCTCCCAATCAATTACACGATCTCCTAAAATTTGATAAAACTTGTTTTGCAGTCCTTTTTGTAAAGGCTTCGGACGAGCGGGTCTAAATGGGCCTTTCAATGGACCCGTTGGAATTTTAACTGAGTAAAAAGTACAGAAATTGAGGTTTTGCAATATAATGGTGTTGAAAAGCTCCTAATCAATTACATGAACTCCTAAAATTTGAATAAAACTTGTTTTGCGGTCCTTTTTGTAGAGGTTTTGGACGAGCAGGTCTAATTGGGCCTTTCAGTGGACCCGTTGGAATTTTAACTGAGTAAAAAGTATAGAAATTGAGGTTTTGCAATATAATTGTGTTGAAAAGCTCCTAATCAATTACATGAACTCCTAAAATTTGATTAAAAGTTGTTTTGTAGTCCTTTTTGTAGGGTTTTCGGACGAGCAGGTCGAAATGGGCCTTTCAATGGACCCGTTGTAATTTTAACTGAGTAAGAAGTACATAAATTGAGGTTTTGCAATATAATTATGTTGAAAAGCTCCTAATCAATTATTTGAACTCCTAAAATTTGATTAAAACTTGTTTTGCGGTCCTTTTTGTCGAGGTTTCGGACTAGCAGATCTAAATGGGCCTTTCAATGGACACGTTGGAATTTTAACTGAGTAAAAATTATAAAATTGAAGTTTTGCAATATAATTGTGCTGAAAAGCTCCTAATAAATTACATGAACTCCTAAAATTTGATTAAAACTTGTTTTGCAGTCCTTTTTGTAGAGGTTTTGGACGAGCGGGTCGAAATGGGCCTCTCAATGGACCCGCAGGAATTTTAACTGAGTAAAAAGTACATAAATGTAGGTTTTGAAATATAATTGTGTTGAAAAGCTCCTAATCAATTACATGATCTACTAAGATTTGATTAAAACTTGTTTTGCAGTCCTTTTTGTAGAGGCTTCGGACGAGCGGGTCTAAATGTGCCTTTCAATGGACCCGCTGGAATTTTAACTGAGTAAAAAGTACATAAACTGAGGTTTTGCAATATAATAGTGTTAAAAAGCTCCTAATCAATTAAATGAACTCCTAAAATTTGAATAAAACTTGTTTTGCGGTCCTTTTTGTAGAGGTTTCGGACGAGCAGGTCTAATTGGGCCTTTCAATGGACCCGTTGGAATTTTAACTGAGTAAAAAGTATAGAAATTGAGCTTTTGCAATACAATTGTGGTGAAAAGCTCCTAATCAATTATGTGAACTCCTAAAATTTGATTAAAACTTGTTTGGCAGTCCTTTTTGTAGAGGTTTCGGACGAGCGGGTCGAAATGGGACTTTCAATGGACCCGTTGGAATTTTAATTGAGTAAAAAGTACAGAAATTGAGGTTTTGCAATATAATTGTGTTGAAAAGCTCCTAATCAATTACGTGAACTCTTAAAATTTGATTAAAACTTGTTTTGCAGTCCTTTTTGTAGAGGTTTTGGACGAGCGGGTCGAAATGGGCCTCTCAATGGACCCGCTGGAATTTTAACTAAGTAAAAAGTACAGAAATTGAGGTTTTGAAATATAATTGTGTTTAAAAGCTACTAATCAATTACATGTTCTCCTAAAATTTGATTAAAACTTGATTTGCGACCTTTTTCTAGAGGTTTCGGACGAGCAGTTCTAATTGGGCCTTTCAATGTACCCGTTGGAATTTTAACTGAGTAAAAAGTATAGAAATTGAGGTTTTGCAATATAATGGTGTTGAAAAGCTCCTAATCAATTACACAAACTCCTAAAATTTGAATAAAACTTGTTTTGCGGTCCTTTTTGTAGAGGTTTCGGACTAGCAGGTCTAAATGGGCCTTTCAATGGACCCGTTGGAATTTTAACTGAGTAAAAAGTAGGAAATTGAGGTTTTGCAATATAATTGTGTTGAAAAGCTACTAATCAATTACCTGATATCCTAAAATTTGATTAAAACTTGTTTTGCAGTCCTTTTTGTAAAGTCTTCGGACGATCGGGTCTAAATGAACCTTTCAATGGACCCGTTGGAATTTTAACTGAGTAAAAAGTACAGAAATTGAGGTTTTGCAATAATGGTGTTGAAAAGCTCCTAATCAATTACATGAACTCCTAAAATTTGAATAAAACTTGTTTTGCGGTCCTTTTTGTAGAGGTTTCGGACGACCAGGTCTAATTGGGCATTTCAATGGACCCATTGGAATTTGAACTAAATAAAAAGTATAGAAATTGAGGTTTTACAATATAATTGTGTTGAAAAGCTACTAATCAATTATTTGAACTCCTGAAATATGATTAAAACTTTTTTTGTGGTCCTTTTTGTCGAGGTTTCGGAAGAGTAGGTCTAAATGGGCCTTACAATGGACCCGTTGGAATTTCAACTGAGTAAAAAGGACAGAAATTGAGGTTTTGCAATATAATTGTATTGAAAAGCTGCTAATCAATTAAATGAACTCCTAAAATTTGATTAAAACTTGTTTTGCGGTCCTTTTTGTAGAGGTTTCGGACGAGCAGGTCTAAATGGGCCTTTCAAGGGACCCGTTGGAATTTTAACTGAGTAAAAATTACAGAAATTTAGGTTTTGCAATATAATTGTGGTGAAAAGCTCCTAATCAATTATTTTAACTCCTAAAATTTGATTAAAACTTGTTTTGCGCTCCTTTTTATAGAGTTTTCGGACGAGCGGGTCTAAATGGGCCTTTCAATGGACCTGTTGGCATTTTAACTGAGTAAAAAGTACAGAAATTGAGGTTTTGCAATATAATTTTGTTTAAAAGATCCTAACCAATTACATGAACTCCTAAAATTTTATTAAAACTTGTTTTGCAGTTCTTTTTTGTAGAGGTTTCGGATGAGCGGGTCGAAATGGGCTTTTCAATGGACCCGTTGGAATTTTAACTGAGTAAAAATTATAAAAATTGAGGTTTTGCAATATAATTATGTTGAAAAGCTCCTAATCAATTACATGAACTCCTAAAATTTTATTAAAACTTGTTTTGCAGTCCTTTTTGTAGAGGTTTCGGAGGAGCGGGTCGAAATGGGCCTTTCAATGGACCCGTTGGAATTTTAACTGAGTAAAAAGTACAGAAATTGAGGTTTTGCAACATAATTGTTTTGAAAATCTTCTAATCAATTACATGAACTCATAAAATTTGATTAAAACCTGTTTTGTAGTCCTTTTTCTAGGGGTTTCGGACGAGCGGGTCGAAATTGAGGTTTTGCAATATAATTATGTTTAAAAGCTCCTAATCAATTATTTGAACTCCTAAAATTTGGTTAAAACTTGTTTTGCGGTCCTTTTTGTAGAGGTTTCGGACTAGCAGATCTAAATGGGCCTTTCAATGGACGCGTTAGAATTTTCACTGATTAAAAATCATAAAAATTGAAGTTTTGCAATATAATTGTGTTGAAAAGATCCTAATCGATTACATTAACTCCTAAAATTTTGTTAAAACTTGTTTTGCAGTTCTTTTTTGTAGAGGTTTCGGACGAGCGGGTCGAAATGGGCCTTTCAATGGACTCGTTGGAATTTTAACTGAGTAAAAAGTATATAAATTGAGGTTTTGCAATATAATTGTGTTGAAAAGCTCCTAATCAATTACATGAAATCCTAAAATTTGATTAAAACTAGTTTTGCAATCCTTTTTGTAGAGGTTTTGGACGTGCGGGTCGAAATGGGCCTCTCAATGGACCCGCTGGAATTTTAACCGAGTAAAAAGTACAGAAATTGAGGTTTTTCAATATAATTGTGTTGAAAGGCTCCTAATCAATTATTTGAACTCCTAGAATTTGATTAAAATTGGTTTTGCGGTCCTTTTTGTCGAGGTTTCGGACTAACATGTCCAAATGGGCCTCTAAATGGACCCGTTGGAATTTTAACTTAGTAAAAAGTACAGAAATTGAGGGTTTGCAGTATAATTGTGTTGAAAAGCTACTAATCAATTATTTGAACTCCTAAGATTTGATTAAAACTTTTTTTGTGGTCCTTTTTGTAGAGGTTTCAGACGAGCGTGTCGAAATGGGCCTCTCAACGGATATATTGGAATTTTAACTGAGTAAAAAGTACAGAAATTGACGTTTTGCAAAATAATTGTGTTGAAAAGCTCCTAATCAATTACATGAACTCCTAAAATTTGATTAAAACTTGTTTTGCAGTCCTTTTGTATAGGTTTTTGACGAGCGTGTCGAAATGGGCCTTTCAATTACAGAAATTGAGTAAAAAGTACAGAAATTGAATTTTGAAATATAATTGTGTTGAAAAGCTACTAATCAATTATTTTAACTCCTAAAATTTGATTAAAACATGTTTCGCGGTCCTTTTTGTCGAGCTCTCGGACGAGCATGTCAAAATGGGCCTTTTTGTATCGGTTTCGGACGAGCAGGTCTAATTGGGCCTAACAATAGACCCGTTGGAATTTTAACTGAATGAAAAGTACAGAAATTGTGGTTTTGCAATATAATTGTGTTGAAAAGCTCCTAATTAATTATTTGAACTCCTAAAATTTGATTAAAACTTGTTTTGTGGTCCTTTTGTCGAGGTTTCGGACGAGCAGGTCTAAATGTTCCTCTAAATGGACCCGTTGGAATTTTAACTGAGTAAAAAGTACAGAAATTGGGGTTTTGCAATATAATTGTGTTGAGAAGCTCCTAATCAATTACATGAACTCCTAAAATTTGATTAAAACTTGTTTTGTAGTCCTTTTTGTAGAGGTTTCGGTCGTGCGGGTCGAAATGGGCCTTTCAATGGACCCGTTGGAATTTTAACTGAATAAAAAGTACATCAATTTAGGTTTTGCAATATAATTGTGTTGAAAAGCTCCTAATCAATTACATGAACTCCTAAAATTTGATTAAAACTTGTTTTGCAGTCCTTTTTGTAGAGGTTTCGGACGAGCGGGTCAAAATAGGCCTTTCAATGGGCTCGTTGGAATTTTAACTGAGTAAAAAGTATAAAAATTGAGTTTTTTCAATATAATTGTGTTGAAAAGCTCCTAATCAATTATTTGAACTCCTAAAATTTGATCAAAACTTGTTTTGCGGTCCTTTATGTAGAGGTTTCGGACGTGCGGGTCTAAATGGGCCTTTCAATGAACCCGTTGGAATTTTAACTGAGTAAAAAAGTATAAAAATTGAGGTTTCTCAATATAATTGTGTTGAAAAGCTCCTAATCAATTATTTGAACTCCTAAAATTTGATCAAAACTTGTTTTGCGGTCCTTTATGTAGAGGTTTCGGACGTGCGGGTCTTAATGGGCCTTTCAATGGACCCGTTGGAATTTTAACTGAGTAAAATGTATAAAAATTGAAGTTTTGCAATATAATTGTGTTGAAAAGCTCCTAATCAATTACATGAACTCCTAAATTTTGATCAAAACTTGTTTCGCGGCCCTTTTTGTAGAGGTTTCGGACGAGCGGGACGAAATGGGCCTTTCAATGGACCTGTTGGAATTTTAATTAAGTAAAAAGTACAGAAATTGAGGTTTTGCAATATAATTGTGTTGAAAAGCTCCTAATCAATTGCATGAACTCCTAAAATTTGATTAAAACTTTCTTTGCAGTTCTTTTTGTAAAGGTTTCGGACGAGCGGGTCGAAATGGGCCTTTCAATGGACTCGTTGGAATTTTAACTGAGTAAAAAGTATAAAAATAGAGGTTTCTCAATATAATTGTGTTGAAAAGCTCCTAATCAATTATTTGAACTCCTAAAATTTGATCAAAACTTGTTTTGCGGTCCTTTTTGTAGAGGTTTCGGACGTGAGAGTCTAAATGGGCCTTTCAATGGACCCGTTGGAATTTTAACTGAGTAAAAAAGTATAAAAATTGAGGTTTCTCAATATAATTGTGTTGAAACGCTCCTAATCAATTATTTGAACTCCTAAAATTTGATCAAAACTTGTTTTGCGGTCCTTTATGTAGAGGTTTCGGACGTGCGGGTATAAATGGGCCTTTCAATGGACCCGTTGGAATTTTAACTGAGTAAAAAGTACAGAAATTGAGGTTTTTCAATATAATTGTGTTGAAAAGCTCCTAACCAATTACACGAACTCCTAAAATTTGATTAAAACTTGTTTTGCAGTCCTTTTTGTAGAGGTTTCGGACGAGCGGGTCGAAATGTGCCTTTCAATGGACTCGTTGGAATTTTAACTGAGTAAAAAGTATAAAAATTGAGGTTTCTCAATATAATTGTGTTGAAAAGGTCCTAATCATTTGTTTGAACTCCTAAAATTTCATCAAAACTTGTTTTGCGGTCCTTTATGTAGAGGTTTCAAACGTGCGGGTCTAAATGGGCCTTTAAATGGACCCGTTGGAATTTTAACTGAGTAAAAAGTACAGAAATTGAGGATTTGCAATATAATTGTGTTGAAAAGCTCCTAATAAATTAGATGAACTCCTAAAATTTGATTAAAACTTGTTTTTCAATCCTTTTTGTAGAGGTTTCGAATGAGCGGGTCGAAATGGGACTTTCAATGGACCCGTTGGAATTTTAACTAAGTAAAAAGTACAGAAATTGAGGTTTTGCAATATAATTGTGTTGAAAAGCTCCTAATCAATTATTTGAACTCCTAAAATTTGATTAAAACTTGTTTTGCGGTCCTTTTTGTAGAGGTTTCGGACGAGCAGGTCTTAATGGGCCATTCAATGGACCCGTTGGAAATTTAACTGAGTAAAAAGTAAAGAAATTGAGGTTTTGCAATATAATTGTGTTGAATATCCCCTAATCAATTACATGATCTCCTAAATTAAGATTAAAACTTGTTTTGCAGTCCTTTTTGTAGAGGTTTCGGACGAGCGGGTCGAAATGGGCCTTTCAATGGATCCGTTGGAATTTTAACTGAGTAAAAAGTACAGAAATTGAGTTTTTGCAATATAATTGTGTTGAAAAGCTCCTAATCAATTACATGAACTCCTAAAATTTGATTAAAACTTGTTTTTCAATCCTTTTTGTAGAGGTTTCGAACGAGTGGGTCGAAATGGGCCTTTCAATAGACCCGTTGGAATTTTAACTAAGTAAAAAGTATAGAAATTGAGGTTTTGCAATATAATTGTGTTGAAAAGCTCCTAATCAATTATTTGAACTCCTAAAATTTGATTAAAACTTGTTTTGCGGTCCTTTTTGTAGAGGTTTCGGACGAGCAGGTCTTAATGGGCCTTTCAATGGATCCGTTGGAATTTTAACTGAGTAAAAAGTACAGAAATTGAGGTTTTGCAATATAATGGTGTTGAAAAGATCCTAATCAATTACATGAACTCCTAAATTTTGAATAAAACTTGTTTTGCGGTCCTTTTTGTAGAGTTTTCGGAAGAGCAGGTCTAAATGGGCCTTTCAATGGACCCGTTGGAATTTTAACTGAGTAAAAAGTATAAAAATTGAGGTTTTGCAATATAATTGCGTTGAAAAGCTCCTAATCAATTATTTGAACTCCTAAAATTTGATTAAACCTTGTTTTACAGTCCTTTTTGTAGAGGTTTCGGACGAGAGGGTCGAAATGGAACTCTCAATGGACACGTTGGAATTTTAACTAAGTAAAAAGTACAGAAATTGAGGTTTTCCAATATAATTGTGTTGAAAAGATACTAATGAAATACATGATCTCCTAAAATTAGATTAAAACTTATGTTGCAGTCCTTTTTGTAAAGGCTTCGGACGAGCGTGTCTAAATGGGCCTTTCAATGGAGCCGTTGGAATTTTAACTCAGTAAAAATTACAGAAATTGAGGTTTTGCAATATAATGGTGTTGAAAAGCTCCTAATCAACTACATGAACTCCTAAAATTTGAATAAAACTTGTTTTGCAATCCTTTTTGTAGAGGTTTCGGACGAGCATGTGTAATTGGGCCTTTCAATGGACCCGTTGGAATTTTAATTGAGTAAAAAGTACATAATTTGAGGTTTTGAAATATAATTGTGTTGAAAAGCTCCTAATTAATTACATGATCTCCAAAAATTTGATTAAAACTTGTTTTGCAGTCCTTTTTGTGGAGGCTTCGGACGAGCGGGTCTAAATGGGTCTTTCAATGGACCCGTTGGAATTTTAACTCAGTAAAAAGTACAGAAATTGAGGTTTTGCAATATAATGGTGTTGAAAAGCTACTAATCAATTACCTGATCTCCTAAAATTTGATTAAAACTTGTTTTGCAGTCCTTTTCGTAAAGGCTTCGGACGAGCGGGTCTAAATGGGCCTTTCAATGGACCCGTTGGAATTTTAACTGAGTAAAAAGTACAGAAATTGAGGTTTTGAAATATAATTGTGTTGAAAAGCTCCTAATCAATTTCATGATCTCCTAAAATTTGATTAAAACTTGTTTTGCAGTCCTTTTTGTGGAGGCTTCGAACGAGCGGGTCTAAATGGGCCTTTCAATGGACACGTTGGAATTTTAACTGAGTAAAAAGTACAGAAATTGAGGTTTTGCAATATAATGGTGTTGAAAAGCTACTAATCAATTACCTGATCTCCTAAAATTTGATTAAAACTTGTTTTGCAGTCCTTTTTGTAAAGGCTTCGGACGAGCGGGTCTAAATGGGCCTTTCAATGGACCAGTTGGAATTTTAACTGAGTAAAAAGTACAGAAATTGAGGTTTTGCAATATAATGGTGTTGAAAAGCTCCTAATCAATTACATGAACTCCTAAAATTTGAATAAAACCTGTTTTGCGGTCCTTTTTGTAGAGGTTTCGGACGAGCGGGTCGAAATGGGCCTCTCAATGGACACGTTGGAATTTTAACTGAGTAAAAAGTACAGAAATTGAGGTTTTGAAAAATAATTGTGTTGAAAAGCTCCTAATCAATTACATGATCTCCTAAAATTTGATTAAAACTTGTTTTACAGTCCTTTTTGTGGAGGCTTTGGATGAGCGGTTCTAAATGTGCCTTTCAATGCACCCGTTGGAATTTTAACTGAGTAAAAAGTACAGAAATTGAGGTTTTGCAATATAATGGTGTTGAAAAGCTCCTAATCAATTACATGAACTCCTAAAATTTGAATAAAACTTGTTTTGCGGTCCTTTTTGTAGAGTTTTCGGAAGAGCAGGTCTAAATGGGCCTTTCAATGGACCCGTTGGAATTTTAACTGAGTAAAAAGTATAAAAATTGAGGTTTTGCAATATAATTGTGTTGAAAAGCTCCTAATCAATTATTTGAACTCCTAAAATTTGATTAAACCTTGTTTTGCAGTCCTTTTTGTAGAGGTTTCGGACGAGCGGGTCGAAATGGAACTCTCAATGGACACGTTGGAATTTTAACTGAGTAAAAAGTACAGAAATTGAGGTTTTGAAATATAATTGTGTTGAAAAGCTCCTAATCAATTACTTGATCTCCTAAAATTTGATTAATACTTGTTTTGCAGTCCTTTTTGTAGAGACTTCGGACGAGCGGGTCTAAATGGGCCTTCCAATGGACCTGTTGGAATTTTAACTGAGTAAAAAGTACATAAATAGAGTTTTTGCAATTTCGGACGAGCATGTCTAATTGGGCCTTTCAATCGAGGTTTCAGACGAGTAGGTCTAAATGGGCCTTTCAATGGACCCGTTGGAATTTTAAATGAGTAAAAAGTACAGAAATTGAGGTTTTTCAATATAATTGTGTTGAAAAGCTACTAATCAATTACCTGATCTCCTAAAATTTGATTAAAACTTGTTTTGCAGTCCTTTTTGTAAAGGCTTCGGACGAGCGGGTCTAAATGGGCCTTTCAATGGACCGGTTGGAATTTTAACTGAGTAAAAAGTACAGAAATTGAGGTTTTTCAATATAATGGTGTTGAAAAGCTCCAAATCAATTACATGAACTCCTAAAATTTGAATAAAACCTGTTTTGCGGTCCATTTTGTAGAGGTTTCGGACGAGCAGGTCTAAATGGGCCTTTCAATGGACCCGTTGGAATTTTAACTAAGTAAAAAGTACAGAAATTGAGGTTTTGCAATATAATTGTGTTGAAAAGATAATAATCAATTACATGATCTCCTAAAATTTGATTAAAACTTATTTTGCAATCCTTTTTGTAAAGGCATCGGACGAGCAGGTTTAAATGGGCCTTTCAATGGACTTTTTGGAATTTTAACTCTGTAAAAAGTACAGAAATTGAGCTTTTGCAATATAATGGTGTTGAAAAGCTCCTAATCAACTACATGAACTCCTAAAATTTGAATAAAACTTGTTTTGCGATCCTTTTTGTAGAGGTTTCGGACGAGCATTTGTAATTGGGCCTTTCAATGGACCCGTTGGAATTTGAACTGAGTAAAAAGTATAGAAATTGAGGTTTTGCAATATAATTGTGTTGAAAAGCTACTAATCAATCATTTGAACTCCTAAAATTTGAGTAAAACTTGTTTTGCGATCCTTTTTGTCGAGGTTTCGGACGAGTAGGTCTAAATGGGCCTTATAATGGACCTGTTGGAATTTCAACTGAGTAAAAAGTATAGAAATTGAGGTTTTGCAATATAATTGTGTTAAAAGCTCCTAATCAATTAAATGAACTCCTAAGATTTGATTAAAACTTGTTTTGCGGTCCTATTTTTAGAGATTTCGGATGAGCAAGTCTAAATGGGCCTTCAAGGGACCCGTTGGAATTTTAACTGAGTAAAACGTATAGAAATTTAGGTTTTGGAATATAATTGTGTTGAAAAGCTCCTAATCAATTATTTTAACTCCTAAATTTTGATTAAAACTTATTTCGCGGTCCTTTTTATAGAGTTTTCGGACGAGTAGGTCTAAATGGGCCTTTCAATGGACCCGTTGGAATTTTAACTGAGTAAAAAGTATAAAATTTGAGGTTTTGCAATATAATGGTGTTGAAAAGCTCCTAATCAATTACATGAACTCCTAAAATTTGAATAAAACTTGTTTTGCGGTACTTTTTGTAGAGTTTTCGGAAGAGCAGGTCTAAATGGGCCTTTCAATGGACCCGTTGGAATTTTAACTGAGTAAAAAGAATAGAAATAGAGTTTTTGCAATATAATGGTGTTGAAAAGCTCCTAATCAATTACATGAACTCCTAAAATTTGAATAAAACTTGTTTTGCGGTCCTTTTTGTAGAGGTTTCGAACGAGCAGGTCTAAATGGGCCTTTCAATAGACCCGTTGGAATTTGAACTGAGTAAAAAGTATAGAAATTGAGGTTTTGCAATATAATTGTGTTGAAAAGCTACTAATCAATTATTTGAATTCCTAAAATTTGAGTAAAACTTGTTTTGTGGTCCTTTTGTCGAGGTTTCGGACGAGTAGGTCTAAATGGGCCTTATAATGGACCCGTTGGATTTCAACTGAGTAAAAAGTACATAAATTGAGGTTTTGCAATATAATTGTGTTGAAAAGCTCCTAATCAATTAAATGAACTCCTAATATTTGATTAAAACTTGTTTTGCGGTCCTTTTGTAGAGATTTCGGACGAGCAGGTCTAAATGGGCCTTTCAATGGACCCGCTGGAATTTTAACTGAGTAAAAAGTACAGAAATTGAGGTTTTGAAATATAATTGTGTTGAAAAGCTCCTAATCAATTACACGAACTCCTAAAATTTGATTTATACTTGTTTTGCAGTCTTTTTTCTAGAGGTTTCGGACGAGCGGGTCGAAATGGGCCTTTCAATGGACTCGTTGGAATTTTAACTGAGTAAAAAGTACAAAAATAGAGGTTTCTCAATATAATTGTGTTGAAAAGCTCCTAATCAATTATTTGAACTCCTAAAATTTGATCAAAACTTGTTTTGCGGTCCTTTATGTAGAGGTTTCGGACGTGCGGGTCTAAATGGGCCTTTCAATGGACCCGTTGGAATTTTAACTGAGTAAAAAAGTATAAAAATTGAGGTTTCTCAATATAATTGTGTTGAAAAGCTCGTAATCAATTATTTCAACTCCTAAAATTTGTTCAAAACTTGTTTTGTGGTCCTTTATGTAGAGGTTTCGGACGTGCGGGTCTAAATGGGCCTTTCAATGGACCCGTTGGAATTTTAACTGAGTAAAAAGTACAAAAATTGAGGTTATGCAATATAATTGTGTTGAAAAGCTCCTAATCAATTATTTGAACTCCTAAAATTTGATTAAAACTTGTTTTGCAGTCCTTTTTGTAGAGGTTTCGGACGAGCGGGTCGAAATGGGCCTCTCAATGGATACATTGGAATTTTAACTGATTAAAAAGTACAGAAATTGAGGTTTTGAAATATAATTGTGTTGAAAAGCTCCTAATAAATTACATGATCTCCTAAAATTTGATTAAAACTTGTTCTACAGTCCTTTTTTTAGAGGCTTCGGACGAGCGGGTCTAAATGGGCCTCTAAATGGACCCGTTGGAATTTTAACGTAGTAAAAAGTACATAAATAGAGTTCTTGCAATATAATGGGGTTGAAAAGCTCCTAATCAATTACATGAACTCCTAAAATTTGAATAAAACTTGTTTTGCGGTCCTTTTGTAGAGGTTTCGGACGAGCAGGTCTAATTGGGCCTTTCAATGGACCCGTTGGAATTCTAACTGAGTAAAAAGTATAGAAATTGAGGTTTTGCAATATAATTGTGTTGAAAAGCTACTAATCAATTATTTGAACTCCTAAAATTTGATTAAAACTTGTTTTACGGTCCTTTTTTTCGAGGTTTCGGACGAGTAGGTCTAAATGGCCCTTTCAATGGACCCCTTGGAATTTTAAATGAGTAAAAAGTACAGAAATTGAAGTTTTGCAATATAATTTTGTTGAAAATATCCTAATAAATTACATGATCTCCTAAAATTTGATTAAAACTTGTTTTGCGACCCTTTTTGTAGAGGTTTCGGACGAGCAGGTCTAAATGGGCCTTTCAATGGACCCGTTGGAATTTTAACTGAGTAAAAAGTACATAAATTGAGGTTTTGCAATATAACTGTGTTGAAAAGCTACTAATCAATTATTTGAACTCCTAAAATTTGATTAAAACTTGTTTTGCGGTCCTCTTTGTCAAGGTTTCGGACGAGCAGGTCTAAATGGGCCTTTAAATGGACCCGTTGGAATTTTTACTGAGTAAAAAGTACAGAAATTGAGGTTTTGCAATATAATTGGGTTGAAAAGATCCTAATCAATTACATGAACTCCTAAAATTTGATTAAACATGTTTTGTAGTCCTTTCTGCAGAGGTTTCGGACGAGCGCGTCGAAATGGGCCTTTCAATGGACCCGTTGGAATTTTAACTGAGTAAATATTACATAAATTGAGATTTTGCAATATAATTGTGTTGAAAAGCTACTAATAAATTATTTGAACTCCTAAAATTTGATTAAAACTTGTTTTACAGTCCTCTTTGTCGAGGTTTCAGAATAGCAGGTCTAAATGGGCCTCTCAATGCACCCGTTGGAATTTTAACTGAGTAAAAAGTATAGAAATTGAGGGTTTGCAATATAATTGTGTTGAAAAGCTCCTATTCAATTACATGAACTCCTAAGATTTGATTAAAACTTGTTTTCCAGTCCTTTTTGTAGAGGTTTCGGACGAGCGGGTCGAAATGGGCCTTTCAATGCACCCGTTGGAATTTTAACTGAGTAAAAAGTATAGAAAATGAGGTTTTGCAATATAATTGTGTTGAAAAGCTCCTAATCAATTATTTGAACTCCTAAAATTTGATTAAAACATGTTTTGCAGTCCTTTTTGTCGAGTTTTCGGATGAGCATGTCAAAATGGGCCTTTTTGTATCGGTTTCGGACGAGTAGGTCTAAATGGGCCTAACAATAGACCCGTTGAAATTTTAATTGAGTGAAAAGTACAGAAATTGTGGTTTTACAATATAATTGTGTTGAAAAGCTCCTAATCAATTACATGAACTCCTAAATTTTGATTAAAACTTGTTTCGCGGCCCATTTTGTAGAGGTTTCAGACGAGCGGGACGAAATGGGCCTTTCAATGGACCCGTTGGAATTTTAACTGAGTAAAAAGTACAGAAATTCAGGTTTTTCAATATAATTGTTTTGAAAAGCTGCTAATCAATTATTTGAACTCCTAAAATTTGATTAAAATTTGTTTTGCGGTCCTTTTTGTCGAGGTTTCGGACGAGCAGCTCGAAATCGGCCTTTCAATGGACCCGTTGGAATTTTAACTGAGTAAAAAGTACAGAAATTGAGGTTTTGCAATATAATTGTGTTGAAAAGCTCCTAATCAATTACATGAACTCCTAAGATTTGATTAAAACTTGTTTTGCAGTCCATTTTGTAGAGGTTTCGGACGACCGGGTCGAAATGGGCCTTTCAATGGACCCGTTCGAATTTTAACTTATTAAAAAGTACATAAATTGAGGTTTTGCAATATAATTGTGTTGAAAAGCTCCTAATCAATTATTTGAACTCCTAAAATTTGATTGAAACTTGTTTTGCGGTCCTTTTTGTAGAGGTTTCGGACGAGCAGGTCTAAATGGGCCTTTCATTGGACCCGTTGGAATTTTAACTGAGTAAAAAGTACAGAATTTGAGATTTTGCAGTATAATTGAATAGAAAATCTCCTAATCAATTATTTGAACTCCTAAAATTTGATTAAAACTTTTTTTACGGTCCTTTTTGTCGAGGTTCCGGACGAGCAGGTCTAAATGGGCCTTTTAATGGACCCGTTGGAATTTTAACTGAGTAAAAAGTACATAAATTTTGGTTTTGCAATAAAATTGTGTTGAAAAGCTCCTAATCAATTACACGAACTCCTAAATTTTGATTAAAACTTTTTTCGCGGCCCTTTTTGTAGAGGTTTCGGACGAGCGGGACGAAATTGTCCTTTCAATGGACCCGTTGGAATTTTAACTGAGTAAAAAGTACAGAAATTGAGGTTTTGCAATATAATTGTGTTGAAAAGCTCCTAATAAATTACACGAACTCCTAAAATTTGATTAAAACTTGTTTTGCAGTTCTTTTTGTAGAGGTTTCGGACGAGCGGGTCGAAATGGGCCTTTCAATGGACTCGTTGGAATTTTAACTGAGTAAAAAGTATAAAAATAGAGGTTTCTCAATATAATTGTGTTGAAAAGCTCCTAATCAATTATTTGAACTCCTAAAATTTGATCAAAACTTGTTTTGCGGTCCTTTATGTAGAAGTTTCGGACGTGCGGGTCTAAATGGGCCTTTCAATGGACCCATTGGAATTTTAACTGAGTAAAAAAGTATAAAAATTGAGGTTTCTCAATATAATTGTGTTGAAAAGCTCCTAATCAATTATTTGAACTCCTAAAATTTGATCAAAACTTGTTTTGCGGTCCTTTATGTAGAGGTTTCGGACGTGCGGGTCTAAATGGGCCTTTCAATGGACCCGTTGGAATTTTAACTGAGTAAAAAGTACAGAAATTGAGGTTTTGTAATATAATTGTGTTGAAAATCTCCTAATCAATTACATGATCTCCTAAAATTTCATTAAAACTTGTTTCGCGGCCTTTTTTGTATAGGTTTCAGACGAGTATGTCTAAATGGGCCTTTCAATGGACCCGTTGGAATTTTAACTGAGTAAAAAGTACAGAAATTAAGTTTTTGCAATATTATTGTGTTGAAAAGCTACTAATCAATTATTTGAACTCCTAAAATTTGATTAAAACTTGTTTTGCGGTCGTTTTTGTCGAGGTTTCGGACGAGCAGGTCTAAATGGGCCTTTCAATGGACGCGTTGGAATTTTAACTGAGTAAAACGTACAAAAATTGAGGTTTTGCAATATAATTGTGCTGAAAATCTCCAAATCAATTACTTGATCTCCTAAAATTTCATTAAAACTTGTTTTGCGGCCCTTTTTGTATATGTTTCGGACGAGCAGGTCTAAATGGGCCTTTCAATGGACGCGTTGGAATTTTAACTAAGTAATAAGTACAGAAATTGAGGTTTTTCAATATAATTGTGTTGAAAAGCTCCTAATCAATTATTTGAACTCCTAACATTTGATTAAAACTTGTTTTGCGGTCCTTTTTGTCGAGGTTTCGGACGAGCTAGTCTAAATGGGCCTTTCAATGGACGCGTTGGAATTTTAACTGAGTAAAAAGTACAGAAATTGAGGTTTTACAATATAATTTGTTGAAAAGCTCCTAATCAATTACATGAACTCCTAAAATTTGATTAAAACTTGTTTTGTAGTCCTTTTGTAGAGGATTCGGACGAGCGGGTCGAAATTGGCCTTTCAATGGACCCGTTGGAATTTTAACTGAGTAAAAAGTACATAAATTGAGGTTTTGCAATATAATTCTGTTGAAAAGCTCCTAATCAATTATTTTAACTCCTAAAATTTGATTAAAACATGTTTTGCGGTCCTTTTTGTCGAGCTTTCGGACGAGCATGTCAAAATGGCCCTTTTTGTATCGGTTTCGGACGAGCAGGTCTAAATGGGCCTAACAATACACCCGTTGAAATTTTAACTGAGTGAAAAGTACAGAAATTGTGGTTTTGCAATATAATTGTGTTGAAAAGCTCCTAATTAATTATTTGAACTCCTAAAATTTGATTAAAACTTGTTTTGTGGTCCTTTTGTCGAGGTTTCGGACGAGCAGGTCTAAATGGTCCTCTCAATGGACCCGTTGGAATTTTAACTGAGTAAAAAGTACAGAAATTGGGGTTTTGCAATATAATTGTGTTGAGAAGCTCCTAATCAATTACATAAACTCCTAAAATTTGATTAAAACTTGTTTTGTAGTCCTTTTTGTAGAGGTTTCGGTCGTGCGGGTCGAAATGGGCCTTTCAATGGACCCGTTGGAATTTTAACTGAATAAAAAGTACATCAATTTAGGTTTTGCAATATAATTGTGTTGAAAAGCTCCTAATCAATTACATGAACTCCTAAAATTTGATTAAAACTTGTTTTGCTGTCCTTTTTGTAGAGGTTTCGGACGAGCGGGTCGAAATAGGCCTTTCAATGGGCTCGTTGGAATTTTAACTGAGTAAAAAGTATAAAAATTGAGTTTTTTCAATATAATTGTGTTGAAAAGCTCCTAATCAATTATTTGAACTCCTAAAATTTGATCAAAACTTGTTTTGCGGTCCTTTATGTAGAGGTTTCGGACGTGCGGGTCTAAATGGGCCTTTCAATGAACCCGTTGAAATTTCAACTGAGTAAAAAGTACATAAATTGAGGTTTTGCAATATAATTGTGTTGAAAAGCTACTAATCAATTACATGAACTCCTAAAATTTGATTAAAACTTGTTTTGCGGCCCTTTTTGTCGAGGTTTCGGACGAGCAGGTCTAAATGGGCCTTTTAATGGACCCGTTGGAATTTTTACTGAGTAAAAAGTACAGAAATTGAGGTTTTGTAATATAATTGTGTTGAAAATCTCCTAATCAATTACATGATCTCCTAAAATTTCATTAAAACTTGTTTCGCGGCCTTTTTTGTATAGGTTTCAGACGAGTATGTCTAAATGGGCCTTTCAATGGACCCGTTGGAATTTTAACTGAGTAAAAAGTACATAAATTAAGTTTTTGCAATATTATTGTGTTGAAAAGCTACTAATCAATTATTTGAACTCCTAAAATTTGATTAAAACTTGTTTTGCGGTCGTTTTTGTCGAGGTTTCGGACGAGCAGGTCTAAATGGGCCTTTCAATGGACGCGTTGGAATTTTAACTGAGTAAAACGTACAAAAATTGAGGTTTTGCAATATAATTGTGCTGAAAATCTCCAAATCAATTACTTGATCTCCTAAAATTTCATTAAAACTTGTTTTGCGGCCCTTTTTGTATATGTTTCGGACGAGCAGGTCTAAATGGGCCTTTCAATGGACGCGTTGGAATTTTAACTAAGTAATAAGTACAGAAATTGAGGTTTTTCAATATAATTGTGTTGAAAAGCTCCTAATCAATTATTTGAACTCCTAACATTTGATTAAAACTTGTTTTGCGGTCCTTTTTGTCGAGGTTTCGGACGAGCTAGTCTAAATGGGCCTTTCAATGGACGCGTTGGAATTTTAACTGAGTAAAAAGTACAGAAATTGAGGTTTTACAATATAATTTGTTGAAAAGCTCCTAATCAATTACATGAACTCCTAAAATTTGATTAAAACTTGTTTTGTAGTCCTTTTGTAGAGGATTCGGACGAGCGGGTCGAAATTGGCCTTTCAATGGACCCGTTGGAATTTTAACTGAGTAAAAAGTACATAAATTGAGGTTTTGCAATATAATTCTGTTGAAAAGCTCCTAATCAATTATTTTAACTCCTAAAATTTGATTAAAACATGTTTTGCGGTCCTTTTTGTCGAGCTTTCGGACGAGCATGTCAAAATGGGCCTTTTTGTATCGGTTTCGGACGAGCAGGTCTAAATGGGCCTAACAATACACCCGTTGAAATTTTAACTGAGTGAAAAGTACAGAAATTGTGGTTTTGCAATATAATTGTGCTGAAAAGCTCCTAATTAATTATTTGAACTCCTAAAATTTGATTAAAACTTGTTTTGTGGTCCTTTTGTCGAGGTTTCGGACGAGCAGGTCTAAATGGTCCTCTCAATGGACCCGTTGGAATTTTAACTGAGTAAAAAGTACAGAAATTGGGGTTTTGCAATATAATTGTGTTGAGAAGCTCCTAATCAATTACATAAACTCCTAAAATTTGATTAAAACTTGTTTTGTAGTCCTTTTTGTAGAGGTTTCGGTCGTGCGGGTCGAAATGGGCCTTTCAATGGACCCGTTGGAATTTTAACTAAATAAAAAGTACATCAATTTAGGTTTTGCAATATAATTGTGTTGAAATGCTCCTAATCAATTACATGAACTCCTAAAATTTGATTAAAACTTGTTTTGCTGTCCTTTTTGTAGAGGTTTCGGACGAGCGGGTCGAAATAGGCCTTTCAATGGGCTCGTTGGAATTTTAACTGAGTAAAAAGTATAAAAATTGAGTTTTTTCAATATAATTGTGTTGAAAAGCTCCTAATCAATTATTTGAACTCCTAAAATTTGATCAAAACTTGTTTTGCGGTCCTTTATGTAGAGGTTTCGGACGTGCGGGTCTAAATGGGCCTTTCAATGAACCCGTTGGAATTTTAACTGAGTAAAAAAGTATAAAAATTGAGGTTTCTCAATATAATTGTGTTGAAAAGCTCCTAATCAATTATTTGAACTCCTAAAATTTGATCAAAACTTGTTTTGCGGTCCTTTATGTAGAGGTTTCGGACGTGCGGGTCTTAATGGGCCTTTCAATGGACCCGTTGGAATTTTAACTGAGTAAAATGTATAAAAATTGAAGTTTTACAATATAATTGTGTTGAAAAGCTCCTAATCAATTACACGAACTCCTAAATTTTGATTAAAACTTTTTTCGCGGCCCTTTTTGTAGAGGTTTCGGACGAGCGGGACGAAATTGTCCTTTCAATGGACCCGTTGGAATTTTAACTGAGTAAAAAGTACAGAAATTGAGGTTTTGCAATATAATTGTGTTGAAAAGCTCCTAATAAATTACACGAACTCCTAAAATTTGATTAAAACTTGTTTTGCAGTTCTTTTTGTAGAGGTTTCGGACGAGCGGGTCGAAATGGGCCTTTCAATGGACTCGTTGGAATTTTAACTGAGTAAAAAGTATAAAAATAGAGGTTTCTCAATATAATTGTGTTGAAAAGCTCCTAATCAATTATTTGAACTCCTAAAATTTGATCAAAACTTGTTTTGCGGTCCTTTTTGTAAAGGTTTCGGACGTGAGAGTCTAAATGGGCCTTTCAATGGACCCGTTGGAATTTTAACAGAGTAAAAAAGTATAAAAATTGAGGTTTCTCAATATAATTGTGTTGAAACGCTCCTAATCAATTATTTGAACTCCTAAAATTTGATCAAAACTTGTTTTGCGGTCCTTTATGTAGAGGTTTCGGACGTGCGGGTCTAAATGGGCCTTTCAATGGACCCGTTGGAATTTTAACTGTGTAAAAAGTACAGAAATTGAGGTTTTTCAATATAATTGTGTTGAAAAGCTCCTAACCAATTACACGAACTCTTAAAATTTGATTAAAACTTGTTTTGCATCCTTTTTGTAGAGGTTTCGGACGAGCGGGTCGAAATGTGCCTTTCAATGGACTCGTTGGAATTTTAACTGAGTAAAAAGTATAAAAATTGAGGTTTCTCAATATAATTGTGTTGAAAAGGTCCTAATCAATTGTTTGAACTCCTAAAATTTCATCAAAACTTGTTTTGCGGTCCTTTATGTAGAGGTTTCAAACGTGCGGGTCTAAATGGGCCTTTCAATGGACCCGGTTGAATTTTAACTGAGTAAAAAGTACAGAAATTGAGGATTTGCAATATAATTGTGTTGAAAAGCTCCTAATAAATTAGATGAACTCCTAAAATTTGATTAAAACTTGTTTTTCAATCCTTTTTGTAGAGGTTTCGAACGAGCGGGTCGAAATGGGCCTTTCAATGGACCCGTTGGAATTTTAACTAAGTAAAAAGTACAGAAATTGAGGTTTTGCAATATAATTGTGTTGAAAAGCTCCTAATCAATTATTTGAACTCCTAAAATTTGATTAAAACTTGTTTTGCGGTCCTTTTTGTAGAGGTTTCGGACGAGCAGGTCTTAATGGGCCTTTCAATGGACCCGTTGGAAATTTAACTGAGTAAAAAGTAAAGATATTGAGGTTTTGCAATATAATTGTGTTGAATATCCCCTAATCAATTACATGATCTCCTAAAATTAGATTAAAACTTGTTTTGCAGTCCTTTTTGTAGAGGTTTCGGACGAGCGGGTCGAAATGGGCCTTTCAATGGATCCGTTGGAATTTTAACTGAGTAAAAAGTACAGAAATTGAGTTTTTGCAATATAATTGTGTTGAAAAGCTCCTAATCAATTACATGAACTCCTAAAATTTGATTAAAACTTGTTTTTCAATCCATTTTGTAGAGGTTTCGAACGAGTGGGTCGAAATGGGCCTTTCAATAGACCCGTTGGAATTTTAACTAAGTAAAAAGTATAGAAATTGAGGTTTTGCAATATAATTGTGTTGAAAAGCTCCTAATCAATTATTTGAACTCCTAAAATTTGATTAAAACTTGTTTTGCGGTCCTTTTTGTAGAGGTTTCAGACGAGCAGGTCTTAATGGGCCTTTCAATGGATCCGTTGGAAATTTAACTGAGTAAAAGGTAAAGAAATTGAGGTTTTGCAATATAATTGTGTTGAAAATCACCTAATCAATTACATGATCTCCTAAAATTAGATTAAAACTTGTTTTTCGGCTCTTTTTGTAGAGGTTTCGGACGAGCATGTCTAAATGGGCCTTTCAATGGACCCGTTGGAATTTTAACTGAGTAAAAAGTATAAAAAATGAGGTTTTGCAATATAATTGTGTTGAAAAGCTCATAATCAATTATTTGTACTCCTAAAAAATGATCAAAACTTGTTTTGCGGTCCATTATGTAAAGGTTTCGGACGTGCGGGTCTAAATGGGCCTTTCAATGGACCCGTTGAAATTTTAACTGAGTAAAATGTATAAGGATTGAAGTTTCGCAATATAATTGTGTTGAAAAGCTTCTAATAATTTATTTGAACTCCTAAAATTTGATTAAAACTTTTTTGCGGTCTTTTTTGTATCGGTTTCGGACGAGTAGGTCTAAATGGGCCTTAAAATGGACCCGTTGGAATTTTAACTGAGTAAAAAGTACATAAATTGAGGTTTTGCAATATAATTGTGTTGAAAAGCTCTTAATCAATTAAATGAACTCCTAAAATTTGATTAAAACTTGTTTTGTGGTCTTTTTTGTTTAGATTTCGGACGAGCAGGTCTAAATGGGCCTTTCAAGGGGCCCATTGGAATTTTTTTTGAAGAAAAAAGGCTTTATTATCCCGTTGGAATTTTTACTGAGTAAAAAGTACAGGAATTTAGGTTTTGCAATATAATTGTGTTGAAAAGCTCTTAATCAATTATTTTAACTCCTAAATTTTGATTAAAACTTGTTTTGCGACCTTTTTAAAGAGTTTTCGGACGAACAGGTCTAAATGGGCCTTTCAATGGACCCGTTGGAATTTTAACTGAGTAAAAAGTATAAAAATTGATGTTTTGCAATATAATTGTGTTGAAAAGCTCCTAATCAATTATTTGAACTCCTAAAATTTGATTAAAACTTGTTTTGCAGTCCTTTTTCTAGATGTTTCGGACGAGCGGGTCGAAATGGGCCTTTCAATGGACCCGTTGGAATTTTAACTGAGTAAAAAGTATAGAAATTGAGTTTTTTCAATATAATTGTGTTGAAAAGCTCCTAACCAATTACACGAACTCCTAAATTTTGATTAAAACTTGTTTTGCAGTCCTTTTTGTAGAGGTTTCGGATGAGCGGGTCGAAATGGGCCTCTCAATGGACACGTTGGAATTTTAGTTGGGTAAAAAGTACAGAAATTGAGGTTTTGTAATATAATTGTGTTGAAAAGCTCCTAATCAATTACATGATCTCCTAAAATTTGATTAAAACTTGTTTTGCAATCCTTCTTGTAGAGGCTTCGGACGAGCGGGTTTAAATGGGGCTTTCAATGGACCCGTTGGAATTTTAACTGAGTAAAAAGTACAGAAATTGAGGTTTTGCAATATAATGGTTTTGAAAAGCTCCTAATCAATTACATGAACTCCTAAAATTTGAATAAAACTTGTTTTGCGGTCCTTTTTGTAGAGTTTTCGGAAGAGCAGGTGTAAATGGGCCTTTCAATGGACCCGTTGGAATTTTAACTGAGTAAAAAGTATAAAAATTGAGGTTTTGCAATATAATTGTGTTGAAAAGCTACTAATCAATTATTTGAACTCCTAAAATTTGATTAAAACTTGTTTTGCGGTCCTCTTTGTCAAGGTTTCGGACGAGCAGGTCTAAATGGGCCTTTAAATGGACCCGTTGGAATTTTTACTGAGTAAAAAGTACAGAAATTGAGGTTTTGCAATATAATTGGGTTGAAAAGATCCTAATCAATTACATGAACTCCTAAAATTTGATTAAACATGTTTTGTAGTCCTTTCTGCAGAGGTTTCGGACGAGCGCGTCGAAATGGGCCTTTCAATGGACCCGTTGGAATTTTAACTGAGTAAATATTACAGAAATTGAGATTTTGCAATATAATTGTGTTGAAAAGCTACTAATAAATTATTTGAACTCCTAAAATTTGATTAAAACTTGTTTTACAGTCCTCTTTGTCGAGGTTTCAGAATAGCAGGTCTAAATGGGCCTCTCAATGGACCCGTTGGAATTTTAACTGAGTAAAAAGTATAGAAATTGAGGGTTTGCAATATAATTGTGTTGAAAAGCTCCTATTCAATTACATGAACTCCTAAGATTTGATTAAAACTTGTTTTCCAGTCCTTTTTGTAGAGGTTTCGGACGAGCGGGTCGAAATGGGCCTTTCAATGCACCCGTTGGAATTTTAACTGAGTAAAAAGTATAGAAAATGAGGTTTTGCAATATAATTGTGTTGAAAAGCTCCTAATCAATTATTTGAACTCCTAAAATTTGATTAAAACATGTTTTGCAGTCCTTTTTGTCGAGTTTTCGGATGAGCATGTCAAAATTGGCCTTTTTGTATCGGTTTCGGACGAGTAGGTCTAAATGGGCCTAACAATAGACCAGTTGAAATTTTAATTGAGTGAAAAGTACAGAAATTGTGGTTTTACAATATAATTGTGTTGAAAAGCTCCTAATCAATTACATGAACTCCTAAATTTTGATTAAAACTTGTTTCGCGGCCCATTTTGTAGAGGTTTCAGACGAGCGGGACGAAATGGGCCTTTCAATGGACCCGTTGGAATTTTAACTGAGTAAAAAGTACAGAAATTCAGGTTTTTCAATATAATTGTTTTGAAAAGCTGCTAATCAATTATTTGAACTCCTAAAATTTGATTAAAATTTGTTTTGCGGTCCTTTTTGTCGAGGTTTCGGACGAGCAGGTCGAAATCGGCCGTTCAATGGACCCGTTGGAATTTTAACTGAGTAAAAAGTACAGAAATTGAGGTTTTGCAATATAATTGTGTTGAAAAGCTCCTAATCAATTACATGAACTCCTAAAATTTGATTAAAACTTGTTTTGCAGTCCATTTTGTAGAGGTTTCGGACGAGCGGGTTGAAATGGGCCTTTCAATGGACCCGTTCGAATTTTAACTTATTAAAAAGTACATAAATTGAGGTTTTGAAATATAATTGTGTTGAAAAGCTCCTAATCAATTATTTGAACTCCTAAAATTTGATTAAAACTTGTTTTGCGGTCCTTTTTGTAGAGGTTTCGGACGAGCAGGTCTAAATGGGCCTTTCATTGGACCCGTTGGAATTTTAACTGAGTAAAAAGTACAGAATTTGAGATTTTGCAGTATAATTGCGTAGAAAATCTCCTAATCAATTATTTGAACTCCTAAAATTTGATTAAAACTTGTTTTACGGTCCTTTTTGTCGAGGTTCCGGACGAGCAGGTCTAAATGGGCCTTTTAATGGACCCGTTGGAATTTTAACTGAGTAAAAAGTACATAAATTGAGGTTTTGCAATATAATTGTGTTGAAAAGCTCCTAATCAATTACACGAACTCCTAAATTTTGATTAAAACTTTTTCCGCGGCCCTTTTTGTAGAGGTTTCGGACGAGCGGGACGAAATTGTCCTTTCAATGGACCCGTTGGAATTTTAACTGAGTAAAAAGTATAGAAATTGAGGTTTTGCAATATAATTGTGTTGAAAAGCTCCTAATAAATTACACGAACTCCTAAAATTTGATTAAAACTTGTTTTGCAGTTCTTTTTGTAGAGGTTTCGGACGAGCGGGTCGAAATGGGCCTTTCAATGGACTCGTTGGAATTTTAACTGAGTAAAAAGTATAAAAATAGAGGTTTCTCAATATAATTGTGTTGAAAAGCTCCTAATCAATTATTTGAACTCCTAAAATTTGATCAAAACTTGTTTTGCGGTCCTTTATGTAGAGGTTTCGGACGTGCGGGTCTAAATGGGCCTTTCAATGGACCCATTGGAATTTTAACTGAGTAAAAAAGTATAAAAATTGAGGTTTCTCAATATAATTGTGTTGAAAAGCTCCTAATCAATTATTTGAACTCCTAAAATTTGATCAAAACTTGTTTTGCGGTCCTTTATGTAGAGGTTTCGGACGTGCGGGTCTAAATGGGCCTTTCAATGGACCCGTTGGAATTTTAACTGAGTAAAAAGTACAGAAATTGAGGTTTTGCAATATAATTGTGTTGAAAAGCTCCTAATCAATTACATGATCTCCTAAATTTTGATTAAAACTTGTTTTGCGACCCTTTTTGTAGAGGTTTCGGACCAGTAGGTCTAAATGGGCCTTTCAATGGACCCGTTGAAATTTCAACTGAGTAAAAAGTACATAAATTGAGATTTTGCAATATAATTGTGTTGAAAAGCTACTAATCAATTACATGAACTCCTAAAATTTGATTAAAACTTGTTTTGCGGCCCTTTTTGTCGAGGTTTCGGACGAGCAGGTCTAAATGGGCCTTTTAATGGACCCGTTGGAATTTTTACTGAGTAAAAAGTACAGAAATTGAGGTTTTGTAATATAATTGTGTTGAAAATCTCCTAATCAATTACATGATCTCCTAAAATTTCATTAAAACTTGTTTCGCGGCCTTTTTTGTATAGGTTTCAGATGAGTATGTCTAAATGGGCCTTTAATTGGACCCGTTGGAATTTTAACTGAGTAAAAAGTACAGAAATTAAGGTTTTGCAATATTATTGTGTTGAAAAGATACTAATCAATTATTTGAACTCCTAAAATTTGATTAAAACTTGTTTTGCGGTCGTTTTTGTCGAGGTTTCGGATGAGCAGGTCTAAATGGGCCTTTCAATGGACGCGTTGGAATTTTAACTGAGTAAAACGTATAGAAATTGAGGTTTTGCAATATAATTGTGTCGAAAAGCTCCTAATCAATTACATGAACTCCTAAAATTTGATTAAAACTTTTTTGCAGTCCTTTTGTAGAGGATTCGGACGAGCGGTTAGAAATTGGCCTTTCAATGGACCCATTGGAAGTTTAACTGAGTAAAAAGTACAGAAATTGAGGTTTTCCAATATAATTGTGTTGAAAAGCTCCTAATCAATTATTTGAACTCCTAAAATTTGATTAAAACATGTTTTACGGTCCTTTTTGTCGAGGTTTCAGACGAGCAGGTCTAAATGGGCCTTTCAATGGACCCGTTGGAATTTTAACTGAGTAAAAATTACAGAAATTGAGGTTTTGCAATATAACTGTGTTGAAAATCTCCTAATCAATTACATGATCTCCTAAAATTAGATTAAAACTTGTTTTGCGACCCTTTTTGTAGAGGTTTCGGACGAGCTGTTCTAAATGGGCCTTTCAATGGACCCGTTGAAATTTCAACTGAGTAAAAAGTACATAAATTGAGGTTTTGCAATATAATTGTGTTGAAAACCTACTAATCAATTACATGAACTCCTAAAATTTGATTAAAACTTGTTTTGCGGCCCTTTTCGTCGAGGTTTCGGACGAGCAGGTCTAAATGGGCCTTTTAATGGACCCGTTGGAATTTTTACTGAGTAAAAAGTCAGAAATTGAGGGTTTGTAATATAATTGTGTTGAAAATCTCCTAATCAATTACATGATCTCCTAAAATTTCATTAAAACTTGTTTCGCGGCCTTTTTTGTATAGGTTTCAGACGAGTATGTCTAAATGGGCCTTTCAATGGACCCGTTGGAATTTTAACTGAGTAAAAAGTACAGAAATTAAGTTTTTGCAATATTATTGTGTTGAAAAGCTACTAATCAATTATTTGAACTCCTAAAATTTGATTCAAACTTGTTTTGCGGTCGTTTTTGTCGAGGTTTCGGACGAGCAGGTCTAAATGGGCCTTTCAATGGACGCGTTGGAATTTTAACTGAGTAAAACATACAGAAATTGAGGTTTTGCAATATAATTGTGCTGAAAATCTCCAAATCAATTACTTGATCTCCTAAAATTTCATTAAAACTTGTTTTGCGGCCCTTTCTGTATAGGTTTCAGACGAGCAGGTCTAAATGGGCCTTTCAATGGACGCGTTGGAATTTTAACTAAGTAATAAGTACAGAAATTGAGGTTTTTCAATATAATTGTGTCGAAAAGCTCCTAATCAATTATTTGAACTCCTAACATTTGATTAAAACTTGTTTTGCGGTCTTTTTTGTCGAGGTTTCGGACGAGCTAGTCTAAATGGGCCTTTCAATGGACGTGTTGGAATTTTAACTGAGTAAAAAGTACAGAAATTGAGGTTTTACAATATAATTTGTTGAAAAGCTCCTAATCAATTACATGAACTCCTAAAATTTGATTAAAACTTGTTTTGTAGTCCTTTTGTAGAGGATTCGGACGAGCGAGTCGAAATGGGCCTCTCAATGGACACATTAGAATTTTAACTAAGTAAAAAGTACAGAAATTGAGGTTTTGAAATATAATTTAGTTGAAAAGCTCCTAATAAATAACATGATCTCCTATAATTTGATTAAAACTTGTTTTGCAATCCTTTTTGTAGAGGCTTCGGACGAGCGGGTCTAAATGGGCCTTTCATTGGACCCGTTGGATTTTTAACTGAGTAAAAAGTACATAAATAGAGTTTTTGCAATATAGTGGTGTTGAAAAGCTCCTAATCAATTACTTGAACTCCTAAAATTTGAATAAAACTTGTTTTAAAGTCCTTTTGTAGAGGTTTCGGACGAGCAGGTCTAATTGGGCCTTTCAATGGAACCGTTGGAATTTTAACTGAGTAAAAAGTATAGAAATTGAGGTTTTGAAATATAATTGTGTTGAAAAGCTACTAATCAATTATTTGAACTCCTAAGATTTGATTAAAACTTGTTTTGTGGTCCTTTTTTTCGAGGTTTCGGACGAGTAGGTCTAAATTGCCCTTTCAATGGACCCGTTGGAATTTTAAATGAGTAAAAAGTACAGAAATTGAGGTTTTGCAATATAATTTTGTTGAAAATCTCCTAATAAATTTCATGATCTCCTAAAATTTGATTACAACTTGTTTTGCGACACTTTTTGTAAAGGTTTCAGACGAGCAAGTCTAAATGGGCCTTTCAATGGACCCATTGGAATTTTAACTGAGTAAAAAGTACATAAATTGGGGTTTTGCAATATAATGGTGTTGAAAAGCTCTTAATCAATTACATGAACTCCTAAAATTTGAATAAAACTTGTTTTGCGGTCCTTTTTGTAGAGGTTTCGAACCAGCAGGTCTAATTGGGCCTTTCAATGGACCCGTTGGAATTTTAACTGAGTAAAAAGTACATAAATTGAGGTTTTGCAATATAATTCTGTTGAAAAGCTCCTAATCAATTATTTTAACTCCTAAAATTTGATTAAAACATGTTTTGCGGTCCTTTTTGTCGAGCTTTCGGACGAGCATGTCAAAATGGGCCTTTTTGTATCGGTTTCGGACGAGCAGGTCTAAATGGGCCTAACAATAGACCCGTTGAAATTTTAACTGAGTGAAAAGTACAGAAATTGTGGTTTTGCAATATAATTTTGTTGAAAAGCTCCTAATTAATTATTTGAACTCCTAAAATTTGATTAAAACTTGTTTTGTGGTCCTTTTGTCGAGGTTTCGGACGAGCAGGTCTAAAGGGTCCTCTCAATGGACCCGTTGGAATTTTAACTGAGTAAAAAGTATAGAAATTGGGGTTTTGCAATATAATTGTGTTGAGAAGCTCCTAATCAATTACATGAACTCCTAAAATTTGATTAAAACTTGTTTTGTTGTCCTTTTTGTAGAGGTTTCGGACGAGCGGGTCGAAATAGGCCTTTCAATGGGCTCGTTGGAATTTTAACTGAGTAAAAAGTATAAAAATTGAGTTTTTTCAATATAATTGTGTTGAAAAGCTCCTAATCAATTATTTGAACTCCTAAAATTTGATCAAAACTTGTTTTGCGGTCCTTTATGTAGAGGTTTCGGACGTGCGGGTCTAAATGGGCCTTTCAATGAACCCGTTGGAATTTTAACTGAGTAAAAAAGTATAAAAATTGAGGTTTCTCAATATAATTGTGTTGAAAATCTCCTAATCAATTATTTGAACTCCTAAAATTTGATCAAAACTTGTTTTGCGGTCCTTTATGTAGAGGTTTCGGACGTGCGAGTCTTAATGGGCCTTTCAATGGACCCGTTGGAATTTTAACTGAGTAAAATGTATAAAAATTGAAGTTTTGCAATATAATTGTGTTGAAAAGCTCCAAATCAATTACATGAACTCCTAAATTTTGATCAAAACTTGTTTCGCGGCCCTTTTTGTAGAGGTTTCGGACGAGCGGGACGAAATGGGCCTTTCAATGGACCTGTTGGAATTTTAATTAAGTAAAAAGTATAGAAATTGAGGTTTTGCAATATAATTATGTTGAAAAGCTCCTAATCAATTATTTGAACTCCTAAAATTTGATCAAAACTTGTTTTGCGGTTCTTTTTGTAGAGGTTTCGGACGTGAGAGTCTAAATGGGCCTTTCAATGGACCCGTTGGAATTTTAACTGAGTAAAAAAGTATAAAAATTGAGGTTTCTCAATATAATTGTGTTGAAACGCTCCTAATCAATTATTTGAACTCCTAAAATTTGATCAAAACTTGTTTTGCGGTCCTTTATGTAGAGGTTTCGGACGTACGGGTCTAAATGGGCCTTTCAATGGACCCGTTGGAATTTTAACTGAGTAAAAAGTACAGAAATTGAGGTTTTTCAATATAATTGTGTTGAAAAGCTCCTAACCAATTACACGAACTCCTAAAATTTGATTAAAACTTGTTTTGCAGTCCTTTTTGTAGAGGTTTCGGACGAGCGGGTCGAAATGTGCCTTTCAATGGACTCGTTGGAATTTTAACTGAGTAAAAAGTATAAAAATTGAGGTTTCTCAATATAATTGTGTTGAAAAGGTCCTAATCAATTGTTTGAACTCCTAAAATTTCATCAAAACTTGTTTTGCGGTCCTTTATGTAGAGGTTTCAAACGTGCGGGTCTAAATGGGCCTTTCAATGGACCCGTTGGAATTTTAACTGAGTAAAAAGTACAGAAATTGAGGATTTGCAATATAATTGTGTTGAAAAGCTCCTAATAAATTAGATGAACTCCTAAAATTTGATTAAAACTTGTTTTTCAATCCTTTTTGTAGAGGTTTCGAACGAGCGGGTCGAAATGGGCCTTTCAATGGACCCGTTGGAATTTTAACTAAGTAAAAAGTACAGAAATTGAGGTTTTGCAATATAATTGTGTTGAAAAGCTCCTAATCAATTATTTGAACTCCTAAAATTTGATTAAAACTTGTTTTGCGGTCCTTTTTGTAGAGGTTTCGGACGAGCAGGTCTTAATGGGCCTTTCAATGGACCCGTTGGAAATTTAACTGAGTAAAAAGTAAAGATATTGAGGTTTTGCAATATAATTGTGTTGAATATCCCCTAATCAATTACATGATCTCCTAAAATTAGATTAAAACTTGTTTTGCAGTCCTTTTTGTAGAGGTTTCGGACGAGCGGGTCGAAATGGGCCTTTCAATGGATCCGTTGGAATTTTAACTGAGTAAAAAGTACAGAAATTGAGTTTTTGCAATATAATTGTGTTGAAAAGCTCCTAATCAATTACATGAACTCCTAAAATTTGATTAAAACTTGTTTTTCAATCCATTTTGTAGAGGTTTCGAACGAGTGGGTCGAAATGCGCCTTTCAATAGACCCGTTGGAATTTTAACTAAGTAAAAAGTATAGAAATTGAGGTTTTGCAATATAATTGTGTTGAAAAGCTCCTAATCAATTATTTGAACTCCTAAAATTTGATTAAAACTTGTTTTGCGGTCCTTTTTGTAGAGGTTTCAGACGAGCAGGTCTTAATGGGCCTTTCAATGGATCCGTTGGAAATTTAACTGAGTAAAAGGTAAAGAAATTGAGGTTTTGCAATATAATTGTGTTGAAAATCACCTAATCAATTACATGATCTCCTAAAATTAGATTAAAACTTGTTTTTCGGCTCTTTTTGTAGAGGTTTCGGACGAGCATGTCTAAATGGGCCTTTCAATGGACCCGTTGGAATTTTAACTGAGTAAAAAGTATAAAAAATGAGGTTTTGCAATATAATTGTGTTGAAAAGCTCATAATCAATTATTTGTACTCCTAAAAAATGATCAAAACTTGTTTTGCGGTCCATTATGTAAAGGTTTCGCACGTGCGGGTCTAAATGGGCCTTTCAATGGACCCGTTGAAATTTTAACTGAGTAAAATGTATAAGGATTGAAGTTTCGCAATATAATTGTGTTGAAAAGCTTCTAATCATTTATTTGAACTCCTAAAATTTGATTAAAACTTTTTTGCGGTCTTTTTTGTATCAGTTTCGGACGAGTAGGTCTAAATGGGCCTTAAAATGGACCCGTTGGAATTTTAACTGAGTAAAAAGTACAGAAATTGAGGTTTTGCAATATAATTGTGTTGAAAAGCTCCTAATCAATTAAATGAACTCCTAAAATTTGATTAAAACTTGTTTTGTGGTCTTTTTTGTTTAGATTTCGGACGAGCAGGTCTAAATGGGCCTTTCAAGGGGCACATTGGAATTTTTTTTGAAGAATAAAGGCTTTATTATCCCGTTGGAATTTTTACTGAGTAAAAAGTACAGGAATTTAGGTTTTGCAATATAATTGTGTTGAAAAGCTCTTAATCAATTATTTTAACTCCTAAATTTTGATTAAAACTTGTTTTGCGACCTTTTTAAAGAGTTTTCGGACGAACAGGTCTAAATGGGCCTTTCAATGGACCCGTTGGAATTTTAACTGGGTAAAAAGTATAAAAATTGATGTTTTGCAATATAATTGTGTTGAAAAGCTCCTAATCAATTATTTGAACTCCTAAAATTTGATTAAAACTTGTTTTGCAGTCCTTTTTCTAGATGTTTCGGACGAGCAGGTCGAAATGGGCCTTTCAATGGACCCGTTGGAATTTTAATTGAGTAAAAAGTACAGAAATTGAGGTTTTTCAATATAATTGTGTTGAAAAGCTCCTAACCAATTACACGAACTCCTAAATTTTGATTAAAACTTGTTTTGCAGTCCTTTTTGTAGAGGTTTCGGATGAGCGGGTCGAAATGGTCCTCTCAATGGACACGTTGGAATTTTAGTTGGGTAAAAAGTACAGAAATTGAGGTTTTGAAATATAATTGTGTTGAAAAGCTCCTAATCAATTACATGATCTCCTAAAATTTGATTAAAACTTGTTTTGCAATCCTTCTTGTAGAGGCTTCGGACGAGCGGGTTTAAATGGGGCTTTCAATGGACCCGTTGGAATTTTAACTGAGTAAAAAGTACAGAAATTGAGGTTTTGCAATATAATTGTTTTGAAAAGCTCCTAATCAATTACATGAACTCCTAAAATTTGAATAAAACTTGTTTTGCGGTCCTTTTTGTAGAGTTTTCGGAAGAGCAGGTGTAAATGGGCCTTTCAATGGACCCGTTGGAATTTTAACTGAGTAAAAAGTATAAAAATTGAGGTTTTGCAATATAATTGTGTTGAAAAGCTCCTAATCAATTATTTGAACTCCTAAAATTTGATTAAAACCTGTTTTGCAGTCCTTTTTGTAGAGGTTTCGGACGAGCGGGTCGAAATGGGCCTCTCAATGGACACATTAGAATTTTAACTAAGTAAAAAGTACAGAAATTGAGGTTTTGAAATATAATTTAGTTGAAAAGCTCCTAATAAATAACATGATCTCCTATAATTTGATTAAAACTTGTTTTGCAATCCTTTTTGTAGAGGCTTCGGACGAGCGGGTCTAAATGGGCCTTTCATTGGACCCGTTGGATTTTTAACTGAGTAAAAAGTACATAAATAGAGTTTTTGCAATATAATGGTGTTGAAAAGCTCCTAATCAATTACTTGAACTCCTAAAATTTGAATAAAACTTGTTTTACGGTCCTTTTGTAGAGGTTTCGGACGAGCAGGTCTAATTGGGCCTTTCAATGGATTCGTTGGAATTTTAACTGAGTAAAAAGTATAGAAATTGAGGTTTTGAAATATAATTGTGTTGAGAAGCTACTAATCAATTATTTGAACTCCTAAAATTTGATTAAAACTTGTTTTGTGGTCCTTTTTGTCGAGGTTTCGGACGAGTAGGTCTAAATGGCCCTTTCAATGGACCCGTTGGAATTTTAAATGAGTAAAAATACAGAAATTGAGGTTTTGCAATATAATTTTGTTGAAAATCTCCTAATAAATTTCATGATCTCCTAAAATTTGATTACAACTTGTTTTGCGACACTTTTTGTAAAGGTTTCAGACGAGCAAGTCTAAATGGGCCTTTCAATGGACCCATTGGAATTTTAACTGAGTAACACGTACATAAATTGGGGTTTTGCAATATAATGGTGTTGAAAAGCTCTTAATCAATTACATGAACTCCTAAAATTTGAATAAAACTTGTTTTGCGGTCCTTTTTTTAGAGGTTTCGAACCAGCAGGTCTAATTGGGCCTTTCAATGGACCCGTTGGAATTTTAACTGAGTAAAAAGTACATAAATTGAGGTTTTGCAATATAATTGTGTTGAAAAGCTACTAATCAATTACATGATCTCCTAAAATTTGATTAAAACTAGTTTTGCAGTCCTTTTTGTAGAGGTTTCAGACGAGCAGGTCTAAATGGGCCTTTCAATGGACCCGTTGGAATTTTATCTGAGTAAAAAGTATAGAAATTGAGGTTTTGCAATATAATTGTGTTGAAAAGCTCCTAATCAATTACATGAACTCCTAAAATTTGATTAAAACTTGTTTTGCAGTCCTTTTTGTAGAGGTTTTGGACGAGCGGGTCGAAATGGGCCTCTCAATGGACCCGCTGGAATTTTAATTGAGTAAAAAGTACAGAAATTGAGGTTTTGAAATATAATTGTGTTGAAAGGCTACTAATCAATTACATGATCTCCTAAATATTGATTAAAACTTGTTTTGTGACCTTTTTGTAGAGGTTTCGGACGAGCAGGTCTAATTGGGCCTTTCAATGGACCCATTGGAATTTTAACTGAGTCAAAAGTACAGAAATTGAGTTTTTGCAATATAATGGTGTTGAAGAGCTCCTAATCAATTACATGAACTCCTAAAATTTGAATAAAACTTGTTTTGCGGTCCTTTTTGTAGAGGTTTCGGACGAGCAGGTCTAAATGGGCCTTTCAATGGACCCGTTGGAATTTTAACTGAGTAAAAAGTACAGAAATTGAGGTTTTGAAATATAATGGTGTTGAAAAGCTACTAATCAATTACATGATCTCCTAAAATTTGATTAAAACTTGTTTTGCAGTCCTTTTTGTAAAGGCTTCGGACGAGCGGGTCTAAATGGGCCTTTCAATGGACCCGTTGGAATTTTAACTGAGTAAAAAGTACAGAAATTGAGGTTTTGAAATATAATTGTGTTGAAAAGCTCCTAATCAATTACTTGATCTCCTAAAATTTGATTAAAATTTGTTTTGCAGTCCTTTTTGTAAAGGCTTCAGACGAGCGGGTCTAAATGGGCCTTTCAATGGACCCGTTGGAATTTTAACTGAGTAAAAAGTACAGAAATTGAGGTTTTGAAATATAATTGTGTTGAAAAGCTACAAATCAATTACATGATCTCCTAAAATTTGATTAAAACTTGTTTTGCGACCCTTTTTGTAGAGGTTTCAGACGAGCAGGTCTAATTGGGCCTTTCAATGTACCCGTTGGAATTTTAACTGAGTAAAAAGTACATAAATTGAGGTTTTGCAATATAATGGTGTTGAAGAGCTCCTAATCAATTACATGAACTCCTAAAATTTGAATAAAACTTGTCTTGCGGTCCTTTTTGTAGAGGTTTCGGACGAGCAGGTGTAATTGGGCCTTTCAATGGACCCGTTGGAATTTTAACTGAGTAAAAAGTATAGAAATTGAGGTTTTGCAATATAATTGTGTTCAAAAGCTACTAATCAATTATTTGAATTCCTAAAATTTGAGTAAAACTTGTTTTGTGGTCCTTTTTGTCGAGGTTTCAGACGAGTAGGTCTAAATGGGCCTTATAATGGACCCGATGGAATTTCAACTGAGTAAAAAGTACAGAAATTGAGGTTTTGCAATATCATTGTGTTGAAAAGCTCCTAATCAGTTAAATGAACTCCGAAAATTTGATTAAAACTTGTTTTGCAGTCCTTTTTGTAGAGATTTCGGACGAGCAAGTCTAAATGGGCCTTTCAAGCGACCCGTTGGAATTTTAACTAAGTAAATAGTACATAAATTTAGGTTTTGAAATATAATTCTGTTGAAAAGCTCCTAATCAATTATTTTAACTCCTAAATTTTGATTAAAACTTGTTTTGCGGTCCTTTTTATAGAGTTTTCAGACGAGCAGGTCTAAATGGGCCTTTCAATGGACCTGTTGGAATTTTAACTGAGTAAAAAGTATAAAAATTGAGGTTTTGCAATATAATTGTGTTGAAAAGCTCCTAATCAATTATTTGAACTCCTAAAATTTGATTAAAACTTGTTTTGCAGTCCTTTTTGTAGAGGTTTCGGACGAGCAGGTCGAAATGGGCCTTTCAATGTACCCGTTGGAATTTTTTTTTGAAAGAAAGGCCTCGTTAAAAACCCCTACTACTGTCCTTCAAGCAGAGCTAGAGGACCCTAAAAAGGGGAAAAGAGTGCCTATGTTTTATTTCATGAAAGAGTTGTTACAAGATGAATGATACAAGGGGGAATATCAGAAGTAAAAGATAAGGCAGACATATTGCCAAGCGAAAAGGTCGCCAAAGAATGCGCTACATGATTTGCCTCACGGCGTACAAAGGAAACAGAAGCTGATACAAAGTCATGAAGAGATTCCCGAATTTGTTGAAGAAGAGGCCCCAACGTAGAGAGGTCTAATCCTGGATTGTTGATTCTATTTGCAATTGAAGCACAATCAGTTTCCAGTAGAATCCGAGTCCATCCTTGAGAGCGAGCGAGGGTGACTCCGGCAAGAAGGCTTTCACCTTCACAAGTAACTGCATTCGGGCGGCTGCCAAGCGGAAAAGCGAGGACCCCCACCACTGCACCTGTAGAGTCACGTGCAACAGCACCAACAGCCGCTGCACGAGTAGAAGGATTGAAAGCCCCATCTACATTAATTTTGATATGGTTAGACGGAGGAGGACTCCAATTTGTAGGAGAAAGAAAAGAAGGCGCTGGAATGGTAGGCGCAGTTGCATTGTAAAAGTCATTATGTAGACTAATAGAGTTGACGGCAGTAAGCCAGGATGGTTGCAAATGGCGATTATGAATCCAATCATTACGCCTGTTCCAAATATTCCAAATAGTAGTGAGGAAAAGAACAAATTTATCGGAGGATAGGAGATGGGCGGCTTCCTCCAACCATTGCAGAGGCGTAGAAGCCGAACTCCTGTAAAGACAAGTGGGAATACCAGAAAGCTGAAGGGCTTCAGTGGCCCCTGAGCAATCTCGAAGAGCATGGAGAATAGTCTCTGAGTGATCACCACAAATGTGACAGGGCCCCGAGTCTGGAGCGAAGACTTGCATTTTAGAACCAACTGGTAAAGCACCAGACGCCATGCGCCATCCAAAAGTTTTGACTTTAGGCAAGGCCTTAATTTTTGACAGGAATTTCCAAAAACGATTGGGTGGTGTTTGTGGGAGCACAGGACGTTGTAAGAAAAGATAACCAGAACGAACCGAGTAGATGCCCGAGTCGTTAGAAGACCAGAGAATAGAGTCACGGTGATCATTTATAATTGGTATACCGAGTATGGTGGAGGCGTCTGTTGAAGTAAAATAACGATGTACTTTGGCAGGATCCCAAGCGGTTTGGTTTCGGATCATGAAATCACGGCATCGGATGTGGACTTCATCCGAGATTTCATAATCCCTAGTAAGGGTAATAGGGGAAGGACCTCCCCAGATGTCTTTATGAACTCTTATATTACTATTAATTCCTGGGTGGTATAGAAATCCTGGGATGAGGCGTTGAATAGCATTATACATACCTTGCCATGCGAAGCAGACACGAATAGGCCTGGAGGAATCAAGGATATTCCCAGAAGGGAAATATTTAGCACAATATATCTGGCCTAGTAGAGAATTTGGTTCACAAATTAGTCTCCATATTTGTTTGCCCAAGAGAGCAATGTTGAAGTCATGTAAGTCTTTAAATCCCATTCCTCCAGCAGCCTTAGATAAACAGACATTGTTCCATGGTAGCATATGCCATCCTTTTTTGGTGGATTTACCGGACCACCAATATTGCCTGATAGCTGAAGTCATATCATCAATGATGTTTTGTGGAAGGAGGTAACAAGACATAACATATTAAGGTAGGGATTGGAGGACTGCTTTAATGAAGATCTCTCGGCCACTAAAAGACAGAAGATGTTTATCCCAGCTAGAAAGACGGTCGTGGACTTTATCACGTACAAATCCTAGCGATTCGGTTTTGTTCTTTCCTATGAGCAGTGGAACACCTAGATAAACCCCAGGGTTGGACACCTCGCGTACTTGCAGGAGATTATTTATCGTAGATCTTGTAGAAGATGGGGTTCGTGGGTGATAGAAGATTGTTGATTTCTCAAAGTTTACCGCTTGACCAGAGGCAGCAGCATAAGTTTGCAGAGCTCTTTTAAGATGGGCAGCTTCAGTTGCAGAGTTATTGATGAAAACCATACAATCATCAGCAAAAAGAGGGTGATTGACTTTGGGTCCATATTTGCATGCACCAAGTCCCGGAAGAATGTTCGTTTGTTGAGCAGCAGATAGGTAGGCAGAGAGCCCTTGCGTGCAGAACAGAAAGAGGAAGGGGGAGAGAGGATCTCCCTGTCGTAACCCACGCTGAGGTTGAAAAAAGGGGGATAGAGAGTTGTTAATTTTGACTGAAAAAGAAATTGTGGTAATACAACGCATTATAAGGGAAATCCATTCAGATGCGAAACCCATGCGTTCCATAACATTTGCTAAGAAGGACCATTCCACTCGATCAAAAGCTTTTTCCATGTCGAGTTTGAGAGCAGCCCCTTGAGATGATTTGGTTGCCCCTGAGTTAATATTGTGAATAATTTCATGAGCGACAAGAATATTATCAGAGATGTTACGCCCCTGGACAAAAGCTGCTTGATTAGAGCTGATACAAATGGGAATTGTTTGCTTCATTCTGTTGACAATGGTTTTAGCTACTATCTTATAAAGAACAATACAAAGACTGATTGGCCTAAGATGTTTCATAGTAGTCGGGTCATTGATTTTGGGAATTAGAACCAAAATAGTTTTATTGACCAAAGACATATCAATAGTGCCTTTTAATAAGTTGAGACAGAGATTGGTAACGTCTTCTCCAACAGTATCCCAGTGCTGACGGAAGAAACTACTAGGTAGTCCATCAATACCAGGAGCTTTCCTAGGGTCAATGTCCCGGAAAGCGTGGAGTATTTCTTCCTTAGTGAAAGGACGTTGTAAATTATCATTCATAGACTGGGTAATGGAAGGGGTAATTTTATTAAGGATGTTATCGGAGATTTGGGGGTTGGAAGATGTAAAGAGATTTTGGAAGTAGTTAGAAGCAATAGACATGAGGTCTGATTCAGCCGTACACCAGTTAGAGTTGGAGTCAAATAAGCCATTAATCGAGTTTTTTTTCCTTCTATTGTTTGCCCGAGCATGAAAGAATCTCGTGTTTTTATCACCTTGAGAAAGCCAAAGTGTGCGAGATCTTTGAGCCCAATAAGTTTCTTGTTCCATTAGCAGTTTGTTGAGTTCAGTCCGGTATTTTAAGTAAGTATCTTCAGTTACAGCAGATAAGGGGCGACATAGGAATTTGTTAATTTTTTCGTTAGGTAATTAATACGCCCAGAGGACTTAAGTCTCTGTTGATTCTGCCAAACCTCTAGGCTTGTACCAACAGCATGTATTTTATCAATAGCCGTACCAGGGGTATTTATCCAAGTACGTTTAATAGTTGAGATATTATCCTTATTATTAGCCCAGCAGTTCTCAAAACGGAAAGTGCTGGATGAACGATGAGAACGGATGAACGTAGGGGAAGTGTCAAGAGACAGGAAGCAGTGGTCAGACTTGGATACATATTCCGTTGTGATGCGAAATGAAGGAAAGAGGTTTTGCCAAGCCGAGTTAGCAACGAACCGGTCTAGTCTTTCATGAATAGTTGGAGTTAGGGGCCCAACTTTCGACCAAGTAAACCAGCCCGATGTTGGCTTTCAATCAAACAGGTTGTTGCCTGAGAGGCATTGACGAAAGTTGGTTATTTGTGATCTAGCCCTACGACTTCCACCTTGTTTTTCAGAGTCGGATAAGATTTCGTTAAAATCTCCACCTAGAATCCAAGGGACATTGTTATTATTTGTATTTAAGGAGTCAATAATTTCCCAAGTTTTGTATTTTTGGCTTGTTTCAGAGTGGCCATGTATACCAGTGAATAAAATATTGCAATTGTCTAATGTAATTTGAGTATGTATGTAACGCTGAGAGTACGAAATTAAACTAATATTGATATTGTTGGTAGCGAATAAAGCAATTCCGGAACACCCCTCCGAAGGGGGAATAGAAATAACGTTTAAAAAACCTAAAGAAATGCAAAGTTGGCTACAAGCCACATTATTGAGTTTAGTTTCACATAGGAAAATAACGTCGGGGATGGATTGCCGGACATAGTCTCGAAGATGTTGAACCACCGGGGCTTGTCCTAGACCCTGGCAGTTCCAGCATAGGATCTTCATTTTGCTCGGCGGGGCTGGGAATCAGCTGCCGCCGAAGAGTTTTTAGAGCTGCTCAACCCAGCTTTTGGGGTGGAACCGGACGGTTTGGATTTCTTTGGCGGGAGCGACACTTGAATGGGGGAGCGACGTTTCATGCCACGATTCGGTGGGGCTGGAGCAGGGGCCGGAGCTGCATCATTTGGATAAGTTTTCAATAACCATTGGTTAAAATCATTGAAAATGGTATCGGTAGAAATAGGGGGCTTACGCAGATCGGCTTCTATTTTCTTAATTTGCTGGGCAGTTGGACTTGGTACACCATCATCAGTGGTATCCCATTCCCCATCAGAATCATCTTCGGGAATCGGGTAGATGGTGTTTAAAGGTTGGGGCATGAGAGGGCCTTTTTGCTTGGAGTCTGTAGCTGGTGTTTCATTTACCGGGGGGCATCCCCCATGGCAGTATCTGTATTGGGTGCATCCTCGGTTGGTTGTTCCGAAAAAGATGCGGCATTGCCCTCGTTAAGAGAGCCTGCAGTAGAGTTAAGACAAAGTAATTTAGTAAAGGAAAATTTTTTGAACAGGAAGTTAATGTTGATGAGAAGATTAAGAGATATACCCATAGCATTAGGTTTATTGATTGGAATAGGATTAGTGTTGGTAGCAGCAACTGGAGCAGGATTAGCTGAGAGTGATAAAATTAAGAACGTAAATAGAAAAAACAGTAAAATTAAAATAAATTTATATCGAAGATGTAGAAAGGATAAAATTTTTGAAGAAAAGTAAGGGACGGTACCATTCGGTAAGGGATTGTTCTGGTTGAGTTCGGGTTCGACATAGCGAAGACGCCCCCTTGTACCAGCTGGGCGGCGTCTTGGAGGGAGATAGCGGATCCATTCTCCGTATTGCAATTTGTTCAGATCAAGAGATGCTCGATTGGGGCAGTTTTCAATCGTATGACTAATAATTCCGCAGCCATGACAAAGGGTGGGAAGCCGTTCATATTGGATACGACACATAGTTTTGTTTGTACCCGATCCTATGAAAACAAAACGGGTAACTGGTTTGGTGATGTTCAGGAAGATCTCCACTCGTAGAAATTCTTTCATGTTTCCATCAGCTTCTCGGGTATCAGTTCGGATAACATTCCCAACCATCGTTCCGAGGGCATGTCCCACAAGGTGCGATCGGTCAAAGTCCTCATAGAGTGAGGATGGGAGAGAGAAGAAGCGTATCCAGATCCTCATAGAGTTGAAGGAATACTCCCCAAGCGGCTTAACAGGGTCATACTCAGTAATGGCAAGCCATTCATCCTTATACAGCCAAGGGCCGCGATTAAGGACCTCATAACATGACTTGACGTCCTTGAACTTGATCTTCAAATAGTTGTCTTGAATAACAGAGATGGACACTACGTTGTTTGGCTTCCAGATGCCTTCGAATGCGTTTATGACAGCGTAAATGTCGACAGTTTTGGAGGATATGAAACATCCTAAAAGACATGCCTTGGGGTCTTCCTCGACAAAGTCCCAGCCAAAGTCTGGGGTATATAAGAGTTCTGTTTCCTCACTGGTGAGGTTGATAGAGCTTAGTTGTGGGATAGATGATGATGCCATAGCAGAGGGGAGTTGAGAGAGTAGAGGCTTGGGATAAGAGAAGGCTTGTGGGAGTGTGCTTAATTCTTGGACGTATATAAAGAAGTGATTTTCTGTGATTGTACACTGGTAAGTGTTGAGAAAAGGGAGGGAATAAAAGTTTGATATGGAAGGATTTAAGACCCATGAATCATGGTTTGAGGAGAATTTAGGGAATAAAAGTTTAATATGGAAAGATTTAAGATGGAAAGATATATAAGCGGCATAATAATATAGAAATTTAATATTTAAGGAGGAAATCAGTTTTGAAAATTTTGATATTAATGTGTAATGAACATTAGTAAAATTAGGGAAAGTAATAAATTTAAAGTAGTACGAAAAGGAAATATTAAAAGTTTGACTAATTTTGGTAATATAACGGGAATTTTGATTAAAGAATATTCTATTACCATGAAATAGATAAAAATAAAGAAAGATATTATTACAAGGTTTGAATAATAATAAAATTAAGGCCAAATTTGAGGAATTGATTTTTTGAAACGGAAGGAGTTGTATCAGAGAGTTTAAAAGGCAATAAAGGCTATAATTGAGGTTGTAATTACTTGTAATAAGGAATAAAAGAGGTAAGTCTGAAACACTGTAAATAAATGTTAAAAGCAAAATTAAAGGGCAACGGATTATTATATCCATAAAATTATAAGTTAATGTTATAAGGTTTATAGCAAGAAGAAAAGGAAGATAGTTTAAGAAGAAAAAGGAAAAAAGTAATTGATTAGAAAATTTTGAGTCATTAAAGTTATGAAAAATCCTGAAAAAGATGTGTTACATGTATGGGAGAAAAGTATGGAATTAAAGTTGGTAGGCCGTTTTAAATAAAAGTTGAGTGTGAGAGATAAAAATATGTTATTTTGAAAATTTGATTAGTATGTAAAGAAAAAAGGGTCCCTATTTGATAGGGTTTTGAAAAAGTCCCTTAATTGGGCTAGTAAGAAATCCTGTAATTGGGCTAGTGAGGAATCCCGTAATTGGGCTAGATAGGAATGAAATTCCTTAATGTTAATCGAACATGGAAATATATGTGTACGGTAACATACATGGTATGAGTAGCAGTAAGCATGCATGGCAGAAAAAAGGCATAAAAACACACATCTAAAGATATAAGAAAGGCGAATGAAAAACGAAATAAAAAGGAAAGCAGGAAAGAAGGAACCATAAAGAAATACAAACCCAGGGGAAGGAGGAAGCGGGGTAAAGAAAGTTAATACAGACCAAATGAGCAAATGGGGGGGGGGGGTAAATAAATAAAATTAAATACTAATAAAAAATAACAAAACAGATAATGGGAGAGGAGGAAGTCCCATAAGGTAGCATGATGATAATAGCCGACGGTTGCATAATCTGCATCGATATATACAACATAGTAGGGTTAGTGTGCTTCATGAAAAGGTCAAAAGTACATGTAATAATATGATAAACATTTAAAACTAATTTAGGCAGTGAGATGCCTGGGAGAGAATGGTAATACTGATGAAAATTGATAGATAGGAAGGAGTATCCATTAATATAGGAATTAAGGATGTAAATTATATTGAAAAGAGTAATATACACTGAAAGGTAGGGAGTGTTCACAATACACTTATAAGGGTGTTTACAGAGCTTCCACCAGCAGAGCATAGATGCAGTAGTGATTATCCATTTAGCATGATAACATATAAAAAAATTAAAGGGAGAATTTATAAACGTATAGACATACAACATTTTGTCACCTATAGTCAACATCTTAGAGTTAACAGTTCTATTATTATTCCTTAGAATTTTGGATAGATTAAGTTCATCACATGGAAGCAAGAAGGCAGTATTTGGTAAGGTTAAATTTATATTTGGAGAATTATATGAGAGTGTTAAAAAGTCTGTAAAGGAGGTTAACATGCTAGAGGGTGATAGATATAATGATAATAAAAGGTAGAAATAAAGCTCAGAATTAAAGAGAATAGAGAAAATAAATCCCAATATGTAATTAGTATAAGTAAAGTAAAAGATAAACCTTTGTAACAGCCAGGTGGGTAAGAGAGTTCTGGGATCATGACTCCATGGATGGCATCCAGTAGCTTTCTCCATAGAAAGGAGGCTTCTTGCGGGTAATCCAAAATACAAGGTATAATTGTGAGGAGTTAGTAGAGAGATATAATCATAGATGAGATATACAGAGTGATAGTAATATATAATAATTGATAATCCCAAATAGTGGGCTGGGGTAAGTTTCCCTAGAAGGGCTTGATGTGAATTTGAGATGATAGTAGTTTTCATAGACATAAAAGAAGTGTTAACAGAGGAATTAAGATGAAAAGATAATCCAAAGAGAATGAATTTACAGTAAGATGATGGAAAATGTAGGGTGAGAGTATGATAAACTAAAATAGTATAGATGAAAAATCATAACAATTAAAGAAAAACAGAGAATAAGCAAAGCAAATATAGGAGTGAATTAAGAAAAAAAATGAGAGATCCATAGACAAATCCCAATCTAGTACAGAGAAATAAGTAAACAACGAAAGTTTAAAAAACATTGAAGTGAAAATAGGAAAGCAAATCATCCCAGGAAATAATAAAAGATAGATGTATACCAAGAGAATAGAGAGAAGAGGGGTCAAAGGAAACCTAAGGTGTTTATACCTTCGAGAAACCGACCTTCTACTCCCATGGCAGAAAGAAACAAACCAAATCTGGAAAATCAGAAAACATAAAAGTGGGTTAGAAAATAGAAATGGAGAATTAATAGAGACAATCAGAGCACAAAAACACAACAGAAGGTAAGAAACTATCAGACTGTTATAAGATGATGAAAGATATTTATCAGGGACCAGAGAACCTAGATTCTGTAAAAGAAAAACATAATTTAGATGAAGATGCATAAAAGACATGGGTTTTAAAAACCCTAGAGAGGGTAATAAAAAAAGAACCAAACAGATAGGGAAAATACAACCACTTTGTGACGCCGCCGGGAGAAGAGCCTTCAGGATTCGGGAAGCTCTTGAGGCCCTCCACAAAGGCAGAAGAGGAAGGACGAAGCCCAGAAAAGAGAAAGAAACAAAGAAAATATTAGAAATAAAAAATAGTGAGACATAAAAACGAAAGAAAAAAGAGAAGGGATTAACAAAAAGTCAAACCGTTCAGATCTGGCGAATGCCGGTTAAAGCTCATAAAAAACGCCCAGAACAAGAATAGGGTAAACCCTAGATCTGAGAAAATAGATCTGATGATGGTTTTGGGAAAACCAAAGGTCGGCTGACTCTTACAGAGAAAAAACCATAGAAAGATTAAAAATCTAAAATGAAAGAAAAAGATGGAGAAGATGCGATAAGAAAATAAGGATGAAAGAGGATGAGATGGAGTGACCATCTGCATTCCTATACCGTTTTCTAGGGGAAATAACAAAAAACAGATTGCAATACAACCCTCGCCGTCGTCGTGAGGAAAAGATAACCATCGGATGATTGTAACCGAACTCGTCCAGATGGAAAAAATCAGAAAAGGGAAAATAAAACGGGTTAGAGTATAACGCATGTAGAGAGAAAGAAAAAAAAAGAAAAAGGGATTGGTAAAACATACCGTCCGGATCTAGAGATCTCCGGAAAGATTTCATCAGGAATAGCCCGAGCGGTTGAAAAATGGTGAAACAGATATTATAAAAAACAATATACAGCCAGAAAACACAGAAATGAGAAAAAGAAAAGGTTAGCAAACAGAGAGAAAAATAAGAGATAATAATATTAGCATAAACCGTAAAAGATAAGGATTGAGGGAGTGGGATGACCCTCGATATTCTCATCCCGATTTCCAAGGAAATCAAAGAGATCCGGCTCTTGTGTTGGTTATCTTGCAAAAACGGCAGAAGGTGAAGCGCCGTGTGGGGGAAGGGGATTGGTGGAAAGAAGGGTGAAAAGTCCACCGGAAAAAGAGGAGCAAGCCAAAACCCAACAAAGACCCTGGAAAATTTTGAGAGAAAATTGAGAGCCATCCCACCCGTTACCCGTTGGAATTTTAACTGAGTAAAAAGTACAGAAATTGAGGTTTTGCAATATAATTGTGTTGAAAAGCTCCTAATCAATTACATGAACTCCAAAAATTTGATTAAAACTTGTTTTGCAGTCCTTTTTGTAGAGGTTTCGGACGAGCGGGTCAAAATGGGCCTCTCAATGGACACGTTGGAATTTTAACTGAGTAAAAAGTACAGATTGAGGTTTTGAAATATAATTGTGTTGAAAAGCTCCTAATCAATTACATGATCTCCTAAAATTTGATTAAAACTTGTTTTGCAGTCCTTTTTGTGGAGGCTTCGGACGAGCGGGTCTAAATGGAGCTTTCTATGGACCCGTTGGAATTTTAACTGAGTAAAAAGTACAGAAATTGAGGTTTTGCAATATAATGGTGTTGAAAAGATCCTAATCAATTACATGAACTCCTAAATTTTGAATAAAACTTGTTTTGCGGTCCTTTTTGTAGAGTTTTCGGAAGAGCAGGTCTAAATGGGCCTTTCAATGGACCCGTTGGAATTTTAACTGAGTAAAAAGTATAAAAATTGAGGTTTTGCAATATAATTACGTTGAAAAGCTCCTAATCAATTATTTGAACTCCTAAAATTTGATTAAACCTTGTTTTACAGTCCTTTTTGTAGAGGTTTCGGACGAGAGGGTCGAAATGGAACTCTCAATGGACACGTTGGAATTTTAACTAAGTAAAAAGTACAGAAATTGAGGTTTTGCAATATAATTGTGTTGAAAAGATACTAATGAATTACATGATCTCCTAAAATTAGATTAAAACTTATTTTGCAGTCCTTTTTGTAAAGGCTTCGGACGAGCGTGTCTAAATGGGCCTTTCAATGGAGCCGTTGGAATTTTAACTCAGTAAAAAGTACAGAAATTGAGGTTTTGCAATATAATGGTGTTGAAAAGCTCCTAATCAACTACATGAACTCCTAAAATTTGAATAAAACTTGTTTTGCAGTCCTTTTTGTAGAGGTTTCGGACGAGCATGTGTAATTGGGCCTTTCAATGGACCCGTTGGAATTTTAATTGAGTAAAAAGTACAGAATTTGAGGTTTTGAAATATAATTGTATTGAAAAGCTCCTAATTAATTACATGATCTCCTAAAATTTGATTAAAACTTGTTTTGCAGTCCTTTTTGTGGAGGCTTCGGACGAGCGGGTCTAAATGGGCCTTTCAATGGACCCGTTGGAATTTTAACTCAGTAAAAAGTACAGAAATTGAGGTTTTGCAATATAATGGTGTTGAAGAGCTACTAATCAATTACCTGATCTCCTAATATTTGATTAAAACTTGTTTTGCAGTCCTTTTCGTAAAGGCTTCGGACGAGCGGGTCTAAATGGGCCTTTCAATGGACCCGTTGGAATTTTAACTGAGTAAAAAGTACAGAAATTGAGGTTTTGAAATATAATTGTGTTGAAAAGCTCCTAATCAATTTCATGATCTCCTAAAATTTGATTAAAACTTGTTTTGCAGTCCTTTTTGTGGAGGCTTCGGACGAGCGGGTCTAAATGGGCCTTTCAATGGACTCGTTGGAATTTTAACTGAGTAAAAAGTACAGAAATTGAGGTTTTGCAATATAATGGTGTTGAAAAGCTACTAATCAATTACATGATCTCCTAAAATTTGATTAAAACTTGTTTTGCAGTCCTTTTTGTAAAGGCTTCGGACAAGCGGGTCTAAATGGGCCTTTCAATGGACCAGTTGGAATTTTAACTGAGTAAAAAGTACAGAAATTGAGGTTTTGCAATATAATGGTGTTGAAAAGCTCCTAATCAATTACATGAACTCCTAAAATTTGAATAAAACCTGTTTTGCGGTCCTTTTTGTAGAGGTTTCGGACGAGCGGGTCGAAATGGGCCTCTCAATGGACACGTTGGAATTTTAACTGAGTAAAAAGTACAGAAATTGAGGTTTTGAAAAATAATTGTGTTGAAAAGCTCCTAATCAATTACATGATCTCCTAAAATTTGATTAAAACTTGTTTTGCAGTCCTTTTTGTGGAGGCTTCGGACGAGCGGGTTTAAATGGGGCTTTCAATGGACCCGTTGGAATTTTAACTGAGTAAAAAGTACAGAAATTGAGGTTTTGCAATATAATGGTTTTGAAAAGCTCCTAATCAATTACATGAACTCCTAAAATTTGAATAAAACTTGTTTTGCGGTCCTTTTTGTAGAGTTTTCGGAAGAGCAGGTGTAAATGGGCCTTTCAATGGACCCGTTGGAATTTTAACTGAGTAAAAAGTATAAAAATTGAGGTTTTGCAATATAATTGTGTTGAAAAGCTCCTAATCAATTATTTGAACTCCTAAAATTTGATTAAAACCTGTTTTGCAGTCCTTTTTGTAGAGGTTTCGGACGAGCGGGTCGAAATGGGCCTCTCAATGGACACATTAGAATTTTAACTAAGTAAAAAGTACAGAAATTGAGGTTTTGAAATATAATTGTGTTGAAAAGCTCCTAATCAATTACATGATCTCCTAAAATTTGATTAATACTTGTTTTGCAGTCCTTTTTGTAGAGACTTCGGACGAGCGGGTCTAAATGGGCCTTCTAATGGACCCGTTGGAATTTTAACTGAGTAAAAAGTACATAAATAGAGTTTTTGCAATTTCGGACGAGCATTTCTAATTGGGCCTTTCAATCGAGGTTTCAGACGAGTAGGTCTAAATGGGCCTTTCAATGGACCCGTTGGAATTTTAAATGAGTAAAAAGTACAGAAATTGAGGTTTTTCAATATAATTGTGTTGAAAAGCTACTAATCAATAACCTGATCTCCTAAAATTTGATTAAAACTTGTTTTGCAGTCCTTTTTGTAAAGGCTTCGGACGAGCGGGTCTAAATGGGCCTTTCAATGGACCGGTTGGAATTTTAACTGAGTAAAAAGTACAAAAATTGAGGTTTTTCAATATAATGGTGTTGAAAAGCTCCAAATCAATTACATGAACTCCTAAAATTTGAATAAAACCTGTTTTGCAGTCCATTTTGTAGGGGTTTCGGACGAGCAGGTCTAAATGGGCCTTTCAATGGACCCGTTGGAATTTTAACTAAGTAAAAAGTACAGAAATTGAGGTTTTGCAATATAATTGTGTTGAAAAGATAATAATCAATTACATGATCTCCTAAAATTTGATTAAAACTTATTTTGCAATCCTTTTTGTAAAGGCTTCGGACGAGCAGTTTTAAATGGGCCTTTCAATGGACTTGTTGGAATTTTAACTCAGTAAAAAGTACAGAAATTGAGCTTTTGCAATATAATGGTGTTGAAAAGCTCCTAATCAACTACATGAACTCTTAAAATTTGAATAAAACTTGTTTTGCGATCCTTTTTGTAGAGGTTTCGGACGAGCATTTGTAATTGGGCCTTTCAATGGACCCGTTGGAATTTGAACTGAGTAAAAAGTATAGAAATTGAGGTTTTGCAATATAATTGTGTTGAAAAGCTACTAATCAATCATTTGAACTCCTAAAATTTGAGTAAAACTTGTTTTGCGATCCTTTTTGTCGAGGTTTCGGACGAGTAGGTCTAAATGGGCCTTATAATGGACCCGTTGGAATTTCAACTGAGTAAAAAGTATAGAAATTGAGATTTTGCAATATAATTGTGTTAAAAGCTCCTAATTAATTAAATGAACTCCTAAGATTTGATTAAAATTTGTTTTGCGGTCCTATTTTTAGAGATTTCGGATGAGCAGGTCTAAATGGGCCTTCAAGGGACCCGTTGGAATTTTAACTGAGTAAAACGTACAAAAATTTAGGTTTTGGAATATAATTGTGTTGAAAAGCTCCTAATCAATTATTTTAAATCCTAAATTTAAGTTTTCGGACGAGTAGGTCTAAATGGGCCTTTCAATGGACCCGTTGGAATTTTAACTGAGTAAAAAGTATAAAATTTGAGGTTTTGCAATATAATGGTGTTGAAAAGCTCCTAATCAATTACATGAACTCCTAAAATTTGAATAAAACTTGTTTTGCGGTCCTTTTTGTAGAGTTTTCGGAAGAGCAGGTCTAAATGGGCCTTTCAATGGACCCGTTGGAATTTTAACTGAGTAAAAAGAATAGAAATAGAGTTTTTGCAATATAACGGTGTTGAAAAGCTCCTAATCAATTACATGAACTCCTAAAATTTGAATAAAACTTGTTTTGCGGTCCTTTTTGTAGAGGTTTCGGACGAGCAGGTCTAAATGGGCCTTTCAATGGACCCGTTGGATTTCAACTGAGTAAAAAGTACATAAATTGAGGTTTTGCAATATAATTGTGTTGAAAAGCTCCTAATCAATTAAATGAACTCCTAATATTTGATTAAAACTTGTTTTGCGGTCCTTTTGTAGAGATTTCGGACGAGCAGGTCTAAATGGGCCTTTCAATGGACCCGCTGGAATTTTAACTGAGTAAAAAGTACAGAAATTGAGGTTTTGAAATATAATTGTGTTGAAAACCTCCTAATCAATTACACGAACTCCTAAAATTTGATTTATACTTGTTTTGCAGTCCTTTTTCTAGAGGTTTCGGACGAGCGGGTCGAAATGGGCCTTTCAATGGACTCGTTGGAATTTTAACTGAGTAAAAAGTACAAAAATAGAGGTTTCTCAATATAATTGTGTTGAAAAGCTCCTAATCAATTATTTGAACTCCTAAAATTTGATCAAAACTTGTTTTGCGGTCCTTTATGTAGAGGTTTCGGACGTGCGGGTCTAAATGGGCCTTTCAATGGACCCGTTGGAATTTTAACTGAGTAAAAAAGTATAAAAATTGAGGTTTCTCAATATAATTGTGTTGAAAAGCTCGTAATCAATTATTTCAACTCCTAAAATTTGATCAAAACTTGTTTTGTGGTCCTTTATGTAGAGGTTTCGGACGTGCGGGTCTAAATGGGCCTTTCAATGGACCCGTTGGAATTTTAACTGAGTAAAAAGTACAAAAATGGAGGTTATGCAATATAATTGTGTTGAAAAGCTCCTAATCAATTATTTGAACTCCTAAAATTTGATTAAAACTTGTTTTGCAGGCCTTTTTGTAGAGGTTTCGGACGAGCGGGTCGAAATGGGCCTCTCAATGGATACATTGGAATTTTAACTGATTAAAAAGTACAGAAATTGAGGTTTTGAAATATAATTGTGTTGAAAAGCTCCTAATAAATTACATGATCTCCTAAAATTTGATTAAAACTTGTTCTGCAGTCCTTTTTTTAGAGGCTTCGAACGAGAGGGTCTAAATGGGCCTCTAAATGGACCCGTTGGAATTTTAACTGAGTAAAAAGTACATAAATAGAGTTTTTGCAATATAATGGTGTTGAAAAGCTCCTAATCAATTACATGAACTCCTAAAATTTGAATAAAACTTGTTTTGCGGTCCTTTTGTAGAGGTTTCGGACGAGCAGGTCTAATTGGGCCTTTCAATGGACCCGTTGGAATTCTAACTGAGTAAAAAGTATAGAAATTGAGGTTTTGCAATATAATTGTGTTGAAAAGCTACTAATCAATTATTTGAACTCCTAAAATTTGATCAAAACTTGTTTTGCGGTCCTTTATGTAGAGGTTTCGGACGTGCGGGTCTAAATGGGCCTTTCAATGGACCCGTTGGAATTTTAACTGAGTAAAAAAGTATAAAAATTGAGGTTTCTCAATATAATTGTGTTGAAAAGCTCGTAATCAATTATTTCAACTCCTAAAATTTGATCAAAACTTGTTTTGTGGTCCTTTATGTAGAGGTTTCGGACGTGCGGGTCTAAATGGGCCTTTCAATGGACCCGTTGGAATTTTAACTGAGTAAAAAGTACAAAAATTGAGGTTATGCAATATAATTGTGTTGAAAAGCTCCTAATCAATTATTTGAACTCCTAAAATTTGATTAAAACTTGTTTTGCAGGCCTTTTTGTAGAGGTTTTGGACGAGCGGGTCGAAATGGGCCTCTCAATGGATACATTGGAATTTTAACTGATTAAAAAGTACAGAAATTGAGGTTTTGAAATATAATTGTGTTGAAAAGCTCCTAATAAATTACATGATCTCCTAAAATTTGATTAAAACTTGTTCTGCAGTCCTTTTTTAGAGGCTTCGAACGAGCGGGTCTAAATGGGCCTCTAAATGGACCCGTTGGAATTTTAACAGAGTAAAAAGTACATAAATAGAGTTTTTGCAATATAATGGTGTTGAAAAGCTCCTAATCAATTACATGAACTCCTAAAATTTGAATAAAACTTGTTTTGCGGTCCTTTTGTAGAGGTTTCGGACGAGCAGGTCTAATTGGGCCTTTCAATGGACCCGTTGGAATTCTAACTGAGTAAAAAGTATAGAAATTGAGGTTTTGCAATATAATTGTGTTGAAAAGCTACTAATCAATTATTTGAACTCCTAAAATTTGATTAAAACTTGTTTTACGGTCCTTTTTTTCGAGGTTTCGGACGAGTAGGTCTAAATGGCCCTTTCAATGGACCCCTTGGAATTTTAAATGAGTAAAAAGTAAAGAAATTGAAGTTTTGCAATATAATTTTGTTGAAAATATCCTAATAAATTACATGATCTCCTAAAATTTGATTAAAACTTGTTTTGCGACCCTTTTTGTAGAGGTTTCGGACGAGCAGGTCTAAATGGGCCTTTCAATGGACCCGTTGGAATTTTAACTGAGTAAAAAGTACATAAATTGAGGTTTTGCAATATAATTGTGTTGAAAAGCTACTAATCAATTATTTGAACTCCTAAAATTTGATTAAAACTTGTTTTGCGGTCCTCTTTGTCAAGGTTTCGGACGAGCAGGTCTAAATGGGCCTTTAAATGGACCCGTTGGAATTTTTACTGAGTAAAAAGTACAGAAATTGAGGTTTTGCAATATAATTGGGTTGAAAAGATCCTAATCAATTACATGAACTCCTAAAATTTGATTAAACATGTTTTGTAGTCCTTTCTGCAGAGGTTTCGGACGAGCGCGTCGAAATGGGCCTTTCAATGGACCCGTTGGAATTTTAACTGAGTAAATATTACAGAAATTGAGATTTTGCAATATAATTGTGTTGAAAAGCTACTAATAAATTATTTGAACTCCTAAAATTTGATTAAAACTTGTTTTACAGTCCTCTTTGTCGAGGTTTCAGAATAGCAGGTCTAAATGGGCCTCTCAATGGACCCGTTGGAATTTTAACTGAGTAAAAAGTATAGAAATTGAGGGTTTGCAATATAATTGTGTTGAAAAGCTCCTATTCAATTACATGAACTCCTAAGATTTGATTAAAACTTGTTTTCCAGTCCTTTTTGTAGAGGTTTCGGACGAGCGGGTCGAAATGGGCCTTTCAATGCACCCGTTGGAATTTTAACTGAGTAAAAAATATAGAAAATGAGGTTTTGCAATATAATTGTGTTGAAAAGCTCCTAATCAATTATTTGAACTCCTAAAATTTGATTAAAACATGTTTTGCAGTCCTTTTTGTCGAGTTTTCGGATGAGCATGTCAAAATGGGCTTTTTTGTATCGGTTTCGGACGAGTAGGTCTAAATGGGCCTAACAATAGACCCGTTGAAATTTTAATTGAGTGAAAAGTACAGAAATTGTGGTTTTACAATATAATTGTATTGAAGAGCTCCTAATCAATTACATGAACTCCTAAATTTTGATTAAAACTTGTTTCGCGGCCCATTTTGTAGAGGTTTCAGACGAGCGGGACGAAATGGGCCTTTCAATGGACCCATTGGAATTTTAACTGAGTAAAAAGTACAGAAATTCAGGTTTTTCAATATAATTGTTTTGAAAAGCTGCTAATCAATTATTTGAACTCCTAAAATTTGATTAAAATTTGTTTTGCGGTCCTTTTTGTCGAGGTTTCGGACGAGCAGGTCGAAATCGGCCTTTCAATGGACCCGTTGGAATTTTAACTGAGTAAAAAGTACAGAAATTGAGATTTTGCAATATAATTGTGTTGAAAAGCTCCTAATCAATTACATGAACTCCTAAAATTTGATTAAAACTTGTTTTGCAGTCCATTTTGTAGAGGTTTCGGACGAGCGGATCGAAATGGGCCTTTCAATGGACCCGTTCGAATTTTAACTTATTAAAAAGTACATAAATTGAGGTTTTGCAATATAATTGTGTTGAAAAGCTCCTAATCAATTATTTGAACTCCTAAAATTTGATTAAAACTTGTTTTGCGGTCCTTTTTGTAGAGGTTTCGGACGAGCAGGTCTAAATGGGCCTTTCATTCGACCCGTTGGAATTTTAACTGAGTAAAAAGTACAGAATTTGAGATTTTGCAGTATAATTGCGTAGAAAATCTCCTAATCAATTATTTGAACTCCTAAAATTTGATTAAAACTTGTTTTACGGTCCTTTTTGTCGAGGTTCCGGACGAGCACGTCTAAATGGGCCTTTTAATGGACCCGTTGGAATTTTAACTGAGTAAAAAGTACATAAATTGAGGTTTTGCAATATAATTGTGTTGAAAAGCTCCTAATCAATTACACGAACTCCTAAATTTTGATTAAAACTTTTTTCGCGGCCCTTTTGTAGAGGTTTCGGACGAGCGGGACGAAATTGTCCTTTCAATGGACCCGTTGGAATTTTAACTGAGTAAAAAGTACAGAAATTGAGGTTTTGCAATATAATTGTGTTGAAAAGCTCCTATTAAATTACACGAACTCCTAAAATTTGATTAAAACTTGTTTTGCAGTTCTTTTTGTAGAGGTTTCGGACGAGCGGGTCGAAATGGGCCTTTCAATGGACTCGTTGGAATTTTAACTGAGTAAAAAGTATAAAAATAGAGGTTTCTCAATATAATTGTGTTGAAAAGCTCCTAATCAATTATTTGAACTCCTAAAATTTGATCAAAACTTGTTTTGCGGTCCTTTATGTAGAGGTTTCGGACGTGCGGGTCTAAATGGGCCTTTCAATGGACCCATTGGAATTTTAACTGAGTAAAAAAGTATAAAAATTGAGGTTTCTCAATATAATTGTGTTGAAAAGCTCCTAATCAATTATTTGAACTCCTAAAATTTGATCAAAACTTGTTTTGCGGTCCTTTATGTAGAGGTTTCGGACGTGCGGGTCTAAATGGGCCTTTTAATGGACCCGTTGGAATTTTAACTGAGTAAAAAGTACAGAAATTGAGGTTTTGCAATATAATTGTGTTGAAAAGCTCCTAATCAATTACACGATCTCCTAAATTTTGATTAAAACTTGTTTTGCGACCCTTTTTGTAGAGGTTTCGGACCAGCAGGTCTAAATGGGCCTTTCAATGGACCCGTTGAAATTTCAACTGAGTAAAAAGCACATTAATTGAGGTTTTGCAATATAATTGTGTTGAAAAGCTACTAATCAATTACATGAACTCCTAAAATTTGATTAAAACTTGTTTTGCGGCCCTTTTTGTCGAGGTTTCGAACGAGCAGGTCTAAATGGGCCTTTTAATGGACCCGTTGGAATTTTTACTGAGTAAAAAGTACAGAAATTGAGGTTTTGTAATATAATTGTGTTGAAAATCTCCTAATCAATTACATGATCTCCTAAAATTTCATTAAAACTTGTTTCGCGGCCTTTTTTGTATAGGTTTCAGACGAGTATGTCTAAATGGGCCTTTAATTGGACCCGTTGGAATTTTAACTGAGTAAAAAGTACAGAAATTAAGGTTTTGCAATATTATTGTGTTGAAAAGATACTAATCAATTATTTGAACTCCTAAAATTTGATTAAAACTTGTTTTGCGGTCGTTTTTGTCGAGGTTTCGGATGAGCAGGTCTAAATGGGCCTTTCAATGGACGCGTTGGAATTTTAACTGAGTAAAACGTACAGAAATTAAGGTTTTGCAATATAATTGTGTTGAAAAGCTCCTAATCAATTACATGAACTCCTAAAATTTGATGAAAACTTTTTTGCAGTCCTTTTGTAGAGGATTCGGACGAGCGGTTAGAAATTGGCCTTTCAATGGACCCATTGGAATTTTAACTGAGTAAAAAAGTATAAAAATTGAGGTTTCTCAATATAATTGTGTTGAAAAGGTCCTAATCAATTATTTGAACTCCTAAAATTTGATCAAAACTTGTTTTGCGGTCCTTTATGTAGAGGTTTCGGACGTGCGGGTCTAAATGGGCCTTTTAATGGACCCGTTGGAATTTTAACTGAGTAAAAAGTACAGAAATTGAGGTTTTGCAATATAATTGTGTTGAAAAGCTCCTAATCAATTACACGATCTCCTAAATTTTGATTAAAACTTGTTTTGCGACCCTTTTTGTAGAGGTTTCGGACCAGCAGGTCTAAATGGGCCTTTCAATGGACCCGTTGAAATTTCAACTGAGTAAAAAGCACATTAATTGAGGTTTTGCAATATAATTGTGTTGAAAAGCTACTAATCAATTACATGAACTCCTAAAATTTGATTAAAACTTGTTTTGCGGCCCTTTTTGTCGAGGTTTCGAACGAGCAGGTCTAAATGGGCCTTTTAATGGACCCGTTGGAATTTTTACTGAGTAAAAAGTACAGAAATTGAGGTTTTGTAATATAATTGTGTTGAAAATCTCCTAATCAATTACATGATCTCCTAAAATTTCATTAAAACTTGTTTCGCGGCCTTTTTTGTATAGGTTTCAGACGAGTATGTCTAAATGGGCCTTTAATTGGACCCGTTGGAATTTTAACTGAGTAAAAAGTACAGAAATTAAGGTTTTGCAATATTATTGTGTTGAAAAGATACTAATCAATTAGTTGAACTCCTAAAATTTGATTAAAACTTGTTTTGCGGTCGTTTTTGTCGAGGTTTCGGATGAGCAGGTCTAAATGGGCCTTTCAATGGACGCGTTGGAATTTTAACTGAGTAAAACGTACAGAAATTGAGGTTTTGCAATATAATTGTGTTGAAAAGCTCCTAATCAATTACATGAACTCCTAAAATTTGATGAAAACTTTTTTGCAGTCCTTTTGTAGAGGATTCGGACGAGCGGTTAGAAATTGGCCTTTCAATGGACCCATTGGAAGTTTAACTGAGTAAAAAGTACAGAAATTGAGCTTTTCCAATATAATTGTGTTGAAAAGCTCCTAATCAATTATTTGAACTCCTAAAATTTGATTAAAACATGTTTTACGGTCCTTTTTGTCGAGGTTTCGGACGAGCAGGTCTAAATGGGCCTTTCAATGGACCCGTTGGAATTTTAACTGAGTAAAAATTACAGAAATTGAGGTTTTGCAATATAACTGTGTTGAAAATCTCCTAATCTATTACATGATCTCCTAAAATTAGATTAAAACTTGTTTTGCGACCCTTTTTGTAGAGGTTTCGGACGAGCTGTTCTAAATGGGCCTTTCAATGGACCCGTTGAAATTTCAACTGAGTAAAAAGTACATAAATTGAGGTTTTGCAATATAATTGTGTTGAAAACCTACTAATCAATTACATGAACTCCTAAAATTTGATTAAAACTTGTTTTGCGGCCCTTTTTGTCGAGGTTTCGGACGAGCAGGTCTAAATGGGCCTTTTAATGGACCCGTTGGAATTTTTACTGAGTAAAAAGTACAGAAATTGAGGTTTTGTAATATAATTGTGTTGAAAATCTCCTAATCAATTACATGATCTCCTAAAATTTCATTAAAACTTGTTTCGCGGCCTTTTTTGTATAGGTTTCAGACGAGTATGTCTAAATGGGCCTTTCAATGGACCCGTTGGAATTTTAACTGAGTAAAAAGTACAGAAATTAAGTTTTTGCAATATTATTGTGTTGAAAAGCTACTAATTAATTATTTGAACTCCTAGATTTTGATTAAAACTTGTTTTGCGATCGTTTTTGTCGAGGTTTCGGACGAGCAGGTCTAAATGGACCTTTCAATGGACGCGTTGGAATTTTAACTGAGTAAAACGTACAGAATTTGAGGTTTTGCAATATAATTGTGCTGAAAATCTCCAAATCAATTACTTGATCTCCTAAAATTTCATTAAAACTTGTTTTGCGGCCCTTTTTGTATAGGTTTCGGACGAGCAGGTCTAAATGGGCCTTTCAATGGACGCGTTGGAATTTTAACTATGTAATAAGTACAGAAATTGAGGTTTTTCAATATAATTGTGTTGAAAAGCTCCTAATCAATTATTTGAACTCCTAACATTTGATTAAAACTTGTTTTGCGGTCCTTTTTGTCGAGGTTTCGGACGAGCTAGTCTAAATGGGCCTTTCAATGGACGCGTTGGAATTTTAACTGAGTAAAAAGTACAGAAATTGAGGTTTTACAATATAATTTGTTGAAAAGATCCTAATCAATTACATGAACTCCTAAAATTTGATTAAAACTTGTTTTGTAGTCCTTTTGTAGAGGATTCGGACGAGCGGGTCAAAATTGGCCTTTCAATGGACCCGTTGGAATTTTAACTGAGTAAAAAGTACATAAATTGAGGTTTTGCAATATAATTGTGTTGAAAAGCTCCTAATCAATTATTTTAACTCCTAAGATTTGATTAAAACATGTTTTGCGGTCCTTTTTGTCGAGCTTTCGGACGAGCATGTCAAAATGGGCCTTTCAATGGACCCGTTGGAATTTTAACTGAGTAAAAAGTACAGAAATTGAGGTTTTGCATTATAATTGTGTTGAGAAGATCCTAATCAATTACATGAACTCCTAAAATTTGATTAAAACTTGTTTTGCGGTCCTTTTTGTATAGGTTTCGGACGAGCAGGTCTAAATTGGCCTTTCAATGGACGCGTTGGAATTTTAACTAAGTAATAAGTACAGAAATTGAGGTTTTTCAATATAATTGTGTTGAAAAGCTCCTAATAAATTATTTGAACTCCTAAAATTTGATTAAAACTTGTTTTGCGGTCCTTTTTATAGAGGTTTCGGGCGAGCAGGTCTAAATGGGCCTTTTAATGGACCCGTTGGAATTTTAACTGAGTAAAAAGTACAAAAATTGAGGTTTTACAATATAATTTGTCGAAAAGCTCCTAATCAATTACATGAACTCCTAAAATTTGATTAAAACTTGTTTTGTAGTCCTTTTGTAGAGGATTCGGACGAGCGGGTCGAAATTGGCCTTTCAATGGACCCGTTGGAATTTTAACTGAGTAAAAAGTACATAAATTGATGTTTTACAATATAATTGTGTTGAAAAGCTCCTAATCAATATTTTTAACTCCTAAAATTTGATTAAAACATGTTTTGCGGTCATTTTTGTCGAGCTTTCGGACGAGCATGTCAAAATGGGCCTTTTTGTATCGGTTTCGGACGAGCAGGTCTAAATGGGCCTTTCAATGGACGCGTTGGAATTTTAACTAAGTAATAAGTACAGAAATTGAGATTTTTCAATATAATTGTGTTGAAAAGCTCCTAATTAATTATTTGAACTCCTAACATTTGATTAAAACTTGTTTTGTGGTCCTTTTGTCGAGGTTTCGGACGAGCATGTCTAAATGGGCCTCTCAATGGACCCGTTGGAATTTTAACTGAGTAAAAAGTACAGAAATTGAGATTTTGCAATATAATTGTGTTGAAAAGCTCCTAATCAATTACATGAACTCCTAAAATTTGATTAAAACTTGTTTTGCAGTCCTTTTGTAGAGGATTTGGACGAGCGGGTCGAAATTGGCCTTTCAATGGACCCGTTGGAATTTTTAACTGAGTAAAAAGTACATAAATTGAGGTTTTGCAATATAATTGTGTTGAAAAGCTCCTAATCAATTATTTTAACTCCTAAAATTTGATTAAAACATGTTTTGCGGTCCTTTTTGTCGAGCTTTCGGACGAGCATGTCAAAATGGGCCTTTTTGTATCGGTTTCGGACGAGCAGGTCTAAATGGGCCTAACAATAGACCCGTTGAAATTTTAACTGAGTGAGAAGTACAGAAATTGTGGTTTTGCAATATAATTGTGTTGAAAAGCTCCTAATTAATTATTTGAAATCCTAAAATTTGATTCAAACTTGTTTTGTGGTCCTTTTGTCGAGGTTTCGGACGAGCAGGTCTAAATGGTACTCTCAAAGGACCCGTTGGAATTTTAACTGAGTAAAATGTACTGAAATTGGGGTTTTGCAATATAATTGTGTTGAAAAGCTCTTAATCAATTACATGAACTCCTAAAATTTGATTAAAACTTGTTTAGTAGTCCTTTTTGTAGAGGTTTCGGTCGTGCAAGGGTCGAAATGGGCCTTTCAATGGACCTGTTGGAATTTTAACTGAATAAAAAGTAAATCAATTTAGGTTTTGCAATATAATTGTGTTGAAAAGCTCCTAATCAATTACATAAACTCCTAAAATTTGATTAAAACTTGTTTTGCAGTCCTTTTTGTAGTGGTTTCGGACTAGCGGGTCGAATTGGGCCTTTCAAAGGGCTCGTTGGAATTTTAACTAAGTAAAAAGTATAAAAATTGAGGTTTTTCAATATAATTGTGTTGAAAAGCTCCTAATAAATTATTTGAACTCCTAAAATTTGATCAAAACTTGTTTTGCGGTCCTTTATGTAGAGGTTTCGGACGTGCGGGTCTAAATGGGCCTTTCAATGAACCCGTTGGAATTTTAACTGAGTAAAAAAGTATAAAAATTGAGGTTTCTCAATATAATTGTGTTGAAAAGCTCCTAATCAATTATTTGAACTCCTAAAATTTGATCAAAACTTGTTTTGCGGTCCTTTATGTAGAGGTTTCGGAAGTGCGGGTCTTAATGGGCCTTTCAATGGACCCGTTGGAATTTTAACTGAGTAAAATGTATAAAAATTGAAGTTTTGCAATATAATTGTGTTGAAAAGCTCCTAATCAATTACATGAACTCCTAAATTTTGATCAAAACTTGTTTCGCGGCCCTTTTTGTAGAGGTTTCGGACGAGCGGGACGAAATGGGCCTTTCAATGGACCTGTTGGAATTTTAATTGAGTAAAAAGTACAGAAATTGAGGTTTTTCAATATAATTGTGTTGAAAAGCGGCTAATCAATTATTTGAACTCCTAAAATTTGATTAAAACTTGTTTTGCGGTCCTTTTTGTCGAGGTTTCGGACGAGCAGGTCGAAATGGGCCTTTCAATGGACCCGTTGGAATTTTAACTGAGTAAAAAGTACATGAATTGAGGTTTTGCAATATAATTGTGTTGAAAATCTCCTAATCAATTACACGAACTCCTAAAATTTGATTAAAACTTGTTTTGCAGTCTTTTTGTAGAGGTTTCGGACCAGCGGGTCGAAATGGGCATTTCAATGGACTCGTTGGAATTTTAACTGAGTAAAAAGTATAAAAATAGAGGTTTCTCAATATAATTGTGTTGAAAAGCTCCTAATCAATTATTTGAACTCCTAAAATTTGATCAAAACTTGTTTTGCGGTCCTTTATGTAGAGGTTTCGGACGTGCGAGTCTAAATGGGCCTTTCAATGGTCTCGTTGGAATTTTAACTGAGTAAAAAGTACAGAAATTGAGGTTTTTCAATATAATTGTGTTGAAAAGCTCCTAACCAATTACACAAACTCCTAAAATTTGATTAAAACTTGTTTTGCAGTCCTTTTTGTAGAGGTTTCGGATGAGCGGGTCGAAATGTGCCTTTCAATGGACTCGTTGGAATTTTAACTGAGTAAAAAGGATAAAAATTGAGGTTTCTCAATATAATTGTGTTGAAAAGGTCCTAATCAATTATTTGAACTCCTAAAATTTGATCAAAACTTGTTTTGCGGTCCTTTATGTAGAGGTTTCGGACGTGAGGGTCTAAATGGGCCTTTCAATGGACCCGTTGGAATTTTAACTGAGTAAAAAGTACAGAAATTGAGGTTTTTCAATATAATTGTGTTGAAAAGCTCCTAACCAATTACACGAACTCCTAAAATTTGATTAAAACTTGTTTTGCAGTCCTTTTTTTAGAGGTTTCGGACGAGCGGGTCGAAATGTGCCTTTCAATGGACTCGTTGGAATTTTAACTGAGTAAAAAGTATAAAAATTGAGGTTTCTCAATATAATTGTGTTGAAAAGGTCCTAATCAATTATTTGAACTCCTAAAATTTGATCAAAACTTGTTTTGCGGTCCTTTATGTAGAGGTTTCGGACGTGAGGGTCTAAATGGGCCTTTCAATGGACCCGTTGGAATTTTAACTGAGTAAAAAGTACAGAAATTGAGGTTTTTCAATATAATTGTGTTGAAAAGCTCCTAACCAATTATTTGAACTCCTAAAATTTGATCAAAACTTGTTTTGCGGTCCTTTATGTAGAGGTTTCGGACGAGCAGGTCTAAATGGGCCTTTCAATGGACGCGTTGGAATTTTAACTAAGTAATAAGTACAGAAAATTGAGATTTTTCAATATAATTGTGTTGAAAAGCTCCTAATCAATTATTTGAACTCCTAACATTTGATTAAAACTTGTTTTGCGGTCCTTTTTGTCGAGGTTTCGGACGAGCTAGTCTAAATGGACCTTTCAATGGACGCGTTGGAATTTTAACTGAGTAAAAAAGTATAAAAATTGAGGTTTCTCAATATAATTGTGTTGAAAAGGTCCTAATCAATTATTTGAACTCCTAAAATTTGATCAAAACTTGTTTTGCGGTCCTTGATGTAGAGGTTTCGGACGTAAGGGTCTAAATGGGCCTTTCAATGGACCCGTTGGAATTTTAACTGAGTAAAAAGTACAGAAATTGAGGTTTTTCAATATAATTGTGTTGAAAAGCTCCTAACCAATTACACGAACTCCTAAAATTTGATTAAAACTTGTTTTGCAGTCCTTTTTTTTAGAGGTTTCGGACGAGCGGGTCGAAATGTGCCTTTCAATGGACTCGTTGGAATTTTAACTGAGTAAAAAGTATAAAAATTGAGGTTTCTCAATATAATTGTGTTGAAAAGGTCCTAATAAATTATTTGAACTCCTAAAATTTGATCAAAACTTGTTTTGCGGTCCATTATGTAGAGGTTTCGGACGTGCGGGTCTAAATGGGCCTTTCAATGGACCCGTTGGAATTTTAACTGAGTAAAAAGTACAGAAATTGAGGTTTTGCAATATAATTGTGTTGAAAAGCTCCTAATCAATTATTTGAACTCCTAAAATTTGATTAAAACTTGTTTTGCGGTCCTTTTTGTCGAGGTTTCGACGAGCAGGTCTAAATGGGCCTTTCAATGGACCCGTTGGAATTTTAACTGAGTAAAAAGTACAGAAATTGAGGTTTTGCATTATAATTGTGTTGAGAAGATCCTAATCAATTACATGAACTCCTAAAATTTGATTAAAACTTGTTTTGCGGTCCTTTTTGTATAGGTTTCGGACGAGCAGGTCTAAATTGGCCTTTCAATGGACGCGTTGGAATTTTAACTAAGTAATAAGTACAGAAATTGAGGTTTTTCAATATAATTGTGTTGAAAAGCTCCTAATAAATTATTTAAACTCCTAAAATTTGATTAAACTTGTTTTGCGGTCCTTTTTATAGAGGTTTCGGGCGAGCAGGTCTAAATGGGCCTTTCAATGGACGCGTTGGAATTTTAACTGAGTAAAAAGTACAGAAATTGAGGTTTTACAATATAATTTGTCGAAAAGCTCCTAATTAATTACATGAACTCCTAAAATTTGATTAAAACTTGTTTTGCAGTCCTTTTGTAGAGGATTCGGACGAGCAGGTCGAAATTGGCCTTTCAATGGACCCGTTGGAATTTTAACTGAGTAAAAAGTACATAAATTGATGTTTTGCAATATAATTGTGTTGAAAAGCTCCTAATCAATTATTTTAACTCCTAAAATTTGATTAAAACATGTTTTGCGGTCCTTTTTGTCGAGCTTTCGGACGAGCATGTCAAAATGGGCCTTTTTGTATCGGTTTCGGACGAGCAGGTCTAAATGGGCCTAACAATAGACCCGTTGAAATTTTAACTAAGTGAAAAGTACAGAAATTGTGGTTTTGCAATATAATTGTGTTGAAAAGCTCCTAATTAATTATTTGAACTCCTAAAATTTGATTAAAACTTGTTTTGTGGTCCTTTTGTCGAGGTTTCGGACGAGCAGGTCTAAATGGGCCTCTCAATGGACCCGTTGGAATTTTAACTGAGTAAAAAGTACAGAAATTGAGGTTTTGCAATATAATTGTGTTGAAAAGCTCCTAATCAATTACATGAACTCCTAAAATTTGATTAAAACTTGTTTTGCAGTCCTTTTTTAGAGGTTTCGGACGAGCGGGTCGAAATGGGCCTTTCAATGGATCCGTTGGAATTTAACTGAGTAAAAAGTACAAAAATTGAGGTTTTGCAATATAATTGTGTTGAAAAGCTCCTAATCAATTACACGAACTCCTAAAATTTGATTAAAACTTGTTTTGCAGTCCTTTTTGTAGAGGTTTCGGACGAGCGGGTCGAAATGGGCATTTCAATGGACTCGTTGGAATTTTAACTGAGTAAAAAGTATAAAAATAGAGGTTTCTCAATATAATTGTCTTGAAAAGCTCCTAATCAAATATTTGAACTCCTAAAATTTGATCAAAACTTGTTTTGCGGTCCTTTATGTAGAGGTTTCGGACGTGCGAGTCTAAATGGGCCTTTCAATGGTCTCGTTGGAATTTTAACTGAGTAAAAAGTACAGAAATTGAGGTTTTTCAATATAATTGTGTTGAAAAGCTCCTAACCAATTACACGAACTCCTAAAATTTGATTAAAACTTATTTTGCAGTCCATTTGTAGAGGTTTCGGACGAGCGGGTCGAAATGTGCCTTTCAATGGACTCGTTGGAATTTTAACTGAGTAAAAAGTATAAAAATTGAGGTTTCTCAATATAATTGTGTTGAAAAGGTCCTAATCAATTATTTGAACTCCTAAAATTTGATCAAAACTTGTTTTGCGGTCCTTTATGTAGAGGTTTCGGACGTGAGGGTCTAAATGGGCCTTTCAATAGACCCGTTGGAATTTTAACTGAGTAAAAAGTACAGAAATTGAGGTTTTTCAATATAATTGTGTTGAAAAGCTCCTAACCAATTACACGAACTCCTAAAATTTGATTAAAACTTGTTTTGCAGTCCTTTTTGTAGAGGTTTCGGACGAGCGGGTCGAAATGTGCCTTTCAATGGACTCGTTGGAATTTTAACTGAGTAAAAAGTATAAAAATTGAGGTTTCTCAATATAATTGTGATGAAAATGTCCTAATCAATTATTTGAACTCCTAAAATTTGATCAAAATTTGTTTTGCGGTCCTTTATGTAGAGGTTTCGGACGTGAGGGTCTAAATGGGCCTTTCAATGGACCCGTTGGAATTTTAACTAAGTAAAAAGTACAGAAATTGAGGTTTTTCAATATAATTGTGTTGAAAAGCTCCTAACCAATTACACGAACTCCAAAAATTTTATTAAAACTTGTTTTGCAGTCCTTTTTGTAGAGGTTTCGGACGATCGGGTCGAAATGTGCCTTTCAATGAACTCGTTGGAATTTTAACTGAGTAAAAAGTATAAAAATTGAGGTTTCTCAATATAATTGTATTGAAAAGGTCCTAATCAATTATTTGAACTCCTAAAATTTGATCAAAACTTGTTTTGCGGTGCTTTATGTAGAGGTTTCGGACGTGCGGGTCTAAATGGGCCTTTCAATGGACCCGTTGGAATTTTAACTGAGTAAAAAGTATAGAAATTGAGGTTTTTCAATATAATTGTGTTGAAAAGCTCCTAACCAATTACACGAACTCCAAAAATTTGATTAAAACTTGTTTTGCAGTCCTTTTTGTAGAGGTTTCGGACGAGCGGGTCGAAATGTGCCTTTCAATGGACTCGTTGGAATTTTAACTAAGCAAAAAGTACAGAAATTGAGGTTTTGCAATATAATTGTGTTGAAAAGCTCCTAATCAATTACACGAACTCCTAAAATTTGATTAAAACTTGTTTTGCAGTCCTTTTTGTAGAGGTTTCGGACGAGCGGGTCGAAATGGGCCTTTCAATGGACTCGTTGGAATTTTAACTGAGTAAAAATTATGAAAATTGAGGTTTCTCAATATAATTGTGTTGAAAAGCTCCTAATCAATTATTTGAACTCCTAAAATTTGATCAAAACTTGTTTTGCGGTCCTTTATGTAGAGGTTTCGGACGTGCAAGTCTAAATGGGACTTTCAATGGACCCGTTGGAATTTTAACTGAGTAAAAAAGTATAAAAATTGAGGTTTCTCAATATAATTGTATTGAAAAGCTCCTAATCAATTATTTGAACTCCTAAAATTTGATCAAAACTTGTTTTGCGGTCCTTTATGTAGAGGTTTCAGACGTGCGGGTCTAAATGTGCCTTTCAATGGACCCGTTGGAATTTTAACTGAGTAAAAAGTACAGAAATTGAGGTTTTGCAATATAATTGTGTTGAAAAGCTCCTAATCAATTACATGAACTCCTAAAATTTGATTAAAACTTGTTTTGCAGTCCTTTTTTAGAGGTTTCGGACGAGCGGGTCGAAATGGGCCTTTCAATGGATCCGTTGGAATTTTAACTGAGTAAAAAGTACAGAAATTGTGGTTTTGCAATATAATTGTGTTGAAAAGCTCCTAATCAATTACATGAACTCCTAAAATTTGATTAAAACTTGTTTTCAATCCTTTTTGTAGAGGTTTCGTACGAGCGAGTCGAAAAGTGCCTTTCAATGTACCCGTTAGAATTTTAACTAATTAAAAAGTACATAATTTGAGGTTTTGCAATATAATTGTGTTGAAAAGCTCCTAATGAATTATTTGAACTCCTAAAATTTGATTAAAACTTGTTTTGCGGTCCTTTTTGTAGAGGTTTCGGACGAGCAGGTATAAATGGGCCTTTCAACGGACCCGTTGGAAATTTAACTGAGTAAAAAGTAAAGAAATTGAGGTTTTGCAATATAATTGTGTTGAAAATCTCCTAATCAATTACATGATCTCCTAAAATTTGATTAAAACTTGTTTTGCGGCCCTTTTTGTAGAGGTTTCGGCCGAGCATGTCTAAATGGGCCTTTCAATGGACCCGTTGGAATTTTAACTGATTAAAATGTATAAAAATTGAGGTTTCTCAATATAATTGAGTTGAAAAGCTCCTAATCAATTATTTGAACTCCTAAAATTTGATCAAAACTTGTTTTGCGGTCTTTTATGTAGAGGTTTCGGACGAGCAGGTCTAAATGGGCCGTTAAATGGACCCGTTGGAATTCTAACTGAGTAAAAAGTATAGAAATTGAGGTTTTGCATTATAATTGTGTTGAAATGATCCTAATCAATTACATGAACTCCTAAAATTTGATTAAAACTTGCTTTGCGGCCCTTTTTGTAGAGGTTTCGGAAGAGCGGGACGAAATGGGGCTTTCAATGGACCCGTTGGAATTTTAAATGAGTAAAAAGTACAGAAATTGAGGTTTTTCAATATAATTGTGTTGAAAAGCTGCTAATCAATTATTTGAACTCCTAAATTTTGATTAAAACCTATTTTGCGGTCCTTTTGGTCGAGGTTTCGGACGAGCAGGTCGAAATGGGCCTTTCAATGGACCCGTTGGAATTTTAACTGAGTAAAAAGTACAGAAACTGGGGTTTTGCAATATAATTGTGTTGAAAAGCTACTAATCAATTACATGAACTCCTAAAATCTGATTAAAACTTTTTTTGTGGTACTTTTTGTAAAGGTTTCGGACGAGCGGGTCTAAATGGTCCTTTCAATGGACCCGTTGAAATTTTAACTGAGTAAAATGTACAAAAATTGAGGTTTTGCAATATAATTTTGTTGAAAAGCTCCTAATCAATTGTTTGAACTCCTAAAATTTGATTAAAACTTGTTTTGTGGTCCTTTTTGTAGAGGTTTCGGACGAGCAGTTCTAAATGGGCCTTTTAATGGACCTGTTGGAATTTTAACTGAGTAAAAAGTACAATATTTGAGGTTTTGGAATATAATTGTGTTGAAAATCTCCTAATCAATTACATGATCTCCTAAAATTTGATTAAAACCTCTTTTTGCGGCCCTTTTTGTAGAGGTTTCGGACGAGCATGTCTAAATGGGCCTTTCAATGGACCCGTTGGAATTTTAACTAAGTAAAAAGTATAAAAATTGAGGTTTTGTAATATAATTGTGTTGAAAAGCTCATAATCAATTATTTGTACTCCTAAAATATGATCAAAACGTATTTTGCGGTCCTTTATGTAGAGGTTTCGGACGTGCGGGTCTAAATGGGTCTTTTAATGGACCCGTTAGATTTTTAACTGAGTAAAATATACAAAAATTTAAGTTTTGCAATATAATTGTGTTGAAAAGCTCGTAATCATTTATTTGAACTCCTAAAATTTGATTAAAACTTTTTTGCGGTCCTTTTTGTATCGGTTTCGGACTAGCATGTCTAAATGGGCCTTACAATGGGTCCGTTGGAATTTTAACTGAGTAAAATGTACAGAAATTGAGGTTTTGCAATTTAATTGTGTTGAAAAGCTCCTAATAAATTATTTGAACTCCTAAAATTTGATTAAAACTTGTTTTGCGGTCCTTTTTGTCGAGGTTTCGGACGAGCAGGTCTAAATAGGCCTTTCAATGGACCCGTTGGAATTTTAACTGAGTAAAAAGTACAGAAATTGAGGTTTTGCATTATAATTGTTTTGAAAAGCTCCTAATCAATTACATGAACCCCTAAAATTTGATTAAAACTTGTTTTGCTGTCCTTTTTGTAGAGGTTTTGGACGAGCGGGTCGAAATGGGCCTTTCAATGGACCCGTTGAAATTTTAACTGAGTAAAAAGTACAGAAATTTAGGTTTTGCAATATAATTGTGTTGAAAAGTTCCTAATAAATTATTTGTACTCCTAAAATATGATCAAAACTTGTTTTGTGGCCCAATTTGTAGAGGTTTCGGACGAAAAGGTCTAAATGGGTCTTACATTGGACCCGTTGGAATTTTAACTGAGTAAAAAGTACAGAAATTGAGGTTTTGCAATATAATTCTGTTTGAAAGCTGATAATCAATTATTTGAACTCCTAAAATTCGAATAAAACTTGTTTTGTGGTCTTTTTGTCGAGGTTTCGGACGAGTAAGTCTAAATGGGCCTTTCAATGGGCCCGTTGGAATTTTAACTGAGTAAAAAGTATAAAAATTGAGGTTTTTGAATATAATTGTTTTGAAAAGATCCTAATCAATTATTTGAACTCCTAAAATTTGATTTAAACTTGTTTTTCGGTCCTTTTTTGTCTAAGTTTCGGACGAGCAGGTCTAAATGGGCCTTACAATGGACCCGTTGGAATTTTAACTGAGTAAAAAGTACAGAAATCGAGGTTTTGCAATATAATTGTGTTCAAAATCTCCTAATCAATTACATGATCTCCTAAAGTTTGATTAAAACTTGTTATGCGATCCTTTTTGTAGAGGTTTCGGACGAGCAGGTCTAAATGGGCCTTACAATGGGCCCGTTGAAATTTTAACTGAGTAAAAAGTACAGAAATTGAGGTTTTGCAATATAATTGTGTTGAAAAGATCCTAATCAATTATTTGAACTCCTAAAATTTGAATAAAACTTGTTTTGCGGTCCTTTTTGTAGAGGTTTCGGACGAGCAGGTCTAAATGGGTCTTTGAATGGACCCGTTGGAATTTTATCTGAGTAAAAAGTAAAAAAATTGAGGTTTTGAAATATAATTGTGTTGAAAATTTCCTAATCAATTATATGATCTCCTAAAATTTGATTAAAACTTGTTTTGCGGTCCTTTTTGTAGAGGTTTCGGACGAGCAGGTCTAAATGGGTCTTTGAATGGACCCGTTGGAATTTTATCTGAGTAAAAAGTAAAAAAATTGAGGTTTTGAAATATAATTGTGTTGAAAATTTCCTAATCAATTATATGATCTCCTAAAATTTGATTAAAACTTGTTTTGCGGTCCTTTTTGTAGAGGTTTCGGACAAGCAGGTCTAAATGGGCCTTTCAATGGACATGTTGGAATTTTAACTGAGTAAAAAGTACAGAAATTGAGGTTTTGCAATATAATTGTGTTGAAAAGCTCCTAATCAATTCCATGAACTCCTAAAATTTGATTACAACTTTTTTTGCAGTCCTTTTTGTAGAGGTTTTGCAATCTAATTGTGTTGAAAAGATACTAATCAATTATTTAAACTTCTAAATTTTGATTAAAACTTGTTTTGCTGTACTTTTTTGTCGAGGTTTCAGACGAGAAAGTCTAAATTGGCCTTACAATGGACCCGTTGCAATTTTAACTGAGTAAAAAGTATAAAAATTGAGGTTTTTCAATATAATTGTGTCGAAAAGCTCCTAATCAATTACATGAACTCCTAAAATTTGATTAAAACTTGTTTCGCGGCCCTTTTTCTAGAGGTTTCGGACGAGCAGGTCTAAATGGGCCTTACAATGAGCCCGTTGGAATTTTAACTGAGTAAAAAGTTCAGAAATTGAGATTTTGCAATATAATTGTTTTGAAAAGCTCCTAATCAATTCCATGAACTCCTAAAATTTGATTAAAACTTTTTTTGCTGTCCTTTTTGTAGAGGTTTCGGACGAGCAGGTCTAAATGGGCCTTTCAATGGACCCGTTGGAATTTTAACTGAGTAAAAAGTACAGAAATTGAAGTTTTGCAATATAATTGTGTTGAAAAGCTCCTAATCCATTATTTGAACTCCTAAAATTTGATTTTGTAGTCCTTTTTGTAGAGGTTTCGGACGAGCTGGTCTAAATGGGCCTTTCAATGGACCCGTTGAAATTTTAACTGAGTAAAAAGTACAGAAATTGAGGATTTTCAATATAATTGTGTTGAAAATCTCCTAATCAATTATTTGAACTCCTAAAATTTGAATAAAACATTTTTGTCGTCTTTTTTGTCGAGGTTTCGGACGAGCAGGTCTAAATGGGCCTTACAATGGGCCTTTTGGAATTTTAACTAAGTGAAAAGTATAAAAATTGAGGTTTGTCAATATAATTGTGTTGAAAAGCTCATAATCAATTATTTGGACTCCTAAAATTTGATTAAAACTTGTTTTGCGGTCCTTTTTGTCGAGGTTTCGGACGAGCAGGTCTAAATGGTCCTTTCAATGGACCCGTTGGAATTTTAACTGAGTAAAAAGTACAGAAATTGAGGTTTTGTAATATAATTGTGATGAAAAGCTCCTAATCACTTACATGAACTCCTAAAATTTGATTAAAGCTTATTTCGTGGCCCTTTTTGTAGAGGTTTCGGACGAGCAGGTCTAAATGGGCCTTACAATGGACCCGTTGGAATTTTAACTGAGTAAAAAGTACAGAAATTGAGGTTTTGCATTATAATTGTTTTGAAAAGCTCCTAATCAATTACATGAACCCCTAAAATTTGATTAAAACTTGTTTTGCGGTCCTTTTTGTCGAGGTTTCGGACGAGCAGGTCTAAATAGGCCTTTCAATGGACCCGTTGGAATTTTAACTGAGTAAAAAGTACAGAAATTGAGGTTTTGCATTATAATTGTTTTGAAAAGCTCCTAATCAATTACATGAACCCCTAAAATTTGATTAAAACTTGTTTTGCTGTCCTTTTTGTAGAGGTTTTGGACGAGCGGGTCGAAATGGGCCTTTCAATGGACCCGTTGAAATTTTAACTGAGTAAAAAGTACAGAAATTTAGGTTTTGCAATATAATTGTGTTGAAAAGTTCCTAATAAATTATTTGTACTCCTAAAATATGATCAAAACTTGTTTTGTGGCCCAATTTGTAGAGGTTTCGGACGAAAAGGTCTAAATGGGTCTTACATTGGACCCGTTGGAATTTTAACTGAGTAAAAAGTACAGAAATTGAGGTTTTGCAATATAATTCTGTTTGAAAGCTGATAATCAATTATTTGAACTCCTAAAATTCGAATAAAACTTGTTTTGTGGTCTTTTTGTCGAGGTTTCGGACGAGTAAGTCTAAATGGGCCTTTCAATGGGCCCGTTGGAATTTTAACTGAGTAAAAAGTATAAAAATTGAGGTTTTTGAATATAATTGTTTTGAAAAGATCCTAATCAATTATTTGAACTCCTAAAATTTGATTTAAACTTGTTTTTCGGTCCTTTTTTGTCTAAGTTTCGGACGAGCAGGTCTAAATGGGCCTTACAATGGACCCGTTGGAATTTTAACTGAGTAAAAAGTACAGAAATCGAGGTTTTGCAATATAATTGTGTTCAAAATCTCCTAATCAATTACATGATCTCCTAAAGTTTGATTAAAACTTGTTATGCGATCCTTTTTGTAGAGGTTTCGGACGAGCAGGTCTAAATGGGCCTTACAATGGGCCCGTTGAAATTTTAACTGAGTAAAAAGTACAGAAATTGAGGTTTTGCAATATAATTGTGTTGAAAAGATCCTAATCAATTATTTGAACTCCTAAAATTTGAATAAAACTTGTTTTGCGGTCCTTTTTGTAGAGGTTTCGGACGAGCAGGTCTAAATGGGTCTTTGAATGGACCCGTTGGAATTTTATCTGAGTAAAAAGTAAAAAAATTGAGGTTTTGAAATATAATTGTGTTGAAAATTTCCTAATCAATTATATGATCTCCTAAAATTTGATTAAAACTTGTTTTGCGGTCCTTTTTGTAGAGGTTTCGGACGAGCAGGTCTAAATGGGTCTTTGAATGGACCCGTTGGAATTTTATCTGAGTAAAAAGTAAAAAAATTGAGGTTTTGAAATATAATTGTGTTGAAAATTTCCTAATCAATTATATGATCTCCTAAAATTTGATTAAAACTTGTTTTGCGGTCCTTTTTGTAGAGGTTTCGGACAAGCAGGTCTAAATGGGCCTTTCAATGGACATGTTGGAATTTTAACTGAGTAAAAAGTACAGAAATTGAGGTTTTGCAATATAATTGTGTTGAAAAGCTCCTAATCAATTCCATGAACTCCTAAAATTTGATTACAACTTTTTTTGCAGTCCTTTTTGTAGAGGTTTTGCAATCTAATTGTGTTGAAAAGATACTAATCAATTATTTAAACTTCTAAATTTTGATTAAAACTTGTTTTGCTGTACTTTTTTGTCGAGGTTTCGGACGAGAAAGTCTAAATTGGCCTTACAATGGACCCGTTGCAATTTTAACTGAGTAAAAAGTATAAAAATTGAGGTTTTTCAATATAATTGTGTCGAAAAGCTCCTAATCAATTACATGAACTCCTAAAATTTGATTAAAACTTGTTTCGCGGCCCTTTTTCTAGAGGTTTCGGACGAGCAGGTCTAAATGGGCCTTACAATGAGCCCGTTGGAATTTTAACTGAGTAAAAAGTTCAGAAATTGAGATTTTGCAATATAATTGTTTTGAAAAGCTCCTAATCAATTCCATGAACTCCTAAAATTTGATTAAAACTTTTTTTGCTGTCCTTTTTGTAGAGGTTTCGGACGAGCAGGTCTAAATGGGCCTTTCAATGGACCCGTTGGAATTTTAACTGAGTAAAAAGTACAGAAATTGAAGTTTTGCAATATAATTGTGTTGAAAAGCTCCTAATCCATTATTTGAACTCCTAAAATTTGATTTTGTAGTCCTTTTTGTAGAGGTTTCGGACGAGCTGGTCTAAATGGGCCTTTCAATGGACCCGTTGAAATTTTAACTGAGTAAAAAGTACAGAAATTGAGGATTTTCAATATAATTGTGTTGAAAATCTCCTAATCAATTATTTGAACTCCTAAAATTTGAATAAAACATTTTTGTCGTCTTTTTTGTCGAGGTTTCGGACGAGCAGGTCTAAATGGGCCTTACAATGGGCCTTTTGGAATTTTAACTAAGTGAAAAGTATAAAAATTGAGGTTTGTCAATATAATTGTGTTGAAAAGCTCATAATCAATTATTTGGACTCCTAAAATTTGATTAAAACTTGTTTTGCGGTCCTTTTTGTCGAGGTTTCGGACGAGCAGGTCTAAATGGTCCTTTCAATGGACCCGTTGGAATTTTAACTGAGTAAAAAGTACAGAAATTGAGGTTTTGTAATATAATTGTGATGAAAAGCTCCTAATCACTTACATGAACTCCTAAAATTTGATTAAAGCTTATTTCGTGGCCCTTTTTGTAGAGGTTTCGGACGAGCAGGTCTAAATGGGCCTTACAATGGACCCGTTGGAATTTTAACTGAGTAAAAAGTACAGAAATTGAGGTTTTTGCAATATAATTGTGTTGAAAAGCTCCTAATCAATTACATGAACTCCTAAAATTTGATTAAAACTTGTTTCACATTCCTTTTTGTAGAGGTTTCGGACGAGCAGGTCTAAATGGGCCTTACAATGGGCCCGTTGGAATTTTAACTGAGTAAAAAGTACAGAAATTGAGGTTTTGCAATATAATTATGTTGAAAATCTCCTAATCAATTACATGATCTCCTAAAATTTGATTATAACTTGTTTTGCGGTCCTTTTTGTAGAGGTTCCGGACGAGCAGGTCTAAATGGGCCTTACAATGGCCCCGTTGGAATTTTAAATGAGTAAAAAGTACAGAAATCGAAGTTTTGCAATATAATTGTGTTGAAAATCTCCTAATCAATTACATGATCTCCTAATGTTTGATTAAAACTTGTTTTGCGGTCCTTTTTGTAGAGGTTTCGGACGAGCATGTCTAAATGGGCCTTACAATGGGCCCGTTGAAATTTTAACTGAGTAAAAAGTACAGAAATTGAGGTTTTGCAATATAATTGTGTTGAAAAGATCCTAATCAATTATTTGAACTCCTAAAATTTGAATAAAACTTGTTTTGCGGTCCTTTATGTAGAGGTTTCGGACGAGCAGGTCTAAACGGGTCTTTGAATGGACCCATTGGAATTTTATCTGGGTAAAAAGTAAAAAAATTGAGGTTTTGAAATATAATTGTGTTGTAAATTTCCTAATCAATTACATGATATCCTAAAATTTGATTAAAACTTGTTTTGCGGTCCTTTTTGTAGAGGTTTCGGACAAGCAGGTCTAAATGGGCCTTTCAATGGACATGTTGGAATTTTAACTGAGTAAAAAGTACAGAAATTGAGGTTTTGCAATATAATTGTGTTGAAAAGCTCCTAATCAATTCCATGAACTCCTAAAATTTGATTACAATTTTTTTGCAGTCCTTTTTGTAGAGGTTTCGGACGAGCAGGTCTAAATGAGCCTTTCAATGGACCCGTTGGAATTTTAACTGAGAAAAAGGTACAGAAATTGAGGTTTTGCAATCTAATTGTGTTGAAAAGATACTAATCAATTATTTAAACTTCTAAATTTTGATTAAAACTTGTTTTGCTGTACTTTTTTGTCGAGGTTTCGGACGAGCAGGTCTAAATGGGCCTTACAATGGACCCGTTGCAATTTTAACTGAGTAAAAAGTATAAAAATTGAGGTTTTTCAATATAATTGTGTTGAAAAGCTCCTAATCAATTACATGAACTCCTAAAATTTGATTAAAACTTGTTTCGCGACCCTTTTTGTAGAGGTTTCGGACGAGCAGGTCTAAATGGGCCTTACAATGAGCCCGTTGGAATTTTAACTGAGTAAAAAGTACAGAAATTGAGATTTTGCAATATAATTGTTTTGGAAAGCTCCTAATCAATTCCATGAACTCCTAAAATTTGATTAAAACTTTTTTTGCTGTCCTTTTTGTAGAGGTTTCGGACGAGCAGGTCTAAATGGGCCTTTCAATGGACCCGTTGGAATTTTAACTGAGTAAAAAGTACAGAAATTGAGGTTTTGCAATATAATTGTGTTGAAAAGCTCCTAATCCAATATTTGAACTCCTAAAATTTGATTTTGTAGTCCTTTTTGTAGAGGTTTCGGACGAGCTGGTCTAAATGGGCCTTTCAATGGACCCGTTGAAATTTTAACTGAGTAAAAAGTACAGAAATTGAGGATTTTCAATATAATTGTGTTGAAAAGCTCCTAATCAATTATTTGAACTCCTAAAATTTGAATAAAACATTTTTGTCGTCTTTTTTGTCGAGGTTTCGGACGAGCAGGTCTAAATGGGCCTTACAATGGGCCTTTTGGAATTTTAACTAAGTGAAAAGTATAAAAATTGAGGTTTGTCAATATAATTGTGTTGAAAAGCTCATAATCAATTATTTGGACTCCTAAAATTTGATTAAAACTTGTTTTGCGGTCCTTTTTGTCGAGGTTTCGGACGAGTAGGTCTAAATGGTCCTTTCAATGGACCCGTTGGAATTTTAACTGCGTAAAAAGTATAGAAATTGAGGTTTTGTAATATAATTGTGATGAAAAGCTCCTAATCACTTACATGAACTCCTAAAATTTGATTAAAGCTTATTTCGTGGCCCTTTTTGTACAGGTTTCGGACGAGGAGGTCTAAATGGGCCTTACAATGGACCCGTTGGAATTTTAACTGAGTAAAAAGTACAGAAATTGAGGTTTTTGCAATATAATTGTGTTGAAAAGCTCCTAATCAATTACATGAACTCCTAAAATTTGATTAAAACTTGTTTCACAGCCCTTTTGTAGAGGTTTCGGACGAGCAGGTCTAAATGGGCCTTACAATGGGCCCGTTGCAATTTTAACTGAGTAAAAAGTATAAAAATTGAGGTTTTTCAATATAATTGTGTTGAAAAGCTCCTAATCAATTACATGAACTCCTAAAATTTGATTAAAACTTGTTTCGCGGCCCTTTTTGTAGAGGTTTTGGACGAGCAGGTCTAAATGGGCCTTACAATGAGCCCGTTGGAATTTTAACTGAGTAAAAAGTACAGAAATCGAGGTTTTGCAATATAATTGTGTTAAAAATCTCCTAATCAATTACATGATCTCCTAAAATTTGATTAAAACTTGTTTTGCGGTCCTTTTTGTAGAGGTTTCGGACGAGCAGGTCTAAATGGGTCTTTCAATGGACCCGTTGGAATTTTATCTGAGTAAAAAGTACAAAAAATTGAGGTTTTGCAATATAATCGTGTTGAAAATCTCCTAATCAATTACATGATCTCCTAAAATTTGATTAAAACTTGTTTTGCGGTCCTTTTTGTAGAGGTTTCGGACAAGCAGGTCTAAATGGGCCTTTCAATGGACATGTTGGAATTTTAACTGAGTAAAAAGTACAGAAATTGAGGTTTTGCAATATAATTGTGTTGAAAAGCTCCTAATCAATTCCATGAACTCCTAGAATTTGATTAAAACTTTTTTTGCAGTCCTTTTTGTAGAGGTTCGGACGAGCAGGTCTAAATGGGCCTTTCAATGGACCCGTTGGAATTTTAACTGAGTAAAAAGTACAGAAATTGAGGTTTTGCAATATAATTGTGTTGAAAAGATACTAATCAATTATTTAAACTTCTAAATTTTGATTAAAACTTGTTTTGCGGTCTTTTTTTGTCGAGGTTTCGGACGAGCAGGTCTAAATGGGCCTTACAATGGACCCGTTGCAATTTTAACTGAGTAAAAAGTATAAAAATTGAGGTTTTTCAATATAATTGTGTTGAAAAGCTCCTAATCAATTACATGAACTCCTAAAATTTGATTAAAACTTGTTTCGCGGCCCTTTTTGTAGAGGTTTCGGACGAGCAGGTCTAAATGGGCCTTACAATGAGCCCGTTGGAATTTTAGCTGAGTAAAAAGTACAGAAATTGAGATTTTGCAATATAATTGTGTTGAAAAGCTCCTAATCAATTCCATGAACTCCTAAAATTTTATTAGAACTTTTTTTGCAGTCCTTTTTGTAGAGGTTTCGGACGAACAGGTCTAAATGGGCCTTTCAATGGACCCGTTGGAATTTTAACTGAGTAAAAAGTACAGAAATTGAGGTTTTGCAATATAATTGTGTTGAAAAGCTCCTAATCCATTATTTGAACTCCTAAAATTTGATTTTGTAGTCCTTTTTGTAGAGGTTTCGGACGAGCTGGTCTAAATGGGCCTTTCAATGGACCCGTTGAAATTTTAACTGAGTAAAAAGTACAGAAATTGAGGATTTGCAATATAATTGTGTTGAAAAGCTCCTAATCAATTATTTGAACTCCTAAAATTTGAATAAAACATTTTTTTCGTCTTTTTTGTCGAGGTTTCGGACGAGCAGGTCTAAATGGGCCTTACAATGGGCCTTTTGGAATTTTAACTAAGTGAAAAGTATAAAAATTGAGGTTTGTCAATATAATTGTTTTGAAAAGCTCATAATCAATTATTTGAACTCCTAAAATTTGATTAAAACTTGTTTTGCGGTCCTTTTTGTCGAGGTTTCGGACGAGCAGGTCTAAATGGTCCTTTCAATGGACCCGTTGGAATTTTAACTGAGTAAAAAGTACAGAAATTGAGGTTTTGTAATATAATTGTGATGAAAAGCTCCTAATCAATTACATGAACTCCTAAAATTTGATTAAAGCTTGTTTCGTGGCCCTTTTTGTAGAGGTTTCGGAGGAGCAGGTCTAAATGGGCCTTACAATCGACCCGTTGGAATTTTAACTGAGTAAAAAGTACAAAAATTGAGGTTTTTGCAATATAATTGTGTTGAAAAGCTCCTAATCAATTACATGAACTCCTAAAATTTGATTAAAACTTGTTTCGCAGCCCTTTTTGTAGAGGTTTCGGACGAGCATGTCTAAATAGGCCTTACAATGGGCCCGTTGGAATTTTAACTGAGTAAAAAGTACAGAAATTGAGGTTTTGCAATATAATTGTGTTGAAAATCTCCTAATCAATTACATGATCTCCTAAAATTTTATTATAACTTGTTTTGCGGTCCTTTTTGTAGAGGTTCCGGATGAGCAGGTCTAAATGGGCCTTACAATGGGCCCGTTGGAATTTTTTTTGAAGGAAAAGGCCTCGTTAAAAACCCCTACTAATGTCCTTCAAGCAGAGCTAGAGGACCCTAAAAAAGGGAAAAGAGTGCCTAAGTTTTATTATATCAAGAGAAATTTGTTACAAGATGTTTGATACAATGAGGAATATCAGAATGAAAAGACATAGAAGACATAGAACAAAGCGAAAAGGTAGCCAAAGTATGGGCCACATGATTTGCCTCACGGCGTACAAAGGAAACAGATGCTGAATCAAAATCATGGAGAGACTCTCGAATCTGATGAAGAAGAGGCCCCGGGGTAGAAAGATCCAGTCCAAGATTGTTAATCCTATTTGCAATAGAAGCACAATCAGTTTCAAGCAAGATCCGAGTCCATCCTTGAGAACGGGCGAAGGTGATTCCTGCACGAAGGCTTTCACCCTCACAAGTAACTGCATCCAGACAGCTACCTAGCGGAAATGCAAGGCCACCCACAACTGTACCTGTAGAGTCACGTGCAACCGCGCCAACAGCTGCTGCACGAGTTGAGGGATTAAAAGCTCCATCTACATTTACTTTTATATGGTTAGGTGGAGGAGGGTTCCAGCATGGAGGAGATAGAATAGAGGGTGTTGGGGTAGAAGGAGAGGAGGCATTACAGAAGTCATTATGTAAACTAATGGAGTTAACGGCTGTAAGCCAAGATGGCTGCAAATGGTGATTATGAACCCAGTCATTACGTCTGTTCCAAACGTTCCAAATAGTAGTGAGGAAAAGGCCAAACTTGTCAGAGGATAGGAGATGGGCGGCTTCCTCCAACCATTGTAATGGGGTATTAGCCGAACTCCTAGAAAGAGTTATGGGAATACCAGATAGCTGAAGGGCTTCAGAAGCCCTTGCACAATCACGAAGAGCATGGAGAATGGTCTCCGAGTGGCCTCCACAAATAGTACAAGGCCCCGAATTTGGTGAAAAAACTTGCATTTTGGATCCAACCGGTAGAGCATCAGATGCCATACGCCATCCAAAAGTTTTGACCTTAGGCAAGGCCTTGACTTTGGACAGAAATTTCCAAAACCGTGTAGGTGGTGTTTGTGGAAGCGCAGATCACTGTAAGAAAAGATAACCAGAGCGAACCGAGTAAATACCCGAATCATTAGGAGACCAAAGAATAGAGTCACGGTGATCATTTATGATTGGTATACTGAGAATGACAGCAGCATCGGTTGGGTTAAAATAACGATGGACCTTAACAGGGTCCCAAGCATTTTGATTACGAAGTATTAAATCGCGGCAACGAATATGGACCTCATCAGAGATTTCGTAATCCCCAGTAAGGGTAATAGGGGAAGGACCGCCCCAGATGTCTTTATGTACTCTTATATTACTGTTAATACCTGGACGATAAAGGAAACCTGGAAGGAGACGTTGTAGAGCATTATACATACCTTGCCAGGCAAAGGAGCCTCGAATGGGTCTGGAGGCATAGAGAATATTCCCAGAAGGTAAATATTTAGCACGATATATTTGGCCTAATAATGAATCTGGTTCACAAATGAGTCTCCATAGTTGTTTACCCAAGAGAGCAACATTGAAGTCATGTAAGTCCTTAAACCCCATACCTCCAGCGGCCTTAGGTAAACAAACATGATTCCATGGTAGCATATGTCATCCTTTTTTATTGGACTTACCGGTCCACCAATATTGCCTGATAGCTGAAGTCATATCGTCAATAATGTTTTGTGGAAGAAGATAACAAGACATAACATATTGAGGTAGGGATTGGAGGACTGCTTTAATGAAGATCTCTCGACCACTAAAAGAAAGGAGATGTTTGTCCCAGCTAGAAAGGCGGTCGTGAACTTTATCACGCACAAATCCTAATGATTCAGTCTTGTTCTTTCCAATGAGAAGAGGAACACCTAGGTATACACCGGGGTTAGATACCTCGCGTACTTGCAGGAGACTATTGATCGCAGCTCTTGTAGAGGATGGGGTACGAGGGTTATAAAAGATTGTTGACTTCTCAAAATTAACTACTTGACCGGAAGCAGCAGCATAAGTTTGCAGAGCTCTTTTGAGACGAGTAGCTTCAGTTGTAGTATTATTAATGAAAACCATACAGTCATCGACAAAGAGTAGATGATTGACTTTGGGTCCATATTTGCAGGCACCAAGCCCCGGAAGAATGTTTGTTTGTTGAGCAGCAGATAGGTAAGCAGAGAGCCCTTGTGTCTAGAAAAGGAAGAGAAAAGGGGAAAGAGGATCACCTTGGCGTAAACCACGTTGAGGTTGGAAAAAGGGGGAGAAGGAGTTATTAATTTTGACTGAAAAAGAAACTGTGGTGATGCATCGCACTATGAGGGAGATACAGTCAGAGGCGAAGCCCATGCGTTCCATAACATTAGCTAAGAAAGACCATTCAACTCTATCAAAAGCTTTTTCCATATCTAGTTTAAGAGCAGCTCCTTGAGAGGATTTAGTTGCCCATGAATTGATATTGTGAATAATTTCAAGGGCAACAAGGATGTTTTCAGAGATGTTACGTCCCTGGACGAAGGCTGCTTGATTAGTGCTAATACAAAGGGGAATTGTTTGTTTCATTCTGTTGACAATAGTTTTAGCAACTATTTTATAAAGAACAGTGCAAAGACTGATTGGTCTTAGTTGTTTCATGGTAGTTGGGTCTTGGATTTTGAGAATTAGAACCAGAATAGTTTTATTGACCAAGGACATATCAGTAGTGCCATTTAGTAAGTGAAGGCATATATTAATAACATCTTCTCCAACAGTGTCCCAGTGTTGAAAGAAAAAACTACTTGGTAGTCCATCAAAACCAGGGGCTTTCCTAGGATCAATGTCCCGGAAGGCATGAAGTATTTCTTCCTTAGTGAAAGTCCTTAAGAGGTTGTCATTCATAGATTCATTGATAGAAGGAGTGATTTTATCGAGTATATTATCGGAGATTTGGGGGTTGGAAGACGTAAAGAGATTTTGGAAATAGCTAGAGGCAATAGACATAAGATCTGACTCAGCCGTACACCAGTTCGAGTTGGAATCACATAAACCATTAATCGAGTTTTTTTTCCTTCTATTGTTTTCCCGGGCATGGAAAAATCTCGTATTTTTATCACCTAGAGAAAGCCAAAGTGTACGAGATCTTTGAGCCCAATAAATTTCCTGTTCCATTAGAAGTTTATTAAGTTCAGTTATGTATTTTAAATAAATGCCTTCAGTTGTGGCATTTAAGGGGTGACATAAGAATTTGTTTATTTTCTTGGTGAGAAAATTAATACGGCTGGAGGATTTTAGTCTTTGTTGATTCTGCCATTCCTCTAGGCTTGTACCAACATCATTTATTTATCAACAGCTGTTCCAGAGGTATTGGTCCAAGTGCGTTTAATAGTAGATATATTATCCTCATTAGTTGCCCAACAGTTCTCGAATCGGAATGTGCTGGATGATCACTGAAGTGGAGTAGCAACCGCAGGGGATGTATCAAGAGACAGGAAGCAGTGGTCAGACTTGGCCACATATTCCGTTGTGATGCGAAATGAAGGAAAAATATCCTGCCAAGCCGAGTTAGCAATGAACCAGTCTAGTCTTTCATGTATAGTTGGAGTTAGAGGCCCAACTTTTGTCCAAGTAAACCATCCTGATGTTGGCTTACAGTCAAAAAGATTATTGCGTGAAAGACAATGACGGAAGTTGGTTATTTGTGATCTAGCCCTTCGACTTCCACCTTGCTTTTCAGAGTCAGATAAGATTTCATTAAAATCCCCTCCTAGAAGCCAGGGAATATTATTATTATTTATATTTAAGGAATCAATAATTTCCCATGTTTTGTATTTTTGGCTAGTTTCGGAATAGCCATGTATGCCCGTGAAAAACATATTGCAATTGTTTGATGTGATTTGAGTATGTATATAACGCTAAGAGTACGAAAGTAAAGTAATATTAATATTGTTTGTAACGAAAAGAGCAATACCGGAACACCCCTCCGTTGGGGGAATAGTAATAACGTTTATAAAACCTAAAGAAAGACAAAGTTGGCTACAAGCCACATTATTAAGTTTTGTTTCGCATAGGAAGATAACATCAGGGATGGATAGCCGGACATAGTCGCGAAGTTGTTGAACCACCGGGGCTTATCCTAAACCCTGGCAGTTCCAACATAGGATCCTCATTTTGCTCGGCGGGGCTGGGAATCAGCCGCCGTCGGAGAGTTTTTTGAGCTGCTCATCCCAGCCTTTGGGGTGGAACCGGAGGGTTTGGATTTCTTTGGTGGGAGCGATACTTGGATAGGAGAGCGGCGTTTTGTGCCACGATTCGGTGGGGCTGGAGCAGGGGCACGAGCTGCATCATTTGGATAAGTTTTCAAAAGCCATTAGTTAAATTCATTGAAATTGGAATCGGTAGAAACAGGGGGCTTACGCAGTTCAGCTTCAATTTTCTTAATTTGCTGGGCAGTTGGACTTGGAACACCATCATCCGTGGCATCCCATTCATCATCTGAAGCATCTTCAGGGATTGGATAGATGGTGTTTAGGGGTTGAGGCTCGAGAGGGGCTTTCTGTTTTGAATCTAAAGCAGATGGGTCTTTGGCAGGGGGCATCACCCATAGCCGTATCTGTGTTGGGGGCTTCCTCGGTGGGTTGTTCCGAGAAGGATGCAGCATCGCCCTCGTTAAGAGAGCCTGTAGAAAAGTTGAAGCAAAACAGTTTAGTAAACGAAAGTTTTTTAATAAAGGGGTTAATGATGGTAGAAGGACGGGGAGATATACCCATAACATTCGGTTCATTGTGGGGAATATTAGTGTTGGCAAAAGCAGTTGGAACAGGAGTAGCTGTGAGGAAAGAAAATAGTAAGTACAGAAACGGAAGTGGAGAGAACAAAAAAGATAAAATAAGTTTAAATCGAAACTGTGAAAGAGATGAAAAATTGGTAATAAAGTAAAAGAAGGTACCATTCGGTAAAGGATTGTTCTAGTTGAGATCAGGTTCGACATAGCGAAGACGCCCACGGATACCAACTGGGCGACGTCTTGGGGGGAGGTAGCGGAGCCACTCTTCGTATTGCAACTTGTTAAGATCAAGCGAAGAGCGAATAGGGCAGTTTTCAACCGAGTGGCTAATTAAACCACATCCTGAACATAAAGTGGGAAGGCGTTCATATTGAAGACGACACATGGTTTTGTTGGCCCTGGATCCAATGAATACGAAACGGGTGACTGGTTTGGTGATATTCAGGAAGATTTCAACCCGCAGGAAGTCTTTCATATTTCCTTCAGCTTCTCGAGTGTCAGTTCGTATGACATTACCAACCACAGATCCTAGGGCATGTCCCACAAGGTGCGATCGATCAATGTCCTCAAAGAGTGAGGAAGGAAGGGTGAAGATGCGGATCCAGATTCTCATAACGTTGAAAGAATACTCTCCAATGGATTTAGCCGGGTTGTATTCGGTAATGGCTAGCCATTCATCCTTGTACAGCCAAGGACCGCGGTTGAGGACTTCATAACAAGACTTGACATCCTTGAATTTAATCTTGAGAAAGTTGACTTGGATGACAGAAATAGATACCACATTGTTTGGCTTCCATATGCCTTCAAAAGCGTTGATGACAGTGTAGATGTCAATAGTTTTGGATGAGATAAAGCAACCTAAAAGGAAGAGCTTGGGATCCTCTTTGACAAAGTCCCAGCCGAATTCCGGGGTATAAAGAAGCTCAGCTTCCTCACTGGTAAGGTCGATGGAACTGAGTTGGGGAATAGAAGAGGATGCCATGGATGATTGGTAAGGAGTAAGGGGAATAGCAAGATAGGGAGAGGTTTGTGGTAGCGTGTTAGTATGTTGATTGTATAAAAAGGGGTTGATTGTGTTGGTTAATCTTTGGTAAGTGGTCGAAAAAGGAAGGGGATAGAAAATTAGAGTCCGTAAGTTATGGAATAATTTAATGTTAATGAGGATAGTTAGATAAATAAGGAAATAGTATAGATTCAGTATTAATAAAAAGGAAAAAAGAATTGAAAAATTTGATAGTGATAGGTGGGATTCCTTAAAGGATATATGATTAATACCCGGGAAAGTAATAATTAACCTTTGGAGAGTGGAAAGAATAGGAAAGAAATAAGGAATTAGAATCCTTGAAATATGGAATAATTTAATGTTATAAAAGATATTTTGAAAATCAAGGAGATAGTCTAGATGTATAATGGTTAAAAAAGGAAACAGAGTAAAAAAATTTGGTTGTGATGAGCAAAATTCCATAATTAATATATGAGTGAAAATCAGTAAAGTAGTAAGGGGGGAATAGTAAAAAAACAAAGGTATTAAATAGCAAAGGGGAAATAAAGAGTTGACCCGTAAAAAAGGTAAAAGATATGAAGAATTTGATATTAGACGTTAGTAAAAAAGGAATTTCATTAAATCGCCCATAAATCATATAGAGAATAATTACAATAATGAATGAGGTAATGAAAGGGCAGTAAATAGATTTTGAAAATCTAAACGTTGATATTAATAGATTGAATTTATTTTCCATCATAAAGATGGTAGTGATGTAATCCCATAGAAGGGCTAGATTTAAGTCGCCTAATGAGGCGTTGGAAAAGAATTTTATTAAGGAGAAAAGCTGAGAAAGTATATCTAATGCATGGTTAAAAGAAAAATAATAAATAGCATGCAATAAAGATAAACAACAGAAAAGAAGACTAAGCAGATAAAGGCAGGAAAAAAAGAAAACCAGGAAAAAACAGGAAATAAATAAAATTACAAACCCAGGGATAGAGAGAAGCGAGAATAAGAAATAAATTACATACCAAAAGAGCAAAAAAGGGGGGTAAATGAGGCCTAATAAAAAATAATTACACATACCATAAAATATTAAACAGAAAAAAATACCAGCAGATGGTCCCAGCACACCAGGCCGTGTTATTTATAATGATATAGAGAGAGTAAGTACTTAAACGACCTGGGATAAAACTGTAAGAGAAAGAATTAAAGTTAGTAATTTGTGATGACCAGGAAAGAAAGAGAAAGAAACAATCAGAGAGAATAATCAAGAGTATAAGCAGAGACATAGACCAAACAAAGTAAATCAGATTAATTAGTAAAGAGAACCATATACAGGAAATATGCCCGAAGGATAGGTGTGCCACAACTAATTTATACCCCATCAAAAACGAGGAGAGTGAGAAGTACCTGATATCGGTGAAAATATACGAGGAGTGATAGAATAAAGATGTAGCATAAAGGAAGCAATGGTATTGTAAGATTAAAGGATGGAACCTTATCAAAACATAAAGATTGCAAACCATACCCAAATGAGATGTATAAGACATACGCAGAACATCAAATAAAGAAGTGGGTATATTGTTGTATAAAAATAAGGGCGATGTAAGTGTTAGAATGTGGGAATGCACAGAGTAAGGGGGAAAAGCCCTAATGAGGATGAGAGAATGAAGGCTGTTTTTCATGACAATAACCGAGGGATTAGTATGCAGGTTGATATGTTGGTGGGAGCTGATATGCATAGTAAGATGTTCTATAAGAGTAATGGTAGGCAGAAAACTGTATGAAACATTGTAAAAACTAAAATTAAGACGCAGGATTGAATTGGTAGGATTGTAGCTTATTGACAGAGTCTGATTCAAGTTAGTGATAGAAATACAATTAGGAATTAAGGTTCCCACAGAGTGGTTTGATAAAGGTTTCCCTGAAAGGGCTCGAGTAGTAGTAAGAAATTGAACAATAAGATTAAAGTTAAAAGGCTTGGTAGAAACAGACCAAACTATGATAAGAAAAGATTGAAGCTTTTTAAAAAGAATGAAAGAACATAGTAAGGGGAGCATCAGAACCGTATATGTAATACAGAAAGAATTATAAGCATTCCAGTATAGAGAAATGTGATATTGCGCAGATAAAGTAATTAATCTTACCAGATCAATTTGATGATGAAAGAAGGAAAAGGAAAAAAATGTGGTTACCAAACGACCACAAGAATAGTAAAACATGACCATGAAAATGGTGGATGATGGCATTGCAAGAATAGATAAAAAAACCCAGATAAATAGAAGGGAAAAGGAGGGACGACAGTACTCGATTAGCAATCAGATGGTCCAGAGACAACAAATCTGGGTGCCTATGAATCTGAGAAAAAAGAAAATTAGAATAAGTGAGTATCAGTTGCAAAATGAAAATAAAAAGAAAGGGAATAGAAAAAGTAAACAGAGAAGAAAAAGTAAACAGAGGAGGGTTAAAGATATGAAACAAGTAGAAAACGGCAGATTCGAGAAGGTGAATCGACACTCCGATTAGAGATGAAGGTGACCGTTCATCGAACGATGGGGAACCCAAAATTTGCAAAGGAAGATCATCGGTTAAGATGAGAAACCTGAAAAACAAAAAGGGGGGAAACCCTAGAATGAAAAAAGTTATATTGAGCAAAAACAGAACAACACGAGAACTGAAATTAAAAAATGGAAAGAAAGAAAATAATGAATAGATTATAAGCACAGATTCGAGAAGGTGATCTGACAGTCCTATTAGGGAGGAAGATGATTGTTCGTCAAATAATTGAAAACCCAGCATCTGCAAGGGGGAACCAACGGTTAGACGATAAGGCCTGAAAATCAAAAGGAGGAAAAACCCTAGAAAGAAACGAGGAAAAAAGAGAAAAAACAGAACAACAATAGATCGGAAATAAAAGGTTGGGAAAAAATAAGAAAGTAATGAAAAGGAGTTAATCAACCATGAAAAAATTAAAGAGGGAGAAAAGAGATACAAAACTGAACGGTTGGGTTTTTTACAGCCGCCTTGAGACGCCACCGGGAGAGAAACCCTCTGAAATATCAGTGGAAGCCGATTCATAAAAGGAGAAAAACGGAAGCCAAAGATTAGAAGAGAGGAGGTTATGAAAAAAATATTGAAAAAGAAAGCATAAAAAAATAAAACCAATGAAACTTACCGTCAAACCCTACCAGATTTCGGAGGAATCTTGTAGATATCGCCCAAAAAATGGAGATGAAGGAAAAGAAAGTAAAAAACTCCAGTTCTTTATCAGATGATACAGATCTGGTGGGGGTATGGAAAAGATGAAATGGCCAGATCTCACAAGGATGGGAGACAAATGTGTTAAAAAACCAGAAAAGTGGATAAAAATAAAATAACATAAAAAGCAAAACAGATTGAAAAAAGGGGCGGGGTGGAATGACCCTTGGCATTCCCTTACCGATTTCCAAGGAAATCATTATTTTTCTGTTATCTTGATGATCTGCTGGCAAGTCCGGCGGAAGATAGAAATGTGCCGTGAGGGGGAATGGGAATGAAAGAAAGAGAGAGGGAAGCGTGACCGGAAAAAGAGGAAAAAACACGAAGAACGAGCCAACACTCAACAAAGACCCCAGAAAATTGAGAGAGAATTGAGAGCCATTCCACGCACGTTACCCGTTCCCCGTTGGAATTTTAACTGAGTAAAAAGTACAGAAATAGAGGTTTTGCAATAAAATTTGATTAAAATTTTAGGAGATCATTTAATTGATTAGTAGCATTTCAACACAATTATATTGCAAAACCTCAATATCTTTACTTTTTACTCAGTTAAAATTCCAACGGGTCCATTGAAAGGCCCATTTAGACCTACTCGTCTGAAACCTCTACAAAAAGGACTACAAAATCAAATTTTAGGAGATCATGTAATTGATTAGGAGATTTTCAACACAATTATATTGCAAAACCTCAATTTCTGTACTTTTTACTCAGTTAAAATTCCAACGGGCCCATTGTAAGGCCCATTTAGACCTGCTCGTCCGAAACCTCTACAAAAAGGGCCGCGAAACAAGTTTTAATCAAATTTTAGGAGTTCATGAAATTGATTAGGAGCTTTTCAACACAATTATATTGAAAAATCTCAATTTTATACTTTTTACCCAGTTAAAATTACAACGGGTCCATTGTAAGGCCCATTTAGACCTGCTCGTCTGAAACCTCGACTAAAAAGGACCGCAAAACAAGTTTTAATCAAAATTTAGAAGTTTAAATAATTGATTAGTATCTTTTCAACACAATTATATTGCAAAACCTCAATTTCTGTACTTTTTACTCAGTTAAAATTCCAACGGGTCCATTGAAAGGCCCATTTAGACCTGCTCGTCTGAAACCTCTACAAAAAGGACTGCAAAAAAAGTTTTAATCAAATTTTAGGAGTTCATGGAATTGATTAGGAGCTTTTCAACACAATTATATTGCAAAACCTCAATTTCTATACTTTTTACTCAGTTAAAATTCCAATGGGCCCATTGTAAGGCCCATTTAGACCTGCTCCTCCGAAACCTCTACAAAAAGGGCCGCGAAACAAGTTTTAATCAAATTTTAGGAGTTCATGTAATTGATTAGGAGCTTTTCAACACAATTATATTGAATAACCTCAATTTTTGTACTTTTTACTCAGTTAAAATTACAACGAGTCCATTGTAAGGCCCATTTAGGCCTGCTCGTCCTAAACATCGACAAAAACGACCGCAAAACAAGTTTTAATCAAATTTTAGGAGTTCAAATAATTGATTATGATATTTTTGACACAATTATATTCAAAAACCTCAATTTTTATACTTTTTACTTAGTTAAAATTCCAACGGGCCCATTGAAAGGCCCATTTAGACCTACTCGTACGAAACCTCGACAAAAAGGACCGCAAAACAAGTTTTATTCAAATTTTAGGAGTTCAAATAATTGATTAGGAGCTTTTCAACACAATTATATTGCAAAACCTCAATTTCTGTACTTTTTACTCAGTTAAAATTCCAACGGGTCCAATGAAAGGCCCATTTAGACCTGCTCGCCCGAAACCTCTACAAAAAGGACCGCAAAAATGTTTTATTCAAATTTTAGGAGTTCAAATAATTGATTAGGAGATTTTCAACACAATTATATTGTAAAACCTCAATTTCTGTACTTTTTACGATAATCCAATCTAAGTTTGCCCACAGATTTGGTTTTTTCATTAGCCAAGGTCCACCTACCCAACGTTTTCCTGGGATCGAGGGGTCCTCTTTTACATTCCTCGATAGTCTCAGCTTCGAGGATGGCAAATCTGAAGCATGGTTCAGTGCAGATAGCTCAATGTTTAACCACCATAATGTTGGTGGTGCAGACCGGACCTGCCTGGCCGGCACCGTTGCAGCCAGTTGTTAGAGTTCCCTGCATGACAGGGACACTCCCACCATAATCTTTCCACAGTTCCTAGCATCGAGGAATCTGTTAATCATTATCTCGCCAGATTCCATCCCCTTTTTGTGGAAGGAAGCTATTAGCACTTCTATTTTAAAAATTAATCACTCTCTATTTTCCCTCCACTTTTGAATTTAAATTTTAAAGAATCTAAATTATATCTTGAGATGATAGGATTCTTTTTTAATTTTATTTTCTGGATTTATCTTGATAAACATATCCGACTTTTGAGTTTCAAAAATAAAAAGCCTACAATATCTTTCGAGATATCAGGATTCTTTATTCTTTTTTTTAAATCATCTTGATAAGCTTTACCCTAGGCCTTTCACCTATCTCTACTTCACTGAGTATAACAGCAACCATTCCCCACCTTGGTCTTACATTAACCATTTTCTTTTATATCATCATGTGTCTATAAACCTCCTTGCCATGGCTTCCTCCGACTCATTCCTTGACCATTTCGACAACCTGCAGTTTACTGCAGAAGAAAAAAGTGTGGTCTTTGCTCCTACAGCTACCAAATCTGCACCTCTTGACGATCACAAATGCTTCTTACTAGGGAAACTATTTCCCACGGCTAAGGTTGATGAGTCTGCCCTTGTAAGAGTCTTTACGACAGTGTGTAAGAACGATAGGGTATCCTCTATCACTCCCCTTGGATCCAGTTACTTCTTATTCAAGTTCGAATCTGCAGCTAGAGTGAGAGACATCCTAAAAAGGGGTCCTTGGACCTTCAAGTGGGATTGGTTAGCCCTTGTCCCTATCCAACCTCAATTGATAATCGATGAGTATTAGTTCACTCATATGAGAATTTGGGTTCGCATACTCAGGGTCCCTTTGGCAATGATGATGGGAGATACGGTGGCTCATGCAGCCTGACGTACCCTGGGTAGTGGTTTAGGAGCTGTTATAAGCACTGACACACGTAAGGATGAAGAAGGAAATATGGTGAAATTCTTACGAGTAGGTGTTTTGGTTGATATCTCACAGCCACTTCGACGTGGAGTGGCGCTGGCCGACGGTGACTCTAAACCCAAGATGCTGCCCATCCAATATGAGAAACTCCCAACATTTTCTCATGGATGTGGGATGCTATCTCATCTCCGGGCTACTTGCGCTGATTTCAAAGACAAGCCTAGTGTAGGCTTACCTTATGGTGATTGGCTCCATGCACCATCCCCTAAGCCTTCACTCAAAACAATAACGAGGGGTAGAGTCCGCTACTTCGAACCGGGTTCCTCATCAAAAGGGCATGAGGCTAACCCAGGTAGTTTTCATTACCATCATTGTTATTTCCACTTGCCCCTTAAACGAATATTTTCTTTGACCTTTGACTTTGCTGGTTTATGTATAGTTTTTGCTATACGAATATTTTTACCACTGTGGCTACCATATAAACTATGTTACGTTGATCTTTGTACAGTGGGAGCTGTTAAGAAACCCATCGTCGCTGCAGACATAGCCCCCACCACTGCTACTCCAGTGGCAGACCCAAAGTTAAATCCGGTTGGGATCGACCAAAGCCCGGTTGATGAGGCATTGGAGGCAGATGAGGGAATGGCCACCGTTGATCTAGCTGCTAAGGCCACTGCCCCAATGGCTGCAGCAGACGAGCAGCTTGCTGTCCCTGAGGGTGCTGCTGATGGCCACTTGGAACCACTGGACATTTCCCCTCTTGACATGATCCCTGCTGATGAGGAATCAGTTTTTAAGGGCTCAAATGAGGCTGAGGAAGATGAGGGTGCAGCCGTGCAACGTACTGAATCGGTCACGCCTCCGGAAAAGTGTTTCATCCTTATTGACGAGGATGAGATACCCTTGCCAACTGTTGATGATAAGACAACAATGGAAAGTGGCAATAAAACCGGGATCCCTGTCAACCCGGATTTTGAGGTTTGGTTGGCTGCAACAACTGATAAAGGGAAAGGAATTGCTGGTCCTCAAAAAGCAAAACGCAGCCCTCCCATCATTACAGGCGGCATCGCTAAAAGACTCCGAACGTCTCCTCTGATTGCAGGCAAAGCTGGGAAACAAGCGTAAATAACCCTAAAAACTTGAAAGCTGGGATGAGCAGCAAAAACTCTTCGGCGGTGGTTGACACTCAACCCCGCCGAGAAAAATGAGGGTCTTATGTTGGAACTGTCGAGGCCTTGGTATGCCCTCGGCAGTTCATGATTTACGTGATTTAGTTTTTAAATTATGTCCAGACATTATTTTTTTTATCAGAGACTCGTTCCAAAGTTTCTAGGATTGATAGCTTGAAAACTCTTTTAAATATGCATGGTTGTTTTGCTGTTGATAACAGCCACTCTTGTTCTGGTTTAGCACTTTTGTGGAATAATAAAACTCATCTAGATTTACTCTCGTCCTCTAAGAGGTACATTGATGTTGTGTTACGTTTTAATGATGAATGCTTCCGTTTTTCGGGTATATATGGGTTTGCCGATATGAATCTAAAATCTAAAACTTGGGATCTTATCGACTCTTTGCGCACAGTTTCGTCATTACCATGGCTCATCGGAGGCGACCTTAATGAAATCCTTAACGATAACAAAAAACAAGGGGGTGGTTGCCGACCTCGTTCACAAATCATCAAGTTCTGATTGCCTAACTCGTAACGATCTCTACGATTGTAAGCCAACCAATGGTTGGTTTACATGGTCGCGAAACAGGACCAAATGTCACTCATATTTGTGAACGCTTAGACCGCTTTGTAGCATGCTCTAACTGGCTACGTGGTCATCCGCACTACTCTCACATGCATTCCTTTTCCTCGAAATCTGACCATTCCATCATTCTCTTGGATACTATGCCTAGTGACCAACGCCCCACTCCGCATCGAGACATTCAGGATCATTTTCGATTCGAATCATGCTGGGTATTTGATGCATCGTGCATCTCAATTTGTCAACAAGCATGGGCGTCAGCTACTGGCACCTTGGTTGACAAACTCCATACTCTTGGGGGCCGCCTACATAAATGGCAAGACGCTCGACGGCGCCACTCGACGGATAGAATCTCAGAACTACAACAAAAGATTAATTCCTATCTCCGTCGTAAACGCTTATCGAATGCTGCCCTTACATCTCTTCATAATGCCAAAGCCGAGCTTAGACGGCTCCTTGATGCCAGAAAGGCTTATTGGGCTCAACGCTCGTGAGTATCCTGGTTAGCTTAGGGAGATAAGAACACGACATACTTCCATGCTCGGGCTACCCGACGCAGGACCAAAAACACTATCCGTGGATTGTTTGATGAAACAAACGAATGGCACTCATCTAAGCCAGAGATAATGCAAGTGGCCTCAGCCTACTTTCAGAATCTTTTTGCTTCATCCAACTTTACCTTGTCTCCGGCCTTATTAGGGAATATAAGGCCAACCGTCACTGATTCTATGAACCTCTCTCTCCTTCAGGCCTTCACTGAATCAAAAATCATTGCAGCATTTAACGATATTAGTCTGAGGAAAGCACCCGATATTGACAGTTTCCCGAGAAGCTTCTATAAGCAGCATTGGAACTTGATAGGCCCGGAATTTCTTCAACTATGCCTTGATCTTCTTAACGGAACCGATGATATGGCTTCCGTTAATCGTACTGTGATTGTTCTTATCCCAAAGGTAACGGATCCTACTACTATGCGCCAGTTTCGACCCATCAGCTTGTGCACGGTAATATATAAGACAGTGGCTAAGGTCCTTGTCAATCGACTTAAGCACGTCCTACCTTACTGCATCAGTGACTCTCAAGCGGCTTTCGTCAAAGGACGAAACATCACTGATAATATCCTCATTGCACATGAGTTGGTTCACACTCTCCAATCAAACGGCTCGGCCGCCTCGCAAGGGGCAGCAATTAAGCTTGATATGGAAAAGGCATTCGACCGTGTAGAGTGGTCCTTCCTTCGTGACGTCATGTTACGAATGGGGTTTGCCAATGACTGGGTGAACCTGATTCTCTGTTGCGTATCATCTGTATCTTTTCGTGAGGATTAATGGCTCCCTCTCCCAGGAGTTTTACCCCTCGCGTGGCATCAGACAAGGTGACCCTCTCTCCCCCTTCCTCTTCCTCATCTGCTCCCAGGGTCTTTCTGTAGACCTGGAAAGGGAACATCAGGAGGGAAGTCTCTTGGGTCTCAACGCTAGTCGTAGAGGGCCTCAAGTCACTCACCTTCTCTTCGCTGATGATAGCATGGTATTCCTGTGGAATTGCCTGGAGGAAGTGGCCAGATTGCGAGATATTCTTCTTCTCTATGCATCCTCCTCTGGACAGATAGTCAATTTCAAGAAGTCAATAGCTTTTTGTAGCACTAAATGTGCGCCGGAATTTTTGCACGCTATCCATTCGGTTCTTGGTGTGCGTATCGTGGATGACCTAGGGATCTACCTTGGGGTTCCACCGTTGATCAAAAGGAACCGGACTGCGACGCTTGGATATGTTCGCGATAAGGTGAACTCTCGCATGAGAAAATGGGACAACAATTTCCTATCGTTTAGTGGTCGGGAAACTCTTATCAAATTAGTGGCACAGGCAATGCCACCGTATATCATGTCATGCTACCTGCTGCGACAAAATATCATAGACGATATGACAGTCTCTATCCGCCATTTTTGGTGGTCAGGCCGTAGTAATCGGCGAGGATGGCCACTGCTATCTTGGGACACCCTCTGTGCCCCAAAATCTGCAGGGGGACTCGGCTTTCGTGATCTTCATGATTTTAATATCGCTCTTCTAGGTATGCAAATTTGGCGCTTGATTTTCGACCCAGAGTCCCTGCTGGCCCGTGTGCTTCGATCCAAGTACTTTCCATCAGGTGACCTTCTGCATGCCACGGCCGATAGGCGTGCATCTTTTGCTTGGCGTGGCATATGTCGTGCTATTGAATTGCTGGGACTGGGCTTCTTTTGGAGACCGGGTTACAACAGTAACATACGCATTCATCAAGATAATTGGGGTGGTTGTTCCTCGATTACACTTTTTGGTGAGTATATGGATAATGAAGAGATCCCAAGCCGCTGTCGTGACTTTATGGCACGCGGCAGGTTAAGTTGGGATGAGAATAAGATCCGCACCTATTTTGATGGGAATGATGCCGACCGTATCCTTTGCATCCCAATTACCGGTGATGGAAAAGACTCCCTGATATTGGGTCACTATTACTCCGAGTTCTATTCAGTCTGATCCGGGTATTTCTTTTTACAGCAACCTTGTCGACCCCTTCCACGACCGACCCCCCTTTGGAGAACCATATCTAAGGCACCAACACTGCCTAAGGTCCGATCTTTTGGTTGGATGGCGGGCTGTGATGCACTCCCCACGGGAGATCGACTACTTGCGGCCAATTTATCCCCTGGCCACTGCCCATTTTGTCCCAATATTCAGGAAACGACCTTGCATGCGCTCCGGGACTGTCCAGGGGCATTGGAGGTCCTACAGCTGGCAGGATTACTGCCCTTTCTCTATTCTAGTCGCGCCTCCACCATGGCCTCCTGGTTAACCGAAGGCACTAAGGGTCTGACTAGTACAGGATTTGCTCTTTTCCTAACCGTGCTTTGGAACATTTGGAACCGTCGAAATGATTGGGTCCACTATGCACGATTGCAGCCACCATGGTTAACCGCCATGAATGCACAAGGACTTCTGCAGAATTACGCTAGTGCCAACTCCCTCCCAACCATGCAGCTGCCTCTTGCCGAACCCGCCGCTGCACTGCCACGATGAAGGCCGCAACCACCCGCAACAGTGAAGATCAATGTTGATGGCGCGTTCCACCCAGAGTCTGGCTCCGCTGCTTTTGGAGTCGTTGCCCGAGATATCTATGGAACCATCCTTGGTGGTTGTGCTGTCTATGAGGTCGGTTGTGCTAATGCAACTGTGGCGGAGCTTCATGCTGTTGTTGTCGGGATCACGTTATCTGCGGATAGAGGTTGGCGTGATGTGCTCCTTGAATCCGACTCTGCTGTCATCATCAACAAGCTCACTCGTACCACGGATGATGCTTCCTTGTTGGGCCCCCAGATTGCGATGGCCAAGGCCCTGCTTGATACTATTCCGCGACTTCGGTTGCAATTTGTACCTCGATCTGCTAACTCTGTAGCCCATACTTTAGCTACTTGGGCTTTGCATTCTGCTTCTTCAGTTTACTTTGATTCAATTATTCCTGCATGTATTCAGAACACTGTGTTGGTTGATTCCCAACCTTTTTATTATTATAATAATATACATCAGGGCACTTTTTTCCCCTTAGGTTCACCCTTTACTTCGGTTCAGGGTGGTTAGAGGGGGGTTTTAATGAGGCCTACCCTTTTTACTTCAATTTTTTTTCAACGGGTCCATTGAAAGGCCCACTTCGACCCGCTCGTCCGAAACCTCTACAAAAAGGGCTGCAAAACAAGTTTTAATCCAATCTTAGGAGTTCATGTAATTGATTAGGAGCTTTTCAACACAATTATATTGCAAAACCTCAATTTTTGTACTTTTTACTTAGTTCAAATTCCAATGGGTCCATTGAAAGGCCCATTTAGACCTGCTCGTCCGAAACCTCAACAAAAAGGACCGTAAAACAAGTTTTAATCAAATTTTAGGAGTTCAAATAATTGATTTGGAGCTTTTCAACACAATTATATTGAAAAACCTCAATTTTTATACTTTTTACTCAGTTAAATTCAAACGGGCCCATTGAAAGGCCCATTTAAAACTTCTCGTCCGAAACCTCTTCAAAAAGGACCGCAAAAAAGTTTTATTCAAATTTTAGGAGTTCAAATAATTGATTAGGAGCTTTTCAACACAATTATATTGCAAAACCTCAATTTCTGTACTTTTTACTCAGTTAAAATTCCAACGGGTCCATTGAAAGGCCCATTTAGACCTGCTCGCCCGAAACCTCTACAAAAAGGACCGCAAAAATGTTTTATTCAAATTTTAGGAGTTCAAATAATTGATTAGGAGATTTTCAACACAATTATATTGTAAAACCTCAATTTTTATACTTTTTACTTAGTTAATATTCCAACGGGTCCATTGAAAGGCCCATTTAGACCTCTTCGTCCGAAACCTTTACAAAAAGGGCCGCAAAACAAGTTTTAATCAAATTTTAGGAGATCTTGTAATTGATTAGGAGATTTTCAACACAATTATATTGCAAAACCTCAATTTATGTACTTTTTACTCAGTTAAAATTCCAACGGGTCCATTGAAAGGCCCATTTTGACCTGCTCGTCCGAAACCTCTACAAAAAGGACTGCAAAACAAGTTTTAATCAAATTTTAGGAGTTCATGTAATTGATTAGGAGCTTTTCAACACAATTATATTGCAAAACCTCAATTTCTGTACTTTTTACTCAGTTAAAATTCCAACGGGTCCATTGAAAGGCCCATTTAGACCTGCTCGTCCAAAACCTCGACAAAAAGGACCACAAAACAAGTTTCAATCAAATTTTAGGAGTTCAGATAATTGATTAGAAGCTTTTCAACACAATTATATTGAAAAACCTCAATTTTATACTTTTTACTCAGTTAAAATTCCAACGGACCCATTGAAAGGCCCATTTAGACATGCTCGTCCGAAACCTCTACAAAAAGGACCGCAAAAAAGTTTTATTCAAATATTAGGAGTTCAAATAATTGATTAGGAGATTTTAAACACAATTATATTGCAAAACCTCAATTTCTGTACTTTTTACTCAGTTAAAATTCCAACGGGTCCATTAAAAGGCCCATTTCGACCCGCTCGTCCGAAACCTCTACAAAAAGGACTGCAAAACAAGTTTTAATCAAATTTTAGGAGTTCATGTAATTGATTAGGAGCTTTTCAACACAATTATATTGCAAAACCTCAATTTCTGTACTTTTTACTCAGTTAAAATTCCAACGGGTCCATTAAAAGGCCCATTTTGACCCGCTCGTCTGAAACCTCTACAAAAAGGACTACAAAACAAGTTTTAATCAAATTTTAGGAGTCCATGTAATTGATTAGGAGCTTTTCAACACTATTATATTGTAAAACCTCAATTTCTGTACTTTTTACTCAGTTAAAATTCGAACGGGTCCATTGAAAGGCCCATTTAGACTTGCTCGTCCGAAACCTCGACAAAAAGGACCGCAAAACAAGTTTTAATCAAATTTTAGGAGTAGAAATAATTGATTATGAGCTTTTCAACACAATTATATTGCAAAACCTCAATCTTTATACTTTTTACTTAGTTAAAATTCCAACGGGTCCATTGAAAGGCACATTTAGACATGCTCGTCCGAAACCTCTACAAAAAGGGCCGCAAAACAAGTTTTGATCATATTTTAGGAGTACAAATAATTGATTATGAGCTTTTCAACACAATTATATTGCAAAACCTCAATCTTTATACTTTTTACTTAGTTAAAATTCCAACGGGTCCATTGAAAGGCCCATTCAGACATGCTCGTCCGAAACCTCTACAAAAAGGGCCGCAAAATAAGTTTTAATCAAATTTTAGGAGATCATGTAATTTATTAGGAGATTTTCGACATAATTATATTCAAAAACCTCAATTTTCGTACTTTTTACTCTGTTTAGACCTGCTCGTCCGAAACTTCTACAAAAAGAACCGCAAAAAAGTTTTAATCAAATTTTAGGAGTTGAAATAATTGATTAGGAGATTTTCAACACAATTATACTGCAAAACCTCAATTTATGTACTTTTTACCAAGTTAAAATTTCAACGTGTCCATTGAAAGGCCCATTTAGACCCGCTAGTCCGAAACCTCTACAAAAAGGACCACAAAAAAGTTTTAATCAAATTTTAGGAGTTTATAAAATTGATTAGGAGCTTTTCAACACAATTATATTGCAAAACCTCAATTTATGTACTTTTTACTCAGTTAAAATTCTAACGGGTCCATTGAAAGGCCGATTTAGACCTGCTCGTCCGAAAACTCGATAAAAAGGACCGCAAAAATAGTTTTAATCAAATTTTAGGAGTTCAAATAATTGATTAGGAACTTTTCACCACAATTATATTGAAAAACCTCAATTTTATACTTTTTACTCAGTTAAAATTCTAAAGGGTCCATTGAAAGGCCCATTTCGACCTGCTCGTCTGAAACCTCGATAAAAAGGACCGCAAAAATAGTTTTAATCAAATTTTAGGAGTTCAAATAATTGATTAGGAACTTTTCAACACAATTATATTGAAAAACCTCAATTTTATACTTTTTACTCAGTTAAAATTCCAACAGGCCCATTGAAAGGCACATTTCGACCTGCTCGTCCGAAACCTCTACAAAAAAGGACCGCAAAACAAGTTTTAATCAAATTTTAGGAGTTCATGTAATTAATTAGGAGCTTTTCAACACAATTATATTGCAAAACCTCAATTTATGTAGTTTTTACTCAGTTAAAATTTCAACGGGTCCATTGAAAAGCCCATTTCGACCCGCTCGTCCGAAACCTCTACAAAAAGACTACAAAAACAAGTTTTAATCAAATTTTGGAAGTTCATGTAATTGATTAGGAGCTTTACAACACAATTATATTGCAAAACCTCAATTTCTGTACTTTTTACTCAGTTAAAATTCCAACGGGTCCATTGAAAGGCCCATTTAGACCTGCTCGTCCGAAACCTCGACAAAAAGGACTGTAAAACAAGTTTTAATCAAATTTTAGGAGTTCAAATAATTGATCAGGAGCTTTTCAACACAATTATATTGCGAAACCTCAATTTCTGTACTTTTTACTGAATTAAAATTCGAACGGGTCCATTGTTAGGCCCATTTAGACTTGCTCGTCCGAAACTGATAAAAAAAGGTCCGCAAAAAAAGTTTTGATCGAATTTTAGGAGTTCAAATAAATGATTAGGAGCTTTTCCACTAAATTATATTGCAAAACTTCATTTTTTATACATTTTACTCAGTTAAAAATCCAATGGGTCCAATGAAAGGCCCATTTAGACCCGCACGTCCGAAACCACTACATAAAGGACCGCAAAACAAATTTTGATCATATTTTAGGAGTACAAATAATTTATTAGGAGCTTTTCAACACAATTATATTGCAAAACCTCAAATTTTAAACTTTTTACTAAGTTAATATTCCAACGTGTCCATTGAAAGGCCCATTTCTACATGCTCGTCCGAAACCTCTACATAAAGGGCCGCAAAACAAGTTTTAATCAAATTTTTGGAGATCATGAAATTGATTAGGATATTTTCAAAACAATTATATTACAAAACCTCAATTTCTGTACTTTTTTCTCAGTTAAAATTCCAACGGGTCCATTGAAAGGCCCATTTAGACCTGCTCGTCCGAAACCTCTACAAAAAGGATCACAAAACAAGTTTTAATCAAATTTTAGGAGTTCAAATAAATGATTAGGAGCTTTTCAACACAATTATATTGCAAAACTTAAATTTATGTACTTTTTACTCAATTACGAGCTTTTAAACATAATTATATTGCAAAACCTCAATTTCTGTACTTTTTACTCAGTTAAAATTCTAACGGGTCCATTAAAAGGCCCATTTAGACCTGCTCGTCTGAAAGGCCCATTTAGACCTACTCGTCTGAAAGGCCCATTTAGACCTGCTCGTCTGAAAGGCCCATTTAGACCTGCTCGTATGAAACCTCTAGTAAAAGGACCGCAAAAATGTTTTATTCAAATATTAGGAATTAAAATAATTGATTAGGAGCTTTTCAACACAATTATATTGCAAAACCTCAATTTCTGTTCTTTTTACTCAGTTAAAATTCCAACGGGTCCATTAAAAGCCCCATTTCGACCCGCTCGTCCAAAACCTCTACAAAAAGGACTGGAAAAAAAATTTAATCAAATTTTAGGAGTTCATGTAATTGATTAGGAGCTTTTAAACAAAATTATATTTCAAAACCTCAATTTCTATATTTTTTACTCAGTTAAAATTCCAAAGGGTCCATTGAAAGGCCCACTTCGACCCCCTCATCCTAAACCTCTACAAAAAGGACTGCAAAATAAGTTTTAATCAAATTTTAGGAGTTCATGTAATTGATTAGGAGCTTTTCAACACAATTATATTGCAAAACCTCAATTTCTGTACTTTTTACTTAGTTAAAATTCCAACGGGTCCATTGAAAGGCCCATTTAGACGTGCTAGTCCAAAACCTCGACAAAACGGACCGCAAAACAAGTTTTAATCAAATTTTAGAATTTCAAATAATTGATTAGGAGCTTTTCAACACAATTTTATTGAAAAACCGCAATTTTATACTTTTTACTCAGTTAAAATTCCAACGGGCCCATTGAAAGGCCCATTTAGACCTGCTCCTCTGAAACCTTTACAAAAAGGACCGCAAAAATGTTTTATTCAAATATTAGGAATTAAAATAATTGATTAGGAGCTTTTCAACACAATTATATTGTAAAACCTCAATTTCTGTACTTTTTACTCAGTTAAAATTCCAACGGGTCCATTGTAAGGCCCATTTAGACCTGCTCGTCCGAAACATCTACAAAAGGACTGCAAAACAAGTTTTAATCAAATCTTAGGAGTTCATGTAATTGATTAGGAGCTTTTCAACACAATTATTTTGCAAAACCTCAATTTCTGTTCTTTTTACTCAGTTAAAATTCCAACGGGTCCATTAAAAGCCCCATTTCGACCCGCTCGTCCGAAACCTCTACAAAAAGGACTGGAAAAAAAATTTAATCAAATTTTAGGAGTTCATGTAATTGATTAGGAGCTTTTAAAGAGAATTATATTGCAAAACCTCAATTTCTATATTTTTTTACTCAGTTAAAATTCCAAAGGGTCCATTGTAAGGCCCACTTCGACCCCCTCGTCCGAAACCTCTACAAAAAGGACTACAAAACAAGTTTTAATCAAATTTTAGGAGTTCATGTAATTTATTAGGAGCTTTTCAACACAATTATATTGCAAAACCTCAATTTCTGTACTTTTTACTCAGTTAAAATTCCAACTGGTCCATCGAAAGGCCCATTTAGACCTGCTTGTCCAAAACCTCGACAAAAAGGACCGCAAAACAAGTTTTAATCAAATTTTAGGAGTTCAAATAATTGATTAGGAGCTTTTCAACACAATTATATTGAAAAACCGAAATTTTATACTTTTTACTCAGTTAAAATTCCAACGGGCCCATTGAAAGGCCCATTTAGACCTGCTCGTCCGAAACCTCTACAAAAAGGACTGGAAAAAAAGTTTTAATCAAATTTTAGGAGTTTATGTAATTGATTAGGAGATTTTCAACACAATTATATTGCAAAACCTCAATTTCTGTACTTTTTACTCAGTTAAAATTTCAACGGGTCCATTGTAAGGCCCATTTAGACCTGCTCGTCCGAAACATCTACAAAAGGACTGCAAAACAAGTTTTAATCAAATCTTAGGAGTTCATGTAATTGATTAGGAGCTTTTCAACACAATTATTTTGCAAAAACTCAACTTCTGTTTGTTTTACTCAGTTAAAATTCCAACAGGTCCATTGAAGGGCCCATTTAGACCTACTCGTCCGTAACCTCGACAAAAAGGACCGTAAAAAAGTTTTAATAAAATTTTAGGAGTTCAAATAATTTATTAGGATCTTTTCAACACAATTATATTGTAAAACCTCAATTTCTGTACTTTTTACTCAGATAAAATACCAACAGGTCCATTGTAAGGCCCATTTAGACCTACTCGTCCGAAACCGATACAAAAAGGACCGCAAAAATGTTTTAATCAAATTTTAGGAGTTCAAATAAATGATTAGAGCTTTTCAACACAATTATATTGCAAAACTTCAATTTATATACATTTTACTCAGTTAAAATTCCAACGGGTCCATTGAAAGGCCCATTTAGACACGCACGTCTGAAACCTCTACATAAAGGACCGCAAAACAAGTTTTGATCATATTTTAGGAGTAAAAATAATTAATTATGAGCTTTTCAACACAATTATATTGCAATACCTCAATTTTTATACTTTTTACTTAGTTAAAATTACAACGGGTCCATTGAAAGGCCCATTTCGACCCGCTCCTCCGAAACCTCTACAAAAAGGACCACAAAATAAGTTTTAATCAAATTTTAGGAGTTCATGTAATTGATTAGGAGCTTTTCAACACAATTTTATTGCAAAACCTCAATTTCTGTACTTTTTTCTCAGTTAAAATTCTAACGGGTCCATTGAAAGGCCCATTTACACCTGCTCGTCCGAAACCTCGACAAAAAGGACCGCAAAAATAGTTTTAATCAAAATTTAGGAGTTCAAATAATTGATTAGGAGATTTACAACACAATTTTATTGCAAAAACTAAATTTCTGTACTTTTTACTCAGTTAAAATTCCAACGGGTCCATTGAAAGGCCCATTTAGACCTGCTCGTCTGAAACCTCGAAAAAAGGACCGTAAAACAAGTTTTAATCAAATTTTAGGAGTTCAAATAATTGATTAGGAGCTTTTCAACACAATTATATTGCAAAACTTCAATTTATGTACTTTTTACTCAATTAAAATTCCAACGGGTCCATTGTAAGGTCCATTTAGACTTACTCGTCCGAAACTGATACAAAAAGGTCCGCAAAAAAAGTTTTGATCGAATTTTAGGAGTTCAAATAAATGATTAGGAGCTTTTCGACAAAATTATATTGCAAAACTTCAATTTTTATACATTTTACTCAGTTAAAAATCCAACGGGTTCAATGAAAGGCCCATATAGACCCGCACGTCCGAAACCTCTACCTAAAGGACCGGAAAACAAGTTTTGATCATATTTTAGGAGTACAAATAATTGATTAGGGGCTTTTCAACACAATTATATTGCAAAACCTCAATTTTTAAACTTTTTACTAAGTTAATATTCCAACGTGTCCATTGAAAGGCCCATTTCTACATGCTCGTCCGAAACCTCTACATAAAGGGCCGCAAAACAAGTTATAATCAAATTTTTGGAGATCATGTAATTGATTAGGAGATTTTCAACACAATTATATTACAAAACCTCAATTTCTGTACTTTTTACTCAGTTAAAATTCCAACGGGTCCATTGAAAGGCCCATTTAGACATGCTCGTCCGAAACCTCTACAAAAAGGATCGCAAAACAAGTTTTAATCAAATTTTAGGAGTTCAAATAATTTATTAGGAGCTTTTCAACACAATTATATTGCAAAACCTCAATTTATGTACTTTTTACTCAGTTAAAATTTTAACGGGTCCATTGAAAGTCCCATTTCGACCCGCTCGTCCGGAACCTCTACAAAAAGGACTGCATAAAAAGTTTTAATCAAATTTTAGGAGTTTATGTAATAGATTAGGAGCTTTTAAACACAATTATATTGCAAAACCTCAATTTATGTACTTTTTACTCAGTTAAAATTCCAACGGGTCCATTAAAAGGCCCATTTAGACCTGCTCGTCCGAAACCTCGACAAAAAGGACCACAAAATAGTTTTAATCAAAATTTAGGAGTTCAAATAATTGATTAGGAACTTTTCAACACAATTATATTGAAAAAACCTCAATTTTATAATTTTTACTCAGTTAAAATTCCAACGGGCCCATTGAAAGGCCCATTTAGACCTGCTCGTCCGAAACCTCTACAAAAAAGACCGCAAAAATGTTTTATTCAAATATTAGGAGTTGAAATAATTGATTAGGTGCTTTTCAACACAATTATATTTCAAAACCTCAATTTCTATACGTTTTACTCAGTTAAAATTCCAACGGGCCTATTGAAAGGTTCATTTAGACCTGCTCGTCCGAAACCTCTACAAAAAGGACCGCGAAAATGTTTTATTCAAATATTAGGAGTTCAAATAATTGATTAGGAGCTTTTCAACAAAATTATATTGCAAAAACTCAATTTCTGTACTTTTTACTCAGTTAAAATTCCAACGGGTCCATTGAAAGGCCCATTTAGACCTGCTCGTTCGAAACATCTACAAAAAGGACCGCAAAACAAGTTTTAATCAAATTTTAGGAGATCATGTAATTGATTAGGAGATTTTCAACATGATTATATTCCAAAATCTCAATTTCTGTACTTTTTACTCAGTTAAATTTCAACGGGTCCATTGAAAGGCCCATTTCGACCCGCTCGTCCGAAACCTCTACAAAAAGGATTGCAAAAAAAGTTTTAATCAAATTTTAGGAGTTTATGTAATTGATTAGTAGCTTTTCAACACAATTATATTGCAAAACCTCAATTTCTGTACTTTTTACTCAATTAAAATTCTAACGGGTCCATTTAAAGGCCCATTTAGACCTACTCGTTCGAAACCTCGACAAAAAGGACTGCAAAAAAGTTTTAATCAAATTTTAGGAGTTTATGTAATTGATTAGGAGCTTTTCAACACAATTATATTGCAAAACCTCAATTTCTGTACTTTTTACTAGGTTAAAATTCTAACGGGTCCATTGAAAGGCCCATTTAGACCTACTTGTCCGAAACCTCTACAAAAAGGACCGCAAAAATGTTTTATTCAAATATTAGGAGTTTAAATAATTGATTATGAGCTTTTCAATACAGTTATATTGCAAAACCTCAATTTCTGTACTTTTTACTCATTTAAAATTCCAACGGGTCCATTGAAAGGCCCATTTAAACCTGCTTGTCCGAAACCTCGACAAAAAGGACCGCAAAAAAAGTTTTAATCAAATTTTAGGAGTTCAAATAATTGATTAGGAGCTTTTTAACACAATTATATTTAAAAACCTCAATTTCTATACGTTTTACTCAGTTAAAATTCAAAGGGGCCTATTGAAAGGCTCATTTAGACCTGCTCGTCCGAAACCTCTACAAAAAGGACCGCGAAAATGTTTTATTCAAATATTAGGAGTTCAAATAATTGATTAGGAGCTTTTCAACAAAATTATATTGCAAAAACTCAATTTCTGTACTTTTTACTCAGTTAAAATTCCAACGGGTCCATTGAAAGGCCCATTTAGACCTGCTCGTCCGAAACATCTACAAAAAGGACCGCAAAACAAGTTTTAATCAAATTTTTGGAGATCATGTAATTGATTAGGAGATTTTCAACATGATTATATTCCAAAATCTCAATTTATGTACTTTTTACTCAGTTAAAATTTCAACGGGTCCATTGAAAGGCCCACTTCGACCCGCTCGTCCGAAACCTCTACAAAAAGGATTGCAAAAAAAGTTTTAATCAAATTTTAGGAGTTTATGTAATTGATTAGTAGCTTTTCAACACAATTATATTGCAAAACCTCAATTTCTGTACTTTTTACTCAATTAAAATTCTAACGGGTCCATTTAAAGTCCCATTTAGACCTACTCGTTCGAAACCTCGACAAAAAGGACCGCAAAATAGTTTTAATCAAATTTTAGGAGTTCAAATAATTTATTAGGAACTTTTCAACACAATTTTATTGAAAAACCTCAATTTTATACTTTTTACTCAGTTAAAATTCCAACGGGCCCATTGAAAGGCCCATTTGGACCTGCTCGTCCAAAACCTCTACAAAAAGGACCGCAAAAATGTTTTATTCAAATATTAGGAGTTCAAATAATTGATTAGGAGCTTTTCAACACAGTTATATTGCAAAATCGCAATTTCTGTAATTTTTACTCAGTTAAAATTCCAACGGGTCCATTGAAAGGCCCATTTAGACCCGCTCGTCCAAAACTTCTACAAAAAGGACTGCAAAACAAGTTTTAATCAAATTTTTGGAGTTCATGAAATTGATTAGGAGCTTTAAAACACAATTATATTGCAAAACCTCAATTTCTGTACTTTTTACTCAGTTAAAATTCCAACGGGTCCATTAAAAGGCCCATTTAGACCTTCTCGTCAGAAACCTCTACAAAAAGGATCGCAAAACAAGTTTTAATCAAATTTTAGGAGTTCAAATAATTGATTAGGGACTTTTCAACACAAATATATTGCAAAACCTCAATTTTTGTACTTTTTACTCAGTTAAAATTTCAACGGGTCCATTGAAATGCCCATTTCGATCCGCTCGTCCGAAACCTCTACAAAAAGGACTGCAAAAAAGGTTTTAATCAAATTTTAGGAGTTTATGTAATTGATTAGGAGCTTTTCAACACGATTATATTGCAAAACCTCAATTTCTGTACTTTTTACTCAGTTAAAATTCTAACGGGTCCATTGAAAGGCCCATTTAGACTTGCTCGTCCGAAACCTCGACAAAAAGGAATACAAAATAGTTTTAATCAACTTTTATGAGTTCAAATATTTTATTAGGAACTTTTCAACACAATTATATTGAAAAACCTCAATTTTATACTTTTTACTCAGTTAAAATTCCAACGGGCCCATTGAAAGGCCCATTTAGACCTACTCGTCCGAAACCTCGACAAAATGGACCGCAAAACAAGTTTTAATCATAATTTAGGAGTTCAAATAATTGATTAGTAGCTTTTCAACACAATTATATTGCAAAACCTCAATTTCTGTACTTTTTACTCAGTTAAAATTTCAACGGGTCCATTAAAAGTCCCATTTCGACCCGCTCGTCCGAAACCTCTACAAAAAGGACTGCAAAAAAAGTTTTAATAAAATTTTAGGAGTTTATGTAATTGATTAGGAGCTTTTCAACACAATCATATTGCAAAACCTCAATTTTTGTACTTTTTACTCAGTTAAAATTCTAACGGGTCCATTAAAAGGCCCATTTAGACCTGCTCGTCCGAAACCTCGACAAAAAGGACCGCAAAATAGTTTTAATCAAATTTTAGGAGTTCAAAAAATGGATTAGGAACTTTTCAACACAATTTTATTGAAAAAACCACAATTTTTTAATTTTTTACTCAGTTAAAATTCCAACGGGCCCATTGAAAGGCCAATTTGGACCTGCTCGTCCAAAACCTCTACAAAAAGGACCTCGAAAATGTTTTATTCAAATATTAGGAGTTCAAATAATTGATTAGGAGCTTTTCAACACAATTATATTGCAAAATCGCAATTTCTGTAATTTTTACTCAGTTAAAATTCAAACGGGTCCATTGAAAGGCCCATTTAGACCCGCTCGTCCAAAACTTCTACAAAAAGGACTGCAAAACAAGTTTTAATCAAATTTTTGGAGTTCATGAAATTGATTAGGAGCTTTAAAACACAATTATATTGCAAAACCTCAATTTCTGTACTTTTTACTCAGTTAAAATTCCAACGGGTCCATTGAAAGGCCCATTTAGACCTGCTCGTCAGAAACCTCTACAAAAAGGATCGCAAAACAAGTTTTAATCAAATTTTAGTAGTTCAAATAATTGATTAGGGACTTTTCAACAGAAATATATTGCAAAACCTCAATTTTTGTACTTTTTACTCAGTTAAAATTTCAACGGGTCCATGGAAAGGCCCATTTCGATCCGCTCGTCCGAAACCTCTACAAAAAGGACTGCAAAAAAGGTTTTAATCAAATTTTAGGAGTTTATGTAATTGATTAGGAGCTTTTCAACACGATTATATTGCAAAACCTCAATATATGTACTTTTTACTCAGTTAAAATTCTAACGGGTCCATTGAAAGGCCCATTTAGACCTGCTCGTCCGAAACCTCGACAAAAAGGAACACAAAATAGTTTTAATCAACTTTTAGGAGTTCAAATATTTTATTAGGAACTTTTCAACACAATTATATTGAAAAACCTCAATTTTATACTTTTTACTCAGTTAAAATTCCAACGGGCCCATTGAAAGGCCCATTTAGACCTACTCGTCCGAAACCTCGACAAAATGGACCGCAAAACAAGTTTTAATCATAATTTAGGAGTTCAAATAATTGATTAGTAGCTTTTCAAAACAATTATATTGCAAAACCTCAATTTCTGTACTTTTTACTCAGTTAAAATTTCAACGGGTCCATTGATACTCCCATTTCGACCCGCTTGTCCGAAACCTCTACAAAAAGGACTGCAAAAAAAGTTTTAATAAAATTTTAGGAGTTTATGTAATTGATTAGGAGCTTTTCAACACAATCATATTGCAAAACCTCAATTTTTGTACTTTTTCCTCAGTTAAAATTCTAACGGGTCCATTAAAAGGCCCATTTAGACCTGCTCGTCCGAAACCTCAACAAAAAGGACCGCAAAATAGTTTTAATCAAATTTTAGGAGTTCAAATAATGGATTAGGAACTTTTCAACACAATTTTATTGAAAAAACCACAATTTTATAATTTTTACTCTGTTAAAATTCCAACGGGCCCATTGAAAGGCCTATTTAGACCTGCTCGTCCGAAACCTCTATAAAAAGGACCTCGAAAATGTTTTATTCAAATATTAGGAGTTCAAATAATTGATTAGGAGCTTTTCAACAAAATTATATTGCAAAACCTCAGTTTCTATACTTCTTACTTATTTAAAATTCCAACGGGTCCATTGAAAGGCCCATTTAGACCTGCTCGTCCGAAACATCTACAAAAAGGACCGCAAAACAAGTTTTAATCAAATTTTAGGAGACCATGTAATTTATTAGGAGATTTTCAACACGATTATATTCCAAAATCTCAATTTATGTACTTTTTACTCAGTTAAAATTTCAACGGCTCCATTGAAAGGCCCATTTCGACCCGCTCGTCCGAAACCTCTACAAAAAGGACTGCAAAATAGTTTTAATCAAATTTTAGGAGTTCAAATAATTGATTAGGAACTTTTCAACACAATTATATTGGAAAACCTCAATTTTATACTTTTTACTCAGTTAAAATTCCAACGGGCCCATTGAAATGCCCATTTGGACCTGCTCGTCCGAAACCTCTACAAAAAGGACCGCAAAAATGTTTTATTCAAATATTAGGAGTTCAAATAATTGATTAGGAGCTTTTCAACACAATTATATTGCAAAATCGCAATTTCTGTACTTTTTACTCAGTTAAAATTCCAACGGTCATTGAAAGGCCCATTTCGTCCCGCTCGTCCGAAACCTCTACAAAAAGGACTGCAAAACAAGTTTTAATCAAATTTTAGGAGTTCATGTAATTGATTAGGAGCTTTTCAACACAATTATATTGCAAAACCTCAATTTCTGTACTTTTTACTCAATTAAAATTCCAACGGGTCCATTGAAAGGCCCATTTAGACCTGCTCGTCATAAACCTCTACAAAAAGGATCGCAAAACAAGTTTTAATCAAATTTTAGGAGTTCAAATAATTGATTAGGGGCTTTTCAACACAAATATATTGCAAAACCTCAATTTCTGTACTTTTTACTCAGTTAAAATTTCAATGTTCTGAAAATTAGAACCTTCGATCGTTTTTTTATCTGAGACTCGGTTATGTAATTTTAATTTTGAACGACTGAAACTTTCTTTAGCTATGGAGGGCTGATTCCATGTGAAAAGCAGCCCAAATTGCTCTGGTTTGATTTTACTATGGAATAATAATATGAATGTGGATCTTTTATCGTATTCTGATCGTCATATTGATTCCGCTGTTACAACTTCAGATGATTGCTTTCGATTTACGGGTATCTATGGGTATGCCGAAACTAGCATGAAATATAAAACGTGGGAACTCATTGATTCTCTTTGTAATAATTCACCTCTACCTTGGTTAATTGGCGGAGACCTCAATGATATTTTATCGGACTCCGAAAAACAAGGCGGATGTCGTAGACCGCACTCACAAATCACCAACTTTCGAGATTGCCTTGCACGTAATGGGATTTTTGATTGCAAACCATGCTCGGGTTGGTTCACTTGGTCACGTACGGGGCCAAACGTTACAACTGTTTGTGAATGTCTGGATCGATATATTGCATGCGCTGCATGGCTCAATGCCCACTTAACATTCCAATGTAGGAATATTTTTTCTCCGAATTCTGATCACTATATCATCATTATGGACACCACACGTACTTCACCTCATGCGCATCGCGGCCAAAATGATGGTCATGATGGTGATCATTTTCGTTTCGAGGCTTGCTGGGCAAAGGACCCGTCATGTATCTCTACGTTTGACCAAGCGTGGTCCAATGCGTCGGGCACTTTACTCGACAAATTGACTGCGGTAGGAAACCACTTACATGAATGGCAAGCGACTCCCCGCTCCACTTCTAACAACCGCATCGCTGAACTTCAACGTAAGATTAACTCCTATATGCGTAGACGACGGCTGTCACAAGACATGCTGCTCAATCTACGTGATGCGAAATTGGAACTTAGACGCCTTCTGGATGCCAAGGAAGCCTACTGGGCACATCGTTCTCGTGTTACCTGGCTTTCGCAAGGTGATAAGAACACATCCTTTTTCCATGCTCGTGCTTCTAAACAAAGGAAAAAAAACACTATACGTGGTCTCTTTGATGTGGACCAAACTTGGTATACAGAGAAGCCTGAGCTTCTTCGGATTGCATCCGAGTATTTCCAGGATTTGTTCACATCTTCTAATCCGAGTTCCTCTCCGGTGCTTTTGGAACATATTACCCCGGTTGTTAGCGCTGAAATGAATGACTCATTGCTACGACCCTTCACTGAAGACGAGGTAACCACAGCTTTCAGGGATATAGGCCCCAGGAAAGCTCCGGGTTTTGACGGCTTCCCTAGTAGTTTCTACAGACAATACTGGGATGTCATTGGGCCTGAATTTGTCCAACTTTGTTTGCGTCTGTTACGAGGTGAGGAGGATATGGCAACGGTGAACAAAGCCATCATTGTCCTCATTCCAAAGGTGCCTGACGCTTCAACCATGCGTCAATTCCGGCCGATCAGCTTATGCACTGTCATTTACAAGACCATTGCCAAGGTTCTTGTGAATCGACTTAAGCCTATATTACCATCTTGTATCAGTGATGCGCAAGCTGCTTTTGTTAGTGGCAGGAACATTACTGACAATATTCTGATTGCGCATGAACTTGTGCATACCCTCCATACTAATAACGCTTCAATATATCAGGGGGCTGCCTTGAAGCTCAATATGGAGAAGGCATTCGATAAGGTTGAATGGTCTTTTCTTAAAGACGTGATGTTACGTATGGGATTTGCGTCTGATTGGGTACAATTACTACTCCGATGTGTATCCACTGTGTCATTCTCTGTCCGTCTTAATGGCACTCTGTCCAACGAGTTCTTTCCGACTAGGGGAATCCGGCAAGGGGACCCTCTTTCGCCTTTCCTCTTTTTAATATGCTCCCAAGGGCTTTCAGCGGCCCTTGAGGCTGAACAGCAACTGGGACGTCTAGTTGGAATACAGGCCAATAGGCGTGGCCCAAGAATTAATCACCTGCTCTTTGCGGATGATAGTATTGTTTTTGTCCGTAATTGCCCCACGAAAATAGACCGGTTGAAGGAGATTCTCCGTCTGTATGAATCATCATCAGGACAGTCTGTCAACTTCTCTAAGTCGACTGCCTTTTGTAGCCCTTTCTGTTCGACGGACTTCACACATGCTCTACAACATAGTCTTGGCATCCGTTTGGTTGATGACCCTGGAACCTATCTATGAGTCCCTCTTCTCATTGGGAGGAATCGAACGGCTAGTCTTGGTTTCATTAGAGACAAAGTCAATTCACGCATGACTAAATGGGATACTAACTTGCTATCGTATAGTGGGCGTGAAGTTCTCATAAAATCAGTGGCACAAGCTTTGCCTCAATACGTCATGTCATGTTATCTGCTCCCACAAAACATTGTGGATGACGCGACACGATCATTTCGCCGCTACTGGTGGACAGGCAGGAGTAACAAAAAAGGATGGCCAATGGTCTCCTGGGATACTATGTGCACACCCAAAGCCGCAGGGGGCATGGGCTTCCGCGAATTACGGGACTTTAATATTGCTCTTCTAGGGAAGCAAATCTGGCGACTAATTCACTCGCCTGACTCCCTGCTCGCTCGGGTCCTCAGATCGCGCTATTATCCCTCCGGGAATATTATGGAGGCAAAAGTTGACCAACGTGCCTCCTTTGCTTGGCGAGGTATATGGCAAGCTTTTCAACACTTACAGCCGGGTTTCTTCTGGAGACCTGGAGTTGATAGTCGTCTCCGCATCCATCGTGATAATTGGGGTGGGTCCGATGGTCTCTCCTTCTTTGGTAGTTATCCAGACAATGAGGAGATACCCTTGCGATGCGGTGATTTTATGATTCGTCATCATAATGCATGGGATGAAAATAAAGTACGTCAATATTTTGACGAAGATGACGCGGCCAACATACTGCGCGTTCCGATATCTGATGTCCATCGCGATACCTTGCTATGGGGTTTTCATGATACTAATATATATTCAGTACGCTCCGGCTACCTATTCTTACGTAGGCCCCCACGGCCCCTTGAGCGTCCGAGCCCTCTATGGAAGATTATTGCTAAATCCAACACACTCCCGAAGGTTCGCACCTTTGGATGGAGGGTAGGACGGGGTGCACTGCCCACAGGTGAAAGACTTGCGACTATTGGATTAGGCGACGGCATGTGTCCGTTCTGCCCCTCGACTCTCGAATCTGCACTTCATGCATTCAGGGACTGCCCAGGCGCTGCTGAGGTGCTCAGCCTTGCAGGCTTCCCTAGTGAATTTCGTGATAGCGTTGCAACCTCGATATCACTTTGGCTAGAACAAGGAGCTAGGCTCCTCTCTTGCGCACAATTTGATCTCCTCCTGACTACCTTATGGAATCTTTGGAATAGGAGGAATGAGTGGGTCCATTCTCATCGTTTACAGCCCCCTTGGCTCACCTTGATGAACTCACAGGATCTACTTCGCGACTACCTATCGGCCAAATCAGACATTCCCACGACGAGGCAGCAGACGACGACAGCACTTTCCCCACCTGTATGGAGGCCGTCGCCGGCTGGATCAATAAAAATCAATGTTGATGGTGCTTTTCACCCCACTACAGGATCCGCGGGACTTGGCATTGTGGCTCGTGATGCTAATGGTGCTATCTTGCTCGGACGAACTGTTTACTTGGAAGCTATTGCAGATTCTACATCGGCGGAACTACGAGCTATCTCGGATGGTGTCAAACTCGGTGTGGATGCTGGATGGCAAGGGTTTCTTCTTGAATCAGATGCGGCCCTGCTGATCAATCGGCTGTGTCACGCAGGCGAGGATGCCTCCACTCTTCAGCAACAATTACAGGCCGCTAGATCTTTCATTGACACTGTGTCTGGTCTTAGCTTACATTATGTACCGCGTGCAGCTAATGCTTTAGGTCATTCTGTAGCCACTTGGGCCCTTCATTTTAATTCCTCTATGTATTTTGGGCCGGGCTTGCCCGATGCTCTACGAACTTTTGTACCGGTTGTTCACCAACCACCATGATTTATAATATATTTTGGGCACTCTTTTCCCCTCCTAGGGCCTTGCTGGGCTAGCCCAGTAAGGATTAGTGGGGTTTTTAATGAGGCCCTTTCTTCAAAAAAAATTTCAACGGGTCCATTGAGAGGCCCATTTCGACCCGCTCGTCCGAAACCTCTACAAAAAGGACTGCAAAAAAGGTTTTAATCAAATTTTAGGAGTTTATGTAATTGATTAGGAGCTTTTCAACACAATTATATTGCAAAACCTCAATTTCTGTACTTTTTACTCAGTTAAAATTCTAACGGGTCCATTGAAAGGCCCATTTAGACCTGCTCGTCCAAAACCTCGACAAAAAGGACCGCAAAATAGTTTAATCAAATTTTAGGAGTTCAAAAAATTTATTAGGAACTTTTCAACACAATTATATTGAAAAACCTCAATTTTATACTTTTTACTCAGTTAAAATTCCAACGGGCCAATTGAAAGGCCAATTTAGACCTACTCGTCCGAAACCTCGACAAAAAGGATCGCAAAACAAGTTTTAATCATAATTTAGGAGTTCAAATAATTTATTAGTATCTTTTCAAAACAATTATATTGCAAAACCTCAATTTCTGTACTTTTTACTCAGTTAAAATTTCAACGGGTCCATTGAAAGTCCCATTTCGACCCGCTCGTCCGAAACCTCTACAAAAAGGACTGCAAAAAAAGTTTTAATCAAATTTTAGGAGTTTATGTAATTGATTAGGAGCTTTTCAACACAATTATATTGCAAAACATCAATTTCTGTACTTTTTACTCAGTTAAAATTCTAACGGGTCCATTAAAAGGCCCATTTAGACCTGCTCGTCCGAAACCTCGACAAAGAGGACCACAAAATAGTTTTAATCAAATTTTAGGAGTTCAAATAATTGATTATGAACTTTTCAACACAATTATATTGAAAAAACCTCAATTTTATAATTTTTACTTAGTTAAAATTCCAACGGGCCCATTGAAAGGCCCATTTAGATCTGCTCGTCCGAAACCTCTACAAAAAGGACCGCAAAAATGTTTTATTCAAATATTAGGAGTTCAAATAATTGATTCGGAGCTTTTCAACACAATTATATTGCAAAACCTCAATTTCTGTACTTTTTACTCAGTTAAAATTCCAACGGGTAACCGGATTTGTGGCGCAATGGTAGCGCGTCTGACTCCAGATCAGAAGGTTGTGTGTTCGATTCACGCCGGGTTCAAATCCCTTGAATTTGGATTCATTTATTTATTTGAAACGGGTAATTATATTCAAACGAGTAACGGGTGGGATGGCTCTCGTTTCTCTCTCCTTTTCTCTGAGTTTCTCTGATTTTGGTTTTTGCCTGTTCGTTTTTCCCCCTCCCCTTTTTTCGGTTTTCCTCATTTTCCTCTCCTCCACTACGCTTCCCCTCCCCCGCACGGCTCTCCTTTCTCTGTCGTTCATTTGTTTCTACTCACAAGGCAACCAACAGTCAATGGAACAAGGTTTCAAGGGTAAGAGTATGTTAAGGGTCATCCCACCCAGTTCGTCTATTTTTTTTTTATTTTTTATGCATATTTTTTCTGGTTTTCAGTAATTTATGTTATTCTTTGTTTTTTATACCCTAACATTTTATTATTTCTTCCCCAAAATTCCTCTACTTACTTCGACCGCCGTTCTTTTTGGTCTGAGATGGTGTTCACCAACCACCACAAATTCCAAAGAGAGCCGCTCTACCCTTGGATGAGTTTCTCTCGTCTTTTTCTTCTCTCTTTTACAATTTTGCTGCATTTTTCAAGAGTTCCACTCACTTATTTCGTTGTTTCGTTTTTCTCTGCAGATTCACTCAATCGAGAGCTATTCTCCCTCGGTTTCATCAGATCTGCCTTATACAACCACTCGATTTGTGCTTTACCACCCTTCCGAAATCCAGATCTGGGCTCGTCTAGGTTTTCCCCAATTCAGATCTACCCTATATTATTTATTTCCTTACGATTTCTTCATTCCCTAAATCAGATCTAATCTATTTTGCATATTTCTTTACAATTTCTTATTTCTCACTATTTTATTCCATTATTTAACAGGGCGGCTTTGGATCTACACTCAATACCAACCCTGGACTTGCCCCTCTGTCCGGCCGCAACAAGGGATTCGGGGATTCCTACTGGTTTCCGGTAAATCCTTGTCTCATTCTAGAATTTCGTTTTTAATTCTTGTGTCTTATGGGCTTTCCCCCAATTTTGGCCAGTTTCACTTCATCTCCGTATTGATTTTATTTATAGGTTTTCCCCTGATTTTTGCTATTTATGGGTTCTTCTCCTTATCTTGTTCATAACGAATCCCTTAGCTATATTATTCCTTTGCTGCTTTTTACCATACCTTTTGTTTCTCTTCCCTGCAATTCATATAGTAAATCAGTTTGCATTCTTACACATTCTTCTCTGTTATTTTCCTACTGGCTTCTTGCTCTCTATGTTTAATTACTCTCTTTTGCAACCCCTTCTAGGGGAAACAATTTCAACCCACTTTGTGGGAAATTACACTTTGATTAACCCATCTTATACTTTCTGTCTAGTATGCTATGTTTATTTTCATCTTTGTATTATAAGAACCTATCCATTTTGGCCATTGTTGCATTACTCCTCTATATTGTATGGGTTCTCATTCATGCTTAATTTTGTTTTACCTATTATATATTCCTTTATCCATGCTACTTTATTCATTAAAAGCAATACTGTAATCCGTATAGGAAATCAGGTTGCTTCCATACACCTTCTTCACTGTAATTTGCTTATACGTTTCCTGCTCTCTATGATTAAATACTCTCTATTACGGCCCCTTTTAAGAGAAACAATTCCAACCCACCTTGTGGGAATATACACCTCGTCTAATCTATCTCCTGTTATCTGTTTAGTATGCTATGTTTATTTTACTTATTGTGTTATGTGGACCTATCCTTTTTGGCCACTGTTGCCCTGCTCCTTTACGTTGTATGGGTTCTCATTTATGTTTAATTTCCTATTACGACTCCTTATGCAAGCAATATCTCTTTCTCATCTTGATGTTTTGATATTTTATATTTTATTCTTTCTCCATAACATTACAAATATGTCTCTTTTTAAGGCACCACTGAGATCGGTCTCCACGTTCTCTGCCTCCTTTAAAGAAGGTAAACTTCTACACTATCCCCATCTCTACCATCAATCTTCCTTGGTCAATCTTTTTGTTCAACCTCTGTCTGTTATGTTATTTGTGCCTAAAGTATCTTTTATTTTTTTTAGTCTGCTATCTATGTCCTTACTTCCTTTGGAGTTTGCCTATTAACATGCTCTACCACCTCATTTTTCTTTTCTTACTTGGTTGTCCCTCCTACAGGTTTACTGATCTCTTTAATTTAAGCATGTTTGATTCTTTAACTCCTGTGCCTTGTCTTTTAATTTATTGGCTTTTGGCTATCCCTTGGGTTTGCTGGTCTTACAGTAAAGGAGCTGCTACCTTCCTTCCCAGCATTCCACTTTTCTGGACATGTCCTTTATCGAATCCATATTGTCCTCTTCCTTCTCAGCTTCTATTTATTGCTTGTTTGCCTCTAATGCGTGTACACCTTACCTTTGTCTTTCTGTATTCTATATTATCCTTATTTTATTGTGCTACTCTTTTTTGCCTCTTTGCTCTCTTTGTTCATGAATTTCTCCTTGTTATTAATTTTGGTTTCCTACCCTCTGTTGCCTTTTGGATTTGTCTCCCGTTTCATGTAAATTTATCTAGTTCATCCTTTACCTATTGGCTCATCTGGTTACTGCCTTACTATATCACCTATCTTATCTGGCTTTTGCTTTTATCTTGCTTTACTTGCTTCCTATTTTTTGTTGAATGTCACTGGGCTCATGGCTTTTTTAGTGCTTACTCTTGTTTCTCTGTGTGATCCTTTTTCATACATGGGAGCTCCAACATCAGCATACTTCTTTACCACATAAGGATTGGGTTCAAGCTCTGCTCCTACAAAGTACATCTATCCCTTGTTCCTATCTATGGGTTTGTAATTATTTTTATGTTGTTATTATTATTATTATTATTATTTCCTCCCCCCTATTTTTTTGCTCATTTGGTATGTAATTAACTTCTTTGCCCCGCTTCTTTCTTCCCCATGGTCTGTATTCTTAATTTCCTGGTCTTCCTTTCTGCTTTTCTTTTTGTTATGTTTTTATTGCTTGTATGTCTGCTATTTATCTGTTTTTTTACTTAGGATGTTCTTTTTTTACTCAATCCTGTGTTGGTTTTTTATAAACATATCCACCCTTCTCATAAGGGAACTCTTTTTCTACTACGCCTTTAAAGGTGCATACAAACTAGCCCTCCTTAGGGACTTCTACATCTCTATTACGATACTGGAACAACTTAGTTTAAATTCCCTCTGTAATTCCTTTCTTGTTTCGATCATATCCCCCCATTACATACATGAGTGCAAAATTTTTCATTCCCCAATCCATTACTCCTTCCTTTTCAATTTCCTAGCTTTCAATAACTTCGACCAGCCAATTTGGCCATTATTACTTATTACTTTCCTCGTATGTTTGTTGCCTTTTATATATTCCCCCATAATTACTAGTCCTTTGACTTGGCCAGACCAACTCCTTTACGCGCCTACATTAGTATTAAATGATGTTTTAAATCTCTCAAATTTTACCCCTCCTTCATATTCAGGTAGACACATATTTTTAATTCTATTTAATACATTAATTACGTATCTAATTTTATATCTCCCCAATTACCTCCAATCATACTTCATTATTACCATATCTATTATATTTTTGTCTTTCGCCAAAAAGTTAATCTTCACACACAATTTGGATTTTACCACCCTCAACCTCTCTTTTCAAATTCTACTAGCCATATACCACTCTCTTGCCTTAATACTCCTCGAATTATATTTAACCTATGCCTCTGCGTACTCATTCTTTCCTTTATTATCCTCTGCCTTTATTACTCTTTCCTTTACTCTATCTATTTTATTTATGGTATCTTCCTTTTTATTTTGTGCACTCTATGCCATTAATCAATTCCCCCTTCTTATTAGGGATTTGCTTTCAATTTCTTTCCTCCAAAATCAAACTTTCTTCCCTCCTTTAACTACTTCCTATAAACTAAATTTAATTACCATTAATACCTATTCTACAGCTATTTATATCAACTGCCCCTGCCCAATAACCGACACTGCTCTCCAACCCTTCTTCCTATCCCTTTGCTTTTTTGGCTTTCCTCCTCTCCTCATGGCATCCTCTTCAGTTCCCCAGCTTAACTCTATCGCTCTCACTAATGAAGAGGCGGAATTGTTCTATACCCCAGATTTTGGTTGGGATTTTGCTAAAGAAGATCCCAAACTGTTCCTTATTGGCTGCTTCATATCCTCCAAACCAATCGACATATACGCTGTTCTTAGTGCTTTCGAAGGCATTTGGAAGCCCAGTAATCTGGTATCTATTTCTGTCCTACAAGATAATTTCCTTAAGATCAAGTTCAAGGAGGTCAAACATTGCTATGAAATTCTCAACCGCAGTCCCTGGTTGTACAAGGACGAATGGTTAGCTCTTACCGAATACAACCCCTCAAAAACAGTTGGTGAATATTCTTTCAATATCATGCGCATATGGATCCGTATTTTTGGTCTGGCTACTTCACTTTTTGAAGATGTCGATCGCTCCCACCTTGTGGGACATGCCCTAGGATCTATGGTAGGCAATGTCCTGCGCACTGATACTCGAGAAGTGAAGATTCCTATCTCAAATGCAGAGCCGAACTCAGTAAGCTTCTACTGGAACAAGAAATGTATTGTGCACAAAGATCTAGAAACTTATGGCTCTCTCAAGGAGATAAAAACACAAGATTCTTTCATGCCCGAGCAAATAATAGAAAGAAAAAAAATTCAATCATTGGTCTTTTCGACTCTAACTCAACATGGCGTACTGACGAAAATGATTTAATGTCAATAGCTTCTAACTATTTTCAAAATCTTTTTACGTCATCAAACCCACAACTCTCGGAACAAATATTAGATAAAATTCCACCTTCTATAACACAATCAATGAATGATACTCTCATGAAGACTTTCACAAAAGAGGAAATTGTTCATGCTTTCCGGGACATTGACCCACGGAAGGCACCTGGTATCGACGGTTTGCCAAGCAGTTTTTTTAGACAACATTGGGACACAGTGGGCGATGATGTCACTGCCCTCTGCCTTAGCCTCCTCAATGGCACTACGAACATGGCCTCGGTTAACAAAACTATCTTAGTTCTTATTCCCAAAATCAAGGATCCAACTTCTATGAGACACATGAGACCTATTAGCCTGTGCACTGTTATTTATAAAATAGTAGCTAAAACTATAGTCAATAGAATGAAACAAACAATACCCTTTTGTATCAGCTCTAATCAGGCCGCCTTTGTTCAGGGCCGTAATATATCGGATAGCATCCTTGTTGCCCATGAAATTATTCACAATATCAATTCTGGTTTTACAAAATCTGCACAAGGTGCTGCTCTAAAACTAGACATGGAAAAAGCTTTTGACAGAGTCGAATGGTCTTTTCTGGCTAATGTAATGAACCGAATGGGCTTTGCACCTGCATGGGTTTCTCTTATCATGCATTGCATTTCCTCAGTTTCTTTTTTTGTTAAAATTAACAACTCCTTCTCACCATTTTTCAACCACAACGCGGCCTTCGACAAGGCGATCCCCTATCACCTTTTCTATTCCTCTTTTGTACGCAAGGTCTCTCTGCCTACCTATCTGCTGCCCAACAGACTAACGTCCTACCTGGGCTTGGGGCGTGCAGATACGGTCCTAAAGTCAACCATCTCCTCTTTGCAGATGACTGCATGGTTTTCATTAATACTACTCCAGAGGAAGCAACCCAACTCAAAAGGGCCCTACAAACCTATGCCTCAGCTTCTGGTCAAGCAGTGAATTTTGAGAAATCGACTATCTTCAATAACCCGCGGACCTCACAATCAACAAGAACTGCGATTAACAGTCTCCTGCAAGTACGTGAGGTTTCCAATCCTGATGTCTACCTAAGCGTTCCGCTACTCATTGGGAAAAACAAAACTGAATCCTTAGGTTTCGTTCGTGATAAAGTCCATGATCGTCTACCTAATTGGAATAAACAACTCCTCTCCTTTAGTGGACGTGAAATTTTCATTAAAGCTGTTCTACAATCACTACCTCAATATGTCATGTCCTGTTATCTACTGTCACAAAACATTATTGATGACATGCCCTCTGCCATTCGTCAATACTGGTGGTCTGGCAAGTCTAACAAGAAAGGTTGGCACATGCTTCCTTAGAACCGTGTTTGTCTACCTAAAACGGCAGGGGGTATGGGATTCAAAGATCTGAATGATTTTAACATTGCCCTCCTTGGTAAGCAACTATGGCGACTCATTTGTGAACCGGATTCCTTATTGGGCCAAATCTATCGATTCAAATACTTCCCTTTTGGTAATATTTTAGACGCTTCCCATCCTACCAGAGGCTCTTTTGCATGGCAGGGTCTCTATAATGCTTTACAACGCCTTTTCCAGGGCTTTTTATACCGTCCGGGTATTAATAGTAACATACATGTTCATAAAGACAATTGGGGAGGTTCCTCTCCTATTAACCTCTCTGAGGAATATGAAGTTTCGGACGAAGTTCATATTCGATGTCGTGACTTCATGCTTCGAAATCAGACTGCTTGGGATCCTGTAAAGGTCCAAAGCTATTTTAACCCGGTTGATGCCGATGCTATCCTCCATATTCCTATTATTAATGACAACCGTGATTCTATTCTGTGGGCTCCTAATAATTCCGGTATTTACTCAGTACGTTCTGGCTACTTATTTCTACAACGAACACCGGAATCCCGTATCTATCTGACGCGGATTTGGAAGTTCCTTTCCAAAGTCAAGGCTCTCCCGAAGGTCAAAACTTTTGGATGGTGCATGGCATCTGAAGCCCTACATGTTGGTTCCAGACTGCTGGCTTTTTCCCCTAATTCTAAGCCTTGTCCAATTTGTGGGTCCTCCTCGGAATCCACCCTTCATGCACTTCGTGACTGTTCTGGGGCCTCTGAAGCTCTACATCTCTCAGGGGTTCCCACTGTTCTCTCTAGGAGCTCAGATGTTACCTCTTTTCAATGGTTAGAGGAGGATGCTCATCTCTTATCTGCCGATCAATTTGGTCTATTCCTTACAACCATTTGGAATATTTGGAATAGACGTAACGACTGGGTTCATAACTGCCATCTACAACCTCCATGGCTTACTGCTATTAATTCGATCAGCTTACATAATAATTTCTGCAAAGCTACTTTTTTACCCCATCCGACGACATCTATACTCTCACCTCCATGTTGGAAGCCTCCCCCCACATGATCATGTTAAGATAAATGTGGATGGGGTTTTTGACCCTACCACCCGTGCAGCGGCTGTTGGTGTCGTGGCACGTGATGCTACAGGTGCGGTCATCGGGGGCCTTGCTTACCCCTTAGGCAGTTGTTTGGATGCTGTCACTTGTGAAGGTGTGGGCCTTCTTGCGGGTGTTACCTTTGCTCAAACCCAGGGCTGGCAACGGATTTTGTTCGAAACGGACTGTGCCTCACTTGCGAATAGGCTCAACAATCCAGGGCCAAATCTCTCCACTTTGGAACCTCTTCTTCTCCGACTTCGAGACGCACTTCACTCTTTACCTTTTGCTCTTGTCACTTATGTACGTCGTGAGGCAAATTCTGTAGCTCATACTTTGGCCGCTCAGGCTTTAGGGACTATGTCTTCTATGTCCTTTAGTTCTAACATTCCACCTTGTATTAATCACCTTGTAAAGAGCAACTCTTCGAATTAATAATACATAAGGCACTCTTTTCCCCTTTTTAGGGTCCTCTAGCTTTGCTCGAAGGACATTATTAGGGGTTTTTAATATGGCCTTTTTCTTCAAAAAAAAATTCCAATGGGTCCATTAAAAGGCCCATTTCGACCCGCTCGTCCGAAACCTCTACAAAAAGGACTGCAAAACAAGTTTTAATAAATTTTTAGGAGTTCATATAATTGATTAGGAGCTTTTCAACACAATTATATTGCAAAACCTCAATTTCTGTACTTTTTACTCAGTTAAAATTCCAACGGGTCCATTGAAAGGCCCATTTCGACCCGCTCGTCCGAAACCTCTACAAAAAGGACTACAAAACAAGTTTTAATCAAATTTTAGAAGTTCATGTAATTGAATAGGAGCTTTTCAACACAATTATATTGTAAAACCTCAATTTCTGTACTTTTTACTCAGTTAAAATTCCAACGGGTCCATTGAGAGGCCCATTTAGACTTGGTCGTCTGGAACCTCGACAAAAAGGACCGCAAAACAAGTTTTAATCAAATTTTAGGAGTTAAAATAATTGATTAGGAGCTTTTCAACACAATTAAATTGCAAAACCTCAATTTATGTACTTTTTACTCAGTTAAAATTCCAACGGGTCCATTGTAAGGCCCATTTAGACCTACTCGTCCGAAACCGATACAAAAAGGACCCCAAAAAAGTTTAAATCAAATTTTAGGAGTTCAAATAAATGATTAGGAGTTTTTCAACACAATTATATTGCAAAACATCAATTTATATATATTTTACTCAGTTAAAATTCCAACGGGTCTATTGAAAGTCCCATTTAGACCCGCACCTCCGAAACCTCTAGATAAAGGACCACAAAACAAGTTTTGATCATATTTTAGGAGTAAAAATAATTGATTATGAGCTTTTCAACAAATTATATTGCAAAACTTCAATTTATATACATTTTACTCAGTTAAAATTCCAACGGGTCCATTGAAAGGCCCATTTAGACCCGCACGTCCGAAACCTCTACATAAAGGACCACAAAACAAGTTTTGATCATATTTTAAGAGTACAAATAATTGATTATGAGCTTTTCAACACAATTATATTGCAAAACCTCAATTTTTATACTTTTTACTTAGTGAAAATTCCAAAGGGTCCATTAAAAGGCCCATTTCGACTCGCTCGTCTGAAACCTCTACAAAAAGGACTGCAAAACAAGTTTTAATCAAATTTTAGGAGTTCATGTAATTGATTAGGAGCTTTTCAACACAATTATATTGCAAAACCTCAATTTCTGTACTTTTTACTCAGTTAAATTTCCAGCGGGTATATTCAAAAAAAAAATTCCAACGGGTCCATTGAAAGGCCCATTTCGACCCGCTCGTCCGAAACCTCTACAAAAAGGACTGCAAAACAAGTTTTAATCAAATTTTAGGAGTTCATGTAATTGATTAAGAACTTTTCAACACAATTATATTGCAAAACCTCAATTTATGTACTTTTTACTCAGTTAAAATTCCAACGGGTGCATTGAAAGGCCCAATTAGACTTGCTCGTCCGAAACCTCGACAAAAAGGACCGCAAAACAAGTTTTAATCAAATTTTAGGAGTTAAAATAATTGATTAGGAGCTTTTCAACACAATTATATTGCAAAACCTCAATTTTTGTAGTTTTTACTCAATTAAAATTCCAACGGGTCCATTGTAAGGCCCATTTAGACCTACTCGTCCGAAACCGATACAAAAAGGACCCAAAAAAAGTTTTAATCAAATTTTAGGAGTTCATGTAATTGATTAGGAACTTTTCAACACAATTATATTGCAAAACCTCAATTTCTGTACTTTTTACTCAGTTAAAATTCCAACGGGTGCATTGAAAGGCCCATTTAGACTTGCTCGTCCGAAACCTCGACAAAAAGGACCGTAAAACAAGTTTTAATCAAATTTTAGGAGTTCAAATAATTGATTAGGAGCTTTTCAACACAATTATATTGCAAAACCTCAATTACTGTACTTTTTACTCAGTTAAAATTCCAACGGGTCCATTGTAAGGCCCATTTAGACCTGCTCGTCCGAAACCGATACAAAAAGGATCGCAAAAAAGTTTTAATCAAATTTTAGGAGTTCAAATAAATGATTAGGAGTTTTTCAACACAATTATATTGCAAAACTTCAATTTTTATACATTATACTCAGTTAAAATTCCAACGGGTCCACTGAAAGGCCCATTTAGACCCGCACGTCCGAAACCTCTACATAAAGGACCGCAAAACAAGTTTTGATCATATTTTAGGAGTACAAATAATCGATTAGGAGCTTTTCAACACAATTATATTGCAAAACCTCAATTTCTGTACTTTTTACTCAGTTAAAATTCCAACGGGTCCATTGAAAGGCCCATTTCGACCCGCTCGTCCGAAACCTCAACAAAAAGGACTGCAAAACAAGTTTTAATCAAATATTAGGAGTTCATGTAATTGATTAGGAGCTTTTCAACACAATTATACTGCCAAACCTCAATTTCTGTACTTTTTACTCAGTTAAATTTCCAACGGGTATATTCAAAAAAAAAATTCCAACGGGTCCATTGAAAGGCCCATTTCGAACCGCTCGTCCGAAAACTCTACAAAAAGGACTGAAAAACAAGTTTTAATCAAATTTTAGGAGTTCATGTATTTGATTAGGAACTTTTCAACACAATTATATTGCAAAACCTCAATTTCTGTACTTTTTACTCAGTTAAAATTCCAACGGGTGCATTGAAAGGCCCATTTAGACTTGCTCGTCCGAAACCTCGACAAAAAGGACCGCAAAACAAGTTTTAATCAAATTTTAGGAGTTAAAATAAATTATTAGGAGCTTTTCAACACAATTATATTGCAAAACCTCAATTTCTGTACTTTTTACTCAATTAAAATTCCAACGGGTCCATTGTAAGGCCCATTTAGACCTGCTCGTTCGAAACCGATACAAAAAGGACACCAACAAAGTTTTAATCAAATTTTAGGAGTTCATGTAATTGATTAGGAGCTTTTCAACACAATTATATTGCAAAACCTCAATTTCTGTACTTTTACTCAGTTAAAATTCCAACGGGTATATTCAAAAAAAAAAAATCCAACGGGTCCATTGAAATGCCCATTTCGACCCGCTCGTCCGAAACCTCTACAAAAAGGACTGCAAAACAAGTTTTAATCAAATTTTAGGAGTTCAAATAATTGATTAGGAGCTTTTCAACCCAATTATATTGCAAAACCTCAACTACTGTACTTTTTACTCAGTTAAAATTCCAACGGGTACCCAGTTAAAATTCTAACGGGTACTCCAACGGGGTGTGATGAAATTTCTCTCAAATTTTCTCTCAAACTCTCCCTTCTCTTTTCTCCCTCTCCTCCTTCTTCTCACCCTTCTCCGCCCCCTCCTCCTCCTCTTATCCACCCTCTTCCGCCCCAATCTCCGCCGTCATCCATGCCTCCACCCTCCCCCTTTACTTTCATCATGGTGCTTGCTTAGCACAAATATGATGAAAGTGATCATCACACACCTAGCCCGACGGAATTTTTACTGCCCATCAATTCTGTTTTCATTATTGGTGCAACTTTGGCTTTGGCAGTGGCCACACCCTGCCGTTAAAGCAACTGATGTTTTTTATATACATCACACATATGCTGGGACATCATTTTTGATTCCCTTCGCAGATCCTGTCTCTGCTTACTGAGTACAGGAATTTTCCTGGTCTAAACGACCTTGTATCCAATCCTTTCACAGCAATATAACGCTGGGGAACTTATTATTTTTGAATGAAACTATCTGTCAGTGGCTATTAATGCAGAGAATTCATTCATTTGTTTCTACAATTTTGTTATTACAACAAAATGCTAATATATTGGTTTATGTTTATTTCATCATGTCTACAAAGATATGGACTTTAAGATTTACCACGATGCATGAGCACCGTCAACCAAACTGAACGACCGGGGAGAGGGTGGCTGCTAGCCGCCGGACGGTAGCAGCCTTAATGCGCCACATCTGTCGGAGCTCCAGATACGTTTCACTTATTTTTGGGAATGGTGAACTGCCACGTCACAAGTCTGCATGGGAGACGTTGGCCCATTCACGTGTACCATGCATTGAATGCAAACCGGTGGAATCCCACCAAAATCTATCACATTTTAACTTACTCCTATTTCTAAGGGATTCAATATCTTACTACGATTTTAATATCGTACATAATAAATTTAAAATGATGCTTTATTTACAGTTTATAGATATTAAAATACAAATGTATTTTTATTATCTAGACAAGTCCATCCCTTATAGGGCTCTAGTTGAGTTTAAAATCAATTTATCTTTAAATCTTAGGATTCAAAAGATATCATTTAAATTCAAATCCTTTCCATACATCCTTAATAATCTATTTGAATTTAAATTCAGATCCTCTTATAATCCCATGATTATAAAGACTCTACTTAAATTCAAATTATTGATTACATCATCTGTTAATCACAAGTTGTTTATGATATTGTATAAATTCAATTTACCTTTACTCTGTGATAAGATTCTACTTGGTTGGGATTTAATAATATCTTATAATCCTAGTCATTTATTTGAATTAAAATTACTATTCAACTTTAATCTCAGGATTATCAGGATAGTAATTAAATTCAATTCTTTTGACTATTATCTTAATAATAATTTTGAATTTAATTTAATATTCTCTTCTAATCTAATGATTATCAAGAGATTTTTTAAATTCAAACTTCCATCTCTTGCATCCCTACGAATAGCAGGGAATTATACAAATTCATTTTATTTTATTTTTTGGGATAATCTATATGAATTTAAGTTAATTCTAATTTTTAACCCCCAGATTGTTATTGGGATATTCCTTAAATCCATATACATTTTAAAATATATATGGAATTTTAAATTTTATTCCACTTTATCCTATCCTTATCGAGGCTACCCATTTACTCAAGGTTTTGAATATCATTTTCCTTACATTGAGATTTCTCGCCTAAGTATATTGTTCACTAGGCATTTCCTCCCTCTTCCTACGTTACACTTAACTTGTGTGAAACCCCTTTCAATCGTTGAGTACATACAAGCATTCATGGCTTCCACTGACTCTTTTCTCTCTCGCTTTGATAACCTTCAGTTTACAGCAGAAGAGAAACATGTAATCTGTGCTCCTGCCTCAACAAAGGCCATTCCCCTTGACGACTACAAATCGTCACTCATAGGAAAACTGTTCAACACAAAAGATTATGAAGAGAATGCTGTGATACGACTCTTCACTGCTATTTGGAGAGAATACAAGCTCTCAACGGTAACGTCTCTTGGCTCTGGACATTTTATGTTTAAGTTTGAGACTAAAGCTGGCAGGGATGTTGTCCTAAAGGGAGGGCCCTGGACTTTTAAGAAAGATTGGCTCGCAATCCTACCTGTGCAGCCAAAGCTCACCATTAAGGGCTACCGATACGATCAAATGTGTATCTGGGTAAGAATACATAGAGTACCGATCGCTATGATGACTAGCGTTGTGGTGGCAAACGCCACCGACCAAGCTATTGGAGGTGGGATAGGTGCAGTCATAGGGACTGATTCCCGTCAATCGGAGGAGGGGAATATGACTGAATTCCTCCGTGTCCTAGTCATAATTGATGTACACCAGCCACTGCGTCGGTTTGTGTTTTTTCAGCTTGAGGAGGATGAAGGCCCCCAGATGCTGCCTATACAATATGAGAATTTACCATCTTTCTGTCATGGATGTGGTATTTTGTGCCATCTTAAAGCCACTTGTGTGGATTTTAAGGATGACAAAACCGTGCCCCAACAGTATGGTGATTGGTTACGTGCCCCGGCACCAAAGAAGAAATCTAAAATAACAACCAGAGGAAGGGTTAGTTATTTTGAGCCTACTAAGCCTTCGATGGCTAACAATGGTACATTTCTATTTCACAATATGTACTCATTTTGGAATTTTTATCATTTTTGTTCTCCATTGTACACTGATTTACATCACCCTTTGGCCTCATGGCAGGTGAAGGATCAACCAAAGGAAAACGTAGCAATGCAGGTATCAATTATAAATTATCCTGCATTTGTTGTGGTTTTTTTCTACTTAGTAGGAAATTTTCCTACTATTTATATTTACTATTCCCTTTGTCGTTTCTGCTCCTCAGGACCAGACCGTAAAGGAAAAGCAGTGGCGGTAACTGATGCCGTCTCAGCCACGAAACATTCAGAAGCGGCAGCCTCGGCTTCGAGGAAGGAACGCAGCCCAGGGCAGTCAGCCACTGCTGCTGCCAAGAACGCTGATGCTGCAGCACCCCTGGGTGCGGAAACGCTGCAGGAGCAGCAAGTTGCCAAGGACGCTGATGCTACAGCACCCATTGGTGCGGACACGCTGCAGGAGCAGCTAATTCCAATCACGCCTGATGCTGCCCCTGAGGAGCTAATGGCTGACACGGATGGGGATCCCACGGGACAGCTTTCAGTTGAAGCCCTTGATGTAGCCCCCATTGCTGTCATCCCAGCCGATGCGGGATCAGCAAATACGGGATCCCCCGATGCTGCCCAGGCAGCCACAGTGGCTGAGGATGTATCTTCCACTCCACACAACAAGAGGTTCGTCTTGATCGACAATGAAGGCTTCCCGGTGCCCACTGCAGTGCCGGCTAAGTCTACTACCGTTGGACATGGAAGTACTGCCTATGTCAACCCTGACTTTGAGGATTGGCTCGCTACTTCTTCGAGCCCACCAAAGACTGCCGGCGAACCGCGTAAGGCGAAACGCAGCCCTCCATTGACTGCTCCTACGTTGGCTAAACGTCCACGTACCTCTCTCAAGGTTCCATCACGACCGGCAAAGCACGGAACAGCTCCTACTGAAAAAACTAAACACTCTAAAGTTGGGACGAGCAGCAAAGTCTCTTCGGCGGCGGCTGATATTCAGCCCCGCCGAGAGAAATGAGGCTCATGTGCTGGAACTGCCGTGGGCTTGGTTCACCAGAGGCAGTTCGAGGGCTTATTTCAATGGTCCGCAAATTAGAACCTTTTATTATTTTTTTATCTGAGACTCGGTTATGTAATTTTAATTTTGAATGGTTGAAACTTTCTTTAGATATGGTGGGCTGCTTCCATGTGAAAAGCAGCTCAAATTGCTCTGGATTGATATTACTTTGGAATAATAAATTGACTGTGGATCTTTTATCGTATTCTGATCGTCATATAGATTCCATTGTTACATCTTCCGATGACTGCTTCCGTTTTACCGGAATCTATGGGTTTGCCGAAACTAGCATGAAATATAAAACGTGGGAACTCATTGATTCTCTTAGTAAAAATTCAACTCTACCTTGGTTAATTGGAGGGGACCTAAATGATATTTTATCGGACTCCGAAAAACAAGGCGGAGCCCGTAGACCGCAATCACAAATCACTAACTTTCGCGAGTGCCTTGTACGTAATGGGATTTTTGATTGCAAACCATGTTCAGGTTGGTTCACTTGGTCGCGTACAGGGCCGAACGTTACAGCTGTTTGTGAACATTTGGATAGATATCTTGCATGCGATGCATGGCTTAATGCCCACTTATCTTTCCAATGTAGGAATATTTTTTCCCCTAATTCGGATCACTATGTCATTATTATGGACACTACACGTACTACACCTAATGTGCATCGTGGCCAATATGATGAGCATAATGGTGACCATTTTTGTTTCGAGGCTTGCTGGGCAAAGGACCCGGCATGTATCTCCACGGTTCACCAAGCGTGGTCCAACGCGTCGGGCACTCTGCTCGACAAGCTGACCACCGTAGGAAACCACTTACATGATTGGCAAGCGACTAGACGCTCCACCTCCAACAATCGCATCGCTGAACTTCAGCGTAAGATTAACTCCTATATGCGTCGGAGAAGACTGTCTCAAGACATGTTACTCAATCTCCGTGACGCAAAATTGGAACTTAAACGTCTTCTGGATGCTAAGGAAGCCTACTGGGCACAACAATCTCGTGTCACCTGGCTTTCGCAAGGTGATAAGAACACTTCCTTCTTCCATGCCCGAGCTTCTAAACGAAGGAAAAAGAACACCATACGTGGTCTCTTCGATGTAGACCAAACTTGGCATACAGAGAAACCTGAGCTTCTTCGGATTGCATCCGAGTATTTCCAGGATTTGTTCACATCTTCCAATCCAAGCTCCTCTCCGGTGCTATTGGAACACATTACCCCGATGGTTAGCGCTGACATGAATGCGTCTTTGCTACGACCCTTCTCTGAAGATGAGGTAATCGCAGCTTTCAGGGATATAGGCCCTAGGAAAGCCCCAGGTTTTGACGGCTTCCCTAGTAGTTTCTATAGACAATACTGGGATGTCATAGGGCCTGAGTTTATACGACTTTGTTTGCGCCTGTTACGAGGAGAAGAGGATATGGCAACGGTGAACAAAGCCATCATTGTCCTCATCCCAAAGGTGCCTGACGCCTCGAACATGCGTCAATTTCGGCCGATCAGTTTATGCACTGTTATTTACAATACCATAGCTAAGGTTCTTGTGAATAGACTTAAACCTATATTACCATATTGTATCAGTGATGCGCAAGCTGCTTTTGTTAGTGGCAGGAACATTACTGACAATATTTTGATTGCGCATGAACTTGTGCATACCCTCCATACAAATAACGCTTCGATATATCAGGGGGCTGCATTGAAGCTCGATATGGAAAAAGCTTTTGATAAGGTTGAATGGTCTTTTCTTAAAGACGTGATGTTACGTATGGGATTCGCATCTGACTGGGTACAATTACTACTCCGATGTGTATCCACTGTGTCTTTTTCAGTCCGTCTTAATGGCGCTCTATCTAATGAGTTCTTTCCGACTAGGGGAATCCGGCAAGGGGACCCTCTCTCGCCTTTCCTCTTTTTAATATGCTCCCAAGGGCTTTCAGCGGCCCTCGAGGCTGAACAGCAATCGGGACGTCTAATTGGGTTACATGCCAATAGGCGCGGCCCAAGAATTAATCACCTGCTCTTTGCCGATGATAGTATTGTATTTGTCCGTAATTGCCCTAGGGAAATAGACCGGTTGAAGGAGATTCTCTGTCTGTACGAGGAATCATCAGGACAGTCAGTCAACTTTTCTAAGTCGACTGCCTTTTGTAGCTCCTTCTGTTCGATAGACTTTACACATGCGCTACAGCATACTCTTCGCATCCGTTTGGTTGACGACCCTAGAACCTATCTAGGAGTCCCTCTACTCATTGGGAGGAACCGAACGGCTAGCCTTGGTTTCATTAGAGACAAAGTCAATTCCCGCATGACTAAATGGGATACCAACTTGTTGTCATACAGTGGGCGTGAAGTTCTCATAAAATCAGTGGCGCAAGCTTTGCCCCAATACGTCATGTCATGTTATTTACTCCCACAAAACATTGTGGATGATGCGACACGATCTATCCGCCGTTACTGGTGGACGGGCAGGAGTAACAAGAAAGGATGGCCAATGCTATCCTGGGATACTATGTGCACCCCCAAAGCTGCAGGGGGCATGGGCTTCCGCGACCTACGAGACTTTAATATTGCTCTTCTAGGGAAGCAAATATGGCGACTCATCCACTCGCCCAACTCCCTACTCGCCCGGGTCCTCAAATCACGCTATTATCCTTCCGGGAATATTATGGAGGCAAAGGTTGACCACCGCGCCTCCTATGCTTGGCGAGGTATATGGCAGGCTCTGCAGCAATTACAACCGGGTTTCTTCTGGAGGCCTGGAATTGATAGTCGTCTGCGCATCCTTAGTGATAACTGGGGTGGATCCAATGGGATCTCTCTCTTTGGTAGTTATCCAGATAATGAGGAGATACCCTTGCGATGCGGAGATTTTATGATTCGGCATCATAATGTATGGGATGAACATAAAGTGCGGCAATATTTTGACGACGATGACGCAGCCAACATATTGCATGTACCTATATCTGATGTCCATCGCGATACCTTACTATGGGGTTTTCATGATACCAATATATATTCAGTACGCTCAGGTTACCTATTCTTACGTAGGCCCTCTCGACCTCTTGAGCGTCCGAGTCCTCTGTGGAAGATTATTGCTAAATCCAACACACTTCCGAAGGTCCGCACTTTTGGCTGGCGGGTAGGACGGGGTGCACTACCCACAGGTGACCGACTTGTGACTATTGGGCTGGGCACCGGCATGTGTCCGTTCTGCCCCTCGACTCTGGAATCAGCCCTCCATGCTTTAAAGGACTGTCCAGGCGCTGCTGAGACACTCCGCCTTGCAGATTTCCCGAGCGCACTTCGTGATAGCAACGCAACCTCAATATCACTTTGGCTGGAACAAGGAGCTCGGCTCCTCTCTTGCGCACAATTTGATCTTCTCCTAACTACATTGTGGAATCTTTGGAATAGGAGGAATGAGTGGGTCCATTCTCAGCGTTTGCAGCCCCCATGGCTCACATTGATGAACCCACAGGATCTACTTCGCGACTACCTATCGGCCAAAACAGACATTTCCACGACGAGGCAACAGACGACGACAGCACTCTCCCCACCTACATGGAGGCCGCCGCCGACTGGATCAATCAAAATCAATGTTGATGGCGCTTTTCACCCCTCTACAGGATCGGCTGGAATTGGCATCGTGGCTCGTGATGCTGCTGGTGCTATCCTGCTTGGACGAGCAGTTTACTTGGACACTATTGCAGACTCTACGTCGGCAGAGCTACAGCCGATCTCGGATGGTGTCCAACTAGGTGTGGAGGCGGGTTGGACAGGGTTTCTTCTTGAATCGGATGCGGCCCTGCTGATCAATCGGCTGTGTAGAGCAGGAGAGGATGCCTCCACTCTTCGGCGCCAGTTGCAGGATATTAGATCTCTCATTGATATTGTATCAGGTCTTAGCTTACATTATGTACCGCGAGGAGCTAACACTTTAGCTCATTCTGTAGCCAACTGGGCTCTCCATTTTCATTCATCCATGTATTTTGGGCCGGGCTTGCCCGATGCCCTACGAACCTTTGTACCGGTTGTTAACCAGCCACCTTGATCTATAATATATTTTGGGCACTCTTTTCCCCTCCTAGGGCCTTGCTGGGCTAGCCCAGTCGGGTTTAGTGGGGTTTTTAATGAGGCCCTTTCTTCAAAAAAAAATTCCAACGGGTCCATTGTAAGGCCCATTTAGACCTTCTCGTCCGAAACCGATACAAAAAGGACCGCAAAAAAGTTTTAATCAAATTTTAGGAGTTCAAATAAATGATTAGGAGGTTTTCAACACAATTATATTGCAAAACTTCAATTTTTATACATTTTACTCAGTTAAAATTCCAACGGGTCCACTAAAAGGCCCATTTAGACCCGCACGTCCGAAACCTCTACATAAAGGACCGCAAAACAAGATTTGATCATATTTTAGGAGAACAAATAATTGATTATGAGCTTTTCAACACAATTATATTGTAAAACCTCAATTGTTCATACTTTTTACTCAATTAAAATTCCAACGGGTCCATTGAAAGGCCTATTTCGACCCGCTCGTCCGAAACCTCGACAAAAAGGACTGCAAAACAAGTTTTAATAAAATTTTAGGAGTTCGTTTAATTGATCAAGAGCTTTTAAACACAATTATATTACAAAACCTCAATTTCTGTAATTTTTACTCAGTTAAAATTCTAACGAGTCCATTGAAAGGCCCATTTAGACCTGCTCGTCCGAAACCTCGACAAAAATGACCGCAAAACAAGTTTTAATCAAATTTTAGGAGTTCAAATAATTGATTAGGAGCTTTTCAACACAATTAAATTGCAAAACCTCAATTTCTGTACTTTTTACTCACTTAAAATTCCAACGGGCCCATTGTAAGGCCCATTTAGACATGCTCGTCCGAAACCGATACAAAAAGGACCGCAAAAAAGTTTTAATCAAATTTTAGGAGTTCAAATAAATGATTAGGAGCTTTTCAACCCAATTATATTGCAAAACTTCAATTTTTATACATTTTACTCAGTTAAAATTCCAACGGGTCCATTGAAAGGCCTATTTAGACCCGCACATCTGGAACCTCTACATAAAGGACCGCAAAACAAGTTTTGATCTTATTTTAGGAGTAAAAATAATTGACTATGAGCTTTTCAACACAATTATATTGCAAAACCTCAATTTTTATACTTTTTACTCAGTTAAAATTCCAACGGGTCCATTGAAAGGCCCATTTAGACATGCTCGTCCGAAACCTCTACAAAAAGGGCCGCAAAACAAGTTTTAATCAAATTTTAGGAGATCATGTAATTTATTAGGAGATTTTCAACACAATTATATTCCAAAACCTCAATTTCTGTACTTTTTACTCAGTTAAAATTTAGACGGGTCCATTGAAAGGCCCATTTAGACATGCTCGTCCGAAACGTCTACAAAAAGGGCCGCAAAACAAGTTTTAATCAAATTTTAGGAGATCATGTAATTTATTAGGAGATTTTCAACACAATTATATTCCAAAACCTCAATTTCTGTATTTTTTACTCAGTTAAAATTCCAACGGGTCCATTGAAAAGGACCATTTAGACCTGCTCGTCCGAAACCTCTACAATAAGGACCGCAAAACAAGTTTTAATCAAATTCTAGGAGTTCAAATAATTGACTATGAGCTTTTCAACACAATTATATTGCAAAACCTCAATTTTTATACTTTTTAGTCAGTTAAAATTCCAACGGGACCATTGAAAGGCCCATTTAGACATGCTCGTCCGAAACCTCTACAAAAAGGGCCGCAAAACAAGTTTTAATCAAATTTTAGGAGATCATGTAATTGATTAGGAGATTTTCAACACAATTATATTGCAAAACCTCAATTTCTGTACTTTTTACTCAGTTAAAATTCCAACGGGTGCATTGAAAGGCCCATTTAGACTTGCTCGTCCGAAACCTCGACAAAAAGGACCGCAAAACAAGTTTTAATCAAATTTTAGAAGTTAAAATAATTGATTAGGAGCTTTTCAACACAATTATATTGAAAAACCTCAATTTCTGTACTTTTTACTCAATTAAAATTCCAACGGGTCCATTGTAAGGCCCATTTAACCTGCTCGTCCGAAACCGATACAAAAAGGACACCAAAAAAGTTTTAATCAAATTTTAGGAGTTCATGTAATTGATTAGGAGCTTTTCAACACAATTATATTGCAAAACCTCAATTTCTGTACTTTTACTCAGTTAAAATTCCAACGGGTATATTCAAAAAAAAATCCAACGGGTCCATTGAAAGGCCCATTTCGACCCGCTCGTCCGAAACCTCTACAAAAAGGACTGCAAAACAAGTTTTAATCAAATTTTAGGAGTTCAAATAATTGATTAGGAGCTTTTCAACACAATTATATTGAAAACCCTCAATTTTATACTTTTAACTCATTTAAAATTCCAACGGGCCCATTGAAAGGTTCATTTAGACCTGCTCGTCCGAAACCTCTACAAAAAGGACCGCAAAATGTTTTATTCAAATATTAGGACTTCAAATAATGGATTAGGAGATCATGTACTTTTTACTTAGTTAAAATTCCAACGGGTCCATTGAAAGGCCCATTTCTACTCGCTCGTCCGAAACCTCTACAAAAGGACTGTAAAACAAGTTTTAATATAATTTTAGGAGTTCATGTAATTGATTAGGAGCTTTTCAACACAATTATATTGCAAAACCTCAATTTATTTACTTTTTAATCAGTTAAATGTCCAACGGGTCCATTGAAAGGCCCATTTAGACCTGCTCGTCCGAAACCTCGACAAAAAGGACTGGAAAATAAGTTTTAATCAAATTTTAGGAGTTCAAATAAATGATTAGGAGCTTTTCAACACAATTATATTGCAAAACTTCAATTTTTATACATTTTACTCAGTTAAAATTTTAACGCGTCCACTAAAAGGCCCATTTAGACCCGCACGTACGAAACCTCTACATAAAGGACCGCAAAACAAGTTTTGATCATATTTTAGGAGTAAAAATAATTGATTAGGAGCTTTTCAACACAATTATATTGCAAAAACTCAGTTTTTACACTTTTTACTCAGTTAAAATTCCAACGGGTCCATTGAAAGGCCCATTTCGACCTGCTCGCCCGAAACCTCTACAAAAAGGACTGCAAAACAAGTTTTAATCAAACTTTAGGAGTTCATGTAATCGATTAGGAGCTTTTCAACACAATTATATTGAAAAACCTCAATTTCTCTACCTTTTACTCAGTTAAAATTCCAACGGGTCCATTGAGAGGCCCATTTTCATGTAATCGATTAGGAGCTTTTCAACACATTTATATTGCAAAACTTCAATTTTTATACATTTTACTCAGTTAAAATTCCAACGGGTCCATTGAAAGGCCTATTTAGACATGCTCGTCCGAAACCTCTACAAAAAGGGGCACCAAACAAGTTTTAATCAAATTTTAGGAGATCATGTAATTGATTAGGAGATTTTCAACACAATTATATTCCAAAACCTCATTTTCTGTACTTTTTACTCAGTTAAAATTTAGACGGGTCTATTGAAAGGCCCATTTAGACATGCTCGTACGAAACCTCTACAAAAAGGGCCGCAAAACAAGTTTTAATCAAATTTTAGGAGATCATGTAATTGATTAGGAGATTTTCAACACAATTATATTCCAAAACCTCAATTTCTGTACTTTTTACTCAGTTAAAATTCCAACGGGTCCATTGAAAGGCCCATTTAGACCTGCTCGTCCGAAACCTCTACAATAAGGACCGCAAAACAAGTATTAATCAAATTCTAGGAGTTCAAATAATTGATTAGGAGATTTTCAACACAATTATATTGCAAAACCTCAATTTCTGTACTTTTTACTCAGTTAAAATTTCAACGGGTCCAATGAAAGGCCCATTTAGACCCGCTCGTCCGAAACCTTTACAAAAAGGACCACAAAAAAAAGTTTTAATCAAATTTTAGGAGTACCTGTGTTTGTTTAGGAGCTTTTCAACACAATAGTATTGCAAAACCTCAATTTATGTACTTTTTACTCAGTTAAAATTCTAACGGGTCCATTGAAAGGCCCATTCAGACCAGTTCGTCCAAAACCTCGACAAAAAGGACCGTAAAAAAGGTTTTAATCAAATTTTAGGAGTTCAAATAAATTATTAGGAGCTTTTCAACACAATTATATTGAAAAACCTCAATTTTATACTTTTTATTCAGTTAAAATTCAAACGGGCCCATTTAGACCGGCTCGTCCAAAACCTCTACAAAAAGGACCACAAAAATGTTTTATTCAAATATTAGGAGTTCAAATAATTGATTAGGAGCTTTTCAACACAATTATATTGCAAAACCTCAATTTCTGTACTTTTTACTCATTTAAAATTCCAACGGGTTCATTGAAAGGCCCATTTAGACCAGTTCGTCCAAAACCTCGACAAAAAGACCGCAAAAAAGGTTTTAATCAAATTTTAGGAGTTCAAATAAATTATTAGGAGCTTTTCAACACAATTATATTGAAAAACCTCAATTTTATACTTTTTACTCAGTTAAAATTCAAACGGGCCCATTGATAGGCCCATTTCGACCTACTCGTCCGAAACCGATACAAAAAGGACCCCAAAAAAGTTTTAATCAAATTTTAGGGGTTCAATTAAATGATTAGGAGCTTTTCAACACAATTATATTGCAAAACTTCAATTTATATACATTTTACTCAGTTAAAATTCCAACGGGTCTATTGAAAGTCCCATTTAGACCCGCACCTCCGAAACCTCTAGATAAAGGACCACAAAACAAGTTTTGATCATATTTTAGGAGTACAAATAATTGATTATGAGCTTTTCAACACAATTATATTGCAAAAATTCAATTTATATACATTTTACTCAGTTAAAATTCCAACGGGTCCATTGAAAGGCCCATTTAGACCCGCACGTCTGAAACCTCTACATAAAGGACCACAAAACAAGTTTTGATCATATTTTAAGAGTACAAATAATTGATTATGAGCTTTTCAACACAATTATATTGCAAAACCTCAATTTTTATACTTTTTACTTAGTGAAAATTCCAAAGGGTCCATTAAAAGGCCCATTTCGACTCGCTCGTCCGAAACCTCTACAAAATGGACTGCAAAACAAGTTTTAATCAAATTTTAGGAGTTCATGTAATTGATTAGGAGCTTTTCAACACAATTATATTGCAAAACCTCAATTTTTGTACTTTTTACTCAGTTAAATTTCCAACGGGTATATTAAAAAAAATTCCAACGGGTCCATAGAAAGGCCCATTTCGACCCGCTCGTCCGAAACCTCTACAAAAGGACTGCAAAACAAGTTTTAATCAAATTTTAGGAGTTCATGTAATTGATTAAGAACTTTTCAACACAATTATATTGCAAAACCTCAATTTCTGTACTTTTTACTCAGTTAAAATTCCAACGGGTGCATTGAAATGCCCAATACGACTTGCTCGTCCGAAACCTCGACAAAAAGGACCGCAAAACAAGTTTTAATCAAATTTTAGGAGTTAAAATAATTGATTAGGAGCTTTTCAACACAATTATATTGCAAAACCTCAATTTTTGTACTTTTTACTCAATTAAAATTCCAACGGGTCCATTGTAAGGCCCATTTAGACCTACTCGTCCGAAACCGATACAAAAAGGACCCCAAAAAAGTTTTAATCAAATTTTAGGAGTTCATGTAATTGATTAGGAACTTTTCAACACAATTATATTGCAAAACCTCAATTTCTGTACTTTTTACTCAGTTAAAATTCCAACTGGTGCATTGAAAGGCCCATTTAGACTTGCTCGTCCGAAACCTCGACAAAAAGGACCGCAAAACAAGTTTTAATCAAATTTTAGGAGTTCAAATATTTGATTAGGAGCTTTTCAACACAATTATATTGCAAAACCTCAATTACTGTACTTTTTACTCAGTTAAAATTCCAACGGGTCCATTGTAAGGCCCATTTAGACCTGCTCGTCCGAAACTGATACAAAAAGGACCACAAAAAAGTTTTAATCAAATTTTAGGAGTTCAAATAAATGATTAGGAGTTTTTCAACACAATTATATTGCAAAACTTCAATTTTTATACATTATACTCAGTTAAAATTCCAACGGGTCAACTGAAAGGCCCATTTAGACCCGCACGTCCGAAACCTCTACATAAAGGACCTCAAAACAAGTTTTGATCATATTTTAGGAGTACAAATAATCGATTAGGAGCTTTTCAACACAATTATATTGCAAAACCTCAATTTCTGTACTCTTTACTCAGTTAAAATTCCAACGGGTCCATTGAAAGGCCCATTTCGACCCACTCGTCCGAAACCTCAACAAAAAGGACTGCAAAACAAGTTTTAATCGAATTTTAGGAGTTCCTGTAATTGATTAGGAGCTTTTCAACACAATTATACTGCCAAACCACAATTTCTGTACTTTTTACTCGGTTAAATTTCCAACGGGTATATTCAAAAAAAAATTCCAACGGGTCCATTGAAAGATCCATTTCGACCCGCTCGCCCGAAACCTCTACAAAAAGGACTGCAAAACAAGTTTTAATCAAATTTTAGGAGTTCATGTAATTGATTAGGAACTTTTCAACACAATTATATTGCAAAATCTCAATTTCTGTACTTTTTACTCAGTTAAAATTCCAACGGGTGCATTGAAAGGCCCATTTAGACTTGCTCGTCCGAAACCTCGACAAAAAGGACCGCAAAACAAGTTTTAATCAAATTTTAGGAGTTAAAATAATTGATTAGGAGCTTTTCAACACAATTATATTGCAAAACCTCAATTTCTGTACTTTTTACTCACTTAAAATTCCAACGGGGCCATTGTAAGGCCCATTTAGACATGCTCGTCCGAAACCGATACAAAAAGGACCCCAAAAAAGTTTTAATCAAATTTTAGGAGTTCATGTAATTGATTAGGAACTTTTCAACACAATTATATTGCAAAACCTCAATTTCTGTACTTTTTACTCAGTTAAAATTCCAACTGGTGCATTGAAAGGCCCATTTAGACTTGCTCGTCCGAAACCTCGACAAAAAGGACCGCAAAACAAGTTTTAATCAAATTTTAGGAGTTCAAATATTTGATTAAGAGCTTTTCAACACAATTATATTGCAAAACCTCAATTACTGTACTTTTTACTCAGTTAAAATTCCAACGGGTCCATTGTAAGGCCCATTTAGACCTGCTCGTCCGAAACTGATACAAAAAGGACCGCAAAAAAGTTTTAATCAAATTTTAGGAGTTCAAATAAATGATTAGGAGTTTTTCAACACAATTATATTGCAAAACTTTAATTTTTATACATTATACTCAGTTAAAATTCCAACGGGTCAACTGAAAGGCCCATTTAGACCCGCACGTCCGAAACCTCTACATAAAGGAACTCAAAACAAGTTTTGATCATATTTTAGAAGTACAAATAATCGATTAGGAGCTTTTCAACACAATTATATTGCAAAACCTCAATTTCTGTACTCTTTACTCAGTTAAAATTCCAACGGGTCCATTGAAAGGCCCATTTCGACCCGCTCGTCCGAAACCTCAAAAAAAGGACTGCAAAACAAGTTTTAATCGAATTTTAGGAGTTCCTGTAATTGATTAGGAGCTTTTCAACACAATTATACTGCCAAACCGCAAATTCTGTACTTTTTACTCAGTTAAATTTCCAACGGGTATATTCAAAAAAACATTCCAACGCGTCCATTGAAAGGCCCATTTCGACCCGCTCGCCCGAAACCTCTACAAAAAGGACTGCAAAACAAGTTTTAATCAAATTTTAGGAGTTCATGTAATTGATTAGGAACTTTTCAACACAATTATATTGCAAAACCTCAATTTATGTACTTTTTACTCAGTTAAAATTCCAACGGGTGCATTGAAAGGCCCATTTAGACTTGCTCGTCCGAAACCTCTACAAAAAGGACTGCAAAACAAGTTTTAATCAAATTTTAGGAGTTCATGTAATTGATTAGGAACTTTTCAACACAATTATATTGCAAAACCTCAATTTATGTACTTTTTACTCAGTTAAAATTCCAACGGGTCCATTGAAAGGCCCATTTCGACCCGCTCGTCCGAAACCTCAAAAAAAGGACTGCAAAACAAGTTTTAATCGAATTTTAGGAGTTCCTGTAATTGATTAGGAGCTTTTCAACACAATTATATTGCAAAACCTCAATTTTCTGTAGTTTTGCTCAGTTAAAATTCCAACGAGTATATTCAAAAAAAAATCCAACGGGTCCATTGAAAGGCCCATTTCGACCCGCTCGTCCGAAACCTCTACAAAAAGGACTGCAAAACAAGTTTTAATCAAATTTTAGGAGTTCAAATAATTGATTAGGAGCTTTTCAACCCAATTATATTGCAAAACCTCAATTACTGTACTTTTTACTCAGTTAAAATTCCAACGGGTCCATTGTAAGGCCCATTTAGACCTTCTCGTCCGAAACCGATACAAAAAGGACCGCAAAAAAGTTTTAATCAAATTTTAGGAGTTCAAATAAATGATTAGGAGGTTTTCAACACAATTATATTGCAAAACTTCAATTTTTATACATTTTACTCAGTTAAAATTCCAACGGGTCCACTAAAAGGCCCATTTAGACCCGCACGTCCGAAACCTCTACATAAAGGACCGCAAAACAAGATTTGATCATATTTTAGGAGTACAAATAATTGATTATGAGCTTTTCAACACAATTATATTGCAAAACCTCAATTGTTCATACTTTTTACTCAGTTAAAATTCCAACGGGTCCATTGAAAGGCCTATTTCGACCCGTTCGTTCGAAACCTCGACAAAAAGGACTGCAAAACAAGTTTTAATCAAATTTTATGAGTTCGTGTAATTGATCAAGAGCTTTTAAACACAATTATATTACAAAACCTCAATTTCTGTACTTTTTACTCAGTTAAAATTCCAACGAGTCCATTGAAAGGCCCATTTAGACCTGCTCGTCCGAAACCTCGACAAAAAGGACCGCAAAACAAGTTTTAATCAAATTTTAGGAGTTCAAATAATTGATTAGGAGCTTTTCAACACAATTAAATTGCAAAACCTCAATTTCTGTACTTTTTACTCACTTAAAATTCCAACGGGGCCATTGTAAGGCCCATTTAGACATGCTCGTCCGAAACCGATACAAAAAGGACCGCAAAAAAGTTTTAATCAAATTTTAGGAGTTCAAATAAATGATTAGGAGCTTTTCAACCCAATTATATTGCAAAACTTCAATTTTTATACATTTTACTCAGTTAAAATTCCAACGGGTCCATTGAAAGGCCTATTTAGACCCGCACGTCTGAAACCTCTACATAAAGGACCGCAAAACAAGTTTTGATCTTATTTTAGGAGTACAAATAATTGACTATGAGCTTTTCAACACAATTATATTGCAAAACCTCAATTTTTATACTTTTTACTCAGTTAAAATTCCAACAGGTCCATTGAAAGGCCCATTTAGACATGCTCGTCCGAAACCTCTACAAAAAGGGCCGCAAAACAAGTTTTAATCAAATTTTAGGAGATCATGTAATTGATTAGGAGATTTTCAACACAATTATATTCCAAAACCTCAATTTCTGTACTTTTTACTCAGTTAAAATTCCAACGGGTCAATTGAAAGGCCCATTTAGACCTGCTCGTCCGAAACCTCTACAATAAGGACTGCAAAACAAGTATTAATCAAATTCTAGGAGTTCAAATAATTGATTAGGAGATTTTCAACACAATTATATTGCAAAACCTCAATTTCTGTACTTTTTACTTAGTTAAAATTCCAACGGGTCCATTGAAAGGCCCATTTAGACCTGCTCGTCCGAAACCTCTACAAAATGGACTGCAAAACAGGTTTTATTCAAATTTTAGGAGTTCATGTAATTGATTTGGAGCATTTCAACACCATTATATTGAAAAACCTCAATTTTTGTACTTTTTACTCAGTTAAAATTCCAACCGGTCCATTGAAAGGCCCATTTAGACCCGCTCGTCCGAAGCCTTTACAAAAAGGACTGCAAAACAAGTTTTAATCAAATTTTAGGAGATCAGGTTATTGATTAGTAGCTTTTCAACACAATTATATTGAAAAACCTCAATTTCTGTACTTTTTACTCATTTAAAATTCCAACGGGTCCATTGAAAGGCCCATTTAGACCTACTCGTCTGAAACCTCGATTGAAAGGCCCAATTAGAAATGCTCGTCCGAAATTGCAAAAACTCTATTTATGTACTTTTTACTCAGTTAAAATTCCAATGGGTCCATTAGAAGGCCCATTTAGACCCGCTCGTCCGAAACCTTTACAAAAAGGACCACAAAAAAAAGTTTTAATCAAATTTTAGGAGTACCTGTGTTTGTTTAGGAGCTTTTCAACACAATAATATTGCAAAACCTCAATTTATGTACTTTTTACTCAGTTAAAATTCTAACGGGTCCATTGAAAGGCCCATTCAGACCAGTTCGTCCAAAACCTCGACAAAAAGGACCGTAAAAAAGGTTTTAATCAAATTTTAGGAGTTCAAATAAATTATTAGGAGCTTTTCAACACAATTATATTGAAAAACCTCAATTTTATACTTTTTATTCAGTTAAAATTCAAACGGGCCCATTTAGACCGGCTCGTCCAAAACCTCTACAAAAAGGACCACAAAAATGTTTTATTCAAATATTAGGAGTTCAAATAATTGATTAGGAGCTTTTCAACACAATTATATTGCAAAACCTCAATTTCTGTACTTTTTACTCATTTAAAATTCCAACGGGTTCATTGAAAGGCCCATTTAGACCAGTTCGTCCAAAACCTCGACAAAAAGACCGCAAAAAAGGTTTTAATCAAATTTTAGGAGTTCAAATAAATTATTAGGAGCTTTTCAACACAATTATATTGAAAAACCTCAATTTTATACTTTTTACTCAGTTAAAATTCAAACGGGCCCATTGATAGGCCCATTTCGACCTACTCGTCCGAAACCGATACAAAAAGGACCCCAAAAAAGTTTTAATCAAATTTTAGGGGTTCAATTAAATGATTAGGAGCTTTTCAACACAATTATATTGCAAAACTTCAATTTATATACATTTTACTCAGTTAAAATTCCAACGAGTCTATTGAAAGTCCCATTTAGACCCGCACCTCCGAAACCTCTAGATAAAGGACCACAAAACAAGTTTTGATCATATTTTAGGAGTACAAATAATTGATTATGAGCTTTTCAACACAATTATATTGCAAAACTTCAATTTATATACATTTTACTCAGTTAAAATTCCAACGGGTCCATTGAAAGGCCCATTTAGACCTGCACGTCTGAAACCTCTACATAAAGGACCACAAAACAAGTTTTGATCATATTTTAAGAGTACAAATAATTGATTATGAGCTTTTCAACAAATATTATATTGCAAAACCTCAATTTTTATACTTTTTACTTAGTGAAAATTCCAAAGGGTCCATTAAAAGGCCCATTTCGACTCGCTCGTCCGAAACCTCTACAAAATGGACTGCAAAACAAGTTTTAATCAAATTTTAGGAGTTCATGTAATTGATTAGGAGCTTTTCAACACAATTATATTGCAAAACCTCAATTTTTGTACTTTTTACTCAGTTAAATTTCCAACGGGTATATTAAAAAAAAATTCCAACGGGTCCATAGAAAGGCCCATTTCGACCAGCTCGTCCGAAACCTCTACAAAAAGGACTGCAAAACAAGTTTTAATCAAATTTTAGGAGTTCATGTAATTGATTAAGAACTTTTCAACACAATTATATTGCAAAACCTCAATTTCTGTACTTTTTACTCAGTTAAAATTCCAACGGGTGCATTGAAAGGCCCAATACGACTTGCTCGTCCGAAACCTCGACAAAAAGGACCGCAAAACAAGTTTTAATCAAATTTTAGGAGTTAAAATAATTGATTAGGAGCTTTTCAACACAATTATATTGCAAAACCTCAATTTTTGTACTTTTTACTCAATTAAAATTCCAACGGGTCCATTGTAAGGCCCATTTAGACCTACTCGTCCGAAACCGATACAAAAAGGACCCCAAAAAAGTTTTAATCAAATTTTAGGAGTTCATGTAATTGATTAGGAACTTTTCAACACAATTATATTGCAAAACCTCAATTTCTGTACTTTTTACTCAGTTAAAATTCCAACTGGTGCATTGAAAGGCCCATTTAGACTTGCTCGTCCGAAACCTCGACAAAAAGGACCGCAAAACAAGTTTTAATCAAATTTTAGGAGTTCAAATATTTGATTAAGAGCTTTTCAACACAATTATATTGCAAAACCTCAATTATTGTACTTTTTACTCAGTTAAAATTCCAACGGGTCCATTGTAAGGCCCATTTAGACCTGCTCGTCCGAAACTGATACAAAAAGGACCGCAAAAAAGTTTTAATCAAATTTTAGGAGTTCAAATAAATGATTAGGAGTTTTTCAACACAATTATATTGCAAAACTTCAATTTTTATACATTATACTCAGTTAAAATTCCAACGGGTCAACTGAAAGGCCCATTTAGACCCGCACGTCCGAAACCTCTACATAAAGGAACTCAAAACAAGTTTTGATCATATTTTAGGAGTACAAATAATCGATTAGGAGCTTTTCAACACAATTATATTGCAAAACCTCAATTTCTGTACTCTTTACTCAGTTAAAATTCCAACGGGTCCATTGAAAGGCCCATTTCGACCCGCTCGTCCGAAACCTCAAAAAAAGGACTGCAAAACAAGTTTTAATCGAATTTTAGGAGTTCCTGTAATTGATTAGGAGCTTTTCAACACAATTATACTGCCAAACCGCAAATTCTGTACTTTTTACTCAGTTAAATTTCCAACGGGTATATTCAAAAAAAAATTCCAACGCGTCCATTGAAAGGCCCATTTCGACCCGCTCGCCCGAAACCTCTACAAAAAGGACTGCAAAACAAGTTTTAATCAAATTTTAGGAGTTCATGTAATTGATTAGGAACTTTTCAACACAATTATATTGCAAAACCTCAATTTCTGTACTTTTTACTCAGTTAAAATTCCAACGGGTGCATTAAAAGGCCCATTTAGACTTGCTCGTCCGAAACCTGGACAAAAAGGACCGCAAAACAAGTTTTAATCAAATTTTAGGAGTTAAAATAATTGATTAGGAGCTTTTCAACACAATTATATTGCAAAACCTCAATTTCTGTACTTTTTACTCAATTGAAATTCCAACGGGTCCATTGTAAGGCCCATTTAGACCTGCTCGTCCGAAAAAGATACAAAAAGGACACCAAAAAAGTTTTAATCAAATTTTAGGAGTTCATGTAATTGATTAGGAGCTTTTCAACACAATTATATTGCAAAACCTCAATTTCTGTACTTTTGCCCAGTTAAAATTCCAACGGGTATATTCAAAAAAAAATCCAACGGGTCCATTGAAAGGCCCATTTCAACCCGCTCGTCCGAAACCTCTACAAAAAGGACTGCAAAACAAGTTTTAATCAAATTTTAGGAGTTCAAATAATTGATTAGGAGCTTTTCAACCCAATTATATTGCAAAACCTCAATTACTGTACTTTTTACTCAGTTAAAATTCCAACGGGTCCATTGTAAGGCCCATTTAGACCTTCTCGTCCGAAACCGATACAAAAAGGACCGCAAAAAAGTTTTAATCAAATTTTAGGAGTTCAAATAAATGATTAGGAGGTTTTCAACACAATTATATTGCAAAACTTCAATTTTTATACATTTTACTCAGTTAAAATTCCAACGGGTCCACTAAAAGGCCCATTTAGACCCGCACGTCCGAAACCTCTACATAAAGGACCGCAAAACAAGATTTGATCATATTTTAGGAGTACAAATAATTGATTATGAGCTTTTCAACACAATTATATTGCAAAACCTCAATTGTTCATACTTTTTACTCAGTTAAAATTCCAACGGGTCCATTGAAAGGCATATTTCGACCCGTTCGTCCGAAACCTCGACAAAAAGGACTGCAAAACAAGTTTTAATCAAATTTTAGGAGTTCGTGTAATTGATCAAGAGCTTTTAAACACAATTATATTACAAAACATCAATTTCTGTACTTTTTACTCAGTTAAAATTCCAACGAGTCCATTGAAAGGCCCATTTAGACCTGCTCGTCCGAAACCTCGACAAAAAGGACCGCAAAACAAGTTTTAATCAAATTTTAGGAGTTCAAATAATTGATTAGGAGCTTTTCAACACAATTAAATTGCAAAACCTCAATTTCTGTACTTTTTACTCACTTAAAATTCCAACGGGGCCATTGTAAGGCCCATTTAGACATGCTCGTCCGAAACCGATACAAAAAGGACCGCAAAAAAGTTTTAATCAAATTTTAGGAGTTCAAATAAATGATTAGGAGCTTTTCAACCCAATTATATTGCAAAACTTCAATTTTTATACATTTTACTCAGTTAAAATTCCAACGGGTCCATTGAAAGGCCTATTTAGACCCGCACGTCTGAAACCTCTACATAAAGGACCGCAAAACAAGTTTTGATCTTATTTTAGGAGTACAAATAATTGACTATGAGCTTTTCAACACAATTATATTGCAAAACCTCAATTTTTATACTTTTTACTCAGTTAAAATTCCAACTGGTCCATTGAAAGGCCCATTTAGACATGCTCGTCCGAAACCTCTACAAAAAGGGCCGCAAAACAAGTTTTAATCAAATTTTAGGAGATCATGTAATTGATTAGGAGATTTTCAACACAATTATATTGCAAAACCTCAATTTCTGTACTTTTTACTCAGTTAAAATTCCAACGGGTGCATTGAAAGGCCCATTTAGACTTGCTCGTCCGAAACCTCGACAAAAAGGACCGGAAAACAAGTTTTAATCAAATTTTAGGAGTTAGAATAATTGATTAGGAGCTTTTCAACATAATTATATTGAAAAACCTCAATTTCTGTTCTTTTTACTCAATTAAAATTCCAACGGGTCCATTGTAAGGCCCATTTAGACCTGCTCGTCCGAAACCGATACAAAAAGGACACCAAAAAAGTTTTAATCAAATTTTAGGAGTTCATGTAATTGATTAGGAGCTTTTCAACACAATTATATTGCAAAACCTCAATTACTGTACTTTTACTCAGTTAAAATTTCAACGAGTCCAATGAAAGGCCCATTTAGACCCGCTCGTCCGAAACCTTTACAAAAAGGACCACAAAAAAAGTTTTAATCAAATTTTAGGAGTTTCGGTGTTTCCTTAGGAGCTTTTCAACACAATAATATTGCAAAACCTCAATTTATGTACTTTTTACTCAGTTAAAATTCTAACGGGTCCATTGAAAGGCCCATTTAGACCAGTTCGTCCAAAACCTCGACAAAAAGGACCGTAAAAAGGTTTTAATCAAATTTTAGGAGTTCAAATAAATTATTAGGAGCTTTTCAACACAATTATATTGAAAAACCTCAATTTTATACTTTTTACTCAGTTAAAATTCCAACGGGTCCATTGAAAGGCCCATTTAGACCTGCTTGTCCGAAACCTCGACAAAAAGGACTGCAAAACAAGTTTTAATCAAATTTTAGGAGTTCAAATAATTGATTAGGAGCTTTTCAACACAATTATATTGCAAAACCTCAATTTCTGTACTTTTTACTCACTTAAAATTCCAACGGGTATATTCAAAAAAAAATCCAACGAGTCCATTGAAATGCCCATTTCGACCCGCTCGTCCGAAACCTCTACAAAAAGGACTGCAAAACAAGTTTTAATCAAATATTAGGAGTTCAAATAATTGATTGGGAGCTTTTCAACACAATTATATTGCAAAACCTCAATTACTGTACTTTTTACTCAGTTAAAATTCCAACGGGTCCATTGTAAGGCCCATTTAGACCTTCTCGTCCGAAACCGATACAAAAAGGACCGCAAAAAAGTTTTAATCAAATTTTAGGAGATCAAATAAATGATTAGGAGCTTTTCAACACAATTATATTGCAAAACATCAATTTTTATACATTTTACTCAGTTAAAATTCCAACGGGTCCACTAAAAGGCCCATTTAGACCCGCACGTCCGAAACCTCTACATAAAGGACCGCAAAACAAGATTTGATCATATTTTAGGAGTACAAATAATTGATTATGAGCTTTTCAACACAATTATATTGCAAAACCTCAATTGTTCATACTTTTTACTCAGTTAAAATTCCAACGGGTCCATTGAAAGGCCTATTTAGACCCGCTCGTCCGAAACCTCAACAAAAAGGACTGCAAAACAAGTTTTGATCAAATTTTAGGAGTTCGTGTAATTGATCAAGAGCTTTTCAACACAATTATATTACAAAACCTCAATTTCTGTACTTTTTACTCGGTTAAAATTCCAACGGGTCCATTGAAAGGCCCATTTAGACCTGCTCGTCTGAAACCTCGACAAAACGGACCGCAAAACAAGTTTTAATCAAATTTTAGGAGTTCAAATAATTGATTAGGAGCTTTTCAGCACAATTAAATTGCAAAACCTCAATTTATGTACTTTTTACTCACTTAAAATTCCAACGGGCCCATTGTAAGGCCCATTTAGACCTGCTCGTCCAAAACCGATACAAAAAGGACCGCAAAAAAGTTTTAATCAAATTTTAGGAGTTAAAATAAATGATTAGGAGCTTTTCAACCCAGTTATATTGCAAAACTTCAATTTTTATACATTTTACTCAGTTAAAATTCCAACGGGTCCATTGAAAGGCCTATTTAGACCCGCACGTTTGAAACCTCTACATAAAGGACCGCAAAACAAGTTTTGATCTTATTTTAGGAGTACAAATAATTGACTATGAGCTTTTCAACACAATTATATTGCAAAACCTCAATTTTATACTTTTTACTCAGTTAAAATTCCAACGGGTCCATTGAAAGGCCCATTTAGACATGCTCGTCCGAAACCTCTACAAAAAGGCCCGCAAAACAAGTTTTAATCAAATTTTAGGAGATCATGTAATTGATTAGGAAATTTTCAACACAATTATATTCAAAAACCTCAATTTCTGTACTTTTTACTCAGTTAAAATTCCAACGGGTCCATTGAAAGGCCCATTTAGATATGCTCGTCCGAAACCTCTACAAAAAGGGCCGCAAAACAAGTTTTTATCAAATTTTAGGAGATCATGTAATTGATTATGAGAGTTTCAACACAATTATATTCCAAAACCTCAATTTCAGTACTTTTTACTCAGTTAAAATTCCAACGGGTCCATTGAAAGGCCCATTTGGACCTGCTCGTCCGAAACCTCTACAATAAGGACCGCAAAACAAGTTTTAATCAAATTTTAGGAGTTCAAATAATTGTTTAGGAGCTTTTCAACACAATTATATTGCAAAACCTCAATTTATGTACTTTTTACTCAGTTAAAATTCCAACGGGTGCATTGAAAGGCCCATTTAGACTTGCTCGTCCGAAACCTCGACAAAAAGGACCGGAAAACAAGTTTTAATCAAATTTTAGGAGTTAGAATAATTGATTAGGAGCTTTTCAACATAATTATATTGAAAAACCTCAATTTCTGTTCTTTTTACTCAATTAAAATTCCAACGGGTCCATTGTAAGGCCCATTTAGACCTGCTCGTCCGAAACCGATACAAAAAGGACACCAAAAAAGTTTTAATCAAATTTTAGGAGTTCATGTAATTGATTAGGAGCTTTTCAACACAATTATATTGCAAAACCTCAATTACTGTACTTTTACTCAGTTAAAATTTCAACGAGTCCAATGAAAGGCCCATTTAGACCCGCTCGTCCGAAACCTTTACAAAAAGGACCACAAAAAAAGTTTTAATCAAATTTTAGGAGTTTCGGTGTTTCCTTAGGAGCTTTTCAACACAATAATATTGCAAAACCTCAATTTATGTACTTTTTACTCAGTTAAAATTCTAACGGGTCCATTGAAAGGCCCATTTAGACCAGTTCGTCCAAAACCTCGACAAAAAGGACCGTAAAAAGGTTTTAATCAAATTTTAGGAGTTCAAATAAATTATTAGGAGCTTTTCAACACAATTATATTGAAAAACCTCAATTTTATACTTTTTACTCAGTTAAAATTCCAACGGGTCCATTGAAAGGCCCATTTAGACCTGCTTGTCCGAAACCTCGACAAAAAGGACTGCAAAACAAGTTTTAATCAAATTTTAGGAGTTCAAATAATTGATTAGGAGCTTTTCAACACAATTATATTGCAAAACCTCAATTTCTGTACTTTTTACTCACTTAAAATTCCAACGGGTATATTCAAAAAAAAATCCAACGAGTCCATTGAAATGCCCATTTCGACCCGCTCGTCCGAAACCTCTACAAAAAGGACTGCAAAACAAGTTTTAATCAAATATTAGGAGTTCAAATAATTGATTGGGAGCTTTTCAACACAATTATATTGCAAAACCTCAATTACTGTACTTTTTACTCAGTTAAAATTCCAACGGGTCCATTGTAAGGCCCATTTAGACCTTCTCGTCCGAAACCGATACAAAAAGGACCGCAAAAAAGTTTTAATCAAATTTTAGGAGATCAAATAAATGATTAGGAGCTTTTCAACACAATTATATTGCAAAACATCAATTTTTATACATTTTACTCAGTTAAAATTCCAACGGGTCCACTAAAAGGCCCATTTAGACCCGCACGTCCGAAACCTCTACATAAAGGACCGCAAAACAAGATTTGATCATATTTTAGGAGTACAAATAATTGATTATGAGCTTTTCAACACAATTATATTGCAAAACCTCAATTGTTCATACTTTTTACTCAGTTAAAATTCCAACGGGTCCATTGAAAGGCCTATTTAGACCCGCTCGTCCGAAACCTCAACAAAAAGGACTGCAAAACAAGTTTTGATCAAATTTTAGGAGTTCGTGTAATTGATCAAGAGCTTTTCAACACAATTATATTACAAAACCTCAATTTCTGTACTTTTTACTCGGTTAAAATTCCAACGGGTCCATTGAAAGGCCCATTTAGACCTGCTCGTCTGAAACCTCGACAAAACGGACCGCAAAACAAGTTTTAATCAAATTTTAGGAGTTCAAATAATTGATTAGGAGCTTTTCAGCACAATTAAATTGCAAAACCTCAATTTATGTACTTTTTACTCACTTAAAATTCCAACGGGCCCATTGTAAGGCCCATTTAGACCTGCTCGTCCAAAACCGATACAAAAAGGACCGCAAAAAAGTTTTAATCAAATTTTAGGAGTTAAAATAAATGATTAGGAGCTTTTCAACCCAGTTATATTGCAAAACTTCAATTTTTATACATTTTACTCAGTTAAAATTCCAACGGGTCCATTGAAAGGCCTATTTAGACCCGCACGTTTGAAACCTCTACATAAAGGACCGCAAAACAAGTTTTGATCTTATTTTAGGAGTACAAATAATTGACTATGAGCTTTTCAACACAATTATATTGCAAAACCTCAATTTTATACTTTTTACTCAGTTAAAATTCCAACGGGTCCATTGAAAGGCCCATTTAGACATGCTCGTCCGAAACCTCTACAAAAAGGCCCGCAAAACAAGTTTTAATCAAATTTTAGGAGATCATGTAATTGATTAGGAAATTTTCAACACAATTATATTCAAAAACCTCAATTTCTGTACTTTTTACTCAGTTAAAATTCCAACGGGTCCATTGAAAGGCCCATTTAGATATGCTCGTCCGAAACCTCTACAAAAAGGGCCGCAAAACAAGTTTTTATCAAATTTTAGGAGATCATGTAATTGATTATGAGAGTTTCAACACAATTATATTCCAAAACCTCAATTTCAGTACTTTTTACTCAGTTAAAATTCCAACGGGTCCATTGAAAGGCCCATTTGGACCTGCTCGTCCGAAACCTCTACAATAAGGACCGCAAAACAAGTTTTAATCAAATTTTAGGAGTTCAAATAATTGTTTAGGAGCTTTTCAACACAATTATATTGCAAAACCTCAATTTATGTACTTTTTACTCAGTTAAAATTGTAACGGGTCCATTGAAAGGCCCATTTAGACCTATTCGTCCAAAACCTCGACAAAAAGGACCGCAAAAAAGGTTTTAATCAAATTTTAGGAGTTCAAATAATTGATTAGGAGCTTTTCAACACAATTATATTGCAAAACCTCAATTTCTGTACTTTTTACTCAGTTAAAATTCCAACGGGTCCATTGAAAGGCCCATTTCAACCCGCTCGTCCGAAACCTTTACTAAAAGGACTGCAAAACACGTTTTAATCAAATTTTAGGAGTTTATTTAATTGATTAGGATCTTTTCAACACAATTATATTGCAAAACCTCAATTTCTTTAATTTTTACTCAGTTAAAATTCCAACGGGTCCATTGAAATGCCCATTTAGACCTGCTCGTCCGAAACCTCGACAAAAAGGACCGCAAAACAAGGTTTAATCAAATTTTAGAAGTTCAAAAAATTGACAAGGAGCTTTTCAACACAATTATATTGCAAAACCTCAATTTATGTACTTTTTACTCAGTTAAAATTCCAACGGGTCCATTGTAAGGCCCATTTAGACCTGCTCGTCCGAAACCGATACAAAAAGGACCGCAAAAAAGTTTTAATCAAATTTTAGGAGTTCAAATAAATGATTAGGGGCTTTTCAACACAATTATATTGCAAGACCACAATTTTTATACTTTTTACTCAGTTAAAATTCCAACGGGTCTATTGAAAGGCCCATTTAGACCCGCTCGTCCGAAACCTCTACAAAAGGGACCACAAAAAAAGTTTTAATCAAATTTTAGGTAGTTCATGTAATTGATTAGGAGCTTTTCAACACAATTATATTGCAAAACCTCAAGTTCTGTACTTTTTACTCAGTTAAAATTCTAACGGGTCTATTGAAAGGCCCATTTAGACCTGCTCGTCCGAAACCTCGACAAAAAGGACCGCAAAACAAGTTTTAATCAAATTTTAGGAGTTCAAATAATTGATTAGGAGCTTTTCAACACAATTATATTGCAAAACCTCAATTTCTGTACTTTTTACTCAGTTAAAATTCCAACGGGCCCATTGTAAGGCCCATTTAGACCTGCTCGTCTGAAACCGATACAAAAAGGACCGCAAAAAAGTTTTAATCAAATTTTAGGATTTCAAATAAATGATTTTGAGCTTTTCAACACAATTATATTGCAAAACTTCAATTTTTATACATTTTACTCAGTTAAAATTCCAACGGGTCCATTGAAAGGCCTATTTAGACCCGCACGTCTGAAACCTCTACATAAAGTACCGCAAAACAAGTTTTAATCTTATTTTAGGAGTACAAATAATTGACTATGAGCTTTTCAACACAATTATATTGCAAAATCTCAATTTTTATACTTTTTACTCAGTTAAAATTCAAACGGGTCCATTGAAAGGCCCATTTAGACATGCTCGTCCGAAACCTCTACAAAAAGGGCCGCAAAACAAGTTTTAATCAAATTTTAGGAGATCATGTAATTGATTAGAAGATTTTCAGCACAATTATATTCCAAAACCTCAATTTCTGTACTTTTTACTCTGTTAAAATTCCAACGGGTCCATTGAAAGGCCCATTTAGACCTGCTCGTCCGAAACCTCCACAATAAGGACCGCAAAACAAGTTTTTATCAAAATTTAGGAGTTCAAATAATTGATTAGGAGCTTTTCAACACAATTATATTGCAAAACCTCAAGTTCTGTACTTTTTACTCAGTTAACATTTCAACGGGTCCATTGAAAGGCCCATTTAGACCCGCTCATCCGAAACCTTTACAAAAAGGACCACAAAAAAAGTTTTAATCAAATTTTAGGAGTTCATGTGTTTGATTAGGAGCTTTTCAACACAATAATATTGGAAAACCTCTATTTATGTACTTTTTACTCAGTTAAAATTCTAACGGGTCCATTGAAAGGCCCATTTAGACCTGTTCGTCCAAAACCTCGACAAAAAGGACCGCAAAAAAGGTTTTAATCAAATTTTAGGAGTTCAAATAATTTATTAGGAGCTTTTCACCACAATTATATTGAAAAACCTCAATTTTATACTTTTTACTCAGTTAAAATTCCAATGGGCCCATTGATAGGCCCATTTAGACCTGCTCGTCCGAAACCTCTACAAAAAGGACTGTAAAAATGTTTTATTCAAATATTAGGAGTTCAAATAATTGATTAGGAGCTTTTCAACACAATTATATTGCAAAACCTCAATTTCTGTACTTTTTACTCAGTTAAAATTCCAACGGGTCCATTGAAAGGCCCATTTCGACCCGCTCGTCCGAAACCTCTACAAAATGGACTGCAAAATAAGTTTTAATCAAATTTTAGGAGTTTATGTAATTGATTAGGAGCTTTTCAACACAATTATATTGAAAAAAATCAATTTCTGTACTTTTTACTCGGTTAAAATTCAAACGGGTCCATTGAAAGGCCCATTTCGACCCGCTCGTCCGAAACCTTTACAAAAAGGACTGCAAAACACGTTTTAATCAAATTTTAGGAGTTCATGTAATTGATTAGGAGCTTTTGAACACATTTATATTGCAAAACCTCAATTTCTTTACTTTTTACTCAGTTAAAATTCCAACGGGTCCATTGAAAGGCCCATTTAGACCTGCTCGTCCGAAACCTCGACAAAAAGGACCGCAAAACAAGTTTTAATCAAATTTTAGATGTAACCCCCTCGTCCCGGTCTGGCCGGATGACCGGTCCAAGTGGGCCACATAGGGAAAACCGAAGCGAAACCCGTTAAGGTTCCCCCTCGGTTAGCAACCCTATTTTTTTTCTTTAACTTAATCTTTTCTTAAAGTTCATTTGAGTCCTATGTGATCAAACAGCGGAACAACATACACGAGATAATCTTTCGAACCCAAAACAAAATTTAAACAGCCCAATTTTAGTCTTTTAAACAGGCCGTTTCGAAACACCCTTGAGGCGTATCGAAACGCCTTGACCAGGTCAACTGTCTCAGAGCCCTTATAAGGGGCCGTATCGAAACGGAGGTCAACCGTTCCGAAACGCCCTAAACGGTCAACTTCTCGTGGTCAACGAGATTTTGACCGTTTCGAAACCTTCAGGCTCGTTTCGAAACGCCTTCATCTCGTCAATTTCTCAGAATTCCAGTAGCCAAAACATTCCGAAACACGTATCGGAACAAGGGCTCTCAAAGGCCAAACCGTATCGAAACGCGTTCCGATACGGGGTCCCTGAAGCCTACCCGTTCCGAAACGACCCAGCCCGTTTCGAAATGCGGGCTGCCTGCAACCTTTGAAATACAGATTTAGGGGAATTTCAACAAGTCTAGGGGTCCCATAGGACCCCTAAGGGCACACCACACCAACCAACAAAGTCTAGAGGCATACACCCTAGGTTTAGCAAGCTCGAACACATACAAGGCATGGATTTGTGCAATCTTTCATACATGGCAAATATTCAATAGAAACACGTCATGAAGAGCATACTTGAAGACTTAAATAGGCAAAAGATACCAAATCATCACATATAGGTTTACATGCCAACAAGCAAATCCTAAGCATCCATAAGTCATACATCATTCAAGCATTTGGCAAGTTAAATCATGCTTACAAACCAAGTCAAGCCACAAACATCAAAATCACATATGAGTCATACAAAGCTCATACAAACACACTCTCTTGCCACATTGCTTAACTACTACATAATCAATAACCGTACTTGAGCAACAAACATGGAAAGCCCTTCTTGCCTTGCTCCGAGCTAACACCACGCTAATGATCTGCATTGTTGAAAATGAGAGTGTAAGCTATAAGCTTAGTGAGGATGCTCTAAAACCGAAAACATCAACAATGCAGGGTTCAAGCATGTATTCCCTAAACTCATATCTAACATGCATAGATAATTTCACAAGTAGACCTAGCTAGTCTTTCAAGAGGCATAATATAGCATCTTACATCATACTAAGCTCGAACATCACATATCAACATCATATACCAACATCATATATCACAATCATATGAACAAGTTTAATTGGCCACTATTAGTTACCCGGATGTGCGAATTAAATCTCAACAATCACTTTACCTCGGTGGGATTACACTCATCACCGGACCTTGCATGGGCGGGATTCCACTCATCACCACATGCCCTACGGATGAGATTCCACTCATCATCCCGTAGAATATATAATAGCTTCCGGTGGAATATTACATCACCGTACTCCTCCTTAATGAATTAACGCCATCAAGGCCACGTACGTTTTGACTCAATTTGTGTGCACACTAATCCTAATGATCGATCATTTACACCCGGTAAGTTAATTAGTGCCAATTTTCATTTACCACATCACATATCCATCAACCACATCTCATGCTCATCACATATACATATCATGGTATACATGCACAAATTAACCACATATCACAAGAGCATAGATAGGCAAGCACAATAGCATTTACGGAAAACAATAGCTAAATTTAACAACTTGAATTCACATAGAAATGGCCTACCAAGCACATTTCAACTCACAAACTTCACACACTCGAACCAAACTTTAAAACGTGTTTAAAATCACTCACCGCCCTTCCTTAGCAACCAAAACAAGTCTCCTACAAGCCCAGATTCGATCCCAATGTTCCTTCGACGTCTCCTCTTGCTTCTAGCCAACCAAAAACACATCCATTAATCCCAATCAATGCTAAAATTCAGTCAACACTCACATCATGAGTCCAATCCAACTCCAACCAGATTTCCAATCAAATTAAACCCCCAAATATATCAATTTTCGTGCTCCCTCAAACCCTAGCTGAAATTTCCATTTTCAATCATCCAAAAGACCCCCAAAAGGTCCCAAAACATCCTCCTAACATACACTAACCATCAGCCCTCTAATTTCAACCTAAAACCCACCAAAAACCAAGTTTTAGACATCTCTAAAATTGCTTCAAGAACCCATTTCGGGTTTTCAACAAAACTCAACCATTTTAACATATAATGTACATTTTAATGTGAACAAACAAAAACCCAACTCCATATTTTAAAACAAAATGAAACTCTTCTTAAAAACTCAAGCTTTAACCAAACCCTAACATTTCAAAAGTTCATAGTTTTAAAATCTATAACCATGGATAGATAGAGGATGAAGAGGAGAGTTTGGAAATGTCATTACCTTTGAGAATGGCCTTGGAAAGAAGATGAAACTCAATGGAATAGTGTTTAGGGGTTTAGAGGGGTTTGAAAGCTTTTCCAACGTTGAAAGGGGAGTGGGGAGAGAAGATGATGACTTTTTCTTTAAAGTTGTCTTCCTTTTAAATTCTTTTGGGTAAAATTACCAACTTGGTCCCTCCCCTTTATTTTAAATTTCAATTAACTCATGTCATGGCCAAAAAGGTTTAATTTAATTTACCGACTCGGACCACTAACCCAACTAACTCCTAGCCCCAAAACACGGGTGTTACATTAGAAGTTCAAAAAATTGACAAGGAGCTTTTCAAGTAAATTATATTGCAAAACCTCAATTTCTGTAATTTTTACTCAGTTAAAATTCCAACGGGTCCATTGTAAGGCCCATTTAGACCTGCTCGTCCGAAACCGATACAAAAAGTACCGCAAAAAAGTTTTAATCAAATTTTAGGAGTTCAAATAAATGATTAGGAGCTTTTCAACACAATTATATTGCAAGACTTCAATTTTTATACTTTTTACTCAGTTAAAATTCCAACGGGTCTATTGAAAGGCCCATTTAGACCCGCTCGTCCGAAACCTCTACAAAAGGGACCACAAAAAAAGTTTTAATCAAATTTTAGGTAGTTCATGTAATTGATTAGGAGCTTTTCAACACAATTATATTGCAAAACCTCAAGTTCTGTACTTTTTACTCAGTTAAAATTCTAACGGGTCCATTGAAAGGCCCATTTAGACATGCTTGTCCGAAACCTCAACAAAAAGGACCGCAAAAATAGTTTTAATCAAATTTTAGGAGTTCAAATAATTGGTTATGAGCTTTTCAACACAATTATATTGAAAAAAACCTCATTTTTATACTTTTTAATCAGTTAAAATTCCAACGGGCCCATTGATAGGCCTATTTAGACCTGCTCGTCCGAAACCTCTACAAAAAGGACCGCAAAAATGTTTTATTCAAATATTAGGAGTTCAAATAATTGATTATGAGCTTTTCAACACAATTATACTGCAAAACCTCAATTTCTGTACTTTTTACTCAGTTAAAATTCCAACGGGTCCATTGAAAGGCCCATTTCGACCCGCTCGTCCGAAACCTCTACAAAAATGACCGCAAAACAAGTTTTAATCAAATTTCAGGACTTCAAATAATTGATTAGGAGATTTTCAACACAATTATATTGCAAAACCTCAATTTCTGTACTTTTTACTCAGTTAAAATTCCAACGGGTCCATTGAAAGGCCCATTTCGACCTGCTCGTCCGAAACATTTACAAAAATGACTACAAAACAAGTTTTAATCAAAATTTAGGAGTTCATGTAATTGATTAGGAGCTTTTCAACACAATTATATTGCAAATCCTCAATTTCTGTACTTTTTACTCAGTTAAAATTCCAACGGGTCCATTGAAAGGCCAAATTAAACCTGCTCGTCCGAAACCTCGATAAAAAGGACCGCAAAACAAGTTTTAATCAAATTTTAGGTGTTCAAATAAATGATTAAGAGCTTTTCAACACAATTATATTGCAAAACTTAAATTTTTATACATTTTACTCAGTTAAAATTCCAACGGGTCCACTGAAAGGCCCATTTAGACCCGCACGTCCGAAACCTCTACATAAATAACCGCAAAACAAGTTTTGATCATATTTTAGGAGTACAAATAATTGATTATGAGATTTTCAACACAATTATATTGCAAAACCTCAATTTTTATAATTTTTACTCAGTTAAAATTCCAACGGGTCCGTTTAAAGGCCCATTTAGACATGCTTGTATGAAACCTCTACAAAAAGGACCACAAAACAAGTTTTAATCAAATTTTAGGAGTTCAAATAATTGATAAGTTGCTTTTCAACACAATTATATTGCAAAAACTCAATTTCTGTACTTTTTACTCAGTTGAAATTCCAACGGGTCCATTGTAAGGCCCATTTAGACCTGCTCGTCCGAAACTGATACAAAAAGGACCGCAAAAAAGTTTTAATCAAATTTTAGGAGTTCAAATAAATGATTAGGAGCTTTTCAACACAATTATATTTCAAAAATTCAATTTTTATACTTTTTACTCACTTAAAATTCCAACGGGTCCATTGAAAGGCCAATTTAGACCCGCTCGTCCGAAACCTCTACAAAAGGGACCACAAAAAAAGTTTTAATCAAATTTTAGGTAGTTCATGTAATTGATTAGGAGTTTTTCAACTCAATTATATTGCAAAACCTCAATTTCAGTACTTTTTACTCAGTTAAATTCTAACGGGTCCTTTGAAAGGCCCATTTAGACGTGCTCGTTTGAAATCTCGACAAAAAGGACCGCAAAAATAGTTTTAATCAAATTTTAGGAGTTCAAATAATTGATTAGGAGCTTTTAACCACAATTATATTGAAAAACATCAATTTTATACTTTTTACTCAGTTAAAATTCCAACGGGCCCATTGATAGGCCCATTTAGACCTGCTCGTCCGAAACCTCAACAAAAAGGACCGCAAAAATGTTTTTTTCAAATATTAGGAGTTCAAATAATTGATTAGTAACTTTCAACACAAATATATTGCAAAACCTCAATTTCTGTACTTTTTACTAAGTTAAAATTCCAATGGGTCCCTTGAAAGGACCATTTCGACCCGCTCGTCCGAAACCTCTACAAAAAGGACTGCAAAACAAGTTTTAATCAAATTTTAGGTGTTCAAATAAATGATTAAGAGCTTTTCAACACAATTATATTGCAAAACTTAAATTTTTATACATTTTACTCAGTTAAAATTCCAACGGGTCCACTGAAAGGCCCATTTAGACCCGCACGTCCGAAACCTCTACATAAATAACCGCAAAACAAGTTTTGATCATATTTTAGGAGTACAAATAATTGATTATGAGATTTTCAACACAATTATATTGCAAAACCTCAATTTTTATAATTTTTACTCAGTTAAAATTCCAACGGGTCCGTTTAAAGGCCCATTTAGACATGCTTGTATGAAACCTCTACAAAAAGGACCACAAAACAAGTTTTAATCAAATTTTAGGAGTTCAAATAGTTGATAAGTTGCTTTTCAACACAATTATATTGCAAAAACTCAATTTCTGTACTTTTTACTCAGTTAAAATTCCAACGGGTCCATTGTAAGGCCCATTTAGACCTGCTCGTCCGAAACCGATACAAAAAGGACCGCAAAAAAGTTTTAATCAAATTTTAGGAGTTCAAATAAATGATTAGGAGCTTTTCAACACAATTATATTTCAAAAATTCAATTTTTATACTTTTTACTCACTTAAAATTCCAACGGGTCCATTGAAAGGCCCATTTAGACCCGCTCGTCCGAAACCTCTACAAAAGGGACCACAAAAAAAGTTTTAATCAAATTTTAGGTAGTTCATGTAATTGATTAGGAGCTTTTCAACTCAATTATATTGCAAAACCTCAATTTCAGTACTTTTTACTCAGTTAAATTCTAACGGGTCCTTTGAAAGGCCCATTTAGACGTGCTCGTTTGAAATCTCGACAAAAAGGACCGCAAAAATAGTTTTAATCAAATTTTAGGAGTTCAAATAATTGATTAGGAGCTTTTAACCACAATTATATTGAAAACCATCAATTTTATACTTTTTACTCAGTTAAAATTCCAACGGGCCCATTGATAGGCCCATTTAGACCTGCTCGTCCGAAACCTCAACAAAAAGGACCGCAAAAATGTTTTTTTCAAATATTAGGAGTTCAAATAATTGATTAGTAACTTTCAACACAAATATATTTCAAAACCTCAATTTCTGTACTTTTTACTAAGTTAAAATTGCAATGGGTCCCTTGAAAGGACCATTTCGACCCGCTCGTCCGAAACCTCTGCAAAAAGGACTGCAAAACAAGTTTTAATCAAATTTTAGGAGTTCAGTTAATTGATTATGAGCTTTTCAACACAATTATATTGCAAAACCTCTATTTCTGAACTTTTTACTCAGTTAAAGTTCCAACCGGTCCATTGAAAGGCCCATTTCGACTCGCTCGTCAGAAACCTCTACAAAAAGGTTTGCAAAACACGTTTTAATCAAATTTTAGGTGTTCATGTAATTGATTAGGAGCTTTTCAACACAATTATATTGAAAAACCTCAATTTCTGTACTTTTTACTCAGTTAAAATTCCTACGGGTCCATTGAAAGGCCCATTTAGACCTGCTCGTCCGAAACCTCGACAAAAAGGACCGCAAAACAAGTTTTAATCAGATTTTAGGAGTTCAAATAATTCATTAGGAGCTTTTCAACACAATTATATTGCAAAACCTCAATTTTTATACTTTTTACTAAGTTAAAATTCCAACTGGCCCATTGAAAGGCCCATTTAGACCTGCTCGTCCGAAACCTCTACAAAAAGGATCGCAAAAATGTTTTATTCAAATATCAGGAGTTCAAATAATTGATTAGGAGCTTTTCAAAACAATTATATTTCAAAACCTCAATTTCTGCACTTTTTACTCAGTTAAAATTCCAACAGGTTCATTAAAAGGCCCATTTCGACCGGCTCGTCCGAAACCTCTACAAAAAGGACTACAAAACAAGTTTTATTCAAATTTTAGGAGTTCATGTAATTGATTAAGAGCTTTTCAACACAATTATATTGCAAAACCTCAATTTATGTACTTTTTACTCAGTTAAAATTCCAACGGGTCCATTGAAAAGGGCATTTCGACTCGCTCGTGAGAAACCTCTACAAAAAGGACTGCAAAACAAGTTTTAATCAAATTTTAGGAGTTCATGTAATTTATTAGGAGCTTTTCAACACAATTATATTGCAAAACCTTAATTTTTGTACTTTTTACTCAGTTAAAATTCCAACGGGTCCATTGAAAGGCCCATTTAGACATGCTTGTCCGAAACCTCGACAAAAAGGACCGCAAAACAAGTTCTAATCAAATTTTAGGAGTTCAAATAATTGATCAGGAGCTTTTTAACACAATTATATTGCAAAACCTCAATTTCTGTACTTTTTACTCAGTTAAAATTCCAACGGGTCCATTGTAAGGCCCATTTAGACCTGCTCGTCCGAAACCGATACAAAAAGGACCGCAAAAAAGTTTTAATCAAATTTTAGGAGTTCAAATAAATGATTAGGAGCTTTTCAACACAATTATATTTCAAAAATTCAATTTTTATACTTTTTACTCACTTAAAATTCCAACGGGTCCATTGAAAGGCCAATTTAGACCCGCTCGTCCGAAACCTCTACAAAAGGGACCACAAAAAAAGTTTTAATCAAATTTTAGGTAGTTCATGTAATTGATTAGGAGTTTTTCAACTCAATTATATTGCAAAACCTCAATTTCAGTACTTTTTACTCAGTTAAATTCTAACGGGTCCTTTGAAAGGCCCATTTAGACGTGCTCGTTTGAAATCTCGACAAAAAGGACCGCAAAAATAGTTTTAATCAAATTTTAGGAGTTCAAATAATTGATTAGGAGCTTTTAACCACAATTATATTGAAAAACATCAATTTTATACTTTTTACTCAGTTAAAATTCCAACGGGCCCATTGATAGGCCCATTTAGACCTGCTCGTCCGAAACCTCAACAAAAAGGACCGCAAAAATGTTTTTTTCAAATATTAGGAGTTCAAATAATTGATTAGTAACTTTCAACACAAATATATTGCAAAACCTCAATTTCTGTACTTTTTACTAAGTTAAAATTCCAATGGGTAACTTGAAAGGACCATTTCGACCCGCTCGTCCGAAACCTCTGCAAAAAGGACTGCAAAACAAGTTTTAATCAAATTTTAGGTGTTCAAATAAATGATTAAGAGCTTTTCAACACAATTATATTGCAAAACTTAAATTTTTATACATTTTACTCAGTTAAAATTCCAACGGGTCCACTGAAAGGCCCATTTAGACCCGCACGTCCGAAACCTCTACATAAATAACCGCAAAACAAGTTTTGATCATATTTTAGGAGTACAAATAATTGATTATGAGATTTTCAACACAATTATATTGCAAAACCTCAATTTTTATAATTTTTACTCAGTTAAAATTCCAACGGGTCCGTTTAAAGGCCCATTTAGACATGCTTGTATGAAACCTCTACAAAAAGGACCACAAAACAAGTTTTAATCAAATTTTAGGAGTTCAAATAGTTGATAAGTTGCTTTTCAACACAATTATATTGCAAAAACTCAATTTCTGTACTTTTTACTCAGTTAAAATTCCAACGGGTCCATTGTAAGGCCCATTTAGACCTGCTCGTCCGAAACCGATACAAAAAGGACCGCAAAAAAGTTTTAATCAAATTTTAGGAGTTCAAATAAATGATTAGGAGCTTTTCAACACAATTATATTTCAAAAATTCAATTTTTATACTTTTTACTCACTTAAAATTCCAACGGGTCCATTGAAAGGCCCATTTAGACCCGCTCGTCCGAAACCTCTACAAAAGGGACCACAAAAAAAGTTTTAATCAAATTTTAGGTAGTTCATGTAATTGATTAGGAGCTTTTCAACTCAATTATATTGCAAAACCTCAATTTCAGTACTTTTTACTCAGTTAAATTCTAACGGGTCCTTTGAAAGGCCCATTTAGACGTGCTCGTTTGAAATCTCGACAAAAAGGACCGCAAAAATAGTTTTAATCAAATTTTAGGAGTTCAAATAATTGATTAGGAGCTTTTAACCACAATTATATTGAAAACCATCAATTTTATACTTTTTACTCAGTTAAAATTCCAACGGGCCCATTGATAGGCCCATTTAGACCTGCTCGTCCGAAACCTCAACAAAAAGGACCGCAAAAATGTTTTTTTCAAATATTAGGAGTTCAAATAATTGATTAGTAACTTTCAACACAAATATATTTCAAAACCTCAATTTCTGTACTTTTTACTAAGTTAAAATTGCAATGGGTCCCTTGAAAGGACCATTTCGACCCGCTCGTCCGAAACCTCTGCAAAAAGGACTGCAAAACAAGTTTTAATCAAATTTTAGGAGTTCAGTTAATTGATTATGAGCTTTTCAACACAATTATATTGCAAAACCTCTATTTCTGAACTTTTTACTCAGTTAAAGTTCCAACCGGTCCATTGAAAGGCCCATTTCGACTCGCTCGTCAGAAACCTCTACAAAAAGGTCTGCAAAACACGTTTTAATCAAATTTTAGGTGTTCATGTAATTGATTAGGAGCTTTTCAACACAATTATATTGAAAAACCTCAATTTCTGTACTTTTTACTCAGTTAAAATTCCTACGGGTCCATTGAAAGGCCCATTTAGACCTGCTCGTCCGAAACCTCGACAAAAAGGACCGCAAAACAAGTTTTAATCAGATTTTAGGAGTTCAAATAATTCATTAGGAGCTTTTCAACACAATTATATTGCAAAACCTCAATTTTTATACTTTTTACTAAGTTAAAATTCCAACTGGCCCATTGAAAGGCCCATTTAGACCTGCTCGTCCGAAACCTCTACAAAAAGGATCGCAAAAATGTTTTATTCAAATATCAGGAGTTCAAATAATTGATTAGGAGCTTTTCAAAACAATTATATTTCAAAACCTCAATTTCTGCACTTTTTACTCAGTTAAAATTCCAACAGGTTCATTAAAAGGCCCATTTCGACCGGCTCGTCCGAAACCTCTACAAAAAGGACTACAAAACAAGTTTTATTCAAATTTTAGGAGTTCATGTAATTGATTAAGAGCTTTTCAACACAATTATATTGCAAAACCTCAATTTATGTACTTTTTACTCAGTTAAAATTCCAACGGGTCCATTGAAAAGGGCATTTCGACTCGCTCGTGAGAAACCTCTACAAAAAGGACTGCAAAACAAGTTTTAATCAAATTTTAGGAGTTCATGTAATTTATTAGGAGCTTTTCAACACAATTATATTGCAAAACCTTAATTTTTGTACTTTTTACTCAGTTAAAATTCCAACGGGTCCATTGAAAGGCCCATTTAGACATGCTTGTCCGAAACCTCGACAAAAAGGACCGCAAAACAAGTTCTAATCAAATTTTAGGAGTTCAAATAATTGATCAGGAGCTTTTTAACACAATTATATTGCAAAACCTCAATTTCTGTACTTTTTACTCAGTTAAAATTCCAACGGGTCCATTGTAAGGCCCATTTAGACCTGCTCGTCCGAAACCGATACAAAAAGGACCGCAAAAAAGTTTTAATCAAATTTTAGGAGTTCAAATAAATGATTAGGAGCTTTTCAACACAATTATATTTCAAAAATTCAATTTTTATACTTTTTACTCACTTAAAATTCCAACGGGTCCATTGAAAGGCCAATTTAGACCCGCTCGTCCGAAACCTCTACAAAAGGGACCACAAAAAAAGTTTTAATCAAATTTTAGGTAGTTCATGTAATTGATTAGGAGCTTTTCAACACAATTATATTGCAAAACCTCAATTTCAGTACTTTTTACTCAGTTAAATTCTAACGGGTCCTTTGAAAGGCCCATTTAGACGTACTCGTTTGAAATCTCGACAAAAAGGACCGCAAAAATAGTTTTAATCAAATTTTAGGAGTTCAAATAATTGATTAGGAGCTTTTAACCACAATTATATTGAAAAACATCAATTTTATACTTTTTACTCAGTTAAAATTCCAACGAGCCCATTGATAGGCCCATTTAGACCTGCTCGTCCGAAACCTCAACAAAAAGGACCGCAAAAATGTTTTTTTCAAATATTAGGAGTTCAAATAATTGATTAGTAACTTTCAACACAAATATATTGCAAAACCTCAATTTCTGTACTTTTTACTAAGTTAAAATTCCAATGGGTCCCTTGAAAGGACCATTTCGACCCGCTCGTCCGAAACCTCTACAAAAAGGACTGCAAAACAAGTTTTAATCAAATTTTAGGTGTTCAAATAAATGATTAAGAGCTTTTCAACACAATTATATTGCAAAACTTAAATTTTTATACATTTTACTCAGTTAAAATTCCAACGGGTCCACTGAAAGGCCCATTTAGACCCGCACGTCCGAAACCTCTACATAAATAACCGCAAAACAAGTTTTGATCATATTTTAGGAGTACAAATAATTGATTATGAGATTTTCAACACAATTATATTGCAAAAACTCAATTTCTGTACTTTTTACTCAGTTAAAATTCCAACGGGTCCATTGAAAGGCCCAATTAGACATGCTCGTCCGAAACCTCGACAAAAAGGACCGCAAAACAAGTTTTAATCAAATTTTAGGAGTTCAAATAATTGATAAGGAGCTTTTGCACACAATTATATTGCAAAACCTTAATTTCTGTACTTTTTACTCAGTTAAAATTCCAACGGGTCCATTGTAAGGCCCATTTAGACTTGCTCGTCCGAAACCGATACAAAAAGGACCGCAAAAAAGTTTTAATCAAATTTAAGGAGTTCAAATAAATGATTAGGAGCTTTTCAACACAATTATATTGCAAAACTTCAATTTTTATACTTTTTACTCACTTAAAATTCCAACGGGTCCATTGAAAGGCCCATTTAGACCCGCTCGTCCGAAACCTCTACAAAAGGGACCACAAAAAAAGTTTTAATCAAATTTTAGGTAGTTCATGTAATTGTTTAGGAGCTTTTCAACACAATTATATTGCAAAACCTCAATTTCTGTACTTTTTACTCAGTTAAAATTCTAACGGGTCCATTGAAAGGCCCATTTAGACCTGCTCATCCGAAACCTCGACAAAAAGGACCACAAAATAGTTTTAATCAAATTTTAGGAGTTCAAATAATTGATTAGGAGCTTTTCAACACAATTATAATGAAAAACCTCAATTTTATACTTTTTACTCAGTTAAAATTCCAACGGGCCCATTGATAGGCCCATATAGACCTGCTCGTCCGAAACCTCTACAAAAAGGACCGCAAAAATGTTTTATTCAAATATTAGGAGTTCAAATAATTGATTAGGAACTTTTCAACACAAATATATTGCAAAACCTCAATTTATGTACTTTTTACTCAGTTAAAATTCCAACGGGTCATTGAAAGGCCCATTTCGACCCGCTCGTGTGAAACCACTACAAAGAGGTCCGCAAAACAGGTTTTAATCAAATTTTAGGAGTTCATGTAATTTATTAGGAGCTTTTCAACACAATTATATTGCAAAACCTCAATTTTTGTACTTTTTACTCATTTAAAATTCCAACGGGTCCATTGAAAGGCCCATTTCGACCCGCCCGTCCGAAACCTCAACAAAAAGGACTGCAAAACAAGTTTTAATCAAATTTTAGGAGTTCATGTAATTGATTATGAGCTTTTCAACACAATTATATTGCAAAACCTCAATTTATGTACTTTTTACTCAGTTAAAATTCCAACGGGTCCATTGAAAGGGGCATTTCGACTCGCTCGTGAGAAACCTCTACAAAAAGGACTGCAAAACAAGTTTTAATCAAATTTTAGGAGTTCATGTAATTTATTAGGAGCTTTTCAACACAATTATATTGCAAAACCTTAATTTTTGTACTTTTTACTCAGTTAAAATTCCAACGGGTCCATTAAAAGGCCCATTTAGACTTGCTTGTCCGAAACCTCGACAAAAAGGACCGCAAAACAAGTTCTAATCAAATTTTAGGAGTTCAAATAATTGATCAGGAGCTTTTTAACACAATTATATTGCAAAACCTCAATTTCTGTACTTTTTACTCAGTTAAAATTCCAACGGGTCCATTGTAAGGCCCATTTAGACATGCTCGTCCGAAACCTCTACAAAAAAGGGCCGCAAAACAAGTTTTAATGAAATTTTAGAAGATCATGTAATTGATTAGGAGATTTTCAACACAATTATATTGCAAAACCTCAATTTTTATAATTTTTACTCAGTTAAAATTCCAACGGGTCCATTGAAAGGCCCATTTAGACATGCTCGTCCGAAACCTCTACAAAAAGGGCCGCAAAACAAGTTTTAATCAAATTTTAGAAGATCATGTAATTGATTAGGAGATTTTCAACACAATTATATTGCAAAACCTCAATTTCTGTACTTTTTACTCAGTTAAAATTCCAACGGGTCCATTGAAAGGCCCAATTAGACATGCTCGTCCGAAACCTCGACAAAAAGGACTGCAAAACAAGTTTTAATCAAATTTTAGGAGTTCAAATAATTGATAAGGAGCTTTTCCACACAATTATATTGCAAAACCTTAATTTCTGTACTTTTTACTCAGTTAAAATTCCAACGGGTCCATTGTAAGGCCCATTTAGACTTGCTCGTCCGAAACCGATACAAAAAGGACCGCAAAAAAGTTTTAATCAAATTTAAGTAGTTCAAATAAATGATTAGGAGCTTTTCAACACAATTATATTGCAAAACTTCAATTTTTATACTTTTTACTCACTTAAAATTCCAACGGGTCCATTGAAAGGCCCATTTAGACCCGCTCGTCCGAAACCTCTACAAAAGGGACCACAAAAAAAGTTTTAATCAAATTTTAGGTAGTTCATGTAATTGTTTAGGAGCTTTTCAACACAATTATATTGCAAAACCTCAATTTCTGTACTTTTTACTCAGTTAAAATTCTAACGGGTCCATTGAAAGGCCCATTTAGACCTGCTCATCCGAAACCTCGACAAAAAGGACCACAAAATAGTTTTAATCAAATTTTAGGAGTTCAAATAATTGATTAGGAGCTTTTCAACACAATTATAATGAAAGACCTCAATTTTATACTTTTTACTCAGTTAAAATTCCAACGGGCCCATTGATAGGCCCATATAGACCTGCTCGTCCGAAACCTCTACAAAAAGGACCGCAAAAATGTTTTATTCAAATATTAGGAGTTCAAATAATTGATTAGGAACTTTTCAACACAAATATATTGCAAAACCTCAATTTATGTACTTTTTACTCAGTTAAAATTCCAACGGGTCATTGAAAGGCCCATTTCGACCCGCTCGTGTGAAACCACTACAAAGAGGTCCGCAAAACAGGTTTTAATCAAATTTTAGGAGTTCATGTAATTTATTAGGAGCTTTTCAACACAATTATATTGCAAAACCTCAATTTTTGTACTTTTTACTCATTTAAAATTCCAACGGGTCCATTGAAAGGCCCATTTCGACCCGCCCGTCCGAAACCTCGACAAAAAGGACTGCAAAACAAGTTTTAATCAAATTTTAGGAGTTCATGTAATTGATTATGAGCTTTTCAACACAATTATATTGCAAAACCTCAATTTTTGTAATTTTTACTCAGTTAAAATTCCAACAGGTCCATTGAAAGGCCCATTTCGACTCGATCGTCAGAAACCTCTACAAAAAGGACTGCAAAACACGTTTTAATCAAATTTTAGGAGTTCATGTAATTGATTAGGAGCTTTTCAACACAATTATATTGCAAAAACTCAATTTCTGTACTTTTTACTCAGTTAAAATTCCAACGGGGAACGGGTGTGGAATGGCTCTCAATTCTCTCTCAATTTTTCCGGGGTCTTTGTTGAGTGTTGGCTCGTTCTTCGTGTTTTTTCCTCTTTTTCCGGTCACGCTTCCCTCTCTCTTTCTTTCATTCCCCTTCCCCCTCACAACACCTTTCTATCTTCCGCCGGACTTGCCAGCAGATCATCAAGATAACAGAAAAATTATGATTTCCTTGGAAATCGGTAAGGGAATGCCAAGGGTCATTCCACCCCGCCCCTTTTTTCAATCTGTTTTGCTTTTTATGTTATTTTATTTTTATCCGCTTTTCTGGTTTTTTAACACATTTGTCTCCCATCCTTGTGAGATCTGGCCATTTCATCTTTTCCATACCCCCACCAGATCTGTATCATCTGATAAAGAATTGTAGTTTTTTACTTTCTTTTCCTTCATCTCCATTTTTTGGGCGATATCTACAAGATTCCTCCGAAATCTGGTAGGGTTTGTCGGTAAGTTTCATTGGTTTTATTTTTTTATGCTTTCTTTTTCAATATTTTTTTCATAACCTCCTCTCTTCTAATCTTTGGCTTCCGTTTTTCTCCTTTTATGAATCGGCTTCCACTGCTATTTCGGAGGGTTTCTCTCCCGGTGGCGTCTCAAGGTGGCTGTAAAAAACCCAACCGTTCGGTTTTGTATCTCTTTTCTCCCTCTTTAATTTTTTCATGGTTGATTAACTCCTTTTCATTACTTTCTTATTTTTTCCCAACCTTTTATTTTTGATCTATTGCTGTTCTGTTTTTTCTCTTTTTTCCTCGTTTCTTTCTAGGGTTTTTCCTCCTTTTGATTTTCAGGCCTTATCGTCTAACCGTTGGTTCCCCTTGCAGATGCTGGGTTTTCAATTGTTTGACGAACAATCATCTTCCTCCCTAATAGGACTGTCAGATCACCTTCTCGAAACTGTGCTTATATCCTATTCATTATTTTCTTTCTTTCCATTTTTTAATTTTCGTTCTCGTGTTGTTATGTTTTTGCTCAATATAACTTTTTTCATTCTAGGGTTTCCCCCTTTTTGTTTTTTAGGTTTCTCATCTTAACAGATGATCTTCCTTTGCAGATTTTGGGTTCCCCATCGTTCGATGAACGGTCACCTTCATCTCTAATCGGAGTGTTGATTCACCTTCTCGAATCTGCCGTTTTCTACTTGTTTCATATCTTTAACCCTCCTTTGTTTACTTTTTCTTCTCTGTTTACTTTTTCTATTCCCTTTCTTTTTATTTTCATTTTGCAACTGATACTCACTTATTCTAATTTTCTTTTTTCTCAGATTCATAGGCACCCAGATCTGTTGTCTCTGGACCATCTGATTGCTAATCAGGTACTATCGTCCCTCCTTTTCCCTTCTATTTATCTGGGTTTTTTTATCTATTCTTGCAATGCCATCATCCACCATTTTCATGGTCATGTTTTACTATCCTTGTGGTCGTTTGGTAACCACATTTTTTTTCCTTTTCCTTCTTTCATCATCAAATTGATCTGGTAAGATTAATTACTTTATCTGCGCAATATCACATTTCTCTATACTGGAATGCTTATAATTCTTTGTGGATTACATATACGGTTCTGATGCTCCCCTTACTATGTTCTTTCATTCTTTTTAAAAAGCTTCAATCTTTTCTTATCATAGTTTGGTCTGCTTCTACCAAGCCTTTTAACTTTAATCTTATTGTTCAATTTCTTACTACTACTCGAGCCCTTTCAGGGAAACCTTTATCAAACCACTCTGTGGGAACCTTAATTCCTAATTGTATTTCTATCACTAACTTGAATCAGACTCTGTCAATAAGCTACAATCCTACCAATTCAATCCTGCGTCTTAATTTTAGTTTTTACAATGTTTCATACAGTTTTCTACCTACCATTACTCTTATAGAACATCTTACTATGCATATCAGCTCCCACCAACATATCCACCTGCATACTAATCCCTCGGTTATTGTCATGACAAACAGCCTTCATTCTCTCATCCTCATTAGGGCTTTTCCCCCGTACTCTGTGCATTCCCACATTCTAACACTTACATCGCCCTTATTTTTATACAACAATATACCCACTTCTTTATTTGATGTTCTGCGTATGTCTTATACATCTCATTTGGGTATGGTTTGCAATCTTTATGTTTTGATAAGGTTCCATCCTTTAATCTTACAATACCATTGCTTCCTTTATGCTACATCTTTATTCTATCACTCCTCGTATATTTTCACCGATATCAGGTACTTCTCACTCTCCTCGTTTTTGATGGGGTATAAATTAGTTGTGGCACACCTATCCTTCGGGCATATTTCCTGTATATGGTTCTCTTTACTAATTAATCTGATTTACTTTGTTTGGTCTATGTCTCTGCTTATACTCTTGATTATTCTCTCTGATTGTTTCTTTCTCTTTCTTTCCTGGTCATCACAAATTACTAACTTTAATTCTTTCTCTTACAGTTTTATCCCAGGTCGTTTAAGTACTTACTCTCTCTATATCATTATAAATAACACGGCCTGGTGTGCTGGGACCATCTGCTGGTATTTTTTTCTGTTTAATATTTTATGGTATGTGTAATTATTTTTTATTAGGCCTCATTTAGCCCCCCTTTTTGCTCTTTTGGTATGCAATTTATTTCTTATTCCCTATTCTCTCTATCCCTGGGTTTGTAATTTTATTTATTTCCTGTTTTTTCCTGGTTTTCTTTTTTGCCTGCCTTTATCTGCTTAGTCTTCTTTTCTGTTGTTTATCTTTATTGCATGCTATTTATTATTTTTCTTTTAACCATGCATTAGATATACTTTCTCAGCTTTTCTCCTTAATAAAATTCTTTTCCAACGCCTCATTAGGCGACTTAAATCTAGCCCTTCTATGGGATTACATCACTACCATCTTTATGATGGAAAATAAATTCAATCTATTAATATCAGCGTTTAGATTTTCAAAATCTATTAACTGCCCTTTCATTACCTCATTCATTATTGTAATTATTCTCTATATGATTTATGAGCGATTTAATGAAATTCCTTTTTTACTAACGTCTAATATCAAATTCTTCATATCTTTTACCTTTTTTACGGGTCAGCTCTTTATTTCCCCTTTGCTATTTAATACCTTTGTTTTTTACTATTCCCCCTTACTACTTTACTGATTTTCACTCATATATTAATTATGGAATTTTGCTCATCACAACCAAATTTTTTTACTCTGTTTCCTTTTTTAACCATTATACATCTAGACTATCTCCTTGATTTTCAAAATATCTTTTATAACATTAAATTATTCCATATTTCAAGGATTCAAATTCCCTATTTCTTTCTTCTTCTTTCCACTCTCCAAAGGTTAATTATTACTTTCCCGGGTATTAATCATATATCCTTTAAGGAATCCCACCTATCACTATCAAAATTTTCAATTCTTTTTTCCTTTTTATTAATACTGAATCTATACTATTTCCTTATTTATCTAACTATCCTCATTAACATTAAATTATTCCATAACTTACGGACTCTAATTTTCTATCCCCTTCCTTTTTCGACCACTTACCAAAGATTAACCAACACAATCAACCCCTTTTTATACAATCAACATACTAACACGCTACCACAAACCTCTCCCTATCTTGCTATTCCCCTTACTCCTTACCAATCATCCATGGCATCCTCTTCTATTCCCCAACTCAGTTCCATCGACCTTACCAGTGAGGAAGCTGAGCTTCTTTATACCTCGGAATTCGGCTGGGACTTTGTCAAAGAGGATCCCAAGCTCTTCCTTTTAGGTTGCTTTATCTCATCCAAAACTATTGACATCTACGTTGTCATCAACGCTTTTGAAGGCATATGGAAGCCAAACAATGTGGTATCTATTTCTGTCATCCAAGACAACTTTCTCAAGATTAAATTCAAGGACGTCAAGTCTTGTTATGAAGTCCTCAACCGCGGTCCTTGCTGTACAAGGATGAATGGCTAGCCATTACCGAATACGACCCGACTAAATCCATTGGAGAGTATTCTTTCAACGTTATGAGAATCTGGATCCGCATCTTCGCCCTTCCTTCCTCACTCTTTGAGGACATTGATCGATCGCACCTTGTGGGACATGCCCTGGGATCTATGGTTGGTAATGTCATACGAACTGACACTCGAGAAGCTGAAGGAAATATGAAAGACTTCCTGTGGGTTGAAATCTTCCTGAATATCACCAAACCAGTCACCCATTTCGTATTCATTGGATCCGGGGCCAACAAAACCATGTGTCGTCTTCAATATGAAAGCCTTCCCACTTTATGTTCAGGATGTGGAAAACTGCCCTATTCGCTCTTCGCTTGATCTTAACAAGTTGCAATACGGAGAGTGGCTCCGCTACCTCCCCCCAAGACGTCGCCCAGTTGGTATCCATGGGCGTCTTCGCTATGTCGAACCTGATCTCAACCAGAACAATCCTTTACCGAATGGTACCTTCTTTTACTTTATTACCAATTTTTCATCTCTTTCACAGTTTCGATTTAAACTTATTTTATCTTTTTCGTTCTCTCCACTTTCGTTTCTGTACTTACTATTTTCTTTCCTCACAGCTACTCCTGTTCCAACTGCTTCTGCCAACACTAATATTCCCCACAATGAACCGAATGTTATGGGTATATCTCCCCGTCCTTCTACCATCATTAACCCCTTTATTAAAAAACTTTCGTTTACTAAACTGTTTTGCTTCAACTTTTCTACAGGCTCTCTTAACGAGGGCGATGCTTCATCCTTCTCGGAACAACCCACCGAGGAAGCCCCCAACACAGATACGGCTATGGGTGATGCCCCCCTGCCAAAGACCCATCTGCTTCAGATTCAAAACAGAAAGCCCCTCTCGAGCCTCAACCCCTAAACACCATCTATCCAATCCCTGAAGATGCTTCAGATGATGAATGGGATGCCACGTATGATGGTGTTCCAAGTCCAACTGCCCAGCAAATTAAGAAAATTGAAGCTGAACTGCGTATGCCCCCTGTTTCTATCGATTCCAATTTCAATGAATTTAACCAATGGCTTTTGAAAACTTATCCAAATGATGCAGCTCCTGCCCCTGCTCCAGCCCCACCGAATCGTGGCACAAAACGCCGCTCTCCTATCCAAGTATCGCTCCCACCAAAGAAATCCAAACCCTCTGGTTCCACCTCAAAGGCTGGGATGAGCAGCTCAAAAAACTCTCCGGCGGCGGCTGATTCCCAGCCCCGCCGAGCAAAATGAGGATCCTATGCTGGAACTGCCAGGGTTTAGGACAAGCCCCGATGGTTTAACATCTTCGCGACTATGTCCGGCTATCCATCCCTGATGTTATCTTCATATGCGAAACAAAACTTAATAATGTGGCTTGTAGCCAACTTTGTCTTTCTTTAGGTTTTATAAACGTTATTACTATTCCCCCAACAGAGGGGTGTTTCGGTATTGCTCTTTTCGTTACAAACAATATTAATATTACTTTACTTTCGTACTCTCAGCGTTATATGCATACTCAAATCACATCAAACAATTGCAATATGTTTTTCACGGGCATACATGGCTATTTCGAAACTAGCCAAAAATACAAAACATGGGAAATTATTGATTCCTTAAATATAAATAATAATAATATTCCCTGGCTTCTAGGAGGGGATTTTAATGAAATCTTATCCGACTCTGAAAAGCAAGGTGGAAGTCGAAGGGCTAGATCACAAATAACCAACTTCCGTCATTGTCTTTCACGCAATAATCTTTTTGACTGTAAGCCAACATCGAGATGGTTTACTTGGACAAAAGTTGGGCCTCTAACTCCAACTATACATGAAAGACTAGACCGGTTCATTGCTAACTCGGCTTGGCAGGATCTTTTTCCTTCATTTCGCATCACAACGGAATATGTGGCCAAGTCTGACCACTGCTTCCTGTCTCTTGATACATCCCCTGCGGTTGCTACTCCACTTCAGCGATCATCCAGCACATTCTGATTCGAGAACTGTTGGGTTACTAATGAGGATAATATATCTACTATTAAACGCACTTGGACCAATACCTCTGGAACAGCTATTGATAAAATAAATGCTGTTGGTACAAGCCTGGAGGAATGGCAGAATCAACAAAGACTAAAATCCTCCGGCCGTATTAATTTCCTCACCAAGAAAATAAACAAATTCTTATGTCGCCCCTTAAATGCCACAACTGAAGGCATTTATTTAAAATACAGAACTGAACTTAATAAACTTCTAATGGAACAGGAAATTTATTGGGCTCAAAGATCTCGTACACTTTGGCTTTCTCAAGGTGATAAAAATACGAGATTTTTCCATGCCCGGGCAAACAATAAAAGGAAAAAAACTCGATTAATGGTTTATTTGATTCCAACTCGAACTGGTGTACGGCTGTGTCAGATCTTATGTCTATTGCCTCTAGCTATTTCCAAAATCTCTTTACGTCTTCCAACCCCCAAATCTCCGATAATATACTCGATAAAATCACTCCTTCTATCAATCAATCTATGAATGACAGCCTCTTAAGGACTTTCACTAAGGAAGAAATACTCCATGCCTTTCGGGACATTGATCCTAGGAAAGCCCCTGGTTTTGATGGACTACCAAGTAGTTTTTTCCGTCAACACTGGGACATTGTTGGAGAAGACGTTATGAATCTATGCCTTCACTTACTAAATGGCACTACTGATATGTCCTTGGTCAATAAAACTATTCTGGTTCTAACTCCCAAAATCCAAGACCCAACTACCATGAAACAACTAAGACCAATCAGTCTTTGCACTGTTCTTTATAAAATAGTTGCTAAAACTATTGTCAACAGAATGAAACAAACAATTCCCCTTTGTATTAGCACTAATCAAGCAGCCTTCTTCCAGGGACGTAACATCTCTGATAACATCCTTGTTGCCCATGAAATTATTCACAATATCAATTCAGGGGCAACTAAATCCTCTCAAGGAGCTGCTCTTAAACTAGATATGGAAAAAGCTTTTGATAGAGTTGAATGGTCTTTCTTAGCTAATGTTATGGAACGCATAGGCTTCGCCTCTGACTGGATCTCCCTTATAATGCGATGCATCACCACAGTTTCTTTTCCAGTCAAAATTAATAACTCCTTCTCCCCCTTTTTCCAACCTCAACGTGGTTTACGCCAAGGTGATCCTCTTTCCCCTTTTCTCTTCCTTTTCTACACACAAGGGCTCTCTGCTTACCTATCTGCTGCTCAACAAACAAACATTCTTCCGGGGCTTGGTGCCTGCAAATATGGACCCAAAGTCAATCATCTACTCTTTGCCGATGACTGTATGGTTTTCATTAATAATACTACAACTGAAGCTACTCATCTCAAAAGAGCTCTGCAAACTTATGTTGCTGCTTCCGGTCAAGCGGTTAATTTTGAGAAGTCAACAATCTTTTATAACCCTCGTACCCCATCCTCTACAAGAGCTGCGATCAATAGTCTCCTGCAAGTACGCGAGGTATCTAACCCCGGTGTATACCTAGGTGTTCCTCTTCTCATTGGAAAGAACAAGACTGAATCATTAGGATTTGTGCGTGATAAAGTTCACGACCGCCTTTCTAGCTGGGACAAACATCTCCTTTCTTTTAGTGGTCGAGAGATCTTCATTAAAGCAGTCCTCCAATCCCTACCTCAATATGTTATGTCTTGTTATCTTCTTCCACAAAACATTATTGACGATATGACTTCAGCTATCAGGCAATATTGGTGGACCGGTAAGTCCAATAAAAAAGGATGACATATGCTACCATGGAATCATGTTTGTTTACCTAAGGCTGCTGGAGGTATGGGGTTTAAGGACTTACATGACTTCAATGTTGCTCTCTTGGGTAAACAACTATGGAGACTCATTTGTGAACCAGATTCATTATTAGGCCAAATATATCGTGCTAAATATTTCCCTTCTGGGAATATTCTCGATGCCTCCAGACCCATTCGAGGCTCCTTTGCCTGGCAAGGTATGTATAATGCTCTACAACGTCTCCTTCCAGGTTTCCTTTATCGTCCAGGTATTAACAGTAATATAAGAGTACATAAAGACATCTGGGGCAGTCCTTCCCCTATTACCCTTACTGGGGATTACAAAATCTCTGATGAGGTCCATATTCGTTGTCGCGATTTCATGCTTCGTAATCAAACTGCTTGGGATTCTGTTATGGTCCATCGTTATTTTAACCCAACCGATGTTGCTATCATTCTCAGTATACCAATCATAAATGATCACCGTGACTCTATTCTTTGGTCTCCTAATGATTCGGGTATTTACTCGGTTCGCTCTGGTTATCTTTTCTTACAGCGATCTGCGCTTCCACAAACACCACCTACACGGTTTTGGAAATTTCTGTCCAAAGTCAAGGCCTTGCTTAAGGTCAAAACTTTTGGATGGAGTATGGCATCTGATGCTCTACCGATTGGATCCAAAATGCAAGTTCTTTCACCAAATTCGGGGCCTTGTACTATTTGTGGAGGCCACTCGGAGACCATTCTCCATGCTCTTTGTGATTGTGCAGGGGCTTCCGAAGCCCTTCAGCTCTCTGGTATTCCCATAACTCTTTCTAGGAGTTCGGCTAATACCCCATTACAATGGTTGGAGGAAGCCGCCCATCTCCTATCCTCTGACAAGTTTGGCCTTTTCCTCACTACTATTTGGAACGTTTGGAACAGACGTAATGACTGGGTTCATAATCACCATTTGCAATCATCTTGGCTTACAGCCGTTAACTCCATTAGTTTACATAATGACTTCTGTAATGCCTCCTCTCCTTCTACCCCAACACCCTCTATTCTATCTCTTCCATGCTGGAACCCTCCTCCACCTAACCATATAAAAATAAATGTAGATGGAGCTTTTAATTCCTCAACTCGTGCAGCAGCTGTTGGCGCGGTTGCACGTGACTCTACAGGTACAGTTGTGGGTGGCCTTGCATTTCTGCTAGGTAGCTGTCTGGATGCAGTTACTTGTGGGGGTGAAAGCCTTCGTGCAGGAATCACCTTCGCCCGTTCTCAAGGATAGACTCGGATCTTGCTTGAAACTGATTGTGCTTCTATTGCAAATAGGATTACCAATCCTGGACTGGATCTTTCTACCTCGGGGCCTCTTCTTCATCAGATTCGAGAGTCTCTCCATGATTTTGATTCAACATATGTTTCCTTTGTACGCCGTGAGGCAAATCATGTGGCCCATACTTTGGCTACATTTTCGCTTTGTTCTATTGCAAAACCTCAATTTCTGTACTTTTTACCCAGTAAAAATTCTAACGGGTCCATTGAAAGGCCCATTTACACCTGCTCGTTCGAAACCTCGACAAAAAGGACCGCAAAAATAGTTTTAATCAAATTTTAGGAGTTCAAATAATTCATTAGGAGCTTTTCAACACAATTATAATGAAAAACCTCAATTTTATACTTTTTACTCAGTTAAAATTCCAACGGGTCCATTGAAAGGCCCATTTAGACATGCTCGTCCGAAACCTCGACAAAAAGGGCCGCAAAACAAGTTTTAATCAAATTTTAGGAGTTCATGTAATTGATTAGGAGCTTTTCAACAAAATTATATTGCAAAACCTAAATTTTTGTACTTTTTAATCAGTTAAAATTGCAACGGGTCCATTGAAAGGCCCATTTAGACCTGCTCATCCGAAACCTCGACAAAAAGGACCGCAAAACAAGTTTTAATCAAATATTAGGAGTTCAAATAATTGATTAGGAGCTTTTCAACACAATTATATTGCAAAAACTTAATTTTTGTAATTTTTACTCAGTTAAAATTCCAACGGGTCCATTGAATGGCCCATTTCGACCCGATCGTCCGAAACCTTTACAAAATGGACTGCAAAACAAGTTTTAATCAAATTTTAGGAGTTCATGTAATTGATTAGGAGCTTTTCAACACAATTATATTGCAAAACGTCAATTTTTGTACTTTTTACTCAGTTAAAACTCTAACGGGCCCATTTAGACCTGCTCGTCCGAAACCTCGACAAAAAGGACCGCAAAAATGTTTTATTCAAATATTAGGAGTTCAAATAATTGATTAGGAGCTTTTCAACACAGTTATATTGCAAAACCTCAATTTCTGTACTTTTTACTCAGTTAAAATTCCAACGGGTCCATTTAAAGGACCATTTAGACCCGCTCGTCCGAAACCTCTATAAAAAGGACCACAAAAAAGTTTTAATCAAATTTTAGGTTGTTCATGTAATTGATTAGGAGCTTTTCAACAAAATTATATTGCAAAACCTCAATTTCTGTACTTTTTACTCAGTTAAAATTCTAACGGGTCCATTGAAAGGCCCATTTAGACCTGCTCGTTCGAAACCTTGACAAAAAGGACCGCAAAAATGTTTTATTCAAATATTAGGAGTTCAAATAATTGATTAGGAGCTTTTCAACACAGTTATATTGCAAAACCTCAATTTCTGTACTTTTTACTCAGTTAAAATTCCAACGGGTCCATTTAAAGGACCATTTAGACCCGCTCGTCCGAAACCTCTATAAAAAGGACCAGAAAAAAGTTTTAATCAAATTTTAGGTAGTTCATGTAATTGATTAGGAGCTTTTCAACAAAATTATATTGCAAAACCTCAATTTCTGTACTTTTTACTCAGTTAAAATTCTAACGGGTCCATTGAAAGGCCCATTTACACATGCTCGTTCGAAACCTTGACATAAAGGACCGCAAAAATAGTTTTAATCAAATTGTAGGAGTTCAAATAATTCATTAGGAGCTTTTCAACACAATTATAATGAAAAACCTCAATTTTATACTTTTTACTTAGTTAAAATTCCAACGGGTCCATTGAAAGGCCCATTTAGACCTGCTCGGCCGAAACCTCGACAAAAAGGACCGCAAAACAAGTTTTAATCAAATTTTAGGAGTTCATGTAATTGATTAGGAGCTTTTCAACAAAATTATATTGCAAAACCTCAATTTTTGTACTTTTTACTCAGTTAAAATTCTAACGGGTCCATTGAAAGGCCCATTTAGACCTGCTCGTCCGAAACCTCGACAAAAATACCGCAAAAATGTTTTATTCAAATATTAGGAGTTAAAATAATTGATTAGGAGCTTTTCAACACATTTATATTGCAAAACCTCAATTTCTGTACTTTTTACTCAGTTAAAATTCCAACGGGTCCATTTAAAGGACCATTTAAACCCGCTCGTCCGAAACCTCTATAAAAAGGACCACAAAAAAGTTTTAATCAAATTTTAGGTAGTTCATGTAATTGATTAGGAGCTTTTCAACAAAATTATATTGCAAAACCTCAATTTCTGTACTTTTACTCAGTTAAAATTCTAACGGGTCCATTGAAAGGTCCATTTAGACCTGCTCGTTCGAAACCTTGACATAAAGGACCGCAAAAATAGATTTAATCAAATTTTAGGAGTTCAAATAATTCATTAGGAGCTTATCAACACAATTATATTGAAAAACCTCAATTTTATACTTTTTACTCAGTTAAAATTCCAACGGGCCCATTATTAGGCCCATTTAGACCTGCTCGTCCGAAACTCTACAAAAATGAACCGCAAAAATGTTTTATTCAAATATTAGGAGTTCAAATCTTAGATTAGGAGCTTTTCAACACAATTATATTGCAAAAACTCAATTTCTGTACTTTTTACTCAGTTAAAATTCCAACGGGTCCATTAAAAGGCCCATTTTGACCCGCTCGTCCGAAACCCCTACAAAAAGGACTGCAAAACAAGTTTTAATCAAATTTTAGGAGATCATGTAATTGATTAGGATATTTTCAACACTATTATATTGAAAAACCTCAATTTTTGTACTTTTTACTCAGTTAAAATTTCAACGGGTCCATTGAAAGACCCATTTCGACCCGCTCGTCCGAAACCTTACAAAAACGACTGCAAAACAAGTTTTAATCAAATTTTAGGAGTTCATGTAATTGATTAGGATCTTTTCAACACAATTATATTGCAAAACCTCAATTTCTGTACTTTTTACTAAGTTAAAATTCTAACGGGTCCATTGAAAGGCCCATTTACACCTGCTCGTTCGAAACCTCGACAAAAAGGACCGCAAAAATAGTTTTAATCAAATTGTAGGAGTTAAAATAATTGATTAGGAGCTTTTCAACACAATTATATTGAAAAACCTCAATTTTATACTTTTTACTCAGTTAAAATTCCAACGGGCCCTTTGATAGGCCCATATAGACCTGCTCGTCCGAAACCTCTACAAAAAGGACCGCAAAAATGTTTTATTCAAATATTAGGAGTTCAAATAATTGATTAGGAGCTTTTCAACACAATTATATTGCAAAACCTCAATTTCTGTACTTTTTACTCAGTTAAAATGCCAACAGGTCCATTGAAAGGCCCATTTAAACCTGCTCGTCCGAAACCTCTACAAAAAGGACCGGAAAACAAGTTTTAATCAAATTTAAGGAATTCATGTAATTGATTAGGAGATTTTCAACACAATTATATTGCAAAACCTCAATTTATGTACTTTTTACTCACTTAAAATTCCAACAGGTCCATTGAAAGGCCAATTTCGACCCGCCCGTCCGAAACCTCTACAAAAAGGACTGCAAAACTAGTTTTAATCAAATTTTAGGAGTTCAAATAACTGATTAGGAGCTTTTCAACCCAATTATATTGCAAAACCTCAATTTCTGTACTTTTTACTCAGTTAAAATTTCAACGTGTCCATTAAAAGGCCCATTTCAACCCTCTCGTCCGAAACCTCGACAAAAAGGACCGCAAAACAAGTTTTAATCAAATTTTAGGAGTTCATGTAATTGATTAGGAACTTTTCAACACAATTATATTGCAAAACCTCAATTTCTGTACTTTTTACTCAGTTAAAATTCAAACGGGTCCATTCAAAGGCCTATTTCGACCCGCTCGTCCGAAACCTCTAGAAAAAGGACTGCAAAACACGTTTTAATCTAATTTTAGGAGTTCATGTTATTGATTAGGAGCTTTTCAACACAATTATATTGCAAAACCTCAATTTCTGTACTTTTTACTCGGTTAAATTTCCAACGGGTCCATTGAAAGGCCCATTTAGACTTGCTCGTCCGAAACCTGTACAAAAAGGACCGCAAAACAAGTTTTAATCATATTTTAGAAGTTCAAATAATTGATTAGGAGGTTTTCAACACAATTATATTTCAAAACCTCAATTTCTATTCTTTTTACTCAGTTAAAATTTCAACGGGTCCATTGAAAGGCCCATTTAGACCTGCTCGTCCGAAACCTCTACAAAAAGGACCGCAAAACAAGTTTTAATCAAATTTTAGGAATTCATGTAATTGATTAGGAGATTTTCAACACAATTATATTGCAAAACCTCAATCTCTGTACTTTTTACTCAGTTAAAATTCAACCGGTTCCATTGAAAGGCCCATTTAGACCTGCTCGTCCGAAACCTCGACAAAAAGGACCGCAAAACAAGTTTTAATCAAATTTTAGGAGTTCAAATAATTGATTAGGAGCTTTTCAACACAATTATATTGTAAAACCTCAATTTTTGTACTTTTTACTCAATTAAAATTCCAATGGGTCCATTGAAAGGCCCATTTCGACCCTCTCGTCTGAAACCTTTACAAAAAGGACTGCAAAACAAGTTTTAATCAAATTTTACGAGTTCATTTAATTTATTAGGAGCTTTGCAACACAATTATATTGCAAAACCTCAATTTCTTTACTTTTTACTCAGTTAAAATTCCAACGGGTCCATTCAAAGGCTCATTTCGACCCGCCCGTCCGAAACCTCTACAAAAGGACTGCAAAACACGTTTTAATCTAATTTAGGAGTTCATGTAATTTATTCGGAGCTTTTCAACACAATTATATTGCAAAACCTCAATTTCTTTACTTTTTACTCAGTAAAAATTCCAACGGGTCCATTGAAAGGCCCATTTAGACTTGCTCGTCCGAAACCTGTAAAAAAAGGACCGCAAAACAAGTTTTAATAAAATTTTAGGAGTTCAAATAAATGATTAGGAGCTTTTCAACACAATTATATTGAAAGACTTCAATTTTTTTACTTTTTACTCAGTTAAAATTCCAACGGGTCCTTTGAAAGGACCATTTAGACCCGCTGTCCGAAACCTCTATAAAAAGGACCACAAAAAAAAGTTTTAATCAAATTTTAGGTAGTTCATGTAAATGATTCGGAGCTTTTCAACACAATTATATTGCAAAACCTCAATTTTTGTACTTTTTACTCGGTTAAAATTCTAACGAGTCCATTGAAAGGCCCATTTAGACATGCTCGTCCGAAACCTTGACAAAAAGGATCGCAAAAATAGTTTTAATCAAATTTTAGGAGTTCAAATAATTGATTAGGAGCTTTTCAACATAATTATATTGCAAAACCTCAATTTCTGTACTTTTTACTCAGTTAAAATTCCAACGGGTCCATTGAAAGGCCCATTTCGACCCGATCGTTCGAAACTTTTACAAAAAGGACTGCAAAACAAGTTTTAATCAAATTTTAGGAGTTAATGTAACTGATTAGGAGCTTTTCAACACAATTATATTGCAAAACCTCAATTTCTGTACTTTTTACTCAGTTAAAATTCTAACGGGTCCATTGAAAGGCCCATTTAGACCTGCTCGTCCGAAACCTCGACAAAAAGGACCGCAAAAATGTTTTATTCAAATATTAGGAGATCAAATAATTGATTAGGAGCTTTTCAACACAATTATATTGCAAAACCTCAATTTCTGTACTTTTTACTCAGTTAAAATTCCAACGGGTCCATTGAATGGCCCATTTAGAACTACTCGTCCGAAACCTCTACAAAAAGGACCGCAAAATAAGTTTTTATCAAATTTTAGGAGTTCAAATAACTGATTAGGCGCTTTTCAACACTATTTTATTGCAAAACCTCAATTTATGTACTTTTTACTCAGTTAAAATTTCAACGGGTCCATTGAAAGGCCCATTTAGACCCGCTCGTCTGAAACCTCTACAAAAAGGACAGCAAAAAAAGTTGTAATCAAATCTTAGGAGTTTATGTAATTGATTAGGAGCTTTTCAACACAATTATATTGCATAAACCTCAATTTCTGTACTTTTTACTCAGTTAAAATTCTAAAGGGTCCATTGAAAGGCCCATTTAGACCTGCTCGTCCGAAACCTCGACAAAAAGGACCGCAAAATAGTTTTAATCAAATTTTAGGAGTTCAAATAATTGATTAGGAACTTTTCAACACAATTATATTGAAAAACCTCAATTTCTGTACATTTTACTCTGTTAAAATTCCAACGGGTCCATTGAAAGGCCCATTTAGAACTGCTCGTCCGAAACCTCTACAAAAAGGACCGCAAAACAAGTTTTAATCAAATTTTAGGAATTCATGTAATTGATTAGGAGATTTTCAACACAATTATATTGCAAAACCTCAATCTCTGTACTTTTTATTCAGTTAAAATTCAACCGGTTCCATTGAAAGGCCCATTTAGACCTGCTTATTCGAAACCTCGACAAAAAGGACCGCAAAACAAGTTTTAATCAAATAATTGATTAGGAGCTTTTCAACACTATTATATTGCAAAACCTCAATTTCTGTACTTTTTACTCAGTTAAAATTTCAACGGGTCCATTGAAAGGCCCATTTCGACCCGCTCGTCCAAAACCTCTACAAAAAGAACTACAAAAAAAGTTTTAATCAAATTTTAGGAGTTTATGTAATTGATTAGGAGCTTCTCAACACAATTATATTGCAAAACCTCAATTTCTGTACTTTTTACTCAGTTAAAATTCCAACGGTTCCATTGAAAGGCCCATTTCGATCCGCTCGACTGAAACCTCTACAAAAAGGACTGCAAAACAAGTTTTAATCAAATTTTAGGATTTCATGTAATTTATTAGGAGCTTTTCAACACAATTATATTGCAAAACCTCAATTTCTGTACTTTTTACTCAGTAAAAATTCCAACGGGTCCATTGAAAGGCCCATTTAGACTTGCTCGTCCGAAACCTCTACAAAAAGGACCGCAAAACAAGATTTAATCAAATTTTAGAAGTTCAAATAATTGATTAGGAGCTTTTCAACACAATTATATTGCAAAATCTCAATTTCCGTACTTTTTACTCAGTTAAAATTTCAACGGGTCCATTGAAAGGCCCATTTAGACCCGCTCGTCCGAAACCTCTACAAAAAGGACCACAAAATAAGTTTTAATCAAAATCTTGAGTTCATGTAATTGATTAGGAGCTTTTCTACACAATTATAATCCAAAACCTCAATTTCTGTACTTTTTACTCAGTTAAAATTCTAACGGGTCCATTGAATGGCCCATTTACACCTGCTCGTCCGAAACCTCGACAAAATGGACCGCAAAAATAAATTAATCAAATTTTAGGAGTTCAAATAATTGATTAGGAGCTTTTCAACACAATTATATTGAAAAACCTCAATTTTATAGTTTTTACTCAGTTAAAATTCCAACGGGCCCATTGATAGGCCCATTTAGACTTGCTCGTCCGAAACCTCTACAAAAGGACCGCAAAAATGTTTTATTCAAATATTAGGGGTTTAAATAATTGATTAGGAGCTTTTCAACACAATTATATTGCTAAAATTCAATTTCTGTACTTTTTACTCAGTTAAAATTCCAACAGGTCAATTGAAAGGCCCATTTAGACATGCTCGTCCGAAACCACGACAAAAAGGACCGCAAAACAAGTTTTAATCAAATTTTAGGAGTTCAAATAATTGATTAGGATCTTTTCAACACAATTATATAGTAAAACCTCAATTTATGTACTTTTTACTCAGTTAATATTCCAACGGGTCCATTGAAAGGCCCATTTCGACCCTCTAGTCCGAAACCTTTACAAAAAGGACTGCAAAACAAGTTTTAATCAAATTTTACGAGTTCATGTAATTTATTAGGAGCTTTTCAACACAATTATATTGCATAACATCAATTTCTGTACTTTTTACTCAGTTAAAATTCTAACGGGTACATTTAAATGCCATTTAAACTTGCTCGTCTGAAACCTCGACAAAAAGGACGACAAAAATGTTTTATTCAAATATTAGGAGTTCAAATAATTGATTAGGAGCTTTTCAACACAATTATATTGCAAAACCTCAATTTCTTTACTTTTTACTCAGTTAAAATTCCAACGGGTCCATTGAAAGGCCCATTTCGAACCGCTCGTCCCAAACCATTACAAAAAGGCCTGCAAAACAAGTTTTAATCAAATTTTAGGAGTTAATGTAATTTATTAGGAGCTTTTCAACACAATTATATTGCAAAACCTCAATTTCTGTACTTTTTACTCAGTTAAAATTCTAAAGGGTCCATTGAAAGGCCCATTTAGACCTGCTCGTCCGAAACCTCGACAAAAGGACTGCAAAACACGTTTTAATCAAATTTTAGGAGTTCATGTAATTGATTAGGAGCTTTTCAACACAATTATATTGCAAAGCCTCAATTTCTGTACTTTTTACTCAGTTAAATTTCCAACGGGTCCATTGAAAGGCCCATTTAGACCTGCTCATCCGAAACCTCTACAAAAAGGACTGCAAAACAAGTTTTAATCAAATTTTAAGAGTTCAAATAATTTATTAGGAGCTTTTCAATACAATTATATTGGAAAACCTTAATTTTTGTACTTTTTACTCAGTTAAAATTTCAACGGGTCCATTGAAAGGCCCATTTCGACCCGCTCGTCCGAAACCTCTACAAATAGGACTGCAAAAAAAGTTTTAATCAAATTTTAGGAGTTTATGTAATTGATTAGGAGCTTTTCAAAACAATTATATTGCAAAACCTCAATTTTTGTACTTTTTACTCAGTTAAAATTCCAACGGGTCCATTGAAAGGCCCATTTCGACCCGCTCGATTGAAACCTCTACAAAAAGGACTGTAAAACAAGTTTTAATCAAATTTTAGGATTTCATGTAATTGATTAGGAGGTTTTCAACACAATTATATTGCAAAACCTCAATTTCTGTACTTTTTACTCAGTAAAAATTCCAACGGGTCCATTGAAAGGCCCATTTAGACTTGCTCGTCCGAAACCTCTACAAAAAGGACCGCAAAACAAGTTTTAATCAAATTTTAGAAGTTCAAATAATTGATTAGGAGCTTTTCAACTTAATTATATTGCAAAACCTCAATTTCTGTACTTTTTACTCAGTTAAAATTTCAACGGGTACGGGTGGGTGCGAATGAAAATCCTCTCAACTTTTTTCTCTCTTTTTTCCCTAACCATTTCTCTCTCCTTATCCTTCTCCGCCCCCCACCACCACACCCTCCACCACCCTCTCTCTCCCCAACCTCCGATACCACCATGGTGGTGCTTGCTTAGCACCCAAGTGGTGGCAGTGAAACCCCGACCCATCGCCCCTAGGATTTTTACACAACTGATATCATGGATTTTATCCAAGATTTCCTCAAGCTCTCCTTTCTGGAAGATGGCATACTGCCACTGCCCTCACAATAGTTCTTCACTCATCATGGACAGTACAACGCCAACGCACCGGACCATACTGGCTTTTTTATTGGTGAAGACTCCATTAAGGATTTTGGCTTCCTCTGATGAAGCCATACACTTTGACGATTCTGATTTTTTCACCCAACGACATAGTTTACCCTCTGAAATTAATTTTCAAGAGGAATATCGAATATCTGCTGGGCCGCCATCACAGGTGCCCTTCGTTATCCCAGCTCTTTTAATTAGGATGCAGGGTTTTTCCTGGTCATCGAGACCTTGTATTATTTCCTTTGTCTACTACGTACCATTGGAAAGAAACTGGTATCGTCTATCTGATCCCATTGTAATCCTAACGTCATTAGGAACTACTTGGGGAAAGCATGCAGTCATGCCTACGTACAGGTGCATTACGGAACAACAGTTCCAAACAATTTACCATTTATCTCTATTAACAAGCCAACAGTTTTTAAAATTAGTCCTTCACTTATTATTATTCATGTATGATTTTAAGAGAGGTGACAGATTGTTAAAATCTAGGTCCGGTCAATTGTCACTGATTACCAGGTCTGGTCAATTGTCATTGATATCAAAGAGCTTGCTACTCTCACAAATGCAAAAATCTGCATTACTACCTCACCGTCCTCCTGATGCCACCTCTGTGGCCAACCGTCATGCACACATCCGACGATGGAGGAAGGGAACGAATGCGATAAACGGGAATCTTTGGTTCCAACAAATGAGGAAATTCAAACTCAATCATTTGGAGGATAATGAATCCCCTTTTTCCATGATATTTCTCATTTTCAAATTCATATCTAAACTTACTTTATCTAAGTTTACATTGGATTTTGAATTTACCGAGCATATCCTCCTTAACCCAATAATCTCGGAGCTCCTCCTCACCAAACTCCAACGTTGGTTTTTGAACCTGGATAGGCTCCCGTTTTCTAGGATATTTTTTAAAATTCAAACCATGCATTTCAAATTGCAGATAAAATTACATTTATATGTTATTTTATCCTCTGCAATTCGAATTTTCTCCAAATTATCTAAATTTAGAATATTTTTTGAAGTTGGTGGGGAATCTATCACTATCTCTACTAATCTAAAAATACCATACATTTTCAAATTCTATTTCAAACTTAAATTATCTAAGTTAAAATTGAATTTTGAATTTGTTGAGAGAGATTTGATCAAATTGCAGATAAAATTACATTTATATGTTATTTTATCCTCTGCAATTCGAATTTTCTCCAAATTATCTAAATTTAGAATATTTTTTGAAGTTGGTAGGGAATCTATCTCTATCTCTACTGATCTAAAAATGCCATACATTTTCAAATTCTATTTCAAACTTAAATTATCTAAGTTAAAATTGAATGTTGAATTTGTTGGAAGAGATTTGATATCTCCTTTTTCGGTGCATCTAAGGATCTTTAGGATTCCCATGCATTCCAAATTGCTGATAAAACTTCATTTAGATGCTATTTTATCCTCTGCAAATCGAATTTTCTCCAAATTTTCTAAATTTAGAATATTTTTTGGAGTTGGTGGGGAATCTACCACTATCTCTACTAATCTAAAAATACCATACATTTTCAAATTCTATTTCAAACTTAAATTATCTAAGTTAAAATTGAATTTTGAATTTGTTCAGAGAGATTTGATTAAATTGCAGATAAGATTACATTTAAACGTTATTTTATCCTCTGCAATTCGAATTTTCTCCAAATTATCTAAATTTAGAATATTTTTTGAAGTTGATAGGGAATCTATCACTATCTCTACTGATCTAAATATACCATACATTTTCAAATTCTATTTCAAACTTAAATTATCTAAGTTAAAATTGAATTTTGAATTTGTTGGAAGAGATTTGATATCTCCTTTTTCGGTGAACCTAAGGCTCTATAGGATTTCCATGCATTTCAAATTGCAGATAAAATTACATTTAAATGTTATTTTATCCTATGCAATTCGAATTTTCTCCAAATTATCTAAATTTAGAATATTTTTTGAAGCTGGTGGGGAATCTATCACTATCTCTACTACTCTAAAAATATCATACATTTTCAAATTCTATTTCAAACTTAAAGCTAAGCTGAAATTGAATTTTGAATTTGTTGAGAGAGATTTGATCAAGTTGCAGATAAAATTACATTTAAACGTTATTCTATCCTCTGCAATTCGAATTTTCTCCAAATTATCTAAATTTAGAATATTTTTTGAAGTTGGAACTACCAAAGGAGCAAATGGCTCGCGCAAAACCAAACGTAGCCCTCCGATGGTTGTTGTTGGTGTTACCACGAGGCCGAGAACTTCCCTCTCCACTCAAGCTAAGCTGGTGAAACCCGGAATGCCCTCTGACAAACCTTCCAAACTATCTAAAGCTGGGATGAGCAGCAAAATCTCTTCGGCGGCGGTTGACAGTCAACCCCGCCGAGAGAAATGAGGATCTTTTGTTGGAACTGTCGGGGTCTTGGTTCGCCCTCGGCAGTTCAGGGTTTGGTTGATTTAGCTCGTCGCTTGGAACCAACTATTATTTTTTTGTCCGAAACTAGACTATTTAATTTTAATTATGAAAGACTGAAACTCTCATTGAACATGATGGGTTGCTTCCATGTGAACAGCAGCCCCACTTGCTCTGGACTCCTTTTTTCTGGAATAATAAAGTTAGTTTTGATTTGTTATCGTATTCCGATCGCTTTATTGATTCCATCATCACCTCTACTTCCGATTGCTTTCGTTTTACCGGAATGTATGGTTATGCTGATACGAGCATGAAATATAAAACATGGGAACTTATCGACTCCCTGCGTGACATGTCACAACTACCTTGGTTAATTGGTGGGGACCTAAACGACATATTATCCGACTCCGAAACACAAGGTGGAAGTCGCAGGCCCCCATCCCAAATTAACAACTTTCGAGATTGCTTATCTCGTAACGCACTTTTTGACTGCAAACCTTACTCGGGATGGTTTACATGGTCTCGCACGGGTCCTAATGTTACACCCGTTTGTGAACGACTCGATCGTTTTCTTACATGTAATGCTTGGTTAAATGCACACCTATCATTCCAATGCCGAAATGTCTTCTCACCGGACTCCGATCACTACGTTATTATTATGGATACCTTTCCTTCTCCCAATAATAATCGCCAACCTCCTGATAATAACGATTATTTTCGATTCGAATCTTGTTGGGCGCAGGACCCTTCATGCATCTCGTCTGTCCATCAAGCTTGGTCAGCAGCGTCGGGCACCTTACTCGATAAGCTGGCCGTCGTGGGCAGCCACCTTCGTGACTGGCAAACGTCCAAGCGTTCCCAGTCGACTCACCGCATTGCTGAACTACAACGACAAATTAACTCATACATGCGACGTAGGAACTTGACCCCTGCGATGCTAAATAATTTGCGAGATGCGAAAATGGAGCTGCGACGTCTTTTAGACGAACGCGAGGCTTACTGGGCACAACGCTCTCGTGTCACCTGGCTTTCGTAAGGAGACAGAAATACATCCTTTTTTCACGCTAAGGCCTCCAAGCGTCGGAAAAAGAATTCCATACGAGGATTGTTTGACGCCAACCGCCAATGGCAGACGACAAAACCTGAACTCCTTCGGATTGCGTCCGATTATTTCCGAGAGCTATTTGAGACATCCAATCCGGTCTCCTCTCCCCGACTACTAGAGCAAATCCATCATGTCGTTACTCCTGAAGTGAATGATTCTTTATTACGACCTTTCTCCGAGAACGAGGTGCTTGCTGCATTTAGGGATATAGGCCCTAGGAAGGCACCGGGTATAGATGGTTTCCCTAGCAGTTTCTATAGACAATATTAGGATGTCATTGGGCCTGAGTTTGTCAAACTCTGTCTGCGACTCCTTCGGGGAGAAGCGAACATGTCGACTGTTAACAAAACGGTCATAGTTTTAATCACGAAAGTAGATGATGCTACTACTATGCGTCAATTTCGACCTATTAGCTTATGCACAGTCATCTACAAAACTGTCGCAAAAGTCCTGGTCAATCGTCTAAAACCGATCCTACCCAATTGTATCAGCGATGCCCAGGCTGCTTTTGTTAGCGGACGAAATATCACTGATAACATTTTGATCGCCCACGAGCTTGTACATACCCTTCACGCCAATCACGCTTCAATCTATCAAGGGGCGGCCGTTAAACTTGATATGGAAAAGGCTTTCGACAAAGTCGAATGGTCCTTCCTCCGTGATGTAATGACGCGTATGGGGTTCGCTGAAGAGTGGGTGCAGTTACTTATCCGCTGCGTCTCCTCTGTCTCTTTCTCGGTCCGGCTTAACGGGGCTCTCTCGGAGTAGTTCTCTCCTTCGAGAGGTATCCGACAAGGAGACCCTCTTTCGCCCTTCCTGTTCCTCATTTGCTCACAAGGGCTATCCGCAGCCCTTGAAACGGAGCAGAGAGAAGGCAGGCTACTAGGCTTGAATGCAAATCGTCGAGGGCCTCGGGTCAATCATCTGCTCTTTGCGGATGACAGTATTGTGTTCTTGCGGAATTGTCCAGAGGAAGCACAACGTTTGAAAGAAATTCTACATCTATATGGATCATCCTCCGGCCAATCTGTGAACTTTGCTAAGTCTACAGCATATTGCAGTTCCTCCTGCTCCACGGATTTCTTACAGGCCCTCCAGCATACACTTGGAATTCGTTTGGTTGAGGACCCTGGGATTTACCTTGGGGTCCCCCTCCTGGTAGGAAAAAACCGAAAGGAAAGTTTAGGATTTGTAAGAGATAAGGTAAATTCTCGCATGGCAAAATGGGACACTAATTTACTCTCCTTTAGTGGCCGCGAAATTCTGATAAAATCTGTGGCCCAAGCACTGCCACAATATATTATGTTCTGTTATCTTCTACCGCAAAATATTGTGGATGACGCGACTCGCTCGATACGTAGGTATTGGTGGTCGGGTCGAAGCAACAAGAAAGGCTGGCCTTTACTCTCCTGGGATGCCCTGTGCGCGCCCAAGACAGCTGGGGGGATGGGCTTCCGGGACCTACATGATTTTAACATTGCGCTTCTAGGGAAACAAATTTGGCGACTTGTTCAGTCACCTGAGTCCTTGCTTGCCAGGGTCTTGCGATCCAGATATTTTCCCTCGGGCAATATACTCGAGGCTAAATCGGATAGACGCTCTTCCTTTGCTTGGCGGGGTATTTGGCAGGCCATTCAAAGATTACAGCCTGGTTTCTTCTGGCGCCCTGGTGTTGATAGTCGATTACGTGTTCACCGTGATCACTGGGGTGGATCTAGTGGGCTTTCATTTTTCGGATCTTATCATGATAATGAGGAGATGCCTCTGAGATGTCGAGACTTTATGGTCCGCAATCAAAATGCTTGGGACGAAAGCAGGATTCATGCCTACTTTGACTTGGATGACGCTGCTAACGTCCTGAAAGTTCCAATCTCTACTGCTCACCAGGATGTCTTACTGTGGGGTTTCCATGACACCAACATCTATACAGTCCGCTCCGGTTATCTTTTTCCGCGACGACCTTTACGACCTCTTGCACGTCCTTGCCCACTATGGAAGGTCATTGCTAAGTCCCCTACGCTGCCAAAAATCCGTACCTTTGGATGGCGGGCGGGGAGGAATGCCTTGCCAACTGGTGATCGGCTCGCAGCTTTGGGTATGGGTGCAGGTGCTTGTCCTTTCTGTCCCACTATTATTGAAACTGCGGTTCATGCACTGAGGGATTGTCCCGGTGCCAATGCTGCACTACAGCTTGCAGGATTCCCCCGCGCGATCAATGATAGTTCGGACCCTTCGATCGCTCACTGGTTAGAGCGAGGCGCTTCGCTTCTCTCCCGCGCTGAGTTTAGCCTGTTGCTTACGATTATTTGGAACATTTGGAACCGGAGGAATGACTGGGTCCACTCCCGACGCATGCAGCCACCATGGCTCACCCTTATGAATTCCCAGGAACTTCTTCTGGACTACGCCTCGGCCACATCCACCAGCCCTTCACCGCACACGAGGACCGACCCCGCGCTCCCCCGACCAGCTTGGAGACCACCATCGGCAGGCAGAATCAAGATCAATGTCGACGGTGCTTACAACCTGGTCACAGGTACTGCTGGTCTCGATATTATAGCTCGCGATGCCAACGGTAATGTCTTACTCGGGCAGGCCCTCTACTCTGAAGACATCCTAGACTCCTCCTCTGCGGAGCTACAGGCTATTGTTGCCGGACTTCATCTTGGATTAGATGCGGGTTGGCAGAGTTTCCATCTCGAGTCGGACGCGGCCATGATACTCAACAAGCTCCGCAATCCGGACCATGACACTTCCATATTACGCTCGTAGATATCAGCGGCTCGAGCTTTACTTGTTACTATTCCTGATTTGTACTATACTTATGTACCACGCGCTACTAATGTTCTAGCGCATAGTGTAGCCATGTGGGCTCTACATTCTCGATGTTCTTTATCTTTTGGACCGGGATTTCCCGATGACTTACGATCTTTTGTACCGGTTGTTCATCAGCCACCTTGATTTATTTATATATATATGGGTACTCTTTTCCCCTCTTAGGACCCTAACTGGGCTTGCCCAGTTGGGATTAGTGGGGTTTTTAATGAGGCCCTTTCCTTCAAAACAAAAAATTTCAACGGGTCCATTGAAAGGCCCATTTAGACCCGCTCGTCCGAAACCTCTACAAAAAGGACCACAAAATAAGTTTTAATCAAAATTTTGAGTTCATGTAATTGATTAGGAGCTTTTCTACACAATTATAATCCAAAACTTCAATTTATGTACTTTTTACTCAGTTAAAATTCTAACGGGTCCATTGAAAGGCCCATTTACACCTGCTCGTCCGAAACCTCGACAAAATGGACCGCAAAAATAATTTTAATCAAATTTTAGGAGTTCAAATAATTGATTAGGAGCTTTTCAACACAATTATATTGAAAAACCTCAATTTTATAGTTTTTACTCAGTTAAAATTCCAACGGGCCCATTGATAGGCCCATTTAGACTTGCTCGTCCGAAACCTCTACAAAAAGGACCGCAAAAATGTTTTATTCAAATATTAGGGGTTCAAATAATTGATTAGGAGCTTTTCAACACAATTATATTGCTAAAATTCAATTTCTGTACTTTTTACTCAGTTAAAATTCCAACAGGTCAATTGAAAGCCCATTTAGACATGCTCGTCCGAAACCTCGACAAAAAGGACCGCAAAACAAGTTTTAATCAAATTTTAGGAGTTCAAATAATTGATTAGGATCTTTTCAACACAATTATATTGTAAAACCTCAATTTATGTACTTTTTACTCAGTTAAAATTCCAACGGGTCCAATGAAAGGCCCATTTCGACCCTCTTGTCCGAAACCTTTACAAAAAGGACTGCAAAACAAGTTTTAATCAAATTTTACGAGTTCATGTAATTTATTAGGAGCTTTTCAACACAATTATATTGCATAACATCAATTTCTGTACTTTTTACTCAGTTAAAATTCTAACGGGTACATTTAAATGCCCATTTAAACTTGCTCGTCTGAAACCTCGACAAAAAGGACGACAAAAATGTTTTATTCAAATATTAGGAGTTCAAATAATTGATTAGGAGCTTTTCAACACAATTATATTGCAAAACCTCAATATCTTTACTTTTTACTCAGTTAAAATTCCAACGGGTCCATTGAAAGGCCCATTTCGACCCGCTCGTCCCAAACCATTACAAAAAGGTCTGCAAAACAAGTTTTAATCAAATTTTAGGAGTTAATGTAATTTATTAGGAGCTTTTCAACACAATTATATTGCAAAACCTCAATTTCTGTACTTTTTACTCAGTTAAAATTCTAAAGGGTAAATTGCAAGGCCCATTTAGACCTGCTCGTCCGAAACCTCGACAAAAAGGACTGCAAAACACGTTTTAATCAAATTTTAGGAGTTCATGTAATTGATTAGGAGCTTTTCAACACAATTATATTGCAAAGCCTCAATTTCTGTACTTTTTACTCAGTTAAATTTCCAACGGGTCCATTGAAAGGCCCATTTAGACCTGCTCATCCGAAACCTCTACAAAAAGGACTGCAAAACAAGTTTTAATCAAATTTTAGGAGTTCAAATAATTTATTAGGAGCTTTTCAATACAATTATATTGGAAAACCTTAATTTTTGTACTTTTTACTCAGTTAAAATTTCAACGGGTCCATTGAAAGGCTCATTTCGACCCGCTCGTCCGAAACCTCTACAAATAGGACTGCAAAAAAAGTTTTAATCAAATTTTAGGAGTTTATGTAATTGATTAGGAGCTTTTCAACACAATTATATTGCAAAACCTCAATTTTTGTACTTTTTACTCAGTTAGAATTCCAACGGGTCCATTGAAAGGCCCATTTCGACCCGCTCGATTGAAACCTCTACAAAAAGGACTGTAAAACAAGTTTTAATCAAATTTTAGGATTTCATGTAATTGATTAGGAGCTTTTCAACACAATTATATTGCAAAACCTCAATTTCTGTACTTTTTACTCAGTAAAAATTCCAACGGGTCCATTGAAAGGCCCATTTAGACTTGCTCGTCCGAAACCTCTACAAAAAGGACCGCAAAACAAGTTTTAATCAAATTTTAGAAGTTCAAATAATTGATTAGGAGCTTTTCAACACAATTATATTGCAAAACCTCAATTTCTGTACTTTTTACTCAGTTAAAATTTCAACGGGTCCATTGAAAGGCCCATTTAGACCCGCTCGTCCGAAACCTCTACAAAAAGGACCACAAAATAAGTTTTAATCAAAATTTTGAGTTCATGTAATTGATTAGGAGCTTTTCTACACAATTATAATCCAAAACTTCAATTTTTGTACTTTTTACTCAGTTAAAATTCTAACGGGTCCATTGAAAGGCCCATTTACACCTGCTCGTCCGAAACCTCGACAAAATGGACCGCAAAAATAATTTTAATCAAATTTTAGGAGTTCAAATAATTGATTAGGAGCTTTTCAACACAATTATATTGAAAAACCTCAATTTTATAGTTTTTACTCAGTTAAAATTCCAACGGGCCCATTGATAGGCCCATTTAGACTTGCTCGTCCGAAACCTCTACAAAAAGGACCGCAAAAATGTTTTATTCAAATATTAGGGGTTCAAATAATTGATTAGGAGCTTTTCAACACAATTATATTGCTAAAATTCAATTTCTGTACTTTTTACTCAGTTAAAATTCCAACAGGTCAATTGAAAGCCCATTTAGACATGCTCGTCCGAAACCTCGACAAAAAGGACCGCAAAACAAGTTTTAATCAAATTTTAGGAGTTCAAATAATTGATTAGGATCTTTTCAACACAATTATATTGTAAAACCTCAATTTATGTACTTTTTACTCAGTTAAAATTCCAACGGGTCCAATGAAAGGCCCATTTCGACCCTCTTGTCCGAAACCTTTACAAAAAGGACTGCAAAACAAGTTTTAATCAAATTTTACGAGTTCATGTAATTTATTAGGAGCTTTTCAACACAATTATATTGCATAACATCAATTTCTGTACTTTTTACTCAGTTAAAATTCTAACGGGTACATTTAAATGCCCATTTAAACTTGCTCGTCTGAAACCTCGACAAAAAGGACGACAAAAATGTATTTTTCAAATATTAGGAGTTCAAATAATTGATTAGGAGCTTTTCAACACAATTATATTGCAAAACCTCAATTTCTTTACTTTTTACTCAGTTAAAATTCCAACGGGTCCATTGAAAGGCCCATTTCGACCCGCTCGTCCCAAACCATTACAAAAAGGCCTGCAAAACAAGTTTTAATCAAATTTTAGGAGTTAATGTAATTTATTATGAGCTTTTCAACACAATTATATTGCAAAACCTCAATTTCTGTACTTTTTACTCAGTTAAAATTCTAAAGGGTCCATTGAAAGGCCCATTTAGACCTGCTCGTCCGAAACCTCGACAAAAAGGACTGCAAAACACGTTTTAATCAAATTTTAGGAGTTCATGTAATTGATTAGGAGCTTTTCAACACAATTATATTGCAAAGCCTCAATTTCTGTACTTTTTACTCAGTTAAATTTCCAACGGGTCCATTGAAAGGCCCATTTAGACCTGCTCATCCGAAACCTCTACAAAAAGGACTGCAAAACAAGTTTTAATCAAATTTTAGGAGTTCAAATAATTTATTAGGAGCTTTTCAATACAATTATATTGGAAAACCTTAATTTTTGTACTTTTTACTCAGTTAAAATTTCAACGGGTCCATTAAAAGGCCCATTTCGACCCGCTCGTCCGAAACCTCTACAAATAGGACTGCAAAAAAAGTTTTACTCAAATTTTAGGAGTTTATGTAATTGATTAGGAGCTTTTCAACACAATTATATTGCAAAACCTCAATTTTTGTACTTTTTACTCAGTTAAAATTCCAACGGGTCCATTGAAAGGCCCATTTCGACCCGCTCGATTGAAACCTCTACAAAAAGGACTGTAAAACAAGTTTTAATCAAATTTTAGGATTTCATGTAATTGATTAGGAGCTTTTCAACACAATTATATTGCAAAACCTCAATTTCTGTACTTTTTACTCAGTAAAAATTCCAACGGGTCCATTGAAAGGCCCATTTAGACTTGCTCGTCCGAAACCTCTACAAAAAGGACTGCAAAACAAGTTTTAATCAAATCTTAGAAGTTCAAATAATTGATTAGGAGCTTTTCAACACAATTATATTGCAAAACCTCAATTTCTGTACTTTTTACTCAGTAAAAATTCCAACGGGTCCATTGAAAGGCCCATTTAGACTTGCTCGTCCGAAACCTCTACAAAAAGGACTGCAAAACAAGTTTTAATCAAATTTTAGAAGTTCAAATAATTGATTAGGAGCTTTTCAACACAATTATATTGCAAAACCTCAATTTCTGTACTTTTTACTCAGTTAAAATTTCAACGGGTCCATTGAAAGGCCCATTTAGACCCGCTCGTCCGAAACCTCTACAAAAAGGACCACAAAATAAGTTTTAATCAAAATTTTGAGTTCATGTAATTGATTAGGAGCTTTTCTACACAATTATAATCCAAAACTTCAATTTCTGTACTTTTTACTCAGTTAAAATTCTAACGGGTCCATTGAAAGGCCCATTTACACCTGCTCGTCCGAAACCTCGACAAAATGGACCGCAAAAATAATTTTAATCAAATTTTAGGAGTTCAAATAATTGATTAGGAGCTTTTCAACACAATTATATTGAAAAACCTCAATTTTATAGTTTTTACTCAGTTAAAATTCCAACGGGCCCATTGATAGGCCCATTTAGACTTGCTCGTCCGAAACCTCTACAAAAAGGACCGCAAAAATGTTTTATTCAAATATTAGGGGTTCAAATAATTGATTAGGAGCTTTTCAACACAATTATATTGCTAAAATTCAATTTCTGTACTTTTTACTCAGTTAAAATTCCAACAGGTTAATTGATAGGCCCATTTAGACTTGCTCGTCCGAAACCTCTACAAAAAGGACCGCAAAAATGTTTTATTCAAATATTAGGGGTTCAAATAATTGATTAGGAGCTTTTCAACACAATTATATTGCTAAAATTCAATTTCTGTACTTTTTACTCAGTTAAAATTCCAACAGGTTAATTGAAAGGCCCATTTAGACATGCTCGTCCGAAACCTCGACAAAAAGGACCGCAAAACAAGTTTTAATCAAATTTTAGGAGTTCAAATAATTTATTAGGATCTTTTCAACACAATTATATTGTAAAACCTCAATTTATGTACTTTTTACTCAGTTAAAATTCCAACGGGTCCATTGAAAGGCCCATTTCGACCCTCTTGTCCGAAACCTTTACAAAAAGGACTGCAAAACAAGTTTTAATCAAATTTTACGAGTTCATGTAATTTATTAGGAGCTTTTCAACACAATTATATTGCATAACATCAATTTCTGTACTTTTTACTCAGTTAAAATTCTAACGGGTACATTTAAATGCCCATTTAAACTTGCTCGTCTGAAACCTCGACAAAAAGGACGACAAAAATGTTTTATTCAAATATTAGGAGTTCAAATAATTGATCAGGAGCTTTTCAACACAATTATATTGCAAAACCTCAATTTCTTTACTTTTTACTCAGTTAAAATTCCAACGGGTCCATTGAAAGGCCCATTTCGACCCGCTCGTCCCAAACCATTACAAAAAGGCCTGCAAAACAAGTTTTAATCAAATTTTAGGAGTTAATGTAATTTATTATGAGCTTTTCAACACAATTATATTGCAAAACCTCAATTTCTGTACTTTTTACTCAGTTAAAATTCTAAAGGGTCCATTGAAAGGCCCATTTAGACCTGCTCGTCCGAAACCTCGACAAAAAGGACTGCAAAACACGTTTTAATCAAATTTTAGGAGTTCATGTAATTGATTAGGAGCTTTTCAACACAATTATATTGCAAAGCCTCAATTTCTGTACTTTTTACTCAGTTAAATTTCCAACGGGTCCATTGAAAGGCCCATTTAGACCTGCTCATCCGAAACCTCTACAAAAAGGACTGCAAAACAAGTTTTAATCAAATTTTAGGAGTTCAAATAATTTATTAGGAGCTTTTCAATACAATTATATTGGAAAACCTTAATTTTTGTACTTTTTACTCAGTTAAAATTTCAACGGGTCCATTGAAAGGCCCATTTCGACCCGCTCGTCCGAAACCTCTACAAATAGGACTGCAAAAAAAGTTTTAATCAAATTTTAGGAGTTTATGTAATTGATTAGGAGCTTTTCAACACAATTATATTGCAAAACCTCAATTTCTGTACTTTTTACTCAGTTAAAATTCCAACGGGTACATTGAAAGGCCCATTTCGACCCGCTCGATTGAAACCTCTACAAAAAGGACTGCAAAACAAGTTTTAATCAAATTTTAGGATTTCATGTAATTGATTATGAGCTTTTCAACACAATTATATTGCAAAACCTCAATTTCTGTACTTTTTACTCAGTAAAAATTCCAACGGGTCCATTGAAAGGCCCATTTAGACTTGCTCGTCCGAAACCTCTACAAAAAGGACCGCAAAACAAGTTTTAATCAAATTTTAGAAGTTCAAATAATTGATTAGGAGCTTTTCAACACAATTATATTGCAAAACCTCAATTTCTGTACTTTTTATTCAGTTAAAATTTCAACGGGTCCATTGAAAGGCCCATTTAGACCCGCTCGTCCGAAACCTCTACAAAAAGGACCACAAAATAAGTTTTAATCAAATTTTTGAGTTCATGTAATTGATTAGGAGCTTTTCTACACAATTATATTCCAAAACCTCAATTTCTATAATTTTTACTCAGTTAAAATTCTAACGGGTCCATTGAAAGGCCCATTTACACCTGCTCGTCCGAAACCTCGACAAAATGGACCGCAAAAATAATTTTAATCAAATTTTAGGAGTTCAAATAATTGATTAGGAGCTCTTCAACACAATTATATTGAAAAACCTCGATTTTATAGTTTTTACTCAGTTAAAATTCCAACGGGCCCATTTAGACTTGCTCGTCCGAAACCTCTACAAAAAGGACCGCAAAAATGTTTTATTCAAATATTAGGGGTTCAAATAATTGATTAGGAGCTTTTCAACACAATTATATTGCTAAACCTCAATTTCTGTACTTTTTACTTAGTTAAAATTCCAACATGTCAATTGAAAGGCCCATTTAGACATGCTCGTCCGAAACCTCGACAAAAAGGACCGCAAAACAAGTTTTAATCAAAATTTAGGAGTTCAAATAATTGATTAGGATCTTTTCAACACAATTATATTGTAAAACCTCAATTTATGTACTTTTTACTCAGTTAAAATTCCAACGGGTCCATTGAAAGGCCCATTTCGACCCTCTCGTCCGAAACCTTTACAAAAAGGACTGCAAAACAAGTTTTAATCAAATTTTAGGAGTTTATGTAATTGATTAGGAGCTTTTCAACACAATTATATTGCAAAACCTCAATTTCTGTACTTTTTACTCAGTTAAAATTCCAACGGGTCCATTGAAAGGCCCATTTCGACCCGCTCGATTGAAACCTCTACAAAAAGGACTGCAAAACAAGTTTTAATCAAATTTTAGGATTTCATGTAATTGATTATGAGCTTTTCAACACAATTATATTGCAAAACCTCAATTTCTGTACTTTTTACTCAGTAAAAATTCCAACGGGTCCATTGAAAGGCCCATTTAGACTTGCTCGTCCGAAACCTCTACAAAAAGGACCGCAAAACAAGTTTTAATCAAATTGTAGAAGTTCAAATAATTGATTAGGAGCTTTTCAACACAATTATATTGCAAAACCTCAATTTCTGTACTTTTTATTCAGTTAAAATTTCAACGGGTCCATTGAAAGGCCCATTTAGACCCGCTCGTCCGAAACCTCTACAAAATGGACCACAAAATAAGTTTTAATCAAATTTTTGAGTTCATGTAATTGATTAGGAGCTTTTCTACACAATTATATTCCAAAACCTCAATTTATGTAATTTTTACTCAGTTAAAATTCTAACGGGTCCATTGAAAGGCCCATTTACACCTGCTCGTCCGAAACCTCGACAAAATGAAACGCAAAAATAATTTTAATCAAATTTTAGGAGTTCAAATAATTGATTAGGAGCTTTTCAACACAATTATATTGAAAAACCTCAATTTTATAGTTTTTACTTAGTTAAAATTCCAACGGGCCCATTGATAGGCCCATTTAGACTTGCTCGTCCGAAACCTCTACAAAAAGGACTGCAAAAATGTTTTATTCAAATATTAGGGGTTCAAATAATTGATTAGGAGCTTTTCAACACAATTATATTGCTAAACCTCAATTTCTGTACTTTTTACTTAGTTAAAATTCCAACATGTCAATTGAAAGGCCCATTTAGACATGCTCGTCCGAAACCTCGACAAAAAGGACCGCAAAACAAGTTTTAATCAAAATTTAGGAGTTCAAATAATTGATTAGGATCTTTTCAACACAATTATATTGTAAAACCTCAATTTATGTACTTTTTACTCAGTTAAAATTCCAACGGGTCCATTGAAAGGCCCATTTCGACCCTCTCGTCCGAAAACTTTACCAAAAGGACTGCAAAACAAGTTTTAATCAAATTTTACGAGTTCATGTAATTTATTAGGAGCTTTTCAACACAATTATATTGCATAACCTCAATTTATGTACTTTTTACTCAGTTAAAATTCTAACGGGTACATTGAAATGCCCATTTAAACTTGCTCGTCTGAAACCTCGACAAAAAGGACGACAAAAATGTTTTATTCAAACATTAGGAGTTCAAATAATTGATTAGGAGCTTTTCAACACAATTATATTGCAAAACCTCAATTTCTTTACTTTTTACTCAGTTAAAATTCCAACGGGTCCATTGAAAGGCCCATTTCGACCCGCTCGTCCCAAACCATTACAAAAAGGCCCGCAAAACAAGTTTTAATCAAATTTTAGGAGTTAATGTAATTTATTAGGAGCTTTTCAACACAATTATATTGCAAAACCTCAATTTCTTTACTTTTTACTCAGTTAAAATTCCAACGGGTCCATTCAAAGGCCCATTTCAACCCGCTCGTCTGAAAACTCTACAAAAAGGACTACAAAACACGTTTTAATCTAATTTTAGGAGTTCATGTAATTGATTAGGAGCTTTTCAACACAATTATATTGCAAAACTTCAATTTCTGTACTTTTTACTCAGTTAAATTTCCAACGGGTCCATTGAAAGGCCCATTTAGACCTGCTCGTCCGAAACCTCGACAAAAAGGAATGCAAAACAAGTTTTAATCAAATTTTAGGAGTTCAAATAAATGATTAGGAGCTTTCCAACACAATTATATTGCAAAACTTCAATTTTTATACTTTTTACTCAGTTAAAATTCCAACGGGTCCATTGAAAGGACCATTTAGACCCGCTCGTCCGAAACCTCTATAAAAAGGACCACAAAAAAAGTTTTAATCAAATTTTAGGTAGTTCATGTAATTGATTAGGAGCTTTTCAACACAATTATGTTGCAAAACCTCAATTTCTGTACTTTTTACTCAGTTAAAATTCTAACGGGTCTATTGAAAGGCCCATTTAGACCTGCTCGTCCGAAACCATGACAAAAAGGACCGCAAAAATAGTTTTAATCAAATTTTAGGAGTTCAAATAATTTATTAGGAGCTTTTCAACACAATTATATTGAAAAACCTTAATTTTATACTTTTTACTCAGTTAAAATTCCAACAGGCCCATTGATAGGCCCATTTAGTCCTGCTCGTCCGAAACCTCTACAAAAAGGACCGCAAAAATGTTTTATTCAAATACTAGGAGTTCAAATAATATATTAGGATCTTTTCAACACAATTATATTGCAAAAACTCAATTTCTGTACTTTTTACTCAGTTAAAGTTCCAACAGGTCCATTAAAAGGCCCATTTCGACCCGTTCTTCCGAAACCCCTACAAAAAGGACTACAAAACAAGTTTTAATCAAATTTCAGGAGTTCATGTAATTGGTTAGGAGCTTTTCAACACAATTATATTGCAAAACATCAATTTCTGTACTTTTTACTCAGTTAAAATTCCAACGGGTCCATTGAAAGGCCCATTTCGACCCGCTCGTCCGAAACCTCTACAAAAGGACTGCAAAACAAGTTTTAATCAAATTTTAGGAGTTCAAATAACTTATTAGGAGCTTTTCAACACAATTATATTGCAAAACCTCAATTTTTGTACTTTTTACTTAGTTAAAATTTCAACGGATCCATTGAAAGGCCCATTTCGACCCGTTCGTATGAAACCTCTACAAAAACGACTACAAAACAAGTTTTAATCAAATTTTAGGAGTTCATGTAATTGATTAGGAGCTTTTCAACACAATTATATTGCAAAACCTCAATTTCTGTACTTTTTACTCAGTTAAAATTCCAACGTGTAACGGTTGTGGGTATGGCTCTCGTTTCTCTCTCCCTCTTCCTGAGATTCTCTGAATTTGTCCTTGGTCTTTTCGGTTTCCACCTCCCCCTTTTCACGGTTTCTATCCCCCTCCCCCACACGACACTATCTCCTCAGCCGGTTCATTTCCAAGACAAATCTCTCTCAACAGATCAAAGGAATATGGGTAAGAGTAAACTAAGAGCCTTCCCGTCTTTTCATAATTTTTTCCTATCTTTTAATATACTGTTTTTTCATAATCTTAATTTTCCCTTTACCTGGGTTTTATTCGCTGATTTGGTTTTGTTTTTCCCCCAAATCCCTTTTATTTTGATCTTCTGCTTTATGGGTTGGTCTGAGGCATCTGTTTGGCCGCCTCACTTTTCTCAGAAAACAACCATACCCTCTCAGATAAGCTTCATCAGAAAACTCCTTTGCCGTCTTATGTTTCTGTTTTCTTATCAAGCTTTACAAATCTATCGTCTAATTTATTTTTATTCTTTTTACAGATTCAATAAACCGCTCCAATCGATTCAGATCTGTCCTCTGGTTTCCAGATTTGGGCTAATCGAGGGTTTCCCCCTTTTTGATGTTTGGTTTTATTTCGATCTATCACATTTCTTTTGATTGCATGTTATTTCCTCTTGTTCTAACTTTCTTTCACCGATTCTGGTTCTTTTTTATTTCATATTTCTATCTAATCTTTTCCTTCTCAGATCCACTTCGAAGAGGAAAAGTAACCCCCCTTTCTTTGGGGTCTGGTGGATGATTCTGGTGACGGATTTATCTTCTCCTTCACTCCGCTTATCATTTCCGATTTGGGGTTTTCCCAAGCCGTCGGATCGACTAGGGATTCTTTCCCCTTTCCTTATTTTTATGTTTTTTATTCTTTTAATATTGTGGTTTTTATATCTCTTTTGTTTCTTGTTTTTTCCAGATTCGGATCGACTCAATCTGCACCAGGATTAGAAGATCTGACTATCGGAGGTATAAACCCTATGGGTTTTCGAATGACTCTCTACTTTTTATCTTTTTCATTATCAGTATTATTTTAGTTATTTTCCCTGGTTTTTATGCTTTTCCGCCATTACTAGTTTCATTATTAAGCTTTCTTTGGTTGAATATTTCTATGTTGACTGCTGGGATTTGCCTATAGAATCTTCAATGTCTTTTTTAATCCACCCTATAGTTATCTCTTATATCGGATGTTTTCTTTTTTCTAATATAAGTCATGCATCTACCTTCTATTCCATACCAGGATACCCTCCTATCCATCTACATTTTCTATCATATTATTGCAAAAACAATCTGTTTGGCTCATCATTTTTTTCTCAATTTCTATGCTAATACATCTGTTGTGGTAACTACAATTATTATTTTTTCAAATATACATCGAGCCCTTATAGGGAAAAATACTCCAACCCATTTTTTGGGATTCTCAAATACTACATATAATTACCACTATATGTGTTTCATCTCTATTTATTTATATACACTAACTTTTTACAATTTTATTTTGTCTTTTTTCATCCCCTTGGTTCACTGCTTGAAAGCAAAACTCAGAAGATTCTCCTCTGATCAAATCCAGAGATTTACAACAACAATAATAGCTGTTTATTTGGACAAATTTAATAGATGCCAATCACGGATTTTTCACCATCTAAGAACATTCTTCTTCATTTGGCTGACACAAAGGTACAATGTTATCTTTCTATATACTAATTACGTTTTGGTGTCTACTCTAATTAAATTCTTTATTCCTGATTTTTACATTTATCTTTTGATTTCAATCTCCCTACAAATTATTGCTATGATATTTTCCCTTAAATATACCTATGGAACGTATTATTTTCAACCGATTGTCCTAAACGCAATTTGCTTAATTTACTCATGTAAATCCCTAAAATTGTATGCTATCTATCCAACTGCTGTTCTCCTGCCTCCCTGTGAACAAATTAAACTATCCAAAATTCTGGGAATTTATACTTGGCCTATTATCTCTATGAATTCGATTATAGAAACCTCCATTCTAATCATCTCCCTCATGCTAGTTTTTTGCTTCTATTACTCCCCAACTTCTGTAACCATGGTGTTGCATGTCTACTCTATAACAGTAATTCTATCTAGCATTATTATGAGCTTCCATACTAAATGGTTCATTCCTATAGCATATATGTTTTGCTGGTGGATGCATTTTGATTATCTTTATAAGTATATTATTTTTATCCCCCCTATCCTTCTATGTGTCATGCACCTTTGTACATGCTCTACATCTTTGTCTTTAATTTTAATTGGTGCTCTTTACCATCTGGTATTTTTATTCATTGTTATCATCTTGTCTTTGGCCTCTTAAATTCTCCTTCAAACTATAATTTTTATCACTCTATTAAATGTTATTTTGACCTTTCTATGATGCACCCTAACCTTCTATCATTCTGTTTTTTGCAACCATATACATGGGAGTTCATCATTCAAATCATTTCATATTATACGACAATGGAACCTTTGGCCTACATCACCATGCAGCGCTGCAAGAAAGTCTGTACTTCCTACCCAACCTCTTCTCTTTGGTTTTGTATTAATTTGTTTGTAGTTTATTTTAATTGCATTTCCCCCTATTTTCATTTGCTCATTTGGTCTGTAATTATTTTCTTTTCCCCGCTTCCTCCTCTCCCTGGGTTTGTAATTTTTTATGGCTGTTTTTCCTCCCTGCCTTCTATTTGCTTTTACTATTCCTCTAGTTGTCTGCATTCATGCCATAATATTGCATTGCATGTTACCTACAATTTCTTTGATGGATGGTTCTATGATCATATACGCTCCGTTTTGTTAAACATAAAGGAATTTTATTCCTACCACACCTTTTTAGGTGAATCTTCACAAGCCCAAAACTGGGATCTTATCAAAACCCTACTAAGTAGGGTCTTTCTTCTACTAAATTTAAACCATATTTACAATTTCTCACAATTCTTTCTTCTTACTTTAGGAATTATTCTAAACGGTTGGTCGATTTTAATTCCTAAATTAATTTTACCGTTTCCTTCCATAACCACTTCCAGCCTTTTAATGGAATTATTTACTCAAATTTTTTTAATTTATTACCCATTAGCTTTAAATTTTATTTTAACTTCCCGATTAATTTATTCCTTTAATAAAATATCATCTATTATTGCCAAGACTAATCTAGCCTTTCCTTATATATCCCTAAAACTCAGTACATATATCTGCAAAAATTTATTGTATTTACTTCTATACTTTCCTTTACAATTATGTATGTATATAAGGAATACCTCCTTAAATTTTGTTCCCAATATACCGCTATTTAACCTCCCTAGCGGAATTTCTTTTTTTACCTATTCATCTAGACTTATTAAGGAAAGTTCTCTTCAAATCCTCTTTTATGATATTAAAATATCTCATCTTTTACGATCTCTAATTTTCTTTCCAAACCTTTTTCCTACTACTTACCATAGTACAACTTACCCAATCGCATCCTTTAAATATGAACAACACACTTATACCAAACCATAAAACCACCCCTATCTTTCTACTCTCCTCAATCGTCAAGCTTCCTCGATGGCATCCTCTTCTATCCCCCAACTCAGTTCTATCGACCTCACTAATGAGGAAGCAGAGCTCCTTTACACCCCTGACTTTGGTTGGGATTTTGTCAAGGAGGACCCCAAGCTCTTTCTATTCGGATGCTTTATCTCGTCCAAGGCGATTGATATATATGTTGTCATTAATGCTTTCGAAGGAATATGGAAGCCTAACGATGTGGTGTCTATCTCTGTTATCCAAGACAACTTTCTCAAGATAAAATTCAAGGAGACCAAGAACTGTTATGAAGTCCTTAACCGTGGTCCTTGGATGTACAAGGACGAATGGTTAGCCATTACCGAGTACGACCCTGCCAAATTAGTTGGAGAATACAATTTCAATATTATGAGGATTTGGATCCGTATCTTCTCCCTCCCTTCCTAATTCTTTGAGGACATTGATCGATCACATCTGGTGGGACATGCCCTTGGGTCAATGGTAGGCAACGCTCTTCGAACCTATACTCGAGAGATTGAAGGAAACATGAAAGACTTCCTTCTGGTAGAAATCTTGCTGGATATCACCAGACCTGTCACCCGTTTCGTCTTCATCGGATCCCGGGCCAACAAAACTATGTGTCGTCTTCAATACGAACGCCTTCCTACTCTATGCCCCGGCTGTGGTATAATCAGCCACACAATTGAAAATTGTCCCATTCGTTCTTCTCTTGATCTCAACAAGCTGCAGTACGGGGAGTGGCTCCGCTACCCCCCCCCCCCCCCCAAGACGTCGCCCAGTTGGTACTCATGGGCGTATCCGTAATGTTGAGCCAAATCTTAACCAAAATATCCCTCCACTGAATGGTACTCTTTATTCTCTTACTGCCAATATCTTGTTTTTTATTGGTTTAATCCTATAATTAATCTATCTTTTTTGCTATCTCTAGTTCTACCTATATACTTATCATCTTCTTTCCTCATAGTGCCTCACGTTCCAGCAGCTTCGGCCAACACTAATGTTCCTCCCACCGGTCCGAATAATATGGGTACTTTGCTATTCCCCTTTCTTATCAATTATCCCGTTTTTAACAAGCAATCAACAACTAAACTGGTCTCTACCTACATCCTACTCATAGGTTCTCTAAACGAGGGCGACGCTGCCTCCTTTACGGAACAACCCACCGAGGAAGCTCCAAACATGGATACGGCTATGGATGATGTCCCCAACTCTACCAAAGATCCATCTGCATCTGATTCGAAACAGAAAGCACCCCTCGAGCCTCAGCCCCTAAACACCATCTATCATATTCCTAAAGATGGTTCAGATGATGATTGGGACGCCACGGATAATGGTGTTCCTAGCCCAACTGCCCAGCAAATAAAAAAGATTGAAGTTGAATTGCGTAAGCCCCCTGCTCCTACCGATACAATTTTCAATGATTTTAACCAATGGTTATTAAAAACTTACCCAAATGATGCACCCCCTGCACCTGTTCCAGCCCCACCGAACCGTGGCACAAAACGCCGTTCTCCTATCCAAGTGTCGCTCCCGCCAAAAAAATCCAAACCATCCGGTTCCACTCCTAAGGCTGGGATGAGCAGCTCAAAAAACTCTCCGGCGGCGGCTGACTCCCAGCCCCGCCGAGCAAAATGAGGATCCTATGCTGGAACTGTCAGGGTCTAGGACAAGCCCCGACAGTTCAACATTTTCGGACATATGTCCAACATACCAACTCGGATGTTATTTTCTTATGTGAAACCAAAATTAATAATGCGGCATGTGGTCGACTTTGCCTCTCTTTAGGTATGCTCGAAATTATTTCTATTTCCCCAACGGAAGGGTGTTCCGGTATTGCTATATTTGCCTCAAACAATATTAATATAAATTTAATTTCTTACTCGGCGCGTTATATACATACTCAGATTACTTTGAACAATTGCACTATGTTTTTTACTGGAATGCATGGCTACTCCGAAACTAGTCAAAAATATAAAACATGGGAAATCATCGATTCCCTACATATAAATAATAATAATACCCCCTGGCTTCTAGGAGGGGATTTTAAATTTTAACTGACTCTGAAAAACAAGGTGGTTGTCGAAGGTCTAGATCACAAATAAATAATTTCCGTCACTGTCTATCACGCAACAATCTCTTTGACTATAAACCAACTTCTGGATGGTTTACCTGGACAAAAGTAGGGCCTTCAACTCCAATTATACACGAAAGATTAGATCGATTCATAGCTAATTCGGCTTGGCAAGTTCTCTTCCCTTCCTATCGTATAACAACGGACTATGTGGCCAAATCCGACCATTGTTTCCTGATCCTTGATTTATTCCCTGCGGCTGTTACCCCCCTTCAGCGGCCATCCAACACTTTTCGTTTCGAAAACTGTTGGGCGCATAATGTGGATAATATACATACTATTAAAAGTACTTGGGCCAATACCTCTGGAACAGCAATTGAAAAAATTGAAGCTATCGGAACATGTCTCGAGGAATGGCAAAATCACCAAAGATTTAAATCTACTGGACGGATCAATTTCCTTACCAAAAAAATAAACAAATTCTTATGCCGCCCCTTAAATGCCACAAATGAAGAAATCTATATAAAACATAGAACTGAACTTAATAAACTTCTAATGGAACAAGAAATCTATTGGGCTCAAAGATCTCGTACACTCTGGCTCTCCCAAGGGGATAAAAATACAAGGTTCTTCCATGCTCGGGCAACTAATAGGAAAAAGAAAAATTCGATTACTGGTCTTTTTGACTCTAATTCGAATTGGTGTACGGCTGACTCAGACCTAATGACTATTGCTTCTACATATTTTCAAAATCTCTTTACATCATCCAACCCCCAAATTTCGGATAATATTCTCGATAAAATTATGCCTTCTATCACCCAACCAATGAACGATACTCTATTAAGGTCCTTCACAAAAGAAGAAATACTCCTTGCCTTTCGGGACAATGATCCTAGGAAAGCGCCTGGTATCGATGGACTACCAAGTAGTTTTTTTCGACAACACTGGGACACGGTTGGCGAAGATGTCATTAATCTTTGCCTTATCCTACTAAACGGCACCGCTGATATGGCCTTAGTCAATAAAACTATTCTGGTACTAATCCCTAAAATCCAGGACCCAACTTCCATGAAACAACTAAGACCTATCAGCCTATGTACTGTCCTTTATAAAATAGTTGCTAAAACCATCATCAATAGGATGAAACAAACAATTCCCTTCTGTATCAGCCCTAATCAAGCAGCTTTTGTCCAGGGACGCAACATCTCGGATAACATCCTTGTTTCCCATGAAATTATTCACAACATCAATTCAGGAGCAACTAAATCCTCCCAAGGAGCTGCTCTTAAATTAGATATGGAAAAAGCCTTTGATAGAGTTGAATGGTCCTTTCTAGCAAATGTTATGGAACGCATGGGCTTCGCCTCAGAATGGATCTCCCTCATAATGCGTTGCATTACCACAGTCTCCTTTTCAGTCAAAATTAATAATTCCTTCTCCCCTTTTTTTCAACCTCAACGTGGCTTACGCCAAGGTGGCCCCTATCTCCTTTCCTATTCCTCTTTTGCACACAAGCGCTTTCTGCTTACCTATCTGCTGCCCAACAAACAAACATTCTACCGGGACTTGGTGCCTGTAAATATGGGCCCAAAGTCAACCATCTGCTTTTTGCTGATGACTGCGTGGTCTTCATTAATAATACTCCAACCGAAGCTTCTCATCTTAAAAGAGCTCTGCAAACTTATGTTGTTGCTTCCGGTTAAGCGGTTAATTTTGAGAAATCAATAATTTTTTATAATCCGCGTACCCCATCCTTAACAAGAATCGCGATCAATAGTCTTTTGCAAGTACGTGAGGTATCTAATCCTGGTGTATATCTAGGTATCCCACTTCTCATTGGGAAAAACAAAACTGAGTCACTAGGATTTGTGCGTGATAAAGTTCATGATCGTCTTTCTAGCTGGGATAAACATCTCCTCTCTTTTAGTGGTCGGGAGATTTTCATCAAAGCAGTCCTACAATCCCTACCTCAATACGTTATGTCTTGTTATCTTCTTCCACAAAACATCATCGATGACATGACTTCATCAATCCGACAATACTGGTGGACTGACAAATCCAACAAAAAAGGATGGCATATGTTTCCATTGAATCATGTTTGTTTACCTAAGGCTGCCGAAGGCATGGGATTTAAGGATTTGCATGATTTCAATATTGCTCTCTTAGGTAAGCAGCTATGGAGACTCATTTGTGAACCGGATTCTTTATTGGGACAAATATATCGTTCTAAATACTTTCCTTCCGGAAATATCCTAGATGCCCCCAGGCCCAATCGTGGCTCCTTTGCATGGCAAGGTATGTATAACGCTCTACAACGTCTCTTTCCAGGCTTTCTATATCGTCCATGTATTAACAGTAATATCATAGTACACAAAGATATATGGGGTGTTTCTTCCCCAATTAATCTCACTGGGAATTACGAAACCTCGAATCAATTCCATATTCGTTGCCGTGATTTTATGATTCGTAATCAAACTGCCTGGGATACGGAAAAGGTCCGGCGTTATTTTAACCCAACTGATGCCACTGCTATTCTAAGTATTCCTATTATAAATGATCACCGTGATTCTATACTCTGGTCTCCTAATGACTCGGGTATTTACTCGGTCCGCTCTGGTTATATTTTCCTACAACGGTCTATATACCCACATACGTCACCTACACGGTTTTTTAAATTTCTGTCCAAAGTCAAGGCCTTACCCAAAGTCAAAACTTTTGGTTGGCGTATGGCGTCTGATGCTCTACCAGTTGGGGCCAAAATGCAAGTCTTTTCACCAAACTCGGGGCCTTGTCCCATCTGTGGAAGCCACTCGAATCCATTCTCCATGCTCTTCGTGATTGTTCTGGGGCTTCTGAAGTCCTCCAACTTTCTAGTATTCCCATAAATCTTTCTAGGAGCTTGGCTATAACCCCACTACAATGGTTAGAGGAAGCTGCCCACACCCTATCCCCTGATAAGTTTGGCCTTTTCCTCACAGCTATTTGGAATGTCTGGAATAGACGTAACGACTGGGTTCATAACCACCATCTACAACCGCCTTGGCTTATTGCCGTTAATTCCATTAGTTTACATGATGACTTTTGTAAAGCCTTTTCGGTTACTACCCCAACACCCTCTATCCTTTCTACTCCATGCTGGAATCCTCCCCCACTTCACCATATCAAAATAAACGTGGATGGTGCTTTTAATCCATCAACTCGTGCAGCGGCTGTTGGCGTCGTTGCTCGTGATTCTACAGGTGCAGTCGTGGGCGGCCTTGCGTTTCCGCTTGGTAGCTGTTTGGACGCAGTTACCTGTGAAGGCAAAAGTCTTCTCGCTGGTCTCACCTTCGTCCGATCTCAAGGATGGAATCGAATCTTGCTTGAAACTGATTGCGCTTCTCTCACGAATAGGATCAACAATCCCGCACAGGACCTTTCTACCATGGGACCTCTTCTTCATCAGATTCAAGAGTCTCTTCATGATTTTGATTCTGTTTTTGTTTCATTTGTACGCCGTGAGGCAAATCATTTGGCCCATACCTTGGCTACTTTTTCTTTGAGTTCTATGTCTTCCATGTCATTTAATTCTGATGTTCCAACTTGTATCCAACATCTTGTAACAAATTCTTTATGATTTAATAAAACTTAGGCACTCTTTTCCCCTTTTTAGGGTCCTCTAGCTCTTCTTGAAAGACATTAGTAGGGGTTTTTAATGAGGCTTTTTTCTTCAAAAAATAAAATTCCAACGTGTCCATTAAAAGGCCCATTTAGACCCACTCGTCCGAAACCTCTACAAAAAGGACCGCAAAACAAGTTTTAAAAAAATTTTAGGAGTTCAAAAAATTGATTAGGAGCTTTTCAACACAATTATATTGCAAAACCTCAATTTCTGTTATTTTTACTCAGTTAAAATTCCAACGGGTCCATTGAATGGCCCATTTCGACTCTCTCGTCCGAAACCTCTACAAAAAGGACTGCAAAACAAGTTTTAATCAAATCTTAGGAGTTCATGTAATTGATTAGGAGCTTTTCAACACAATTATATTGCAAAACCTCAATTTCTGTACTTTTTACTCGGTTAAAATTCCAACGGGTCCATTGAAAGGCTCATTTCGACCCGCCCGTCCGAAACCTCTACAAAAAGGACTGCAAAACAAGTTTTAATCAAATTTTAGGATTTCAAATAACTGATTAGGAGCTTTTCAACACAATTATATTGCAAAACCTTAATTTATGTACTTTTTACTCAGTTAAAATTTCAACGGGTCCATTGAAAGGCCCATTTCGACCCGCTCGTCCGAAACCTCTACAAAAGGACTGCAAAACAAGTTTTAATCTAATTTTAGGAGTTTATGTAATTGATTAGGAGCTTTTCAACACAATTATATTGCAAAACCTCAATTTCTATACTTTTTACTCAGTTAAAATTCCAACGTGTCCATTAAAAGGCCCATTTCGACCCGCTCGTCCGAAACCTCTACAAAAAGGACCGCAAAACAAGTTTTAAACAAATTTTAGGAGTTCAAATAATTGATTAGGAGCTTTTCACCACAATTATATTGCAAAACCTCAATCTCTGTTATTTTTACTGAGTTAAAATTCCAACGGGTCCATTGAAAGGCCCATTTCGATTCTCTCGTCTGAAACCTCTACAAAAAGGACTGCAAAACACGTTTTAATCAAATTTTAGGAGTTCATGTAATTTATTAGGAGCTTTTCAACACAATTATATTGCAAAACCTCAATTTTTGTACTTTTTACTTATTTAAAATTCCAACGGGTCCATTGAAAGGCCCATTTCGACCCGCCCATCCGAAAACTCGACGAAAATGACCATTGATAGGCTCATTTCGACCCGCTCGTCTGAAACATCTACAAAAAGGAACGCAAAAATGTTTTATTCAAATATTAGGAGTTCAAATAATTGATTAGGAGCTTTTCAAAACAATTATATTGCAAAACCTCAATTTCTGTACTTTTTAGTCAGTTAAAATTCCAACGGGTCCATTAAAAGGCCCATTTCGACTCGCTCGTCCGAAACCTCTACAAAAAGGATTGCAAAACAAGTTTTAATCAAATTTTAGGAGTTCATGTAATTAATTAGGAACTTTTCAACACAATTATATTGCAAAACCTCAATTTCTGTACTTTTTACTCAGTTAAAATTCCAACGGGTCCATTGAAAGGCCCATTTCGACCCGCTCGTCCGAAACCTCTAGAAAAAGGACTGCAAAACAAGTTTTAATCAAATATTAGGAGTTCATGTAATTGATTAGGAGCTTTTCAACACAATTATATTTCAAAACCTCAATTTCTGTACTTTTTACTCAGTTAAAATTCCAACGGGTCCATTGAAAGGCCCATTTCGAGTCGCTCGTCCGAAACCTCTACAAAAAGGACTGCAAAACAAGTTTTAATCAAATTTTAGGAGTTCATGTAATTTATTAGGAGCTTTTCAACACAATTATATTGCAAAACCTCAATTTCTGTACTTTTAACTCCGTTAAAATTCCAACGGGTCCATTAAAAGGCCCATTTAGACCTGCTCGTCCAAAAGCTCGACAAAAAGGATCGCAAAAAAAGTTTTAATCAAATCTTAGGAGTTCATGTAATTTATTAGGAGCTTTTCAACACAATTACATTGCAAAACCTCAATTTCTATACTTTTTACTCAGTTAAAATTCCAACGGGTCCATTGAAGGCCCATATAGACCTAGACGTCCGAAACCGATACAAAAAGGATCACAAAACAGTTTTACTCAAATTTTAGGGTTCAAATAAATGATCAGGAGCTTTTCCACACAATTATATTAGAAAACTTCAATTTTTATACATTTTACTCAGTTAAAATTCCAACGGGTGCACTGAAAGGTCCATTTAGACCCGCACGTCCGAAATCTCTACATAAAGGACCGCAAAACAAGTTTTGATCATATTTTAGGAGTACAAATATTTGATTATGAGATTTTCAGCACAATTATATAGCAAAACCTCAATTTATGTACTTTTTACTCAGTTAAAATTCCAACAGGTCCATTGAAAGGCCCATTTAGACCTGCTCGTCCGAAACCTCTACAAAAAGGACCGCAAAACAAGTTTTAATCAAATTTTAGGAATTCATGTAATTGATTAGGAGAGTTTCAACACAATTATATTGCAAAACCTCAATTTCTGTACTTTTTACACATGTCTAGAGGAATGGCAAAATCACCAAAGATTTAAATCCTCCGGACGGATCAAGTTCCTTACCAAAAAAATAAACAAATTTCTATGACGCCCCTTAAATGCCACAAATGAAGAAATATAATTAAAAAATAGAACCGAACTAAATAAACTTCTAACGGAACAAGAAATCTATTGGGCTCAAAGATCTCGTACACTCTGGCTCTCCCAAGGGGATAAAAATACAAGGTTCTTCCACGCTCGGGCAACTAATAGGAAAAAGAAAAATTCGATTACAGGTCTTTTTAACTCTAACTCGAATTGGTGTACGACTGACTCAGACCTAATGAATATTGCTTCTACATATTTTCAAAATCTCTTCACATCATCCAACCCACAAATTTCGAATAATATTCTTCATAAAATACTACCTTCTATCAATCAATCAATGAACGAAACCCTTTTAAGGTCCTTCACTAAAGAAGAAATTCTCCGTGCTTTTCAAGATATTGACCCTAGGAAAGCACCTGGTATCGATGATCTACCCAGTAGCTTTTTTCGACAACATTGGGACACGGTTGGCGAAGATGTCATTAATCTTTGCCTTAACCTACTAAACGACACCGCTGATATGGCCTTAGTCAATAAAACTATTTTGGTACTAATCCCCAAAATCCAGGATCCAACTTCCATGAAACAACTAAGACCCATCAGTCTATGTACTGTCCTTTATAAAATAGTAGCCAAAACCATAGTCAATAGAATGAAACAAACTATTCCCCTCTGCATCAGCCCTAATCAAGCAGCTTTTGTCCAGGGACGTAACATCTCGGACAACATTCTTGTTGCACATGAAATTATTCACAACATCAATTCAGGAGCAACTAAATCCTCACAAGGTGCTGCTCTTAAGTTAGACATGGAAAAAGCCTTTGATAGAGTTGAATGGTCCTTTCTCGCAAATGTTATGGAACGCATGGGCTTCGCCTCAGAATGGATCGCCCTCATAATGCGTTGCATTACTACAGTGTCCTTTTCAGTCAAAATTAATAATTCCTTCTCTCCCTTCTTTCAACCTCAATGCGGATTACGCCAAGGTGATCCCCTATCACCTTTCCTATTCCTCTTTTGTACTCAAGGCCTTTCTGCTTACTTAGCTGCTGCCCAACAAACTAATATCCTACCGGGACTAGGCGCCTGTAAATATGGGCCCAAAGTCAATCACTTGCTTTTCGCCGATGACTGCATGGATTTCATTAATAATAACCCAAACGAAGCGTCTCATCTTAAAAGAGCTCTGCAAACTTATGCTACTGCTTCAGGTCAAGCGGTTAATTTTGATAAATCAACAATTTTTTTATAATCCGCATACTCCATCAGTAACAAGAAACACGATCAATAACCTTTTGCAAGTACGTGAGGTATCTAACCCTGGTGTATATCTAGGTATCCCACTTCTCATTGGGAAAAACAAAACTGAATCACTAGGGTTTGTGCGCGATAAAGTACATGATCGTCTTTCTAGTTGGGACAAACATCTCCTCTCTTTTAGTGGTCGGGAGATTTTCATCAAAGTAGTCCTACAATCCCTACCTCAATACGTTATGTCTTGTTATCTTCTTCCACAAAACATCATCGATGACATGACTTCATCAATCCGTCAATACTGGTGGACTGGCAAATCCAACAAAAAAGGATGGCATATGCTCCCATGGAATCATGTTTGCTTACCTAAGGCTGCTGGAGGCATGGGCTTTAAGGATTTGCATGATTTTAATATTGCTCTCTTGGGCAAGCAACTATGGAAACTCATTTGTGAACCAGACTCTCTATTGGGACAAATATACCGTTCTAAATACTTTCCTTCCGGAAATATCCTAGATGCACCCAAACCCAATCGTGGCTCCTTTGCTTGGCAAGGTTTGTATAACGCGCTTCAGCGGCTCTTTCCAAGCTTTCTTTATCGTCCAGGTATTAACAGTAATAATAGAGTACACAAAGATATATGGGGTGGTTCTTCCCCGATTAATCTCACTGGGAATTATGAAACCTCAGATGAATTCCATATTCGATGTCGTGATTTTATGATTCGTAATCAAACTGCATGGGATACGGATAAGGTCAGGCGTTATTTTAACCCAACTGATGCCACTGCTATTCTTCGTATCCCCATTATAAATGATCAACGTGATTCAATACTCTGGTCTCCTAATGACTCGGGTATTTACTCGGTCCGTTCTGGATATATTTTCCTGCAACGGTCTCTATACCCACATACGACACCTACACGGTTCTGGAAATTTCTATCCAAAGTCAAGGCCTTACCCAAAGTCAAAACTTTTTGTTGGCGCATGGCGTCTGATGCTCTACCAGTTAGGGTCAAAATGCAAGCCTTCTCCCCAAACTCGGGGCCTTGTCCCATCTGTGGTAGCCATTCGGAATCTATTCTCAATGCGCTTCGTGATTGTCCTGGGGCTTCTCAAGTACTCCAACTTTGTGGTATTCCCATTACTCTTTCTAGGAGTCTAACTACTACCCCTCTTCAATGGCTAGAGGAAGCAGCCAACACTCTATCCCCTGATAAATTTGGTCTTTTCCTTACTGCTATTTGGAATGTCTGGAATAGACGTAACGACTGGGTTCATAATCAACATTTACAACCTCCTTGGCTAATAGCCGTTAATTCCATTAGTTTACATGATGACTTTTGCATTTAAGACGACTGCCCCCAACATCCTCTAACCTTTCTACACCATGCTGGACCCCTCCCCCACTTCATCACATCAAAATAAACGTGGATGGTGCTTTTAATCCATTAACTCGTGCAGCTGCTGTTGGCGCCGTTGCTCGTGACTCTACAGGTGCAGTCGTGGGTGGCCTTGCATTCCCGATTGGTAGCTGTCTGGACGCAATTACCAGTGAAGGTGAAAGCCTTCTTGCTGGTCTCACCTTCGCCCGTTCTCAAGGATGGAATCGACTTTTGATTGAAACTGACTGCGCTTCTCTCGCGAATAGGATCAACAATCCTGCTCAGGACCTTTCTACCATGGGACCTCTTCTTCATCAGATTCAAGTGTCTCTTCACGATTTTGATTCTGTATCTATTTCATTTGTACGCCGTGAGGCAAATCTTTTAGCCCAAACTTTGGCAACTTTCTCTTTGAATTCCATGACTTCTATATCATTTAATTCGGATGTTCCATCTTGTATCCAACATTTTGTAACAAATCATTTATGATCAATAAAACTTAGGCACTCTTTTCCCCTTTTTAGGGTCCTCTAGCTCTGCTTGAAGGACAGTAGTAGGGGTTTTTAATGAGGCCTTTTCTTCAAAAAAAAAATTCCAACGGGTCCATTGAAAGGCCCATTTAGACCTGCTCGTCCGAAACCTCAACAAAAAGGACCGCAAAACAAGTTTTAATCAAATTTTAGGAGTTCAAATAATTGATTAGGAGCTTTTCAACACAATTATATTGCAAAACCTCAATTTATGTACTTTTTACTCAGTTAAAATTCCAACGGGTCCATTGAAAGGCCCATTTCGACCCGATCGTCCGAAACTTTTACAAAAAGGACTGCAAAACAAGTTTTAATCAAATTTTAGGAGTTCATGTAATTGATTAGGAGCTTTTCAACACAATAATATTGCAAAACCTCAATTTCTGTACTTTTTACTCAGTTAAAATTCTAACGGGTCCATTGAGAGGCCCATTTAGACCTGCTCGTCCGAAACCTCGACAAAAAGGACCGCAAAAATGTTTTATTCAAATAATAGGAGTTCAAATAATTGATTAGGAGCTTTTCATCACAGTTATATTGCAAAACCTCAATTTCTGTACTTTTTACTCAGTTAAAATTCCAACGGGTCCATTGAAAGGCCCATTTCGACCCGCTCGTCCGAAACCTCTATAAAAAGGACCACAAAAAATTTTTTAATCAAATTTTAGGTAGTTCATGTAATTGATTAGGAGCTTTTCAACAAAATTATATTGCAAAACCTCAATTTCTGTACTTTTTACTCTGTTAAAATTCCAACGGGTCCATTAAAAAGCCCATTTCGACCCGCTCGTCCGAAACCTCTACAAAAAGGACTGCAAAACAAGTTTTAATCAAATTGATTAGGAAATTTTCAACACAATTATATTGCAAAACCTCAATTTCTGTACTTTTTACTCAGTTAAAAACGGGTCCATTGAAAGGCCCATTTCGACTCGCTCGTCCGAAACCTCTACAAAAAGGACTGTAAAACAAGTTTTAATCAAATTTTAGGAGTTCATGTAATTTATTAGGAGCTTTTCAACACAATTATATTGCAAAACCTCAATTTCTGTACTTTTTACTCAGTTAAAATTCCAACGGGTCCATTGAAAGGCCCATTTAGACCTGCTCGTCCGAAACCTCGACAAAAAGGACCGCAAAAAAAGTTTTAATCAAATTTTAGGAGTTCAAATAACTGATTAGGAGCTTTTCAACACAATTATATTGAAAAACCTCAATTTTATACTTTTTACTCAGTTAAAATTCCAACGGGCCCATTAAAAGGCCCATTTAGACATGCTCTTTTGAAACCTCTACAAAAAGGACCGCAAAAATGTTTTATTCAAATATTAGGAGTTCAAATAACTGATTAGGATCTTTTCAACACAATTATATTGCAAAACATCAATTTTTGTACATTTTACTCAGTTAAAATTCCAACGAGTCCATTGAAAGGCCCATTTCGACCCGCTCGTCCGAAACCTCTACAAAAAGGTCCGCAAAACAAGTTTTAATCAAATTTTAGGAGTTCAAATAATTGATTAGGAGCTATTCAAGACAATTATATTGAAAAACCTCAATTTTTACACTTTTTACTCAGTTAAAATTCCAACGAGCCCATTGAAAGGCCCATTTAGACTTGCTCGTCCGAAACCTCTACAAAAAGGACCGCAAAAATGTTTTATTCAAATAATTGATTATGAGCTTTTCAACACAATTATATTGCAAAACCTCAATTTTTGTACTTTTTACTCAGTTAAAATTCCAACGGGTCCATTGAAAGGCCCATTTAGACCTGCTCGTCCGAAACCTCTACAAAAAAGACCGCAAAACAAGTTTTAATCAAATTTTAGGAGATCATGTAATTGATTTGGAGCTTTTCAACACAATTATATTCCAAAACCCCAATTTCTGTACTTTTTACTCAGTTAAAAATTCAACGGGTCCATAGAAAGAACCATTTCGACCCGCTCATCCGAAACCTCCACAAAAAGGACTGCAAAAAAAGTTTTAATCAAATTTTAGGAGTTTATGTAATTTATTAGGAGCTTTTCAACACAATTATATTGCAAAACCTCAATTTCTGTACTTTTTACTCAGTTAAAATTCTAACGGGTCCATTGAAAGGCCCATTTAGGCCTGCTCGTCCGAAACCTCGGCAAAAAGGACCGCAAAATAGTTTTAATCAAATTTTAGGAGTTCAAATAATTGATTAGGAACTTTTCAACACAATTATATTGAAAAACCTCAATTTTATACTTTTTACTCAGTTAAAATTCCAACGGGCCCATTGAAAGGCCCATTTAGACTTGCTCGTCCGAAACATCTACAAAAAGGACCGCAAAAATGTTTTATTCAAATATTAGTAGTTCAATTAATTGATTAGGGGCTTTTCAACACAATTATATTGCAAAACCGCAATTTATGTACTTTTTACTCAGTTAAAATTCCAACGGGTCCATTGAAAGGCCCATTTCGACCCGCTCGTTCGAAACCTCTACAAAAAGGACTGCAAAACAAGTTTTAATCAAATTTTAGGAGTTCATGTAATTGATTAGTAGCTTTTCAACACAATAATATTGCAAAACCTCAATTTATGTACTTTTTACTCAGTTAAAATTCCAACGGGTCCATTAAAAGGCCCATTTAGACCTGCTCGTCCGAAACCTCTACAAAAAAGACAGCAAAACAAGTTTTAATCAAATTTTAGGAGATCATGTAATTTATTAGGAGATTTTCAACACAATTATATTCCAAAACCTCAATTTATGTACTTTTTACTCAGTTTAAATTTCAACGGGTCCACAGAAAGGCCCATTTCGACCCGCTCGTCCGAAACCTCTACAAAAAGGACCGGAAATAGTTTTAATCTAATTTTAGGAATTCAAATAAATTATGTACTTTTTACTCATTTAAAATTCTAAAGGGTCCATTGAAAGGCCCATTTAGACCTGCTCGTCCAAATCCTCGACAAAAAGGACTGCAAAACAAGTTTTAATCAAATTTTAGGAGTTCAAATAATTGATTAGGAGCTTTTCAAGACAATTATATTGAAAAACCTCAATTTTTATACTTTTTACTCAGTTAAAATTCCAACGAGCCCATTGAAAGGCCCATTTAGACCTGCTCGTCCAAAACATCTACAAAAAGGACCGCAAAAATGTTTTTATTCAAATATTAGGAGTTCAAATAATTGATTAGGAGCTTTTAAACACAATTATATTGCAAAACCACAATTTCTGTACTTTTTACTCGGTTAAAATTCCAACGGGTCCATTGAAAGGCCCATTTCGACCCGCTCGTCCGAAACCTCTACAAAAAGGACTGCAAAACAAGTTTTAATCAAATTTTAGGAGTTCATGTAATTGATTAGGAGCTTTTCAACACAATTATATTGCAAAACCTCAATTTTTGTACTTTTTACACAGTAAAAAGTCAACGGGTACATTGAAAGGCCCATTTAGACCAGCTCGTCCGAAACCTCTACAAAAAGGACCGCAAAACAAATTTTAATCAAACTTTAGGAGTTCTAATAATTGATTAGGAGCTTTTCAACACAATTATATTGCAAAACCTCAATTTATGTACTTTTTACTCACTTAAAATTTCAACGGGTACATTGAAAGGCCCATTTCGACCCGCTCGTCCGAAACCTCTACAAAAAGGACTGCAAAAAAAGTTTTAATCAAATTTTAGGAGTTTATGTAATTGATTAGGAGCTTTTCAACACAATTATATTGCAAAACCTCAATTTCTGTACTTTTTACTCAGTTAAAATTCTAAAGGGTCAATTGAAAGACCCATTTAGACCTGCTCGTCCGAAACCTCGACAAAAAGGACCCCAAAATAGTTTTAATCAAATTTTAGGAGTTCAAATAATTGATTAGGAACTTTTCGACCCAATTATATTGAAAAACCTCAATTTTATACGTTTTACTCAGTTAAAATTCCAACAGGCCCATTGAAAGGCCCATTTAGACAATCTCGTTCGAAACCTCTACAAAAAGTACCGCAAAAATGTTTTATTCAAATATTAGGAGTTCAAATAATTGATTAGTTGCTTTTCAACACGATTATATTGCAAAACCGCAATTTATGTAATTTTTACTCAGTTAAAATTCCAACGGGTTTGGCTACCCATGCCCTTAGGACCATGACTTCTATATCTTTTGGGTCCATCCCCTTTTAGGTTTCTCCAGGTCTTGTGCCTCGGGATATTAGTAGGGGTTTTTAACGAGGCCAGCCTCCTTCAAAAAATTCCAACGGGTCCATTGAAAGGCCCATTTCGACCCGCTCGTCCGAAACCTCTACAAAAAGGACTACAAAACAAGTTTTAATCAAATTTTAGGAGTTCATGTAATTGATTAGGAGCTTTTCAACACAATTATATTGAAAAACCTCAATTTCTGTACTTTTTACTCAGTTAAAATTCTAAAGGGTCCATTGAAAGGCCCATTTAGACCTACTCGTCCGAAACCTCGACAAAAAGGACCACAAAATAGTTTTAATCAAATTTTAGGAGTTCAAATAATTGATTGGGAACTTTTCAACACAATTATATTGAAAACCTCAATTTCTGTACTTTTTACTCAGTTAAAATTCCAACGAGTCCATTGAAAGGCCCATTTAGAACTGCTCGTCCGAAACCTTTACAAAAAGGACAGCAAAACAAGTTTTTATCAAATTTTTGGAGTTCAAATAATTGATTAGGAGCTTTTCAACACTATTATATTGCAAAACCTAAATGTCTGTACTTTTTACTCAGTTAAAATTTCAAGGGGTCCATTGAGAGGCCCATTTCGACTCGCTCGTCCGAAACCTCTACAAAAAGGACTGCAAAAAAAGTTTTAATCAAATTTTAGGAGTTTATGTAATTGATTAGGAGCTTTTCATCACAATTATATTGCAAAACCACAATTTTTGTACTTATACTAAGTTAAAATTCCAACGGGTCCATTGAAAGGCCCATTTCGACCCGCTCGTCTGAAACCTCTACAAAAAGGACTACAAAACAAGTTTTAATCAAATTTTAGGAGTTCATGTAATTGATTAGGAGCATTTCAACACAATTATATTGCAAAACCTCAATTTCTGTAATTTTTATTCAGTTAAAATTCCAACGGGTCCATTGAAAGGCCCATTTAGACCTGCTCGTCCGAAACCTCTAGAAAAAGGACTGCAAAACAAGTTTTAATCAAATATTAGGAGTTCATGTAATTGATTAGGAGCTTTTCAACACAATTATATTTCAAAACCTCAATTTCTGTACTTTTTACTCAGTTAAAATTCCAACGGGTCCATTGAAAGGCCCATTTCGAGTCGCTCGTCCGAAACCTCTACAAAAAGGACTGCAAAACAAGTTTTAATCAAATTTTAGGAGTTCATGTAATTTATTAGGAGCTTTTCAACACAATTATATTGCAAAACCTCAATTTCTGTACTTTTAACTCCGTTAAAATTCCAACGGGTCCATTAAAAGGCCCATTTAGACCTGCTCGTCCAAAAGCTCGACAAAAAGGATCGCAAAAAAAGTTTTAATCAAATCTTAGGAGTTCATGTAATTTATTAGGAGCTTTTCAACACAATTACATTGCAAAACCTCAATTTCTATACTTTTTACTCAGTTAAAATTCCAACGGGTCCATTGAAGGCCCATATAGACCTAGACATCCGAAACCGATACAAAAAGGATCACAAAACAGTTTTACTCAAATTTTAGGGTTCAAATAAATGATCAGGAGCTTTTCCACACAATTATATTAGAAAACTTCAATTTTTATACATTTTACTCAGTTAAAATTCCAACGGGTGCACTGAAAGGTCCATTTAGACCCGCACGTCCGAAATCTCTACATAAAGGACCGCAAAACAAGTTTTGATCATATTTTAGGAGTACAAATAATTGATTATGAGATTTTCAGCACAATTATATAGCAAAACCTCAATTTATGTACTTTTTACTCAGTTAAAATTCCAACAGGTCCATTGAAAGGCCCATTTAGACCTGCTCGTCCGAAACCTCTACAAAAAGGACCGCAAAACAAGTTTTAATCAAATTTTAGGAATTCATGTAATTGATTAGGAGAGTTTCAACACAATTATATTGCAAAACCTCAATTTCTGTACTTTTTACACATGTCTAGAGGAATGGCAAAATCACCAAAGATTTAAATCCTCCGGACGGATCAAGTTCCTTACCAAAAAAATAAACAAATTTCTATGACGCCCCTTAAATGCCACAAATGAAGAAATATAATTAAAAAATAGAACCGAACTAAATAAACTTCTAACGGAACAAGAAATCTATTGGGCTCAAAGATCTCGTACACTCTGGCTCTCCCAAGGGGATAAAAATACAAGGTTCTTCCACGCTCGGGCAACTAATAGGAAAAAGAAAAATTCGATTACAGGTCTTTTTAACTCTAACTCGAATTGGTGTACGACTGACTCAGACCTAATGAATATTGCTTCTACATATTTTCAAAATCTCTTCACATCATCCAACCCACAAATTTCGAATAATATTCTTCATAAAATACTACCTTCTATCAATCAATCAATGAACGAAACCCTTTTAAGGTCCTTCACTAAAGAAGAAATTCTCCGTGCTTTTCAAGATATTGACCCTAGGAAAGCACCTGGTATCGATGATCTACCCAGTAGCTTTTTTCGACAACATTGGGACACGGTTGGCGAAGATGTCATTAATCTTTGCCTTAACCTACTAAACGACACCGCTGATATGGCCTTAGTCAATAAAACTATTTTGGTACTAATCCCCAAAATCCAGGATCCAACTTCCATGAAACAACTAAGACCCATCAGTCTATGTACTGTCCTTTATAAAATAGTAGCCAAAACCATAGTCAATAGAATGAAACAAACTATTCCCCTCTGCATCAGCCCTAATCAAGCAGCTTTTGTCCAGGGACGTAACATCTCGGACAACATTCTTGTTGCACATGAAATTATTCACAACATCAATTCAGGAGCAACTAAATCCTCACAAGGTGCTGCTCTTAAGTTAGACATGGAAAAAGCCTTTGATAGAGTTGAATGGTCCTTTCTCGCAAATGTTATGGAACGCATGGGCTTCGCCTCAGAATGGATCGCCCTCATAATGCGTTGCATTACTACAGTGTCCTTTTCAGTCAAAATTAATAATTCCTTCTCTCCCTTCTTTCAACCTCAATGCGGATTACGCCAAGGTGATCCCCTATCACCTTTCCTATTCCTCTTTTGTACTCAAGGCCTTTCTGCTTACTTAGCTGCTGCCCAACAAACTAATATCCTACCGGGACTAGGCGCCTGTAAATATGGGCCCAAAGTCAATCACTTGCTTTTCGCCGATGACTGCATGGATTTCATTAATAATAACCCAAACGAAGCGTCTCATCTTAAAAGAGCTCTGCAAACTTATGCTACTGCTTCAGGTCAAGCGGTTAATTTTGATAAATCAACAATTTTTTTATAATCCGCATACTCCATCAGTAACAAGAAACACGATCAATAACCTTTTGCAAGTACGTGAGGTATCTAACCCTGGTGTATATCTAGGTATCCCACTTCTCATTGGGAAAAACAAAACTGAATCACTAGGGTTTGTGCGCGATAAAGTACATGATCGTCTTTCTAGTTGGGACAAACATCTCCTCTCTTTTAGTGGTCGGGAGATTTTCATCAAAGTAGTCCTACAATCCCTACCTCAATACGTTATGTCTTGTTATCTTCTTCCACAAAACATCATCGATGACATGACTTCATCAATCCGTCAATACTGGTGGACTGGCAAATCCAACAAAAAAGGATGGCATATGCTCCCATGGAATCATGTTTGCTTACCTAAGGCTGCTGGAGGCATGGGCTTTAAGGATTTGCATGATTTTAATATTGCTCTCTTGGGCAAGCAACTATGGAAACTCATTTGTGAACCAGACTCTCTATTGGGACAAATATACCGTTCTAAATACTTTCCTTCCGGAAATATCCTAGATGCACCCAAACCCAATCGTGGCTCCTTTGCTTGGCAAGGTTTGTATAACGCGCTTCAGCGGCTCTTTCCAAGCTTTCTTTATCGTCCAGGTATTAACAGTAATAATAGAGTACACAAAGATATATGGGGTGGTTCTTCCCCGATTAATCTCACTGGGAATTATGAAACCTCAGATGAATTCCATATTCGATGTCGTGATTTTATGATTCGTAATCAAACTGCATGGGATACGGATAAGGTCAGGCGTTATTTTAACCCAACTGATGCCACTGCTATTCTTCGTATCCCCATTATAAATGATCAACGTGATTCAATACTCTGGTCTCCTAATGACTCGGGTATTTACTCGGTCCGTTCTGGATATATTTTCCTGCAACGGTCTCTATACCCACATACGACACCTCTACAAAAAGGACTGCAAAACAAGTTTTAATCAAATTTTAGGAGTTCATGTAATTTATTAGGAGCTTTTCAACACAATTATATTGCAAAACCTCAATTTCTGTACTTTTAACTCCGTTAAAATTCCAACGGGTCCATTAAAAGGCCCATTTAGACCTGCTCGTCCAAAAGCTCGACAAAAAGGATCGCAAAAAAAGTTTTAATCAAATCTTAGGAGTTCATGTAATTTATTAGGAGCTTTTCAACACAATTACATTGCAAAACCTCAATTTCTATACTTTTTACTCAGTTAAAATTCCAACGGGTCCATTGAAGGCCCATATAGACCTAGACGTCCGAAACCGATACAAAAAGGATCACAAAACAGTTTTACTCAAATTTTATGTAATTGTTTAGAAGCTTTTCAACACAATTATATTGCAAAACCTCAATTTCTGTAGTTTTTACTCAGTTAAAATTCTAACGGGTCCATTGAAGGGCCCATTTAGACCTGCTCGTCCGAAACCTCGACAAAAAGGACCGCAAAATAGTTTTAATCAAATTTTAGGTGTTCAAATAATTGATTAGGAACTTTTCAACACAATTATATTGAAAAATCTCAATTTTATACTTTTTACTCAGTTAAAATTCCAACGGGCCAATTGAAAGGCCCTTTTAGACCTGCTCGTCCGAAACCTCTACAAAAAGGACTGCAAAATAAGTTTTATTCAAATATTAGGAGTTCATGTAATTGATAAAGCTTTTCAATACAATTATATTGCAAAACCACAATTTCTTTACTTTTTACTCAGTTAAAATTCCAACGGGTCCATTGAAAGGCCCATTTAGACCAGCTCGTCCGAAACCTCTACAAAAAGGACCGCAAAACAAGTTTTAATCAAATTTTAGGAGTTCAAATAATTCATTAGGAGCTTTTCAACACAATTATATTGCAAAACCTCAATTTATGTACTTTTTACTCAGTTAAAATTCAACGGGTCCATTGTAAGGCCCGTTTAGACCTGCTCGTCCGAAACCAATACAAAAAGGACCGCAAAACAAGTTTTAATCAAATTTTAGGAGTTCAAATAATTGATTAGGAGCTTTTCAACACATTTATATTGCAAAACCTCAATTTCTGTACTTTTTACTCAGTTAAAATTCTAACGGGTCCATTGAAAGGCCCATTTAGACCTGCTCGTCCAAAACCTCGACAAAAAGGACCGCAAAACAAAATTTAATCAAATTTTAGGAGTTTAAATAATTTAGTAGGCGTTTTTCAACACAATTATATTGAAAAACTTCAATTTTTATACTTTTTACTCATTTAAAATTCCAACGGGCCCATTGAAAGGCCCATTTAGACCTGCTCGTCCGAAACCTCTACAAAAAGGACCGCAAAAATGTTTTATTCAAATATTAGGAGTTCAAATAATTGATTATGAGCTTTTCAACACAATTATATTGCAAAACCTCAATTTCTGTACTTTTTACTCAGTTAAAATTCCAACGGGTCCATTGAAAGGCCCATTTAGACCTGCTCGTCCGAAACCTCTACAAAAAAGACCACAAAACAAGTTTTAATCAAATTTTAGGAGATCATGTAATTGATTAGGAGCTTTTCAACACAATTATATTCCAAAACCCCAATTTCTGTACTTTTTACTCAGTTAAAATTTCAACGGGTCCATAGAAAGGACCATTTCGACCCGCTCGTCCGAAACCTCCACAAAAAGGACTGCAAAAAAAGTTTTAATCAAATTTTAGGAGTTTATGTAATTGATTAGGAGCTTTTCAAAACAATTATATTGCAAAACCTCAATTTCTGTACTTTTTACTCAGTTAAAATTCTAACGGGTCCATTGAAAGGCCCATTTAGGCCTGCTCGTCCGAAACCTCGGCAAAAAGGACCGCAAAATAGTTTTAATCAAATTTTAGAAGTTCAAATAATTGATTAGGAACTTTTCAACACAATTATATTGAAAAACTTCAATTTTATACTTTTTACTCAGTTAAAATTCCAACGGGCCCATTGAAAGGCCCATTTAGACTTGCTCGTCCGAAACATCTACAAAAAGGACCACAAAAATGTTTTATTCAAATATTAGTAGTTCAAATAATTGATTAGGAGCTTTTCAACACAATTATATTGCAAAATCGCAATTTATGTACTTTTTACTCAGTTAAAATTCCAACGGGTCCATTGAAAGGCCCATTTCGACCCGCTCGTCCGAAACCTCTACAAAAAGGACTGCAAAAAAAGTTTTAATCAAATTTTAGGAGTTCATGTAATTGATTAGGAGCTTTTCAACACAATTATATTGCAAAACCTCAATTTATGTACTTTTTACTTAGTTGGAATGAAAATTCTCTCAAATTTTCTCTCTCCTATTTTCTATTTTTTCGTTTCTTTTCTCTCATCTCTCATCCATTCCTTCTCTCTCCACCTTCTCCATCGCCTGTTGTACCGCTCACCACCGCTGCCACCACCGCCACCATGGTGCTTTCTTAGCACACCACCGGCGGCAGAAAGGCTACACTCCACGTCTAGTGGTTTCTTTGCATCCTCCATTATTCAACATGGGGACATGGGAGTGCAACCTATGGAGGTTTGGCACAACACACCACTTTGGATTATTATTGTAAGTCTTATAACACTAGTGAATCCAACCAGTCTTCTCCTGTTTTCACTATCTCTGTCACACTCGCTAGTCTGGACTCATCTCCAATGGCATGTGACCGGTGTTCCCAACCTTTGTTGGCACATCGTTAGGCTAACCCTTCATTGGGTGCCCTATTTTTTACCACCACTTTCTACACATAGGGGTGGCGTTTCCTGGCTACCAAAGCCTTGTAACGGAGTAGTTTTGATAATAGTTTTTCAAACACTCCACATATCATTCCAGATGTGGTCAGATGACGTATGGGTTCATTGCCTTCTACCGCAAATTGAAATTATATTGATTAGGCTGCACTTAGATGGCTAGGGGAATCCACAAACGATTACGTTGCTAAGGAACAGTTTGGTTCACACTCATGCAAGCCCATGCAACGTGGGCTTCACGTTACAAATTTATGTTCACGTGAGGCTTCTTCTCATCCATTTTGTCTCTTCTTATTATTCTTATTATTTTGGTCGTTATTTTGGGCCATTTTGACGAACTCAGCTGGTTACTTCAGCTGTTTCGATGGCGAACTCCATTCTGTGGTAGGAAATGGGCTCCAACAGCGATTTTGGGTCATGCCAAGGCCACTGCAGCACAGGACAGCCTTGTCACGGCCAGTTGGGGGCAGCAGCAAGGGCTGCACTCTCCGGCTAAGACAGTTGGTAACCATAGGTGGCGATGAGCAACGATCCTGTCTGCTGCAGTCTCCACACCCCTTAGGAATCGGGGAGGCTGAAACCCCATTCAACCACCCCCTCATTTTAAGGAGAGAATATATATCTAACAACATATTTATCTCCCACCTTTTTCTCACATATATCAATTTTTTTAAATTGATTTATCTTTATCTCTTGTTTTATTTCTTTTTTGAAATTCAAGTTCAAATCTACACCTACCAACCGATTTTGTTGGGATGGAACGTCCGGCTTCATCCTCCCCTCACCAATTTCGAATTTTCCAATTTGAATTATCCTTATCTTTTGTTTTATTTATTGTTGGAAATTCAAATTCAACATCCCTCCTATCCGACTTTTTTGGGATTGCTTTATCCGGGGTGTGGTATGTTAGGCCATCTCCGAAATAGCTGTGAATGATACAAGGATGCTCCTATCGCATCTCTGCAATACGGTGACTGGCTTAGAGCCCCGACACCAAAGAATGTCGGAAAGGCAAAAGTGAAAGGCCGGGTCCGTTACTTCGAGCCCGGAACCTGCTCCAAAAACACGACGGGTATATGTCACTTTAATAAGCTTATATTTGACTAACGTGTTTCTTATTTTTTATTGCAACTTGACTGCAGTAATACCCTTATCCCCACTGTTTTTACGTGGATGTTTAACCAGGCAATGCTTGCACTTTTCCTTGGCACATATCCCTTAATTTTTATATTTTATGGCATGGGCTTATCATTTTGTACATGTGGTGTTTGCTACCATTTCTCTGATAAGTTTGTGTACTGGGGTATTCCTCATGCAGGAAATGATGTGAAACCAACTCATGATGTACAACCAGCTGTTGTGGATTCACCCACTGCTGCTCCGGTTGGAACTTCAGCAGCGAAAGAGGGACCGCTCGACTCTGGCCCTACTGTTGAGGCTGAACTTTCCAACGATGATGTTGCCGATGCTGAGAATACAACAGCTATGGCTGATGTGGAGGCTGCTATGCCGATTGAGAACGTCCTGGGAGACGATACTATGCAGCCACTGAACATTGCACCATTGGACATGATCTCGGCTGACGAGGAATCAGTCATAAATGGTTCTATTGAGGAAGAAGGTAATGGGAACGACTCTACTCCACCAGATAAGAGATTTATTCTAGTAGAGGAGGATGATTTCCCACTGCCCACGGTGAAAGGACATATCCCGTAGACTGCTGAATATGGAGGAACAGAACCGGTCAACCCAGACTTTGAAGTCTGGCTGGCGGCTAATTCAGGGAAAGACCATGCTGGCCCTCGCAAAGTCAAGCGGAGCCCCCCAATAATCAACGGTGGCATTGCTAAGAGGCTTCGTACCTCAGGGAAACAAGTGACGCCAAAACTTAATGAGAAAGGAACAAAAAATTTGAAAGTTGGGATGAGCAGCAAAAACTCTTCGGCGGCGGTTGACAGTCAACCCCGCTGAGAGAAATGAGGATCCTGTGTTGGAACTGTCGAGATTTGGGTATGCCCTCGGCGGTTCATGCGTTACGTTCTATTGTTTCTCGTTTACAACCGGATGTTGTTTTTTTTATCAGAGACTCGCTTAAACTCTTTTAGGTTTGAAAAGTTTAAATTATTATTGCATATGGATTGTTGTTTGGCTGTGGATAACAGCCCCACTTGTTCAGGCTTAGGCCTGCTTTGGAATAATAAAGTTACATTAGATTTGCTCTCGTCCTCTGAGAGATACATTAATGTCTGTTTAAATTGTGATAATGACCGTTTCCGATTTACTGGAATATATGGCTATGTTGATACACACTTAAAATCACGAACTTGGGATCTTATAGATTCTTTACGCCCTAATTCACCATTACCATGGCTTATTGGGGGTGATCTTAACGAAATTCTCAATGACACGGAAAAACAGGGAGGGGGTCATCGGCCTCACTCTCAAATTAACAATTTTCGAGACTGTCTTACTCGTAATGATCTATATGATTGCAAGCCAACAAATGGGTGGTTCACATGGTCGTAAACCGGGCCAAACGTTACTCCAGTCTGTGAGAGATTGGATCGATTTGTTGCATGCTCTAAATGGCTGCAAGATCACCCTCAATTCTCGCATACTCACTCATTTTCACCGGAATCGGACAATCGTATTATCATTATGGACACAACCAATAATGGCCCGCGTGTCATCCAACATGACACTCCGGACCACTTCCGTTTCGAATCCTGTTGGGCATCTGACCCTTCTTGTGTGAAACTTTGTCAACAAACATGGGCTTCCACTTCTGGGCCACTTGTTGACAAACTTTCTACTCTCGGCCACCACCTCCATGAATGGCAAGGCGCTCGTCGTCGCCAATCCAAGGAGAGAATAGCCGAATTGCAACGACGGATTAACTCTTATCTTCGTCGACGACGCCTATCAACCAAGGCTCTTGCATCGCTTAACAATGCAAAATCCGAGCTCAGGCGACTTATGGATGCTAGAGAAGCATACTGGGCACAACGCTCGCGTGCTTCCTGGTTATCACAAGGCGACAAAAACACAACGTATTTTCACGCTCGAGCTTCCAGGTGAAGAAAGAAAAACACCATCCTCGGCCTTTTTGACGAGGCCGGAGTCTGGAAATCCTCCAAACCTGAGATTCTCCGCATTGCTTCGACATACTTTCAGGATATCTTTGCATCATCCAATTTTGTCTCTTCACCGGAACTGCTTGAGAATGTTCGTTCCACTGTCACTTCGGACATGAACTTATCTCTCTTGCAACCTTTTACTAAGACAGAAGTCTCAGCCGCTTTTCAAGATATAAATCCACGGAAGGCACCGGGCATTGATGGCTTCCCAAGTGGTTTTTACCGACAGCACTGGGACCTGATAGGCCCTGAATTCCTTACACTATGCTTGGATCTCCTTAATGGGAGAGCTGACATGGCATCGGTCAACCGATCGGTAATGGTTCTCATCCCTAAGATATCGAACCCCTCTACTATGCGTCACTTTAGACCCATCAGTTTATGTACGGTCATCTACAAGACTATAGCCAAGGTCCTGGTTAACCGTTTTAAGACCGTCTTACCTTGCTGTATCAGCGCCTCTCAAGCGGCGTTCCTTAAAGGCCGTAACATCACTGATAACATTCTTGTCGCACATGAATTGGTGCACTCACTCCATTCTAACGGATCAGCCGCCTCACAAGGGGCAGCGGTCAAACTAGATATGGAGAAGGCCTTCGACCGGGTCGAATGGTCTTTCCTCCGCGACATTATGCTGCGTATGGGGTTTGCGGAAGAATGGGTGAATCTTATTCTTCGTTGTGTCTCGTCTGTCTCTTTTACAGTGCGGGTCAACGGTTCCCTATCTCATGAGTTTTTTCCTTCTCGGGGCATTCGACAAGGTGACCCACTGTCGCTTTTTCTTTTCTTGATTTGTTCTCAGGGTCTCTCGGCGGCCTTGGAAACGGAGCAACGGGGGGGGGGGCGATTGCTGGGTCTAAATGCGAGTCGTCATGGACCTCGGGTAACCCATCTCCTTTTTGCTGATGATAGCATCGTTTTTCTCCGTAACTGCCCTGAGGAAGTCGGGCGGTTACGTGACATTCTCTCCCTTTATGCCTCTTCTTCAGGGCAAATTGTCAATTTTGAGAAATCTATGGCCTTCTGTAGCCCTAAGTGTACTCCCACCTTCCTGAATGCGATGTGATTGACCCTGGGGGTCCGTTTGGTTGATGACCCAGGTATCTATCTGGGGGTGCCATTGTTAATCAAACGGAACAGGACTGCCTCATTAGGTTTTGTTCGTGACAAAGTAAACTCCCGAATGTGTAAATGGGATAGCAGTTTTCTCTCCTATAGTGGGCGAGAGATTCTTATCAAGTCAGTCGCACAGGCAATGCCTCAGTACGTTATGTCCTGCTACTTGTTACCGCAAAACATCATTGATGACATAACATCATCTATTCGCCGTTATTGGTGGTCGGGACGCAGCAATAAGCGGGGCTGGCCGCTGCTCTCATGGGATACCCTCTGTACCCCTAAGTCAGCGGGAGGTCTCGGACTCCGTGATCTAAACGCTTTTAATGTTGCTCTCCTAGGGAAGCAGATTTGGCATCTTATAACGACTTCGGACTCCCTTCTCGCAAAAGTTCTTCGTGCGAAATACTACCCCTCTGGTGATTTACTGCGCGCCTCGGCTGATAAGCGTGCCTCCTTCGCGTGGAGGGGGATTTATCATGCTATACAATTATTGGGACCAGGTTTCTTCTGGAGGCCAGGTTATAGAAGAAATATACACATTCTTTGTGACAACTGGAGGGTGACTCAAAAATAACCCTGTTTGGGGAATACATGGACAATAAAGAGTTGCCTACCCGTTGTCGTGACTTTTTGTCCCACGATTATACTCGCTGGGATGAGGGTAAGCTTCGTCACTTTTTTGACTGGGACGATGTCGATCGAATCCTACGGGTTCCCATCACCAGAGACCGACGAGATGTTTTGATATGGAGCCATCATGACTCCAGGACCTACTCCGTACGATCAGGGTACTTCTTTTTACATAAACCGCCTCGACCAATAGAGAGGCCCACTGTTCTATGGAAGGTTATCACCAAAACCCCAACGCTGCCTAAAATCCGCTCCTTTGGATGGCGGGCGGGTCGTGATGCTTTGCCCACGGGTGCCAGGCTGCACACGATTAATCTCTCCCAGGGTCACTGCCCCTATTGTCCCAATACTGTGGAGACGGCATTGCATGCCCTTCGGGATTGCCCGGGGGCTAATGAGGTTCTTCGCCTTGTCGGCATGCCCTCTCACATTTATGCTAGCTGCTCCCCTACCATGGTATCTTGGTTATCCGAAGGTTCCTGGGGATTGGATAGTATAGGCTTTGCATTGTTCTTGATGGCACTTTGGAAAATCTGGAATCGCCAGAATGATTGGGTTCATTCTGATCGACTCCAGCCACCATGGCTCACAGCCATGAATGCACAGGGGCTATTGCAGGACTATGCCAGGGCCAATTCCCTCCCAGCCTCCACGCCGCCGACTGCCGAGCCCGCCGCTGCACCACCTCGATGGAGACCGCCGCCACCGGACGCCGTGAAGGTTAATGTAGACGGCGCCTTTCACCTGGGGACAGGTTCTACCGCAGTTGGAGTTATTGCTCGTGATTCTCAGGGATCTTTCCTTGGGGGATGTGCTGTTCATGAGGCCGAATGTCGTGATGCTACCATGGTCGAACTCCACGCAATCATTGCTGGTATCACGATGGTCAGAGACAGGGGTTGGAGTCAGGTGCTCATCGAGTCCGACTCCGCAGTCGTCGTCAACAAACTCTCTCGGCCCGCTGGTGATGCCTCCTTATTGGGCCCTCAGATTGCAGAGGCCAAGGCCTTGCTTGATGCTCTTCCTTCTATTAGGCTATCTTTTGTACCTAGATCGACCAACTTTGTGGCACATAGTTTAGCCTCTTGGGCTTTGCGTTCTGCTTCCTCTATTTATTTTGATTCTATCATTCCTGCTTGTATCCAAAACGATGTACTGGCTGATCTTCAGTCTTTTTTTTCTAATACACATCAGGGCACTCTTTTCCCCTTAGGTTCACCTTCTACTTCGGCACAGGGTGGTTAAAGGGGTTTTTAATGAGGCCCGCCTTTCCTTTTCAAAAAAAATTCTAACGGGTACATTGAAAGGCCCATTTAGACCTGCTCGTCCAAAACCTAGACAAAAAGGACCGCAAAACAAGTTTTAATCAAAATTTAGGAGTTCAAATAATTGATTAGGAGCTTTTCAACACAATTATATTAAAAAACCTCAATTTTTATACTTTTTACTCAGTTAAAATTCCAACCGGCTCTTTGGAACATATGGAATCGGCGGAATGACTGGTCTCATTCCCAACGGCTCCAGCCACCATGGCTAACTGCTATGAATGCACAAGGTTTGCTGCAGGAGTATGTTCGTGCCAACAATCTTCCGGACACCCGCACCACGCCCATCGTTCCCGCCGACGCCCCGCCACGATGGAGACCACCACCAGTCGACGCCATAAAGATCAATGTGGACGGTGCCTTTCACCCAGGATCGGGATCTGCAGCAGTTGGTGTCGTTGCCCGTGATGCTCAGGGCTCTATTCTAGGGGGCTGCGCTGTCCATGAAGCAGGTTGCCGTGATGCAGCGACAACCGAGCTCCATGCCGTCATTGTGGGTTTTATGCTTGCCCGTGACAGAGGTTGGACACAAGTGACCATCGAATCTGACTCAGCAGTGGTCGTCAACAAGCTCTTGCGCTCAGCAGATGATTCATCCCTTTTAGGCCCACAGATTGCAGCTGCTAAGGCTCTTCTTCTGACCTCCCCCGACATTAGTCTTCGCCATGTTCCTCGAGCTGCCAACTTTGCGGCTCATCATTTAGCCTCTTGGGCTCTACATTGTACTTCTTCTATTTCTTTTGATTATGATATTCCTGATTGTATTCTCTCCGATGTACTGACTGACTCTCAGTCTTTTTATATTAATATACATCAGGGCACTCTTTTCCCCACCTCTCCATCAGGTGCCTTGGCACAAGGTGGTTAGTGGGGTTTTTAATGAGGCCCTTTCGTCAAAAAAAAATTCCAACCGGCCCATTGAAAGGCCCATTTAGACCTGCTCGTCCGAAACCTCTACAAAAAGGACCGCAAAAATGTTTTATCTAAATATTAGGAATTCAAATAATTGATTAGGAGCATATCAACAAATTATATTGCAAAACCTCAATTTCTGTACTTTTTACTCAGTTAAAATTTCAACGGGTCCATTGAAAGGCCCATTTCGACCCGCTCTTCCGAAACCTCTACAAAAAGGACTGCAAAAAAGTTTTAATCAAATTTTAGGAGTTTATGTAATTGATTAGGAGCTTTTCAACACAATTATATTGCAAAACCTTAATTTCTGTACCTTTTACTCAGTTAAAATTCTAACGGGTCCATTGAAAGGCCCATTTAGACCAACTTGTCTGAAACCTCGACAAAAAAGGACCGCAAAATAGTTTTAATCAAATTTTAGGAGTTCAAATAATTGATTAGAAACTTTTCAACACAATTATATTGAAAAACCTCAATTTTATACTTTTTACTCAGTTAAAATTCCAACGGGCCCATTGAAAGGCCCATTTAGACATACTCTTCTGAAACCTGTACAAAAAGGACCGCAAAAATGTTTTAGTCAAATATTAGGAGTTCAAATAATTGATTAGGAGCTTTTCAACACAATTATATTGCAAAACCTCAATTTATGTACTTTTTACTCAGTTAAAATTCCAACTGGTCCATTGAAAGGCCCATTTAGACATGCTCGTCCGAAACATCTACAAAAAAGACTGCAAAACAAGTTTTAATCAAATTTTAGGAGTTCAAATAATTTATTAGGAGCTTTTCAACACAATTATATTGCAAAACCTCAATTTCTGTACTTTTTACTCAGTTAAAATTCTAACGGGTCCATTGAAAGGCCCATTTAGACCAGCTTGTCCGAAACCTCGACAAAAAAGGACCGCAAAATAGTTTTAATCAAATTTTAGGAGTTCAAATAATTGATTAGAAACTTTTCAACACAATTATATTGAAAAACCTCAATTTTATACTTTTTACTCAGTTAAAATTCCAACGGGCCCATTGAAAGGCCCATTTAGACATACTCGTCTGAAACCTGTACAAAAAGGACCGCAAAAATGTTTTATTCAAATATTAGGAGTTCAAATAATTGATTAGGAGCTTTTCAACACAATTATATTGCAAAACCTCAATTTATGTACTTTTTACTCAGTTAAAATTCCAACTGGTCCATTGAAAGGCCCATTTAGACATGCTCGTCCGAAACATCTACAAAAAAGACTGCAAAACAAGTTTTAATCAAATTTTAGGAGTTCAAATAATTTATTAGGAGCTTTTCAACACAATTATATTGCAAAACCTCAATTTCTGTACTTTTTACTCAGTTAAAATTCTAACGGGTCCATTGAAAGGCCCATTTAGACCAGCTTGTCCGAAACCTCGACAAAAAAGGACCGCAAAATAGTTTTAATCAAATTTTAGGAGTTCAAATAATTGATTAGAAACTTTTCAACACAATTATATTGAAAAACCTCAATTTTATACTTTTTACTCAGTTAAAATTCCAACGGGCCCATTGAAAGGCCCATTTAGACATACTCGTCTGAAACCTGTACAAAAAGGACCGCAAAAATGTTTTATTCAAATATTAGGAGTTCAAATAATTGATTAGGAGCTTTTCAACACAATTATATTGCAAAACCTCAATTTATGTACTTTTTACTCAGTTAAAATTCCAACTGGTCCATTGTAAGGCCCATTTAGACATGCTCGTCCGAAACATCTACAAAAAAGACTACAAAACAAGATTTAATCAAATTTTAGGAGTTCAAATAATTTATTAGGAGCTTTTCAACACAATTATATTGCAAAACCTCAATTTCTGTACTTTTTACTCAGTTAAAATTTCAACGGGTCCATTGAAAAGCCTATTTCGACCCGTTCTTCCGAAACCTCTACAAAAGACTGCAAAACACATTTTAATCAAATTTTAGGAGTTCATGTAATTGATTAGGAGCTTTTCAACACAATTATATTGCATAACCTCAATTTCTGTACTTTTTACTCAGTTAAAATTCCAACGGGTCCATTGAAAGGCCCATTTAGACCTGCTCGTCCGAAACCTCTACAAAAAAGACCGCAAAACAAGTTTTAATCAAATTTTAGGCGTTCAAATAATTGATTAGGAGCTTTTCAACACAATTATATTGCAAAACCTCAATTTTTGTACTTTTTACTCAGTTAAAATTTCAACAGGTCCATTGAAAGTTCCATTTAGACCTGCTCGTCCGAAACCTCTACAAAAAGGACCGCAAAACAAGTTTTAATCAAATTTTAGGAGTTCAAATAATTGATTAGGAGCTTTTCAACACAATTATATTGCAAAACCTCAATTTCTGTACTTTTTACTCAGTTAAAATTTCAACGGGTCCATTGAAAGGCCCATTTCGACCCGCTCGTCCGAAACCTCTACAAATAGGACTGCAAAAAAAGTTTTAATCAAATTTTAGGAGTTTATGTAATTGATTAGGCCCATTTCTCTCAACTTTCTCCGGGGTTCTGGTTTGGTTTTGGCTTTCTTTTCCCTTTTTTCCGGTGATTTTTTTCACCAATCTCCTCTCCCCTCACGGCATCCTTTCTTTTTCTGCCGGTTTAGCCATAATCTTCACGGTTACCAAGACTTCCTTGGAAAGCGGGATGAGAATCCCAAGAGTCATCCCACTCAGCCAACAATATCAACAAACATGTTATTTCTATCCTTTTATCTCTCTTTATCTTTTTACTCTATTTTTTCGGCTGTTTTACTTGTTTTGTGTTATTTGGGAGTCTCTAGATCTCAATAACCACTTCACCAGATTTCCTTTCTTTTTTGCAAGGATTTTCCTTTTTTGGTTTTGTTCTCATCGTGTGTTTCCGATGAGCCTTTCTCAGTATTCCTCAAATCGAATCTGTAAAGGCAGATCTGGTCTTCATCTCAGATCTGGGCTTCAAGACAAGTTCGGTGCTTCTCCTCCTTGTCTTTTTTATTTTTTCATTTCATTTTTTGATTTAATCTCTGATCTTTGGGTTTCTCTTTATTTTTGCCGTTTATGTTTACACCAACGGGACCTTTCAATACCGGATATGGGCTTCGATTGTTTCCTCCGCTCGGTTATGGCGATCCCTCTTCTCCGGTATCCGGATGGTCTTAATGGTAAGTCCGACCGACAACCCCCTTTTCATCCTTTTTTTGATTTTTATTCCCTTTCTCATCTTTTATTTCTTTTTATCCTAATCGATGGGTTTTGTCTATTTCCTTTCTGTTTATGTTTTTTCCGTTTCATCGGAGTCTCCTCCCTCCGGCGGCGGGCCAAGGCGGTGGCCGACCACCTTTATACTCGGTTCCCTCTTTACTTTATCTTTTCCTTTTTCTCTTTGGTATTCTTTTTCTGCTGCATTTCCTTTTCGCATAATATCTTTTTAGGGTGTCGATTTTGTTTTTTCTCTACAATTAATACTCCTATGGTTGTCATCTGTTATCTGGGTTTGTCTAAAAGTCTGGATCTGAGGATTTTCCGAAGGGCCTCCTTGAAGAATCCTTTTCATCCTTTATTTATTCAGGCTATTTCTATCTGGCTTTTTTACATCCTTTTCCTTTCCTTTTGTTCGTTCTTTGTTAATATGAATCATCTGCTCTGCCTTTCTAATTTTTTTCCTTTTTATTTCAGATTTGACTATCTCTTCTGCTTCTTCTCAGCAGTTCATCTTACTGGTTATACCAAGGCTGTTATCTATGCCTTTATTTTTTTATTTTATTGCCCCCTTTCTTTGCTATATTTCTTTTTAAGTTTTTTCCCTTTGTTATGTCAACAGGATAACTTTGTCATCTCTTCCCTTGGGGTAGTATGCATTGTTCGTCTTTCTTCTCTAAGGTTTGATTTTGTACATACGTGCATCTCATTTCTCTTTTTTTACAATCCTTTGTTTGTCTTATATCTCAGTAAATACATCATGCATCTTTTCGAAATGCTTTATCTATCCCTCTTAATCATATGGCCTAACCTTTGCTTGCATACCTATCTTTTGTTCTGCCTTCTGGAAATTAATTATGATTCCTTATGTATATCTCGTTTATCTATTACCTATCTCAAAAAACCAGCCCTTTTAGGGAAACAACTACCAGCCCACTCAATGGGATATTTTTCGATTAAAAATATAATACAAAATCTGTATTATCTAAAAGATAAACTGTATTCTGATAATTTCTATATATTAAAATATAATTATTCTTTTTCTTTTATTATTGCTCTCTGTAAATTTCTTTATTATTTACCTATTAAAACAACTCAAAAATATATATATCCTATGATCCACGATACTGTCTCACCTTTAAAATTCATAAAAATATTATCATTCCAATCTACAATGTACACTAATATTCTGGTTACTTTTATAATATATGCTGTTAAATTACCTCTTAAAAGTAACTTTTATAATTGTTCTAAAACGTACACTGTTATCTTTGTTTCTGCATTCTTTACTACAGTCTCCATTCATTCAGTCATGCTTGCATTTTCGATCACAATCCTGGAAAATTATTCTAATATAAATGTCATATTTTCTTTCTCGATATCACTTATATATAGCCAGATAATTCTAACCTCTTGGATTAATCGGTGTCATGCACTATTGTGTAAAGCCTGTATCATTAACACTATCACATCTATGCCTTTTCATTCTGTGTCTAATCTAAACTTTACCTATACCTTTGTACTTTCTCCTTTATCATGTTCATATTGTACTATCAATTGCTGGTCTTTAACTCTTTGCATTTGTTCTTTCTTCGGTTCTTATTATAGGCTTTATCGATACGCAACAACAAGTGCAACCATTATACAAATTACTAAGCACGAGCTAAAGGAAAGTTGGGACATCTATTCTCCTACTAAACCACGGTTAATTTCAATTATAATTAAATTCAATTGCATTCCCCCCTTTATTTTTTCTTTGCTCTTTTGGTTTGTAATAATTTTCTTATCCCCGCTTCCTTTCTTCCCTGGGTCTGTAATTTTTTATTGCCTATTTCCTTTCCTGCTTTTCTTTCTTTTTTACCATGCTTTTATCTGTTCTCTACTATGCATTATATCTGCCATGTATGCTTTATTTTCCCTGTTAGATTCTTGTTACTATCTCAACTTACGTTATCTGCTGAAATATTCGGAAAAACTCTTTTCCCACTACACCTTTCTAGGTGAAACATTACAAGCCCACACTTGGGATCCTCTTAATTTACTACTAAATAGATGCTTTTTATTTAAAAAATTTATTAATCTCTTAAAATTTTTCCAAATATTCAGTTCAACTTTTTCAATAATTATTCGCTATCTCATAAAGTATTCAAATTTCAAAAATTCAATTAATTATTCTTTATCCTTTATCCCCCATTTAATACGCCGACATAAATTTTCTTCCAGCTTGGCATTCAAAATATCCCTTTTATTTTTATTTGCATATTTAATATCTCATAAATTTTCCTATAATAAAGCCTTATATACAGTCAACGTTAACGTCATCTTTCCGTATTTATTCCACCTATTAATATTAACTTTATTCCTAAAATCTACCTCCTCAATCTATACCTTTTATGTTGCTTCATCAATACTAATAATTACAATATATCCCAACAGTTACTCTTTTTATTCTCCTTTAACTACGCCTTTCAAAATTAATCACCTCTTTAAATACTTCATTATTAAATTATTCCCTTATTTTACTAAAGCCACTCTGTCCTTTCCCTTCTTAAATCAAATCTCTTTTAGATATTTTCCTTTAATTACTCCTAGATTTTATTTTCTTTTTAAGTCTATTATTTCAATTAAGGCAACTACCTTAATTAAATTACCTTTTGACACTATCAGTCCCCCCTTTTTACTCTGGTCAATAATTTCTCTGAATACATTACGTTCCACTTTCCATATCTCAAACCTCTTAACTATTCTCGTCTTCTTTATAAACCCACAACACAATTACATCATCCCACCACACCTATTATCTCAATCGTACTATTCACATCCTTCAAACTCCCCAATGGCCTCATCCTCTTCAATCCCCCAACTCAATTCGATCAGCCTCACAAATGAAGAATCGAAACTACTTTACACTCCTGGTTTCGACTTCGTCAAGGAAGATCCCAAACTCATTGTTATTGGTCGCTTTATATCGTCCAAACCCATAGATATTTCTGCTGTTATCAATACCTTTGAAGGTATCTGGAAACCCAACGAAGTTATATCCATCTCAGTGATACAAGATAATTTCATCAAGATCAAGTTTAAGGAAGTCAAGAACTGCTATGAAATTATCAACCGCGGACCTTGGCTTTACAAGGACGAATGGCTTGCAGTCACCGAATATGATCCAGCCAAATCCTTAACCGACTACAACTTCAACACAATGAAAATCTGGATCAGAATCTTCTCCCTTCCTGATTCACTCTTTGCTGATATAGAAAGATCCCATCTGGTGGGACATGCTTTAGGCTCGATGGTGGGCAATGTTCTCCGAACAGATACCCGCCAAGTTGATGGGAATATGGTGGAATTCCTTCGAGTTGAAATCTTCCTCAATATCACAAGACCTGTCACCCGATTTGTATTTATTGGTTTCGGTGAAAACACAATTATGTGCCGCCTTCAGTATGAAAGACTTCCAATTATTTGCCCTGGCTGTGGTATCATCAGTCATACCTTGGAGAATTGTCCTATCAGATCTTCAATCGATCCCAACAAATTGCAATACGGAGAATGGCTCCGTTATCTTCCTCCTAGACGTCGCCCAGTTGGAATTTGGGGGCGTATCCGAAATGTAGAACCGAATCTGATTCCAAACATCCCTCCAGTGAATGGTATATTTTTTTCAACTTTTTATAATTACAACTGTTTTTATTTATTCTCCTTTATCAAACTTTCTATCAAATTTCTTACCCTCTAATTTTCTCTTAGTAAATCCGACGAATAACCCAGCTGTCCCGGTCAATCCTACAGCTCCTCCTAACGACCAGAACAATATGGGTAATTCTCTTTACTCATTCATCACCCTTTTTACAAATAGTCACAAGTCCCTAATAATTCTCTTTTTTCAAAATAAAGGCTCTCTAAATGAAGGCGACGCCGCCTCATTTACGGAACAAGTAACCGAAGAAGCCCAAAATGTTGACATGACCATGGATGAAGGCCCCAATACGGTCAATGACCCCCCTGCTGCTGATCCGAAACAAAAAGCTCCCCTTGTGCCTCAGCCCCTGAACACCATCTATCCCATTCCGGAAGATGGTTCTGATGATGATTGGGAAACCAATGATGATTATGGTGTTCCCAGCCCTACTTCCGAACAAATCAAAAAATTTGACTCTGAATCGAGTAAGCCTCCTAAACCCACTGATACATTTTTCAATGACTTTAATCAGTGGTTGCTTAAAAGTTACCCAAATGATGCAGCCCCTGCACCTGTTCCTGTTCCAGCACCCGCACCAGCACCTGCACCACCCCAAACTAACCGAGGCATGAAACGCCGCTCCCCAATACAAGTATCGCTCCCGCCGAAAAAATCCAAACAATCAGGATCTACTCCAAAAGCTGGGATGAGCAGCTCTAAAAACTCTCCGGCGGCGGCTGATTCCCAGCCCCGCCGAGCAAAATGAGGATCCTCTGCTGGAACTGTCAGGGCCTTGGACAAGCACCGACAGTTCAACATCTCAGAGCCTATGTCCAACGTACCAACCCCGATATTATCTTCTTATGCGAAACTAAGTTAAATAATGCGGAATGTAACCGCTTATGTCTTTCATTAGGTATGCTAGACATTATTTCTATCCCCCCCTCGGAAGGGTGTTCCGGAATTTCTTTATTCGCCGCAAACGATATTAATATAAGTTTAATTTCCTATTCGCTGCGTTATATTCACATTCAAATTACAAAGAATAACTGCACTATGATTTTCACTGGAATGCATGGATTTTCGGAAACTAGCCAAAAATATAAAACATGGGAATTAATTGATTCCTTATACACTTCTACTAAAGATAAACCTTGGCTTATCGGAGGAGATCTCAATGAGATTCTAACAGATTCAGAAAAACAAGGGGGTCCCCGTAGAGCTAGATCCCAAATCAAAAATTTCCGAAATTGTTTAATTCGAAACAACCTATTCGATTGCAAACCAACTTCGGGTTGGTTTACATGGACAAAAGTAGGTCCCTTAACCCCGGTAATTCATGAACGACTAGACCGTTTTATTGCTAATTACGCTTGGAAAGATCTCTACCCTACTCATCGTATAACTACGGAATATGTCGCAAAATCCGACCATTGTTTCCTTCTTCTTGAATTTGATAAACCAACTATTACATCCAAAACACAAACCCCTAAGAATTTCAGATTTGAAAGTTGTTGGGCTAATAATAAAGACAACATCCAAACAATCAAAAGGGCGTGGGCCGATACCCCCGGAACAGCCATCAATAAAATCAAAGCGGTAGGAACATACTTAGATGATTGGCAAAACCAACAACGCTTTAAAACAACAGGACGTATTAAATTCCTTACCAAAAAAATTAACAAACTACTCTACCGTCCCTTAACAGCCACAAATAAACAAACCTACTTAAACTATCGAACGGAATTAAATAAAGTCTTAACAGAACAAGAAACTTATTGGGCTCAAAGATCTCGAACTCTTTGGCTATCCCAAGGAGACAAAAACACCAAATTCTTCCATGCCAGAGCTTCTAATCGAAATAAGAAAAATTCAATCATAGGTCTTTTTGATGCCAACTCCAATTGGTGCACTTCTGAATCTGAAATTATGGATATCGCTTCGAATTATTTCCAAAACCTGTTTACAACCTCTAATCCCCAATTCTCGGATATCATTCTTAACAAAATCCATCCCTCCATCAATTCTTCAATGAACGACAACCTTCTCAAGCCGTTCACCAGAGAAGAAATTCTCCATGCCTTTAAAGATATTGACCCTAGGAAGGCACCTGGTGCCGACGGTCTACCTAGTAGTTTCTTTCGACAACACTGGGACACAGTTGGAGACGATGTTCTTAATCTTTGTATGGACCTATTAAATGGCAACGCTGATATGGCCTTAGTTAACAAAACTATATTGGTGCTAATACCCAAAGTAAAGGATCCAACATCTATGAAGCAACTCAGACCAATCAGCCTTTGCACTGTTCTCTATAAAATAGTTGCCAAAACAATTGTAAATAGAATGAAACAGGCTATACCTCTTTGTATTAGCCCTAAATCCTCGCAAGGAGCTGCTCTCAAGCTTGACATGGAAAAAGCTTTCGATAGAGTAGAATGGTCTTTCCTTGCAAACGTTATGACACGAATTGGCTTTGCATCCGGCTGGATTGAGCTTATAATGCGTTGTATATCCACAGTCTCTTTCTCAATTAAAATTAATAATTCCTTTTCACCCATCTTTCAACCTCAACGTGGTCTTCGTCAGGGGGATCCTCTATCCCCTTTTCTTTTCCTATTCTGCACTCAAGGCCTCTCGGCTTACTTAGCTGCTGCTCAACAAACTAATATACTTCCAGGTCTAGGTGCATGTAAACATGGGCCCAAAGTTAACCACCTCCTTTTTGTTGATGATTGTATGGTATTTATAAATACCAATCAATCTGAAGCATCCCTTCTGAAAAATGCTCTTCAAGTATATGCTAATGCATCTGGTCAAGCAATAAATTTCGAGAAATCAACAATTTTCTATAACCCACGTACACCTTCTGCAACAAGAAATGCAATCAATAGCCTTTTACAAGTACGTGAAGTTTCTAACCCCGGAGTATACCTAGGCATCCCGCTACTCATAGGGAAAAATAAAACTAAATCATTAGGTTTTGTACGAGATAAAGTACATGATCGCCTCTCTAGCTGGGACAAACACCTTTTATCCTTTAGTGGTAGAGAGATTTTCATCAAAGCTGTTTTACAATCTCTACCACAATATGTAATGTCTTGCTATCTTCTACCACACAATATCATCGATGACATGACTACATCAATCCGCCAATACTGGTGGACTGGTAAATCCAACAAAAAAGGTTGGCACATGTTACCGTGGAATCGTATATGTTTACCCAAATCCGCTGGTGGCATGGGTTTCAAGGACCTACACGATTTCAATATCGCTCTCTTGGGTAAGCAAATCTGGAAACTAATTTGTGAACCAGAATCCTTATTAGGACAAATATACCGATCTAAATATTTTCCTGCAGGCAACATCCTGGATGCACCGAAACCTAGTAGGGGCTCCTTTGCCTGGCAAGGTATATATAACGCTCTTCAGCGCCTTTTCCTTGGCTTTCTTCATCGCCCTGGTATAAACAGTAACATCAGAATACACAAAGATATATGGGGTGGGTCTTCCCCGATTGAGCTAACTGGGGATTATGAAATTTCCGATGAATTTCACATTCGATGTCGGGATTTCATGATCCGCAACCAAACTGTCTGGGATACAGTAAAGTTAACCAATTACTTCACTCCAATTGATGCCGACGCCATTCTCCGTATCCCCATCATAAATGATCAACGGGATTCAATCTTATGGTCTCCCAATGACTCGGGTATCTACTCAGTTCGCTCTGGATATATTTTCTTACAACGCTCTCTATCCCAACCTTCGCCACCTACTCGGTTTTGGAAATTTTTATCCAAAATCAAAGCTTTACCCAAAGTTAAAACTTTTGGCTGGCGTATGGCATCTGATGCTCTACCAGTTGGTTCTAAAATGCAAGCTTTCTCCCCTAGCTCGGGGCTCTGCTCTATCTGTGGTAATCAATCGGAATCGATTCTTCATGCGCTTCGTGACTGCCCTGGGGCAGCTGAAGCCCTCCAAATTAGTGGTATTCCTATCTCTCTCTATAAGAGTTTAGCTCCTACACCCTTACAATGGTTAATTGCAGTCAACTCAATTAGCTTACATGATGAATTTTGTAAATCTTCAATTTCATCTGATCCACCTCCATCTACAATTACTAACCCCTCCCGTACTCCTCCACCTAATTATATCAAAATTAATGTGGACGGAGCTTTTAACCCTTCAACTCGTGCAGCAGCCGTCGGCGTTGTTGCTCGTGATCCTGCAGGAGCAGTCGTGGGTGGTCTCGCTTTCCCTATTGGTAGCCGACAGGACGCTATCACCAGTGAGGGGGAAAGCATCCTTGCTGGTCTCACCCTTGCCCGATCTCAAGGCTGGAATAGTATCTTGATCGAAACTGACTGTGCCTCTCTCGCGAATAGGATCAACAATCCTGCTCAGGACCTATCTACTATGGGACCAACTATTCTTCAGATACAAGCTGCTCTTCATGACTTCGACTTTACTTATATTTCATTTGTACGCCGTGAGGCAAATGTTATAGCCCATACTTTGGCTTCTTTTTCTCTGAATTCTATGACTTCTACGTCATTTGTATCGAATATTCCCCATTGTATTCAACATCTTGTAACAAATATTCATTAATTTAATAATAATTGGGCACTCTTTTCCCCTTTTTAGGGTCCTCTAGTTTTGCTTGAAGGACAGTAGTAGGGGTTTTTAATGAGGCCTTTTCTTCAAAAAAAATTCCAACGGGCCCATTGAAAGACCCATTTAGACCTGCTCGTCTGAAACCTCTACAAAGAGGACCACAAAAATATTTTATTCAAATATTAGGAGTTCATGTAATTGATTAGGAGCTTTTCAACACAATTATATTGCAAAACCTCAATTTATGTACTTTTTACTCAGTTAAAATTCCAACGGGTCCATTGAAAGGCCCATTTAGACCTGCTCGTCCGAAACCTCGACAAAAAAGACCGCAAAACAAGTTTTAATAAAATTTTAGAAGTTCAAATAATTGATTAGGAGCTTTTCAATACAATTATATTGCAAAACCTCAATTTATGCACTTTTTACTCAGTTAAAATTTCAACGGGTCTATTGAAATGCCCATTTCGACCCGCTCGTCCGAAACCTCTACAAAAAGGACTGCAAAACACGTTTTAATCAAAATTTAGGAGTTTATGTAATTGATTAGTAGCTTTTCAACACAATTATATAGCAAAACCTCAAATTTTGTACTTTTTACTTAGTTAAAATTCTAACGGGTCTATTTAAAGGCCCATTTAGACATGCTCGTCCGAAAACTCTACAAAAAGGACAGCAAAAATAGTTTTAATCAAATTTAAGGAGTTCAAATAATTTATTAGGAGCTTTTCAACACAATTATATTGAAAAACCTCAATTTTATACTTTTTACTCAGTTAAAATTCCAACGGGTCCATTGAAAGGCTCATTTAGACCTGATCGTCCGAAACCTCTACAAAAAGGACCGCAAAAATGTTTTATTCAAATATTAGGAGTTCAAATAATTGATTAGGAGCTTTTTAACACAATTATATTTCAAAACCTCAATTTATGTACTTTTTACTCAGTTAAAATTCCAACGGGTCCATTAAAAGGCCCATTTCGACCCGAACGTCCGAAACCTCTACAAGAAGGACTACAAAACAAGTTTTAATCAAATTTTAGGAGTTCTTGTAATTGATTAGGAGCTTTTCAACACAATTATATTGCAAAACCTCAATTTCTGTACTTTTTACTCAGTTAAAATTCCAACTGGTCCATTAAAAGGCCCATTTCGACCGGCTCGTCCGAAACCTCTAAAAAAAGGACTGCAAAACAAGTTTTAATCAAATTTTAGGAGTTCATGTAATTGATTAGGAGCTTTTCAACACAATTATATTGCAAAACCTCAATTCTGTACTTTTTACTCAGTTAGAATTCCAACGGGTCCATTGAAAGGCCCATTTAGACCTGCTTGTCCGAAACCTCGACAAAAAAGACCGCAAAACAAGTTTTAATAAAATTTTAGGAGTTCAAATAATTGATTAGGAGCTTTTCAATACAATTATATTGCAAAACCTCAATTTATGCACTTTTTACTCAGTTAAAATTTCAACGGGTCTATTGAAATGCCCATTTCGACCCGCTCGTCCGAAACCTCTACAAAAAGGACTGCAAAACACGTTTTAATCAAAATTTAGGAGTTTATGTAATTGATTAGTAGCTTTTCAACACAATTATATAGCAAAACCTCAAATTTTGTACTTTTTACTTAGTTAAAATTCTAACGGGTCTATTAAAAGGCCCATTTAGACATGCTCGTCCGAAAACTCTACAAAAAGGACAGCAAAAATAGTTTTAATCAAATTTAAGGAGTTCAAATAATTTATTAGCAGCTTTTCAACACAATTATATTGAAAAACCTCAATTTTATACTTTTTACTCAGTTAAAATTCCAACGGGTCCATTGAAAGGCTCATTTAGACCTGATCGTCCGAAACCTCTACAAAAAGGACCGCAAAAATGTTTTATTCAAATATTAGGAGTTCAAATAATTGATTAGGAGCTTTTTAACACAATTATATTTCAAAACCTCAATTTATGTACTTTTTACTCAGTTAAAATTCCAACGGGTCCATTAAAAGGCCCATTTCGACCCGAACGTCCGAAACCTCTACAAGAAGGACTACAAAACAAGTTTTAATCAAATTTTAGGAGTTCTTGTAATTGATTAGGAGCTTTTCAACACAATTATATTGCAAAACCTCAATTTCTGTACTTTTTACTCAGTTAAAATTCCAACTGGTCCATTGAAAGGCCCATTTCGACTGGCTCGTCCGAAACCTCTAAAAAAAGGACTGCAAAACAAGTTTTAATCAAATTTTAGGAGTTCATGTAATTGATTAGGAGCTTTTCAACACAATTATATTGCAAAACCTCAATTCTGTACTTTTTACTCAGTTAGAATTCCAACGGGTCCATTGAAAGGCCCATTTAGACCTGCTCGTCTGAAACCTCTACAAAAAAGACCTCAAAACAAGTTTAAATCAAATTTTAGGAGTTCTTGTAATTGATTAGGAGCTTTTCAACACAATTATATTGCAAAACCTCAATTTCTGTACTTTTTACTCAGTTAAAATTCCAACGGGTCCATTGAAAGGCCCATTTCGACCGGCTCGTCCGAAACCTCTACAGAAAGGACTGCAAAACAAGTTTTAATCAAATTTTAGGAGTTCATGTAATTGATTAGGAGCTTTTCAACATAATTATATTGCAAAACCTCAATTTCTGTACTTTTTACTCAGTTAAAATTCCAACGGGTCCATTGAAAGGCCCATTTAGACCTGCTCGTCCGAAACCTCTACAAAAAAGACCTCAAAACAAGTTTTAATCAAAATTTAGGAGTTCAAATAATTGATTAGGATCTTTTCAACACAATTATATTGCAAAACCTCAATTTCTGTACTTTTTACTCAGTTAATATTTCAACGGGTCCATTAAAAGGCCCATTTCGACCTGCTCGTCCGAAACTTTTACAAAAGGACTGCAAAACACGTTTTAATCAAATTTTAGGAGTTCATGTAATTGATTAGGAGCTTTTCAACACAAATATATTGCATAACCTCAATTTCTGTACTTTTTACTCATTTAAAATTCCAACGGGTCCATTGAAAGGCCCATTTAGTCCTGCTCGTCCGAAACCTCGACAAAAAGGACCGCAAAAAAAGTTTTAATCAAATTTTAGGAGTTCAAATAATTGATTAGGAACTTTTCAACACAATTATATTGAAAAACCTCAATTTTATACTTTTCACTCAGTTAAAATTCCAACGGCCCCATTGAAAGGCTCATTTAGACCTGCTCGTCCGAAACCTCTACAAAAAGGACCGCAAAAATGTTTTATTCAAATATAAGGAGTTCAAATAATTGATTAGGAGCTTTTCAACACAATTATATTGCAAAACCTCAATTGCTGTACTTTTTACTTAGTTAAAATTCCAACGGGTCCATTAAAAGGACCATTTCGACCCGCTCGTCCGAAACCTCTACAAAAAGGACTGCAAAACAAGTTTTAATCAAATTTTAGGAGTTCAGGTAATTGATTAGGAGCTTTTCAACAAAATTATATTGCAAAACCTCAATTTCGGTACTTTTTACCTAGTTAAAATTCCAACTGGTCCATTGAAAGGCCCATTTCGACCCGCTCGTCCGAAACCTCTACAAAAGGACTGCAAAACAAGTTTTAATCAAATTTTAGGAGTTCATGTAATTGATTATGAGCTTTTCAACACAATTATATTGCAAAACCTCAATTTCTGTACTTTTTACTCGGTTCAAATTCCAACGGGTACATTGAAAGGCCCATTTAGACCCGCTCGTCTGAAACCTCTACAAAAAGGACATCAAAACAAGTTTTAATCAAATTTTAGGAATTAAAATAATTGATTAGGAGCTTTTCAACAAAAATTATATTGCAAAACCTCAATTTCTGTACTTTTTACTCAGTTAAAATTCCAACGGGTCCATTGAAAGGCCTATTTAGACCTTCTCGTCTGAAACCTCGACAGAAAGGACCACAAAACAAGTTTTAATCAAATTAGGAGTTCAAATAATTAATTAAGAGCTTTTCAACACAATTATATTGCAAAACCTCAATTTTTATACTTTTTACTCATTTAAAATTCCAACGGGCCCATTGAAAGGCCCATTTAGACTGCTCGTCCGAAACCTCTACAAAAAGGACCGCAAAAATGATTTATTCAAATATTAGGAGTTCAAATAATTGATTAGGAACTTTTCAACACAGTTATATTGCAAAACCTCAACTTCAGTACTTTTTACTCAGTTAAAATTCCAACGGGTCCATTAAAAGGCCCATTTCGACCCGCTCGTTCGAAACCTCTACAAAAAAGACTACAAAACAAGTTTTAATCAAATTTTTGGAGTTCATGTAATTGATTAGGAGCTTTTCAACACAATTATATAGAAAAACCTCAATTTCTATACTTTTTACTCAGTTAAAATTCAAACGGGTCCATTGAAAGGCCCATTTCGACCCACTCGTCCGAAACCGATACAAAAAGGACCGCAAAACAAGTTTTAATCAAATTTTAGGAGTTCATGTAATTGATTAGGAGCTTTTCAACACAATTATATTGCAAAATTTCAATTTATGCACTTTTTACTCAGTTAAAATTCCAACGGGTCCATTGAAAGGCCCCTTTCGACACGCTCGTCCGAAACCTCTACAAAAAGGACTACAAAACACGTTTTAATCAAATTTTAGGAGTTCATGTAATTGATTAGGAGCTTTTCAAGAAAATTATATTGCATAACCTCAATTTCTGTACTTTTTACTCATTTAAAATTCCAACGGGTCCATTGAAAGGTCCAATTAGACCTGCTCGTCCGAAACCTCGACAAAAAGGACCGCAAAACAAGTTTTATTCAAATTTTAGGAGTTCAAATAATTGATTAGGAGCTTTTCAACACAATTATATTGCAAAACCGCAATTTCTGTACTTTTTACTCAGTTAAAATTCCAACGGGTCCATTGAAAGGCCCATTTCGACCCGCTCGTCCGAAACCTTTACAAAAAGGACTGCAAAACAAGTTTTAATCAAATTTTGGGAGTTCATGTAATTGATTAGGAGCTTTTCAACACAATTACATTGCAAAACCTCAATTTCTGTACTTTTTACTCAGTTAAAATTCCAACGGGTCCATTGAAAGGCCCATTTAGACCTGCTCGTCCGAAACCTCTACAAAAAGGACCGCAAAACAAGTTTTAATCAACTTTTAGGAGTTCAAGTAATTGATTAGGAGCTTTTCAACAAAATTATATTGCAAAACCTCAATTTCTGTACTTTTTACACAGTTAAAATTTTAGCGGGTCCATTGAAAGGCCCATTTCGACCCGCTCGTCCGAAACCTCTACAAAAAGGACTGCAAAAAATGTTTTAATCAAATTTTAGGAGTTTATGTAATTGATTAGGAGCTTTTCAATACAATTATATTGCAAAACCTCAGTTTCTGTACTTTTTACTAAGTTAAAATTCTAACGGGTCCATTGAAAGGCCCATTTAGACCTGCTCGTCCGAAACCTCGACAAAAAGGACCGCAAAATAGTTTTAATCAAATTTTAGGAGTTGAAATAATTGTTTAGGATTTTTCAACATAATTATATTGAATAACCTCAATTTTATACTTATTACTCAGTTAAAATTCCAACGGGCCCATTGAAAGGCTCATTTAGACCTGCTCGTCCGAAAACTCTACAAAAAGGACCGCAAAAATGTTTTATTCAAATATTAGGAGTTCAAATAATTTATTAGGAGCTTTTCAATGCAATTATATTGCAAAACATTAATTTTTGTACTTTTTACACAGTTAAAATTCCAATGGGTCCATTAAAAGGCCCATTTCGACCCGCTCGTCCGAAACCTCTACAAAACAAGTTTTAATCAAATTTTAGGAGTTCATGTAATTGATTAGGAGCTTTTCAACACAATTTTATTGCAAAACCGCAATTTCTGTACTTTTTACTCAGTTAAAATTCCAACGGGTCCATTGAAAGGCCCATTTTGACATGCTCGTCTGAAACCTCTACAAAAAGGACCGCAAAACAAGTTTTAATCAAATTTTAGGAGTTCAAATAATTGATTAGGAGCTTTTGAACACAATTATATTGCAAAACCTGAATTTTTGTACTGTTTACTTAGTTAAAATTTCAACGTGTCCATTGAAAGGCCCATTTCGACCCGCTCGTTCGAAACCTCTACAAAAAGGACTGCAAAACACGTTTTAATCAAATTTTAGGAGTTCATGTAATTGATTAGGAGCTCTTCAACACAATTATATTGCATAACCTCAATTTTTGTACTTTTTAATCATTTAAAATTCCAACGGGTCTATTGAAAGGCCCATTTAGACCGTCTCGTCCGAAACCTCGACAAAAAGGACCGCAAAAAAAGTTTTAATCAAATTTTAGGAGTTCAAATAATTGATTATGAGCTTTTCAACACAACTATATTGCAAAACTCTATTTCCGTACTTTTTACTCATTTAAAATTCCAACGGGTCCATTGAAAGGTCCAATTAGACCTGCTCGTCCGAAACCTCGACAAAAAGGACCGCAAAACAAGTTTTATTCAAATTTTAGGAGTTCAAATAATTGATTAGGAGCTTTTCAACACAATTATATTGAAAAACCGCAATTTCTGTACTTTTTACTCAGTTAAAATTCCAACGGGTCCATTGAAAGGCCCATTTCGACCCGCTCGTCCGAAACCTCTACAAAAAGGACTGCAAAACAAGTTTTAATCAAATTTTAGGAGTTCGTGTAATTGATTAGGAGCTTTTCAACACAATTACATTGCAAAACCTCAATTTCTGTACTTTTTACTCAGTTAAAATTCCAACGGGTCCATTGAAAGGCCCATTTAGACCTTCTCGTCCGAAACCTCTACAAAAAGGACCGCAAAACAAGTTTTAATCAAATTTTAGGAGTTCATGTAATTGATTATGAGCTTTTCAACACAATTATATTGCAAAACCTCAATTTCTGTACTTTTTACTAGGTTCAAATTCCAACGGGTCCATTGAAAGGCCCATTTAGACCTGCTCGTCCGAAACCTCTACAAAAAGGACTACAAAACAAGTTTTAATCAAATTTTAGGAGTTCATGTAATTGATTAGGAGCTTTTCAACAAAATTATATTGCAAAACCTCAATTTCTGTACTTTTACTCAGTTAAAATTTCAACGGGTCCATTGAAAGGCCCATTTCGACCCGCTCGTCCGAAACCTCTACAAAAAGGACTGCAAAAAAAGTTTTAATCAAATTTTAGGAGTTTATGTAATTGATTAGAAGCTTTTCAACACAATTATATTGCAAAACCTCAATTTTTGTACTTTTTACACAGTTAAAATTCTAACGGGTCCATTGAACGGCCAATTTAGACCTGCTCGTCCGAAACCTCTACAAAAAGGACCGCAAAAATGATTTATTCAAATATTAGGAGTTCAAATAATTGATTAGGAACTTTTCAACACAGTTATATTGCAAAACCTCAATTTCAGTACTTTTTACTCAGTTAAAATTCCAACGGGTCCATTAAAAGGCCCATTTCGACCCGCTCGTTCGAAACCTCTACAAAAAAGACTACAAAACAAGTTTTAATCAAATTTTTGGAGTTCATGTAATTGATTAGGAGCTTTTCAACACAATTATATAGAAAAACCTCAATTTCTATATTTTTTACTCAGTTAAAATTCAAACGGGTCCATTGAAAGGCCCATTTCGACCCACTCGTCCGAAACCGATACAAAAGGACCGCAAAACAAGTTTTAATCAAATTTTAGGAGTTCATGTAATTGATTAGGAGCTTTTCAACACAGTTATATTGCAAAATTTCAATTTATGCACTTTTTACTCAGTTAAAATTCCAACGGGTCCATTGAAAGCCCCCTTTCGACACGCTCGTCCGAAACCTCTACAAAAAGGACTGCAAACCACGTTTTAATCAAACTTTAGGAGTTCATGTAATTGATTAGGAGCTTTTCAAGAAAATTATATTGCATAACCTCAATTTCTGTACTTTTTACTCATTTAAAATTCCAACGGGTCCATTGAAAGGTCCAATTAGACCTGCTCGTCCGAAACCTCGACAAAAAGGACTGCAAAACAAGTTTTATTCAAATTTTAGGAGTTCAAATAATTGATTATGAGCTTTTCAACACAATTATATTAAAAAACCGCAATTTCTGTACTTTTTACTCAGTTAAAATTCCAACGGGTCCATTGAAAGACCCATTTCGACCCGCTCGTCCGAAACCTCTACAAAAGGACTGCAAAACAAGTTTTAATCAAATTTTAGGAGATCTTGTAATTTATTAGGAGCTTTTCAACACAATTACATTTCAAAACCTCAATTTCTGTACTTTTTACTCAGTTAAAATTCCAACGGGTCCATTGAAAGGCCCATTTAGACCTGCTCGTCCGAAACCTCGACAAAAAGGACCGCAAAACAAGTTTTATTCAAATTTTAGGAGTTCAAATAATTGATTATGAGCTTTTCAACACAATTATATTGAAAAACCGCAATTTCTGTACTTTTTACTCAATTAAAATTCCAACGGGTCCATTGAAAGGCCCATTTCGACCCGCTCGTCCGAAACCTCTACAAAAGGACTGCAAAACAAGTTTTAATCAAATTTTAGGAGATCATGTAATTTATTAGGAGCTTTTCAACACAATTACATTTCAAAACCTCAATTTCTGTACTTTTTACTCAGTTAAAATTCTAACGGGTCCATTGAAAGGCCCATTGAGACCTGCTCGTCCGAAACCTCGACAAAAAGGACCGCAAAATAGTTTTAATCAAATTTTAGGAGTTGAAATAATTGTTTAGGATTTTTCAACACAATTATATTGAATAACCTCAATTTTATACTTTTTACTCAGTTAAAATTCCAACGGGCGCATTGAAAGGCTCATTTAGACCTGCTCGTCCGAAAACTCTACAAAAAGGACCGCAAAAATGTTTTATTCAAATATTAGGAGTTCAAATAATTTATTAGGAGCTTTTCAACGCTATTATATTGCAAAACCTCAATTTTTGTACTTTTTACACAGTTAAAATTCCAACGGGTCCATTAAAAGGCCCATTTCGACCCGCTCGTCCGAAACCTCTACAAAAAGGACTACAAAACAAGTTTTAATCAAATTTTAGGAGTTCATGTAATTAATTAGGAGCTTTTCAACACAATTTAATTGCAAAACCTCAATTTTTGTACTTTTTACTCAGTTAAAATTCCAACGGGTCCATTGAAAGGCTCATTTCGACCCGCTCGTCCGAAACCTCTACAAAAAGGACTGCAAACAAGTTTTAATCAAATTTTAGGAGTTCATTTAATTGATTAGGAGCTTTTCAACACGATTATATTGCAAAACCGCAATTTCTGTACTTTTTACTCAGTTAAAATTCCAACGGGTCCATTGAAAGGCCTATTTTGACATGCTCGTCCGAAACCTCTACAAAAAGGACCGCAAAATAAGTTTTAATCAAATTTTAGGAGATCATGTAATTTATTAGGAGCTTTTCAACACAATTACATTTCAAAACCTCAATTTCTGTACTTTTTACTCAGTTAAAATTCTAACGGGTCCATTGAAAGGCCCATTGAGACCTGCTCGTCCGAAACCTCGACAAAAAGGACCGCAAAATAGTTTTAATCAAATTTTAGGAGTTGAAATAATTGTCCTGCTACTTGTTACCGCAAAACATCATTGATGACATAACATCATCTATTCGCCGTTATTGGTGGTCGGGACGCAGCAATAAGCGGGGCTGGCCGCTGCTCTCATGGGATACCCTCTGTACCCCTAAGTCAGCGGGAGGTCTCGGACTCCGTGATCTAAACGCTTTTAATGTTGCTCTCCTAGGGAAGCAGATTTGGCATCTTATATCGACTTCGGACTCCCTTCTCGCAAGGGTTCTTCGTGCGAAATACTACCCCCTGGTGATTTACTGCGCGCCTCGGCTGATAAGCGTGCCTCCTTCGCGTGGAGGGGGATTTGTCATGCTATACAATTATTGGGACCAGGTTTCTTCTGGAGGCCAGGTTATAGAAGAAATATACACATTCTTTGTGACAACTGGAGGGTGACTCAAAAATAACCCTGTTTGGGGAATACATGGACAATAAAGAGTTGCCTACCCGTTGTCGTGACTTTTTGTCCCACGATTATACTCGCTGGGATGAGGGTAAGCTTCGTCACTTTTTTGACTGGGACGATGTCGATCGAATCCTACGGGTTCCCATCACCAGTGACCGACGAGATGTTTTGATATGGAGCCATCATGACTCCAGGACCTACTCCGTACGATCAGGGTACTTCTTTTTACATAAACCGCCTCGACCAATAGAGAGGCCCACTGTTCTATGGAAGGTTATCACCAAAACCCCAACGCTGCCTAAAATCCGCTCCTTTGGATGGCGGGCGGGTCGTGATGCTTTGCCCACGGGTGCCAGGCTGCACACGATTAATCTCTCCCAGGGTCACTGCCCCTATTGTCCCAATACTGTGGAGACGGCATTGCATGCCCTTCGGGATTGCCCGGGGGCTAATGAGGTTCTTCGCCTTGTCGGCATGCCCTCTCACATTTATGCTAGCTGCTCCCCTACCATGGTATCTTGGTTATCCGAAGGTTCCCGGGGATTGGATAGTATAGGCTTTGCATTGTTCTTGATGGCACTTTGGAAAATCTGGAATCGCCGGAATGATTAGGTTCATTCTGATCGACTCCAGCCACCATGGCTCACAGCCATGAATGCACAGGGGCTATTGCAGGACTATGCCAGGGCCAATTCCCTCCCAGCCTCCACGCCGCCGACTGCCGAGCCCGCCGCTGCACCACCTCGATGGAGACCGCCGCCACCGGACGCCGTGAAGGTTAATGTAGACGGCGCCTTTCACCTGGGGACAGGTTCTGCCGCAGTTGGAGTTATTGCTCGTGATTCTCAGGGATCTTTCCTTGGGGGATGTGCTGTTCATGAGGCCGAATGTCGTGATGCTACCATGGTCGAACTCCACGCAATCATTGTTGGTATCACGATGGTCAGAGACAGGGGTTGGAGTCAGGTGCTCATCGAGTCCGACTCCGCAGTCGTCGTCAACAAACTCTCTCGGCCCGCTGGTGATGCCTCCTTATTGGGCCCTCAGATTGCAGAGGCCAAGGCCTTGCTTGATGCTCTTCCTTCTATTAGGCTATCTTTTGTACCTAGATCGACCAACTTTGTGGCACATAGTTTAGCCTCTTGGGCTTTGCGTTCTGCTTCCTCTATTTATTTTGATTCTATCATTCCTGCTTGTATCCAAAACGATGTACTGGCTGATCTTCAGTCTTTTTTTTCTAATACACATCAGGGCACTCTTTTCCCCTTAGGTTCACCTTCTGCTTCGGCACAGGGTGGTTAAAGGGGTTTTTAATGAGGCCCGCCTTTCCTTTTCAAAAAAAATTCTAACGGGTCCATTGAAAGGCCCATTTAGACCTGCTCGTCCAAAACCTAGACAAAAAGGACCGCAAAACAAGTTTTAATCAAAATTTAGGAGTTCAAATAATTGATTAGGAGCTTTTCAACACAATTATATTAAAAAACCTCAATTTTTATACTTTTTACTCAGTTAAAATTCCAACCGGCTCTTTGGAACATATGGAATCGGCGGAATGACTGGTCTCATTCCCAACGGCTCCAGCCACCATGGCTAACTGCTATGAATGCACAAGGTTTGCTGCAGGAGTATGTTCGTGCCAACAATCTTCCGGACACCCGCACCACGCCCATCGTTCCCGCCGACGCCCCGCCACGATGGAGACCACCACCAGTCGACGCCATTAAGATCAATGTGGACGGTGCCTTTCACCCAGGATCGGGATCTGCAGCAGTTGGTGTCGTTGCCCGTGATGCTCAGGGCTCTATTCTAGGGGGCTGCGCTGTCCATGAAGCAGGTTGCCGTGATGCAGCGACAACCGAGCTCCATGCCGTCATTGTGGGTTTTATGCTTGCCCGTGACAGAGGTTGGACACAAGTGACCATCGAATCTGACTCAGCAGTGGTCGTCAACAAGCTCTTGCGCTCAGCAGATGATTCATCCCTTTTAGGCCCACAGATTGCAGCTGCTAAGGCTCTTCTTCTGACCTCCCCCGACATTAGTCTTCGCCATGTTCCTCGAGCTGCCAACTTTGCGGCTCATCATTTAGCCTCTTGGGCTCTACATTGTACTTCTTCTATTTCTTTTGATTATGATATTCCTGATTGTATTCTCTCCGATGTACTGACTGACTCTCAGTCTTTTTATATTAATATACATCAGGGCACTCTTTTCCCCACCTCTCCATCAGGTGCCTTGGCACAAGGTGGTTAGTGGGGTTTTTAATGAGGCCCTTTCGTCAAAAAAAAATTCCAACCGGCCCATTGAAAGGCCCATTTAGACCTGCTCGTCCGAAACCTCTACAAAAAGGACCGCAAAAATGTTTTATTTAAATATTAGGAGTTCAAATAATTGATTAGGAGCATATCAACAAATTATATTGCAAAACCTCAATTTCTGTACTTTTTACTCAGTTAAAATTCCAACGGGTCCATTGAAAGGCCCATTTTGACATGCTCGTCCGAAACCTCTACAAAAAGGCCCATTTCGACCCGCTCTTCCGAAACCTCTACAAAAAGGACTGCAAAAAAGTTTTAATCAAATTTTAGGAGTTTATGTAATTGATTAGGAGCTTTTCAACACAATTATATTGCAAAACCTTAATTTCTGTACCTTTTACTCAGTTAAAATTCTAACGGGTCCATTGAAAGGCCCATTTAGACCAACTTGTCCGAAACCTCGACAAAAAAGGACCGCAAAATAGTTTTAATCAAATTTTAGGAGTTCAAATAATTGATTAGAAACTTTTCAACACAATTATATTGAAAAACCTCAATTTTATACTTTTTACTCAGTTAAAATTCCAACGGGCCCATTGAAAGGCCCATTTAGACATACTCGTCTGAAACCTGTACAAAAAGGACCGCAAAAATGTTTTATTCAAATATTAGGAGTTCAAATAATTGATTAAGAGCTTTTCAACACAATTATATTGCAAAACCTCAATTTATGTACTTTTTACTCAGTTAAAATTCCAACTGGTCCATTGTAAGGCCCATTTAGACATGCTCGTCCGAAACATCTACAAAAAAGACTGCAAAACAAGTTTTAATCAAATTTTAGGAGTTCAAATAATTTATTAGGAGCTTTTCAACACATTATATTGCAAAACCTCAATTTCTGTACTTTTTACTCAGTTAAAATTTCAACGGGTCCATTGAAAAGCCTATTTCGACCCGTTCTTCCGAAACCTCTACAAAAGACTGCAAAACACATTTTAATCAAATTTTAGGAGTTCATGTAATTGATTAGGAGCTTTTCAACACAATTATATTGCATAACCTCAATTTTTGTACTTTTTACTCAGTTAAAATTCCAACGGGTCCATTGAAAGGCCCATTTAGACCTGCTCGTCCGAAACCTCTACAAAAAAGACCGCAAAATAAGTTTTAATCAAATTTTAGGCGTTCAAATAATTGATTAGGAGCTTTTCAACACAATTATATTGCAAAACCTCAATTTTTGTACTTTTTACTCAGTTAAAATTTCAACAGGTCCATTGAAAGTTCCATTTAGACCTGCTCGTCCGAAACCTCTACAAAAAGGACCGCAAAACAAGTTTTAATCAAATTTTAGGAGTTCAAATAATTGATTAGGAGCTTTTCAACACAATTATATTGCAAAACCTCAATTTCTGTACTTTTTACTCAGTTAAAATTTCAACGGGTCCATTGAAAGGCCCATTTCGACCCGCTCGTCCGAAACCTCTACAAATAGGACTGCAAAAAAAGTTTTAATCAAATTTTAGGAGTTTATGTAATTGATTAGGCCCATTTCTCTCAACTTTCTCCGGGGTTCTGGTTTGGTTTTGGCTTTCTTTTCCCTTTTTTCCGGTGATTTTTTTCACCAATCTCCTCTCCCCTCACGGCATCCTTTCTTTTTCTGCCGGTTTAGCCATAATCTTCACGGTTACCAAGACTTCCTTGGAAAGCGGGATGAGAATCCCAAGAGTCATCCCACTCAGCCAACAATATCAACAAACAGGTTATTTCTATCCTTTTATCTCTCTTTATCTTTTTACTCTATTTTTTCGGCTGTTTTACTTGTTTTGTGTTATTTGGGAGTCTCTAGATCTCAATAACCACTTCACCAGATTTCCTTTCTTTTTTGCAAGGATTTTCCTTTTTTGGTTTTGTTCTCATCGTGTGTTTCCGATGAGCCTTTCTCAGTATTCCTCAAATCGAATCTGTAAAGGCAGATCTGGTCTTCATCTCAGATCTGGGCTTCAAGACAAGTTCGGTGCTTCTCCTCCTTGTCTTTTTTATTTTTTCATTTCATTTTTTGATTTAATCTCTGATCTTTGGGTTTCTCTTTATTTTTGCCGTTTATGTTTACACCAACGGGACCTTTCAATACCGGATATGGGCTTCGATTGTTTCCTCCGCTCGGTTATGGCGATCCCTCTTCTCCGGTATCCGGATGGTCTTAATGGTAAGTCCGACCGACAACCCCCTTTTCATCCTTTTTTTGATTTTTATTCCCTTTCTCATCTTTTATTTCTTTTTATCCTAATCGATGGGTTTTGTCTATTTCCTTTCTGTTTATGTTTTTTCCGTTTCATCGGAGTCTCCTCCCTCCGGCGGCGGGCCAAGGCGGTGGCCGACCACCTTTATACTCGGTTCCCTCTTTACTTTATCTTTTCCTTTTTCTCTTTGGTATTCTTTTTCTGCTGCATTTCCTTTTCGCATAATATCTTTTTAGGGTGTCGATTTTGTTTTTTCTCTACAATTAATACTCCTATGGTTGTCATCTGTTATCTGGGTTTGTCTAAAAGTCTGGATCTGAGGATTTTCCGAAGGGCCTCCTTGAAGAATCCTTTTCATCCTTTATTTATTCAGGCTATTTCTATCTGGCTTTTTTACATCCTTTTCCTTTCCTTTTGTTCGTTCTTTGTTAATATGAATCATCTGCTCTGCCTTTCTAATTTTTTTCCTTTTTATTTCAGATTTGACTATCGCTTCTGCTTCTTCTCAGCAGTTCATCTTACTGGTTATACCAAGGCTGTTATCTATGCCTTTATTTTTTTATTTTATTGCCCCTTTTCTTTGCTATATTTCTTTTTAAGTTTTTTCCCTTTGTTATGTCAACAGGATAACTTTGTCATCTCTTCCCTTGGGGTAGTATGCATTGTTCGTCTTTCTTCTCTAAGGTTTGATTTTGTACATACGTGCATCTCATTTCTCTTTTTTTACAATCCTTTGTTTGTCTTATATCTCAGTAAATACATCATGCATCTTTTCGAAATGCTTTATCTATCCCTCTTAATCATATGGCCTAACCTTTGCTTGCATACCTATCTTTTGTTCTGCCTTCTGGAAATTAATTATGATTCCTTATGTATATCTCGTTTATCTATTACCTATCTCAAAAAACCAGCCCTTTTAGGGAAACAACTACCAGCCCACTCAATGGGATATTTTTCGATTAAAAATATAATACAAAATCTGTATTATCTAAAAGATAAACTGTATTCTGATAATTTCTATATATTAAAATATAATTATTCTTTTTCTTTTATTATTGCTCTCTGTAAATTTCTTTATTATTTACCTATTAAAACAACTCAAAAATATATATATCCTATGATCCACGATACTGTCTCACCTTTAAAATTCATAAAAATATTATCATTCCAATCTACAATGTACACTAATATTCTGGTTACTTTTATAATATATGCTGTTAAATTACCTCTTAAAAGTAACTTTTATAATTGTTCTAAAACGTACACTGTTATCTTTGTTTCTGCATTCTTTACTACAGTCTCCATTCATTCAGTCATGCTTGCATTTTCGATCACAATCCTGGAAAATTATTCTAATATAAATGTCATATTTTCTTTCTGGATATCACCTATATATAGCCAGATAATTCTAACCTCTTGGATTAATCGGTGTCATGCACTATTGTGTAAAGCCTGTATCATTAACACTATCACATCTATGCCTTTTCATTCTGTGTCTAATCTAAACTTTACCTATACCTTTGTACTTTCTCCTTTATCATGTTCATATTGTACTATCAATTGCTGGTCTTTAACTCTTTGCATTTGTTCTTTCTTCGGTTCTTATTATAGGCTTTATCGATACGCAACAACAAGTGCAACCATTATACAAATTACTAAGCACGAGCTAAAGGAAAGTTGGGACATCTATTCTCCTACTAAACCACGGTTAATTTCAATTATAATTAAATTCAATTGCATTCCCCCCTTTATTTTTTCTTTGCTCTTTTGGTTTGTAATAATTTTCTTATCCCCGCTTCCTTTCTTCCCTGGGTCTGTAATTTTTTATTGCCTATTTCCTTTCCTGCTTTTCTTTCTTTTTTACCATGCTTTTATCTGTTCTCTACTATGCATTATATCTGCCATGTATGCTTTATTTTCCCTGTTAGATTCTTGTTACTATCTCAACTTACGTTATCTGCTGAAATATTCGGAAAAACTCTTTTCCCACTACACCTTTTGTAACCCCCTTAACCCGGCCTAGACGGTTGACCCGAATTAAGAAAGTCACACGGGGAAAACCAAAGTCAACCCGAAAGTCAACCTTGATTAACGACCCTTTTTTTTCTTTTTAAAATTTGTCTAGATGCATATTAAGCCTAATTGTGATCACACAAACATCATACCAAAAGATCACAACCATCAGAGATCAAACAGGGACCCAATTGAACAAAATACAACAATAGGGACCAAATTGTAAATTCTGATAAATATAAGGACTTAACCCAACATAAAGTTACCATCTTGAAATTAATCATATTTCATGCTTCTCTGTAAAAATTCAGCTCAAAAGGACTTCCCAAACTCATACAATTGCACAAACAAGTTTCAGGACCAAAACGTAAACAATCCAAAACACATAACTGCCAATGTCAGCCCCCAACGGTCAACCGTTCCGAAACGGAAGACAGCCCGTTTCGAAACGCGGGGCCGTTCCGAAACAGGCATAGCCCGTTTCGAAACGGGGGTCTGGCAGTGGCCTTTCCGTTTCGGAACAGCCCCTCCCGTTTCGGACGCCTGGGCACGATTAAGGCACCCGTTCCGAAACGGTAGGTGCTGTTCCGAAACACCCTGCCCAGATTGCTCCAAAACTCCACTTTAAACATGCAATTACACAACCAAACATGCTCCAAATGTCACCAAACTTTACCAGTATGCAATTCAACATATATCTAACATATTAGTATCATCAATTCAACCAAACATCATCATATGCAAAAAACCCCAATTCTATTAGCATGCTTCCTACACAAGCTAGCCACTCAAGCATAAACTTCCAAAACAAGCATATAAAGATCCAATCCAAAGACCAACAATCTTAACATCAAGAAACATACTTAGGGAGTACAAAACACCTCCCAAAACATACACATTGTTTCCCCATTGCCAAATCACCCAAAAGCTAAAATGTTTAACAAAAACCTTCCATACATTGAGCTTTACTTGCACTTGAATTCTTGCCCTTCTTGCTGCCCTCAAAAGGTCTCTAATGCTCTGCATTATTGGATTAAAGAAAACGAAGAGAGCGTAAGCAAAAGCTTAGTGAGAAATGCTCTTAAAAACCATCCAATAATGCAACTTAAAACATTTATAAAACATGCTTCAAATCCACATTTGCTCATGCTCAAAACCTTACTTAGAACAAGCAACTTCATGCTTCAACATAAACATTAAAAACAAGCATCTCATGCTTCATAATATACTTAACATGTCATATTGGCTCAAGTGATACATTTCATTTCTTAAACAAGTTCATCAACTTCCCAAGGACTTTTAAACACCTTGGTCCCAAGGACTTTTAAACACCTTGGCCATGGACTTTTAAACACCATGAATTAGATCACCTCAAGGACTTTTAAACACCTTGAGCCCAAGGACTTTTAAACACCTTGGCCTATGGACTTTTAAACACCATAGAAAAGGATCACCTAAGGACTTTTAACCACCTTAGTGTCCACAACATGAACCATCCAAGGACTTTTAACCACCTTGATGTTCATAAGTAACAAGGCTCACTCAAGGACTTTTAACCACCTTAGTGACCTCAACATTTTAAAAACCTCACTTGCCAATATACATCATTTTCATCACTTACATCACTGTTTTAAAGCATAAAACCAAGCCATATTCATCATGCATTTAAAAGCATTAAACCACATCATTTCAATGTACAAAAGCAAGGAACTCCTACCTAGAGTTACCTTCAACATATGGCTTACATCATCAGCAAAAACCATGCTAAAACATGCTTCCAAAACAGTATGTAAAACATGCAAATAATCATTTTGCATCACAACAAAATCATGGCCACCACTAGAGAGAAATTCCGAAAACTTACGCTCGAGCTTAGCAAAGTTGTTTAGACTTAAACTAAGCTCCCAAGACATTGGTTTCAAAGCCGAAAACCCAATTTCACTCACCGATTCCACTTCGCCTCTTGCCGAAGCACAAATTCAAGCTTCCGGATCAACAACCCTTGGATCCAAAGATGCCTCCCCTGATTAAACACATTAAAGCAGAGATTTAATGCATCATCATGCATCAAAAGCTTCAATGAAAGCACTCAAACTCGCTGCTCTCATTCATACTCCAATTTCGGCCACCAAACACAACCGAAATTGCATCAAAACCACTTCTCAACAAAGCCCAGCCATAAACCAGCAAAACCTAACATCCATCAACACCATTTAACATCTAAAAACAACCTATAGACATCCTTATACCTCCAGCAACAACAAATCCATAAGATCACCACAAAAACATCCAAGAAACATAAGCTAAACTTAGGAAACTCAACCTATCCGGGATTGCATCAATCAAAACTCATTTCCTTATCAATTTAGAGTTCATTTAACATCAAAAACACATCTCAAATCACAGATTAATCAGATCTAACGAAAATCATGAAAAATCATCAAATCTTGCATTATAAGCCAAGATCCAATTCCAAACTCAAAAGCCTTTAATTAAACATCAATTAAGAGTTGAGAACTTGGGAATTTCAGTAAAGAACTGATAGTTTAGAGGAGAAGGACGTTCTTACCTCCAAACTTGTGTTTCTCCACTTTTTGGAATGAAAATCCTTGTTGAAACACTTAGCAATTGAAGAGGTTTGAAGATACAATGATTTGGAACCAAATGAGAGTTGAATGGAGGGATTTAGGTGAAGAAATCAGATCCAATTCTCTGGAAAAGTAGTGTTTGGTTTGAGAGAAAATGAGAGAAAGAAAGTTTAGCAAAGTTGGTTACAAAATCCAAAAATAACCAAAATGGCTTCCCTCCAATTTTAATAACCTTTAAAATCAGATTTTAGACTTAAAATATCTTAGAAAAATCTGGAGAAATCATCTTTGGATTAATAGCTCCTTAAGGATTCAAAGTTTCAACTCTTTATAAAACAGTCACCAAACTTTCGAAATTTACATTTTGGTCACTAGCCAAAATGTCATACTTCCAAAACCCATTTTTCAAAATTGATTTCACAGTTCACTTAATTATATTAAAAGATGATTTTAGAACATTTTTCCATATTTTTAATGCAACCCGAACTAGGCTTTCCTAATTTCACCTCTTAAGATTCGAACAGGACTTTGACCAAACCGGTCAACGCCCAAAACTTCTAAGCCCAAAACCGGGGCGTTACAACTCTCCCCCCCTTAAGAAATTTCGTCCTCGAAATTTACCTGAAGGAAAGAGATAAGGAAACTGCTTCAGCATGTCCTCCTTTCGCTCCCACGTGGCTTCCTCAACACCGCGATGCTTCCACAGCACCTTCACCAACTCAATGGTCTTGCCACGAAGAACCTTGCTATCCGAATCCAGAACCTTCACCGGTTCCTCATCATAGGTCAAATCCGGATTCAATTCCACTTCCTCCACAGGCATCACATGCGAAGGATCAGATCTATACTTCCGGAGCATAGAAACATGAAACACATCATGAATCTTCTCCAACTCATGAGGTAACCTCAACCGATACGCAACAGGACCCACACGCTCAACCACCTCATATGGTCCAATGTATCTAGGGCTCAACTTGCCCTTCCGACCAAACCGCATCACCTTCTTCCAAGGCGAAACCTTCAAGAACACACGGTCACCCACCGCATACTCTATCTCCTTACGCTTCAAATCCGCGTAAGATTTCTGCCGATCAGAAGCAGCCTTTAACCGTTCACAAATGAGCTTTACCTTTTCCGTGGTCCCTTTCAACAAAGCCGACATCGAAACCAACTTTTGACCAGTTTCAGCCCAACAAAGAGGAGTCCTACACTTCCTCCCGTACAAAGCCTCATAAGGTGCCATCTGTATACTCGCCTGATAACTATTGTTATAAGCAAACTCAACCAAAGGCAGATGCTTCTCCCAAGAACCTTGGAACTCAATCACGCAGCACCTCAACATATCCTCCAAAATCTGGATAACTCGCTCAGACTGACCATCCGACTGAGGATGATAGGATGTACTGAAATGCAACCTTGTACCCAGAGCTTGATGCAAACACTGCCAAAACCGCGATGTGAACCTCGGATCCCTATCCGACACAATCGACTTAGGCACACCATGCAGCCGCACAATCTCAGCAATGTACAGCTCTGCTAACCTATCCAAAGAAAACGTGGTATGCACAGGCAAGAAATGTGCACACTTCGTCAGGCGATCCACAATCACCCAGACCGAATTCTTCTTCGATGGAGACAAAGGTAAACCAGATACAAAATCCATGGTAACCCTCTCCCACTTCCATTCAGGGATTTTCAACGGTTGCAACAACCCTGAAGGAAACTGATGCTCAGCCTTAACTCGCTGACACACCAAACACTTGCTAACAAACTCTGCAACATCTTTCTTCAAACCCACCCAATAGTACTCATCACGAAGATCACGATACATCTTAGTACTACCAGGGTGCATAGCAAAAGGACTACTATGACCTTCAGTCAGAATAGCACGCCTCAACTCAGCATCATTGGGCACTACTATCTGACTCCCAAAACACAGCACACCATCATCATTGAAACAGAAATCCGAAGGTCTACCCTCCGCGATATCCTGAACATGAGACACCAAGGAATCATCCAACAACTGCTTATCCTTGATCAACTGAACCAAAGATGGCTTCACTTGTAACTCAGCCACAAGACCACCATCACGCGATATGCTCAAGCTAGCAAACATGGCTCTCAACTCAACAGCTACCTTCCTACTCAAGGCATCAGCAACAACATTAGCTTTTCCAGGATGATACTCAATCGTCAGATCATAATCCTTGAGCAACTCCAACCAACGCCGCTGCCTAAGATTCAACTCCTTCTGAGACATCAGATACCTCAAACTCTTGTGATCTGTGTACACAGTACACTTCTCACCATACAGATAATGCCTCCAGATCTTCAGAGCAAAAACCACTGCAGCCAGCTCAATATCATGCGTATGGTAATTGCGCTCATGCACTTTCAACTGCCGCGATGCATAAGCCACCACCTTACCCTCCTGCACTAGCACACACCCCAAACCAATATAGGATGCATCACTGTAAACCACAAACTCTTTCCCTGATTCAGGCTGAATCAAGATAGGAGCTTGCGTCAAAGCCGCCTTCAGCTTCTCAAAAGCATGTTGTCTCGCTTCTGTCCACTCATACTTAACATCCTTCTGCAACAGCTTTGTCAAAGGAGCATCAATCTTGGAAAACCCATCCACAAACCTTCGGTAGTATCCCGCCAAACCAAGGAAACTACGAACCTTATGAACAGACTTAGGAACCTTCCAGCTCATCACCGCCTCAATCTTCTGAGGATCAACACGAATTCCCTCAGCTGAGACCACATGCCCAAGAAAAACCACCTCTCTTAACCAGAACTCACACTTGCTCAGCTTAGCATAAAGCTGATTCTCCAACAAAGCTTGCAAAACAATCCTCAAATGCTCTACATGCTCCTCCTCAGTACGCGAGTACACAAGGATATCATCTATGAACACCACAACAAACTTATCCAGGTATTCATGAAACACACGATTCATCATGTCCATGAAAGCAGCAGGAGCATTTGTCAACCCAAACGGCATCACAAGAAACTCATAATGCCCATACCTTGTCCTGAAAGCTGTCTTAGGCACATCCACATCTTTCACCTTCAACTGATAATACCCTGACCTCAAGTCAATCTTAGAGAACACAGCAGCTCCCCGAAATTGATCAAAGAGATCATCAATCCTCGGTAAAGGATACCGATTCTTGATAGTCAACTTGTTCAGCTGACGGTAATCAATGCACATCCTCATAGTGCCATCCTTCTTCTTCACAAACAAGACCGGTGCTCCCCAAGGTGACACACTCGGCCGGATGAAACCATGCTCAAGCAACTCTTGCAACTGCGTCTTCAGCTCCTTCAGCTCCTTAGGCGCCATTCTATAGGGAGTAATGGACACAGGAGTTGTATTCTCATACAGCTCTATTCCAAACTCCACCTCGCGGTTAGGAGGTAAACCAGGCAACTCCTCAGGAAAAACACCAGGAAATTCCTTTACAACCCTAATATCTTGCACCCTCAACTCCTTAGAGCTAGGATTCATCACAAAAGCTAGGTAAGCTTCGCAACCTTGCCTCAGCATCCTACTCGCCTCCAAAGAAGACACAACATTGGCAAGAAACTTCACATTCTCACCAACCACAACAACTTCATAATCATCCGCAAGCTTAAGCGAAACACGCTTATTCTCACAGTCCACAACAGCACGATGCTCAGCAAGCCAATCCATACCAAGGATCACATCAAAACCATAAAAGGGCAACTCCATAAGATCAACACGAAAGACATGCTCTTGAACAACCAAGGGACACCTTTTATAAAGCTTACGAGTCACAACAGTCTCACCAAAGGAACTAGTGACCCGAACACCAACATCCACAGACTCAACAGGCAAACCAAGCAATTCAGCATGCTCACGAAGAATATATGAATGCGTAGATCCAGAATCAATCAAAGAAAGCAATGATAAGGACTGCAAAGTAAAGGTACCTGCAATCACATCTGCATCATTCTTGCCCTCCCTCTGAGCATACACCCTCGCTTGGCCTCCACCCTCAGGCTGAATAGCTACAACATGAGCTACCCCTCGGCCACCTTCCTCTCTCCTCTGGAAATTACCACGGCCGCGCCCACGACCTCTCTGTGGTGCAACAACAACAGGAGCACGCACCTGCTCACCAGCCATCCTCGGACAATCACGCCTCAAGTGGTCCGCAGAACCACAATTCCAACACCCATTTCCACCAGCATTACCAGCTGTTGCAGCAGGAGCTTGTGCCACTCTCTCAGCACGAGGACAGTCACGCTTCAAGTGACCACGGGAACCACAGATCCAACAAGCACTAGGATCAGCTCTAGCACCGCCACCCCTAGCAGGCACACCACCACCTCTCCTGGTTGAGGACTGATATTTCTGATCTCGTCCCCTCTTGTTCCGTCCACCACCGGAACTAAACTCAGCTGACCTCTTCCCAGCACTTGCTCCAGCACCTCTAGCAGACAAACCCAGATTCATCTCAATGTCTTTGGCTCGGCCCACCAAAACATCAAAATCATCATATTCAGTGGCCAGCACATACATCTTAACATCCGTCACAAGACCGTAACGAAACCTCTCGCACCTAGCCCTCTCATCAGGTATCAGCTCCGGTGCATACTGACTGAGCCGTACAAACTGTACCTCGTACTCAGCTACACTCATGCTCCCTTGGGTAAGAGACATGAATTCCCGCTTTTTCTCATCCAGATATCTCACTCCCAGATATCTTCTTTTAAACACATTCTGAAAGAATGTCCAGGTAACATCAGCTTCAGCCATTCCAGAAATGGTAGTCGTCCACCATGTATAAGCATCGTCCTGTAGCAAGGACACAACACAGCCCAGCTTTTGCACATCCGTGCAACTCATCTGACCCAAGATACGCTTGGTACTTTCCAGCCAAGCCTCAGAACTCTCAGCTGACAAACCTCTAAACTCAGTCCCTCCAAGACTGCGCAGACGCTCCAAAGGCAATCTGACTCCAGCATCTCCCTGATGCCCAGCTCCCTGAGCTCCAGCTACTGCTGCTCGAAAAGCACCCGCAATAGCTTGTACCAAAACAGACATATCAGGCATTGCTTGCCCCTGACCAACCTCTGGTCCAGCAGCTCCAGCACCAGCACCAGCTGCAGCTTCAGCTCTCGCACCTCCAGCACCACCACCAGGCGGAGGAGGGGGTAACACAGCACTACCAGTGTGCTCTTCATTCTCATTCTCGTTAGGAGCCGTAGCTCTCGCATTACCTCTTAACTCTCTACGTGGTGCCATACTTTTACCATGCAATCACAACACAAATAAAACAGTCAGGCCCAGCAAGGTAAGCAATCCAAGTGTTCAAGCTCAATTTCATTTCAAACAACATCTTTCCTTTAGCTTTTGTTTGGCAATGGGTACCCTCAACATGCAACATCAGAGCATACAACTCAACTGCATCAACATTTCAAACCACTGAACATGCTTTCAAACAACAAGCATTCATAGCATACATACTTCAATCATGCATACAACCATTCCCAATTACTCGAGAACTTAGCTCTGATACCACCAAATGTAACCCCCTTAACCCGGCCTAGACGGTTGACCCGAATTAAGAAAGTCACACGGGGAAAACCAAAGTCAACCCGAAAGTCAACCTTGATTAACGACCCTTTTTTTTTCTTTTTAAAATTTGTCTAGATGCATATTAAGCCTAATTGTGATCACACAAACATCATACCAAAAGATCACAACCATCAGAGATCAAACAGGGACCCAATTGAACAAGATACAACAATAGGGACCAAATTGTAAATTCTGATAAATATAAGGACTTAACCCAACATAAAGTTACCATCTTGAAATTAATCATATTTCATGCTTCTCTGTAAAAATTCAGCTCAAAAGGACTTCCCAAACTCATACAATTGCACAAACAAGTTTCAGGACCAAAACGTAAACAATCCAAAACACATAACTGCCAATGTCAGCCCCCAACGGTCAACCGTTCCGAAACGGAAGACAGCCCGTTTCGAAACGCGGGGCCGTTCCGAAACAGGCATAGCCCGTTTCGAAACGGGGGTCTGGCAGTGGCCTTTCCGTTTCGGAACGGCCCCTCCCGTTTCGGACGCCTGGGCACGATTAAGGCACCCGTTCCGAAACGGTAGGTGCTGTTCCGAAACACCCTGCCCAGATTGCTCCAAAACTCCACTTTAAACATGCAATTACACAACCAAACATGCTCCAAATGTCACCAAACTTTACCAGTATGCAATTCAACATATATCTAACATATTAATATCATCAATTCAACCAAACATCATCATATGCAAAAAACCCCAATTCTATTAGCATGCTTCCTACACAAGCTAGCCACTCAAGCATAAACTTCCAAAACAAGCATATAAAGATCCAATCCAAAGACCAACAATCTTAACATCAAGAAACATACTTAGGGAGTACAAAACACCTCCCAAAACATACACATTGTTTCCCCATTGCCAAATCACCCAAAAGCTAAAATGTTTAACAAAAACCTTCCATACATTGAGCTTTACTTGCACTTGAATTCTTGCCCTTCTTGCTGCCCTCAAAAGGTCTCTAATGCTCTGCATTATTGGATTAAAGAAAACGAAGAGAGCGTAAGCAAAAGCTTAGTGAGAAATGCTCTTAAAAACCATCCAATAATGCAACTTAAAACATTTATAAAACATGCTTCAAATCCACATTTGCTCATGCTCAAAACCTTACTTAGAACAAGCAACTTCATGCTTCAACATAAACATTAAAAACAAGCATCTCATGCTTCATAATATACTTAACATGTCATATTGGCTCAAGTGATACATTTCATTTCTTAAACAAGTTCATCAACTTCCCAAGGACTTTTAAACACCTTGGTCCCAAGGACTTTTAAACACCTTGGCCATGGACTTTTAAACACCATGAATTAGATCACCTCAAGGACTTTTAAACACCTTGAGCCCAAGGACTTTTAAACACCTTGGCCTATGGACTTTTAAACACCATAGAAAAGGATCACCTAAGGACTTTTAACCACCTTAGTGTCCACAACATGAACCATCCAAGGACTTTTAACCACCTTGATGTTCATAAGTAACAAGGCTCACTCAAGGACTTTTAACCACCTTAGTGACCTCAACATTTTAAAAACCTCACTTGCCAATATACATCATTTTCATCACTTACATCACTGTTTTAAAGCATAAAACCAAGCCATATTCATCATGCATTTAAAAGCATTAAACCACATCATTTCAATGTACAAAAGCAAGGAACTCCTACCTAGAGTTACCTTCAACATATGGCTTACATCATCAGCAAAAACCATGCTAAAACATGCTTCCAAAACAGTATGTAAAACATGCAAATAATCATTTTGCATCACAACAAAATCATGGCCACCACTAGAGAGAAATTCCGAAAACTTACGCTCGAGCTTAGCAAAGTTGTTTAGACTTAAACTAAGCTCCCAAGACATTGGTTTCAAAGCCGAAAACCCAATTTCACTCACCGATTCCACTTCGCCTCTTGCCGAAGCACAAATTCAAGCTTCCGGATCAACAACCCTTGGATCCAAAGATGCCTCCCCTGATTAAACACATTAAAGCAGAGATTTAATGCATCATCATGCATCAAAAGCTTCAATGAAAGCACTCAAACTCGCTGCTCTCATTCATACTCCAATTTCGGCCACCAAACACAACCGAAATTGCATCAAAACCACTTCTCAACAAAGCCCAGCCATAAACCAGCAAAACTTAACATCCATCAACACCATTTAACATCTAAAAACAACCTATAGACATCCTTATACCTCCAGCAACAACAGATCCACAAGATCACCACAAAAACATCCAAGAAACATAAGCTAAACTTAGGAAACTCAACCTATCCGGGATTGCATCAATCAAAACTCATTTCCTTATCAATTTAGAGTTCATTTAACATCAAAAACACATCTCAAATCACAGATTAATCAGATCTAACGAAAATCATGAAAAATCATCAAATCTTGCATTATAAGCCAAGATCCAATTCCAAACTCAAAAGCCTTTAATTAAACATCAATTAAGAGTTGAGAACTTGGGAATTTCAGTAAAGAACTGATAGTTTAGAGGAGAAGGACGTTCTTACCTCCAAACTTGTGTTTCTCCACTTTTTGGAATGAAAATCCTTGTTGAAACACTTAGCAATTGAAGAGGTTTGAAGATACAATGATTTGGAACCAAATGAGAGTTGAATGGAGGGATTTAGGTGAAGAAATCAGATCCAATTCTCTGGAAAAGTAGTGTTTGGTTTGAGAGAAAATGAGAGAAAGAAAGTTTAGCAAAGTTGGTTACAAAATCCAAAAATAGCCAAAATGGCTTCCCTCCAATTTTAATAACCTTTAAAATCAGATTTTAGACTTAAAATATCTTAGAAAAATCTGGAGAAATCATCTTTGGATTAATAGCTCCTTAAGGATTCAAAGTTTCAACTCTTTATAAAACAGTCACCAAACTTTCGAAATTTACATTTTGGTCACTAGCCAAAATGTAATACTTCCAAAACCCATTTTTCAAAATTGATTTCACAGTTCACTTAATTATATTAAAAGATGATTTTAGAACATTTTTCCATATTTTTAATGCAACCCGAACTATGCTTTCCTAATTTCACCTCTTAAGATTCGAACAGGACTTTGACCAAACCGGTCAACGCCCAAAACTTCTAAGCCCAAAACCGGGGCGTTACACCTTTCTAGGTGAAACATTACAAGCCCACACTTGGGATCCTCTTAATTTACTACTAAATAGATGCTTTTTATTTAAAAAATTTATTAATCTCTTAAAATTTTTCCAAATATTCAGTTCAACTTTTTCAATAATTATTCGCTATCTCATAAAGTATTCAAATTTCAAAAATTCAACTAATTATTCTTTATCCTTTATCCCCCATTTAATACGCCGACATAAATTTTCTTCCAGCTTGGCATTCAAAATATCCCTTTTATTTTTATTTGCATATTTAATATCTCATAAATTTTCCTATACTAAAGCCTTATATACAGTCAACGTTAACGTCATCTTTCCGTATTTATTCCACCTATTAATATTAACTTTATTCCTAAAATCTACCTCCTCAATCTATACCTTTTATTTTGCTTCATCAATACTAATAATTACAATATATCCCAACAGTTACTCTTTTTATTCTCCTTTAACTACGCCTTTCAAAATTAATCACCTCTTTAAATACTTCATTATTAAATTATTCCCTTATTTTACTAAAGCCACTCTGTCCTTTCCCTTCTTAAATCAAATCTCTTTTAGATATTTTCCTTTAATTACTCCTAGATTTTATTTTCTTTTTAAGTCTATTATTTCAATTAAGGCAACTACCTTAATTAAATTACCTTTTGATACTATCAGTCCCCCCTTTTTACTCTGGTCAATAATTTCTCTGAATACATTACGTTCCACTTTCCATATCTCAAACCTCTTAACTATTCTCGTCTTCTTTATAAACCCACAACACAATTACATCATCCCACCACACCTATTATCTCAATCGTACTATTCACATCCTTCAAACTCCCCAATGGCCTCATCCTCTTCAATCCCCCAACTCAATTCGATCAGCCTCACAAATGAAGAATCGAAACTACTTTACACTCCTGGTTTCGACTTCGTCAAGGAAGATCCCAAACTCATTGTTATTGGTCGCTTTATATCGTCCAAACCCATAGATATTTCTGCTGTTATCAATGCCTTTGAAGGTATCTGGAAACCCAACGAAGTTATATCCATCTCAGTGATACAAGATAATTTCATCAAGATCAAGTTTAAGGAAGTCAAGAACTGCTATGAAATTATCAACCGCGGACCTTGGCTTTACAAGGATGAATGGCTTGCAGTCACCGAATATGATCCAGCCAAATCCTTAACCGACTACAACTTCAACATAATGAAAATCTGGATCAGAATCTTCTCCCTTCCTGATTCACTCTTTGCTGATATAGAAAGATCCCATCTGGTGGGACATGCTTTAGGCTCGATGGTGGGCAATGTTCTCCGAACAGATACCCGCCAAGTTGATGGGAATATGGTGGAATTCCTTCGAGTTGAAATCTTCCTCAATATCACAAGACCTGTCACCCGATTTGTATTTATTGGTTTCGGTGAAAACACAATTATGTGCCGCCTTCAGTATGAAAGACTTCCAATTCATTACCCTGGCTGTGGTATCATCAGTCATACCTTGGAGAATTGTCCTATCAGATCTTCAATCGATCCCAACAAATTGCAATACGGAGAATGGCTCCGTTATCTTCCTCCTAGACGTCGCCCAGTTGGAATTTGGGGGCGTATCCGAAATGTAGAACCGAATCTGATTCCAAACATCCCTCCAGTGAATGGTATATTTTTTTCAACTTTTTATAATTACAACTGTTTTTATTTATTCTCCTTTATCAAACTTTCTATCAAATTTCTTACCCTCTAATTTTCTCTTAGTAAATCCGACGAATAACCCAGCTGTCCCGGTCAATCCTACAGCTCCTCCTAACGACCAGAACAATATGGGTAATTCTCTTTACTCATTCATCACCCTTTTTACAAATAGTCACAAGTCCCTAATAATTCTCTTTTTTCAAAATAAAGGCTCTCTAAATGAAGGCGACGCCGCCTCATTTACGGAACAAGTAACCGAAGAAGCCCAAAATGTTGACATGACCATGGATGAAGGCCCCAATACGGTCAATGACCCCCCTGCTGCTGATCCGAAACAAAAAGCTCCCCTTGTTCCTCAGCCCCTGAACACCATCTATCCCATTCCGGAAGATGGTTCTGATGATGATTGGGAAACCAATGATGATTATGGTGTTCCCAGCCCTACTGCCGAACAAATCAAAAAATTTGACTCTGAATCGAGTAAGCCTTCTAAACCCACTGATACATTTTTCAATGACTTTAATCAGTGGTTGCTTAAAACTTACCCAAATGATGCAGCCCCTGCACCTGTTCCTGTTCCAGCACCCGCACCAGCACCTGCACCACCCCAAACTAACCGAGGCATGAAACGCCGCTCCCCAATACAAGTATCGCTCCCGCCGAAAAAATCCAAACAATCAGGATCTACTCCAAAAGCTAGGATGAGCAGCTCTAAAAACTCTCCGGCGGCGGCTGATTCCCAGCCCCGCCGAGCAAAATGAGGATCCTCTGCTGGAACTGTCAGGGCCTTGGACAAGCACCGACAGTTCAACATCTCAGAGCCTATGTCCAACGTACCAACCCCGATATTATCTTCTTATGCGAAACTAAGTTAAATAATGCGGAATGTAACCGCTTATGTCTTTCATTAGGTATGCTAGACATTATTTCTATCCCCCCCTCGGAAGGGTGTTCCGGAATTTCTTTATTCGCCGCAAACGATATTAATATAAGTTTAATTTCCTATTCGCTGCGTTATATTCACATTCAAATTACAAAGAATAACTGCACTATGATTTTCACTGGAATGCATGGATTTTCGGAAACTAGCCAAAAATATAAAACATGGGAATTAATTGATTCCTTATACACTTCTACTAAAGATAAACCTTGGCTTATCGGAGGAGATCTCAATGAGATTCTAACAGATTCAGAAAAACAAGGGGGTCCCCGTAGAGCTAGATCCCAAATCAAAAATTTCCGAAATTGTTTAATTCGAAACAACCTATTCGATTGCAAACCAACTTCGGGTTGGTTTACATGGACAAAAGTAGGTCCCTTAACCCCGGTAATTCATGAACGACTAGACCGTTTTATTGCTAATTACGCTTGGAAAGATCTCTACCCTACTCATCGTATAACTACGGAATATGTCGCAAAATCCGACCATTGTTTCCTTCTTCTTGAATTTGATAAACCAACTATTACATCCAAAACACAAACCCCTAAGAATTTCAGATTTGAAAGTTGTTGGGCTAATAATAAAGACAACATCCAAACAATCAAAAGGGCGTGGGCCGATACCCCCGGAACAGCCATCAATAAAATCAAAGCGGTAGGAACATACTTAGATGATTGGCAAAACCAACAACGCTTTAAAACAACAGGACGTATTAAATTCCTTACCAAAAAAATTAACAAACTACTCTACCGTCCCTTAACAGCCACAAATAAACAAACCTACTTAAACTATCGAACGGAATTAAATAAAGTCTTAACAGAACAAGAAACTTATTGGGCTCAAAGATCTCGAACTCTTTGGCTATCCCAAGGAGACAAAAACACCAAATTCTTCCATGCCAGAGCTTCTAATCGAAATAAGAAAAATTCAATCATAGGTCTTTTTGATGCCAACTCCAATTGGTGCACTTCTGAATCTGAAATTATGGATATCGCTTCGAATTATTTCCAAAACCTGTTAACAACCTCTAATCCCCAATTCTCGGATATCATTCTTAACAAAATCCATCCCTCCATCAATTCTTCAATGAACGACAACCTTCTCAAGCCGTTCACCAGAGAAGAAATTCTCCATGCCTTTAAAGATATTGACCCTAGGAAGGCACCTGGTGCCGACGGTCTACCTAGTAGTTTCTTTCGACAACACTGGGACACAGTTGGAGACGATGTTCTTAATCTTTGTATGGACCTATTAAATGGCAACGCTGATATGGCCTTAGTTAACAAAACTATATTGGTGCTAATACCCAAAGTAAAGGATCCAACATCTATGAAGCAACTCAGACCAATCAGCCTTTGCACTGTTCTCTATAAAATAGTTGCCAAAACAATTGTAAATGGAATGAAACAGGCTATACCTCTTTGTATTAGCCCTAATCAAGCTGCCTTTGTTCAGGGACGCAACATTTCTGACAACATCCTTGTTGCGCATGAAATTATTCAAAATATTAACTCCGGTGCGACTAAATCCTCGCAAGGAGCTGCTCTCAAGCTTAACATAGGAAAAGCTTTCGATAGAGTAGAATGGTATTTCCTTGCAAACGTTATTACACGAATTGGCTTTGCATCCGGCTGGATTGAGCTTATAATGCGTTGTATATCCACAGTCTCTTTCTCAATTAAAATTAATAATTCCTTTTCACCCATCTTTCAACCTCAACGTGGTCTTCGTCAGGGGGATCCTCTATCCCCTTTTCTTTTCCTATTCTGCACTCAAGGCCTCTCGGCTTACTTAGCTGCTGCTCAACAAACTAATATACTTTCAGGTCTAGGTGCATGTAAACATGGGCCCAAAGTTAACCACCTCCTTTTTGTTGATGATTGTATGGTATTTATAAATACCAATCAATCTGAAGCATCCCTTCTGAAAAATGCTCTTCAAGTATATGCTAATGCATCTGGTCAAGCAATAAATTTCGAGAAATCAACAATTTTCTATAACCCACGTACACCTTCTGCAACAAGAAATGCAATCAATAGCCTTTTACAAGTACGTGAAGTTTCTAACCCCAGAGTATACCTAGGCATCCCGCTACTCATAGGGAAAAATAAAACTGAATCATTAGGTTTTGTACGAGATAAAGTACATGATCGCCTCTCTAGCTGGGACAAACACCTTTTATCCTTTAGTGGTAGAGAGATTTTCATCAAAGCTGTTTTACAATCTCTACCACAATATGTAATGTCTTGCTATCTTCTACCACACAATATCATCGATGACATGACTACATCAATCCGCCAATACTGGTGGACTGGTAAATCCAACAAAAAAGGTTGGCACATGTTACCGTGGAATCGTATATGTTTACCCAAATCCGCTAGTGGCATGGGTTTCAAGGACCTACACGATTTCAATATCGCTCTCTTGGGTAAGCAAATCTGGAAACTAATTTGTGAACCAGAATCCTTATTAGGACAAATATACCGATCTAAATATTTTCCTGCAGGCAACATCCTGGATGCACCGAAACCTAGTAGGGGCTCCTTTGCCTGGCAAGGTATATATAACGCTCTTCAGCGCCTTTTCCCTGGCTTTCTTCATCGCCCTGGTATAAACAGTAACATCAGAATACACAAAGATATATGGGGTGGGTCTTCCCCGATTGAGCTAATTGGGGATTATGAAATTTCCGATGAATTTCACTCCAATTACTTCCCGATCATAAATGATCAACGGGATTCAATCTTATGGTCTCCCAATGACTCGGGTATCTACTCAGTTCGCTCTGGATATATTTTCTTACAACGCTCTCTATCCCAACCTTTGCCACCTACTCGGTTTTGGAAATTTTTATCCAAAATCAAAGCTTTACCCAAAGTTAAAACTTTTGGCTGGCGTATGGCATCTGATGCTCTACCAGTTGGTTCTAAAATGCAAGCTTTCTCCCCTAGCTCGGGGCTCTGCTCTATCTGTGGTAATCAATCGGAATCGATTCTTCATGCGCTTCGTGACTGCCCTGGGGCAGCTGAAGCCCTCCAAATTAGTGGTATTCCTATCTCTCTCTATAAGAGTTTAGCTCCTACACCCTTACAATGGTTAGAGGAGGCAGCCTCTACAATTTCCTCTGATAAATTTAGTCTCTTCCTTACCGTTTTATGGAATATTTGGAACAGACGTAATGATTGGGTTCACAACCACCATCTACAACCCTCATGGCTAATTGCAGTCAACTCAATTAGCTTACATGATGAATTTTGTAAATCTTCAATTTCATCTGATCCACCTCCATTTACAATTACTAACCCCTCCCGTACTCCTCCACCTAATTATATCAAAATTAATGTGGACGGAGCTTTTAACCCTTCAACTCGTGCAGCAGCCGTCGGCGTTGTTGCTCGTGATCCTGCAGGAGCAGTCGTGGGTGGTCTCGCTTTCCCTATTGGTAGCCGACAGGACGCTATCACCAGTGAGGGGGAAAGCATCCTTGCTGGTCTCACCCTTGCCCGATCTCAAGGCTGGAATAGTATCTTGATCGAAACTGACTGTGCCTCTCTCGCGAATAGGATCAACAATCCTGCTCAGGACCTATCTACTATGGGACCAACTATTCTTCAGATACAAGCTGCTCTTCATGACTTCGACTTTACTTATATTTCATTTGTACGCCGTGAGGCAAATGTTATAGCCCATACTTTGGCTTCTTTTTCTCTGAATTCTATGACTTCTACGTCATTTGTATCGAATATTCCCCATTGTATTCAACATCTTGTAACAAATATTCATTGATTTAATAATAATTGGGCACTCTTTTCCCCTTTTTAGGGTCCTCTAGCTTTGCTTGAAGGACAGTAGTAGGGGTTTTTAATGAGGCCTTTTCTTCAAAAAAAAAATTCCAACGGGCCCATTGAAAGACCCATTTAGACCTGCTCGCCTGAAACATCTACAAAGAGGACCACAAAAATGTTTTATTCAAATATTAGGAGTTCATGTAATTGATTAGGAGCTTTTCAACACAATTATATTGCAAAACCTCAATTTATGTACTTTTTACTCAGTTAAAATTCCAACGGGTCCATTGAAAGGCCCATTTAGACCTGCTCGTCCGAAACCTCGACAAAAAAGACCGCAAAACAAGTTTTAATAAAATTTTAGAAGTTCAAATAATTGATTAGGAGCTTTTCAATACAATTATATTGCAAAACCTCAATTTATGCACTTTTTACTCAGTTAAAATTTCAACGGGTCTATTGAAATGCCCATTTCGACCCGCTCGTCTGAAACCTCTACAAAAAGGACTGCAAAACACGTTTTAATCAAAATTTAGGAGTTTATGTAATTGATTAGGAGCTTTTCAACACAATTATATAGCAAAACCTCAAATTTTGTACTTTTTACTTAGTTAAAATTCTAACGGGTCTATTAAAAGGCCCATTTAGACATGCTCGTCCGAAAACTCTACAAAAAGGACAGCAAAAATAGTTTTAATCAAATTTAAGGAGTTCAAATAATTTATTAGGAGCTTTTCAACACAATTATATTGAAAAACCTCAATTTTATACTTTTTACTCAGTTAAAATTCCAACGGGTCCATTGAAAGGCTCATTTAGACCTGATCGTCCGAAACCTCTACAAAAAGGACCGCAAAAATGTTTTATTCAAATATTAGGAGTTCAAATAATTGATTAGGAGCTTTTTAACACAATTATATTTCAAAACCTCAATTTATGTACTTTTTACTCAGTTAAAATTCCAACGGGTCCATTAAAAGGCCCATTTCGACCCGAACGTCCGAAACCTCTACAAGAAGGACTACAAAACAAGTTTTAATCAAATTTTAGGAGTTCTTGTAATTGATTAGGAGCTTTTCAACACAATTATATTGCAAAACCTCAATTTCTGTACTTTTTACTCAGTTAAAATTCCAACTGGTCCATTGAAAGGCCCATTTCGACCGGCTCGTCCGAAACCTCTAAAAAAAGGACTGCAAAACAAGTTTTAATCAAATTTTAGGAGTTCATGTAATTGATTAGGAGCTTTTCAACACAATTATATTGCAAAACCTCAATTCTGTACTTTTTACTCAGTTAGAATTCCAACGGGTCCATTGAAAGGCCCATTTAGACTTGCTCGTCCGAAACCTCGACAAAAAAGACCGCAAAACAAGTTTTAATAAAATTTTAGGAGTTCAAATAATTGATTAGGAGCTTTTCAATACAATTATATTGCAAAACCTCAATTTATGCACTTTTTACTCAGTTAAAATTTCAACGGGTCTATTGAAAGGCCCATTTCGATCCGCTCGTCCGAAACCTCTACAAAAAGGACTACAAAACACGTTTTAATCAAAATTTAGGAGTTTATGTAATTGATTAGGAGCTTTTCAACACAATTATATAGCAAAACCTCAAATTTTGTACTTTTTACTTAGTTAAAATTCTAACGGGTCCATTGAAAGGCCCATTTAGACATGCTCGTCCGAAACCTCTACAAAAAGGACAACAAAAATAGTTTTAATCAAATTTAAGGAGTTCAAATAATTTATTAGGAGCTTTTCAACACAATTATATTGAAAAACCTCAATTTTATACTTTTTACTCAGTTAAAATTCCAACGGGTCCATTGAAAGGCTCATTTAGACCTGATCGTCCGAAACCTCTACAAAAAGGACCGCAAAAATGTTTTATTCAAATATTAGGAGTTCAAATAATTGATTAGGAGCTTTTTAACACAATTATATTTCAAAACCTCAATTTATGTACTTTTTACTCAGTTAAAATTCCAACGGGTCCATTAAAAGGCCCATTTCGACCCGAACGTCCGAAACCTCTACAAGAAGGACTACAAAACAAGTTTTAATCAAATTTTAGGAGTTCTTGTAATTGATTAGGAGCTTTTCAACACAATTATATTGCAAAACCTCAATTTCTGTACTTTTTACTCAGTTAAAATTCCAACTGGTCCATTGAAAGGCCCATTTCGACCGGCTCGTCCGAAACCTCTAAAAAAAGGACTGCAAAACAAGTTTTAATCAAATTTTAGGAGTTCATGTAATTGATTAGGATCTTTTCAACACAATTATATTGCAAAACCTCAATTCTGTACTTTTTACTCAGTTAGAATTCCAACGGGTCCATTGAAAGGCCCATTTAGACCTGCTCGTCTGAAACCTCTACAAAAAAGACCTCAAAACAAGTTTTAATCAAATTTTAGGAGTTCTTGTAATTGATTAGGAGCTTTTCAACACAATTATATTGCAAAACCTCAATTTCTGTACTTTTTACTCAGTTAAAATTCCAACGGGTCCATTGAAAGGCCCATTTCGACCGGCTCGTCCGAAACCTCTACAGAAAGGACTGCAAAACAAGTTTTAATCAAATTTTAGGAGTTCATGTAATTGATTAGGAGCTTTTCAACACAATTATATTGCAAAACCTCAATTTCTGTACTTTTTACTCAGTTAAAATTCCAACGGGTCCATTGAAAGGCCCATTTAGACCTGCTCATCCGAAACCTCTACAAAAAAGACCTCAAAACAAGTTTTAATCAAAATTTAGGAGTTCAAATAATTGATTAGGATCTTTTCAACACAATTATATTGCAAAACCTCAATTTCTGTACTTTTTACTCAGTTAATATTTCAACGGGTCCATTAAAAGGCCCATTTCGACCTGCTCGTCCGAAACTTTTACAAAAGGACTGCAAAACACGTTTTAATCAAATTTTAGGAGTTCATGTAATTGATTAGGAGCTTTTCAACACAAATATATTGCATAACCTCAATTTCTGTACTTTTTACTCATTTAAAATTCCAACGGGTCCATTGAAAGGCCCATTTAGTCCTGCTCGTCCGAAACCTCGACAAAAAAGACCGCAAAAAAAGTTTTAATCAAATTTTAGGAGTTCAAATAATTGATTAGGAACTTTTCAACACAATTATATTGAAAAACCTCAATTTTATACTTTTCACTCAGTTAAAATTCCAACGGCCCCATTGAAAGGCTCATTTAGACCTGCTCGTCCGAAACCTCTACAAAAAGGACCGCAAAAATGTTTTATTCAAATATAAGGAGTTCAAATAATTGATTAGGAGCTTTTCAACACAATTATATTGCAAAACCTCAATTGCTGTACTTTTTACTTAGTTAAAATTCCAACAGGTCCATTAAAAGGACCATTTCGACCCGCTCGTCCGAAACCTCTACAAAAAGGACTGCAAAACAAGTTTTAATCAAATTTTAGAAGTTCAGGTAATTGATTACGAGCTTTTCAACAAAATTATATTGCAAAACCTCAATTTCGGTACTTTTTACCTAGTTAAAATTCCAACTGGTCCATTGAAAGGCCCATTTCGACCCGCTCGTCCGAAACCTCTACAAAAGGACTGCAAAACAAGTTTTAATCAAATTTTAGGAGTTCATGTAATTGATTATGAGCTTTTCAACACAATTATATTGCAAAACCTCAATTTCTGTACTTTTTACTCGGTTCAAATTCCAACGGGTACATTGAAAGGCCCATTTAGACCTGCTCGTCTGAAACCTCTACAAAAAGGACATCAAAACAAGTTTTAATCAAATTTTAGGAATTAAAATAATTGATTAGGAGCTTTTCAACAAAATTATATTGCAAAACCTCAATTTCTGTACTTTTTACTCAGTTAAAATTCCAACGGGTCCATTGAAAGGCCCATTTAGACCTTCTCATCTGAAACCTCGACAGAAAGGACCACAAAACAAGTTTTAATCAAATTAGGAGTTCAAATAATTAATTAAGAGCTTTTCAACACAATTATATTGCAAAACCTCAATTTTTATACTTTTTACTCATTTAAAATTCCAACGGGCCCATTGAAAGGCCCATTTAGACCTGCTCGTCCGAAACCTCTACAAAAAGGACCGCAAAAATGATTTATTCAAATATTAGGAGTTCAAATAATTGATTAGGAACTTTTCAACACAGTTATATTGCAAAACCTCAATTTCAGTACTTTTTACTCAGTTAAAATTCCAACGGGTCCATTAAAAGGCCCATTTCGACCCGCTCGTTCGAAACCTCTACAAAAAAGACTACAAAACAAGTTTTAATCAAATTTTTGGAGTTCATGTAATTGATTAGGAGCTTTTCAACACAATTATATAGAAAAACCTCAATTTCTATACTTTTTACTCAGTTAAAATTCAAACGGGTCCATTGAAAGGCCCATTTCGACCCACTCGTCCGAAACCGATACAAAAAGGACCGCAAAACAAGTTTTAATCAAATTTTAGGAGTTCATGTAATTGATTAGGAGCTTTTCAACACAATTATATTGCAAAATTTCAATTTATGCACTTTTTACTCAGTTAAAATTCCAACGGGTCCATTGAAAGGCCCCTTTCGACACGCTCGTCCGAAACCTCTACAAAAAGGACTGCAAAACACGTTTTAATCAAATTTTAGGAGTTCATGTAATTGATTAGGAGCTTTTCAAGAAAATTATATTGCATAACCTCAATTTCTGTACTTTTTACTCATTTAAAATTCCAACGGGTCCATTGAAAGGTCCAATTAGACCTGCTCGTCCGAAACCTCGACAAAAAGGACCGCAAAACAAGTTTTATTCAAATTTTAGGAGTTCAAATAATTGATTAGGAGCTTTTCAACACAATTATATTGCAAAACCGCAATTTCTGTACTTTTTACTCAGTTAAAATTCCAACGGGTCCATTGAAAGGCCCATTTCGACCCGCTCGTCCGAAACCTTTACAAAAAGGACTGCAAAACAAGTTTTAATCAAATTTTGGGAGTTCATGTAATTGATTAGGAGCTTTTCAACACAATTACATTGCAAAACCTCAATTTCTGTACTTTTTACTCAGTTAAAATTCCAACGGGTCCATTGAAAGGCCCATTTAGACCTGCTCGTCCGAAACCTCTACAAAAAGGACCGCAAAACAAGTTTTAATCAACTTTTAGGAGTTCAAGTAATTGATTAGGAGCTTTTCAACACAATTATATTGCAAAACCTCAATTTCTGTACTTTTTACACAGTTAAAATTTTAGCGGGTCCATTGAAAGGCCCATTTCGACCCGCTCGTCCGAAACCTATCCAAAAAGGACTGCAAAAAATGTTTTAATCAAATTTTAGGAGTTTATGTAATTGATTAGGAGCTTTTCAATACAATTATATTGCAAAACCTCAGTTTCTGTACTTTTTACTAAGTTAAAATTCTAACGGGTCCATTGAAAGGCCCATTTAGACCTGCTCGTCCGAAACCTCGACAAAAAGGACCGCAAAATAGTTTTAATCAAATTTTAGGAGTTGAAATAATTGTTTAGGATTTTTCAACATAATTATATTGAATAACCTCAATTTTATACTTATTACTCAGTTAAAATTCCAACGGGCCCATTGAAAGGCTCATTTAGACCTGCTCGTCCGAAAACTCTACAAAAAGGACCGCAAAAATGTTTTATTCAAATATTAGGAGTTCAAATAATTTATTAGGAGCTTTTCAACGCAATTATATTGCAAAACATTAATTTTTGTACTTTTTACACAGTTAAAATTCCAATGGGTCCATTAAAAGGCCCATTTCGACCCGCTCGTCCGAAACCTCTACAAAAAGGACTACAAAACAAGTTTTAATCAAATTTTAGGAGTTCATGTAATTGATTAGGAGCTTTTCAACACAATTTTATTGCAAAACCTCAATTTTTGTACTTTTTACTCAGTTAAAATTCCAACGGGTCCATTGAAAGGCTCATTTCGACCCGCTCGTCCGAAACCTCTACAAAAAGGACTGCAAAACAAGCTTTAATCAAATTTTAGGAGTTCATGTAATTGATTAGGAGCTTTTCAACACAATTATATTGCAAAACCGCAATTTCTGTACTTTTTACTCAGTTAAAATTCCAACGGGTCCATTGAAAGGCCCATTTTGACATGCTCGTCCGAAACCTCTACAAAAAGGACCGCAAAACAAGTTTTAATCAAATTTTAGGAGTTCAAATAATTGATTAGGAGCTTTTGAACACAATTATATTGCAAAACCTGAATTTGTGTACTTTTTACTTAGTTAAAATTTCAACGTGTCCATTGAAAGGCCCATTTCGACCCGCTCGTTCGAAACCTCTACAAAAAAGACTGCAAAACACGTTTTAATCAAATTTTAGGAGTTCATGTAATTGATTAGGAGCTCTTCAACACAATTATATTGCATAACCTCAATTTCTGTACTTTTTAATCATTTAAAATTCCAACGGGTCTATTGAAAGGCCCATTTAGACCGTCTCGTCCGAAACCTCGACAAAAAGGACCGCAAAAAAAGTTTTAATCAAATTTTAGGAGTTCAAATAATTGATTATGAGCTTTTCAACACAACTATATTGCAAAACCTCTATTTCCGTACTTTTTACTCATTTAAAATTCCAACGGGTCCATTGAAAGGTCCAATTAGACCTGCTCGTCCGAAACCTCGACAAAAAGGACCGCAAAACAAGTTTTATTCAAATTTTAGGAGTTCAAATAATTGATTAGGAGCTTTTCAACACAATTATATTGAAAAACCGCAATTTCTGTACTTTTTACTTAGTTAAAATTCCAACGGGTAGTTAAAATTCCAACGGGTGGTGGTAGGATGGGGTCTCTCGAAATTCTCTCAATTTTTTCGGTTCTCCTTTGGGGTTTTGCTTGTTCTTTTGTTCTTCCCCTTCTTTTTTTTCCTTACACCGCCGCTCTTCCCTCCCCCTTTCCTTTGTTTCAACCTAGTTTTTCCTCTTTCTTGTTTCTCTCTGCCGTTGCCAGCATCTACTCTACGCCGTCCGCCTCCGCCTTCTTCCCCTCACCAGCCGGCGATCACCCCCACCAAGAGATCCGTGAGCACATCGGTAAATTTTTTTTGAGACCCCATCCTAGCCCCACGCTTAGATATTCTCTTTACTGTCATGTTTTTCATTTTTTTGTGATTTTCGATTCTTTTTTACTCGTTAGTAAATTCTTGTTCTTCCTTTTTGTTACCATGCAAATTTCTCCACTGGATTTGTGCAAGTCCGTGTTCTCGTCTCCTGGTGGCACGATTTGCAGCCCTTATATCAATTTTTCATCGGCAAATTTCTTCTGGCTTCGGTCTCTACAGATCCTAGCCCAGATCTGCATTAAGGGCTTCTTCACCTGGTTCAAAAATCACCGATGGACCTCCCCTTTTCTGCCAACCGCACGACAAGGTATGACTCTGTCAAGAATCAAACCCTTATTTTTAATCGATTCACTTTCTTATAATCATAGCTTTTTCTCTAATTTTTCACATCATTTTAATCTATTTTTCCTTTTGGTTGGTATTATCATTTTTAAACGATTATTTCGTGTTTGGTTTGCAAGTCGCCTTCATCGATTCATTGCTCTGAGTTGCCTCTGGTTCGTTCTGTTTGGGGGTAGATCGGAATTTGCTTTTTATTTGCACCACCCTGACAGATCCAGCCGACAACCCCCCAGCTGGTTACAAATCATCCTTATCCCCGCTCCTACATCTCACCCTTTCTTTCTCGTTGTAATGAATTTTCTAGGTCTATTTTTCAGCTGCTACATATTGTTTCTTTTTTTAATTTTCGGTACATAGTTTTCTTCTAACCCATGTTTCTGTCTTTTTTTCCTACAATTTGATGGTTTTTTGCTAATCAGTTTTAAGATGCTTCATAAGACTATGAATATTTATTCTCATTCTGATTTTTTCAAGCTTCTATTCTTTAACATCATTTATCAATTATTTTGCAAGTCTAATTTACATTTTTATTTTTTGGATAATATGCTCTATCAATCCCTTCTTGGGAAATACCTATCGATCCCCTGTGTGGGAAATTCAATCTATCCTTTTTGGTTCAATTTTATTTACTGCAATCTTTTTATTCTTTCTTTGCATTTAGTGATTTTTTTCTACATGTTTGCTTGCTTGAATATACCTCCATGCCATCTTCTATATTTCTTTTCACGTATTTACTTTTTTCTTATTTTTTCATTTATCTTTTCCACTAAGATTAATGTCTCTTTCCTTTCTAGATGTAGGCTTTACTTTTCCTTATGGTGTATTTGTTTATTTAATCTTTCTTGGGTTTCTACTTGCTTCTTCTATCATCATTTTTTTAATACGTTGTTTAACTTTTCCATAACCAATTTTAGTGGTATCCTTTTAATATATTATCTTATGTTTCCTACTATGCTTATGGCAATTGCCTCAGTAACTCTGTTATTATCCCTAGCTATTATTTCTATTCCTTTTATTATATCATTTCATATTATTTTATGTCTATGGAATTCTTTCCATTATACTTCAATCACCAACACCTTCTTAGGTGGTTCTCTACTATCCCTCTTTGGGGAAATTACCACGATCACCTTCATGGTGAAATTAAATGTTCAAGTACATCTATCCGCAAAATTTCATTTTACTCTGATCTATAATTTTTATTCGCAAATAATTAAAAATCAAATTATTACCTACATAAATCCGTTTTATTTAACTTCAAATGATTCACAATTTCAAGTCAATAATTTATTTATTTTATCTAACACTAATATTACTTTCACACGTTTATTTTATTACACCGTCAATTTTATGGTATTTACCATGTTAAGGATTTTCATACCTTTTCAATTATTAAACAATTTTCTAACCTCCCTTAAATCTCTCCACGCAGCTTATATTTATCCTATTATGGAACTTTATAATTTTCTGAAAGTCCTAAATAACTCAATTAACCTCACTATTACTATAATTTCAAAAAACTTACTATTCTATTACACTAATCCTGTCATTTTGCTTAATAATTGTAGTCCTCTTTTTACTGTTTTCTTATCGCTGGAGACAAATCTTTCCAGCTATAATATACTATTATTGCCACTTTTACCAACTAACAGTCACATCCTTTTTACTGTTTTCTTTTCGATCGTGACAAAACTTTCCAGCTATAATATACAATTATTGCCACTTTTACCAACTCCAAGCCACATCCTTTTTACTTTTCTCTTTTTGCTGGAGACAAATCTTTTCAGATATAACATACAATTATTACCATATTTATCAACTTCCAGTCACATCCTAATCTTATTTCTTGTCTTACTATCCTATTCTAAATATATTTTAAGCAAAAATCTTGTCATTATAATACTTTATTATATCCCCATTTTTATTGGGGAAATTACCACGATCACTTTCATGGTAAAATTAAAAATTCAAGGACATCTATCCGCAAAATTTCATTTTATTTTGAACTACAATCTTTATCCGCAAATAATTAAAAATTCAATTATTTCCTTCATAAATCCGTTTTATATAATTTTAAATGATTTACAATTGCTGATTAACACCTTTATTTCTAATAATAAACTCGAACTCTTAAGGATTAATCTTTATCAATATATTAATTTTTTATATTGCTTTCCAGCTTTCTTTGTCTTTAGTTTATGGAATTATTTTATGTTTTTCCTTTTCCTCTATAATTGCTTTTTTCTTTTTTATCATCATTTTTTTCATATGTTCTTTAACTTTATTCCAACTCTTTTTCTTATAGTTAACTTTTCCATAACCATCTTTATTTTTATCCTTTTAATATATTATCCTATGCTTCCCACTATGCATATCTTTTTTCTTCTTTTAACTAGTGCTACATTGATTTCTCCATCCCACTACTATTATATTCATGCTTTATATTACTTTCCCTCTTTCTTTGACTTTAACTTATGGATTTTTTTATGTTTTTCTTTTTATTTAATAATTGCTTCTTCCTATCCTATCTTTTTCGTTGGGTCCCCCTCCCACTCCCATTTCATTGATTTGTTTTTATTCTTTATAGGTGCTGCTACCCCGATTGGATCTCCTTTTAGTATCTTTATTTTTTTCTTCTTGCTTTCTTTATTAATCGTGGAAATGTTTTTTTATCTTTTCCACCTTTCCAGCTATAGGCTTTACTTTTCCTTTTGGCTTTATTGTTCATTTATTCTTTCTTGGTTTTCTACTTGCTTTTTCTATCATCCTTTTATTAATATGTTGTTTGACTTTTTACCAGCTCATATCCTTATAGCTATCTTTTCCACAATCAATTATAATGATATTCTTTTAATATATTATTTTTTGCTTCCCACTATGCTTTCTTTCTTTCTTCTTTTCACATGGTTTTCGCTGACTTCTTTGCTCCACCACCATTATATTCATTTTCTATTTTGCTTTCCATCTTTCTTTGTCTATAGCTTATGGATCTTTTTTATATTTTTCTCTTTCTTCTATAACTTCTTCTTCCTTTGTTATTTTTTTCGATTATTACATAAATTTTCCTCTTATTACTTCCATCATTATTATCATTTTTTTTTGCAATTGCCTCCGTTGCTTTGTTGTTATCTCTAGCTATTTTTTTTCTTCCTCTTATTATATCCATCCATATTATCTTATGTCTATGGAACTCTTTCCATTCTACTTCAATCACCAACACCTTCTTAGGTGGTTCTCTACTATCCCCCTTTGGGGAAATTATCACAATCACCTTCATAGTGAAATTAAATATTCAAGGATATTTATCTGAAAAATTTCATTCAATTCTGAACTACAATCCTTATCCGCAAATAATCAACAATCCAATTATTACTCTTATAAATCCGTTTTATATAACTTTAAATGATTCACAATTTAAAGTCATTAACTTAAATGATTCACAATTTCAAGTCATTAACTTAAATGATTCACAATTTCTAATTAACACCTCAAACTTTATCTCTAACAATAAATTCGAACACTCAAGGGTCAATCTTTATCAATATATCATTTTTCTGGATCTATACTTAATCAATTCCCAACTAAATTATAATGCATCCTTTATTATCACTACTGGTTGCCTAATCTATCGCTCTCTAATTAAAATTTTAACTCCTATTCAAATGATACAAAAATCTTTTATTACTCCAATTTATCTTTTATTTTTCATTAATTTTGATATTAAAAATCTAATTGTTCCCACATTACTTTATTATAATATCGGTAATGTTGTAAATATGCCCTTATTTCATTTTTTATTTTCCTTGGTTACTGCGATTCAAAGGGTACCTCCTTTAAGGACTTATAATATTAAAAAAATAGGTCCATTACCAATTATGATAACTTTTGGCCACATATGCTCTCAATCAATATGAATGCCACTTTTGTCAAATATGAACCCCACCATATCCTTCTTTTTCTTTTAAATTCAAAAATTATACCTTCTTTCAAACTTATACACCATCGAGCATCCTATAATTTCATGCTATTGAACTATTCTTTCCACTCACATAATATTTTGTATTTTCTTTTAATTTATTCATTTCATCCACCTTTCCCTCCAGGGATTTTCTTTATTATTATTTTACCATGTTCTATTTTTGACAATAGGCTACTCTATAATCTTATATGGCTCCTATTTAATCATGCTAGATACAATTCGGATTTTACTGCTAATTTTCTTGTTTTCTTGTTTATTTATTCCTTCCACCCCATTCAACGCCCATCTTACATCCATCATTTTTACTATTACTTTGCAATTGCCTCTGTAGCTCTGTTGTTATCTCTAGCTATTATTTTTCTTCCTTTTATTAAATCCATCCATATTATTTTATATCTATGGAATTCTTCCAGCTATAATATTCAATTATTGCCACATTTACCAACTCCCACCCACCTCCTTTTTACTGTTTTCTTTTTGCGGAAGACAAAACTTCCCAGCTATAATATACAATTATTTCCACATTTACCTACTCCCAGTCACATCCTTATCTTATTTTTTGTCTTACTATCCTATTCTAAATATAAATTAAGCATTAATCTTGTCATTATAATACTTTATTATATCCTTTTTTGGATCCTTTTAATATTTCTTAATCTTCTTTTATTTCTTTTATGGTTCTATTCTTACTTGCATATAACTACTCTATCTTTTGTAATTTTTTTCTCTTTGCATATCAATTATTCTAGTGAGGCCCACGTGCACTCATGTTTCCCATTTCAAGGAAATTATTGTCCTAATCGTTACTTTCACTTTGTCTTTACTTTTTCCTTTAATCATTTTAGCTATTTTTTTACATGTATCTTTTTCTGTTATTATTATTATTTTGCAATTGTCTTATCTCTAGCTATTACTTTTTCTTTTCCTTTTATTATAATCTTTCATATTTTTTTATGTCTATGTAACTCTTCCCATCCTATTTCAATCACCAACACCTTCTTAGGTGGTTCTCTACTATCCCCCTTTGGGGAAATTACCACGATCACCTTCATGGTGAAATTAAATGTTCAAGGACATCTGTCCGAAAAATTTTATTCTTTTCTAAACCACAATCCTTATCCGCAAATAATCAACAATCCAATTATTACCTACATAAATCTGTTTTATATAATTTTAAATTATTCACAATTTCAAGTCTTTAATTTAATTATTTTTTCAAGTAACACCAATGTTACCTCCACTCGTTTATTTTATTACATCGTCAATTTTATGGTATTTTCTATGTCAAGGATTTTCATACCTTTTCAGTTATTAAACAATTTTTCATACACCCTTAAATCTCTCCACGCAACCTATTCCTATTCTACTATGAAATGTTATAATTTTCTAAAAGCCCTAAAAATCTCAACGAACCTCAATATTATTATAATTTCAACAAACACACTATTTTATTACACTAATCCTGCCACTTTGCTTAATAATTGTTTTCTACATTTCACTCTTCTCTATTTGCTAGAGACAAAACTTTCCAGCTACATTATACAATTATTGCCATTTTTACCAACTCCGAGTCACGTCCTTTTCTTATTTCTGTCTCTACTATCCTATTTTAAAAATAAATTAAGAATTAATCTTGACCCAACTAACTTGAAAGCTGGGATGAGCAGCGGAAAAAACTCTCCGGCGGCGGCTGATGTGCAGCCCCGCCGAGGGAAATGATCATTTTATGTTGGAACTGCCAGGGTCTCGGGAAGGTCCAGGCAGTTCAACATCTCCAGCAATACATTCAACTTCATAATCCAGATTTACTTTTTTTATGCGAAACTAAACTTAAAAATACGGCTTATAGCCGTCTCGCTACTTTGTTAGGAATGAACCTAGTTTTTTCGGTTGATTTTTCGGACGCATGTTCTGGACTCGCTTTATTTTCTTTAAAAACTAATAAGATCGATTTGCTTGCTTATTCGGATCGCTTTATCCATACTTATGTTAGTTGTAATTCATCTTCATTTTACTTCACCGGTATTCATGGTTTTTCGGAAACATGTAACAAACCTAAAACTTGGGAATTAATTAATTCACTCAATAATAATGATGGTCAACCTTGGCTTCTTGGCGGCGACTTTAACGAAATCCTAGCTGATAATGAAAAACAAGGTGGCTGCCGTCGGCCTAGATCTCAAATTAATAACTTTCGCCATTGTCTTTCACGAAATTACCTTTTTGATTGCAAACCTACAACGGGTTGGTTTACTTGGACCAAAACGGGGCCTAAAACTCCAACTTTATTTGAGAGATTAGATCGCTTCGTAGGGAATATGGCATGGAAAACCACCTATCCCAATTACAGCATCACTTCCGACTTTGACGCTAAATCAGATCACTGTTTTCTTCTCTTGAATACGGAACCTCCTTCTCTAACAAATCATCATCCCCCATCATCCAAGTTTAGATTTGAAAATTGCTGGGCTTCCAATGAAGAAGGTATTTCTGTCGTAAAACAAACTTGGTCATCCACCAAGGGTAACACTTTGGATAAAATTAAAGCCATTGGATCTTGCCTAGGAGACTGGCAATCACAACAAAGATTTAAGACCAATGGTCGTATCAACTTTCTTACCACAAAAATTAATAAACTTCTACAACGACCTCTTTCAAATTCGGCTGAAAAAAGATATATCTCTGCCAAATCTGAACTTCACAAACTTCTTGAGATACAAGAAGCATATTGGGCACAGCGTTCTCGCAATCTATGGCTCTCCCAAGGAGATAAAAACACTCGGTTCTTTCATGCCCGAGCTTCTAGCAGAAAGAAGAAGAACACAATCTCTGGTCTTTTCGACTCCAATAATGTTTGGTGTACTAACGACACCGATCTAATGGAAATAGCTTCTTCATACTTCCACAACCTCTTTAATTCCTCCAACCCATGCTTTTCTGAACAAATCCTATCAAAGATCACTCCTACTATTACGACTGCTATGAATGAGTCCCTTTCTAAGGAATTCACTTCAGAAGAAATCATCACCGCTTTTCGAGACATCGATCCTAGGAAAGCCCCGGGTATCGATGGTTTACCAAGCGGATTCTTTCGTCAACATTGGGATGCTGTAGGACCAGACATCATATCACTCTGCCTCAATCTACTTAAAGGGTCAGCTGATATGGCTTCAGTTAACCAAACTATTTTGGTACTCATACCTAAAATCAAAGACCCCACTACTATGAGGCATCTCCGGCCCATCAGTCTCTGCACTGTAATTTATAAAATCATTGCTAAAGTTTTAGTTAATCGAATGAAACATACTATTCCCTTCTGTATCAGTTCCAATCAAGCTGCCTTTGTTCAGGGACGTAACATCACAGATAATATTCTTATAGCTCACGAAATAATTCACTCTATTAATACTGGTACCTCTAAATCCTCTCATGGAGCTGCCCTTAAACTTGATATGGAAAAGGCCTTTGACAGGGTCGAGTGGTCATTCCTTGAAAATGTTATGAACCGTATGGGTTTCGCCTCATCATGGGTTTCTCTTATCATGAGATGTATTTCTTCAGTTTCCTTTACGGTTAAGGTCAACAATTCCTTTTCCCCATTATTTCGACCTCAAAGGGGTCTCCGCCAAGGAGACCCTTTATCTCCTTTCCTCTTCCTATTTTGTACCCAAGGGCTTTCAGCTTTTTTGTCCGATGCTAAACATCAATGCCTACTCCCAGGTCTAGGTGCATGTAAGCATGGTCCTAAGGTCAACCATCTTTTGTTTGCGGATGATTGCATAGTTTTCATTAATTCAAAATCCGATGAAGCTAAACACCTCAAGTTAGCCCTCCTGACTTATGCCTCTGCCTCTGGGCAAGCAGTCAACTTTGATAAGTCTACTATCTTTTACAATCCCCGTACTGCTACTTCTACTCGTCAAACTATTAACTCCTATCTTCAAGTACGTGAAGTCTCCAACCCTGGAGTCTATCTTGGAGTACCTCTCCTTATTGGTAAAAATAAGACCCTAGCCTTAGGTTTTATACGCGATAAAGTACATGAAAGATTATCCACATGGGACAAACAACTTCTTTCCTTCAGTGGTAGGGAAATTTTTATTAAAGCCGTTTTACAATCTCTACCCCAATACGTTATGTCCTGTTACTTATTACCCCAAAATATTATTGATGATATGACATCTGCCATTCGTCGATATTGGTGGTCTGGGAAAACCAATAAGAAAGGATGGCATATGCTCCCATGGGACCAAGTGTGCTTGCCTAAATCTGCTGGAGGATTGGGTTTCCGGGACCTTAACAACTTTAACATTGCACTTCTCGGTAAACAATTATGGCGCCTTATTTGTGAACCTGACTCCCTCTTGGGACAAATCTATAAATTCAAATACTTTCCCTCAGGAAACATTATTAATGCCTCTAGACCCTCTCGAGGATCTTTTGCTTGGCAAGGTCTTTATAATGCTATGCAACACCTTTTTGGTGGTTTCCTCTATCGGCCTGGTATTAATAGTAACATACGTATCCATCATGATAACTGGGGAGGCTCTTCGTCTATTCATCTCTACGGAGACTATGAGCTATCTGAGGAAGTCCACGTTCGTTGTCGTGACTTTATGGTGAGAAACCAACCATCTTGGGATCCTATCAAAGTTCGTGCATACTTTACTACGGATGATGCCGATTCCATTATTTCAGTTCCTATCATCAATGACACTCGGGACTCCATCCTCTGGAGGCCTAACGATTCTGGTGTTTATTCTGTCAGATCTGGTTACCTTTTCCTGCAACGCCCCCCTGAACCAAGACTTCGTCCCCCACGTATATGGAAATTTCTTTCCAAGCTTAAGGTTTTACCTAAGGTAAAAACTTTTGGTTGGCGTCTGGGGTCTGAGGCCCTACCTGTTGGGACTCGTCTTCAGACTTTTGTTCCAGACTCCGGTCCCTGCCCTATTTGTAATTCTGGTACAGAGTCGATTCTCCACGCTCTCCGTGATTGCTCTGGTGCTTCGGAGTCCCTTAAACTGATTGGTCTACCCTCTTCTCTTATTAATAGCTTTGCCTCCACTGGCCTCCAATGGCTTGAGGAAGGTGCTTCCCTCCTTTCTCCTGATCTATTTGGGCTTTTCTTGACTACCCTTTGGAACATCTGGAACAGGCGTAATGACTGGATCCATAATAAACATCTTCAACCCCCATGGCTAATTGCCGTCAACTCTATTAGTCTTCATCGAGAATACTCTAACTCTATATCCTCACCTACATCTTCCATCCCCTTATCATCGACTCCTCCTTCCCGCTGGAGGCACCCCCCTCGTGGATTTATTAAAGTTAATGTGGATGGGGCTTTTGACCTCTCCACTCGTGCAGCGGCGGTTGGAGTTGTCGCTCGTGATGACACAGGGACGGTTGCTGGTGGCTTGGCTTTTCCGCTAGGCAGTTGCTCTGATGCTATTTCATCTGAAGGAAGAGGTCTTCTTGCCGGTATAACTTTTGCCCTATCCAAGGGTTGGAGCCATTTGATCTTCGAGACAGACTGTGCATCTCTAGCGAACAGGATCAACTCTCTTGGGCCAGATCTTTCTACTATGGGTCCGACGATTTTGCAGGCTCATACTGCTTTGGAGGATTTTACTGTAGCACATGTACAGTATGTTTGCCGTGAGGCTAATTCCGTAGCTCATACGTTAGCTACCCATGCCCTTAGATCCATGTCTTCTATGTATTTTGGATCTATGTATCCTGACTGTATTAAAAACGTTGTACTTAGCGAGGTTTAACCTCATCTTAATAATATATTATGGGTACTCTTTTCCCCTTTTAGGTTTCTCCAAGCCTTGTGCTTGGGGATTTTAGTAGGGGTTTTTAACGAGGCCCACTTTCTTCAAAAAAAAAAATTCCAACGGGTCCATTGAAAGGCCCATTTCGACCCGCTCGTCCGAAACCTCTACAAAAAGGACTGCAAAACAAGTTTTAATCAAATTTTAGGAGTTCGTGTAATTGATTAGGAGCTTTTCAACACAATTACATTGCAAAACCTCAATTTCTGTACTTTTTACTCAGTTAAAATTCCAACGGGTCCATTGAAAGGCCCATTTAGACCTGCTCGTCCGAAACCTCTACAAAAAGGACCGCAAAACAAGTTTTAATCAAATTTTAGGAGTTCATGTAATTGATTATGAGCTTTTCAACACAATTATATTGCAAAACCTCAATTTCTGTACTTTTTACTCGGTTCAAATTCCAACGGGTCCATTGAAAGGCCCATTTAGACCTGCTCGTCCGAAACCTCTACAAAAATGACTACAAAACAAGTTTTAATCAAATTTTAGGAGTTCATGTAATTGATTAGGAGCTTTTCAACAAAATTATATTGCAAAACCTCAATTTCTGTACTTTTACTCAGTTAAAATTTCAACGAGTCCATTGAAAGGCCCATTTCGACCCGCTCGTCCGAAACCTCTACAAAAAGGACTGCAAAAAAAGTTTTAATCAAATTTTAGGAGTTTATGTAATTGATTAGAAGCTTTTCAACACAATTATATTGCAAAACCTCAATTTTTGTACTTTTTACACAGTTAAAATTCTAACGGGTCCATTGAAAGGCCAATTTAGACCTGCTCGTCCGAAACCTCTACAAAAAGGACCGCAAAAATGATTTATTCAAATATTAGGAGTTCAAATAATTGATTAGGAACTTTTCAACACAGTTATATTGCAAAACCTCAATTTCAGTACTTTTTACTCAGTTAAAATTCCAACGGGTCCATTAAAAGGCCCATTTCGACCCGCTCGTTCGAAACCTCTACAAAAAAGACTACAAAACAAGTTTTAATCAAATTTTTGGAGTTCATGTAATTGATTAGGAGCTTTTCAACACAATTATATAGAAAAACCTCAATTTCTATATTTTTTACTCAGTTAAAATTCAAACGGGTCCATTGAAAGGCCCATTTCGACCCACTCGTCCGAAACCGATACAAAAGGACCGCAAAACAAGTTTTAATCAAATTTTAGGAGTTCATGTAATTGATTAGGAGCTTTTCAACACAATTATATTGCAAAATTTCAATTTATGCACTTTTTACTCAGTTAAAATTCCAACGGGTCCATTGAAAGCCCCCTTTCGACACGCTCGTCCGAAACCTCTACAAAAAGGACTGCAAAACACGTTTTAATCAAATTTTAGGAGTTCATGTAATTGATTAGGAGCTTTTCAAGAAAATTATATTGCATAACCTCAATTTCTGTACTTTTTACTCATTTAAAATTCCAACGGGTCCATTGAAAGGTCCAATTAGACCTGCTCGTCCGAAACCTCGACAAAAAGGACCGCAAAACAAGTTTTATTCAAATTTTAGGAGTTCAAATAATTGATTATGAGCTTTTCAACACAATTATATTAAAAAACCGCAATTTCTGTACTTTTTACTCAGTTAAAATTCCAACGGGTCCATTGAAAGGCCCATTTCGACCCGCTCGTCCGAAACCTCTACAAAAGGACTGCAAAACAAGTTTTAATCAAATTTTAGGAGATCTTGTAATTTATTAGGAGCTTTTCAACACAATTACATTTCAAAACCTCAATTTCTGTACTTTTTACTCAGTTAAAATTCCAACGGGTCCATTGAAAGGCCCATTTAGACCTGCTCGTCCGAAACCTCGACAAAAAGGACCGCAAAACAAGTTTTATTCAAATTTTAGGAGTTCAAATAATTGATTATGAGCTTTTCAACACAATTATATTGAAAAACCGCAATTTCTGTACTTTTTACTCAGTTAAAATTCCAACGGGTCCATTGAAAGGCCCATTTCGACCCGCTCGTCCGAAACCTCTACAAAAGGACTGCAAAACAAGTTTTAATCAAATTTTAGGAGATCATGTAATTTATTAGGAGCTTTTCAACACAATTACATTTCAAAACCTCAATTTTTGTACTTTTTACTCAGTTTAAATTCTAACGGGTCCATTGAAAGGCCCATTGAGACCTGCTCGTCCGAAACCTCGACAAAAAGGACCGCAAAATAGTTTTAATCAAATTTTAGGAGTTGAAATAATTGTTTAGGATTTTTCAACACAATTATATTGAATAACCTCAATTTTATACTTTTTACTCAGTTAAAATTCCAACGGGCGCATTGAAAGGCTCATTTAGACCTGCTCGTCCGAAAACTCTACAAAAAGGACCGCAAAAATGTTTTATTCAAATATTAGGAGTTCAAATAATTTATTAGGAGCTTTTCAACGCTATTATATTGCAAAACCTCAATTTTTGTACTTTTTACACAGTTAAAATTCCAACGGGTCCATTAAAAGGCCCATTTCGACCCGCTCGTCCGAAACCTCTACAAAAAGGACTACAAAACAAGTTTTAATCAAATTTTAGGAGTTCATGTAATTAATTAGGAGCTTTTCAACACAATTTAATTGCAAAACCTCAATTTTTGTACTTTTTACTCAGTTAAAATTCCAACGGGTCCATTGAAAGGCTCATTTCGACCCGCTCGTCCGAAACCTCTACAAAAAGGACTGCAAAACAAGTTTTAATCAAATTTTAGGAGTTCATTTAATTGATTAGGAGCTTTTCAACACAATTATATTGCAAAACCGCAATTTCTGTACTTTTTACTCAGTTAAAATTCCAACGGGTCCATTGAAAGGCCTATTTTGACATGCTCGTCCGAAACCTCTACAAAAAGGACCGCAAAATAAGTTTTAATCAAATTTTAGGAGATCATGTAATTTATTAGGAGCTTTTCAACGAAATTACATTTCAAAACCTCAATTTCTGTACTTTTTACTCAGTTAAAATTCTAACGGGTCCATTGAAAGGCCCATTGAGACCTGCTCGTCCGAAACCTCGACAAAAAGGACCGCAAAATAGTTTTAATCAAATTTTAGGAGTTGAAATAATTGTTTAGGATTTTTCAACACAATTATATTGAATAACCTCAATTTTATACTTTTTACTCAGTTAAAATTCCAACGGGCGCATTAAAAGGCTCATTTAGACCTACTCGTCCGAAAACTCTACAAAAAGGACCGCAAAAATGTTTTATTCAAATATTAGGAGTTAAAATAATTTATTAGGAGCTTTTCAACGCTATTATATTGCAAAACCTCAATTTTTGTACTTTTTACACAGTTAAAATTCCAACGGGTCCATTAAAAGGCCCATTTCGACCCGCTCGTCCGAAACCTCTACAGAAAGGACTACAAAACAAGTTTTAATCAAATTTTAGGAGTTCATGTAATTAATTAGGAGCTTTTCAACACAATTTAATTGCAAAACCTCAATTTTTGTACTTTTTACTCAGTTAAAATTCCAACGGGTCCATTGAAAGGCTCATTTCGACCCGCTCATCCGAAACCTCTACAAAAAGGACTGCAAAACAAGTTTTAATCAAATTTTAGGAGTTCATTTAATTGATTAGGAGCTTTTCAACACAATTATATTGCAAAACCGCAATTTCTGTACTTTTTACTCAGTTAAAATTCCAACGGGTCCATTGAAAGGCCTATTTTGACATGCTCGTCCGAAACCTCTACAAAAAGGACCGCAAAATAAGTTTTAATCAAATTTTAGGAGTTCAAATAATTGATTAGGAGCTTTTGAACACAATTATATTGCAAAACCTGAATTTCTGTACTTTTTACTTAGTTAAAATTTCAACGAGTCCATTGAAAGGCCCATTTCGACCCGCTAGTTCGAAACCTCTACAAAAAGGACTGCAAAACACGTTTTAATCAAAATTTAGGAGTTCATGTAATTGCTTAGGAGCTCTTCAACACAATTATATTGCATAACCTCAATTTCTGTACTTTTTAATCATTTAAAATTCCAACGGGTCTATTGAAAGGCCCATTTAGACCGTCTCGTCCGAAACCTCGACAAAAAGGACCGCAAAAAAAGTTTTAATCAAATTTTAGGAGTTCAAATAATTGATTAGGAGAATTTCAACACAACTATATTGCAAAACCTCAATTTCCGTACTTTTTACTCAGTTAAAATTCCAACGGGTCCATTGAAAGGCCCATTTAAACATGCTCGTCCGAAACCTCTACAAAAAGGGACGCAAATAAAGTTTTAATCAAATTTTAGGCGATCAAGTAATTGATTAGGAGATTTTCAACACAATTATATTCCAAAACCTCAATTTCTGTACGTTTTACTCAGTTAAAATTCCAACGGGTCCACTGAAAGGCCCATTTAGACCTGCTCGTCCGAAACCTCTACAAAAAGGACCGCAAAACAAGTTTTAATCAAATTTTAAGAGTTCAAATAATTGATTAGGAGCTTTTCAACACAATTATATTGCAAAACTTCGATTTTTGTACTTTTTACTCAGTTAAAATTCCAACGGGCCCAATGATAGGCCCATTTAGACCTGCTCGTCCGAAACCTCTACAAAAAGGACCGCAAAAAAGTTTTATTCAAATATTAGGAGTTCAAAAAAATGATTAGGAGCTTTTCAACACAATAATATTGCAAAATTTCAATTTCTGTACTTTTTACGCAGTTAAAATTCCAACGGGTCCATTGAAAGGCCCATTTAGACCCGCTATTCCGAAACCTAAAAAAAAGGACTGCAAAACAAGTTTTAATCAAATTTTAGGAGTTCATGTAATTGATTAGGAGCTTTTCAACACAATCATATTGCAAAACCTCAATTTTTGTACTTTTTACTCATTTAAAATTCCAACGGGTCCATTGAAAGGCCTATTTCGACCCGCTCGTCTGAAACATCTACAAAAAGGACCGCAAAATAGTTTTAATCAAATTTTAGGAGTTCAAATAATTGATTAGGAACTTTTCAACACAATTATATTGAAAAACCTCAATTTTATACATTTTACTCAATTAAAATTCCAACGGGCCCATTGAAAGGCCCATTTAGACCTGCTCGTCCGAAACCTCTACAAAAAGGACAGCAAAAATGTTTTATTCAAATATTAGGAGTTCAAATAATTTATTAGGAGCTTTTCAACACAATTATATTTCAAAAACTCAATTTCTGTACTTTTTACTCGGTTAAAATTCCAACGGGTCCATTAAAAGGCCCATTTCGATCCGCTCGTCCGAAACCTCTACAAAAAGGACTACAAAACAAGTTTTAATCAAATTTTAGGAGTTCATGTAATTCATTAGGAGCTTTTCAACACAATAATATTGCAAAATTTCAATTTCTGAACTTTTTACTCAGTTAAAATTGCAACGGGTCCATTGAAAGGCCCATTTAGACCCGCTCGTTCGAAACCTCTACAAAAAGGACCGCAAAACAAGTTTTAATCAAATTTTAGGAGTTCAAATAATTGATGAGGAGCTTTTCAACACAATTATATTGCAAAACCACAATTTCTATACTTTTTACTCAGTTAAAATTCCAATGGGTCCATTGAAAGGCCCATTTCGACCCGCTCGTCCGAAACCTCTACAAAAAGGACTGCAAAACACGTTTTAATCAAATTTTAGGAGTTCATGTAATTGATTAGGAGCTTTTTAACAAAATTATATTGAATAACCTCAATTTCTGTACTTTTTACTCATTTAAAATTCCAACGGGTCCATTGAAAGGCCCATTTAGACCTGCTCGTCCGAAACCTCTACAAAAAGGACCGCAAAACAAGTTTTAATCAAATTTTAGGAGTTCAAATAATTGATGAGGAGCTTTTAAACACAATTATATTGCAAAACCACAATTTCTATACTTTTTACTCAGTTAAAATTCCAACGGGTCCATTGAAAGGCCCATTTCGACCCGCTCGTCCGAAACCTCTACAAAAAGGACTGCAAAACACGTTTTAATCAAATTTTAGGAGTTCATGTAATTGATTAGGAGCTTTTCAACAAAATTATATTGAATAACCTCAATTTCTGTACTTTTTACTCAGTTAAAATTCCAACGGGTCCATTGTAAGGCCCATTTAGACCTGCTCGTCTAAAATCGATACAAAAAGGACCGCAAAATAGTTTTAATCAAATTTTAGGAGTTCATGTAAATGATTAGGAGCTTTTCAACACAATTATATTGCAAAATTTCAATTTTTATACATTTTACTTAGTTAAAATTCCAACGGGTCCATTGAAAGGCTCATTTAGACCCGCACGTTCGAAACCTTTACATAAAGGACCGCAAAACAACTTTTGATCATATTTTAGGAGTACAAATAATTGATTATGAGCTTTTCAACACAATTATATTGCAAAACCTCAATTTCTGTACTTTTACTCAGTTAAAATTTCAACGGGTCCATTGAAAGGCCCATTTAGACCGGCTCGTCCGAAACCTCTACAAAAAAGGACCACAAATAAAGTTTTAATCAAATTTTAGGAGTTCATGTAATTGATTAGGAGCTTTTCACCACAATTATATTGAAAAACCTCAATTTCTGTAATTTTTACTCAGTTAAACTTCTAAAGGGTTCATCGAAAGGCCCATTTAGACCTGCTCGTCCGAAACCTCGACACAAAGGACCGCAAAAATAGTTTTAATCAAATTTTAGGAGTTTAAATAATTGATTAGGAGCTTTTCAACACAATTATATTGTACCTCAATTTTATACTCTTTACTCAGTTAAAATTCCAACGGGCCCATTGATAGGCACATTTAGACATGCTCGTCCGAAACCTCTACAAAAAGGACCGCAAAAAAGTTTTATTTAAATACTAGGAGTTCAAATAAATGATTATGAGCTTTTCAACACAATTATTTTGCAAAACCTCTATTTATGTACTTTTGACTCAGTTAAAATTCCAACGGGTCCATTGAAAGGCCCATTTCGACCCGCTCGTCCGATACCTCTACAAAAAGGATTGCAAAACACGTTTTAATCAAACTTTAGGAGTTCATGTAATTAATTAGGAGCTTTTCAACACAATTATATTGCAAAACCTTAATTTCTGTACTTTTTACTCAGTTAAAATTCCAACGGGTCCATTGAAAGGCCCATTTAGACATGCTCGTCTGAAACCTCGACAGAAAGGACCGCTAAACAAGTTTTAATCAAATTTTAGGACTTCAAATAACTGATTAGGAGCTTTTCAACACAATTATATTGCAAAACCTCAATTTCTGTACTTTTTACTCGGTTAAAATTCCAACGGGTCCATTGAAAGGCCCATTTAACCTGCTCGTCTGAAACCTCGACAGAAAGGACCGCAAAACAAGTTTTAATCAAATTTTAGGAGTTCAAATAATTGATTAGGAGCTTTTCAACACAATTATATTGAAAAAACACATTTTTTATACTTTTTACTCAGTTAAAATTCCAACGGGTCCATTGAAAGGCCCATTTAGACATGCTCGTCCGAAACCTCTACAAAAAGGGCCACAAAACAAGTTTTAATCAAATTTTAGGAGATCATGTAATTGATTAGGAGATTTTCAACAAAATTATATTGCAAAACCTCAATTTTTATACTTTTTACTCAGTTAAAATTCCAACGGGTCCATTGAAAGGCCCATTTAGACATGCTCGTCCGAAACCCCTACAAAAAGGGCCGCAAAATAAGTTTTAATCAAATTTTCGGAGATTATGTAATTGATTAGGTGATTTTCAACACAATTATATTGCAAAACCTCAATTTTTATACTTTTTACTCAGTTAAAATTCCAACGGGTCCATTGAAAGGCCCATTTAGACACGCTCGTCCGAAACCTCTACAAAAGGGCCGCAAAACAAGTTTTAATCAAATTTTAGGAGATCATGTAATTGGTTAGGATATTTTCAACACAATTATATTGCAAAACCTCAATTTCTGTACTTTTTACTCAGTTAAAATTCCAACGGGTCCATTGAAAGGCCCATTTAGACCTTCTCGTCTGAAAGCTCGACAGAAAGGACCGCAAAACAAGTTTTAATCAAATTAGGAGTTCAAATAATTAATTAGGAGCTTTTCAACACAATTATATTGCAAAACCTCAATTTTTATACTTTTTACTCATTTAAAATTCCAACGGGCCCATTGAAAGGCCCATTTAGACCTGCTCGTCCGAAACCTCTACAAAAAGGACCGCAAAAATGTTTTATTGAAATATTAGGAGTTCAAATAATTGATTTGGAGCTTTTCAACACAATTATATTGCAAAACCTCAATTTCTGTACTTTTTACTCGGTTAGAATTCCAACGGGTCCATTGAAAGGCCCATTTCTACCCTCTCGTCTGAAACCTCTACAAAAAGGACTGCAAAACAAGTTTTAATCAAATTTTAGGAGTTCATGTAATTGATTAGGAGCTTTTCAACACAATTATAATGCAAAACCGCAATTTTTGTACTTTTTACTCAGTTAAAATTCCAACGGGTCCATTGAAAGGCCCATTTTGACATGCTCGTCCGAAACCTCTACAAAAAGGACCGCAAAACAAGTTTTAATCAAATTTTAGGAGTTCAAATAATTGATTAGGAGCTTTTGAACACAATTATATTGCAAAACCAGAATTTCTGTACTTTTTACTTAGTTAAAATTTCAACGGGTCCATTGAAAGGCCCATTTCGACCCACTCGTTCGAAACCTCTACAAAAAGGACTGCAAAACACGTTTTAATCAAATTTTAGGAGTTCATGTAATTGAATAGGAGCTTTTCAACACAATTATATTGCATAATCTCAATTTCTATACTTTTTAATCATTTAAAATTCCAACGGGTCCATTGAAAGGCCCATTTACACCGTCTCGTCCGAAACCTCGACAAAAAGGACCTCTAAAAAAGTTTTAATCAAATTGTAGGAGTTCAAATAATTTATTAGGAGCTTTTCAACACAACTATATTGCAAAACCTCAATTTCTGTACTTTTTACTCAGTTAAAATTCCAACGGGTCCATTGAAAGGCCCATTTAGACATGCTCGTCTGAAACCCTACAAAAAGGGACGCAAAACAAGTTTTAATCAAATTTTAGGCGATCATGTAATTGATTAGGAGATTCTCAACACAATTATATTCCAAAACCTCAATTTCTGTACGTTTTACTCAGTTAAAATTCCAACGGGTCCATTGAAAGGCCCATTTTGACCCGCTCGTACGAAACCTCTACAAAAAGGACTGCAAAACAAGTTTTAATCAAACTTTAGGAGTTCATGTAATTGATTAGGAGCTTTTCACACAATTATAATGCAAAACCTCAATTTCTGCACTTTTTACTCAGTTAAAATTCCAACGGGTCCGTTAAAAGGCCCATTTCGACATGCTCGTCCGAAACCTCTACAAAAAGGGCCACAAAACAAGTTTTAATCAAATTTTAGGAGATCGTGTAATTGATTAGAAGATTTTCAACAAAATTATATTGCAAAACCTCAATTTTTATACTTTTTACTCAGTTAAAATTCCAGCGGGTCCATTGAAAGGCCCATTTAGACATGCTCGTCCGAAACCTCTACAAAAAGGGCCGCAAAATAAGTTTTAATCAAATTTTAGGAGATTATGTAATTGATTAGGAGATTTTCAACACAATTATATTGCAAAACCTCAATTTTTATACTTTTTACTCAGTTAAAATTCCAACGGGTCCATTGAAAGGCCCATTTAGACATGCTCGTCCGAAACCTCTACAAAAAGGGCCGCAAAACAAATTTTAATCAAATTTTAGGAGATCATGTAATTGGTTAGGAGATTTTCAACACAATTATATTGCAAAACCTCAATTTCTGTACTTTTTACTCAGTTAAAATTCCAACGGGTCCATTGAAAGGCCCATTTAGACCTTCTCGTCTGAAACCTCGATAGAAAGGACCGCAAAACAAGTTTTAATCAAATTAGGAGTTCAAATAATTAATTAGGAGTTTTTCAACACAATTATATTGCAAAACCTCAATTTTTATACTTTTTACTCATTTAAAATTCCAACTAGCCCATTGAAAGGCCCATTTAGACCTGCTCGTCCGAAACCTCTATAAAAAGGACCGCAAAAATGTTTTATTGAAATATTAGGAGTTCAAATAATTGATTAGGAGCTTTTCAACACAATTATATTGCAAAACCTCAATTTCTGTACTTTTTACTCGGTTAGAATTCCAACGGGTCCATTGAAAGGCCCATTTCTACCCGCTCGTCCGAAACCTCTACAAAAAGGACTGTGAAACAAGTTTTAATCAAATTTTAGGAGTTCATGTAATTGATTAGGAGCTTCTCAACACAATTATAATGCAAAACCTCAATTTCTGTACTTTTTACTCAGTTAAAATTCCAACGGGTCCATTGAAAGGCCCATTAAGAGCTGCACGTCCTAAACCTCGACAAAAAGGACCGCAAAATATGTTTTAATCAAATTTTAGGAGTTCATGTAATTGATTAGGAGCTTTTCAAGAAAATTATATTGCATAACCTCAATTTTTGTACTTTTTACTCATTTAAAATTCCAACGGGTCCATTGAAAGGTCCAATTAGACCTGCTCGTCCGAAACCTCGACAAAAAGGACCGCAAAACAAGTTTTATTCAAATTTTAGGAGTTCAAATAATTGATTATGAGCTTTTCAACACAATTATATTGAAAAACCGCAATTTCTTTACTTTTTACTCAGTTAAAATTCCAACGGGTCCATTGAAAGGCCCATTTCGACCCGCTCGTCCGAAACCTCTACAAAAGGACTGCAAAACAAGTTTTAATCAAATTTTAGGAGATCATGTAATTTATTAGGAGCTTTTCAACACAATTACATTTCAAAACCTCAATTTCTGTACTTTTTACTCAGTTAAAATTCCAACGGGTCCATTGAAAGGCCCATTTAGACCTGCTCGTCCGAAACCTCTACAAAAAGGACCGCAAAACAAGTTTTAATCAACTTTTAGGAGTTCAAGTAATTGATTAGGAGCTTTTCAACACAATTATATTGCAAAACCTCAATTTCTGTACTTTTTACACAGTTAAAATTTCAGCGGGTCCATTGAAAGGCCCATTTCGACCCGCTCGTCCGAAACCTCTACAAAAAGGACTGCAAAAAATGTTTTAGTCAAATTTTAGGAGTTTATGTAATTGATTAGAAGCTTTTCAATACAATTATATTGCAAAACCTCAGTTTCTGTACTTTTTACTCAGTTAAAATTATAACGGGTCCATTGAAAGGCCCATTGAGACCTGCTCGTCCGAAACCTCGACAAAAAGGACCGCAAAATAGTTTTAATCAAATTTTAGGAGTTGAAATAATTGTTTAGGATTTTTCAACACAATTATATTGAATAACCTCAATTTTATACTTTTTACTCAGTTAAAATTCCAACGGGCGCATTGAAAGGCTCATTTAGACCTGCTCGTCCGAAAACTCTACAAAAAGGACCGCAAAAATGTTTTATTCAAATATTAGGAGTTCAAATAATTTATTAGGAGCTTTTCAACGCTATTATATTGCAAAACCTCAATTTTTGTACTTTTTACACAGTTAAAATTCCAACGGGTCCATTAAAAGGCCCATTTCGACCCGCTCGTCCGAAACCTCTACAAAAAGGACTACAAAACAAGTTTTAATCAAATTTTAGGAGTTCATGTAATTAATTAGGAGCTTTTCAACACAATTTAATTGCAAAACCTCAATTTTTGTACTTTTTACTCAGTTAAAATTTCAACGGGTCCATTGAAAGGCTCATTTCGACCCGCTCGTCCGAAACCTCTACAAAAAGGACTGCAAAACAAGTTTTAATCAAATTTTAGGAGTTCATTTAATTGATTAGGAGCTTTTCAACACAATTATATTGCAAAACCGGAATTTCTGTACTTTTTACTCAGTTAAAATTCCAACGGGTCCATTGAAAGGCCTATTTTGACATGCTCGTCCGAAACCTCTACAAAAAGGACCGCAAAATAAGTTTTAATCAAATTTTAGGAGTTCAAATAATTGATTAGGAGCTTTTGAACACAATTATATTGCAAAACCTGAATTTCTGTACTTTTTACTTAGTTAAAATTTCAACGAGTCCATTGAAAGGCCCATTTCGACCCGCTCGTTCGAAACCTCTACAAAAAGGACTGCAAAACACGTTTTAATCAAATTTTAGGAGTTCATGTAATTGATTAGGAGCTCTTCAACACAATAATATTGCATAACCTCAATTTCTATACTTTTTAATCATTTAAAATTCCAACGGGTCTATTGAAAGGCCCATTTAGACCGTCTCGTCCGAAACCTCGACAAAAAGGACCGCAAAAAAAGTTTTAATCAAATTTTAGGAGTTCAAATAATTGATTAGGAGTTTTTCAACACAACTATATTGCAAAACCTCAATTTCTGTACTTTTTACTCAGTTAAAATTCCAACGGGTCCATTGAAAGGCCCATTTAAACATGCTCGTCCGAAACCTCTACAAAAAGGGACGCAAATAAAGTTTTAATCAAATTTTAGGCGATCATGTAATTGATTAGGAGATTTTCAACACAATTATATTCCAAAACCTCAATTTCTGTACGTTTTACACAGTTAAAATTCCAACGGGCCCAATGATAGGCCCATTTAGACCTGCTCGTCCGAAACCTCTACAAAAAGGACCGCAAAACAAGTTTTAATCAAATTTTAAGAGTTCAAATAATTGATTAGGAGCTTTTCAACACAATTATATTGCAAAACTTCGATTTTTGTACTTTTTACTCAGTTAAAATTCCAACGGGCCCAATGATAGGCCCATTTAGACCTGCTCGTCCGAAACTTCTACAAAAAGGACCGCAAAAAAGTTTTATTCAAATATTAGGAGTTCAAAAAAATGATTAGGAGCTTTTCAACACAATAATATTGCAAAATTTCAATTTCTGTACTTTTTACACAGTTAAAATTCCAACGGGTCCATTGAAAGGCCCATTTAGACCCGCTCTTCTGAAACCTTAAAAAAAGGACTGCAAAACAAGTTTTAATCAAATTTTAGGAGTTCATGTAATTGATTAGGAGCTTTTCAACACAATCATATTGCAAAACCTCAATTTTTGTACTTCTTACTCATTTAAAATTCCAACGGGTCCATTGAAAGGCCCATTTCGACCCGCTCGTCTGAAACATCTACAAAAAGGACCGCAAAATAGTTTTAATCAAATTTTAGTAGTTCAAATAATTGATTAGGAACTTTTCAACACAATTATATTGAAAAACCTCAATTTTATACATTTTACTCAGTTAAAATTCCAACGGGCCCATTGAAAGGCCCATTTAGACCTGCTCGTCCGAAACCTCTACAAAAAGGACAGCAAAAATGTTTTATTCAAATATTAGGAGTTCAAATAATTTATTAGGAGCTTTTCAACACAATTATATTTCAAAAACTCAATTTCTGTACTTTTTACTCGGTTAAAATTCCAACGGGTCCATTAAAAGGCCCATTTCGATCCGCTCGTCCGAAACCTCTACAAAAAGGACTACAAAACACGTTTTAATCAAATTTTTGGAGTTCATGTAATTTATTAGGATCTTTTCAAAACAATTATATTGCAAAACCTCAATTTCTGTACTTCTTACTCAGTTAAAATTCCAACGGGTCCATTGAAAGGCCCATTTCGACCCGCTCGTCCGAAACCGATACAAAAAGGACCGCAAAATAAGTTTTAATCAAATTTTAGGAGTTCATGTAATTGATTAGGAGCTTTTCAACACAATAATATTGCAAAATTTCAATTTCTGTACTTTTTACTCAGTTAAAATTGCAACGGGTCCATTGAAAGGCCCATTTAGACCCGCTCGTCCGAAACCTCTACAAAAAGGACCGCAAAACAAGTTTTAATCAAATTTTAGGAGTTCAAATAATTGATGAGGAGCTTTTCAACACAATTATATTGCAAAACCAAAATTTCTATACTTTTTACTCAGTTAAAATTCCAACGGGTCCATTGAAAGGCCCATTTCGACCCGCTCGTCCGAAACCTCTACAAAAAGGACTGCAAAACACGTTTTAATCAAATTTTAGGAGTTCATGTAATTGATTAGGAGCTTTTCAACAAAATTATATTGAATAACCTCAATTTCTGTACTTTTTACTCATTTAAAATTCCAACGGGTCCATTGAAAGGCCCATTTAGACCTGCTCGTCCGAAACCTCGACAGAAAGGACCGCAAAACAAGTTTTAATCAAATTTTAGGAGTTCAAATAATTGATTAGGAGCTTTTCAACACAATTATATTGCAAAACCTCAATTTCTGTACTTTTTACTCAGTTAAAATTCCAACGGGTCCATTGTAAGGCCCATTTAGACCTGCTCGTCTAAAATCGATACAAAAAGGACCGCAAAATAGTTTTAATCAAATTTTAGGAGTTCATGTAAATGATTAGGAGCTTTTCAACACAATTATATTGCAAAATTTCAATTTTTATACATTTTACTCAGTTAAAATTCCAACGGGTCCATTGAAAGGCTCATTTAGACCCGCACGTTCGAAACCTTTACATAAAGGACCGCAAAACAACTTTTGATCATATTTTAGGAGTACAAATAATTGATTATGAGCTTTTCAACACAATTATATTGCAAAACCTCAATTTCTGTACTTTTTACTACGTTAAAATTCCAACGGGCCCATTGATAGGACCATTTAGACCTGCTCGTCCGAAACCTCTACAAAAAGGATCGCAAAAAAGTTTTATTCAAATATTAGAAGTTCAACTAAATGATTAGGAGCTTTTCAACACAATTATATTGCAAAACCTCAATTTTTGTAATTTTTACTCAGTTAAAATTCCAACGGGTCCATTGAAAGGCCCATTTAGATATGCTCATCCAAAACCTCTACAAAAAGGGCCGCAAAACAAGTTTTAATCAAATTTTAGGAGATCATGTAATTGATTAGGAGATTTTCAACACAATTATATTCCAAAACTTCAATTTATGTACTTTTTACTCATTTAAAATACCAACGGGTCCATTGAAAGGCCCATTTAGACCTGCTTATCCGAAACCTCTACAAAAAGGACCGCAAAACAAGTTTTAATCAAATTTTAGGAGTTCAAATAATTGATTAGGAGCTTTTCAACACAATTATATTGCAAAACCTCAATTTCTGTACTTTTACTCAGTTAAAATTTCAACGGGTCCATTGAAAGGCCCATTTAGACCGGCTCGTCCGAAACCTCTACAAAAAAGGACCACAAATAAAGTTTTAATCAAATTTTAGGAGTTCATGTAATTGATTAGGAGCTTTTCACCACAATTATATTGGAAAACCTCAATTTCTGTAATTTTTACTCAGTTAAACTTCTAAAGGGTTCATTGAAAGGCCCATTTAGACCTGCTCGTCCGAAACCTCGACAGAAAGGACCGCAAAAATAGTTTTAATCAAATTTTAGGAGTTTAAATAATTGATTAGGAGCTTTTCAACACAATTATATTGTACCTCAATTTTATACTCTTTACTCAGTTAAAATTCCAACGGGCCCATTGATAGGCACATTTAGACATGCTCGTCCGAAACCTCTACAAAAAGGACCGCAAAAAAGTTTTATTTAAATACTAGGAGTTCAAATAAATGATTATGAGCTTTTCAACATAATTATTTTGCAAAACCTCTATTTATGTACTTTTGACTCAGTTAAAATTCCAACGGGTCCATTGAAAGGCCCATTTCGACCCGCTCGTCCGATACCTCTACAAAAAGGATTGCAAAACACGTTTTAATTAAACTTTAGGAGTTCATGTAATTAATTAGGAGCTTTTCAACACAATTATATTGCAAAACCTCAATTTCTGTACTTTTTACTCAGTTAAAATTCCAACGGGTCCATTGAAAGGCCCATTTAGACATGCTCGTCTGAAACCTCGACAAAAAGGACCGCTAAACAAATTTTAATCAAATTTTAGGACTTCAAATAACTGATTAGGAGATTTTCAACACAATTATATTGCAAAACCTCAATTTCTGTACTTTTTACTCGGTTAAAATTCCAATGGGTCCATTGAAAGGCCCATTTAACCTGCTCGTCTGAAACCTCGACAGAAAGGACCGCAAAACAAGTTTTAATCAAATTTTAGGAGTTCAAATAATTGATTAGGAGCTTTTCAACACAATTATATTGAAAAAACTCAATTTTTATACTTTTTACTCAGTTAAAATTCCAACGGGTCCATTGAAAGGCCCATTTAGACATGCTCGTCCGAAACCTCTACAAAAAGGGCCACAAAACAAGTTTTAATCAAATTTTAGGAGATCATGTAATTGATTAGGAGATTTTCAACTAAATTATATTGCAAAACCTCAATTTTTATACTTTTTACTCAGTTAAAATTCCAACGGGTCCATTGAAAGGCCCATTTAGACATGCTCGTCCGAAACCCCTACAAAAAGGGCCGCAAAATAAGTTTTAATCAAATTTTCGGAGATTATGTAATTGATTAGGAGATTTTCAACACAATTATATTGCAAAACCTCAATTTTTATACTTTTTACTCAGTTAAAATTCCAACGGGTCCATTGAAAGGCCCATTTAGACACGCTCGTCCGAAACCTCTATAAAAAGGGCCGCAAAACAAGTTTTAATCAAATTTTAGGAGATCATGTAATTGGTTAGGAGATTTTCAACACAATTATATTGCAAAACCTCAATTTCTGTACTTTTTACTCAGTTAAAATTCCAACGGGTCCATTGAAAGGCCCATTTAGACCTTCTCGTCTGAAACCTCGACAGAAAGGACCGCAAAACAAGTTTTAATCAAATTAGGAGTTCAAATAATTAATTAAGAGCTTTTCAACACAATTATATTGCAAAACCTCAATTTTTATACTTTTTACTCATTTAAAATTCCAACGGGCCCATTGAAAGGCCCATTTAGACCTGCTCGTCCGAAACCTCTACAAAAAGGACCACAAAAATGTTTTATTGAAATATTAGGAGTTCAAATAATTGATTTGGAGCTTTTCAACACAATTATATTGCAAAACCTCAATTTCTGTACTTTTTACTCGGTTAGAATTCCAACGGGTCCATTGAAAGGCCCATTTCTACCCGCTCGTCCGAAACCTCTACAAAAAGGACTGCAAAACAAGTTTTAATCAAATTTTAGGAGTTCATGTAATTGATTAGGAGCTTTTCAACACTATTATATTGCAAAACCGCAATTTATGTACTTTTTACTCAGTTAAAATTCCAACGGGTCCATTGAAAGGCCCATTTTGACATGCTCGTCCGAAACCTCTACAAAAAGCACCGCAAAACAAGTTTTAATCAAATTTTAGGAGTTCAAATAATTTATTAGGAGCTTTTGAACACAATTATATTGCAAAACCAGAATTTCTGTACTTTTTACTTAGTTAAAATTTCAACGGGTCCATTGAAAGGCCCATTTCGACGCACTCGTTCGAAACCTCTACAAAAAGGACTGCAAAACACGTTTTAATCAAATTTTAGGAGTTCATGTAATTGAATAGGAGCTTTTCAACACAATTATATTGCATAATCTCAATTTCTATACTTTTTAATCATTTAAAATTCCAACGGGTCCATTGAAAGGCCCATTTAGACCGGCTCGTCCGAAACCTCGACAAAAAGGACCTCCAAAAAAGTTTTAATCAAATTGTAGGAGTTCAAATAATTGATTAGGAGCTTTTCAACGCAACTATATTGCAAAACCTCAATTTCTGTACTTTTTACTCAGTTAAAATTCCAACGGGTCCATTGAATGGCCCATTTAGACATGCTCGTCCGAAACCTCTACAAAAAGGGACGCAAAACAAGTTTTAATCAAATTTTAGGCGATCATGTAATTGATTAGGAGATTCTCAACACAATTATATTCCAAAACCTCAATTTCTGTACGTTTTACTCAGTTAAAATTCCAACGGGTCAGTTAAAATTCCAACGGGTGGGTGATGGCTCTCAATTCTCTCTCAATTCTTTCAGGGGTCTCTTTTGGGTTTTGGCTTGTGATTTCTTCTCTTCCTTCTTTTCCGGTGGAATTTTCTTTTGTTTTTCCACCAATTCCCCTCCCCCTCACGACGCTACCTCCTTTCTGCCGCGTTTACAAGTCATTAGAGAACGTTTCATTGCTTATCCCCTTGGAATTCGGGACGAGAAGTTTGAGAGTCACTCCACTATCCAACCATTTTACCAAATCGGTTTGTATTTCTCTCTTTTACTTTCTTTTTTTGCTCTGTGTTATGATATCTTTTCTTCTCCAATTTTATTTTTTCGAGCAGTATATTGTTTATCACAATAATCTTTTTGTTCAGTCTAATTCGTTTTCTTGGTTTTTTCTTTTTTTGTTTCTTATCATCTTTCCTCTGGTTGTTTATGGTCTTTTCTTTGTTTTCTCTTTGATTGCGTTCCTCAATATTTCGTTTTTATGGCGTCCCTCTGATCTATGGCTTCTTACGGGTTTGGAGGATTGGGCGTTTCAGATAAGCTCTTCTTTTTTCAGTCATAGATCTATTTCTTCAATCTCTTTATTTTTCTCTTTCTTATCTCTTCTAACATTTCTATGCAGATCCTTCTATCCCTTAGTGATAGTTTCAAGATTTGGGCAACCCTGGGATTGTCTCTTCCCCGGTTTTTGGGCTGTTTTCAGTCCCCTCCCCAACCTATTTCTCATCCGAATCCTTCCTCTTTTCTTTAATTACTTTTGCTTGTCTTCTCCGTTTTTTCCTAACCCTTCTTTTATCTCTGATTTCATTTTCAGATTATTCATGGAGCGGGTTAGAATCTCCCGACGTTGGATGGCGGTGGCCGTTCTACTCAAACCGCCGTCTGTGGTGGCTTTTCAACCCTCTGACAATAGATCTAACTCTTTTTCACCGATCTCGGAACTTGGGACAACACCATTATGGTTGTTTCGGGCGGTCATTTCCCATGGCCTCTATAGGGATCTCCCATCTTCGCGATGTGATTTAGGGTTTTTTCACCCTTTAATCCCATCCCTTTTTCTCCTTTCTCTCTCTGTTTTTTCCAGATCTAATTCTTTATTTTCTCAATTCCTTTCAGGTTTTTCAGAAAAGCTTTCTTTGCCATGGCCGATGTTGCTACTTCATCTGTTTAGGTGGTGGTTCTCATCGGTGTATCAACGACGGCTAGGGTTTCCTTTCCCTTTCTTCGTTTTTCCATATAATTTTCATAATTTTCTGATTATTCTTTCTCCTTTTCTTTTGTATCAGTTTTTCCTAACCTTCCTTCTCAGAAGGAATGCTCCTACTGCTATTATCTGGCAAATATCTCTATATGCTTCATCTCCCATTCTTAAACTGGTATGTTTCTCTTCTCCCATTAATAATTTTTTCTTCCAATCGCTGTATTTCATTTTAAGTTTTTACGATGTACGCATGTTAAGGTTTCTTTCACCTTTTCTAATCTGCTGTAACTCAAATTTAAATCTACTATTATACATCCTATGTGTTTATCTTTTTTTGTATCCGAACTCTTTCTTGGCCTTTACAAGTATATATTCTCTGATATTCATCTTGTTATACAACTTTTGTTTTGATAAATCATCTCGATATCAAGCCCTTCCAGGGATTCATCTACAAGCCCAACTTCTGGGATCACCCAATTTCAACCCTATTTGCCTTATATCATATTCTCTTTTCACACCTCTGGTTTTCTCTCTACATGTTTATCAATGGTGGGAAGGGAAATTTTCAGTTAACAATTATGTCACACAATCCTATAATTATCACAATTACTACTTCTTTTATGTATACTATTTCCAGGCTTATATGCACTTTTTATATATCATATACATTCTGGGTTATTCCCTTATGATTATAAGCATTCATTCTTGTCTAGTTAATCCATTCTTTCATTTGTATCTATCTTTATCTCTAACTTTGAAGCATGTTAAAAATCTGCAATCTTAGAATAGCTATATCGGTTTTTTTATATTGTTTCTACATAATTTTCTTTATGCTTTTTTGCATACATATACTGAGTGACAAATCATCTTACTGATACTATATATTAAGCCTATCAGTTTTCTCTATGTCTACCATAAGTATACTCTATTCTTTTTAAGCCACCTGAATACTAATTTTACCTATACCATGCAGCTTCGAAGAGTTCATAGCTACCCGTGGTGGCCCACTCAATATTTCTGTAATTATGTTTTTAATTTTTGTTTAATTCATTTCCCCCCTATTATTTTTTTGCTCATTTGGCCTGTAATTATTTTCTATGCCCCGCCTCTCTCTCTCCCCTGGTTTGTAATTTTGTTATCCTGCTTTCCTCTTGCTCTCTCTCCTTCTATGGCTTTTATCTGGTTATCTTCTTTTATTAGATGTATGTCTTTAGGGTTTATTTCTGTTTATAGATGTATGCCTCTAAATCTGCCCTCTATCATTAGATGTATGCTTCTAAATCTGCTCGCTGTTATTAGATGTATGCTTTTAGGTTTCCACTATGTTTTATATATTTTTCTCCATGCTTACAAACTCCATGTATGTTATTTAATGCGTCCCAACTTATGTTATATTGATACCTTATATTGCTTGCTATACTACACCTCTCTAGGTGATCTTTATCAAGCCCTGTCATGGGATCCTTTACCTACCCTATCTCCTAGGGACATCTTCGTTTCCTCCATCTTTACAATCCCAAATTTGATAATTTTCATATCTGAGTTTTCACTAAAACTAAAACCTCTTTCAATCAACCAAATTTTCCTAATCCCTATAATTAAATCCAACTTTCAAATATCTACTCTTAAATCGGTTTTAATTATTACTATTAATAATGCTATTAATCCGCTATTATCCTGGTATTTGATTTATTACTACATTAAATTCGTCTATTTACATAAAGTCTATTTATCACAATTTAATTCTATTCAAAAAGTTTATTCCATAATCTCTGCCTTTCTTCCCGTTACATCTTTACTATTAACTTTTTCTTTCCTTTCCAGAACTATATACTATTTTCCATTTATAATCTTTCGTAAACATATTTTCTATAACTATCAATTGTATTTCCACTCAAATAATTTTAACATCAAAGAAGTTCCAGCTGTCATATATAAATCCCTAATCTATAGCTTTCCAATCTTTAATAACTCCTTATACTTATTTCTCAATACTATAACTCTTCCATATTATTATACAAGGATAAATTCCTATATTTACGCCCAAATTATACCATTTTTAAATAACTACTATAATTTTTTTTCCCCTAATAAATCAAATAAATCAATTACCGCAATTTACTTTAAAAGTTTCCTCTTGGAAACTAAAAGTTTCTCTTCCCTCCATTACTCAATTACTTTTAATAAATCTCTTAAAGTTACTTCCCTTATATCCCATCCTTCATTGCTTTTCGTTATATATGCCCATCACTTTAACCTCATTCAACAAAACAGACCTTACCTTCCTACTGTCCTAATCTTACCAAACTTCGAGATGGCTTCCTCCTCATCAATCCCAAAACTCAACTCTATCAACCTCACCAACGAAGAAGCAGAACTACTCTACACTCCCGACTTTGGTTGGGATATTATCAAGGAAGACCCCAAGCTTATCGTTGTCGGGCAATTCATATCGTCTAAAGTGTTAGACATATATGCTGTCATCAACGCGTTTGAAGGAATCTGGAAACCCAATAGTGTTGTATCCATATCAGTCATCCAGGATAATTTCCTCAAAATCAAATTTAAGGAAATTAAAAATTGCTATGAGATCCTCAACAAAGGTCCTTGGTTGTACAAGGATGAGTGGCTAGCAGTTACGGAATATGATCCAGCCAAAGCTTTAAGTGACTACGACTTCAGTACAATGCGGATTTGGATCCGAATATTCTCCCTCCCTGCTTCTCTTTATGATGATGTTGATCGATCCCATTTGGTGGGACATGCGTTAGGATCAATGGTTGGCAACGTCCTTCGGACGGATACCCGTGAAGTTGAGGGGAATATGAAGGACTTCCTCCGAGTTGAAATTATGCTCAACATCACAAAGCCTGTAACCCGATTTGTCTTTATTGGATCGGGCGAAAACAAAATCATGTGTCGTATTCAGTATGAAAGACTCCCAACCCTCTGTCCTGGTTGTGGTATTATCAGTCACACCTATGAGAATTGCCCTATCCGATCCTCTCTCGATCCCTACAATTTACAATACGGAGAATGGCTCCGTTACCTTCCTCCTAGATGTCGCCCAGTTGGTCTTCGTGGGCGTATCCGTAATGTAGAACCGAATCTGAATCCAATGAATCCAAACAACCCTCCAGTGAATGGTACTTTCATATTAACTTTCAAAATTACATCTTTCTTTACTTTTTTTTACATTACATATTTTCTATCAAAATATTTACTCTTTGTTCTTCCCGTAATAGCACCAATGAATATCCCAGCAGCCTCGGCCAATCCTGTAGCTCCAACCAACGAACAGAACAATTTGGGTAATTCACCTTCCTCCCACCTCTTCCATTATATAAATTTTTATCAAGTTCTAATTACATTCAATCTCCAATCTCAAGGCTCTCAAACTGACGGCGATGCCGCCTCATTCACGGAACAAGCTAATGATGAAGCCCAGAATGTTGACACAACCATGGATGATGGCCCTAATGTTGATAAAGATCCCCCCGCTACTGATTTGAAACAAAAAGCCCCTCTTGTGGCCCAACCCTTGAACACAATCTATCCCATTCCGGAAGATGGGTCTGATGATGATTGGGACACCACGAGTGATGATGGTGTCCCCAGCCCTACTGCCGAGCAGATTAAAAAGTTTGACTCTGAATCGAGTAAGCCATCTAAACCCACTGATACAATATTCAATGATTTCAATCAGTGGTTACTTAAAACTTACCCGAATGATGCAGCCCCTGCACCTGTTTATGTACCTGCACCTGCACCAATCCAAGCAAACCGTGGCATGAAACGCCGTTCTCCAATTCAAGTATCGCTCCCGCCGAAAAAATCCAAACAGTCAGGATCTACCCCAAAAGCTGGGATGAGCAGCTCTAAAAACTCTCCGGCGGCGGCTGACTCACAGCCCCGCCGAGCAAAATGAGGATCCTATGCTGGAACTGTCAGGGTCTTGGACAAGCTCCGACGGTACAACATCTCCGGTCCTATATCCAACGTACCAACCCCGACATTATCTTCCTATGCGAAACTAAAATAAATAATGCGGAATGTAACCGCTTATGTCTTTCATTAGGTATGTTAGACATTATCTCTATTTCCCCTACGGAAGGGTGTTCCGGTATCTCCTTATTTGCTGCAAACAACATTAATATAAGCTTAATTTCCTACTCGTCGCGTTACATTCATACCCAAATTACTATGAATAACTACACAATGTTTTTCACTGGTATGCATGGTTTTCCGGAAACTAGCCAAAAATATAAAACATGGGAACTAATTGATTCTTTATACCCTTCTACTAAAGATTACCCTTGGCTTCTCGGGGGAGACTTTAATGAAATCCTAACGGATTCGGAAAAACAAGGAGGACCACGTCGAGCTCGCTCCCAAATTAAAAACTTCCGTAATTGTTTAATACGAAACGACCTCTTTGATTGTAAGCCAACTTCGGGTTGGTTTACATGGACAAAAGTGGGTCCCTTAACTCCGATAATACATGAAAGACTAGACCGTTTTATCGCTAATTCCTCATGGCAAGATCTCTTCCCTTCTCATCGAATCACGACTGAATATGTTGCTAAATCTGATCACTGTTTCCTTCTCCTCGAATTAGATACTCCGTCTACTACATCTAAAATTCAACCTCCAAAGAATTTCAGATTCGAAAGCTGCTGGGCTAATAACAAAGACAACATCCAAACAATTAAAAAAGCATGGGCCGATACCCCCGGTACAACCATAAATAAAATTGAAGCAGTAGGTACTTATCTCGAAGAATGGCAAAATCAACAACGTTTTAAATCAACCGGTCGAATTAAGTTTCTCACTAAAAAAATAAATAAATTACTATGCCGTCCTTTAACAATCACAAATGAACAAGTTTATTTAAGTTATAGATCCGAATTAAATAAACTTTTAACAGAGCAAGAAGTTTATTGGGCTCAAAGGTCACGAACTCTTTGGCTATCCCAAGGTGACAAAAACACCAAATTCTTCCATGCTCGAGCTTCCAATAGGAACAAGAAAAATTCAATCAAGGGCCTTTATGATGCTAACTCCAATTGGCGCACTTCTGAATCGGAAATTATGAATATCGCTTCTGATTACTTCCAAAACTTGTTCGCTACATCTAGACCCCAAATCTCGTACACCATTCTCGACAAAATTCACCCTTCCATCAATTCTTCAATGAATGAAAACCTTCTTAAGGCATTCACTAGAGAGGAAATTATTCATGCTTTTAAAGATATTGACCCTAGGAAAGCTCCTGGTTCGGATGGCCTACCCAGTAGCTTCTTTAGACAACACTGGGATACAGTGGGTGACGATGTTATTAACCTTTGTCTTAACCTATTAAACGGCAACGCTAATATGGCTTCAGTAAACAAAACAATTTTGGTTTTAATACCTAAAGTACATGACCCAACCTCAATGAAACACCTTAGACCAATCAGCCTCTGCACTGTTCTCTATAAAATTGTTGCCAAAACAATAGTCAACAGAATGAAACAAGCTATTCCTCTATGCATCAGCCCTAATCAAGCAGCCTTTGTCCAGGGACGCAACATATCTGACAACATCCTTATCGCCCATGAAATTATCCACAACTTAAACACAGGAGCTACCAAATCCTCTCAAGGAGCTGCTCTTAAGCTAGATATGGAAAAAGCTTTCGATAGAGTAGAATGGTCTTTCCTAGCAAATGTAATGGAACGTATGGGCTTTGCACCCGATTGGATCGAGCTTATAATGCGTTGCATTACTACAGTCTCTTTCTCAGTTAAAATTAATAATTCGTTTTCACCCACTTTTCAACCTCAACGAGGTCTTCGCCAGGGGGATCCTCTATCCCCTTTCCTCTTTCTCTTCTGTACTCAAGGCCTCTCAGCTTACTTAGCTGCTGCTCAACAAACTAAAATACTTCCAGGTCTAGGTGCTAGTAAACATGGGCCCAAAGTCAACCACCTTCTTTTTGCTGATGATTGTTTGGTATTTATAAATACTAATCGGTTTGAAGCGTCCCTTCTGAAAAATGCTCTTCAAACTTATTCTAATGCATCCGGCCAAGCTGTCAACTTTGAGAAGTCAACAATTTTCTATAACCCGCGTACTCCACCTGCAATCAGAAATGAAATCAACAGCCTTTTACAAGTCCGCGAGGTTACTAACCCTGGAGTTTACCTAGGTATCCCGCTTCTAATTGGGAAAAATAAAACTGATTCTCTAGGTTTTGTGCGTGATAAAGTACATGATCGCCTCTCTAGTTGGGACAAACATCTTCTATCCTTTAGTGGGCGCGAGATTTTCATCAAAGCTGTCTTACAATCTCTCCCACAATATGTTATGTCCTGCTACCTACTACCACAAAATATCATCGATGATATGACTACTTCAATCCGTCAGTACTGGTGGACCGGTAAATCAAACAAAAAAGGTTGGCATATGTTACCTTGGAATCGGATATGCCTGCCTAAATCTGCTGGTGGCATGGGTTTTAAGGATTTGCACGACTTTAACATTGCTCTTTTGGGCAAGCAAATTTGGAAGCTCATCTGCGAACCAGACTCCTTACTTGGACAAATATACCGCTCTAAATATTTTCCTTCCGGTAACATTTTGGATGCACCAAAACCCAACAGGGGCTCTTTCGCTTGGCAAGGTATACCTAACGCTATTCAGCGTCTTTTCCCTGGCTTCCTTCACCGCCCTGGCATAAACAGTAATATTAGAATACACAAAGATATATGGGGTGGGTCTTCCCCGATTGAGCTTACTGGGGATTATGAAATCTCCGATGAATTTCATATTCGATGTCGTGATTTTATGATTCGCAACCAAACTGCCTGGGATACGGTTAAGATTAACAATTATTTCAACCCAATTGATGCCAATGCCATTCTCCGTATCCCCATCATAAATGATCAACGTGATTCAATACTCTGGTCTCCCAACGACGCGGGTATTTACTCAGTCCGTTCTGGATATACTTTCTTACAACGTTCAATAACCCAACCTTCTCCACCAACTCGTTTTTGGAAGTTTTTATCCAAAATCAAAGCTTTACCCAAAGTTAAAACATTTGGCTGGCGTATGGCTTCCGACGCTTTACCAGTTGGATCTAAAATGCAAGCTTTCAACCCGAGCTCGGGGCCTTGCTCTATCTGTGGTGGCCACTCGGAATCGATCCTTCATGCGCTTCGTGACTGCCCTGGGGCATCTGAAGCTCTCCAACTTAGTGGTATTCCTATCTCTCTCTATAAGAGTTTAGCTCTTACGCCCATACAATGGTTAGAGGAAGCAGCCTCTACCATTTCCTCTGACAAGTTTGGTCTCTTCCTTACAGTTTTATGGAATATATGGAACAGACGAAATGATTGGGTTCACAACCAGCATTTACAACCTCCATGGCTAATTGCAGTTAATTCGATTAGCTTACACGACGACTTTTGCAAATCCTTAAATTCGATTGACCCAGCTCCATCTACATTTTCTACTGCCTCTCCTCAACCTTTTCCTATCAAAATAAATGTGGATGGAGCCTTTAACCCATCTACTCGAGCAGCAGCCGTCGGTGTTGTTGCTCGTGATTCTGCAGGTGCAGTCACGGGTGGTCTTGCTTTCCCTGTTGGTAGCTGTCAGGACGCAATTACTAGTGAAGGGGAAAGCATTATAGCTGGTCTCACTTTTGCCCGATCTCAAGGTTGGACTCGCGTCTTGGTCGAAACTGACTGCGCTTCTCTCGCGAATAGGATCAACAATCCTGCTCAGGACCTATCTACTATGGGACCAACTATTCTCAAGATACAAGCCGCTCTTCATGACTTCGACTTTATTACTATTTCTTTTGTACGCCGTGAGGCAAATATTTTAGCCCATACTTTGGATACCTTTTCTCTGAACTCTATGACTTCTATGTCATTTAATTCGGATGTCCCATATTGTATTCAACATCTTGTAACACATCATTCTTGATTTATAATATTTGGGCACTCTTTTCCCCTTTTTAGGGTCCTCTAGCTCTGCTTGAAGGACAGTAGTAGGGGTTTTTAATGAGGCCTTTTCTTCAAAAAAAAATTCCAACGGGTCCATTGAAAGGCCCATTTTGACCCGCTCGTACGAAACCTCTACAAAAAGGACTGCAAAACAAGTTTTAATCAAATTTTAGGAGTTCATGTAATTGATTAGGAGCTTTTCACACAATTATAATGCAAAACCTCAATTTCTGCACTTTTTACTCAGTTAAAATTCCAACGGGTCCGTTAAAAGGCCCATTTCGACATGCTCGTCCGAAACCTCTACAAAAAGAGCCACAAAACAAGTTTTAATCAAATTTTAGGAGATCGTGTAATTGATTAGGAGATTTTCAACAAAATTATATTGCAAAACCTCAATTTTTATACTTTTTACTCAGTTAAAATTCCAACGGGTCCATTGAAAGGCCCATTTAGACATGCTCGTCCGAAACCTCTACAAAAAGGGCCGCAAAATAAGTTTTAATCAAATCTTAGGAGATTATGTAATTGATTAGGAGATTTTCAACACAATTATATTGCAAAACCTCAATTTTTATACTTTTTACTGAGTTAAAATTCCAACGGGTCCATTGAAAGGCCCTTTTAGACATGCTCGTCCGAAACCTCTACAAAAAGAGCCGCAAAACAAATTTTAATCAAATTTTAGCAGATCATGTAATTGGTTAGGAGATTTTCAACACAATTATATTGCAAAACCTCAATTTCTGTACTTTTTACTCAGTTAAAATTCCAACGGGTCCATTGAAAGGCCCATTTAGACCTTCTCGTCTGAAACCTCGACAGAAACGACCGCAAAACAAGTTTTAATCAAATTAGGAGTTCAAATAATTAATTAGGAGTTTTTCAACACAATTATATTGCAAAACCTCAATTTTTATACTTTTTATTCATTTAAAATTCCAACTAGACCATTGAAAGGCCCATTTAGACCTGCTCGTCCGAAACCTCTACAAAAAGGACCGCAAAAATGTTTTATTGAAATATTAGGAGTTCAAATAATTGATTAGGAGCTTTTCAACACAGTTATATTGCAAAACCTCAATTTCTGTACTTTTTACTCGGTTAGAATTCCAACGGGTCCATTGAAAGGCCCATTTCTACCCGCTCGTCCAAAACCTCTACAAAAAGGACTGTGAAACAAGTTTTAATCAAATTTTAGGAGTTCATGTAATTGATTAGGAGCTTCTCAACACAATTATAATGCAAAACCTCAATTTCTGTACTTTTTACTCAGTTAAAATTCCAACGGGTCCATTGAAGGCCCATTAAGACCTGCATGTCCGAAACCTCGACAAAAAGGACCGCAAAATAAGTTTTAATCAAATTTTAGGAGTTCAAATAAATGATTAGGAGCTTTTCAACACAATTATATTGCAAAACTTCAATTTCTGTACTTTTTACTCAGTTAAAATTCCAACGGGTCCATTAAAAGGCCCATTTCGACCCCCTCGTCTGAAACCTATACAAAAAGGACTCGGAAACAAGTTTTAATCAAATTTTAAGAGTTCATGTAATTGATTAGGAGCTTTTCAACACAATTATATTGCAAAACTTCAATTTTTATACATTTTACTCAGTTAAAATTCCAACGGGTCCACTGAAAGGCCCATTTAGACCCGCACGTCCGAAACCTCTACATAAAAGACCGCAAAACAAGTTTTGATCATATTTTAGGAGTACAAATAATTGATTATGAGATTGTAACACAATCATATTGCAAAATCTCAATTTTTCTACTTTTTACTCAGTTAAAATTCCAACGGGTCCATTGAAAGGCCCATTTAGACATGCTCGTCCGAAACCTCTACAAAAAGGGCCGCAAAACAAGTTTTAATCAAATTTTAGGAGATCATGTAATTTATTAGGAGATTTTCAACACAATTACATTGCAAAACCTAAATTTTTATACTTTTTACTCCGTTAAAATTCCAACGGGTCCATTGAAAGTCCCATTTAGACATGCTCATCCGAAACCTCTAAAAAAAGGGCCGCAAAACAAGTTTTAATCAAATTTTAGGAGTTCATGTAATTGATTAGGAGCTTTTCAACACAATCATATTGCAAAACCTCAATTTCTGTACGTTTTACTCAGTTAAAATTCCAACGGGTCCATTGAAAGGCCCATTTTGACCCGCTCGTACGAAACCTCTACAAAAAGGACTGCAAAACAAGTTTTAATCAAATTTTAGGAGTTCATGTAATTGATTAGGAGCTTTTCACACAATTATAATGCAAAACCTCAATTTCTGCACTTTTTACTCAGTTAAAATTCCAACGGGTCCGTTAAAAGGCCTATTTCGACATGCTCGTCCGAAACCTCTACAAAAAGAGCCACAAAACAAGTTTTAATCAAATTTTAGCAGATCGTGTAATTGATTAGGAGATTTTCAACAAAATTATATTGCAAAACCTCAATTTTTATACTTTTTACTCAGTTAAAATTCCAACGGGTCCATTGAAAGGCCCATTTAGACATGCTCGTCCGAAACCTCTACAAAAAGGGCCGCAAAATAAGTTTTAATCAAATCTTAGGAGATTATGTAATTGATTAGGAGATTTTCAACACAATTATATTGCAAAACCTCAATTTTTATACTTTTTACTCAGTTAAAATTCCAACGGGTCCATTGAAAGGCCCTTTTAGACATGCTCGTCCGAAACCTCTACAAAAAGGGCCGCAAAACAAATTTTAATCAAATTTTAGGAGATCATGTAATTGGTTAGGAGATTTTCAACACAATTATATTGCAAAACCTCAATTTCTGTACTTTTTACTCAGTTAAAATTCCAACGGGTCCATTGAAAGGCCCATTTAGACCTTCTCGTCTGAAACCTCGACAGAAAGGACCGCAAAACAAGTTTTAATCAAATTAGGAGTTCAAATAATTAATTAGGAGTTTTTCAACACAATTATATTGCAAAACCTCAATTTTTATACTTTTTATTCATTTAAAATTCCAACTAGACCATTGAAAGGCCCATTTAGACCTGCTCGTCCGAAACCTCTACAAAAAGGACCGCAAAAATGTTTTATTGAAATATTAGGAGTTCAAATAATTGATTAGGAGCTTTTCAGCACAGTTATATTGCAAAACCTCAATTTCTGTACTTTTTACTCGGTTAGAATTCCAACGGGTCCATTGAAAGGCCCATTTCTACCCGCTCGTCCGAAACCTCTACAAAAAGGACTGTGAAACAAGTTTTAATCAAATTTTAGGAGTTCATGTAATTGATTAGGAGCTTCTCAACACAATTATAATGCAAAACCTCAATTTCTGTACTTTTTACTCAGTTAAAATTCCAACGGGTCCATTGAAGGCCCATTAAGACCTGCACGTCCGAAACCTCGACAAAAAGGACCGCAAAATAAGTTTTAATCAAATTTTAGGAGTTCAAATAAATGATTAGGAGCTTTTCAACACAATTATATTGCAAAACTGCAATTTCTGTACTTTTTACTCAGTTAAAATTCCAACGGGTCCATTAAAAGGCCCATTTCGACCCCCTCGTCTGAAACCTATACAAAAAGGACTCGGAAACAAGTTTTAATCAAATTTTAAGAGTTCATGTAATTGATTAGGAGCTTTTCAACACAATTATATTGCAAAACTTCAATTTTTATACATTTTACTCAGTTAAAATTCCAACGGGTCCACTGAAAGGCCCATTTAGACCCGCACGTCCGAAACCTCTACATAAAGGACCACAAAACAAGTTTTGATCATATTTTAGGAGTACAAATAATTGATTATGAGATTGTAACACAATCATATTGCAAAATCTCAATTTTTCTACTTTTTACTCAGTTAAAATTCCAACGGGTCCATTGAAAGGCCCATTTAGACATGCTCGTCCGAAACCTCTACAAAAAGGGCCGCAAAACAAGTTTTAATCAAATTTTAGGAGATCATGTAATTTATTAGGAGATTTTCAACACAATTACATTGCAAAACCTAAATTTTTTATACTTTTTACTCCGTTAAAATTCCAACGGGTCCATTGAAAGTCCCATTTAGACATGCTCATCCGAAACCTCTAAAAAAAGGGCCGCAAAACAAGTTTTAATCAAATTTTAGGAGTTCATGTAATTGATTAGGAGCTTTTCAACACAATCATATTGCAAAACCTCAATTTTTGTACTTTTTACTCAGTTAAAATTCCAACGGGTCCATTGTAAGGCCCATTTAGACCTGCTCGTCCGAAACCTAAAAAAAAGGACTGCAAAACAAGTTTTAATCAAATTTTAGGAGTTCAAATAATTGATTAGGAGCTCTTCAAGACAATTATATTGCAAAACCTCAATTTATGTACTTTTTACTTAGTTAAAATTCCAACAGGCCCATTGAAAGGCCCGTTTCGACCCGCTCGTCCGAAACCGATACAAAAAGGACCACAAAACAAGTTTTAATCAAAATTTAGGAGTTCATGTAATTGATTAGGAGCTTTTCAACACAATAATATTGCAAAATTTCAATTTATGTACTTTTTACTCAGTTAAAATTCCAACGGGTCTATTGAAAGGCCCATTTAGACCTGCTCGTCCGAAACCTAAAAAAAGGACTGCAAAACAAGTTTTAATCAAATTTTAGGAGTTCATGTAATTGATTAGGAGCTTTTCAACACAATCATACTGCAAAACCTCAATTTTTGTACTTTTTACTCAGTTAAAATTCCAACGGGTCCATTGAAAGGCCCATTTCGACCCGCTCGTCTGAAACATCTACAAAAAGGACCGCAAAATAGTTTAATCAAATTTTAGGAGTTCAAATAATTGATTAGGAACTTTTCAACATAATTATATTGAAAAACCTCAATTTTATACTTTTTACTCAGTTAAAATTCCAACGGGCCCATTGAAAGGCCCATTTAGACCTGCTCGTCCGAAACCTCTACAAAAAGGACAGCAAAAATGTTTTATTCAAATATTAGGAGTTCAAATAATTGATTAGGAGCTTTTCAACACAATTATATTGCAAAAACTCAATTTCTGTACTTTTTACTCGGTTAAAATTCCAACGGGTCCATTAAAAGTCCCATTTCGACCCGCTCGTCCGAAACCTCTACAAAAAGGACTACAAAACACGTTTTAATCAAATTTTTGGAGTTCATGTAATTTATTAGGAGCTTTTCAACACAATTATATTGCAAAACCTCAATTTCTGTACTTTTTACTCAGTTAAAATTCCAACGGGTCCATTGAAAGGCCCATTTCGACCCGCTCGTCCGAAACCGATACAAAAAGGACCGCAAAACAAGTTTTAATCAAATTTTAGGAGTTCATGTAATTGATTAGGAGCTTTTCAACACAATAATATTGCAAAATTTCAATTTCTGTACTTTTTACTCAGTTAAAATTCCAACGGGTCCATTGAAAGGCCCATTTAGACCCGCTCGTCCGAAACCTCTACAAAAAGGACCGCAAAACAAGTTTTAATCAAATTTTAGGAGTTCAAATAATTGATGAGGAGCTTTTCAACACAATTATATTGCAAAACCTCAATTTCTATACTTTTTACTCAGTTAAAATTCCAACGGGTCCATTGAAAGGCCCATTTCGACCCGCTCGTCCGAAACCTCTACAAAAAGGACTGCAAAACACGTTTTAATCAAATTTTAGGAATTCATGTAATTGATTAGGAGCTTTTCAACAAAATTATATTGAATAACCTCAATTTCTGTACTTTTTACTCATTTAAAATTCCAACAGATCCATTGAAAGGCCCATTTAGACCTGCTCGTCCGAAACCTCGATAGAAAGGACCGCAAAACAAGTTTTAATCAAATTTTAGGAGTTCAAATAATTGATTATGAGCTTTTCAACACAATTATATTGCAAAACCTCAATTCCTGTACTTTTTACTCAGTTAAAATTCCAACGGGTCCATTTTAAGGCCCATTTAGACCTGCTCGTCCGAAATCGAAACAAAAAGGACCGCAAAAAAGTTTTAATCAAATTTTAGGAGTTCATGTAAATGATTAGGAGCTTTTCAACACAATTATGTTGCAAAATTTCAATTTTTATACATTTTACTAAGTTAAAATTCCAACGGGTCCATTGAAAAGCCCATTTAGACCCGCACGTTCGAAACCTTTACATAAAGGACCGCAAAACAAGTTTTGATCATATTTTAGGAGTACAAATAATTGATTATGAGCTTTTCAACAAAATTATATTGCAAAACCTCAATTTCTGTACTTTTTACTCGGTTAAAATTCCAACGGGTCCATTAAAAGGCCCATTTCGACCCGCTCGTCCGAAACCTCTACAAAAAGGACTACAAAACACGTTTTAATCAAATTTTTGGAGTTCATGTAATTTATTAGGAGCTTTTCAACACAATTATATTGAAAAACCTCAAATTCTGAACTTTTTACTCAGTTAAAATTCCAACGGGTCCATTGAAAGGCCAATTTCGACCCGCTCGTCCGAAACCGATACAAAAAGGACCGCAAAACAAGTTTTAATCAAAATTTAGGAGTTCATGTAATTGATTAGGAGCTTTTCAACACAATAATATTGCAAAATTTCAACTTCTGTACTTTTTACTCAGTTAAAATTCCAACGGGTCCATTGAAAGGCCCATTTAGACCCGCTCGTCCGAAACCTCTACAAAAAGGACCGCAAAACAAGTTTTAATCAAATTTTAGGTGTTCAAATAATTGATGAGGAGCTTTTCAACACAATTATATTGCAAAACCTCAATTTCTATACTTTTTACTCAGTTAAAATTCCAACGGGTCCATTGAAAGGCCCATTTCGACCCGCTCGTCCGAAACCTCTACAAAAAGGACTGCAAAACAAGTTTTAATCAAATTTTAGGAGTTCATGTAATTGATTAGGAGCATTTCAACAAAATTATATTGAATAACCTCAATTTCTCTACTTTTTACTCATTTAATATTCCAACGGGTCCATTGAAAGGCCCATTTAGACCTGCTCGTCCGAAACCTCGACAGAAAGGACCGCAAAACAAGTTTTAATCAAATTTTAGGAGTTCAAATAATTGATTAGGAGCTTTTCAACACAATTATATTGCAAAACCTCAATTTTTGTACTTTTTACTCAGTTAAAATTCCAACGAGTCCATTGTAAGGCCAATTTAGACCTGCTCGTCCGAAATTGATACAAAAAGGACCGCAAAAAAGTTTTAATCAAATTTTAGGAGTTCATGTAAATGATTAGGAGCTTTTCAACACAATTATATTGCAAAATTTCAATTTTTATACATTTTATTCAGTTAAAATTCCAACGGGTCCATTGAAAGGCCCATTTCGACCCCCTCGTCCGAAACCTATACAAAAAGGACTCGGAAACAAGTTTTAATCAAATTTTAAGAGTTCATGTAATTGATTAGGAGCTTTTCAACACAATTATATTGCAAAACTTCAATTTTTATACAATTTACTTAGTTAAAATTCCAACGGGTCCACTGAAAGGCCCATTTAGACCCGCACGTCCGAAACCTCTACATAAAGGACCGCAAAAAAAGTTTTGATCATATTTTAGGAGTACAAATAATTGATTATGAGATTTTAACACAATTATATTGAATAACCTCAATTTCTCTACTTTTTACTCATTTAATATTCCAACGGGTCCATTGAAGGCCCATTAAGACCTGCACGTCCGAAACCTCGACAAAATGGACCGCAAAATAAGTTTTAATCAAATTTTAGGAGTTCAAATAAATGATTAGGAGCTTTTCAACACAATTATATTGCAAAACTTCAATTTCTGTACTTTTTACTCAGTTAAAATTCCAACGGGTCCATTGAAAGGCCCATTCCGACCCCCTCGTCCGAAACCTATACAAAAAGGACTCGGAAACAAGTTTTAATCAAATTTTAAAAGTTCATGTAATTGATTAGGAGCTTTTCAACACAATTATATTGCAAAACTTCAATTTTTATACATTTTACTCAGTTAAAATTCCAACGGGTCCACTGAAAGGCCCATTTAGACCCGCACGTCCGAAACCTCTACATAAAGGACCGCAAAACAAGTTTTGATCATATTTTAGGAGTACAAATAATTGATTATGAGAGTTTAACACAATTATATTGCAAAATCTCAATTTTTCTACTTTTTACTCAGTTAAAATTCCAACGGGTCCATTGAAAGGCCCATTTAGACATGCTCGTCCGAAACCTCTACAAAAAGGGCCGCAAAACAAGTTTTAATCAAATTTTAGGAGATCATGTAATTGATTAGGAGATTTTCAACACAATTACATTGCAAAACCTAAATTTTTATACTTTTTACTCCGTTAAAATTCCAACGGGTCCATTGAAAGTCCCATTTAGACATGCTCATCCGAAACCTCTAAAAAAAAGGGCCGCAAAACAAGTTTTAATCAAATTTTAGGAGTTCATGTAATTGATTAGGAGCTTTTCAACACAATCATATTGCAAAACCTCAATTTTTATACTTTTTATTCATTTAAAATTCCAACTAGACCATTGAAAGGCCCATTTAGACCTGCTCGTCCGAAACCTCTACAAAAAGGACCGCAAAAATGTTTTATTGAAATATTAGGAGTTCAAATAATTGATTAGGAGCTTTTCAGCACAGTTATATTGCAAAACCTCAATTTCTGTACTTTTTACTCGGTTAAAATTCCAACGGGTCCATTGAAAGGCCCATTTCTACCCGCTCGTCCGAAACCTCTACAAAAAGGACTACAAAACAAGTTTTAATCAAGTTTTAGGAGTTCATGTAATTGATTAGGAGTTTTTCAACACAATTATATTGCAAAACCTCATTTTCTGTACTTTTTACTCAGTTAAAATTCCAACGGGTCCATTGAAGCCCATTTAGACCTGCACGTCCGAAACCTATACAAAAAGGACCGCAAAAAAAGTTTTAATCAAATTTCAGGAGTTCAAATAAATGATTAGGAGCTTTTAACACAATTATATTGCAAAACTTCAATTTCTGTACTTTTTACTCAGTTAAAATTCCAACGGGTCCAATGAAAGGCCCATTTGGACCCGCTCGTCCGAAACCTATACAAAAAGGACTCCATAACAATTTTTAATCAAATTTTAAGAGTTCATGTAATTTCTTAGGAGCTTTTCAACACAATTATATTGCAAAACCTCAATTTCTATACTTTTTTCTCAGTTAAAATTCCAACGGGTCCATTGAAGGCCCATTTAGACCTACACGTCCGAAACCGATACAAAAAGGACCGCAAAAAAGTTTTAATCAAATTTTACGAGTTCAAATAAATTATTAGGAGCTTTTCAACACAATTATAATGCAAAACTTCAATTTTTATACATTTTATTCATTAAATTCCAACGGGTCCACTGAAAGGCCCATTTAGACCCGCACGCCCGAAACCTTTACATAAAGGACCGCAAAACAAGTTTTGAACATATTTTAGGAGTACAAATAATTGATTATGAGATTTTAACACAATTATATTGCAAAACCTCAATTTTTATACTTTTTACTCAGTTAAAATTCCAACGGGTCCATTGAAAGGCCCATTTAGACATGCTCGTCCGAAACCTCTACAAAAAGGGCCGCAAAACAAGTTTTAATCAAATTTTAGGAGATCGTGTAATTGATTAGGTGATTTTCAACACAATTATATTTCAAAACCTAAATTTTTATACTTTTTACTCCGTTAAAATTCCAACGGGTCCATTGAAAGTCCCATTTAGACATGCTCATCTGAAACCTCTACAAAAAGGGCCGTAAAACAAGTTTTAATCAAATTTTAGGAGATCATGTAATTGGTTAGGAGATTTTCAACACAATTATATTGCAAAACCTCAATTTCTGTACTTTTTACTCAGTTAAAATTCCAACGGGTCCATTGAAGGCCCATTTAGACCTGCACGTCCAAAACCGATACAAAAAGGACCGCAAAAAAGTTTTAATCAAATTTTAGGAGTTCAAACAAATGATTAGGAGTTTTTCAAGACAATTATATTGCAAAACTTCAATTTCTGTACTTTTTACTCAGTTAAAATTCCAACGGGTCCATTGAAAGGCCCATTTCGACCCGCTCATCTGAAACCTATACAAAAAGGACTCCAAAACAAGTTTTAATTAAATCTTAGGAGTTCATGTAATTTATTAGGAGCTTTTAAACACAATTATATTGCAAAACCTCAATTTCTTTACTTTTTACTCAGTTAAAATTTCAACGGGTCCATTGAAAGGCCCATTTAGACCTGCTCATCCGAAACCTCGATAAAAAGGACCGCAAAACAAGTTTTAATCAAATTTTAGGAGTTCAAATAATTGATTAGGAGCTTTTCAACACAATTATATTGCAAAACCTCAATTTCTGTACTTTTTACTCAGTTAAAATTCCAACGGGTCCATTGAACGCCCATTTAGACCAGCTCGTCCGAAACCTCGACAAAAAGGACCGCAAAAATAGTTTTAAACAAATTTTAGGAGTTCAAATAATTGATTATGAGCTTTTCAACACAATTATATTGAAAAACCTCAATTTTATACTTTTTACTTAGTTAAAATTCCAACGGGACCATTGATAGGCCCATTTAGACCTACTTGTCCGAAACCTCTACAAAAAGGACCGCAAAAAGGTTTTATTCAAATAATAGGAGTTCAAATATTTGATTAGAAGCTTTTCAACACAATTATATTGCAAAACCTCAATTTCTGTACTTTTTACTCAGTTAAAATTCCAACGGGTCCAATGAAAGGCCCATTTCGACTCGCTCGTCCGAAACCTCTACAAAAAGGACTACAAAACAAGTTGTCATCAAATTTTAGGAGTTCATGTAATTGATTAGGAGCTTTTCAACACAATTATAATGCAAAACCTCAATTTCTGTACTTTTTACTCAGTTAAAATTCCAACAGGTCCATTGAAAGGCCCATTTCGACCCGCTCGTCTGAAACCTCTACAAAAATGACTGCAAAACATGTTTTAATCAAATTTTAGGAGTTCATGTAATTTATTAGGAGCTTTTCAACACAATTATATTGCAAAACCTCAATTTCTATACTTTTTACTCAGTTAAAATTCCAACAGGTCCATTGAAAGACCCATTTAGACTTGCTCGTCCGAAACCTCCACAAAAAGGACCGCACAACAAGTTTTAATCAAATTTTAGGAGTTCAAATAATTTATTAGGAGTTTTTCAACACAATTATATTGCAAAACCTCAATTTTTATACTTTTTACTCAGTTAAAATTCCAACGGGCCCATTGAAAGGCCCATTTAGACCTGCTCGTCCGAAACCTCTACAAAAAGCACCGCAAAAATGTTTTATTCAAATATTAGGAGTTCAAATAATTGATTAGGAGCTTTTCAACACAATTATATTGCAAAACCTCAATTTATGTTCTTTTTACTCAGTTAAAATTCCAACTGGTCCATTAAAAGGCCCATTTCGTACTACTCATCCAAAACCTCTACAAAAGGACTGCAAAACAAGTTATAATCAAAATTTAGAAGTTCATGTAATTTATTAGGAGTTTCTCAACACAATTATATTGTAATACCTCAATTTCTGTACTTTTTACTCAGTTAAAATTCCAACGGGTCCATTGAAAGGCCCATTTCGACCCGCTCGTCCGAAACCTGTACAAAAAGGACTACAAAACAAGTTTTAATCAAATTTTAGGTTTTCATGTTATTGATTAGGAGCTTTTCAACACAATTATATTGCAAAACCTCAATTTCTGTACTTTTTACTCAGTTAAAATTCCAACGGGTCCATTGAAAGGCCCATTTAGACCTGCTCGTCCGAAACCTCGACAAAAAGGGCCGCAAAACAAGTTTTAATCAAATTTTAGGAGTTCAAATAATTGATTAGGACCTTTTAAACACAATTATATTGCAAAACCTCAATTTCTGTACTTTGTACTCAGTTAAAATTCCTACGGGACCATTGTAAGGCCCATTTAGACCTGCTTTTCTGAAACCGATACAAAAAGGACCGCAAAAAGTTTTAATCAAATTTTAGGAGTTCAAATAAATGATTATGAGCTTTTCAACACAGTTATAATGCAAAACTTCAATTTTTATACATTTTACTCAGTTAAAATTCCAACGGGTCCACTGAAAGGCCCATTTAGACCCGCACGTCCGAAACCTCTACATAAAGGACCGCAAAAATAGTTTTGATCATATTTTAGGAGTACAAATAATAGATTATGAGCTTTTCAACACAATTATATTGCAAAACCTCAATATTTATACTTTTTACTCAGTTAAAATTCCTACGAGTCCATTGAAAGGCCCATTTCGACCCGCTCGTCCGAAACCTCTACAAAAAGGACTGCAAAACAAGTTTTAATCAAATTTTAGGAGTTCATGTAATTGATTGGGAGCTTTTCAACACAATTATATTGCAAAACCTCAATTTCTGTACTTTTTACTCAGTTAAAATTCCAACGGGTCCATTGAAAGGCCCATTTAGACCTGCTAGTACGAAACCTCGACAAAAAGGACCGCAAAACAAGTTTTAATAAAATTTTAGGAGTTCAAATAATTGATTAGGAGCTTTTCAACACAATTATATTACAAAACCTCAATTTCTGTACTCTTTACTCAGTTAAAATTCCAACGGGTCCATTGTAAGGCACATTTAGACTTGCTCGTCTGAAACCGATACAAACGAGCCGCAAAACAAGTTTTAATCAAATTTTAGGCGATCATGTAATTGATTAGAAGATTTTCAACACAATTATATTGCAAACTTCAATTTTTATACATTTTACTCAGTTAAAATTCCAACGGGTCCATTGAAAGGCCCATTTAGACCCGCACGTCCGAAACATCTACATAATGGACCGCAAAACAAGTTTTTATCATATTTTAGGTGTAAAAATAATTGATTATGAGCTTTTCAACACAATTATATTTCAAAACCTCAATTTTTATACTTTTTACTCAGTTAAATTTCAAACGGGTCCTTTGAAAGGCCCATTTCGACCCCCTCGTCCGAAACTTCTACAAAAAGGACTGCAAAACATGTCTTAATCAAATTTTAGGAGTTCATGTAATTTATTAGGAGCTTTTCAATACAATTATATTGCAAAACCTCAATTTCTGTACTTTTTACTAAGTTAAAATTCCAACGGGTCCATTGAAAGGCCCATTTAGACCTGCTCGTCCGAAACCTCGACAAAAAGGACCGCAAAACAAGTTTTAATCAAATTTTAGGAGTTCAAATAATTGATTAGGAGCTTTTCAACAAAATTATATTGCAAAACCTAAATTTCTGTACTTTTTACTCAGTTAAAATTCCAACATGTCCATTGAAGGCCCATTTAGACCTGCACGTCCGAAACCGATACAAAAAGGACCGCAAAAAAGATTTAATCAAATTTTAGGAGTTCAAAAAAATTATTAGGAGCTTTTCAACACAATTATATTGCAAAACTTCACTTTTTATATATTTTACTCAGTTAAAATTCCAACGGGTCCCCTAAAAGGCCAATTTAGACCCGCACGTCCGAAACCTCTACATAAAGGACCCCAAAACAAGTTTTGATCATATTTTAGGAGTACAAATAATTGATTATGAGCTTTTCAACACAATTATATTGCAAAACCTCAATTTTTATACTTTTTACTCAGTTAAAATCAATGTCGATGGCGCTTTAAACTCAGCTACGGGATCCGCTGGCATTGGCATTATGGCTCGTGACGCCACTGGCGCTATCTTGCTCGGACGAGCTCTATACTTGGACGATACCGCAGATTCTCCATCCGCGGAACTCCACGCTATCATCGCAGGAGTCACTCTCGGTGCAGACGCTGGATGGAAAGGCTTTCTTCTTGAGTCGGACGCGGCCCTATTGGTCAATAGGCTGCATCAAGCCGGCGAGGATGCCTCCACCCTTCAGCGGCAGATTCAGACCGCTAGATCTTTCCTCGATACTGTACCTGGTTTATGTTTACTTTATGTACCGCGCACATCTAATTTTTTAGCTCACTATATCGCCAATTGGTCCCTTCATTCTAAATCCTCTTTGTATTTCGGACCGGGCTTGCCCGATGCTTTGCGAACATTTGTACCGGTTGTTCACCAACCACCATGATTTATAATATATTTGGGCACTCTTTTCCCCTCTTAGGACCCTAACTGGGCCAGCCCAGTAAGGATTAGTGGTGTTTTTAATGAGGCTCTTTCCTCAAAAAAAAATTCCAACAGGTTCATTGATAGGCCCATTTAGACATGCTCATCCAAAACCTCTACAAAAAGGACCGCAAAACAAGTTTTAATCAAAATATAGGAGATCTTGTAATTGGTTAGGAGATTTTCAACACAATTATATTGCAAAACCTCAATTTCTGTACTTTTTACTCAGTTAAAATTCCAACGGGTCCATTGAAAGGCCCATTTACACCTGCTCGTCCGAAACCTCTACAAAAGGACCGCAAAACAAGTTTTAATCAAATTTTAGGAGTTCAAATAATTGATTAGGAGCTTTCAACACAATTATATTGCAAAACCTCAATTTATGTACTTTTTACTCAGTTAAAAGTTCAACGGGTCCATTGAAAGGCCCATTTCGACCCGCTCGTCCGAAACCTCTACAAAAAGGACCGCAAAAAAAGTTTTAATCAAAATTTAGGAGTTCATGTAATTGATTAGGAGCTTTTCAACACAATTATATTGCAAAACCTCAATTTCTGTACTTTTTACTCAGTTAAAATTCTAACGGGTCCATTGAAAGGCCCAATTAGACCTGCTCGTCCGAAACCTCGAAAAAAAGTACCGCAAAAATAGTTTTAATCAAATTTTAGGAGTTCAAATAATTGATTAGGAGCTTTTCAACACAATTATATTGAAAACCCTCAATTTTATACTTTTAACTCATTTAAAATTCCAACGGGCCCATTGAAAGGTTCATTTAGACCTGCTCGTCCGAAACCTCTACAAAAAGGACCGCAAAATGTTTTATTCAAATATTAGGACTTCAAATAATGGATTAGGAGATCATGTACTTTTTACTTAGTTAAAATTCCAACGGGTCCATTGAAAGGCCCATTTCTACTCGCTCGTCCGAAACCTCTACAAAAGGACTGTAAAACAAGTTTTAATATAATTTTAGGAGTTCATGTAATTGATTAGGAGCTTTTCAACACAATTATATTGCAAAACCTCAATTTATTTACTTTTTAATCAGTTAAATGTCCAACGGGTCCATTGAAAGGCCCATTTAGACCTGCTCGTCCGAAACCTCGACAAAAAGGACTGGAAAATAAGTTTTAATCAAATTTTAGGAGTTCAAATAAATGATTAGGAGCTTTTCAACACAATTATATTGCAAAACTTCAATTTTTATACATTTTACTCAGTTAAAATTTTAACGCGTCCACTAAAAGGCCCATTTAGACCCGCACGTACGAAACCTCTACATAAAGGACCGCAAAACAAGTTTTGATCATATTTTAGGAGTAAAAATAATTGATTAGGAGCTTTTCAACACAATTATATTGCAAAAACTCAGTTTTTACACTTTTTACTCAGTTAAAATTCCAACGGGTCCATTGAAAGGCCCATTTCGACCTGCTCGCCCGAAACCTCTACAAAAAGGACTGCAAAACAAGTTTTAATCAAACTTTAGGAGTTCATGTAATCGATTAGGAGCTTTTCAACACAATTATATTGAAAAACCTCAATTTCTCTACCTTTTACTCAGTTAAAATTCCAACGGGTCCATTGAGAGGCCCATTTCGACCCGCTTGTCTGAAACCTCTACAAAAAGGAGTGCAAAACAAGTTTTAATCAAATTTTAGGAGTTCAAATAATTGATTAGGAGCTTTTCAACCCAATTATATTGCAAAACCTCAATTTCTGTACTTTTTACTTAGTTAAAATTCCAACGGGTCCATTGAAAGGCCCATTTCAACCCGCTCGTCCGGAACCTCTACAAAAAGGACTGGAAAACAAGTTTTAATCAAATTTTAGGAGATCATGTAATTGATTATGAGATTTTCAACACAATTATATTGCAAAACCTCAATTTCTGTAATTTTTACTCAGTTAAAATTTCAACGGGTCCATTGAAAGGCCCATTTAGACCCGCTCGTCCGAAACCTCCACAAAAAGGACCACAAAAAAAGTTTTAATCAAATTTTAGGAGTTCAAATAAATGATTAGAAACTTTTCAACACAATTATATTGCAAAACTTCAATTTTTATACATTTTACTCAGTTAAAATTCCAACGGGTCCATTGAAAGGCCCATTTAGACCCGCACGTTCGAAACCTTTACATAAAGGACCGCAAAACAAGTTTGGATCATATTTTAGGAGTACAAATAATTGATTATGAGCTTTTGAACACAATTATATTGCAAAACCTCAATTTTTATACGTTTTACTCTGTTAAAATTCTAACGGGTCCATTGAAAGGCCCATTTAGACCCGCACGTCCGAAACCTTTACATAAAGGACCGCAAAACAAGTTTTGATCATATTTTAGGAGTACACGTAATTGATTATGAGATTTTCAAAACAATTATATTGCAAAACCTCATTTTTATACTTTTTACTCAGTTAAAATTCCAACGGGTCCATTGAAAGGCCCATTTAGACATGCTCGTCCGGAACCTCTACAAAAAGGATTGAAAAACAAGTTTTAATCAAATTTTAGGAGATCATGTACTTTTTACTCAGTTAAAATTCCAACGGGTCCATTGAAAGGCCCATTTCTACCCGCTCGTCCGAAACCTCTACAAAAGGACTAAAAAACAAGTTTTAATATAATTTTAAGAATTCATGTAATTGATTAGGAGCTTTTCAACACAATTATATTGCAAAACCTCAATTTCTTTACTTTTTAATCAGTTAAATTTCCAATGGGTCCATTGAAAGGCCCATTTAGACCTGCTCGTCCAAAACCTCGACAAAACGGACTGCAAAATAAGTTTTAATCAAATTTTAGGAGTTCAAATAAATGATTAGGAGCTTTTCAACACAATTATATTGCAAAACTTCAATTTTTATACATTTTACTCAGTTAAAATTCTAACGCGTCCACTAAAAGGCCCATTTAGACCCGCACGTCCGAAAGCTCTACACAAAGGACCGTAAAACTTGTTTTGATCATATTTTAGGAGTAAAAATAATTTATTATGAGATTTTCAACACAATTATATTGCAAAACCTCAGTTTTTATACTTTTTACTCAGTTAAAATTCCAACATGTCCATTGAAAGGCCCATTTAGACATGCTCGTCCGAAACCTCTACAAAAAGGGCCGAAAAACAAGTTTTAATCAAATTTCTGTACTTTTTACTCAATTAAAATTCCAATGTGTCTATTGAAAGGCCTATTTAGACTTGCACGTCTGAAACCTCGACAAAAAGGACTGCAAAACAAGTTTTAATCAAATTTTAGGATTTTAAATAATTGATTAGAAGCTTTTCAACACAATTATATCGCAAAACCTCAATTTCTGTACTTTTTACTCAGTTAAAAATTCCAACAGGTCCATTGTAAGGCCCATTTAGACCTTCTCATCCGAAACCGATACAAAAAGGATCGCAAAAAAGTTTTAATCAAATTTTAGGAGTTCACGTAATTGATTAGAAGCTTTTCAACACAATTATATTGCAAAACCTCAATTTCTTTACTTTTTAATCAGTTGAATTTCCAACGGGTCCATTGAAAGGCCCATTTAGACCTGCTCGTCCGAAACCTCGACAAAAAGGTCTGCAAAATAAGTTTTAATCAAATTTTAGGAGTTCAAATAAATGATTAGGAGCTTTTCAACACAATTATATTGCAAAACCTCAATTTTTATACATTTTACTTAGTTAAAATTCCAACGGGTCCATTGAAAGGCCCATTTGGACCCGCACGTTCGAAACCTTTACATAAAGGACCGCAAAACAAGTTTTGATCATATTTTAGGAGTACAAATAATTGATTCTGAGCTTTTCAACACAATTATATTGAAAAACCTCATTTTTTATACTTTTTACTCAGTTAAAATTCCAACGGGTCCATTGAAAGGCCCATTTAGACCTGCTCGTCTGAAACCTCTACAAAAAGGACCGCAAAACAAGTTTTAATCAAATTTTAGGAGTTCAAATAATTGATTAGGAGCTTTTCAACACGATTATATTGCAAAACCTTAATTTCTGTACTTTTTACTTAGTTAAAATTCCAACGGGTCCATTGAAAGGCCCATTTCGACTCGCTCGTTCGAAACCTCTACAAAAAGGATTGAAAAACAAGTTTTAATCAAATTTTAGGAGATCATGTAATTGATTATGAGATTTTCAACACAATTATATTACAAAACCTCAATTTCTGTACTTTTTACTAAGTTAGAATTCCGACGGACTCATTGAAAGGCTCATTTCGACCCGCTAGTCCAAAACCTCTACAAAAAGGACAGCAAAACAAGTTTTAATCAAATCTTAGGAGTTCATGTAATTGATTAGGAGCTTTTCAACACAATTATATTGCAAAACCTCAATTTCTGTAATTTTTACTCAGTTCAAATTTCAACGGGTCCATTGAAAAGCCCATTTAGACCCGCTCGTCCGAAACCTCCACAAAAAGGACCACAAAAAAGTTTTAATCAAATTTTAGGAGTTCAAATAAATGATTAGAAACTTTTCAACACAATTATATTGCAAAACTTCAATTTTTATACATTTTACTCAGTTAAAATTCCAACGGGTCCATTGAAAGGTCCATTTAGACCCGCACGTTCGAAACCTTTACATAAAGGACCGCAAAACAAGTTTGGATCATATTTTAGGAGTACAAATAATTGATTATGAGCTTTTCAACACAATTATATTGCAAAACCTCAATTTTTATACTTTTTACTCTGTTAAAATTCTAACGGGTCCATTGAAAGGCCCATTTAGACCCGCACGTTCGAAACCTTTACATAAAGGACCGCAAAACAAGTTTGGATCATATTTTAGGAGTTCAAATAATTGATTAGGAGCTTTTCATCACAATTATAATTGATTAGGACCGCAAAACAAGTTTGGATCACATTTTACTCAGTTAAAATTCCAACGGGTCCATTGAAAGGCCCATTTAGACATGCTCGTCCGGAACCTCTACAAAAAGGATTGAAAAACAAGTTTTAATCAAATTTTAGGAGATCGTGTACTTTTTACTCAGTTAAAATTCCAACGGGTCCATTGAAAGGCCCATTTCTACCCGCTCGTCGGAAACCTCTACAAAAGGACTGCAAAACAAGTTTTAATATAATTTTAGGAGTTCATGTAATTGATTAGGAGCTTTTCAACACAATTATATTACAAAACCTTAATTTCTTTACTTTTTATTCAGTTAAATTTCCAACGGGTCCATTGAAAGGCCCATTTAGACCTGCTCGTCCGAAACCTCGACAAAAAGGACTGGAAAAATAAGTTTTAATCAAATTTTAGGAGTTCAAATAAATGATTAGGAGCTTTTCAACACAATTATATTGCAAAACTTCAATTTTTATACATTTTACTCAGTTAAAATTTTAACGCGTCCACAAAAGGCCCATTTAGACCCGCACGTCCGAAACCTCTACATAAAGGATCGCAAAACAAGTTTTGATCATATTTTAGGAGTAAAAATAATTGATTATGAGCTTTTCAACACAATTATATTGCAAAACCTCAGTTTTTATACTTTTTACTCAGTTAAAATTCCAACGGGTCCATTGAAAGGCCCATTTCGACCTGCTCGTTCGAAACCTCTACAAAAAGGACTGCAAAACAAGTTTTAATCAAATTTTAGGAGTTCATGTAATTGATTAGGAGCTTTTAAACCCAATTATTTTGCAAAACGTCAATTTCTGTACTTTTTACTCAGTTAAAATTCCAACGGGTCCATTGAAAGGGCCATTTATACCTGCTCGTCCGAAACCTCGACAAAAAGGGCCGCAAAACAAGTTTTAATCAAATTTTAGGAGTTCAAATAATTGATTAGGATCTTTTCAACACAATTATATTGAAAAACCTCAATTTTATACTTTTTACCCAGTTAAAATTCCAACAGGCCCATTGAAAGGCCCATTTAGACCTGCTCGTCTGAAACCTCTACAAAAAGGACCGCAAAAAAGTTTTATTCAAATATTAGGAGTTCAATTAATTGATTAGGAGCTTTTCTACACAATTATAATGCAAAACCTCAATTTCTGTACTTTTTACTCAGTTAAAATTCCAACTGGTCCATTGAAAGGCCCATTTCAACCTGCTCGTCCGGAACCTCTACAAAAGGACTGGAAAACAAGTTTTAATCAAATTTTAGGAGATCATGTTATTGATTATGAGATTTTCAACACAATTATATTGCAAAACCTCAATTTCTGTACTTTTTACTCAGTTAGAATTCCGACGGATCCATTGAAAGGCCCATTTCGACCCGCTAGTCCAAAACCTCTACAAAAAGGACAGCAAAACAAGTTTTAATCAAATTTTAGGAGATCATGTACTTTTTACTCAGTTAAAATTCCAACGGGTCCATTGAAAGGCCCATTTCTACCCGCTCGTCCGAAACCTCTACAAAAGGACTACAAAACAAGTTTTAATATAATTTTAAGAATTCATGTAATTGATTAGGAGCTTTTCAACACAATTATATTGCAAAACCTCAATTTCTTTACTTTTTAATCAGTTAAATTTCCAATGGGTCCATTGAAAGGCCCATTTAGACCTGCTCGTCCAAAACCTCGACAAAACAGACTGCAAAATAAGTTTTAATCAAATTTTAGGAGTTCAAATAAATGATTAGGAGCTTTTCAACACAATTATATTGCAAAACTTCAATTTTTATACATTTTACTCAGTTAAAATTCTAACGCGTCCACTAAAAGGCCCATTTAGACCCGCACGTCCGAAAGCTCTACACAAAGGACCGCAAAACTTGTTTTGATCATATTTTAGGAGTAAAAATAATTTATTATGAGATTTTCAACACAATTATATTGCAAAACCTCAGTTTTTATACTTTTTACTCAGTTAAAATTCCAACATGTCCATTGAAAGGCCCATTTAGACATGCTCGTCCGAAACCTCTACAAAAAGGGCCGAAAAACAAGTTTTAATCAAATTTTAGGAGATCATGTAATTGATTAGGAGCTTTTCAACACAATTATATTGCAAAACCTTAATTTCTGTACTTTTTACTTAGTTAAAATTCCAACGGGTCCATTGAAAGGCCCATTTCGACTCGCTCGTTCGAAACCTCTACAAAAAGGATTGAAAAACAAGTTTTAATCAAATTTTAGGAGATCATGTAATTGATTATGAGATTTTCAACACAATTATATTACAAAACCTCAATTTCTGTACTTTTTACTCAGTTAGAATTCCGACAGATCCATTGAAAGGCCCATTTCGACCCGCTAGTCCAAAACCTCTACAAAAAGGACAGCAAAACAAGTTTTAATCAAATCTTAGGAGTTCATGTAATTGATTAGGAGCTTTTCAACACAATTATATTGCAAAACCTCAATTTCTGCAATTTTTACTCAGTTCAAATTTCAACGGGTCCATTGAAAGGCCCATTTAGACCCGCTCGTCCGAAACCTCCACAAAAAGGACCACAAAAAAGTTTTAATCAAATTTTAGGAGTTCAAATAAATGATTAGAAACTTTTCAACACAATTATATTGCAAAACTTCAATTTTTATACATTTTACTCAGTTAAAATTCCAACGGGTCCATTGAAAGGCCCTTTTAAACCCGCACGTCCGAAACCTCTACATAAAGGACCGCAAAACAAGTTTGGATCATATTTTAGGAGTACAAATAATTGATTATGAGCTTTTCAACACAATTATATTGCAAAACCTCAATTTTTATACTTTTTACTCTGTTAAAATTCTAACGGGTCCATTGAAAGGCCCATTTAGACCCGCACGTCCGAAACCTTTACATAAAGTACCGCAAAACAAGTTTGGATCATATTTTAGGAGTTCAAATAATTGATTAGGAGCTTTTCAACACAATTATATTGCAAACCCTCAATTTTATACTTTTTACTCAGTTAAAATTCCAACGGGTCCATTGTAAGGCCCATTTAGACATGCTCGTCCGGAACCTCTACAAAAAGGATTGAAAAACAAGTTTTAATCAAATTTTAGGAGATCATGTACTTTTTACTCAGTTAAAATTCCAACGGGTCCATTGAAAGGCCCATTTCTACCCGCTCGTCGGAAACCTCTACAAAAGGACTGCAAAACAAGTTTTAATATAATTTTAGGAGTTCATGTAATTGATTAGGAGCTTTTCAACACAATTATATTGCAAAACCTTAATTTCTTTACTTTTTATTCAGTTAAATTTCCAACGGCTCCATTGAAAGGCCCATTTAGACCTGCTCGTCCGAAACCTCGACAAAAAGGACTGGAAAAATAAGTTTTAATCAAATTTTAGGAGTTCAAATAAATGATTAGGAGCTTTTCAACACAATTATATTGCAAAACTTCAATTTTTATACATTTTACTCAGTTAAAATTTTAACGCGTCCACAAAAGGCCCATTTAGACCCGCACGTCCGAAACCTCTACATAAAGGACCGCAAAACAAGTTTTGATCATATTTTAGGAGTAAAAATAATTGATTATGAGCTTTTCAACACAATTATATTGCAAAACCTCAGTTTTTATACTTTTTACTCAGTTAAAATTCCAACGGGTCCATTGAAAGGCCCATTTCGACCTGCTCGTTCGAAACCTCTACAAAAAGGACTGCAAAACAAGTTTTAAACAAATTTTAGGTGTTCATGTAATTGATTAGGAGCTTTTAAACCCAATTATTTTGCAAAACGTCAATTTTTGTACTTTTTACTCAGTTAAAATTCCAACGGGTCCATTGAAAGGGCCATTTATACCTGCTCGTCCGAAACCTCGACAAAAAGGGCCGTAAAACAAGTTTTAATCAAATTTTAGGAGTTCATGTAATTGATTGGGAGCTTTTGAACACAATTATATTGAAAAACCTCAATTTCTCTACTTTTTACTCAGTTAAAATTCCAACGGGTCCATTGAAAGGTCCATTTCGACCCGCTAGTCCAAAACCTCTACAAAAAGGACAGCAAAACAAGTTTTAATCAAATCTTAGGAGTTCATGTAATTGATTAGGAGCTTTTCAACACAATTATATTGCAAAACCTCAATTTCTGTAATTTTTACTCAGTTCAAATTTCAACGGGTTCATTGAAAGGCCCATTTAGACCCGCTCGTCCGAAACCTCCACAAAAAGGACCACAAAAAAGTTTTAATCAAATTTTAGGAGTTCAAATAAATGATTAGAAACTTTTCAACACAATTATATTGCAAAACTTCAATTTTTATACATTTTACTCAGTTAAAATTCCAACGGGTCCATTGAAAGGCCCATTTAGACCCGCACGTTCAAAACCTTTACATAAAGGACCGCAAAACAAGTTTGGATCATATTTTAGGAGTACAAATAATTGATTATGAGCTTTTCAACACAATTATATTGCAAAACCTCAATTTTTATACTTTTTACTCTGTTAAAATTCTAACGGGTCCATTAAAAGGCCCATTTAGACCCGCACGTCCGAAACCTTTACATAAAGGACCGCAAAACAAGTTTGGATCATATTTTAGGAGTTCAAATAATTGATTAGGAGCTTTTCAACACAATTATATTGCAAACCCTCAATTTTATACTTTTTACTCAGTTAAAATTCCAACGGGTCCATTGAAAGGCCCATTTAGACATGCTCGTCCGGAACCTCTACAAAAAGGATTGAAAAACAAGTTTTAATCAAATTTTAGGAGATCATGTACTTTTTACTCAGTTAAAATTCCAACGGGTCCATTGAAAGGCCCATTTCTACCCGCTCGTCGGAAACCTCTACAAAAGGACTGCAAAACAAGTTTTAATATAATTTTAGGAGTTCATGTAATTGATTAGGAGCTTTTCATCACAATTATATTGCAAAACCTTAATTTCTTTACTTTTTATTCAGTTAAATTTCCAACGGGTCCATTGAAAGGCCCATTTAGACCTGCTCGTCCGAAACCTCGACAAAAAGGACTGGAAAAATAAGTTTTAATCAAATTTTAGGAGTTCAAATAAATGATTAGGAGCTTTTCAACACAATTATATTGCAAAACTTCAATTTTTATACATTTTACTCAGTTAAAATTTTAACGCGTCCACAAAAGGCCCATTTAGACCCGCACGTCCGAAACCTCTACATAAAGGACCGCAAAACAAGTTTTGATCATATTTTAGGAGTAAAAATAATTGATTATGAGCTTTTCAACACAATTATATTGCAAAACCTCAGTTTTTATACTTTTTACTCAGTTAAAATTCCAACGGGTCCATTGAAAGGCCCATTTCGACCTGCTCGTTCGAAACCTCTACAAAAAGGACTGCAAAACAAGTTTTAATCAAATTTTAGGAGTTCATGTAATTGATTAGGAGCTTTTAAACCCAATTATTTTGCAAAACGTCAATTTCTGTACTTTTTACTCAGTTAAAATTCCAACGGGTCCATTGAAAGGGCCATTTATACCTGCTCGTCCGAAACCTCGACAAAAAGGGCCGCAAAACAAGTTTTAATCAAATTTTAGGAGTTCAAATAATTGATTAGGATCTTTTCAACACAATTATATTGAAAAACCTCAATTTTATACTTTTTACTCAGTTAAAATTCCAACGGGCCCATTGAAAGGCCCATTTAGACCTGCTCGTCTGAAACCTCTATAAAAAGGACCGCAAAAAAAGTTTTATTCAAATATTAGGAGTTCAATTAATTGATTAGGAGCTTTTCTACACAATTATAATGAAAAACCTCAATTTCTGTACTTTTTACTCAGTTAAAATTCCAACTGGTCCATTGAAAGGCCCATTTCAACCCGCTCGTCCGGAACCTCTACAAAAGGACTGGAAAACAAGTTTTAATCAAATTTTAGGAGATCATGTAATTGATTATGAGATTTTCAACACAATTATATTGCAAAACCTCAATTTCTGTACTTTTTACTCAATTAGAATTCCGACGGATCCATTGAAAGGCCCATTTCGACCCGCTAGTCCAAAACCTCTACAAAAAGGACAGCAAAACAAGTTTTAATCAAATTTTAGGAGATCATGTACTTTTTACTCAGTTAAAATTCCAACTGGTCCATTGAAAGGCCCATTTCTACCCGCTCGTCCGAAACCTCTACAAAAGGACTACAAAACAAATTTTAATATAATTTTAAGAATTCATGTAATTGATTAGGAGCTTTTCAACACAATTATATTGCAAAACCTCAATTTCTTTACTTTTTAATCAGTTAAATTTCCAATGGGTCCATTGAAAGGCCCATTTAGACCTGCTCGTCCAAAACCTCGACAAAACGGACTGCAAAATAAGTTTTAATCAAATTTTAGGAGTTCAAATAAATGATTAGGAGCTTTTCAACACAATTATATTGCAAAACTTCAATTTTTATACATTTTACTCAGTTAAAATTCCAACGGGTCCATTGAAAGGCCCATTTAGACCTGCTCGTCCGAAACCTCGACAAAAAGGACCGTAAAATAAGTTTTAATCAAATCTTAGGAGTTCAAATAAATGATTAGGAGCTTTTCAACACATTTATATTGCAAAACTTCAATTTTTATACTTTTTACTTAGTTAAAATTCCAACGGGTCCATTGAAAGGCCCATTTAGACATACTCGTCCGAAACCTCTACAAAAAGGGCCGCAAAATAAGTTTTAATCAAATTTTAGGAGATCATGTTATTGATTAGGAGATTTTCAACACAATTATATTAAAAAACCCCAACTTTTGTACTTTTTACTCAGTTAAAATTCCAACGGGTCCATTGAAAGGCCCATTTAGACATGCTCGTCCGGAACCTCTACAAAAAGGATTGAAAAACAAGTTTTAATCAAATTTTAGGAGATCATGTACTTTTTACTCAGTTAAAATTCCAACGGGTCCATTGAAAGGCCCATTTCTACCCGCTCGTCGGAAACCTCTACAAAAGGACTGCAAAACAAGTTTTAATATAATTTTAGGAGTTCATGTAATTGATTAGGAGCTTTTCAACACAATTATATTGCAAAACCTTAATTTCTATACTTTTTATTCAGTTAAATTTCCAACGGGTCCATTGAAAGGCCCATTTAGACCTGCTCGTCCGAAACCTCGACAAAAAGGACTGGAAAAATAAGTTTTAATCAAATTTTAGGAGTTCAAATAAATGATTAGGAGCTTTTCAACACAATTATATTGCAAAACTTCAATTTTTATACATTTTACTCAGTTAAAATTTTAACGCGTCCACAAAAGGCCCATTTAGACCCGCACGTCCGAAACCTCTACATAAAGGACCGCAAAACAAGTTTTGATCATATTTTAGGAGTAAAAATAATTGATTATGAGCTTTTCAACACAATTATATTGCAAAACCTCAGTTTTTATACTTTTTACTCAGTTAAAATTCCAACGGGTCCATTGAAAGGCCCATTTCGACCTGCTCGTTCGAAACCTCTACAAAAAGGACTGCAAAACAAGTTTTAATCAAATTTTAGGAGTTCATGTAATTGATTAGGAGCTTTTAAACCCAATTATTTTGCAAAACGTCAATTTCTGTACTTTTTACTCAGTTAAAATTCCAACGGGTCCATTGAAAGGGCCATTTATACCTGCTCGTCCGAAACCTCGACAAAAAGGGCCGCAAAACAAGTTTTAATCAAATTTTAGGAGTTCAAATAATTGATTAGGATCTTTTCAACACAATTATATTGAAAAACCTCAATTTTATACTTTTTACCCAGTTAAAATTCCAACAGGCCCATTGAAAGGCCCATTTAGACCTGCTCGTCTGAAACCTCTACAAAAAGGACCACAAAAAAGTTTTATTCAAATATTAGGAGTTCAATTAATTGATTAGGAGCTTTTCTACACAATTATAATGCAAAACCTCAATTTCTGTACTTTTTACTCAGTTAAAATTCCAACTGGTCCATTGAAAGGCCCATTTCAACCCGCTCGTCCGGAACCTCTACAAAAGGACTGGAAAACAAGTTTTAATCAAATTTTAGGAGATCATGTTATTGATTATGAGATTTTCAACACAATTATATTGCAAAACCTCAATTTCTGTACTTTTTACTCAGTTAGAATTCCGACGAATCCATTGAAAGGCCCATTTCGACCCGCTAGTTCAAAACCTCTACAAAAAGGACAGCAAAACAAGTTTTAATCAAATTTTAGGAGATCATGTACTTTTTACTCAGTTAAAATTCCAACGGGTCCATTGAAAGGCCCATTTCTACCCGCTCGTCCGAAACCTCTACAAAAGGACTACAAAACAAGTTTTAATATAATTTTAAGAATTCATGTAATTGATTAGGAGCTTTTCAACACAATTATATTGCAAAACCTCAATTTCTTTACTTTTTAATCAGTTAAATTTCCAATGGGTCCATTGAAAGGCCCATTTAGACCTGCTCGTCCAAAACCTCGACAAAACAGACTGCAAAATAAGTTTTAATCAAATTTTAGGAGTTCAAATAAATGATTAGGAGCTTTTCAACACAATTATATTGCAAAACTTCAATTTTTATACATTTTACTCAGTTAAAATTCTAACGCGTCCACTAAAAGGCCCATTTAGACCCGCACGTCCGAAAGCTCTACACAAAGGACCGCAAAACTTGTTTTGATCATATTTTAGGAGTAAAAATAATTTATTATGAGATTTTCAACACAATTATATTGCAAAACCTCAGTTTTTATACTTTTTACTCAGTTAAAATTCCAACATGTCCATTGAAAGGCCCATTTAGACATGCTCGTCCGAAACCTCTACAAAAAGGGCCGAAAAACAAGTTTTAATCAAATTTTAGGAGATCATGTAATTGATTAGGAGCTTTTCAACACAATTATATTGCAAAACCTTAATTTCTGTACTTTTTACTTAGTTAAAATTCCAACGGGTCCATTGAAAGGCCTATTTCGACTCGCTCGTTCGAAACCTCTACAAAAAGGATTGAAAAACAAGTTTTAATCAAATTTTAGGAGATCATGTAATTGATTATGAGATTTTCAACACAATTATATTACAAAACCTCAATTTCTGTACTTTTTACTCAGTTAGAATTCCGACGGATCCATTGAAAGGCCCATTTCGACCCGCTAGTCCAAAACCTCTACAAAAAGGACAGCAAAACAAGTTTTAATCAAATCTTAGGAGTTCATGTAATTGATTAGGAGCTTTTCAACACAATTATATTGCAAAACCTCAATTTCTGTAATTTTTACTCAGTTCAAATTTCAACGGGTCCATTGAAAGGCCCATTTAGACCCGCTCGTCCGAAACCTCCACAAAAAGGACCACAAAAAAGTTTAAATCAAATTTTAGGAGTTCAAATAAATGATTAGAAACTTTTCAACACAATTATATTGCAAAACTTCAATTTTTATACATTTTACTCAGTTAAAATTCCAACGGGTCTATTGAAAGGCGCATTTAGACCCGCACGTTCGAAACCTTTACATAAAGGACCGCAAAACAAGTTTGGATCATATTTTAGGAGTACAAGTAATTGATTATGAGCTTTTCAACACAATTATATTGCAAAACCTCAATTTTTATACTTTTTACTCTGTTAAAATTCTAACGGGTCCATTGAAAGGCCCATTTAGACCCGCACGTCCGAAACCTTTACATAAAGGACCGCAAAACAAGTTTGGATCATATTTTAGGAGTTCAAATAATTGATTAGGAGCTTTTCAACACAATTATATTGCAAACCCTCAATTTTATACTTTTTACTCAGTAAAAATTCCAACGGGTCCATTGAAAGGCCCATTTAGACATGCTCGTCCGGAACCTCTACAAAAAGGATTGAAAAACAAGTTTTAATCAAATTTTAGGAGATCATGTACTTTTTACTCAGTTAAAATTCCAACGGGTCCATTGAAAGGCCCATTTCTACCCGCTCGTCGGAAACCTCTACAAAAGGACTGCAAAACAAGTTTTAATATAATTTTAGGAGTTCATGTAATTGATTAGGAGCTTTTCAACACAATTATATTGCAAAACCTTAATTTCTTTACTTTTTATTCAGTTAAATTTCCAACGGCTCCATTGAAAGGCCCATTTAGACCTGCTCATCCGAAACCTCGACAAAAAGGACTGGAAAAATAAGTTTTAATCAAATTTTAGGAGTGCAAATAAATGATTAGGAGCTTTTCAACACAATTATATTGCAAAACTTCAATTTTTATACATTTTACTCAGTTAAAATTTTAACGCGTCCACAAAAGGCCCATTTAGACCCGCACGTCCGAAACCTCTACATAAAGGACCGCAAAACAAGTTTTGATCATATTTTAGGAGTAAAAATAATTGATTATGAGCTTTTCAACTCAATTATATTGCAAAACCTCAGTTTTTATACTTTTTACTCAGTTAAAATTCCAACGGGTCCATTGAAAGGCCCATTTCGACCTGCTCGTTCGAAACCTCTACAAAAAGAAATGCAAAACAAGTTTTAATTAAATTTTAGGAGTTCATGTAATTGATTAGGAGCTTTTAAACCCAATTATTTTGCAAAACGTCAATTTCTGTACTTTTTACTCAGTTAAAATTCCAACGGGTCCATTGAAAGGGCCATTTATACTTGCTCGTCCGAAACCTCGACAAAAAGGGCCGCAAAACAAGTTTTAATCAAATTTTAGGAGTTCAAATAATTGTTTAGGATCTTTTCAACACAATTATATTGAAAAACCTCAATTTTATACTTTTTACCCAGTTAAAATTCCAACGGGCCCATTGAAAGGCCCATTTAGACCTGCTCGTCTGAAACCTTTACAAAAAGGACCGCAAAAAAGTTTTATTCAAATATTAGGAGTTCAATTAATTGATTAGGAACTTTTCTACACAATTATAATGCAAAACCTCAATTTCTGTACTTTTTACTCAGTTAAAATTCCAACTGGTCCATTGAAAGGCCCATTTCAACCCGCTCGTCCGGAACATCTACAAAAGGACTGGAAAACAAGTTTTAATCAAATTTTAGGAGATCATGTAATTGATTATGAGATTTTCAACACAATTATATTGCAAAACCTCAATTTCTGTACTTTTTACTCAGTTAGAATTCCGACGGATCCATTGAAAGGCCCATTTCGACCCGCTAGTCCAAAACCTCTACAAAAAGGACAGCAAAACAAGTTTTAATCAAATTTTAGGAGTTCATGTAATTGATTAGGAGCTTTTCAACACAATTATATTGCAAAACCTCAATTTCTGTAATTTTTACTCAGTTAAAATTTCAACGGGTCCATTGAAAGGCCCATTTAGACCCGCTCGTCCGAAACCTCCACAAAAAGGACCACAAAAGAAGTTTTAATCAAATTTTAGGAGTTCAAATAAATGATTAGAAACTTTTCAACACAATTATATTGCAAAACTTCAATTTTTATACATTTTACTCAGTTAAAATTCCAACGGGTCCATTGAAAGGCCCATTAAGACCCGCACGTTCGAAACCTTTACATAAAGGACTACAAAACAAGTTTGGATCATATTTTAGGAGTACAAATAATTGATTAGGAGCTTTTCAACACAATTATATTGCAAAACCTCAATTTTTATACTTTTTACTCTGTTAAAATTTTAACGGGTCCATTGAAAGGCCCATTTAGACCCGCACGTCCGAAACCTTTACATAAAGGACCGCAAAACAAGTTTGGATCATATTTTAGGAGTTCAAATAATTGATTAGGAGCTTTTCAACACAATTATATTGCAAACCCTCAATTTTATACTTTTTAATCAGTTAAAAGTCCAATAGGTCCATTGAAAGGCCCATTTCGACCCGCTCGTTCGAAACCTCGACAAAAAGGACCGCAAAATAAGTTTTAATCAAATTTTAGGAGTTCAAATAAATGATTAGGAGCTTTTCAACACATTTATATTGCAAAACTTCAATTTTTATACATTTTACTCAGTTAAAATTCCAACGGGTCCATTGAAAGGCCCTTTTAAACCCGCACGTCCGAAACCTCTACATAAAGGACCGCAAAACAAGTTTTGATCATATTTTTGGAGTACAAATAATTGATTATGAGCTTTTCAACACAATTATATTGCAAAACCTCAATTTTTATACTTTTTACTTAGTTAAAATTCCAACGGGTCCATTGGAAGGCCCATTTAGACATGCTCGTCCGGAACCTCTACAAAAAGGATTGAAAAACAAGTTTTAATCAAATTTTAGGAGATCATGTACTTTTTACTTAGTTAAAATTCCAACGGGTCCATTGAAAGGCCCATTTCTACCCGCTCGTCCGAAACCTCTACAAAAGGACTGTAAAACAAGTTTTAATATAATTTTAGGAGTTCATGTAATTGATTAGGAGCTTTTCAACACAATTATATTGCAAAACCTCAATTTATTTACTTTTTAATCAGTTAAATGTCCAACGGGTCCATTGAAAGGCCCATTTAGACCCGCACGTCCGAAACCTCTACATAAAGGACCGCAAAACAAGTTTTGATCATATTTTAGGAGTAAAAATAATTGATTAGGAGCTTTTCAACACAATTATATTGCAAAAACTCAGTTTTTACACTTTTTACTCAGTTAAAATTCCAACGGGTCCATTGAAAGGCCCATTTCGACCTGCTCGTCCGAAACCTCTACAAAAAGGACTGCAAAACAAGTTTTAATCAAACTTTAGGATATCATGTAATTGATTAGGAGCTTTTCAACACAATTATATTGCAAAACCTCAATTTCTCTACCTTTTACTCAGTTGAAATTCCAACGGGTCCATTGAAAGGCCCATTTCGACCTGCTTGTTTGAAACCTCTACAAAAAGGAGTGCAAAACAAGTTTTAATCAAATTTTAGGAGTTCAAATAATTGATTAGGAGCTTTTCAACCCAATTATATTGCAAAACCTCAATTTCTGTACTTTTTACTTAGTTAAAATTCCAACGGGTCCATTGAAAGGCCCATTTCAACCCGCTCGTCCGGAACCTCTACAAAAAGGACTGGAAAACAAGTTTTAATCAAATTTTAGGAGATCATGTAATTGATTATGAGAATTTCAACACAATTATATTGAAAAACCTCAATTTCTGTACTTTTTACTCAGTTAGAATTCCGACGGATCCATTGAAAGGCCCATTTCGACCCGCTAGTCCAAATCCTCTACAAAAAGGACAGCAAAACAAGTTTTAATCAAATTTTAGGAGTTCATGTAATTGATTAGGAGCTTTTCAACACAATTATATTGCAAAACCTCAATTTCTGTAATTTTTACTCAGTTAAAATTTCAACGGGTCCTTTGAAAGGCCCATTTAGACCCGCTCGTCCGAAACCTCCACAAAAAGGACCACAAAAAAGTTTTAATCAAATTTTAGGAGTTCAAATAAATGATTAGAAACTTTTCAACACAATTATATTGCAAAACTTCAATTTTTATACATTTTACTCAGTTAAAATTCCAACGGGTCCATTGAAAGGCCCATTTAGACCCGCACGTTCGAAACCTTTACATAAAGGACCGCAAAACAAGTTTGGATCATATTTTAGGAGTAAAAATAATTGATTATGAGCTTTTGAACACAATTATATTGCAAAACCTCAATTTTTATACGTTTTACTCTGTTAAAATTCTAACGGGTCCATTGAAAGGCCCATTTAGACCCGCACGTCCGAAACCTTTACATAAAGGACCGCAAAACAAGTTTTGATCATATTTTAGGAGTACACGTAATTGATTATGAGCTTTTCAAAACAATTATATTGCAAAACCTCATTTTTATACTTTTTACTCAGTTAAAATTCCAACGGGTCCATTGAAAGGCCCATTTAGACATGCTCGTCCGGAACCTCTACAAAAAGGATTGAAAAACAAGTTTTAATCAAATTTTAGGAGATCATGTACTTTTTACTAAGTTAAAATTCCAACGGGTCCATTGAAAGGCCCATTTCTACCCGCTCGTCCGAAACCTCTACAAAAGGACTACAAAACAAGTTTTAATATAATTTTAAGAATTCATGTAATTGATTAGGAGCTTTTCAACACAATTATATTGCAAAACCTCAATTTCTTTACTTTTTAATCAGTTAAATTTCCAATGGGTCCATTGAAAGGCCCATTTAGACCTGCTCGTCCAAAACCTCGACAAAACGGACTGCAAAATAAGTTTTAATCAAATTTTAAGAGTTCAAATAAATGATTAGGAGCTTTTCAACACAATTATATTGCAAAACTTCAATTTTTATACATTTTACTCAGTTGAAATTCTAACGCGTCCACTAAAAGGCCCATTTAGACCCGCACGTCCAAAAGCTCTACACAAAGGACCGCAAAACTTGTTTTGATCATATTTTAGGAGTAAAAATAATTTATTATGAGATTTTCAACACAATTATATTGCAAAACCTCAGTTTTTATACTTTTTACTGAGTTAAAATTCCAACATGTCCATTGAAAGGCCCATTTAGACATGCTCGTCCGAAACCTCTACAAAAAGGGCCGCAAAACAAGTTTTAATCAAATTTTGGGAGATCATGTAATTAATTGGGAGATTTTCAACACAATTATATTACAAAACTTCAATTTTTGTACTTTTTACTCAGTTAAAATTCCAACGGGTCCATTGAAAGGCCCATTTAGACCTCCTCATCCGAAACCTCTACAAAAAGGACCACAAAACAAGTTTTAATCAAATTTTAGGAGTTCAAATAATTTTTTAGGAGCTTTTCAACACAATTATATTGCAAAACCTCAATTTCTGTACTTTTTACTTAGTTAAAATTCCAACGGGTCCATTGAAAGGCCCATTTCTACCCGCTCGTCCGAAACCTCTACAAAAGGATTGCAAAACAAGTTTTAATCAAATTTTAGGAGGTCATGAAATTGATTAGGAGCTTTTCAACACAATTATATTGAAAAACCTTGATTTCTTTACTTTTTACTCAGTTAAATTTCCAACGGGTCCATTGAAAGGCCCATTTAGACCTGCTCGTCCGAAACCTCGACAAAAAGGACCGTAAAATAAGTTTTAATCAAATCTTAGGAGTTCAAATAAATTATTAGGAGCTTTTCAACACATTTATATTGCAAAACTTCAATTTTTATACATTTTACTCAGTTAAAATTCCAACGGGTCCATTGAAAGGCCCTTTTAGACCCGCACGTCCGAAACCTCTACATAAAGGACCGCAAAACAAGTTTTGATCATATTTTAGGAGTACAAATAATTGATTATGAGCTTTTCAACACAATTATATTGCAAAACCTCAATTTTTATACTTTTTACTTAGTTAAAATTCCAACGGGTCCATTGAAAGGCCCATTTAGACATACTCGTTCGAAACCTCTACAAAAAGGGCCGCAAAATAAGTTTTAATCAAATTTTAGGAGATCATGTTATTGATTAGGAGATTTTCAACACAATTATATTAAAAAACCCCAACTTTTGTACTTTTTACTCAGTTAAAATTCCAACGGGTCCATTGAAAGGCCCATTTAGACATGCTCGTCCGAAACCTCTACAAAAAGGACCGCAAAACAAATTTTAATCAAATTTTAGGAGTTCAAATAATTGATTATGAGCTTTTGAACACAATTATATTGCAAAACCTCAATTTTTATACTTTTTACTCTGTTAAAATTCTAACGGGTCCATTGAAAGGCCCATTTAGACCCGCACGTCCGAAACCTTTACATAAAGGACCGCAAAACAAGTTTTGATCATATTTTAGGAGTACACGTAATTGATTATGAGATTTTCAAAACAATTATATTGCAAAACCTCATTTTTATACTTTTTACTCAGTTAAAATTCCAACGGGTCCATTGAAAGGCCCATTTAGACATGCTCGTCCGGAACCTCTACAAAAAGGATTGAAAAACAAGTTTTAATCAAATTTTAGGAGATCATGTACTTTTTACTCAGTTAAAATTCCAACGGGTCCATTGAAAGGCCCATTTCTACCCGCTCGTCCGAAACCTCTACAAAAGGACTAAAAAACAAGTTTTAATATAATTTTAAGAATTCATGTAATTGATTAGGAGCTTTTCAACACAATTATATTGCAAAACCTCAATTTCTTTACTTTTTAATCAGTTAAATTTCCAATGGGTCCATTGAAAGGCCCATTTAGACCTGCTCGTCCAAAACCTCGACAAAACGGACTGCAAAATAAGTTTTAATCAAATTTTAGGAGTTCAAATAAATGATTAGGAGCTTTTCAACACAATTATATTGCAAAACTTCAATTTTTATACATTTTACTCAGTTAAAATTCTAACGCGTCCACTAAAAGGCCCATTTAGACCCGCACGTCCGAAAGCTCTACACAAAGGACCGTAAAACTTGTTTTGATCATATTTTAGGTGTAAAAATAATTTATTATGAGATTTTCAACACAATTATATTGCAAAACCTCAGTTTTTATACTTTTTACTCAGTTAAAATTCCAACATGTCCATTGAAAGGCCCATTTAGACATGCTCGTCCGAAACCTCTACAAAAAGGGCCGAAAAACAAGTTTTAATCAAATTTCTGTACTTTTTACTCAATTAAAATTCCAATGTGTCTATTGAAAGGCCTATTTAGACTTGCACGTCTGAAACCTCGACAAAAAGGACTGCAAAACAAGTTTTAATCAAATTTTAGGATTTTAAATAATTGATTAGAAGCTTTTCAACACAATTATATCGCAAAACCTCAATTTCTGTACTTTTTACTCAGTTAAAAATTCCAACAGGTCCATTGTAAGGCCCATTTAGACCTTCTCATCCGAAACCGATACAAAAAGGATCGCAAAAAAGTTTTAATCAAATTTTAGGAGTTCACGTAATTGATTAGAAGCTTTTCAACACAATTATATTGCAAAACCTCAATTTCTTTACTTTTTAATCAGTTGAATTTCCAACGGGTCCATTGAAAGGCCCATTTAGACCTGCTCGTCCGAAACCTCGACAAAAAGGTCTGCAAAATAAGTTTTAATCAAATTTTAGGAGTTCAAATAAATGATTAGGAGCTTTTCAACACAATTATATTGCAAAACCTCAATTTTTATACATTTTACTTAGTTAAAATTCCAACGGGTCCATTGAAAGGCCCATTTGGACCCGCACGTTCGAAACCTTTACATAAAGGACCGCAAAACAAGTTTTGATCATATTTTAGGAGTACAAATAATTGATTCTGAGCTTTTCAACACAATTATATTGAAAAACCTCATTTTTTATACTTTTTACTCAGTTAAAATTCCAACGGGTCCATTGAAAGGCCCATTTAGACCTGCTCGTCTGAAACCTCTACAAAAAGGACCGCAAAACAAGTTTTAATCAAATTTTAGGAGTTCAAATAATTGATTAGGAGCTTTTCAACACGATTATATTGCAAAACCTTAATTTCTGTACTTTTTACTTAGTTAAAATTCCAACGGGTCCATTGAAAGGCCCATTTCGACTCGCTCGTTCGAAACCTCTACAAAAAGGATTGAAAAACAAGTTTTAATCAAATTTTAGGAGATCATGTAATTGATTATGAGATTTTCAACACAATTATATTACAAAACCTCAATTTCTGTACTTTTTACTAAGTTAGAATTCCGACGGACTCATTGAAAGGCTCATTTCGACCCGCTAGTCCAAAACCTCTACAAAAAGGACAGCAAAACAAGTTTTAATCAAATCTTAGGAGTTCATGTAATTGATTAGGAGCTTTTCAACACAATTATATTGCAAAACCTCAATTTCTGTAATTTTTACTCAGTTCAAATTTCAACGGGTCCATTGAAAGGCCCATTTAGACCCGCTCGTCCGAAACCTCCACAAAAAGGACCACAAAAAAGTTTTAATCAAATTTTAGGAGTTCAAATAAATGATTAGAAACTTTTCAACACAATTATATTGCAAAACTTCAATTTTAATACATTTTACTCAGTTAAAATTCCAACGGGTCCATTGAAAGGTCCATTTAGACCCGCACGTTCGAAACCTTTACATAAAGGACCGCAAAACAAGTTTGGATCATATTTTAGGAGTACAAATAATTGATTATGAGCTTTTCAACACAATTATATTGCAAAACCTCAATTTTTATACTTTTTACTCTGTTAAAATTCTAACGGGTCCATTGAAAGGCCCATTTAGACCCGCACGTTCGAAACCTTTACATAAAGGACCGCAAAACAAGTTTGGATCATATTTTAGGAGTTCAAATAATTGATTAGGAGCTTTTCATCACAATTATAATTGATTAGGACCGCAAAACAAGTTTGGATCACATTTTACTCAGTTAAAATTCCAACGGGTCCATTGAAAGGCCCATTTAGACATGCTCGTCCGGAACCTCTACAAAAAGGATTGAAAAACAAGTTTTAATCAAATTTTAGGAGATCATGTACTTTTTACTCAGTTAAAATTCCAACGGGTCCATTGAAAGGCCCATTTCTACCCGCTCGTCGGAAACCTCTACAAAAGGACTACAAAACAAGTTTTAATATAATTTTAGGAGTTCATGTAATTGATTAGGAGCTTTTCAACACAATTATATTGCAAAACCTTAATTTCTTTACTTTTTATTCAGTTAAATTTCCAACGGGTCCATTGAAAGGCCCATTTAGACCTGCTCGTCCGAAACCTCGACAAAAAGGACTGGAAAATAAGTTTTAATCAAATTTTAGGAGTTCAAATAAATGATTAGGAGCTTTTCAACACAATTATATTGCAAAACTTCAATTTTTATACATTTTACTCAGTTAAAATTTTAACGCGTCCACAAAAGGCCCATTTAGACCCGCACGTCCGAAACCTCTACATAAAGGATCGCAAAACAAGTTTTGATCATATTTTAGGAGTAAAAATAATTGATTATGAGCTTTTCAACACAATTATATTGCAAAACCTCAGTTTTTATACTTTTTACTCAGTTAAAATTCCAACGGGTCCATTGAAAGGCCCATTTCGACCTGCTCGTTCGAAACCTCTACAAAAAGGACTGCAAAACAAGTTTTAATCAAATTTTAGGAGTTCATGTAATTGATTAGGAGCTTTTAAACCCAATTATTTTGCAAAACGTCAATTTCTGTACTTTTTCCTCAGTTAAAATTCCAACGGGTCCATTGAAAGGGCCATTTATACCTGCTCGTCCGAAACCTCGACAAAAAGGGCCGCAAAACAAGTTTTAATCAAATTTTAGGAGTTCAAATAATTGATTAGGATCTTTTCAACACAATTATATTGAAAAACCTCAATTTTATACTTTTTACCCAGTTAAAATTCCAACAGGCCCATTGAAAGGCCCATTTAGACCTGCTCGTCTGAAACCTCTACAAAAAGGACCGCAAAAAAGTTTTATTCAAATATTAGGAGTTCAATTAATTGATTAGGAGCTTTTCTACACAATTATAATGCAAAACCTCAATTTCTGTACTTTTTACTCAGTTAAAATTCCAACTGGTCCATTGAAAGGCCCATTTCAACCTGCTCGTCCGGAACCTCTACAAAAGGACTGGAAAACAAGTTTTAATCAAATTTTAGGAGATCATGTTATTGATTATGAGATTTTCAACACAATTATATTGCAAAACCTCAATTTCTGTACTTTTTACTCAGTTAGAATTCCGACGGATCCATTGAAAGGCCCATTTCGACCCGCTAGTCCAAAACCTCTACAAAAAGGACAGCAAAACAAGTTTTAATCAAATTTTAGGAGATCATGTACTTTTTACTCAGTTAAAATTCCAACGGGTCCATTGAAAGGCCCATTTCTACCCGCTCGTCCGAAACCTCTACAAAAGGACTACAAAACAAGTTTTAATATAATTTTAAGAATTCATGTAATTGATTAGGAGCTTTTCAACACAATTATATTGCAAAACCTCAATTTCTTTACTTTTTAATCAGTTAAATTTCCAATGGGTCCATTGAAAGGCCCATTTAGACCTGCTCGTCCAAAACCTCGACAAAACAGACTGCAAAATAAGTTTTAATCAAATTTTAGGAGTTCAAATAAATGATTAGGAGCTTTTCAACACAATTATATTGCAAAACTTCAATTTTTATACATTTTACTCAGTTAAAATTCTAACGCGTCCACTAAAAGGCCCATTTAGACCCGCACGTCCGAAAGCTCTACACAAAGGACCGCAAAACTTGTTTTGATCATATTTTAGGAGTAAAAATAATTTATTATGAGATTTTCAACACAATTATATTGCAAAACCTCAGTTTTTATACTTTTTACTCAGTTAAAATTCCAACATGTCCATTGAAAGGCCCATTTAGACATGCTCGTCCGAAACCTCTACAAAAAGGGCCGAAAAACAAGTTTTAATCAAATTTTAGGAGATCATGTAATTGATTAGGAGCTTTTCAACACAATTATATTGCAAAACCTTAATTTCTGTACTTTTTACTTAGTTAAAATTCCAACGGGTCCATTGAAAGGCCCATTTCGACTCGCTCGTTCGAAACCTCTACAAAAAGGATTGAAAAACAAGTTTTAATCAAATTTTAGGAGATCATGTAATTGATTATGAGATTTTCAACACAATTATATTACAAAACCTCAATTTCTGTACTTTTTACTCAGTTAGAATTCCGACAGATCCATTGAAAGGCCCATTTCGACCCGCTAGTCCAAAACCTCTACAAAAAGGACAGCAAAACAAGTTTTAATCAAATCTTAGGAGTTCATGTAATTGATTAGGAGCTTTTCAACACAATTATATTGCAAAACCTCAATTTCTGCAATTTTTACTCAGTTCAAATTTCAACGGGTCCATTGAAAGGCCCATTTAGACCCGCTCGTCCGAAACCTCCACAAAAAGGACCACAAAAAAGTTTTAATCAAATTTTAGGAGTTCAAATAAATGATTAGAAACTTTTCAACACAATTATATTGCAAAACTTCAATTTTTATACATTTTACTCAGTTAAAATTCCAACGGGTCCATTGAAAGGCCCTTTTAAACCCGCACGTCCGAAACCTCTACATAAAGGACCGCAAAACAAGTTTGGATCATATTTTAGGAGTACAAATAATTGATTATGAGCTTTTCAACACAATTATATTGCAAAACCTCAATTTTTATACTTTTTACTCTGTTAAAATTCTAACGGGTCCATTGAAAGGCCCATTTAGACCCGCACGTCCGAAACCTTTACATAAAGTACCGCAAAACAAGTTTGGAACATATTTTAGGAGTTCAAATAATTGATTAGGATCTTTTCAACACAATTATATTGCAAACCCTCAATTTTATACTTTTTACTCAGTTAAAATTCCAACGGGTCCATTGTAAGGCCCATTTAGACATGCTCGTCCGGAACCTCTACAAAAAGGATTGAAAAACAAGTTTTAATCAAATTTTAGGAGATCATGTACTTTTTACTCAGTTAAAATTCCAACGGGTCCATTGAAAGGCCCATTTCTACCCGCTCGTCGGAAACCTCTACAAAAGGACTGCAAAACAAGTTTTAATATAATTTTAGGAGTTCATGTAATTGATTAGGAGCTTTTCAACACAATTATATTGCAAAACCTTAATTTCTTTACTTTTTATTCAGTTAAATTTCCAACGGGTCCATTGAAAGGCCCATTTAGACCTGCTCGTCCGAAACCTCGACAAAAAGGACTGGAAAAATAAGTTTTAATCAAATTTTAGGAGTTCAAATAAATGATTAGGAGCTTTTCAACACAATTATATTGCAAAACTTCAATTTTTATACATTTTACTCAGTTAAAATTTTAACGCGTCCACAAAAGGCCCATTTAGACCCGCACGTCCGAAACCTCTACATAAAGGACCGCAAAACAAGTTTTGATCATATTTTAGGAGTAAAAATAATTGATTATGAGCTTTTCAACACAATTATATTGCAAAACCTCAGTTTTTATACTTTTTACTCAGTTAAAATTCCAACGGGTCCATTGAAAGGCCCATTTCGACCTGCTCGTTCGAAACCTCTACAAAAAGGACTGCAAAACAAGTTTTAAACAAATTTTAGGTGTTCATGTAATTGATTAGGAGCTTTTAAACCCAATTATTTTGCAAAACGTCAATTTTTGTACTTTTTACTCAGTTAAAATTCCAACGGGTCCATTGAAAGGGCCATTTATACCTGCTCGTCCGAAACCTCGACAAAAAGGGCCGTAAAACAAGTTTTAATCAAATTTTAGGAGTTCATGTAATTGATTGGGAGCTTTTCAACACAATTATATTGAAAAACCTCAATTTATCTACTTTTTACTCAGTTAAAATTCCAACGGGTCCATTGAAAGGTCCATTTCGACCCGCTAGTCCAAAACCTCTACAAAAAGGACAGCAAAACAAGTTTTAATCAAATCTTAGGAGTTCATGTAATTGATTAGGAGCTTTTCAACACAATTATATTGCAAAACCTCAATTTCTGTAATTTTTACTCAGTTCAAATTTCAACGGGTTCATTGAAAGGCCCATTTAGACCCGCTCGTCCGAAACCTCCACAAAAAGGACCACAAAAAAGTTTTAATCAAATTTTAGGAGTTCAAATAAATGATTAGAAACTTTTCAACACAATTATATTGCAAAACTTCAATTTTTATACATTTTACTCAGTTAAAATTCCAACGGGTCCATTGAAAGGCCCATTTAGACCCGCACGTTCGAAACCTTTACATAAAGGACCGCAAAACAAGTTTGGATCATATTTTAGGAGTACAAGTAATTGATTATGAGCTTTTCAACACAATTATATTGCAAAACCTCAATTTTTATACTTTTTACTCTGTTAAAATTCTAACGGGTCCATTGAAAGGCCCATTTAGACCCGCACGTCCGAAACCTTTACATAAAGGACCGCAAAACAAGTTTGGATCATATTTTAGGAGTTCAAATAATTGATTAGGAGCTTTTCAACACAATTATATTGCAAACCCTCAATTTTATACTTTTTACTCAGTAAAAATTCCAACGGGTCCATTGAAAGGCCCATTTAGACATGCTCGTCCGGAACCTCTACAAAAAGGATTGAAAAACAAGTTTTAATCAAATTTTAGGAGATCATGTACTTTTTACTCAGTTAAAATTCCAACGGGTCCATTGAAAGGCCCATTTCTACCCGCTCGTCGGAAACCTCTACAAAAGGACTGCAAAACAAGTTTTAATATAATTTTAGGAGTTCATGTAATTGATTAGGAGCTTTTCAACACAATTATATTGCAAAACCTTAATTTCTTTACTTTTTATTCAGTTAAATTTCCAACGGCTCCATTGAAAGGCCCATTTAGACCTGCTCGTCCGAAACCTCGACAAAAAGGACTGGAAAAATAAGTTTTAATCAAATTTTAGGAGTTCAAATAAATGATTAGGAGCTTTTCAACACAATTATATTGCAAAACTTCAATTTTTATACATTTTACTCAGTTAAAATTTTAACGCGTCCACAAAAGGCCCATTTAGACCCGCACGTCCGAAACCTCTACATAAAGGACCGCAAAACAAGTTTTGATCATATTTTAGGAGTAAAAATAATTGATTATGAGCTTTTCAACTCAATTATATTGCAAAACCTCAGTTTTTATACTTTTTACTCAGTTAAAATTCCAACGGGTCCATTGAAAGGCCCATTTCGACCTGCTCGTTCGAAACCTCTACAAAAAGAAATGCAAAACAAGTTTTAATTAAATTTTAGGAGTTCATGTAATTGATTAGGAGCTTTTAAACCCAATTATTTTGCAAAACGTCAATTTCTGTACTTTTTACTCAGTTAAAATTCCAACGGGTCCATTGAAAGGGCCATTTATACTTGCTCGTCCGAAACCTCGACAAAAAGGGCCGCAAAACAAGTTTTAATCAAATTTTAGGAGTTCAAATAATTGTTTAGGATCTTTTCAACACAATTATATTGAAAAACCTCAATTTTATACTTTTTACCCAGTTAAAATTCCAACGGGCCCATTGAAAGGCCCATTTAGACCTGCTCGTCTGAAACCTTTACAAAAAGGACCGCAAAAAAGTTTTATTCAAATATTAGGAGTTCAATTAATTGATTAGGAGCTTTTCTACACAATTATAATGCAAAACCTCAATTTCTGTACTTTTTACTCAGTTAAAATTCCAATTGGTCCATTGAAAGACCCATTTCAACCCGCTCGTCCGGAACATCTACAAAAGGACTGGAAAACAAGTTTTAATCAAATTTTAGGAGATCATGTAATTGATTATGAGATTTTCAACACAATTATATTGCAAAACCTCAATTTCTGTACTTTTTACTCAGTTAGAATTCCGACGGATCCATTGAAAGGCCCATTTCGACCCGCTAGTCCAAAACCTCTACAAAAAGGACAGCAAAACAAGTTTTAATCAAATTTTAGGAGTTCATGTAATTGATTAGGAGCTTTTCAACACAATTATATTGCAAAACCTCAATTTCTGTAATTTTTACTCAGTTAAAATTTCAACGGGTCCATTGAAAGGCCCATTTAGACCCGCTCGTCCGAAACCTCCACAAAAAGGACAACAAAAGAAGTTTTAATCAAATTTTAGGAGTTCAAATAAATGATTAGAAACTTTTCAACACAATTATATTGCAAAACTTCAATTTTTATACATTTTACTCAGTTAAAATTCCAACGGGTCCATTGAAAGGCCCATTAAGACCCGCACGTTCGAAACCTTTACATAAAGGACTACAAAACAAGTTTGGATCATATTTTAGGAGTACAAATAATTGATTAGGAGCTTTTCAACACAATTATATTGCAAAACCTCAATTTTTATACTTTTTACTCTGTTAAAATTCTAACGGGTCCATTGAAAGGCCCATTTAGACCCGCACGTCCGAAACCTTTACATAAAGGACCGCAAAACAAGTTTGGATCATATTTTAGGAGTTCAAATAATTGATTAGGAGCTTTTCAACACAATTATATTGCAAACCCTCAATTTTATACTTTTTAATCAGTTAAAAGTCCAATAGGTCCATTGAAAGGCCCATTTCGACCCGCTCGTTCGAAACCTCGACAAAAAGGACCGCAAAATAAGTTTTAATCAAATTTTAGGAGTTCAAATAAATGATTAGGAGCTTTTCAACACATTTATATTGCAAAACTTCAATTTTTATACATTTTACTCAGTTAAAATTCCAACGGGTCCATTGAAAGGCCCTTTTAAACCCGCACGTCCGAAACCTCTACATAAAGGACCGCAAAACAAGTTTTGATCATATTTTTGGAGTACAAATAATTGATTATGAGCTTTTCAACACAATTATATTGCAAAACCTCAATTTTTATACTTTTTACTTAGTTAAAATTCCAACGGGTCCATTGGAAGGCCCATTTAGACATGCTCGTCCGGAACCTCTACAAAAAGGATTGAAAAACAAGTTTTAATCAAATTTTAGGAGATCATGTACTTTTTACTTAGTTAAAATTCCAACGGGTCCATTGAAAGGCCCATTTCTACCCGCTCGTCCGAAACCTCTACAAAAGGACTGTAAAACAAGTTTTAATATAATTTTAGGAGTTCATGTAATTGATTAGGAGCTTTTCAACACAATTATATTGCAAAACCTCAATTTATTTACTTTTTAATCAGTTAAATGTCCAACGGGTCCATTGAAAGGCCCATTTAGACCCGCACGTCCGAAACCTCTACATAAAGGACCGCAAAACAAGTTTTGATCATATTTTAGGAGTAAAAATAATTGATTAGGAGCTTTTCAACACAATTATATTGCAAAAACTCAGTTTTTACACTTTTTACTCAGTTAAAATTCCAACGGGTCCATTGAAAGGCCCATTTCGACCTGCTCGTCCGAAACCTCTACAAAAAGGACTACAAAACAAGTTTTAATCAAACTTTAGGATATCATGTAATTGATTAGAAGCTTTTCAACACAATTATATTGCAAAACCTCAATTTCTCTACCTTTTACTCAGTTGAAATTCCAACGGGTCCATTGAAAGGCCCATTTCGACCTGCTTGTTTGAAACCTCTACAAAAAGGAGTGCAAAACAAGTTTTAATCAAATTTTAGGAGTTCAAATAATTGATTAGGAGCTTTTCAACCCAATTATATTGCAAAACCTCAATTTCTATACTTTTTACTTAGTTAAAATTCCAACGGGTCCATTGAAAGGCCCATTTCAACCCGCTCGTCCGGAACCTCTACAAAAAGGACTGGAAAACAAGTTTTAATCAAATTTTAGGAGATCATGTAATTGATTATGAGATTTTCAACACAATTATATTGAAAAACCTCAATTTCTGTACTTTTTACTCAGTTAGAATTCCGACGGATCCATTGAAAGGCCCATTTCGACCCGCTAGTCCAAATCCTCTACAAAAAGGACAGCAAAACAAGTTTTAATCAAATTTTAGGAGTTCATGTAATTGATTAGGAGCTTTTCAACACAATTATATTGCAAAACCTCAATTTCTGTAATTTTTACTCAGTTAAAATTTCAACGGGTCCTTTGAAAGGCCCATTTAGACCCGCTCGTCCGAAACCTCCACAAAAAGGACCACAAAAAAGTTTTAATCAAATTTTAGGAGTTCAAATAAATGATTAGAAACTTTTCAACACAATTATATTGCAAAACTTCAATTTTTATACATTTTACTCAGTTAAAATTCCAACGGGTCCATTGAAAGGCCCATTTAGACCCGCACGTTCGAAACCTTTACATAAAGGACCGCAAAACAAGTTTGGATCATATTTTAGGAGTAAAAATAATTGATTATGAGCTTTTGAACACAATTATATTGCAAAACCTCAATTTTTATACGTTTTACTCTGTTAAAATTCTAACGGGTCCATTGAAAGGCCCATTTAGACCCGCACGTCCGAAACCTTTACATAAAGGACCGCAAAACAAGTTTTGATCATATTTTAGGAGTACACGTAATTGATTATGAGCTTTTCAAAACAATTATATTGCAAAACCTCATTTTTATACTTTTTACTCAGTTAAAATTCCAACGGGTCCATTGAAAGGCCCATTTAGACATGCTCGTCCGGAACCTCTACAAAAAGGATTGAAAAACAAGTTTTAATCAAATTTTAGGAGATCATGTACTTTTTACTAAGTTAAAATTCCAACGGGTCCATTGAAAGGCCCATTTCTACCCGCTCGTCCGAAACCTCTACAAAAGGACTACAAAACAAGTTTTAATATTATTTTAAGAATTCATGTAATTGATTAGGAGCTTTTCAACACAATTATATTGCAAAACCTCAATTTCTTTACTTTTTAATCAGTTAAATTTCCAATGGGTCCATTGAAAGGCCCATTTAGACCTGCTCGTCCAAAACCTCGACAAAACGGACTGCAAAATAAGTTTTAATCAAATTTTAAGAGTTCAAATAAATGATTAGGAGCTTTTCAACACAATTATATTGCAAAACTTCAATTTTTATACATTTTACTCAGTTGAAATTCTAACGCGTCCACTAAAAGGCCCATTTAGACCCGCACGTCCAAAAGCTCTACACAAAGGACCGCAAAACTTGTTTTGATCATATTTTAGGAGTAAAAATAATTTATTATGAGATTTTCAACACAATTATATTGCAAAACCTCAGTTTTTATACTTTTTACTGAGTTAAAATTCCAACATGTCCATTGAAAGGCCCATTTAGACATGCTCGTCCGAAACCTCTACAAAAAGGGCCGCAAAACAAGTTTTAATCAAATTTTGGGAGATCATGTAATTAATTGAGAGATTTTCAACACAATTATATTACAAAACTTCAATTTTTGTACTTTTTACTCAGTTAAAATTCCAACGGGTCCATTGAAAGGCCCATTTAGACCTCCTCATCCGAAACCTCTACAAAAAGGACCACAAAACAAGTTTTAATCAAATTTTAGGAGTTCAAATAATTTTTTAGGAGCTTTTCAACACAATTATATTGCAAAACCTCAATTTCTGTACTTTTTACTTAGTTAAAATTCCAACGGGTCCATTGAAAGGCCCATTTCTACCCGCTCGTCCGAAACCTCTACAAAAGGATTGCAAAACAAGTTTTAATCAAATTTTAGGAGGTCATGAAATTGATTAGGAGCTTTTCAACACAATTATATTGAAAAACCTTGATTTCTTTACTTTTTACTCAGTTAAATTTCCAACGGGTCCATTGAAAGGCCCATTTAGACCTGCTCGTCCGAAACCTCGACAAAAAGGATCGTAAAATAAGTTTTAATCAAATCTTAGGAGTTCAAATAAATTATTAGGAGCTTTTCAACACATTTATATTGCAAAACTTCAATTTTTATACATTTTACTCAGTTAAAATTCCAACGGGTCCATTGAAAGGCCCTTTTAGACCCGCACGTCCGAAACCTCTACATAAAGGACCGCAAAACAAGTTTTGATCATATTTTAGGAGTACAAATAATTGATTATGAGCTTTTCAACACAATTATATTGCAAAACCTCAATTTTTATACTTTTTACTTAGTTAAAATTCCAACGGGTCCATTGAAAGGCCCATTTAGACATACTCGTCCGAAACCTCTACAAAAAGGGCCGCAAAATAAGTTTTAATCAAATTTTAGGAGATCATGTTATTGATTAGGAGATTTTCAACACAATTATATTAAAAAACCCCAACTTTTGTACTTTTTACTCAGTTAAAATTCCAACGGGTCCATTGAAAGGCCCATTTAGACATGCTCGTCCGAAACCTCTACAAAAAGGACCGCAAAACAAATTTTAATCAAATTTTAGGAGTTCAAATAATTGATTAGGAGCTTTTCAACACAATTATATTGCAAAACATAAATTTTATACTTTTTACTCAGTTAAAATTCCAACGGGTCCATTGAAAGGCCTATTTCGACCCGCTTGTCCGAAACCTCTACAAAAAGGACTGCAAAACAAGTTTTAATCAAATTTTAGGAGTTCATGTAATTGATTAGGAGATTTTAAACACACTTATATTGCAAAACCTCAATTTCTGTACTTTTTACACATTTAAAATTCCAACGGGTCCATTGAAAGGCCCATTTCGACCCGCTTGTCTGAAACCTGGACAAAAAGGGCCGCAAAACAAGTTTTAATCAAATTTTAGGAGTTCAAATAATTGATTAGGAGCTTTTCAACACAATTATATTGAAAAACCTCAATTTTATACTTTTTACCCAGTTAAAATTCCAACGGGCCCATTGAAAGGCCCATTTAGACCTGCTCGTCCGAAACCTCAAGAAAAAGGACCGCAAAAAAGTTTTATTCAAATATTAGGAGTTCAATTAATTGATTAGGAGCTTTTCAACACAATTATATTGCAAAACCTCAATTTCTGTACTTTTTAATCAGTTAAAATTCCAATAGGTCCATTGAAAGGCCCATTTCGACCCGCTCGTTCGAAACCTCTACAAAAAGGACTGCAAAACAAGTTTTAATCAAATTTTGGGAGATCATGTAATTGATTAAGAGATTTTCAACACAATTATATTGAAAAACCTCAATTTTTATACTTTTTACTCAGTTAAAATTCTAACGAGTCCATTGAAAGGCCCATTTAGACCTGCTCGTCCGAAACCTCTACAAAAAGGACCGCAAAAAAGTTGTAATAAAATATTAGGAGTTCAAATAATTGATTAGGAGCTTTTCAAAACAATTATATTGCAAAACCTCAATTTCTGTACTTTTTACTCAGTTAAAATTCCAACGGGTCCATTGAAAGGCCCATTTCGACATGCTCGTCTGAAACCTCTACAAAAAGGACTGCAAAACAAGTTTTAATTAAATTTTAGGGGTTCATGTAATTGATTAGGAGCTTTTAAACCCAATTATTTTGCAAAACGTCAATTTCTGTAATTTTTACTCAGTTAAAATTTCAACGGGTCCATTGAAAGGGCCATTTATACCTGCTCGTCCGAAACCTCGACAAAAAGGGCCGCAAAACAAGTTTTAATCAAATTTTAGGAGATCAAATAATTGATTAGGAGCTTTTCAACACAATTATATTGAAAAACCTCAATTTCTCTACTTTTTACTCAGTTAAAATTCCAACGGGTCCATTGAAAGGCCCATTTCGACCCGCTTGTCCGAAACCTCTACAAAAAGGACTACAAAACAAGTTTTAATCAAATTTTAGGAGTTCGAATAACTGATTAGGAGATTTTCAACACAATTATATTGCAAAACCTTAATTTCTGTACTTTTTACTTAGTTAAAATTCCAACGGGTCCATTGAAAGGCCAATTTCGACTCGCTCGTTCGAAACCTCTACAAAAAGGATTGAAAAACAAGTTTTAATCAAATTTTAGGAGATCATGTAATTGATTATGATATTTTCAACACAATTATATTGCAAAACCTCAATTTCTGTACTTTTTACTCTGTTAGAATTCCAACGGATCCATTGAAAGGCCCATTTCGACCCGCTAGTCCGAAACCTCTACAAAAAGGACAGCAAAACAAGTTTTAATCAAATTTTTGGAGTTCATGTAGTTGATTAGGAGCTTTTCAACACAATTATATTGCAAAACCTCAATTTCTGTAATTTTTACTCAGTTAAAATTTCAACGGGTCCATTGAAAGGCCCATTTAGACCCGCTCGTCCGAAACCTCTACAAAAAGGACCACAAAAAAAGTTTTAATCAAATTTTAGGAGTTCAAATAAATGATTAGAAACTTTTCAACACAATTATATTGCAAAACTTCAATTTTTATACATTTTACTCAGTTAAAATTCCAACGGGTCAATTGAAAGGCCCATTTAGACCTGCACGTTCGAAACCTTTACATAAAGGACCGCAAAATAAGTTTTGATCATATTTTAGGAGTACAAATAATTGATTATGAGCTTTTCAACACAATTATATTGCAAAACCTCAATTTTTATACTTTTTACTCTGTTAAAATTCTAACGGGTCCATTGAAAGGCCCAGTTAGACCCGCACGTCCGAAACCTTTACATAAAGGACCGCAAAACAAGTTTTGATCATATTTTTGGAGTACACGTAATTGATTATGAGCTTTTCAACACAATTATATTGCAAAACCTCATTTTTTATACTTTTTACTCAGTTAAAATTCCAACGGGTCCATTGAAAGGCCCATTTAGACATGCTCGTCCGGAACCTCTACAAAAGGACCGCAAAACAAGTTTTACTCAAATATTAGGAGTTCAAATAATTGATTAGGAGCCTTTCAACACAATTATATTGCAAAAACCTCAATTTCTGTACTTTTTACTCAGTTAAAATTCCAACGGGTCCATTGAAAGGCCCATTTCTACCCGCTCGTCCAAAACCTCTACAAAAGGACTGCAAAACAAGTTTTAATATAATTTTAGAAGTTCATGTAATTGATTAGGAGCTTTTCAACACAATTATATTGCAAAACCTCAATTTCTTTACTTTTTAATCAGTTAATTTCCAACGGGTCCATTGAAAGGCCCATTTAGACATGCTCGTCCGAAACCTCGACAAAAAGGACTGCAAAATAAGTTTTAATCAAATTTTAGGAGTTCAAATAAATGATTAGGAGATTTTCAACACAATTATATTGCAAAACTTCAGTTTTTATACATTTTACTCAGTTAAAATTATAACGCGTCCACTAAAAGGCCCATTTAGACCCGCACGTCCGAAACCTCTACATAAAGGACCGCAAAACAAGTTTTGATCACATTTTAGGAGTAAAAATAATTGATTATGAGCTTTTCAACACAATTATATTGCAAAACCTCAGGTTTTATACCTTTTACTCAGTTAAAATTCCAACAGGTCCATTGAAAGGCCCATTTAGACATGCTCGTCCGAAACCTCTACAAAAAGGGCCGCAAAACAAGTTTTAATCAAATTTTAGGAGATCATGTAATTGATTAGGAGATTTTCAACACAATTATATTACAAAACCTCAATTTTTGTACTTTTTACTCAGTTAAAATTCCAACGGGTCCATTGAAAGGCCCATTTAGACCTCGTCGTCCGAAACCTCTACAAAAAGGACCGCAAAACAAGTTTTAATCGAATTTTAGGAGTTCAAATAATTGATTAGGAGCTTTTCAACACAATTATATTGCAAAACCTCAATTTCTGTACTTTTTACTCAGTTAAAATTCCAACGGGTCCATTGAAAGGCCCATTTCGACCCGCTCGTCTGAAACCTCTACAAAAAGGACTGCAAAACAAGTTTTAATCAAATTTTAGGAGTTCATGTAATTGATTAGGAGCTTTTCAACAAAATTATATTGAAAAACCTCGATTTCTTTACTTTTTACTCAGTTAAATTTCCAACGGGTCCATTGAATGGCCCATTTAGACCTGCTCGTCCGAAACCTCGACAAAAAGGACCGCAAAATAAGTTTTAATCAAGTTTTAGGAGTTCAAATAAATGATTAGGAGCTTTCCAACACATTTATATTGCAAAACTTCAATTTTTATACATTTTACTTAGTTAAAATTCCAACGGGTCCACTGAAAGGCCCTTTTGGACCCGCACGTCCGAAACCTCTACATAAAGGACCGCAAAACAAGTTTTGATCATATTTTAGGAGTACAAATAATTGATTATGAGCTTTTCAACACAATTATATTGCAAAACCTCAATTTTTATACTTTTTACTTAGTTAAAATTCCAACGGGTTGCCAGCCCATTTATTGGGATATCCTTTCTCTGTAAATATTATACAAAATTTGTATCACATAAAAAATAATCTGTATCTTGATTTACCTCACATATTAAAATATATTTATCAAATTATTTCTAACATTATTTTACCAAACGCTTTCAGCTTTTTTCTTGGGGCCAACCCTTTATGCATAAATGATTTATGCTGTGTTACAATAAGTTCTAAGGTTAATATTATAATACTGATCCACACTACTAATGTTGTTCTCTATAATAATCTTTTTTACATATCTACTTTAGACTCATTTAGAACAAATCAAAACTGTATAGATCCACACTGTCCCATACCATTTGCATCTTCTGGCTGGACTATTAAAACTATCTTCTTCCATGAAAATATTATTAAGACTCTTATCCTTTTATATAACTCTACTTTCAAGGATTCTTTTATGAATACTTTGATCTTTTTGCAGACCTTGAGCCCCAGTGATAACAATACCATGCAGTTCTGCAGGTCTTTCTGTACTCCTTGTGGCACTATTCATCGGTTATGTAATTATGTAGCTGTAGTTTATTTAATTTGTTCACCCCCATCATTTTTTGGCTCATTTGGTCTGTATTAATCTTCTCTACCCCACTTCCTCCTCTCCCTGGGCTTGTAATTATTTTGAGCTGCTTTCTTTTTGTTTTCCTTTTCTCTATGTTTTTTATTTGGTTGCTTTATGCTTATAGATGTTTGTCTCTAGGATATTTCTCTGCTTTATATGCTTCTGTCTATCTGCTTCATGTATGTTGCTTTGAATGCTTAATTTTATGCTCAATCGATATTAAGGATCGTGACTCCTACTACACCTTCTTAGGTGACCTTTCTCTAGCCCTTTCAAGGGATTTTACAAATACCCTAACTTTTAGGGACAACTTCTCTCCTTACACTTTTCAAAATTGCAAACTATTAATTTTTTCCTTCCCCTCATTTTTTAGTCAAAACTTCTGTTGGAATTCAAAACTGAAATCAAGAGTATTTATTCCCTGGCTTTTAATAAAATTAACATGCCATATATTACTATTTAACTACTTTTTTCCAATCTTTCTTACCGGTTATATTTTTCAAAAATTTCCCATAATAAAGGTTTTAATTATTGCTAATAGTAATTCTGTCCTTCCGTTTTTATCCTGGTATATGAGTAATTCCCTTATTAAATTTGTAATCAATTTCTCTACAATCTATTTAATACAATTTATTCTATCTCCAAAATCTCACTCCTTAAACTTTGCCTTTTCTTTCGCAACATTAATACTATTAATGGAATTATTTTTCTGTATTTTCATCTTTTATTTTCCATTAGCTGTACTACCTAAATTTATTTTCCGAATTAATTATTCGAACATTAAAATACTTCCTTTTATTACCAAGGCTGCTCCAGCCTTTCTTTATTTATCTTTAATTATCAGCCATTACATCCATAAAATCTTTTTACACTTACTTTTAAACTTTAATTTAAAATTATATAGATATTTAAGGTATACTTCCTTAAATTATGCTTGCAAAATACTATCTCTAAATAACTCTATTAGAATTTCTTCTCTTAATAATTCTTCTAGATCGTTTAAGGAAATTTCTTTTTTATATTTTCTTTTATGATATTAATAGATCCCATCTTTTCCAATCTCTAATTGCTTTTCCAAAACCTTTTCAAACTACTTTCCATATTTCAACTTCCTCAATTGATTTCTTTATATATGAACATCACAATTATACCAATCCACAAAACCATCTCTATCCTTCTACTATCCCCAATCTACCAACTCTCTCGATGGCATCATCCTCTTCTATTCCCCAACTCAGCTCTATCAATCTCACCAATGAAGAAGCGGAGCTGCTCTACACACCCGATTTTGGTTGGGATGTTATCAAGGAGGACCCTAAGCTTATTCTAATCGGATGCTTTATATCGTCTAAAGTGATAGACATATATGCTGTTATCAATGCATTCGAAGGAATCTGGAAGCCTAATGAGGTAGTCTCTATATCGGTTATACAAGATAACTTCCTCAAAATAAAGTTCAAGGAAACCAAGAATTGTTATGAGGTCATCAACCGCGGTCCTTGGCTGTACAAGGATGAATGGTTAGCTGTTACTCAATATGATCCAGCCAAATCTGTAGGAGATTACAACTTCAATATCATGAGAATTTGGATCCGATTTTTCTCTCTCCCTGATTCACTTTATGATGATGTTGATCGATCCCATCTGGTGGGACATGCCCTAGGGTCAATGGTTGGCAACGTTCTCCAAACGGATACCCGAGAGTTTGAGGGGAACATGAAAGATTTCCTTCGGGTCGAAATTTTGCTTGACATCACAAGACCTATCACCCGCTTTGTTTTTATCGGATCAGGTGCTAACAAAATCATGTGCCGTATTCAGTATGAACGACTCCCTACTCTCTGTCCTGGTTGTGGTATTATCAGCCACACATTAGAAAACTGTCCCATCCGATCCTCACTCGATCTCAACAAATTACAGTATGGGGAATGGCTCCGCTACCTTCCCCCAAGACGTCGCCCAGTTGGAACTCGTGGGCGTATCCGCAATGTGGAACCGAATCTTAACCCAAATATCCCTCAAGTGAATGGTAATTTTTATCCAACCTCTACAATAATCTCATTTCTTATTCGATTTATTCCCCTAATTATTCTGTCCATGTACTTACTATCTGATCTCCTCGTAGTGCCCCCTACAAATATTCCAGCAGCTTCGGCCAACACTACTGCTCCTCCCACCGACCAGAATAATATGGGTAATTTGAATTCCCTTCTCCTCATCTATTATATTAATGTTTACAAGCACCTAATAACGATCAATATCCATTATATAGGTTCTCTAAATGAGGGCGATGCCGCCTCCTTTACGGAACAAGCAACTGATGAAGCCCCAAACGTAGATACGGCCATGGAAGAAGGTCCCAACTCTGCTAAAGATCCCCCTGCATCTGATTTGAAACAAAAAGCACCACTCGAGCCCCAGCCCCTGAACACCATCTATCCTATCCCTGAAGATGGTTCTGATGATGATTGGGACACCACGGATGATGGTGTTCCTAGCCCTACTGCCCAGCAGATAAAAAAGATTGAGTCTGAATTGCGTAAGCCCTCTAATCCCACTGATACAATTTTCAATGATTTTAATTAGTGGTTACTAAAAACTTACCCCAATGATGCAACCCATGCACCTGCACCTGCACCAGCCCCAATGAACCGAGGCACAAAACGCGGCTCTCCAATACAAGTGTCGCTCCCGCCAAAAAAATCCAAACCGTCCGGATCCACTCCTAAAGCTGGGATGAGCAGCTCTAAAAACTCTCCGGCGGCGGCTGATTCCCAGCCCCGCCGAGCAAAATGAGGATCCTATGCTGGAACTTTCAGGGTCTTGGACAAGCCCCGACGGTTCAACATTTCAGGTCCTATGTCCAACGCACCAACCCGGATGTCATTTTCTTATGCGAAACCAAAATAAATAACGCGGAATGTAACCGCATTTGTCTTTCATTAGGAATGTTAGACATTATTTCTATTTCCCCTACGGAAGGGTGTTCCGGCATTTCCTTATTTGCGGCAAACAATATTAATATAAGTTTAATTTCGTATTTGTCGCGTTATATTCATACTCAAATAACTACGAATAATTACACAATGTTTTTTACTGGAATGCATGGCTTTTCTGAAACTAGTCAAAAATATAAAACATGGGAACTTATAGATTCATTATACTCTACTACTAAAAATAACCCTTGGCTCCTCGGTGGGGATTTTAATGAAATTTTAACTCTCTGAAAAACAAAGGGGTTGTCGAAGGGCTAGATCACAAATAAAAAAATTTCGCAATTGTTTATCACGAAACAATCTTTTTGATTGCAAGCCAACTTCTGGATGGTTTACATGGACAAAAGTAGGGCCTTTAAACCCAATCATACATGAAAGATTAGATCGGTTTATAGCTAATTCAGCTTGGCAAGATCTCTACCCTTCCTACCGTATTACCACGGATTAAGTGGCCAAATCTGACCATTGTTTCCTACTCCTTGACTTAGACCCTTTGGCCTCTACCCCCCATCAACGGCCATCCAACAATTTCCGCTTCGAAAACTGTTGGGCCAATAACGAGGATAATATACATACTATTAAAAGAACTTGGGCCAATACTCCCGGAACTGTCATTGAAAAAATCGAAGCTATTGGCACATGTCTAGAAGAATGGCAAAATCAACAACGATTTAAATCCATCGGAAGGATTAAGTTCCTTACAAAAAAAATTAACAAATTTCTATATCGCCCCTTAAGTGCCACAAATGAAGAAATATATTTAAATTATAGAACTGAACTAAATAAACTCTTAACGGAACAAGAAATTTACTGGGCTCAAAGATCTCGCACTCTCTGGCTTTCCCAAGGGGACAAAAATACCAGGTTCTTCCATGCTCGGGCAACTAATAGGAAAAAGAAAAATTCGATTATAGGCCTTTTTGACTCTAACTCGAATTGGTGTACGTCTGATTCAGATCTTATGAATATCGCTTCTACATATTTTCAAAATCTTTTCACATCATCCAATCCCCAAATCTCGAATAATATTCTTGATAAAATTCACCCTTCTATCAATCAACCAATGAATGAAACCCTTCTAAGGACTTTCACTAAAGAAGAAATCCTCCATGCCTTTCAAGATATTGACCCTAGGAAAGCACCTGGCATCGATGGCCTACCCAGTAGCTTTTTCCGACAACATTGGGACACGGTGGGCGAAGATGTCATTAATCTTTGCCTTAATCTACTAAACGGCAACGCTGATATGGCCTCAGTCAATAAAACTATCTTAGTTCTAATCCCCAAAGTCCAGGATCCAACTTCCATGAAACAACTAAGACCAATCAGTCTATGCACTGTCCTTTATAAAATAGTAGCCAAAACCATAGTCAATAGAATGAAACAGACTATACCCCTATGCATAAGCCCTAATCAAGCAGCCTTTGTCCAGGGACGTAACATCTCGGACAACATCCTCGTTGCACATGAAATTATTCACAATATTAACTCAGGAGTAACTAAATCCTCTCAAGGTGCTGCTCTTAAGTTAGACATGGAAAAAGCATTTGATAGAGTTGAATGGTCCTTTCTTGCAAATGTTATGGAACGCATGGGCTTCGCCTCCGAATGGATCGCCCTCATAATGCGTTGCATTACCACAGTCTCCTTTTCAGTTAAAATTAATAATTCCTTCTCCCCCTCCTTTCAACCTCAACGTGGTTTACGTCAAGGGGATCCCCTATCCCCTTTCCTTTTTCTCTTTTGTACTCAAGGCCTCTCTGCTTATTTAGCTGCTGCCCAACAAACTAAAATTCTACCGGGACTAGGCGCCTGTAAATACGTGCCCAAAGTCAATCACTTGCTTTTTGCCGATGACTGCATGGTTTTCATTAATACTAATCAAACTGAAGCGTCTCTTCTTAAAAAAGCTCTGCAAACTTATGCTACTGCATCCGGTCAAGCGGTTAATTTTGAGAAATCAACAAATTTTTATAATCCGCGCACACCATCAACAACAAGAAACGCGATCAACGGCCTTTTGCAAGTACGTCAGGTTTCTAACCCTGGTGTATATCAAGGTATCCCACTACTCATTGGGAAAAACAAAACGGAATCTCTAGGATTTGTGCGCGATAAAGTACATGATCGTCTTTCTAGTTGGGACAAACATCTCTTCTCTTTTAGTGGCCGAGAGATTTTCATCAAAGCAGTCCTACAATCCCTTCCACAATATGTTATGTCTTGTTATCTTCTTCCACAAAACATCATCGATGACATGACTTCATCAATCCGTCAATACTGGTGGACTGGCAAATCCAACAAAAAAGGTTGGCACATGCTCCCTTGGAATCATGTTTGCTTACCTAAATCTGCTGGAGGCATGGGTTTTAAGGATTTGCATGATTTTAACATTGTTCTCTTGGGAAAGCAACTTTGGAAACTCATTTGTGAACCAAATTCTCTATTAGGTCAAATATACCGTTCTAAATACTTTCCCTCCGACAATATCCTAGATGCACCAAAACCCAATCGTGGCTCCTTTGCTTGGCAAGGTATGTATAACGCGCTTCAGCGTCTATTCCCAGGCTTTCTTTACCGCCCAAGTATCAACAATAATATTAGAGTACACAGAGATATATGGGGTGGGTCTTCCCCGATTGATCTCATTGGGGATTACGAAATCTCAGATGAATTACATATTCAATGTCGTGATTTTATGATTCGTAATCAAACTGCTTGGGATACGGATAAGGTAAGGCATTACTTTAATCCAACTGATGCCGATGCTATTCTTCATATCCCCATCATAAACGATCAACGTGATTTAATACTCTGGTCCCCTAATGACTCGGGTATCTACTCAGTCCGTTCTGGATATATTTTCCTACAACGTTCCATAAACCCACATACGTCACCTACACGGCTCTGGAAATTTCTATCCAAAGTTAAAGCTTTACCCAAAGTCAAAACTTTTGGTTGGCGTATGGCCTCTGATGCTTTACCAGTTGGGGTTAAAATGCAAACCTTCTCTCCAAATTCGGGGCCTTGTCCCATCTGTGGTAGCCAATCAGAATCGATCCTTCATGCGCTTCGTGACTGTCCTGGGGCTTCTGAAGTCCTCCAACTTTGTGGTATCCCCATTACTCTTTCTAGGAGTATAGCTTCTACCCCTCTACAATGGCTAGAGGAAGCAGCTAGCATTCTATCCTCTGATAAATTTGGTCTTTTCCTTACTGCAATATGGAATGTATGGAATAGACGTAACGACTGGGTACATAACCAACATTTACAACCACCTTGGCTAATTGCCGTTATTTCCATTAGTTTACACGATGATTTTTGTAAAGCATTAAAGGCGACTGCCCCAACACCATCGACCTCTTCCACACCATCCTGGACCCCTCCCCCAATTCATCATATCAAAATAAATGTGGATGGAGCTTTTAATCCATCAATTCGTGCAGCTGCCGTTGGTGCCGTTGCTCGTGATTCTGCAGGTGCAGTTGTGGGCAGCCTTGCATTCCCGCTTGGTAGCTGTCTGGACGCAATCACTAGTGAAGGGGAAAGCCTCCTTGCTGGTTTCACCTTTGCCCGATCTCAAGGCTGGAGCCGACTTTTGATTGAAACTGACTGCGCTTCTCTCGCGAATAGGATCAACAATCCTGCTCAGGACCTTTCTACCATGGGACCTCTTATTCATCAGATTCAAGCATCTCTTCACGATTTTGACTTTGTATCTATTTCATTTGTACGCCGTGAGGCAAATCTTATAGCCCATACTTTGGCTACTTTCTCTCTGAATTCTATGACTTCTATGTCATTTAATTCGGATGTCCCATCTTGTATCCAACCCTTTGTAACAAATCATTTATGATTAATAAAATTTGGGCACTCTTTTCCCCTTTTTAGGGTCCTCTAGCTCTGCTTGAAGGACAGTAGTAGGGGTTTTTAATGAGGCCTTTTCTTCAAAAAAAAATTCCAACGGGTCCATTGAAAGGCCCATTTAGACCTGCTCGTCCGAAACCTCTAGAAAAAGGACCACAAAACAAATTTTAATCAAATTTTAGGAGTTCAAATAATTGATTAGGAGCTTTTCAACACAATTATATTGCAAAACCTCAATTTCTGTACTTTTTACTCAGTTAAAATTCCAGCGGGTCCATTGAAAAGCCCATTTCAACCCGCTTGTCCGAAACCTCTACAAAAAGGACTGCAAAACAAGTTTTAATCAAATTTTAGGAGTTCATGTAATTGATTAGGAGCTTTTCAACACAATTATATTACAAAACCTCAATTTCTGTACTTTTTACTCAGTTAAAATTCCAACGGGTCCATTGAAAGGCCCATTTCGACCCGCTCGTCCGAAACCTCTACAAAAAGGACTGCAAAACAAGTTTTAATCAAATTTTGGGAGATCATGTAATTGATTAGGAGATTTTCAACACAATTATATTGAAAACCTCAATTTTTATACTTTGTACTCAGTTAAAATTCCAACGAGTCCATTAAAAAGCCCATTTAGACCTGCTCGTCCGAAACCTCTACAAAAAGGACCGCAAAAAAGTTGTATTCATATATTAGGAGTTCAAATAATTGAATAAGAGCTTTTCAACACAATTATATTGCAAAACCTCAATTTCTGTACTTTTTAATCAGTTAAAATTCCAACGGGTCCATTGAAATGCCCATTTCGACCTGCTCGTCCGAAACCTCTACAAAAAGGACTGCAAAACAAGTTTTAATCAAATTTTAGGAGTTCTTGTAATTGATTAGGAGCTTTTAAACCCTATTATTTTGCAAAACGTCAATTTCTGTACTTTTTACTCAGTTAAAATTCCAACGGGTCCATTGAAAGGGCCATTTATACCCGCTCGTCCGAAACCTCGACAAAAAGGGCCGCAAAACAAGTTTTAATCAAATTTTAGGAGTTCAAATAATTGATTAGGACCTTTTCAACACAATTATATTGAAAAACCTCAAGTTTTATACTTTTTTCTCAGTTAAAATTCCAACGGTCCCACTGAAAGGCCCATTTAGACCTGCTCTTCCGAAACCTCCACAAAAAGGACCGCAAAAAAGTTTTATTCAAATATTAGGAGTTGAAATAATTGATTAGGAGCTTTTCTACACAATTATATTGCAAAACCTCAATTTATGTACTTTTTACTCAGTTAAAATTCCAACTGGTCCATTGAAAGGCCCATTTCGACCCGCTCGTCCGGAACGTCTACGAAAAGGACTGCAAAACAAGTTTTAATCAAATTTTAAGAGTTCATGTAATTGACTAGGAGCTTTTCAAGACAATGATATTGCAAAACCTCAATTTCTGTACATTTTAATCAGTTAAAATTCCAACGTGTCTATTGAAAGGCCCATTTCGACCCGCTTGTCCGAAACCTCTACAAAAAGGACTGCAAAACAAGTTTTAATCAAATTTTAGGAGTTCATGTAATTGATTAGGAGCTTTTCAACACAATTATATTGCAAAACCTAAATTTCTGTACTTTTTACACAGTTAAAATTCCAACGGGTTAGACCAATCAGTTTATGTACTGTCATCTACAAGACGGTTTCTAAGGTTCTGGTTAATCGCCTTAAATCTACCTTGTCTTCTTGTATCAGCGATTCTCAGGCCGCGTTCATCAGCGGACGCAATATCACTGACAACATTCTAATTGCACACGAATTGGTGCACACCCTACACTCTAGTGGAACATTGTCATCCCAAGGGGCTGCTGTCAAGCTCGATATGGAGAAGGCCTTTGATAGGGTCGAATGGTCCTTCTTAAGGGATGTCATGCTCCGTATGGGGTTTGTCAGGGAATGGGTAAACCTCATCCTACGGTGTGTCTCTTCGGTCTCCTTTTCGATACGTGTTAATGGCACACTCTCCGAGGAGTTCTTCCCCACCAGGGGTATCCGTCAAGGAGACCCTTTGTCACCTTTCCTTTTCCTCATTTGCTCCCAGGGCCTCTCTACGGCTCTGGAAACGGAGCAAAGGGAAGGACGACTATCGGGCCTTAGCGCCAGTCGCCATGGGCCCCGGGTTACCCATCTGCTCTTTGCGGATGACAGCATGGTGTTCCTACGTAATGAGCCGGAGGAGGTGGTTAGGTTACGCTACGTCCTATCTCAGTATGCCTCTTCCTCAGGACAAACGGTAAATTTTGATAAGTCTACCGCCTATTGCAGTCAAAGGTGTTCCACCGATTTTCTCCGCGCTATGCGTTCAACACTGGGTGTACGCTTAGTGGATGACCCAGGAATATATTTGGGGGTCCCACTGTTAATCAAAAGGAATAGGACTACCTCATTAGGATTTGTGAGGGATAAAGTCCAATCCCGGATGAGTAAATGGGACAACAGCTTCCTTTCCTATAGTGGGAGAGAAATTCTCATTAAGTCTGTTGCGCAAGCAATGCCACAATACGTAATGTCATGCTACCTATTACCACAAAACATCATTGATGACATTACTATGTCTATACGGCGTTATTGGTGGTTCGGGCGCAGTAATAAGCGAGGCTGGCCACTTTTATCGTGGGATTCTCTTTGCACACCTAAAAATGTGGGAGGCCTAGGTTTCCGTGATCTGCACGCCTTTAATATCGCCCTTTTGGGAAAGCAAATTTGGCACCTGCTATCCCATCCGGATTCTCTCTTGGCAAGAGTCCTTCGCGCGAAATACTACCCTTCGGGTGACCTACTGAATGCCTCTGCAGATAAACGAGCATCTTTTGCTTGGAATGGTATAAACCAAGCAATTCACTCCCTTGGGCCTGGTTATTTTTGGCGGCCAGGAGTCAAGAGTTCGATACGACTGCTCCGAGATACCTGGGGAGGGGATAAACCGATTACGCTTTTTGGGCAATATATGGATAATGATGAGTTACCGTTGCGGTGTCGGGATTACATGACACGTGACTATGCGTCCTGGGATGAGTCCAAACTTCGAAGGGACCTTGACAAGGATGATGTCAAATGCATCCTTCGGGTTCCGATTTATCGCAATAGGCCGGATAAGCTTGTTTGGGGACAACATGACTCTGGCAACTACACTGTTAGATCGGGGTACTTTTTTCTTCATCAGCCCACGCGGCCGGTGGCACGCCCTAACCGTCTATGGAAAATAATATCTAAAGCTCCGACTCTTCCAAAGATCCGCTCTTTCAGTTGGCGAGCGGGCCGTGATGCATTACCTACTGGGGACAAGCTACGAGCAATACATCACACAGATGGGCAATGCTCTTTTTGTCCAGCAGTGCTGGAATCTGCTATCCATGCCCTTCGTGATTGCCCAGGTGCTCAGGATGTTCTCCGCCTAGTTGGGCTTCCCTCGGGCGTCTATGCCAGCCATACCAGCACAATGGCGGCCTGGTTATCGGAAGGGACTTACTGTTTGGACAGTACAGGGTTTGCTCTGCTCCTAACAGCAATTTGGAATGTTTGGAACCGTCGTAATGACTGGGTTCATTCACAGAGACTTCAGCTAACTTGGCTCACGGCCATGAATGCTACAGGTCTTCTACAGGAATACGCCGCCACAAACGCTCTCCCCACCGTGTCAGCAGCCGTACCAGTCGCAGCCCTGCCACGTTGGACGCCACCAAGACCGGAGAGTATAAAGATAAATGTTGACGAAGCCTTCCACCCCGGATCCGGTTCTGCAGCCATCGGAGTAATTGCTAGGGATGCACATGGTTCGATTATTGGAGGCTGTGATGTCCATGAGGCAGGTTGTCATGATGCCACCATGGTCGAGTTACATGCCATCGTTGCGGGTATCATGTTGACCTGAGATAGAGGATGGGGCGAGGTGCTCATCGAGTCCGACTCGGCTACGGTGGTCAATAAGCTCTCGCGCACTACTGATGATAACTCCCTGCTGGGTCCGCAAATTGCAGATACGAAGGCTTTGCTTAGGGCTTTCCCTTTGATCACATTATCTTTTGTACCTAGATCAGCCAATTTTGTGGCACATAACTTAGCCTCTTGGGCTTTACATTCTACTTCCTCTGTGTATTTTGATTCAGTTGTTCCTGACTGTATTAACACTGATGCATTGGCTGATTCCCAGCCTTTTTATTGTTATAATAATAACATACCTCAGGGCACTCTTTTCCCCTTAGGTTCACCTTGTGCCTCGGCGCAAGGTGGTTTGAGGGGTTTTTAATGAGGCCCATTTTCTTCAAAAAAAATAATTCCAACGGGTCCATTGAAAGGCCCATTTACACCTGCTCGTCCGGAACCTCGAAAAAAAGGACCGTAAAACAAGTTTTAATCAAATTTTAGGAGTTCAAATAATTGATTAGAAGATTTTCAACGCAATTATATTACAAAACCTCAAATTTTGTACTTTTTACTCAGTTAAAATTCCAACGGGTCCATTGAAAGGCCCATTTCGACCTGCTCGTCCGAAACCTCTACAAAAAGGACTGCAAAACAAGTTTTAATCAAATTTTAGGAGTTCATGTAATTGATTAGGAGCTTTTAAACCCAATTATTTTGCAAAACGTCAATTTTTGTACTTTTTACTCAGTTAAAATTCCAACGGGTCCATTGAAAGGGACATTCATACCTGCTCGTCCGAAACCTCGACAAAAAGGGCCGCAAAACAAGTTTTAATCAAATTTTAGGAGTTCAAATAATTTATTAGGACCTTTTCAACACAATTATATTGAAAAACCTCAATTTTTATACTTTTTACCCAGTTAAAATTCAAACGGGCCCATTGAAAGGCCCATTTAGACCTGCTCGTCCGAAACCTCTACAAAAAGGACCACAAAAAAGTTATATTCAAATATTAGGAGTTCAAATAATTGATTAGGAGCTTTTCTACACAATTGTATTGCAAAACCTCAATTTCTGTACTTTTTACTCAGTTAAAATTTCAACGGGTCCATTGAAAGGCCCATTTCAACCCGCTCGTCCGGAACCTCTACAAAAAGGACTGCAAAACAAGTTTTAATCAAATTTTAGGAGATCATGTAATAGATTAGGAGATTTTCAACACAATTATATTGCAAAACCTCAATTTCTTTACTTTTTACTCAGTTAAAATTCCAACGGGTCCATTGAACGGCCCATTTAGACCTGCTCGTCCGAAACCTCTACAAAAAGGACCGCAAAACAAGTTTTCATCAAATTTTAGGAGTCCAAATAATTGATTAGGAGCTTTTCAACACAATTATAGTGCAGAACCTCAATTTCTGTACTTTTTACTTAGTTAAAATTCCAACGGGTCCATTGAAAGACCCATTTCGACCCGCTCGATCGAAACCTCTACAAAAAGGATTGAAAAACAAGTTTTAATCAAATTTTAGGAGTTCATGTAATTGATTAGGAGCTTTTAAACACAATTATATTGCAAAACCTCTATTTTTGTACTTTTTACTCAGTTAAAATTCCAATGGATCCATTGAAAGGCCCATTTCGCCCCGCTCGTCCGAAACCTCTACAAAAACGACTACAAAACAAGTTTTAATCAAAATTTAGGAGTTCATGTAATTGATTAGGAGCTTTTCAACACAATTATATTGGAAAACCTCAATTTCTGTACTTTTTACTCAATTAAAATTTCAACAGGTTCATTGAAAGGCCCATTTAGACCCGCTCGTCCGAAACCTCTACAAAAAGGACCGCAAAAATAGTTTTAATCAAATTTTAGGAGTTCAAATAATTGATTAGGAGCTTTTCAACACAATTATATTGAAAAACCTCAATTTTATACATTTTACTCAGTTAAAATTCCAACGGGCCCATTGAAAGGCCCATTTAGACCTGCTCGTCCGAAACCTCTACAAAAAAAACCGCAAAAATGTTTTATTCAAATATTAGGAGTTCTAATAATTGATTAGGTTCTTTTCAACACAATTATATTGCAAAACCTCAATTTCTGTATTTTTTACTCAGTTAAAATTCAACCGGGTCCATTGAGAGGCCCATTTCGATCCGCTCGTCCGAAACCTCTACAAAAAGGACTGCAAAACAAGTTTTAATCAAATTTTAGGAGATCATGTAATCGATTAGGAGATTTTCAACACAATTATATTGCAAAACCACAATTTTTGTACTTTTTACTCAGTTAAAATTCCAACGGGTCCATTGAAAGGCCCATTTAGACCTCATCGTCCGAAACCTCTACAAAAAGGACCACAAAACAAGTTTTAATCAAATTTTAGGAGTTCAAATAATTGATTAGGAGCTCTTCAACACAATTATATTGCAAAACCTCAATTTCTGTACTTTTTAATCAGTTAAAATTCCAACGGGTCCATTGAAAGGCCCATTTCTACCCGCTCGTCCCAAACCTCTACAAAAGGACTACAAAACAAGTTTTAATCAAACTTTAGGAGTTCATTTAATTGATTAGGAGCTTTTCAACACAATTATATTGCAAAACCTCGATTTCTTTACTTTGTACTCAGTTAAATTTCCAACGGGTCCATTGAAAGGCCCATTTAGACCTGCTCGTCCGAAACCTCGACAAAAAGGACCGCAAAATAAGTTTTAATCAAATTTTAGGAGTTCAAATAAATGATTAGGAGCTTTTCAACACATTTATATTGCAAAACTTCAATTTTTATACATTTTACTCAGTTAAAATTCCAACGGGTCCATTGAAAGGCCCTTTTAAACCCGCACGTCCGAAACCTCTACATAAAGGACCGCAAAACAAGTTTTGATCATATTTTTGGAGTACAAATAATTGATTATGAGCTTTTCAACACAATTATATTGCAAAACCTCAATTTTTATACTTTTTACTTAGTTAAAATTCCAACGGGTCCATTGAAAGGCCCATTTAGACATGCTCGTCCGAAACCTCTACAAAAAGGGCCGCAAAACAAGTTTTAATCAAATTTTAGGAGATCATGTAATTGATTAGGAGATTTTTAACACAATTATATTACAAAACCCCAACTTTTGTACTTTTTACTCAGTTAAAATTCCAACGGGTCCATTGAAAGGCCCATTTACACCTGCTCGTCCGAAACCTCTACAAAAAGGACCGCAAAACAAATTTTAATCAAATTTTAGGAGTTCAAATAATTGATTAGGAGCTTTTCAACACAATTATATTGCAAAACCTAAATTTCTGTACTTTTTACTCAGTTAAAATTCCAACGGGTCCATTGAAAGGCCCATTTCGACCCGTTTGTCCGAAACCTCTACAAAAAGGACTGCAAAACAAGTTTTAATCAAATTTTAGGAGTTCATGTAATTGATTAGAAGCTTTTCAACAAAATTATATTGCAAAACCTCAATTTCTGTACTTTTTAATCAGTTAAAATTCCAATAGGTCCATTGAAAGGCCCATTTCGACCCGCTCGTTCGAAACCTCTACAAAAGGACTGCAAAACAAGTTTTAATCAAATTTTGGGAGATCATGTACTTGATTAGGAGATTTTCAACACAATTATATTGAAAAACCTCAATTTTTATACTTTTTACTCAGTTAAAATTCCAACGAGTCCATTGAAAGGCCCATTTAGACCTGCTCGTCCAAAACCTCTACAAAAAGGACCGCAAAAAAGTTGTATTCAAATATTAGGAGTTCAAATAATTGATTAGGAGCTTTTCAACACAATTATATTGCAAAACCTCAATTTCTGTACTTTTTACTCAGTTAAAATTCCAACGGGTCCATTGAAAGGCCCATTTAGACCTCCTCGTCCGAAACCTCTACAAAAAGGACCACAAAACAAGTTTAATCAAATTTTAGGAGTTCAAATAATTTATTAGGACCTTTTCAACACAATTATATTGAAAAACCTCAATTTTTATACTTTTTACCCAGTTAAAATTCAAACGGGCCCATTGAAAGGCCCATTTAGACCTGCTCGTCCGAAACCTCTACAAAAAGGACCACAAAAAAGTTTTATTCAAATATTAGGAGTTCAAATAATTGATTAGGAGCTTTTCTACACAATTGTATTGCAAAACCTCAATTTCTGTACTTTTTACTCAGTTAAAATTTCAACGGGTCCATTGAAAGGCCCATTTCAACCCGCTCGTCCGGAACCTCTACAAAAAGGACTGCAAAACAAGTTTTAATCAAATTTTAGGAGATCATGTAATAGATTAGGAGATTTTCAACACAATTATATTGCAAAACCTCAATTTCTTTACTTTTTACTCAGTTAAAATTCCAACGGGTCCATTGAACGGCCCATTTAGACCTGCTCGTCCGAAACCTCTACAAAAAGGACCGCAAAACAAGTTTTCATCAAATTTTAGGAGTCCAAATAATTGATTAGGAGCTTTTCAACACAATTATAGTGTAGAACCTCAATTTCTGTACTTTTTACTTAGTTAAAATTCCAACGGGTCCATTGAAAGACCCATTTCGACCCGCTCGATCGAAACCTCTGCAAAAAGGATTGAAAAACAAGTTTTAATCAAATTTTAGGAGTTCATGTAATTGATTAGGAGCTTTTAAACACAATTATATTGCAAAACCTCTATTTTTGTACTTTTTACTCAGTTAAAATTCCAATGGATCCATTGAAAGGCCCATTTCGCCCCGCTCGTCCGAAACCTCTACAAAAACGACTACAAAACAAGTTTTAATCAAAATTTAGGAGTTCATGTAATTGATTAGGAGCTTTTCAACACAATTATATTGCAAAACCTCAATTTCTGTACTTTTTACTCAATTAAAATTTCAACAGGTTCATTGAAAGGCCCATTTAGACCCGCTCGTCCGAAACCTCAACAAAAAGGACCGCAAAAATAGTTTTAATCAAATTTTAGGAGTTCAAATAATTGATTAGGAGCTTTTCAACACAATTATATTGAAAAACCTCAATTTTATACATTTTACTCAGTTAAAATTCCAACGGGCCCATTGAAAGGCCCATTTAGACCTGCTCGTCCGAAACCTCTACAAAAAAAACCGCAAAAATGTTTTATTCAAATATTAGGAGTTCTAATAATTGATTAGGTGCTTTTCAACACAATTATATTGCAAAACCTCAATTTCTGTATTTTTTACTCAGTTAAAATTCAACCGGGTCCATTGAGAGGCCCATTTCGATCCGCTCGTCCGAAACCTCTACAAAAAGGAATGCAAAACAAGTTTTAATCAAATTTTAGGAGATCATGTAATCGATTAGGAGATTTTCAACACAATTATATTGCAAAACCACAATTTTTGTACTTTTTACTCAGTTAAAATTCCAACGGGTCCATTGAAAGGCCCATTTAGACCTCATCGTCCGAAACCTCTACAAAAAGGACCACAAAACAAGTTTTAATCAAATTTTAGGAGTTCAAATAATTGATTAGGAGCTCTTCAACACAATTATATTGCAAAACCTCAATTTCTGTACTTTTTAATCAGTTAAAATTCCAACGGGTCCATTGAAAGGCCCATTTCTACCCGCTCGTCCCAAACCTCTACAAAAGGACTACAAAACAAGTTTTAATCAAACTTTAGGAGTTCATTTAATTGATTAGGAGCTTTTCAACACAATTATATTGCAAAACCTCGATTTCTTTACTTTGTACTCAGTTAAATTTCCAACGGGTCCATTGAAAGGCCCATTTAGACCTGCTCGTCCGAAACCTCGACAAAAAGGACCGCAAAATAAGTTTTAATCAAATTTTAGGAGTTCAAATAAATGATTAGGAGCTTTTCAACACATTTATATTGCAAAACTTCAATTTTTATACATTTTACTCAGTTAAAATTCCAACGGGTCCATTGAAAGGCCCTTTTAAACCCGCACGTCCGAAACCTCTACATAAAGGACCGCAAAACAAGTTTTGATCATATTTTTGGAGTACAAATAATTGATTATGAGCTTTTCAACACAATTATATTGCAAAACCTCAATTTTTATACTTTTTACTTAGTTAAAATTCCAACGGGTCCATTGAAAGGCCCATTTAGACATGCTCGTCCGAAACCTCTACAAAAAGGGCCGCAAAACAAGTTTTAATCAAATTTTAGGAGATCATGTAATTGATTAGGAGATTTTTAACACAATTATATTACAAAACCCCAACTTTTGTACTTTTTACTCAGTTAAAATTCCAACGGGTCCATTGAAAGGCCCATTTACACCTGCTCGTCCGAAACCTCTACAAAAAGGACCGCAAAACAAATTTTAATCAAATTTTAGGAGTTCAAATAATTGATTAGGAGCTTTTCAACACAATTATATTGCAAAACCTAAATTTCTGTACTTTTTACTCAGTTAAAATTCCAACGGGTCCATTGAAAGGCCCATTTCGACCCGTTTGTCCGAAACCTCTACAAAAAGGACTGCAAAACAAGTTTTAATCAAATTTTAGGAGTTCATGTAATTGATTAGAAGCTTTTCAACAAAATTATATTGCAAAACCTCAATTTCTGTACTTTTTAATCAGTTAAAATTCCAATAGGTCCATTGAAAGGCCCATTTCGACCCGCTCGTTCGAAACCTCTACAAAAGGACTGCAAAACAAGTTTTAATCAAATTTTGGGAGATCATGTACTTGATTAGGAGATTTTCAACACAATTATATTGAAAAACCTCAATTTTTATACTTTTTACTCAGTTAAAATTCCAACGAGTCCATTGAAAGGCCCATTTAGACCTGCTCGTCCAAAACCTCTACAAAAAGGACCGCAAAAAAGTTGTATTCAAATATTAGGAGTTCAAATAATTGATTAGGAGCTTTTCAACACAATTATATTGCAAAACCTCAATTTCTGTATTTTTTACTCAGTTAAAATTCCAACGGGTCCATTGAAAGGCCCATTTAGACCTCCTCGTCCGAAACCTCTACAAAAAGGACCACAAAACAAGTTTTAATCAAATTTTAGGAGTTCAAATAATTGATTAGGAGCTTTTCAACACAATTATATTGCAAAACCTCAATTTCTGTACTTTTTACTCAGTTAAAATTCCAACGGGTCCATTGAAAGGCCCATTTCTACCCGCTCGTCCGAAACCACTACAAAAGGACTGCAAAACAAGTTTTAATCAAACTTTAGGAGTTCATGTAATTGATTAGGAGCTTTTCAACACAATTATATTGCAAAACCTCGATTTCTTTACTTTTTACTCAGTTAAATTTCCAACGGGTCCATTGAAAGGCCCATTTAGACCTGCTCGTCCGAAACCTCGACAAAAAGGACTGCAAAATAAGTTTTAATCAAATTTTAGGAGTTTAAATAAATGATTAGGAGCTTTTCAACAAATTTATATTGCAAAACTTCAATTTTTATACATTTTACTCAGTTAAAATTCCAACGGGTCCATTGAATGGCCCTTTTAGACCCGCACGTCCGAAACCTCTACATAAAGGACCGCAAAACAAGTTGTGATCATATTTTTGGAGTACAAATAATTGATTATGAGCTTTTCAACACAATTATATTGCAAAACCTCAATTTTTATACTTTTTCCTTAGTTAAAATTCCAACGGGTCCATTGAAAGGCCCATTTAGACATGCTCGTCTGAAACCTCTACAAAAAGGGCCGCAAAACAAGTTTTAATCAAATTTTAGGAATTCAAGTAATTGATTAGGAGATTTTTAACACAATTATATTACAAAACCCTAACTTTTGTACTTTTTACTCAGTTAAAATTCCAACGGGTCCATTGAAAGGCCCATTTAGACCTGCTCGTCCGAAACCTCTACAAAAAGGACCGCAAAACAAATTTTAATCAAATTTTAGGAGTTCAAATAATTTATTAGGAGCTTTTCAACACAATTATATTGCAAAACCTAAATTTCTGTACTTTTTACTCAGTTAAAATTCCAACGGGTCCATTGAAAGGCCCATTTCGACCCGCTTGTCCGAAACCTCTACAAAAATGACTGCAAAACAAGTTTTAATCAAATTTTAGGAGTTCATGTAATTGATTAGGAGCTTTTCAACACAATTATATTGCAAAACCTCAATTTCTATACTTTTTAATTAGTTAAAATTCCAATAGGTCCATTGAAAGGCCCATTTCGACCCGCTCGTTCGAAACATCTACAAAAAGGACTGCAAAACATGTTTTAATCAAATTTTGGGAGATCATGTAATTGATTAGGAGATTTTCAACACAATTATATTGAAAAACCTCAATTTTTATACTTTTTACTCAGTTAAAATTCTAACGAGTCCATTGAAAGGCCCATTTAGACCTGCTCGTCCGAAACCTCTACAAAAAGGACCGCAAAAAAGTTATATTCAAATATTAGGAGTTCAAATAATTGATTAGGAGCTTTTCAAAACAATTATATTGCAAAACCTCAATTTCTGTACTTTTTACTCAGTTAAAATTCCAACGGGTCCATTGAAAGGCCCATTTCGACATGCTCGTCTGAAACCTCTACAAAAAGGACTGCAAAACAAGTTTTAATCAAATTTTAGGGGTTCATGTAATTGATTACGAGCTTTTAAACCCAATTATTTTTTTAAAACGTCAATTTCTATAATTTTTACTTAGTTAAAATTTCAACGGGTCCATTGAAAGGGCCATTTATACCTGCTCGTCCGAAACCTCGACAAAAAGGGCCGTAAAACAAGTTTTAATCAAATTTTAGGAGATCAAATAATTGATTAGGAGCTTTTCAACACAATTATATTGAAAAACCTCAATTTCTCTACTTTTTACTCAGTTAAAATTCCAACGGGTCCATTGAAATGCCCATTTCGACCCGCTTGTCCGAAACCACTACAAAAAGGACTACAAAACAAGTTTTAATCAAATTTTAGGAGATCATGTAATTGATTATGAGATTTTCAACACAATTATATTGCAAAACCTCAATTTCTGTACTTTTTACTCAGTTAGAATTCCAACGGATCCATTGAAAGGCCCGTTTCGACCCGCTAGTCCGAAACCTCTACAAAAAGGACAGCAAAACAGTTTTAATCAAATTTTAGGAGTTCATGTAATTGATTAGGAGCTTTTCAACACAATTATATTGCAAAACCTCAATTCCTGTAATTTTTACTCAGTTAAAATTTCAACGGGTCCATTGAAAGGCCCATTTAGACCTGCTCGTCCGAAACCTCTACAAAAAGGACCACAAAAAAAGTTTTAATCGAATTTTAGGAGTTCAAATAAATGATTAGAAACTTTTCAACATAATTATATTGCAAAACTTCAATTTTTATACATTTTACTCAGTTAAAATTCCAACGGGTCCATTGAAAGGCCCATTTAGACCCGCACGTTCGAAACCTTTACATAAAGGACCGCAAAACAAGTTTTGATCATATTTTAGGAGTAAAAATAATTGATTATGAGCTTTTCAACACAATTATATTGCAAAACCTCAATTTTTATACTTTTTACTCTGTTAAAATTCTAACGGGTCCATTGAGAGGCCCATTTAGACCCGCACGTCCGAAACCTTTACATAAAGGACAGCAAAACAAGTTTTGATCATATTTTAGGAGTACACGTAATTAATTATGAGCTTTTCAACACAATTATATTGCAAAACCTCATTTTTTATACTTTTTACTCAGTTAAAATTCCAAAGGGTCCATTGAAAGGCCCATTTAGACATGCTCGTCCGGAACCTCTACAAAAAGGACCGCAAAACAAGTTTTACTCAAATATTAGGAGTTCAAATAATTGATTAGGAGCTTTTCAACACAATTATATTGCAAAACCTCAATTTCTGTACTTTTTACTCAGTTAAAATTCCAACGGGTCCATTGAAAGGCCCATTTCTACCCGCTCGTCCGAAACCTCTACAAAAGGATTGCAAAACAAGTTTTAATATAATTTTAGAAGTTCATGTAATTGATTAGGAGCTTTTCAACACAATTATATTGCAAAACCTCAATTTCTTTACTTTTTAATCAGTTAATTTCCAACGGGTCCATTGAAAGGCCCATTTAGACCTACTCGTCCGAAACCTCGATAAAAAGGACTGCAAAATAAGTTTTAATCAAATTTTAGGAGTTCAAATAAATGATTAGGAGCTTTTCAACACAATTATATTGCAAAACTTCAATTTTTAGACATGCTCGTCCGAAACCTCTACAAAAAGGGCCGCAAAACAAGTTTTAATTAAATTTTAGAAGATCACGTAATTGATTAGGAGATTTTCAACACAATTATATTACAAAACCTCAATTTTTGTACTTTTTACTCAGTTAAAATTCCAACGAGTCCATTGAAAGGCCCATTTAGACCTGCTCGTCCGAAACCTCTACAAAAAGGACCACAAAAAAAGTTTTAATCAAATTTTAGGAGTTCAAATAAATGATTGGAAACTTTTCAACATAATTATATTGCAAAACTTCAATTTTTATTCATTTTACTCAGTTAAAATTCCAACGGGTCCATTGAAAAGCCCATTTAAACCCGCACGTTCGAAACCTTTACATAAAGGACCGCAAAACAAGTTTTGATCATATTTTAGGAGTACAAATAATTGATTATGAGCTTTTCAACACAATTATATTGCAAAACCTCAATTTTTATACTTTTTACTCTGTTAAAATTCTAACGGGTCCATTGAAAGGCCCATTTAGACCCGCACGTCCGAAACCTTTACATAAAGGACCGCAAAACAAGTTTTGATCATATTTTAGGAGTACACGTAATTTATTGTGAGCTTTTCAACACAATTATATTGCAAAACCTCATTTTTTATACTTTTTACTCAGTTAAAATTCCAACAGGTCCATTGAAAGGCCCATTTAGACATGCTCGTCTGGAACCTCTACAAAAAGGACCGCAAAACAAGTTTTACTCAAATATTAGGAGTTCAAATAATTGATTAGGAGCTTTTCAACACAATTATATTTCAAAACCTCAATTTCTGTACTTTTTACTAAGTTAAAATTCCAACGGGTCCATTGAAAGGCCCATTTCTACCCGCTCGTCCTAAACCTCTACAAAAGGACTGCAAAACAAGTTTTAATATAATTTTAGAAGTTCATGTAATTGATTAGGAGCTTTTCAACACAATTATATTGCAAAACCTCAATTTCTTTACTTTTTAATCAGTTAATTTCCAACGGGTCCATTGAAAGGCCCATTTAGACCTACTCGTCCGAAACCTCGACAAAAAGGACTGCAAAATAAGTTTTAATCAAATTTTAGGAGTTCAAATAAATGATTAGGAGCTTTTCAACACAATTATATTGCAAAACTTCAATTTTTAGACATGCTCGTCCGAAACCTCTACAAAAATGGCCGCAAAACAAGTTTTAATTAAATTTTAGGAGATCATGTAATTGATTAGGAGATTTTCAACACAATTATATTACAAAACCTCAATTTTTGTACTTTTTACTCAGTTAAAATTCCAACGGGTCCATTGAAAGGCCCATTTAGACCTCGTCGTCCGAAACCTATACAAAAAGGACCGCAAAACAAGTTTTAATCGAATTTTAGGAGTTCAAATAATTGATTAGTAGCTTTTCAACACAATTATATTGCAAAACCTAAATTTCTCTACTTTTTACTCAGTTAAAATTCCAACGGGTCCATTGAAAGGCCCATTTCGACCCGCTCGTCTGAAACCTCTACAAAAAGGACTGCAAAACAAGTTTTAATCAAATTTTAGGAGTTCATGTAATTGATTAGGAACTTTTCAACACAATTATATTGAAAAACCTCAATTTCTTTACTTTTTACTCAGTTAAATTTCCAACGGGTCCATTGAAAGGCCCATTTAGACCTGCTCGTCCGAAACCTCGACAAAAAGGACTGCAAAATAAGTTTTAATCAAGTTTTAGGAGTTCAAATAAATGATTAGGAGCTTTACAACACATTTATATTGCAAAACTAAAATTTTTATACATTTTAATGAGGCCTTTCTTTCAAAAAAAAATTCCAACGGGTCCACTGAAAGGCCCTTTTAGACCCGCACGTCCGAAACCTCTACATAAAGGACCGCAAAACAAGTTTTGATCATATTTTAGGAGTACAAATAATTGATTATGAGCTTTTCAACACAATTATATTGCAAAACCTCAATTTTTATACTTTTTACTTAGTTAAAATTCCAACGGGTCCATTGAAAGGCCCATTTAGAACTGCTCGTCCGAAACCTCTACAAAAAGGACCGCAAAACAAATTTTAATCAAATTTTAGGTGTTCAAATAATTGATTAGGAGCGTTTCAACACAATTATATTGCAAAACCTCAATTTCTGTACTTTTTACTCAGTTAAAATTCCAACGGGTCCATTGAAAGGCCCATTTCGACCCGCTTGTCCGAAACCTCTACAAAAATGACTGCAAAACAAGTTTTAATCAAATTTTAGGAGTTCATGTAATTGATTAGGAGCTTTTCAACACAATTATATTACAAAACCTCAATTTCTGTACTTTTTACTCAGTTAAAATTCCAACGGGTCCATTGAAAGGCCCATTTCGACTCGCTCGTCCGAAACCTCTACAAAAAGGACTGCAAAACAAGTTTTAATCAAATTTTGGGAGATCATGTAATTGATTAGGAGATTTTACACACAATTATATTGAAAACCTCAATTTTTATACTTTTTACTCAGTTAAAATTCCAACGAGTCCATTGAAAGGCCCATTTAGACCTGCGCGTCCGAAACCTCTACAAAAAGGACCGCAAAAAAGTTGTATTCATATATTAGGAGCTCAAATAATTGAATAGGAGCTTTTCAACACAATTATATTGCAAAACCTCAATTTCTGTACTTTTTAATCAGTTAAAATTCCAACGGGTCCATTGAAAGGCCCATTTCGACATACTCGTCCGAAACCTCTACAAAAAGGACTGCAAAACATGTTTTAATCAAATTTTAGGAGTTCTTGTAATTGATTAGGAGCTTTTAAACACTATTATTTTGCAAAACGTCAATTTCTGTTCTTTTTACTCAGTTAAAATTCCAACGGGTCCATTGAAAGGGCCATTTATACCCGCTCGTCCGAAACCTCGACAAAACGGGCCGCAAAACAAGTTTTAATCAAATTTTAAGAGTTCAAATAATTGATTAGGAGCTTTTCAACACAATTATATTGAAAAACCTCAATTTTTATACTTTTTTCTCAGTTAAAATTCCAACGGGCCCACTGAAAGGCCCATTTAGACCCGCTCTTCCGAAACCTCCACAAAAAGGACCGCAAAAAAGTTTTATTCAAATATTAGGAGTTGAAATAATTGATTAGGAGCTTTTCTACACAATTATATTGCAAAACCTCAATTTCTGTACTTTTTACTCAGTTAAAATTCCAACTGGTCCATTGAAAGGACCATTTCGACCCGCTCGTCCGGAACGTCTACAAAAAGGACTGCAAAACAAGTTTTAATCAAATTTTAAGAGTTCATGTAATTGACTACAAGATTTTCAAGACAATTATATTGCAAAACCTCAATTTCTGTACTTTTTACTCAGTTAAAATTCCAACGGGTCCATTGAAAGGCCCATTTCGACCCGCTTGTCCGAAACCTCTACAAAAAGGACTGCAAAACAAGTTTTAATTAAATTTTAGGAGTTCATGTAATTGATTAGGAGCTTTTCAACATGATTATATTGCAAAACCTAGATTTCTGTACTTTTTACTCAGTTAAAATTCCAACGGGTCCATTGAAAGGCCCATTTAGACCTGCTCGTCCGGAACCTCGAAAAAAAGGACCGTAAAACAAGTTTTAATCAAATTTTAGGAGTTTAAATAATTGATTAGGAGATTTTCAACACAATTATATTGCAAAACCTCAAATTTTGTACTTTTTACTCAGTTAAAATTCCAACGGGTCCATTGAAAGGCCCATTTCGACCTGCTCGTCCGAAACCTCTACAAAAAGGACTGCAAAACAAGTTTTAATCAAACTTTAGGAGTTCATGTAATTGATTAGGAGCTTTTAAACCCAATTATTTTGCAAAACGTCAATTTCTGTACTTTTTACTCAGTTAAATTCCAACAGGTCCATTGAAAGGGCCATTTATACCTGCTCGTCCGAAACCTCGACAAAAAGGGCCGCAAAACAAGTTTTAATCAAACTTTAGGAGTTCAAATAATTTATTAGGAGCTTTTCAACACAATTATATTGAAAAACCTCAATTTTTATACTTTTTACCCAGTGAAAATTCCAACGGGCCCATTGAAAGGCCCATTTAGACCTGCTCGTCCGAAACCTCTACAAAAAGGACCACAAAAAAATTTTATTCAAATATTAGGAGTTCAAATAATTGATTAGGAGCTTTTCTACACAATTATATTGCAAAACCTCAATTTCTGTACTTTTTACTCAGTTAAAATTCCAACGGGTCCATTGAAAGGCCCATTTCAACCCGCTCGTCCGGAACCTCTACGAAAAGGACTGCAAAACAAGTTTTAATCAAATTTTAGGAGATCATGTAATAGATTAGGAGATTTTCAACACAATTATATTGCAAAACCTCAATTTCTTTACTTTTTACTCAGTTAAAATTCCAACGGGTCCATTGAACGGCCCATTTAGACCTGCTCGTCCGAAACCTCTACAAAAAGGACCGCAAAACAAGTTTTCATTAAATTTTAGGAGTCCAAATAATTGATTAGGAGCTTTTCAACACAATTATAGTGCAGAACCTCAATTTCTGTACTTTTTACTTAGTTAAAATTCCAACAGGTCCATTGAAAGACCCATTTCGACCTGCTCGATCGAAACCTCTAAAAAAAGGATTGAAAAACAAGTTTTAATCAAATTTTAGGAGTTCATGTAATTGATTAGGAGCTTTTAAACACAATTATATTGCAAAACCTCAATTTCTGTACTTTTTACTCAGTTAAAATTCCAACGGATCCATTGAAAGGCCCATTTCGACCCGCTCGTCCGAAACCTCTACAAAAAGGACTGCAAAACAAGTTTTAATCAAAATTTAGGAGTTCATGTAATTGATTAGGAGATTTTCAACACAATTATATTGCAAAACCTCAATTTCTGTACTTTTTACACAGTTAAAATTCCAACGGGCCCATTGAAAGCCCCATTTAGACCTGCTCGTCCGAAACCTCTACAAAAAACCGCAAAAATGTTTTATTCAAATATTAGGAGTTCAAATAATTGATTAGGTGATTTTCAACACAATTATATTGCAAAACCTCAATTTCTGTATTTTTTTACTCAGTTAAAATTCCAACGGGTCCATTGAAAGGCCCATTTCGACCCGCTCGTCCGAAACCTCTACAAAAAGGACTGCAAAAAAAGTTTTAATCAAATTTTAGGAGTTCATGTAATTGATTAGGAGCTTTTAAACACAATTATATTGAAAAACCTCAATTTCTGTACTTTTTACTCAGTTAAATTTCCAACGGATCCATTGAAAGGCCCATTTCGACCCGCTGGTCCGAATCCTCGACAAAAAGGACCGCAAAATAAGTTTTAATCATATTTTAGGAGTTCATGTAATTTATTAGGAGCTTTTGAACACAATTATATTGCAAAATCTCAATTTCTGTTCTTTTTACTCAGTTAAAATTCCAACAGGTCCATTGAAAGGCCCATTTAGACCCGCACGTCCGAAACCCCTACATAAAGGACCGCAAAACAAGTTTTGAGAAAATTTTAGGAGTTCAAATAATTGATTAGGACCTTTTCAACACAATTATATTCAGAAACCTCAATTTTTATACTTTTTACCCAGTTAAAATTCCAACGGGTCCATTGAAAGGCCCATTTAGACATGCTCGGCCGAAACCTCTTCAAAAAGGGCCGCAAAACAAGTTTTAATCAAATTTTAGGAGTACAAACAATTGATTAGTAGCTTTTCAACACAATTATATTGCAAAACCTCAATTTTTATACGTTTTACTCAGTTAAAATTCCAACGGGTCCATTGAAAGGCCCATTTAGACATGCTCGTCCGGAACCTCTACAAAAAGGGCCGCAAAACAGGTTTAATCAAATTTTAGGAGATCATGTAATTGATTAGGAGATTTTCAACACAATTATATTGCAAAACCTCAATTTCTGTACTTTTCACTCAGTTAAAATTCCAACGGGTCCATTCAAAGGCCCATTTAGACCTGCTCGTCCGAAACCTCGACAAAAAGGACCGCAAAACAAGTTTTAATCAAATTTTAGGTGTTCAAATAATTGATTAGAAGCTTTTCAACACAATTATATTGAAAAACCTCAATTTCTGTATTTTTTTCTCAGTTAAAATTCCAACGGGTCCATTGAAAGGCCCATTTCGTCTTGCTCGTCCGAAACCTCTACAAAAAGGACTGCAAAACAAGTTTGAATCAAATTTTAGGAGTTCATGAAATTGATTAGGAGATTTTCAACACAATTATATTGGAAAACCTAAATTTATGTACTTTTTACTCAGCTAAAATTTCAACGGGTCCATTGAAAGGCCCATTTAGACCCACTCGTCCGAAACCTCTACAAAAAGGACCGCAAAAATAGTTTTAATCAAATTTTAGGAGTTCAAATAATAGATTATGAGCTTTTCAACACAATTATATTGAAAAACCTCAATTTTATAGTTTTTACTCAGTTAAAATTCCAACGGGCCCATTGAAAGGCCCATTTAGACCTGCTCGTCCGAAACCTATACAAAAAAACTGCAAAAATGTTTTATTCAAATATTAAGAGTTCAAATAATTGATTAGGAGCTTTTCAACACAATTATATTGCAAAACCTCGATTTCTGTATTTTTTACTTAGTTAAAATTCCAACAGGTCCATTGAAAGGCCCATTTCGACCCGCTCGTTCGAAACCTCTACAAAAAGGACTGTAAAACAAGTTTTAATCAAATTTTAGGAGTTCGTGTAATTGATTAGGTGCTTTTCAACACAATTATATTGCAAAACCTCAATTTATGTACTTTTTACTCAGTTAAAATTCCAACGGGTCCATTGAAAGGCACATTTAGACCTGCTCGTCCGAAACCTCGACAAAAAGGATCGCAAAACAAGTTTTAATCAAATTTTAGGAGTTCAAATAATTGATTAGGAGATTTTAAACACAATTATATTGCAAAACCTCAAATTTTGTACTTTTTAATCAGTTAAAATTCCAACGGGTCCATTGAAAGGCCCATTTCGACCCGCTCGTCCGAAACCTCTGCAAAAAGGACTGCAAAACAAGTTATAATCAAATATTAGGAGTTCATGTAATTGATTAGGAGCTTTTCAACACAATTATATTGCAAAACCTCAATTTCTGCACTTTTTACTCAGTTAAAATTCCAACGGGTCCATTGAAAGGCCCATTTAGACATGCTCGTCCGAAACCTCTACAAAAAGGGCCGCAAAACAAGTATTAATCAAATTTTAGGAGATCATGTAATCGATTAGGAGATTTTCAACACAATTATATTGCAAAACCTCAATTTATGTACTTTTTACTCAGTTAAATTTCCAACGGGTCCATTGTAAAGCCAATTTAGAACTGCTCGTCTGAAACCGATACAAAAAGGACCGCAAAAAAGTTTTAAACAAATTTTAGGATTTCAAATAAATGATTAGGAGCTTTTCAATACAATTATATTGCAAAACCTCAATTTTTATACTTTTTACTTAGTTAAAATTCCAACGGGTCCATTGAAAGGCTCATTTCGACCCGCTCATCCGAAACCTCTACAAAAAGGACCGCAAAACAAGTTTTAATCAAAATTTAGGAGTTCATGTAATTGATTAGGAGCTTTTCAACACAATTTCATTGCAAAACCTCAATTTCTGTAATTTTTACTCAGTTAAAATTCCAATGGGTCCATTGAAAGGCACATTTAGACCTGCTCGTCCGAAACCTCGACAAAAAGGACCGCAAAACAAGTTTTAATCAAATTTTAGGAGTTCAAATAATTTATTAGGAGCTTTTCAACACAATTATATCGCAAAACCTCAATTTCTGTACTTTTTACTCAGTTAAAATTTCAACAGGTCCGTTGTATGGCCCATTTAGACATGCTCGTCCGAAACCGATACAAAAAGGACCGCAAAAAAGTTGTATTCAAATATTAGGAGTTCAAATAAATGATTAGAAGCTTTTCAAAACAATTATATTGCAAAACCTCAATTTTTATACATTTTACTCAGTTAAAATTCCAACGGGTCCACTGAATGGCCCATTTAGACCTGCTCGTCCGAAACCTCTACAAAAAGGACCGCAAAATAAGTTTTAATCAAATATTAGGAGATCAAATAAATGATTAGGAGCTTTTCAACATAATTATATTGCAAAACCTCAATTTCTGTACTTTTTAATCAGTTAAAATTCCAACGGGTCCATTGAAAGGCCCATTTAGACCTGCTCGTCCGAGACCTCTACAAAAAGGACCGCAAAACAAGTATTAATCAAATTTTAGGAGTTCAAATAATTGATTAGGAGATTTTCAACATAATTATATTGCAAAACTTCAATTTTTATGCTTTTTACTCGGTTAAAATTCCAACAGGTCCATTGAAAGGCCCATTTAGACATGCTCGTCCGGAACCTCTACAAAAGGGCTGCAAAACTAGTTTTAATCAAATTTTCGGAGATCATGTAATTGATTAGGAGATTTTCAACACAATTATATTGCAAAACCTCAATTTCTGTACTTTTTACTCAGTTAAAATTCCAACGGGTCCATTGAAAGGCCCATTTAGACCTGCTCGTCCGAAACCTCGACAAAAAGGACCGCAAAACAAGTTTTAATCAAATTTTAGGAGTTCAAATAATTGATTAGGAGATTTTAAACACAATTATATTGCAAAACCTCAAATTCTGTACTTTTTAATCAGTTAAAATTCCAACGGGTCCATTGAAAGGCCCATTTCGACCCGCTCGTCCGAAACCTCTGCAAAAAGGACTGCAAAACAAGTTATAATCAAATTTTAGGAGTTCATGTAATTGATTAGGATCTTTCCAACACAATTATAATGCAAAACCTCAATTTCTGTACTTTTTACTCAGTTAAAATTCCAACGGGTCCATTGAAAGGCCCATTTAGACCTGCTCGTCCGAAACCTCGACAAAAAGGACCGTAAAACAAGTTTTAATCAAATTTTAGGAGTTCAAATAATTGATTAGGAGCTTTTCAATACAACTTTACTGCAAAAGCTCAAATTATGTACTTTTTACTCGGTTAAAATTCCAACGGGTCCATTGAAAGGCCCATTTAGACCTGCTCGTCCGAAACCTCTACAAAAAGGACCGCAAAACAAGTTTTAATCAAATTTTAGGAGTTCAAATAATTGATTAGCGGCTTTTCAACACAATTATATTGAAAAACCTCAATTTCGGTACTTTTTACTCAGTTAAAATTCCAACTGGTTCATTGAAAGGCCCATTTCGTCCCGCTCGTCCGAAACCTCTACAAAAAGGACTGTGAAACAAGTTTTAATCAAATTTTAGGAGTTCATGTAATTGATTAGGATCTTTTCAACACAATTATAATGCAAAACCTCAATTTTTGTACTTTTTACTCAGTTAAAATTCCAACAGGTCCATTGAAAGGGCCATTTAGACCTGCTCATCCGAAACCTCGACAAAAAGGACCGTAAAACAAGTTTTAATCAAATTTTAGGAGTTCAAATAATTGATTAGGAGCTTTTCAACACAATTTTACTGCAAAAGCTCAAATTATGTACTTTTTACTCGGTTAAAATTCCAACGGGTCCATTGAAAGGCCCATTTAGACCTGCTGGTCCGAAACCTCTACAAAAAGGACCGCAAAACAAGTTTTAATCAAATTTTAGGAGTTCAAATAATTGATTAGGAGCTTTTCAACACCATTATATTACAAAACCTCAATTTCTGTACTTTTTACTCAGTTAAAATTCCAACGGGTCCATTGAAAGGCCCATTTATTCATGCTCGTCCTGAACCTCTACAAAAAGTGCCCTAAAACAAGTTTTAATCAAATTTTAGGAGATCGTGTAATTGATTAGGAGATTTTAAACACAATTATATTGCAAAAACTCAAATTCTGTACATTTTAATCAGTTAAAATTCCAACGGGTCCATTGAAAGGCCCATTTAGACCTGCTCGTCCGAAACCTCTACAAAAAGGACCGCAAAACAAGTTTTAATCAAATTTTAGGAGTTCAAATAATTGATTAGGAGCTTTTCAACACGATTATATTGCAAAACCTCAATTTCTGTACTTTTTACTCAGTTAAAATTCCAACGGGTCCATTGAAAGGCCCATTTAGACATACTCGTCCGGAACCTCTATAAAAAGTGCCCTAAAACTACTTTTAATCAAATTTTAGGAGATCATGTAATTGATTAGGAGATTTTAAACATAATTATATTGCAAAACCTCAAATTCTGTACTTTTTAATCAGTTAAAATTCCAACGGGTCCATTGAAAGGCCCATTTAGACCCGCTCGTCCAAAACCTCTAAAAAAAGGACCGCAAAACAAGTTTTAATCAAATTTTAGGAGTTCAAATAATTGATTAGGAGCTTTTCAACACAATTATATTGAAAAACCTCAATTTTATAGTTTTTACTCAGTTAAAATTCCAACGGGCCCATTGAAAGGCCCATTTAGACCTGCTCGTCCGAAACCTATACAAAAAACCCGCAAAAATGTTTTATTCAAATATTAAGAGTTTAAATAATTCATTAGGAGCTTTTCAACACAATTATATTGCAAAACCTCGATTTCTGTATTTTTTACTTAGTTAAAATTCCAACAGGTCCATTGAAAGGCCCATTTCGACCCGCTCGTTCGAAACCTCTACAAAAAGGACTGTAAAACAAGTTTTAATCAAATTTTAGGAGTTCGTGTAATTGATTAGGTGCTTTTCAACACAATTATATTGCAAAACCTCAATTTATGTACTTTTTACTCAGTTAAAATTCCAACGGGTCCATTGAAAGGCACATTTAGACCTGCTCGTCCGAAACCTCGACAAAAAGGACCGCAAAACAAGTTTTAATCAAATTTTAGGAGTTCAAATAATTGATTAGGAGATTTTAAACACAATTATATTGCAAAACCTCAAATTCTGTACTTTTTAATCAGTTAAAATTCCAACGGGTCCATTGAAAGGCCCATTTCGACCCGCTCGTCCGAAACCTCTGCAAAAAGGACTGCAAAACAAGTTATAATCAAATTTTCGGAGTTCATGTAATTTATTAGGAGCTTTTCAACACAATTATATTGCAAAACCTCAATTTCTGCACTTTTTACTCAGTTAAAATTCCAACGGGTCCATTGAAAGGCCCATTTAGACATGCTCGTCCGAAACCTCTACAAAAAGGGTCGCAAAACAAGTATAAATAAAATTTTAGGAGATCATGTAATCGATTAGGAGATTTTCAACACAATTATATTGCAAAACCTCAATTTATGTACTTTTTACTCAGTTAAAATTCCAACGGGTCCATTGTAAAGCCAATTTAGAACTGCTCGTCCGAAACCGATACAAAAAGGACCGCAAAAAAGTTTTAAACAAATTTTAGGATTTCAAATAAATGATTAGGAGCTTTTCAATACAATTATATTGCAAAACCTCAATTTTTATACTTTTTACTTAGTTAAAATTCCAACGGGTCCATTGAAAGGCTCATTTCGACCCGCTCATCCGAAACCTCTACAAAAAGGACCGCAAAACAAGTTTTAATCAAAATTTAGGAGTTCATGTAATTGATTAGGAGCTTTTCAACACAATTTCATTGCAAAACCTCAATTTCTGTAATTTTTACTCAGTTAAAATTCCAATGGGTCCATTGAAAGGCACATTTAGACCTGCTCGTCCGAAACCTCGACAAAAAGGACCGCAAAACAAGTTTTAATCAAATTTTAGGAGTTCAAATAATTTATTAGGAGCTTTTCAACACAATTATATCGCAAAACCTCAATTTCTGTACTTTTTACTCAGTTAAAATTTCAACAGGTCCGTTGTATGGCCCATTTAGACATGCTCGTCCGAAACCGATACAAAAAGGACCGCAAAAAAGTTGTATTCAAATATTAGGAGTTCAAATAAATGATTAGAAGCTTTTCAAAACAATTATATTGCAAAACCTCAATTTTTATACATTTTACTCAGTTAAAATTCCAACGGGTCCACTGAACGGCTCATTTAGACCTGCTCGTCCGAAACCTCTACAAAAAGGACCGCAAAATAAGTTTTAATCAAATATTAGGAGATCAAATAAATGATTAGGAGCTTTTCAACATAATTATATTGCAAAACCTCAATTTCTGTACTTTTTAATCAGTTAAAATTCCAACGGGTCCATTGAAAGGCCCATTTAGACCTGCTCGTCCGAGACCTCTACAAAAAGGACCGCAAAACAAGTATTAATCAAATTTTAGGAGTTCAAATAATTGATTAGGAGATTTTCAACATAATTATATTGCAAAACTTCAATTTTTATGCTTTTTACTCAGTTAAAATTCCAACAGGTCCATTGAAAGGCCCATTTAGACATGCTCGTCCGGAACCTCTACAAAAGGGCTGCAAAACTAGTTTTAATCAAATTTTCGGAGATCATGTAATTGATTAGGAGATTTTCAACACAATTATATTGCAAAACCTCAATTTCTGTACTTTTTACTCAGTTAAAATTCCAACGGGTCCATTGAAAGGCCCATTTAGACCTGCTCGTCCGAAACCTCGACAAAAAGGACCGCAAAACAAGTTTTAATCAAATTTTAGGAGTTCAAATAATTGATTAGCGGCTTTTCAACACAATTAAATTGAAAAACCTCAATTTTGGTACTTTTTACTCAGTTAAAATTCCAACTGGTCCATTGAAAGGCCCATTTCGTCCCGCTCGTCCGAAACCTCTACAAAAATGACTGTGAAACAAGTTCTAATCAAATTTTAGGAGTTCATGTAATTGTTTAGGATCTTTCCAACACAATTATAATGCAAAACCTCAATTTCTGTACTTTTTACTCAGTTAAAATTCCAACGGGTCCATTGAAAGGCCCATTTAGACCTGCTCGTCCGAAACCTCGACAAAAAGGACCGTAAAACAAGTTTTAATCAAATTTTAGGAGTTCAAATAATTGATTAAGAGCTTTTCAATACAACTTTACTGCAAAAGCTCAAATTATGTACTTTTTACTCGGTTAAAATTCCAACGGGTCCATTGAAAGGCCCATTTAGACCTGCTCGTCCGAAACCTCTACAAAAAGGACCGCAAAACAAGTTTTAATCAAATTTTAGGAGTTCAAATAATTGATTAGCGGCTTTTCAACACAATTATTTTGAAAAACCTCAATTTCGGTACTTTTTACTCAGTTAAAATTCCAGCTGGTCCATTGAAAGGCCCATTTCGTCCCGCTCGTCCGAAACCTCTACAAAAAGGACTGTGAAACAAGTTTTAATCAAATTTTAGGAGTTCATGTAATTGATTAGGATCTTTTCGACACAATTATAATGCAAAACCTCAATTTTTGTACTTTTTACTCAGTTAAAATTCCAACAGGTCCATTGAAAGGGCCATTTAGACCTGCTCATCCGAAACCTCGACAAAAAGGACCGTAAAACAAGTTTTAATCAAATTTTAGGAGTTCAAATAATTGATTAGGAGCTTTTCAACACAATTTTACTGCAAAAGCTCAAATTATGTACTTTTTACTCGGTTAAAATTCCAACGGGTCCATTGAAAGGCCCATTTAGACCTGCTGGTCCGAAACCTCTACAAAAAGGACCGCAAAACAAGTTTTAATCAAATTTTAGGAGTTCAAATAATTGATTAGGAGCTTTTCAACACGATTATATTACAAAACCTCAATTTCTGTACTTTTTACTCAGTTAAAATTCCAACGGGTCCATTGAAAGGCCCATTTAGTCATGCTCGTCCTGAACCTCTACAAAAAGTGCCCTAAAACAAGTTTTAATCAAATTTTAGGAGATCATGTAATTGATTAGGAGATTTTAAACACAATTATATTGCAAAAACTCAAATTCTGTACATTTTAATCAGTTAAAATTCCAACGGGTCCATTGAAAGGCCCATTTAGACCTGCTCGTCCGAAACCTCTACAAAAAGGACCGCAAAACAAGTTTTAATCAAATTTTAGGAGTTCAAATAATTGATTAGGAGCTTTTCAACACGATTATATTGCAAAACCTCAATTTCTGTACTTTTTACTCAGTTAAAATTCCAACGGGTCCATTGAAAGGCCCATTTAGACATACTCGTCCGGAACCTCTATAAAAAGTGCCCTAAAACTACTTTTAATCAAAGTTTAGGAGATCATGTAATTGATTAGGAGATTTTAAACACAATTATATTGCAAAACCTCAAATTCTGTACTTTTTAATCAGTTAAAATTCCAACGGGTCCATTGAAAGGCCCATTTAGACCCGCTCGTCCAAAACCTCTAAAAAAAGGACCGCAAAACAAGTTTTAATCAAATTTTAGGAGTTCAAATAATTGATTAGGATCTTTTCAACACAATTATATTGCAAAGCCTCAATTTCTGTACTTTTTACTCAGTTAAAATTCCAACGGGTCCATTGAAAGGCCCATTTCTACCCGATCGTCTGAAACCTCTACAAAAGGACTGCAAAACAAGTTTTAATCAAATTTTAGGAGTTCATGTAATTGATTAGGAGCTTTTCAACAAAATTATATTGCAAAACCTCAATTTATGTACTTTTTAATCAGTTAAAATTCCAACGGGTTCATTGAAAGGCCCATTTAGACATGCTCGTCCGAAACCTCTACAAAAAGGGTCGCAAAACAAGTTTTAATCAAATTTTAGGAGATAATGTACTTGATTAGGAGATTTTAACACAATTATATTACAAAACCCCAACTTTTGTACTTTTACTCAGTTAAAATTCCAACAGGTCCATTGAAAGGCCCATTTAGACCTGCTCGTCCGAAACCTCTACAAAAAGGACCGCAAAACAAATTTTAATCAAATTTTAGGAGTTCAAATAATTGATTAGGAGCTTTTCAACACAATTATATTGCAAAACCTCAATTTCTGTACTTTTTACTTAGTTAAAATTCCAACGGGTCCATTGAAAGGCCCATTTCGTCCCGCTCGAGCGATACCTCTACAAAAAGGACTACGAAACAAGTTTTAATCAAATTTTAGGAGTTCATGTGATTTATTAGGATCTTTTCAACACAATTATAATGTAAAACCTCAATTTCTGTACTTTTTACTCAGTTAAAATTCCAACGGGTCCATTGAAAGGCCCATTTAGACCTGCTCGTCCGAAACCTCGACAAAAAGGACCGCAAAACAAGTTTTAATCAAATTTTAGAAGTTCAAATAATTGATTAGGAGCTTTTCAACACAATTTTACTGCAAAACCTCAAATTCTGTACTTTTTACTCAGTTAAAATTCCAACGGGTCCATTGAAAGGCCCATTTAGACCTGCTCATCCGAAACCTCTACAAAAAGGACCACAAAACAAGTTTTAATCAAATTTTAGGAGTTCAAATACTTGATTAGGAGCTTTTCAACACGATTATATTGCAAAACTTCAATTTCTGTACTTTTTACTCAGTTAAAATTCCAACGGGTCCATTGAAAGGCCCATTTAGACATGCTCGTCCGGAACCTCTACAAAAAGTGCCCTAAAACTAGTTTTAATCAAATTTTAGGAGATCATGTAATAGATTAGGAGATTTTAAACACAATTATATTGCAAAACCTCAAATTCTGTACATTTTAATCAGTTAAAATTCCAACGGGTCCACTGAAAGGCCCATTTAGACCTGCACGTCCGAAACCTCTACATAAAGGACCGCAAAACATGTTTTGATCATATTTTAGAAGGGCAAATAATTGATTATGAGCTTTTCAACACAATTATATTGCAAAACCTCAATTTTTATACTTTTTACTTAGTTAAAATTCCAACGGGTCCATTGAAAGGCCCATTTCTACCCGCTCGTCCAAAACCTCAACAAAAAGGATCGTAAAACAAGTTTTAATCAAATTTTAGGAGTTCAAATAATTGATTAGGAGCTTTTCAACACAATTTTACTGCAAAACCTTAAATTCTATACTTTTTACTCAGTTAAAATTCCAACAGGTACATTGAAAGGCCCATTTAGACCTGCTCGTCCGAAACCTCTACAAAAAGGATCGCAAAACAAGTTTTAATCAAATTTTAGGAGTTCAAATAATTGATTAGGAGCTTTTCAACACGTTTATATTGCAAAACCTTAATTTCGGTACTTTTTACTCAGTTAAAATTCCAACGGGTCCATTGAAAGGCTCATTTAGACCTGCTCGTCCGAAACCTCGACAAAAAGGACCGCAAAATAAGTTTTAATCTAATTTTAGGAGTTCAAATAAATGATTAGGAGCTTTTCAACACATTTATATTGCAAAACTTCAATTTTTATACATTTTACTCAGTTAAAATTCGAACGGGTCCACTGAAAGGCCCATTTAGACCCGCACGTCCGAAACCTCTACATAAAGGACCACAAAACATGTTTTGATCATATTTTAGGAGTACAAATAATTGATTATGAGCTTTTCAACACAATTATATTGCAAAACCTCAATTTTTATACTTTTTACTCAGTTAAAATTCCAACGGGTCCATTGAAAGGCCCATTTAGACATGCTCGTCCGAAACCTCTACAAAAAGGGCCGCAAAACAAGTTTTAATCAAATTTTAGGATATCATGTAATTGATTAGGAGATTTTTAACACAATTATATTACAAAACCCCAACTTTTGTATTTTTACTCAGTTAAAATTCCAACGGGTCCATTGAAGGGCCCATTTAGACCAGCTTGTCTGAAACCACTACAAAAAGGACCGCAAAACAAATTTTAATCAAATTTTAGGAGTTCAACTAATTGATTAGGAGCTTTTCAACACAACTATATTGCAAAACCTCAATTTCTATACTTTTTACTCAGTTAAAATTCCAACGGGTCCATTGAAAGGATCATTTCGACCCGCTCGTCCGAAACCTCTACAAAAAGGACCGCAAAACAAGTTTTAATCAAATGTTAGGAGTTCATGTAATTGATTAGGAGCTTTTCAACACAATTATATTGCAAAACCTCAATTTCTGTACTTTTTACTCAATTAAAATTCCAACGGGTCCATTGAAAGGCCCATTTCGACCCACTCGTACGAAACCTCTACAAAAAGGACTGCAAAACTAGTTTTAATCAAATTTTAGGAGATCATGTAATTGATTAGGAGCTTTTCAACACAATTTTACTGCAAAACCTTAAATTCTATACTTTTTACTCAGTTAAAATTCCAACAGGTACATTGAAAGGCCCTTTTAGACCTACTCGTCCGAAACCTCTACAAAAAGGACCGCAAAACAAGTTTTAATCAAATTTTAGGAGTTCAAATAATTGATTAGGAGCTTTTCAACACAATTATATTGCAAAACCTCAATTTCTGTACTTTTTACTCAGTTAAATTTCCAACGGGTCCATTGAAGGCCCATTTAGACCTGCTCGTCCGAAACCTCTACAAAAAGGGTCGCAAAACAAGTTTTAATCAAATTTTAGGAGATCATGTAATTGATTAGGAGCTTTTCAACACAATTATATTGCAAAACCTCAATTTATGTACTTTTTACTCAGTTAAAATTCCAACGCGTCCATTGAAAGGCTAATTTAGACCCGCTCGTCTAAAACATCTACAAAAGGACTGCAAAACAAGTTTTAATCAAATTTTAGGAGTTCATATAACTGATTAAGAGCTTTTCAACACAATTATATTGCAAAACTTCAATTTTTATACATTTTACTCAGTTAAAATTCCAACGCCTCTATTGAAAGGCCAATTTCGACCTGCTCGTCCGAAACCCCTACATAAAGGACCGCAAAACAAGTTTTGATCATATTTTAGGAGTACAAATAAATGATTAGGAGCTTTTCAACACAATTATATTGCAAATCCTCAATATTTATACTTTTTACTCAGTTAAAATTCCAACGGGTCCATTGAAAGGCCCATTTAGAAATGCTCGTCCGAAACCTCTACAAAAAGGGCCGCAAAACAAGTTTTAATTAAATTTTAGGAGATCATGTAATTGATTAGGAGATTTTCAACACAATTATATTGCAAAACCTCAATTTCTGTACTTTTTACTCAGTTAAAATTCCAACGGGTCCATTGAAAGGCCCATTTAGACCTGCTCGTCCGAATTCTCTACAAAAAGGACAGCAAAACATGTTTTAATCAAATTTTAGGAGTTCATGTAATTGACTAGGAGATTTTCAACACACTTATATTGCAAAACCTCAATTTCTGAACTTTTTACTTAGTTAAAATTCCAACGGGTCCATTGAAATGCCCATTTAAACCTGTTCGTCCGAAATCTTGACAAAAAGGACCGCAAAACAGGTTTTAATAAAATTTTAGGAATTCAAATAATTGATTAGGAGCTTTTCAACAAAATTATATTGCAAAACCTCAATTTCTGTACTTTTTACTCAGTTAAAATTCCAACGGGTCCATTGAAAGACCCATTTAGGCCTGCTAGTCCGAAACCTCGACAAAAAGGACCGCAAAACAAGTTTTAATCAAATTTTTGGAGTTCAAATAACTGATTAGGAGCTTTTCAACAAAATTATATTGCAAAACCTCAATTTCTGTACTTTTTACCTAGTTAAAATTCAAACGCGTCCATTGAAAGACCCATTTTGAACTACTCGTCCGAAACTTCGACAAAAAGGACCGCAAAACAAGTTTTAATCAAATTTTAGGAGTTCAAATAATTGATTAGTAGCTTTTCAACACAATAATACTGCAAAACCTCAATTTCTGTACTTTTTACTTAGTTAAAATTCCAACAGGTCCATTGAAAGGCCCATTTGGACATGCTCGTCCGAAACCTATACAAAAAGGGCCGCAAAACAAGTTTTAATGAAATTTTAGAAGATCATGTAATTGATTTGGAGATTTTCAACACAATTATATTGCAAAACCTCAATTTTTGTACTTTTTACTCAGTTAAATTTCCAACGGGTCCATTAAAAGGCCCATTTAGACCTGCTCGTCCAAAACCTCGACAAAAAGTACCGAAAAACAATCTTTGATCAAATTTTAGGAGTTCAAATAATTGATTAGTAGCTTTTCAACACAATTATATTGCAAAACCTCAATTTTTGTACTTTTTTACTCAGTTGAAATTCTAACGGGTCCATTGAAAGGCCCATTTAGACCTGCTCGTCCGAAACCTCTACAAAAAGGACCGCAAAACAAGTTTTAATCAAATTTTAGTAGTTCATTCAATTGACTAGGAGCTTTTCAACACGTTTATATTGCAAAACCTCAATTTCTGTACTTTTTACTCAGTCAAAATTCCAACGGGTCCATTGAAAGGCCCATTTAGACCTGCTCGTCCGAAACCTCGACAAAAAGGACCGCAAAACAAGTTTTAATCAAATTTTAGGAGTTCAAATAATTGATTAGGAAGTTTTCAACACAATTATATTGCAAAACCTCAATTTCTGTACTTTTTACTCAGTTAAACTTCCAACGGGTCTATTGAAAAGCCAATTTCGACCCGCTCGTCCGAATCCTCTACAAAAGGACTGCAAAAAAGTTTTAATCAAATTTTAGGAGTTCATGTAATTGATTAGGAGCTTTTCGGCACAATTATATTGCAAAACCTCAATTTTTGTACGTTTTACTCAGTTAAAATTCCAACGCGTCCATTGAAAGGCCCATTTAGACCTGCTCGTCCGAAGCCTCGACAAAAAGGACCACAAATCAAGTTTTAATCAAATTTTAGGAGTTCAAATAATTGATTAGGAGCTTTTCAACACAATTATATTGCAAAACCTCAATTTCTGTACGTTTTACTCAGTTAAAATTCCAACGCGTCCATTGAAAGGCCCATTTAGACCTGCTCGTCCGAAACCTCGACAAAAAGGACCGCAAAACAAGTTTTAATCAAATTATAGGAGTTCAAATAATTTATTAGGAGCTTTTCAACACAATTATATTGCAAAACCTTAATTTATGTACTTTTTACTCAGTTAAAATTCCAACGCGTCCATTGAAAGGCTCATTTAGACCTGCTCGTCCAAAACCCTGACAAAAAGGACCGCAAAATTGGTTTTAATCAAATTTTAGGAGTTCATTCAATTGACTAGGAGCTTTTCAACACAGTTATATTGCAAAACCTCAATTTTTGTACTTTTTACTCAGTTAAAATTCCAACGGGTCTATTGAAAGGCCAATTTCGACCCTCTCGACCGAATCCTCTACAAAAGGGCTGCAAATAAGGTTTTAATCAAATTTTAGGAGTTCATGTAATTGATTAGGAGCTTTTCAACACAATTATATTGCAAAACCTCAATTTCTATACTTTTTACCCAGTTATTTGAACTCGCTTTTGGAAGTTTTTATCCAAAATCAAACCTTTACCCAAAGTTAAAACTTTTGGCTGGCGTATGGCTTCTGATGCTCTACCAGTTGGATCTAAAATGCAAACCTTTTCCCCTAGTTCGGGGCCTTGCTCTATCTGTGGTAACCACTCGGAATCGATTCTTCATGCGCTTCGTGACTGCCCTGGGGCATCTGAAGCCCTCCAAATTGGTGGTATCCCTATCTCTCTCTTTAAGAGTCTAGCTCCTACGCCCTTGCAATGGTTAGAGGAAGCAGCCTCTACAATTTCATCTGACAAATTTGGTCTCTTCCTTACTATTCTATGGAATATATGGAACAGACGAAATGACTGGATTCGCAACCACCATCTACAACCTCCATGGCTGATTGCGGTCAATTCAATTAGTTTACATGACGAATTCTGTAAATCATTACACTCGATCGACCCAGCTCCATCTACATTCTTTAATTCCTCCCGTACACCTAATCATATCAAAATAAATGTGGACGGTGCCTTTAACCCATCAACTCATGCAGCAGCCGTTGGCGTTGTTGCTCGTAATTCTGCAGGAGTAGTCGTGGGTGGTCTTGCTTTCCCTCTTGGTAGCTGCCAGGACGCTATCACCAGTGAAGGGGAAAGCATCCTAGCTGGTCTCACCTTTGCCCGTTCGCAAGGATGGAATCGTATCTTGATCGAAACTGACTGCGCTTCTCTTGCGAATAGGATCAACAATCCTGCTCAGGACCTCTCTACTATAGGACCAACTATTCTTCAGATACAAGCTGCTTTTCACGACTTTGACTTTATTTCTATTTCTTTTGTACGCATTGAGGCAAATATTATAGCCCATACTTTGGCTACCTTTTCTCTGAATTCAATGACCTCTACGTCATTTGAATCGGATATCCCACATTGTATTCAACATCTTGTAACAAATCTTCTTTGATTAATAATATTTGGGCACTCTTTTCCCCTTTTTAGGGTCCTCTAGCTCTGCTTGAAGGACGGTAGTAGGGGTTTTTAATGAGGCCTTTTCTTCAAAAAAAAAATCCAACGGGTCCATTTAAAGGCCAATTTAGACCTGCTAGTCCGAAACCTCGACAAAAAGGGTCGCAAAACAAGTTTTAATCAAATTTTAGGAGTTCAAATAATTGATTAGTAGCTTTTCAACACAATTATATTGCAAAACCTCAATTTCTATACTTTTTACTCAGTTAAAATTCCAACGCGTCCATTGAAAGGCCCATTTAGAGCTGCTCGTCTGAAACCTCGACAAAAGGACCGCAAAACAAGTTTTAATAAAAATTTAGGAGTTCAAATAATTGATTAGTAGCTTTTCAACACAATAATATTACAAAACCTTATTTTATGTACTTTTTACTCAATTAAAATTCCAATGGGTCCATTGAAAGGCCCATTTAGACATACTCGTGTGAAAACTACACAAAAAGGGCCGCAAAACATGTTTTAATGAAATTTTAGGAGATCATGTAATTGATTAGGAGATTTTGAACACAATTATATTGCAAAACCTCAATTTTTGTATTTTTTATTCAGTAAAAATTCCAACGGGTCCATTGAAAGGCCCATTTAGACCTGCTCGTCCGAAACCTCGACAAAAAGGGCCTCAAAACAAGTTTTAATCAAATTTTAGGAGTTCATGTAATTGATTAGTAGCTTTTCAACACAATTATATTGCAAAACCTCAATTTCTGTACTTTTTACCCAGTTGAAATTCCAACGGGTCCATTGAAAGGCCAATTTAGACCTGCTCGTCCGAAACCTCTACAAAAAGGGTCGCAAAACAAGTTTTAATCAAATTTTAGGTGATCATGTAATTGATTAGGAGCTTTTCAACACAATTATATTGCAAAACCTCAATTTCTGTACTTTTTACTCGGTTAAAATTCCAACGGGTCCATTGAAAGGCCCATTTAAACCTGTACGTCCGAAACCTATACAAAAAGGGCCGCAAAAAAAGTTTTAATCAAATTTTAGGAGTTCAAATAATTGATTAGGAGCTTTTCAACACAATTATATTGCAAAACCTCAATTTCTGTAATTTTTACTTAGTTAAAATTCCAACGAGTCCATTGAAAGGCCCATTTAGACCTGCTCTTCCGAAACCTCTACAAAAAGGACCGCAAAACAAGTTTTAATCAAATTTTAGGAGTTCAAATAATTGATTAAGAGATTTTCAACACAAATATATTGCAAAACCTCAATTTATGTACTTTTTACTCAGTTGAAATTCCAACGGGTCCATTGAAAGGCCCATTTAGACCTGCTCGTCCGAAACCTCTACAAAAAGGCCCGCGAAACAAGTTTTAATCAAAATTTTGGAGATCATGTAATTTATTAGTAGATTTTCAACACAATTATATTGCAAAACCTCAATTTCTGTACTTTTTACTCAGTTGAAATTCCAACGGGTCCATTGAAAGGCCCATTTAGACCTGCTCATCCGAAACCTCGACAAAAAAGGCCGCAAAACATGTTTTAATCAAATTTTAGGAGTTCAAATAATTGATTAGTATCTTTTCAACACAATTATATTGCAAAACCTCAATTTCTATATTTTTACTCTGTTGAAATTCCAACTGGTACATTGAAAGGCCCATTTAGACCTGCTCGTCCGAAACCTCTACAAAAAGGGTCGCAAAACAAGTTTTAATCAAATTTTAGGAGATCATGTAATTGATTAGGAGATTTTCAACACAATTATATTGCAAAACCTTAATTTCTGTACTTTTTACTGATTTAAAATTCCAACCGGTCCATTGAAAGGCCCATTTGGACCAGCTCGTCCGAAACCTCTACAAAATGGATCGCAAAACAAGTTTTAATCAAATTTTAGGAATTCATTCAATTGACTAGGAGCTTTTCAACACATTTATAATGCAAAACTTCAATTTTTGTAATTTTTACTCAGTTAAAATTCAAACGGGTCCATTGAAAGGCCTATTTAGACCCGCTCGTCCGAAACCTCGACAAAATGGATCGCAAAACATATTTTAATCAAATTTTAGGAGTTCAAATAATTTATTAGGATCTTTTCAACACAATTATATTACAAAACCTAAATTTCTGTACTTTTTACTCAGTTAAAATTCCAACGGGTCCATTGAAAGGCCCATTTAGACATGCTCGTCTGAAACCTCTACAAAAGGACTACAAAACAAGCTTTAATCAAATTTTAGGAGTTCATGTTATTGATTAAAAGCTTTTCAACACAATTATATTGCAAAACTTCAATTTTAATGCATTTTACTCAGTTAAAATTCCAATGGGTCCATTGAAAGGCCCATTTAGACCTGCTCGTCCGAAAGCTCTACATAAAGGACCGTAAAACAAGTTTTGATCATATTTTAGGAGTACAAATAAATGATTAGGAGCTTTTCAACACAATTTTATTGCAAAACCTCAATTTTTATACTTTTTACTCAGTTACAATTCCAACGGGTCCATTGAAAGGCCCATTTTGACATGCTCGTCCGAAATCTCTATAAAAGGGCCCCAAAACAAGTTTTAATTAAATTTTAGGATATCATGTAATTGAATAGGAGATTTTCAACACAATTATATTGCAAAACCTCAATTTCTGTACTTTTTACTTAGTTAAAATTCCAACGGGTCCATTGAAAGGCCCATTTAGACCTGCTCGTTCGGAACCTCTACAAAAAAGGTCGCAAAACAAGTTTTAATCAAATTTTTCGAGATCATGTAAATGATTAGGAGCTTTTCAACACAATTATATTACAAAACCTCAATTTCTGTACTTTTTACTCAGTTAAAATTCCAACGGGTCCATTGAAAGGCCCATTTAGACCTGCTCGTTCGGAACCACTACAAAAAGGACCGCAAAACAAGTTTTAATCATATTTTAGGAGTACAAATAATTGATTATGAGCTTTTCAACACAGTTATATTGCAAAACCTCAATTTTTGTACTTTTTACTCATTTAAAATTCCAACGGGTCCATTGAAAGGCCCATTTCGACCTACTCATTCAAACCTCGACAAAAAGGACCGCAAAACAAGTTTTAATCAAATTTTAGGAGTTCAAATAATTGATTAGTAGCTTTTCAACATAATAATATTGCAAAACCTCAATTTATGTACTTTTTACTCAGTTAAAATTCCAACGGGTCCATTGAAAGGCCCATTTAGACCTGCTCGTCCGAAACCTCTACAAAAAGGGCAGTAAAACAAGTTTTAAACAAATTTTTGGAGATCATGTAATTGATTAGTAACTTTTCAACACAATTATATTGCAAATCCTCAATTTCTATACTTTTTACTCAGTTGAAATTTCAACGGGTCCATTGAAAGGCCCATTTAGACCTCCTCGTCTGAAACCTCGACAAAAAGGGTCGCAAAAAAAGTTTTAATCAGATTTTAGGAGTTTAAATAATTGATTAGTAGCTTTTCAACACAATTATATTGCAAAACCTCAATTTCTGTACTTTTTACTCAGTTGAAATTCCAACGGGTACATTGAAAGGCCCATTTAGACCTGCTCGTCTAAAACCTCTTCAAAAAGGGTCGCAAAACAAATTTTAATCAAATTTTAGTAGATCATGTAATTGATTAGGAGATTTTAAACACAATTATAATGCAAAAACCTCAATTTCTGTACTTTTTACTGATTTAAAATTCCAACGGGTCCATTGAAAGGCCCATTTAGACCTACTCGTCCGAAACCTCTAAAAAATTGACCGCAAAACAAATTTAATCAAAATTTAGGAGTTCATTCAATTGACTAGGAGCTTTTCAACACAGTTATATTGCAAAACCTCAATTTCTGTATTTTTTACTCATTTAAAATTCCAACGGGTCCATTGAAAGGCTTATTTAGACCCGCTCGTCCGAAACCTTGACAAAAAGGACCGCAAAACATGTTTTAATCAAATTTTAGGAGTTCAAATAATTTATTAGGAGCTTTTCAACACAATTATATTGCAAAAACTCAATTTCTGTACTTTTTTACTTAGTTAAAATTCCAACGGGTCTATTGAAAGGCCCATTTAAACCTGCTCGTCGGAAACCTCGACAAAAAGGACCGCAAAACAAGTTTTAATCAAATTTTAGGAGTTCAAATAATTGATTAGGAGCTTTTCAACACAATTATATTGCAAAACCTCAATTTATGTACTTTTAACTCAGTTAAAATTCCAACGGGTACATTGAAAGGTCCATTTAGACCTGCTAGTCCGAAACCTAGACAAAAAGGACCGCAAAACAAGTTTTAATCAAATTTTAGGAGTTCATGTAATTTGATTAGTAGCTTTTCAACACAATTATATTGCAAAACCTTAATTTCTGTACTTTTTACTCAAATAAAATTCCAACGGGTCCATGGAAAGGCCCATTTAGACCTGCTCATCCGAAACCTCTACAAAAAAGGTTGCAAAACAAGTTTTAATCAAATTTTTGGAGATCATGTAATTGATTAGGAGCTTTTCAACACAATTATATTGCAAAACCTCAATTTCTATACTTTTTACTCAGTTAAAATTCCAACGGGGACATTGAAAGGCCCATTTAGACATGCTCGTTTGAAACCTCTACAAAAAGGATCGCAAAACTAGTTTTAATCAAAATTTAGGAGTTCAAATAATTTATTAGGAGCTTTTCAACACAATTACATTGCAAAACCTCAATTTCTGTACTTTTTACTTTGTTAAAATTCCAACGGGTCCATTGAAAGGCCCATTTCGACCTGCTCATTCGAAACCTCGACAAAAAGGACCGCAAAACAAGTTTTAATCAAATTTTAGGAGTTCAAATAATTGATTAGTAGCTTTTCAACACGATAATATTGAAAAACCTCTTTTTCTGTACTTTTTACTCAGTTAAAATTCCGACGGGTCCATTGAAAGGCCCATTTAGACATGCTCGTCCGAAACCTATACAAAAAGGGGCACAAAACAAGTTTTAATGAAATTTTAGGAGATCATGTAATTGATTAGGAGATTTTCAACACAATTATATTGCAAAACCTAAATTTTTGTACTTTTTACTCAGTTAAAATTTCAACGGGTCCATTGAAAGGCCCATTTAGACCTGCTCGTCCGAAACCTCTACAAAAAGGACCGCAAAAAGAGTTTTAATCAAATTTTAGTAGTTCATGTAATTTACTAGGAGCTTTTCAGCACAATTATATTGCAAAACCTCAATTTCTATACTTTTTACTCAGTTAAAATTCAAACGGGTCTATTGAATGGCCCATTTAGACCTGCTCGTCCGAAACCTCGACAAAAAGGACCGCAAAACAAGTTTTTATCAAATTTTAGGAGTTCAAATAATCGATTAGGAGCTTTTCAACACAATTATATTGCAAAACCTCAAGTTCTATACTTTTTACTCAGTTAAAATTCCAATGGTACCATTGAAAGGCCTATTTAGACCTTTTCTTCCGAAACCTCTACAAAAAAGGCCGCAAAACAAGTTTTAATCAAATTTTAGGAAATCATGTAATTGATTAGGAGATTTTCAACACAATTATATTGCAAAACCTCAATTTTTGTACTTTTTACTCAGTTAAAATATCAACGGGTCCATTGAAAGGCCCATTTCGACCCGCTCGTCTGAAACCTCTACTACAGGACCGCAAAACAAGTTTTAATTAAATTTTAGGAGTTCAAATAATTGATTAGGAGCTTTTCAACACAATTATATTGCAAAACCTCAATTTCTGTACTTTTTACTCAGTTAAAATTCCAACGGGTCCATTGAAAGGCCCATTTAGACCTGCTCGTCTGAAACCTCTACAAAAAGGATCACAAAACAAGTTTTAATCAAATTTTAGGAGTTCAAATAATTGATTAGGAGATTTTCAACACAATTATATTGCAAAACCTCAATTTATGTACTTTGTATTCATTTAAAATTCCAACGGGTCCATTGAAAGGCCCATTTAGACCTGCTCCTCCGAAACCTCTACAAAAAGGGTCGCAAAACAAGTTTTAATCAAATTTTAGGAGATCTTTGTATTGATTAGTAGCTTTTCAACACAATTATATTGCAAAACCTCAATTTCTGTACTTTTTACTCAGTTGAAATTCCAACGGGTCCATTGAAAGGCCCATTTCGACCTGCTCGTCCGAAACCTCGACAAAAGGGTCCCAAAACAAGTTTTAATCAAATTTTAGGAGTTCAAATAATTTATTAGTAGCTTTTTAACACAATTATATTGCAAAATCTCAATTTTTGTACTTTTTACTCAGTTGAAATTCCAACGGACACATTGAAAGGCCCATTTAGACCTGCTCGTCCGAAACCTCTACAAAAAGGGTCGCAAAACAAGTTTTAATCAAATTTTAGGAAATCATGTAATTCATTAGGAGATTTTCAACACAATTATAATGCAAAACCTCAATTTATGTACTTTTTACTAAGTTAAAATTCCAACGGGTCCATTGAAAGGCCCATTTAGACCTGCTTGTCCGAAACCTCTACAAAATGGACTGCAAAACAAGTTTTAATCAAATTTTAGGAGTTCATTCAATTGAATAAGAGCTTTTCAACACAATTATATTGCAAAACCTCAATTTATGTACTTTTTACTCAGTTAAAATTCCAACGGGTCCATTGAAAGGCCCATTTAGACCTGCTCGTCCGAAACCTCCACAAAAAGGACCGCAAAACAAGTTTTAATCAAATTTTAGGTGTTCAAATAATTGATTAGGTGCTTTTCAACACAATTATATTGCAAAACCTCAATTTCTTTACTTTTTACTCAGTTAATATTCCAAAAGGTCTATTGAAAGGCTCATTTCGACCCGCTCGTCTGAAACCTCTACAAAAGGACTACAAAATAAGTTTTAATCTAATTTTAGGAGTTCATGTAATTGATTAAGAGCTTTTCAACACAATTATATTGCAAAACTTCAATTTCTGTACTTTTTACTCAGTTAAAATTCCAACGGGTCCATTGAAAGGCCCATTTAGACCTGCTAGTCTGAAACCTCGACAAAAAGGACCGCAAAACAAGTTTTAATCAAATTTTAGGAGTTCAAATAATTGATTAGGAGATTTTCAACACAATTATATTGCAAAACCTCAATTTCTGTACTTTTTACTCAGTTAAAATTCCAACGGGTCCATTGAAAGGCCCATTTAAACCTACTCGTCCGAAACCTCTACAAAATGGACCGCAAAAAAGTTTTATTCGAAATTTAGGAGTTCAAATAATTGATTAGGAGCTTTTCAACACAATTAAATTGAAAAACCTCAATTTTATACTTTTTACTCAGTTAAAATTCAAACGGGCCCATTGAAAGGCCCATTTAGACCTGCTCGTCCAAAACCTCTACAAAAAGAACCGCAAAAAAGTTTTATTCAAATATTAGGAGTTCAAATAATTGATTAGGAGATTTTCAACACAATTATATGACAAAACCTAATTTATGTACTTTTTACTCATTTAAAATTCCAACGGGTCCATTGAAAGGCCCATTTCGACCCGCTCGTCCGAAACCTGTAACGCCCCGGGTTTAGGGGTCGAATGTTACTCGGGTAAATCGGGTTCGAGTCGTGGGTTCGTTTTAAAATTTAATTAAGCTTTGGTTTTAATTAAAAGGGTTTGGATTCATTAAGGGCAAACTAGTAATTTTAAAATAAAAGGAAATAAGATGAGAGAAAAGGGGATTTTTTAAAATGCTATCCATCTTCTTCTTCCTCACAATTTCACGTTAAACCCTCCCCTTAACCCCTAAACACTATTTTATCAAATTTCTTCATCAATTCAAGGGCTCTCTTCAAGGTAAGCACATTTTTGAATTCTTCTCATTATTTCCAACATTTCCATAGCTTTAGTTTTCATAGAAATCTCCTTTCAAAGTTTTTGAGGTTTTCAAGTTTTGAAGTGAAAGTATGAAACTTTAATGGATTTTCGTTTTGTTTTTGGCATGTAGAGTTAAGCTATGAGTTAACCTAACCCTAAGATACATTATATCTCAATTTGGTGGCCTTTATTAAGAATCCCGAAATTGGGTTTTGGGGTATTTTAAAAGTGTCAAAATTTGTGTTTTTGGTGTGGTTTTGTTAAAGGGAGTTGGGCTGGTGCTATAATGATGCTAGAAGGGTGTTTTGAAGGTGTTTGGAGGTGTTTTAGGCATTGGATTTGGTAGTTTTCTGCCGGGTTATTAGGGAGTACGAAAATGAAGAAGTTTTGTTTAGTTCATGGGTTGGAAATGCGGTAAATGGGTCTTGGAATTGTATCTTGATTGTGACAGTGGTTTTGGGGCTGAATGATTTAGTAAATTGTTGTTTTTGATTGGCTAGAATCAATGGAAACCATCGGAGAGGCTTCAAGAATGATTCCGGGGAATTCAGAGACTTGAGATCGGTGTTCGGTTTCCGTTTGGGTTGCATCGGTGAGTGAAAATGTCTTGAACTTGTTTTGATTACAAATAGGGTTTCTTGGGGGTTTGGGTGGAGCCTTGAGGGATAACCTAAAACCAAGTGTAAGTTTACTAATCCTACCTTGATGATTAAATGATGATGTATGAGTAATTGTTGTGATATCATATGCTTTATGGATTGCTTTTATATTCGTTGTTGTTGTGTAGTCATTGTTGGTGTCGAGCCTCACATGATGGTTGTGTAACTACGGTGATGAGTGGTCCCACCGGTAGTGACTACTAGTAGAGTAAGGTGATGTGTGGTCCCATCAGAAAACTACTAGTCGAACGGTGATGTGTGGTCCCACCGTGTGTTTGGTTGTGCATGTGCAAACCATGTAGTTGTGTTGTTGTGTTGCTTTCGTGCATTCAAATGGTTTATTTATCACTTACGAAATGTGTTTTGAAAACTACATGATTGATGATGTTTTTAGAGCTTCGCTCACTAAGCTATCAAGCTTACGCTCTCCTTTTTTCAACATGCAGATCGTTAGAGTTCGGAAGGCAAGTGGGCAAGGGAGGAGCTTTCTGGAGTTCTCGAGTAGCTCAAGTATGATTTAAGTAATTGTAATAATGCCTAGACATTGGGGGTATTAGACTTGTATGTAGTTGGAGTTCAAACTCCTTTGTTGGCTTTTGATGTCCTAGCATGTTTGGTTTGTTGATGCCATGTGGTTGTATGAGCATTGTTAGACTCATATAGGTTGGTTTCTTGTTAAGGCCTTGTCATGGATTTGTAAACCACGTATGTTGTTGCCTTTATGCTTGTGTTCAAAGGCTTATGACCTTGATCCATGAATGCTTATGTTTGTTTTAAAAGCATGTGAAACCTTGCCGTGAAATGCCTATTTGTGTGTTTACTACCTTTGAGGGAATTGGTGAAGTCATGTATGTTTTTATGCATGTTTCCTACCTAAATGCCTATTTTGAGAGGAATGCCATGTTTGTTTGGTTAAGTAGCCTAGCATGCTTAGTCTTGGATGCTAAATGATGTATGAATGTCGGTGTGTTGCTAGACGGGCCGTAAAATGCATCTAGAGTTGAGTCTTAGGTTGTCCTTCAGCTAATTTGAGTCTTGCAGTGCAGGGCGTATCGGTACGCCCAAGGGCCGTATCGATACGGTCCTACACTTTGGGGCTCAGATTAAGCCAAGCATACCGGTAAACGGGGGTGTATCAATACGCCAAAAGCTCTTTGGAAATCTGAGATATTGACGAGATTTTGGCGTATCGGTACGGGTCTAGAGTGTATCGGTACGGTCTTATATCGTTGACTGTGAGAAGTTGACCGTTGAGGGGGTATCGGTACGGTCAATCTAGTGTACCGATACAGTCTCCCTAGGTTGACTCTGGGTTGTTGACCAAGTCAAGGCGTATCGATACGGCCTGTTGAAAAGGCTAAAATGGGCTGTTGAATTACTTCTTTTGAGTGCTTTACATTGCTTCGTTGTCTTTCCGCTGTCGTGTCTCACATAGGATGTATGAATGCCTTTAGACAAGATAATGTTTAAAAGGAATTTTCTAGGGTTTCTAACCGAAGGGGAGCTTTAACGGGTTTCACTTCGGTTTTCCCCGTGTAACCTACTCGGACCGGTCAGTCGTCCAGACCGGGACGAGGGGGTTACATTTGGTGGTATCAGAGCCTGAGGTTTCCGAGACCTCTTGTTACATACTGATGTGTAACATTTTCTATGCTATATTATTTTTATTAGTGTGTTTACTATGAATATAGTGTGTTTGGTGTGTTTTGAATAAGTTTGATATGCCTTATAATGTTTTTATACTTGTTTAAGTGTTATTGAATAAGTTTACAAAAGTTTGATAGAAGTTTCATTGTTTTGTGACAGGTACGTAGGAGGACACTAGCTCAAGTGAGCATATGCAACTCAACTCCAGCTCAAGTGAGTGTGTGCAGCTCATCTCCAGCTCACCAGAGTGTATGCAGCTCGGACCCAGCTCAAGAGAGTGTAACCAGCTCACTTTCAGCTCATTACACTTTCAGCTAGTTCGTTTCAGCTCAGCTCATTTTCGGCCAGCCCAACTTAGATTCAGTAGCTCAACTACAACTAACACGTCTAGCAGCAGCTGAACAAGTGTCCAACAAGGGTGTGGCAGCCAGTGCAACAGGTGTGAACCGAATTGCCGTTGTCTCAAGTATGTGTGTGATTGTGCGAGCCCTTGTTTTCATCATGGAACAACAAGCCGAACCATTGTTTCCACATTTACACATGTGCGTCAATGGCCATTTGATTTTCAAACACTGCATATTTTATATATATGGATGTTTGCTTTGAATTTCAAATTTCAAACAAACATGCACATTTTGCATGTGCCATTATCACATTGCCGCTCCACTTTGAAAGTTTTTGTTTGTGGCTTTGAAATTCAAAAGCAATGCATGCACATTTATCACGTGGCCTTATCCACATTACAACCACCAAATTTCAAATACACGGCCAGAAAGGTGTAGCCGCCCATTGGAGGTTTATATTTGTAATTTTAGTTTTTTTAAAGGCTTAATTAACAGCCAGAAATTTCATTCTGTAGTTTCCCTCTTGTCCCTATATATGTACACTGAATTTCACCATGTAAAAGGTTAGACAGTTTATGAATAAAATTTTGTGAGATTATTCTCTCAATTTCGGTTTTTCAACGAGCTTTCTTTGGCATTTTAGACGTTTGTTGTGTCAAATTTACTTGATACTTCAGGTTCCTAGATCGCTATCTAGTGGGTCCAAGTCCTCCGACGTGAAGCATATTCGATTCGGGTTTGCATTGTATATTGTGCAGGTTCTTTCGAGCTTTCCGTCTTTGACGTTAGACAGATTCGATTCGGGTTTGCTCAGTAGATTGTGCAGGTTCTTTCGAGTTTACCGTTACCGAATTTCCACTGAATTTCCAGAAATGTTTCTATCATTTTCCAGACACCAAAACAGCCGTGAACGCATCTTGAAGCATTCGTCTTCTTCGTCGTCCAAATCTGTCCAGAAATTCCTACACCCTTTTTCTTTGTTTCTTTTTATTTTCTTTTTATATTTTCTTGTTATTTTGATCCTAAACAATGTCCATTTTTGTTTTTATTGCAGAGATATGCTTGCTACTATCCTAGATCTGTTACAGACAAGAAACGTTGTTTCTCAAGAAACGTACCCCTTTTATCATATAGTATCAGAGCTTAGTCATATTTTAGCACTTTCTGCACTACCAGACATCAAAAAAATACAAAAGTCAAAAACAAAAAAAGAGGAAAATTCGAAGAAAAAAAATTATAGAAAAAAAGTCAACATTGACCAAAAAAATTCAAAGTAAACTCGAAATAAAAAAATTAAAAAAAAATTAAATTCAAAGATTGTGTTTCTTTTCATACATATGTGCTATTTGTTTGTGAAAATGATGAAGGATGCTCAAATTTTCCATGGAATGCTTCAAAATCACCCGAAATGATGTGTTCTTGTTTGTTCGGTGATAGGATCGTTGTAAGCATTTCTTTTGTAGTAAGTTGTTTCCTTTCCTTCATTTTATCAGCCTTCATTTATTTTGTTTCATCACCAATTTTCAGTCTTCTTATTTTTTTTCTTTTTCAGCCTTTTTTTTATTTCACCTAACATCCCCTATTTTGTCCTCTAACCATTTGTTTGTTTACCTATTATATTATCTTGTAAGTTTGACACAGTTAACAAGTCTGAAAGATCGAGTTAGTTCCTTAAAGAACTAATTGCGAGAGATCGAGTGGAAAAGGCAATTGAGCGTGTGGGAATAGAAGGGGGGGGACAAAAAGAGCCATTCAAGTATTCTCCCGAGTGAAACACGAGCGTTTGAGTGCAATTGTTGAGCGATCTTTCCTTGGAGCAATCTGTGAGATTTTGTTGAGTGTGCAGTGAGGTCCATTTTTTATTTTTATCACTAATATATATATATATATATATATATATATATATATATATATATATATTGTGTTTTTTTGTTTGTTGTTTTGGTTTTTCAACATGGCAGGTTCTGATGATAATTCGGGTGAACAACAACCACCAAATCTCCAGATGCAAGCCTTAGAGCGCATGATACAACGAGTGATTGCTAATGCATTGCAACCTATACATTCTCAATTGGATAGATTAGATGGGGGTGGTTTCCATTCTGTCCATAAAGAGATAAATGATGACAATGTGCAGACATTGGCTACCGGTGAAGCACTTGTTGACAAGAGAAGTTTGAATGATCAGCCAGCACAAGATGAATCGCAACGGAACAATCTCTTCTATACGAGATGCAACGTGAACGACAAGGTATGTATTGTGATTATTGATAGTGTTAGTTGTGCTAACGTTGCTAGTACTCTCATGGTTGACAAGTTAGGACTGAAGACGACAGCGCATCCCAATCCGTACAAGTTGCAATGGTTGAATGATGGTGTTGAAATCAAAGTTACCGAACAAGTTGTTATACCATTTTTCATTGGAAAATACAAGGATGAGGTAACTTGTGATGTTTGTTCTATGGATACTTGTCATTTGTTGTTAGGAAGACCGTGACAGTATGATAAGAGAGTTTTGCACGATTGTTACACCAATCGATACTCTTTTACTCATGAGGGCAAAAAGGTAACTTTGGCACCTATGACTCCAAGTGAAGTATATGAAGACGAAGTTCGTTTGAAAGCGAGTACTGCAACTTGGAAGGCCAACAAAGAGAAGAATGAATGTGAAAAGAAGAAAGCAAATCCACAAGTATTATCTGATTCGACATTTTCTTCTATTTCTTTTTCTAACTTGCAGGTTAATAAGGTGCTGCCATGTGAAGTTCCCAAGGTTGCTACTGTTGGTATGTCTAGTGCATCTATGTTCTTTCCAGAAATTCAGCAACCTTCTTTACCACGTTTTGGCGTTCCTTTCCATTATACCATTGATTTTTCATTTTTATATGTTGATTTCTTTGGTTGTACATTGGATTGTGAACAACCTTGTGTTGTGATTCTGGATGATTGTCGAGATTCTTGTTGTTCTTTGGAGTTGCCTTTGTATGTCATTGTTTGTAGGATTACGAATGTGCAACGAGCATTGTCCAACTTTATGTTGTGCATTATTCGGAAAGGTGCAAGAAAGAAGGCATTTCCATTTGTGTTCTTTATAAAAGAACTTGATTCGAGAGGATGGCATATGTGCCGAGCATGAAAGATGAGGAAGTTCCCTGCAATGCGAAAGTCGAAATTCTTCCCTTTTGTAATGAGGGTCGATTTGGGGACAAATCACATTAAAGTAGGGGGATGATGTGAGCACGTTTATGCCACCCAACGATGCAGCTTCAAACTTTCAGGGAAGTTTGTTTTTTTCTCTTGTTACATACTGATGTGTAACATTTTCTATGCTATATTATTTTTATTAGTGTGTTTACTAGGAATATAGTATGTTTGGTGTGTTTTGAATAAGTTTGATATGCCTTATAATGTTTTTATACTTGTTTAAGTGTTATTGAATAAGTTTACAAAACTTTGATAGAAGTTCCATTGTTTTGTGACAGGTCCGTAGGAGGACAATAGCTCAAGTGAGCATATGCAGCTCAACTCCAGCTCAAGTGAATGTGTGCAGCTCATCTCCAACTCACCAGAGTGTATGCAGCTCGGACCCAGCTCAAGAGAGTGTAACCAGCTCACTTTCAGCTCATTACACTTTCAGCTAGTTCGTTTCAGCTCAGCTCATTTTCGGTCAGCCCAACTTAGATTCAGTAGCTCAACTACAGCTGACACGTCTAGTAGCAGCTGAACAAGTGTCCATCAAGGGTGTGGCAGCCAGTGCAACAGGTGTGAACCGAATTGTCGTTGTCTCAAGTATGTGTGTGATTGTGCAAGCCCTTGTTTTCATCATGGAACAACAAGCCGAACCATTGTTTCCACATTTACACATGTACGTCAATGGCCATTTGATTTTCAAACACGACATATTATATATATATGGTCGTTTGCTTTGAATTTCAAACAAACATGCACATTTTGCATGTGCCATTATCACATTGCCGCTCCACTTTGAAAGTTTTTTTTGTGGCTTTGAAATTCAAAAGCCATGCATGCACATTTATCACGTGGCCTTATCCACATTACAACCACCAAATTTCAAATACACGTCCAGAAAGGTGCAGCCGCCCATTGGAGGTTTATATCTGTAATTTTAGTTTTTTTAAAGGCTTAATTAACAGCCAGAAATTTCATTCGGCAGTTTCCCTCTTGTCCCTATATATGTACACCGAATTTCACCATGTAAAAGGTTAGAGAGTTTATGAGTAAAATTTTGTGAGATTATTCTCTCAATTTCGGTTTTTCACCGAACTTTCTTTGGCATTTTAGACATTTTTTGTTGTGTCAAATTTACTTGATACTTCGGGTTCCTAAATCGCTATCTAGTGGGTCCAAGTCCTCCGACGTGAAGCATATTCGATTCAGGTTTACATAGTATATTGTGCAGGTTCTTTCGAGCTTTCCGTCTTTGACGTTAGATAGATTCGATTCGGGTTTGCTCAGTAGATTGTGCAGGTTCTTTCGAGTTTAACGTTACCAAATTTCCGTTGAATTTCCAGCAACGTTTCTATCATTTTTCGGACACCGAAGCAGTCGTGAACGCATCTTGAAGCATTCGTCTTCTTCGTCGTCCAAATCTGCCAGAAATTCCTACACCCTTTTTCTTTGCTTCTTTTTATTTTCTTTTTATATTTTCTTGTTATTTTGATCCTAAAACAATGTCCATTTTTGTTTTTATTGCAGAGATATGCTTGCTACTATCCTAGATCCGTTACAGATAAGGAACATTGTTTCTCAAGCAACGTACCCCTTTTATCAAAGAGTGTGAAGATGATCTCCCTCACAAGAACTCGTCGAACTTATGTTGAAGAAGACTTCTAAGGCACAAGTAATCAACACTTGCAAAAACAAACTCACTGAATATTTCATTAACCAAAGAAAATATGAATAATCTGAATTACAATGGTGGAGGTTTCATCCTTTTATAAGTGAAGGATAGCCAAAGTAATTTAACTTCTACTAAAACAAGGAATCCCTACATTAATTAAAAAATAAAAGAAAAACAACCTTTAAACTCCTTGTGCTTAGGCTGCAAGTGATAAGATGATAAGTGGAAGTGGTAAGCTGATAAGAGCTGCTTGGGAGAAGAGTGGTTGGTTCCTAAAGTATATAAAACCCTAAAAACATAATTTAAATGTTAATAATTAAGTTGGGCTAAGTCTAATTTGTCCAAAAAGTTTTATATAATAGCTTTTCAAGATGCGTTGAAAAGGTAACTGAATGATGGTCAATTTGTTAGAAGACAACTCTGCCCAAAAATTCCCGAATCCCATCGGAAAAGTCGTCGCAAGTTGGCTGACATTCCAGACTTCACAAACAGATTCAGCTTCTTGTCCAATATGCATTGCTTTAGCCCTCCCATGCTTGTATCAATGGCTCTTGGAATAAAATCAATATGATGTTCAATGCCACAAAGAGGGGACAAACCCTTTGGTTTTTCATCCGAAAACACATCCTCAAATTCCTGCAAAAGAGATGAAATTGAAGCAGACAAATCACTTGGAATCTCAACCAATAAACAACTATCTTTAAACAACAAAATAAACAAAGAATGCTAAGAGGAAAGACATTTCCTGATTTCTTTGCTGCTTGCGTACACATTCATCTTCTTTTTCCCTCGAGCTTCTTCGATATTCTTTCGCTATCTCACTTGGTCTTCTTGCACTTGACTCGGAATCAAAGGTGCCAAGGTGATCTTCTTACCTGCATGCATAAAAGAATACTTATCAACCATCACAGAATTAAATGGCTTGCATCCATTGAGACAACATCGCAAAGTACTTCATCCTTGTACTTTCCAATGACAAACGACACTAGAACCTGCTTAGTCACTCTGAACTCTCTTCAAACCTAACTTATCAACCATCACAGAATTAGCAACATTAGAGCAACTACCACCATTGATAATTACAACACATACCTTATCATTGATGAGACATGATACGTTCCAACTCTCCAATTGATGTTGTAGAGAGAAGCTTTGATTGCTCGGACCTTTGAATGCAAGCAAGCCTTGTATCACGAATGTTTTCTTGTGAAAATATGTTGAAATGGGTGGAAGGAGTTAGGTTGCGGAAGGATGGTAGTGTTTGTATGTCAAAAGGGTGTAAGGAAAGGAATATAGATAAGTAGAAAGATGGTTTCAAATGGTGTATGGAAGATGGTGAAGAGAAAGGATGTTGGTAGTATTCAAAGGCTCAAAAAGATGAACATATGCTAAGGAGCATATACCCTAACTTGGATGAGGCCTTGAGGGTGGTAAAAGGACTTAGACTGAGAAACAATGGATGTTTAACAATCTAAAGTATCAAGATGGAAAGAAAAAGGGAGACGCCACAAATCAATAAAGATTTGATAAGTCAAGAAGTTCTAAAAAGAACAAGGATGAGAGAAAACCTCACAAAGTAATTTTTATAATCTGAATTGTGTGTTTACAAATGAAAATGCATTACATATTTATAGTAAATGAAAAGGGGTGGCCGAAATGGTGTGTAGGGGAGAGGGAATGATTCGACAGCTTTGGTGTCTCCCTCCTTTGGCCGAATTGGTGTGATAAGGGCTTGAATAGGTATTGATAACCTATCAAGCACTATTCGGCAGCCTTGCACCTTTCCAAATATGCGCCAAGGTGTGTAGAAGTGCCTAGGTTCCCTCCTTTGCTATTCGGCTAGGTAGGTGCCCTTCCATCACTTAGCTAGGTAGCTAGTGTCACTAGCTGGACCACTGAAGGAGCTGGTAGTAGTCAGAGGAGCTGGAGATGAGCTGGACGAGCTAGGCTTGAGCTGAGCTAGCTAGCTGACTTAGCTAGCTAAAGGTGAGTAGCTGATTTGAGCTGAGCTAGCTAGCTGACTTAGCTAGCTAAAGGTGAGTAGCTGATTTGAGCTGAGCTAGCTAGCTGACTTAGCTAGCTAAAGGTGAGTAGCTGATTTGAGCTGATCCGAGCTTCCTTTAGCTGAGTGAGCTAGTCTTGAAGTGCCTTTAAGTTGTCCTCTAGCTACTGGAGTGTTTTGGAGCTGAAACGAATCCTCTTCTCAGAAATCACCCTTTTGCTATTGGAGCTCTTTGAAGCTGTTTTGAGCTGAGTGAGCTGGTTCTTTAGTATCCTTGAGCTCTTTTAAGATTTTATAAGTGTCCTCGAACCATTTGGAAGCTTGTAGAGTCTTGAAACGGCCGAACAACGTTTTGAGCTGATTTTGACATTTTGAGCTGGAACCGAGCTGTAGCACACTCCCTTGAGCTGTGTTAATATAACCTATGAAGAAAACAATGAATTATATAAGTAATGTCTCCTTTAAATAGTATAGGGACTATAATGCATAAGTATAAAGTAAAGTTTTAAATGATGCAAACTATAATCTAAAGATGCAAACATTTGCTTAAGTAAAGATGTGGTTTTAAACTTAAGTATGGGTATCACATATAACATGCTAAGGTCATGAAAATAAAGTATGCAAAACATATACAGAGTATGATGTGATAACATGAATCTAAATAACCAGAAATGAGTGTAGAAAAAGTAAGTAATATGAGAGAAGTAAAGAAAACTCATGTGTCTTTCATGTTTAAAACACAACATGAAAGTGTGCAAAACTTGCTGGTGAACGTGCACACATCAAGGCATCTTGTATGAAAGATGTTGATGTGAGCACATCCATGCATGCAAAGGAGGCTGATCCGGAGGTCTTGCCAATAGGACCTATCACTCATTCTAAGGTAAAGAAATTCAGGAAAGTTCTTTCCGTCACTTGTGCTAAAGTTTCTGAATCTTTTGATAGTGATTGTGCCTTAGAAAATAGGCTTTATAATGTGTTTCAAGCTAATATGTGACATATCTATGCTTATACTATGTATCTAAGTGTGTTTACTATGTATCTATTATGTTTGGTGTGTTTTATAATGTATTTGACATGACTTATAACGTTTTTGTATTTGTTTGTGTGTTGTTGAATAAGATTACAAAACTTTGATAAGTGTTCTATTGTTTTGTAACATGTACATGAAAGGACAGCAGCTCAGGAGAGTTATATTCAGCTCGGAGGAAGCTCAAGTGAGTGTATGCAGCTCATCACCAGCTCAAGAGAGTGTATGCAGCTTAGCTCCAGCTCAGGAGAGTGTAACCAGCTCACCTTCAACTCAAGATAGCTGGAAGCCTTTGATCCCAGCTCACCTCATCTCACTTCACTTGTAGCTAGCTCATTCTAGCTCAACTCAGTTCCAGTCAGCTCAACTAGCTCAACTTCAGCTGACAAGTCTAGAAGTAGCTGAAAAGTGTCCTACATGTCGGGGAGTGTACCAATGCACATGTGGCAGCCTAGGTGGCATCTAGTCATGCGAAGCATCCACGTGGCAGCTTGGATGATGTGTGTGCATGTGTGGCCGAACCAAATAGCCCCTACCTTCTCATTGTGCAGCAAACTTAATTGATAAGACCAAGAAGTTTTACGTTTGAATTTCAATCATTTATCACATGTTAAATGTGATTCATGTGGCGCCTAAAGGTTCAAATGAGTGGCTGATTTTTGTAGCCGCCCAAAGGAGGTTTTCATTAGTTACAAATTTAAAGTTGAATTTTAAATTGTAATTTAATTTCAACCGCATGTTATGGCCGGCCACCCCTCCCTCTTCTTCTATATATATATGTTCCAAACAATGTAAAAGGGTTACTTTTTTGAATGAAAATTTTATTTGTGAGTTTTCTCTCAAATTCGGTTCTTTTTAAAGATCGTGCAAGCTATGTTTCAGCTCCAAAACACTCATATGGTTCAAGGGCAGCTCAAAGACACTAAAGAACCAGCTCACTTAGCTAGATGAAGCTCTGTTTAGCTCAAAACATCACTCAACTTTAGCTAGCTAGCTCAGCTCGAACTAGCTCAACCTCAGCACAATCAGCTCATCTCAGCTTACCCTAAAACTACCAGCTCGAGAGTGTGGACACCCCAAGGGTCACCTACCAGCTGAAACACCATGGAAGCTTCCATGCACCCATTCGACCAAGGGAGGGAAAGCTTGGCGCCATCGTGGAGAGACACCAAGGGGCCGAATCATTTCTTATAACTTATCAAGGCCTATTCATGCACTTATCAAGCCTTTTCTGCCATTGTGAAGGGGTACAAGCCCTAGCTGAAACATTCCTTGCCTTTGTACATGCCTATTCGGCCACCTCCTTCCCCTACTATAAATATGTAAGCCATTTTGGCATTTGGACACACACTTTGATCAATACAAATTATATTTTGTTAGTTTATCTCTCATTCTTGTTCTTTTAAGAACTTCTTTGACTTATCGAATCATTTTATTGATTTGTGGCGTCTATTATTCCATCTTTTGATACTTTAGGTTGTTGAATATTTATTATTCATCAATCTAAGTCCTTCCTACCACCCTTAAAGCCTTATTCGAGTTCGGGTTTATGCTTCTTAGCATAAGTTCATCTTTTTGAGACTTTGAATACTATCCTTCTTATTTCTTTAATCCTCTTTTGTTTCACTATCCGAAACCATCACCTTTCACCTTCCATCTTCATTCCCTTCATCCATTTTACCTTACAAACACTACCATCCTTCCGCCACCTATCTTCTTTCATCCATTTCAACATATTCCCACAAGAAGACGATCGTGCAACAAGGCTTACTTGCATTCTAAGGTCCGGGCATTCAAAGCTTCTCTCAACAATGCCAATTAGAGAGTTGGAGCGTATCATGTGGTAATCAGAGCAAAGGAAGAATCAAGTAAGCCCTATATTTTTGTCATTTCTTATTTCTGATTTAAAAAAAGCAAAAAAACAAAAAGAAAAGAAAAAGAATTTCAGATTGTTCCTTACTACAAATACAAGGAATCTGAATTAGATAAAAAAAAATAAGAGGAAAGAAATCAGAATTTCAAAAGGGTGAAGATTGAAGTACAAACATCCAAGCAACCAACTCGGAGAAGTTCCTCAAGTTTGATTGCTCGCGACCAGTTTGTAAGTCACGTTTTGTGGTAACGATTCTGTTTTCTTCATTTCTTTCTTTCAATTTATCTTTTCTTACATTTTAGTCCCTAAACTTTTCTTTCTTCTTTTAAACTCCTTTGTTCTTTCAATTTCCCAAACTTAACCCTTGTTTTGCAGCCCAAATGTCATAATATCATAAAATATTTGACAGGTTTTAGTTAGTTCTTTCAAGAACTTGATTTGTGAGATTCGAGAGGTAAAAGGCAAGAGAGTGGTGAGCACAGAAGGGGAAGTAAAAGCCAGAATTCCCAGAGTGTAAACACGAGTGAAATTGAGTGACATCTTCTCTTTTCTTTGGAGTGATCGTGAGGTTTTTGTGTATGTGTGTTTGGTGAGGTCCTTTTATACATTTCTTTCATCTTTCTTTTACTAAGCATGTCACAGGATTCCTTCAACAATCCATCAACCCAAGACGTGCCGGATGATCTACAATGTTCAAACATCTTTCAGACACATTGCCATGTTTAAGGAAAAGTGTGCTCCATTGTCATAGATGGTGGAAGTTGTACAAATATTGCCAGCACTTTGATGGTCAAGAAACTTGGTTTGACAACAACGAAGCATCCAAGTCCATAAAAGATTCAGTGGTTTAATGATGATGATGAGATCGAAATCACCGAGCAAGTTATCATTCCATTTTCCATTGGAAGATACAAGTATGAAGCAATTTGTGATGTGACACCCATGCATACCAGCCATCTACTTCTTGGACGACCGTGGCAATACGATAGACGAGCAATTCATGATGGATTCGCCAACCGATATTCCTTTTCTTTTCAAGGCAAAAAGATTATGATGTGAGCATGTTTATGCCACCCAACGGTGCAGCTTCAAACTTTCAGGGAGTTTACTTTTTCACTTGTTACATACTGATGTGTAACATTTTTTATGCTATATTATTTATATTAGTGTGTTTACTATGCATATAGTATGTTTGGTGTGTTTTAACTTAGTTTGATATTACTTATGGTGTATTTACGACTTGTATTATTGTTTCCATTATGTTTATATTGCTTTGATGGAAGTTTGTTGCCTTTTGACGTAGGTACGTAGGAGGACACTCACTCAAGTGAGCATATGCAGCTCAACTCCAGCTCAAGTGAATGTGTGCAGCTCATCTCCAGCTCACCAGAGTATATGCAGCTTAGTCCCAGCTAAGGAGAGTGTAACCAGCTCACTTTCAGCTAGTTCGTTTCAGCTCAGCTCGATTTCTGTCAGCTCAACTTTAGCTCCACTAGCTCAACTACAGCTGACAAGTCCCGTAGCAGCTGAACAAGTGTCCTACAAGAGTGTGGCAGCCAATACAACAAATGTGAGCCGAATTGACAGTACCATATGTTCGTGTGAGCATGTATCGTGCATATCCCACATCAATTGCTTGGTGCAGCTAGGTGCAGCCGAGAGGCTTCCTTGTTCATTCATCACATGTGCGGGCAAATGGAATTACATATGTGTGACATTTGACTTCAACATTTGACCATGCGCGGCATTTTTTTCATTTCCAGTGTGGAATTCCATTTAAAGAGCACATGGGTTTATTACCTTTGATGGAAGCACATGCAGAATGGCCTTTGTTTTCACTCTCACACGTCTTGCAAGTGGGGTTTGAAAATTGCTTCAGCACATAATTACATGTGCAGCAATTTGTATGAGAACAAATGCAGAATTCTTTGAAATTCAAAGATGACGCGTGATTGCATGTGACTTAATTCACATTGCCGCCCACATGCCATACACGGCCAGAAATGGATAAGCATATACGGCTTTGTGGGTTTGAAATTCAAACCATGCACATTTTACATGTGCTTAAAATATTTGGCGCACCAAACTGAATTCACGTCTGAAAGGCACATGCCGCCCTTAGTTAGTTTTCCACTTTGAATTTAATTTTAAAATGGCCGAAAGACAGCCACAAATTGAATTGGGCAACCCCTCCCTTGTATTATATATTGTAGCCGAACATATTTGTAAAATGTTGGATCATTTTATGAATAAAATTTTTGTGAGATTATTCTCTCAATTTCGGTTTTTCACCGAACTTTCTTTGGCATTTCAGACGTTGTTTGTTGTGTCAAAATTTTACTTGATACTTCGTGTTCCTAGATCGCTATCTAGTGGGTCCAAGTCCTATTGACGCGGAGCAGATTCGATTCGGGTTTGCATAGTAGATTATGAAGGTTCTTTCTAGCTTTTCGTCACCAAATTTTAGCTGAATTTCCAGCAACATTTATGTCATATTTCGGACACCAAAACTGATACGAACACGGCCCCGTATACGCGAACGTTGAGCTTGCGGAAGCGAATAAGGATGTTGGCGCGAATGTTGGATCGGTGAAAAGATGGATGAAGATAGGCGATGACGATGGAGATGAAAGATAAATGGATAAATTGTCCTCGGCACCCTCTTGATTGCAATTAACCAAGCAAGCAACCTCAAGCGGCTCTAACCCACCCTCCTAGACGCAATTACCTAGGCAAGGAGGAGTGTGAAGATCAACAACAAATTCTGACGAACTTGAAGAATCGCTTCTAAAATAAAAAACACAAGTTATACTCCTTACAAGTCTGAACTCAAAAGAGAACTTTATTTAAGCATTCAAATCTTCAATTACAATGTGGTTGAAGCCTCCTTATATAAGCCTTGAAGAAGTTCTAATCCTAGTAAACTTAGGAAATTAAATACAATAAATAAATGTTGAAATCTAATCTCCTAATTACATAAGTAACTTCTAATAATAAATAAATATTAAAAATAAAATCCTAATTAAATAAATCTGATCCTAATAGACATTGCAAAATCCTATATTGATTTAAATTACAAATAATCAAATAAATTCTTGAAAATTCGTAATTATCCAAAAATCTCGTATTAATCTCGTATAGGAATTTCTGCATGCGTTGTCTTTGCTAAAATAGACGTATCTTGAGTTCCAGATGTCCGATTGAGACATTTCAAGATCCGTTGGAAAGAAAATTGACAGCCGGACAAGTTTCAAGAAGACATGTCGACCCATAAATGCCTGGATCCCATCCAAAAAGGGGTCGCAAGTTGACTGACGTTTCTGACTTGCAAAACAGTTTTAACTTCTTTTCCAAGATGATTAGTTTCACCCCTCCCATGCATGTATCAGAAACAGCCATGAACACCCTTTGAAGCATTCGTCTTCTTCGTCGTCCAAATCTGTCCAGAAATTCCTACACCCTTTTTCTATGTTTCTTTTTATTTTTCTTGTTATTTTGATCCTAAAACAATGTACATATTTGTTTTTATTGTTGAGATATGCTTGCTACTATTCTAGATCCGTTACAGACAAGGAACGTTGTTTCGACAAACAATGCCCTTATCAGCTCAAAAGAAGGAGAGGGTGTTGTATGCACGTTTCTACTCACATTCACTATGCTTTCATCTTGTTTATTAAGCATGAAAGAAGAGGGAGTTCTTCCTTACTTCATTATCTATTTACTTATTTATGCATTATATAATATGCTTGGATTATCATATGTTATCATTCATTTGTATATCATATGATATTCATGCATTACATAAACCACATCTTTACTTAGTATTTCAGCTCATTTCCAGCTCAATTATATCATAGGTAGTCAGCTATATATATTTAATCATATTCACTTATATTTTTATGTGTTTTCTTTGTCGGACATGATAAACACAGCTCAAGGGACTAGTGGCCAGCTCCATTTCAGCTCAAAGACTTTCTTTGAGCTCAAAATAGCGCATTGATGATTCGAGACCGTGCAAGCTATGTTTCAGCTTTAAAACACTCCTATGGTTCAAGGGCAGCTCAAGGACACTAAAGGACCAGCTCACTTAGCTAGAGAAAGCTTCGTTTAGCTCAAAACATCACTCAACTTTAGCTAGCTAAATCAGCTAGCTAGGTCAGCTCGAACCAGCTCAACCTCAGCTCAATCAGCTCATCTCAGCTCACCCTACAACTACCAGCTCGAGAGTGTGGACACCCCAAGGGTCACCTACCAACCGAAACACCATGGAAGCTTCCATGCACCCATTCGGCCAAGGGAGGGAAAGCTTGGCGCCATCGTGGAGAGACACCAAGGGGCCGAATCATTGCTTATAACTTATCAAGGCCTATTCATGCACTTACCAAGCCTTTTCGGCCATTGTGAAGCGGTACAAGCTCTAGCCGAAACATTCCTTGCCTTTGTACATGCCTGTTCGGCCACTCCCTTCCCCTACTATAAATATGTAAGCCATTTTGGCATTTGGACACACACTTTGATCAATACAAATTTTATTTTGTGAGTTTATCTATCTTTCTTGTTCTTTTAAGAACTTCTTTGACTTATCAAATCATTTTATTAATTTGTGGTGTCTCCTATTCCATCTTTTGATACTCCAGGTTGTTGAATATTTATTATTCACCAGTCTAAGTCCTTGATACATGCATGAGAGGGCTAAAGCAATGCATATTGGACAAGAAGTTGAATCTGTTTGTGAAGTCTGGAAAGTCAGCCAACTTGCGACGACTTTTCGGATGGGATCCGGGCATTTCTGGGCATAGTTGTCTTCTAACAAATTGACCGGAATTTAGTTACCTTTCCAACGCATCTTGAAACGCATCAATCGGATATTGAAAACTCAAGATACACTCATTTTACTGAAGACTGCGCATGCAGAAAACTGGATACGGAATTATTACAGGATTTTGTAAAATTCAGCCCAAAAGCTATTATATAAGGCTTTTGGACGAATTAGACTTAGCCCAACTTAATTATTAACATTTAAATTATGTTTTTAGGGTTTTATATACTTTAGGAACCAGTCACCCTTCTCCCAAGCAACTCTTATCAACTTATCACCTGCACTTATCAGCTTATCGCTTGCAGCCCAAGCACAAGGAGTTTAAAGGCTGTTTTTCTTTTATTTTTAATTAAATTAGGGTTTCCCCTTTTTAGTAGAAGTTAAATTACTTTGGTTGTCCTTCACCTATAAAAGGATGAAGTCTCCACCTTTGTAATTCAGATTATTGAGATTTTCTTGGATTAATAAAATATTTAGTGAGTTTGTTTTTGCAAGTGCTGATTACTTGTGCCTTCGAAGTCTTCTTCAACATAAGTCCGACGAGTTCTTTTGAGGGAGATCATCTTCACACTCCTGCTTGCCTAGGTAATCACGTCTAGGAGGGTGGGTTAGAGCCGCTTGAGGTTGCTTGCTTAGGTAATTGCGTCTAAGAGGGTGCGGAGGACAAAACCATCACAAATCCATCAAGCCATCTCCATCTTCAACTTCATGACATCTCCATAGCCATAAACAAAGCTGAATTTTCAGATTTGTTTTATTTACTTCTCTTTCAATCTTTTTCAATCTTTTTGCTTTAACTCTTATTATTTAATCCTTATTCTTCTTTCTTATCTTCGTTTCTTTAATTTTCCAGCCTTGAATCTGAATTTTTCAAGAAAAGCCCTTCTCTTTTTCTCTTGAATTTTCAGATCTGCTCCTAATCTTCTTGATTGAGTCTAGAGCCCCTAGTTCTTGCAACAACTTGATTGAAGGCTTCCAAACCCAAGTTTGCGCTACTCTATCAGTCCTTCCTACCCCACCCTCAAAGCCTTATTCAAGTTCGGGTTTATGCTTCTTAGCATAAGTTCATCTTTTTGATACTTTGAATACTATCCATCTTATTTCTTTCATCCTCCTTTCTTTCACTATTCGAAACAATCACCTTTCACCTTCCATCTTCATTTCCTTCATCCCTTTTCCCTTACAAACACTACCATCCTTCTGCCACCTATCTTCTTTCATCCATTTCAACATATTCCCACATGAAGACGAACGTGCAACAAGGCTTACTTGCATTCTAAGGTCCGAGCAATCAAAGCTTCTCTCAACAATGCCAATTGGAGAGTTGGAGCATATCAGTTTTAGTGTGCACGTGTTTTCTATTATGTTGTTTATGGTTTATTTTAGTAGCACTAGAGTTTGTTGAATCATATAACATATATTTATTATATTTAGCATGCATCATATTATCTTGTTTCATTTCTTGTATCTACCGATGTTATGCAAGGACAATGAATAGACACGTCACTAGGGTGATTCAGAGAATTGTTACTATTGGAGAGGTGCTTGCTTGAGATGCTTGCTTGAGGTGCTTTCTACATTCACATGGAAATTGACATGCTTGCTTACATTCACGATGGACGACAATTCTAGAGAGGTGCTTGCTTGAGGTGCTTGCTTACATTCACATGGAAATTGACATGTTTGCTTACATTCACAATGGACGGCAACCTTAGAGAGGTGCTTGCTTACATCCACTTGCAAATTGACATGCTTGCTTATATCCACTTGCGAATTGACATGCTTGCTTCTGATACATACACTTGCGAATTGACTTGCTTGCTTCTGATTACATTGGATGGCAAAGGCACACATTTCAATGTTTTTAATTTTTAATTCATTATCCTTTCACACCTCCCTAGGAATGATGGCTGGTCACTTCAGTTTGTAAAGCCTATAAATAGAGGTTGGTTTGGTTTTTTCAACTGTAAGACACAACTTTGATTAATGAAATTTGAGAGTTTATCTCTTTTGTTCTTTTGAGAACTTTATCGATCCTTCAAGTTATGCTTATTGAATTAAAATTTGATATCTTTGATTTCTAGTTCTACATAACTAGAGGGTCAATATCCTTATTTCGTTTAGAGACTGTTATAGGGTTTGGGCCAAACTTTTTAGTGTTTGTTCAATTCTCAAGTCCTAAACTACATTCCATCTTCCATCATCCAATTCTACCACCACCATCAAACACACCATCACCCTTTTAAACCATCTGAAACTGTTGCAAGTCTTACAACACAAAGTTACTTCATTTACGATTGGGCAAATCAAGCATCTCAGTAAATTCCAAGACGAGATCGCATCAGATGGTAATCAGAGCTTAGGCTAAATCAAGTAAGCCTTTTTGTTTTGTTGTTAAAAAACAAAGAGAAAAGAATGGAATTTTTGTGGAAAAAAGAGATAAAAAAGAAAAAAATCGACAGCAAGGTTCGAGATATTTTTTCCTTATTTTAGATCGTTAGTTGTTTGTTTCAATATTCTAACTTTGACCATAAGCCTTTTCATCTAAGCCTACCTTATACACCATTTCTTTCCAAACCTTAACATCTATTTTGCAGCTGAGAGATTGAGTACATTAGAGGGTAAAAGCCGAAGAGAGCGAGTGAATTTTTATTTTTTTGCTATTTTTCTTTCTTTTGGAGTGAACATGGAGCCATGAATGCTTATAAGAATATAGGGGAGTCTAATGAAAGACAAATAAGAGGAATCCCGAGGCTACAGTTTCAAGCACTGGTTCGAGAATTGGGACAACTTATGGACCAGAAACTCAAGTCAATACATGAGTGGATTGATGGCCTTGAAGAGAGATCCATGGGAGCCACACCCGTTCTAGCACAGGGTAACCCAGGACAAGGCGTCCAAGAAGGGGAGATTGAGCAGATTGTGGATGACAACGAACAACCCATTGTTGTGCAAAATCAACGCCCACATCGGAGGAATCAAGAAAGGATTGATGATAACCTTGCAAATATAAAGATGAACATTCTGCCATTTCAAGGGAAAACAGATCCGGAGGCTTATCTTGAGTGGGAGCAAATGATCGAACACATCTTCGATTGTCACAATTACTCCGAGCAAAAGAAGGTAGAAATAGAATCCATTGAATTCACTAATTATGCAATAGTTTGGTGGAACCAGTTAACCATGAACAGACAAAGAAATAGAGAACGTTCGGTGTCCACGTGGGAGGAAATGAAAAGCATAATGAGAAAGAGGCTTATACAAGCTTACTATCATCGAGAATTAATGCGGAAACTCCAGAACTTCAAACAAGGTAACATGAGTGTGGAAAATTATTTTAAAGAGATGGAGATGGCAATGATACGAGCAAATGTGGAGGAAGATGCTGAATCTACTATGGCAAGGTTCATTTCAGGTCTAAATCAAGACATAGCCGACACCGTGGATTTGTAATACTATGTGGACTTAGAAGAACTAGTTCACTTGGCTATGAAGGTGGAACAACAATTTAAACGTAAAGGTACGTTCTGAAACAATCCTTCTACTTCTAAGTGGAGTCAGAATTCTAAATTGGGACAGATTACTACCAAAGTGCCATACAAGCCAAATCAGTTTAAAGAAAACGTTGGGACATCAAAACCCAACAAGACAGTTGATGTGAACAAAGGAAAGCCACAAGATACATCAAATTGATCCAAGGATATTGATACATGCACGGGAGGGCTAAAGCAATTCATATTGGACAAGAAGTTGAATCTGTTTATGAAGTCTGGAATGTCAGCCAACTTACGACGGCTTTTCGGATGGGATCCTGGCCTTTCTGGGCAGAGTTGTCTTCTAACAGTTTGACCGGCATTCAGTTAACTTTCCAACGCATCTTGAAACGCATCAATCGGACATCGGGAACTCAAGATACGTCCATTTTATTGAAGACTGCGCATGCAGAAAACTGGATACGGGATTATTGCGGGATTTTGTAAAATTCAGCCCAAAGGCTATTATATAAAGCTTTTGGATGAATTAAACTTAGCCCAACTTAATTATTAATATTTAAATTATGTTTTTAGGGTTTTATATACTTTAGGAACCAGCCACCTTCTCCCAAGCAACTCTTATCAGCTTATCATTTGCAGCCCAAGCACAAGGAGTTTAAAGGCTGTTTTTATTTTATTTTTTTAATTAAATTAGGATTTCCTTGTTTTAGTAGAAGTTAGATTACTTTGGCTATCCTTCACCTATAAAAGGATGAAGCCTCCACCATTGTAATTCAGATTATTCATATTTTCTTTGGTTAATGAAATATTTAGTGAGTTTGTTTTTGCAAGTGTTGATTACTTGTGCCTTAGAAGTCTTCTTCAACATAAGTTCGACGAGTTCTTGTGAGGGAGATCATCTTCACACTCTTGCTTGCCTAGGTAACTGCATCTAGGAGGGTGTGTTAAAGCCGCTTGAGGTTGCTTGCTTGGTTAATTGCGATCAAGAGGGTGTCGAGGACAATTTATCCATCTATCTTCCATCTACATCGTCATCGCCTATCTTCAGCCATCTTTTCACCGATCCAGCATTCTCCATCAACATTCGCGCCAACATCCTTATCTGCTTCCGCAAGCTCAACGTTCGCTTATACGGGGCTGCGTTCGTATCATTTGGTATCAGATTTGGGTCGATTCTTGGCAAGAATTTTGGCGTTTTGGGTGAAAAATTCGAACAAAAGGCGAAAATTCGCAAAAATCAAACGAACGAATTTTGAGCTGAAAATTTCCAGATCAGATCTACACTATTGTAGGAGTCACCACAAAAAATTTCAGAATTTTTTTGACTTCGGGAACACCTCAAACAAAGTGGATCAAGTTGATGCATATTTCAGGGTTTTTTCGGGTTTTCTGATCGTCTTTCATTCTTAACTATTTGTTTTAATTTGTTTTACCTTTTTATTGTCTTCTATACATTATCTAACACTTTTTGCTTCTTGTGTTAGTAGGAAATTAAAAGTTGCGTACCTTTCTTTCTCCTTGCAACTAGAATTCAATTGATGTCACACCTTTCATTGGACTCCTATTACAAATAGGACTCATTGTTAGGATTAAACTCCTATTATAACTTGTTGACTTGTGGCAGGAAGGTCTTTAAGGAGTACAAGATCGGCTTACTTGCGTCGCTAAGTATTTCTTTCTTGCGTCGCCAACATCCTTATCTGCTTCCACAAGCTCAACGTTCGCGTATACGGGGCTGCGTTCGTATCAGATATTCAATGCTTCTAATGTCTTTGAAGGGAACATATAGCTAGTCAATGCCCAAATAGGCATACTATGGTGATTCGAGGAAGTGTCGAGATAGAATCCAAATTAGAAAAAGAAGAAGTTGATGCCATAAGTGAAGATGATGAAGACATAGACCCTCCCGTTGAAGGAGAAGTTCTCGTTGTGAAGAGGAGTCTAAATACACAAATTGCACAAGGCGACCAGCAATGAGAGAATATCTTTCATACACGCTGCCATATCAATAGAAAGGTATGTTTTGTGATCATTTATGGAGGAAGTTTTACTAATGTTGCTAGCATGTTAATGGTGGACAGACTTGGATTGGTGGCAACAAAACACCCACACCCGTACAAGCTTCAATGGCTTAATTATGGTGGAGAATTGAAGGTGACCAACAGGTACTCGTACCATTTTCCATCAGTAGATACAAGGACGAGGTCCTATGTGATGTTGTATCCATGCACGCCAACCACTTACATTTGGGGAGGCCTTGGCAGTTCGATCAAAGAGTGAATCATGATGGATATAGCAATTGATACTTATTCACTTTTGAAGGAAGGAAGCACACGCTAACCCTTTTATCACCACAACAAGTACAAGATGATAAATTACACTTGAAAAAGAGTTTCCAAGGATTAAAAGAAAAAGAAACTGAAAATGAGAGGAAAAATGAGCGAGAGAATGAGAAAAAAATAGTAAGTATTAGTAAAAGTGGGAAGGGAAAGAGTGAAATTGAAAGAGGGGGGGAGAAGCTTAAAATGAGCGTATATGCTAGGGGTAGTGAAATTAGAAAATGTGTTTTTGGCAAGGCAAACACTTCTTGTGCTTTTTTACAAGGAGAATTTTCTGAACACTAACGGACTCGATGCAACATTGCCTTCTTCTATTGTTTCTCTTTTGCAGGATTTTGAAGATGTTTTACCCGACGAGATTCTAGGAGGTTTACCACCTATCCGTGGCATAGAGCATCAAATTGAATTTGTGCCTAGTTGATACGAGGATGCCTGTCGAAACGGACTTCCTTCGATCGTAATTGATCTAGAATTGCGGTAAGCCCGTTCCTGCAAAGAAAACATAACAAAAACTAGAATTCAAAGACATATTTAAGTATTGGAAATGAAAAAAGAAAAGAAAGAAGAAAGGAAAAGAAAGCTTCGAATTATGAAAGTTTCTGAGGTTGAAGATGTGCTTCAGGTGTGCATCAATGGCAACAACTTCAAGCATTCAAAAATGACAGAAACTTCATGAAAACGAACAAAATCCAAGGAAGAACTCGAACAATATACTGAACGAACCTGAACCTTATAACGATCTTGTTCAAATGGACCCGGACCCTTTGATTATACAACAACCGAGAACCCAAAGTATCAAAAGGATTGTCACAACAAACTAAGTCTGAAATGTCAAAAGAAAGTTCTAAAAAGAACCGAATTGGAGAGAACTCTCACGAAGTAAGTTTTCATTCAAAGTGTGTAACACTTGTTCATACAAATTCAACAAATATATAGCCAACATGAAGGGAGAAGGCACCCAAACTTGTGGCTGAAATTTGAAGTACAAAATGCTTTAAATTTCAAACTAAATCCGCAGAAACTACCCCAAAAATGGCGCCCAAATGTATGGCTGATATTTGAACGAATTAAACACATGTTTAATGTGTTAGATTCATTTGAATTTCAATTGAAATTAGCCAAAAACTTCCGCACATATGCTTTGTGCACACATGCTCAAATCTGCCCGCACATGCACATGCCAAGGCTACCACATGTCGTGCACATACATGGAGGAAGGGTAGGGCGCCTATATGCAAGGCACATGCCTCTCGGATACTCTCACATACGTAGGACAGGTTTCAGCTGCTTCTGGACTCGTCAGCTGGAGTTGAGCTAGTGGAGCTGAAGTTGAGCTGAACGAAGCTGAAGTGAGCTGAATTCAGCTAACTGAGAGTGTAGTGACCTGAGTTGAGCTGAGATGAGCTGCATACACTCCTTTGAGCTGCAACCGAGCTAAGATTAAGTCCTTAAGCTACTGTCCTTCAATATACCTACAAGGAAATAATTCAATCACATATAAAAAGCTTTTTCAAACTTAATGTAAACTTATAATAAGCTGAAATAACAATCCAAGCTTATTCTAAATTACACAACAAGCTGGCATAACTTAGTAAACATATTTATAAACTAGATAAGTTATTGAAAACATATCAAACGGGCAACAAAGCTTGTGCAAACTTATTTATAAACAACATATACTTAGCAAACCAAACCCAAAACACACAATACGTAGTATATACAATGAAAACATCTATAAATACTAAGTATAACTACAAGGGGTTATGCATCAGTGCGTAACACATTATAAACTCTATTTTCTAAGGCACAAACTTTATCAAACAATTCTAAAACTTTAGCACAAGTGAGAGAAAGAACTTCCCTGAATTGTTTTGCCTTAGAGTGAGTGATGGGTCATGTTGGAAGGACTTTCGGATCAGCATCCTTTGTTGGCATATATGTGCTCACATCATCCCCCTTCTTGAAAAGGATTTGTCCTCAAATCTGCAGAATTATCATAAGGGGATAAATCAGAAACATTAAATGTAGCACTTACATTGTATTCACCCGGTAAGTCTAGCTTGTAGGCGTTGTCATTCACTTTCTCCAACACCTTAAAAGGACCATCTCCTATCGGTAATAGCTCTGAACGCCGTTGGGCTGGAAAATGTTCCTTTCTGAAGTGAACCCAAACCCGATCACCAACTTCAAAGGTAACTCGCTTTCTGCCCTTGTTTGCTTGCATTTCGTACTCCTGAGTCCTTCGTTCTAGGTTCTCCTTAACGTGTTGATGCAACTTCTTCACATATTTTGCTTTAGTTGTACCGTCCATGATCATCACATGTTCATGTGGTAAAGGCAACATATCTAGAGGAGTGATAGGATTAAATCCATAAACAACCTCAAATGGTGACATTTTAGTAGCAGAATATACAACATGATTATAGGCAAACTCAACATGTGGCAAACAATCTTCCCAAGTCTTAATGTTCTTTTTAATGATGGAGCAAAGTAAAGTAGATAAAACTCTATTAACAACCTCAGTTTGTCCATCAGTTTGGGGATGACATGTAGTAGAAAACATAAGTTTCGTACCTAATTTGCACCAAAGAGTCCTCCAGAAATGACTCAAAAACTTTACATCCCTTTCAGAAACAATTGACCTAGGTATACCATGCAAACATACAATATCTCTAAAGAATAAGTTAGCCACATTAACAACATCATCAGTCTTATGGCAAGCAATAAAATGTGTCATCTTCGAGAACCTGTCAACCACTACAAATATACTATCTCTACTTGTCCTAGTTCTAGGTAGTCCCAAAACAAAATCCATAGAAATATCAATCCAAGGGGAATCAGGAATAGGTAAAGGTAAGTACATACCATATGGTGAAACCTTCAATTTTGCTTTCTTACATGTCACACAACGGTCACAGTACCTTTCAACATCTCTGCGCATCTTAGGCCAAAACAAATGCTCCTTCAATGTCTGTAACGTTTTGGTGACTCCAAAGTGACCCATCAATCCACCTTCATGTGCTTTACGGATCAGAATGTCACGCATAGAACCTTGTGGAATGCATATCCTATTTTCTTTAAAAAGATAGCCATCATGCCTATAAAACTTTCCATCTGCACCCTTTTCACAAGAACTAAACTTATCTCTAAAATCAGGATCATCAACATACAACTCACGAATATATGCAAATCCAATCAAGTGAGAATCAAGGTAATTTAAAAGCACATATATGCATGATAAAGCATCAACAACGGCATTTCGATAGAGTAGCGCAATTATGGATTTGGAAGCCTTCAATCAAGTTGTTGCAAGAACTAGGGGCTCTAGACTCAATCAAGAAGATTATGAGCAGATCTGGAAATTCAAGAGAAAAGAGAAGGGCTTTTCTTAAAAAATTCAGATCCAAGACTGAAAAATCAAAGAATCGAAGGTAAGAAGTAAGATTAGGGGATAAATAATAAGTATTAAAACAAAAAGATTAAAAGAAGGATAGTGATGTGAGCACGTTTAAGCCACCCAACTATGCAACTTCAAACTTTTAGGGAAGTTTGCTTTTTCACTTCTTACATACTGATGTGTAACATTTTTATGATATCTTATTTATATTAGTGTGTTTACTATGTATATAGTATGTTTGGTGTATTTTGAATAAGTTTTATATAACTTATGTTGTGTTTATATTTATTTGTGTGTTAACAAATAAGTGTGCACTTGTCTACAACTTGTATTATTGTTTCCATTAAGTTTACAATACTTTGATAGAAGTTTGTTTCCTTTTGACGTAGGTACGTGGGAGGACACTAGCTGAAGTGAGCATATGTAGCTCAACTCCAGCTCAAGTGAGTGTATGCAGCTCCGTCCCAGCGCAGGAGAGTGTAACCAGCTCACTTTCAGCTCATCACACTTACAGCTAGTTCGTTTCAGCTCAACTCATTTCCAGTCATCTCAATTTTAGCTCCACTAGCTCAACTTCAGCTAACAAGTCCAGAAGTAGCTGAATTGCGTCCTACAAGTCGGGGAGTGTACCAGTGCACGCGTGGCAGCCTAGGTGGCATCCGAGCATGTGACCAACGTCTATTTACATGTACCATGCAAGAATCGGCCTAAGGAAACACATGTGCCGCCAAGTATACATGACCAGCTTTTCTTGAGAAAGGGGTGCAGCATTTCCTTTGAAATTCAAATATATATCTATATAACACCAACAAAGGAAGCAGCCGTGCGCCACTTTTAATTCCCCTCCATGCACAACACGTGGAAATCCATTTGCTTTCACAAATAAAATCACATGCAGCCGCTCCACTTTGAAAATTACATGCAACCGAGATATGCTTTTATTCACATGTACAGGCAGAATTCAATTTCAAGCAAAAAAAATGAAGCACATGCGCACCATTTCGGTTTTGTGGCTTTGAAATTCAAAGCCATGCATATATTATCACGTGTTTTATCCACACAAGCAGCCGACCATTCTAGTTTCAGCGGCATAAGGGATAAGAAGAAGTGGTTCACTTTGAAATTCAAAATAGTTGCACATTAAACATGTGTTCTTTCAAGTTGGCGCACATCATTTTAAAATGCATGGCTGAAATGCATTTCCACCAAGAAGAGAAGTTTTTATTTCAAATTCAAACTTGTATCTTTAATTTTCAGCCATACATTTAATTTCGGCAGCCCCTCTCTTGTATGCTACACATATGTAATCTGAATTCCTTTGTAAGGGTAGACAGTTTATGAAAAAAAAATTGTGAGATTATTCTCTCAATTTCAGTTTTTCACCGAACTTTCTTTGGCATTTTAGACGTTGTTTGTTGTGTCAAAATTTTACTTGATACTTCGGGTTCCTAGATCGCTATCTAGTGGGTCCAAGTCCTTTGACGTTAGACAAATTCGATTCGGGTTTGCTCAGTAGATTGTGCAGGTTCTTTCGAGTTTAACGTTGCCGAATTTCCGCTGAATTTCTGACAATATTTCTACCATTTTTGGGGCACGGAAATAGCCATGAACGCCCTTTGAAGCATTCGTCTTCTTCGTCGTCCAAATCTGTCCATAAATTTCTACACCCTTTTTCTTTGTTTCTTTTTATTTTTCTTGTTATTTTGATCCTAAAACAATGTCCACATTTGTTTTTATTGCAGAGATATGCTTGCTACTATCCTAGATCCGTTACAGACAAGGAACATTGTTTCGACAAGCAAAGCCCTTATCATATGGTAATCAAAGCCTAGTAGGATTTTAGCAAGTTCTGCACTAGAAAATAAATAAATAAATAAATAAAAATTCGAATTTCTGAAGAAAAAAAAGTCAAAGTTTGGTCAGAAAAGTCAAAGTCAAAAAATTTCAACAAAAAAAAATAGATTCGAATATTTGGTGTATTTTACATATATAAAGTGTTGTTTGTTTGTAAAAATGATGAAGGATGTTCAAGAATGCCATGGAATGCTTCAAAATCACCCAAAACAACTTGTTCTTGTTTGTTCGGTGATAGGATCGTTGTAAGCATTCCTTTTGCAGTAAGTTGTTTCTTTTCCTTCATTTTATCAGCCTTCATTTCTTTTGTTTCATCACCAATTTCCAGCCTTCTTGTTGCTTTTCTTTTTCATCCTTTTTTATTTTATTTCACCTAACAGCCCCTATTTGTCCTTTAACCATTTGTTTGTTTACCTATTATATTATCTTGTAAGTTTGACACAATTAACAAGTCCGAAAGATCGAATTAGTTCCTTAAAGAACTAATTGCGAGAGATCGAGTGGAAAAAGCAATTGAGCGTGTGAGAACAAAAGGGGAGACAAAAAGAGCCATTCAAGTATTCTCCCGAGTGAAACACGAGCGATTGAGTGCAATTGTTGAGCGATCTTTCCTTGGAGCGATATGTGAGATTTTGTTGAGTGTGCAGTGAGGTCCATTTCTTTTATTTTTATTACTAACATATATATATATTGTGTTTTTTTGTTGTTTTGTCATTTAAATTGGCAGGTTCTGATGATAATTCAGGTGAACAACAACCACCGAATCTCCAGATGCAAGCCTTAGAGTACATGATGCAACGAGTGATTGCTAATGCATTGCAACCTATACATTCTCAATTGGATAGATTAGATGGGGGTAGTTCCCATTCTGTCCATAAAGAGATAAATGATGACAATGTGCAGACATTTGCTACTGGTGAAGCACTTGTTGACAAGAGAAGTCTGAATGATCAGCCAGCACAAGATGAACCGCAACGAAACAACCTCTTCCATATGCGATGCAACGTGAATGGTAAGGTATGTGTTGTGATTATTGATAGTGGTAGTTGTGCTAACGTTGCTAGTACTCTCATGGTTGACAAGTTAAAATTGAAGACGACAAAGCATCCCAATCCGTACAAGTTACAATGGTTGAATAATGGTGGTGAAATCAAAGTTACCGAACAAGTTATTATACCATTTTTCATTGGTAAATACAAGGATGAGGTAACTTGTGATGTTTGTTCTTTGGATACTTGTCATTTTTTGTTAGGAAGACTGTGGCAGTCTGATAAGAGAGTTTTGCACGATTGTTACACCAATCAATACTCTTTTACTCATGAGGGCAAAAAGGTAACTTTGGCACCTATGACTCCAAGTGAAGTATATGAAGACGAAGTTCGTTTGAAAGCGAGTACTGCGGCCTGGAAAGCCAGCAAAGAGAAGAATGACAAGTGACAAAGAAGAAGTGAACTCAAAGGTTTTATCTGATTATACGTTTTTCTTCTATTTCTTCTTCTAACTTACAGGTTAATAAGGTGATGCCATGTGAAGTTCCCAAGGTTACTACTGTTGGTATGTCTAGTGCATTTAAATTCTTTCTAGAAATTCAGCAACCTTATATACCACGGTTTGACGTTCCTTTCCATTGTGCTATTGATTTTTCATTTTTATATGCTGATTTCTTTGGTTGTACATTGGATTGTGAACAACCTTGTGTTGTGATTCTGGATGATCGTCGAGATTCTTGTTGTTCTTTGGAGTTGCCTTTATATATCATTGTTTGCAGGATTACGAATGTGCAACGAGCATTGTCTGACTTAATGTTGTGCATTATTCAGAAAGGTACAAGAAAGAAGGCATTTCCATTTGTGTTCTTTGTAAAAGAACTTGGTTTGAGAGGATGGCATATGTGCCGAGCAAGACGGCTGAAGAAGTTCCCTTCCAAGCGAAAGTTGAAATTGTTCCCTTTTGTAATGAGGCTTGATTTGGTGACAAATCGCATTAAAGAAGGGGGATGATGTGAAGACGTTTATGCCACCCAACTATGAAACTTCAAACTTTTAGGGAAGTTTGCTTTTTCACTTGTTACGTACTGATGTGTAACATTTTTTATGATATCTTATTTATATTAGTGTGTTTACTATGTATATAGTATGTTTGGTGTATTTTGAATAAGTTTGATATAACTTATGTTGTGTTTATATTTATTTGTGTGTTAACAAATAAGTGTGCACTTGTCTACAACTTGTATTATTGTTTCCATTAAGTTTACAATACTTTGATAGAAGTTTGTTGCCTTTTGACGTAGGTACGTAGGAGGACACTAGCTCAAGTGAGCATATGTAGCTCAACTCCAGCTCAAGTGAGTGTATGCAGCTCGGTCCCAACTCATGAGAGAGTAACCAGCTCACTTTCAACTCATCACACTTACAGCTAGTTCGTTTCAGCTCAGCTCAATTTTAGCTCCACTAGCTCAACTTCAGCTAACAAGTCCAGAAGTAGCTGAATTGCGTCCTACAAGTCGGGGAGTGTGCCAGTGCACACGTGGTAGCCTAGGTGGCCTTCGATCATGTGACCAGCGTCTATTTGCATGTACCATACAAGAATCAGCCTAAGGAAACACATGTGCCGCCAAGTATACGTGACCCGCTTTTCTTTTAATTCCCCTCCATGCACGGCACGTGGAAATTCATTTGCTTTCACAAATAAAATCACATGCAGACGCTCCAATTTGAAAATTACATGCAGCCGCTCCATGCATGGCACGTGGAAATTCATTTGCTTTTATTCACATGTGCGGACAGAATTCAATTTCAAGCAAAAAAAAATGAAGCACATGCGCACCATTTCGGTTTTGTGGCTTTGAAATTCAAAGCCATCCATATATTATCACGTGTTTTATCCACACAAGCAGCCGGCCATTCTAGTTTGAGCGGCAGAAGGGATAAGAAGAAGTGGTTTACTTTGAAATTCAAAATAGTTGCACATAAACATGTGCTCTTTCAAGTTGGCGCACATCATTTAGAATTGCATGGCTGAAATGCATTTCCGCCAAGAAGAGAAGTTTTTATTTCAAATTCAAAATTGTTTCTTTAATTTTCAGCCATACATTTAATTTCGGCAGCCCCTCTCTTGTATGCTATACATATGTAATCTGAATTCATTTGTAAGGGTAGATAGTTTATGAATATATTTTTTTGTGAGATTATTCTCTCAATTTCGGTTTTTCACCGAAATTTCTTTGGCATTTCAGACGTTGTTTGTTGTGTCAAAATTTTACTTGATACTTCGGGTTCCTAGATCGCTATCTAGTGGGTCCAAGTCCTTTGACGTTAGACATATTCAATTCGGGTTTGCTTAGTAGATTGTACAGGTTCTTTCGAGTTTAACGTTACCGAATTTCCGCTAAATTTCCAGCAACATTTCTGCCATTTTTGGGGCACCGAAACATCCATGAACTCCCTTTGAAGGATTCGTCTTCTTCGTCGTCCAAATATGTCCAGAAATTTATACACCCTTTTTCGTTGTTTCTTTTTATTTTTCTTGTTATTTTGATCCTAAAACAATGTCCATATTTGTTTTTATTGCAGAGATATGCTTTCTATTATCCTAGATCCGTTACAGACAAGGAACATTGTTAAACTAATCTGGAAATTCAGTTTTGTTTATGGATGATGAAGATGGCATGAAGTTGAAGATGGAGATGGCTTGATGGTTTTGTCCTCAGCTTCCTCTTAGACGAAATTACCTAAGCAAGCAACCTCAAGCGACTCTAACCCACCCTCATAGACGCAATTACCTAGGCAAGTAGGAGTGTGAAGATGATCTCCCTCACAAGAACTCGTCGAACTTATGTTGAAGAAGACTTCTACGACACAAGTAATCAACACTTGCAAAAACAAACTCACTAAATATTTCATTAATCAAAGAAAATCTGAATAATCTGCTTTACAATGATGGAGGCTTCATCCTTTTATAGGTGAAGGATAGCCAAAGTAATTTAACTTCTACTAAAACTAGGAAACCCTAATTTAATTAAAAAAATAAAATAAAAACAGCCTTTAAACTCCTTGTGCTTGGGCTGCAAGTGATAAGCTGATAAGTGCAAGTGATAAGCTGATAAGAGCTGCTTGGGAGAAGGGTGGCTGGTTCCTAAAGTATATAAACCCCTAAAAACATAATTTAGATGTTAATAATTAAGTTGGGCTAAGTCTAATTCGTCCAAAAGCTCTATATTATAGCTTTTGGGCTGAATTTTACAAAATCCTGTAATAATCCCGTATCCAGTTTTCTGCATGCGCAGTATTCAGTAAAATCAGTATATCTTGAGTTCCTGATGTCTGATTGATGTGTTTCAAGATGCGTTAGAAAGGCAACTGAATGTCGGTCAAACTGTTAGAAGACAACTCTGCCTAGAAATTCTCGGATCCCATCCAAAATGTCGTCTCAATTTGGCTGACTTTCCAGACTTCACAAACAGATTCAACTTCTTGTCCAATATGCATTGTTGTAGCCCTCCCATGCATATTCCCCCTCTCCTCAAAGGGATTCATCCTCGAATCATAAATAGTAAAAGAAGGATGTTTAACAATGGCAATCGAGAAGGAATCTTTGTCATAGGTGGAGTGATCCAATTGAGCTCCTCTCAATGGTTCAACAAAATCCTGGAAAAAAAATCAAAGCAACTCGAAACAATGAAGTTATGGTTAGGTCGAAAAAAATCTCTCTTTATCTTTTTCTCGCCTTTTTCATTTGGACATTGTTCGACTTTTACCTCATGTTTCTTTTCTCTCACCAAAATTGGGCCATTAATTTGACTTTTATTGCTCTCAGCCTCTTGACTCTCGGTCTTTTTCAAATAAGATAACTCACATACCCAAGTCCTCTCACAAAAAATATCATCGAAATACAATTTCTGAAGAGGATGAAGTGTTTCTAATATAATGATAGGACGAAAATAAAATAAAGGGTTAGAATCAAACTTACTTTCTTGGGAGGTTGTTGGTGAATCAAGAGAACTCACTACTAAACATGAAAGATTGTCTTGATTTATGGGTTCAAGTGTTTCTTCTTTCGAAACATCATCTTCTAAAAGTATTTGCTCATTATTGGGTAAGGTTAAACTCTCAGTAGTGACATCTTCCGCATGTTCTCGAGGATAACAAATTTCTTCGTCATCTTGTTTTCCTTGGTCTTTTTCGACATGACTCACCGATGGTTGTTCATTATCCTGTTGAACTAGCGATGATTCTTCTTCCTTCAGTGTCGTACTACTAGAGTCGAATAGTGCATTAGTAGGGCTGTGAAAAGATGAAGGTTGAGATGTACCTTTATCAAAAGAGGAGCATTTCTTATGACAACTCTTGGATTCTTGTCGTTTGTAATGTTTGGGAACGAATCGCTCTATCATGACCTTTTTAAGTTCAGCCCATGTTCTTATTTTGGCTTCACCATTGAGACGCTTATCTCATTGTAATAAGCGCCACCATAGTACTGCATATTCCTCGAACTTTATGGCCACTAATGGAGCTTGATCTTCCTCGGGATATACGTAACAATCAAACAGGAAATCAACCCTAATTTCCCAATCACAATAACCATCAGGATCATACCTTCCTTGAAAAGAAGGTATTTTGAATTTTGGAATTGCCAAAGTGTGTGCGGTTCGCCTTGGTTCAGTTCGCCTTTCATCACAAAAATTGAACGAATGCCTCGGTTTGGTCAAGGAAGGCTTTCCTCGATAAGTAGAACTCAAAGTACATGTTGTTTTGCACGAGACTTGTCTCTGTGAAACATCTTGGAACACTCAAATTTACAAAGGTGGAAAACAAAAGAAAGAAAACTAGGAATCTCACTAAAAACTCCAAGAAAGAAATACTTAGCGAGGCAAGTAAGTCGATCTTGTACTCTTTAAAGACCTTCCTGCCACAAGTTAACAGGTTATAATCGGAGTTTAATCCTAACAATGAGTCTTATTTGTACTAGGATTCTAATGAAAGGTATGACACCAATTGAATTCTAGCTGTAAGGAGAAAGAAATGTATGCAACTTTTAATTTCCTACTAACACAAGAATCAAGAAAGTGTTAGATAATGTATAGAAGAAAATAAAAAGATAAAACAAATGAAAAAAAGTAGTTAAGAATGAAAGAAGATCAGAAAACCCCAAAAAACCATGAAATATGCAGCAACTTGATCCACTTTGTTCGAGGTGTTCCTGAAGTCAAAAAATTCTGAAAATTTTTGTGGTGACTCCTACAATAGTTTAGATCTGATCTGGAAATTTTCAGTTCAAATTTCGTTTGTTTGATTTTTGCGAATTTTCCCCTTTTATTCGAATTTTCACCCAAAACGCCAAAATTCTTGCCAAGAATCGTCCCAAATCTAATACCAAATGATAGAGTAGTGCAATTATGGATTTGGAAGTCTTCAATCAAGTTGTTGCAAGAACTAGGGGCTCTAGACTCAATCAAGAAGATTAGGAGCAGATCTGAAAATTCAAGATAAAAGAGAATGGCTTTTCTTGAAAATTTCAGATCCAAGACTGAAAACTCAAAGAATTGAAGGTAAGAAGAAGATTAGGGGATAAATAATAAGTATTAAAAAAAGATTAAAAGGAGGATAGATAAAACAAATCTGGAAATTCGGTTTTGTTTATGGATGATGGAGATGGCCTGAAGTTGAAGATGGAGATGGCTTGATGGTTTTGTCCTCAGCACCCTCTTAGACCCAATTACCTAACCAAGCAACCTCAAGCGGCTCTAACCCACCCTCCTTGACGTAATTACCTAGGCAAGCAGGAGTGCGAAGATGATCTCCCTCACAAGAACTCGTCGAACTTATGTTGAAGAAGACTTCTAAGGCACAAGTAATCAGCACTTCCAAAAACAAACTCACTAAATATTTCATTAATCATAGAAAATCTGAATAATCTACTTTACAATGATGGAGGCTTCGTCCTTTTATTGATGGAGGCTTCATCATTTTATAGGTGAAGGATAGCCAAAGTAATTTAACTTCTACTAAAACTAGGAAACCCTAATTTAATTAAAAAATAAAATAAAAACAGTCTTTAAACTCCTTGTGCTTGGGCTGCAAGTGATAAGTTGATAAGTGCAAGTGATAAGCTGATAAGAGCTGCTTGGGAGAAGGGTGTCTGGTTCCTAAAGTATATAAAACCCTAAAAACATAATTTAAATATTAATAATTAAGTTGGGCTAAGTCTAATTCGTCTAAAAGCTTTATATAGTAGCTTTTGGGCTGAATTTTACAAAATCCCGTAATAATCCCGTATCCAGTTTTCTGCATGCGCAGTCTTCAGTAAAATGGGTGAATCTTAAGTTCCCGATGTTCGATTGATGTGTTTCAAGTTGCGTTGGAAAGGTAACTGAATGACAGTCAATTTGTTAGAAGACAACTCTGCCTAGAAATGCCCGGATCCCATCCTAAATGTCGTCTCAAGTTGGCTGACTTTCAAGACTTCACAAATAGATTCAGTTTCTTGTCCAATATGCATTGATTTAGCCCTCTCATGCATGTATCACGTTGTCTTTACACTTTTTGTAACGAACAACATAAGGAAAAGACTCAAGAAATTCAACCCACTTAGCATGTCGTTTATTCAGTTTATGCTGACCTGTAATGTGTCGCAAAGCCTCATGATCAGTATGAATCATGAACTCCTTAGGCAACAAATAATGCTGCCAAGTCTCCAATGCCCAAATCAGTGCATACATCTCTTTGTCGTAGACTAGATAGTTCGACGTTGCTCCACTAAGTTTCTCACTAAAATATGCAACGAGCCTCTTTTCCTATGGCAAAACAGCACCTATACCCACTTTAGAAGCATCACATTCAATTTCAAACATTTTATCAAAATCAGGTAATGCTAAAACATGCGCTTTTGTCAAACATTCTTTAATTTTCAGAAAGGCGTCCTCTTGTTCTTTACCCCATGAGAAGACTGAATTCTTCTTTATAATCTTGGTTAAGGGAGCGGTAATAGAACTAAAATGGGGAACAAACCGACGATAGAAACTAGTTAAACCATGAAACGATCTAACCTGACTAATCAATGTCGGTCGTGGCCATTCTTGAATCGCCTTAATCTTCTCAGGATCGACCTCTACTCTCTGTGCACTTACATAAAATCCAAGAAAGGTAACTTTATCAGTACAAAACACACATTTCTTCAGATTACCATACAACCTTTCTTGTCTCAATGTACCAAGAACATTTCTCAAATGTTCCTCATGCTCCTGCAAAGATCAACTATATATAAGGATATCATCAAAGTAAACAACACAAAATTTACCAATGTAAGGTTGCAACACATGATTCATCAGCCTCATAAAAGTACTTGGTGCATTAGTTAAACCAAAAAGCATTACTAACCATTCATATAAACCAAGTTTCGTTTTGAAGGTCGTCTTCCACTCATCACCTTCTCGCATGCGAATCTGATGATATCCACTCTTTAAGTCTATCTTAGAGAAGATACACACACCACATAACTCGTCCAGCATGTCATCGAGGCGAGGAATGGGATGTCGGTATTTGATGGTGATTTGATTCACTGCTCGGCAATCAACACACATCCTCCAAGAACCGTTTTTCTTTGGAAATAATAGCACTGGTACAGCACACGGACTCAAAGTTTCTTGAATGTACCCCTTTTCCATCAATTTAGTTATCTGCCTTTGAAGTTCTTTCATTTCTTCAGGGTTACTTTGATAAACTGGTCGATTAGGAATAGTAGCTCCTGGAATGAAATCGATTTGATGTTCTATACCTCTAAGAGGAGGTAAATCGCTTGGTGTTTCTTCAGGAAAAACATCCTCGAATTCCTGCAAAAGAGATGAAATCATAGCAGGCAAATCTGTCAACAAACAATTTTCTTTAAGCAGTAATAGAATCACAATTTGTTGAGAGGAAAGACATTTCCTGATTTCATTGCTACTTTTATACACGTCCATCTTCTTCTTTCCTTTGGCTTCTTCGACATTCTTTCTCAAACGAACCTGATCTTCTTGCACTAGCTTTGGTGTCAAAGGTGCTAAGGTGATCTTATTGCATGCATGCATAAAAGAATATTGATTTGTAATACCATCATGTAATGTACCTTTATCGTACTGCCATGGACGTCCCAAAAGTAAGTGACATGCATCCATTGAAACAACATCGCAAAGGACTTCATCCTTGTACTTCCCAATGGTAAATGGTACCAAAACATGCTTAGTGACTCGTACCTCTCCCTCGCGTTAGTACAACTACCACCATCAATAATGACAACACATACCTTATCGTTGACAAGACATCTTGTATGAAAGATGTTCTCTCTTTGTTGGTTGTCTTGTGTAGGTTTGCCATTCAAACTTCTCTTGATGACAAGTGCCTCTCCTGTCATGAATGTTTGTAAATCTTCATCACAATCATCCTTAACATCCACTGGTAAAGGATCATGTTCTTCGTCTTCAAAGTCAGACTCAATCTCTCCATTCTCACGCATCAGCATGGTTCTCCTATTAGGACATTGCTCGCAACATGCTCTCTGCCAAGGCACTTGAAGCATTGGATGTCCCTTGTTCGTTCCTGCATCACCACTTGCTTATTGCGCCCATTATCAGTAATGGGTGGCTTCGGTTTACTCGATTCTGCCTTCCATTTAATCTGAAGCGGTGCTTGCTTCCTGGAAGTGTTAGGAGTATATGATGGATGAGAAAAGACTTAAAAGGTATATTACCTCGGTTAGAAGACTTTCTACATTGTTGTCGCTCAATCTTTATCGCCATGTGCACCATGTCATCCACCTCGACATAATGCTGCAACTCAACAACGTTAGCAATTTTAGCATTCAAACCTGCAAGAAAATATGCCATGGTTGCTTCTCGATCTTCCTTGATGTTTGCACGCATCATGGCCATCTCCATCTCCTTAAAGTAATCTTCAACACTTCGATTACCCTATTTCAAACCTTGTAATTTCTTATATAAATCACGATGGTAATGAGATGGAACAAACCATTTTCGCATTATTCGTTTCATTTCGTCCCATGTAGTCACTGGACCTTCACCTGTACGTCTCCGGCTAAGCAGTAACTGATCCCACCATATAAAGACATAGTCGACAAACTCCATTGCTGTTAAACGAACCTTCTTTTGTTCTGAGTAATTGTAACACTCGAAAATGTGTTCAACTTTGCTTTCCCAAGCTAAGTACGCATCAGGATCTGTACGTCCCTAAAAAGAAGGAATAGCAACCTTTATGTTAGTCAAATTGTCGTCTACCTGTTGCACACGTCCTTGCCTAGGAGTATGCTGTCTCAGTGACTGATCGACTTCATTATCGTTTAGTCCTTCATGGATAGAATTGGATCATCCATCAATTTTATCCATTCTAGACTGTAATGGCTCCAATGCAATAGTCACCACTCGTTGCATCATGCGTTCCAAGGCTTGCATCTGGAGATTCGGTGGCTACTGTCCACCCGAATTATCATCAGAACCTGTCATTTGAAATAACAAAACAAACAGCAAACAATAATAAAATAAAGTGAGTAAAATGGATCTCACTACACTCAACAAAAGCCTCACAATGACGCTCCAAGGGAAAGGAAAGATTTTCACTCAAAGACACTCGTGTTTCACTCGAGATAATACTTTAAATGACTCTTTTTGTCTATCCTTCTGTTCTCACACCACACAATTGCCTTTTTCCCACTCAATCCCTCGTAATCAGTTCTTTACTGAACTAAATTTGATCTTTCAGAACCTGTTTAATTGTGTCGGCTTTAAGGAAACAATGGTAACACAAGGAAGAAAACAAAGGCTGGAAATCAAACAAAAAGCTGAAAATTAAAAGAAAAGATGAAAAATAGAGGAAATGCAAAGAAAAGATCAACAACTACTGCAAAGAAAGGCTTACAACAACTCTATCACATAACAATCAAAGAAAGTGTCATTTTGGGTGATTTCAAGCATCTCATTGTTGCAGAACACAAGGGATTGCATTTTCTTCAACGTTTACACAAATCAAACACATTGCTTGCATATTTTGTCCATTTTGAATATTCTATTTTTTTTTCGAATTTTGACTTTGACTTGCTGGCATTTCGAATTTGATTTTTTTTTGAAATTTCGTTTTTTGTTTTCTCTTTTTTTGTGTTTTTGGGTTTTGCATAAACTAATGAATTCAACCTAGGCTTTGATCCCAGCTCACCTCAGGTCACTTCACTTGTAGCTAGCTCATTCTAGCTCAGCTCAGTTCCAGTCAGCTCAACTTCAGCTGATAAGTCCAGAAGTAGCTGAAAAGTGTCCTACATGTCGGGGAGTGTACCAGTGCATATGTGGCAGCCTAGGTGGCATCCAGTCATACGAAGCATCCGCGTGGAAGCTTGACACATGTGTGTGCATGTGTGGCCGAACCAAACAGCCCCCTCTCTCCTATTGTGCGGAAAATTGCAAGATAAGGGCAAGAAGTTATTTGTTTGAATTTCAAACAAAAATGCACATGTTAAATGTGCAAAGCATGCTGCCAATGTTCAAATTGCATGGCTCTCATGCAATGCCACCCAAAAGAGGTTTTAGTTGGTTGAATTTTTTAGTTTGAATTTTTAATTTGTAATTTAAATTCAACCACACAAGTGGCCGGCCTCCCTCCCTCTTTTCTTCTATATATATGTACAAAAACAATGCAAGAAAGGTTAGACTTTTTGAATGAAAAATTTATTTGTGAGTTTTCTCTCAAATTTGGTTCTTTTTAGAACTTCTTTGACATTTCAGACTTAGTTTTGTTCTGTCAAATTTCCTTGATACTTCGGGCTCCTAGATTGCTATCTAGAGGGTCCAAGTCTGTTGACGTTGAACGTATTCGATTCGGGTTTGCATAACAGATTGTGCGAGTTCTTCGTTGTTCAAGTTTCCAGCAAGTTTCTCTTCCTCCTTCAAATATGCCCAAAAATTCCAGCAACTTTCTCACTTATTTCCTTTTGTTTTCTTTCTTCATTTCGTGTCATTTCAAAGTCTAAATCAACCTTCTTGTTTTGTTTCATTGCAGGGAAATGCTTGCTTCAATCCTAGATCCATATCACTCGAGGAATGTTGTTTCGACAAGCAACGCCCTGATCATATGGTATCAGAGCGAGGTTGGATTTTAGCATGTTCTGTATTCAAAAAATCAAGAAAACAAGACAAAAGGACAAAATCTAGATTCGAAATTTTCAAAAGAAAGTGAAAACAAAAGTGTGCTGGTTCGTTGAAATGATGAAGGATGCTCAAGTTATGCCATGAAATGCTTGGAAATCAACCGAAACAAACTTATTCTTGTTTGTTCGGTGATAGGATCGTCGTAAGCATTTCTTTTGCAGTAAGTTGTTGAATTTTCTGTTGCATTGTCATCCTAATTCCATCATTTCACGTGTTTTTAATTTTCTAGCCTTGTTATTTCATTTTCCATCCCTAACTTTGTTTTAACCATTTGTTTCTTTGACCTTATTACTTTCTTTGAAAGTTGACACAGTTAACAAGTCTGAAAGATCGAGTTAGTTCCTTAAAGAACTGATTGCGAGAGATCGAGTGGAAAAAGGCCATTGTGCGTGGTGAGAACAGAAGAGGAGACAAAAAGAGCCATTCAAGTTTTCTCCCGAGTGAAACACGAGTGTTGAGTGCAATTGTTGAGTGATTTTCTTTGGAGCGATTTGCAAGACTTTGTTGTGTGTGCAGTGAGGTCCATTTCTTTATTTTTCACTAACCTATATATATTGTGTTGTTTTGTTTGTTGTTTTTGTTATTTAAAATGAGAGGTTCTGATGATAATTCGGGTGGACAGCAACCACCGAATCTCCAGATGCAAGCCTTGGAACGTATGATGCAATGAGTGGTGACTACTGCATTGGAGCCATTATAGTCTAGAATGGATAGAATTGATGGAGGATCCAATTCTGCCCATGAAGGACTAAATGACAACGAAGTCAATCAGTTACCGAGACAGCATACTCTTAGGCAAGGACTAAACCACCGTGTGATGTACCAGTGCTGTTGGTACTAAAGAAAGACGGAACTTGGAGGATGTGTGTTGATTGTCGAGCAGTGAACCAGATTACAATCAAGTAACGACATCTAATTCCTCGACTCGATGACATGCTGGACGAGTTATGCAGAGCGACTATCTTCTCCGAAATTGATTTGAAGAGTGGATATCATCAGATTCGCATGAGAGAAGGCGACGAGTGGAAGTCAGCCTTCAAGAGGAAGCTAGGTTTGTATGAATGGTTAGTGATGCCTTTTTGTTTAACTAATGCACCTAGTTCTTTTATGTGTTTGATGAATCATGTTCTGCGATCTTTTAGTGGCAAGTTTTGTGTTGAGTATTTTGATGATATTTTGATCTATAGCAAGACTTTGCAGGATCATGTAGAACATTTGAGAACTGTTTTGCAGACTTTGCGAGAAGAGAGATTGTTTGGTAACATGGAGAAATGTGTGTTTTGTACCGACAAACTTACATTTCTTGGTTACATTGTTAGTTCTCAGGGAGTTGAAGTCGATCTTGATAAGATTAAGGCGATTCAAGAATGGCCACGACCGACATCGATTAGTCAGGTTAGATTGTTTCATGGTTTAGCTAGTTTCTACCGTCGATTTGTTCCTAATTTTAGTTCTATTACCGCCCCCTTAACCGGGATTGTAAAGAAGAATTCAGTCTTCTCATGGGGTATAGAACAAGAGGACACCTTTCTGAAAATAAAAGATTGTTTGACAAAAGCGCCTGTTTTAGCATTACCTAATTTTGGTAACATGTTTGAAGTTGAATGTGATGCTTCTGGAGTTGGTATAGGTGTTGTTTTGTCATAGGAAAAAGGACTGTTGCACATTTCAGTGAGAAACTTAGTGGAGCAACATTGTTGTCTATGACAAGGAGATGTATGCACTGATTTGGGCATTGGAGACTTGGCAGCATTATTTGTTGCCTAAGGAGTTTGTGATTCACACTGATCATGAGGCTTTACGCTACATTACAAGTCAGCATAAATTGAATAAACGACATGCTAAATGGATTGAATTTCTTGAGTATTTTCCTTATGTCATTCGTTACAAAAAGGGTAAAGGCAATGTCGTTGCTGATGCTTTATCACGCAGATATGCACTTTTAAATTACCTTGATTCTCATTTGATTGGATTTGCATATATTCGTGAGTTATACACTGATTATTGTAATTTTATAGATAAGTTTAATGCTTGTGAAAAAGGTGCAGATGGAAAGTTTTACAGGCATGATGGCTATCTTTTCAAGGAAAACAAGATATGCATTCCACAAGGATCTATGCGTGATATTCTGATCCGTGAAGTACATGAAGGTGGATTAATGGGTCACTTTGGAGTCACCAAGACGTTGCAGACATTGAAGGAGCATCTATTTTGGCCTAAGATGTGCAGGGATGTTGAAAAGCACTGTGAACGTTGTGTGACTTGTAGGAAAGCAAAATCGAAGGTTTCCCCACATGGTATATACTTACCTTTACCTATTCCTGATTCCTCTTGGATTGATATTTCGATGGATTTTGTTTTGGGACTGCCTAGAACTAGGACATGTAGAGATAGTATATTTGTTGTGGTTGATAGGTTCTCGAAGATGGCACATTTTATTGCATGCCATAAGAATGATCATGCTGTGAATGTGGCTAACTTGTTCTTTAGAGATGTTGTCCGTTTGCATGGTATTCCTTGGTCAATTGTTTCTGACAGGGATGTAAAGTTTTTGAGTCATGATGTGTGCACGTTTCTACTCACATTCACTATGCTTTCATCTTGTTTATCAAGCATGAAAGAAGAGGGAGTTCTTCCTTACTTCATTATCTATTTAATTATTTATGCATTATATAACATGCTTGGATTATCATATGTTATCATTCATTTGTATATCATATGATATTCATGCATTACATAAACCACATCTTTGTTATTAAGTTGCATATTATACCTCATACTTAGTTTGCATTACTAAACAGTCCTTATACTATTTACATATGCTCTAATATTATCATACTTATTATTTTTGGTGTTTTCATTGTAGGATACAATAACCACAATTCAAGGGAGTAATGGTCAGCTCGGTTTCATCTTAAAGCATCAGAATGAGCTCAAAACAGCGTTTGAATGATTTAAGGCTCTACTAGCATCCCATCAGCTCAAAAACACTCATGAGGCATAAGGAGAGCTCAATGACACTAGGAAACCAGCTCAACCAGCTAGGAGTAGCTCCAAATAGCTCAAATGGCTAAAGGATGGATTCTGAGTGAAGGATTCGTTTCAGCTCCAAAACACTCTAGTAGCTAGAGGACAACTCAAGGACACTTAAGGACCAGCTCACCTAGCTAAAGGCAGCTCCAATCATCTCAAATCAGCTCTTAACATTTAGCTAGGTAAGTCAGCTAGCTAGCTCAGCTCAAGTCAGCTCAAGCTCAGCTCGTCCAGCTCAACATTAGCTCCACTAACTACTACCAGCTCCTTCAGTTGGCCAGCTTGTGACACTAGCTACCTAGCTAAGTGTGTGGAGGGACACCACCCAAGCCGAATGGTTATGAACCTTCCTAAGGCCCCTTTCATTTTGGCGCCATTCTTGAAGCATCACCATCAGCCGAATAGTTGTGCATAACTTATCAGCACCTATTCACCACTTATCACACCCATTCGGCCACCAAGAGAAGGCACAAGCCTAGCTGAATAATTCCCTCCCTTGTACAAGCCTTTTTGGCAACCCCTATCCTACAACTATGAATAGGAGTTCATTTGGCATTTTGTAAACACACTTTGATCAATAAAATTATATTTTGTGAGTTTATCTCGCATTCTTGTTATTTTAAGAACTTCTTTGACTTATCAAGTCATTTTATTGATTTGTGGCGTCTCCTATTCCATCTTTTGATACTTTCGGTTGTTGAATATTTATTATTCTTCAGTTTAAGTCCTTTTACCACCCTCAAAGCCTTATTCAAGTTCGGGTTTATGCTTCTTAGCATAAGTTCATCCTTTGAGACTTTGAATACTATCCATCTTATATCTTTCATCTTCCTTTCTTTCACTATCCGAAACCATCACCTTTCACATTCCATCTTCACTTCCTTCAACCCTTTTAACATACAAACACTACCATCCTTCCGCCACCTATCTCCTTTCATCCATTTCAATATATTTCCACAAGAAGACGATCATGCAACAAGGCTTACTTGCATTCTAAGGTCCAGGCAATCAAAGATTCTCTCAACAATGCCATTTCAACATGTTGAACTTGCTTATAATCATGTTGTACATTCTGCTACTAATATGTCACCGTTTCAGGTTTTTTATGGATTTAATCCTATCACTCCTCTAGATATGTTTCCTTTACCATAAGAATAGGTGATGAACAGGGATGGTCAAAGCAAAGCAGAATATGTGAAGAAATTGCATCAACATGTTAAGGAGAACCTAGAACGAAGAACTCACCAGTATGAAAAGCAAACAAACAATGGAAGGAAGCGAGTCACCTTCGATGTTGATGATTGGGTTTGGATTCACTTTTGAAAGGAACAATTTCCAACCCAAAGACGGTCTAAGTTGTTACCACGAGGAGATGGTTCTTTCCAGGTGTTGGAGAAAGTGAATGACAACGCCTACAAGTTGGACTTATTGGGTGAATACAATGTAAGTGCCACATTTAATGTTTCTGATTTAACCCCTTATGACGATTCTGCAGATTTGAGGACAAATCCTTTTCAAGAAGGGGGGATGATGTGAGCACATCCATGCCAGCAAAGGAGGCTGATCCAGAGGTCTTGCCCATAGGATCTGTTACTCGTTCTATGGCAAAGAAATTCACGGAAGTTCTTTCCCTCACTTGTGCTAAAGTTTCTGAATCTTTTGATACTGGTTGTGATACAGGGGTACGTATGATGTGAGCTCGTTTATGCCACCTAACGAATGCAACTTCAAACTTTCAGGGAAGTTTACTTTTTCATTCGTTACATACTGATGTGTAACATTTCTTACACTTATACTACTTATTAGTGTGTTCGAGTATGTATATAATATGCTATGTGTGTTTTAACTTAGTTTGATATTACTTATGGTGTGTTTACGACTTGTATTATTGTTTCTATATATGTTTGGAATAATGTTTTTTAGAACTGTGCAGCCCACTTATACGTATGTTCATGCCTTTAATAATGTTTTTTATGTGTGCAGCCCACTTATACGTACGTTCATGCTTTAGGAATCAGCCGAACCATGCACGTGGGTCTCACAAAGGGTAGCATATGCAACCGAGAGTCATTGATTCTTTCTCGCAATGAGTGGCATAAATGGATGTAGTTTACATTTGAATTTCAAATTTTTATCACATGTTAAATGTGATATACATTGCCGCCCACTTCATCTCTCAAATGCACAGCCAGAAACCATTTTTGCAATTTAATGTTTACGCATATTTACCATGTGCTCAATGATGTGGCGCACTAATCTTGAATGCACGGCCATAAGTGCATTGCTTAGCCATTTGAATTTTAATTTCAAACAGATTGTTATCAGCCATATGTTGAAAACGGCAGCCACCCTTATTTGTACTATTTATTTGACCGAACAATACTTGTAAAGGTTAGACATTTTATGAATAAAAATTATTTGTGAGATTTTCTCTCAAATTTAGTTCTTTTTAGAACTTTTTCCTTGATACTTCGGGTTCTCAATTGTTAGATAATTGAAGGGTCCAAGTACTTTGTTCGAACAAAATCAAAATAAGGTTCGGGTTCGTTCAACAGATTGTTCGAGTTCTTCCTTGGAGTTTGTTCATCTTTCGTCTACGAAAAACAGTTTCGATTCGGGTTTGCATAACAGATTATGCAAGTTCTTTCGAGTTCATCGTGTCAAGTCCAAGAACGTTGCTGCCATTGTTGAATGCTTGAAGATATCATCTTCAACCTTTCACCTAGTCCTTAAATTATTTCGGCAACTTTCTTCTTTTCCCATTTCTGATTTTTCTTTCATTTTTTTCTTCTTCTTTTCTTTATTTTTGACATCTAAATACAAAACCATGTTTGTTTATGTTGCAGAGAAATACTTGCTATTATCCTAGATCCGTGAATGAACGAGGAATGTTGTTTTCACCATCAACACCTATGTATCATATGGTATCAGAGCTTTGGTCGGATTTTAGCACTTTCTGCACTACCAGACATCAAATATATATATATATATATATATATATATATATATATACAAAATTTAAAAAAAATTCTGAAAAAAAAAGTCAAAAAAAATTTCCGAATTAAAAATGTATATATACGGAAATTCAAAAAAAAGAAAAAAAGAGTGATGAATTGTGTAGAATGAAAAAAACAACATTGTTGAAATGTTTTGATATGTTGAAGGATGTGTTTATCTTACCTTGAAATGCTTTGTAATCACCCGAAATCAACTTTTCTTGTTTGTTCCGGAGATAGGATGGTGGTAAGCATTTCTACTGCGTAAGTTGCTAAATTCTTGTTCTTTTAGCATCCTTTCTTTCGTTTCATTTTGTTGTTTTCTTTTCAGCCCCAATTTCTCAAACTTTCATTGTTGTTTCTTTAATTCCTAACCCTTATCTTTGTTCTAACAATATTCACCCGTCACCCGTTGTTTTCTTTCAATTTGACAACACTTGCAGAATCTGAACATCAGAATCAGTTCCTTTAAAGAACTAAGTACGAGAGATTGAGGGAAAAGGCAAACAGAGCGTGTGAGAACAGAAGGGGAGACAAAAAGAGCCATTCAAGTATTCTCCCGAGTGAAACACGAGTGCTGAGTGTTAATTCCTTATTTTTCTTGAGTGCAAATTCTTTGGAGTGACTAGTGAGGATTTTTGCTGTGTGATTGGTGAGGACTACTTTTTTTTCTTTTTTTTCTAACCTTTAACACGTTTGTTTGTTTGTTTTTGTTTGTTTGTGTGAGAATGACAGGTTCTGATGAACAACAACTACTGAATCTTCAGATGCAAGCCTTAGAGCGTATGATGCAACGAGTGATTGCAAATGCATTGAAACCTATACATTCTCAATTGGATAGATTAGATGGGGGTGGTTCCCATTCTGTCCATGAAGAGATAAATGATGACAATGTACAAACATTGGCTACCGATGAAGCACTTGTTGACAAGAGAAGTCTGAATGATCAACCATCATAGGATAAACCGCAACGAAACAACCTCTTCCATACGAGATGCAACGTGAACGGCAAAGTATGTATTGTGATTATTGATAGTGGTAGTTGTGCTAACGTTGCTAGTACTCTCATGGTTGATAAGTTAGGACTGAAGACAACCACACATCCCAATCTGTACAAGTTACAATGGTTGAATGATGGTGTTGAACTCAAAGTTACCAAACAAGTTGTTATACCATTTTTCATTGGTAAATACAAGGATGAGGTAACCTGTGATGTTTATTCTATGGATACTTGTCATTTGTTGTTAGGAAGATCGTGGCAGTATGATAAGAGAGTTTTGCACGATTGTTACACCAATCGATACTCTTTTACTCATGAGGGAAAAAAGGTAACTTTGGCACCTATGACTCCAAGTGAAGTATATGAAGACGAAGTTCGTTTGAAAGCGAGTACCGCAGCTTGGAAGGCCAACAAAGAGAAGAATGAATGTGAAAAGAAGGAAGCAAATTCATAGGTATTATCTGATTCGACATTTTCTTCTATTTCTTCTTCTAACTTGCAGGTTAATAAGGTGATGCCATGTGAAATTCCCAAGGTTGCTACTGTTGGCATGTCTGGTGCATCTATGTCCTTTCTAGAAATTCAGCAACCTTCTTTACCACGGTTTGACGTTCCTTTCCATTGTGCTATTGATTATTCCTTTTTATATACTGATTTCTTTGGTTGTACATTGGATTGTGAACAACCTTGTGTTGTGATTCTGGATGATCTTTGAGTTTCTTGTTGTTCTTTGGAGTTGCCTTTGTATGTCATTTTTTTTTTCAGGTTTAAGGATGCACGAAGAGCATTGTCTGACTTTATGTTGTACATTATTCGGAAAGGTACAAGAAAGAAGGCATTTCCATTTATGTTCTTTGTAAAAAGAACTTGGTTCGAGAGGATGGCATATGTGCCGAGCAAGACGACTGCGGAAGTTCCCTGCCAAGAGAAAGTCGAAATTGTTCCCTTTTGTAATGAGGGTCGATTTGGGGACAAATCGCATTAAAGAAGGGGGGATGATGTGAGCACGTTTATGCCACCTAACGAATGCAACTTCAAACTTTCAGGGAAGTTTACTTTTTTATTCGTTACATACTGATGTGTAACATTTCTTACACTTATACTACTTATTAGTGTGTTCGAGTATGTATATAATATGCTATGTGTGTTTTAACTTAGTTTGATATTACTTATAGTGTGTTTACGACTTGTATTATTGTTTCTATATATGTTTGGAATAATGTTTTTTTTTGGTAAACTACTGCAGAAGTCACTTTTGTTTATACTAAGTACATAGTTAGTCCCCAAATTTGAAAAATGACCAGTAAGGTCCCAAATGTTTTCGGGACGTAAACTTCTAGTCACTCAGCCGTTAAATCTAAACGGAAGAGTGATCTGACATAATAAAAAATGATAAATTACTTAAATAGTCCCTAAACCATTACTTAACTTGTATTTTAACCATCACTTATGCATAACTTCTGCAGAAGCTACACCAAAGGCTATCATGCGGACAATGAATGTAAAAGGATTAACCCTTTTTCATTTAAAGAGTCATCTCCAGGTTTCTTTATTCTAGTCAATCTTTACCTTTTCAAAAGAATTACAAACATGTGCTTTGTGTTAAAATGATTCTCTTATGGACGTATTATACCGTGGTATGTTCACTGTCATACATAAATACAGGTTAGGTAAGCAATCAGGGAAGGATATGGGTGAGGGAGAGGGACCAAAAGATGGTTGGTTCTGCTCTAACTCTTTCTTCCTTAGTATTTACTTTCTGGGCTACTGTAAATGAATTTGGCTAGCTTGAATCTTAATTTTAAGTTTCTTTCACCAAAATGATTTACTTTCATGTCTATCTTTTCAGAATTCAGATTTAAGGACTAATTTTTTTTGGGTGACTGATTTGAATTGGATGAATGTGTATTCGGGTATTAGTTTATAAAGTGACAAGTATTTAAAATTTCAGACTAAATTTTCTTTTCAGATTTTCATGAAGGGATGTCAGCTTCGTATCTTTTAGAAAGCCCTGGAACCAATAACTCTACCATAAACTTGCCAACTTCTGACATGAACGAGTGAGAATGTTTATCTTTTGTCTGAAAATATGGTTTCATTGCTAGGATTTTAAATCTTTAAGTTCTTGATGTAAATGAGTTTTACGTGCAGGGGTTATGAGGTGAGGGAGGCATTAAGAGCACAGATGGAAGTACAAAGTAAATTACATTTGCAAGTTGAGGTAATCTTTTTTCTTGTGCAGTAACTTCTTTTTTTATGAATGTGGTTATGTAGTGACCAAAAGTGTTGAAGTGCAACTTGAATGTTTCTGGGGCCTTGTGCAATTCCATAGTTTCTCTGGTATGGAGAAACTTGTTATGAGGTTTATATTATTGATTGATAGCTCCATATCAGAGTGTGAAGCCCATTCTCAAGCTGGCTAATGTTATTATGTTGTCCTATATAGGCTGAAAAACACTTACAGATTCGCCAGGATGCTGAACGAAAATATATGGCCATGCTTGAGAGAGCTTGTAAGATGCTTGCTGATCATTTTATCGGAAGTACAGTTATCGAAACATATAACCTGGAAGTTGGTAATAAGATGCTCAGAAATTATTCAGTGGATCCACTTGGATTTTACCCCGCTCAATCTGCTGAGGTCGTGAATGCATGCGGCCAAGAAGAAGAAATGCCATCCGGCCTGCTTTCTTAGAGGGCTGATGGTTCTACCGAAAGCTACCTAACTTCACAGGAGAGTCCGGGAGGATTTACAATGGAAGGATCTCCTGTTGAAGGGAAGAAAAAGATGGTCAACTTGAAGGGAACAACAGGATCCGTGATCTGGGGTGGTGCCAGGGTTAATCCCCAAGGGTTAACTGGATACGGAATGTAGAGATGTAAAATGAGTGCTACTCTTTCTGTTTGCTAAGTTGCAAATATGGTGATCTCCAGCGAGTTGTCTCAAAATTGTAAATCCAAGTTGCTTATGTTGCCTCTAGGTATCAAACCTTTAGTCATTTTTTCCAGCAGAAAATAAAAGGGGGAAAATAAGAAATTGTAGGAGAAGAAGAAGACCCAAAAATACGAGACTAGCTAGTGGCAGGAGAATATAATGTTATCGTAGTATTTGAATTATTACTTAAACTACTCAGGTTAAAATACAAGTTAAGTAATGGTTTAGGGACTATTTAAGTAATTTATCATTTTTTTATTGTGTCAGATCACCCTTCCGTTTAGATTTAACGGCTGAGTGACTAGAAGTTTACGTCCCGAAAACGTTTGGGACCTTACTGGTCATTTTTCAAATTTAGGGACTAACTTTGTACTTAGTATAAACATAAATGACTTCTGCAGTAGTTTACCTTTTTTTTTAAACACAAGACACTTCATTGGGTGGCATAAACGTGCTCACATCATCCCCCCTTCTTTAATGCGATTTGTCCCCAAATCGACCCTAAATACAAAAGGGAACAATTTCGACTTTCGCTTGGCAGGGAATTTCTCCAGTCGTCTTGCTCGACACATATGCCATTGATACATGCATGAGAGGGGTGAATCTAATCATCTTGGAAAAGAAGTTAAAACTGTTTTGCAAGTCAGAAACGTTAGTCAACTTGCGACCAGGGTGCCGAGGACAACTTATCCATTTACCTTACATCTCCATCGTCATCGCCTATCTTCAACCATCTTTTCACCGATCCAACATTCGCGCCAACATCCTTATCCACTTCCGCAAGCTCAACGTTCGCGTATACGGGGTCGTGTCCGTATCATTTGGTATCAGATTCAGATCGTTCTTGAGGATGTCATTGAGCAACGTACTGAATTTTACTCTTTTGGGGACTCGATGTCATTATTGTTGTCGACTAGATCATTCCGGGTATGATTGTCCAGATAAGTCTTATTTTCAAGAAATTTTTTTGAGAGATATGTTGTCTGAAATCATACCTTCTAATGATATTGAAATTTGTGATTCGGAACATGATAAAGAAATTTGTTCTCCTAAAGAACATGAAGAAGGTGATATCATCGAGAGTTTAACCTTGCCTATTGATGAGGAAGAAATTCTATGTAGTGTGTTTGGTTCTAGTGACAAACCTACTATTTTGATTCAAGATGATCATCAAATGACAAACACTGAGGAAGATACGCTACAATCAAAAGGTATCATTGATTGTTTTCAAATTTCTATTTATGCTTATTCCTCTTCTAGCATTAATAACAATTTCAAAGATGAGAATGAGTCACTTTGCAACGAAAAGAACAATAGTGATGATCTCAATGAGAAGGAACTTGTAAATTACATTGCAAAAAGAGACTATGCACGAGGATCCTTCAAGTTGCTTGGTTAATTGCGATCAAGAGGGTGCCGAGGACAACTTATCCATTTACCTTACATCTCCATCGTCATCGTCTATCTTCAACCATCTTTTCACCGATCCAACATTCGCGCCAACATCCTTATCCGCTTCCGCAAGCTCAACGTTCGCGTATACGGGGTCGTGTTCGTATCAGCCATCCTCTCGAATCAAGTTCTTTTACAAAGAACACAAATGGAAATACCTTCTTTCTCGTACCTTTCCAAATAATGCACAACATAAAGTCAGACAACGCTCGTCGTGCATCCTTAAACCTGAAAAAAATGACATACAAAGGCAACTCCAAAGAACAACAAGAAACTCGAAGATCATCCAGAATCACAACACAAGGTTGTTCACAATCCAATGTACAACCAAAGAAATTAGTATATAAAAAGGAAAAATCAATAGCACAATGGAAAGGAACGTCAAACCGCGGTATAGATGGTTGCCGAATTTCTGGAAAGAATTTTAATGCACTAGACATACCAATAGTAGCAACCTTGGGAACTTCACATGGCATCACCTTATTAACCTGCATGTTAGAAGAAGAAATAGAAGAAAATGTCGAATCAGATAATACCTGTGAATTTGCTTTCTTCTTTTCGCATTCATTCTTCTCTTTGTTGGCCTTCCAAGTTGCGGTACTCGCTTTCAAACGAACTTCGTCTTCATATACTTCACTTAGAGTCATAGGTTCCAAAGTTACCTTTTTTCCCTCATAAGTAAAAGAGTATCGATTGGTGTAACAATCGTGCAAAACTCTCTTATCATACTACCACGGTCTTCCTAACAACAAATGACAAGTATCCATAGAACAAACATCACAAGTTACCTCATCCTTGTATTTACCAATGAAAAATGGTATAACAACTTGTTCGGTAACTTCGATTTCAACACCATCATTCAACCATTGTAACTTGTACGGATTGGGATGCGTGGTCGTCTTCAGTCCTAACTTGTCAACCATGAGAGTACTAGCAACGTTAGCACAACAACCACTATCAATAATCACAATACATACCTTGTTGTTCACGTTGCATCTCGTACGGAAGAGGTTGTTTCGTTGCGGTTCTTCCTGTGATAGTTGATCATTCAGACTTCTCTTGTCAGCAAGTGCTTCACCGGTAGCAAATGTCTGCGTATTGTCATCATTTATCTCTTCATGGACAGAATGGGAACCACCCCCATCAAGTATATCCATTCAAGAATGTATAGGCTTCAATGCATTAGCAATCACTCGTTGCATCATGCGCTCTAAGGCTTGCATCTGGAGATTCAGTGGTTGTTGTTCACCCGAATTATCATCAGAACCTGCCATGTTGAAAAACCAAAACAACAAACAAAAAAACACACAATATATATTTGTTAGTGAAATAAAATAATAAAAAATGGACCTCACTACACACTCAACAAAATCTCACAGATCGCTCCAAGGAAAGATCGCTCAACAATTGCACTCAAACACTCGTGTTTCACTTGGGAGAATACTTGAATGGCTCTTTTTGTCTCCCCTTCTGTTCTCACACGCTCAATTGCCTTTTCCACTCGATCTCTCGCAATCAGTTCTTTAAGGAACTAACTCGATCTTTCGGACTTGTTAACTGTGTCAAACTTACAAGATAATATAATAGGTAAACAAACAAATGGTTAAAGGACAAATAGGGAATATTAGGTGAAATAAAAAAAAGGCTGAAAGAGAAAAAATAAGAAGGCTAGAAATTGGTGATGAAACAAAAGAAAATAAAGGCTGAAAAAAAATGAAGAAAAAAGAAACAACTTACTGCAAAAGAAATGCTTACAACGACCCTATCACCGAACAAACAAGAAGAAGTTGTTTCGGGTGATTTCGAAGCATTCCATGGCAAATTTGATCATCCTTCATCATTTTCACGAACCAACAACACATATGAACGTAAAAATACACAAAATATTTGAATCTGATTTTTTTCGACTTTTTTGTTGACTTTGACTTTTTTGGTCAAAATTTGACTTTGACTTTTTTTTCTTCAGAATTTCGAATTTTTTTTTACTTTTGTATTATATTTTTTTTTGATTTCTTGTAGTGCAGAAAGTGCTATAATCCGACCAAAGCTCTGATTACCATATGATACAGGGGTACGTTGCTTTAGAAACAACGCTCCTTGTTCGTAAACGGATCTAGGATCGTAGCAAACATTTCTCTGAAAGTTTGAAGTTGCATCGTTGGGTGGCCTAAACGTGCTCACATCAGATTGTGCCTTAGAAAATAGGCTTTATAATGTGTTTCATGCTGATATGTGACATATCTATGATTATACTATGTATCTAAGTGTGTTTACTATGTATATATTATGTTTGGTGTGTTTTGGATTTGTTTGATATGACTTATAATGTTTTTGTATTTGTTTGTGTGTTGTTGAATAAGATTACAAAGCTTTGATAAGTGTTTCATTGTTTTGTAACATGTACATGAAAGGACAATAGCTCAAGAGAGTTATATTCAACTCGGAGGAAGCTCAAGTGTGTGTATGCAGCTCATCACCAGCTCAAGAGAGTGTATGCAGCTCAACTCCAGCTCACGTTCAGCTCAAGATAGCTGGAAGGCTTTGATCCCAGCTCACCTCACTTGTAGCCAGCTCATTCTAGCTCAGCTCAGTTCTAGTCAGCTCAACTTCAGCTGACAAGTCCAGAAGTAGCTGAAAAGTGTCATACATGTCGGGGAGTGTACCAGTGCACATGTGGCAGCCTAGGTGGCATCCAGTCATACGAAGCATCCACGTGGCAGCTTGACACATGTGTGTGCATGTGTGGCTGAACCAAACAGCCCCTTCTCTCCTTTTGTGCGGCAAATTGCAAGATAAGGACAAGAAGTTATTTGTTTGAATTTCAAACAAAAACGCACATGTTAAATGTGCAAAGCATGTTGCCAATGTTCAAATTACATGGCTCTCATGCAATGCCGCCCAAAAGAGGTTTTAGTTGGTTGAATTTTTGAGTTTGAGTTTTTAATTTGTAATTCAAATTCAACCACACAAGTAGCCGGCCTCCCTCCCTCTTTTCTTCTATATATATGTACAAAAACAATGAAAGAAAGGTTAGACTTTTTGAATGAAATTTTTATTTTTGAGTTTTCTCTCAAATTCGGTTGTTTTTAGAACTTCTTTGACATTTCAGACTTAGTTTTGTTGTGTCAAATTTCCTTGATACTTTGGGTTCCTAGATTGCTATCTGGAGGGTCCAAGTCCGTTGACGTTGAACGTATTCGATTTGGGTTTGCATAACAAATTGTGTGAGTTCTTTGTTGTTCAAGTTTCCAGCAAATTTCCAGAAAGTTTCTACCAGTTTGAGCACTCAAGACGGCCATGGATGAATGTTGAAGCATTCATCTTCCTCCTTCTTCAAATCTGCCCAAAAATTCCAGCAACTTTCTCCCTCATTTCCTTTTGTTTCTTTTCTTCATTTCGTGTCATTTCAGAGTCTAAATCAGCCTTATTGTTTTGTTTCACTTGCAGGTAAATACTTGCTTCAATCCTAGATCCGTATCACTCAAGGAACGTTGTTTCGACAAGCAACGCCCTTATCAAGAATGAACCCGAACCTTATAATGATCTTGTTCACACGGACCCGGACCGTTCGATTATACAACAATCGAGAACCCAAAGTATCAAAAGGATTGACACATCAAACTAAGTCTGAAATGTCAAAAGAAAGTTCTAAAAAGAACTGAAATGGAGAGAACTCTCACAAAGTAATTTTTCATTCAAAGTGTGCAACCCTTGTTCATAAAAATTCAACAAATACATAGCCAACATGAAGGGAGAGGGCGCCCAAACTTGTGGCTGAAATTTGAAGTACAAAATGCTTTAAATTTCAAACTAAATCTGCCAAAAACTACCCCCCAAATGGCACCCAAATGTATGGCTGATATTTGAACGAATTAAACACATGTTTAATGTGTTAGATTCGTTTGAATTTCAATTGAAAACAGACAAAAACTTCCGCACATGTACTTTGTGCACACATGCTCAAATCTACCCGCACATGCACATGCACATGCACATGCCAAGGCTACCACATGACGTGCACATGCATGGAGGAAGGGTAGGACGCCCATATGCAAGGCACATGCCTCTCGGACATTCTCCCACACGTAGGACAGGTTTCAGCTGCTTCTGGACTCGTCAGCTAGAGTTGAGCTAGTGGAGCTGAAGTGAGCTAAATTCAGCTAACTGAGAGTGTAGTGAGCTGAGTTGAGTTGAGATGAGCTGCATACACTCCTTTGAGCTGCAACCGAGCTAAGATTAAGTCCTTAAGCTGTTGTCCTTCAATGTACCTACAAGGAAACAAATCAAACACATATAAAAGCTTTGCAAACTTAATGTAAACTTATAATAAGCTGAAATAACAATCCGAGCTTATTCTAAATTACACAACAAGCTGGCATAATTTAGTAAACATATTTATAAACTAGATAAGTTATTGAAAACATATCAAACGGGCAACAAAGCTTGTGCAAACTTATTTATAAACAACATATACTTAGCAAACCAAACCCAAAACACACAATACGTAGTATATACAATGAAAACATCTATAAATACTAAGTATAAATACAAGGGGTTACGCATCAGTACGTAACACATTATAAACTCTATTTTCTAAGGCACAAACATTATCAAACAATTCTGAAACTTTAGCACAAGTGAGAGAAAGAACTTCCATGAATTGTTTTGCCTTAGAGCAAGTGGTGGGTCCTGTTGGAAGGACTTCCGGATCAGCATCCTTTGTTGGCATAGATGTGCTCAAATCATTGTTGCAACATTACCCAATCGACCAGCATATAGGAGTAACCCCGAGGAAACAAAAGAAATACAACGACAAGTAAAAGAATTGATGGAGAAAGGCTATATTCGAGAGAGATTAAGCCCGTGTGTAATTCATGTACTGTTGGTACCCAAGAAAGATGGGTCATGGTGCATGTGTGTGGATTGTCGTGCAATCAATCAGATCACAATCAAATATCGACATCCTATACCACACCTAGATGATTTGTTGGATGATTTGAGTGTTTCTAGTGTTTTTTGAAAGATCAATCTTAAAAGCGGATATGATAAGGGTGTTGCTTGTAGAGACAACGTTCCTTGAGTGAAACAGATCTAGGATTGAAGCCCTTAAGCTGCTGCCCTTTTATTATACCTATATGAAAACAAAAGAAATACATTCAGAGCATTGTAAACTTATTGAAAACATTCAAGTAAACTATAAAACAATGCAACCTTATTGTTTAAACATACAACAAGCTGACATAGCTTAACACACAACATTATAAGCTGGCAAACTAATCTAAAAACACACTTATCAAAATATATACATAGCACACACTTATAAAACTCGTAATATAAGTAAAGAAATGTTACACATCAGTATGTAACAAGTGAAAGAGCAAACTTCCCTGAAAGTTTGAAGTTGCACCGTTGGGTGGCATAAACGTGCTCACATCATCCCCCCTCTTTAATGCTATTTGTCCCCAAATCGACGATCAGGACAAAAGGGAACAACTTCAATTTCCGTTTGGCGGGGAAATTCTTTAACCTCCGTGCTTGGCACAAATGCCAGCCACCTGGCACAAATTCTTTTGCAAAGAACACAAATGTTGAAGGTGCAAGATGTGCCTTCATTTTTGCACCCATCCGAATAATGCACAGCATAGATGCAAACAAACCTCGATGCACATTCTTGATCCTGCAAACACGTATACACAAATACAACTCCAAAGAACAATGCAAATCTCGACTATCATCCAGAATCAGAAACGTAGATCCACAAATCCAAGTACAACCAAAGAACTCATAATCCAAAGATGAAACATCAATAGCACTATGGAAAGGAATGTGATAAATGCATGGGAGGGGTGAAACTAATCATCTTGGAAAAGAAGTTAAAACTGTTTTGCAAGTCAGAAACGTCAGTCAACTTGCAACCCCTTTTTGGATGGGATCCAGGCATATTTGGGTCGACATGTCTTCTTAAAACTTGTCCGGCGATCAATTATCTTTCCAACGGATCTTGAAACGCCTCAATCGGACATCTGGAAGTCAAGATATGTCTATTTTAGCAAAGACAGCGCATGCAGAAATTCCTATACGGGATTAATACGAGATTTTTGGATAATTACGAATTTTCATGATTTTATTTGATTATTTGTAATTTAAATCAATATAGGATTCTGCAATATCTATTAGGATCAGATTTATTTAATTAGGATTTATTTTTAATATTTATTTATTATTAGAAGTTACTTATGTAATTAGGAGATTAGATTTCAACATTTATTTATTGTATTTAATTTCCTAAGTTTCCTAGGATTAGAAATTCTCCAAGGCTTATATAAGGATGCTTCAACCACATTGTAATAAAGATTTGAATGATTAAAAAAAGTTCTCTTTTGATTTTAGACTTGCAAGAAGTATAACTTGTGTTCTTTATTTTAGAAGCGATTCTTCAAGTTCGTCAGAATTTGTTGTTGATCTTCACACTCCTGCTTGCCTAGGTAACTACGTCTAGGAGGGTAGGTTAGAGCCGCTTGAGGTTGCTTGCTTGGTTAATTGCGATCAAGAGGGTGCCGAGGACAATTTATCCATTTATCTTCCATCTCCATCGTCATCGCCTATCTTCAGCCATCTTTTCACCGATCCAACATTCGCGCCAATATCCTTATCCGCTTCCGCAAGCTCAACGTTCGCGTATACGGGGCCGTGTCTGTATCAGAATGTCAAACCATGTTAAAGGAGGTTGTTGAATTTCTGAAAAGAACATAAATGCGCTAGTCATACCAACGTTTGCAACCTTTGGTACTTCACATGGAATCACTTTATCAATTTGCAAATTAGAAGAAGTAGAAGAAAATGTAGAATAAGATAATACCTTTGAATCCTCTTTCTCCTTTTCACATTCATTCTCCACTTTGCTTGCCTTCCAAGCTGCAATACTCGCTTTCAAACGAATTTGGTCTTCATATACTTCACTTGGAGTCAAACGTGCCAAAATTACCTTTTTGCTCTCATGAGTAAAAGAGTATCGATTGGTGTAACAACCATGCAAAACTCTCTTATCATACTGCCACGGTCTTCCTAACAACAAATGACTTGCATCCATTGAGAAAACATCGCAAAGTACTTCATCCTTGTACTTTCCAATGACAAACGGCACTAGAACCTGCTTAGTCACTTTGATCTCTCCTCTGTCATTCAGCCACTACAACTTGTACGGATTGGGATGCTTTGTCGTCTTCAATCCAAACTTTTCAACCATAACAGAACTAGCAACATTAGTGCAACTACCACCATCGATAATTACAACACATACCTTATCATTTATGAGACATCTTGTATGGAAGATGTTCTCTCGCTGCTGTTTATCCTGGATTGGTTGCGTGTTCAAAATTCTCTTGACAACAAGTGCTTCACCGATAGCAAATGTCTGCACGTTGTCATCATCTTCTTCAATGTCCACTGTAGGGGGCTCCTGCTCGTCTTCCTCAGACTTAGACTCGATCTCGCCACTCTCTAACAACATCATGGTCCTTCGATTTGGGCACTGACTGGCAACGTGTCCTTGTCCTAAGCACTTGAAACACAAAATGTCTCTCGAACATTCTTGTGTCACAACCTACTTATCACGCCTATTTTCTGTAATAGGAGTCTTTAGCTTGCTTGGTTCTGCTTTCTCGCATATCTGAAGTGGTGCTTGTGGTGCTTGTTTCCTTAAATTTTTAGGACCATTCAATGGATTTGAAAATGATTTAAATGGAGTATTACCTCGATTTGAAGACTTTCTATGTTGTTGTCTTTCAACTTTTATCGCCATATGCACCATGTCATCCAACTCGATATAATGCTGCAACTCAACAACGTTAGCAATTTTAGGGTTCAAACCAGCAAGAAAACGTGCCACGGTTGCTTCTCCATCTTCCTCGATGTTTGCACGCATCATGGCCATCTCCATCTCCTTAAGATAGTCTTCAACGCTCATAGTACCCATTTTCAAACTTTGTAATTTCTAATATAAATCACGATGATAATGAGATGGAACAAACCGTTTTCGCATTATTCGTTTCATTTCGTCCCATGTAGTCACTAGACCTTCACATGTACGTCTCCGGCTAAGTAGTAACTGATCCCACCATATCAGGGCATAGTCGACAAACTCCATTGCTGCTAAACGAACCTTCTTTTGTTCTGAATAGTTGTAACACTCGAAAACGTATTCAACTTCGCTTTCTCAAGCTAAGTGCGCATCAGGATCTGTATGTCCCTGAAAAGAAGGAATAGCAACCTTAATGTTAGTTAAATTGTCATCTACGTGTTGCACACGTCCATGTCTAGGAGTATGATGTCTCGGTGACTGTTCGACTTCATTTTCGTTTATTCCTTCATGGACAGAATTGGATCCTCCATCAATTCTATCCATTCTAGTGATACGGACACGACCCCGTATACACGAACGTTGAGCTTGCGGAAGCGGATAAGGATGTTGGCGCGAATGTTGGATCGGTGAAAAGATGGTTGAAGATAGGCGATGACGATGAAGATGGAAGATAAATGGGTAAATTGTCCTCGGCACCCTCTTGATCGCAATTAACCAAGCAAGCAACCTCAAGCGGCTCTAACCCACCCTCCTAGACGCAGTTACCTAGGCAAGCAGGAGTGTGAAGATCAACAACAAATTCTGACGAACTTGAAGAATCGCTTCTAAAATAAAGAACACAAGTTATACTTCTTGCAAGTCTGAACTCAAAAGAGAACTTTTTTTAATCATTCAAATCTTAATTACAATATGGTTGAAGCCTCCTTATATATGCCTTGGAGAAGTTCTAATCCTAGTAAACTTAGGAAATTAAATACAATAAATAAATTCTGAAATCTAATCTCCTAATTACATAAGTAACTTCTAATAATAAATAAATATTAAAAATAAAATCCTAATTAAATAAATCTGATCCTAATAGATATTGCAGAATCCTATATTGATTTAAATTACAAATAATCAAATAAAATCATGAAAATTCGTAATTATCCAAAAATCTCGTATTAATCCCGTATAGGAATTTCTGCATGCGTTGTCTTCACTAAAATAGACGTATCTTGAGTTCTAGATGTCCGATTGAGACGTTTTAAGATCCGTTGGAAAGATAATTGACAGCCGGACAAGTTTAAGAAGACATGTCGACCCATAAATGCCTGGATCCCATCCAAAAAGGAGTCGCAAGTTGACTGACGTTTCTGACTTGCAAAACAGTTTTAACTTCTTTTCCAAGATTATTAGTTTCACCTCTCTCATGCATGTATCATTCCCCCACTCCTCAAAAAGATTCGCCCTCGAATCTAAACCGGTAAATGTAAGAAGTTCATCAAAGTACCAGGAAAGAGAAGATGTCTTGAAGGATCCTTGTGCATAGTCTCTTTTTGCAATGTAATTTACAAGTTCCTTCTCATTGAGATAATCACTATTGTTCTTTTGGTTGCAAAGTGACTCATTCTCATCTTCAAAATTGTTACTAATGCTAGAAGAGGAATAAGCATAAATAGAAATTTGAAAACAATCAATGGTACCTTTTGATTGTAGTGTACCTTCGTCGGTTTTTATCGTTTGATGATCATCTTGAATCAAAATAGTTGGTTTGTCACTGGAACCAAACACACTACATAGAATTTCTTCCTCATCAATAGGCAAGATTAAACTCTCGATGATATCGCCTTCTTCATGTTCTTTAGGAGAACAAATTTCTTTATCATGTTCCGAATCACAGATTTCAATATCATTAGAAGGCATGATTTCAGACAACATATCTCTCAAAAATTTTTCTTGAAAATAAGACTTATCTGGACAATCATACCCGGAATGATCTAGTCGACAACAATAATGACATCGAGTCCCCAAAAGAGTAAAATTCAATACGTTGCTCAATGACATCCTCAAGAACGATCTGAATCTGATACCAAATGATACGAACACGACCCCGTATACACGAACGTTGAGCTTGCGGAAGCGGATAAGGATGTTGGCGCGAATGTTGGATCGGTGAAAAGATGGTTGAAGATAGGCGATGACGATGGAGATGGAAGATAAATGGGTAAATTGTCCTCGGCACACTCTTGATCGCAATTAACCAAGCAAGCAGCCTCAAGCGGCTCTAACCCACCCTCCTAGACGCAGTTACCTTGGCAAGCAGGAGTGTGAAGATCAACAACAAATTCTGACGAACTTGAAGAATCGCTTCTAAAATAAAGAACACAAGTTATACTTCTTGCAAGTCTGAACTCAAAAGAGAACTTTTTTTTAATCATTCAAATCTTAATTACAATATGGTTGAAGCCTCCTTATATATGCCTTGGAGAAGTTCTAATCCTAGTAAACTTAGGAAATTAAATACAATAAATAAATTCTGAAATCTAATCTCCTAATTACATAAGTAACTTCTAATAATAAATAAATATTAAAAATAAAATCCTAATTAAATAAATCTGATCCTAATAGATATTGCAGAATCCTATATTGATTTAAATTACAAATAATCAAATAAAATCATGAAAATTCGTAATTATCCAAAAATCTCGTATTAATCTTGTATAGGAATTTCTGCATGCGCTGTCTTCACTACAATAGATGTATCTTGAGTTCTAGATGTTCGATTGAGGCGTTTTAAGATCCGTTGGAAAGATAATTGACAGCCGAACAAGTTTTAAGAAGATATGTCGACCCATAAATGCCTGGATCCCATCCAAAACGGAGTCGCAAGTTGACTGACGTTTCTGACTTGCAAAACAGTTTTAACTTCTTTTCCAAGATTATTAGTTTCACCTCTCTCATGCATGTATCATCTAGACTGTAATGTCTCCAATGCATTAGCCACCACTCGTTGCATCATGCGTTCCAAGGCTTGCATCTGAAGATCTGGTGGCTGTTGTCCACCCGAATTATCATCAAAACCTACCATTTTAAATAACAAAAACAACAAACAAAGCAACACAATATATATATATATATATATATATGTTAGTGAAAAATAAAGAAATGGACCTCACTGCACATACAACAAATTCTCACAGATCACTCCAAGGAAAGATCACTCCACAATAGCACTCAACACTCGTGTTTCACTCGGGAGAATACTTGAATGGCTCTTTTTGTCTCCCCTTATGTTCTCACCACGCACAATTGCCTTTTTCCACTCGATCTCTCGCAATCAGTTCTTTAAAGGAACTAATTTCGATCATTCAGAATCTGTTTACTGTGTCAACTTACAAGGAACAACAAAGGATAAAGAAATAAAGGTGATGTGAGCACATCTTTGCAACCAAAGGACTCTGACTCGAACTTGTTCTAACATTCCAGATTCATTAGATCATGTTTATGCCTTAGATAATAGGACTTTTAATGTGTTGCATGCTGATATGTGACATATTTATGTTATACTATTTATTAGGTGTGTTTAAGTATGTATATAATATGTTAAGTGTGTTTTGAATAAGTTTTATATAACTTATGAAGTGTTTATATTTATTTCTGAGTTAATGAATAAGACCACAAGTGTTTACAACTTGTTTTAGTGTTTCCATTAAGTTTATATTACTTTGATGGAAGTTTGTTATGTTTTGGCATTGGTACGTAGGAGGAAACTAGCTCAAGTGAGCATATGCAGCTCAACTCCAGCTCAAGTGAGCATATGCAATTCAACTCCAGCTCACTAGAGTATATGTAGCTCGGTCCTAGCTCAGGAGTGTAACCATCTCAACAGAGTATATGTAGCTCGGTCCCAGCTTAGGAGTGTAACCAGCTCACTTTCAACTCAACACACTTTCAGCTAGTTCGTTTCAGCTCAGATCATTTCTAGTCAGCTCAGCTTTAGCTCCACTAGCTACACTACAGCTGAGAAGTCCAATAGCAGCCGAACAAGTGTCCTGTGTTCGTGTGAGCATGTACCATGCATAAATAGGAGGGCGTTGCATGTTCCATGCAAATCAGCTAAGAGATAGTGCAAGGTGCAGCCGAGAAATTGTTTTTTTCATCCATGCACGTGCAACAAGCATTGCAGCAAATGGGACTTAAATTTCAATATATATATATATAATAAAAATTCATGTGCGGCAACTTGAATCTCCAAAACACAGCAGCAGAATGAATTTGGCCATTCTCCACGTGATTTCCCCATGTGCAGAATTCCTTACATGTGGTGCAGAAGAATGGGATAAGATCAATTGATTCTGCCATTTGAATTTCAAACCATCACATTTAACATGTGCCTTATCCCTTAGGTGCCCAAAGTTGAATACACGGCTGAAGTATTATACTGCCCATTTGAGTAGTTTTTTTAATTCAAATTTAACTTTCAAATGGATAATTAACAGCCACATATTTGAATTCGACAACCACCCATTGTATCTATATATTTGGCTGAAATTCACTTGTACATGGTTAGACAATTTGCAATAAAATTTTCATTTGAGAGTATTTCTCTTCTCTGTTTTTTTTAGAACTTTTATGATACTCAAACTTGTTTAATTGTCAACTTGATAATACAGGTTCCTAGATCGCTATCTAGTGGGTCCAAGTCCTTTAACGTTAGACAGATTCGATTCGGGTTTGCTCAGTAGATTGTGCAGGTTCTTTCGAGTTTAACGTTGTCATCTTCATTCCAGCAACATAATACTCCACTGTTGAATACCCAAGTTGCTGCCATGGATGTTTCTTGAAGCATTCATCTTCTCCGTTCGAATTTCCTTCCAAAAATGGCCAAAACATCTCCTTTTCTTTAATTTTCGTTTTTATTTTAAACACTTATTTTACCATGACCACTTCATTGATTCCTTGCTATTTCTTGTTGTTTTTATTGTAGGAGTGTGCTTTCAACATTCCAAGATCCGTAACATATGAAGAAAGTCCGTTTCGACAGGCTACCTCGTATCATATGGTAATCAGAGCCTAGGTTTGCCTAGGTAATTGCGTCTAGGAGGGTGGGTTAGAGCCGCTTGAGGTTGCTTGCTTAGATAATTGCGTCTAAGAGGATGCCGAGGAAAAAACAACAACAACAAATTGCAAGCCATCTTCATCTTCAATCTTCACACCATCTCCCATAATTCCATAAACAAAACTGGAAATTTCAAATTTGTTTTTACTATTCTTCTCTTCATCTTTTTTAATCTTTTTCGTTATATTCTTATTATTCATCTTCTAATCTTTCTTATTGTATTCTTTTCTTTAAATTTCCAGCCTTGAATCTGAAATTTTCAAGAAAAGCCCTTCTATTTTCTATTGAATTTTCAGATCTGCCATAGCTTTCTTGATTGAGTCTAGAGCTCTTAGTTCTTGCAACAACTTGATTGAAGGCTTCCAAATCCAAGTTTGCGCTACTCTATCACCGAGCTATCCACCAATTTGGTATTTAGGAACATGCCGCATAAATATTACCTAGATACAAAACCACATATTTACTTTCAATTGCTTAATAATCATTATGCATCTTATTTTTTTAGTATTATGATTGCATCATTTAGTTTAAGCATTTAGCTTTATATATGCATTATACATACTATACGGTCCCTATACTATTTATATAATACACTACTTATAGAAATTGGTGTTTTCTCTGTAGGATACATTAAAAACGGCTCAAGGGATTGGTGGATAGCTCGGTTTCAGCCCTAAAGCTTCTAATGAGCTCGAAACAGCTCAATAAAGATTCGAGGCCTTACAAGCTACTAATCAGCTCCAAAACACTCCTTATAGCTCAAGGGGAGCTCAAGAATACTTAAGGACAAGCTCATTCAGCTAGAAGCAGCTCCGTTTAGCTCAAATCAGCTCCTAAGTTTAGCTAGCTAGCTCAGCTCAAGCCAGCTCACTCTCAGCTCACCCTACAACTATCAGCTCAAGTGTGTGGCCACCTCAAGGGACACCAACCAGCCGAATCACCATAGAAGCTTCCTAAAGAACTTCTAGATTTATCAAATCATTCTATTGACTTGTGGCGTCACCTATACCATCCTTGTTACTTTAGGTTGTTGATTATTCATTAATCATCCGTCTAAGTCCCTATACCACCCTCAAAGACAACTTCAAGAACAGGTTTATACTTAATAGTATAAGTTCTTTCCTTTGGTTACTTTGAATACTATTTCATCACCATCCTTTCAATTCTTTCCCTTCCATTTCCTTCACTATCCGAACACCATATATCCTTCACCTAAACCTTCCATTTTCTTCCCTTTTCTTTTCCAACACAACCTTATACTTCCGCAGCCATACTCTTTCACTTTCTTTCCCTATCTTTTCATCATATTTCTACAAGAGGACATTTGTGAAGACAAGGCTTGCTTGCATTCTAGATCGGGACAGTCAAAGCTTCTCTCTACAACACCAATTGGAGAGTTGGAGCGCATCATGTGGTAATCAGAGCAAAGGAAGAATCAAGTAAGCCCTATCTTTTGTTATCTCAATTTTAATAAAAAAAAAGAAATAAAAATAAATTTAGAATTCCTTCTTCCTCATGTTCTCAAAAACAAAAAGGAGACAAAAAATTTCAAAAAAAAAGAAGAGAAGAGAAAATCAGAAATACAAAATGTTGAAGGCAAAAGGCACAAACGATCAAGAAACCAACTCGGAGAAGTTCCTCAAGTTTGATTGTTCACCATAGGTTTGTAAGTTAAGTCTTGTGGTAACGAATATGTTTTTTCTTTTCATCTTTTCATTTTCTTATTTCTTACATTTTTGTCCCTTAACTTTTTCTCTTCTTCTTTAAACCTTTATTTCTTTTCAATTTCTCTTCTTAACCTATATTTTTGCAGCCCAAATGCCATAATATCATAGAAAATTTGACAGGTTTTAGTTAGTTCTTTCAAGAACTTAAGACGAGAGAATTGAGTGGTAAAAGGCAAGAGAGAGGTGAGCACAAAAGGGGAAGTAAAAACCTGAATTCCCAGAGTGTAAACATGAGTTAAATTGAGTGACGTCTTTCCTTTCCTTGGAGTGAACGTGAGAATTTTGTGTGACCTTTTCAAATTGATGAATCAAGCAACATGTCTTTTGAAGAACCAATAGGCGTGACCTTTAGTGATCCAGACATGCCCTTGCCGTTCCAAAGGATATGCCACTTGAAGTTCAAAAGGATGTGTCATTTGAAGATCCAAGAGTTGTGTTTGTTGACATCCCATGTGCGATGCCAATCTTAAAGAAGATTCTGAAACCAACTCCCATTAGACATCCACCATAGTTTGCTTTGTCCATTCATCTTGTTATTAATTTTTCATTTACTAACCATGGTTTGTTTTGCAGCCAATTGTTTCATCTACATGGCATTATCCTATCAACTTTTGATGACAAGTTTCATTGTCATTTTAAATGGTATGTGAGGATCGAACTCATCATTCGAAAGGACATAAGGGAAAGAGAAGTTGGCGTGAACTATAAGGAACTGTTCGTGAAAGGATTTATTGATCCAGGAGGTAGGAATCGGAAACAAAGAGCTGAAATCTTGATGAAAGATCATGATGTTTCCAAAAGACACATCCCTACACCAAAGGACATGACATTACCAAAGGTGGAATCCGAAGAATCGTGTACCTTCACAAATAGTCATGATGTTACCAACCAACACCGCTAGGAGGTTGAAGGGATTAAGGACCTTGCCAAAGGGTGCGATGATTCCAATCATTGCAAAGAAGAACCCCAAAGGACATGTGCCTATTCGACATAGGAGATGATTAGGAAGTGTCCCTTGACACGACCTATTGATGTAGGCCGATCTTGTTGATGATGCTGAACGACACACTTTGATTGTAGGACCTAGGAAAGAAGCAAGTATCTCGCAAGAAGTGGCTGCAAAATGAAGAAATAAAGATAAGGGATGGAATGAATTGTTTAGGGACTAATTTGGAATGAAGGAATGTGTGGTGTTTGGAAAGGGTGCAAGGGGTGTTTGGACGTGTTGGGTGATGGTGAAGGCTGAGATAAGGTGATAGGTTTAAAAGAAAAGAATTCTGATGGTGTTTGATGGTGGTAAGAAAGGATGGAAATGAAGGAACGTGTGGTGTTTGGAAAGGGTGCAAGGGGTGTTTGGACGTGTTGGGTGATGGTGAAGGCTGAGATAAGGTGATAGGTTTAAAAGAGAAGAATTCTGATGGTGTTTGATGGTGGTAAGAAAGGATGGAAATGGAGATAGTATCTTAAAGATACTTAAGGAAGAAACTAGACTATAGAAAACCTAACCCTGAACCTTATATTGATCTTTAAGTGATGGTAGTAAGGACTTTGACCCCTTTAGTATATTAAACTAAAAGAACTAGAAGTATCAAGGTGGATAGAGGGTTGATGCCACAAGTACAAAATACTTGATAAGTCGATAAAGTTCTAAAAAGAACTATAAGAGAGAAAATTCTCACAAAAGGATAAAATATATTCTGAATTGTTGTTTTAAATGCCCAAAGGGCTTACATATTTATAGTAGGGGAAATGAAGTGGCCGAATAGGCATCATACATGGGTGAATGGTTCGGCTAACCACAGTGTCTCCCTCCAATATTGCCGAAATGGTGTGATAAGTGCTGGATAGTGGTGATAAGCCTTTGGTGCTTATTCGGTAGCCTTGGTGACTTTCCATCTTGGCGCCATGCTTGAAAGGAGCTGCTGTGATACACTTCAACTCTCCAATTGCCATTGTTGAGAGAAGATTTGATTGCCCGGACGTTAGAATGCAAGTAAGCCTTGTTGCATGATCGTCTTCTTGTGGAAATATGTTGAAATGGATGAAAGAAGATAGGTGGCAGAAGGATGGTAGTGTTTGTATGATAAAAGGGGTGAAGGTAATGAATATGGAATGTGAAGGATGGTGGTTTCGAATAGTGAAATAAAAGAAGATGGAAAAGGGAAATGGATAGTATTCAAAGTTACAAAAATAAGAACTTATAATAAAGAGTATAAACCCATTCTTTAGAAGTATCTTTGAGGGTGGCGAAAGGACTTAGACTGTAGAATAATAAATATTCAACAACCTAGAGTATCAAAGATGGAATAGGAGACGCCACAAATCAATAAAATGATTTGATAATCCAAAGAAGTTCTTAAAAGAACAAGAATGAGAGATAAACTCACAAAAGATAATTTGTATTAATCAAGGTGTGTGTCTCAAATGCAAAAATGGCTTACATATTTATAGGGTGGCCGAATAGGCATGTACAAGGGTAAGGGATGGTTCGGCTAGGGCTTGTACCCCTTCACAATTGTCGAAAAGGCTTGATAAGTGCATGAATAATGCTAGATAAGCTATAGGCAATGATTCAGCCCTTGGTGCCTCTCCACAATGGCACCAAGCATGGGAATGGCGCCTTGCTTTCCCTCCTTTGGCTGAATGGGTGCTTTGGAAGCTTCTATGATGATTTGGATGGTAGGTGACCTTTGGGGTGTCCACACACTCGAGCTAGTAGTTGTAGGGTGACCTGAGATGAGCTGATTGAACTGAGGTTGAGCTGGTTCAACCTGAGCTAGCTAGCTGAATTAGCAAGCTAAAGTTGAGTGGTGTTTTGAGCTAAACGGAGCTTCCACTAGCTAAGTGAGATGGTTCTTTAGTGTCCTTGAGCTGCCCTTGAACCATAGGAGTGTTTTGAAGCTGAAATATAGCTTGTAAGGTCTCAAATCAACAATGAGCTGTTTTGAGCTCATAGGAAACCTTTGAGCTGAAACTGAGCTGGCCACTAGTCCCTTGAGCTGTGTCTATCATGTCCTACAAAGAAAACACCAAATTACATAAGTAATATTTCATATAAATAGTATAAGGACTAAAATGCATAAGTATATAGAATATGATTAAATGGATAAATAGATATATGATGCAAACATATAATGAAATGCATAAATGATGAAATGCATAAATGCTAAGTAAAGATGTGGTTTAATAACTTGTTCATGTATTATCTATGCTATGATCAATAGAATAAAGTATGAAAAATATATGTATAGTATGATATGATGGCAAGTATCTAAATAACTAGAAATGAGTGTAGCAAATGTAATAAGGAATAAAAGAGAAATAAAGAAAATCCCCTGATCTTTGTTGTGTAAAACACAATATGAAAGTGAGTCAAATTTGAGTATGAGCGTGCACATATGCCCTCCTTTTGAATGATTTGTCTTCAAATCGAACATCCTTGTATCTGAATCTCCCCCGGCTATGGGAATGATACAATTCTGGTGTGCACTTGCCCCGAATCTCTTCTTGTATTCATGAAAAGACAAAGATAATATTTTTCTTCTTTAGGGTTAGAAAAATAAGATGTGATCATAGGGCGTGTCAAAAGACATTCCCTAATCATTTCAATGTTGCCTAAAACATTCTCCTCCTTGAGACCCTTCTCGTTGAACTTGGCTTGATTTTTCTTGTTTCCATGCATCCACACTTTGTTTCATGAGAATCTGGTCAGTTTTTCACTTGTTTGGGCATCATAGGTGTAAGCACTATTTTCTTCCCTTCATGCTTGAACATGAACCGATTTGTATATCAATCATGCATATTCCTTTGGTCATATTGCCATGACCTTCCAAGTAAAATATGACTAGTGCGCATAGGCACAACATCACACAAAACTTCATCTTTGTAAGAACCAATAGAGAAAGGAACAAGAACCTCTTTGGTGACCTTTAGTTCTCCCGAATCGTTCAACCATTGAAGTTTGCATGGTGCTGGATGCTTTATGGTCTTTAGGCCTAATTTATCTACCATAAGTGTACTTGCCACATTCGTGCAACTCCCCCCATTAATGATCATAAAACACACTTTTTGTTGACATAACACCGAGTGTGAAATATGTTCTCTCGTTGTTCCTCTTCTACCGCTATTTGAGTGTTTAAAAGCCTTTTAACCATCATAAGTTGGCCGTCAACGGTAGGGGTGATCTCTTCATCTTCTTGCTCGGAATCTTCTTGGAATTCATTCTCTTGGTCCGAAGTTACTTCTCCATTCTCCCTTAGAAACATAGTGTGTTTATTTGGACATTGGCTAACAATGTGACAATGTCCTAAACACTTGAAGCATTTGATCTCACGGGACCGAGTAGGAACTTCTGCTTGCTTTCCACGAGCATTCTCCACTATAGTACTCTTTGTTTTGGAAGACACAGCTGGGTCTTTGGCTTGAAAAGGAGTGCCCTTCTGAGAAGTGTTTAGACTCCATTTAGGGGTAGCACTTGTGACATTTTTGGATGAGGATCTCTTGCGTTGTTGCCTCTCAACTTTGATAGCCATGTGCACCATTTCTTCCACTTCAATGTAATGTTGCAATTCCACTATATCGGCAATCTCTCAGTTCAATCCTGCTAGAAATCTAGCCATGGTGGCCTCTCAGTCTTCCTCCACATTAGCATGGATCATGACAATTTCCATATCCTTATAGTAGTCTTCTACGCTCCTATTGCCTTTCTTGAGATTCTGCAACTTATAATAAAGATCACGGTGATAATGGTTAGGCACAAATCGTTTTCTCACGATACCTCTCATTTCAAGCCATGTGCTAATTGGTCTTTCACCGTTGCGTCTTCTAGAACTCTTCAACTAATCCCACCAGATTAGAGCGTAGTCTGTGAATTCCATGGCTGCCAAGCGAACCTTCTTTTGTTCGGAGTAGTTGTAACATTCAAATATGTGTTCTACTTTGCTTTCCCACTCCAAATAAGCTTTTGGATCAGTTTTGCCTTGGAAAGGAGGAACATTAACCCTAATGCTTCCGAGGTTGTCATCTAACTGGCCACGATCTCTTGCGTTACTCCTGATCGAAATAGCATATTATGTATCACTATCTTTAATAACTTCATGTTGCATATAATGTCTTTGGCCTATTATGTCGTTCATGACCCCTATTGCTTATGTTGTCACCTTGTGATCCTTCGAGTTTATCTATCCAATCGTGAATAGGCTCCAATTTAGTACATAGAAGCCTTTGCATTTCTCGGATCAATGCTTGAGTTTGAAGATTTTGGACCGGTCATTCCTCACCATTATTGTCTCCTGACTGCTGTGACATTTTATAGTAAAGAAAAAAAATAAAATGTAATGAAATTTAGGACCTTACCGATTCACACAACAAAAACTTCACGGTCACTCCAAGAAAAGAAATGTCACTCAAATTCACTCGTGTTTATACTCTGGGAATTTTTGTCTTTTATTTCCGCTTATGTGCTCACCACTCTCTTGCCTTTTTCCACTCAAATCTCTCAAAACAAGTTCTTGAAAGAACAAACTTAAAACCTGTCAAATATTTTATGAAATATGGCGTTTGGGCTGCAAAACAAAGGTTAGGCTTGAAAATTGAAAGAAAAAGGAGTTTAAAAGAAGAAAATAAAGTTTAGGGACTAAAATGTAAGAAATGATAAAATAAAGGATAGAAATGAAAAGAAATAAAGAAAATAGAATCGTTACCACAAAACTTGACTTACAAACTGGCTGTGAGCAATCAAACTTGAGGAACTTCTCGGAGTTGGTTACTTGGACGTTTGTGCTTGAATCTTCACCCTTTTGAAATTCTGATTTCTTTCTCTCTTTTTTTTTATCTAATTTAGATTCCTTGTATTTGGAACAATCTGAATTTCTTTTTCTTTTCTTTTTTTTATCAGAAATAAGAAATGAAAAAAAGATAGGGCTTACTTGATTCTTCCTTTGCTTTGATTACCACATAATACGCTCCAACTTTCCAATTGGCATTGTTGAGAGAAGCTTTAATTGCCCGGACCTTAGAATGCAAGTAAGCCTTGTTGCACGATCCTCTTCTTGTGGAAATATGTTGAAATGGATGAAAGAAGATAAGTGACAAAAGGATGGTAGTGTTTGTGATACGGACGCGGCCCCGTATACGCGAACGTTGAGCTTGCGGAAGCGGATAAGGATGTTGGCGCGAATGTTGGATCGGTGAAAAAATGGTTGAAGATAGGCGATGACGATGGAGATGGAAGATAAATGGGTAAATTGTCCTCGACACCCTCTTGATCGCAATTAACCAAGCAAGCAACCTCAAGCGGCTCTAACCCACCCTCCTAGACGCAGTTACCTAGGCAAGCAGGAGTGTAAAGATCAACAACAAATTCTGACGAACTTGAAGAATCGCTTCTAAAATAAAGAACACAAGTTATACTTCTTACAAGTCTGAACTCAAAAGAGAACTTTTTTTTAATCATTCAAATCTTAATTACAATGTGGTTGAAACCTCCTTATATAAGCCTTGGAGAAGTTCTAAATCTAGTAAACTTAGGAAATTAAATACAATAAATAAATGTTGAAATCTAATCTCCTAATTACATAAGTAACTTCTAATAATAAATAAATATTAAAAAATAAATCTTAATTAAATAAATCTGATCCTAAAAGATATTGCAGAACCCTATATTGATTTAAATTACAAATAATCAAATAAAATCATGAAAATTCGTAATTATCCAAAAATCTCGTATTAATCCCGTATAGGAATTTCTGCATGCGCTGTCTTTGCTAAAATAGACATATCTTGAGTTTCAGATGTCCGATTGAGGCGTTTCAAGATCTGCTGGAAAGATAATTGATAGCCGGACAAGTTTTAAGAAGACATGTCGACACAAATATGCCTGGATCCCATCCAAAAAGGGGTCGCAATTTGACTGACATTCCTGACTTGCAAAACAGTTTTAACTTCTTTTCCAAGATTATTAGTTTCATCCCTCACATGCATGTATCAGTTTGTATGATAAAAGGGGTGAAGGAAGTGAAGATGGAATGTGAAGGATGGTGGTTTCGGATAGTGAAAGAAAGGAAGATGGAAAAAGGAAATGAATAGTATTCAAAGTTACAAAAAGAACTTATACTAAAGTGTATAAACTCGTTCTTTAGAAGTATCTTTGAGGGTGGTGAAAGGACTTAGACTGAATAATAATAAATATTCAACAACCTAGAGTATCAAAGATGGAATAGGAGACGCAACAAATCAATAAAATGATTTGATAAGTCAAAGAAGTTCTTAAACGAACAAGAATGAGAGATAAACTCTAAAAAAATAATTTGTATTAATCAAGGTGTGTGTCTCAAATGCCAAAATGGTTAACATATTTATAGTAGGGGAAGGGGTGGCCGAATAGGCATGTACAAGGGTAAGGGATGGTTCGGCTAGGGCTTGTACCCCTTCACAATTGCTGAAAAGGCTTGATAAGTGCATGGATAGTGTTTGATAAGCTATAGGCAATGATTCGGCCCTTGGTGCCTCTCCGCAATGGCGCCAAGCATGGGAATGGGGCCTTGCTTTCCCTCCTTTGGCCGAATGGGTGCTTTGGAAGCTTCCATGATGATTCGGCTGGTAGGTGGCCTTTGGGGTGTCCACACACTCGAGCTAGTAGTTGTAGGGTGAGCTGAGATGAGCTGAGGTTGAGTTGGTTCGACCTGAGCTAGCTAGCTAAAGTTGAGTGATGTTTTGGCTAAACGGGGCTTCCTCTAGCTAAATGAGCTGGTCCTTTAGTGTCCTTGAGCTGCCCTTGAACCATAGGAGTGTTTTGGAGCTGAAATATATCTTGCAAGGTCTCGAATCAACAATGAGCTGTTTTGAGCTCATAGGAAGCCTTTGAGCTCAAACTGAGCTGGCCACTAGTCCCTTGAGCTGTGTCTATCATGTCCTACAAAGAAAACACCAAATTGCATAAGTAATATTTCATATAAATAGTATAAGGACTAAAATGCATAAGTATATAGAATATGATGAAATGAATAAATAGATATGTGATGCAAACATATAATGAAATGGATAAATGAAAAGTAAAGATGAGGTTTAATAACTTGTGCATGTATTATCTATGCTATGATCAATAGAATAAAGTATGCAAAATATACGTATAGTATGATATGATGACAAGTATCTAGATAACTAGAAATGAGTGTAGCAATTGTATTAAGGAATAAAAGATAAATAAAGAAAACCCCCTGATATTTGTTGTGTAAAACACAACATAGAAGTGAGTCAAACTTGAGTATGAACGTGCTCATATCATCCCTCCTTCTTTTGAGCGATTTGTCCTCAAATCGAACATCCTTGTGTATGAATCTCCTCCGGGTATTGGAATGATACAATCACTTGCCCCGAAGCTCTTCTTGTATTCCTGAAAAGACAAAAATAACATTTTTGCTTCCTTGGGGTTAGAAATATTAGAGGTGATCATAGGGAGTGTCAAAAGACATACCCTAATCATTTCAATGATGCCTGCATTATTCTCCTCCTTGAGAACCTTCTCCTTGAACTTGACTTGATTATTCTCTTATTTCCAAGCATCCACACTTTGTTTCATGAGAATCTAGTCACTTTGCATTTGTTTGGGCGTCATAGGTGTAAGCACTATTTTCTTCCCTTCATACTTGAAAATGAACTGGTTTGTATACAAATCATGCATAGTCCTTCGGTCATATTGCCATGGCCTTCCAAGTAAAATATGACTTGCGTGCATAGGCACAACATCACATAAAACTTCTTTGTAAGAACCGATAGAGAAAGGAATAAGAACATGTTTGGTGACCTTTAGTTCTCGCGAATCGTTCAACCATTGAAGCTTGTATGGTGCTGGATGCTTTATAGTCTTTAGGCCCAATTTATCTATCATAAGTGTGCTTGCCACGTTCGTGCAACTCCCCCCATCAATAATCATAAAACTCGCCTTTTCGTTGACATAACGCCGGGTGTGAAATATGTTCTCTCGTTGTTCCTCTTCTGCGGCCATTTGAGTGTTCAAAAGCCTTTTAACCACCATAAATTGGTCATCAACAGCATGGGTGATCTTTTCTTCTTCTTCTTCTTCTTGCTCAGAATCTTCTTGAATTCATCCTCTTGGTCCGAAGTTACTTCTCCATTCTCCCTTAGAAGCATAGTGTGTTTATTTGGGCATTGGCTAGCAATGTGGCCATGTCCTAAACACTTGAAGCATTTAATTTCACGGGACCGAGTAGGAACTTCTGATGTCTTTCCACAAGCATTCTCACGTATGGTAGGCATTGTTTTGGAAGATTCGGGTGGGTCTTTGGCTTGAAAAGGAGTGCCCTTCCGAGAAGTGTTTGGACTCCATTTAGGGGCAGCACTTGTGACACTTCTGGATGAAGATCTCTTGCGTTGTTGCCTCTCAACTTTGAAAGCCATGTGCACCATTTCTTCTATTTCAATGTAATGTTGCAATTCCACTACATCGGCAATCTCTCGGTTCAATCCTGCTAGAAATCTAGCCATGGTGGCCTCTCGGTCTTCCTCCACATTTTCACGGATCATGGCAACTTCCATATCCTTATAGTAGTCTTCTACACTCCTATTGCCTTGCTTGAGATTCTGCAACTTATAATAAAGATCACGGTGATCATGGTTAGGCACAAATCTTTTTCTCATGATACCTCTCATTGCAGCCATATGCTAATTGGCCTTTCACCGTTGCGTCTTCTAGAACACTTCAACTGATCCCACTAGATTAAAGTGTAGTCTGTGAATTCCATGGCTGCCAAGCGAACCTTTTGTTCGGAGTAGTTGTGACATTCAAATATGTGTTCTACTTTGCTTTCTCACTCCAAATATGCTTCTGGATCAATTTTTCCTTGGAAGGGAGGAATATTAACCCGAATGCATCTGGGGTTGTCATCTTCTTATCGAAATAACATCTTCTGCATCACTATCTTCAATAACTTCATGTTGCATATAATGTCTTGGCCTGTTCTGTCGTCTATGACCTCTATTGCTTCTGTTGTCACCTTGTGATCCTTCGAGTCGGTCTATCCGTTCTTGAATAGGCTCCAATTCAGTACATAGAAGCCTTTGCATTTCCCGGATCAATACTTGAGTCTGAAGGTTTTGGACTGGACGTTCCTCACCATTATTGTCTCCTGATTGCTGTGACATATTGTTAGTAAAAACAAATAATATATAATTGACCTCACCGATTCATACAAAAAAAGCCTCACAGTCACTCCAAGGAAAGAGACATGTCACTCAAATTCACTCATTTTTACGCTCTGGGAATTCTGGCTTTTATTTCCCCTTTTATGCTCACCACTCTCTTGGCTTTTTCCACTCAAATCTCTCAAAACAAGTTCTTGAAAGAACTAACTTAAAACCTATCAAATATTTTATGAAATATGGCATTTGGGCTGCAAAACAAAGGTTATGGTTGAAAGAAAGGAGTTTAAAAGAAGAAAATATAGTTTAGGGACTGAAATGTAAGAAATGATAAAATAAAGGATAGAAATGAAAAAGAAATAAAGAAAACATAATCGTTACCACAAAACTTGACTTACAAACTGGCCGTGAGCAATCAAACTTGAGGAACTTCTCTAAGTTGGTTGCTTGGCGTTTGTGCTTTGAATCTTCACCCTTTTGAAATTTCTGATTTCTTTTTTCTTTTTTTCTTCTTTTTTTTTTGATCTAATTCAGATTCCTTATATTTGGAACAATCTGAATTTCTTTTTTTTAATCAAAAATAAGAAACGAAAAAATAGGGCTTACTTGATTCTTCCTTTGCTCTGATTACCACATGATCGCCTTCTTGTGGGAATATGTTGAATTGGATGAAAGAAGATAGGTGGCGAAAGGATGGTAGTGTTTGTATGGTAAAAGGATGAAGGAAATGAAGATGGATTTGTAGGAAGATGGAATTTCGGATGGTGAAGGAAAAGAAGATGAAAGAAATAGATGGATAGTATTCAAAGTCTCAAAAAGATGAGCATATGCTAAGAATCATAAACCCGAACTTGAATAAGGCTTTGAGGGTGGTAGGAAGGACTTAGACTGAAGAATAATAAATATTCAACAACCTGGAGTATCAAAAGATGGAATAGGAGACGCCACAAATCAATAAAATGATTTGACACGTCAAAGAAGTTCTTAAAAGAACAAGAATGAGAGATAAACTCACAAAATAAAATTTTTATTAATCAAGGTGTGTGTCCAAATGCCAAAATGGCTAACATATTTATAGTAGGGGAAGGAGGTGGCCGAATAGGCATGTACAAAGGCAAGGAATGTTTTGGCTAGGGCTTGTACCCCTTCACAATGGCCGAAAAGGCTTGATAAGTGCATGAATAGGCCTTGATAAGTTATATGCAATGATTCGGCCCCTTGGTATCTCTCCACGATGGCGCCAAGCTTTCCCTCCCTTGGCCGAATGGGTGCATGGAAGCTTCCATGGTGTTTTGCTGGTAGGTGACCCTTGGGGTGTCCACACTCTCGAGCTGGTAGTTTTAGGGTGAGCTGAGATGAGCTGATTGAGGAGGTTGAGCTGGTTCGAGCTGAGCTACCTAGCTGATTTAGCTAGCTAAAGTTGAGTGATGTTTAGAGCTAAACGGAGCTTCCTCTAGCTAAGTGAGCCGGTCCTTTAGTGTCCTTGAGCTGCCCTTGAACCATAGGAGTGTTTTGGAGCTGAAACATACTTGCACGACCTCGAATCATCAATGAGCTGTTTTGAGCTCATAGAAAGCTTTGGAGCTGAAATAGAGCTGACCACTAGTCTCTTGTGATAGAGTAACGCAATTGTGGATTTGGAAGCCTTCAATCAAGTTGTTGCAAGACCTAAGAGCTCTAGACTCAATCAAGAAAGCTATGGGTAGATCTGAAAATTCAATAGAAAAGAGAAGGGCTTTTCTTGAAAATTTCAGATTCAATTCTGGAAATTTAAAGAAAAGAAGACAATAAGGAAGATTAGAAGATGAATAATAAGAATATAATGAAAAATATTAAAAAAGATGAAGAGAAGGATAGGTAAAACAAATCTGAAATTTCTAGCTTTGTTAATGGAATTATGGGAGATGACGCGAAGATTGAAGATGAAGATGACTTGCGATTTGTTGTTGTTTTGTCCTCGGCACCCTCTTAGACACAATTATCTAAGCAAGCAACCTCAAGCGGCTCTAACCCACCCTCCTAGACGCAATTACCTAGGCAAGCAAGAGTGTGAAGATGATCTCCCTCACAAGAACTCGTCGAACTTATGTTGAAGAAGACTTCTAAGGCACAAGTAATCAGCACTTGCAAAACAAACTCACTAAATATTTCATTAATCAAAGAAAATCTGAATAATCTGAATTACAATGGTGGTGGCTTCATCCTTTTATAGGTGAAGGATAGCCAAAGTAATCTAACTTCTACTAAACAAGGAAACCCTAATTTAATTAAAAAAATAAAAGAAAAACAGCCTTTAAACTCCTTGTGCTTGGGCTGCAAGTGATAAGGTGATAAGTACAAGTGATAAGCTGATAAGAGTTGCTTGGGAGAAGGTGGATGGTTCCTAAAGTATATAAAACCCTAAAAACATAATTTAAATATTAATAATTAAGTTGGGCTAAGTCTAATTCATCCAAAAGCTTTATATAATAGCCTTTGGGCTGAATTTTACAAAATCCCGTAATAATCCCGTATCTAGTTTTCTGCATGCGCAGTCTTCAGTAAAATGAACATATCTTGAGTTCCCGATGTCCGATTGATATGTTTCAAGATGATTTAGAAAGATAATTGAATTGCGGTCAATTTTCTAGAAGACAACTCTGCCCAAAAATGCCCGGATCCCATCCGAAAATTCGTCGCAAGTTGGCTTACTTTCTAGACTTCACAAACAGATTCAGCTCCTTGTCCAATATGCATTGCTTTAGCTCTCCCATGCATGTATCATTCCCCGTCTCCTCAAAAGGATTCGTCCTCAAATCAGAAATAACAAAAGAATGACGTTTAACAATGGCACTCAAAAAGGAATCTTTGTCGTAGGTGGAGTGATCCAATTGAGCTCCTCTGAATGGTTCAACAAAATCCTGAAAAAAGAACTCAAAGCCACTCGAAACAATGATGTTATGGTTAGGTCGAAAAAAATCTCTCTTTATCTTTTTCTCGCCTTTTTCATTTGGACATTGTTCGACTTTTACCTCATGTTTCTTTTCACTCACCAAAATTGGGCCATTAATTTGACTTTTATTGCTCTCAGCCTCTTGACTCTCGGTCTTTTTCAAATAAGGTAACTCACGTACCCAATTCCTCTTACAAAAAATATCATCGAAATACAATTTCTGTTGAGGATGAAGTGTTTCTAATAGAATGATAGGACGAAAATTAAATAAAGGGTTAGAATCACACTTACTTTCTTGGGAGGTTGTTGATGAATCAAGAGAACTCATTACTAAGCATGAAATATTGTCTTGATTTATGGGTTCAAGTGTTTCTTCTTCCGAAACATCATCTTCTGAAAGTATTTGCTCATTATTGGGTAAGGTTAAAGTCTCCATAGTGACATCTTCCGCATGTTCTATAGGATAACAAATTTCTTCGTCATCTTGTTTTCCTTGGTCTTCTTTGATATGACTCACCGATGGTTGTTCATTATCTTGTTGGACTAGCGATGATTCTTCTTCCTTCGGCGCCGTACTACTAGAGTCGAATAGTGCATTAGTAGGGTTGTGAAAAGATGAAGGTTGAGATGTACCTTTATCAAAAGAGGAGTATTTCTTATGACAAGTCTTGGATTCTTGTCGTTGGTAATGTTTGGGAACGAATCACTCTCTCATGACTTTTTTAAGTTCAGCCCATGTTCTTAATTTGGCTTCAACATTGAGACACCTATCTCATTGTAATAAATGCCACCATAGTACTGCATATTCCTCGAACTTTAGGGCCACTAATGAAGCTTGATCTTCCTCGGGATATCCGTAAAAACCAAACAGGAAATCAACCCTATTTTCCCAATCATAATAACCATCAGGATCATACCTTCCTTGAAAAGAAGGTATTCTGAATTTTGGGATGGCCAAAGTGTGTGTGGTTCACCTTGGTTCAGTTCGCCTTTCTTCACAAAAATTGAACGAATGCCTCATTTTGGTCAAGGAAGTCTTTCCTCGATAAGTAGAACCGAAAGTATCATGTTGTTTTGCACGAGGCTTGTCTATGTGAAACATTTTGAAACACTCAAATTTACAAAGGTGAAAAATAAAAGTAAGAAAACTAGGAATCTCACTAAACACTCCAAGAAAGAAATACTTAGCGAGGCAAGTAAGTTGATCTTGTGCTCTTTAAAGACCTTTTGTCACAAGTTCAAAAAAGATATAACCGGAGTTCAATCCTAACAATGAATCCTAAAGGCTTTAAGAATCCAAAGAAAAGTTTGACACCAATTGAATTAGTTGCAAGGAGAAATAAAAGTATGCAACTTTTAATTTCCTACTAACACAAGAAGCAACAAAGTGTTAGATAATGTATAGAAGACAATAAAAAGGTAAAACAAATGAAAACAAGTAGTTAAGAATGAAAGAAGATCAGAAAACCCGAAAAAACCCTGAAATATGCAGCAACTTGATCCACTTTGTTCGAGGTGTTCCCGAAGTCAAACAATTCTGAATTTTTTTGTGGTGACTTCTACAATAGTGTAGATCTGATCTGGAAATTTTCAGCTCAAAATTTGTTCGTTTGATTTTTGCGAATTTTCCAGATTTGTTCGAATTTAAAACCCAAAACGCCAAAATTCTTGCCAAGAATCGTCCCAAATCTGATACCAAATGATAGAGTAGCGCAATTGTGGATTTGGAAGCCTTCAATCAAGTTGTTGCAAGAACTAAGAGCTCTAGACTCAATCAAGAAAGCTATGGGCAGATCTGGAAATTCAATAGAAAAGAGAAGGGCTTTTCTTGAAAATTTCATATTCAATTCTGGAAATTTAAAGAAAAGAAGACAATAAGGAAGATTAGAAGATGAATAATAAGAATATAATGAAAAAGATTAAAAAAGATGAAGAGAAGGATATGTAAAACAAATCTGAAATTTCTAGCTTTGTTAATGGAATTATGGGAGATGACGCAAAGATTGAAGATGAAGATGGCTTGCGATTTGTTGTTGTTGTTTTGTCCTCGGCACCCTCTTAGACACAATTATCTAAGAAAGCAACCTCAAGCGGCTCTAACCCACCCTCCTAGATGCAATTACCTAGGCAAGCAAGAGTGTGAAAATGATCTCCCTCACAAGAACTCGTCGAACTTATGTTGAAGAAGACTTCTAAGGCACAAGTAATCAGCACTTGCAAAAACAAACTCACTAAATATTTCATTAATCAAAGAAAATCTGAATAATCTAAATTACAATGGTGGAGGCTTCATCCTTTTATAGGTGAAGGATAGCCAAAGTAATCTAACTTCTACTAAAACAAGGAAACCCTAATTTAATTTAAAAAAATAAAAGAAAAACAGCCTTTAAACTCCTTGTGCTTGGGCTGCAAGTGATAAGCTGATAAGAGTTGCTTGGGAGAAGGTTACTGGTTCCTAAAATATATAAAACCCTAAAAAAATAATTTAAATATTAACAATTAAGTTGGGCTAAGTCTAATTCGTCCAAAAGCTTTATATAATAGCCTTTGGGCTGAATTTTACAAAATCCCGTAATAATCCCGTATCCAGTTTTTTGCATGCGCAATCTTCAGTAAAGTGGACATATCTTGAGTTCCCGATGTCCAATTGATGCGTTTCAAAATAAGTTGGAAAGATAACTGAATTACGGTCAATTTTCTAGAAGACAACTCTGCCCAGAAATGCCTGGATCCCATCCGAAAATTCGTCGCAAGTTGGCTGACTTTCTAGACTTCACAAACAGATTCAGCTCCTTGTCCAATATGCATTGCTTTAGCTCTCCCATGCATGTATCACCTTGAACTGTGTTTATCTTGTCCTACAAAGAAAACACCAATTGCATAAGTAATATTTCATATATAAATAGTATAAGGACTAAAATGCATAAAGACATAGAATATGATGAAAAACAAGAATGAATATATGATGCAAACATATAATGAAATGCATAAATGATAAGTAAAGATGTGGTTTTAATAACTTGTGCATGTATCATATATGCTATGATCATTAGAATAAAGTATGCAAAATATATGTATAGTAAGATATGATGGCAAGTATCTAGATAACTAGAAATGACTGTAGCAATTGTATTAAGGAATAAAAGATAAATAAAGAAACCCCCCTGATCTTTGTTGTGTAAAACACAACATGGAAGTGAGTCAAACTTCAGTATGAACGTGCACATATCATTTCCCGATACTTGCAAACATGTACTCAAAAGAATAACCTCTTTATTTAATAACTCAAATCTGATTTACAAAGAAGAAGATCTCATCCTTTTATAGGGGAAGGATGGCTAAACTAAAAGAAATTCCTAAATAAAATAAAATCCTCTTTCTAATAAAATAATACTAAAAGAAATAATAAAATAACCTGAAACTAATAAAATAATGTAATTACTTGCTGAATGGGAACTCTCCCTTGTTCAGGGAGCCTTGGGTGGCACTCTTCCATGGCTGATAAGGGGGACGGCTTATAAGGGTTGTAGCTTGAATAGAGGCTGATTTGGGCAGTTATTAAGGGGACAAGGCCTAAACTTAAATGAGTCTGATTTGGGATGAAAATTAACTAATTAGACCCAAGCTTTAATAATTCAGCTTTGGGTCTAAAAAATTACAATTAAAACCCAATTTTAATGGGCTTCAAATATGGTTAAGGACTTGTCCTTGCATTCTTGGGTGTGTGCTTCCTCAACATGGGTTTGTGTAACCCAATTCTTCAAACTTGGAGAGTGAGTGTTTTCCCAGAATTCTTGCTCTTGCGTGAAAGATTGTAAGCCTTCGGTCAGCATTCCTTGCATGGTGGTGTATAGTTTATCCTTAAGGATCTTAGACTTGGTCCGTGTGGTTGGTCCAAGAGAGAATGTGAGTCCATCGTTGATTTGGGCTTGTCCCGTGAATGTATCATCATGCAACTTTTAGAATCCTACTAACACAAGAAAATGAAAAGGTGTTAGATAATGTAACAGAGAAAAAAAAGGCAAACAAAAGAAGTTAAATGAAATCTAAGAGCAAAAGAAGTGAAATAAGCAAACTCTTAAAACCTGGAAAGCAATCATGAGAGTCCAAACGATATGCAATATGTATGGGAATAGGCGTGATGCTTAGCACTTGCTTTGCTTGCTGATTGAGTTGTTCTTGTCTCTTTCTTTTCTTTTCTTTTTTTCTTTTTCTTTTTTTCTTTTTATTTTTTGTGGTAAAAAAAATAAAACAGCAAGAAAATGAAAATTAGGGTTTATTGAAAAAAAGAACCCTAAAATGCTGAAAACAACCCAGCTTGCAAAGTTGCGGCAGATTGAGATTGGAACCCTCCCAAATTCGACCAAACTTGAATTTTTTGCCCAAAAATCGTGCCCAATCATATACCAACTGATGTAGGGCTTGCTAAAACGTTGGAAACTCTCGAAATCACTTGGAAACAAGCTTAGGGCACTGACTTTATCAAGAAACTTTGAATCTGGAAAAATCTGGAATTTCAAGAGAATATGCAATGGTGTTTCTTGAAAATTCTTAAAATAAAAGCCCAAAGTTAAAGGTTCAAAGGTGAATAAGAAGATTAGAAGTAAATAAGAAGGAATTGAACGAAAAAGATGAAGAAAGATAAGTGCTATGTAAAGAAAAATGAATCTGGAAATTTTAGATATGTTTGTGGAAGATGGTGCTATGGTGAAGACTTGAACAAGATGGATTTGGAGTTTTGGAATGGTAGAGATGCCCGTGGAACCCTTCTACTTGCAATTAACTAGGCAGCCTCCATGATATGGCTTAAAACCGACCCTCCTACCCGCGATTAGATAGGCAACTCGGAGTGTAAAGATTCTCCCTCGCTCAACTTGGTCAAACATGCTGAATGATGCGCTCCAACTCTCTAATATGCATTGTTGAGAGAAGATTTGATTGCCCGGACCTTAGAATGCAAGTAAGCCTTGTTGCATGATCGTCTTCTTGATGAAAAGGATTGGAAATGGTGTAGATAGGGTAGGATGCAGAAGGATGGTAGTGTTTGTATGGTAAAAGGGATGAAGGAAATGAGAATGGATGTGTAGGAAGATGGATTTTTCAGATGGTGAAGGAAGGATGATGAAAGAAATAAGATGGATAGTATTCAAGTCTCAAAAAGATGAACTTATGCCAAGAAGCATAAACCCAAACTTGAATAAGGCTTTGATAAGTCAAGGTGAAATAAGAGAGACGCCACAAATCAATAAAATGATTTGATAAATCAAGAAGTTCTTAACAGAACAAGAATGAGAGATAAACTCACAAAAGAAATATATTGATATCAAAGGTGTGTCTTACAAATGAAAATGGCATTCCTATTTATAGTTTTCTAAGGGGAACGCCGAATGGGCATGTACAACGGGGTGGGGATGATTCGACATGGGTTGCATCCCTTCATGGTGGCAGAAATGGTGTGATACGCCTTGAAGAGGGGTTGATAAGCTATCAGTGATGCTTCGATCCTTGGTGCCTCTCCACATTGGCGCCAAGCATGGGAATGGTGCCATGCTTTCCCTCCCTTGGCCGAATGGGTCCTTGGAAGCTTCCATGATGATTCGGCTGGTAGGTGACCCTTGGGGTGTTCACACACTTGAGCTAGTAGTTGTAGGGTGAGATGAAATGAGCTGAGATTGAGCTGTATCGAGCTGAGCGAGCTAGCTTTTTCAGCTAGCTAAAGTTGAGTGATGATTTGAGCTGAATGGAGCTTCCTCTAGCTAAGTGAGCTGATCCATTAGTGTCCTTGAGCTGCCCTTGAACCATAGGAGTGTTTTGGTGCTGAAATAAATCTTGCAAGGCTGCAAATCAACAATGAGCTGTTTTGAGCTCATAGGAAGCCTTTGAGCTGAAACTGAGCTGGCCACTTGATACATGCATGAGAGGGGTGAAACTAATCATCTTGGAAACGAAGTTAAAACTGTTTTGCAAGTCAGAAACGTCGGTCAAATTGCGACCCCTTTTTGGATGGGATCCAGGCATATTTGGGTCGACATGTCTTCTTAAAACTTGTCCGACTATCAATTATCTTTCCAACGGATCTTGAAACGCCTCAATCGGACATCTGGAACTCAAGATATGTCTATTTTAGCAAAGACAGTGCATGCAGAAATTCCTATACGGGATTAGTACGAGATTTTTCGATAATTACGAATTTTCAAGAATTTATTTGATTATTTGTAATTTAAATCAATATAGGATTCTGAAATATCTATTAGGATCAGATTTATTTAATTAGGATTTTATTTTTAATATTTATTTATTATTAGAAGTTACTTATGTAATTAGGAGATTAGATTTCAGCATTTATTTATTGTATTTAATTTCCTAAGTTTACTAGGATTAGAACTTCTCCAAGGCTTATATAAGGAGGCTTCAACCACATTGTAATGAAGATTTGGATGATTAAATAAAGTTCTCTTTTGAGTTCAAACTTGCAAGAAGTATAACTTGTGTTCTTTATTTTAGAAGTGATTCTTCAAGTTCGTCAGAATTTGTTGTTGATCTTCACACTCCTGCTTGCCTAGGTAACTGCGTCTAGGAGGGTGGGTTAGAGCCACTTGAGGTTGCTTGCTTGGTTAATTGCGATCAAGAGGGTGTCGAGGACAATTTATCCATTTATCTTTCATCTCCATCGTCATCGCCTATCTTCAGCCATCTTTTCACCGATCCAACATTCACGCCAATATCCTTATCCGCTTCCGCAAGCTCAACGTTCGCGTATACGGGGCCGTGTCCGTATCATTTGGTATCAGATTCAGATCGTTCTTGAGGATGTCATTGAGCAACGTATTGAATTTTACTCTTTTGGGGACTCGATGTCATTATTGTTGTCGACTAGATCATTCCGGGTATGATTGTCCAGATAAGTCTTATTTTCAAGAAAAAATTTTGAGAGATATGTTGTCCGAAATCATGTCTTTTAATGATATTGAAATTTGTGATTCGGAACATGATAAAGAAATTTGTTCTCCTAAAGAACATGAAGAAGGTGATACCATCGAGAGTTTAACCTTGCGTATTGATGAGGACGAAATTGTAAGTAGTGTGTTTGTTTCCAGTGACAAACCTACTATTCCGATTCAAGATGATCATCAAACGACAAACACCAACGAAGGTACGCTGCAATCAAAAGGTATCATTGATTGTTTTCAAAATTCAATTTATGCTTATTCCTTTTCTAGCATTAATAACAATTTTGAAGATGAGAATGAGACACTTTGCAACCGAAAGAACAATAGTGATGATCTCAATGAGAAGGAACTTGTAAATTACATTGCAAAAAGAGACTATGCACAAGGATCCTTCAAGACATCTTCTCTTTCCTAGTACTTTGATGAAATTTCTCCATTAACCGGTTTAGATTCGAGGGCAAATCTTTTTGAGGAGTGGGGGAATGATACATGCATGAGAGGGGTGAAACTAATCATCTTGGAAAAGAAGTTAAAACTGTTTTGCAAGTCAGAAACGTCGGTCAACTTGTGACCCCTTTTTGGATTGGATACAGGCATAATTGGGTCGACATGTCTTCTTAAAACTTGTCCGGCTATCAATTATCTTTTCAACGGATCTTCAAACGCCTCAATCGGACATCTGAAACTCAAGATATGTTTATTTTAGCAAAGACAGCGCATGCAGAAATTCCTATACGGGATTAGTACGAGATTTTTGGATAATTACGAATTTTCATGATTTTATTTGATTATTTGTAATTTAAATCAATATAGGATTCTGCAATATCTATTAGGATCAGATTTATTTAATTAGGATTTATTTTTAATATTTATTTATTATTAGAAGTTACTTATGTAATTAGGAGATTAGATTTCAGCATTTATTTATTGTATTTAATTTCCTTAGTTTACTAGGATTAGAACTTCTCCAAGGCTTATATAAGGAGGCTTCGAACACATTGTAATTAAGATTTGAATGATTAAAAAAAGTTCTCTTTTGAGTTCAAACTTGCAAGAAGTATAACTTGTGTTCTTTATTTTAGAAGCGATTCTTCAAGTTCGTCAGAATTTGTTGTTGATCTTCACACTCCTGCTTGCCTAGGTAACTGCGTCTAGGAGGGTGGGTTAGAGCCGCTTGAGGTTGCTTTCTTGGTTAATTGCGATCAAGAGGGTGCCGAGGACAATTTATCCATTTATCTTCCATCTCCATCGTCATCGCCTATCTTCCGCCATCTTTTCACCGATCCAACATTCGCGTCAATATCCTTATCCGCTTCCGCAAGCTCAACGTTCGCGTATACGGGGCTGTGTCCGTATCACCACTAGTCTCTTGAGCTTTGTCTAACATGTCCTACAAAGAAAACCAAATAAAATAACATAAGTTCTGATACATGCATGAGAGGGGTGAAACTAATCATCTTGGAAAAGAAGTTAAAACTGTTTTTCAAGTCATAAACGTCGGTCAAATTGCGACCCCTTTTTGGATGGGATCCAGGCATATTTGGGTCTACATAACTTCTTAAAACTTGTCCGGCTATCAATTATCTTTCCAAAGGATCTTGAAACGCCTCAATCGGACATCTGGAACTCAAGATATGTCTATTTTAGCAAAGACAGTGCATGCAGAAATTCCTATACGGGATTAATACGAGATTTTTGGATAATTACGAATTTTCATGATTTTATTTAATTATTTGTAATTTAAATCAATATAGGATTCAACAATATCTATTAGGATCAGATTTATTTAATTAGGTTTTTATTTTTAATATTTATTTATTATTAGAAGTTACTTATGTAATTAGGAGATTAGATTTCAGCATTTATTTATTGTATTTAATTTCCTAAGTTTACTAGGATTAGGACTTCTCCAAGGCTTATATAAGAAGGCTTCAACCACATTGTAATTAAGATTTGAATGATTAAAAAAGTTCTCTTTTGAGTTCAGACTTGCAAGAAGTATAACTTGTGTTCTTTATTTTAGAAGCGATTCTTCAAGTTCGTCAGAATTTGTTGTTGATCTTCACACTCCTGCTTGCCTAGGTAACTGCGACTAGGAGGGTGGGTTAGAGCCGCTTGAAGTTGCTTGCTTGGTTAATTACGATCAAGAGGGTGCCGAGGACAATTTATCTTCCATCTCCATCGTCATCGCCTATCTTCAGCCATCTTTTCACCGGTCCAACATTCGCACCAATATCCTTATTCGCTTCCACAAGCTCAAAGTTCGCGTATATAGGGCCGTGTTTGTATCATTTGGTATCAGAGACAGATCGTTCTTGAGGATGTCATTGAGCAACATATTGAATTTTACTCTTTTGGGGACTCGATGTCATTATTGTTGTCGACTAGATCATTCCGGGTATGATTGTCCAGATAAGTCTTATTTTCAAGAATTTTTTTTGAGAGATATATTGTCTGAAATCATGTCTGCTAATGATATTGAAATTTGTGATTCGGAACATGATAAAGAAATTTGTTCTCCTAAAGAACATGAAGAAGGCGATACCATCGAGAGTTTAACCCTGCGTATTGATGAGGAAGAAATTGTAAGTGGTGTGTTTCTTTCCAGTGACATACCTACTATTCCAATTCAAGATGATCATCAAACGACAAACACCAACGAAGGTACGCTACAATCAAAAGGTATCATTGATTATTTTCAAAATTCTATTTATGCTTATTCTTCTTATAGCATTAATAACAATTTTGAAGATGAGAATGAGACACTTTGCAACCGAAAGAACAATAGTGATGATCTCAATGAGAAGGAACTTGTAAATTACATTGCAAAAAGAGACTATGCACAAGGATCCTTCAAGACATCTTCTCTTTCCTAGTACTTTGATGAAATTTCTCCATTAACGGGTTTAGATTCGAGGGCGAATCTTTTTGAGGAGTGGGGGAATGATACATGCATGAGAGGGGTGAAACTAATCATCTTGGAAAAGAAGTTAAAATTGTTTTGCAAGTCAGAAACGTCGGTCAACTTGCGACCCCTTTTTGAATGGGATCCAGGCATAATTGGGTCGACATGTCTTCTTAAAACTTGTCCGGCTATCAATTATCTTTCCAACGGATCTTGAAACGCCTCAATCGGACATCTGGAACTCAAGATATGTCTATTTTAGCAAAGACAGTGCATGCAGAAATTCCTATACGGGATTAATACGAGATTTTTGGATAGTTACGAATTTTCATGATTTTATTTAATTATTTGTAATTTAAATCAATATATGATTCTGCAATATCTATTAGGATCAGATTTATTTAATTATGATTTTATTTTTAATGTTTATTTATTATTAGAAGTTACTTATGTAATTAGGAGATTAGATTTCAGCATTTATTTTATTGTATTTAATTTCCTAAGTTTACTAGGATTAGAACTTCTCCAAGGCTTATATAAGGAGGCTTCAACCACATTGTAATTAAGATTTGAATGATTAAAAAAAGTTCTCTTTTGAGTTCAGAATTGCAAGAAGTATTACTTGTGTTCTTTATTTTAGAAGCGATTCTTCAAGTTCGTCAGAATTTGTTGTTGATCTTCACACTCCTGCTTGCCTAGGTAACTGCGTCTAGAAGGGTGGGTTAGAGCTGCTTGAGGTTGCTTGCTTGGTTAATTACGATCAAGAGGGTGTCGAGGACAATTTATCCATTTATCTTCCATCTCCATCGTCATTGCCTATCTTCAGCCATCTTTTCACCGATCCAACATTCGCGCCAATATCCTTATTCGCTTCCACAAGCTCAATGTTCGTGTATACGGAGCCGTGTTTGTATCAAGTTCAAATGTATTTAAGTAAAATAAGCTAAAATGAACTAATGAGCTGAAATTAAGGTAAAGATGTGGTTTATGTATTGCATGAATATCATATGATATAAAAATGAATGATAACATATGATAATCCAAGCATATTATATAATGCATAAATAAGTAAATAGATAATGAAGTAAGGAAGAACTCCCTCTTCTTTCATGCTTGATAAAAAGATGAAAGCATAGTGAATGTGAGTAGAAACATGCACACATCATCCCCTCCTTCTTTTGAGCAATTTGTCCTCAAATCGAATGGTCTTGTTTTTTTGACATTCTCTTGCTGTTGGGGTGTCTGAATTTTCATCTTCTCCCTTTAACGGAATGCTTTCCTTAGGATAAATCTGCAAAACAAAGAAAGAAACATCTTTTGGCCTTTGGTTAGCAAAAACAACATCGATCATAGGTAGTGTCAAGGGACACTTCATAATCATATCTTGTTTCGAATAGGCACATGTCCTTTGGGGTTCTTCTTTGCAATGATTGGAATCATCACACCCTTTGGTAAGGGCATTAATCCCTTCAACCTCCTCGTGGTGTTGGTTGGTAACATCATGACTGTTGTGAAGGTACACGATTTTTTGTAAACATCATGATCTTTCATCAAGGTTTCAGCTCTTTGTTTCCGATTCCTACCTCCTAGATCAATAAATCATTTCACTTATAGTTCACGCCAACTTTTCTTTTGATAAGGGCGTTGCTTGTCGAAACAACGTTCCTTAAGTGATACGGATCTAGGATTGAAGCAAGCATTTCCCTGCAATTAAACAAAACAAAGATGCTATTTTTAGGCTTAGAATTACACGAAAATGGTGAAAGAAAACAAAAGAAACAAGAGAAGAAGTTGCTGGAATCTTTGGGCAGATTTGAAGAAGGAGGAAGATGAATGCTTCAACGTTCATCCATGGCCGTCTTGAGTGCTCAAAAATGGCAAAAACTTTTTGGAAATTTGCTGGAAACTTGAACAACGAAGAACTCGAAAGAACTCGCACAATCTGTTATGCAAACCCGAATCCAATACGTTCAACGTCAACGGACTTGGACCCTCTAGATAGCAATCTAGGAACCCGAAGTATCAAGGAAATTTGACACAACAAAACTAAGCTTGAAATGTCAAAGAAGTTCTAAAAAGAACCGAATTTGAGAGAAAACTCACAAATAAATTATTCATTCAAAAAGTCTAACCCTTATACGTTGTTTAGAACACATATATATAGGAGAAAGAGGAGGGTGGCCGAATTTGATTATGTGGCTGAAATTAATTAAAAAAAATAAATTCAAACACATAAACTCCTCCTTTGGGCGGCATGCATTCCTAGCCATGCATTTGAAAAGATGGCACCATGTTTAACACATTTAACATGTGTTAATTTGTTTGGAATTCAAACAATTAACTTCTCCTTCTTATCTTCACTTTGCCGCACATACACACATGAAGAAGGCTGGTTTCGGCCTCACACATGCACACACATCAACCAAGCTGCCACATGGATAACTTAGTCATTTGGTATCAAATGACACGGATGGGGCCCCGTATACACGAACGTTGAGCTTGCGGAAGCGGATAAGTATGTTGGCGCGAATGTTGATGGATAATGCTGGATCGGTGAAAAGATGGCCGAAGATAGGCGATGACGATGTAGATGGAAGATAGATGGATAAATTGACCTCGGCACCCTCTTGATCGCAATTAACCAAGCAAGCAACCTCAAGCGGCTCTAACCCACCCTCCTAGACGCAGTTACCTAGGCAAGCAAGAGTGTGAAGATCAACAACAAATTCTGACGAACTTGAAAAATCACTTCTAAAATAAAGAACACAAGTTATACTTCTTGCAAGTCTGAACTCAAAAAGAGAACTTTTTTAACCATTCAAATCTCCTAATTACATAAGTAACTTCTAATAATAAATAAATATTGAAAATAAAATTCTAATTAAATAAATATGATCCTAATAGATATTGTAGAATCCTATATTGATTTAAATTACAGATAATCAAATAAAATCTTGAAAATTCGTAATTATCCAAAAATCTCGTAATAATCATGTATAGGAATTTCTGAATGCGCTGTCTTTGCTAAAATAGACGTATCTTGAGTTCCAGATGTCCGATTGAGGCATTTCAAAATCCGTTGGAAAGACAACTGACAGTCGGAAAAGTTTCAAGAAGACATGTCGACACATAAATGGCTGGATCCCATCCAAAAAGGGGTCTCAATTTGACTGACATTTCTGACTTGCAAAACAGTTTTAACTTCTTTTCCAAGATAATTAGTTTCACCCCTCTCATGCATGTATCAGTGTGTTAATGTCTTCAAGTCTTTTGAGAATGTTTGTGCCTTAGAAAATAGGATTTATAATGTGTTACATACTGATGTGTAACATCATATTATCTATGCTTAGTATATATGTGTGTGTATTATCATTACTAAGTATTATATGTTTTCACTACAGTTTCTAGTTTGTAAGTGTGTTTACCTTGTATTTTCAGCTTGTGTGATTTACAATAAGGTACAATAAAGGACAGTAGCTCAAAGGCTTTACCTTAGCTCGTTTGAAGCTCAACGTAGTGTATGCAGCTCCACTCAGCTCGAAACAACTCCTAGAAATTGTTTCCAGCTCAACTCAGCTTATTACACTCTTAGCTAGCTCAATCCATCTCGTTTCAGCTCCAGCTAGCTCAACTCCAGCTCCACAGTTGTCCAGCTGACAAGTCCAGAAGCAGCTAAAACCTGTCCTAGTGTGGGAGAATGTCCGAGAGGCATGTGCCTTGCATATGGGCATCCTACCCTTCTTCCATGCATGTGCACGACATGTGGCAGCCTTGGCATGTGCATGTGCATGTGCGGGAAGATTTGAGCATGTGTGCACAAAGCACATGTGTTACCGGCCTCCTTTCAAGTTTCCCTCCATTCTCTTTCAAATGCAGCCACAAATTTGAATGTGTGGACAAGGAGAGGGTGCAAAGTGCAAGGGAAGTTTTTGGCAGATTCCATTTTAATTTTAAGCACATTAAACATATGCTAATTTCGTTCAAATTTCAACCACTTCTTTTCAACATGTGGACGACAACTTAAGGGAGTTTATGGCAGATTTTAGTTTGAATTTAAATGCATTTTGTACTTCAATTTCAACTACACATTTGGGCGCCATCTTCCTTCATCTTTCATTATATATTTGTAAACAAATAATGTACAAAGGTTAGACACTTTTATGATCAATATATTTGTGAGAATTTTCTCTCAATTCCAGTTCTTCATTGAACTCTTTTCTTGACATTTCAAGTCTGTCTTATTGTGTCAATTCCCTCGATACTTCGGGTTCTTGATTTCAATAATCAGTGGGTCCAAGTCATTGCAAGAATTGAATATATAAGGTATGGGTTTATACTTTTTAGTATAAGTTCTTCTTTGTTCTTTGTTTTTCTTGAATTTTTCCAGAATTTCCAGCATTTTCCACCATTGTTGAACACTCGGATGAGCTTCATCTTCAACCTTTGAACTTCTGAAAATTTCCAGCAACTTTCTTCTTCTTTTTTTCATCAAAATTACTCCATTTCTTACCAATCTAGCACCATGCAACCTGCATCAGAAATCTTCTTTTTCTTTCAACTTTCTGCAGAGTTGTCCTTACTTCAATCCTAGATCCGTAACAATCGAAGGAAGTCTTCTCCAAGAGGTTGCCTCGTATCATATGGTAATCAGAGCATAGGTTGGATTCAAGTAAGTAATCTACAAATTAAAAAAATGAAAATTCAAAAAAAAAATCAAAGTCAACCCAAAAAAGTCAAAAAGTCAAAGTACAAAAATCTGAAAATTCAAAAAAAATCCAGAATTGAGAATATGGAAAGAATCACCATTGTAATGTGTTCTTCAACGTCGAAAAGCCTGAAATCAATCCAAAATGAAGATTCTTTGATTGTTTGGTAATGGAATCGTTTTAAGGCTTTCTTTGCAGTAAGTTTTTTTTTTCTAATTTTCTTCTTTTCTTCATTTCTCTTCAATTCCTTTCAATTTCTAAGCCTTTCCTTTACCTCATTTCCTTTTTGCACTAACCATTGTTTTCCTTTAAGCCGACACACTTACAAGTCTTGAAAGATCGAAATTAGTTTCTTTAAGAACTGATTACGAGAGAAGGAGAGGGAAAAGGCAATCTGAGGGTATGATAACAGAAGGGGAATCAAAAGAGCCATTCAAGTGTTCCCGAGTGAAACACGAGTGTTGAGTGCCATAGTTTTTTTTTCTAATTTTCTAATTTTCTTCATTTCTCTTCAATTCCTTTCAATTTCTAAGCCTTTCCTTTACCTTATTTCCTTTTTGCAATAACCATTGTTTTCCTTTAAGTCAACATACTTACAGGTCTTGAAAGATCGAAATTAGTTTCTTTAAGAACTGATTACGAGAGAAGGAGAGGGAAAAGGCAATCTGAGGGTGTGAGAACAAAAGGGGAATCAAAAGAGCCATTCAAGTGTTCCCGAGTGAAACACGAGTGTTGAGTGCTATAATTTTTTTCCTTGGAGTGAAATCGAGAGGTTTGTTGTGTGTATGTGCAGTGAGATCCTTATTATTCAATTGTTTGTGTTGTTTTTACTTGACAGGTTCAAGTGATGACAATCAGGTTGGCAAGCAACCAAATTTGCAAATGCAGGCCATTACTCGTGAAATTCAGAGGTTATTAAGGGTTGATCTCAAGCCTTTACAATCGAGGTTGGACAAAATCGATGGTGGATCCCAATCTGTTAATGAGAACATAATGATGAGAATGAAATTAAACAGTCTCCAATACAAAATTTAAGACAAGGGCGTGCACCAATAGATGATAATTTAACTAACACCAAAGTTTCTATTCCTCCTTTTCAAGGAAGAACAGATCTGATGTGAGCACATCTTCGCCACCAAAAGAATCCGACCCGGAAGTTCTTCCAACAGGACCCATCACACGATCTAAGGCTTAACAATTTAGGGAAGTTGTATCCCTAACTTGTTCTAACATTTCTAAATCATTAAACAATGTTTGTGCCTTAGACGATAGGGTTTACAACGTGCTACATGCTGATATGTAACATCTTTATGCTATATTACTTATATTAGTGTGTTTACTATGTATATAGTATGTTTGGTGTGTTTTGGATTAGTTTGATATGACTTATAATGTTTTTATATTTGTTTAAGTGTTGTTGAATAAGTTTACAAAGCTTTGATAGGAGTTTCATTGTTTTGTAACATGTACATAGGAGGACACTAGCTAAAGTTAGTGTATGCAGCTCATCTTCAACTCACAAGAGTATATGCAGCTCAACCCCAGCTCAGGAGATTGTAACCAGCTCATCTTCAGCTCAGGAGAGTGTGACCAGCTCACCCTCAGCTCAAGGCAGCTCAGAGGCTTAGCTTCCAGCTCAGTTCAGCTCCTAACACTTTTAGCTAGCTCATTTCAGCTCAGCTCAGTTCCCTTCAGCTCAACTTAAGTGCCACTAGCTCAACTTCAGCTGACAAGTCCAGAAGTAGCTGAAAAGTGTCCTACATGTCGGAGAGTGTACCAGTGCACGTGTGGCAGCCTACGTGGCATCCCATCCCGCGAAGCATCCACGTGGCAGCTTGGATGATATGTGTGCATGTGTGGCCATCTTCTCATTGTGCGGCAAACTTACTAGATAAGGCCAAGAAGTTTATGTTTGAATTTCAAACATTTATCACATGTTAAATGTGATTCATGTGGCACCTAAAGGTTCAAATGAGTGGCTGATTTGTGTTGCCGCCCAAAGGAGGTTTTTCTTAGTTACAAATTTAAAATTGAATTTTAAATTGTAATTTAATTTCAACCACATGTATGGCCTACCATTCCTCCCTCTTCTCCTATATATATTTGTTTCAAACAATGTACAAGGGTTACACAATTTTATGAAACAAAATATTTGTGAGAATTTTCTCTCAACTTCGGTTCTTCACCGAACTCTCTTGGCATATCAGACTTTGTTTTGCTGTGTCAATTTTCTTGATACTTCGGGTTCCTAGATTGCTATCTAGAGGGTCCAAGTCCTTCGACGTGGAGCATATTTGATTTAGGTTTGTATAGGATATTGTGCAGGTTCTTTCGAGCTTTTCGTCACCAAACTTTCGCTTAATTTCCAGCAACATTTCTGCCATCTTTGGACACCAAATGCAGCCATGAAAGCCCTTTGAAGTCTTCATCTTCATCAGTGTTCAAATCTGTCTAGAAATTCCTACACCTTTCTTCTTTGTTTCTTTTTATTTTCTTTCTTGTTTTCGTGTTATTTTAATCCTAAAAACAGCATTCTTGTTTTGTTTTATTGCAGAGAGATGCTTACTATCCTAGATCCATTTCACTCAAAGAAAAATGAAACAAAGTGTGCTGATTGTGTGTGAAATGATGAAGGATGCTCAAATTATGCGATGAAATGCTTGGAAATCTCCGAAACAACTTGTTCTTGTTTGTTCGGTGATAGGATCGTTGTAAGCATTTCTTTGCAGTAAGTTGTTCTCTTTCCTTCATTTTGTCAGTCTTATTTTCTTATTTCATTGTCAAATTTCCAGCCTTATAATTCATTTTTCTTCAGCCTTTTAATTAACCTAACAACCCCTATTTCATCCTTTAACCACTTGTTTCTTTAACCGTTACATTATCTTGTAAGTTTGACATAGTTAACAAGTTTGAAGGATCAAGGTAGTTCCTTAAAGAACTGTTTGCGAGAGATCGAGTGGAAAAGGCATTTGTGCATGGTGAGAATAGAAAGGGAGACAAAAAGAGCCATTCAAGTATTCTCCCGAGTGAAACATGAGTGCAATTGTGGAGTGATCTGTGAGAATTTGTTGAGTGTACAGTGAGGTCCCTTTCTTTATTTTTCACTAACATGTATATTGTGTTGTTTTGTTTGTTGTTTTGTTATTTAAAATGGTAGGTTCTGAAGATAATTCGGGTGGATAACAGCCACCGGATCTCCAGATGCAAGCCTTGGAACGTATGATGCAACGAGTGGTGGCTAATGCATTGGAGCCATTACAGTCAAGAATGGATAGAATTGATGGAGGATCCAATTCTTCCCATGAAGGAATAAACGACAATGAAGTCAAACAGTCGCCGAGACATCATACGACAAGGACGTGTGCAACACGTAGATGGCAATTTGACTAACATTAAGGTTGTTATTTCTTCTTTTCAGGGACGTACAAATCCTGATGCATACTTAGCTTGAGAAAGTAAAGTTGAACATGTTTTCGAGTGTTACAACTACTCAGAACAAAAGAAGATTCGTTTAGCAGCAATGGAGTTTGTCAACTATGCCCTGATATGGTGGGATCAGTTACTGCTTAGCCGGAGACGTACAGGCGAAGGTCCAGTGGCTACATGGGACGAAATGAAACGAATAATGCGAAAACGGTTTGTTCCATCTCATTACCATCATGATTTATATCAGAAATTAAAAAGTTTGAAACAGGGTACTTGGAGCGTCGAAGTCTATTTCAAGGAGACGGAGATGGCCATGATGCGTGCAAACATCGAGGATGATCGAGAAGCAACCATGGCACGTGATGTGTGCACGTTCATCAGCAAGCTTTGCACACTTTCATGTTGTGTTTTAAACATGAAAGACACATGAGTTTTCTTTACTTCTCTCATATTACTTACTTTTTCTACACTCATTTCTGGTTATTTAGATTCATATTATCACATCATACTCTGTATATGTTTTGCATTCTTTATTTTCATGACCTTAGCATGTTATATGTGATACTCATACTTAAGCTTAAAACCACATCTTTACTTAAGCAAATGTTTGCATCTTTAGATTATAGTTTGCATCATTTAAAACTTTACTTTATACTTATGCATTATAGTCCCTATACTATTTAAAGGAGACATTACTTATATAATTCATTGTTTTCTTCATAGGTTATGTTAACACAGCTAAAGGGAGAGTGTTACAGCTCGGTTCCAGCTCAAAGTGTCAAAATCAGCTCAAAACAACATTATTTGGTCGTTTCAAGACTCTAAAAGTTGCCAAATGGTTCGAGGACACTTATGAAGTCTTAAAAGAGCTCAAGGATACTAAAGGACCAGCTCACTCAGCTCAAAACAGCTTCAAAGAGCTCAAATAGCAAAAGGGTGATTTCTGAGCAAAGGAGGATTCGTTTCAGCTCCAAAACACTCCAGTAGCTAGAGGACAACTTAAAGGCACTTCAAGACTAGCTCACTCAGCTAAAGGAAGCTCGGATCAGCTCAAATCAGCTACTCACCTTTAGCTAGTTAAGTCAGCTAGCTAGCTCAACTCAAGTCAGCTCAAGCCTAGCTCGTCCAGTTCATCTCCAGCTCCTCTGACTACTAACAGCTCCTTCAATGGTCCAGATAGTGACACTAGCAACCTAGATAAGTGATGGAAGGGCACCTACCTAGCCGAATAGCAAAGGAGGGAACCTAGGCACCTCTACACACCTTGGCGCCAATTTGGAAAGGTGCAAGGCTGCCGAATAGTGCTTGATAGGTTATCAACACCTATTCAAGCCCTTATCACACCAATTCGGCCAAAGGAGGGAGACATCAAGGCTGCCGAATCATTCCCTCTCCCCTACACACCATTTTGGCCACCCCTTTCATTTACTATAAATATGTAATGCATTTTCATTTGTAAATACACAATTCAGATTATAAAAATTACTTTGTGAGGTTTTCTCTCATCCTTGTTCTTTTTAGAACTTCTTGACTTATCAAATCTTTATTGATTTGTGGCGTCTCCCTTTTCTTTCCATCTTGATACTTTAGATTGTTAAACATCCATTTTTTCAAAGTCTAAGTCCTTTTACCACCCTCAAGGCCTCATCCAAGTTAGGGTATATGTTCCTTAGCATATGTTCATCTTTTTGAGCCTTTGAATACTACCAACATCCTTTCTCTTCACCATCTTCCATACACCATCTGAAACCATCTTCCTACTTATCTATCTTACTTTCCTTACACTCTTTTGACATACAAACACTACCATCCTTCCGCAACCTATCTCATTTCATCCATTTCAACATATTTTCACAAGAAAACATTCGTGATACAAGGCTTTCTTGCATTCAAAGGTCCGGGCAATCAAAGCTTCTCTCTACAACATCAATTGGAGAGTTGGAGCATATCATGTGGTAATCAGAGCAAAAAGGAAGAATCAAGTAAGCCATATATCTTCTTATTTCAATTCTGATAATAAAAATACAAAAAAAGAGAAAATTCAGATTGTTCCAAACACAAGGAATCTGAAGTAGATCAAAAAAAGAAAAGAAAATCAGAATTTCAAAAAGGTGAAGATTGAAGTACAAACGTCCAAGCAACCAACTCCGAGAAGTTCCTCAAGTTTGATTGCTCATGACCAGTTTGTAAGTCAAGTTTTGTGGTAACGTTCTGTTTTCTTCATTTCTTTCATTTGTATCCTTATTTTTATTTTTTCTTACAATTTAGTCCCTAAACTTTTTCCTTTTCATTTTAAACTCTTTATTTCTTTCTATTTCCAACCCTAACCATTGTTTTGCATCCCAAATGCCATATTATCAATAAAAGTTTTGACAAGTTCGAGTTAGTTCTCTTAAGAACTCGTTTTGAGTGGAAAAAGGCACAGAGAGTTTGTGAGAGCAGAAGAGGACAAGTAAAAGCCAAATAAGTCCTAGAGTGCAAACACGAGTGAATTGAGCGACATCTTACTTTCCTTGGAGTGAACGTGAGGATTTTGTGTGTGTAAACTGGTGAGGTCCTAAATTCCTATCATATTTTCAATTTAAAATGTCTCAGCATGCAGGTGACAATGAAGAAGAACGCCCTACTCAAAACCTCCAGACTCAAGCACTAATTCAGGAGATGAGAAGGCTTCTACGTGCAGAATTAGAGCCTATTCATGAGAGGATGGATTGGCTTGAAGGTTCCCAAGGAGATAACTGAAGCAATAGGGGACATGAGAGGCAAAACCGGCCTAGAAATATCTTTCAACATGAGATTGTTGTAGAAAGTGATGCAAAGGATGTCGTATCCATCAGAAGTCATGCAAGAGATCGAGGCCAGGTTGATGACAATTTGGGAAGCATTCGGGTTAACATACCTCTTTTTCAAGGAAAAACGGATCCAGAAGCTTATTTAGAATGGGAAAGCAAGGTCGAACACATTTTCGAATGTCACAACTATTCTGAACAGAAGAAGGTTCGATTGGCAGCCATGGAATTCACTAATTATGCTTTGATATGGTGGGATCAGTTGAAGAGTTCTAGGAGAAGAAACGGTGAAAGACCAATCAGCACTTGGACACAAATGAAAGGTATAATGAGAAAAAGATTTGTACCTAACCATTATCACCGTGATCTCTATTATAAGTTGCAGAACCTCAAACAAGGCAACAGAAGCGTGGAGTATTATTATAAAGAAATGGAAGTTGCCATGATCCGTGGAAGTGTGGAGGAAGATCGAGAGGCTACCATGGCCAGGTTTCTAGTATGGCTTAATCCAGACATTGCTAATGTGGTGGAATTACAACACTACATTGAAATTGAAGAAATGGTGCACATGGCCATTAAAATTGAAAGGCAGCAACGTAGGAGGACTTCCTCTAGGAGCGCCATCACCTCTGCACCAAAATGGACTCCTAATGCACCAAAGAAGGCCACTCCTTTTCAGGCCAAGGAACCAGCCGAATCTTCCAAGAGTAAGGCTGTTGTAGAGAATGCTCGAGGGAAGCAATCAGAACCACATACCCGGTCCAGAGAAATCAAATGCTTCAAGTGCTTAGGACATGGCCATATTGCTAGTCAATGTCCTAACAAGAATACTATGCTTCTAATGGACAATGGGGAAATTGCATCAGATCAAGAAGAAGAAATCCAAGAAGAAGAATTAGAATCTGAAGAAGAGGAGATCACCCCTGCTATGGATGGCAAATTAATGGTGGTCAAGAGACTCCTAAATGCTCAAATGACAGCAGAAGAAGAACAAAGAGAAACCATCTTCAACACACGGTGTCATGTTCAAGATAAAGTTTGTTTTCTGATCATCGACGGGGGAAGTTGCACAAATGTGGCCAGCACACTTATTGGTAGACAAATTGGGCCTTAAAACCCTCAAACATCCAGCACCATACAAGCTTTAGTGGCTAAATGATTCGGGAGAGTTAAAGGTTACCAAACAGGTTCTTATTCCTTTCTCCATTGGTTCTTACAAAGATGAAGTTCTATGTGATGTTGTACCCATGCACGCTAGCCATATACTACTCGGGAGGCCATGGCAATATGATCGAAGAACCATGCATGATTGCTACTCAAATCGGTTCATATTCAAGCATGCAGGAAAGAAGATTGTTCTCATGCCAATGACTCCTAAACAAGTGCAGCATGATCAGGATTTGATGAAACAAAGTGTGGAGGCATGGAAGCAAGAAAAGGCTCAAGCAAAACTCAAAGCCAAGGATGGCCAAATGAGCGGCAATATTGAAATGATTAGGGAATGTCTTTTGACATGCCCTATGATCAAATCAGTTTATTCTAACCCCAATCAAGCACATGTTTCTTTTTCTTTTTCTTTGCAGAAAACTAAGAAGAAACTTGGAAAGGAAGCACACCAGGGTTCTATCATTCATAGAAGAGAAGGCCATAAACTAGCAACCTTCGATTTGAGGACAAATCGCTCAAAAGTAGGAGGGGATGATGTGTGCACGTTCACCAGCAAGTTTTGCACACTTTCATGTTGTGTTTTAAACATGAAAGACACAGGAGTTTTTTTACTTCTCTCATATTACTTACTTTTTCTACACTCATTTCTGGTTATTTAGATTCATGTTATCACATCATACTTTGTATATGTTTTGCATACTTTATTTTCATGACCTTAGCATGTTATATGTGATACTCATACTTAAGCTTAAAACCACATCTTTACTTAAGCAAATGTTTGCATCTTTAGATTATAGTTTGCATCATTTAAAACTTTACTTTATACTTATGCATTATAGTCCCTATACTATTTAAAGGAGACATTACTTATATAATTCATTGTTTTCTTCATAGGTTATATTAACACAGCTCAAGGGAGTGTGCTACAGCTCGGTTCCAGCTCAAAGTGTCAAAATCAGCTCAAAACATTGTTTGGCCGTTTCAAGACTCTAAAAGCTGCCAAATGGTTCGAGGACACTTATAAAGTCTTAAAAGAGCTCAAGGATACTAAAGGACCAGCTCACTCAGCTCAAAACACCTTCAAAGAGCTCAAATAGCAAAAGAGTGATTTCTGAGCAAAGGAGGATTCGTTTCAGCTCCAAAACACTCCAGTAGCTAGAGGACAACTTAAAGGCACTTCAAGACTAGCTCACTCAGCTAAAAGAAGCTCGGATCAGCTCAAATCAGCTACTCACCTTTAGCTAGTTAAGTCAGCTAGCTAGCTCAACTCAAGTCAGCTCAAGCCTAGCTCGTCCAGCTCATCTCCAGCTCCTCTGACTACTACCAGCTCCTTCAGTGGTCCAGTTAGTGACACTAACTACCTAGATAAGTGATGGAAGGGCACCTACCTAGCCGAATAGCAAAGGAGGGAACCTAGGCACCTCTACACACCTTGGCGCCAATTTAGAAAGGTGCAAGGCTGCCGAATAGTGCTTGATAGGTTATCAACACCTATTCAAGCCCTTATCACACTAATTCGGCCAAAGGAGGGAGACACCAAGGCTGCCGAATCATTCCCTCTCCCCTACACACCATTTCGGCCACCCCCTTTCATTTACTATAAATATGTAATGCATTTTCATTTGTAAATACACAATTCAGATTATAAAAATTACTTTGTGAGGTTTTCTCGCATCCTTCGTCTTTTTATAACTTCTTGACTTATCAAATCTTTATTGATTTGTGGCGTCTCCCTTTTCTTTCCATCTTGATACTTTAGATTATTAAACACCCATTGTTTCTCAACTAAGTCCTTTTACCACCCTCAAGGCCTCATCCAAGTTAGGGTATATGCTCCTTAGCATATGTTCATCTTTTTGAGCCTTTGAATACTACCAACATCCTTTCTCTTCACCATCTTCCGTACACCATCCGAAACCATCTTCCTACTTATCTATCTTCCTTTCCTTACACCCTTTTGACATACAAACACTACCATCCTTCCGCAACCTATCTCATTTCATCCATTTCAACATATTTTCACAAGAAAACATTCATGATACAAGGCTTGCTTGCATTCAAAGGTCCGGGCAATCAAAGCTTCTCTCTACAACATCAATTGGAGAGTTGGAGCGTATCAGCACGATTTCTTGCAGGTTTGAATTATGAAATTGCTAATGTTGTTGAGTTGTAGCATTATGTTGAGTTGAATGACATGGTGTATATGGCGATAAAAGTTGAAAGATAGCAACGTAGAAAGTCTTCAAATCGAGGTAATACTCCATTTAAATCATTTTCAAATCCATTGAATGCTCCTAACAATTTCATGAAATAAGCACCACTTCAGATACGCGAGAAAGTAGAACTAAGCAAGCTAAAGACTCCTATTACTGAAAATAGGCGTGATAAGCCGGTGGTGACACAAGAACGTTCAAGAGACATTCTGTGTTTTAAGTGCTTAGGACGAGGACATGTTGCCAGTCAATGCCCAAATCGAAGGACATGATGTTGTTAGAGAGTGGCGAGATCAAGTCTGACTCTAAGGAAGACGAGCGGGAGCCCCCTACAGTGGACATTAAAGAAGATGATGACAATGTACAGACATTTGCTACCGGTGAAGCACTTGTTGTCAAGAGAAGCTTGAACACGCTACCGATCCAGGATGAACAGCAACGAGAGAACATCTTTCATACAAGATGTCTCATCAATGATAAGGTATATGTTGTAATTATCGATGGTGGTAGTTGCACTAATGCTGCTAGTTCTGTGATGGTTGATAAGATAGGTTTGAAGATGACAAAGCATCCAAATCCTTACAAGTTACAGTGGCTGAACAACGAAGGAGAGATCAGAGTGACTGATACATGCATGGGAGGGCTAAAGCAATGCATATTGGACAAGAAGTTGAATCTGTTTGTGAAGTCTGGAAAGTCAGCCAACTTGAGGCGACATTTCGGATGGGATCCTGGGATTTCTAGGCAGAGTTGTCTTCTAACAATTTGACCGGCATTCAGTTACCTTTCCAACGCATCTTGAAATGCCTTCAATCAAGTTTGGAAGCCCCTAGTTTTCTGCATGCGCAGTCTTCAGTAAAATGGCATTCAGTTACCGGCATTCAGTTGTCTTCTAACAATTTCGGAGAGTCATTAATGATAGAGTGGCGCAAACTTGGATTTGGAAGCCTTCAATCAAGTTTGGAAGCCCCTAGTTTTCTATATGCGCAGTCTTCAGTAATATGGACATATCTTGAGTTTCTGATGTCCGATTGATGTGTTTCAAGATGCGTTAGAAAGGTAACTGAATGCCGGTCAAATTTTTAGAAGACAACTCTACCCAGAAATGCCAGGATCCCATCCGAAATGTCGTCTCAAGTTGGTTGACTTTCCAGACTTCACAAATAGATTCAACTTCTTGTCCAATATTCATTGCTTTAGCCCTCCCATGCATGTATCAGTGACTAAGCAGGTTCTAGTGTCGCTTTCCATTGGAAAGTACAAGGATAGAGTACTTTGTGATGTCGTTTCGATGGATGCAAGCCATTTTCTTTAGGGACACCCGTGGCAGTTTGACAAGAGGGCGATGCATGATGTCTTTACGAACATGTATTCTTTTATGCATGAAGATAAGAAGATCACCTTGGCATATTTGACACCAAGTCAAGTGCAAGAAGACCAAGTGAGATTGCAAAATAATATCGAAGAAGCTCGAGGGAAAAAGAAGATGAATGTGTACGCAAGCAGCAAGGAAATCATGAAATGTCTTTCCTCTCAGCATTCTTTGCTTATTTTGTTATTTAAAGATAATTGTTCATTGGCTGAGATTCCTAGTGATTTGCCTGCTTCTATTTCATCTCTTTTGCAGGAGTTTGAGGATGTGTTTCTTGATGAAACACTGAAGGGTTTGCACTCTCTTCGTGGCATTGAACATCAGATTGATTTTATTCCAGGAGCCACGATTCCGAACCGACCAACATACCGAAGTAACCCTGAAGAGACGAAGGAACGTCAAAGACAAATTTTTGAGTTGTTGGACAAGTGGTACATTCGAGAGAGTTTGAGTCTGTGTGATGTACGAGTGCTGTTAGTACCAAAGAAAGACGAAACTTGGAGTATGTGTGTTCAATAAATTTACAATGTTTGTGCCTTAGACGATAGGGTTTACAACGTGCTACATGCTGATATGTAACATCTTTATGCTATATTACTTATATTAGTGTGTTTACTATGTATATAGTATGTTTGGTGTGTTTTGGATTAGTTTGATATGACTTATAATGTTTTTATATTTGTTTAAGTGTTGTTGAATAAGTTTACAAAGCTTTGATAGGAGTTTCATTGTTTTGTAACATGTACATAGGAGGACACTAGCTAAAGTTAGTGTATGCAGCTCATCTTCAACTCACAAGAGTATATGCAGCTCAACCCCAGCTCAGGAGATTGTAACCAGCTCATCTTCAGCTCAGGAGAGTGTGACCAGCTCACCCTCAGCTCAAGGCAGCTCAGAGGCTTAGCTTCCAGCTCAGTTCAGCTCCTAACACTCTTAGCTAGCTCATTTCAGCTCAGCTCAGTTCCCGTCAGCTCAACTTCAGTGCCACTAGCTCAACTTCAGCTGACAAGTCCAGAAGTAGCTGAAAAGCTTCGTACATGTTGGGGAGTGTACCAGTGCACGTGTGGCAGCCTACGTGGCATCCCGTCCCACGAAGCATCCACGTGGCATCTTATTCAAAACACACTTAACATATTATATACATACTTAAACACACCTAATAAATAGTATAACATAAATATGTCACATATCAGCATGCAACACATTAAAAGTCCTATTATCTAAGGCATAAACATGATCTAATGAATCTTGAATGTTAGAACAAGTTAAGGATAGAGCTTCCCTGAATTTTTTAGCCTTAGACCATGTGATGGGTCCTGTTGGAAGAACCTCCGGGTCAAAGTCCTTTGGTGGCAAAGATGTGCTCACATCATCCCCCTTCTTGAAAAGGATTTGTCCTCAAATCTGTAGAGTTGTCATAAGGGGTTAAATCAGAAACATTAAATGTGGCACTTACAATGTTTTCACATGGTAAATCCAACTTGTAGGCATTGTCATTCAATTTCTCCAACACCTGAAAAGGACCATCTCCTCGCGATAACAGCTTGGACCGCCTTTGGGATGGAAATCGTTCTTTCGGAAATGAACCCAAACCCAATCTCCAACATCGAAGGTGACTCGCTTCCTTCCTTTGTTCGCTTGCTTCTCGTATTGCTGAGTCCTTCGTTTCAGGTTCTCCTTAACCTGTTGATGCAACTTCTTCACATATTTGGCTTTGCTTTGACCATCCCTATTCGTCACCTGTTCCTGTGGCAAAGGCAACAAATCTAGAGGCGTAAAAGGGTTAAAACCATAAACAACCTCAAATGGTGACATTCTAGTAGCAGAATGTACAACATGGTTATAAGCAAACTCAACATGTGGCAAACAATCTTCCCAAGTTTTTATGTTCTTTTTGATGATGGATCGAAGTAAAGTAGATAAAACTCTATTAACAACTTCAGTTTGTCCATCAGTCTGGGGATGGCAAGTAGTAGAAAACACAAGATTCATACCTAATTTGCTCCAAATAGTCCTTCAAAAGTGACCCAAAAACTTCACATCCCTGTCAGAAACAATCGACCTAGGAATACCATGTAAATGCACAACATCTCTAAAGAACAAGTTAGCCACATTAACAACATCATCAGTTTTATGGCATGCAATGAAATGTGCCATTTTCAAGAACCTATCAACCACAACAAATATGCTATCTCTACCTGTCTAAGTTCAAGGCAATCCCAAAACAAAATCCATCTATATATCAGTCCAAGGGGAATCATGATGTGAGCATGTTTATGCCACCCAACGATGCAACTTCAAACTTTCAGGGAAGTTTGCCTTTTCATTTGTTATATACTGATGTGTAACATTTCTTATACTTATATTATTTATATCAGTGTGTTTACTATGTATATAGTATGTTTGGTGTGTTTTGAATAAGTTTGATATAACTCATGGTGTGTTTATATTTGTTTGTGTGTTAATAAATAATTGTGCACTTGTTTACGATTTGTATTATTGTTTCCATTCAGTTTACAATGCTTTAATGGAAGTTTGTTGCCTTTTGACATAGGTACGTAGGAGGACACTAGCTCAAGAGAGTATATGCAGCTCCACTCCAGCTCAAGTGAGCATATGCAGCTCAAATCCAGCTCAAGAGAGTGCAACCAGCTCATTTTCAGCTCATCACACTTTCAGCTAGTTCGTTTCAGCTCAGCTCATTTCCAGTCAGCTCAACTTTAGCTGACAAGTCCAGAAGTAGCTGAAAAGCGTCTTGCATATCGGGGAGTGTGCTAGTGCACATGTGGCAGCCTAGGTGGCATCCGGTCATCTCCAGCACCCACGTGGCAGCTTGACACATGTGTGTGAATGTGCAGCGGAATCAGCCTGTTTTCTCCTTCATTATGCGCCATTTGCAAGAAAGGATAAGCCCGAGTGGTTATGTTTGAATTTCAAACATAAAAATCACATGCTAAATGTGATTTTCATGTGTTTTGGGCGCCTAAACTTGTGGCTGCCAATTGAGTCCGCCCAAAAGGAGTTATTTTCACTCAAATTCAATTTTTAAACTCCTTTTAATATCAGCCACACAACTTAAACGAATTTGGCAGCCCTTGTACGTGTTTAAACAATGTAATTTGGTAAGACATTTTGGAAATAAAATTTGTTTGAGAGAGTTTCTCTTGTTCGGTTCTTTTTAGAACTATCTTTTCACATTTCAGACTTTGTTTTGAATTGTCAAATTTCCTTGATACTTCGGGTTCCTAGATTGCTATCTAGTGGGTCCAAGTCCTCCGACGTAAAGCATATTCGATTCGGGTTTTCTCAGTATATTGTGCAGGTTCTTTCGAGCTTTTCGTCTTTGACGTTAGACAGATTCGATTCGGGTTCGTTCAGCAGATTGTTCGAGTTCTTTCGAGTTTAACGTTGCCAAACTTTCGCTGATTTTCCAGCAACGTTTCTGCCACAATTTGGTCACCGAATCAGCCTTGAAAGCCCGTTCAAGCCTTCATCTTTGTTCGATTCCAAATTCGTCTAGAAATTCCTACACCTTTTTTCTTTGTTTCTTTTTATCTCTTTATATATTTTGTTATTTTAACTATCTAAAAACGTCCATTCTTGTGTTTTATTGCAGAGAAATGTTTGCTACGATCCTAGATCCGTTTACGAACAAGGAGCGTTGTTTCTGAAGCAACGTACCCCTGTATCATATTTTTGGTCAAACTTTGACTTTGACTTTTTTTTCTCCAGAATTTCGATTTTTTTTACTTTTGTATTTTTTTATTTCTTGTAGTGCAGAAAGTGCTATAATCTGACCAAAGCTCTGATACCATATGATACAGGGGTACGTTGCTTCAGAAACAACGCTCCTTGTTCGTAAACGGATCTAGGATCGTAGCAAACATTTCTCTGCAATAAAACACAAGAATGGACGTTTTTAGATAGTTAAAATAACAAAAAAATATATAAAGAGATAAAAAGAAACAAAGAAAAAGAGTGTAGGAATTTCTAGACGAATTTGGAATCGAACAAAGATGAAGGCTTGAACGGGCTTTCAAGGCTGATTCGGTGACCAAATTGTGGCAGAAACGTTGCTAGAAAATCAGCGAAAGTTTGGCAACGTTAAACTCGAAAGAACTCGAACAATCTGCTGAACGAACCCGAATCGAATCTGTCTAACATCAAAGACGAAAAGCTCGAAAGAACCTGCACAATATACTGAGCAAACCCGAATCGAATATGCTTTACGTCGGAGGACTTGGACCTACTAGATAGCGATCTAGGAACCCGAAGTATCAAGGAAATTTGACAATTCAAAACAAAGTCTAAAATGTCAAAAGATAGTTCTAAAAAGAACCGAACAAGAGAAACTCTCTCAAACAAATTTTATTTCCAAAATGTCTTACCAAATTACATTGTTTAAACACATATATATATAGGTACAAGGGCTGCCAAATTCGTTTAAGTTGTGTGGCTGATATTAAAAGGAGTTTAAAAATTGAATTTGAGTGAAAATAACTCCTTTTGGGCGGACTCAATTGGCAGCCACAAGTTTAGGCGCCCAAAACACATGAAAATCACATTTAACATGTGATTTTTATGTTTGAAATTCAAACATAACCACTCGGGCTTATCCTTTCTTGCAAATGGCGCATAATGAAGGAGAAAACGGGCTGATTCCGCTGCACATTCACACACATGTGTCAAGCTGCCACGTGGGTGCTGGAGATGACCAGATGCCACCTAGGCTGCCACATGTGCACTAGCACACTCCCCGATATGCAAGACGCTTTTCAGCTACTTCTGGACTTGTCAGCTAAAGTTGAGCTAGTGGAGTTAAAGTTGAGTTGACTGGAAATGAGCTGAGCTGAAACGAACTAGCTGAAAGTGTGATGAGCTGAAAATGAGCTGGTTGCACTCTCTTGAGCTGGATTTGAGCTGCATATGCTCACTTGAGCTGGAGTGGAGCTGCATATACTCTCTTGAGCTAGTGTCCTCCTACGTACCTATGTCAAAAGGCAACAAACTTCCATTAAAGCATTGTAAACTTAATGGAAACAATAATACAAATCGTAAACAAGTGCACAATTATTTATTAACACACAAACAAATATAAACACACCATAAGTTATATCAAACTTATTCAAAACACACCAAACATATTATATACATAGTAAACACACTGATATAAATAATATAAATATAAGAAATGTTACACATCAGTATGTAACAAATGAAAAAGCAAACTTCCCTGAAAGTTTGAAGTTGCATCGTTGGGTGGCATAAACGTGCTCACATCAAATCAGGAATAGGTAAAGGTAAGTACATACCATGTGGTGAAACCATCGATTTGGCTTTTCGACAAGCAACACAACGTTCACAATACCTTTCAACATCCCTGCACATCTTAGGCTAAAATAGATGCTCCGTCAAGGTATGTAACGTCTTGCTGACTCCAAAATGACCCATCAATCCACCTTCATGAGCTTCACGGATCAATATATCACGCATGGAACCCTGTGGAATGCATATCCTATTCTATTTGAAAAGATAACCATCATGCATGTAAAACTTTCCATCTGCACCATTCTCACAAGCATTATACTTATCTCTAAAATCAGGATCAGTAGGGTATAACTCACGAATATATGCAAATCCAATCAAATGTGAATCAAGATAACTCAATAGTGCACATCTTCGTGATAAAGCATCAACAACGACATTGTCTTTACCCTTTTGTAATGAATGACATAAGGAAAAGACTCTAAGAATTCAACCCATTTAGCATGTCGTTTATTTAATTTATGCTGACCTGTGATATATCGCAAAGCCTCGTGTTCATTGTGGATCACAAACTCCTTAGGCAACAAGTAATGCTGCCACGTCTCCAATGCCCAAATCAGTGCATACATCTATTTATCGTAAACCAGATAATTCAATGTCGCTCCACTGAGTTTCTCACTGAAATATGCAACGGGCCTCTTTTCCTGATTAAAACTACGCCTATACCAACTCCAGAAGCATCACATTCAATTTCAAAAGTTTTATTAAAGTCAGGTAAGGCTAACACTGGTGCTTTCGTCAAACAGTCCTTAATTTTTAGAAAGGCATCTTCTTGTTAAACCCCACAAGAAGCTGGAATTCTTCTTAATAATCCCGGTTAAGGGGGCGGTAATAGAACTGAAGTTAGGAACAAACCGTCGATAAAAACTAGCTAAACCATGAAATGATCTAACCTGAGTAATCGATGTCGGTCGTGGCCATTCCTGAATTACTTTTATCTTCTTAGGATCGACTTCAACACCCTGTGCACTAACAATGTAACTAAGAAATGTAAGTTTGTCAGTACAAAACACACATTTCTCCATGTTACCGAACAACTTCTCTTCTCGCAATGTTTGCAAAACAGCTCTCAAATGTTCTGCATGATCCTGCAAAGTCTTGCTATAAATCAAAATATCGTTAAAGTACACAACACAAAATTTGCCAATAAAGGATCGCAAAACATGATTCATCAAACTCATGAAAGTACTAGGTGCGGTGCGTTAGTTAAACCAAAAGGCATCACTAACCATTCATACAAACCTAGCTTGGTTTTTAAGCTTGGTTTTGAAGGTTGTCTTCCACTCGTCGCCTTCTCGCATGCGAATATGATGATAACCGCTCTTCAAATCAATTTTGGAGAAGATGAAGGCCCCACAAAGCTCGTCCAACATGTCATCAAGTCTAGGAATGGGATGACGATAGTTAATCGTAATCTGATTCATAGCTCTACAATCTACGCACATCCTCCAAGACCCATCTTTCTTCGGCACTAACAGCACCGAAACAGCACATGAACTCAATCTTTCTTGAATATAACCATTATCCATCAACTCTGTAACTTGTCTTTGAACCTTTTTCATCTCTTCAGGGTTAGTTCGATAAGCTGGTCGATTTGGAATGGTAGCACCTGGAATGAAATCAATCTGGTGCTCAATGCCACGAAAAGGTGGCAATCCCTTCGGTGTTACTTCCGGAAACACATCCTCAAATTCCTGCAAAAGGGACACAATCGATGCAGCCAAATCAGTAGGAAACTCAACCAATAAACAATAATCTTTAAACATTAAAATAAACAAAGATTGGTGAAAGGAAAGACATTTCCTGATTTCTCGAGTGCTTGCATAAACGTTCATCTTTTTCTTCTCCTTTGCAGCTTCCTTATTCTTTTTCAAGCTTGCTTGATCTTCAATTACTTGACTCGGCGTCAAAGGAGCCAAAGTAATCTTCTTACATGCATGCATAAAAGAGTATTTGTTTGTAAAACCATCATGCATTACCTTTTTGTCATACTGCCAAGGGCGTCCCAAAAGAAGGTGAGTAGCATCCATCGACACAACATCACAAAGGATCTCGTCCTTGTAGTTTCCAATAAAAAATGGTACAACAACTTGTCTCGTCACTTTAAGTTCTCCACCATCATTCAACCACTGCAATTTGTACGGATTCGGATGCTTTGTCGTCTTTAGACCTAGCCTGTCAACCATCACTGAACTAGCAACATTAGTACAACTACCACTATCAATAATCACAACACATACCTTATCTTGAACCTTACATCGTGTGTGAAAGATATTCTCACGTTGTTGCTCGTCCTGAACCTGTTGCACATTCAAACTACGTTTTACAACCATGATTTCCATTACCTGACCAGTTTCGGCAACTTCTAGGTCATTCTCTTCATTTGCAGTAGGGGTTTCTTGTACATCTTCCTCAGAATCTGACTCGATCTCTCCATCTTCTCCCATCAACATAACTCTTCGATTAGGACACTGGCTAGCAACATGTCCTCGACCAAGGCACTTAAAGCACTGGATATCTCTCGATCGTTCTTTTACCACCACTTGTTGTTTGCCACGCCCATTATCAGCAACATGAGGCTTTAGTGTGCTGGATTCACCTTGCTCTCGAATCCGAAGTGGCGTTTGCGGTGCATTTTTCCTAGTATTGTTAGGAGTATATAATGGATTTGATACATGCATGGGAGGGCTAAAGCAATACGTATTGGACAAAAAGTTGAATATGTTTGTGAAGTCTCGAAAGTCAGCCAACTTGCGACGACTTTTCGGATGGGATCCAGGAATTTCTGGGCAGAAATGTCTTCTAACAAATTGACCATCATTCAGTTATCTTTCCAACGCATCTTGAAACGCATCAATCGGACATTGGGAACTCAAGATACGCTCATTTTACTGAAGACTGCGCATGCAGAAAACTGGATACGGGATTATTACGGGATTTTGTAAAATTCAGCCCAAAAGCTATTATATAAGGCTTTTGGACGAATTAGACTTAGCCCAACTTAATTATTAACATTTAAATTATGTTTTTAGGGTTTTATATACTTTAGGAACCAACCACCCTTCTCCTAAGAACTCTTATCAACTTATCACCTGCACTTATCACTTGCAGCCCAAGCACAAGGAGTTTAAAGGCTGTTTTTCTTTTATTTTTTTAATTAAATTAGGGTTTCCTTGTTTTAGTAGAAGTTAGATTAGTTTGGCTATCCTTCACCTATAAAAGGATGAAGCCTCAACCATTGTAAGGAGATTATTGATATTTTCTTTGATTAATGAAATATTTAGTGAGTTTGTTTTTGCAAGTGCTGATTACTTGTAACCCCCTTAACCCGGCCTAGACGGTTGACCCGAATTAAGAAAGTCACACGGGGAAAACCAAAGTCAACCCGAAAGTCAACCTTGATTAACGACCCTTTTTTTTTCTTAATCCTGTCTAGATGCACTTTAGACCTAATTGTGATCACACAACCATCATACCAAAAGATCACAAACATCGGATATCAAACAGGGACCCAATTGAACAAATTACAACTTTAGGGACCAAATTGTAAATTCTGATAATTATAAGGACTTAACCCAAATTGAAGTTACCATCTTGAAATTAATCATGTTTCATGCTTCTCTGTAAAATTTCAGCTCAAAAGAACTTCCCAAACTCATACAATTGCACAAACAAGTTTCAGGACCAAAACGCAAACATTCCAAAACATATAACTGCCAATGTCAGCCCCCAACGGTCACCCGTTCCGAAACAGGAATAGCCTGTTTCGAAACTCGGGGCCGTTCCGCAACGCGTACCGAAACGGGGGTCTGGCAGTGGCCTTTCCGTTTCGGAACGGCCCCTCCCGTTTCGGACGCCTGGGCACAATTAAGGCACCCGTTCCGAAACGGTAGGTGCTGTTCCGAAACACCCTGCACAGATTGCCTAAAAATGCATACTTAAACATGCAATTGACCAACCAATCATGCTCCAAATGCCACCAAACTTTGCCAACATGCAATTCAACATATAAGGGACATATAAGCATCATCAATTCATCAAAACATCCACATATATGAAAAGCCCCAAATCTATAGGCATGCTTCCTACACAAGTAAGCCATTCAAGCATAAACTTCCAATTCAAGCATAAGAAGGCCAACCACAAAACCAGCATTCTCAACAACATTCAACATACTTGGGGAGTTCAAAACATCTCCCAAAACATACACATAGGTCCCCCATTGCCAAATTACCAAAAGCTAAAATGTACTTAGAAAACCTTCCATACTTAGAGCTTTGTTTCCACTTGGATGCTTGCCCTCCTTGCTGCCCTCAAGTACTCTAATGCTCTGCATTATTGAATTAAGAAAACAAAGAGAGCGTAAGCAAAAGCTTAGTGAGGAATGCTCAATAAAACCATCCAATAATGCATTTATAAAACACTTATAAAACATGCTTCAAATCATCATTTACACATGCTCAAAAGCATACTTAAAACAAGCATCTCATGCTTCATTTCATTACATGTCATATTGGCCTCAAGTGATACATTTCATTTCTTTGAAAACAAGTTCATCAACTTTCACCCCAAGGACTTTTAAACACCTTGGACCCCAAGGACTTTTAAACACCTTGGCCATGGACTTTTAAACACCATGAATTAGATCACCTCAAGGACTTTTAAACACCTTGACCCCAAGGACTTTTAAACACCTTGGCCATGGACTTTTAAACACCATGAATTGAATAACCTCAAGGACTTTTAAACACCTTGAGCCCAAGGAGTTTTAAACACCTTGGCCTATGGACTTTTAAACACCATAGAAAGGACCACACAAGGACTTTTAACCACCTTGATGTTCTTAAGTAACAAGGCTCACTCAAGGACTTTTAACCACCTTAGTGACCTTAACCTTTTCAAAACATCACTTGCCAATATACATCATTTTCATCAATTAATCCACTGTTTTAAAGCATTAAACCAAGCCATATTCATCATGCATTTAAAAGCATCAAACCACATTTAATCAATGTTCAAAAACAAGGAACTCTTACCTTGAGCTTCCTTTAACATATGGCTTATCAAAACAGCAAATACCATGCTAAATCATGCGTTCAAAACAGTAATCAAAACATGCAATAAACCACATTGCATCACAACAAAATCATGGCCACCACTAGAGAGAATTTCCGAAAACTTACACTCGAGCTTAGCAAAGTTGTTTAGACTTAAACTAATCCCAAGACATTGGTTTCAAAGCCGAAAACCCAATTTCACTCACCGATTCCACTTCGCCTCTTGCCGAAGCACCAATTCAAGCTTCCGGATCAACAACTCTTGGATCCAAAGATGCCTCCCCTGATTAAACACATTAAAGCAGAGATTTAATGCATCATCATGCATCAAAAGCTTCAATGAAAGCACTCAAACTCGCTGCTCTCATTCACACCCCAATTTCGGCCACCAAACACAACCGAAATGGCATCAAAACCACTTCTCAACAAAGCCCAGCCATAAACCAGCAAAACCTAACATCCATTAACACCATTTAACATCTAAAAACAACCTATAAACATCCTTATACCTCCAGCAACATCAGATCCACAAGATCACCACAAAAACATCCAAGAATCACAAGCTAAACTTAGGAAACACAACCTATCCGGGATTGCATTAATCAAAACTCATTTCCTTATCAAATTAACATTCATTAATCATCATTTTAGCACCTTAAAACACTGCTTAAACAGATCCAACGAAATTTCATCAAAAACACACCAAATCTTGCATTTTAAGCCAAGATCCACTAAACAATCTTAAAAGCCATTTATAAAACATCAATTAGGGATTGAGAACTTAGGAATTTCATTAAAGAACTTGAAGTTCAGAGGAGAAGGACGTTCTTACCTCCAAACTTGAGTTTCTCCTCTTTTAGAGCCAAAAAGCTTGATGAATCAAGTAGCAAATACAAAGGTTTTGATGAGAAGATGATTAGGAATCAAATAAGGATTGAAAAGAAGTATTTAGGTGATAAAAATCAGAGGAAAAGATCTGGAGAGAATGTGTTTGGTTTGAGAGAAAAGATGAGAGAAAATGAGAATGGAAAATTTAGAAAGTTAGTTAAAGATGACTAAAAATATCTTTCCCTCCTTTTTACTTTTATTTTAAACCATTATTAAATCATTTAATATTCTAGAAAATCTGGAGAAACTCCCCTTTGGGTAAATAGCTCCCTAAAGATTCAAAGTTTCAATCCTTTTTAAAACAGTCACAAAACTTTCAAAAATTACATTTTGGTCACTAGCTAAAATGTCGCTCTTCCAAAACCCATTTTTCAAAATGGATTTCACAGTTCACTTAATTATATTAAAAGATGATTTTAGAACATTTTTCCATATTTTTAATGCAACCCGAACTAGGCTTTCCTAATTTCACCTCTTTAGATTCGAACAGCACTTTGACCAAACCGGTCAACGCCCAAAACTTCTAAGCCCAAAACCGGGGCGTTACAACTCTCCCCCCTTAAGAAATTTCGTCCTCGAAATTTACCTGAAGGAAAGAGATAAGGAAACTGCTTCAGCATGTCTTCCTTCCGCTCCCACGTGGCTTCCTCAACACCGCGATGCTTCCACAGCACCTTCACCAACTCAATGGTCTTGCCACGAAGAACCTTGCTATCCGAATCCAGAACCTTCACCGGTTCCTCATCATAGGTCAAATCCGGATTCAAAACCACTTCCTCCACAGGCATCACATGCGAAGGATCAGATCTATACCTCCGGAGCATAGAGACATGGAACACATCATGAATCTTCTCCAACTCCTGAGGTAACCTCAACCGATACGCAACAGGACCCACACGCTCAACCACCTCATATGGTCCAATGTACCTAGGGCTCAACTTACCCTTTCGGCCAAACCGCATCACCTTCTTCCAAGGCGAAACCTTCAAGAACACACGGTCACCCACCGCATACTCTATCTTCTTACGCTTCAAATCCGCGTAAGACTTCAGCCGATCAGAAGCAGCCTTCAACCGCTCACAAATGAGCTTTACCTTCTCTGTGGTCCCTTTCAACAAAGCCGGCATCGAAACCAACTTTTGACCAGTCTCAGCCCAACAAAGAGGAGTCCTACACTTCCTCCCGTACAAAGCCTCATAAGGTGCCATCTGTATACTCGCCTGATAACTGTTGTTATAAGCAAACTCAACCAAAGGCAGATGCTTCTCCCAAGAACCTTGGAACTCAATCACGCAGCACCTCAACATATCCTCCAAAATCTGGATAACTCGCTCAGACTGACCATCCGACTGAGGATGATAGGATGTACTGAAATGCAACCTTGTACCCAGAGCTTGATGCAAACACTGCCAGAACCGCGATGTGAACCTCGGATCCCTATCCGACACAATCGACTTAGGCACACCATGCAGCCGCACAATCTCAGCAATGTACAGCTCTGCCAACCTATCCAAAGAAAACGTAGTATGCACAGGCAAGAAATGCGCACACTTCGTCAGGCGATCCACAATCACCCAGACTGAATTCTTCTTCGATGGAGACAAAGGTAAACCAGATACAAAATCCATGGTAACCCTCTCCCACTTCCATTCAGGGATTTTCAACGGTTGCAACAACCCTGAAGGAAACTGATGCTCAGCCTTAACTCGCTGACACACCAAACACTTGCTAACAAACTCCGCAACATCCTTCTTCAAACCCACCCAATAGTACTCATCACGAAGATCACGGTACATCTTAGTACTACCAGGGTGCATAGCAAAATGACTACTATGACCTTCAGTCAGAATAGCACGCCTCAACTCGGCATCAGCAGGCACTACTATCCGACTCCCAAAACACAGCACACCATCATCATTGAAACAGAAATCCGAAGGTCTACCCTCCGCGATATCCTGAACATGAGACACCAAGGAATCATCCAACAACTGCTTATCCTTGATCAACTGAACCAAAGAGGGTTTCACTTGCAACTCAGCAACGAGACCACCATCTTGCGATATGCTCAAGCTAGCAAACATGGCTCTCAGCTCAACAGCTACCTTCCTACTCAAGGCATCCGCAACAACATTAGCTTTTCCAGGATGATACTCAATCGTCAGATCATAATCCTTGAGCAACTCCAACCAACGCCGCTGCCTAAGATTCAACTCCTTCTGAGACATCAGATACCTCAAACTCTTGTGATCTATGTACACAGTACACTTCTCACCATACAGATAATGCCTCCAGATCTTCAGAGCAAAAACCACTGCAGCCAGCTCAATATCATGCGTAGGGTAATTGCGCTCATGCACTTTCAACTGCCGTGATGCATAAGCCACCACCTTACCCTCCTGCATCAGCACACACCCCAAACCAACATAGGATGCATCACTGTAAACCACAAACTCTTTCCCTGATTCAGGCTGAATCAAGATAGGAGCTTGCGTCAAAGCCGCCTTAAGCTTCTCAAAAGCCTGCTGTCTCGCTTCCGTCCACTCATACTTAACATCCTTTTGCAACAGCTTCGTCAAAGGAGCAGCAATCTTGGAAAAACCATCCACAAACCTTCGGTAGTATCCCGCTAAACCAAGGAAACTACGAATCTCATGAACAGACTTAGGAACTTTCCAATTCATCACCGCCTCAATTTTCTGAGGATCAACACGAATCCCCTCCGCTGAAACCACATGCCCAAGAAACACCACCTCCCTTAACTAGAACTCACACTTACTCAGCTTAGCATAAAGCTGATTTTCCAACAAAGCTTGCAAAACAATCCTCAAATGCTCTTCATGCTCCTCCTCAGTACGCGAGTACACGAGGATATCATCAATGAACACCACAACAAACTTGTCCAGGTATTCATGAAACACACGATTCATCATGTCCATGAAAGCAGCAGGAGCATTTGTCAACCCAAACGGCATCACAAGAAACTCATAATGCCCATACCTTGTCCTGAAAGCTGTCTTAGGCACATCCACATCCTTCACCTTCAACTGATAGTACCCTGACCTCAAGTCAATCTTAGAGAACACAGCAGCTCCCCGAAATTGATCAAAAAGATCATCAATCCTCGGCAAAGGATACCGATTCTTGATAGTCAACTTGTTCAGCTGACGGTAATCAATGCACATTCTCATAGTGCCATCCTTCTTCTTCACAAACAAGACCGGTGCTCCCCAAGGTGACACACTCGGCCGGATGAAACCACGATCAAGCAACTCTTGCAACTGCGTCTTCAGCTCCTTCAGCTCCTTAGGTGCCATTCTATAGGGAGTAATGGACACAGGAGTTGTATTCTCATACAGCTCAATTCCAAACTCCACCTCGCGGTTAGGAGGTAAACCAGGCAACTCCTCAGGAAAAACACCAGGAAACTCCATCACAACTCTGATATCTTGCACCCTCAACTCTTTAGAGCTAGGATTCATCACAAAAGCTAGATAAGCTTCGCAACCTTGCCTCAGCATCCTGCTCGCCTCCAAGGTAGACACCATATTGGCAAGAAACTTCACATTCTCACCAACCACAACAACTTCATAATCATCCGCAAGCTTAAGCGAAACCCGCTTGTTCTCACAATCCACAACAGCACGATGCTCAGCAAGCCAATCCATACCAAGGATCACATTGAAACCATAGAAGGGCAACTCCATAAGATCAACATGGAAAACATGCTCTTGAACGACCAAGGGACACCTTCTATAAAGCTTCCTAGTCACAACAGTCTCACCAAAAGAACTAGTGACTCGAACACCAACATCCAAAGACTCAACAGGCAAACCAAGCAATTCAGCATGCTCACGCAAAATGTATGAATGCGTAGATCCAGAATCAATCAAAGAAAGCAATGACAAGGACTACAAAGTAAAGGTACCTGCAATCACATCCGCATCATTCCTGCCCTCTCGCTGAGCATACACCCTCGCTTGGCCTCCACCCTCAGGCTGAATAGCCACAACATGAGCCACTCCACGACCACCTTCCTCTCTCCTCTGGAAATTACCACGACCGCGCCCACGACCTCTCTGCGGTGCAGCAACAACAGGAGCACGCACCTGATCACCAGCCAACCTCGGACAATCTCGCCTCAAGTGGTTTGCAGAACCACAACTCCAACACCCGTTACCAGCAGCCGCAACAGGAGCTTGCACCACTCTCTCGGCACGAGGACAGTCACGTTTCATGTGACCACGTGAACCACAGATCCAACAAGCACTCGGATCAGCCCTAGCATTGCCTCCTCTAGCAGGTGCACCACCACCTCTCTTAGCTGAAGACTGATACTTCTGATCACGTCCCCTCTTGTTCCGTCCACCTCCGGAACTAAACTCAGCTGATCGCTTGCCAGCACCCTTAGCAGATAAACTCAAGTTCATCTCGACGTCCTTGGCTCGGCCCACCAATACATCAAAATCATCATACTCGGCGGCCAGCAAATACATTTTCACATCCGTCTCTAAACCATAACAGAACCTCTCGCACCTTGCCCGCTCATCAGGTACCAGCTCCGGTGCATACTGACTGAGTCGCACAAACTGCACCTCATACTCAGCCACACTCATGCTCCCTTGGGTAAGAGACATGAACTCACGCTTCTTCTCATCTAGATATCTCACACCAAGATATCTCCGCTTGAACACATTCTGAAAGAATGTCCAAGTCACATCAGCTTCTGCCATCCCAGCAGTAGTGGTTGTCCACCACGTATACGCATCCTTCTGCAGCAAGGACACAACACAACCCAGCTTCTGCACATCAGTGCAACTCATCTGGCCCAAGATTCGCTTGGTACTCTCTAGCCAAGCTTCAGAACTCTCAGCAGACATACCCCTGAACTCAGTCCCACCAAGACTGCGCAGACGCTCCAAAGGTAGTCTAACACCAGCATCTTCCTGATGCCCCGCTCCACGAGCCCCAGCTACTGCTGCTTGAAAAGCACCAGCAATAGCTTGCACTAACATCGTCATATCAGGCATAGCTTGCCCCTGACCAGCCCCAGGTCCAGCAGTTCCAGCGCCAGCTGCAGCTCCAGCTTCCTCAGCCCCAGCACCACCACCACCAGGTGGAGGAGGAGGTAACACCGCACTACCCGTGTTTTCCTCATTCTCGTTCTCATTAGGAGCCGTAGCTCGCACATTACCTCGTAACTCTCTACGTGGTGCCATACTTTTACTATGCAATCACAACACAAATAAAACAAAGTCAGGCCCAGCAAGGTAAGCAATCCAAGTATTCAAGCTCAATTTCATTTCAAAACAACATCCTTTCTTTAGCTTTGATTTGGCAATGGGTACCCACAACATGCTACATCACAGCACATACTTCAATTGCATCAAAATCACAAGCCATTAATCATGCTTTCACTCAACAAGCATACAAAGCATACATACTTCAATCATGCATACATACATTCCCAATTACTCGAGAACTCAGCTCTGATACCACCAAATGTAACCCCCTTAACCCGGCCTAGACGGTTGACCCGAATTAAGAAAGTCACACGGGGAAAACCAAAGTCAACCCGAAAGTCAACCTTGATTAACGACCTTTTTTTTTCTTAATCCTGTCTAGATGCACTTTAGACCTAATTGTGATCACACAACCATCATACCAAAAGATCACAAACATCGGAGATCAAACAGGGACCCAATTGAACAAATTACAACTTTAGGGACCAAATTGTAAATTCTGATAATTATAAGGACTTAACCCAAATTGAAGTTACCATCTTGAAATTAATCATGTTTCATGCTTCTCTGTAAAATTTCAGCTCAAAAGGACTTCCCAAACTCATACAATTGCACAAACAAGTTTCAGGACCAAAACGCAAACATTCCAAAACATATAACTGCCAATGTCAGCCCCCAACGGTCACCCGTTCCGAAACAGGAATAGCCCGTTTCGAAACTCGGGGCCGTTCCGCAACGCGTACCGAAACGGGGGTCTGGCAGTGGCCTTTCCGTTTCGGAACGGCCCCTCCCGTTTCGGACGCCTGGGCACAATTAAGGCACCCGTTCCGAAACGGTAGGTGCTGTTCCGAAACACCCTGCACAGATTGCCTAAAAATGCATACTTAAACATGCAATTGACCAACCAATCATGCTCCAAATGCCACCAAACTTTGCCAACATGCAATTCAACATATAAGGGACATATAAGCATCATCAATTCATCAAAACATCCACATATATGAAAAGCCCCAAATCTATAGGCATGCTTCCTACACAAGTAAGCCATTCAAGCATAAACTTCCAATTCAAGCATAAGAAGGCCAACCACAAAACCAGCATTCTCAACAACATTCAACATACTTGGGGAGTTCAAAACATCTCCCAAAACATACACATAGGTCCCCCATTGCCAAATTACCAAAAGCTAAAATGTACTTAGAAAACCTTCCATACTTAGAGCTTTGTTTCCACTTGGATGCTTGCCCTCCTTGCTGCCCTCAAGTACTCTAATGCTCTGCATTATTGAATTAAGAAAACAAAGAGAGCGTAAGCAAAAGCTTAGTGAGGAATGCTCAATAAAACCATCCAATAATGCATTTATAAAACACTTATAAAACATGCTTCAAATCATCATTTACACATGCTCAAAAGCATACTTAAAACAAGCATCTCATGCTTCATTTCATTACATGTCATATTGGCCTCAAGTGATACATTTCATTTCTTTGAAAACAAGTTCATCAACTTTCACCCCAAGGACTTTTAAACACCTTGGACCCCAAGGACTTTTAAACACCTTGGCCATGGACTTTTAAACACCATGAATTAGATCACCTCAAGGACTTTTAAACACCTTGACCCCAAGGACTTTTAAACACCTTGGCCATGGACTTTTAAACACCATGAAATGAATCACCTCAAGGACTTTTAAACACCTTGAGCCCAAGGAGTTTTAAACACCTTGGCCTATGGACTTTTAAACACCATAGAAAGGACCACACAAGGACTTTTAAACACCTTTGTGTCCGTAACAAGAATCATCCAAGGACTTTTAACCACCTTGATGTTCTTAAGTAACAAGGCTCACTCAAGGACTTTTAACAACCTTAGTGACCTTAACCTTTTCAAAACATCACTTGCCAATATACATCATTTTCATCAATTAATCCACTGTTTTAAAGCATTAAACCAAGCCATATTCATCATGCATTTAAAAGCATCAAACCACATTTAATAAATGTTCAAAAACAAGGAACTCTTACCTTGAGCTTCCTTTAACATATGGCTTATCAAAACAGCAAATACCATGATAAATCATGCTTTCAAAATAGTAATCAAAACATGCAATAAACCACATTGCATCACAACAAAATCATGGCCACCACTAGAGAGAATTTCCGAAAACTTACACTCGAGTTTAGCAAAGTTGTTTAGACTTAAACTAAGCTCCCAAGACATTGGTTTCAAAGCCGAAAACCCAATTTCACTCACCGATTCCACTTCGCCTCTTGCCGAAGCACCAATTCAAGCTTCCGGATCAACAACTCTTGGATCCAAAGATGCCTCCCCTGATTAAACACATTAAAGCAGAGATTTAATGCATCATCATGCATCAAAAGCTTCAATGAAAGCACTCAAACTCGCTGCTCTCATTCACACCCCAATTTCGGCCACCAAACACAACCGAAATGGCATCAAAACCACTTCTCAACAAAGCCCAGCCATAAACCAGCAAAACCTAACATCCATTAACACCATTTAACATCTAAAAACAACCTATAAACATCCTTATACCTCCAGCAACATCAGATCCACAAGATCACCACAAAAACATCCAAGAATCACAAGCTAAACTTAGGAAACACAACCTATCCGAGATTGCATTAATCAAAACTCATTTCCTTATCAAATTAACATTCATTAATCATCATTTTAGCACCTTAAAACACTGCTTAAACAGATCCAACGAAATTTCATCAAAAACACACCAAATCTTGCATTTTAAGCCAAGATCCACTAAACAATCTTAAAAGCCATTTATAAAACATCAATTAGGGATTGAGAACTTAGGAATTTCATTAAAGAACTTGAAGTTCAGAGGAGAAGGACGTTCTTACCTCCAAACTTGAGTTTCTCCTCTTTTAGAGCCAAAAAGCTTGATGAATCAAGTAGCAAATACAAAGGTTTTGATGAGAAGATGATTAGGAATCAAATAAGGATTGAAAAGAAGTATTTAGGTGATAAAAATCAGAGGAAAAGATCTGGAGAGAATATGTTTGGTTTGAGAGAAAAGATGAGAGAAAATGAGAATGGAAAATTTAGAAAGTTAGTTAAAGATGACTAAAAATATCTTTCCCTCCTTTTTACTTTTATTTTAAACCATTATTAAATCATTTAATATTCTAGAAAATCTGGAGAAACTCCCCTTTGGGTAAATAGCTCCCTAAAGATTCAAAGTTTCAATCCTTTTTAAAACAGTCACAAAACTTTCAAAAATTACATTTTGGTCACTAGCCAAAATGTCGCTCTTCCAAAACCCATTTTTCAAAATTGATTTCACAGTTCACTTAATTATATTAAAAGATGATTTTAGAACATTTTTCCATATTTTTAATGCAACCCGAACTAGGCTTTCCTAATTTCACCTTTTTAGATTCGAACAGCTCTTTGACCAAACCGGTCAACGCCCAAAACTTCTAAGCCCAAAACCGGGGCGTTACATTACTTGTGCCTTAGAAGTCTTCTTCAACATAAGTTCGACGAGATCTTGTGAGGGAGATCATCTTCACACTCCTTCTTGCCTAGGTAATTGCGTCTAGGAGGGTGGGTTAGAGCCGCTTGAGGTTGCTTGCTTAGATAATTACGTCTAAGAGGGTGCCGAGGACAAAACAACAACAACAAATCGCAAGCCATCTTCATCTTCAATCTTCACGCCATCTCCCATAATTCCATAAACAAAGCTGGAAATTTCAGATTTGTTTTTACTATTCTTCTCTTCATCTTTTTTAATATTTTTTGTTATATTCTTATTATTCATCTACTAATCTTCTTTATTGTCTTCTTTTCTTTAAATTTCTAGCCTTGAATCTAAAATTTTCAAGAAAAGACTGCTCTTTTCTATTGAATTTTCAGATCTGCCCATAGCTTTCTTGATTGAGTCTAGAGCTCCTAGTTCTTGTAACAACTTGATTGAAGGCTTCCAAGTCCACAATTGCGCTACTCTATCAGGATTTGAAAAAGATTTAAATGGAGTATTACCTCGAGTAGAAGGTTTTCTACGTTGTTGTTGCTCAATTTTGATCGCAATATGCATCATGTCATCCAACTCAACATAATGCTGCAACTCAACAATGTTTACTATTTTAGAATTTAAACCTGCCATAAACCGAGCCATAGTCGCCTCACGGTCCTCAACTATGTTCGCACACATTATGGACATTTCCGTCTCCTTGAAATAATCCTCGGCGCTCCTATTGCCATGTTTCAAGGTTTGTAATTTCTGAAATAAATCTCGATGATAGTGAGAAGTAACAAACTGTTTTCGCATGATACGCTTCATCTCGTCCCATGTTCTCACTGGACCTTCACATGTAAGTCGCCGACTAATCAGTAATTGGTCCCACCATAACAGTGCATAGTTAACAAACTCCATAGCTGCTAGTCAAACTTTCTTCTGTTCCGAGTAATTATAACACTCGAAAATGTATTCAACCTTGCTTTCCCATGTCAAATAAGCATCTGGATCTGAACGTCCCTGAAAGGAAGGTATAGCAACTTTTATGTTAGAAATATTATCATCAACTACATATATCAGTCGTTGATTCGTCCTTTGTGATTTTTCGATGTCGTTTTCATCATTGTTCTCATTTTGGACAGATTGGATCAACCCCCAATGATCTTGTCCAAACGAGACTGTATAGGCTCTAATGCTGGTGGCTGATCTCCACCGTGACTACGATCTTCCGATCTTGTCATATTTAGGTAAAACAAAAAGAAACATGGATAATGAGTAAAATAAAACAAAATGAAAAGTCCTCATAGCACACCCACAAAACCTCTCGGTTTTTGCTCCAAAGAACAGTGCACTCAAAAGTAACACTCAGCGCTCGTGTTTCACTTAGGAGAATGCTTGAATGGCTCTTTTTGCCTCCCCTTCTGTTCTAACAATGCTCAATGCCTTTTCCCCTTACAATTTCTCGTTTTTAGTTCTTTAAAGGACTAATCCAACGCCTCAAAACCTGTTACAATTGTGTTTGCTAAAAGGAAACAAACGATTAAAGGAAACAAAGGTAAAATGAAGAAAAGGGCTGGAAATTCAAGAAAAGGCTAAAAGATGATAAAAAGAAAGAAAAAAAGTAAAAAGACGGAAATATGAAGAATTAAAAGAAACTTACTGCAAAGAAGTGCTTTACAACGTTCCTATCACCGAACAAACAAGAACAGTTCGTTTCGGTAGATATCCAAGCACTTCGTAATCACATAGTACGTAAACTTGTACAATCTTCATAATTTCACAATAGAAACACAACTCCTTTTTTTGTAATGTTCGAATCTGATTTCTGATTATTTTTTTTCGAATTTTAACTTTTGTGTTAATCAAACTTTGACTTTCAGAATTTCGATTTTTTTCGAATTTGTTTTTCTTTTTTTTTGGCTAAAATGTGCAGAAAAAATTACAACAATTCCAAACCTAGGCTCTGATTACCATATGATACGAGGTAGCCTGTCGAAACGGACTTTCTTCGTATGTTACGGATCTAGGAATGTTGTAAGCACACTCCTGCAATAAAAAAAAAACAAGAAAATAGCAAGGAATCAATGAAGTGGTCATGGTAAAATAAGTGTTTAAAATAAAAACGAAAATTAAAGAAAAGGAGATGTTTTGGCCGTTTTTGGAAGGAAATTCGAACGGAGAAGATGAATGCTTCAAGAAACATCCATGGCAGCAACTTGGGTATTCAACAGTGGAGTATTATGTTGCTGGAATGAAGATGACAACGTTAAACTCGAAAGAACCTGCACAATCTACTGAGCAAACCCGAATCGAATCTGTCTAAATAGATAGCGATCTAGGAACCCGTATCAAGTTGACAATTAAACAAGTTTGAGTATCATAAAAGTTCTAAAAAGAACCAAATAAGAGAAATACTCTCAAATGAAAATTTTATTGCAAATTGTCTAACCATGTACAAGTGAATTTCAGCCAAATATATAGATACAATGGGTGGTTGCCGAATTCAATTATGTGGCTGTTAATCAGCCATTTGAAAGTTAAATTTGAATTAAAAAAACTACTCAAATGAGCAGTATAATACTTCAGCCTTGTATTCAACTTTGGGCGCCTAAGGGATAAGGCACATGTTAAATGTGCTGGTTTGAAATTCAAATGGCAGAAGCAATTGATCTTATCGCATTCTTCTGCACAACATGTAAGGAATTCTGCACATGGGGAAATCACGTGGAGAATGGCCAAATTCATTATGCTGCTGTGTTTTGGAGATTCAAGTTGCCGCACATGATTGTTTATTATATATATTGAAATTTAAATCCCATTTGCTGTAATGCTTGCTGCACGTGCATGGATGAAAAAAAACAATTTCTCGGCTGCACCTTGCACTATCTCTTAGCCGATTTGCATGGAACATGCAACGCCCTCATATTTATGCACGGTACATGCTCACACGAACACAGGACACTTGTTCGGCTGCTATTGGACTTGTCAGCTGTAGTTGAGCTAGTGGAGCTAAAGCTGAGCTGACTAGAGATGATCTGAGCTGAAACGAACTAGCTGAAAGTGAGCTGGTTACACTCCTGAGCTGGGACCGAGCTACATATACTCTGGTGAGCTGGAGTTGAATTGCATATGCTCACTTGAGCTGGAGTTGAGCTGTATATGCTCACTTGAGCTGGAGTTGAGCTGCATATTGTCACGGACTTATTCTTTCAAGCTCAAATCCGTGCGGTACTAGCACTCTCGGCACGATGCTAGTCAGCCTTAATGTTGCAACGCCATGGCAAAACAAAGAATCAAGAGTGTTTACAAGGAAACTACCTTGTATTAAGCAACGGAAGCTTACAAGAGAGAGCTTTACAAGTGTTTTTGTACACAACTCTTGGATGCCTTACAAATGAGGGAGGTGGCCCTATTTATAGGCTCCTTCCTCCAAAATGGACGACTATGATTTATTTGATCCAACGGTTAGGATCTTGCCTCCTAAAATATCTAGGATGCCTAGATATTTCTAGATAACTCTATTCTTATCTATATACATCTCTACTATTCTAGATAGTTCCTATAGTTCTACATATGTCTATAGGTTTCTAGAATGTTCCGGAGATGTCTGGAGTTGTCCCGAGCCTTCCGGACTTGTCTTGAGCCTTCCCGACTTGTCTCGGGCCTTCTAGGTTCCTCCGGGTGAGCCTAGATGGTTGTAGAAGCTTCTGGAACCCCTTGGAGATGTGTGGAGACGTTTGGGGCCCTCTAGGCCATTCTAGATTCTTCCATGAGTCTTCCTTGGCCTTAAAAGGATCATTGCTCCTCATTTTCTCTAAGTTAGCCCGTGAGCACCTAGGTGGGGCACCTTGGGCGCGCGCAGCGCACCTAGGTGGGGCTGTTCGGGCACGCACAGTGCACCTGGGTGGCACACCTCGGTGCTGCTCGGTGCACCCTGGCAGGTATGCCCCTCGGTTGGCTGGGTCACGACCTGGCGGGGCGTGACATCCTCCCCCACCCGATCTCGTGACGCCCTCGTCGCGTCTTCATGGAACATGGGTGTTGCTGGAGCGCTTCCCTTGACTCCTAGCTCGCCTTGCTTTTGCCCTCGGCTTGTCGGCATTGTTGGAAGACCTTCCCTTCGAACCTTGACCCTCAGTGGTCTTAGAAGCTATGTTCTCCCCTTGAACATGCCTGGTGGCCTTCCTAGACACGATCACCCCTTTGTCTTCGTTTAGTTTCTTGGACGGCTTGGCCCTTCGGACGGCCTTGTTGAGCTGAAGTGCTGAGACCACTCTCGTTCCTGGCTTGGTGGCCCTTATTGTTGGTACCACACATGATGGTGCACCCTCCGTGATGCACAGACTGTTGGCAAATGGCATCGGAATTGCCTTGGCTTGCTCGAAAAACTCGATCCCTAGGATGATCGGGTAGTCATCTAGCGACACAATCGAGTAGTCCATGCGGCCTGACCATGTCCCAATGTTGGTCTTGACTCCTCGAACGAACCCATGGATGGGTTGAGCGGCAGAGTTTACGGCCTTGACGGATCCTCCCCCTTTCACGACACTAAGACCAAGCCTTTTTGCTTCTTCCAAAGAAACAAAGTTATGGGACGCACCTGTGTCGAGCACAGCCATTTATGCTTTTCCATTGATGGTGACGTCAACGAATAGCAACCCTTTGGCTTGGGTCTTTGGGGGGGACTGGATTCCATTCAAGAGTTGTAGCGATCCCATTTGTGCACCTTGGCCCCCTTCGGCATCACTCTCCTCTTGATGTTTTGCTAGGATTGCACTAAGAGCTCGGCGTTGTGGGCACTCCCGAACCCAATGGTCGCCATCGCAGATGTAGCAACTGCTAGGTGGTGATTTCTTGGCACTATGAGAGTCCTTAGACCTACCTCGGTCTTTGTCCCTCCATAAGGACGAGCTTTTGTGTTGTGGTGTGTCCTCGTCCTTGCGACTCTCTTTGCGCGAGCTCCTATCTCTTCCCCCATTGGAGTGACTACTCTTCTTGTTCCTTGGCTCGTGGGTGGACTCCTTGTTGCTAGAATAGTCAATGAGGCTCTCGGCCACGGCAGTAGCATCGGCAAGGGTTTGTACTCCCCTTCGTCGTAGCTCGGTCTTGGCCCAACTTTGGAGGCCATCGGTGAAGTTGAAGAGTGAGTCCTTCTCTGCGAGATCGGGGATCTCGAGCACCAAGCTAGTGAACTCCTTGACATAGTCTTGGATGCTCCCCGTTTGCTTGAGCCTTCGTAATCGTGCCCTTGCTTCTTCCTCGGCATTCTCCGGATAGAATTGCCGTTTGAGCTCCCTTTTAAAATCATTAAAGGTAGAGATGGTGCACGTACCTCTCTCGACATCGAGACGCCTTCTTCTCCACCAAAGCATGGCGGTGTCGGTGAGGTATAAGGTTGCGGTCTGGATCTTGGAGGCATCATCCCTGATGCCAAATGCTTCTAAGTATTGCTCTAAGCCATACAAGAAGTTGTCGACTTCTTTGGCGTTGCGTGTCCCTGAAAAGGTTTGAGGCTTGGGCACCTCGACCCTTCTAGCCTCCACGGTGGTGCTTGGCCCGGCTGCCATAGCACGTTTGCACAAGGCAAGGTCGCCTTGCAATGCTTCTAGTTGAGCATACATGGTTGTAAGTTCACGTTGGAAAGACTCACGTACCTTTGTGAGCTCTCCCAAGAGTGCGTCGCGTACTTCACCCATTTCCGCGCGCAGGGTCTCCTCTAGCTTGATCTTCATAGCTCTCACGGCTGTGTGGATCTCGGCGTCCTCCACCTCAAGGCCTTCAATCCGCTCATGAAGGTCGTCCACTTGGTCACCCACGCCCGATACGCCTTCCTCCACGCGAGTCAGGCGCGACTCCAAGCTAGAGTAAGTCTTTGGATTTGGCACGAGGCCTTGTCTCGGCAGGGTCAGCCTTTACTTCTTGCCCACCTTGGTCATGCGTGACCTCGGTCTCGGACGGGCTAGCAACTTGGGTTTTGCTGGTCTTGGCCATGCTCCCGAGCGATCGGAACTTGCTCTGATACCAACTGTCACGAACTTATTCTTTCAAGCTCAAATCCGTGCGGCACTAGCACTCTCGGCACGATGCTAGTCAGCCTTAATGTCGCAACGCCATGGCAAAACAAAGGAGCAAGAGTGTTTACAAGGAAACTACCTTGTATTAAGCAACGGAAGCTTACAAGAGAGAGCTTTACAAGTGTTTTTGTACACAACTCTTGGATGCCTTACAAATGAGGGAGGTTGCCCTATTTATAGGTTCCTTCCTCCAAAATGGACGGCTATGATTTATTTGATCCAACGGTTAGGATCTTGCCTCCTAAAATATCTAGGATGCCTAGATATTTCTAGATAACTCTATGCTTATCTATATACATCTCTACTATTCTAGATAGTTCCTATAGTTCTACATATGTCTATAGGTTTCTAGAATGTTCCGGAGATGTCTGGAGTTGTCCCGAGCCTTCCGGACTTGTCTTGAGCCTTCCCGACTTGTCTCAGGCCTTCTAGGTTCCTCCGGGTGAGCCTAGATGGTTCTAGAAGCTTCTGGAACCCCTTGGAGATGTGTGGAGACGTTTGGGGCCCTCTAGGCCATTCTAGATTCTTCCATGAGTCTTCCTTGGCCTTACAAGGATCATTACTCCTCATTTTCTCTAAGTTAGCCCGTGAGCACCTAGGTGGGGCACCTTGGGCGCGCGTAGCGCACCTAGGTGGGGCTGTTCGGGCATGCACAGTGCACCTGGGTGGCACACCTCGGTGCTGCTCGGTGCACCCTGGCAGGTGTGCCCCTTGGTTTGCTGGGTCGCGACCTGGCGGGGCGTGACATCCTCCCCCACCCGATCTCGTGACGCTCTCGTCGCGTCTTCATGGAACATGGGTGTTGCTGGAGCGCTTCCCTTGACTCCTAGCTCGCCTTGCTTTTGCCCTCGGCTTGTCGGCATTGTTGGAAGACCTTCCCTTCGAACCTTGACCCTCAGTGGTCTTAGAAGCTATGTTCTCCCCTTGAACATGCCTGGTGGCCTTCCTAGACACGGTCACCCCTTTGTCTCATTTAGTCCCTTGGACGGCTTGGCCCTTCGGACGGCCTTGTTGAGCTGAAGTGCTGAGACCACTCTCGTTCCTGGCTTGGTGGCCCTTATTGTTGGTACCACACATGATGGTGCACCCTCCGTGATGCACAGACTGTTGGCAAATGGCATCGGAATTGCCTTGGCTTGCTCGAAAAACTCGATCCCTAGGATGATCGGGTAGTCATCTAGCGACACAATCGAGAAGTCCATGCGGCCTGACCATGTCCCAATGTTGGTCTTGACTCCTCGAACGAACCCATGGATGGGTTGAGCGGCAGAGTTTACGGCCTTGACGGATCCTCCCCCTTTCACGACACTAAGACCAAGCCGTTTTGCTTCTTCCAAAGAAACAAAGTTATGGGACGCACCTGTGTCGAGCATAGCCCTTGATGCCTTTCCATTGATGGTGACGTCCACGAATAGCAACCCATTGACTTGGGTCTTTGGGGCGGACTGGATTCCATTCAAGAACTGTAGCGATCCCATTTGTGCACCTTGGCCCCCTTCGGCATCACTACCCTCGTCGGCATCACTCTCCTCTTGATGTTTTGCTAGGATTGCACTAAGAGCTCGGCGTTGTGGGCACTCCCGAACCAATTGGTCGCCATCGCAGATGTAGCAACTGCTAGATGGTGATTTCTTGGCACTATGAGAGTCCTTAGACCTACCTCGGTCTTTGTCCCTCCATAAGGATGAGCTTTTGTGTTGTGGTGTGTCCTCGTCCTTGCGACTCTCTTTGCGCGGGCTCCTATCTCTTCCCCCATTGGAGTGACTACTCTTCTTGTCCCTTGGCTCGTGGGTGGACTCCTTGTTGGTAGAATAGTCAATGAGGCTCTCGGCCACGGCAATAGCATCGGCAAGGGTTTGTACTCCCCTTCGTCGTAGCTTGGTCTTGGCCCAACTTTGGAGGCCATCGGTGAAGTTGAAGAGTGAGTCCTTCTCTGAGAGATCAGGGATCTCGAGCACCAAGCTAGTGAACTCCTTGACGTAGTCTTGGATGCTCCCCGTTTGCTTGAGCCTTCGTAATCGTGCCCTTGCTTCTTCCTCGGCATTCTCCGGATAGAATTGCCGTTTGAGTTCCCTTTTAAAATCATTGAAGGTAGAGATGGTGCACGTACCTCTCTCGACATCGAGACGCCTTCTTCTCCACCAAAGCATGGCGGTGTCGGTAAGGTATAAGGTTGCGGTCTGGATCTTGGAGGCATCCTCCCTGATGCCAACGGCTTCTAAGTATTGCTCCAAGCCATACAAGAAGTTGTCGACTCCTTTGGCGTTGCGTGTCCCTGAAAAGGTTTGAGGCTTGGGCACCTCGACCCTTCTAGCCTCCACGGTGGTGCTTGGCCCGGCTGCCATAGCATGTTTGCACAAGGCAAGGTCGCCTTGCAATGCTTCTAGTTGAGCATACATGGTTGTAAGTTCACGTTGGAAAGACTCACGTTCCTTTGTGAGCTCTCCCAAGAGTGCGTCGTGTACTTCACCCATTTCCGCGCGCAAGGTCTCCTTTAGCTTGATCTTCATAGCTCTCACGGCTGTGTGGATCTCGGCGTCCTCCACCTCAAGGCCTTCAATCCGCTCATTAAAGGTCGTCCACTTGGGCACCCACGCCCGATACGCCTTCCTCCACGCGAGTCAGGCGCGACTCCAAGCTAGAGAGTAAGTCTTTGGATTTGGCACGAGGCCTTGTCTCGGCAGGGTCAGCCTTTACTTCTTGCCCACCTTGGTCATGCGTGACCTCGGTCTCGGACGGGCTAGCAACTTGGGTTTTGCTGGTCTTCGCCATGCTCCCGAGCGATCGGAACTTGCTCTGATACCAACTGTCATGGACTTATTCTTTCAAGCTCAAATCCGTGCGGCACTAGCACTCTCGGCACGATGCTAGTTAGCCTTAATGTCGCAACGCCATGGCAAAACAAAGGAGCAAGAGTGTTTACAAGGAAACTACCTTGTATTAAGCAACGAAAGCTTACAAGAGAGAGCTTTACAAGTGTTTTTGTACACAACTCTTGGATGCCTTACAAATGAGGGAGGTGGCCCTATTTATAGGCTCCTTCCTCCAAAATGGACGGCTATGATTTATTTGATCCAACGGTTAGGATCTTGCCTCCTAAAATATCTAGGATGCCAAGATATTTCTAGATAACTCTATGCTTATCTATATACATCTCTACTATTCTAGATAGTTCCTATAGTTCTACATATGTCTATAGGTTTCTAGAATGTTCCGGAGATGTCTGGAGTTGTCCCGAGCCTTTCGGACTTGTCTTGAGCCTTTCTGACTTGTCTCGGGCCTTTTAGGTTCCTCCGGGTGAGCCTAGATGGTTGTAGAACCTTCTGGAACCCCTTGGAGATGTGTGGAGACGTTTGGGGCCCTCTAGGCCATTCTAGATTCTTCCATGAGTCTTCCTTGGCCTTAAAAGGATCGTTGCTCGTCATTTTCTCTAAGTTAGCCCGTGAGCACCTAGGTGGGGCACCTTGGGCGCGCGCAACGCACCTAGGTGGGGCTGTTCGGGCACGCACAGTGCACCTGGGTAGCACACCTCGATGCTGCTCGGTGCACCCTGGCAGGTGTGCCCCTCGATTGGTTGGGTCGCGACCTGGCGGGGCGTGACAATATGCTCACTTGAGCTGGAGTTGAGTTGCATATGCTCACTTGAGCTAGTTTCCTCCTACGTACCAATGCCAAAACATAACAAACTTCCATCAAAGTAAAATAAACTTAATGGAAACACTAAAACAAGTTGTAAACACTTGTGGTCTTATTCATTAACTCAGAAACAAATATAAACACTTCATAAGTTATATCAAACTTATTCAAAACACACTTAACATATTATATACATACTTAAACACACCTAATAAATAGTATAACATAAATATGTCACATATCAGCATGCAACACATTAAAGGTCCTATTATCTAAGGCATAAACATGATCTAATGAATCTAGAATGTTAGAACAAGTTAGGGATAGAGCTTCTGATAGAGTAGCGCAAACTTGGGTTTGGAAGCCTTCAATCAAGTTGTTGCAAGAACTAGGGGCTCTAGACTCAATCAAGAAGATTAGGAGCAGATCTGAAAATTCAAGAGAAAAGAGAAGGGCTTTTCTTGAAAAATTCAGATTCAAGTCTGGAAAGTTAAAGAAACGAAGATAAGAAAGAAGAATAAGGATTAAATAATAAGAATTAAAACAAAAAGATTGAAAAAGATTGAAAGAGAAGTAGATAAAACAAATCTGAAAATTCAGCTTTGTTTATGGCTATGGAGATGGCATGAAGTTGAAGATGGAGATGGCTTGATGGGTTTGTGATGGTTTTGTCCTCGGCACCCTCTTAGACGCAATTACCTAAGCAAACAACCTCAAGCGGCTCTAACCTACCCTCCTAGACGTGATTACCTAGGCAAGCAGGAGTGAGAAGATGAGGTCCCTCACAAGAACTCGTCGGACTTATGTTCAAGAAGACTTCGAAGGCACAAGCAATCAGCACTTGCAAAAACAAACTCACTAATTATTTTATTAATCCAAGAAAATCTGAATTACAATGGTGGAGGCTTCATCCTTTTATAGATGAAGGATAGCCAAAGTAATTTAACTTCTACTAAAACAAGGAAATCTTAATTTAATTAAAATAATAAAATATAAACAGCCTACAAACTCCTTGTACTTGGCCAGCAAGGAATAAGGTGATAAGGCAAGTGATAAGCTGATATGTGCTGATTTCTTGGGCTGCAAATAAGCTTGGTTGCTTGGGTGGCAAGTAATGGCTTGTTAGGGGCTGGTTGCTTCGGCAGCAAGTAATGGGTTGTTAGGGCCTCTTTTTGGACGAAAATTTGAAGGGATTTGGGCTTATTTGGCTGGCAAGTACTTTGGTTTTGGGTAGGAAGCATGTATGGGCTGTTTTAATGCAAACTAGGCCTAAATAACACTTGTAAATCCTAACTTGGGCTAAAAATAAAAGTCTGACCCAATCCTTTCATAATAAGGAGTATTGGGCTAAATACAATAAAAGGGATAATTAATGGACATCTAAAGGCTCATGGATATCTATCTCCAAGGGTGCATCAAGTTGGGTTTTTGTTACCCAATTATGCTCGAAGGGTTTTAAGTGTGGGCTTCCTTCAATAAATTCTTCTTTCTTCATGGCAGCTTGCAATCCTTTGCTCACAAATCCTTGAAGGGTTGAATTCAGCTCACTCTTGATCATCTTGGACTTGGCTCGAGTTATTGGGCCAAATGGAAAAGTAAGTCCATCTCGTCCTTGGAATTGCCTTTTGGTACATGTATCATCCCCTCCCTCCTCAAAAGGATTCGTCCACGAATCTGAAATGTCAAAGGGAGAAAGATCAACAACATTAAAAGTTGTACTCACATTGTACTCACCGGGTAGATCAATTCGGTATGCATTATTGTTGATTCTTTCAAGGACTTGGAATGGTCCATCTCCTCTTGGATCCAACTTGGATTTTGTAACGCCCCGGTTTTGGGCTTAGAAGTTTTGGGCGTTGACCGGTTTGGTCAAAGTCCTGTTCGAATCTTAAGAGGTGAAATTAGGAAAGCCTAGTTCGGGTTGCATTAAAAATATGGAAAAATGTTCTAAAATCATCTTTTAATATAATTAAGTGAACTGTGAAATCAATTTTGAAAAATGGGTTTTGGAAGTATGACATTTTGGCTAGTGACCAAAATGTAAATTTCGAAAGTTTGGTGACTGTTTTATAAAGAGTTGAAACTTTGAATCTTTAAGGAGCTATTAATCCAAAGATGATTTCTCCAGATTTTTCTAAGATATTTTAAGTCTAAAATCTGATTTTAAAGGTTATTAAAATTGGAGGGAAGCCATTTTGGCTATTTTTGGATTTTGTAACCAACTTTGCTAAACTTTCTTTCTCTCATTTTCTCTCAAACCAAACACTACTTTTCCAGAGAATTGGATCTGATTTCTTCACCTAAATCCCTCCATTCAACTCTCATTTGATTCCAAATCATTGTATCTTCAAACCTCTTCAATTGCTAAGTGTTTCAACAAGGATTTTCATTCCAAAAAGTGGAGAAACACAAGTTTGGAGGTAAGAACGTCCTTCTCCTCTAAACTATCAGTTCTTTACTGAAATTCCCAAGTTCTCAACTCTTAATTGATGTTTAATTAAAGGCTTTTGAGTTTGGAATTGGATCTTGGCTTATAATGCAAGATTTGATGATTTTTCATGATTTTCGTTAGATCTGATTAATCTGTGATTTGAGATGTGTTTTTGATGTTAAATGAACTCTAAATTGATAAGGAAATGAGTTTTGATTGATGCAATCCCGGATAGGTTGAGTTTCCTAAGTTTAGCTTATGTTTCTTGGATGTTTTTGTGGTGATCTTGTGGATCTGTTGTTGCTGGAGGTATAAGGATGTCTATAGGTTGTTTTTAGATGTTAAATGGTGTTGATGGATGTTAGGTTTTGCTGGTTTATGGCTGGGCTTTGTTGAGAAGTGGTTTTGGTGCAATTTCGGTTGTGTTTGGTGGCCGAAATTGGAGTATGAATGAGAGCAGCGAGTTTGAGTGCTTTCATTGAAGCTTTTGATGCATGATGATGCATTAAATCTCTGCTTTAATGTGTTTAATCAGGGGAGGCATCTTTGGATCCAAGGGTTGTTGATCCGGATGCTCCAAATGTTTTAAGTTGCATTATTGGATGGTTTTTAAGAGCATTTCTCACTAAGCTTTTGCTTACGCTCTCTTCGTTTTCTTTAATCCAATAATGCAGAGCATTAGAGACCTATTGAGGGCAGCAAGAAGGGCAAGAATTCAAGCGCAAGTAAAGCTCAATGTATGGAAGGTTTTTGTTAAACATTTTAGCTTTTGGGTGATTTGGCAATGAGGAAACAATGTGTATGTTTTGGGAGGTGTTTTGGACTCCCTAAGTATGTTGAATGTTGATGTGTTTGCTGGCTTTTGAATTGGAACCTTATATGCTTGTTTTGGAAGTTTGGTGTTGAATAGCTAGCTTGTGTAGGAAGCATGCCTATAGAATTGGGGCTTTTTGCATATGATGATGTTTGGTTGAATTGATGATGCTAATATGTTATATATATATTGAATCGCATGCTGGTAAAGTTTGGTGACATTTGGAGCATGTTTGGTTGTGTAATTGCATGTTTAAAGTGGAGTTTTGGAGCAGTCTGGGCAGGGTGTTTCGGAACAGCACCTACCGTTTCGGAACGGGTGCCTTAATCGTGCCCAGGCGTCCGAAACGGGAGGGGCCGTTCCGAAACGGAAAGGTCACTGCCAGACCCCCGTTTCGAAACGGGCTATGCCTGTTTCGGAACGGCCCCGCGTTTCGAAACGGGCTGTCTCCCGTTTCGGAACGGTTGACCGTTGGGGGCTAACATTGGCAGTTATGTGTTTTGGATTGTTTACGTTTTGGTCCTGAAACTTGTTTGTGCAATTGTATGAGTTTGGGAAGTCCTTTTGAGCTGAAATTTTACATAGAAGCATGAAATATGATTAATTTCAAGATGGTAACTTTATTTTGGATTAAGTCCTTATAATTATCAGAATTTACAATTTGGTCCCTAAAGTTGTAAGTTGTTCAATTGAGTCCCTGTTTGATCTCTGATGTTTGTGATCTTTTGGTAAGATGTTTGTGTGATCACAATTAGGTCTAAAGTGCATCTAGACAAGATTAAAAGGAAAAAAAAAGGGTCGTTAATCAAGGTTGACTTTCGGGTTGACTTTGGTTTTCCCCGTGTGACTTTCTTAATTCGGGTCAACCGTCTAGGCCAGGTTAAGGGGGTTACATTTGGTGGTATCAGAGCTAAGTTCTCGAGTAATTGGGAATGGTTGTATGCATGATTGAAGTATGTATGCTATGAATGCTTGTTGTTTGAAAGCATGTTCAGTGGTTTGAAATGTTGATACAGTTGAGTTGTATGCTCTGATGTTGCATGTTGAGGGTACCCATTGCCAAACAAAAGCTAAAGGAAAGATGTTGTTTTGAAATGAAATTGAGCTTGAATACTTGGATTGCTTACCTTGCTGGGCCTGACTTTGTTTTATTTGTGTTGTGATTGCATGGTAAAAGTATGGCACCACGTAGAGAGTTAAGAGGTAATGCGAGAGCTACGGCTCCTAACGAGAATGAGAATGAAGAGCACACTGGTAGTGCTGTGTTACCCCCTCCTCCGCCTGGTGGTGGTGCTGGAGGTGCGAGAGCTGAAGCTGCAGCTGATGCTGGTGCTGGAGCTGCTGGACCAGAGGTTGGTCAGGGGCAAGCTATGCCTGATATGTCTGTTTTGGTACAAGCTATTGCGGGTGCTTTTCGAGCAGCAGTAGCTGGAGCTCAGGGAGCTGGGCATCAGGGAGATGCTGGAGTCAGATTGCCTTTGGAGCGTCTGCGCAGTCTTAGAGGGACTAAGTTTAGAGGTTTGTCAGCTGAGAGTTCTGAGGCTTGGCTGGAAAGTACCAAGCGTATCTTGGGTCAGATGAGTTGCACGGATGTGCAAAAGCTGGGCTGTGTTGTGTTCTTGCTGCAGGACGATGCTTATACATGGTGGACGACTACCATTTCTGGAATGGCTGAAGCTGATGTTACCTGGACATTCTTTCAGAATGTGTTTAAAAGAAGATATCTGGGAGTGAGATATCTGGATGAGAAAAAGCGGGAATTCATGTCTCTTACCCAAGGGAGCATGAGTGTAGCTGAGTACGAGGTACAGTTTGTACGGCTCAGTCAGTATGCACCGGAGCTGATACTTGATGAGAGGGCTAGGTGCGAGAGGTTTCGTTACGGTCTTGTGACGGATGTTAAGATGTATTTGCTGGCCGCCGAGTATGAAGATTTTGATGTGTTGGTGGGCCGAGCAAAGGACGTTGAGATGAACCTGAATTTGTCTGCTAGGGGTGCTGGCAAGCGAGCTGCTGAGTGTAGCTCCGGAGGTGGACGGAACAAGAGGGGGCGAGATCAGAAATATCAGTCCTCAACCAGGAGAGGTGGTGGTGTGCCTGCTAGGGGTGGCGGTGCTAGAGCTGATCCTAGTGCTTGTTGGATCTGTGGTTCCCGTGGTCACTTGAAGCGTGACTGTCCTCGTGCTGAGAGAGTGGCACAAGCTCCTGCTGCAACAGCTGGTAATGCTGGTGGAAATGGGTGTTGGAATTGTGGTTCAGCAGACCACTTGAGGCGTGATTGTCCGAGGATGGCTGGTGAGCAGGTGCGTGCTCCTGTTGTTGTTGCACCACAGAGAGGTCGTGGGCGCGGCCGTGGTAATTTCCAGAGGAGAGAGGAAGGTGGCCGAGGGGTAGCTCATGTTGTAGCTATTCAGCCTGAGGGTGGAGGCCAAGCGAGGGTGTATGCTCAGAGGGAGGGCAGGAATGATGCAGATGTGATTGCAGGTACATTTACTTTGCAGTCCTTGTCATTGCTTTCTTTGATTGATTCTGGATCTACGCATTCATATATTCTTCGTGAGCATGCTGAATTGCTTGGTTTGCCTGTTGAGTCTTTGGATGTTGGTGTTCGGGTCACTAGTTCCTTTGGTGAGACTGTTGTGACTCGTAAGCTTTATAGAAGGTGTCCCTTGGTTGTTCAAGAGCATGTCTTTCGTGTTGATCTTATGGAGTTGCCCTTCTATGGTTTTGATGTGATCCTTGGTATGGATTGGCTTGCTGAGCATCGTGCTGTTGTGGACTGTGAGAATAAGCGTGTTTCGCTTAAGCTTGCGGATGATTATGAAGTTGTTGTGGTTGGTGAGAATGTGAAGTTTCTTGCCAATGTTGTGTCTTCTTTGGAGGCGAGTAGGATGCTGAGGCAAGGTTGCGAAGCTTACCTAGCTTTTGTGATGAATCCTAGCTCTAAGGAGTTGAGGGTGCAAGATATTAGGGTTGTAAAGGAATTTCCTGGTGTTTTTCCTGAGGAGTTGCCTGGTTTACCTCCTAACCGCGAGGTGGAGTTTGGAATAGAGCTGTATGAGAATACAACTCATGTGTCCATTACTCCCTATAGAATGGCGCCTAAGGAGCTGAAGGAGCTGAAGACGCAGTTGCAAGAGTTGCTTGAGCGTGGTTTCATCCGGCCGAGTGTGTCACCTTGGGGAGCACCGGTCTTGTTTGTGAAGAAGAAGGATGGCACTATGAGAATGTGCATTGATTACCGTCAGCTGAACAAGTTGACTATCAAGAATCGGTATCCTTTGCCGAGGATTGATGATCTCTTTGATCAATTTCGGGGAGCTGCTGTGTTCTCTAAGATTGACTTGAGGTCAGGGTATTATCAGTTGAAGGTGAAAGATGTGGATGTGCCTAAGACAGCTTTCAGGACAAGGTATGGGCATTATGAGTTTCTTGTGATGCCGTTTGGGTTGACAAATGCTCCTGCTGCTTTCATGGACATGATGAATCGTGTGTTTCATGAATACCTGGATAAGTTTGTTGTGGTGTTCATAGATGATATCCTTGTGTACTCGCGTACTGAGGAGGAGCATGTAGAGCATTTGAGGATTGTTTTGCAAGCTTTGTTGGAGAATCAGCTTTATGCTAAGCTGAGCAAGTGTGAGTTCTGGTTAAGAGAGGTGGTTTTTCTTGGGCATGTGGTCTCAGCTGAGGGGATTCGTGTTGATCCTCAGAAGATCGAGGCGGTGATGAGCTGGAAGGTTCCTAAGTCTGTTCATGAGGTTCGTAGTTTCCTTGGTTTGGCGGGATACTACCGAAGGTTTGTGGATGGGTTTTCCAAGATTGCTGCTCCTTTGACAAAGCTGTTGCAGAAGGATGTTAAGTATGAGTGGACAGAAGCGAGACAGCAGGCTTTTGAGAAGCTGAAGGCGGCTTTGACGCAAGCTCCTATCTTGATTCAGCCTGAATCAGGGAAAGAGTTTGTGGTTTACAGTGATGCATCCTATGTTGGTTTGGGGTGTGTGCTAATGCAGGAGGGTAAGGTGGTGGCTTATGCATCGCGGCAGTTGAAAGTGCATGAGCGCAATTACCCTACGCACGATATTGAGCTGGCTGCAGTGGTTTTTGCTCTGAAGATCTGGAGGCATTATCTGTATGGAGAAAAGTGTACTGTGTACACAGATCACAAGAGTTTGAGGTATCTGATGTCTCAGAAGGAGTTGAATCTTAGGCAGCGGCGTTGGTTGGAGTTGCTCAAGGATTATGATATGACGATTGAGTATCATCCTGGAAAAGCTAATGTTGTTGCTGATGCCTTGAGTAGGAAGGTAGCTGTTGAGTTGAGAGCCATGTTTGCTAGCTTGAGCATATCGCGTGATGGTGGTCTTGTGGCTGAGTTGCATGTGAAGCCGTCTATGGTTCAGTTGATCAAGGATAAGCAGTTGTTGGATGATTCCTTGGTGTCTCATGTTCAGGATATCGCGGAGGGTAGACCTTCGGATTTCTGTTTCAATGATGATGGTGTGCTGTGTTTTGGGAGTCGGATAGTAGTGCCCAATGATGCTGAGTTGAGGCGTGCTATTCTGACTGAAGGTCATTGATACATGCATGGGAGGGCTAAAGCAATGCATATTGGACAAGAAGTTGAATCTGTTTGTGAAGTCTGGAAAGTCAGCCAACTTGCAACGACTTTTCGGATGGGATCCGGGAACTTCTGGGCAGAGTTGTCTTCTAGAAAATTGACCGTCATTCAGTTATCTTTCCAACGCATCTTGAAACGGATCAATCGGACATCGGGAACTCAAGATATGTCCAATTTACTGAAGACTGCGCATGCAGAAAACTGGATACGAAATTATTACGGGATTTTGTAAAATTCAGCCCAAAAGCTATATTATATAAGGCTTTTGGACGAATTAGACTTAGCCCAACTTAATTATTATCATTTAAATTATGTTTTTTAGGGTTTTATATACTTTAGGAACCAGCCACCCTTCTCCCAAGCAACTCTTATCAACTTATCACTTGCACTTATCAGCTTATCACTTGCAGCCCAAGCACAAGGAGTTTAAAGGCTGTTTTTCTTTTATTTTTTAATTAAATTAGGGTTTCCTTGTTTTAGTATAAGTTAGATTACTTTGGCTATCCTTCACCTATAAAAGGATGAAGCCTCAACCATTGTAATGGAGATTATTGAGATTTTCTTTGATTAATGAAATATTTAGTGAGTTTGTTTTTGCAAGTGCTGATTACTTGTGCCTTAGAAGTCTTCTTCAACATAAGTTCGACGAGTTCTTGTGAGGGAGATCATCTTCACACTCCTGCTTGCCTAGGTAATCGCGTCTAGGAGGGTGGGTTAGAGCCGCTTGAGGTTACTTGCTTAGGTAATTGCGTCTAAGAGGGTGCCGAGGACAAAACCATCACAAATCCATCAAGCCATCTCCATCTTCAACTTCATGCCATCTCCATAGCCATAAACAAAGCTGAATTTTCAGATTTATTTTATCTACCTCTTCTTCAATCTTTTTCAATCTTTTTGTTTTAATTCTTATTATTCATCCCCTAATCTTCCTTCTTATCTTTGTTTCTTTGATTTTCCAGCCTTGAATCTGAATTTTTCAAGAAAAGCCCTTCTCTTTTCTCTTGAATTTTCAGATCTGCTCCTAATATTCTTGATTGAGTCTAGAGCCCCTAGTTCTTGCAACAACTTGATTGAAGGCTTCCAAAGTATCACAAGTCAACAAGTTATAATCGGAGTTTAATCCTAACAATGAGTCCCATTTGTACTAGGAGTCCAATGAAAGGTATGACACCAATTGAATTCTAGTTGCAAGGAGAAAGAAAGGTATGCAACTTTTAATTTCCTACTAACACAAGAAGCAAGAAAGTGTTAGATAATATATAGAAGACAATAAAAAGGTAAAACAAATGAAAACAGGTAGCTGAGAATGAAAGAAGATCAGAAAACCCGAAAAAACCCTGAAATTTGCAGCAACTTGATCCACTTTGTTCGAGATGTTCCCAAAGTCCAAAAATTCTGAAATTTTTTGTGGTGACTCCTACAATAGTGTAGATCTGATCTGGAAAGTTTCGGCTCAAAATCCGTTCGTTTGAATTTTGCGAATTTTCCCCTTTAGTTCGAATTTTTCAGCCAAAACGCCAAATTCTTGCCAAGAATCGTCCCAGCTCTGATACCAAATGATAGAGTAGCGCAAACTTGGATTTGGAAGCCTCCAATCAAGTTGTTGCAAGAACTAGGGGCTCTAGACTCAATCAAGAATATTAGGAGCAGATCTGAAAATTCAAGAGAAAAGAGAAGGGCTTTTCTTGAAAAATTCAGATTCAAGGCTGGAAAATCAAAGAAACAAAGTTAAGAAGGAAGATTAGGGGATGAATAATAAGAATTAAAACAAAAAGATTGAAAAAGATTGAAGAAGAGGTAGATAAAACAAATCTGAAAATTCAGCTTTGTTTATGGCTATGGAGATGGCATGAAGTTGAAGATGGAGATGGCTTGATGGATTTGTGATGGTTTTGTCCTCGGCACCCTCTTAGACGCAATTACCTAAGCAAGTAACCTCAAGCGGCTCTAACCCACCCTCCTAGACGCGATTACCTAGGCAAGCAGGAGTGTGAAGATGATCTCCCTCACAAGAACTCGTCGGACTTATGTTGAAGAAGACTTCGAAGGCACAAGTAATCAGCACTTGCAAAAATAAACTCACTAAATATTTTATTAATCCAAGAAAATCTGAATAATCTAAATTACAATGGTGGAGGCTTCATCCTTTTATAGGTGAAGGATAGCCAAAGTAATCTAACTTCTACTAAAACAAGGAAACTCTAATTTAATTAAAAAAATAAAAGAAAAACAGCCTTTAAACTCCTTGTGCTTGGGCTGCAAGTGATAAGCTGATAAGTGCATGTGATAAGTTGATAAGAGTTGTTTGGGAGAAGGGTGGCTGGTTCCTAAAGTATATAAAACCCTAAAAACATAATTTAAATGTTAATAATTAAGTTGGGCTAAGTCTAATTCGTCCAAAAGCCTTATATAATAGCTTTTGGGCTGAATTTTACAAATTCCCGTAATAATCCCGTATCCAGTTTTCTGCATGCGCAGTCTTCGGTAAAATAGACGTATCTTGAGTTCCCGATGTCCGATTGATACGTTTCAAGATGCGTTGGAAAGGTAACTGAATTTCGGTCAAAATGTTAGAAGACAACTCTTCCTAGAAATGCCAGGATCCCATCCGAAATGTCGTCTCAAGTTGGCTGACTTTCCAGACTTCACAAACATATTCAACTTCTTGTCCAATATGCATTGCTTTAGCCCTCCCATGCATGTATCATTCCCCCTCTCCTCAAAAGGATTCGTCCTCGAATCAAAAACAGTAAAAGAAGGACGTTTAACAATGGCAATCGAAACAGAATCTTTGTCACAGGTGGAGTGATCCAATTGAGCTCGTCTTAATGGTTCAACAAAATCCTGAAAAAAGAACTCAAAGCCACTCGAAACAATGATGTTATGGTTAGGTCGAAAAAACTCTCTCATTATCTTTTTCTCGCCTTTTTCATTTGGACATTGTTCGACTTTTACCTCATGTTTCTTTTCACTCACCAAAATTGGGCCATTAATTTGACTTTTATTGCTCTCGGCCTCTTTACTCTCGGTCTTTTTCAAATAAGATAACTCACATACCCAATTCCTCTCACAAAAAATATCATCGAAATACAATTTCTGTAGAGGATGAAGTGTTTCTAACAGAATGATAGGACGAGAATTAAATAAAGGGTTAGAATCACGCTTACTTTCTTGGGAGGTTGTTGATGAATCAAGAGAACTCATTACTAAGCATGAAAGATTGTCTTGATTGAAGGCTTCCAAATCCAAGTTTGCGCTGCTCTATCATTTGGTATCAGAGTTGGGACGATTCTTGGCAAGAATTTGGCGTTTTGGCTGAAAAATTCGAACTAAAGGGGAAAATTCGCAAAATTCAAACGAACGAATTTTGAGCCGAAACTTTCCAGATCAGATCTACACTATTGTAGGAGTCACCACAAAAAATTTCAGAATTTTTGGACTTTGGGAACATCTCGAACAAAGTGGATCAAGTTGCTGCAAATTTCAGGGTTTTTTCGGGTTTTCTGATCTTCTTTCATTCTCAGCTACCTGTTTTCATTTGTTTTACCTTTTTATTGTCTTCTATATATTATCTAACACTTTCTTGCTTCTTGTGTTAGTAGGAAATTAAAAGTTGCATACCTTTCTTTCTCCTTGCAACTAGAATTCAATTGGTGTCATACCTTTCATTGGACTCCTAGTACAAATAGGACTCATTGTTAGGATTAAACTCCGATTATAACTTGTTGACTTGTGGCAGGAAGGTCTTTAAAGAGTACAAGATCGGCTTACTTGCCTCGCTAAGTATTTCTTTCTTGGAGTGTTTAGTGAGATTCCTAGTTTTCTTTCTTTTGTTTTTCACCTTTGTAAATTTGAGTGTTCCAGGATGTTTCACAGAGACAAGCCTCGTGCAAAACAACATGATACTTTGGGTTCTACTTATCGAGGAAAACCTTCCTTGACCAAACCGAGGCATTCGTTCAATTTTTGTGAAGAAAGGCGAACTGAACCAAGGCGAACTGCACACACTTTGGCCATCCCAAAATTCAGAATACCTTCTTTTCAAGGAAGGTATGATCCTGATGGTTATTGTGATTGGGAAAATAGGGTTGATTTCCTATTTGGTTGTTACGGATATCCCGAGGAAGATCAAGCTTCATTAGTGGCCCTAAAGTTCGAGGAATATGCAGTACTATGGTGGCGTTTATTACAACGAGATAAGCGTCTCAATGGTGAAGCCAAAATAAGAACATGGGCTGAACTTAAAAAGGTCATGAGAGAGCGATTCGTTCCCAAACATTACCAACTACAAGAATCCAAGACTTGTCATAAGAAATACTCCTCTTTTGATAAAGGTACATCTCAACCTTCATCTTTTCACAACCCTACTAATGCACTATTCGACTCTAGTAGTATGGCGCCGAAGGAAGAAGAATCATCGCTATTCCAAAAGGATAATGAACAACCATCGGTGAGTCATGTCGAAGAAGACCAAGGAAAGCAAGATGTCGAAGAAATTTGTTATCCTCGAGAACATGGGGAAGATGTCACTACGGAGAGTTTAACCATACCCAATAATGAGCAAATACTTTCAGAAGATGACGTTTCGGAAGAAGAAAGATTTGAACCCATAAATCAAGACAATCTTTCATGCTTAGTAATGAGTTCTCTTTGCAAGAACTATGGGCTCTAGACTCAATCAAGAAGATTAGGAGCAGATCTGAAAATTCAAGAGAAAAGAGAAGGGTCTTTCTTGAAAAATTTAGATTCAAGGCTGGAAAATTAAAGAAACGAAGATAAGAAAGGAGATTAAGGATTAAATAATAAGAATTAAAACAAAAAGATTGAAAGAGAGATAGATAAAACAAATCTAAAAATTCAGCTTTGTTTATGGCTATGGAGATGGCATGAAGTTGAAGATGGAGATGGCTTGATGGATTTGTGATGGTTTTGTCCTCGGCACCCTCTTAGACGCAATTACCTAAGCAAGCAACCTCAAGCGGCTCTAACCCACCCTCCTAGACGCGATTACCTAGGCAAGCAGGAGTGTGAAGATGATCTCCCTCACAAGAACTCGTCAGACTTATGTTGAAGAAGACTTCGAAGGCACAAGTAATCAGCACTTGCAAAAATAAACTCACTAAATATTTTATTAATCCAAGAAAAACTCAATAATCTCCATTACAATGGTTGAGGCTTCATCCTTTTATAGGTGAAGGATAGCCAAAGTAATCTAACTTATACTAAAACAAGGAAACCCTAATTTAATTAAAAAATAAAAGAAAAACAGCCTTTAAACTCCTTGTGCTTGGGCTGCAAGTGATAAGCTGATAAGTGCAAGTGATAAGTTGATAAGAGTTGCTTGGGAGAAGGGTGGCTGGTTCCTAAAGTATATAAAACCCTAAAAACATAATTTAAATGCTAATAATTAAGTTGGGCTAAGTCTAATTCGTCCAAAAGCCTTATATAATAGCTTTTGGGCTGAATTTTACAAAATCCCGTAATAATTTCGTATCCAGTTTTCTGCATGCGCAGTCTTCAGTAAATTGGACATATCTTGAGTTCCCGATGTCCGATTGATCCGTTTCAAGATGCGTTGGAAAGATAACTGAATGACGGTCAATTTTCTAGAAGACAACTCTGCCCAAAAATTCCCGGATCCCATCCGAAAAGTCGTTGCAAGTTGGCTGACTTTCCAGACTTCACAAACAGATTCAACTTCTTGTCCAATATGCATTGCTTTAGCCCTCCCATGCATGTATCATTCCCTCTCTCCTTAAAAGGATTCGTCCTCGAATCAGAAACAGCAAAAGGAGGACGTTTAACAATGGCAATCAAAAAGGAATCTTTGTCATAGGTGGAGTGATCCAATTGAGCTCCTCTCAATGGTTCAACAAAATCCTGAAAGAAGAACTCAAAGCCACTCGAAACATTGATGTTATGGTTAGGTCGAAAAAAATCTCTCTTTATCCTTTTCTCGCCTTTTTCATTTGTACATTGTTCGACTTTTACCTCATGTTTCTTTTCACTCACTAAAATTGGGCCATTAATTTGACTTTTATTGCTCTCGGTCTCTTGACTCTCGGTCTTTTTCAAATAAGATAACTCACGTACCCAATTCTTCTCACAAAAAATATCATCAAAATACAATTTTTGTAGAGGATGAAGTGTTTCTAACCGAATGATAGGACAAGAATCAAATAAAGGGTTAAAATCACACTTACTTTCTTGGGAGGTTGTTGATGAATCAAGAGAACTCACTACTAAGCATGAAAGATTCTCTTGATTTATGGGTTCAAGTCTTTCTTCTTCCGAAACGTCATCTTCTGAAAGTATTTGCTCATTATTGGGTAAGATTACACTCTCGGTGGTGACATCTTTCCCATGTTCTCGAGGATAACAAATTTCTTCGACATCTTGCTTTCCTTTGACTTCTTCGACATGACTCACCGATGATTGTTCATTATCCTTTTGGAATAACGATGATTCTTCTTCTTTCGGCGTCGTACTACTAGAGTCGAATAGTGCATTAGTAGTGTTGTGAAAAGATGAAGGTTGAGATGTACCTTTATCAAAAGATGAGTATTTCTTATGACAAGTCTTGGATTCTTGTCGTTGGTAATGTTTGGGAACAAATCGCTCTCTCATGACCTTTTTAAGTTCATCCCATGTTCTTATTTTGGCTTCACCATTGAGACGTCTATCTCGTTGTAATAAACGCCACCATAGTACTGCATATTCCTCGAACTTTAGGGCCACTAATGAAGCTTGATCTTCCTCGGGATATCCGTAACAACCAAACAGGAAATCAACCCTATTTTCCCAATCACAATAACCATCAGGATCATACCTTCCTTGAAAAGAAGGTATTCTGAATTTTGGGATGGCCAAAGTGTGTGTGGTTCGCCTTGGTTCAGTTCGCCTTTCTTCACAAAAATTGAACGAATGCCTCAGCTTGGTTAATGAAGGCTTTCCTCGATAAGTAGAACCCAAAGTATCATGTTGTTTTGCATGAGGCTTGTCTCTGCGAAACATCCTAAAACACTCAAATTTACAAAGGTGAAAATAAAAGAAAGAAAACTAGGAATCTCACTAAAAATTCCAAGAAAGAAATACTTAGCGAGGCAAGTAAGTTGATCTTGTGCTCTTTAAAGACCTTCCTGTCACAAGTTCAAAAAAGATATAACCGGAGTTCAATCCTAACAATGAATCCTAAAGGCTTTAAGAATCCAAAGAAAAGTTTGACACCAATTGAATTAGTTGCAAGGAGAAATAAAAGTATGCAACTTTTAATTTCCTACTAACACAAGAAGCAAGAAAGTGTTAGATAATGTATAGAAGACAATAAAAAGGTAAAACAAATAAAAACAAGTAGTTAAGAATGAAAGAAGATAAGAAAAACCGAAAAAACCCTAAAATATGCAGCAACTTGATCCACTTTGTTCGAGGTGTTCCCGGAGTCAAAAAATTCTGAAATTTTTTGTGGTGACTCCTAAAATAGTGTAGATCTGATCTGGAAATTTTCAGCTCAAAATTCGTTCGTTTGAATTTTGCGATTTTCCCCTTTTATAAGAATTTTTCACCCAAAAACGCCAAAATTCTTGCCAAGAATCGTCCCAAATCTGATACCAAATGATAGAGTAGAGCAAACTTGGATTTGGAAGCCTTCAATCAAGTTGTTGCAAGAACTATGGGCTCTAGACTCAATCAAGAAGATTAGGAGCAGATCTGAAAATTCAAGAGAAAAGAGAAGGGTCTTTCTTGAAAAATTTAGATTCAAGGCTGGAAAATTAAAGAAACGAAGATAAGAAAGGAGATTAAGGATTAAATAATAAGAATTAAAACAAAAAGATTGAAAGAGAGATAGATAAAACAAATCTAAAAATTCAGCTTTGTTTATGGCTATGGAGATGGCATGAAGTTGAAGATGGAGATGGCTTGATGGATTTGTGATGGTTTTGTCCTCGGCACCCTCTTAGACGCAATTACCTAAGCAAGCAACCTCAAGCGACTCTAACCCACCCTCCTAGACGCGATTACCTAGGCAAGCAGGAGTGTGAAGATGATCTCCCTCACAAGAACTCGTCAGACTTATGTTGAAGAAGACTTCGAAGGCACAAGTAATCAGCACTTGCAAAAATAAACTCACTAAATATTTTATTAATCCAAGAAAAACTCAATAATCTCCATTACAATGGTTGAGGCTTCATCCTTTTATAGGTGAAGGATAGCCAAAGTAATCTAACTTATACTAAAACAAGGAAACCCTAATTTAATTAAAAAATAAAAGAAAAACAGCCTTTAAACTCCTTGTGCTTGGGCTGCAAGTGATAAGCTGATAAGTGCAAGTGATAAGTTGATAAGAGTTGCTTGGGAGAAGGGTGGCTGGTTCCTAAAGTATATAAAACCCTAAAAACATAATTTAAATGCTAATAATTAAGTTGGGCTAAGTCTAATTCGTCCAAAAGCCTTATATAATAGCTTTTGGGCTGAATTTTACAAAATCCCGTAATAATTTCGTATCCAGTTTTCTGGATGCGCAGTTTTCAGTAAATTGGACATATCTTGAGTTCCCGATGTCCGATTGATCCGTTTCAAGATGCGTTGGAAAGATAACTGAATGACGGTCAATTTTCTAGAAGACAACTCTGCCCAGAAATTCCCGGATCCCATACGAAAAGTCGTTGCAAGTTGGCTGACTTTCCAGACTTCACAAACAGATTCAACTTCTTGTCCAATATGCATTGCTTTAGCCCTCCCATGCATGTATCAGTCATAGTAGTCCTTTTGCTATGCACCCTGGTAGTACTAAGATGTATCGTGATCTTCGTGATGAGTACTATTGGGTGGGTTTGAAGAAGGACGTTGCGGAGTTCGTGAGCAAGTGTTTGGTGTGTCAGCGAGTTAAGGCTGAGCATCAGTTTCCTTCTGGTTTGTTGCAACCGTTGAAAATCCCTGAATGGAAGTGGGAGAGGGTTACCATGGATTTTGTATCTGGTTTACCTTTGTCTCCATCGAAGAAGAATTCGGTCTGGGTGATTGTGGATCGCCTGACGAAGTGTGCACATTTCTTGCCTGTGCATACTACGTTCTCGTTGGATAAGCTGGCAGAGCTGTACATTGCTGAGATTGTGAGGCTGCATGGTGTGCCTAAGTCGATTGTGTCGGATAGAGATCCGAGGTTCACATCGCGGTTTTGGCAGTGTTTGCATCAAGCTCTGGGTACAAGGTTGCATTTCAGTACATCCTATCATCCTCAGTCGGATGGTCAGTCTGAGCGAGTTATCCAGATTTTGGAGGATATGTTGAGGTGCTGCGTGATTGAGTTCCAAGGTTCTTGGGAGAAGCATCTGCCTTTGGTTGAGTTTGCTTATAACAATAGTTATCAGGCGAGTATACAGATGGCACCTTATGAGGCTTTGTACGGGAGGAAGTGTAGGACTCCTCTTTGTTGGGCTGAAACTGGTCAAAAGTTGGTTTCGATGCCGGCTTTGTTGAAAGGGACCACGGAAAAGGTAAAGCTAATTTGTGAACGGTTAAAGGCTGCTTCTGATCGGCAGAAATCTTATGCGGATTTGAAGCGTAAGGAGATAGAGTATGCGGTGGGTGACCGTGTGTTCTTGAAGGTTTCGCCTTGGAAGAAGGTGATGCGGTTTGGTCGGAAGGGCAAGTTGAGCCCTAGATACATTGGACCATATGAGGTGGTTGAGCGTGTGGGTCCTGTTGCGTATCGGTTGAGGTTACCTCAGGAGTTGGAGAAGATTCATGATGTGTTTCATGTTTCTATGCTCCGGAAGTATAGATCTGATCCTTCGCATGTGATGCCTGTGGAGGAAGTGGTTTTGAATCCGGATTTGACCTATGATGAGGAACCGGTGAAGGTTCTGGATTCGGATAGCAAGGTTCTTCGTGGCAAGACCATTGAGTTGGTGAAGGTGCTGTGGAAGCATCGCGGTGTTGAGGAAGCCACGTGGGAGCGGAAGGAAGACATGCTGAAGCAGTTTCCTTATCTCTTTCCTTCAGGTAAATTTCGAGGACGAAATTTCTTAAGGGGGGGAGAGTTGTAACGCCCTGGTTTTGGGCTTAGAAGTTTTGGGCGTTGACCGGTTTGGTCAAAGTCCTGTTCGAATCTTAAGAGGTGAAATTAGGAAAGCCTAGTTCGGGTTGCATTAAAAATATGGAAAAATGTTCTAAAATCATCTTTTAATATAATTAAGTGAACTGTGAAATCAATTTTGAAAAATGGGTTTTGGAAGTATGACATTTTGGCTAGTGACCAAAATGTAAATTTCGAAAGTTTGGTGACTGTTTTATAAAGAGTTGAAACTTTGAATCCTTAAGGAGCTATTAATCCAAAGATGATTTCTCCAGATTTTTCTAAGATATTTTAAGTCTAAAATCTGATTTTAAAGGTTATTAAAATTGGAGGGAAGCCATTTTGGCTATTTTTGGATTTTGTAACCAACTTTGCTAAACTTTCTTTCTCTCATTTTCTCTCAAACCAAACACTACTTTTCCAGAGAATTGGATCTGATTTCTTCACCTAAATCCCTCCATTCAACTCTCATTTGATTCCAAATCATTGTATCTTCAAACCTCTTCAATTGCTAAGTGTTTCAACAAGGATTTTCATTCCAAAAAGTGGAGAAATACAAGTTTGGAGGTAAGAACGTCCTTCTCCTCTAAACTATCAGTTCTTTACTGAAATTCCCAAGTTCTCAACTCTTAATTGATGTTTAATTAAAGGCTTTTGAGTTTGGAATTGGATCTTGGCTTATAATGCAAGATTTGATGATTTTTCATGATTTTCGTTAGATCTGATTAATCTGTGATTTGAGATGTGTTTTTGATGTTAAATGAACTCTAAATTGATAAGGAAATGAGTTTTGATTGATGCAATCCCGGATAGGTTGAGTTTCCTAGTTTAGCTTATGTTTCTTGGATGTTTTTGTGGTGATCTTGTGGATCTGTTGTTGCTGGAGGTATAAGGATGTCTATAGGTTGTTTTTAGATGTTAAATGGTGTTGATGGATGTTAGGTTTTGCTGGTTTATGGCTGGGCTTTGTTGAGAAGTGGTTTTGGTGCAATTTCGGTTGTGTTTGGTGGCCGAAATTGGAGTATGAATGAGAGCAGCGAGTTTGAGTGCTTTCATTGAAGCTTTTGATGCATGATGATGCATTAAATCTCTGCTTTAATGTGTTTAATCAGGGGAGGCATCTTTGGATCCAAGGGTTGTTGATCCGGAAGCTTGATTTGTGCTTCGGCAAGAGGCGAAGTGGAATCGGTGAGTGAAATTGGATTTTCGGCTTTGAAACCAATGTCTTGGGAGCTTAGTTTAAGTCTAAACAACTTTGCTAAGCTCGGGCGTAAGTTTTCGGAATTTCTCTCTAGTGGTGGCCATGATTTTGTTGTGATGCAAAATGATTATTTGCATGTTTTACATACTGTTTTGGAAGCATGTTTTAGCATGGTTTTTGCTGATGATGTAAGCCATATGTTGAAGGTAACTCTAGGTAGGAGTTCCTTGCTTTTGTACATTGAAATGATGTGGTTTAATGCTTTTAAATGCATGATGAATATGGCTTGGTTTTATGCTTTAAAACAGTGATGTAAGTGATGAAAATGATGTATATTGGCAAGTGAGGTTTTTAAAATGTTGAGGTCACTAAGGTGGTTAAAAGTCCTTGAGTGAGCCTTGTTACTTATGAACATCAAGGTGGTTAAAAGTCCTTGGATGGTTCATGTTGTGGACACTAAGGTGGTTAAAAGTCCTTAGGTGATCCTTTTCTATGGTGTTTAAAAGTCCATAGGCCAATGTGTTTAAAAGTCCTTGGGCTCAAGGTGTTTAAAAGTCCTTGAGGTGATCTAATTCATGGTGTTTAAAAGTCCATGGCCAAGGTGTTTAAAAGTCCTTGGGACCAAGGTGTTTAAAAGTCCTTGGGAAGTTGATGAACTTGTTTAAGAAATGAAATGTATCACTTGAGCCAATATGACATGTTAAGTATATTATGAAGCATGAGATGCTTGTTTTTAATGTTTATGTTGAAGCATGAAGTTGCTTGTTTTAAGTAAGGTTTTGAGCATGAGCAAATGTGGATTTGAAGCATGTTTATAAATGTTTTAAGTTGCATTATTGGATGGTTTTTAAGAGCATTTCTCACTAAGCTTTTGCTTACGCTCTCTTCGTTTTCTTTAATCCAATAATGCAGAGCATTAGAGACCTATTGAGGGCAGCAAGAAGGGCAAGAATTCAAGCGCAAGTAAAGCTCAATGTATGGAAGGTTTTTGTTAAACATTTTAGCTTTTGGGTGATTTGGCAATGGGGAAACAATGTGTATGTTTTGGGAGGTGTTTTGGACTCCCTAAGTATGTTGAATGTTGATGTGTTTGGTGGCTTTTGAATTGGAACCTTATATGCTTGTTTTGGAAGTTTGGTGTTGAATAGCTAGCTTGTGTAGGAAGCATGCCTATAGAATTGGGGCTTTTTGCATATGATGATGTTTGGTTGAATTGATGATGCTAATATGTTATATATATATTGAATCGCATGCTGGTAAAGTTTGGTGACATTTGGAGCATGTTTGGTTGTGTAATTGCATGTTTAAAGTGGAGTTTTGGAGCAGTCTGGGCAGGGTGTTTCGGAACAGCACCTACCGTTTCGGAACGGGTGCCTTAATCGTGCCCAGGCGTCCGAAACGGGAGGGGCCGTTCCGAAACGGAAAGGTCACTGCCAGACCCCCGTTTCGAAACGGGCTATGCCTGTTTCGGAACGGCCCCGCGTTTCGAAACGGGCTGTCTCCCGTTTCGGAACGGTTGACCGTTGGGGGCTGACATTGGCAGTTATGTGTTTTGGATTGTTTACGTTTTGGTCCTGAAACTTGTTTGTGCAATTGTATGAGTTTGGGAAGTCCTTTTGAGCTGAAATTTTACATAGAAGCATGAAATATGATTAATTTCAAGATGGTAACTTTATTTTGGATTAAGTCCTTATAATTATCAGAATTTACAATTTGGTCCCTAAAGTTGTAAGTTGTTCAATTGAGTCCCTGTTTGATCTCTGATGTTTGTGATCTTTTGGTAAGATGTTTGTGTGATCACAATTAGGTCTAAAGTGCATCTAGACAAGATTAAAAGGAAAAAAAAGGGTCGTTAATCAAGGTTGACTTTCGGGTTGACTTTGGTTTTCCCCGTGTGACTTTCTTAATTCGGGTCAACCGTCTAGGCCGGGTTAAGGGGGTTACAGATTTCCTATGGTTTGGAAATCTCTCTTTACGCATGTGCAACCAAACCCAATCTCCTAGTTCAAAGACAACTTGGCGTCGGCCTTTGTTGACTTTAGCAGCAACGTTTTCATATGTTTTCTCCATTCTTTGTTTTGCCTTAGCGTGTATGGATTTAACCAATTCTGCTTTCTTTGCACCATCTAAGCTGCAAATATTATCAATAGGCAAAGGGACAAGGTCTAAAGTAGTTAAGGGGTTAAAACCATAAATTACTTCAAATGGGGAATAACCGGTGGATGAATGAATAGAACGGTTGTAGGCGAACTCTACGAAAGGTAAATATTCTTCCCAAGTCTTAGTGTTCTTACCGACAACTGTTCTGAGTAACACACCTAATATCTGGTTTATTACCTTGGTTTGTCCGTCCGTCTGTGGGTGTCAAGTTGTAGAATAGAGTAGTTTGGTACCTATTTTCCCCCACAAAACTTTCCAAAAATGGCTTATGAACTTGACATCTCTATCGAAAACAATGGTGCGTGGAATTCCATGAAGTCGTACTACTTCTCTAAAGAAGAGATCAGCGACATGTGTTGCATCGTCCGTTTTATGGCAAGGTATAAAGTGAGCCATCTTTGAAAACCTGTCGACCACAACAAAAATACTATCTCGACCCCTCTTGGTACGAGGTAATCCAAGAATAAAGTCCATAGATAAATCGACCCAAGGGAGAGAAGGAATAGGAAGGGGGTATATAAACCATTAGGACTAACCTTGGACTTGGCTTGTTTACATACTATGCAAGATGCACATACTTTCTCCATAGTTTTCCTCATATGTGGCCAAAAGAAGTGCTCCATTACCATGTCCAAAGTTTTGGAGATGCCAAAGTGTCCCATTAAGCCTCCAGAGTGTGATTCATGGACTAGAAGTTCTCTAATGGATCCTTGTGGTATACACAACCTGTTCATTCGGAAAAGAAACCCATCTACAAGATAAAACTTGTTAAAAGCACCTTTTAAACAATGAGTATAAATTTCCTTAAAATATGGGTCATTAGGATATAATTCCTTTATATGCTCAAATCCCAATATAGTAGCATGCATTTGAGTAATTAGGGTATACCTTCGAGATAGTGCATCTGCTACTACATTATCCTTACCTTTCTTGTATTTGATGATATAAGGGAATGTTTCAATGAATTCCACCCAACGAGCATGTCTCTTGCTCAAATTACCTTGGCCGTTGAGCCACTTCAAGGATTCATGGTCGGTATGTATGACAAACTCCTTTGGAAGAAGATAGTGTTGCCAAACTTCAAGTGCACGAACTAATGCAAGGAGCTCTTTATCATATGTTGAGTAGTTCAAATGTGCTCCCTTTAACTTCTCACTAAAGTAAGCGATTGGTTGTTTTTCCTGCAAAAGAACTGCACCTATGCCTATACCGGAGGCATCACATTCTAACTCGAAAGTGTTAGAGAAATCTGGAAGGCGAAGAATTGGGGCAGTACAAAGTTTACCTTTTAGGGTTTGGAAAGCTGTTTCTTGTGCCTCATCCCAATGGAAACCTACCGTTTTTTTGATAATATCCGTCAATGGTGCGGCGATGGTAGAGAAATCCTTGACAAAACGACGGTAGAAGTTTGCTAGGCCATGGAAGGATCTCACCTCAGTTATGGAAGATGGTGTGGGCCATTCTTTAATTGCTCTGACCTTTTCATCATCAACATGGATACCCTGTGCACTTACTATAAAGCCTAGAAAATTAAGACTTGCACTACAAAACACGCACTTTTCCATGTTAGCATATAATCGTTCCCGTCGGAGAACTTCAAAGACTGATTTCACATGAAAGAGGTGTGAATCAAAGGAAGAAGAGTAGATAAGAATATCATCAAAATAAACAACAACAAACTTACCTCGAAATTCCCGTAAGATGTGGTTCATCAACCTCATGAACGTGCTAGGGGCATTGGTCAAACCAAAAGGCATGACTGTCCACTCATATAGACCGAACTTGGTCTTGAAAGCGGTTTTCCATTCATCTCCTTCCTTCATCCGAAATTGATAATAACCACTCTTCAAGTCAATCTTGGTGAAGATGCATGCGCCGTAGAGTTCATCAAGCATGTCATCTAATCGTGGGATAGGATGTCGATATTTGATGGTGATTCGGTTTATTGGTCTACAATCTACACACATTCGATATGAACCATCTTTCTTTGGCACCAAAAGCACTGGCATGGCACAAGGGCTTAAACTCTCGCGAATGTAGCCTTTGTAGAGTAGTTCTTCCACTTGCCTTTCTAACTCCTTGGTTTCTTCAGGATTGCATCTATATGCTGGTCTATTTGGGATAGAAGAACCCGGAATTAGGTCAATTTGATGTTCAATTCCTCTTAAGGGTGGCAAACCATCGGGTGGATCACCTAAAACATCATTAAAGTCTTGCAAAAGAGAAACAAAAACACTAGGCAAACGGTCGTTATTGTCAGTGATAGAAATAAAATTTTCCCTAAATCGGACGAGAATGCAAGGTTGTTTAAGAAAAGGGGCTTGTCTCACTTCTTTTTCTCTCGCATAAATATTTTGAGATACACTTTTTTTCTCACAGTGAGGATCACTCACCACCCCTGGGCCTTTGTTCATTTGGCTTTTATTACTACTGGCCTCTTTCATCGTTGCCTTTTGTTCCTTGTTTCCATCTTTTAGAATTCCCACCCCCTCACAAAACTTCTTCATTCGCATCTGGTCTTTGTACACCTCTTTTGGATCGAGTGGGGCCAAGGTATACTTCTTGCCATGGTATACAAAGGAATATTTATTTAATTTACCATGGTGAGTCACATCACGGTCACACTGCCAAGGTCTCCTTAAAAGCAAGTGAGATGCTTGCATAGGAATAACATCACACCAAACGTCATCACAATATTTGCCCATAGTAAAAGTGACTAATGCACGTTTGGTTACCTTTAACTCTGATCCTTCATGAAGCCATTGGAGATAATATGGCTTTGGATGGCGTTGACAAGGTAGGTCAAGTGCATCAACTAGATAGCTGCTCACCACATTCGCACAACTTCCGCTATCAATGATGACAAAATAAAGTTTACCTTTGATCAAACATCGTGTGTGGAAAATATTTGTTCTTTGCACTTCTGTATCGTCGATTGCTTGGATATTAAGTGAACGTTGAATCACCAAGCTTCTAGGATCAGGTTCATCACTAGAGTAATTATCGGTGATGAATTCATTATCGGACAATTTTGAATCGGATGTGCATGTCCCATCTTCTCGAACAAGAAAAAGTCTTGTATTTGGGCAGTTCCTTTGATAGTGTCCATGTCCTTTGCACTTGAAGCATACAATATCTCGGGTTTTCTTAGCTGTTTGTGTATTTTCCGTCGTCATGGGAATTTTGGCCTTGGTTTTATCCAATGGCTTGGATGCTTCAGGTTTCTGTTTTGTTCTACTAGAGTCGGCCAAAGGATTAGAAGTCTTAGAATTAGACAAGGGTTGAATGGTACCTCTATCATATGGATAACTCTTTTGGCGATATCGTTGTCTATCTTTGATGCGTTTTTCAATTGTCATGGCAAATTGGAATGCCTCTTCAAGAGTGTCGTAGGTTTTGAGTTCAAGCACCTCAAGAATGTTGTCATTGAGTCTGACAATAAACCTAGTCAATGTATCTTCTTCGTCCTCTTGTATATCAGTTCTTTGCATCAAGGATTCCATCTCTTTGAGATATTCATCAACAGTTTTGTAGCCTTGTCTGATCTTTTGCAACTTTTGTTTGAGCTCTCGTCGATATAATGGGGGAACGAATCATTCTCGCATGACTTCTTTAAGTTCTCCCCATGATGTTATCTTGGCTTCTCCATTGAGACGCCGATTTCGGACCAATTGGGACCACCAAATGGATGTATATTCAGTGAATTCGAGAGTCAACAATGGGACTTGATCCTCTTCGGGACATTGATAATACTCGAACAAAAGATCAACTCGATTTTCCCAGTCACAATAAGCATCAGGGTCATACCTTCCTTGAAAAGGCGGCACAATGATCTTTGGTTTCGCTAAGGAGTTTTGTGCTCGTTTTGGTTCTGTGCGAGTGTTGTGCCTATGTAGGGGATTTTGGCTTCTATTTTGAATGTTAAAAAGAGGTGGACGCTTAGGCTCTTCTGTTTTGTCTTTAACCTCATTGGTTTCGATTCCTCCAATGGTTTGAGTTATTGCGGTCATGACTGTATCGGTGTGATCAAGCTTGGTTGCCAATGAGGTTACAGTCCGTGTAAGTTTATTTAGAGTATCCGCAACCTCTTGAAGAGTCACCTTGTGTGGTTTGTCGTCGTCACTAGTTTGTGACATCTTGAAAACACTCAAATTTAAAAAAGGTGAAAAACAAAAGAAAGAAAAGCTAGAAATCTCACTAAACACTCCAAGAAAGAAATACTTAGCGAGGCAAGTAAGCTAATCTTGTACTCTTTAAAGACCTTCATGCCACAAGTCAACAAGTTACAATCGGAGTTTAATCCTAACAATGATTCCTAATTGTACTAGGAGTCCAAGGAAAGGCTTGACACCAATTGAAATATAGTCGCAAGAAGAAAGAATTACAATGCAACTTGTTTAATCCTACTCACACCATAATAGAGAAGGTGTTAATGGCATAAGAGAAGAAAGAAAAGCAAAACAAACGAACTTAAATAACTAAAGAGTAGAAAAGAAAAAACTAGAAAGATGGAAACCCAAAACCCGGAAACAACTTGAAGAAAGAAATCCAAAGTTGAACCCACTTCAAAGTGATGCTTGCAGCGATGGATGATGTTGATCTTGATGATTCTTGATGGTAGTTGGCGGCTAGGTATAATCTTTCTCACTTTTCTTCAGTTTCAGTTTCAGTTTTTCTTTTTTTTTTCTTTTCTTTTCTCTTTTCTTTTTGATTTTTTTTTGTTTTATAAGATAAATAAACTAAAAAGAATGAAAATTGATAGAAAGAAACTAAACTAGGGTGAAAGTAGAGGAAAAGAACCTAATTCTGCTCAATTTTGATCCACTTTGTTCGAGGTGTTCCCGATGTCAAAAAATTCTGAAATTGTATGTGGCGACTCCTCCAATGGTGTAGATCTGATCTGGAAATTTTCAGCTCAAAATTCGTTCATTTGAAATTTGCAAATTTTCCCCTTTTATTCGAATTTTTCACCCAAAACGCCAAAATTCTTGCCAAGAATCGTCCCAAATCTGATACCAAATGATAGAGTAGCGCAAACTTGGGTTTGGAAGCCATCAATCAAGTTGTTGCAAGAACTAGGGGCTCTAGACTCAATCAAGAAGATTAGGAGCAGATCTGAAAATTCAAGAGAAAAGAGAAGGGCTTTTCTTGAAAAATTCAGATTCAAGGCTGGAAAATTAAAGAAACAAAGATAAGAAAGAGGAATAAGGATTAAATAATAAGAATTAAAGCAAAAAGATTGAAAGAGAAGTAGATAAAACAAATCTGAAAATTCAGCTTTGTTTATGGCTATGGAGATGGCATGAAGTTGAAGATGGAGATGGCTTGATGGGTTTGTGATGGTTTTGTCCTCGGCACCCTTTTAGACGCAATTACCTAAGCAAGCAACCTCAAGCGGCTCTAACCCACCCTCCTAGACGTGATTACCTAGGCAAGCAGGAGTGTGAAGATGATCTCCCTCACAAGAACTCGTCGGACTTATGTTGAAGAAGACTTCGAAGGCACAAGCAATCAGCACTTGCAAAAAGAAACTCACTAAATATTTTATTAATCCAAGAAAATCTGAATTACAATGGTGGAGGCTTCATCCTTTTATAGATGAAGGATAGCCAAAGTAATTTAACTTCTACTAAAACAAGGAAATCCTAATTTAATTAAAAAAATAAAATATAAACAGCCTACAAACTCCTTGTACTTGGCCAACAAGGAATAAGGTGATAAGGCAAGTGATAAGCTGATATGTGCTGATTTCTTGGACTGCAAATAAGCTTGGTTGCTTGGGTGGCAAGTAATGGCTTGTTAGGGGCTGGTTGCTTCGGCAGCAAGTAATGGGTTGTTAGGGCCTCTTTTTGGACGAAAATTTGAAGGGATTTGGGCTTATTTGGCTGGCAAGTACTTTGGTTTTGGGTAGGAAGCATGTATGGGCTGTTTTAATGCAAACTAAGCCTAAATAACACTTGTAAATCCTAACTTGGGCTAAAAATAAAAGTCTGACCCAATCCTTTCATAATAAGGAGTATTGGGCTAAATACAATAAAAGGGATAATTAATGGACATCTAAAGGCTCATGGATATCTATCTCCAAAGGTGCATCAAGTTGGGTTTTTGTTACCCAATTATGCTCGAAGGGTTTTAAGTGGGGGCTTCCTTCAATAAATTCTTCTTTCTTCATGGCAGCTTGCAATCCTTTGCTCACAAATCCTTGAACGGTTGAATTCAGCTCACTCTTGATCATCTTGGACTTGGCTCGAGTTATGGAGCCAAGTGGAAAAGTAAGTCCATCTCGTCCTTGGAAGTGCCTTGTGGTACATGTATCAGCTTCCTTGAATTGTTTAGCCTTAGACCATGTGATGGGTCTTGTTGGAAGAACCTTCGTGTCAGAGTCCTTTGGTTGCAAAGATGTGCTCACATCACCTTTATTTCTTTATCCTTTGTTGTTCCTTATAAGTTGACACAGTAAACAGATTCTGAATGATCGAAATTAGTTCCTTTAAAGAACTGATTGCGAGAGATCGAGTGGAAAAAGGCAATTGTGCGTGGTGAGAACATAAGGGGAGACAAAAAGAGCCATTCAAGTATTCTCCCGAGTTAAACACGAGTGTTGAGTGCTATTGTGGAGTGATCTTTCCTTGGAGTGATCTGTGAGAATTTGTTGTGTGTGCAGTGAGGTCCATTTCTTTATTTTTCACTAACACACACACACACACACACACACACACACACACACACACACACACATATATATATATATATATTGTGTTGCTTTGTTTGTTGTTTTTGTTATTTAAAATGGTAGGTTTTGATGATAATCCGGGTGGACAACATCCACCAGATCTTCAGATGCAAGCCTTGGAACGCATGATGCAACGAGTGGTGGCTAATGCATTGGAGACATTACAGTCTAGAATGGATAGAATTGATGGAGGATCCAATTCTGTCCATGAAGGAATAAACGACAATGAAGTCAAACAGTCACCGAGACGTCATACTCCTAGACAAGGACATGTGCAACACGTAGATGACAATTTAACTAACATTAAGGTTGCTATTCCTTCTTTTCAGGGACATACAGATCCTGATGCGCACTTAGCTTGAGAAAGCGAAGTTGAATACGTTTTCAAGTGTTACAACTATTCAGAACAAAAGAAGGTTTGTTTAGCAGTAATGGAGTTTGTCGACTATGCCCTGATATGGTGGGATCAGTTACTACTTAGCCGGAGACGTACATGTAAAGGTCTAGTGACTACATGGGACGAAATGAAACGAATAATGCGAAAACGGTTTGTTCCATCTCATTATCATCGTGATTTATATTAGAAATTACAAAGTTTGAAACTGGGGAATATGAGCGTTGAAGACTATCTTAAGGAGATGGAGATGGCCATGATGCGTGCAAACATCGAGGAAGATCGAGAAGCAACCGTGGCACGTTTTCTTGCAGGTTTGAACCCTAAAATTGCTAACGTTGTTGAGTTGCAGCATTATATCGAGTTGGATGACATGGTGCATATGGCGATAAAAGTTGAAAGACAACAACATAGAAAGTCTTCAAATCGAGATAATACTCCATTTAAATCATTTTCAAATCCATTGAATGCTCCTAACAATTTAAGGAAACAAGCACCACAAGCACCACTTCAGATACGCGAGAAAGCAGAACCAAGCAAGCTAAAGACACCTGTTACTAAAAATAGGCGATTTAAGCAGGTGGTGACACAAGAACGTTCGAGAGACATTCTGTGTTTCAAGTGCTTAGGACGAGGACACATTGCCAGTCAGTGCCTAAATCGAAGGACCGTGATGTTGTTAGAGATTGGCGAGATCAAGTCTGAGTCTGAGGAAGATGAGCAAGAGCCCACTACAGTGGATATTGAAGAAGATGATGACAACATGCAGACATTTGCTACCAGTGAAGCACTTGTTGTCAAGAAAACTTTGAAAACGCAACCAATCCAGGATAAACAGCAGCGAGAGAACATCTTCCATACAAGATGTCTCATAAATGATAAGGTATGTGTTGTAATTATCGATGGTGGTAGTTGCACTAATGTTGCTAGTTCTGTTATGGTTGAAAAGTTTGGATTGAAGATGACAAAGCATCCCAATCCGTACAAGTTGTAGTGGCTGAATGACAGAGGAGAGATCAAAGTGACTAAGCAAGTTCTAGTGCCGTTTGTCATTGGAAAGTACAAGGATGAAGTACTTTGCGATGTTTTCTCAATGGATGCAAGTCATTTGTTGTTAGGAAGACCGTGGCAGTATGATAAGAGAGTTTTGCATGGTTGTTACATCAATCGATACTCTTACTCATGAGAGAAAAAAGGTAATTTTGGCATGTTTGACTCCAAGTGAAGTATATGAAGATCAAATTCGTTTGAAAGCGAGTATTGCAGCTTGGAAGGCAAGCAAAGTGGAGAATGAATGTGAAAAGGAGAAAGAGGATTCAAAGGTATTATCTTATTCTACATTTTCTTCTACTTCTTTTAATTTGCAAATTGATAAAGTGATGCCATATGAAGTACCAAAGGTTGCAAACGTTGGTATGACTAGCGCATTTATGTTCTTTTCAGAAATTCAACAACCTCATTTAACACGGTTTGACATTCCTTTCCATAGTGCTATTGATTTTTCATCTTTTGATTATGAGTTCTTTGGTTGTACTTGGATTTGTGGATCTACGTTTGTGATTTTGGATGATAGTCGAGATTTGCATTGTTCTTTAGAGTTGTATTTGTGTATACGTGTTTGCAGGATCAAGAATGTGCATCGAGGTTTGTTTGCATCTATGTTGTGCATTATTCGGAAGGGTGCAAAAATGAAGGCACATCTTGCACCTTCAACATTTGTGTTCTTTGCAAAAGAATTTGTGCCAGGTGGCTGGCATTTGTGCAAGCATGGAGGTTAAAGAAGTTCCCCGTCAAACGGAAATCGAAGTTGTTCCCTTTTGTCCTGATCGTCGATTTGGGGACAAATAGCATTAAAGAGGGGGATGATGTTAGCACGTTTATGCCACCCAACGGTGCAACTTCAAACTTTCAGGGAAGTTTGCTCTTTCACTTGTTACATACTGATGTGTAACATTTCTTTACTTATATTACGAGTTTTATAAGTGTTTGCTATGTATATATTTTGATAAGCGTGTTTTTAGATTAGTTTGCCAACTTATAATGTTGTGTGTTAAGCTATGTCAGCTTGTTGTACGTTTAAACAATAAGGTTGCATTGTTTTATAGTTTACTTGAATGTTTTCAATAAGTTTACAATGCTCTGAATGTGTTTCTTTTGTTTTCATATAGGTATAATAAAAGGGCAGCAGCTTAAGGGCTTCAATCCTAGATCTGTTTCACTCAAGAAACGTTGTCTCTACAAGCAACACCCTTATCATATCCGCTTTTAAGATCGATCTTTCAAAACACACTAGAAACACTCAAATCATCCAACAAATCATCTAGGCGTGGTATAGGATGTCGATATTTGATTGTGATCTGATTGATTGCACGACAATCCACACACATGCACCATGACCCATCTTTCTTGGGTACCAACAGTACATGAATTACACACGGGCTTAATCTCTCTCGAATATAGCCTTTCTCCATCAATTCTTTTACTTGTCGTTGTATTTCTTTTGTTTCCTCGGGGTTACTCCTATATGCTGGTCGATTGGGTAATGTTGCAACAATGATTTGAGCACATCTATGCCAACAAAGGATGTTGATCTGGAAGTCCTTCCAACAGGACCCACCACTTGCTCTAAGGCAAAACAATTCATGGAATTCTTTCTCTCACTTGTGCTAAAGTTTCAGAATCGTTTGATAATGTTTGTGCCTTAGAAAATAGAGTTTAGAATGTGTTACGTACTGATGCGTAACCCCTTGTATTTATACTTAGTATTTATAGATGTTTTCATTGTATATACTATGTATTGTGTCTTTTGGGTTTGGTTTGCTAAGTATATGTTGTTTATAAATAAGTTTTCACAAGCTTTGTTGCCCGTTTGATATGTTTTCAATAACTTATCTAGTTTATAAATATGTTTACTAAATTATGCCAGCTTGTTGTGTAATTTAGAATAAGCTTGGATTGTTATTTCAGCTTATTATAAGTTTACATTAAGTTTGCAAAGCTTTTATATGTGTTTGATTTGTTTCCTTGTAGGTACATTGAAGGACAACAACTTAAGGACTTAATCTTAGCTCGGTTGCAGCTCAAAGGAGTGTATGCAGCTCATCTCAGCTCAACTCAGCTCACTACACTCTCAGTTAGCTGAATTCAGCTCACTTCAGCTCCACTAGCTCAACTCTAGCTGACGAGTCCAGAAGCAGCTGAAACCTGTCCTACGTGTGGGAGAGTGTCCGAGAGGCATGTGCCTTGCATATGGGCGTCCTACCCTTCCTCCATGCATGTGCACGGCATGTGGTAGCCTTGGCATGTGCATGTGCATGTGCGGGTAGATTTGAGCGTGTGTGCACAAAGTACATGTGCGGAAGTTTTTGGCTGATTTCAATTGAAATTCAAACGAATCTAACACATTAAACATGTGTTTAATTCGTTCAAATATCAGCCATACATTTGGGGGTAGTTTTTGGCAGATTTAGTTTGAAATTTAAAGCATTTTGTTCTTCAAATTTCAGCCACAAGTTTGGGCGCCCTCTCCCTTCATGTTGGCTATATATTTGTTGAATTTGTATGAACAAGGGTTGCACACTTTGAATGAAAAATTACTTTGTGAGAGTTCTCTCCATTTCATGTAAGTGCACAGGGAGTAGAGGTCGATCCTAAGATGATTAAGGCGATTCAAGAATGGCCATGACCGACATCGATTAGTCAGGTTAGATCGTTTCATGGTTTAACTAGTTTCTACCCTCGGTTTGTTCCCCATTTTAGTTCTATTACCGCTCCCTTAACCAAGATTATAAAGAAGAATTCAGTCTTCTCATGGGGTAAAGAACAAGAGGATGCCTTTCTGAAAAATTAAAGACTGTTTGACAAAAGCGCCTGTTTTAGCATTACCTGATTTTGATAAAATGTTTGAAATTGAATGTGATGCTTCTAAAGTGGGTATAGGTGCTGTTTTATCATAGGAAAAGAGGCTCGTTGCATATTTTAGTGAGAAACTTAGTGGAGCAATGTCGAACTATCTAGTCTACGACAAAGAGATGTATGCACTGATTTGGGCATTGGAGACTTGACAGCATTATTTGTTGCCTAAGGAGTTCGTGATTCATACTGATCATGAGGCTTTGCGACACAATACAGGTCAGCATAAACTGAATAAACGACATGCTAAGTGGGTTGAATTTCTTGAGTCTTTTCCTTATGTTATTCGTTACAAAAAGTGTAAAGACAACGTGATACATGCATGGTAGGGCTAAAGCAATGCATATTGGACAAGAAACTGAATCTATTTGTGAAGTCTTGAAAATCAGCCAACTTGAGACGACATTTCGGATGGGTTCCGGGCATTTCTAGGCAGAGTTGTCTTCTAACAAATTGACTGCCATTCAGTTAACTTTCCAACGCAACTTGAAACACATCAATCGAACATCGGGAACTTAAGATCCACTCATTTTACTAAAGACTGCGCATGCAGAAAACTGGATACGGGATTATTACGAGATTTTGAAAAATTCAGCCCAAAAGCTATTATATAAAGCTTTTGGACGAATTAGACTTAGCCTAACTTAATTATTAATATTTAAATTATGTTTTTAGTGTTTTATATACTTTAGGAACCAGACACCCTTCTCCCAAGCAGCTCTTATCAGCTTATCACTTGCACTTATCAGCTTATCACTTGCAGCCCAAGCACAAGGAGTTTAAAGGCTGTTTTTTATTTTATTTTTTAATTAAATTAGAGTTTCCTAGTTTTAGTATAAGTTAAATTACTTTGGCTATCCTTCACCTATAAAAGGATGAAGCCTCCATCAATAAAAGGATGAAACCTCCATCATTGTAAAGTAGATTACTCAGATTTTCTATGATTAATGAAATATTTAGTGAGTTTGTTTTTGGAAGTGCTGATTACTTGTGCCTTAGAAGTCTTCTTCAGCATAAGTTCGACGAGTTCTTGTGAGAGAGATCATCTTCGCACTCCTGCTTGCCTAGGTAATTACGTATAGGAGGGTGGGTTAGAGCCGCTTGAGGTTGCTTGGTTAGGTAATTGGGTCTAAGAGGGTGCCGAGGACAAAACCATCACAAATCCATCAAGCCATCTCCATCTTCAACTTCACGCCATCTCCATCATCCATAAACAAAACCGAATTTCCAAATTTGTTTTATCTATCCTCCTTTTAATCTTTTTGTTTTAATACTTATTATTTTTATCCCATAATCTTTCTTCTTACCTTCGATTCTTTGAGTTTTCAGTCTTGGATCTGAATTTTTCAAGAAAAGCCATTCTCTTTTATCTTGAATTTTCAGATCTGCTCCTAATCTTCTTGATTGAGTCTAGAGCCCCTAGTTCTTGCAACAACTTGATTGAAGACTTCCAAATCCATAATTGCACTACTCTATCATTTGGTATCAGATTTGGGACGATTCTTGGCAAGAATTTTGGCGTTTTGGGTGAAAAATTTGAATAAAAGGGGAAAATTCGCAAAAATCAAACAAACGAAATTTGAGCTGAAAATTTCCAGATCAGATCTAAAATATTGTAGGAGTTACCACAAAAAATTTCAGAATTTTTTGACTTCAGGAACACCTCGAACAAAGTGGATCAAGTTGCTGCATATTTCATGGTTTTTTTGGGTTTTCTGATCTTCTTTCATTCTTAACTACTTGTTTTCATTTGTATTACCTTTTTATTTTCTTCTATACATTATCTAACACTTTCTTGATTCTTGTGTTAGTAGGAAATTAAAAGTTGCATACATTTCTTTCTCCTTACATCTAGAATTCAATTGGTGTCATACCTTTCATTAGACTCCTAGTACAAATAGGACTCATTGTTACGATTTAACTCTGATTATAACCTGTTGACTTGTGGCAGGAAGGTCTTTAAAGAGTACAAGATCGACTTACTTGCCTCGCTAAGTATTTCTTTCTTGGAGTGTTTAGTGAGATTCCTAGTTTTCTTTCTTTTGTTTTCCACCTTTGTAAATTTGAGTGTTCCAAGATGTTTCACAGAGACAAGCCTCGTGCAAAACAACATGTACTTTGAGTTCTACTTATCGAGGAAAGCCTTCCTTGACCAAACCGAGGCATTCGTTCAATTTTTGTGATGAAAGGCGAACTGAACCAAGGCGAACCGCACACACTTTGGCAATCCCAAAATTCAAAATACCTTCTTTTCAAGGAAGGTATGATCCTGATGGTTATTGTGATTGGGAAATTAGGGTTGATTTCCTGTTTGATTGTTACGTATATCCCGAGGAAGATCAAGCTCCATTAGTGGCCATAAAGTTCGAGGAATATGCAGTACTATGGTGGCGTTTATTACAACGAGATAGGCGTCTCAATGGTGAAGCCAAAATAAGAACATGGGCTGAACTTAAAAAGGTCATGAGAGAGCGATTCGTTCCCAAACATTACCAACGACAAGAATCCAAGACTTGTCATAAGAAATACTCCTCTTTTGATAAAGGTACATCTCAACCTTCATCTTTTCACAGCCCTACTAATGCACTATTCGACCTTAGTAGTACGACGCTGAAGGAAGAAGAATCATCGCTAGTTCAATAGGATAATGAACAACCATCGGTGAGTCATGTCGAAAAAGACCAAGGAAAACAAGATGACGAAGAAATTTGTTATCCTCGAGAACATGCGGAAGATGTCACTACTGAGAGTTTAACCTTACCCAATAATGAGCAAATACTTTTAGAAGATGATGTTTCGAAAGAAGAAACACTTGAACCCATAAATCAAGACAATTTTTCATGCTTAGTACTGAGTTCTCTTGATTCACCAACAACCTCCCAAGAAAGTAAGTGTGATTCTAACCCTTTATTTGATTTTCGTCCTATCATTATGTTAGAAACACTTCATTCTCTTCAGAAATTGTATTTTGATGATATTTTTTGTGAGAGGAATTGGATATGTGAGTTATCTTATTTGAAAAAGACCAAGAGTCAAGAGGCCGAGAGCAATAAAAGTCAAATTAATGGCCCAATTTTGGTGAGAGAAAAGAAACATGAGGTAAAAGTCGAACAATGTCCAAATGAAAAAGGCGAGAAAAAGATAAAGAGAGATTTTTTCGACCTAACCATAACTTCATTGTTTCGAGTTGCTTTGAATATTTTTTCCAGGATTTTGTTGAACCATTGAGAGGAGCTCAATTGGATCATTCCACCTATGACAAAGATTCCTTTTCGATTGCCATTGTTAAACATCCTTCTTTTACTATTTCTGATTCGAGGATGAATCCCTTTGAGGAGAGGGGGAATATGCATGGGAGGGCTACAACAATGCATATTGGACAAGAACTGAATCTGTTTGTGAAGTCTGGAAAGTCAGCCAACTTGAGACGACATTTTGGATGGGATCTGGGAATTTCTAGGCAGAGTTGTCTTCTAACAGTTTGACCGTCATTCAGTTTCCTTTCCAACGCATCTTGAAACACATCAATCAGACATCAGGAACTCAAGATATGCTGATTTTACTGAAGACTGCGCATGCAGAAAATTGGATACGGGATTATTACGGGATTTTGTAAAATTCAGCCCAAAAGCTATAAGATAAAGCTTTTGGACGAATTAGACTTAGCCCAACTTAATTATTAACATCTAAATTATGTTTTTAGGGTTTTATATACTTTAGGAACCAGCCACCCTTCTCCCAAGCAGCTCTTATCAGCTTATCACTTGCACTCATCAGCTTATCACTTGCAGCCCAAGCACAAGGAGTTTAAAGGTTGTTTTTATTTTATTTTTTTAATTAAATTAGGGTTTCCTAGTTTTAGTAGAAGTTAAATTACTTTGGCTATCCTTCACCTATAAAAGGATGAAGCCTCCATCATTGTAAAGCAGATTATTCAGATTTTCTTTGATTAATGAAATATTTAGTGAGTTTGTTTTTGCAAGTGCTGATTACTTGTGCCTTAGAAGTCTTCTTCAACATAAGTTCGACGAGTTACTGTGAGGGAGATCATCTTCACACTCCTGCTTGCCTAGGTAATTGCATCTATGAGGGTGAGTTAGAGTCGCTTGAGGTTGCTTGCCTAGGTAATTTCGTCTAAGAGGAAGCTGAGGACAAAACCATCAAGCCATCTCCATCTTCAACTTCACGCCATCTCCATCATCCATAAACAAAACTGAATTTCCAGATTAGTTTAACAACGTTCCTTGTCTGTAACGGATCTAGGATAGTAGCAAGCATATCTCTGGAATAAAAACAAATATGGACATTGTTTTAGGATCAAAATAACAAGAAAAATAAAAAGAAACAAAAAAAGAGGGTGTAGAAATTTCTGGACATATTTGGACGACGAAGAAGACGAATCCTTCAAAGGGAGTTCATGGCTGTTTCGGTGCCCCAAAATGGCAGAAATGTTGCTGGAAATTCAGTGGAAATTCGGCAACGTTAAACTCAAAAGAACCTGCACAATCTACTGAGCAAACCCGAATTGAATCTGTCTAACGTCAAAAGACTTGGACCCACTGATAGCGATCTAGGAACCCGAAGTATCAAGTAAAATTTTGACACAACAAACAACGTCTGAAATGCCAAAGAAAGTTCGGTGAAAAACCGAAATTGAGAGAATAATCTCACAAAAAATTTATTCATAAACTATCTACCCTTACAAATGAATTCAGATTACATATGTATAGCATACAAGAGAGGGGCTGCTGAAATCAAATGTATGGCTGAAAATTAAAGAAACAATTTTGAATTTGAAATAAAAACTTCTCTTCTTGGCGGAAATGCATTTCAGCCATGCAATTTCAAATGATGTGCGCCAACTTGAAAGAGCACATGTTTAATGTGCAACTATTTTGAATTTCAAAGTGAACCACTTCTTCTTATCCCTTCTGCAGCTCAAACTAGAATGGTCGGCTGCTTGTGTGGATAAAACACGTGATAATATATGCATTGCTTTGAATTTCAAAGCCACAAAACCGAAATGGTGCGCATGTGCTTCATTTTTTTGCTTGAAATTGAATTCTGTCCGCACATGTGAATAAAAGCATATCTCGGCTGCATGTAATTTTCAAAGTGGAACGGCTGCATGTGATTTTATTTGTGAAAGCAAATGAATTTCCACGTGCCGTGCATGGAGGGGAATTAAAAGAAAAGTGGGTCACGTATACTTGGCGGCACATGTGTTTCATTAGGCTGATTCTTGTATGGTACATGCAAATAGACGCTGGTCACATGCTCGAAAGCCACCTAGGCTACCACGCGTGCACTGGCACACTCCCCGACTTATAGGACGCAATTCAGCTACTTCTGGACTTGTTAGCTGAAGTTGAGCTAGTGGAGCTAAAATTGAGCTGAGCTGAAACGAACTAGCTGTAAGTGTGATGAGCTGAAAGTGAGCTGGTTACACTCTCATGAGCTGGGACCGAGCTGCATACACTCACTTGAGCTGGAGTTGAGCTACATATGCTCACTTGAGCTAGTGTCCTCCTACGTACCTACGTCAAACGGCAATAAACTTCTATCAAAGTATTGTAAACTTAATGGAAACAATAATACAAGTTGTAGACAAGTGCACACTTATTTGTTAACACACAAGTAAATATAAACACAACATAAGTTATATCAAACTTATTCAAAATACACCAAACATACTATATACATAGTAAACACACTAATATAAATAAGATATCATAAAAAATGTTACACATCAGTACGTAACAAGTGAAAAAGCAAACTTCCCTAAAAGTTTGAAGTTGCATAGTTGGGTGGCATAAACGTGCTCACATCATCCCCCCTTCTTTAATGCGATTTGTCCCCAAATCAAGCCTCATTACAAAAGGGAACAATTTCAACTTTCGCTTGGCAGGGAACTTCTTCAGCCGTCTTGCTCAACACATATGCCATCCTCTCAAACCAAGTTCTTTTACAAAGAACACAAATGGAAATGCCTTCTTTCTTGTACCTTTCTGAATAATGCACAACATTAAGTCAGACAATGCTCGTTGCACATTCGTAATCCTGCAAACATTGACATATAAAGGCAACTCCAAAGAACAACAAGAATCTCGACGATCATCCAGAATCACAACACAAGGTTGTTCACAGTCCAATGTACAACCAAAGAAATCATCATATAAAAATGAAAAATCAATAGCACAATGGAAAGGAACGTCAAACCGTGGTATATAAGGTTGCTGAATTTCTAGAAAGAATTTAAATGCAATAGACATACCAACAGTAGTAACCTTGGGAACTGATTGAGTTGAGGTTGAGCTGTATCGAGCTGAGCGAGCTAGCTTTTTTAGCTAGCTAAAGTTGAGTGATGATTTGAGCTGAATGGAGCTTCCTCTAGCTAAGTGAGCTGATCCATTAGTGTCCCTGAGATGCCCTTGAACCATAGGAGTGTTTTGGTGCTGAAATAAATCTTGCAAGGTTGGAAATCAACAATCAGCTGTTTTGAGCTCATAGGAAGCCTTTGAGCTGAAACTGAGCTGGCCACTAGTCCCTTGAGCTGTGTCTAACATGTCCTACAAAGAAAACCAAATAAAATAATATAAGTTCTGATACATGCATGCGAGGGGTGAAACTAATCATCTTGGAAAAGAAGTTAAAACTGTTTTGCAAGTCAGAAACGTCAGTCAACTTGCGACCCCTTTTTGGATGGGATCCAGGCATATTTGGGTCGAAATAACTTCTTAAAACTTGTCCGGCTATCAATTATCTTTCCAACAGATCTTGAAACGCCTCAATCGGACATCTGGAACTCAAGATATGTCTATTTTAGCAAAGACAGTGCATGCAGAAATTCCTATACGGGATTAATACGAGATTTTTGGATAATTACGAATTTTCATGATTTTATTTAATTATTTGTAATTTAAATCAATATAGGATTCAACAATATCTATTAGGATTAGATTTATTTAATTAGGATTTTATTTTTAATATTTATTTATTATTAGAAGTTACTTATGTAATTAGGAGATTAGATTTCAGCATTTATTTATTGTATTTAATTTCCTAAGTTTACTAGGATTAGAACTTCTCCAAGGCTTATATAAGGAGGCTTCAACAACATTGTAATTAAGATTTGAATGATTAAAAAAGTTCTCTTTTGAGTTCAGACTTGCAAGAAGTATAACTTGTGTTCTTTATTTTAGAAGTGATTCCTCAAGTTCGTCAGAATTTGTTGTTGATCTTCACACTCCTACTTGCCTAGGTAACTGCATCTAGGAGGGTGGGTTAGAGCCGCTTGAGGTTGCTTGCTTGGTTAATTACGATCAAGAGGGTGCTGAGGACAATTTATCCATTTATCTTCCATCTCCATCGTCATCGCCTATCTTCAGCCATCTTTTCACCGATCCAACATTCGCACCAATATCCTTATTCGCTTCCACAAGCTCAACGTTCGCGTATACGGGGCCGTGTTCGTATCAAGTTCAAATGTATTTAAGTAAAATAAGCTAAAATGAACTAATGAGCTGAAATTAAGGTAAAGATGTGGTTTATGTATTGCATGAATATCATATGATATAAAAATGAATGATAACATATGATAATCCAAGCATATTATATAATGCATAAATAAGTAAATAGATAATGAAGTAAGGAAGAACTCCCTCTTCTTTCATGCTTGATAAAAAGATGAAAGCATAGTGAATGTGAGTAGAAACATGCACACATCATCCCCTCCTTCTTTTGAGCAATTTGTCCTCAAATCGAATGGTCTTGTTTTTTTGACATTCTCTTGCTGTTGGGGTGCCTGAATTTTCATCTTCTCCCTTTAACGGAATGCTTTCCTTAGGATAAATCTACAAAACAAAGAAAGAAACATCTTTTGGCCTTTGGTTAGCAAAAACAACATCGATCATAGGTAGTGTCAAGGGACACTTCCTAATCATATCCTGTTTCGAATAGGCACATGTCCTTTGGGGTTCTTCTTTGCAATGATTGGAATCATCACACCCTTTGGTAAGGGCATTAATCCCTTCAACCTCCTCGTGGTGTTGGTTGGTAACATCATGACTGTTTGTGAAGGTACACGATTTTTTGGAAACATCATGATCTTTCATCAAGGTTTCAGCTCTTTGTTTCCGATTCCTAACTCCTAGATCAATAAATCCTTTCACTAACAGTTCCTTATAGTTCACGCCAACTTTTCTTTTGATAAGGGCGTTGCTTGTCGAAACAACGTTCCTTAAGTGATACGGATCTAAGATTGAAGCAAGCATTTCCCTGCAATTAAACAAAACAAAGATGCTATTTTTAGGCTTAGAATTACACGAAAATGGTGAAAGAAAACAAAAGAAACAAGAGAAGAAGTTGCTGGAATCTTTGGGCAGATTTGAAGAAGGAGGAAGATGAATGCTTCAACGTTCATCCATGGCCGTCTTGAGTGCTCAAAAATGGAAAAAACTTTTTGGAAATTTGCTGGAAACTTGAACAACGAAGAACTCGAAAGAATTCGTACAATTTGTTATGCAAACCCGAATCCAATACGTTCAACGTCAACAGACTTGGACCCTCTAGATAACAATCTAGGAACCCGAAGTATCAAGGAAATTTGACACAACAAAACTAAGCCTGAAATGTCAAAGAAGTTCTAAAAAGAACCGAATTTGAGAGAAAACTCACAAATAAATTTTTCATTCAAAAAGTCTAACCCTTATACGTTGTTTAGAACACATATATATAGGAGAAAGAGCAGGGTGGCCGAATTTGATTATGTGGCTGAAATTATTTAAAAAAAATTAAATTCAAACACATAAACTCCTCCTTCGGGCGGCATGCATTCCTAGCCATGCATTTGAAAAGATGGCGCCATGTTTAACACATTTAACATGTGTTAATTTGTTTGGAATTCAAACAATTAACTTCTCCTTCTTATCTTCACTTTGTCGCACATACACACATGAAGAAGGTTGGTTTTGGCCTCACACATGCACACACATCATCCAAGCTGCTAAGTGGATAACTTAGTCATTTGGTATCAAATGACACGGATGGGGCCCCGTATACACGAACGTTGAGCTTGCGGAAGCGGATAAGTATGTTGGCGCGAATGTTGATGGAGAATGCTAGATCGGTGAAAAGATGGCTAAAGATAGGCGATGACGATGTAGATGGAAGATAGATGGATAAATTGACCTCGGCACCCTCTTGATCGCAATTAACCAAGCAAGCAACCTCAAGCGGCTCTAACCCACCCTCCTAGACGCAGTTACCTAGGAAAGCAAGAGTGTGAAGATCAACAACAAATTCTGACGAACTTGAAAAATCACTTCTAAAATAAAGAGCACAAGTTATACTTCTTGCAAGTGTGAACTCAAAAGAGAACTTTTTTAACCATTCAAATCTCCTAATTACATAAGTAACTTCTAATAATAAATAAATATTGAAAATAAAATCCTAATTAAATAAATATGATCCTAATAGATATTGTAGAATCCTATATTGATTTAAATTACAGATAATCAAATAAAATCTTGAAAATTCGTAATTATCCAAAAATCTCGTAATAATCCCGTATAGGAATTTCTGCATGCGCTGTCTTTGCTAAAATAGATGTATCTTGAGTTCTAGATGTCCGATTGAGGCGTTTCAAGATCCGTTGGAAAGACAACTGACAGTCGGACAAGTTTCAAGAAGACATGTCGACAGATAAATGGCTGGATCCCATCCAAAAAGGGGTCTCAATTTGACTGACGTTTCTGACTTGCAAAACCGTTTTAACTTCTTTTCCAAGATAATTAGTTTCACTCCTCTCATGCATGTATCAGTGTGTTAATGTCTTCAAGTCTTTTGAGAATGTTTGTGCCTTAGAAAATAGGATTTATAATGTGTTACATACTGATGTGTAACATCATATTATCTATGCTTAGTATATATGTGTGTGTATTATCATTACTAAGTATTATATGTTTTCACTACAGTTTCTAGTTTGTAAGTGTGTTTACCTTGTATTTTCAGCTTGTGTGATTTACAATAAGGTACAATAAAGGACAGTAGCTCAAAGGCTTTACCTTAGCTCGTTTGAAGCTCAACGTAGTGTATGCAGCTCCACTCAGCTCGAAACAACTCATAGAAATTGTTTCCAGCTCAACTCAGCTTATTACACTCTTAGCTAGCTCAATCCAGCTCGTTTCAGCTCCAGCTAGCAAAACTCCAGCTCCACAGTTGTCCTGCTGACAAGTCCAGAAGCAGCTGAAATGATACATGCATGGGAGGGCTAAAGCAATGCATATTGGACAAGAAGTTGAATCTGTTTGTGAAGTCTGGAAAGTCAGCCAACTTGAGACGACATTTCGGATGGGATCCTGGCATTTCTAGGCAGAGTTGTCTTCTAACAATTTGACCGGAATTCAGTTACCTTTCCAACGCATCTTGAAACGCATCAATCGGACATCGGGAACTCAAGATACGTCCATTTTACTGAAGACTGCGCATGCAGAAAACTGGATACGGGATTTTTACGGGAATTTGTAAAATTCAGCCCAAAAGCTATTATATAAGGCTTTTAGACGAATTAGACTTAGCCCAACTTAATTATTAACATTTAAATTATGTTTTTAGGGTTTTATATACTTTAGGAACCAGCCACCCTTCTCCCAAACAACTCTTATCAACTTATCACATGAACTTATCAGCTTATCACTTGCAGCCCAAGCACAAGGAGTTTAAAGGCTGTTTTTCTTTTATTTTTTAATTAAATTAGGGTTTCCATGTTTTAGTAGAAGTTAGATTACTTTGGCTATCCTTCACCTATAAAAGGATGAAGCCTCCACCATTGTAATTAAGATTATTGAGATTTTCTTGGATTAATAAAATATTTATTGAGTTTGTTTTTGCAAATGCTGATTGCTTGTGCCTTCAAAGTCTTCTTCAACATAAGTCCGACGAGTTCTTGTGAGGGAGATCATCTTCACACTCCTGCTTGCCTAGGTAATCACGTCTAGGAGGGTGGGTTAGAGCCGCTTGAGGTTGCTTGCTTAGGTAATTGCGTCTAAGAGGGTGCCGAGGACAAAACCATCACAAATCCATCAAGCCATCTCCATCTTCAACTTCATGCCATCTCCATAGCCATAAACAAAGCTGAATTTTCATATTTGTTTTATCTATTTCTCTTTCAGTCTTTTTCAATCCTTTTGCTTTAATTCTTATTATTTAATCATTGATCTTCTTTCTTATCTTTGTTTCTTTAATTTTCCAGCCTTGAATCTGAATTTTTCAAGAAAAGCCCTTCTCTTTTCTCTTGAATTTTCAGATCTGCTCCTAATCTTCTTGATTGAGTCTAGAGCCCCTAGTTCTTGCAACAACTTGATTGAAGGCTTCCAAACCCAAGTTTGCGCTACTCTATCATTTGGTATCAGATTTGGGACGATTCTTGGCAAGAATTTGGCGTTTTGGCTGAAAAATTCGAACTAAAGGGGAAAATTCGAAAAATTCAAACGAACGAATTTTGAGCTGAAACTTTCCAGATCAGATCTACACTATTGTAGGAGTCACCACAAAAAAAATTCAGAATTTTTTGACTTTGGGAACATCTCGAACAAAGTGGATCGAGTTGCTGCAAATTTCAGGGTTTTTTCGGGTTTTCTGATCTTTCATTCTCAACTACTTGTTTTCATTTGTTTTACCTTTTTATTGTCTTCTATATATTATCTAACACTTTCTTGCTTCTTGTGTTAGTAGGAAATTAAAAGTTGCATACCTTTCTTTCTCCTTGCAACTAGAATTCAATTGGTGTCATACCTTTCATTGGACTCCTAGTACAAATAGGACTCATTGTTAGGATTAAACTCCGATTATAACTTGTTGACTTGTGGCAGGAAGGTCTTTAAAGAGTACAAGATCGACTTACTTGCCTCGCTAAGTATTTCTTTCTGGGAGTGTTTAGTGAGATTCCTAGTTTTCTTTCTTTTGTTTTTCACCTTTGTAAATTTGAGTGTTCCAGGATGTTTCACAGAGACAAGACTCGTGCAAAACAACATGATACTTTGGGTTCTATTTATCGAGGAAAGCCTTCCTTGACCAAACCGAGGCATTCGTTCAATTTTGTGAAGAAAGGCGAACTGAACCAAGGCGAACCGCACACACTTTGGCCATCCCAAAATTCAGAATACCTTCTTTTCAAGGAAGGTATGATCCTGATGGTTATTGTGATTGGGAAAATAGGGTTGATTTCCTATTTGGTTGTTACGGATATCCCGAGGAAGATCAAGCTTCATTAGTGGCCCTAAAGTTCGAGGAATATGCAGTACTATGGTGGCGTTTATTACAACGAGATAAGCGTCTCAATGGTGAAGCCAAAATAATAACATGGGCTGAACTTAAAAAGGTCATGAGAGAGCGATTCGATCCCAAACATTACCAACGACAAGAATCCAAGACTTGTCATAAGAAATACTCCTCTTTTGATAAAGGTACATCTCAACCTTCATCTTTTCACAACCCTACTAATGCACTATTCGACTCTAGTAGTATGGCGCCGAAGGAAGAAGAATCATCGCTATTCCAAAAGAATAATGAACAACCATCGGTGAGTCATGTTGAAGAAGACCAAGGAAAGCAAGATGTCGAAGAAATTTGTTAACCTCGAGAACATGGGAAAGATGTCACTACGGAGAGTTTAACCATACCCAATAATGAGCAAATACTTTCAGAAGATGACGTTTCAGAAGAAGAAAGATTTGAACCCATAAATCAAGACAATCTTTCCTGCTTAGTAATGAGTTCTCTTGATTCATCAACAACCTCCCAAGAAAGTAAGCGTGAATCTAACCCTTTATTTAATTCTCGTCCTATCATTATGTTAGAAACACTTCATCCTCTACAGAAATTGTATTTTGATGATATTTTTTGTGAGAGGAATTGGGTATGTGAGTTATCTTATTTGAAAAAGACCGAGAGCAATAAAAGTCAAATTAATGGCCCAATTTTGGTGAGTGAAAAGAAACATGAGGTAAAAGTCGAACAATGTCCAAATGAAAAAGGCGAGAAAAAGATAGTGAGAGATTTTTTTCGACCTAACCATAACATCATTGTTTCGAGTGGCTTTGAGTTCTTTTTTCAGGATTTTGTTGAACCATTAAGACGAGCTCAATTGGATCACTCCACCTATGACAAAGATTCCATTTCGATTGCCATTGTTAAACGTCCTTCTTTTACAGTTTTTGATTCGAGGACGAATCCTTTTGAGGAGAGGGGGAATGATACATGCATGGGAGGGCTAAAGCAATGCATATTGGACAAGAAGTTGAATCTGTTTGAGAAATCTGGAAAGTCAGCCAACTTGAGACGACATTTCGGATGGGATCCTGGCATTTCTGGGCAGAGTTGTCTTCTAACAATTTGACCGGAATTCAGTTACCTTTCCAACGCATCTTGAAACGCATCAATCGGACATCGGGAACTCAAGATACATCCATTTTACTGAAGACTGTGCATGCAGAAAACTGGATACGGGATTTTTACGGGAATTTGTAAAATTCAGCCCAAAAGCTATTATATAAGGCTTTTAGATGAATTAGACTTGGCCCAACTTAATTATTAACATTTAAATTATGTTTTTAGGGTTTTATATACTTTAGGAACCAGCCACCCTTCTCCCAAACAACTCTTATCAACTTATCACATGCACTTATCAGCTTATCACTTGCAGCCCAAGCACAAGGAGTTTAAAGGCTGTTTTTCTTTTATTTTTTAATTAAATTAGGGTTTCCTTGTTTTAGTAGAAGTTAGATTACTTTGGCTATCCTTCACCTATAAAAGGATGAAGCCTCCACCATTGTAATTCAGATTATTGAGATTTTCTTGGATTAATAAAATATTTATTGAGTTTGTTTTTGCAAGTGCTGATTGCTTGTGCCTTGGAAGTCTTCTTCAACATAAGTCCGACGAGTTCTTGTGAGGGAGATCATCTTCACACTCCTGCTTGCCTAGGTAATCACGTCTAGGAGGGTGGGTTAGAGCCGCTTGAGGTTGCTTGCTTAGGTAATTGCGTCTAAGAGGGTGCCGAGGACAAAACCATCACAAATCCATCAAGCCATCTCCATCTTCAACTTCATGCCATCTCCATAGCCATAAACAAAGCTGAATTTTCATATTTGTTTTATCTATTTCTCTTTCAGTCTTTTTCAATCCTTTTGCTTTAATTCTTATTATTTAATCATTGATCTTCTTTCTTATCTTTGTTTCTTTAATTTTCCAGCCTTGAATCTGAATTTTTCAAGAACAGCCCTTCTCTTTTCTCTTGAATTTTCAGATCTGCTCCTAATCTTCTTGATTGAGTCTAGAGCCCCTAGTTCTTGCAACAACTTGATTGAAGGCTTCCAAACCCAAGTTTGCACTACTCTATCATTTGGTATCAGATTTGGGACGATTCTTGGCAAGAATTTGGCGTTTTGGCTGAAAAATTCGAACTAAAGGGGAAAATTCGCAAAATTCAAACGAACGAATTTTGAGCTGAAACTTTCCAGATCAGATCTACACTATTGTAGGAGTCACCACAAAAAAAATTCAGAATTTTTTGACTTTGGGAACATCTCGAACAAAGTGGATCAAGTTGCTGCAAATTTCAGGGTTTTTTCGGGTTTTCTGATCTTTCATTCTCAACTACTTGTTTTCATTTGTTTTACCTTTTTATTGTCTTCTATATATTATCTAACACTTTCTTGCTTCTTGTGTTAGTAGGAAATTAAAAGTTGCATACCTTTCTTTCTCCTTGCAACTAAAATTCAATTGGTGTCATACCTTTCATTGGACTCCTAGTACAAATAGGACTCATTGTTAGGATTAAACTCCGATTATAACTTGTTGACTTGTGGCAGGAAGGTCTTTAAAGAGTACAAGATCGACTTACTTGCCTTGCTAAGTATTTCTTTCTTGGAGTGTTTAGTGAGATTCCTAGTTTTCTTTCTTTTGTTTTTCACCTTTGTAAATTTGAGTGTTCCAGGATGTTTCACAGAGACAAGACTCGTGCAAAACAACATGATACTTTGGGTTCTATTTATCGAGGAAAGCCTTCCTTGACCAAACCGAGGCATTCGTTCAATTTTGTGAAGAAAGGCGAACTGAACCAAGGCGAACCGCACACACTTTGGCCATCCCAAAATTCAGAATACCTTCTTTTCAAGGAAGGTATGATCCTGATGGTTATTGTGATTGGGAAAATAGGGTTGATTTCCTATTTGGTTGTTACGGATATCCCGAGGAAGATCAAGCTTCATTAGTGGCCCTAAAGTTCGAGGAATGTGCAGTACTATGGTGGCGTTTATTACAACGAGATAAGCGTCTCAATGGTGAAGCCAAAATAATAACATGGGCTGAACTTAAAAAGGTCATGAGAGAGCGATTCGTTCCCAAACATTACCAAAGACAAGAATCCAAGACTTGTCATAAGAAATACTCCTCTTTTGATAAAGGTACATCTCAACCTTCATCTTTTCACAACCCTACTAATGCACTATTCGACTCTAGTAGTATGGCGCCGAAGGAAGAAGAATCATCGCTATTCCAAAAGAATAATGAACAACCATCGGTGAGTCATGTTGAAGAAGACCAAGGAAAGCAAGATGTCGAAGAAATTTGTTATCGTCGAGAACATGGGGAAGATGTCACTACGGAGAGTTTAACCATACCCAATAATGAGCAAATACTTTCAGAAGATGACGTTTCGGAAGAAGAAAGATTTGAACCCATAAATCAAGACAATCTTTCATGCTTAGTAATGAGTTCTCTTGATTCATCAACAACCTTCCAAGAAAGTAAGCGTGAGTCTAACCCTTTATTTAATTCTCGTCCTATCATTATGTTAGAAACACTTCATCCTCTACAGAAATTGTATTTTGATGATATTTTTTGTGAGAGGAATTGGGTATGTGAGTTATCTTATTTGAAAAAGACCGAGAGCAATAAAAGTCAAATTAATGGCCCAATTTTGGTGAGTGAAAAGAAACATGAGGTAAAAGTCGAACAATGTCCAAATGAAAAAGGCGAGAAAAAGATAGTGAGAGATTTTTTTCGACCTAACCATAACATCATTGTTTCGAGTGGCTTTGAGTTCTTTTTTCAGGATTTTGTTGAACCATTAAGACGAGCTCAATTGGATCACTCCACCTGTGACAAAGATTCCATTTCGATTGCCATTGTTAAACGTCCTTCTTTTACTGTTTTTGATTCGAGGACGAATCCTTTTGAGGAGAGGGGGAATGATACATGCATGGGAGGGCTAAAGCAATGCATATTGGACAAGAAGTTGAATCTGTTTGTGAAGTCTGGAAAGTTAGCCAACTTGAGACGACATTTCGGATGGGATCCTGGCATTTCTGGGCAGAGTTGTCTTCTAACAATTTGACCGGAATTAAGTTACCTTTCCAACGCATCTTGAAACGCATCAATCGAACATCGGGAACTCAAGATACGTGCATTTTACTGAAGACTGCGCATGTAGAAAACTAGATACGGGATTTTTACGGGAATTTGTAAAATTCTGCCCAAAAGCTATTATATAAGGCTTTTGGACGAATTAGACTTAGCCCAACTTAATTATTAACATTTAAATTATGTTTTTAGGGTTTTATATACTTTAGGAACCAGCCACCCTTCTCCCAAACAACTCTTATCAACTTATCACATGCAGTTATCAGCTTATCACTTGCAGCCCAAGCACAAGGAGTTTAAAGGCTGTTTTTCTTTTATTTTTTAATTAAATTAGGGTTTCCTTGTTTTAGTAGAAGTTAGATTACTTTGGCTATCCTTCACCTATAAAAGGATGAAGCCTCCACCATTGTAATTCAGATTATTGAGATTTTCTTGGATTAATAAAATATTTAGTGGGTTTATTTTTGCAAGTGCTGATTGCTTGTGCCTTCGAAGTCTTCTTCAACATAAGTACGACGAGTTCTTGTGAGGGAGATCATCTTCACACTCCTGCTTGCCTAGGTAATCACGTCTAGGAGGGTGGGTTAGAGCCGCTTGAGGTTGCTTGCTTAGGTAATTGCGTCTAAGAGGGTGCCGAGGACAAAACCATCACAAATCCATCAAGCCATCTCCATCTTCAACTTCATGCCATCTCCATAGCCATAAACAAAGCTGAATTTTCATATTTGTTTTATCTATTTCTCTTTCAGTCTTTTTCAATCCTTTTACTTTAATTCTTATTATTTAATCATTAATCTTCTTTCTTATCTTCGTTTCTTTAATTTTCCAGCCTTGAATCTGAATTTTTCAAGAAAAGCCCTTCTATTTTCTCTTGAATTTTCAGATCTGCTCCTAATCTTCTTGATTGAGTCTAGAGCCCCTAGTTCTTGCAACAACTTGATTGAAGGCTTCCAAACCCAAGTTTGCGCTACTCTATCATGAAACCTGTCCTAGTGTGGGAGAATGTCCGAGAGGCATGTGCCTTGCATATGGGCATCCTACCCTTCTTCCATGCATGTGCACGGCATGTGGCAGCCTTGGCATGTGCATGTGCTTGTGCGGGAAGATTTGAGCATGTGTGCACAAAGCACATGTGTTACCGGCCTCCTTTCAAGTTTCCCTCCATTCCTCTTTCAAATGCAGCCACAAATTTGAATGTGTGGACAAGGAGAGGGCGCCAAGTGCAAGGGAAGTTTTTGGCATATTCCATTTTAATTTTAAGCACATTACACACATTAAGCATATGCTAATTTCGTTCAAATTTCAACCACTTCTTTTCAACATGTGGACGACAACTTAAGGGAGTTTATGGCAGATTTTAGTTTGAATTTAAATGCATTTTGTACTTCAATTTCAACTACACATTTGGGCGCCATCTTCCTTCATCTTTCATTATATATTTGTAAACAAATAATGTAAAAAGGTTAGACACTTTTATGATCAATATATTTGTGAGAATTTTCTCTCAATTCCAGTTCTTCATTGAACTCTTTACTTGACATTTCAAGTCTGTCTTATTGTGTCAATTCCCTAGATACTTCGGGTTCTTGATTTCAATAATCAACGGGCCCAAGTCCTTGCAAGAATTGAATATATAAGGTTTGGGTTTATACTTTTTAGTATAAGTTCTTCTTTGTTCTTTGTTTTTCTTGAATTTTCAGAATTTCCAGCATTTTCCACCATTGTTGAACACTCGGATGAGCTTCATCTTCTACCTTTGAACTTCTGAAAATTTCCAGCAACTTTCTTCTTCTTTTCTTCATCAAAATTACTCCATTTCTTACCAATCTAGCACCATGCAACCTACATCAGAAATCTTCTTTTTCTTTCATCTTTCTGCAGAGTTGTCCTTACTTCAATCCTAGATCCGTAACAATCGAAGGAAGTCTTCTCCAAGAGGTTGCCTCGTATCATATGGTAATCAGAGCATAGGTTGGATTCAAGTAAGTAATCTGCAAATTAAAAAAAATGAAAATTCAAAAAAAGTCAAAGTACAAAAATCCAAAAATTAAAAAAAAATCCAGAATTGAGAATATGGAAAGAATCACCATTGCAATGTGTTCTTCAACGTCGAAAAGCCTGAAATCAATCCAAAATGAAGATTCTTTGATTGTTCGGTGATAGAATCGTTGTAAGGCTTTCTTTGCAGTAAGTTTTTTTCTAATTTTCTTCTTTTCTTCATTTCTCTTCAATTCCTTTCAATTTCTAAGCCTTTCCTTTACCTTATTTCCTTTTTGCAATAATCATTGTTTTCCTTTAAGCCGACACACTTACAAGTCTTGAAAGATCGAAATTAGTTTCTTTAAGAACTGATTACGAGAGAAGGAGAGGGAAAAGGCAATCTGAGGGTGTGAGAACAGAAGGGGAATCAAAAGAGCCATTCAAGTGTTCCCGAGTGAAACACGAGTGTTGAGTGCCATAGTTTTTTTTTCTAATTTTCTTCTTATCTTCATTTCTCTTCAATTCCTTTCAATTTCTAAGTCTTTCCTTTATCTTATTTCCTTTTTGCAATAACCATTGTTTTCCTTTAAGCCAACACAGTTACAGGTCTTGAAAGATCGAAATTAGTTTCTTTAAGAACTGATTACGAGAGAAGGAGAGGGAAAAGGCAATCTGAGGGTGTGAGAACATAAGGGGAATCAAAAGAGCCATTCAAGTGTTCCCGAGTGAAACACGAGTGTTGAGTGCCATAATTTTTTTCCTTGGAGTGAAATCGAGAGGTTTCTTGTGTGTATGTGCAGTGAGATCCTTATTTTTCAATTGTTTGTGTTTGTGTTGTTTTTACTAACATGACAGGTTCAAGTGATGACAATCAGGTTGGGAAGCAACCAAATTTGCAAATACAGGCCATTACTCGTGAAATTCAGAGGTTATTAAGGGCTGATCTCAAGCCTTTACAATCGAGGTTGGACAAAATCGATGGTGGATCCCAATCTGTTAATGAGAACATAATGATGAGAATTAAATTGAACAGTCTCCAATACAAAATTTAAGACAAGGGCATACACAATAAATGATAATTTAACTAACACCAAAGTTTCTATTCCTCCTTTTCAAGGAAGAACAGATCTGATGTGAGCACATCTTCGCCACCAAAAGAATCCGACCCGGAAGTTCTTCCAACAGGACCCATCACACGATCTAAGGCTGAACAATTCAGGGAAGTTCTATCCCTAACTTGTTCTAACATTTCTAAATCATTAAACAATGTTTTTATATTTGTTTAAGTGTTGTTGAATAAGTTTACAAAGCTTTGATAGGAGCTTCATTGTTTTGTAACATGTACATAGGAGGACACTAGGTCAAGTTAGTGTATGCAGCTCATCTTCAGCTCACAAGAGTATATGCAGCTCAGCCCCAGCTCAGGAGAGTGTAACCAGCTCATCTTCAGCTCAAGAGAGTGTGACCAGCTCACCCTCAGCTCAAGACAGCTCAGAGGCTTAGCTTCCAGCTCAATTCAGCTCCTAACACTCTTAGCTAGCTCATTTCAGCTCAGCTCAGTTCCCTTCAGCTCAACTTAAGTGTCACTAGCTCAACTTCAGCTGACAAGTCCAGAAGTAGCTGAAAAGTGTCCTACATGTCAGAGAGTGTACCAGTGCATGTGTCGCAGCCTATGTGGCATCCCATCCCGCGAAGCATCCACGTGGCAGCTTGGATGATGTGTGTGCATGTGTGGCCGAACCAAATAGCCCCTATCTTCTCATTGTGCGGCAAACTTACTGGATAAGGCCAAGAAGTTTATGATTGAATTTCAAACATTTATCACATGTTAAATGTGATTCATGTGGCACCTAAAGGTTCAAATGAGTGGCTGATTTGTGTTGCCGCCCAAAGGAGGTTTTTCTTAGTTACAAATTTAAAATTGAAATTTTAAATTGTAATTTAATTTCAACCACATGTATGGCATACCATTCCTCCCTCTTCTCCTATATATATTTGTTTCAAACAATGTACAAGGGTTACACAATTTTATGAAACAAAATATTTGTGAGAATTTTCTCTCAACTTCGGTTATGCACCGTACTCTCTTGGCATATCAGACTTTGTTTTGCTGTGTCAATTTTCTTGATACTTCAGGTTCCTAGATTGCTATCTAGAGGGTCCAAGTCCTTCAACGTGGAGCATATTCAATTCAGGTTTGCATAGGATATTGTGCAGGTTCTTTCGAGCTTTTCGTCACCAAACTTTCGCTTAATTTCCAGCAACGTTTCTGCCATCTTTGGACACCAAATGCAGCCAGGAAAGCCCTTTGAAGTCTTCATCTTCATCAGTGTTCAAATCTGTCTAGAAATTCCTACACCTTTCTTCTTTGTTTCTTTTTATTTTCTTTCTTGTTTTCGTGTTATTTTAATCCTAAAAACAGCATTCTTGTTTTGTTTTATTGCAGAGAGATGCTTACTATCCTAGATCCATTTCACTCAAGGAACGTTGTTTCGACAAGCAACGCCCTTATCATATGGTAATTAGAGCCTCGGTTGTATTTTAGCACGTTCTGCACAACAAAACAAAAAAAAATCAAATATATATATATATATATATATATATATATATATTATGTATTTCGAAATTTCCAGTATATAAAAGTCAAAGTTTGACTTTCAAAAGTCAAAGTAAAAAAAGAAATTCAAAATTCAAAAAAATCTGAATCAAAATTTTCAAAGAAAAATGAAATAAAGTGAGCTGATTGTGTGTGAAATGATGAAGGATGCTCAAATTATGCGATGAAATGCTTGGAAATCTCCGAAACAACTTGTTCTTGTTTGTTCGATGATAGGATCGTTGTAAGCATTTCTTTGCAGTAAGTTGTTCTCTTTCCTTCATTTTGTCAGTCTTATTTTCTTATTTCATTGTCAAATTTCCAGCCTTATAATTCTTTTTTCTTCAGCCTTTTAATTCACCTAACAGACCCTATTTCATCCTTTAACCATTTGTTTCTTTAACCGTTACATTATCTTGTAAGTTTGACACAGTTAACAAGTTTGAAGGATCAAGCTAGTTCCTTAAAGAACTGTTTGCGAGAGATCGAGTGGAAAAGGCATTTGTGCATGGTGAGAATAGAAAGAGAGACAAAAAGAGCCATTCAAGTATTCTCCCGAGTGAAACATGAGTGCAATTGTGGAGTGATCTTTCCTTGGAGTGATGTGTGAGAATTTGTTGAGTGTACAGTGAGGTCCCTTTCTTTATTTTTCACTAACCTGTATATTGTGTTGTTTTGTTTGTTGTTTTGTTATTTAAAATGGTAGGTTCTGAAGATAATTCGGGTGGATAACAGCCACCGGATCTCCAGATGCAAGCCTTCGAACGTATGATGCAACGAGTGGTGGCTAATGCATTGGAGCCATTACAGTCAAGAATGGATAGAATTGATGGGGGATCCAATTCTGTCCATGAAGGAATAAACGACAATGAAGTCAAACAGTCGCCGAGACATCATACTCTTAGACAAGGACGCGTGCAACACGTAGATGACAATTTAACTAACATTAAGGTTGTTATTCCTTCTTTTCAGGGACGTGCAAATCCTGATGCATACTTAGCTTGAGAAAGCAAAGTTGAACATGTTTTCGAGTGTTACAACTACTCTGAACAAAAGAAGGTTCGTTTAGCAGCAATGGAGTTTGTCAACTATGCCCTGATATGGTGGGATCAGTTACTGCTTAGCCGGAGACGTACAAGTGAAGGTCCAGTGGCTACATGGGACGAAATGAAACGAATAATGCGAAAACGGTTTGTTCCATCTCATTACCATCATGATTTATATCAGAAATTACAAAGTTTGAAACAAGGTACTTGGAGCGTCGAAGTCTATTTCAAGGAGATGGAGATGGCCATGATGCGTGCAAACATCGAGGATGATCAAGAAGCAACCATGGCACGTGATGTGTTTTAAACATGAGTTTTCTTTACTTCTCTCATATTACTTACTTTTTCTACACTCATTTCTGGTTATTTAGATTCATGTTATCACATCATACTCTGTATATGTTTTGCATACTTTATTTTCATGACCTTATCATGTTATATGTGATACCCATACTTAAGCTTAAAACCACATCTTTACTTAAGCAAATGTTTGCATCTTTAGATTATAGTTTGCATCATTTAAAACTTTACTTTATACTTATACATTATAGTCCCTATACTATTTAAAGGAGATATTACTTATATAATTCATTGTTTTCTTCATAGGTTATGTTAACACAGCTCAAGGGAGTGTGCTACAGCTCAAAGTGTCAAAATCAGCTCAAAACATTGTTTGGCCGTTTCAAGACTCTAAAAGTTGCCAAATGGTTCGAGGACACTTATGAAGTTTTAAAAGAGCTCAAGGAAACTAAAGGACCAGCTCACTCAGCTCAAAACCGCTTCAAAGAGCTCAAATAGCAAAAGGGTAATTTTTGAGCAAAGGAGGATTCGTTTCAGCTCCAAAACACTCTAGTAGCTAGAGGACAACTTAAAGGCACTTCAAGACTAGCTCACTCAGCTAAAGGAAGCTCGGATCAGCTCAAATCAGCTACTCACCTTTAGCTAGTTGAGTCAGCTAGCTAGCTCAACTCAAGTCAGCTCAAGCCTAGCTCGTCCAGCTCATCTCCAGCTCCTCTGACTACTACCAGCTCCTTCAGTGGTCTAGTTAGTGACACTAGTTACTTAGATAAGTGATGGAAGGGCACCTACCTAGCCGAATAGCAAAGGAGGGAACCTAGGCACCTCTACACACCTTGGCGCCAATTTGGAAAGGTGCAAGGCTGCCGAATAGTGCTTGATAGGTTATCAACACCTATTCAAGCCCTTATCACACCAATTCGGCCAAAGGAGGGAGACACCAAGGCTGCCGAATCATTCCCTCTCCCCTACACACCATTTTGGCCACCCCCTTTCATTTACTATAAATATGTAATGCATTTTCATTTGTAAATACACAATTCAGATTATAAAAATTACTTTGTGAGGTTTTCTCTTATCCTTGTTCTTTTTAGAACTTCTTGACTTATCAAATCTTTATTGATTTGTGGCGTCTCCCTTTTCTTTCCATCTTGATACTTTAGATTGTTAAACATCCATTGTTTCTCAGTCTAAGTCCTTTTACCACCCTCAAGGCCTCATCCAGGTTAGGGTATATGTTCCTTAGCATATGCTCATCTTTTTTAGCCTTTGAATACTACCAACATCCTTTCTCTTCACCATCTTCCATACACCATCCGAAACCATCTTCCTACTTATCTATCTTCCTTTCCTTACACCCTTTTGACATACAAACACTACCATCCTTCCGCAACCTCATTTCATCCATTTCAACATATTTTCACAAGAAAACATTCGTGATACAAGGCTTGCTTGCATTCAAAGGTCCGGGCAATCAAAGCTTCTCTCTACAACATCAATTGGAGAGTTGGAGCGTATCATGTGGTAATCAGAGCAAAAAGGAAGAATCAAGTAAGCCATATATCTTCTTATTTCAATTCTGATAATAAAAATACAAAAAAGAGAAAATTCAGATAGTTCCAAACACAAGAAGTCTGAAGTAGATCAAAAAAAAGAAAAAAAGAAAAGAAAATCAGAATTTCAAAAGGGTGAAGATTGAAGTACAAACGTCCAAGCAACCAACTCCGAGAAGTTCCTCAAGTTTGATTGCTCATGACCAGTTTGTAAGTCAAGTTTTGTGGTAACGTTCTTTTTTCTTCATTTCTTTCATCTGTATCCTTATTTTTATTTTTTTCTTACATTTCAGCCCCTAACCTTTTTCCTTTTCATTTTAAACTCTTTCTTTCTTTCTATTTCCAACCCTAACCATTGTTTTGCAGCCCAAATGCCATATTATCAATAAAAGTTTTGACATGTTCGAGTTAGTTCTCTTAAGAACTCGTTTTGAGAGAATTTGAGTGGAAAAAGGCACATAGAGTTTGTGAGAGCAGAAGAGGACAAGTAAAAGCCAAATAAGTCCTAGAGTGCAAACACGAGTTAATTGAGCGAAATCTTACTTTCCTTGGAGTGAACGTGAGGATTTTGTGTGTGTAAACTGGTGAGGTCCTAAATTCCTATCATATTTTCAATTTAAAATGTCTCAGCATGCAGGTGACAATGAAGAAGAACGCCCTACTCAAAACCTCCAGACTCAAGCACTAATTCAGGAGATGAGAAGGCTTCTACGTGCAGAATTAGAGCCTATTCATGAGAGGATGGATCGGCTTGAAGGTTCCCAAGGAGATAACTGAAGCAATAGGGGACATGAGAGGCAAAACCGGCCTAGAAATATCTTTCAGCATGAGATTGTTGAAGAAAGTGATGCAGAGGATGTCGTATCCTTCAGAAGTCATGCAAGAGATCGAGGCCAGGTTGATGACAATTTGGGAAGCATTCGGGTTAACATACCTCCTTTTCAAGGCAAGGTCGAACACATTTTCGAATGTCACAACTATTCTGAACAGAAGAAGGTTCGATTGGCAGCCATGGAATTCACTGATTATGCTTTGATATGGTGGGATCAGTTGAAGAGTTCTAGGAGAAGAAACGGTGAAAGACCAATCAGCACTTGGACACAAATGAAAGGTATAATGAGAAAAAGATTTGTACCTAACCATTATCACCGTGATCTCTATTATAAGTTGCAGAACCTCAAACAAGGCAACAGAAGCGTGGAGGATTATTATAAAGAAATGGAAGTTGCCATGATCCGTGCAAGTGTGGAGGAAGATCGAGAGGCTACCATGGCCAGGTTTCTAGCAGGGCTTAATCCAAACATTGCTAATGTGGTGGAATTACAACACTACATTGAAATTGAAGAAATGGTGCACATGGCCATTAAAATTGAAAGGCAGCAACGTATGAGGACTTCCTCTAGGAGCGTCATCACCTCTGCACCAAAATGGACTCCTAATGCACCAAAGAAGGCCACTCCTTTTCAGGCCAAGGAACCAGTCGAATCTTCCAAGAGTAAGGCTGTTGTAGAGAATGCTCGAGGGAAGCAATCAGAACCACATACCCGGTCCAGAGAAATCAAATGCTTCAAGTGCTTAGGACATGGCCATATTGCTAGTCAATGTCCTAACAAGAATACTATGCTTCTAATGGACAATGGGGAAATTGCATCAGATCAAGAAGAAGAAATCCAAGAAGAAGAATTAGAATCTGAAGAAGAGGAGATCACCCCTGCTATGGATGGCAAATTAATGGTGGTCAAGAGACTCCTAAATGCTCAAATGACAGCAGAAGAAGAACAAAGAGAAACCATCTTCAACACCCGGTGTCATGTTCAAGATAAAGTTTGTTTTCTGATCATCGACGGGGGAAGTTGCACAAATGTGGCCAGCACACTTATTGGTAGACAAATTGGGCCTTAAAACCCTCAAACATCCAGCACCATACAAGCTTTAGTGGCTAAATGATTCGGGAGAGTTAAAGGTTACCAAACAGGTTCTTATTCCTTTCTCCATTGGTTCTTACAAAGATGAAGTTCTATGTGATGTTGTACCCATGCACGCTAGCCATATACTACTCGGGAGGCCATGGCAATATGATCGAAGAACCATGCATGATTGCTACTCAAATCGGTTCATATTCAAGCATGCAGGAAAGAAGATTGTTCTCATGCCAATGACTCCTAAACAAGTGCAGCATGATCAGGATTTGATGAAACAAAGTGTGGAGGCATGGAAGCAAGAAAAGGCTCAAGCAAAACTCAAAGCCAAGGATGGCCAAATGAGCGGCAATATTGAAATGATTAGGGAATGTCTTTTGACATGCCCTATGATCAAATCAGTTTATTCTAACCCCAATCAAGCACATGTTTCTTTTTCTTTTTCTTTGCAGAAAACTAAGAAGAAACTTGGAAAGGAAGCACACCAGGGTTCTATCATTCATAGAAGAGAAGGCCATAAACTAGCAACCTTCGATTTGAGGACAAATCGCTCAAAAGTAGGAGGGGATGATGTGTGCACGTTCACCAGCAAGTTTTGCACACTTTCATGTTGTGTTTTAAACATGAAAGACACAGGAGTTTTTTTACTTCTCTCATATTACTTACTTTTTCTACACTCATTTTTGGTTATTTAGATTCATGTTATCACATCATACTTTGTATATGTTTTGCATACTTTATTTTCATGACCTTAGCATGTTATATGTGATACTCATACTTAAGCTTAAAACCACATCTTTACTTAAGCAAATGTTTGCATCTTTAGATTATAGTTTGCATCATTTAAAACTTTACTTTATACTTATGCATTATAGTCCCTATACTATTTAAAGGAGACATTACTTATATAATTCATTGTTTTCTTCATAGGTTATATTAACACAGCTCAAGGGAGTGTGCTACAGCTCGGTTCCAGCTCAAAGTGTCAAAATCAGCTCAAAACATTGTTTGGCCGTTTCAAGACTCTAAAAGCTGCCAAATGGTTCGAGGACACTTATAAAGTCTTAAAAGAGCTCAAGGATACTAAAGGACCAGCTCACTCAGCTCAAAACACCTTCAAAGAGCTCAAATAGCAAAAGAGTGATTTCTGAGCAAAGGAGGATTCGTTTCAGCTCCAAAACACGCCAGTAGCTAGAGGACAACTTAAAGGCACTTCAAGACTAGCTCACTCAGCTAAAAGAAGCTCGGATCAGCTCAAATCAGCTACTCACCTTTAGCTAGTTAAGTCAGCTAGCTAGCTCAACTCAAGTCAGCTCAAGCCTAGCTCGTCCAGCTCATCTCCAGCTCCTCTGACTACTACCAGCTCCTTCAGTGGTCCAGTTAGTGACACTAACTACCTAGATAAGTGATGGAAGGGCACCTACCTAGCCGAATAGCAAAGGAGGGAACCTAGGCACCTCTACACACCTTGGCGCCAATTTAGAAAGGTGCAAGGCTGCCGAATAGTGCTTGATAGGTTATCAACACCTATTCAAGCCCTTATCACACTAATTCGGCCAAAGGAGGGAGACACCAAGGCTGCCGAATCATTCCCTCTCCCCTACACACCATTTCGGCCACCCCCTTTCATTTACTATAAATATGTAATGCATTTTCATTTGTAAATACACAATTCAGATTATAAAAATTACTTTGTGAGGTTTTCTCGCATCCTTGTTCTTTTTATAACTTCTTGACTTATCAAATCTTTATTGATTTGTGGCGTCTCCCTTTTCTTTCCATCTTGATACTTTAGATTATTAAACACCCATTGTTTCTCAACTAAGTCCTTTTACCACCCTCAAGGCCTCATCCAAGTTAGGGTATATGCTCCTTAGCATATGTTCATCTTTTTGAGCCTTTGAATACTACCAACATCCTTTCTCTTCACCATCTTCCGTACACCATCCGAAACCATCTTCCTACTTATCTATCTTCCTTTCCTTACACCCTTTTGACATACAAACACTACCATCCTTCCGCAACCTATCTCATTTCATCCATTTCAACATATTTTCAAAAGAAAACATTCGTGATACAAGGCTTGCTTGCATTCAAAGGTCCGGGCAATCAAAGCTTCTCTCTACAACATCAATTGGAGAGTTGAAGCGTATCAGCACGATTTCTTGCAGGTTTGAATTATGAAATTGCTAACGTTGTTGAGTTGTAGCATTATGTTGAGTTGGATGACATGGTGCATATGGCGATAAAAGTTGAAAGATAGCAACGTAGAAAGTCTTCAAATCGAGGTAATACTCCATTTAGATCAGTTTCAAATCCATTGAATGCTCCTAACAATTTCATGAAACAAGCACCACAAGCACCACTTCAGATACGCGAGAAAGCAGAACCAAGCAAGCTAAAGACTCCTATTACTGAAAATAGGCGTGATAAGCCGGTGGTGACACAAGAACGTTCAAGAGACATTCTGTGTTTTAAGTGCTTAGGACGAGGACATGTTGCCAGTCAATGCCCAAATCGAAGGACATGATGTTGTTAGAGAGTGGCGAGATCAAGTCTGACTCTGAGGAAGACGAGCGGGAGCCCCCTACAGTGGACGTTGAAGAAGATGATGACAATGTACAGACATTTGCTACCGGTGAAGCACTTGTTGTCATGAGAAGCTTGAACACGCTACCGATCCAGGATGAACAGCAACGAGAGAACATCTTTCATACAAGATGTCTCATCAATGATAAGGTATATGTTGTAATTATCGATGGTGGTAGTTGCACTAATGCTGCTAGTTCTGTGATGGTTGATAAGCTAGGTTTGAAGATGACAAAGCATCCAAATCCTTACAAGTTACAGTGGTTGAACGACGGAGGAGAGATCAGAGTGACTGATACATGCATGGGAGGGCTAAAGTAATGCATATTGGACAAGAAGTTGAATCTATTTGTGAAGTCTGGAAAGTCAGGCAACTTGAGGCGACATTTCGGATGGGATCCTGGGATTTCTAGGCAGAGTTGTCTTCTAACAATTTGACCGACATTCAATTACCTTTCCAACGCATCTTGAAATGCCTTCAATCAAGTTTGGAAGCCCTAGTTTTCTCCATGCGCAGTCTTCAGTAAAATGGACATATCTTCAGTAAAATGACATTCAGTTAACGGCATTCAGTTGTCTTCTAACAATTTCGGTGAGTCATTAATGATAGAGTGGCGCAAACTTGGATTTGGAAGCCTTCAATCAAGTTTGGAAGCCCCTAGTTTTCTGCATGCGTAGTCTTCGGTAAAATGGACATATCTTGAGTTTCTGATGTCCGATTGATGCGGTTCAAGATGCGCTGGAAAGGTAACTGAATGCCGGTCAAATTGTTAGAAGACAACTCTGCCCAGAAATGCCAGGATCCAATCCAAAATGTCGTCTCAAGTTGGTTGACTTTCCAGACTTCACAAATAGATTCAACTTCTTGTCCAATATGCATTGCTTTAGCCCTCCCATGCATGTATCAGTGACTAAGTAGGTTCTAGTGTCGTTTTGCATTGGAAAGTACAAGGATGAATTACTTTGCAATGTCGTTTCGATGGATGCAAGCCATTTTCTTTAGGGACACCTATGGCAGTTTGACAAGAGGGCGATGCATGATGGCTTTACGAACATGTATTCTTTTATGCATGTAGATAAGAAGATCACCTTTACACATTTGACATCAAGTCAAGTGCAAGAAGACCAAGTGAGATTGCAAAAGAATATCGAAGAAGATCGAGGGAAAAAGAAGATGAATGTGTATGCAAGCAGCAAGGAAATCAGGAAATGTCTTTCCTCTCAGCATTCTTTGCTTATTTTGTTATTTAAAGATAATTGTTCATTGGCTGAGATTCCTAGTGATTTGCCTGCTTCTATTTCATCTCTTTTGCAGGAGTTTGAGGATGTGTTTCCTGATGAACACTGAAGGGTTTGCCCTCTCTTCGTGGCATTGAACATCAGATTGATTTTATTCCAGGAGCCACGATTCCGAACAGACCAACATACCGAAGTAACCATGAAGAGACGAAGGAACTTCAAAGACAGATTTTTGAGTTGTTGGACAAGTGGTACATTCGAGAGAGTTTGAGTCTGTGTGATGTACCAGTGCTGTTAGTACCAAAGAAAGACAAAACTTGGAGGATGTGTGTTCAATAAATTTACAAAGATTTGATAGGAGTTTCATTGTTTTGTAACATGTACATAGGAGGACACTAGCTCAAGTGAGTGTATGCAACTCATCTTCAGCTAACGAGAGTGTATGCAGCTCAGCCCCAGCTCAAGAGAGTGTAACCAGCTCATCTTCACCTCAAGAGAGTGTGACCAGCTCACCCTCAGCTCAAGGCAGCTCAGAGGCTTAGCTCCCAGCTCAGTTCAGCTCCTAACACTCTTAGCTAGCTCATTTCAGCTCAGCTCAGTTCCCGTCAGCTCAACTTCAGTGCCACTAGCTCAACTTCAGCTGACAAGTCCAGAAGTAGTTGAAAAGCCTCCTACATGTTGGGGAGTGTACCAGTGCACGTGTGGCAGCCTACGTGGCATCCCGTCCCACGAAGCATCCACGTGGCAGCTTATTCAAAACACACTTAACATATTATATACATACTTAAACACACCTAATAAATAGTATAACATAAATATGTCACATATCAGCATGCAACACATTAAAAGTCCTATCATCTAAGGCATAAACATGATCTAATGAATCTTGAATGTTAGAACAAGTTAGGGATAGAGCTTCCCTGAATTGTTTAGCCTTAGACCGTGTGATGGGTCATGTTGGAAGAACCTCCGGGTCAAAGTCCTTTGGTGGCAAAGATGTGCTCACATCATCCTCCTTCTTGAAAAGGATTTGTCCTCAAATCTGTAGAGTTGTCATAAGGGGTTAAATCAGAAACATTAAATGTGGCACTTACAATGTTTTCACCTGGTAAATCCAACTTGTAGGCGTTGTCATTCAATTTCTCCAACACCTGAAAAGGACCATCTCCTCGCGATAACAGCTTGGACCGCCTTTGGGATGGAAATCGTTCTTTCGGAAATGAACCCAAACCCAATCTCCAACATCGAAGGTGACTCGCTTCCTTCCTTTGTTCGCTTGCTTCTCGTATTGATGAGTCCTTCATTTCAGGTTCTCCTTAACCTGTTGATGCAACTTCTTCACATTTTCAGCTTTGCTTTGACCATCCCTATTCGTCACTTGTTTCTATGGCAAAGGCAACAAATCTAGAGGCGTAAAAGGGTTAAAACCATAAACAACCTCAAATGGTGACATTCTAGTAGCAAAATGTACAACATGGTTATAAGCAAACTCAACATGTGGCAAACAATCTTCCCAAGTTTTTATGTTCTTTTTGATGATGGATCGAAGTAAAGTAGATAAAACTCTATTAACAACTTCAGTTTGTCCATCAGTCTGGGGATGGCAAGTAGTAGAAAACACAAGATTCATACCTAATTTGCTCCAAAGAGTCCTCCAAAAGTGACTCAAAAACTTTACATCCCTGTCAGAAACAATCGACCTAGGAATACCATGTAAACGCACAACATCTCTAAAGAACAAGTTAGCCACATTAACAACATCATCAGTTTTATGGCATGCAATGAAATGCACCATTTTCAAGAACCTATCAACCATATCAAATATGCTATCTCTACATGTCTTAGTTCAAGGCAATCCCAAAACAAAATCCATCGATATATCAGTCCAAGGGGAATCAGGAATAGGTAAAGGTAAGTACATACCCCGTGGTGAAACCATCGATTTGGCTTTCCGACAAGCAACATAACGTTCACAATACCTTTCAACGTCCCTGCACATCTTAGGCTAAAATAGATGCTCCTTCAAGGTATGTAACGTCTTGGTGACTCCAAAATGACCCATCAATCCACCTTCATGAGCTTCACGGATCAATATATCACGCATGGAACCCTGTGGAATGCATATCCTATTCTCTTTGAAAAGATAACCATCATGCCTGTAAAACTTTCCATCTGCACCATTCTCACAAGCATTATACTTATCTCTAAAATCAGGATCAGTAGGGTATAACTCACGAATATATGCAAATCCAATCAAATGTGAATCAAGATAACTCAATAGTGCATATCTTCGTGATAAAGCATCAACAACGACATTGTCTTTACCCTTTTTGTAACGAATGACATAAGGAAAAGACTCTAAGAATTCAACCCATTTAGCATGTCGTTTATTTAATTTATGCTGACCTGTGATATATCGCAAAGCCTCGTGGTCATTGTGGATCACAAACTCCTTAGGCAACAAGTAATGCTGCCACGTCTCCAATGCCCAAATCAGTGCATACATCTATTTATCGTAAACTAGATAATTCAATGTCGCTCCACTCAGTTTCTCACTGAAATATGCAACGGGCCTCTTTTCCTGATTAAAACTACGCCTATACCAACTCCAGAAGCATCACATCCAATTTCAAAAGTTTTATCAAAGTTAGGTAAGGCTAACACTGGTGCTTTCGTCAAACAGTCCTTAATTTTCAGAAAGGCATCTTATTGTTCTTTACCCCACAAGAAGCTGGAATTCTTCTTAATAATCCCGGTTAAGGGGCGGTAATAGAACTAAAGTTAGGAACAAACCGTCGATAAAAACTAGCTAAACCATGAAATGATCTAACCTGAGTAATCGATGTCGGTGGTGGCCATTCCTGAATTGCTTTTATCTTCTTAGGACCGACTTCAACACCCTGTGCACTAACAATGTAACTAAGAAATGTAAGTTTGTCAGTACAAAACACACATTTCTCCATGTTACCGAACAACTTCTCTTCTCGCAATGTTTGCAAAACAATTCTCAAATGTTCTACATGATCCTGCAAAGTCTTGCTATAAATCAAAATATCGTTAAAGTACACAACACAAAATTTGCCAATAAAGGATCGCAAAACATGATTCATCAAACGCATGAAAGTACTAGGTGCGGTGCGTTAGTTAAACCAAAAGGCATCACTAACCATTCATACAAACCTAGCTTGGTTTTGAAGGATGTCTTCCACTCATTGCCTTCTCGCATGAGAATCTGATGATAACTGCTCTTCAAATCAATTTTGGAGAAGATGAAGGCCCCACGAAGCTCGTCCAACATGTCATCAAGTCTAGGAATGGGATGACGATAGTTAATCGTAATCTGATTCATAGCTCTACAATCTACGCACATCCTCCAAGACCCATCTTTCTTCGGCACTAACAGCACCGAAACAGCACATGAACTCAAACTTTCTTGAATATAACCATTATCCATCAACTATGTAACTTGTCTTTGAAGCTCTTTCATCTCTTCAGGGTTAGTTTGATAAGCTGGTCGATTTGGAATGGTAGCACCTGGAATGAAATCAATCTGGTGCTCAATGCCACGAAAAGGTGGCAATCCCTTCGGTGTTTCTTTCGGAAACACATCCTCAAATTCCTGCAAAAGGGACACAATCGATGCAGGCAAATCAGTAGGAAACTCGGCCAATAAACAATAATCTTTAAACATTAAAATAAACAAAGATTGGTGAGAGGAAAGACATTTCCTGATTTCTCGACTGCTTGCATAAACGTTCATCTTTTTCTTCTCCTTTGCAGCTTCCTTACTCTTTTTCAAGCTTGCTTGATCTTCAATTACTTGACTCGGCGTCAAAGGAGCCAAAGTAATCTTCTTACCTGCATGCATAAAGGAGTATTTGTTTGTAAAACCATCATGCATTACCTTTTTGTTATAGTGCCAAGGGCGTCCCAAAAGAAGGTGAGTAGCATCCATCGATACAACATCACAAAGGACCTTGTCCTTGTAGTTTCCAATCAAAAATGGCACAACAACTTGTCTCGTCACTTTAAGTTCTCCACCATCATTCAACCACTGCAATTTGTACTTATTCGGATGCTTTGTCGTCTTTAGACCTAGCCTGTCAACCATCACTGAACTAGCAACATTAGTACAACTACCACTATCAATAATCACAACACATACCTTATCATGAACCTTACATCGTGTGTGAAATATATTCTCACGTTGTTGCTCGTCCTGAACCTGTTGCACATTCAAACTATGTTTTACAACCATGATTTCCATTACCTGACCAGTTTCGGCAACTTCTAGGTCATTCTCTTCATCTGCAGTAGGGGTTTCTTGTACATCCTCCTCGGAATCTGACTCGATCTCTCCATCTTCTCCCATCAACATAACTCTCCGATTAGGACAATGGCTAGCAACATGTCCTCGACCAAGGCACTTGAAGCACTGGATATCTCTCGATTGTTCTTTTACCACCACTTGCTGTTTGCCACGTCCATTATCAGCAACATGAGGCTTTGGTGTGCTGGATTCACCTTGCTCTCGAATCCGAAGTGGCGTTTGCAGTGCTTGTTTCCTAGTATTGTTAGGAGTATATAATGGATTTGAAAAAGATTTAAATGGAGTATTACCTCGAGTAGAAGCTTTTCTACGTTGTTGTCGCTCAATTTTGATCGCAATATGCACCATGTCATCCAACTCAACATAATGCTGCAACTCAACAATGTTTACTATTTTAGAATTTAAACCTGCCATAAACCGAGCCATAGTCGCCTCACGGTCCTCAACTATGTTCGCACGCATTATGGACATTTCTGTCTCCTTGAAATAATCCTCGACGCTCCTATTGCCATGTTTCAAGGTTTGTAATTTCTGAAATAAATCTCGATGATAGTGAGAAGTAAAAAACCGTTTTCACATGATACGCTTCATCTCGTCCCATGTTCTCACTGGACCTTCACATGTACGTCGCCGACTTATCATTAATTGGTCCCACCATAACAGTGCACAGTTAACAAACTCCATAGCTGCTAGTCGAACTTTCTTCTGTTCCGAGTAATTATAACACTCGAAAATGTATTCAACCTTGCTTTCCCATGTCAAATAAGCATCTGGATCTGAACGTCCCTGAAAGGAAGGTATAGCAACTTTTATGTTAGAAATATTATCGTCAACTACATATTTCAGTCATTGATTTGTCCTTTGTGATTTTTCGATGTCGTTTTCATCATTGTTCTCATTTTGAACAGATTGGATCCACCCCCATCGATCTTTTCCAAACGAGACTGTATAGGCACTAATGCATTGTCTAGTAGACGTTGCAATGTACGAGTGAGAGCCTGCATTTACAAATCTGGTGGCTGATCTCCATCGTGACTACGATCTTCCGATCCTGTCATATTTAGGAAAAACACAAAGAAAACACGGATAATGAGTAAAATAAAACAAAATGAAAAGTCCTCATAGCACACTCACGAAACCTCTCGGTTTTTGCTCCAAAGAACAGTGCACTCAAAAGTAACACTCAGCGCTCGTGTTTCACTTAGGAGAATGTTTGAATGGCTCTTTTTGTCTCCCCTTCTGTTCTAACAATGCTCAATGCCTTTTCCCCTTACAATTTCTCGTTTTTTAGTTATTTAAAGGACTAATCCAACGTCTCAAAACCTGTTACAATTGTGTTGGCTAAAAGAAAACAAACGGTTAAAGGAAACAAAGGTAAAATGAAGAAAAGGGCTGGAAATTCAAGAAAAGGCTAAAAGATGATAAAAAGAAAGAAAAAAAGTAAAAAGACGGAAATATGAAGAATTAAAAGAAACTTACTGCAAAGAAGGGCTTTACAACGTTCCTATCACCGAACAAACAAGAACAGTTCGTTTCGGTAGATATCCAAGCACTTCGTAATCACATAGTACGTAAACTTGTACAATCTTCATAATTTCACAATAGAAACACAACTTTTTTTGTAATGTTCGAATCTGATTTCTGATTATTTTTTTCGAATTTTAACTTTTTGTGTTAATCAAACTTTGACTTTCAGAATTTTGATTTTTTTCGAATTTGTTTTTCTTTTTTTTGGCTAAAATATGCAGAAAAAATTACAACAATTCCAAACCTAGGCTTTGATTACCATATGATACGAGGTAGCCTGTCGAAACAGACTTTCTTCGTATGTTACGGATCTAGGAATGTTGTAAGCACACACCTGCAATAAAAATAACAAGAAAATAGCAAGGAATCAATGAAGTTGTCATGGTAAAATAAGTGTTTAAAATAAAAACGAAAATTAAAGAAAATGAGATGTTTTGGCCGTTTTTGGAAGGAAATTCGAACGGAGAAGATGAATGCTTCAAGAAACATCCATGGCAGCAACTTGGGTATTCAACAGTGGAGTATTATGTTGCTGGAATGAAGATGACAACGTTAAACTCGAAAGAACCTGCACAATCTACTGAGCAAACCCGAATCGAATCTGTCTAACTAGATAGCGATCTAGGAACCCGTAGTAACAAGTTGACAATTAAACAAGTTTGAGTATCATAAAAGTTCTAAAAAGAACCAAAGAAGAGAAATACTCTCAAATGAAAATTTTATTGCAAATTGTCTAACCATGTACAAGTGAATTTCAGCCAAATATATAGATACAATGGGTGGTTGCCGAATTCAAATATGTGGCTGTTAATTAGCCATTTGAAAGTTAAATTTGAATTAAAAAAACTACTCAAATGGGCAGTATAATACTTCAGCCGTGTATTCAACTTTGGGCGCCTAAGGGATAAGGCACATGTTAAATGTGCTGGTTTGAAATTCAAATGGCAGAATCAATTGATCTTATCCCATTCTTCTGCACCACATGTAAGGAATTCTGCACATGGGGAAATCACGTGGAGAATGGCCAAATTCAATCTGCTGCTGTGTTTTGGAGATTCAAGTTGCCGCACATGATTGTTTATTATATATATATATATTGAAATTTAAATCCCATTTGCTGCAATGCTTGCTGCACGTGCATGGATGAAAAAAATAATTTCTCGGCTGCACCTTGCACTATCTCTTAGCCGATTTGCATGGAACATGCAACACCCTACTATTTATGCACGGTACATGCTCACACGAACACATGACACTTGTTCGGCTGCTATTGGACTTGTCAGCTGTAGTTGAGCTAGTGGAGCTAAAGCTGAGCTGACTAGAAATGATCTGAGCTGAAACGAACTAGCTGAAAGTGTGTTGAGTTGAAAGTGAGTTGGTTACACTACTGAGCTGGGACCGAGCTACATATACTCTGTTGAGCTGGTTACACTCCTGAGCTGGGGCCGAGCTACATATACTCTGGTGAGCTGGAGTTGAATTGCATATGCTCACTTGAGCTGGAGTTGAGCTGTATATGCTCACTTGAGCTGGAGTTGAGCTGCATATGCTCACTTGAGCTAGTTTCCTCCTACGTACCAATGCTAAAACATAACAAGCTTCCATCAAAGTAATATAAACTTAATGGAAACACTAAAACAAGTTGTAAACACTTGTGGTCTTATTCATTAACTCAGAAATAAATATAAACACTTCATAAGTTATATCAAACTTATTCAAAACACACTTAACATATTATATACATACTTAAACACACCTAATAAATAGTATAACATAAATATGTCACATATCAGCATGCAACACATTAAAAGTCCTATTATCTAAGGCATAAACATGATCTAATGGATCTGGAATGTTAGAACAAGTTAGGGATAGAGCTTCCTTGAATTGTTTAGCCTTAGACTGTGTGATGGGTCTTGTTGGAAGAACCTTCGGGTCATAGTCCTTTGGTTGCAAAGATGTGCTCACATCACCTTTATTTCTTTATCCTTTGTTGTTCCTTGTAAGTTGACACAGTAAACAGATTCTGAATGATCAAAATTAGTTCCTTTAAAGAACTGAGAAAAAGGCAATTGTGCGTGGTGAGAACATAAGGGGAGACAAAAAGAGCCATTCAAGTATTCTCCCGAGTGAAACACGAGTGTTGAGTGCTATTGTGGAGTGATCTTTCCTTGGAGTGATCTGTGAGAATTTGTTGTGTGTGTAGTGAGGTCCATTTCTTTATTTTTCACTAACATATATATATATATATATATATTGTGTTGCTTTGTTTGTTGTTTTTGTTATTTAAAATGGTAGGTTTTGATGATAATTCGGGTGGACAACAGCCACCAGATCTTCAGATGCAAGCCTTGGAACGCATGATGCAACGAGTGGTGGCTAATGCATTAGAGACATTAAAGTCTAGAATGGATAGAATTGATGGAGGATCCAATTCTGTCCATGAAGAAATAAATGAAAATGAAGTCGAACAGTCACCGAGACATCATACTCCTAGACAAGGACGCGTGCAACACGTAGATGACAATTTAACTAACATTAAGGTTGCTATTCCTTCTTTTTAGGGACATACAGATCCTGATGCGCACTTAGCTTGAGAAAGCGAAGTTGAATACGTTTTCGAGTGTTACAACTATTCAGAACAAAAGAAGGTTCGTTTAGCAGCAATGGAGTTTGTCAACTATACCCTGATATGGTGGGATCAGTTACTACTTAGCCGGAGACGTACATGTGAAGGTCTAGTGACTACATGGGACGAAATGAAACGAATAATGCGAAAACGGTTTGTTGCATCTCATTATCATCGTAATTTATATTAGAAATTACAAAGTTTGAAACTGGGTAATATGAGCGTTGAAGACTATCTTAAGGAGATGGAGATGGCCATGATGCGTGCAAACATCGAGGAAGATCGAGAAGCAACTGTGGCACGTTTTCTTGCTGGTTTGAACCCTAAAATTGCTAACATTGTTGAGTTGCAGCATTATATCGAGTTGGATGACATGGTGAATATGGCGATAAAAGTTGAAAGACAACAATATAGAAAGTCTTCAAATCGAGGTAATACTCCATTTAAATCATTTTCAAATCCATTGAATGGTGCTAAAATTTAAGGAAACAAGCACCACAAGCACCACTTCAGATACGCGAGAAAGCAGAACCAAGCAAGCTAAAGACTCCTATTACAGAAAATAGGCGTGATAAGTAGGTTGTGACACAAGAACGTTCGAGAGACATTTTGTGTTTCAAGTGCTTAGGACGAGGACACGTTGCAAGTCAGTGCCCAAATCGAATGACCATGATGTTGTTAGAGAGTGGCGAGATCGAGTCTAAGTCTGAGGAAGACGAGCAGGAGCCCCCTACAGTGGACATTGAAGAAGATGATGACAACGTGCAGACATTTGCTACCGGTGAAGCACTTGTTGTCAAGAGAAGTTTGAACACGCAACCGATCCAGGATGAAAAGCAGCGAGAGAACATCTTCCATACAAGATGTCTCATAAATGAAAAGGTATATATTGTAATTATCGATGGTGGTAGTTGCACTAATGTTGCTAGTTCTGTTATGGTTCAAAAGTTTTGATTGAAGACGAAAAAGCATCCCAATCCGTACAAGTTGCAGTAGCTGAATGACGGAGGAGAGATCAAAGTGACTAAGTAGGTTCTAGTGCCGTTTGTCATTGGAAAGTACAAGGATGAAGTACTTTGCGATGTTGTCTCAATGGATGTAAGTCATTTGTTGTTAGGAAGACCGTTGCAGTATGATAAGAGAGTTTTGCATGATTGTTACACCAATCGATACTCTTTTACTCATGAAGGCAAAAAGATAATTTTTGGCACCTTTGACTCCAAGTGAAGTATATGAAGATCAAATTTGTTTGAAAGCGAATATTGCAGCTTGGAAGGCAAGCAAAAAGGAGAATGAATGTGAAAAAGAGAAAGCGAATTCAAAGGTATTATCTGATTCTACATTTTCTTCTACTTCTTCTTCTAATTTGCAAATTGATAAAGTGATGCCATATGAAGTCCCAAAGGTTGCAAACGTTGGTATGACTAGCGCATTTATGTTCTTTTTAGAAATCCAGCAACCCCATTTAACACGGTTTGACATTCCTTTCCATAGTGCTATTGATTTTTCATCTTTGGATTATGAGTTCTTTGGTTGTACTTGGATTTGTGGATCTACGTTTGTGATTCTAGATGATAGCCGAGATTTGCATTCTTCTTTGGAGTTGTATTTGTGTATACGCGTTTGCAGGATAAAGAATGTGTAGCGGGCTTTGTCTGCATCTATGTTGTGCATTATTCGGAAGGGTGCAAAAATGAAGGCACATCTTGCACCTTCAGCATTAATGTTCTTTGCAAAAGAATTTGTGCTAGATGGCTGGCATTTTGCCAAGCATGGAGGTTAAAGAAGTTCCCCGCCAAACGGAAATCGAAGTTGTTCCCTTTGTCCTGATCGTCGATTTGGGGATAAATTGCATTAAAGAAGGGGGGATGATGTGAGCACATTTATGCCACCCAACGGTGCAACTTCAAACTTTCAGGGAAGTTTGCTCTTTCACTTGTTACAAATGTGTAACATTTCTTTACTTATATTACGAGTTTTATTAGTGTTTGCTATGTATATATTACGATAAGTGTGTTTTAGATTAGTTTTCTAGCTTATAATGTTGGGTGTTAAGCTATGTCAGTTTGTTGTGTGTTTAAACAATAAGGTTGCATTATTTTATAGCTTACTTGAATGTTTTCAATAAGTTTGCAATGCTCTGAATGTGTTTCTTTTGTTTTTATATAGGTACAATAAAAGGGCAGCAGCTTAAGGGCTTAATCTTAGCTCGGATGAAGCTCAAAGGAGTGTACGTAGCTCACCTAAGCTCAGGGCAGCTCAGTGGCTTAGCTCCCAGCTCAATTCAGCTCCTAACACTCTCAGCTAGCTCGTTTCACTCAACTGACAAGTCCAGAAGTAGCTGAAAGGTGTCCTACGTGTCGGGGAGTGTACCATGCACATGTGGCAGCTTAGGTTTCTTCCAAGCATGTGAGGCACACACATGGCAGCCTTGACACATGTGTGTGCATGTGTGGCCGAAAACAACCCCTATCTCTCTCAATGTGCGGCAAAGTGAAGATAAGAAGGAGAGGTTATTTGTTTGAATTTCAAACAAAAATCACATGTTAAATGTGATAAGTGTGGCGCCTAAGTGTTCAAAATGCATGTTTCTCATGCAATGCCACCCAAAAGGAGTTATTATGTTTAAATTTTAATTTTTTCTCTTTTAATTTTCAGCCACACATTGAATTCGGCTATACCCTTTATTTTCCTATATATGTGCTTAAAACAATGTAAGAAGGTTAAACACTTTGAATGAAAATTTTATTTGTGAGAATTTCTCTCAAATTCGGTTCTTTATTGAACTTTCATTGACATTTCAGATTCGTTTGTTGTGTCAATATTTTGGATACTTTGGGTTCTTGATTCGATATAATCAATGGGTCCAAGTACGTGTTGAACAAAAATTAGTATAAGGTTCGGGTTCGCTCAGTCTATTGTTCGAGTTCTTCCATGGAGTTTTTGTTTGAATTTTCTTCTTCAAGTTGTTACCATTGTTGAACATTTGAAGCACTCATCTTCAACCTCTTCAAATTTCCGGAATTTCCAGCAACTTCCCCCTTGTTTCTTTTTGTTTTCTTCTCTTCTTTTCGTGTCATTTCATAGCCTAAATCAGCATTTTTTTGTTTGTTTCACTTGTAGGGAAATGCTTGCTTCAATCCTAGATCCGTTTCACTCAAGGAATGTTGTTTCAACAAGAAACACCCTTATCATATGGTAATCAGAGCCTCGGTTGGATTTTAACATCTTCTGCATTCAAAAAATAAAGAAAACAAAAAAAAAGAAATCCGAAAATGCAAAAGTCAAAGATCAAAAGTCAAAATTTGACTTTCTAAATTAGAAATAAAAAATTCAGTTTTGAAAATTACAAAAGAAAGTGAAAAAAATATAATAGTGTGCTGGTTCGTTGCAATGATGAAGGATGCTCGAGTTATGCCACGAAATGCTTGGAAATCAACCGAAACAACTTATTCTTGTTTGTTCGGTGATAGGATCATCGTAAGCATTTCTGTTGCAGTAAGTGGTTGAATTTTCTGTTGCATTGTCATCCTAATTCCTTCATTTCACGTGTTTTAATTTTCCAGCCTTTATCTTTCAATTTTCAGCCCCTATTTTCGTTTTAACCCTTTGTTTCTTTATCCTTTGTTGTTCCTTGTAAGTTGACACAATAAACAGATTCTGAAAGATCAAAATTAGTTTCTTTAAAGAACTGATTGCGAGAGATCGAGTGGAAAACGACAATTGTGTGTGGTGAGAACAGAAGGGGAGACAAAAAGAGCCATTCAAGTATTCTCCCGAGTGAAACACGAGTGTTGAGTGCAATTGTGGAGTGATGTTTCCTTGGAGTGATCTGTGAGAATTTGTTGTGTGTGCAGTGATGTCCATTTCTTTATTTTTCACTAACATATATATATATATATATTGTGTTGTTTTGTTTGTTGTTTTTTATTTAAAATGGCAGGTTCTGAAGAAAATTTGGGATTACAACAGCCACCAGATCTTTAGATGCAAGCGTTGGAACGCATGATGCAACTTGTGGTGGCTAATGCATTGGAGCCATTACAGTCTAGAATGGATAGAATTGATGGAGGATCCAATTCTGTCCATGAAGGAATAAACGACAATGAAGTCGAATTGTCACCGAGACATCATACTCCTAGACAAGGATGTGTGCAACAGGTAGATGACAATTTGACTAACATTAAGGTTGCTATTCCTTCTTTTTAGGGATATACAGATCCTGATGCATACTTAGCTTGGGAAAGCAAAGTTGAACACGTTTTCAAGTGTTACAACTACTCAGAACAAAAGAAGGTTTGTTTAGCAGCAACGAAATTTGTCGACTATGCCCTGATATGTTGGGATCAGTTACTGCTTAGCCGGAGACGTACATGCGAAGGTCCAGTGACTACATGGGACGAAATGATACGAATAATGCGAAAACTGTTTGTTTCATCTCATTACTATCGTGATTTATATCAGAAATTACAAAGTTTGAAATAGGGTAATCGGAGCGTTGAATACTATTTCAAGGAGATGGAGATGGCCATGATGCATGCAAACATCGAGGAAGATCGAGAAGCAACCATGACACATTTTCTTGCAGGTTTGAACCCTAAAATTGCTAACATTGTTGAGTTGCAGCATTAAGTCGAGTTGGATAACATGGTACATATGGCGATAAAAGTTGAAAGACAACAACGTAGAAAATCTTCAAATCAAGGTAATACTCCATTTAGATAATTTTCAAATCCATTGAATGCTCCTAACAATTTAAGGAAACAAGCACCACTTCAGATACGCGAGAAAGCAGAACCAAGCAAGCTAAAGACACCTATTACTAAAAATAGGCAATTTAAGCAGGTGGTGACACAAGAACGTTCAAGAGACATTATGTGTTTCAAGTGCTTAGGATGAGGACACATTGCCAGTTAGTGCCTAAATCGAAGGACCGTGATGTTGTTAGAGATTGGCGAGATCGAGTCTGAGGAAGATGAGCAAGAGCCCCCTACAGTGGACATTGAAGAAGATGATGACAACGTGCAGACATTTGCTACCAGTGAAGCACTTGTTGTCAAGAGAAGTTTGAAAACGCAACCAATCCAAGATAAACAGCTGCGAGAGAACATCTTCCATACAAGATGTCTCATAAATGATAAGGTATGTGTTGTAATTATCGATGGTGGTAGTTGCAGTAATGTTGCTAGTTCTGTTATGGTTGAAAAGTTTGGATTGAAGACGACAAAACATCCCAATCCGTACAAGTTATAGTGGCTGAATGACGGAGGAGAGATCAAAGTGACTAAGCAGGTTCTAGTGCCATTTGTCATTGGAAAGTACAAGGATGAAGTACTTTGCGATGTTTTCTCAATGGATGCAAGTCATTTGTTGTTAGGAAGACCGTGGCAGTATGATAAGAGAGTTTTGCATGGTTGTTACACCAATCGATACTCTTTTACTCATGAGAGCAAAAAGGTAATTTTGGCACGTTTGACTCCAAGTGAAGTATATGAAGACTAAATTCGTTTGAAAGCGAGTATTGCAGCTTGGAAGGCAAGCAAAGTGGAGAATGAATGTGAAAAGGAGAAAGAGGATTCAAAGGTATTATCTTATTCTACATTTTCTTCTACTTCTTCTAATTTGCAAATTGATAAAGTGATGCCATATGAAGTACCAAAGGTTGCAAACGTTGGTATGACTAGTGCATTTATGTTCTTTTCAGAAATTCAACAACCTCCTTTAACACGGTTTGACATTCCTTTCCATAGTGCTATTGATTTTTCATCTTTGGATTATGAGTTCTTTGGTTGTACTTGGATTTGTGGATCTACGTTTGTGATTCTGGATGATAGTCGAGTTTTGCATTGTTCTTTGGAGTTGTATTTGTGTATACGTGTTTCCAGGATCAAGAATGTGCATCGAGGTTTGTTTGCATCTATGCTGTGCATTATTCGGAAGGGTGAAAAAATGAAGGCACATCTTGCACCTTCAACATTTGTGTTCTTTGCAAAAGAATTTGTGCCAGGTGGCTGGCATTTGTGCCAAGCACGGAGGTTAAAGAAGTTCCCCGCCAAACGGAAATCGAAGTTGTTCCCTTTTGTCCTGATCGTCGATTTGGGGACAAGTAGCATTAAATAGGGGGGATGATGTGAGCACGTTTATGCCACCCAACGGTGCAACTTCAAACTTTCAGGGAAGTTTGTTCTTTCACTTGTTACATACTGATGTGTAACATTTCTTTACTTATATTACGAGTTTTATAAGTGTTTGCTATGTATATATTTTGATAAGCGTGTTTTTAGATTAGTTTGCCAGCTTATAATGTTGTGTGTTAAGCTATGTCAGCTTGTTGTGTGTTTAAACAATAAGGTTGCATTATTTTATAGTTTACTTGAATGTTTTCAATAAGTTTACAATGCTCTGAATGTGTTTCTTTTGTTTTCATATAGGTATAATAAAAGTGCAGCAGCTTAAGGGCTTCAATCCTAGATCTGTTTCACTCAAGGAACGTTGTCTCTACAAGCAACACCCTTATCATATCCGCTTTTAAGAATGATCTTTCAAAACACACTAGAAACACTCAAATCATCCAACAAATCATCTAGGTGTGGTATAGGATGTCGATATTTGATTGTGATCTGATTGATTGCACGACAATCCACACACATGCACCATGACCCATCTTTCATGGGTACCAACAGTACATGAATTACACACGGGCTTAATCTCTCTCGAATATAGCCTTTCTCCATCAATTCTTTTACTTGTCGTTGTATTTCTTTTGTTTCCTCGGGGTTACTCCTATATGCTGGTCGATTGGGTAATGTTGCAACAATGATTTGAGCACATCTATGCCAACAAAGGATGCTGATCCGGAAGTCCTTCCAACAGGACCCACCACTTGCTCTAAGGCAAAACAATTCATGGAAGTTCTTTCTCTCACTTGTGCTAAAGTTTCAGAATCGTTTGATAATGTTTGTGCCTTAGAAAATAGAGTTTATAATGTGTTACGTACTAATGCCTAACCCCTTGTATTTATACTTAGTATTTATAGATGTTTTCATTGTATATACTACGTATTGTGTGTTTTGGGTTTGGTTTGCTAAGTATATGTTGTTTATAAATAAGTTTGCACAAGCTTTGTTGCCCGTTTGATATGTTTTCAATAACTTATCTAGTTTATAAATATGTTTACTAAATTATGCCAGCTTGTTGTGTAATTTAGAATAAGCTTCGATTTTTATTTCAGCTTATTATAAGTTTACATTAAGTTTGCAAAGCTTTTATATGTGTTTGATTTGTTTCCTTGTAGGTACATTGAAGGACAACAACTTAAGGACTTAATCTTAGCTCGGTTGCAGCTCAAAGGAGTGTATGCAGCTCATCTCAGCTCAACTCAGCTCACTACACTCTCAGTTAGCTGAATTCAGCTCACTTCAGCTCCGTTCAGCTCCACTAGCTCAACTCTAGCTGACGAGTCCAGAAGCAGCTGAAACCTGTCCTACGTGTGGGAGAGTGTCCGAGAGGCATGTGCCTTGCATATGGGCGTCCTACCCTTCCTCCATGCATGTGCACGTCATGTGGTAGCCTTGGTGATACATGCATGGGAGGGCTAAAGCAATGCATATTGGACAAGAAGTTGAATCTGTTTGTGAAGTCTGAAAAGTCAGCCAACTTGAGACGACATTTTGGATGGGATCCTGGCCTTTCTAGGCAGAGTAGTCTTCTAACAAATTGACAGGCATTCAGTTACCTTTCCAACGCATCTTGAAACGCATCAATCAGACATCGGGAACTCAAGATACGTCCATTTTACTGAAGACTGTGCAATGCAGAAAACTGGATACGGGATTATTACGGGAATTTGTAAAATTCAGCCCAAAAGCTATTATATAAGGCTTTTGGACGAATTAGACTTAGCCCAACTTAATTATTAACATTTAAATTATGTTTTTAGGGTTTTATATACTTTAGGAACCAGCCACCCTTCTCCCAAGCAACTCTTATCAACTTATCACCTGCACTTATCAGCTTATCACTTGCAGCCCAAGCACAAGGAGTTTAAAGGCTGTTTTTCTTTTATTTTTTAATTAAATTAGGGTTTCCTAGTTTTAGTAGAAGTTAGATTACTTTGGCTATCCTTCACCTATAAAAGGATGAAGCCTCCACCATTGTAATGGAGATTATTGAGCTTTTCTTTGGTTAATAAAATATTTAGTGAGTTTGTTTTTGCAAGTGCTGATTACTTGTGCCTTAGAAGTCTTCTTCAACATAAGTTCGACGAGTTCTTGTGAGGGAGATCATCTTTACACTCCTGCTTGCCTAGGTAATCACGTATAGGAGGGTGGGTTAGAGCCGCTTGAGGTTGCTTGCTTAGATAATTATGTCTATGAGGGTGCCGAGGACAAAACAACAACAACAAATCGCAAGCCATCTTCATCTTCAATCTTCATGCCATCTCCCATAATTCCATAAACAAAGCTGGAAATTTCAGATTTGTTTTTACTATTCTTCTCTTCATCTTTTTTAATCTTTTTCGTTATATTCTTATTATTTATCTTCTAATCTTTCTTATTGTATTCTTTTCTTTAAATTTCCAGCCTTGAATCTGAAATTTTCAAGAAAAGCCCTTCTCTTTTCTATTGAATTTTCATATCTGCCCATAACTTTCTTGATTGAGTCTAGAGCTCTTAGTTCTTGCAACAACTTGATTGAAGGCTTCCAAATCCAAGTTTGCGCTACTCTATCATTTGGTATCAGATTTGGGTCGATTCTTTGCAAGAATTTTGGCGTTTGGGTGAAAAATTCGAACAAAAGGCGAAAATTCACTAAAGTCAAAGGAACGAATTTTGAGCTGAAAATTTCCAGATCAGATCTACACTATTGTAGGAGTCACCACAAAAAATTTCAGAATTTTTTGACTTCGGGAACACCTCGAACAGAGTGGATCAAGTTGCTGCATATTTCAGGGTTTTTTTTCGGGTTTTCTGATCTTCTTTCATTCTTAACTATTTGTTTTCATTTTTTTTACCTTTTTATTGTCTTCTATACATTATCTAACACTTTTTTGCTTCTTGTGTTAGTAGGAAATTAAAAGTTGCATACCTTTCTTTCTCCTTGCAACTAGAATTCAATTGGTGTCACACCTTTCATTGGACTCCTAGTACAAATAGGACTCATTGTTAGGATTAAACTCCTATTATAACTTGTTGACTTGTGGCAGGAAGGTCTTTAAAGAGTACAAGATCGGCTTACTTGCCTCGCTAAGTATTTCTTTCTTGGAGTGTTTAGTGAGATTTCTAGTTTTATTTCTTTTGTTTTTCACCTTTGTAATTTTGAGTGTTCCAGGATGTTTCACAGAGACAAGACTCGTGCAAAACAACATGATACTTTGGATTCTACTTATCGAGGAAATCCTTCATTGACCAAATCGAGGCATTCGTTCAATTTTTGTGAAGAAAGGCGAACTGAACCAAAGCGAACCGCACACACTTTGGCCATCCCAAAATTTAGAATACCTTCTTTTCAAGGAAGGTATGATCCTGATGGTTATTGTGATTGGGAAAATAGGGTTGATTTCCTATTTGGTTGTTACGGATATCCCGAGGAAGATCAAGCTTCATTAGTGGCCCTAAAGTTCGAGGAATATGCAGTACTATGGTGGAGTTTATTACAACGAGATAAGCGTCTCAATGGTGAAGCCAAAATAAGAACATGGGCTGAACTTAAAAAGGTCATGAGAGAGCGATTCGTTCCCAAACATTACCAGCGACAAGAATCCAAGGCTTGTCATAAGAAATACTCCTCTTTTGATAAAGGTACATCTCAACCTTCATCTTTTCACAACCCTACTAATGCACTATTCGTCTCTAGTAGTACGACGTCGAAGGAAGAAGAATCATTGCTAGTCCAAAAGGATAATGAACAACCATCGGTGAGTCATGTCGAAGAAGACCAAGGAAAACAAGATGGCGAAGAAATTTGTTATCCTCTAGAACATGAGGAAGATGTCACTACTGAGAGTTTAACCTTACCCAATAATGAGCAAATACTTTCAGAAGATGACGTTTCGGAAGAAGAAACACTTGAACCCATAAATCAAGACAATCTTTCATGCTTAGTAGTGAGTTCTCTTGATTCATCAACAACCTCCCAAGAAAGTAAGTGTGATTCTAACCCTTTATTTGATTCTCGTCCTATCATTCTGTTAGAAACACTTCATCCTCTACATAAATTGTATTTCGATGATATTTTTTGTGAGAGGAATTGGGTACGTGAGTTATCTTATTTGAAAAAGACCGAGAGTCAAGAGGCCAAGAGCAATAAAAGTCAAATTAATGGCCCAATTTTGGTGAGTGAAAAGAAACATGAGGTAAAAGTCGAACAATGTCCAAATGAAAAAGGCGATAAAAAGATAAAGAGAGATTTTTTTCGACCTAACCATAACATCATTGTTTCGAGTGGCTTTGAGATCTTTTTTCAGGATTTTGTTGAACCATTAAGAGGAGCTCAATTGGATCATTCCACCTATGACAAAGATTATGTTTCGATTGCCATTGTTAAACGTCCTTCTTTTACTGTTTTTGATTCGAGGACGAATTCTTTTGAGGAGAGGGGGAATGATACATGCATGGGAGGGCTAAAGCAATGCATATTGGACAAGAAGTTGAATCTGTTTGTGAAGTCTGAAAAGTCAGCCACCTTCAGACAACATTTCGGATGGGATCCTGGCATTTCTAGGCAGAGTTCTCTTCTAACAAATTTACCGGCATTCAGTTACCTTTCCAACGCATCTTGAAACGCATCAATCGGACATCGGGAACTCAAGATACGTCCATTTTACTGAAGACTGTGCATGCAGAAAACTGGATACGGGATTATTACGGGAATTTGTAAAATTCAGCCCAAAAGCTATTATATAAGGCTTTTGGACGAATTAGACTTAGCCCAACTTAATTATTAACATTTAAATTATGTTTTTAGGGTTTTATATACTTTAGGAACCAGCCACCCTTCTCCCAAGCAACTCTTATCAACTTATCACCTGCACTTATCAGCTTATCACTTGCAGCCCAAGCACAAGGAGTTTAAAGGCTGTTTTTCTTTTATTTTTTTAATTAAATTAGGGTTTCCTAGTTTTAGTAGAAGTTAGATTACTTTGGCTATCCTTCACCTATAAAAGGATGAAGCATCCACCATTGTAATGGAGATTATTGAGCTTTTCTTTGGTTAATAAAATATTTAGTGAGTTTGTTTTTGCAAGTGCTGATTACTTGTGCCTTAGAAGTCTTCTTCAACATAAGTTCGACGAGTTCTTGTGAGGGAGATCATCTTCACACTCCTGCTTGCCTAGGTAATCACGTCTAGGAGGGTGGGTTAGAGCCGCTTGAGGTTGCTTGCTTAGATAATTACGTCTATGAGGGTGCCGAGGACAAAACAACAACAACAAATCGCAAGCCATCTTCAATCTTCATGCCATCTCCCATAATTCCATAAACAAAGCTGGAAATTTCAGATTTGTTTTTACTATTCTTCTCTTCATCTTTTTTAATCTTTTTCGTTATATTCTTATTATTTATCTTCTAATCTTTCTTATTGTATTCTTTTTTTTTTAATTTCCAGCCTTGAATCTGAAATTTTCAAGAAAAGCCCTTCTCTTTTCTATTGAATTTTCATATCTGCCCATAACTTTCTTGATTGAGTCTAGAGCTCTTAGTTCTTGCAACAACTTGATTGAAGGCTTCCAAATCCAAGTTTGCGCTACTCTATCATTTGGTATCAGATTTGGGTCGATTCTTTGCAAGAATTTTGGCGTTTGGGTGAAAAATTCGAACAAAAGGCGAAAATTCACTAAAGTCAAAGGAACGAATTTTGAGCTGAAAATTTCCAGATCAGATCTACACTATTGTAGGAGTCACCACAAAAAATTTCAGAATTTTTTGACTTCGGGAACACCTCGAACAGAGTGGATCAAGTTGCTGCATATTTCAGGGTTTTTTTTCGGGTTTTCTGATCTTCTTTCATTCTTAACTATTTGTTTTCATTTTTTTTACCTTTTTATTGTCTTCTATACATTATCTAACACTTTTTTGCTTCTTGTGTTAGTAGGAAATTAAAAGTTGCATACCTTTCTTTCTCCTTGCAACTAGAATTCAATTGGTGTCACACCTTTCATTGGACTCCTAGTACAAATAGGACTCATTGTTAGGATTAAACTCCTATTATAACTTGTTGACTTGTGGCAGGAAGGTCTTTAAAGAGTACAAGATCGGCTTACTTGCCTCGCTAAGTATTTCTTTCTTGGAGTGTTTAGTGAGATTTCTAGTTTTATTTCTTTTGTTTTTCACCTTTGTAATTTTGAGTGTTCCAGGATGTTTCACAGAGACAAGACTCGTGCAAAACAACATGATACTTTGGATTCTACTTATCGAGGAAATCCTTCATTGACCAAATCGAGGCATTCGTTCAATTTTTGTGAAGAAAGGCGAACTGAACCAAAGCGAACCGCACACACTTTGGCCATCCCAAAATTTAGAATACCTTCTTTTCAAGGAAGGTATGATCCTGATGGTTATTGTGATTGGGAAAATAGGGTTGATTTCCTATTTGGTTGTTACGGATATCCCGAGGAAGATCAAGCTTCATTAGTGGCCCTAAAGTTCGAGGAATATGCAGTACTATGGTGGAGTTTATTACAACGAGATAAGCGTCTCAATGGTGAAGCCAAAATAAGAACATGGGCTGAACTTAAAAAGGTCATGAGAGAGCGATTCGTTCCCAAACATTACCAGCGACAAGAATCCAAGGCTTGTCATAAGAAATACTCCTCTTTTGATAAAGGTACATCTCAACCTTCATCTTTTCACAACCCTACTAATGCACTATTCGTCTCTAGTAGTACGACGTCGAAGGAAGAAGAATCATTGCTAGTCCAAAAGGATAATGAACAACCATCGGTGAGTCATGTCGAAGAAGACCAAGGAAAACAAGATGGCGAAGAAATTTGTTATCCTCTAGAACATGAGGAAGATGTCACTACTGAGAGTTTAACCTTACCCAATAATGAGCAAATACTTTCAGAAGATGACGTTTCGGAAGAAGAAACACTTGAACCCATAAATCAAGACAATCTTTCATGCTTAGTAGTGAGTTCTCTTGATTCATCAACAACCTCCCAAGAAAGTAAGTGTGATTCTAACCCTTTATTTGATTCTCGTCCTATCATTCTGTTAGAAACACTTCATCCTCTACATAAATTGTATTTCGATGATATTTTTTGTGAGAGGAATTGGGTACGTGAGTTATCTTATTTGAAAAAGACCGAGAGTCAAGAGGCCAAGAGCAATAAAAGTCAAATTAATGGCCCAATTTTGGTGAGTGAAAAGAAACATGAGGTAAAAGTCGAACAATGTCCAAATGAAAAAGGCGATAAAAAGATAAAGAGAGATTTTTTTCGACCTAACCATAACATCATTGTTTCGAGTGGCTTTGAGATCTTTTTTCAGGATTTTGTTGAACCATTAAGAGGAGCTCAATTGGATCATTCCACCTATGACAAAGATTATGTTTCGATTGCCATTGTTAAACGTCCTTCTTTTACTGTTTTTGATTCGAGGACGAATCCTTTTGAGGAGAGGGGGAATGATACATGCATGGGAGGGCTAAAGCAATGCATATTGGACAAGAAGTTGAATCTGTTTGTGAAGTCTGAAAAGTCAGCCACCTTCAGACAACATTTCGGATGGGATCCTGGCATTTCTAGGCAGAGTTGTCTTCTAACAAATTTACCGGCATTCAGTTACCTTTCCAACGCATCTTGAAACGCATCAATCGGACATCGGGAACTCAAGATACGTCCATTTTACTGAAGACTGTGCATGCAGAAAACTGGATACGGGATTATTACGGGAATTTGTAAAATTCAGCCCAAAAGCTATTATATAAGGCTTTTGGACGAATTAGACTTAGCCCAACTTAATTATTAACATTTAAATTATGTTTTTAGGGTTTTATATACTTTAGGAACCAGCCACCCTTCTCCCAAGCAACTCTTATCAACTTATCACCTGCACTTATCAGCTTATCACTTGCAGCCCAAGCACAAGGAGTTTAAAGGCTGTTTTTCTTTTATTTTTTTAATTAAATTAGGGTTTCCTAGTTTTAGTAGAAGTTAGATTACTTTGGCTATCCTTCACCTATAAAAGGATGAAGCATCCACCATTGTAATGGAGATTATTGAGCTTTTCTTTGGTTAATAAAATATTTAGTGAGTTTGTTTTTGCAAGTGCTGATTACTTGTGCCTTAGAAGTCTTCTTCAACATAAGTTCGACGAGTTCTTGTGAGGGAGATCATCTTCACACTCCTGCTTGCCTAGGTAATCACGTCTAGGAGGGTGGGTTAGAGCCGCTTGAGGTTGCTTGCTTAGATAATTACGTCTATGAGGGTGCCGAGGACAAAACAACAACAACAAATCGCAAGCCATCTTCAATCTTCATGCCATCTCCCATAATTCCATAAACAAAGCTGGAAATTTCAGATTTGTTTTTACTATTCTTCTCTTCATCTTTTTTAATCTTTTTCGTTATATTCTTATTATTTATCTTCTAATCTTTCTTATTGTATTCTTTTTTTTTTAATTTCCAGCCTTGAATCTGAAATTTTCAAGAAAAGCCCTTCTCTTTTCTATTGAATTTTCATATCTGCCCATAACTTTCTTGATTGAGTCTAGAGCTCTTAGTTCTTGCAACAACTTGATTGAAGGCTTCCAAATCCAAGTTTGCGCTACTCTATCATTTGGTATCAGATTTGGGTCGATTCTTTGCAAGAATTTTGGCGTTTGGGTGAAAAATTCGAACAAAAGGCGAAAATTCACTAAAGTCAAAGGAACGAATTTTGAGCTGAAAATTTCCAGATCAGATCTACACTATTGTAGGAGTCACCACAAAAAATTTCAGAATTTTTTGACTTCGGGAACACCTCGAACAGAGTGGATCAAGTTGCTGCATATTTCAGGGTTTTTTTCGGGTTTTTTGATCTTCTTTCATTCTTAACTATTTGTTTTCATTTGTTTTTTACCTTTTTATTGTCTTCTATACATTATCTAACACTTTTTTGCTTCTTGTGTTAGTAGGAAATTAAAAGTTGCATACCTTTCTTTCTCCTTGCAACTAGAATTCAATTGGTGTCACACCTTTCATTGGACTCCTAGTACAAATAGGACTCATTGTTAGGATTAAACTCCTATTATAACTTGTTGACTTGTGGCAGGAAGGTCTTTAAAGAGTACAAGATCGGCTTACTTGCCTCGCTAAGTATTTCTTTCTTGGAGTGTTTAGTGAGATTTCTAGTTTTATTTCTTTTGTTTTTCACCTTTGTAATTTTGAGTGTTCCAGGATGTTTCACAGAGACAAGACTCGTGCAAAACAACATGATACTTTGGATTCTACTTATCGAGGAAATCCTTCATTGACCAAATCGAGGCATTCGTTCAATTTTTGTGAAGAAAGGCGAACTGAACCAAAGCGAACCGCACACACTTTGGCCATCCCAAAATTTAGAATACCTTCTTTTCAAGGAAGGTATGATCCTGATGGTTATTGTGATTGGGAAAATAGGGTTGATTTCCTATTTGGTTGTTACATATATCCCGAGGAAGATCAAGCTTCATTAGTGGCCCTAAAGTTCGAGGAATATGCAGTACTATGGTGGAGTTTATTACAACGAGATAAGCGTCTCAATGGTGAAGCCAAAATAAGAACATGGGCTGAACTTAAAAAGGTCATGAGAGAGCGATTCGTTCCCAAACATTACCAGCGACAAGAATCCAAGGCTTGTCATAAGAAATACTCCTCTTTTGTTAAAGGTACATCTCAACCTTCATCTTTTCACAACCCTACTAATGCACTATTCGTCTCTAGTAGTACGACGTCGAAGGAAGAAGAATCATTGCTAGTCCAAAAGGATAATGAACAACCATCGGTGAGTCATGTCGAAGAAGACCAAGGAAAACAAGATGGCGAAGAAATTTGTTATCCTCTAGAACATGCGGAAGATGTCACTACTGAGAGTTTAACCTTACCCAATAATGAGCAAATACTTTCAGAAGATGACGTTTCGGAAGAAGAAACACTTGAACCCATAAATCAAGACAATCTTTCATGCTTAGTAGTGAGTTCTCTTGATTCATCAACAACCTCCCAAGAAAGTAAGTGTGATTCTAACCCTTTATTTGATTCTCGTCCTATCATTCTGTTAGAAACACTTCATCCTCTACATAAATTGTATTTCGATGATATTTTTTGTGAGAGGAATTGGGTACGTGAGTTATCTTATTTGAAAAAGACCGAGAGTCAAGAGGCCAAGAGCAATAAAAGTCAAATTAATGGCCCAATTTTGGTGAGTGAAAAGAAACATGAGGTAAAAGTCGAACAATGTCCAAATGAAAAAGGCGATAAAAAGATAAAGAGAGATTTTTTTCGACCTAACCATAACATCATTGTTTCGAGTGGCTTTGAGATCTTTTTTCAGGATTTTGTTGAACCATTAAGAGGAGCTCAATTGGATCATTCCACCTATGACAAAGATTATGTTTCGATTGCCATTGTTAAACATCCTTCTTTTACTGTTTTTGATTCGAGGACGAATCCTTTTGAGGAGAGGGGGAATGATACATGCATGGGAGGGCTAAAGCAATGCATATTGGACAAGAAGTTGAATCTGTTTGTGAAGTCCGAAAAGTCAGCCAACTTCAGACAACATTTCGGATGGGATCCTGGAATTTCTAGGCAGAGTTGTCTTCTAACAAATTGAACGGCATTCAGTTACCTTTCCAACGCATCTTGAAACGCATCAATCGGACATCGGGAACTCAAGATACGTTCATTTTACTAAAGACTGTGCATGCAGAAAACTGGATACGGGATTATTACGGGAATTTGTAAAATTCAGCCCAAAAGCTATTATATAAGGCTTTTGGACGAATTAGACTTAGCCCAACTTAATTATTAACATTTAAATTATGTTTTTAGGGTTTTATATACTTTAGGAACCAGCCACCCTTCTCCCAAGCAACTCTTATCAACTTATCACCTGCACTTATCAGCTTATCACTTGCAGCCCAATCACAAGGAGTTTAAAGGCTGTTTTTCTTTTATTTTTTAATTAAATTAGGGTTTCCTAGTTTTAGTAGAAGTTAGATTACTTTGGCTATCCTTCACCTATAAAAGGATGAAGCCTCCACCATTGTAATGGAGATTATTGAGCTTTTCTTTGGTTAATAAAATATTTAGTGAGTTTGTTTTTGCAAGTGCTGATTACTTGTGCCTTAGAAGTCTTCTTCAACATAAGTTCGACGAGTTCTTGTGAGGGAGATCATCTTCACACTCCTGCTTGCCTAGGTAATCACGTCTAGGAGGGTGGGTTAGAGCCGCTTGAGGTTGCTTGCTTAGATAATTACGTCTATGAGGGTGCCGAGGACAAAACAACAACAACAAATCGCAAGCCATCTTCATCTTCAATCTTCATGCCATCTCCCATAATTCCATAAACAAAGCTGGAAATTTCAGATTTGTTTTTACTATTCTTCTCTTCATCTTTTTTAATCTTTTTCGTTATATTCTTATTATTTATCTTCTAATCTTTCTTATTGTATTCTTTTCTTTAAATTTCCATCCTTGAATCTGAAATTTTCAAGAAAAGCCCTTCTCTTTTCTATTGAATTTTCATATCTGCCCATAACTTTCTTGATTGAGTCTAGAGCTCTTAGTTCTTGCAACAACTTGATTGAAGGCTTCCAAATCCAAGTTTGCACTACTCTATCATTTGGTATCAGATTTGGGTCGATTCTTTGCATGAATTTTGGCGTATGGGTGAAAAATTCGAACAAAAGGCGAAAATTCACTAAAGTCAAAGGAACGAATTTTGAGCTGAAAATTTCCAGATCAGATCTACACTATTGTAGGAGTCACCACAAAAAATTTCAGAATTTTTTGACTTCGGGAACACCTCGAACAGATTGGATCAAGTTGCTGCATATTTCAGGGTTTTTTTCGGGTTTTCTGATCTTCTTTCATTCTTAACTATTTGTTTTCATTTTTTTACCTTTTTATTGTCTTCTATACATTATCTAACACTTTTTTGCTTCTTGTGTTAGTAGGAAATTAAAAGTTGCATACCTTTCTTTCTCCTTGCAACTAGAATTCAATTGGTTTCACACCTTTCATTGGACTCCTAGTACAAATAGGACTCATTGTTAGGATTAAACTCCTATTATAACTTGTTGACTTGTGGCAGGAAGGTCTTTAGAGAGTACAAGATCGGCTTACTTGCCTCGCTAAGTATTTCTTTCTTGGAGTGTTTAGTGAGATTTCTAGTTTTATTTCTTTTGTTTTTCACCTTTGTAATTTTGAGTGTTCCAGGATGTTTCACAGAGACAAGACTCGTGCAAAACAACATGATACTTTGGATTCTACTTATCGAGGAAATCCTTCATTGACCAAATCGAGGCATTCGTTCAATTTTTGTGAAGAAAGGCGAACTGAACCAAAGCGAACCGCACACACTTTGGCCATCCCAAAATTTAGAATACCTTCTTTTCAAGGAAGGTAAGATCCTGATGGTTATTGTGATTGGGAAAATAGGGTTGATTTCCTATTTGGTTGTTACGGATATCCCGAGGAAGATCAAGCTTCATTAGTGGCCCTAAAGTTCGAGGAATATGCAGTACTATGGTGGCGTTTATTACAACGAGATAAGCGTCTCAATGGTGAAGCCAAAATAAGAACATGGGCTGAACTTAAAAAGGTCATGAGAGAGCGATTCGTTCCCAAACATTACCAGCAACAAGAATCCAAGGCTTGTCATAAGAAATACTCCTCTTTTGATAAAGGTACATCTCAACCTTCATCTTTTCACAACCCTACTAATGCACTATTCGTCTCTAGTAGTACGACGTCGAAGGAAGAAGAATCATTGCTAGTCCAAAAGGATAATGAACAACCATCGGTGAGTCATGTCGAAGAAGACCAAGGAAAACAAGATGGCGAAGAAATTTGTTATCCTCTAGAACATGCGGAAGATGTCACTACTGAGAGTTTAACCTTACCCAATAATGAGCAAATACTTTCAGAAGATGACGTTTCGGAAGAACAAACACTTGAACCCATAAATCAAGACAATCTTTCATGCTTAGTAGTGAGTTCTCTTGATTCATCAACAACCTCCCAAGAAAGTAAGTGTGATTCTAACCCTTTATTTGATTCTCGTCCTATCATTCTGTTAGAAACACTTCATCCTCTACATAAATTGTATTTCGATGATATTTTTTGTGAGAGGAATTGGGTACGTGAGTTATCTTATTTGAAAAAGACCGAGAGTCAAGAGGCCAAGAGCAATAAAAGTCAAATTAATGGCCCAATTTTGGTGAGTGAAAAGAAACATGAGGTAAAAGTCGAACAATGTCCAAATGAAAAAGGCGATAAAAAGATAAAGAGAGATTTTTTTCGACCTAACCATAACATCATTGTTTCGAGTGGCTTTGAGATATTTTTTCAGGATTTTGTTGAACCATTAAGAGGAGCTCAATTGGATCATTCCACCTATGACAAAGATTATGTTTCGATTGCCATTGTTAAACGTCCTTCTTTTACTGTTTTTGATTCGAGGACGAATCCTTTTGAGGAGAGGGGGAATGATACATGCATGGGAGGGCTAAAGCAATGCATATTGGACAAGAAGTTGAATCTGTTTGTGAAGTCTGAAAAGTCAGCCAAATTGAGACAACATTTCGGATGGGATCCTGGCATTTCTAGGCAGAGTTTTCTTCTAACAAATTGACCGGCATTCAGTTACCTTTCCAACGCATCAATCGGACATCGGGAACTCAAGATACGTCCATTTTACTGAATACTGTGCATGCAGAAAACTGGATACGGGATTATTACGGGAATTTGTAAAATTCAGCCTAAAAGCTATTATATAAGGCTTTTGGGCGAATTAGACTTAGCCCAACTTAATTATTAACATTTAAATTATGTTTTTAGGGTTTTATATACTTTAGGAACCAGCCACCCTTCTCCCAAGCAACTCTTATCAACTTATCACCTGCACTTATCAGCTTATCACTTGCAGCCCAAGCACAAGGAGTTTAAAGGTTGTTTTTCTTTTATTTTTAAATTAAATTAGGGTTTCCTAGTTTTAGTAGAAGTTAGATTACTTTGGCTATCCTTCACCTATAAAAGGATGAAGCCTCCACCATTGTAATGGAGATTATTGAGCTTTTCTTTGGTTAATAAAATATTTAGTGAGTTTGTTTTTGCAAGTGCTGATTACTTGTGCCTTAGAAGTCTTCTTCAACATAAGTTTGACGAGTTCTTGTGAGGGAGATCATCTTCACACTCCTGCTTACCTAGGTAATCACGTCTAGGAGGGTGAGTTAGAGCCGCTTGAGGTTGCTTGCTTAGATAATTACGTCTATGAGGGTGCCGAGGACAAAACAACAACAACAAATCGCAAGCCATCTTCATCTTCAATCTTCATGCCATCTCCCATAATTCCATAAACAAAGCTGGAAATTTCAGATTTGTTTTTACTATTCTTCTCTTCATCTTTTTTAATCTTTTTCGTTATATTCTTATTATTTATCTTCTAATATTTCTTATTGTATTCTTTTCTTTAAATTTTCAGCCTTGAATCTGAAATTTTCAAGAAAATCCCTTCTCTTTTCTATTGAATTTTCAGATCTGCCCATAACTTTCTTGATTGAGTCTAGAGCTCTTAGTTCTTGCAACAACTTGATTAAAGGCTTCCAAATCCAAGTTTGCGCTACTCTATCACTTGGCATGTGCATGTGCATGTGCAGGTAGATTTGAGCATGTGTGCACAAAGTACATGTGCGGAAGGTTTTGGCTGATTTCAATTGAAATTCAAACGAATCTAACACATTAAACATGTGTTTAATTCGTTCAAATATCAGCCATACATTTGGGTGCCACTTGGGGGGTAGTTTTTGGTAGATTTAGTTTGAAATTTAAAGCATTTTGTACTTCAAATTTCAGCCACAAGTTTGGGCGCCCTCTCCCTTCATGTTGGCTATATATTTGTTGAATTTGTATGAACAAGGGTTGCACACTTTGAATGAAAAATTACTTTGTGAGAGTTCTCTCCATTTCAGTTCTTTTTAGAACTTTCTTTTGACATTTCAGACTTAGTTTGATGTGTCAATCCTTTTGATACTTTGGGTTCTCGGTTGTTGTATAATCGAAGGGTCCGGGTCCGTGTGAACAAGATCATTATAAGGTTCGGGTTCATTCTTGATAAGGGCGTTGCTTGTCGAAACAACGTTCCTTGAGTGATACGGATCTAGGATTGAAGCAAGTATTTCCCTGCAAGTGAAACAAAACAAGAAGGCTGATTTAGACTCTGAAATGACACGAAATGAAGAAAAGAAACAAAAGGAAATGAGGGAGAAAGTTGCTGGAATTTTTGGGCAGATTTGAAGAAGGAGGAAGATGAATGCTTCAACATTCATCCATGGCTGTCTTGAGTGCTCAAAATGGTAGAAACTTTCTGGAAATTTGTTGGAAACTTGAACAACAAAGAACTCACACAATTTGTTATGCAAACCCAAATCGAATACGTTCAACGTCAACGGACTTGGACCCTCTAGATAGCAATCTAGGAACCCAAAGTATCAAGGAAATTTGACACAACAAAACTAAGTCTGAAATGTCAAAGAAGTTCTAAAAAGAACCGAATTTGAGAGAAAACTCAAAAATAAAATTTTCATTCAAAAAGTCTAACCTTTCTTTCATTGTTTTTGTACATATATATAGAAGAAAAGAGGGATGGAGGCCGGCCACTTGTGTGGTTGAATTTGAATTACAAATTAAAAACTCAAACTCAAAAATTCAACCAACTAAAACCTCTTTTGGGCGGCATTGCATGAGAGCCATGTAATTTGAACATTGGCAACATGCTTTGCACATTTAACACGTGCATTTTTGTTTGAAATTCAAACAAATAACTTGTTGTCCTTATCTTGCAATTTGCCGCACAAAAGGAGAGAAGGGGCTGTTTGGTTCGGCCACACATGCACACACATGTGTCAAGCTGCCACGTGATGCTTCGTATGACTGGATGCCACCTAGGCTGCCACATGTGCACTGGAACACTCCTCGACATGTAGGATACTTTTCAGCTACTTCTGGACTTGTCAGCTGAAGTTGAGCTGACTGGAACTGAGCTGAGCTAGAATGAGCTGGCTACAAGTGAAGTGAGCTGAGGTGAGCTGGGATCAAAGCCTTCCAGCTATCTTGAGCTGAAGGTGAGCTGGAGTTGAGCTGCATACACTCTCTTGAGCTGGTGATGAGCTACATACACACACTTGAGCTTCCTCCGAGTTGAATATAACTCTCTTGAGCTATTGTCCTTTCATGTACATGTTACAAAACAATGAAACACTTATCAAAGCTTTGTAATCTTATTCAACAACGCACAAACAAATACAAAAACATTATAAGTCATATCAAACAAATCCAAAACACACCAAACATAATATATACATAGTAAACACACTTAGATACATAGTATAATCATAGATATGTCACATATCAGCATGAAACACATTATAAAGCCTATTTTCTAAGGCACAATCACTATCAAAAGATTCAGAAACTTTAGCACAAGTGAGGGAAAGAACTTCCGTGAATTTCTTTGCCATAGAACGAGTAACAGATCCTATGGGCAAGACCTCTGGATCAGCCTTCTTTGCTGGCATGGATGTGCTCACATCATCCCCTCTTCTTGAAAAGGATTTGTCCTCAAATCTGCAGAATCGTCATAAGGGGTTAAATCAGAAACATTAAATGTGGCACTTACATTGTATTCACCCGGTAAATCCAACTTATAGGCGTTGTCATTCACTTTCTCCAACACCTGGAAAGAACCATCTCCTCGTGGTAACAACTTATACCGTCTTTGGGTTGGAAATTGTTCCTTTCAGAAGTGAACCCAAACCCAATCATCAACATCGAAGGTGACTCGCTTCCTTCCATTGTTTGTTTGCTTTTCATACTGGTGAGTCCTTCGTTCTAGGTTCTCCTTAACATGTTGATGCAATTTCTTCACATATTCTGCTTTTCTTTGACCATCCCTGTTCATCACCTATTCCTGTGGTAAAGGAAACATATCTAGAGGAGTGATAGGATTAAATCCATAAAAACCTCAAATGGTGACTTTTTAGTAGCATAATGTACAACATGATTATAAGCAAGTTCAACATGTCGAAATGACATTGTTGAGAGAATCTTTGATTGCCCGGACCTTAGAATGCAAGTAAGCCTTGTTGCATGATCGTCTTCTTGTGGAAATATATTGAAATGGATGAAAGGAGATAGGTGGCGGAAGGATGGTAGTGTTTGTATGTTAAAAGGGTTTAAGGAAGTGAAGATGGAATGTGAAAGGTGATGGTTTCGGATAGTGAAAGAAAGGAAGATGAAAGAAATAAGATGGATAGTATTCAAAGTCTCAAAGGATGAACTTATGCTAAGAAGCATAAACCCGAACTTGAATAAGGCTTTGAGGGTGGTAAAAGGACTTAGACTGAAAAATAATAAATATTCAACAACCGAAAGTATCAAAAGATGGAATAGGAGACGCCACAAATCAATAAAATGACTTGATAAGTCAAAGAAGTTCTTAAAAGAACAAGAATGCGAGATAAACTCACAAAATATAATTTGTATTGATCAAAGTGTGTTTACAAAATTCCAAATGAACTTCTATTTATAGTTGTAGGAGAGGGGTTGCCAAAAAGGCTTGTACAAGGGAGGGAATTATTCAGCTAGGCTTGTGCCTTCTCTTGGTGGCCGAATGGGTGTGATAAGTGGTGAATAGGTGCTGATAAGTTATGCACAACTATTCGGCTGATGGTGATGCTTCAAGGATGGCGCCAAAATGAAAGGGGCCTTAGGAAGGTTCATAACCATTCGGCTTGGGTGGTGTCCCTCCACACACTTAGCTAGGTAGCTAGTGTCACTAGTTGGCCGACTGAAGGAGCTGGTAGTAGTTAGTGGAGCTAATGTTGAGCTGGACGAGCTGAGCTTGAGCTGACTTGAGTTGAGCTAGCTAGCTGACTTAGCTAGCTAAATGTTAAGAGCTTATTTGAGATGATTGGAGCTGCCTTTAGCTAGGTGAGTTGGTCTTTAAGTGTCCTTGAGTTGTCCTCTAGCTACTAGAGTGTTTTGGAGCTGAAACGAATCCTTCTTCACTCAGAATCTATCCTTTAGCCATTTGAGCTATTTGGAGCTACTCCTAGCTGGTTGAGCTGGTTTCCTAGTGTCATTGAGCTCTCCTTATGCCTCATGAGTGTTTTTGAGCTGATGGGATGCTAGTAGAGCCTTAAATCATTCAAACACTGTTTTGAGCTCATTCTGATGCTTTAAGATGAAACCGAGCTGACCATTACTCCCTTGAACTGTGGTTATTGTATCCTACAATGAAAACACCAAAAATAATAAGTATGATAATATTAGAGCATATGTAAATAGTATATGGACTGTTTAGTAATGCAAACTAAGTATGATGTATAATATGCAACTTAATAGCAAAGATGTGGTTTATGTAATGCATGAATATCATATGATATACAAATGAATGATAACATATGATAATCCAAGCATGTTATATAATGCATAAATAAGTAAATAGATAATAAAGTAAGGAAGAACTCCCTCTTCTTTCATGCTTGATAAACAAGATGAAAGCATAGTGAATGTGAGTAGAAACGTGCACACATCATGACTCAAAAACATTACATCCCTGTCAGAAACAATTGACCAAGGAATACCATGCAAACGGACAACATCTCTAAAGAACACGTTAGCCACATTCACAGCATGATCAGTCTTATGGCATGCAATAAAATGTGCCATCTTCGAGAACCTATCAACCAAAACAAATATACTATCTCTACCTGTCCTAGTTCTAGGCAGTCCCAAAACAAAATCCATCGAAATATAAGTCCAAGAGGAATTAGGAATAGGTAAAGGTAAGTACATACCATGTGGGGAAACCTTCGATTTTGCTTTCCTACAAGTCACACAACGTTCACAGTGCCTTTCAACATCCCTGCACATCTTAGGCCAAAATAGATGCTCCTTCAATGTCTGCAACGTCTTGGTGACTCCAAAGTGACCCATTAGTCCACCTTCATGTACTTCACGGATCAGAATATCACGCATAGATCCTTGTGGAATGCATATCCTATTTTCCTTGAAAAGATAGCCATATCATGCCTGTAAAACTTTCCATCTGCACCTTTTTCACAAGCATTAAACTTATCTATAAAATTAAAATAATCAGTGTATAACTCACGAATATATGCAGATCCAATCAAATGAGAATCAAGGTAATTTAAAAGTGCATATCTGCGTGATAAAGCATCAGCAACGACATTGCCTTTACCCTTTTTGTAACGAATGACATAAGGAAAATACTCAAGAAATTCAACCCATTTAGCATGTCATTTATTCAATTTATGCTGACTTGTAATGTAGCGTAAAGCCTCATGATCAGTGTGAATCACAAACTCCTTAGGCAACAAATAATGCTGCCAAGTCTCCAATGCCCAAATCAGTGCATACATCTCCTTGTCATAGACAACAATGTTGCTCCACTAAGTTTCTCACTGAAATGTGCAACAGTCCTCTTTTCCTATGACAAAACAACACCTATACCAACTCCAGAAGCATCATATTCAACTTCAAACATGTTATCAAAATTAGGTAATGCTAAAACAGGTGCTTTTGTCAAACAATCTTTTATTTTCAGAAAGGTGTCCTCTTGTTCTATACCCCATGAGAAGACTGAATTCTTCTTTACAATCCCGGTTAAGGGGGCATTAATAGAACTAAAATTAGGAACAAATCGACGGTAGAAACTAGCTAAACCATGAAACAGTCTAACCTGACTAATCGATGTCGGTCGTGGCCATTCTTGAATCGCCTTAATCTTCTCAAGATCGACTTCAACTCCCTGAGAACTAACAATGTAACCAAGAAATGTAAGTTTGTCGGTACAAAACACACATTTCTCCATGTTACCAAACAATCTCTCTTCTCGCAAAGTCTGCAAAACAGTTCTCAAATGTTCTACATGATCCTGCAAAGTCTTGCTATAGATCAAAATATCATCAAAATACACAACACAAAACTTGCCAATAAAAGATCACAGAACATGATTCATCAAACACATAAAAGTACTAGGTGCATTAGTTAAACAAAAAGGCATCACTAACCATTCATACAAACCTAGCTTCCTCTTGAAGGCTGACTTCCACTCGTCGCCTTCTCTCATGCGAATCTGATGATATCCACTCTTCAAATCAATTTCGGAGAAGATAGTCACTCCGCATAACTCGTCCAGCATGTCATCGAGTCGAGGAATGGGATGTCGTTACTTGATTGTAATCTGGTTCACTGCTCGACAATCAACACACATCCTCCAAGTTCTGTCTTTCTTTAGTACCAACAGCACTGGTACATCACACGGTGGTTTAGTCCTTGCCTAAGAGTATGCTGTCTCGGTAACTGATTGATTTCGTTGTCATTTAGTCCTTCGTGGGCAGAATTGGATCCTCCATCAATTCTATCCATTCTAGACTGTAATTACTCCAATGCAGTAGTCACCACTCATTGCATCATACGTTCCAAGGCTTGCATCTGGAGATTCGGTGGTTGCTGTCCACCCGAATGATAGAGTAGCGCAAACTTGGGTTTGGAAGCCTTCAATCAAGTTGTTGCAAGAACTAGGGGCTCTAGACTCAATCAAGAAGATTAGGAGCAGATCTGAAAATTCAAGAGAAAAGAGAAGGGCTTTTCTTGAAAAATTCAGATTCAAGGCTGGAAAATTAAAGGAACGAAGATAAGAAAGAAGATTAAGGATTAAATAATAAGAATAAAAAACAAAAAGATTGAAAAGGATTGAAAGAGAAGTAGATAAAACAAATCTGAAAATTCAGCTTTGTTTATGGCTATGGAGATGGCATGAAGTTGAAGATGGAGATGGCTTGATGAATTTATAATGGTTTTATCCTCGGCACCCTCTTAGACGCAATTACCTAAGCAAGCAACCTCAAGCGGCTCTAACCCACCCTCCTAGACGTGATTACCTAGGCAAGCAGGAGTGTGAAGATGATCTCCCTCACAAGAACTCGTCGAACTTATGTTGAAGAAGACTTCTAAGGCACAAGTAATTAAAAAATAAAAGAAAAACAACCTTTAAACTCCTTGTGCTTGGGCTGCAAGTGATAAGCTGATAAGTGCAGGTGATAAGTTGATAAGAGTTGCTTGGGAGAAGGGTGGCTGGTTCCTAAAGTATATAAAACCCTAAAAACATAATTTAAATGTTAATAATTAAGTTGGGCTAAGTCTAATTCGTCCAAAAGCCTTATATAATAGCTTTTGGGCTGAATTTTACAAAATCCCGTATCCAGTTTTCTGCATGCGCGGTCTTCAGTAAAATGAGAATATCTTGAGTTCCCGATGTCCGATTGAAGCGTTTCAAGATGCGTTGGAAAGGTAACTGAATGCCGGTCAAATTTTTAGAAGACAACTCTGCCTAGAAATGCAAGGATCCCATCCGAAATTTCGTCTCAATTTGGCTGACTTTTCAGACTTCACAAACAGATTCAACTTCTTGTCCAATATGCATTGCTTTAGCCCTCCCATGCATGTATCACAGAACCTCTCATTTTAAATAACAAAAACAACAAACAAAACAACACAATATATATAGGTTAGTGAAAAATAAAGAAATGGACCTCACTGCACACACAACAAAGTCTCGCAAATCGCTTCAAAGAAAATCACTCAACAATTGCACTCAACACTCGTGTTTCACTCGGGAGAATACTTGAATGGCTCTTTTAGTCTCCTCTTCTGTTCGAACCACGCACAATTGCCTTTTTCCACTCGATCTCTCGCAATCAGTTCTTTAAGGAACTAACTCGATCTTTTCAGACTTGTTAACTGTGTCAACTTTCAAAGAAAGTAATAAGGTCAAAGAAACAAACGGTTAAAACAAAGTTAGGGCTGGAAAATGAAATAACAAGGGTGGAAAATTAAAAACACGTGAAATGAAGGAATTAGGATGACAATGCAAGAGAAAATTCAACAACTTACTGCAAAAGAAATGCTTACGACGATCCTATCACCGAACAAACAAGAATAATTTTGTTTCGGTTTATTTCCAAGCATTTCATGGCATAACTTGAGCATCCTTCATCATTTCAACGAACCAGCACACTTTCGTTTTCACTTTCTTTTGAAAATTTCGAATCTAGATTTTGTTTTTCCAAACTTTGACTTTGACTTCTGTAATTTTTGAACTCATTTTTTGTCATTTTGTCTTGTTTTCTTGATTTTTTGAATACAGAACATGCTAAAATCCAACCTCGCTCTGATACCATATGATAAGGGCGTTGCTTGTCGAAACAACATTCCTCGAGTGATACGGATCTAGGATTGAAGCAAGCATTTCCCTACAAGTGAAACAAAACAAGAAGGTTGATTTAGACTTTGAAATGACACGAAATGAAGAAAGAAAACAAAAGGAAATAAGTGAGAAAGTTGCTGGAATTTTTGGGCATATTTGATGGAGGAGGAAGATGAATGCTTCAACGTTCATTCATGGCCATCTTAAGTGCTCAAAATGGCAAAAACTTGCTGGAAACTTGAACAACCAAGAACTCGCACAATCTGTTATGCAAACCAGAATCGAATACATTCAACGTCAACAGACTTGGACCATCTAGATAGCAATCTAGGAACCCGAAGTATCAAGGAAATTTGACAGAACAAAACTAAGTCTGAAATGTCAAAGAAGTTCTAAAAATAACCAAATTTGAGAGAAAACTCACAAATAAATTTTTCATTCAAAAAGTCTAACCTTTCTTGCATTGTTTTTGTACATATATATAAAACAAAAGAGGGAGGGAGGCTGGCCACTTGTGTGGTTGAATTTAAATTACAAATTAAAAATTCAACCAACTAAAACCTCTTTTGGGCGGTATTGCATGAGAGCCATGCAATTTGAACATTGGCAGCATGCTTTGCACATTTAACATGTGCATTTTTGTTTGAAATTCAAACAAACCTCCCCTTCTGTTCTAACAACGCTCAATGCATTTTCCCCTTACAATTTCTCGTTTTTAGTTCTTTAAAGGACTAATCCAACGTCTCAAAACCTGTTACAATTGTGTTGGCTTAAAGGAAACAAACGGTTAAAGGAAACAAAGGTAAAATGAAGAAAAGGGCTGGAAATTCAAGAAAAGGCTAAAAGATGATAAAAAGAAAGAAAAAAAGTAAAAAGACGGAAATATGAAGAATTAAAAGAAACTTACTGCAAAGAAGTGCTTTACAACGTTCCTATCACCGAACAAACAAGAACAGTTCGTTTCAGTAGATATCCAAGCACTTCGTAATCACATAGTACGTAAACTTGTACAATCTTCATAATTTCACAATAGAAACACAACTCCTTTTTTTGTAATGTTCGAATCTGATTTCTGATTATTTTTTTCGAATTGTAACTTTTTGTGTTAATCAAACTTTGACTTTCAGAATTTTGATTTTTTTCGAATTTGTTTTTCTTTTTTTTGGCTAAAATATGCAGAAAAAATTACAACAATTCCAAACCTAGGCTCTGATTACCATATGATACGAGGTAGCCTGTCGAAATAGACTTTCTTCGTATGTTACGGATCTAGGAATGTTGTAAGCACACACCTGCAATAAAAATAACAAGAAAATAGCAAGGAATCAATGAAGTTGTCATGGTAAAATAAGTGTTTAAAATAAAAACGAAAATTAAAGAAAATGAGATGTTTTGGCCGTTTTTGGAAGGAAATTCGAACGGAGAAGATGAATGCTTCAAGAAACATCCATGGCAGCAACTTGGGTATTCAACAGTGAAGTATTATGTTGCTGGAATGAAGATGACAACGTTAAACTCGAAAGAACCTGCACAATCTACTGAGCAAACCCGAATCGAACCTGTCTAACTAGATAGCGATCTAGGAACCCGTAGTATCAAGTTGACAATTAAACAAGTTTGAGTATCATAAAAGTTCTAAAAAGAACCAAAGAAGAGAAATACTCTCAAATGAAAATTTTATTGCAAATTGTCTAACCATGCACAAGTGAATTTCAGCCAAATATATAGATACAATGGGTGGTTGCCGAATTCAAATATGTGTCTGTTAATCAGCCATTTGAATGTTAAATTTGAATTAAAAAAACTACTCAAATGGGCAGTATAATACTTCAGCCGTGTATTCAACTTTGGGCGCCTAAGGGATAAGGCACATGTTAAATGTGCTGGTTTGAAATTCAAATGGCAGAAGCAATTGATCTTATCCCATTCTTCTGCACCACATGTAAGGAATTCTGCACATGGGGAAATCACGTGGAGAATGGCCAAATTCATTCTGCTGCTGTGTTTTGGAGATTCAAGTTGCCGCACATGATTGTTTATTATTATTATTATTATTATTATTATTATTATTATTATTATTATTATTATTATTATTATTATATATTGAAATTTAGATCCCATTTGCTGCAATGCTTGCTGCACATGCATGGATGAAAAAAAACAATTTCTCGGCTGCACCTTGCACTATCTCTTAGCCGATTTGCATGGAACATGCAACGCCCTCCTATTTATGCATGGTACATGCTCACACGAACACAGGACACTTGTTCAGCTGCTATTGGACTTGTCAGCTGTAGTTGAGCTAGTGGAGCTAAAGCTGAGCTGACTAGAAATGATCTGAGCTGAAACAAACTAGCTGAAAGAGTGTTGAGTTGAAAGTGACTAGTTACACTCCTGAGCTGGGACCGAGCTACATATACTCTGTTGAGCTGGAGTTGAATTGCATATGCTCACTTGAGCTGGAGTTGAGCTGTGTATATGCTCACTTGAGCTGGAGTTGAGTTGCATATGCTCACTTGAGCTGGAGTTGAGTTGCATATGCTCACTTGAGCTGGAGTTGAGCTGCATATGCTCACTTGAGCTAGTTTCCTCCTACGTACCAATGCCAAAACATAACAAACTTCCATCAAAGTAATATAAACTTAATGGAAACACTAAAACAAGTTGTAAACACTTGTGGTCTTATTCATTAACTCAGAAACAAATATAAACACTTCATAAGTTATATCAAACTTATTCAAAACACACTTAACATATTATATACATACTTAAACACACCTAATAAATAGTATAACATAAATATGTCACATATCAGCATGCAACACATTAAAAGTCCTATTATCTAAGGCATAAACATGATCTAATGAATCTAGAATGTTAGAACAAGTTAGGGATAGAGCTTCCTTGAATTGTTTAGCCTTAGACCGTGTGATGGGTCTTGTTGGAAGAACCTCCGGGTCAGAGTCCTTTGGTTGCAAAGATGTGCTCACATCACCTTTATTTCTTTATCCTTTGTTGTTCCTTATAAGTTGACACAGTAAACAGATTCTGAATGATCGAAATTAGTTCCTTTAAAGAACTGATTGCGTGAGATCGAGTGGAAAAAGGCAATTGTGCATGGTGAGAACATAAGGGGAGATAAAAAGAGCCATTCAAGTATTCTCCCGAGTGAAACACGAGTGTTGAGTGCTATTGTGGAGTGATCTTTCCTTGGAGTGATCTGTGAGAATTTGTTGTGTGTGTAGTGAGGTCCATTTCTTTATTTTTCACTAACATATATATATATATATATATATATATATATATATATATATATATATTGTGTTGCTTTGTTTGTTGTTTTTGTTATTTAAAATGGTAGGTTTTGATGATAATTCGGGTGGACAACAGCCACCAGATCTTCAGATGCAGGCCTTGGAACGCATGATGCAACGAGTGGTGGCTAATGCATTGGAGACATTACAGTCTAGAATGGATAGAATTGATGGAGGATCCAATTCTGTCCATGAAGGAATAAACGACAATGAAGTCGAACAGTCACCGAGACATCATACTCCTAGACAAGGACGTGTGCAACACGTAGATGACAATTTAACTAACATTAAGGTTGCTATTCCTTCTTTTCAGGGACATACAGATCTTGATGCGCACTTATCTTAAGAAAGCGAAGTTGAATACGTTTTCGAGTGTTACAACTATTCAGAACAAAAGAAGGTTCGTTTAGTAGCAATGGAGTTTGTCGACTATGCCCTAATATGGTGGGATCAGTTACTACTTAGCCGGAGACGTACATGTAAAGGTCTAGTGACTACATGGGACGAAATGAAACGAATAATGCGAAAACGGTTTGTTCCATCTCATTATCATCGTGATTTATATTAGAAATTACAAAGTTTGAAACTGGGTAATATGAGCGTTGAAGACTATCTTAAGGAGATGGAGATGGCCATGATGCGTGCAAACATCGAGGAAGATCGAGAAGCAACCGTGGCACGTTTTCTTGCAGGTTTGAACCCTAAAATTGCTAACGTTGTTGAGTTGCAGCATTATATCGAGTTGGATGACATGGTGCATATGGCGATAAAAGTTGAAAGACAACAACATAGAAAGTCTTCAAATCGAGGTAATACTCCATTTAAATCATTTTCAAATCCATTGAATGCTCCTAACAATTTAAGGAAACAAGCACCACAAGCACCACTTCAGATACGCGAGAAAGCAGAACCAAGCAAGCTAAAGACACCTGTTACTAAAAATAGGCGATTTAAGCAGGTGGTGACACAAGAACGTTCGAGAGACATTTTGTGTTTCAAGTGCTTAGGACGAGGACACATTGCCAGTCAGTGCCTAAATCGAAGGACCGTGATGTTGTTAGAGATTGGCGAATCAAGTCTGAGTCTGAGGAAGATGAGCAAGAGCCCCCTATAGTGGACATTGAAGAAGATGATGACAACGTGCAGACATTTGCTACCAGTGAAGCACTTGTTGTCAAGTGAAGTTTGAAAACGCAACAAATCCAGGATAAACAGCAGCGAGAGAACATCTTCCATACAAGATGTCTCATAAATGATAAGGTATGTGTTGTAATTATCGATGGTGGTAGTTGCACTAATGTTGCTAGTTCTGTTATGGTTGAAAAGTTTGGATTGAAGACGACAAAGCATCCCAATCCGTACAAGTTGTAGTGGCTGAATTGTGGAGGAGAGATCAAAGTGACTAAGCAGGTTCTAGTGTCGTTTGTCATTGGAAAGTACAAGGATGAAGTACTTTGCGATGTTTTCTCAATGGATGCAAGTCTTTTGTTGTTAGGAAGACCGTGGCAGTATGATAAGAGAGTTTTGCATGGTTGTTACATCAATCGATACTCTTTTACTCATGAGAGCAAAAAGGTAATTTTGGCACGTTTGACTCCAAGTGAAGTATATGAAGACCAAATTCGTTTGAAAGTGAGTATTGCAGCTTGGAAGGCAAGCAAAGTGGAGAATGAATGTGAAAAGAAGAAAGAGGATTCAAAGGTATTATCTTATTCTACATTTTCTTCTACTTCTTCTAATTTGCAAATTGATAAAGTGATGCCATATGAAGTACCAAAGGTTGCAAACGTTGGTATGACTAGCGCATTTATGTTCTTTTCAGAAATTCAACAACCTCTTTTAACACGGTTTGACATTCCTTTCCATAGTGCTATTGATTTTTCATCTTTTGATTATGAGTTCTTTGGTTGAGCTTGGATTTGTGGATCTACGTTTGTGATTCTGGATGATAGTCGAGATTTGCATTGTTCTTTGGAGTTGTATTTGTGTATACGTGTTTGCAAGATCAAGAATGTGCATTGAGGTTTGTTTGCATCTATGCTGTGCATTATTCGGAAGGGTGCAAAAATGAAGGCACATCTTGCACCTTCAACATTTGTGTTCTTTTCAAAAGAATTTGTGCCAGGTGGTTGGCATTTGTGCCAAGTACGGAGGTTAAAGAAGTTCCCCGCCAAACGGAAATCGAAGTTGTTCCCTTTTGTCATGATCGTCGATTTGGGGACAAAAAGCATTAAAGAGGGGGGATGATGTTAGCACGTTTATGCCACCCAACGGTGCAACTTGAAACTTTCAGGGAAGTTTGCTCTTTCACTTGTTACATACTGATGTGTAACATTTCTTTACTTATATTGCGAGTTTTATAAGTGTATGCTATGTATATATTTTGATAAGCGTGTTTTTAGATTAGTTTGCTAGCTTATAATGTTGTGTGTTAAGCTATGTCAGCTTGTTGTGTGTTTAAACAATAAGGTTGCATTGTTTTATAGTTTACTTGAATGTTTTCAATAAGTTTACAATGCTCTGAATGTGTTTCTTTTGTTTTCATATAGGTATAATAAAAGGGAAGCAGCTTAAGGGCTTCAATCCTAGATCTGTTTCACTCAAGGAACGTTGTCTCTACAAGCAACACCCTTATCATATCCGCTTTTAAGATCGATCTTTCAAAACACACTAGAAACACTCAAATCATCCAACAAATCATCTAGGCGTGGTATAGGATGTCGATATTTGATTGTGATCTGATTGATTGCATGACAATCCACACACATGCACCATGACCCATCTTTCTTGGGTACCAACAATACATGAATTACACACGGGCTTAATCTCTCTCGAATATAGCCTTTCTCCATCAATTCTTTTACTTGTCGTTGTATTTCTTTTGTTTCCTCGGGGTTACTCCTATATGCTGGTCGATTGGGTAATGTTGCAACAATGATTTGAGCACATCTATGCCAACAAAGGATGCTGATCCGGAAGTCCTTCCAACAGGACCCACCACTTGCTCTAAGGAAAAACAATTCATGGAAGTTCTTTCTCTCACTTGTGCTAAAGTTTCAGAATCGTTTGATATTGTTTGTGCCTTAGAAAATAGAGTTTATAATGTGTTACGTACTAATGCGTAACCCCTTGTATTTATACTTAGTATTTATAGATGTTTTCATTGTATATACTACGTATTGTGTGTTTTGGGTTTGGTTTGCTAAGTATATGTTGTTTATAAATAAGTTTGCACAAGCTTTGTTGCCCGTTTGATATGTTTTCAATAACTTATCTAGTTTATAAATATGTTTACTAAATTATGCCAGCTTGTTGTGTAATTTAGAATAAGCTTGGATTGTTATTTCAGCTTATTATAAGTTTACATTAAGTTTGCAAAGCTTTTATATGTGTTTGATTTGTTTCCTTGTAGGTACATTGAAGGACAACAACTTAAGGACTTAATCTTAGCTCGGTTGCAGCTCAAAGGAGTGTATGCAGCTCATCTCAGCTCACTACACTCTCAGTTAGCTGAATTCAGCTCACTTCAGCTCCGTTCAGCTCCACTAGCTCAACTCTAGCTGACGAGTCCAGAAGCAGCTAAAACATGTCCTACGTGTGGGAGAGTGTCCGAGAGGCATGTGCCTTGCATATGGGCGTCCTACCCTTCCTCCATGCATGTGCACGACATGTGGTAACCTTGGCATGTGCATGTGCATGTGCATGTGCGGGTAGATTTGAGCATGTGTGCACAAAGTACATGTGCGGAAGTTTTTGGCTGATTTCAATTGAAATTTAAACGAATCTAACACATTAAACATGTGTTTAATTCGTTTAAATATCAGCCATACATTTTGGTGCCATTTGGGGGGTAGTTTTTGGCAGATTTAGTTTGAAATTTAAAGCATTTTGTACTTCAAATTTCAGCCACAAGTTTGGGCGCCCTCTCCCTTCATGTTGGCTATATATTTGTTGAATTTGTATGAACAAGGGTTACACACTTTGAATGAAAAATTACTTTGTGAGAGTTCTCTCCATTTCAATTCTTTTTAGAACTTTCTTTTGACATTTCAAACTTAGTTTGATGTGTCAATCCTTTTGATACTTTGGGTTCTCGGTTGTTGTATAATCGAAGGTTCCGGGTCCGTGTGAACAAGATCATTATAAGGTTCAGGTTCATTCTTGATAAGGGCGTTGCTTGTCGAAACAACGTTCCTTGAGTGATACGGATCTAGGATTGAAGCAAGTATTTACCTGCAAGTGAAACAAAACAAGAAGGCTGATTTAGACTCTGAAATGACACGAAAAGAAACAAAAGGAAATGAGGGAGAAAGTTGCTGGAATTTTTGGGCAGATTTGAAGACGGAGGAAGATGAATGCTTCAACATTCATCCATGGCCCTCTAGATAGCAATCTAGGAACCCAAAGTATCAAGGAAATTTGACACAACAAAACTAAGTCTGAAATGTCAAAGAAGTTCTAAAAAGAACCGAATTTGAGAGAAAACTCACAAATAAAATTTTCATTCAAAAAGTCTAACTTTCTTTCATTGTTTTTGTACATATATATAGAAGAAAAGAGGGCGGGAGGCCGGCCACTTGTGTGGTTGAATTTGAATTACAAATTAAAAACTTAAACTCAAAAATTCAACCAACTAAAGCCTCTTTTGGGCGGCATTGCATGAGAGCCATGTAATTTGAACATTGGCAACATGCTTTGCACATTTAACATGTGCATTTTTGTTTGAAATTCAAACAAATAACTTCTTGTCCTTATCTTGCAATTTGCCGCACAAAAGGAGAGAAGGGGCTGTTTGGTTCGGCCACACATGCACACACATGTGTCAAGCTGCCACGTGGATGCTTCGTATGACTGGATGCCACCTAGGCTGCCACATGTGCATTGGTAGACTCCCCGACATGTAAGACACTTTTCAGCTACTTCTGGACTTGTCAGCTGAAGTTGAGCTGACTGGAACTGAGCTGAGCTAGAATGAGCTAGCTACAAGTGAAGTGAGCTGAGGTGAGCTGGGATCAAAGCCTTCCAGCTATCTTGAGCTGAAGGTGAGCTGGAGTTGAGCTGCATACACTCTCTTGAGCTGGTGATGAGCTACATACACACACTTGAGCTTCCTCCGAGTTGAATATAACTCTCTTGAGCTATTGTCCTTTCATGTACATGTTACAAAACAATGAAACACTTATCAAAGCTTTGTAATCTTATTCAACAACACACAAAAAATACAAAAACATTATAAGTCATATCAAACAAATCCAAAACACACAAAACATAATATATACATAGTAAACACACTTAGATACATAGTATAATCATAGATATGTCACATATCAGCATGAAACACATTATAAAGCTTGTTTTCTAAGGCACAATCACTATCAAAAGATTCAGAAACTTTAGCACAAGCGAGGGAAAGAACTTCCGTGAATTTCTTTGCCATAGAACGAGTAACAGATCCTATGGGCAAGACCTCTGGATCAGCCTCCTTTGCTGGCATGGATGTGCTCACATCATCCCCCTTCTTGAAAAGGATTTGTCCTCAAATCTGCAGAATCGTCATAAGGGGTTAAATTAGAAACATTAAATGTGGCACTTACATTGTATTCACCCGGTAATTCCAACTTGTAGGCGTTGTCATTCACTTTCTTCAACACCTGGAAAGAACCATCTCATCATGGTAACAACTTAGACCATCTTTGGGTTGGAAATTGTTCCTTTCAGAAGTGAACCCAAACCCAATCATCAACATCGAAGGTGACTCGCTTCCTTCCATTGTTTGTTTGCTTTTCATACTGGTGAGTCCTTCGTTCTAGGTTCTCCTTAACATGTTGATGCAATTTCTTCACATATTCTGCTTTACTTTGACCATCCCTGTTCATCACCTATTCCTGTGGTAAAGGAAACATATCTAGAGGAGTGATAGGATTAAATCCATAAAAAACCTCAAACGGTGATATATTAGTAGCAGAATGTACAACATGATTATAAGCAAGTTCAACATGTTGAAATGGCATTGTTGAGAGAATCTTTGATTGCCCGGACCTTAGAATGCAAGTAAGCCTTGTTGCATGATCGCCTTCTTGTGGAAATATATTGAAATGGATGAAAGAAGATAGGTGGCGGAAGGATGGTAGTGTTTGTATGTTAAAAGGGTTGAAGGAAGTGAAGATGGAATGTGAAAGGTGATGGTTTTGGATAGTGAAAGAAAGGAAGATGAAAGAAATAAGATGGATAGTATTCAAAGTCTCATAAGGATGAACTTATGCTAAGAAGCATAAACCCTAACTTGAATAAGGATTTGGGGGTGGTAAAAGGACTTAGACTGAATAATAATAAATATTCAACAACCGAAAGTATCAAAAGATGGAATAGGAGACGCCACAAATCAATAAAATGACTTGATAAGTCAAAGAAGTTCTTAAAAGAACAAGAATACGAGATAAAGCCACAAAATATAATTTGTATTGATCAAAGTGTGTTTACAAAATGCCAAATGAACTCCTATTTATAGTTGTAGGAGAAGGGCTGCCAAAAAGGCTTGTACAAGGGAGGGAATTATTCAGCTAGGCTTGTGCCTTCTCTTGGTGGCCGAATGGGTGTGATAAGTGGTGAATAGGTGCTGATAAGTTATGCACAACTATTCGGCTGATGGTGATGCTTCAAGGATGGCGCCAAAATGAAAGGGGCCTTAGGAAGGTTCATAACCATTCGGCTTGGGTGGTGTCCCTCCACACACTTAGCTAGGTAGCTAGTGTCACTAGCTGGCCGACTGAAGGAGCTGGTAGTAGTTAGTGGAGCTAATGTTGAGCTGAACGAGCTGAGCTTGAGCTGACTTGAGCTGAGCTAGCTAGCTGACTTAGCTAGCTAAATGTTAAGACTGATTTGAGATGATTGGAGCTGCCTTTAGCTAGGTGAGCTGGTCCTTAAGTGTCCTTGAGTTGTCCTCTAGCTACTAGAGTGTTTTGGAGCTGAAACGAATCCTTCTTCACTCAGAATCCATCCTTTAGCCATTTGAGCTATTTGGAGCTACTCCTAGCTGGTTGAGCTGGTTTCCTAGTGTCATTGAGCTCTCCTTATGCCTCATGAGTGTTTTTGAGCTGATGGGATGCTAGTAGAGCCTTAAATCATTCAAACACTGTTTTGAGCTCTTTCTAATGCTTTAAGATGAAACCGAGCTGACCATTACTCCCTTGAACTGTGGTTATTGTATCCTACAATGAAAACACCAAACATAATAAGTATGATAATATTAGAGCATATGTAAATAGTATAGGGACTGTTTAGTAATGCAAACTAAGTATGAGGTATAATATGCAACTTAATAGCAAAGATGTGGTTTATGTAATGCATGAATATCATATGATATACAAATGAATGATAACATATGATAATCCAAGCATGTTATATAATGCATAAATAAGTAAATAGATAATGAAGTAAGGAAGAACTCCCTCTTCTTTCATGCTTGATAAACAAGATGAAAGCATAGTGAATGTGAGTAGAAACGTGCACACATCATGACTCAAAAACTTTAAATCCCTGTCAGAAACAATTGACCAAGGAATACCATGCAAACGGACAACATCTTTAAAGAACAAGTTAGCCACATTCACGACATGATCAGTCTTATGGCATGCAATAAATGTGCCATCTTCGAGAACCTATCAACCACAACAAATATACTATCTCTACCTGTCCTAGTTCTTGGCAGTCCCAAAACAAAATCCATCGAAATATCAGTCCAAGAGGAATCAGGAATAGGTAAAGGTAAGTACATACCATGTGGGGAAACCTTCGATTTTTCTTTCCTACAAGTCACACAACGTTCACAGTGCCTTTCAACATCCCTGCGCATCTTAGGCCAAAATAGATGCTCCTTCAATGTCTGCAACGTCTTGGTGACTCCAAAGTGACCCATTAGTCCACCTTCATGTACTTCACGGATTAGAATATCACGGATCAGTTTGAATCACAAACTCCTTAGGCAACAAATAATGCTGCCAAGTCTCCAATCCCCAAATCAGTGCATACATCTCCTTGTCATAGACAACAATGTTGCTCCACTAAGTTTCTCACTGAAATGTGCAACAGTCCTCTTTTCCTATGACAAAACAACACCTATACCAACTCCAGAAGCATCACATTCAACTTCAAACATGTTATCAAAATTAGGTAATGCTAAAACAGGTGCTTTTGTCAAACAATCTTTTATTTTCAGAAAGGTGTCCTCTTATTCTATACCCCATGAGAAGACTGAATTCTTCTTTACAATCCCGGTTAAGGGGGCGGTAATAGAACTAAAATTAGGAACAAATCGACGGTAGAAACTAGCTAAACCATGAAACAATCTAACCTGACTAATCGATGTCGGTCGTGGCCATTCTTGAATCGCCTTAATCTTCTCAAGATCGACTTCAACTCCCTGAGAACTAACAATGTAACCAAGAAATGTAAGTTTGTCGGTACAAAACATACATTTCTCCATGTTACCAAACAATCTCTCTTCTCACGAAGTCTGCAAAACAGTTCTCAAATGTTCTAAATGATCCTGCAAAGTCTTGCTATAGATCAAAAGATCATCAAAATACACAACACAAAACTTGCCAATAAAAGATTGCAGAACATAATTCATCAAACACATAAAAGTACTAGGTGCATTAGTTAAACAAAAAGGCATCACTAACCATTCATACAAACCTAGCTTCCTCTTGAAGGCTGACTTCCACTCGTCGCCTTCTCTCATGCGAATCTGATGATATCCACTCTTCAAATCAATTTCGGAGAAGATAGTCGCTCCGCATAACTCGTCCAGCATGTCATCGAGTCGAGGAATGGGATGTCGTTACTTGATTGTAATCTGGTTCACTGCTCGACAATCAACACACATCCTCCAAGTTCCGTCTTTCTTTAGTACCAACAGCACTGGTACATCACACGGTGGTTTAGTCCTTGCCTAAGAGTATGCTGTCTCGGTAACTGATTGACTTCGTTGTCATTTAGTCATTCATGGGCAGAATTGGATCCTCCATCAATTCTATCCATTCTAGACTGTAATGGCTCCAATGTAGTAGTCACCACTCATTGCATCATACGTTCCAAGGCTTGCATCTGGAGATTCGGAGATTGCTATCCACCCGAATTATCACCAGAACCTCTCATTTTAAATAACAAAAACAACAAACAAAACAACACAATATATATAGGTTAGTGAAAAATAAAGAAATGGACCTCACTGCACACACAACAAAGTTTCGCAAATCGCTCCAAAGAAAATCACTCAACAATTGCACTCAACACTCGTGTTTCACTCGGGAGAAAACTTGAATGGCTCTTTTTGTCTCCCCTTCTGTTCTCACCACGCACAATTGTCTTTTTCCACTCGATCTCTCGCAATCAGTTCTTTAAGGAACTAACTCGATCTTTCAGTCTTGTTAACTGTGTCAACTTTCAAAGAAATGAAGGAATTAGGATGACAATGCAACAGAAAATTCAACAACTTACTGCAAAATAAATGCTTACGACGATCCTATCACCGAACAAAAAAGAATAAGTTTGTTTCGGTTGATTTCCAAGCATTTCATGGCATAACTTGAGCATCCTTCATCATTTCAACGAACCAGCACACTTTCGTTTTCACTTTCTTTTGAAAATTTCGAATCTAGATTTTGTTTTTCCGAATTTTGACTTTGACTTCTGTAATTTTCGAACTCATTTTTTTTGTCCTTTTGTCTTGTTTTCTTGATTTTTTGAACACAGAACATGCTAAAATCCAACCTCGCTCTGATACCATATGATAAGGGCGTTGCTTGTTGAAACAACGTTCCTTGAGTGATACGGATCTAGGATTGAAGCAAGCATTTCCCTACAAGTGAAACAAAACAAGAATGTTGATTTAGACTTTGAAATGACACGAAATGAAGAATGAAAACAAAAGAAAATAAGTGAGAAAGTTGCTGGAATTTTTGGGCATATTTGAAGGAGGAGGAAGATGAATGCTTCAACGTTCATCCATGGCCATCTTAAGTGCTCAAAAATGGCAAAAACTTGCTGGAAACTTGAACAACGAAGAACTCGCACAATCTGTTATGCAAACCCGAATTGAATACGTTCAACGTCAACGGACTTGGACCCTCTAGATAGTAATCTAGGAACCCGAAGTATCAAGGAAATTTGACACAACAAAACTAAGTCTGAAATGTCAAAAAGTTCTAAAAAGAACCAAATTTGAGAGAAAACTCACAAATAAATTTTTCATTCAAAAAGTCTAACCTTTCTTGCATTGTTTTTGTACATATATATAGAAGAAAAGAGGGAGGGAGGCCGGCCACTTGTATGGTTGAATTTGAATTACAAATTAAAAATTTAAACTAAAAAATTCAACCAACTAAAACCTCTTTTGGGTGGCATTGCATGAGAGCCATGCAATTTGAACATTGGCAGCATGCTTTGCACATTTAACATGTGCATTTTTGTTTGAAATTCAAACAAATAACTTCTTGCCCTTATCTTGCAATTTTCTGCACAATAGGAGAGAGGGGGTTGTTTGGTTCGGCCACACATGCACACACATGTGTCAAGCTTCCACGTGGATGCTTCGTATGACTGGATGCCACCTAGGCTGCCACATGTGCACTGGTACACTCCCCGACATGTAGGACACTTTTCAGCTACTTCTGGACTTATCAGATGAAGTTGAGCTGACTGGAACTGAGCTGAGCTAGAATGAGCTAGCTACAAGTGAATTGAGCTGAGGTGAGGTGGGATCAAAGCCTAGGTTGAATTCATTAGTTTATGCAAAACTCAAAAACACAAAAAAAGAGAAAACAAAAAAATGAAAATTCAAAAAAAAATCAAATTCGAAATGCCAGCAAGTCAAAGTCAAAGTTTGACTTTTCAAAAGTCAAAATTCGAAAAAAAATTTAGAATATTTAAAAAGGACCAAATATGCAAGAAATGTGTTTGATTTGTGTAAACGTTGAAGAAAATGCAATCCCTTGTGTTCTGAAACAATGAGATGCTTGAAATCACCCAAAACGACACTTTCTTTGATTGTTATGTGATAGAGTTGTTGTAAGCCTTTCTTTGCAGCAGTTGTTGATCTTTTCTTCGCATTTTCTCTATTTTTCATCTTTTCTTTTAATTTTCAGCTTTTTGTTTGATTTCCAGCCTTTGTTTTCTTCCTTGTGTTACCATTGTTTCCTTAAAGCCGACACAATTAAACAGGTTCTGAAAGATCAAATTTAGTTCAGTAAAGAACTGATTACGAGGGATTGAGTGGGAAAAAAGCAATTGTGTGGTGTGAGAACAGAAGGATAGACAAAAAGAGCCATTTAAAGTATTATCTCGAGTGAAACACGAGTGTCTTTGAGTGAAAATCTTTCCTTTCCCTTGGAGCGTCATTGTGAGGCTTTTGTTGTGTGTAGTGAGGTCCATTTTACTCACTTTATTTTATTATTGTTTGTTGTTTGTTTTGTTATTTAAAATGACAGGTTCTGATGATAATTCGGGTGGACAGTTGCCATCGAATCTCAAGATGCAAGCCTTGGAACGCTTGATGCAACGAGTGGTGACTATTGCATTGGAGCCATTACAGTCTAGAATGGATAAAATTGATGGATGATCCAATTCTACCCATGAAGGACTAAACGATAATGAAGTCGATCAGTCACTGAGACAGCATACTCCTAGGCAAGGACGTGTGCAACAGGTAGACGACAATTTGACTAACATAAAGGTTGCTATTCCTTCTTTTTAGGGACGTACAGATCCTGATGCGTACTTAGCTTGGGAAAGCAAAGTTGAACACATTTTCGAGTGTTACAATTACTCAGAACAAAAGAAGGTTCGTTTAGCAGCAATGGAGTTTGTCGACTATGTCTTTATATGGTGGGATCAGTTACTGCTTAGCCGGAGACGTACAGGTGAAGGTCCAGTGACTACATGGGACGAAATGAAACGAATAATGCAAAAATGGTTTGTTCCATCTCATTACCATCGTGATTTATATAAGAAATTACAAAGTTTGAAATAGGGTAATCGAAGTGTTGAAGATTACTTTAAGGAGATGGAGATGGCCATGATGCGTGCAAACATCAAGGAAGATCGAGAAGCAACCATGGCACATTTTCTTGCAGGTTTGAATGCTGAAATTGCTAACGTTGTTGAGTTGCAACATTATGTCGAGGTGGATGACATGGTGCACATGGCGATAAAGATTGAGCGACAACAATGTAGAAAGTCTTCTAACCGAGGTAATATACCTTTTAAGTCTTTTCTCATCCATCATATACTCCTAACACTTCCAGGAAGCAAGCACCGCTTCAGATTAAGGGGAAGGCAGAATCGAGTAAACCGAAGCCACTCATTATTGATAATGGACACAATAAGCAAGTTGTGATGCAGGAACGAACAAGGGACATCCAATGCTTCAAGTGCCTTGGCAGAGAGCATGTTGCGAGCAATGTCCTAATAGGAGAACCATGCTGATGCGTGAGAATGGAGAGATTGAGTCTGACTTTGAAGACAAAGAACATGATCCTTTACCAGTGGATGTTAAGGATGATTGTGATGAAGATTTACAGACATTCATGACAGGAGAGGCACTTGTCATCAAGAGAAGTTTGAATGGCAAACCTACACAAGACAACCAACAAAGAGAGAACATCTTTCATACAAGATGTCTTGTCAACGATAAGGTATGTGTTGTCATTATTGATGGTGGTAGTTGTACTAACGCGGGGGAGAGGTACGAGTCACTAAGCATGTTTTGGTACCATTTACCATTGGGAAGTACAAGGATGAAGTCCTTTGCGATGTTGTTTCAATGGATGCATGTCACTTACTTTTGGGACGTCCATGGCAGTACGATAAAGGTACATTACATGATGGTATTACAAATTGATATTCTTTTATGCATGCATGCAATAAGATCACCTTAGCACCTTTGACACCAAAGCTAGTGCAAGAAGATCAGGTTCGTTCGAGAAAGAATGTCGAAGAAGCCAAAGGAAAGAAGAAGATGGGACGTGTATAAAAGTAGCAAAGAAATCAGGAAATGTCTTTCCTCTCAACAAATTGTAATTCTATTACTGCTTAAAGAAAATTGTTTGTTGACAGATTTGCCTACTACGATTTCATCTCCTTTGCAGGAATTCGAGGATGTTTTTCCTGAAGAAACACCAAGCGATTTACCTCCTCTTCGAGGTATAGAACATCAAATCGATTTCATTCCAGGAGCTACTATTCCTAATCGACCAGCTTATCAAAGTAACCCTGAAGAAATGAAAGAACTTCAAAGGTAGATAACTAAATTGATGGAAAAGGGATACATTCAAGAAAGTTTGAGTCCGTGTGCTGTACCGGTGCTATTAGTGCCAAAGAAAAATGGTTCTTGGAGGATGTATGTTGATTGCCGAGCAGTGAATCAAATCACCATCAAATACCGACATCCCATTCCTCGCCTCGATGACATGCTGGACGAGTTATGTGGTGTGTGTATCTTCTCTAAGATAGACTTAAAGAGTGGATATCATCAGATTCGCATGCGAGAAGGTGACGAGTGGAAGACGACCTTCAAAACGAAACTTGGTTTATATGAATGGTTAGTAATGCTTTTTGGTTTAACTAATGCACCAAGTACTTTTATGAGGCTAATGAATCATGTGTTGCAACCTTACATTGGTAAATTTTGTGTTGTTTACTTTGATGATATCCTTATATATAGTTGATCTTTGCAGGAGCATGAGGAACATTTGAGAAATGTTCTTGGTACATTGAGACAAGAAAGGTTGTATGGTAATCTGAAGAAATGTGTGTTTTGTACTGATAAAGTTACCTTTCTTGGATTTTATGTAAGTGCACAGGGAGTAGAGGTCGATCCTGAGAAGATTAAGGCGATTCAAGAATGGCCACGACCGACATCGATGAGTCAGGTTAGATCGTTTCATGGTTTAACTAGTTTCTACCGTCGGTTTGTTCCCCATTTTAGTTCTATTACTGCTCCCTTAACCAAGATTATAAAGAAGAATTCAGTCTTCTCATGGGGAAAAGAACAAGAGGACGCCTTTTTGAAAATTAAAGACTGTTTGACAAAAGCGCCCGTTTTAGCATTACCTGATTTTGATAAAATGTTTGAAATTGAATGTGATGCTTCTAAAGTGGGTATAGGTGCTGTTTTATCATAGGAAAAGAGGCTCGTTGCATATTTTAGTGAGAAACTTAGTGGAGCAACGTCGAACTATCTAGTCTAACAAAGAGATGTATGCACTGATTTGGGCATTGAAGACTTGGCAGCATTATTTGTTGCCTAAGGAGTTCGTGATTCATACTGATCATGAGGTTTTGCGACACATTACAGGTCAGCATAAACTGAATAAACGACATGCTAAGTGGGTTGAATTTCTTGAGTCTTTTCCTTATGTTATTCGTTACAGAAAGTGTAAAGACAACGTGATACATGCATGGGAGGGCTAAAGCAATGCATATTGGACAAGAAACTGAATCTATTTTTGAAGTCTTGAAAGTCAGCCAACTTGAGACGACATTTCGGATGGGATCCAGGCATTTCTAGGCAGAGTTGTCTTCTAACAAATTGACTGCCATTCAGTTACCTTTCCAACGCAACTTGAAACACATCAATCGAACATCGGGAACTTAAGATTCACCCATTTTACTGAAGACTGCGCATGCAGAAAACTGGATACGGGATTATTACGGGATTTTGTAAAATTCAGCCCAAAAGCTATTATATAAAGCTTTTGAACGAATTAGACTTAGCCCAACTTAATTATTAATATTTAAATTATGTTTTTAGGGTTTTATATACTTTAGGAACCAGACACCCTTCTCCCAAGCAGCTCTTATCAGCTTATCACTTGCAGCCCAAGCACAAGGAGTTTAAAGGCTGTTTTTATTTTATTTTTTAATTAAATTAGGGTTTCCTAGTTTTAGTAGAAGTTAAATTACTTTGGCTATCCTTCACCTATAAAAGGATGAAGCCTCCATCATTGTAAAGTAGATTACTCAGATTTTCTATGATTAATGAAATATTTAGTGAGTTTGTTTTTGGAAGTGCTGATTACTTGTGCCTTATAAGTCTTCTTCAACATAAGTTCGACGAGTTCTTGTGAGGGAGATCATCTTCGCACTCCTTCTTGCCTAGGTAATTACGTCTAGGAGGGTGGGTTAGAGCCGCTTGAGGTTGCTTGGTTAGGTAATTGGGTCTAAGAGGGTGCCGAGGACAAAAACATCACAAATCCATCAAGCCATCTCCATCTTCAACTTCACGCCATCTCCATCATCCATAAACAAAACCGAATTTCCAGATTTGTTTTATCTATCCTCCTTTTAATCTTTTTGTTTTAATACTTATTATTTTTATCCCCTAATCTTTCTTCTTACCTTCGATTCTTTGAGTTTTCAGTCTTGGATCTGAATTTTTCAAGAAAAGTCATTCTCTTTTATCTTGAACTCCTAATCTTCTTGATTGAGTCTAGAGCCCCTAGTTCTTGCAACAACTTGATTGAAGACTTCCAAATCCATAATTGCACTACTCTATCATTTGGTATCAGATTTGGGACGATTCTTGGCAAGAATTTTGGCGTTTTGGGTGAAAATTTTGAATAAAAGGGGAAAATTCACAAAAATCAAACAAACGAAATTTGAGCTGAAAATTTCAAGATCAGATCTAAAATATTGTAGGAGTCACCACAAAAAATTTCAGAATTTTTTGACTTCAGGAACACCCCGAACAAAGTGGATCAAGTTGCTGCATATTTCATGGTTTTTTTTGGTTTTCTGATCTTCTTTCATTCTTAACTACTTTTTTTCATTTGTTTTACCTTTTTATTTTCTTCTATACATTATCTAACACTTTCTTGATTCTTGTGTTAGTAGAAAATTAAAAGTTGCATACATTTCTTTCTCCTTACAGCTAGAATTCAATTGGTGTCATACCTTTCATTAGACTCCTAGTACAAATAGGACTCATTGTTAGGATTAAACTCCGATTATAACCTGTTGACTTGTGGCAGGAAGGTCTTTAAAGAGTACAAGATCGACTTACTTGCCTCGCTAAGTATTTCTTTCTTTGAGTGTTTAGTGAGATTCCTAGTTTTCTTTCTTTTGTTTTCCACCTTTGTAAATTTGAGTGTTCCAAGATGTTTCATAGAGACAAGCCTTGTGCAAAACAACATGTACTTTGAGTTCTACTTATTGAGGAAAGCCTTCCTTGACCAAACCAAGGCATTCGTTCAATTTTTGTGATGAAAGGCGAACTGAACCAAGGCGAACCGCACACACTTTGGCAATCCCAAAATTCAAAATACCTTCTTTTCAAGGAAGGTATGATCCTGATGGTTATTGTGATTGGAAAATTAGGGTTGATTTCCTGTTTGATTGTTATGTATATCCCGAGGAAGATCAAGCTCCATTAGTAGCCGTAAAGTTCGAGGAATATGCAGTACTATGGTGGCGTTTATTACTACGAGATAGGCGTCTCAATGGTGAAGCCAAAATAAGAACATGGGCTGAACTTAAAAAGGTCATGAGAGAGCGATTCGTTCCCAAACATTACCGACGACAAGAATCCAAGACTTGTCATAAGAAATACTCCTCTTTTGATAAAGGTACATCTCAACCTTCATCTTTTCACAGCCCTACTAATGCACTATTCGACTCTAGTAGTACGACGCTGAAGGAAGAAGAATCATCGCTAGTTCAACAGGATAATGAACAACCATCGGTGAGTCATGTCGAAAAAGACCAAGGAAAACAAGATGACGAAGAAATTTGTTATCCTCGAGAACATGCGGAAGATGTCACTACTGAGAGTTTAACCTTACCCAATAATGAGCAAATACTTTTAGAAGATGATGTTTCGAAAGAAGAAACACTTGAACCCATAAATCAAGACAATCTTTCATGCTTAGTACTGAGTTCTCTTGATTCACCAACAACCTCCCAAGAAAGTAAGTGTGATTCTAACCCTTTATTTGATTTTCGTCCTATCATTATGTTAGAAACACTTCATCCTCTTCAGAAATTGTATTTCGATGATATTTTTTGTGAGAGGAATTAGGTATGTGAGTTATCTTATTTGAAAAAGACCGAGAGTCAAGAGGCTGAGAGCAATAAAAGTCAATTTAATGCCCCAATTTTGGTGAGAGAAAAGAAACATGAGGTAAAAGTCGAACAATGTCCAAATGAAAAAGGCGAGAAAAAGATAAAGAGAGATTTTTTTCGACCTAACCATAACTTCATTGTTTCGAGTTGCTTTGAATTTTTTTCCAGGATTTTGTTGAACCATTGAGAGGAGCTCAATTGGATCACTCCACCTATGACAAAGATTCCTTTTCGATTGACATTGTTAAACATCCTTCTTTTACTATTTCTGATTCGAGGATGAATCCTTTTGAGGAGAGGGGGAATATGCATGGGAGGGCTACAACAATGCATATTGGACAAGAAGCTGAATCTGTTTGTGAAGTCTGGAAAGTCATCCAACTTGAGACGACATTTTGGATGGGATCCGGGAATTTCTAGGCAGAGTTGTCTTCTAACTTTTTGACCGTCATTCAGTTGCCTTTCCAACGCATCTTTAAACACATCAATCAGACATCAGGAACTCAAGATATGCTGATTTTACTGAAGACCACGCATGCAGAAAACTAGATACGGGATTATTACGGGATTTTGTAAAAGTCAGCCCAAAAGCTATAATATAAAGCTTTTGGACGAATTAGACTTAGCCCAACTTAATTATTAACATCTAAATTATGTTTTTAGGGTTTTATATACTTTAGGAACCAGCCACCCTTCTCCCAAGCAGCTCTTATCAGCTTATCACTTGCAGCCCAAGCACAAGGAGTTTAAAGGCTGTTCTTATTTTATTTTTTTAATTAAATTAGGGTTTCCTAGTTTTAGTAGAAGTTAAATTACTTTTGCTATCCTTCACCTATAAAAGGATGAAGCCTCCATCATTGTAAAGCAGATTATTCAGATTTTCTTTGATTAATGAAATATTTAGTGAGTTTGTTTTTGCAAGTGCTGATTACTTGTGCCTTAGAAGTCTTCTTCAACATAAGTTCGACGAGTTCTTGTGAGGGAGATCATCTTCACACTCCTACTTGCCTAGGTAATTGCGTCTATGAGGGTGGGTTAGAGTCGCTTGAGGTTGCTTGCTTAGGTAATTTCGTCTAAGAGGAAGCAGAGGACAAAACCATCAAGCCATCTCCATCTTCAACTTCACGCCATCTCCATCATCCATAAACAAAACTAAATTTCCAGATTAGTTTAACAACGTTCCTTGTCTGTAACGGATCTAGAATAGTAGCAAGCATATCTCTGCAATAAAAGCAAATATGGACATTGTTTTAGGATCAAAATAACAAGAAAAATAAAAAGAAACAAAGAAAAAGGGTGTAGAAATTTCTGGACATATTTGGACGGCGAAGAAGACGAATCCTTCAAAGGGAGTTCATGGCTGTTTCGGTGCCCCAAAAATGGCAGAAATGTTGCTGGAAATTCAGCGGAAATTCAGCAACTTTAAACTCGAAAGAACCTGCACAATCTACTGAGCAAACCCGAATTGAATTTTTCTAACGTCAAAAGACTTGGACCCACTAGATAGCGATCTAGGAACCCGAAGAATCAAGTAAAATTTTGACACAACAAACAACGTCTGAAATGCCAAAGAAAGTTCGGTGAAAACCCGAAATTGAGAGAATAATCTCACAAAAAATTTTATTCATAAACTATCTACCCTTACAAATGAATTCAGATTACATATGTATAGCATACAAGAGAGGGGCTGCCGAAATTAAATGTATGGCTGAAAATTAAAGAAACAATTTTGAATTTGAAATAAAAACTTCTCTTCTTGGCGGAAATGCATTTCAGCCATGCAATTTGAAATGATGTGCGCCAACTTGAAAGAGCACATGTTTAATGTGCAACTATTTTGAATTTTAAAGTGAACCACTTCTTCTTATCCCTTATGCCGCTCAAACTAGAATGGCCGGCTGCTTGTGTGGATAAAACACGTGATAAATATATGCATGGCTTTGAATTTCAAAGACACAAAACCGAAATGGTGCGCATGTGCTTCATTTTTTTGCTTGAAATTGAATTCTGTCCGCACATGTGAATAAAAGCATATCTCAGCTACATGTAATTTTCAAAGTGGAGCGGCTGCATGTGATTTTATTTGTGAAAGCAAATGAATTTCCACGTGTCGTGCATGGAGGGGAATTAAAAGAAAAGCGGGTCATGTATACTTGGCGGCACATGTGTTTCCTTAGGCTGATTCTTGTATGGTACATGCAAATAGACGCTGGTCACATGCTCGAAGGCCACCTAGGCTACCACACGTGCACTGGCACACTCCCCGACTTGTAGGACGCAATTCAGCTACTTCTGGACTTGTTAGCTGAAGTTGAGCTAGTGGAGCTAAAATTGAGCTGAGCTGAAACGAACTAGCTGTAAGTGGGATGAGCTGAAAGTGAGCTGGTTACACTCTCATGAGTTGGGACCGAGCTGCATACACTCACTTGAGCTGGAGTTGAGCTACGTATGCTCACTTGAGCTAGTGTCATCCTACGTACCTACGTCAAAAGGCAACAAACTTCTATCAAAGTATTGTAAACTTAATGGAAACAATAATACAAGTTGTAGACAAGTGCACACTTATTTGTTAACACACAAATAAATATAAACACAACATAAGTTATATCAAACTTATTCAAAATACACCAAACATACTATATACATAGTAAACACACTAATAAAAATAAGATATCATAAAAAGCAAACTTCCCTAAAAGTTTGAAGTTGCATAGTTGGGTGGCATAAATGTGCTCACATCATCCCCCCTTCTTTAATGCGATTTGTCCCCAAATCAATCCTCATTACAAAAGGGAACAATTTCAACTTTCGCTTGGCAGGGAACTTCTTCAGCCGTCTTGCTCGGCACATATGCCATCCTCTCAAACCAAGTTCTTTTACAAAGAACACAAATGGAAATGCCTTCTTTCTTGTACCTTTCTAAATAATGCACAACATTAAGTCAGACAATGCTCATTGCACATTCGTAATCCTGCAAACAATGACATATAAAGGCAACTCCAAAGAACAACAAGAATCTCGACGATCATCCAGAATCACAACACAAGGTTGTTCACAATCCAATGTACAACCAAAGAAATCAGCATATAAAAATGAAAAATCAATAGCACAATGGAAAGGAACGTCAAACCGTGGTATATAAGGTTGCTGAATTTCTGGAAAGAATTTAAATGCACTAGACATACCAACAGTAGTAACCTTGGGAACTGATTGAGCTGAGGTTGAGCTGTATCGAGCTGAGCGAGCTAGCTTTTTTAGCTAGCTAAAGTTGAGTGATGATTTGAGCTTAATGGAGCTTTCTCTAGCTAAGTGAGCTGATCCATTAGTGTCCTTGAGCTGCCCTTGAACCATAGGAGTGTTTTGGTGCTGAAATAAATCTTGCAAGGTTGGAAATCAACAATCAGCTGTTTTGAGCTCATAGGAAGCCTTTGAGCTGAAACTGAGCTGGCCACTAGTCCTTTGAGTTGTGTCTAACATGTCCTACAAAGAAAACCAAATAAAATAATATAAGTTCTGATACATGCATGAGAGGGGTGAAACTAATCATCTTGGAAAAGAAGTTAAAACTGTTTTGCAAGTCAGAAACGTCGTTCAACTTGCGACCCCTTTTTGGATGGGATCCAGGCATATTTGGGTCGACATAACTTCTTAAAACTTGTCCGGATATCAATTATCTTTCCAACGGATCTTGAAACGCCTCAATCAGACATCTGGAACTCAAGATATGTCTATTTTAGCAAATACAGTGCATGCAGAAATTCCTATACGGGATTAATACGAGATTTTTGGATAATTACGAATTTTCATGATTTTATTTAATTATTTGTAATTTAAATCAATATAGGATTCAGCAATATCTATTAGGATCAGATTTATTTAATTAGGATTTTATTTTTAATATTTATTTATTATTAGAAGTTACTTATGTAATTAGGAGATTAGATTTCAGCATTTATTTATTGTATTTAATTTCCTAAGTTTACTAGGATTAGAACTTCTCCAAGGCTTATATAAGGAGGCTTCAACCACATTGTAATTAAGATTTGAATGATTAAAAAAGTTCTCTTTTGAGTTCAGACTTGCAAGAAGTATAACTTGTGTTCTTTATTTTAGAAGCGATTCTTCAAGTTCGTCAGAATTTGTTGTTGATCTTCACACTCCTGCTTGCCTAGGCAACTGCGTCTAGGAGGGCGGGTTAGAGCCGCTTGAGGTTGCTTGCTTGGTTAATTACGATCAAGAGGGTGCCGAGGACAATTTATCCATTTATCTTCCATCTCCATCGTCATCTCTTATCTTCAGCCATCTTTTCACCGATCCAACATTCGCACCAATATCCTTATTCGCTTCCACAAGCTCAACGTTCGCGTATACGGGTCCGTGTTCGTATCATTTGGTATCAGAGACAGATCGTTCTTGAGGATGTCATTGAGCAACGTATTGAATTTTACTCTTTTGGGGACTCGATGTCATTATTGTTGTCGACTAGATCATTCCGGGTATGATTGTCCAGATAAGTCTTATTTTCAAGAAATTTTTTTGAGAGATATGTTGTCTGAAATCATGTCTTCTAATGATATTGAAATCTGTGATTCGGAACATGATAAAGAAATTTGTTCTCCTAAAGAACATGAAGAAGGCGATACCATCGAGAGTTTAACCCTGCGTATTGATGAGGAAGAACTTGTAAGTAGTGTGTTTGTTTCCAGTGACATACCTACTATTCCAATTCAAGATGATCATCAAACGACAAACACCAACGAAGGTACGCTACAATCAAAAGGTATCATTGATTGTTTTCAAATTCTATTTATGTTTATTCCTCTTATAGCATTAATAACAATTTTGAAGATGAGAATGAGAAACTTTGCAACCGAAAGAACAATAGTGATGATCTCAATGAGAAGGAACTTGTAAATTACATTGCAAAAAGAGACTATGCACAAGGATCCTTCAAGACATCTTCTCTTTCCTAGTACTTTGATGAAATTTCTCCATTAACCGGTTTAGATTCGAGGGTGAATCTTTTTGAGGAGTGGGGGAATGATACATGCGTGAGAGGGGTGAAACTAATCATCTTGGAAAATAAGTTAAAACTATTTTGCAAGTCAGAAACGTCGGTCAACTTGTGACCCCTTTTTGGATGGGATCTAGGCATATTTGGGTCGACATGTATTCTTAAAACTTGCCCGGCTATCAATTATCTTTCCAACGGATCTTGAAACGCATCAATCGGACATCTGGAACTCAAGATATGTCTATTTTAGCAAAGACAGTGCATACAGAAATTCCTATACGGGATTAATACGAGATTTTTGGATAATTACGAATTTTCATGATTTTATTTAATTATTTGTAATTTAAATCAATATAGAATTCTGCAATATCTATTAGGATCATATTTATTTAATTAGGATTTTATTTTTAATGTTTATTTATTATTAGAAGTTACTTATGTAATTAGGAGATTAGATTTCAGCATTTATTTATTGTATTTAATTTCCTAAGTTTACTAGGATTAGAACTTCTCCAAGGCTTATATAAGGAGGCTTCAACCACATTGTAATTAAGATTTGAATGATTAAAAAAAGTTCTCTTTTGAGTTCAGACTTGCAAGAAGTATAACTTGTGTTCTTTATTTTAGAAGCGATTCTTCAAGTTCGTCAGAATTTGTTGTTGATCTTCACACTCCTGCTTGCCTAGGTAACTGCGTCTAGGAGGGTGGGTTAGAGCCACTTGAGGTTGCTTGCTTGGTTAATTACGATCAAGAGGGTGCCGAGGAAAATTTATCCATTTATCTTCCATCTCCATCGTCATCGCCTATCTTTAGCCATCTTTTCACCGATCCAACATTCGCGCCAATATCCTTATTCGCTTCCACAAGCTCAACGTTCACGTATACGGGGCCGTGTTCGTATCAAGTTCAAATGTATTTAAGTAAAATAAGCTAAAATGAACTAATGAGCTGAAATTAAGGTAAAGATGTGGTTTCTGTAATGCATGAATATCATATGATATAAAAATGAATGATAACATATGATAATCCAAGCATATTATATAATGCATAAATAAGTAAATAGATAATGAAGTAAGGAAGAACTCCCTCTTCTTTCATGCTTGATAAAAAGATGAAAGCATAGTGAATGTGAGTAGAAACGTGCACACATCATCCCCTCCTTCTTTTGAGCAATTTGTCCTCAAATCGAATGGTCTTGTTTTTTTGACATTCTCTTGCTGTTGGGGTGTCTAAATTTTCATCTTCTCCCTTTAACGGAATGCTTTCCTTAGGATAAATCTGCAAAACAAAGAAAGAAACATCTTTTGTCCTTTGGTTAGTAAAAACAACATCGATCATAGGTAGTGTCAAGGGACACTTCCTAATCATATCCTGTTTCGAATAGGCACATGTCATTTGGGGTTCTTCTTTGCAATGATTGGAATCATCACACCCTTTGGTAAGGGCATTAATCCCTTCAACCTCCTCGTGGTGTTGGTTGGTAACATCATGACTGTTTGTGAAGGTACACGATTTTTTGGAAACATCATGATCTTTCATCAAGGTTTCAGCTCTTTGTTTCCGATTCCTACCTCCTAGATTAATAAATCCTTTCACTAACAGTTCCTTATAGTTCACGCCAACTTTTCTTTTGATAAGGACGTTGCTTGTCGAAACAACGTTCCTTAAGTGATACGGATCTAGGATTGAAGCAAGCATTTCCCTGCAATTAAACAAAACAAAGATGCTATTTTTAGGCTTAGAATTACACGAAAATGGTGAAAGAAAACAAAAGAAACAAGAGAAGAAGTTGCTGGAATCTTTGGGCAGATTTGAAGAAGGAGGAAGATGAATGCTTCAACGTTCATCCATGGCTGTCTTGAGTGCTCAAAAATGGCAAAAACTTTTTGGAAATTTGCTGGAAACTTGAACAACGAAGAACTCGAAAGAACTCGTACAATTTGTTATGCAAACCTGAATCCAATACGTTCAACGTCAACGGACTTGGACCCTCTAGATAGCAATCTAGGAACCCGAAGTATCAAGGAAATGTGACACAACAAAACTAAGCCTGAAATGTCAAAGAAGTTCTAAAAAGAACCGAATTTGAGAGAAAAATCACAAATAAATTTTTCATTCAAAAAGTCTAACCCTTATACATTGTTTAGAACACATATATATAGGAGAAAGAGGATGGTGGCCGAATTTAATTATGTGGCTGAAATTAATTAAAAAAAATTAAATTCAAACACATAAACTCCTCCTTCGGGCGGCATGCATTCCTAGCCATGCATTTGAAAAGATGGCGCCATGTTTAACACATTTAACATGAGTTAATTTGTTTGGAATTCAAACAATTAACTTCTCCTTCTTATCTTCACTTTGCCGCACATACACACATGAAGAAGGCTGGTTTCGGCCTCACACATGCACACACATCATCCAAGCTGCCACGTGGATAACTTAGTCATTTGGTATCAAATGACACAGATGGGGCCCCGTATACACGAACGTTGAGCTTGCAGAAGCGGATAAGTATGTTGGCGCGAATGTTGATGGAGAATGCTGGATCGGTGAAAAGATGGCTGAAGATAGGCGATGACGATGTAGATGGAAGATAGATGGATAAATTGACCTCGGCACCCTCTTGATCGCAATTAACCAAGCAAGCAACCTCAAGCGGCTCTAACCCACCCTCCTAGACGCAGTTACCTGGGCAAGCAAGAGTGTGAAGATCAACAACAAATTCTGACGAACTTGAAAAATCACTTCTAAAATAAAGAACACAAGTTATACTTCTTGCAAGTCTGAACACAAAAGAGAACTTTTTTAACCATTCACATCTCCTAATTACATAAGTAACTTCTAATAATAAATAAATATTGAAAATAAAATCCTAATTAAATAAATATGATCCTAATAGATATTGTAGAATCCTATATTGATTTAAATTACAGATAATCAAATAAAATCTTGAAAATTCGTAATTATCCAAAAATCTCGTAATAATCCCGTATAGGAATTTCTGCATGCGCTGTCTTTGCTAAAATAGACGTATCTTGAGTTCTAGATGTCCGATTGAGGCGTTTCAAGATCCGTTGGAAAGACAACTGACAGTCGGACAAGTTTCAAGAGACATGTCGACACATAAATGGCTGGATCCCATCCAAAAAGGGGTCTCAATTTGACTGACGTTTCTGACTTGCAAAACAGCTTTAACTTCTTTTCCAAGATAATTAGTTTCACCCCTCTCATGCATGTATTAGTGTGTTAATGTCTTCAAATCTTTTGAGAATGTTTGTGCCTTAGAAAATAGGATTTATAATGTGTTACATACTGATGTGTAACATCATATTATCTATGCTTAGTATATATGTGTTTTTTATCATTACTAAGTATTATATGTTTTCACTACAGTTTCTAGTTTGTAAGTGTGTTTACCTTGTATTTTCAGCTTGTGTGATTTACAATAAGGTACAATAAAGGACAGTAGCTCAAAGGCTTTACCTTAGCTCGTTTGAAGCTCAACGTAGTGTATGCAACTCCACTCAGCTCGAAACAACTCCTAGAAATTGTTTCCAGCTCAACTCAGCTTATTACACTCTTAGCTAGCTCAATCCAGCTCGTTTCAGCTCCAGCTAGCTCAACTCCAGCTCCACAGTTGTCCAGCTGACAAGTCCAAAAGCAGCTAAAACCTGTCCTAGTGTGGGAGAATGTCCGAGAGGCATGTGCCTTGCATATGGGCATCCTACCCTTCTTCCATGCATGTGCACGGCATGTGGCAGCCTTGGCATGTGCATGTGCATGTGCGGGAAGATTTGAGCATGTGTGCACAAAGCACATGTGTTACCGGCCTCCTTTCAAGTTTCCCTCCATTCCTCTTTCAAATGCAGCCACAAATTTGAATGTGTGGACAAGGAGAGGGCGCCAAGTGCAAGGGATGTTTTTGGCAGATTCCATTTTAATTTTAAGCACGTTACACACATTAAGCATATGCTAATTTCGTTCAAATTTCAACCACTTCTTTTCAACATGTGGACGACAACTTAAGGGAGTTTATGGCAGATTTTAGTTTGAATTTAAATGCATTTTGTACTTCAATTTCAACTACACATTTGGGCGCCATCTTCCTTCATCTTTCATTATATATTTGTAAACAAATAATGTACAAAGGTTAGACACTTTTATGATCAATATATTTGTGAGAATTTTCTCTCAATTCCAGTTCTTCATTGAACTCTTTTCTTGACATTTCAAGTCTGTCTTATTTTGTCAATTCCCTTGATACTTCGGGTTCTTGATTTCAATAATCAACGGGTCCAAGTCCTTGCAAGAATTGAATATATAAGGTTTGGGTTTATACTTTTTAGTATAAGTTCTTCTTTGTTCTTTGTTTTTCTTGAATTTTCAGAATTTCCAGCATTTTCCACCATTGTTAAACACTAGGATGAGCTTCAACTTCAACCTTTGAACTTCTGAAAATTTCCAGCAACTTTCTTCTTCTTTTCTTCATCAAAATTACTCCATTTCTTACCAATCTAGCACCATGCAACCTACATCAGAAATCTTCTTTTTCTTTCAACTTTCTGCATAGTTGTCCTTACTTCAATCCTAGATCCGTAACAATCGAAGGAAGTCTTCTCCAAGAGGTTGCCTCGTATCATATGGTAATCAGAGCATAGGTTGGATTCAATTAAGTAATCTGCAAATTAAAAAAAACGAAAATTCAAAAAAAGTCAAAGTCAACCAAAAAAAGTCAAAAAGTCAAAGTACAAAAATCCGAAAAATTCAAAAAAAAAATTCCAGAATTGAGAATATGGAAAGAATCACCATTGCAATGTGTTCTTCAACGTCGAAAAGCCTGAAATCAATCCAAAATGAAGATTCTTTGATTGTTCGGTGATAAAATCGTTGTAAGGTTTTCTTTGCAGTAAGTTTTTTTTTCTAATTTTCTTCTTTTCTTCATTTCTCTTCAATTTGTTTCAATTTCTAAGCCTTTCCTTTACCTTATTTCCTTTTTGCAATAACCATTGTTTTCCTTTAAGCCGACACACTTACAAGTCTTGAAAGATCGAAATTAGTTTCTTTAAGAACTAGTTACGAGAGAAGGAGAGGGAAAAGGCAATTTGAGGGTGTGAGAACAGAAGGGGAATCAAAAGTGCCATTCAAGTGTTCCCGAGTGAAACACGAGTGTTGAGTGCCATAGTTTTTTTCTTCTAATTTTCTTCTTTTCTTCTTTTCTCTTCAATTCCTTTCAATTTCTAGGCCTTTCCTTTACCTTATTTCCTTTTTGCAATAACCATTGTTTTCCTTTAAGCCAACACACTTACAGGTCTTGAAAGATCGAAATTAGTTTCTTTAAGAACTGATTACGAGAGAAGGAGAGGGAAAAGGCAATCTGAGGGTGTGAGAACATTAAGGGGAATCAAAAGAGCCATTCAAGTGTTCCCGAGTGAAACACGAGTGTTGAGTGGCATAATTTTTTTTCTTGGAGTGAAATCGAGAGGTTTCTTGTGTGTATGTGCAGTGAGATCCTTATTTTTCAATTGTTTGTGTTTGTGTTGTTTTACTAACATGACATGTTCAAGTGATGACAATCAGGTAGGCAAGCAACCAAATTTGCAAATGCAGGCCATTACTCGTGAAATTCAGAGGTTATTAAGGGCTGATCTCAAGCCTTTACAATCGAGGTTGGACAAAATCGATGGTGGATCCCAATCTGTTAATGAGAACATACTGATGAGAATGAAATTGAACAGTCTCCAATACAAAATTTAAGACAAGGGCGTGCACCAATAGATGATAATTTAACTAACACCAAAGTTTCTATTCCTCCTTTTCAAGGAAGAACATATCTGATGTGAGCACATCTTCGCCACCAAAAGAATCTGACCCGGAAGTTCTTCCAACAGGACCCATCACACGATCTAAGGCTGAACAATTCAGGGAAGTTCTATCCCTAACTTGTTCTAACATTTCAGTATCATTAAACAATGTTTGTGCCTTAGACGATAGGGTTTACAACGTGCTACATGCTGATATGTAACATATTTATGCTATATTACTTATAATAGTGTGTTTACTATGTATATAGTATGTTTGGTGTGTTTTGGATTAGTTTGATATGACTTATAATGTTTTTATATTTTGTTTAAATGTTGTTGAATAAGTTTACAAAGCTTTGATAGGAGTTTCATTGTTTTGTAACATGTACATAGGAGGACACTAGCTAAAGTTAGTGTATGCAGCTCATCTTCAACTCACAAGAGTATATGCAGCTCAGCCCCAGCTCAGGAGAGTGTAACCAGCTCATCTTCAGCTCAGGAGAGTGTGATCAGCTCACCATCAGCTCAAGGCAGCTCAGAGGCTTAGCTTCCAGCTCAGTTCAGCTCCTAACACTCTTAGCTAGCTCATTTCAGCTCAGCTCAGTTCCCTTCAGCTCAACTTAAGTGCCACTAGCTCAACTTCAGCGGGCAAGTCCAGAAGTAGCTGAAAAGTGTCCTACATGTCAGAGAGTGTACCAGTGCATGTGTGGTAGCCTACGTGGCATCCCATCCCGCGAAGCATCCACGTGGCAACTTGGATGATGTGTGTGTATGTGTGGCCGAACCAAATAGCCCCTATCTTCTCATTGTGCGGCAAACTTACTGGATAAGGCCAAGAAGTTTATGTTTGAATTTCAAACATTTATCACATGTTAAATGTGATTCATGTGGCACCTAAAGGTTCAAATGAGTGGCTGATTTGTGTTGCCGCCCAAAGGAGGTTTTTCTTAGTTACAAATTTAAAATTGAATTTTAAATTGTAATTTAATTTCAACCACAGGTATGGCCGACCATTCCTCCCTCTTATCCTATATATATTTGTTTCAAACAATGTACAAGGGTTACACAATTTTATGAAACAAAATATTTGTGAGAATTTTCTCTCAACTTCGGTTCTTCACCGAACTCTCTTGGCATATCAGACTTTGTTTTGCTGTGTCAATTTTCTTGATACTTCGGGTTCCTAGATTGCTATCTAGAGGGTCCAAGTCCTTCGACGTGGAGCATATTCAATTCAGGTTTGCATAGATATTGTGCAGGTTCTTTCGAGCTTTTCGTCACCAAACTTTCGCTTAATTTCCAGCAACGTTTCTGCCATCTTTGGACACCAAATGTAGCCATGAAAGCCCTTTGAAGTCTTCATCTTCATCAGTGTTCAAATCTGTCTAGAAATTCCTACACCTTTCTTCTTTGTTTCTTTTTATTTTCTTTCTTGTTTTCGTGTTATTTTAATCCTAAAAATAGCATTCTTGTTTTTTTTATTGCAGAGAGATGCTTACTATCCTAGATCCATTTCACTCAAGGAACGTTGTTTCGACAAGCAACACCCTTATCATATGGTAATTAGAGCCTCGGTTGTATTTTAGCACGTTCTGCACAACAAAACAACAAAAATCAAATATATATATATATATATTATGTATTTCGAAATTTCCAGTATATAAAAGTCAAAGTTTGACTTTCAAAAGTCAAAGTAAAAAAAAGAAATTCAAAAAAAAAAATCTGAATCAAAATTTTCAAAGAAAAATGAAAGAAAGTGTGCTGATTGTGTGTGAAATGATGAAGGATGCTCAAATTATGCGATGAAATGCTTGGAAATCTCTGAAACAACTTGTTCTTGTTTGTTCGGTGATAGGATCGTTGTAAGCATTTCTTTGCAGTAAGTTGTTCTCTTTCCTTCATTTTGTCAGTCTTATTTTCTTATTTCATTGTCAAATTTCCAGCCTTATAATTCTTTTTTCTTCAGCCTTTTAATTCACCTAACAGCCCCTATTTCATCCTTTAACCATTTGTTTCTTTAACCGTTACATTATCTTGTAAGTTTGACACAGTTAACAAGTTTGAAGGATCAAGCTAGTTCCTTAAAGAACTGTTTGCGAGAGATCGAGTGGAAAAGACATTTGTGCATGGTGAGAATAGAAAGGGAGACAAAAAGAGCCATTCAAGTATTCTCCCGAGTGAAACATGAGTGCAATTGTGGAGTGATCTTTCCTTGGAGTGATCTGTGAGAATTTGTTGAGTGTACAATGAGGTCCCTTTCTTTATTTTTCACTAACCTGTATGTTGTGTTGTTTTGTTTGTTGTTTTGTTATTTAAAATTGTAGGTTCTGAAGATAATTCGGGTGGATAACAACCACCGGATCTCCAGATGCAAGCCTTGGAACGTATGGTGCAACGAGTGGTGGCTAATGCATTGGAGCCATTACAGTCAAGAATGGATAGAATTGATGGAGGATCCAAATCTGTCCATGAAGGAATAAACGACAATGAAGTCAAACAGTCGCCGAGACATCATACTCTTAGACAAGGACGTGTGCAACACGTAGATGACAATTTGACTAACATTAAGGTTGTTATTCCTTCTTTTCAGGGACGTACAAATCCTGATGCATACTTAGCTTGAGAAAGCAAAGTTGAACATGTTTTCGAGTGTTACAACTACTCAGAACAAAAGAAGGTTCGTTTAGCAGCAATGCAGTTTGTCAACTATGCCCTGATATGGTGGGATCAGTTACTGCTTAGCTGGAGACGTACAGGCGAAGGTCCAGTGGCTACATGGGACGAAATGAAACGAATAATGGGAAAACGGTTTGTTCCATCTCATTACCATCATGATTTATATCAGAAATTACAAAATTTGAAACAGGGTACTTGGAGCGTTGAAGTCTATTTCAAGGAGATGGAGATGGCCATGATGCGTACAAACATCGAGGATGATCGAGAAGCAACCATGGCACGTGATGTGTGCACTTTCACCAACAAGTTTTGCACACTTTTATGTTGTGTTTTAAACATGAAAGACACAGGAGTTTTCTTTACTTCTCTCATATTACTTACTTTTTCTACACTCATTTCTGGTTATTTAGATTCATGTTATTACATCATACTCTGTATATGTTTTGCATACTTTATTTTCATGACCCTAGCATGTTATATGTGATACCCATAGTTAAGCTTAAAACCACATCTTTACTTAAGCAAATGTTTGCATCTTTAGATTATAGTTTGCATCATTTAAAACTTTACTTTATACTTATGCATTATAGTCCCTATACTATTTAAAGGAGACATTACTTATATAATTCATTGTTTTCTTCATAAGTTATGTTAACACAGCTCAAGGGAGTGTGCTACAGCTCGGTTCCAGCTCAAAGTGTCAAAATCATCTCAAAACACTGTTTGGCCGTTTCAAGACTCTAAAAGTTGCCAAATGGTTCGAGGACACTTATGAAGTCTTAAAAGAGCACAAGGATACTAAAGAACCAGCTCTCTCAGCTCAAAACAGCTTCAAAGAGCTCAAATAGCAAAAGGGTGATTTTTGAGCAAAGGAGGATTCGTTTCAGCTCCAAAACACTCCAGTAGCTAGAGGACAACTTAAAGGCACTTCAAGACTAGCTCACTCAGCTAAAGAAAGCTCGGATCAGCTCAAATCAGCTACTCACCTTTAGCTAGTTAAGTCAGCTAGCTAGCTCAACTCAAGTCAGCTCAAGCCTAGCTCGTCCAGCTCATCTCCAGCTCCTCTGACTACTACCAGCTCCTTCAGTGGTCCAGTTAGTGACACTAGCTACCTAGATAAGTGATGGAAGGGCACCTACCTAGCCGAATAGCAAAGGAGGGAACCTAGGCACCTCTACACACCTTGGCGCCAATTTGGAAAGGTGCAAGGCTGCCGAATAGTGCTTGATAGGTTATCAACACCTATTCAAGCCCTTATCACACCAATTCGGCCAAAGGAGGGAGACACCAAGGCTGCCGAATCATTCCCTCTCCCCTACACACCATTTTGGCCACCCCCTTTCATTTACTATAAATATGTAATGCATTTTCATTTGTAAATACACAATTCAGATTATAAAAATTACTTTGTGAGGTTTTCTCTCATCCTTGTTCTTTTTAGAACTTCTTGACTTATCAAATCTTTATTGATTTGTGGCGTCTCCCTTTTCTTTCCATCTTGATACTTTAGATTGTTAAACATCCATTGTTTCTCAGTCTAAGTCCTTTTACCACCCTCAAGGCCTCATCCAAGATAGGGTATATGTTCCTTAGCATATGTTCATCTTTTTTAGCCTTTGAATACTACCAACATCCTTTCTCTTCACCATCTTCCATACACCATCCGAAACCATCTTCCTACTTATCTATCTTCCTTTCCTTACACCCTTTTGACATACAAACACTACCATCCTTCCGCAACCTACCTCATTTCATCCATTTCAACATATTTTCACAAGAAAACATTTGTGATACAAGGCTTGCTTGCATTCAAAGGTCCGGGCAATCAAAGCTTCTCTCTAAAACATCAATTGGAGAGTTGGAGCGTATCATGTGTAATCAGAGCAAAAAGGAAGAATCAAGTAAGCCGTATATCTTCTTATTTCAATTCTGATAATAAAAATACAAAAAAAGAGAAAATTCAGATTGTTACAAACATAAGAAGTCTGAAGTAGATCAAAAAAAGAAAAAAAAGAAAAGAAAATTAGAATTTCAAAAGGGTGAAGATTGAAGTACAAATGTCCAAGCAACCAACTCCGAGAAGTTCCTCAAGTTTGATTGCTCATGACCAGTTTGTAAGTCAAGTTTTGTGGTAACGTTCTGTTTTCTTCATTTCTTTCATCTGTATCCTTATTTTTATTTTTTTCTTACATTTCAGCCCCTAAACTTTTTCCTTTTCATTTTAAACTCTTTCTTTCTTTCTATTTCCAACCCTAACCATTGTTTTGCAGCCCAAATGCCATATTATCAATAAAAGTTTTGACAGGTTCGAGTTAGTTCTCTTTCTTTGTTTCTATTTCCAACCCTAACCATTGTTTTGCAGCCCAAATGCCATATTATCAATAAAAGTTTTGATAGGTTCGAGTTAGTTCTCTTAAGAACTCGTTTTGAGAGAATTTGAGTGGAAAAAGGCACAGAGAGTTTGTGAGAGCATAAGAGGACAAGTAAAAGCCAAATAAGTCCTAGAGTGCAAACACGAGTGAATTGAGCGACATCTTACTTTCCTTGGAGTGAACGTGAGGATTTTGTGTGTGTAAACTAGTGAGGTCCTAAATTCCTATCATATTTTCAATTTAAAATGTCTCAGCATGCAAGTGACATTGAAGAAGAACGCCCTACTCAAAACCTCCAGACTCAAGCACTAATTCAGGAGATGAGAAGGCTTCTACGTGCAAAATTAGAGCCTATTCATGAGAGGATGGATCGGCTTGAAGGTTCCCAAGGAGATAACTGAAGCAATAGGGGACGTGAGAGGCAAAACCGGCCTAGAAATATCTTTCAGCATGAGATTGTTGAAGAAAGTGATGCAGAGGATGTCGTATCCATCAGAAGTCATGCAAGAGATCGAGGCTAGGTTGATGACAATTTGGGAAGCATTCGGGTTAACATACCTCCTTTTCAAGGCAAAACGGATCCAGAAGCTTATTTAGAATGGGAAAGCAAGGTCGAACACATTTTTCGAATGTCACAACTATTCTGAACAGAAGAAGGTTCGATTGACAGCCATGGAATTCACTTATTATGCTTTGATATGGTGGGATCAGTTGAAGAGTTCTAGGAGAAGAAACGGTGAAAGACCAATCAGCACTTGGACACAAATGAAAGGTATAATGAGAAAAAGATTTGTACCTAACCATTATCACCGTGATCTCTATTATAAGTTGCAGAAACTCAAACAAGGTAACAGAAGCGTGGAGGATTATTATAAAGAAATGGAAGTTGCCATGATCCGTGCAAGTGTGGAGGAAGATCGAGAGGCTACCATGGCCAGGTTTCTAGCAGGGCTTAATCTAGACATTGCTAATGTGGTGGAATTACAACACTACATTGAAATTGAAGAAATGGTGCACATGGCCATTAAAATTGAAAGGCAGCAACGTAGGAGGACTTCCTCTAAGAGCGTCATCACCTCTGCACCAAAATGGACTCCTAATGCACCAAAGAAGGCCACTCCTTTTCAGGCCAAGGAACCAGCCAAATCTTCCAAGAGTAAGGCTGTTGTAGAGAATGCTCGAGGGAAGCAATCAGAATCACATACCCGGTCCAGAGAAATCAAATGCTTCAAGTGCTTAGGGCATGGCCATATTGCTAGTCAATGTCCTAACAAGAATACTATGCTTCTAATGGACAATGGGGAAATTGCATCAGATCAAGAAGAAGAAATCCAAGAAGAAGAATTAGAATATGAAGAAGAGGAGATCACCCCTGCTGTGGATGGCAAATTAATGGTGGTCAAGAGACTCCTAGATGCTCAAATGGCAGCAGAAGAAGAACAAAGAGAAACCATCTTCCACACCCGGTGCCATGTTCAAGATAAAGTTTGTTTTCTGATCATCGACGGGGGAAGTTGCACAAATGTGGCCAGCACACTTATGGTAGAAAAATTGGGCCTTAAACCCTTCAAACATCCAGCACCATACAAGCTTCAGTGGCTGAACGATTCGGGAGAGTTAAAGGTTACCAAACAGGTTCTTATTCCTTTCTCCATTGGTTCTTACAAAGATGAAGTTCTGTGTGATGTTGTACCCATGCACGCTAGCCATATACTACTCGGGAGGCCATGGCATTATGATCGAAGAACCATGCATGATTGCTACTCAAATCGGTTCATATTCAAGCATGGAGGAAAGAAGATTGTTCTCATGCCAATGACTCCTAAACAAGTGCAGCATGATCAGGATTTGATGAAACAAAGTGTGGAGGCATGGAAGCAAGAAAAGGCTCAAGCAAAACTCAAAGCCAAGGATGACCAAATGAGCGGCAATATTGAAATGATTAGGGAATGTCTTTTGACACGCCCTATGATCAAATCAGTTTATTCTAACCCCAATCAAGCACATGTTTCTTTTTCTTTGCAGAAAACTAAGAAGAAACTTGGAATGGAAGCACACCAAGGTTCTATCATTCATAGAAGAGAAAGTCCTAAACCAGCAACCTTCGATTTGAGGACAAATCGCTCAAAAGAAGGAGGGGATGATGTGTGCACGTTCACCAGCAAGTTTTGCACACTTTCATGTTGTGTTTTAAACATGAAAGACACAGGAGTTTTCTTTACTTATCTCATATTACTTACTTTTTCTACACTCATTTCTAGTTATTTAGATTCATGTTATCACATCATACTCAGTATATGTTTTGCATACTTTATTTTCATGACCTTAGCATGTTATATGCGATACCCATACTTAAGCTTAAAACCACATCTTTACTTAAGCAAATGTTTGCATCTTTAGATTATAGTTTGCATCATTTAAAACTTTACTTTATACTTATGCATTATAGTCCCTATACTATTTAAAGGAGACATTACTTATATAATTCATTGTTTTCTTCATAGGTTATATTAACACAGCTCAAGGGAGTGTGCTACAGCTCGGTTCCATCTCAAAGTGTCAAAATCAGCTCAAAACATTGTTTGGCCATTTCAAGACTCTAAAAGCTGCCAAATGGTTTGAGGACACTTATGAAGTCTTAAAAGAGCTCAAGGATACTAAAGGAGCAGCTCACTCAGCTCAAAACAGCTTCAAAGAGCTCAAATAGCAAAAGAGTGATTTCTGAGCAAATGAGGATTCGTTTCAGCTCCAAAACACTCCAGTAGCTAGAGGACAACTTAAAGGCACTTCAAGACTAGCTCACTCAGCTAAAGAAAGCTCAGATCAGCTCAAATCAGCTACTCACCTTTAGCTAGTTAAGTCAGCTAGCTAGCTCAACTCAAGTCAGCTCAAGCCTAGCTCGTCCAGCTCATCTCCAGCTCCTCTAACTACTACCAGCTCCTTCAGTGGTCCAGTTAGTGACACTAGCTACCTAGATAACTGATGGAAGGGCACCTACCTAGCCGAATAGCAAAGGAGGGAACCTAGGCACCTCTACACACCTTGGCGCCAATTTGGAAAGGTGCACGGCTGCTGAATAGTGCTTGATAGGTTATCAACACCTATTCAAGCCCTTATCACACCAATTCGGCCAAAGGAGGGAGACACCAAGGCTGCCGAATCATTCCCTCTCCCCTACACACCATTTTGGCCACCCCCTTTCATTTACTATAAATATGTAATGCATTTTCATTTGTAAATACACAATTCAGATTATAAAAATTACTTTGTGAGGTTTTCTCTCATCCTTGTTCTTTTTAGAACTTCTTGACTTATCAAATCTTTATTGATTTGTGGCGTCTCCCTTTTCTTTCCATCTTGATGCTTTAGATTATTAAACACCCATTGTTTCTCAGTCTAAGTCCCTTTACCACCCTCAAGGCCTCATCCAAGTTCGGGTATATGCTCCTTAGCATATGTTCATCTTTTTGAGCCTTTGAATACTACCAACATCCTTTCTCTTCACCATCTTCCATACACCATCCGAAACCATCTTCCTACTTATCTATCTTCCTTTCCTTACACCCTTTTGACATACAAACACTACCATCCTTTCGCAACCTATCTCATTTCATCCATTTCAACATATTTTCACAAGAAAACATTCGTGATACAAGGCTTGCTTGCATTCAAAGGTCTGGGCAATCAAAGCTTCTCTCTACAACATCAATTGGAGAGTTGGAGCGTATCAGCATGATTTCTTGCAGGTTTGAATTATGAAATTGCTAATGTTGTTGTGTTGTAGCATTATGTTGAGTTGGATGACATGGTGAATATGGCGATAATAGTTGAAAGATAGCAACGTAGAAAGTCTTCAAATCGAGGTAATACTCCATTTAAATTATTTTCAAATCCATTGAATACTCCTAACAATTTCATGAAACAAGCACCACAAGCACCACTTCAGATACGCGAGAAAGCAGAACCAAGCAAGCTAAAGACTCCTATTACTGAAAATAGGCGTGATAAGCCGGTGGTGACACAAGAACGTTCAAGAGACATTCTGTGTTTTAAGTGCTTAGGACGAGGACATGTTGCCAGTCAATGCCCAAATCGAAGGACATGATGTTGTTAGAGAGTGGCGAGATCAAGTCTGACTCTGAGGAAGACGAGCGGGAGCCCCCTACAGTGGACGTTGAAGAAGATGATGACAATGTACAGACATTTGCTACCGGTGAAGCACTTGTTGTCAAGAGAAGCTTGAATACGCTACCGATCCAGGATGAACAGCAACGAGTGAACATCTTTCATACAAGATGTCTCATCAATGATAAGGTATGTGTTGTAATTATCGATGGTGGTAGTTGCACTAATGCTGCTAGTTCTGTGATGGTTGATAAGCTAGGTTTGAAGATGACAAAGCATCCAAATCCTTACAAGTTACAGTGGCTGAACGACGGAGGAGAGATCAGAGTGACTGATACATGCATGGGAGGGCTAAAGCAATGCATATTGGATAAGAAGTTGAATCTGTTTGTGAAGTATGGAAAGTCAGCCAACTTGAGGCGACATTTCGGATGGGATCCTGGGATTTCTAGGCAGAGTTGTCTTCTAACAATTTGACCGTCATTCAGTTACCTTTCCAACGCATCTTGAAATGCCTTCAATCAAGTTTGGAAGCCCCTAGTTTTCTGCATGCGCAGTCTTCAGTAAAATTGACATATCTTCAGTAAAATGGCATTCAGTTACCGGAATTCAGTTGTCTTCTAACAATTTCGGTGAGTCATTAATGATAGAGTGGCACAAACTTGGATTTGGAAGCCTTCAATCAAGTTTGGAATCCCCTAGTTTTCTGCATGCGCAGTCTTCAGTAAAATGGACATATCTTGAGTTTCTGATGTCCGATTGATGCGTTTCAAGATGTGTTGGAAAGGTAACTGAATGCCGGTCAAATTGTTAGAAGACAACTCTGGCCAGAAATGTCAGGATCCCATCCGAAATGTCGTCTCAAGTTGGTTGACTTTCCAGACTTCACAAATAGATTCAACTTCTTGTCCAATATGCATTGCTTTAGCCCTCCCATGCATGTATCAGTGACTAAGCAGGTTCTAGTGTCGTTTTCCATTGGAAAGAACAAGGATGAAGTACTTTGCAATTTCGTTTCGATGGATGCAAGCCATTTTATTTAGGGACACCCGTGGCAATTTGACAAGAGGGTGATGCATGATGGCTTTACGAACATGTATTCTTTTATGTATGTAGATAAGAAGATCACCTTGGCACATTTGACACCAAGTCAAGTGCAAGAAGACCAAGTGAGATTGCAAAAGAATATCGAAGAAGCTCGAGGGAAAAAGAAGATGAATGTGTACGCAAGCAGCAAGGAAATCAGGAAATGTCTTTCCTCTCAGCATTCTTTGCTTATTTTGTTATTTAAAGATAATTGTTCATTGGCTGAGATTCCTAGTGATTTGCCTGCTTCTATTTCATCTCTTTTGCAGGAGTTTGAGGATGTGTTTCCTGATGAAACACTGAAGGGTTTGCCCTCTCTTCATGACATTGAACATCAGATTGATTTTATTCCAGGAGCCACGATTCCGAACCAACCAACATACCAAAGTAACCCTGAAGAGACGAAGGAACTTCAAAGACATATTTTTGAGTTGTTGGACAAGTGGTACATTCGAGAGAGTTTGAGTCTGTGTGATGTACCAGTGTTGTTAGTACCAAAGAAAGACAAAACTTGGAGGATGTGTGTTCAATAAATTTACAAAGCTTTGATAGGAGTTTCATTGTTTTGTAACATGTACATAGGAGGACACTAGCTCAAGTGAGTGTATGCAACTCATCTTCAGCTAACGAGAGTGTGTGCAGCTCAGCCCCAGCTCAAGAGAGTGTAACCAGCTCATCTTCACCTCATGAGAGTGTGACCAGCTCACCCTCAGCTCAAGGCAGCTCAGAGGCTTAGCTCCCAGCTCAGTCAGCTCCTAACACTCTTAGCTAGCTAATTTCAGCTTAGCTCAGTTCCCGTCAGCTCAACTTCAGTGCCACTAGCTCAACTTCAACTGACAAGTCCAGAAGTAGTTGAAAAGCCTCCTACATGTTGGGGAGTGTACCAGTGCACGTGTGGCAGCCTACGTGGCATCTCATCCCACGAAGCATCCGCGTGGCAGCTTATTCAAAACACACTTAACATATTATATACATACTTAAACACACCTAATAAATAGTATAACATAAATATGTCACATATCAGCATGCAACACATTAAAAGTCCTATTATCTAAGGCATAAACATAATCTAATGAATCTTGAATGTTAGAATAAGTTAGGGATAGAGCTTCCTTGAATTGTTTAGCCTTAGACCGTGTGATGGGTCCCGTTGGAAGAACCTCCGGGTCAAAGTCCTTTGGTGGCAAAGATGCGCTCACATCATCCCCCTTCTTGAAAAGGATTTGTCCTCAAATCTATAGAGTTGTCATAAGGGGTTAAATCAGAAACATTAAATGTGGCACTTACAATGTTTTCACCTCGTAAATCCAACTTGTAGGCGTTGTCATTCAATTTCTCCAACACCTGAAAAAGGACCATCTCCTCGCGATAACAGCTTGGACCGCCTTTGGGATGGAAATCGTTCTTTCGGAAATGAACCCAAACCCAATCTCCAACATCAAAGGTGACTCGCTTCCTTCCTTTGTCCGCTTGCTTCTCGTATTGCTGAGTCCTTCGTTTCAGGTTCTCCTTAACCTGTTGATGCAACTTCTTCACATTTTCGGCTTTGCTTTGACCATCCCTATTCGTCACCTGTTCCTGTGGCAAAGGCAACAAATCTAGAGGCGTAAAAGGGTTAAAACCATAAACAACCTCAAATGGTGACATTCTAGTAGCAGAATGTACAACATGGTTATAAGCAAACTCAACATGTGGTAAACAATCTTCCCAAGTTTTTATGTTCTTTTTGATGATGGATCGAAGTAAAGTAGATAAAAATCTATTAACAACTTCAGTTTTTCCATCAGTCTGGGGATGTCAAGTAGTAGAAAACACAAGATTCATACCTAATTTGATCCAAAGAGTCATCCAAAAGTGACTCAAAAACTTCACATCCCTGTCAGAAACAATCGACCTAGGAATACCATGTAAACGCACAACATCTCTAAAGAACAAGTTAGCCACATTAACAACATCATCATCAGTTTTATGGCATGCAATGAAATGCGCCATTTTCAAGAACCTATCAACCACAAAAAATATGCTATCTCTACCTATCTTAGTTCAAGGCAATCCCAAAACAAAATCCATCGATATATCAGGTCCAAGGGGAATCAGGAATAGGTAAAGGTAAGTACATACCCTGTGGTGAAACCATCAATTTGGCTTTCCAACAAGCAACACAACGTTCACAATACCTTTCAACGTCCCTGCACATCTTAGGCTAAAATAGATGCTCCTTCAAGGTATGTAACGTCTTGGTGACTCCAAAATGACCCATCAATCCACCTTCATGAGCTTCACAGATCAATATATCACGCAAGGAACCCTGTGGAATGCATATCCTATTCTCTTTGAAAAGATAACCATCAAGCCTGTAAAACTTTCCATCTGCACCATTGCATTATACTTATCTCTAAAATCAGGATCAGTAGACGAATATATGCAAATCCAATCAAATGTGAATCAAGATAACTCAATAGTGCATATCTTCGTGATAAAGTATCAACAACGACATTGTCTTTACCCTTTTTGTAACGAATGACATAAGGAAAAGACTCTAAGAATTCAACCCACTTAGCATGTCGTTTATTTAATTTATGCTGACCTGTGATACATCGCAAAGCCTCGTGGTCATTGTGGATCACAAACTCCTTAGGCAACAAGTAATGCTGCCACGTCTCTAATGCCCAAATCAGTGCATACATCTATTTATCGTAAACCGGATAATTCAATGTCGCTCCACTCAGTTTCTCACTGAAATATGCAACGGGCCTCTATTCCTGATTAAAACTATGCCTATACCAACTCCAGAAGCATCACATTCAATTTCAAAAGTTTTATCAAAGTCAGGTAAGGCTAACACTGGTGCTTTCGTCAAACAGTCCTTAATTTTCAGAAAGGCATCTTCTTGTTCTTTACCCCACAATAAGGTGGAATTCTTCTTAATAATCTCGGTTAAGGGGGCGGTAATAGAACTAAAGTTAGGAACAAACCGTCGATAAAAACTAGCTAAACCATGAAATGATCTAACCTGAGTAATCGATGTCGGTCGTGGCCATTCCTGAATTGCTTTTATCTTCTTAGGATCGACTTCAACACCCTATGCACTAACAATGTAACTAAGAAATGTAAGTTTGTCAGTACAAAACACACATTTCTCCATGTTACCGAACAACTTCTCTTCTCGCAATGTTTGCAAAACAGCTCTCAAATGTTCTGCATGATCCTGCAAAGTCCTGCTATAAATCAAAATATCGTTAAAGTACGCAACACAAAATTTTCCAATAAAGGATCGCAAAACATGATTCATCAAACGCATGAAAGTACTAGGTGCGGTGCGTTAGTTAAACAAAAAGGCATCACTAACCATTCATACAAACCTAGCTTGGTTTTGAAGGTTGTCTTCCACTCGTCGCCTTCTCGCATGCGAATCTGATGATAACCGCTCTTCAAATCAATTTTGGAGAAGATGAAGGCCCCACAAAGCTCGTCCAACATGTCATCAAGTCTAGGAATGGGATGACGATAGTTAATTGTAATCTCATTCATAGCTCTACAATCTACGCACATCCTCCAAGACCCATCTTTCTTCGGCACTAACAGCAACGAAACAGCACATGAACTCAAACTTTCTTGAATATAACCATTATCCATCAACTCTGTAACTTGTCTTTGAAGCTCTTTCATCTCTTCAGGGTTAGTTCGATAAGCTAGTCGATTTGGAATGGTAGCACCTGGAATGAAATCAATCTGGTTCTCAATGTCACGAAAAGGTGGCAATCCCTTCGGTGTTTCTTCCGGAAACACATCCTCAAATTCCTGCAAAGGGGACACAATCGATGCAGGCAAATCAGTAGGAAACTCAGCCAATAAACAATAATCTTTAAACATTAAAATAAACAAAGATTGGTGAGAGGAAAGACATTTCCTGATTTCTCGACTGCTTGCATAAACGTTCATCTTTTTCTTCTCCTTTGTAGCTTCCTTACTCTTTTTCAAGCTTGCTTGATCTTCAATTACTTGACTCGGCGTCAAAGGAGCCAAAGTAATCTTCTTACCTGTCCATAAAGGAGTATTTGTTTGTAAAACCATCATGCATTACCTTTTTGTTATACTGCCAAGGGCGTCCCAAAAGAAGGTGAGTAGCATCCATCGACACAACATCACAAAGGACCTCGTCCTTGTAGTTTCCAATCAAAAATGGTACAACAACTTGTCTCGTCACTTTAAGTTCTCCACCATCATTCAACCACTGCAATTTGTACGGATTCGGATGCTTTGTCGTCTTTAGACCTAGCCTGTCAACCATCATTGAACTAGCAACATTAGTACAACTACCACTATCAATAATCACAGCACATACCTTATCTTGAACCTTACATCGTGTGTGAAAGATATTCTCACGTTGTTGCTCGTCCTGAACCTGTTGCACATTCAAACTATGTTTTACAACCATGATTTCCATTACCTGACCAATTTCGGCAACTTCTAGGTCATTCTCTTCATTTGCAGTAGGGGTTTCTTGTACATCTTCCTTAGAATCTGACTCGATCTCTCCATCTTCTCCCGTCAACATAACTCTCTGATTAGGACACTGGCTAGCAACATGTCCTCGACCAAGGCACTTGAAGCACTGGATATCTCTCGATCGTTCTTTTACCACCACTTGCTGTTTGCCACGACCATTATCAGCAGCATGAGGCTTTGGTGTGCTGGATTCACCTTGCTCTCGAATCCGAAGTGGCGTTTGCGGTGCTTGTTTCCTAGTATTGTTAGGAGTATATAATGGATTTGAAAAAGATTTAAATGGAGTATTACCCCGAGTAGAAGCTTTCCTACGTTGTTGTCGCTCAATTTTGATCGCAATATGCATCATGTCATCCAACTCAACATAATGCTGCAACTCAACAATGTTTACTATTTTAGAATTTAAACCTGCCATAAACCGAGCCATAGTCGCCTCACGGTCCTCAACTATGTTCGCACGCATTATGGACATTTCCGTCTCCTTGAAATAATCCTCGACGCTCCTATTGCCCTATTTCAAGGTTTGTAATTTCTTAAATAAATCTCGATGATAGTGAGAAGTAACAAACCGTTTTCGCATGATACACTTCGTCTCGTCCCATGTTCTCACTGGACCTTCACCAGTACGTCGCCGACTAATCATTAATTGGTCCCACCATAACAGTGCACGGTTAACAAACTCCATAGCTGCTAGTCGAACTTTCTTCTGTCCCGAGTAATTATAACACTCGAAAACGTATTCAACCTTGCCTTCCCATGTCAAATAAGCATCTGGATCTGAACGTCCCTGAAAGGAAGGTATAGCAACTTTTATGTTAGAAATATTATCGTCAACTACATATATCAGTCGTTGATTTGTCCTTTGTGATTTTTCGATGTCGTTTTCATCATTGTTCTCATTTTGGACAGATTGGATCCACCCCCATCGATCTTGTCCAAACGAGACTGTATAGGCTCTAATGCATTGTCTAGTAGACGTTGCAATGTACGAGTGAGAGCCTGCATTTACAAATCTGGTGGCTGATCTCCACCGTGACTACGATCTTCTGATCCTGTCATATTTAGGCAAAACACAAAGAAAACACGGATAATGAGTAAAATAAAACAAAATGAAAAGTCCTCATAGCACACTCACAAAACCTCTCGGTTTTTGCTCCAAAGAACAGTCTCATTTTTTTTGTACAATCTTCATAATTTCACAATAGAAACACAACTCCTTTTTTTTCTAATGTCCGAATCTGATTTCTGATTATTTTTTTTTTCGAATTTTAACTTTTTTGTGTTAATCAAACTTTGACTTTCAGAATTTCGATTTTTTTCGAATTTGTTTTTCTTTTTTTGGCTAAAATGTGCAGAAAAAATTACAACAATTCCAAACCTAGGCTCTGATTACCATATGATACAAGGTAGCCTGTCGAAACGGACTTTCTTCGTATGTTACGGATCTAGGAATGTTGAAAGCACACTCATGCAATAAAAACAACAAGAAAATAGCAAGGAATCAATGAAGTGGTTATGGTAAAATAAGTGTTTAAAATAAAAATGAAAATTAAAGAAAAGGAGATGTTTTGGCCGTTTTTGGAAGGAAATTCGAACGGAGAAGATGAATGCTTCAAGAAACATCCATGTCAGCAACTTGGGTATTCAACAGTGGAGTATTATGTTGCTGGAATGAAGATGACAACGTTAAACTCGAAAGAACCTGCACAATCTACTGAGCAAACCCGAATCGAATCTGTCTAACGTTAAAGGACTTGGACCCACTAGATAGCGATCTAGTAACCCGTAGTATCAAGTTGACAATTAAACAAGTTTGAGTATCATAAAAGTTCTAAAAAGAACCAAAGAAGAGAAATACTCTCAAATGAAAATTTTATTGCAAATTGTCTAACCATGTACAAGTGAATTTCAGCCAAATATATAGATACAATGGGTGGTTGCCGAATTCAAATATGTGGCTGTTAATTAGCCATTTGAAAGTTAAATTTGAATTAAAAATACTACTCAAATGGGCAGTATAATACTTCAGCCGTGTATTCAACTTTGGGCGCCTAAGGGATAAGGCACATGTTAAATGTGCTGGTTTGAAATTCAAATGGCATAATCAATTGATCTTATCCCATTCTTCTGCACCACATGTAAGGAATTCTGCACATGGGGAAATCACGTGGAGAATGGCCAAATTCATTATGCTGCTGTGTTTTGGAGATTCAAGTTGCCACACATGATTGTTTATTATATATATATATATATATTTGAAATTTAAATCCAATTTGCTACAATGCTTGCTGCACGTGCATGGATGAAAAAAAAATTTCTCGGCTGCACCTTGCACTATCTCTTAGCCGATTTGCATGGAACATGCAACGCCCTCCTATTTATGCACGGTACATGCTCACACGAACACATGACACTTGTTCGGCTGCTATTGGACTTGTCAGCTGTAGTTGAGCTAGTGGAGCTAAAGCTGAGCTGACTAGAAATGATCTGAGCTGAAACGAACTAGCTGAAAGTGTGTTGAGTTGAAAGTGAGCTGGTTACACTCCTGAGCTGGGACCGAGCTACATATACTCTGTTGAGCTGGTTACACTCTTGAGCTGGGACCGAGCTACATATACTCTGGTGAGCTGGAGTTGAATTGCATATGCTCATTTGAGCTGGAGTTGAGCTGTATATGCTCACTTGAGCTGGAGTTGAGCTGCATATGCTCACTTGAGCTAGTTTCCTCCTACGTACCAATGCCAAAACATAACAAACTTCCATCAAAGTAATATAAACTTAATGGAAACACTAAAACAAGTTGTAAACACTTGTGGTCTTATTCATTAACTCAGAAATAAATATAAACACTTCATAAGTTATATCAAACTTATTCAAAACACACTTAACATATTATATACATACTTAAACACACCTAATAAATAGTATAACATAAATATGTCACATATCAGCATGCAACACATTAAAAGTCCTATTATCTAAGGCATAAACATGATCTAATGAATCTGGAATGTTAGAACAAGTTAGGGATAGAGCTTCCTTGAATTGTTTAGCCTTAGACTGTGTGATGGGTCTTGTTGGAAGAACCTCCGAGTCAGAGTCCTTTGGTTGCAAAGATGTGCTCACATCACCTTTATTTCTTTATCCTTTGTTGTTCCTTGTCAGTTGACACAGTAAACAGATTCTGAATGATCGAAATTAGTTCCTTTAAAGAACTGATTGCGAGAGATCGAGTGGAAAAAGGCAATTGTGCGTGGTGAGAACATAAGGGGAGACAAAAAGAGCCATTCAAGTATTCTCCCGAGTGAAACACAAGTGTTGAGTGCTATTGTGGAGTGATCTTTCCTTGAAGTGATCTGTGAGAATTTGTTGTGTGTGTAGTGAGGTCCATTTCTTTATTTTTCACTAACATATATATATATATATTGTGTTGCTTTGTTTGTTGTTTTTGTTATTTAAAATGGTAGGTTTTGATGATAATTCGGGTGGACAACAGCCACCAGATCTTCAGATGCAAGCCTTGGAACGCATGATGCAACGAGTGGTGGCTAATGCATTGGAGACATTACAGTCTAGAATGGATAGAATTGATGGAGGATCCAATTCTGTCCATGAAGGAATAAACGAAAATGAAGTCGAACAGTCACCGAGACATCATACTCCTAGACAAGGACGTGTGGAACAAGTAGATGACAATTTAACTAACATTAAGGTTGCTATTCCTTCTTTTCAGGGACATACAGATCCTGATGCGCACTTAGCTTAAGAAAGCGAAGTTGAATACGTTTTCGAGTGTTACAACTATTCAGAACAAAAGAAGGTTTGTTTAGCAGCAATGGAGTTTGTCGACTATGCCCTGATATGGTGGGATCAGTTACTACTTAGCCGGAGACGTACATGTGAAGGTCTAGTGACTACATGGGACGAAATGAAACGAATAATGCGAAAACGGTTTGTTCCATCTCATTATCATTGTGATTTATATTAGAAATTACAAAGTTTGAAACTCGGTAATATGAGCGTTGAAGACTATCTTAAGGAGATGGAGATGGCCATGATGCGTGCAAACATCGAGGAAGATCGAGAAGCAACCGTGGCACGTTTTCTTGCTGGTTTGAACCCTAAAATTGCTAACGTTGTTGAGTTGCAGCATTATATCGAGTTGGATGAAATGATGCATATGGCGATAAAAGTTGAAAGACAACAACATAGAAAGTCTTCAAATCGAGGTAATACTCCATTTAAATCATTTTCAAATCCATTGAATGGTCCTAACAATTTAAGGAAACAAGCACCACTTCAGATACGCGAGAAAGCAGAACCAAGCAAGCTAAAGACTCCTATTACAGAAAATAGGCGTGATAAGTAGGTCGTGACACAAGAACGTTCGAGAGACATTTTGTGTTTCAAGTGCTTAGGACAAGGACACGTTGCTAGTCAGTGCCCAAATCGAAGGACCATGATGTTGTTAGAGAGTGGCGAGATCGAGTCTAAGTCTGAGGAAGATGAGCATGAGCCCCCTACAGTGGACATTGAAGAAGATGATGACAACGTGCAGACATTTGCTACCGGTGAAGCACTTGTTGTCAAGAGAAGTTTGAACACGCAACCGATCTAGGATGAACAGCAGCGAGAGAACATCTTCCATACAAGATGTCTCACAAATGACAAGGTATGTGTTGTAATTATCGATGGTGGTAGTTGCACTAATGTTGCTAGTTCTGTTATGGTTCAAAAGTTTGGATTGAAGACGAAAAAGCATCCCAATCCGTACAAGTTGCAGTGGCTGAATGACGGAGGAGAGATCAAAGTGACTGAGTAGGTTCTAGTGCCGTTTGTCATTGGAAAGTACAAGGATGAAGTACTTTGCGATGTTGTCTCAATGGATGTAAGTCATTTGTTGTTAGGAAGACCGTGGCAGTATGATAAGAGAGTTTTGCATGATTGTTACACCAATCGATACTCTTTTACTCATGAAGGCAAAAAGATAATTTTGGTACCTTTGACTCCAAGTGAAGTATATGAAGATCAAATTCGTTTGAAAGCAAGTATTGCAGCTTGGAAGGCAAGCAAAAAGGAGAATGAATGTGAAAAAGAGAAAGCGAATTCAAAGGTATTATCTGATTCTACATTTTCTTCTACTTCTTCTAATTTGCAAATTGATAAAGTGATGCCATATGAAGTCCCAAAGGTTGCAAACGTTGGTATGACTAGCGCATTTATGTTCTTTTTAGAAATTCAGCAACCCCATTCAACACGGTTTGACATTCCTTTCCATAGTGCTATTGATTTTTCATCTTTGGATTATGAGTTCTTTGGTTGTACTTGGATTTGTGGATCTACGTTTGTGATTCTGGATGATAGCCGAGATTTGCATTGTTCTTTGGAGTTGTATTTGTGTATACGCGTTTGCAGGATAAAGAATGTGCATCGAGCTTTGTCTGCATCTATGTTGTGCATTATTCGGAAGGGTGCAAAAATGAAGGCACATCTTGCACCTTCAGCATTAATGTTCTTTGCAAAAGAATTTGTGCTAGATGGCTGGCATTTTGCCAAGCATGGAGGTTAAAGAAGTTCCCCACCAAACGGAAATCGAAGTTGTTCCCTTTTGTCCTGATCGTCGATTTGGGGATAAATTGCATTAAAGAAGGGGGAAGGTGTGAGCACGTTTATGCCACCCAACGGTGCAACTTCAAACTTTCAGGGAAGTTTGCTCTTTCACTTGTTACAAATGTGTAACATTTCTTTACTTATATTATGAGTTTTATAAGTGTTTGCTATGTATATATTACGATAAGTGTGTTTTTAGATTAGTTTTCTAGCTTATAATGTTGTGTGTTAAGCTATGTCAGTTTGTTGTGTGTTTAAACAATAAGGTTGAATTATTTTATAGCTTACTTGAATGTTTTCAATAAGTTTGCAATGCTCTAAATGTGTTTCTTTTGTTTTTATATAGGTACAATAAAAGGGCAGCAGCTTAAGGGCTTAATCTTAGCTCGGATGAAGCTCAAAGGAGTGTACGTAGCTCACCTAAGCTCAGGGCAGCTCAGTGGCTTAGCTCCCAGCTCAATTCAGCTCCACCAGCTCAACTTCAGCTGACAAGTCCAGAAGTAGCTGAAAGGTGTCCTACGTGTCGGGGAGTGTACCATGCACATGTGGCAGCTTAGGTTTCTTCCAAGCATGTGAGGCACACACATGGCAGCTTTGACACATGTGTGTGCATGTGTGGCCGAAAACAACCCCTATCTCTCTCAAATGTGCGGCAAAGTGAAGATAAGAAGGAGAGGTTATTTGTTTGAATTTCAAACAAAAATCACATGTTAAATGTGATAAGTGTGGCGCCTAAGTGTTCAAAATGCATGGTTCTCATGCAATGCCACCCAAAAGGAGTTATTATGTTTAAATTATAATTTTTTCTCTTTTAATTTTCAGCCACACATTGAATTCGGCTATACCCTTTATTTTCCTATATATGTGCTTAAAACAATGTAAGAAGGTTAGACACTTTGAATGAAAATTTTATTTGTGAGAATTTGTCTCAAATTCGGTTCTTTATTGAACTTTCATTGACATTTCAGATTCGTTTGTTGTGTCAATATTTTGGATACTTTGGGTTCTTGATTCGATATAATCAATGGGTCCAAGTACGTGTTGAACAAAAATCAGTATAAGGTTCGGGTTCGCTCAGTCTATTGTTCGAGTTCTTCCTTGGAGTTTTTGTTTGAATTTTCTTCTTCAAGTTGTTGTCATTGTTGAACATTTGAAGCAATCATCTTCAACCTCTTCAAATTTCCGGAATTTCCAGCAACTTTCCCCCTTGTTTCTTTTTGTTTTCTTCTCTTCTTTTCGTGTCATTTCATAGCCTAAATCAGCCTTTTTTGTTTGTTTCACTTGTAGGGAAATGCTTGCTTCAATCCTAGATACGTTCCACTCAAGGAATGTTGTTTCAACAAGAAACACCCTTATCATATGGTAATCAGAGCCTCGGTTGGATTTTAACATGTTTTGCATTCAAAAAATCAAGAAAACAAAAAAAAGAAATCCGAAAATGCAAAAGTCAAAGTCAAAGATCAAAAGTCAAAATTTGACTTTCTAAATTAGAAATAAAAAATGCAGTTTTGAAAATTACAAAAGAAAGTGAAAAAAATATAATAGTGTGCTGGTTCGTTGCAATGATGAAGGATGCTCGAGTTATGCCATGAAATGCTTGGAAATCAACCGAAACAACTTATTCTTGTTTGTTCGGTGATAGGATCATCGTAAGCATTTCTTTTGCAGTAAGTGGTTGAATTTTCTGTTGCATTGTCATCCTAATTCCTTCATTTCACGTGTTTTAATTTTCCAGCCTTTATCTTTCAATTTTCAGCCCCTATTTTCGTTTTATCCCTTTGTTTCTTTATCCTTTGTTGTTCCTTGTAAGTTGACACAGTAAACAGATTCTGAAAGATCGAAATTAGTTTCTTTAAAGAATTGATTGCGAGAGATCGAGTGGAAAACGACAATTGTGCGTGGTGAGAACAGAAGGGGAGACAAAAAGAGCCATTCAAGTATTCTCCCAAGTGAAACACGAGTGTTGAGTGCAATTGTGGAGTGATGTTTCCTTGGAGTGATCTGTGAGAATTTGTTGTGTGTGCAGTGATGTCCATTTCTTTATTTTTCACTAACATATATATATTGTGTTGTTTTGTTTGTTGTTTTTTTATTTAAAATGGCAGGTTCTGAAGAAAATTTGGGATTACAACAGCCACCAGATCTTTAGATGCAAGCGTTGGAACGCATGATGCAACTTGTGGTGGCTAATGCATTGGAGCCATTACAGTCTAGAATGGATAGAATTGATGGAGGATCAAATTCTGTCCATGAAGGAATAAACGACAATGAAGTCGAACAGTCACCGAGACATCATACTCCTAGACAAGGACGTGTGCAACAAGTAGATGACAATTTGACTAACATTAAGGTTGCTATTCCTTCTTTTTAGGGACATACAGATCCTGATGCATACTTAGCTTGGGAAAGCAAAGTTGAACACGTTTTCAAGTGTTACAACTACTCAGAACAAAAGAAGGTTTGTTTAGTAGCAACGAAATTTGTCGACTATGCCCTGATATGTTGGGATCAGTTACTGCTTAGCCGGAGACGTACATGCGAAGGTCCAGTGACTACACGGGATGAAATGATACGAATAATGCGAAAACGGTTTGTTCCATCTCATTACTATCGTGATTTATATCAGAAATTACAAAGCTTGAAATAGGGTAATCGGAGCGTTGAATACTATTTCAAGGAGATGGAGATGGCCATGATGCGTGCAAACACCGAGGAAGATCGAGAAGCAACCATGACACGTTTTCTTGCAGGTTTGAACCTTAAAATTGCTAACATTGTTGAGTTGCAGCATTAGCGATAAAAGTTGAAAGACAACAACGTAGAAAATCTTCAAATCGAGGTAATACTCCATTTAGATCATTTTCAAATCCATTGAATGCTCCTAACAATTTAAGGAAACAAGCACCACAAGCACCACTTCAGATACGCGAGAAAGCAGAACCAATCAAGCTAAAGACACCTATCACTAAAAATAGGCAATTTAAGCAGGTGGTGACACAAGAACGTTCGAGAGACATTATGTGTTTCAAGTGCTTAGGACGAGGACACATTGTCAGTCAGTGCCTAAATCGAAGGACCGTGATGTTGTTAGAGATTGGCGAGATCGAGTCTGAGTCTGAGGAAGATGAGCAAGAGCCCCCTACAGTGGACATTGAAGAAGATGATGACAACGTGCAGACATTTGCTACCAGTAAAGCACTTGTTGTCAAGAGAAGTTTGAAAACGCAATCAATCCAGGATAAACAGCAGCGAGAGAACATCTTCCATACAAGATGTCTCATAAATGATAAGGTATGTGTTGTAATTATCGATGGTGGTAGTTGCACTAATGTTGCTAGTTCTGTTATGGTTGAAAAGTTTGGATTGAAGACGACAAAGCATCCCAATCCGTACAAGTTGTAGTGGCTGAATGACGAAGGAGAGATCAAAGTGACTAAGCAGGTTCTAGTGCCGTTTGTCATTGGAAAGTACAAGGATGAAGTACTTTGCGATGTTTTCTCAATGGATGCAAGTCATTTGTTGTTAGGAAGATCGTGGCAGTATGATAAGAGAGTTTTGCATGGTTGTTACACCAATCGATACACTTTTACTCATGAGAGCAAAAAGGTAATTTTGGCACGTTTGACTCCAAGTGAAGTATATGAAGACCAAATTCGTTTGAAAGCGAGTATTGCAGCTTGGAAGGCAAGCAAAGTGGAGAATGAATGTGAAAAGGAGAAGGAGGATTCAAAGGTATTATCTTATTCTACATTTTCTTCTACTTCTTCTAATTTGCAAATTGATAAAGTGATGCCATATGAAGTACCAAAGGTTGCAAACGTTGGTATGACTAGCGCATTTATGTTCTTTTCAGAAATTCAACAACCTCCTATAACACGGTTTGACATTTCTTTCCATAGTGCTATTGACTTTTCATCTTTGGATTATGAGTTCTTTGGTTGTACTTGGATTTGTGGATCTACGTTTGTGATTCTGGATGATAGTCGAGATTTGCATTGTTCTTTGGAGTTGTATTTGTGTATACGTGTTTGCAGGATCAAGAATGTGCATCGAGGTTTCTTTGCATCTATGTTGTGCATTATTCGGAAGGGTGCAAAAATGAAGGCACATCTTGCACCTCAACATTTGTGTTCTTTGCAAAAGAATTTGTGCCAGGTGGCTGGCATTTGTGCCAAGCACGGAGGTTAAAGAAGTTCCCCGCCAAACGGAAATCGAAGTTGTTCCCTTTTGTCCTGATCGTCGATTTGGGGACAAATAGCATTAAAGAGGGGGGTGATGTGAGCACGTTTATGCCACCGAACGATGCAACTTCAAACTTTCAGGGAAGTTTGCTCTTTCACTTGTTACATACTGATGTGTAACATTTCTTTACTTATATTACGAGTTTTATAAGTGTTTGCTATGTATATATTTTGATAAGTGTGTTTTTAGATTAGTTTGCCAGCTTATAATGTTGTGTGTTAAGCTATGTCAGCTTGTTGTGTGTTTAATAAATAAGGTTGCATTGTTTTATAGTTTACTTGAATGTTTTCAATAAGTTTGCAATGCTCTGAATGTGTTTCTTTTGTTTTCATATAGGTATAATAAAAGGGTAGCAGCTTAAGGGCTTCAATCCAAGATCTGTTTCACTCAAGGAACGTTGTCTCTACAAGCAACACCCTTATCATATCCGCTTTTAAGATTGATCTTTCAAAACACACTAGAAACACTCAAATCATCCAACAAATCATCTAGGCGTGGTATAGGATGTCGATATTTGATTGTGATCTGATTGATTGCACGACAATCCACACACATGCACCATGACCCATCTTTCTTGGGTACCAACAGTACATGAATTACACACGGGCTTAATCTCTCTCGAATATAGCCTTTCTCCATCAATTCTTTTACTTGTCGTTGTATTTCTTTTGTTTCTTCGGGGTTACTCCTATATGCTGGTCGATTGGGTAATGTTGCAACAATGATTTGAGCACATATATGCCAACAAAGGATGCTGATCCAAAGTCCTTCCAACAGGACCCTTCACTTGCTCTAAGGCAAAACAATTCATGGAAGTTATTTCTCTCACTTGTGCTAAAGTTTCAGAATCGTTTGATAATGTTTGTGCCTTAGAAAATAGAGTTTATAATGTGTTACGTACTGATGCGTAACCCCTTGTGTTTATACTTAGTATTTATAGATGTTTTCATTGTATATACTACGTATTGTGTGTTTTGGGTTTGGTTTGCTAAGTATATGTTGTTTATAAATAAGTTTGCACAAGCTTTGTTGCCTGTTTGATATGTTTTCAATAACTTATCTAGTTTATAAATATGTTTACTAAATTATGCCAGCTTGTTGTGTAATTTAGAATAAGCTTGGATTGTTATTTCAGCTTATTATAAGTTTACATTAAGTTTGCAAAGCTTTTATATGTGTTTGATTTGTTTCCTTGTAGGTACATTGAAGGACAACAGCTTAAGGACTTAATCTTAGCTCGGTTGCAGCTCAAAGGAGTGTATGCAGCTCATCTCAGCTCAACTCAGCTCACTACACTCTCAGTTAGCTGAATTCAGCTCACTTTAGCTCCGTTCAGCTCCACTAGCTCAACTCTAGCTGACGAGTCCAAAAGCAGCTGAAACCTGTCCTATGTGTGGGAGAGTGTCCGAGAGGCATGTGCCTTGCATATGGGCGTCCTACCCTTCCTCCATGCATGTGCACGTCATGTGGCAGACTTGGCATGTGCATGTGCATGTGCGGTAGATTTGAGCATGTGTGCACATTAAACGAATCTAACACATTAAACATGTGTTTAATTCGTTCAAATAACATCCATACATTTGGGTGCCATTTGGGGGGTAGTTTTTGGCAGATTTAGTTTGAAATTTAAAGCATTTTGTACTTCAAATTTCAGCCACAAGTTTGGGCACCCTCTCCCTTCATGTTGGCTATATATTTGTTGAATTTGTATGAACAAGGGTTGCACACTTTGAATGAAAAATTACTTTGTGAGAGTTCTCTCCATTTCAGTTCTTTTTAGAACTTTCTTTTGACATTTCAGACTTAGGTTGATATGTCAATCCTTTTGATACTTTGGGTTCTCGGTTGTTGTATAATCGAAGGGTCCGGGTCCGTGTGAACAAGATCATTATAAGGTTCGGGTTCATTCTTGATAACGGTGTTGCTTGTCGAAACAACGCTCCTTGAGTGATACAGATCTAGGATTGAAGCAAGTATTTCCCTGCAAGTGAAACAAAACAAGAAGGCTGATTTAGACTCTAAAATGACACGAAATGAAGAAAAGAAACAAAAGGAAATGAGGTAGAAAGTTGCTGGAATTTTTGGGCAGATTTGAAGGAGGAAGATGAATGCTTCAACATTCATCCATGGCCGTCTTGAGTGCTCAAAATGGTAGAAACTTTCTGGAAAATTGCTGGAAACTTGAACAACAAAGAACTCACACAATTTGTTATGCAAACCCGAATCGAATACGTTCAACGTCAACGGACTTGGACCCTCTAGATAGCAATCTAGGAACCCAAAGTATCAAGGAAATTTGACACAACAAAACTAAGTCTGAAATGTCAAAGAAGTTCTAAAAAGAACCGAATTTGAGAGAAAACTCAAAAATAAAATTTTCATTCAAAAAGTCGAACCTTTCTTTCATTGTTTTTGTACATATATATAGAAGAAAAGAGGGAGGGAGGTCGGCCACTTGTGTGGTTGAATTTGAATTACAAATTAAAAACTCAAACCCAAAAATTCAACCAACTAAAACCTCTTTTGGGCGGCATTGCATGAGAGCCATGTAATTTGAACATTGGCAACATGCTTTGCACATTTAACATGTGCATTTTTGTTTGAAATTCAAACAAATAACTTCTTGTCCTTATCTTGCAATTTGCCGCACAAAAGGAGAGAAGGGGCTGTTTGGTTCGGCCATACATGCACACACATGTGTCAAGCTGCCACGTGGATGCTTCGTATGACTGGATGCCACCTAGGCTGCCACATGTGCACTGGTACACTCCCCGACATGTAGGACACTTTTCAGCTACTTCTAGACTTGTCAGCTGAAGTTGAGCTGACTGGAACTGAGCTGAGCTAGAATGAGCTGGCTACAAGTGAAGTGAGCTGAGGTGAGCTAGGATCAAAGCCTTCCAGCTATCTTGAGCTAAAGGTGAGCTGGAGTTGAGCTGCATACACTCTCTTGAGCTGGTGATGAGCTACATACACACACTTGAGCTTCCTCCGAGTTGAATATAACTCTCTTGAGCTATTTTCCTTTCATGTACATGTTACAAAACAATGAAACACTTATCAAAGCTTTGTAATATTATTCAACAACACACAAACAAATACAAAAACATTATAAGTCATATCAAACAAATCCAAAACACACCAAACATAATATATACATAGTAAACACACTTAGATACATAGTATAATCATAGATATGTCACATATCAGCATGAAACACATTATAAAGCCTATTTTCTAAGGCACAATCACTATCAAAAGATTCAGAAACTTTAGCACAAGTGAGGGAAAGAACTTCCGTGAATTTCTTTGCCATAGAACGAGTAACAGATCCTATGGGCAAGACCTCTGGATCAGCCTCCTTTGCTGGCATGGATGTGCTCACATCATCCCCCCTTCTTGAAAAGGATTTGTCCTCAAATCTGCAGAATCGTCATAAGGGGTTAAATCATAAACATTAAATGTGGCACTTACATTGTATTCACCCGGTAAGTCCAACTTGTAGGCGTTGTCATTCACTTTCTCCAACACCTGGAAAGAACCATCTCCTCGTGCTAACAACTTAGACCGTCTTTGGGTTGGAAATTGTTCCTTTCAGAAGTGAACCCGAACCCAATCATCAACATCGAAGGTGACTCGCTTCCTTCCATTGTTTGTTTGCTTTTCATACTGGTGAGTCCTTCGTTCTAGGTTCTCCTTAACATGTTGATGCAATTTCTTCACATATTCTGCTTTGCTTTGACCATCCATGTTCATCACCTATTCTTGTGGTAAAGGAAACATATCTAGAGGAGTGATAGGATTAAATCCATAAAAAACCTCAAACGGTGACATATTAGTAGCAGAATGTACAACATGATTATAAGCAAGTTCAACATGTTGAAATGACATTGTTGAGAGAACCTTTGATTGCCCGGACCTTAGAATGCAAGTAAGCCTTGTTGCATGATCGTCTTCTTGTGGAAATATATTGAAATGGATGAAAGGAGATAGGTGGCGGAAGGATGGTAGTGTTTGTATGTTAAAAGGGTTGAAGGAAGTGAAGATGGAATGTGAAAGGTGATGGTTTCGGATAGTGAAAGAAAGGAAGATGAAAGAAATAAGATGGATAGTATTCAAAGTCTCAAAGGATGAACTTATGCTAAGAAGCATAAACCCGAACTTGAATAAGGCTTTGAGGGTGGTAAAAGGACTTAGACTGAAGAATAATAAATATTCAACAACTGAAAGTATCAAAAGATGGAATAGGAGACGCCACAAATCAATAAAATGAGTTGATAAGACAAAGAAGTTCTTAAAAGAACAAGAATGCGAGATAAACTCACAAAATATAATTTGTATTGATCAAAGTGTGTTTACAAAATGCCAAATGAACTCCTATTTATAGTTGTAGGAGAGGGGTTGCCAAAAAGGCTTGTACAAGGGAGGGAATTATTCAGCTAGGCTTGTGCCTTCTCTTGGTGGCCGAATGGGTGTGATAAGTGGTGAATAGGTGCTGATAAGTTAAGCACAACTATTCGGCTGATGGTGATGCTTCAAGGATGGCGCCAAAATGAAAGGGGCCTTAGGAAGATTCATAACCATTCGGCTTGGGTGGTGTCCCTCCACACACTTAGCTAGGTAGCTAGTGTCACTAGCTAGCCGACTGAAGGAGCTGGTAGTAGTTAGTGGAGCTAATGTTGAGCTGGACGAGCTGAGCTAGCTTACTTACCTAGCTAAATGTTAAGAGCTGATTTGAGATGATTGGAGCTGCCTTTAGCTAGGTGAGCTGGTCCTTAAGTGTTCTTGAGTTGTCCTCTAGCTACTAGAGTGTTTTGGAGCTGAAACGAATCCTTCTTCACTCAGAATCTATCCTTTAGCCATTTGAGCTATTTGGAGCTACTCCTAGCTGGTTGAGCTGGTTTCCTAGTGTCATTGAGCTCTCCTTATGCCTCATGAGTGTTTTTGAGCTGATGGGATGCTAGTAGAGCCTTAAATCATTCAAACACTGTTTTGAGCTCATTCTGATGCTTTAAGATGAAACCGAGCTGACCATTACTCCCTTGAACTGTGGTTATTGTATCCTACAATGAAAACACCAAAAATAATAAGTATGATAATATTAGAGCATATGTAAATAGTATAGGGATTGTTTAGTAATGCAAACTAAGTATGGGGTATAATATGCAACTTAATAGCAAAGATGTGGTTTATGTAATGCATGAATATCATATGATATACAAATGAATGATAACATATGATAATCCAAGCATGTTATATAATGCATAAATAAGTAAATAGATAATGAAGTAAGGAAGAACTCCCTCTTCTTTCATGATTGATAAACAAGATGAAAGCATAGTGAATGTGAGTAGAAACGTGCACACATCATGACTCAAAAACTTTACATCCCTGTCAGAAACAATTGACAAAGGAATACCATACAAACGGACAACATCTCTAAAGAACAAGTTAGCCACATTCACAACATGATCAGTCTTATGGCATGCAATAAAATGTGCCATCTTCGAGAACCTATCAACCACAACAAATATACTATCTCTACCTGTCCTAGTTCTAGGCAGTCCCAAAACAAAATCCATCGAAATATCAGTCCAAGAGGAATCAGGAATAGGTAAAGGTAAGTACATACCATGTAGGGAAACCTTCGATTTTGCTTTCCTACAAGTCACACAATGTTCACAGTGTCTTTCAACATCCCTGCACATCTTAGGCCAAAATAGATGCTCCTTCAATGTCTGCAACGTCTTGGTGACTCCAAAGTGACCCATTAGTCCACCTTCATGTACTTCACGGATCAGAATATCACGCATAGATCCTTGTGGAATGCATATCCTGTTTTCCTTGAAAAGATAGCCATCATGTCTGTAAAACTTTCCATCTGCACCTTTTTCACAAGCATTAAACTTATCTATAAAATTACAATAATCAGTGTATAACTCACGAATATATGCAAATCCAATCAAATGAGAATCAAGGTAATTTAAAAGTGCATATCTGCGTGATAAAGCATCAGCAACGACATTGCCTTTACCCTTTTTGTAACAAATGACATAAGGAAAATACTCAAGAAATTCAACCCATTTAGCATGTCGTTTATTCAATTTATGCTGACTTGTAATGTAGCGTAAAGCCTCATGATCAGTGTGAATCACAAACTCCTTAGGCAACAAATAATGCTGCCAAGTCTCCAATGCCCAAATCAGTGCATACATCTCCTTGTCATAGACAACAATGTTGCTCCACTAAGTTTCTCACTGAAATGTGCAACAGTCCTCTTTTCCTATGACAAAACAACACCTATACCAACTCCAGAAGCATCACATTCAACTTCAAACATGTTATCAAAATTAGGTAATGCTAAAACAGGCGCATTTTTCAAACAATCTTTTATTTTCAGAAAGGTGTCCTCTTGTTCTATACCCCATGAGAAGACTGAATTCTTCTTTACAATCCCGGTTAAGGGGGCGGTAATAGAACTAAAATTAGGAACAAATCGACGGTAGAAACTAGCTAAACCATGAAACAATCTAACCTGACTAATCGATGTCGGTCGTGGCCATTCTTGAATCGCCTTAATCTTCTCAAGATCGACTTCAACTCCCTGAGAACTAACAATGTAACCAAGAAATGTAAGTTTGTCGGTACAAAACACACATTTCTCCATGTTACCAAACAATCTCTCTTCTCGCAAAGTCTGCAAAACAGTTCTCAAATGTTCTACATGATCCTGCAAAGTCTTGCTATAGATCAAAATATCATCAAAATACACAACACAAAACTTGCCAATAAAAGATCGCAGAACATGATTCATCAAACACATAAAAGTACTAGGTGCATTAGTTAAACAAAAAGGTATCACTAACCATTCATACAAACCTAGCTTCCTCTTGAAGGCTGACTTCCACTCGTCGCCTTCTCTCATGCGAATCTGATGATATCCACTCTTCAAATCAATTTCGGAGAAGATAGTCGCTCCGCATAACTCGTCCAGCATGTCATCGAGTCGAGGAATGGGATGTCGTTACTTGATTGTAATCTGGTTCACTGCTCGACAATCAACACACATCCTCCAAGTTCCGTCTTTCTTTAGTACCAACAGCACTGGTACATCACACAGTGGTTTAGTCCTTGCCTAAGAGTATGCTGTCTCGGTAACTGATTGACTTCGTTGTCATTTAGTCCTTCATGGGCAGAATTGGATCCTCCATCAATTCTATCCATTCTAGACTGTAATGGCTCCAATGCAGTAGTCACCACTCATTGCATCATACGTTCCAAGGCTTGCATCTAGAGATTCGATGGTTGCTGTCCACCGGAATTATCATCAGAACCTCTCATTTTAAATAACAAAAACAACAAACAAAACAACACAATATATATAGGAACTAACTCACCACGCACAATTGCCTTTTTCCACTCGATCTCTCGCAATCAGTTCTTTGAGGAACTAACTCGATCTTTCAGTCTTGTTAACTGTGTCAACTTTCAAAGAAATGAAGGAATTAGGATGACAATGCAACAGAAAATTCAACAACTTACTGCAAAAGAAATGCTTACGACGATCCTATCACCGAACAAACAAGAATAAGTTTGTTTCGGTTGATTTCCAAGCATTTCATGGCATAACTTGAGCATCCTTCATCATTTCAACGAACCAGCACACTTTCGTTTTCACTTTATTTTGAAAATTTCGAATCTAGATTTTGTTTTTCCAAATTTTGACTTTGACTTCTGTAATTTTCTAACTCATTTTTTTGTCCTTTTGTCTTGTTTTCTTGATTTTTTTAACACAGAACATGCTAAAATCCAACCTCGCTCTGATACCATATGATAAGGGTGTTGCTTGTCGAAACAACGTTCCTTGAGTGATACGGATCTAGGATTGAAGCAAGCATTTCCCTACAAGTGAAACAAAACAAGAAGGTTGATTTAGACTTTGAAATGACACGAAATGAAGAAAGAAAACAAAAGGAAATAAGTGAGAAAGTTACTGGAATTTTTGGGCATATTTGAAGGAGGAGGAAGATGAATGCTTCAACGTTCATCCATGGCCATCTTAAGTGCTCAAAAATGGCAAAAACTTGCTGGAAACTTGAACAATGAAGAACTCGCACAATCTGTTATGCAAACCCGAATCGAATACGTTCAATGTCAACGGACTTGGACCCTCTAGATAGTAATCTAGGAACCCGAAGTATCAAGGAAATTTGACACAACAAAACTAAGTCTGAAATGTCAAAAAGTTCTAAAAAGAACCAAATTTGAGAGAAAACTCACAAATAAATTTTTCATTCAAAAAGTCTAACCTTTCTTGCATTGTTTTTGTACATATATATAGAAGAAAAGAGGGAGGGAGGCCGGCCACTTGTATGGTTGAATTTGAATTACAAATTAAAAATTCAAACTAAAAACTTCAACCAACTAAAACCTCTTTTGGGCGGCATTGCATGAGAGCCATGCAATTTGAACATTGGCAGCATGCTTTGCACATTTAACATGTGCATTTTTGTTTGAAATTCAAACAAATAACTTCTTGCCCTTATCTTGCAATTTTCCGCACAATAGGAGAGAGGGGGTTGTTTGGTTCGGCCACACATGCACACACATGTGTCAAGCTTCCACGTGGATGCTTCGTATGACTGGATGCCACCTAGGCTGCCACATGTGCACTGGTACACTCCCCGACATGTAGGACACTTTTCAGCTACTTTTGGACTTATCAGCTGAAGTTGAGCTGACTGGAACTGAGCTGACTGGAACTGAGCTGAGCTAGAATGAGCTAGCTACAAGTGAAGTGAGCTGAGGTGAGCTGGGATCAAAGCCTAGGTTGAATTCATTAGTTTATGCAAAACTCAAAAACACAAAAAAAAGAGAAAACAAAAAAACGAAAATTCAAAAAAAATCAAATTCGAAATGCCAGCAAGTCAAAGTCAAAGTTTGACTTTTCAAAAGTCAAAATTCAAAAAAAATTAGAATATTCAAAAAGGAAAAAATATGCAAGCAATGTGTTTGGTTTGTGTAAACGTTGAAGAAAATGCAATCCCTTGTGTTCTGCAACAATGAGATGCTTGAAATCACCCAAAACGACACTTTCTTTGATTGTTATGTGATAGAGTTGTTGTAAGCCTTTCTTTGCAGCAGTTGTTGATCTTTTCTTTGCATTGTCTCTATTTTTCATCTTTTCTTTTAATTTTCAGCTTTTTCTTTGATTTCCAGCCTTTGTTTTCTTCCTTGTGTTACCATTGTTTCCTTAAAGCCGACACAATTAAACAGGTTCTGAAAGATCAAATTTAGTTCAGTAAAGAACTGATTACGGGGGATTGAGTGGGAAAAAGGCAATTGTGTGGTGTGAGAACAGAAGGATAGACAAAAAGAGTCATTTAAAGTATAATGTCGAGTGAAACACGAGTGTCTTTGAGTGAAAATCTTTCCTTTCCCTTGGAGCGTCATTGTGAGGCTTTTGTTGTGTGTAGTGAGATCCATTTTACTCACTTTATTTTATTATTGTTTGCTGTTTGTTTTGTTATTTAAAATGACAGGTTCTGATGATAATTTGGGTGGACAGTAGCCACCGAATCTCTAGATGCAAGCCTAGGAACGCATGATGCAACGAGTGGTGACTATTGCATTGGAGCCATTACAGTCTAGAATGGATAAAATTGATGGATGATCCAATTCTACCCATGAAGGACTAAACGATAATGAAGTCGATCAGTCACTGAGACAGCATACTCCTAGGCAAGGACGTGTGCAACAGGTAGACGACAATTTGACTAACATAAAGGTTGCTATTCCTTCTTTTTAGGGACGTACAGATCCTGATGCGTACTTAGCTTAGGAAAGCAAAGTTGAACACATTTTCGAGTGTTACAATTACTCAGAACAAAAGAAGGTTCGTTTAGCAGCAATGGAGTTTGTCGACTATGTCTTTATATGGTGGGATCAGTTACTGCTTAGCCAGAGACGTACAGGTGAAGGTCCAGTGACTACATGGGACGAAATGAAACAAATAATGGGAAAATGGTTTGTTCCATCTCATTACCATCGTGATTTATATAAGAAATTAGAAGGTTTGAAATAGAGTAATCGAAGTGTTGAAGATTACTTTAAGGAGATGGAGATGGCCATGATGCGTGCAAACATCAAGGAAGATCGAGAAGCAACCATGGCACATTTTCTTGCAGGTTTGAATGCTGAAATTGCTAACGTTGTTGAGTTGCAACATTATGTCGAGGTGGATGACATGGTGCACATGGCGACAAAGATTGAGCGACAACAATGTAGAAAGTCTTCTAACCGAGGTAATATACCTTTTAAGTCTTTTTTCATCCATCATATACTCCTAACACTTCCAGGAAGCTAGCGCCACTTCAGATTAAGGGGAAGGCAGAATCGAGTAAACCGAAGCCACCCATTACTGATAATGGGTGCAATAAGCAAGTGGTGATGCAGGAACGAACAAGGGACATCCAATGCTTCAAGTGCCTTGGCAGAGAGCATGTTGCGAGCAATGTCCTAATAGGAGAACCATGCTTATGCGTGAGAATGGAGAGATTGAGTCTGACTTTGAAGACGAAGAACATGATCCTTTACCAGTGGATGTTAAGGATGATTGTGATGAAGATTTACAGACATTCATGACAGGAGAGGCACTTGTCATCAAGAGAAGTTTGAATGGCAAACCTACACAAGACAACCAACAAAGAGAGAACATATTTCATACAAGATGTCTTGTCAACGATAAGGTATGTGTTGTCATTATTGATGGTGGTAGTTGTACTAACGCGGGGGAGAGGTACGAGTCACTAAGCATGTTTTGGTACCATTTACCATTGGGAAGTACAAGGATGAAGTCCTTTGCGATGTTGTTTCAATGGATGCATGTCACTTACTTTTGGGATGTCCATGGCAGTACGATAAAGGTACATTACATGATGGTATTACAAATCGATATTCTTTTATGCATGCATGCAATAAGATCACCTTAGCACCTTTGACACCAAAGCTAGTGCAAAAAGATCAGGTTCGTTTGAGAAAGAATGTCGAAGAAGCCAAAGGAAATAAGAAGATGGACGTGTATAAAAGTAGCAAAGAAATCAGGAAATGTCTTTCCTCTCAACAAATTGTGATTCTATTACTGCTTAAAGAAAATTGTTTGTTGACAGATTTGCCTACTGATTTGCCTGCTACGATTTCATCTCTTTTGCAGGAATTCGAGGATGTTTTTCCTGAAGAAACACCAAGCGATTTACCTCCTCTTCGAGGTATAGAACATCAAATCGATTTTATTCCAGGAGCTACTATTCCTAATCGACCAGCTTATCAAAGTAACCCTGAAGAAATGAAAGAACTTCAAAGGCAGATAACTAAATTGATGGAAAAGGGGTGCATTCAAGAAAGTTTGAGTCCGTGTGTTGTACCAGTGTTATTAGTGCCAAAGAAAAATGGTTCTTGGAGGATGTGTGTTGATTGCCGAGCAGTGAATCAAATCACCATCAAATACCGACATCCCATTCCTCGCCTCGATGACATGCTGGACGAGTTATGTGGTGTGTGTATCTTCTCTAAGATAGACTTAAAGAGTGGATATCATCAGATTCGCATGCGAGAAGGTGACGAGTGGAAGACAACCTTCAAAATGAAACTTGGTTTATATGAATGGTTAGTAATGCTTTTTGGTTTAACTAATGCACCAAGTACTTTTATGAGGCTGATGAATCATGTGTTGCAACCTTACATTGGTAAATTTTGTGTTGTTTACTTTGATGATATCCTTATATATAGTTGATCTTTGCAGGAGCATGAGGAACATTTGAGAAATGTTCTTGGTACATTGAGACAAGAAAGGTTGTATGGTAATCTTAAGAAATGTGTGTTTTGTACTGATAAAGTTACCTTTCTTGGATTTTATGTAAGTGCACAGGGAGTAGAGGTCGATCCTGAGAAGATTAAGGCGATTCAAGAATGGCCACGACCGACATCGATTAGTCAGGTTAGATCATTTCATGGTTTAACTAGTTTCTACCGTCGGTTTGTTCCCCATTTTAGTTCTATTACCGCTCCCTTAACCAAGATTATAAAGAAGAATTCAGTCTTCTCATGGGGAAAAGAACAAGAGGACGTCTTTCTGAAAATTAAAGACTGTTTGACAAAAGCGCCCGTTTTAGCATTACCTGATTTTGATAAAATGTTTGAAATTGAATGTGATGCTTCTAAAGTGGGTATAGGTGCTGTTTTGTCATAGGAAAAGAGGCTCGTTGCATATTTTAGTGCGAAACTTAGTGGAGCAACGTCGAACTATCTAGTCTAACAAAGAGATGTATGCACTGATTTGGGCATTGGAGACTTGGCAGCATTATTTGTTGCCTAAGGAGTTCGTTATTCATACTGATCATGAGGCTTTGCGACACATTACAGGTCAGCATAAACCGAATAAACGACATGCTAAGTGGGTTGATTTTCTTGAGTCTTTTCCTTATGTTATTCGTTACAAAAAATGTAAAGACAACATGATACATGCATGGGAGGGCTAAAGCAATGCATATTGGACAAGAAACTGAATCTATTTTTGAAGTCTTGAAAGTCAGCCAACTTGAGACGACATTGTCAACAAGTGCCTGCACATTGTTCGTTGCATCGCATATAGAAGAGGTTGTTTCGTTGCGGTTCATCTTGTGCTGGCTGATCATTCAGACTTCTCTTGTCAACAAGTGCTTCACCAGTAGCAAATGTCTGCACATTGTCATCATTTATCTCTTTATGGACAGAATGGGAACTACCCCCATCTAATCTATCCAATTGAGAATGTATAGGTTGCAATGCATTAGCAATCACTCGTTTCATCATGCGCTCTAAGGCTTGCATCTGGAGATTCGGTGGTTGTTGTTCACATGAATTATCATCAGAACCTGCCAATTTAAATGACAAAACAACAAAAAAACACAATATATATATATATATATATATGTTAGTAATAAAAATAAAAGAAATGGACCTCACTGCACACTCAACAAAATCTCACAGATCGCTCCAAGGAAAGATCGCTCAACAATTGCACTCAATCGCTCGTGTTTCACTCGGGAGAATACTTGAATGGCTCATTTTGTCTCCCCTTTTGTTCTCACACGCTCAATTGCTTTTTCCACTCGATCTCTCGCAATTAGTTCTTTAAGGAACTAATTCGATTTTTCGGACTTGTTAATTGTGTCAAACTTATAAGATAATATAATAGGTAAACAAACAAATGGTTAAAGGACAAATAGGGGCTGTTAGGTGAAATAAAATAAAAAAGGCTGAAAAAGAAAAGCAACAAGAAGGTTGGAAATTGGTGATGAAACAAAAGAAAATGAAGGCTGATAAAATGAAGGAAAAGAAACAACTTACTGCAAAAGAAATGCTTACAACGATCCTATCACCGAACAAACAAGAACAAGTTGTTTCGGGTGATTTTGAAGCATTCCATGGCATTCTTGAATATCCTTCATCATTTTTACGAACAAACAACACTTTATATATGTAAAATACACCAAATATTCGAATCTAATTTTTTTTGTTGAAATTTTTTGACTTTGACTTTTCTGATCAAACTTTGACTTTTTTTCTTCTTCATAAATTCGAATTTTTATTTATTTATTATTTTTGTTTTCTAGTGCAGAACTTGCTAAAATCCGGCTAGGCTTTGATTACCATATGATAAGGGCATTGCTTGTCGAAACAACGTTCCTTGTCTGTAACGGATCTAGGATAGTTGCAAGCATATCTCTGCAATAAAAACAAATGTGGACATTGTTTTAGGATCAAAATAACAAGAAAAATAAAAAGAAACAAAGAAAAAGGGTGTAGAAATTTCTGGACAGATTTGGACGACGAAGAAGACGAATGCTTCAAAGGGCGTTCATGTCTGTTTCGGTGCCCCAAAAATGGTAGAAATGTTGCTGGAAATTCAGCAGAAATTCGGCAACGTTAAACTCGAAAGAACCTGCACAATCTACTGAGCAAACCCGAATCGATTTTGTCTAACGTCAAAGGACTTGGACCCACTAGATAGCGATCTAGGAACCTGAAGTATCAAGTAAAATTTTGACACAACAAACAACGTCTGAAATGCCAAAGAAAGTTCGGTGAAAACCGAAATTGAGAGAATAATCTCACAAAAAATTTTATTCATAAACTGTCTACCCTTACAAAGGAATTCAGATTACATATGTGTAGCATACAAGAGAGGGGCTGCCAAAATTAAATGTATGGCTGAAAATTAAAGATACAAGTTTGAATTTGAAATAAAAACTTCTCTTCTTGGTGGAAATGCATTTCAGCCATGCATTTTAAAATGATGTGCGCCAACTTGAAAGAACACATGTTTAATGTGCAACTATTTTGAATTTCAAAGTGAACCACTTCTTCTTATCCCTTATGCCGCTCAAACTAGAATGGTCGGCTGCTTGTGTGGATAAAACACGTGATAATATATGCACGGCTTTGAATTTCAAAGCCAAAAACTCGAAATGGTGCGCATGTGCTTCATTTTTTTTTGATTGAAATTGAATTCTGCTTGTACATGTGAATAAAAGCATATCTCGGTTGCATGTAATTTTCAAAGTGGAGCGGCTACATGTGATTTTATTTGTGAAAGCAAATGAATTTCCACGTGTTGTGCTTGGAGGGGAATTAAAAGTGGCGCACGACTGCTTCCTTTGTTGGTGTGTTATATATATATTTGAATTTCAAAGGAAATGCTGCACCCCTTTCTCAAGAAAAGCTGGTCACATATACTTGGCGACACATGTGTTTCCTTAGGCCGATTCTTGCATGGTACATGCAAATAGACGTTGGTCACATGCTCGGATGCCACCTAGGCTGCCACGCGTGCACTGGTACACTCCCCGACTTGTAGGACGCAATTCAGCTACTTCTGGACTTGTTAGCTGAAGTTGAGCTAGTGGAGCTAAAATTGAGATGACTGGAAATGAGCTGAGCTGAAACGAACTAGCTGTAAGTGTGATGAGCTGAAAGTGAGCTGGTTACACTCTCCTGAGCTGGGACCGAGCTGCAAACACTCACTTGAGCTGGAGTTGAGCTACATATGCTCACTTGAGCTAGTGTCCTCCCACGTACCTACGTCAAAAGGAAACAAACTTCCATCAAAGTATTGTAAACTTAATGGAAACAATAATACAATTTGTAGACAAGTGCACACTTATTTGTTAACACACAAATAAATATAAACACAACATAAGTTATATCAAACTTATTCAAAATACACCAAACATACTATATACATAGTAAACACACTAATGTAAATAAGATATCATAAAAATGTTACACATCAGTATGTAAGAAGTGAAAAAGCAAACTTCCCTAAAAGTTTGAAGTTGCATAGTTGGGTGGATAAACGTGCTCACATCACTATCCTTCTTTTAATCTTTTTGTTTTAATACTTATTATTTATCCCCTAATCTTCCTTCTTACCTTCGATTCTTTGATTTTTCAGTCTTGGATCTGAATTTTTTAAGAAAAGCCCTTCTCTTTTCTCTTGAATTTCTAGATCTGCTCCTAATCTTCTTGATTGAGTCTAGAGCCCCTAGTTCTTGCAACAACTTGATTGAAGGCTTCCAAATCCATAATTGCGCTACTCTATCACAATGTCGTTGCTGATGCTTTATCATGTAGATATGTGCTTTTAAATTACCTTGATTCTCACTTGATTGGATTTGCATATATTCGTGAGTTGTATGTTGATGATCCTGATTTTAGAGATAAGTTTAGTTCTTATGAAAAGGGTGCATATGGCAAGTTTTATAGGCATGATGGCTATCTTTTTAAAGAAAATAGGATATGCATTCCACAAGGTTCTATGCATGACATTCTAATCCGTAAAGCACATGAAGGTGGATTAATGGGTCACTTTGGAGTCACCAAAACGTTACAGACATTGAAGGAGCATTTGTTTTGGCCTAATTGCGCAGAGATGTTGAAAGGTACTGTGACCGCTGTGTGACATGTAAGAAAGCAAAATTGAAGGTTTCACCACATGGTATGTACTTACCTTTACCTATTCCTGATTCCCCTTGGATTGATATTTCTATGGATTTTGTTTTGGGACTGCCTAGAACTAGGACAAGTAGAGATAGTATATTTGTAGTGGTTGACAGGTTCTCGAAGATGACACATTTTATTGCTTGCCATAAGACTGATGATGTTGTTAATGTGGCTAACTTATTCTTTAGAGATATTGGTGCAAATTAGCTACGAAACTTATGTTTTCTACTACATGTCATCCCCAAACTGAGGTTGTTAATAGAGTTTTATCTACTTTACTTTGCTCCATCATTAAAAAGAACATTAAGACTTGGGAAGATTGTTTGCCACATGTTGAGTTTGCCTATAATCATGTTGTTCATTATGCTACTAAAATGTCACCATTTGAGGTTGTTTATGGATTTAATCCTATCACTCCTCTAGACATGTTGCCTTTACCACATGAACAGGTGATGATCATGGACAGTACAACTAAAGCAAAATATGTGAAGAAGTTGCAACAACGGGTTAAGGAAAACCTAGAACGAAGGACTCAGGAGTACGAAATGCAAGCAAACAAGGGCAGAAAGTGAGTTACCTTTGAAGTTGGTGATTGGGTTTGGGTTCACTTTTGAAAGGAACATTTTCCAGCCCAACGGTGTTCAGAGCTGTTACCGATAGGAGATGGTCCTTTTCAGGTGTTGGAGAAAGTGAATGACAACGCCTACAAGCTAGACTTACCAGGTGAATACAATGTAAGTGCTACATTTAATGTTTCTGATTTATCCCCTTACGATGATTCTGCAGATTTGAGGACAAATCCTTTTCAAGAAGGGGGGTGATGTGAGCACATATATGCCAACAAAGGATGCTGATCCGGAAGTCCTTCCAACTGGACCCATCACTCGCTCTAAGGCAAAACAATTCAGAGAAGTTCTTTCTCTCACTTGTGCTAAAGTTTTAGAATCGTTTGATAATGTTTGTGCCTTAGAAAATAGAGTTTATAATGTGTTACGTACTGATGCATAACCCCTTGTAGTTATACTTAGTATTTATAGATGTTTGCATTGTATATACTACGTATTGTGTGTTTTGGGTTTGGTTTGCTAAGTATATGTTGTTTATAAATACGTTTGCACAAGCTTTGTTGCCTGTTTGATATGTTTTCAATAACTTATCTAGTTTATAAATATGTTTACAAAGTTATGCCAGCTTGTTGTGTAATTTAGAATAAGCTTGGATTGTTATTTCAGCTTATTATAAGTTTACATTAAGTTTGAAAAAGCTTTTTATATGTGTTTGAATTGTTTCCTTGTAGGTATATTGAAGGACAGTAGCTTAAGGACTTAATCTTAGCTCGGTTGCAGCTCAAAGGAGTGTATGCAGCTCATCTCAGCTCACTACACTCTTAGTTAGCTGAATTCAGCTCACTTCAGCTTCGTTCAGCTCAACTTCAGCTCCACTAGCTCAACTCCAGCTGACGAGTCCAGAAGCAGCTGAAACCTGTCCTACGTATGTGAGAGTGTCCGAGAGGCATATGCCTTGCATATAGGCGCCCTACCCTTCCTCCATGTATGTGCACGACATGTGGTAGCCTTGGCATGTGCATGTGCATGTGCAGGCAGATTTGAGCATGTTTGCACAAAGCACATGTGCGGAAGTTTTTGGCTAATTTCAATTGAAATTCAAATGAATCTAACACATTAAACATGTGTTTAATTCGTTCAAATATCAGCCATACATTTGGGCGCCATTTTTGGGGTAGTTTCTGGCGGATTTAGTTTGAAATTTAAAGCATTTTGTACTTCAAATTTCAGCCACAAGTTTGGGCGCCTTCTCCCTTCATGTTGGCTATATATTTGTTGAATTTGTATGAACAAGTGTTACACACTTTGAATGAAAACTTACTTCGTGAGAGTTCTCTCCAATTCGGTTCTTTTTAGAACTTTCTTTTGACATTTCAGACTTAGTATGTTGTGACAATCCTTTTGATACTTTGGGTTCTCGGTTGTTGTATAATCGAAGGGTCCGAGTCCATTTGAACAAGATCGTTATAAGGTTTGGGTTCGTTCAGTATATTGTTCGAGTTCTTCCTTGGATTTTGTTCGTTTTCATGAAGTTTCTGTCATTGTTGAATGCTTGAAGTTGTTGCCATTGATGCACACCTGAAGCACATCTTCAACCTCAGAAACTTTCATAATTTGAAGCTTTCTTTTCCTTTCTTCTTTCTTTTCTTTGTTCATTTCCAATACTTAAATATGTCTTTGAATTCTAGTTTTTGTTATGTTTTCTTTGCAGGAACGGGCTTACCGCAATTCTAGATCCGTTACGATCGAAGGAAGTCCGTTTCGACAGACGTCCTCGTATCAACTAGGCACAAATTCAATTTGATGCTCTGTGGCACGGATAGGTGGTAAACCTCCTGGAATCTCGTCGGGTAAAACATCTTCAAAATCCTGCAAAAGAAAAACAATAGAAGAAGGCAATGTTGCATCGAGTTCGTTAGTGTTCAGAAAATTCTCCTTGTAAAAAAGCACAAGAAGTGTTTGCCTTGCCAAAAACACATTTTCTGATTTCACTACCCCTAGCATATATGCTCATTTTAAGCTTCTCCCCCCTCTTTCAATTTCACTCTTTCCCTTCCCACTTTTACTAATACTTACTATTTTTCTCTCATTCTCTCGCTCATTTTTCCTCTCATTTTCAGTTTCTTTTTCTTTTAATCCTTGGAAACTCTTTTTCAAGTGTAATTGATCATCTTGTACTTGTTGTGGTGATAAAAGGGTTAGCGTGTGCTTCCTTCCTTCAAAAGTGAATGAGTATCGATTGCTATATCCATCATGATTCACTCTTTGATCGAACTGCCAAGGCCTCCCCAAATGTAAGTGGCTGGCGTGCATGGATACAACATCACATAGGACCTCATCCTTGTATCTACAGATGGAAAATGGTACGAGTACCTGTTGGTCACCTTCAATTCCCCACCATAATTAAGCTATTGAAGCTTGTACGGGTGTGGGTGTTTTGTTGCCACCAATCCAAGTCTGTCCACCATTAACATGCTAGCAACATTAGTAAAACTTCCTCCATAAATGATCACAAAACATACCTTTCTATTGATATGGCAGCGTGTATGAAAGATATTCTCTCATTGTTGGTCGCCTTGTGCAATTTGTGTATTTAGATTCCTCTTCACAACGAGCACTTCTCCTTCAACGGGAGGGTATGTCTTCATCATCTTCACTTATGGAATCAACTTCTTCTTTTTCTGATTTGGATTCTATCTCGACACTTCCTCGAATCACCATAGTATGCCTATTTGGGCATTGACTAGCAATATGTTCCCTTCTAAGACATTAGAAGCATTGAATATCTGATACAAACGCAGCTCCGTATACGCGAACGTTGAGCTTGCGGAAGCAGATAAGGATGTCGGCGCGAATGTTGATGGAGAATGCTGGATCAGTGAAAAGATGGCTGAAGATAGGCGATGACGATGTAGATGGAAGATAGATGGATAAATTGTCCTCGGCACCCTCTTGATCGCAATTAACCAAGCAAGCAACCTCAAGCGGCTCTAACCCACCCTCCTAGACGCAGTTACCTAGGCAAGCAAGAGTGTGAAGATGATCTCTCTCACAAGAACTCGTCGAACTTATGTTGAAGAAGACTTCTAAGGCACAAGTAATCAACACTTGCAAAAGCAAACTCACTAAATATTTCATTAACCAAAGAAAATATGAATAATCTGAAATACAATGGTGGAGGCTTCATCCTTTTATAGGTGAAGGATAGCCAAAGTAATCTAACTTCTACTAAAACAAGGAAATCCTAATTTAATTAAAAAAATAAAATAAAAACAGCCTTTAAACTCGTTGTGCTTGGGCTGCAAATGATAAGCTGATAAGTGCAAGTGATAAGCTGATAAGAGTTGCTTGGGAGAAGGTGGCTGGTTCCTAAAGTATATAAAACCCTAAAAACATAATTTAATTATTAATAATTAAGTTGGGCAAAGTCTAATTCGTCCAAAAGCTTTATATAATAGCCTTTGGGCTGAATTTTACAAAATCCCGTAATAATCTCGTATCCAGTTTTCTGCATGCGCAGTCTTCAATAAAATGGGCGTATCTTGAGTTCCCGATGTCCGATTGATGTGTTTCAAGATGCGTTGGAAAGGTAACTGAATGCCGGTCAAAATGTTAGAAGACAACTCTGCCCAGAAATGCCAGGATCCCATCCGAAAAGTCGTCGCAAGTTGGCTGACATTCTAGACTTCATAAACAGATTCAGCTTCTTGTCCAATATGAATTGCTTTAGCACTCCCGTGCATGTATCAATATCCTTGGATCAATTTGATGTATCTTGTGGCTTTCCTTTTTTCACATCAACAGTCTTGTTGGGTTTTGATGTCCCAACGTTTTCTTTAAACTGATTTGGCTTTTATGGCACTTTGGGAGTAATCTGTCCCAATTTAGAATTCTGACTCCACTTAGAAGTAGAAGGATTGTTTCAGAACGTACCTTTACGTTTAAATTTTTGTTCCACCTTCATAGCCAAGTGAACTAGTTCTTCTAAGTCCACATAGTATTACAAATCCACGGTGTCGACTATGTCTTGATTTAGACCTGAAATGAACCTTGCCATAGTAGATTCAGCATCTTCCTCCACATTTGCTCGTATCATTGCCATCTCCATCTCTTTAAAATAATTTTCCACACTCATGTTACCTTGTTTGAAGTTCTGGAGTTTCCGCAATAATTCTCGATGATAGTAAGCTTGTATAAGCCTCTTTCTCATTATGCTTTTCATTTCCTCCCACGTGGACACCGAACGTTCTCTATTTCTTTGTCTGTTCATGGTTAACTGGTTCAACCAAACTATTGCATAATTAGTGAATTCAATGGATTCTATTTCTACCTTCTTTTGCTCGGAGTAATTGTGACAATCGAAGATGTGTTCGATCATTTGCTCCCACTCAAGATAAGCCTCCGGATCTATTTTCCCTTGAAATGGCAGAATGTTCATCATTATATTTGCAAGGTTATCATCAATCCTTTCTTGATTCCTCCGATGTGGGCGTTGATTTTGCACAACAATGGGTTGTTCGTTGTCATCCACAATCTGCTCAATCTCCACTTCTTGGACGCCTTGTCCTGGGTTACCCTGTTCTAGAACGGTGTGGCTCCCATGGATCTCTCTTCAAGGTCATCAATCCACTCATGTATTGACTTGAGTTTCTGGTCCATAAGTTGTCCCAATTCTTGAACCAGTGCTTGAAACTGTAGCCTCGGGATTCCTCTTATTTGTCTTTCATTAGACTCCCCTATATTCTTATAAGCATTCATGGCTCCATGTTCACTCCAAAAGAAAGAAAAATAGCAAAAAAATACAAATTCACTCGCTCTCTTCGGCTTTTACCCTCTAATGTACTCAATCTCTCGGCTGCAAAATAGATGTTAAGGTTTGGAAAGAAATGGTGTATAAGGTAGGCTTAGATGAAAAGGCTTATGGTCAAAGTTAGAATATTGAAACAAACAACTAACGATCTAAAATAAGGAAAAAATATCTCGAACCTTGCTGTCGATTTTTTCTCTTTTTTATCTCTTTTTTCTTTATTTTTTTCACAAAAATTCCTTTCTTTTCTCTTTGTTTTTTAACAACAAAACACAAAGGCTTACTTGATTTAGCCTAAGCTCTGATTACCATCTGATGCGATCTCGTCTTGGAATTTACTGAGATGCTTGATTTGCCCAATCGTAAATGAAGTAACTTTGTGTTGTAAGACTTGCAACAGTTTTAGATGGTTTAAAAGGGTGATGGTGTGTTTGATGGTGGTGGTAGAATTGGATGATGGAAGATGGAATGTAGTTTAGGACTTGAGAATTGAACAAACACTAAAAAGTTTGGCCCAAACCCTATAACAGTCTCTAAACGAAATAAGGATATTGACCCTCTAGTTATGTAGAACTAGAAATCAAAGATATCAAATTTTAATTCAATAAGCATAACTTGAAGGATCGATAAAGTTCTCAAAAGAACAAAAGAGATAAACTCTCAAATTTCATTAATCAAAGTTGTGTCTTACAGTTGAAAAAACCAACCTCTATTTATAGGCTTTACAAACTGAAGTGACCAGCCATCATTCCTAGGGAGGTGTGAAAGGATAATGAATTAAAAATTAAAAACATTGAAATGTGTGCCTTTGCCACCTAATGTAATCAGAAGCAATCAAGTCAATTCGCAAGTGTATGTATCAGAAGCAAGCATGTCAATTCGCAAGTGGATGTAAGCAAGCATGTCAATTTGCAAGTGGATGTAAGCAAGCACCTATCTAAGGTTGCCGTCCATTGGGAATGTAAGCAAACATGTCAATTTCCATGTGAATGTAAGCAAGCACCTCAAGCAAGCACCTCTCTAGAATTGTCGTCCATCGTGAATGTAAGCAAGCATGTCAATTTCCATGTGAATGTAAGAAAGCACCTCAAGCAAGCACCTCTCCAATAGTAACAATTCTCTGAATCACCCTAGTGACGTGTCTATTCATTGTCCTTGCATAACATCGGTAGATACAAGAAATGAAACAAGATAATATGATGCATGCAAAATATAATAAATATATGTTATATGATTCAACAAACTCTAGTGCTACTAAAATAAACCATAAACAACATAATAGAAAACACGTGCACACTAAAACTGATATGCTCCAACTCTCCAATTGGCATTGTTGAGAGAAGCTTTGATTGCTCGGACCTTAGAATGCAAGTAAGCCTTGTTGCACGTTCGTCTTCATATGGGAATATGTTGAAATGGATGAAAGAAGATAGGTGGCAGAAGGATGGTAGTGTTTGTAAGGGAAAAGGGATGAAGGAAATGGAGATGGAAGGTGAAAGGTGATTGTTTCGAATAGTGAAAGAAATAAGATGGATAGTATTCAAAGTCTCAAAAAGATGAACTTATGCTAAGAAGTATAAACCCGAACTTGAATAAGGCTTTAAGGGTGGTAGGAAGGACTTAGACTGGTGAATAATAAATATTCAACAACCTAGAGTGTCAAAAGATGGAATAGGAGACACCACAAATCAATAAAATGATTTGATAAGTCAAAGAAGTTCTTAAAAGAACAAGAAAGATAGATAAACTCACAAAATAAAATTTGTATTGATCAAAGTGTGTGTCCAAATGCTAAAATGGCTTACATATTTATAGTAGGGGAAGGGAGTTGCCGAACAGGCATGTACAAAGGAAAGGAATGTTTCGGCTAGAGCTTGTACCGCTTCACAATGGCCGAAAAGGCTTGATAAGTGCATGAATAGGCCTTGATAAGTTATAAGCAATGATTCGGCCCCTTGGTGTCTCTCCACGATGGCGCCAAGCTTTCCCTCCCTTGGCCGAATGGGTGCATGGAAGCTTCCATGGTGTTTCGGTTGGTAGGTGACCCTTGGGGTGTCCACACTCTCGAGCTGGTAGTTGTAGGGTGAGCTGAGATGAGCTGATTGAGCTGAGGTTGAGCTGGTTCGAGCTGACCTAGCTAGCTGATTTAGCTAGCTAAAGTTGAGTGATGTTTTGAGCTAAACGGAGCTTTCTCTAGCTAAGTGAGCTAGTTCTTTAGTGTCCTTGAGCTGCCCTTGAACCATAGGAGTGTTTTGAAGCTGAAACATAGCTTGCACGGTCTCGAATCATCAATGAGCTATTTTGAGCTCAAAGAAAGTCTTTGAGCTGAAATGGAGCTGGCCACTAGTCCCTTGAGCTGTGTTTATCATGTCTGACAAAGAAAACACATAAAAATATAAGTGAATATGATTAAATATATATAGCTGACTACCTATGATATAATTGAGCTGGAAATGACCTGAAATACTAAGTAAAGATGTGGTTTATGTAATGCATGAATATCATATGATATACAAATGAATGATAACATATGATAATCCAAGCATATTATATAATGCATAAATAAGTAAATAGATAATGAAGTAAGGAAGAACTCCCTCTTCTTTCATGCTTGATAAACAAGATGAAAGCATAGTGAATGTGAGTAGAAACGTGCATACAACATCCCCTCCTTCTTTTGAGATAAGGGCATTGTTTGTCGAAACAACGTTCCTTGTCTGTAACGGATCTAGAATAGTAGCAAGCATATCTCAACAATAAAAACAAATGTGTACATTGTTTAGGATCAAAATAACAAGAAAAATAAAAAGAAAATAAAAAGAAACATAGAAAAAGGGTGTAGGAATTTCTGGACAGATTTGGACGACGAAGAAGACGAATGCTTCAAAGGGCGTTCATGGTTGTTTCGGTGTCCGAAATATGACAGAAATGTTGCTAGAAATTCAGCTGAAATTTGGTGACGAAAAGCTCGAAAGAACCTACATAATCTACTATGCAAACCCGAATCGAATCTGCTCCGCGTCAATAGGACTTGGACCCACTAGATAGCGATCTAGGAACACGAAGTATCAAGTAAAATTTTGACACAACAAACAACGTCTGAAATGCCAAAGAAAGTTCGGTGAAAAACCGAAATTGAGAGAATAATCTCACAAAAATTTTATTCATAAAATGATCCAACATTTTACAAATATGTTCGGCTACAATATTTAATACAAGGGAGGGGGTTGCCCAATTCAATTTGTGGCTGTCTTTCGGCCATTTTAAAATTAAATTCAAAGTGGAAAACTAACTAAGGGCGGCATGTGCTTTTCAGACGTGAATTCAGTTTGGTGCGCCAAATATTTTAAGCACATGTAAAATGTGCATGGTTTGAATTTCAAACCCACAAAGCCGTATATGCTTATCCATTTCTGGCCGTGTATGGCATGTGGGCGGCAAATGGAATTAAATCACATGCAATCACGCGTCATCTTTGAATTTCAAAGAATTCTGCATTTGTTCTCATACAGATTGCTGCACATGTAATTATGTGCTGAAGCAATTTTCAAACCCCACTTGCAAGACGTGTGAGAGTGAAAACAAAGGCCATTCTGCATGTGCTTCCATCAAAGGTAATAAACCCATGTGCTCTTTAAATGGAATTCCACACTGGAAATGAAAAAAATGTCGCGCATGGTCAAATGTTGAAGTCAAATGTCACACATATGTAATTCCATTTGCCTGCACATGTGATGAATGAACAAGGAAGCCTCTCGGCTGCACTAGCTGCACCAAGCAATTGATGTGGGATATACACGGTACATGCTCACACGAACATATGGTACTGTCAATTCGGCTCACATTTGTTGTACTGGCTGCCATACTCTTGTAGGACACTTGTTCAGCTGCTACGAGACTTGTCAGCTGTAGTTGAGCTAGTGGAGCTGAAGTTGAGCTGACAAAAATCGAGCTGAGCTGAAACGAACTAGCTGAAAGTGAGCTGGTTACACTCTCCTGAGCTGGGACTGAGCTGCATATACTCTGGTGAGTTGGAGATGAGCTGCACACATTCACTTGAGCTGGAGTTAAGCTGCATATGCTCACTTGAGCTGGAGTTGAGCTGCATATGCTCACTTGAGCTGGAGTTGATCTGCATATGCTCACTTGAGTGAGTGTCCTCCTACGTACCTACGTCAAAAGGCAACAAACTTCCATCAAAGCAGTATAAACATAATGGAAACAATAATACAAGTCGTAAACACACCATAAGTAATATCAAACTAAGTTAAAACACACCAAACATACTATATGCATAGTGAACACACTAATATAAATAATATAGCATAAAAAATGTTACACATCAGTATGTAACAAGTGAAAAACTAAACTCCCTGAAAGTTTGAAGCTGCATCGTTGGGTGGCATAAACGTGCTCACATCATAATCTTTTTGCCTTGAAAAGAAAAGGAATATCGGTTTGTGAATCCATCATGAATTGCTCGTCTATCGTATTGCCACGGTCGTCCAAGAAGTAGATGGCTGGTATGCATGGGTGTCACATCACAAATTGCTTCATACTTGTATCTTCCAATGGAAAATGAAATGATAACTTGCTCGGTGATTTCGATCTCATCGTCATCATTAAACCACTGAATCTTTTATGGACTTGGATGCTTCGTTGTTGTCAAACCAAGTTTCTTGACCATCAAAGTGCTGGCAATATTTGTACAACTTCCACCATCTATGACAATGGAGCACACTTTTCCTTGAACATGGCAATGTGTCTGAAAGATGTTTGAACATTGTAGATCATTCGGCACGTCTTGGGTTGATGGATTGTTGAAGGAATCATGTGACATGGTTAGTAAAAGAAAGATGAAAGAAATGTATAAAAGGACCTCACCAAACACACATACACAAAAACCTCACGGTCACTCCAAAGAAAAAAGAAGATGTCACTCAATTTCACTCGTGTTTACACTCTGGGAATTCTGGCTTTTACTTCCCCTTCTGTGCTCACCACTCTCTTGCCTTTTACCTCTCGAATCTCACAAATCAAGTTCTTGAAAGAACTAACTAAAACCTGTAAAATATTTTATGATATTATGACGTTTGGGCTGCAAAACAAGGGTTAAGTTTGGGAAATTGAAGAACGAAGGAGTTTAAAAGAAGAAAAAAAATTAGGGACTAAAATGTAAGAAAAGATAAATTGAAAGAAAGAAATGAAGAAAACAGAATCGTTACCACAAAACTTGACTTACAAACTGGTCGCGAGCAATCAAACTTGAGGAACTTCTCCGAGTTGGTTGCTTGGACGTTTGTACTTCAATCTTCACCCTTTTGAAATTCTGATTTCTTTCCTCTTATTTTTTTATCTAATACGGATTCCTTGTATTTGTAGTAAGGAACAATCTGAATTTCTTTTTCTTTTTCTTTTTGTTTTTTTTAATCAGAAATAAGAAATGACAAAAATATAGGGCTTACTTGATTCTTCCTTTGCTCTGATTACCACATGATACACTCCAACTTTCTAATTGACATTGTTGAGAGAAGCTTTGATTGCCCGGACCTTAGAATGCAAGTAAGCCTTGTTGCACGATCGTCTTCTTGTGGGAATATGTTGAAATGGATGAAAGAAGATAGGTGGCGGAATGATGGTAGTGTTTGTAAGGTAAAATGGATGAAGGGAATGAAGATGGAAGGTGAAAGGTGATGGTTTCAGATAGTGAAACAAAAGAGGATTAAAGAAATAAGAAGGATAGTATTCAAAGTCTCAAAAAGATGAACTTATGCTAAGAAGCATAAACCCGAACTTGAATAAGGCTTTGAGGGTGGTAGGAAGGACTTAGATTGATGAATAATAAATATTCAACAACCTAAAGTATCAAAAGATGGAATAAGAGACGCCACAACTCAATAAAATGATTTGATAAGTCAAAGAAGTTCTTAAAAGAACAAGAATGAGAGATAAACTCGCAAAATATAATTTGTATTGATCAAAGTGTGTGTCCAAATGCCAAAATGGCTTACATATTTATAGTAGGGGAAGGAGGTGGCCGAATAGGCATGTACAAAGGCAAGGAATGTTTCAGCTAGGGCTTGTACCCCTTCACAATGGCCGAAAAGGCTTGATAAGTGCATGAATAGGCATTGATAAGTTATAAGAAATGATTCAGCCCCTTGGTGTCTTTCCACGATGGCGCCAAGCATGGGAATGGCGCCAAGCTTTCCCTCCCTTGGTCTAATGGGTGCATGGAAGCTTCCATGGTGTTTTAGCTGGTTGGTGACCCTTGGGGTGTCCACACTCTCGAGCTGGTAGTTGTAGGGTAAGCTGAGATGAGCTGATTGTGCTAAGGTTGAGCTGGTTCGAGCTGAGCTAGCTAGCTAAAGTTGAGTGATGTTTTGAGCTAAACAGAGCTTCATCTAGCTAAGTGAGCTGGTTCTTTAGTGTCTTTGAGCTGCCCTTGAACCATATGAGTGTTTTGGAGCTGAAACATGGCTTACACGGTCTTTAAAAAGAACCGAATTTGAGAGAAAACTCACAAATAAATTTTTCATTCAAAAAAGTAACCCTTTTACATTGTTTGGAACATATATATATATAGGAGAAGAGGGAGGGGTGGCCGGCCATAACATGCGGTTGAAATTAAATTACAATTTAAAATTCAACTTTAAATTTGTAACTAATGAAAACCTCCTTTGGGCGGCTACAAAATTCAGCCACTCATTTGAACCTTTAGGCGCCACATGAATCACATTTAACATGTGATAAATGTTTGAAATTCAAACGTAAAACTTCTTGGTCTTATCAATTAAGTTTGCTCCACAATGAGAAGGTAGGGGCTGTTTGGTTCGGCCACACATGCACACACATCATCCAAGCTGCCACGTGGATGCTTCGCATGACTAGATGCCACCTACGCTGCCACATGTGCACTGGTACCCTCCCCGACATGTAGGACACTTTTCAGCTACTTCTAGACTTGTCAGCTGAAGTTGAGCTAGTGGAGCTGAAGTTGAGCTGACTGGAACTGAGTTGAGCTAGAATGAGCTAGCTACAAGTGAAGTGAGATGAGGTGAGCTGGGATCAAAGGCTTCCAGCTATCTTGAGTTGAAGGTGAGCTGGTTACACTCTCCTGAGCTGGAGCTCAGCTGCATACACTCTCTTGAGCTGGTGATGAGCTGCATACACTCACTTGAGCTTCCTCCGAGCTGAATATAACTCTCCTGAGCTGCTGTCCTTTCATGTACATATTACAAAACAATAGAACACTTATCAAAGCTTTGTAATCTTATTGTTTTGTAATACATTATACAACACACAAACAAATACAAAAACGTTATAAGTCATGTCAAATACATTATAAAACACACCAAACATAATAGATACATAGTAAACACACTTATATACATAGTATAAGCATAGATATGTCACATATCAGCTTGAAACACATTATAAAGCCTATTTTCTAAGGCACAATCACTATCAAAAGATTCAGAAACTTTAGCACAAGTGAGGGAAAGAACTTCCCTGAATTTATTTGCCTTAGAATGAGTGATAGGTCCTATTGGCAAGACCTCCGGATCAGCCTCCTTTGCATGCATGGATGTGCTCACATCAACATCTTTCATACAAGATGCCTTGATGTGTGCACGTTCACCAGCAAGTTTTGCACACTTTCATGTTGTGTTTTAAACATGAAAGACACAGGAGTTTTCTTTACTTCTCTCATATTACTTACTTTTTCTACACTCATTTCTGGTTATTTAGATTCATGTTATCACATCATACTCTGTATATGTTTTGCATACTTTATTTTCATGACCTTAGCATGTTATATGTGATACCCATACTTAAGTTTAAAACCACATCTTTACTTAAGCAAATGTTTGCATCTTTAGATTATAGTTTGCATCATTTAAAACTTTAATTTATACTTATGCATTATAGTCCCTATACTATTTAAAGGAGACATTACTTATATAATTCATTGTTTTCTTCATAGGTTATATTAACACAGCTCAAGGGAGTGTGCTACAGCTCGGTTCCAGCTCAAAATGTCAAAATCAGCTCAAAACGTTGTTTGGCCGTTTCAACTCTACAAGCTGCCAAATGGTTCAAGGACACTTATGAAGTCTTAAAAGAGCTCAAGGATACTAAAGGACCAGCTCACTCAGCTCAAAACAGCTTCAAAGAGCTCAAATAGTAAAAGAGTGATTTCTGAGCAAAGGAGGATTCGTTTCAGCTCCAAAACACTCCAGTAGCTAGAGGACAACTTAAAGGCACTTCAGGACTAGCTCACTCAGCTAAAGAAAGCTCGGATCAGCTCAAATCATCTACTCACCTTTAGCTAGCTAGCTCAGCTCAAGTCAGCTCAAGCCTAGCCCGTCCAGCTCATCTCCAACTCCTCTGACTACTACCAGCTCCTTCAGTGGTCCAGCTAGTGACACTAGCTACCTAGCTAAGTGATGGAAGGGCACCTACCTAGCCGAATAGCAAAGGAGGGAACCTAGGCACCTCTAAACACCTTGGCGCCAATTTGGAAAGGTGCAAGGCTGCCGAATAGTGCTTGATAGGTTATCAACACCTATTCAAGCCCTTATCACACCAATTCGGCCAAAGGAGGGAGACACCAAGGCTGCCGAATCATTCCCTCTCCCCTACACACCATTTCGGTCACCCCCTTTCATTTACTATAAATATGTGATACATGTACCACAAGGCAATTCCAAGGACGAGATGGACAAATAAGCCCAAATCCCTTCAAATTTTCGTCCAAAAAGAAGCCCTGACAACCCATTACTTGCTTTATATTTTATTTTTCGTTCAAATTTTCGTCCAAGGCTGTTTATATTTTATTTTTTTAATTAAATTAGGATTTCCTTGTTTTAGTAGAAGTTAAATTACTTTGGCTATCCTTCATCTATAAAAGGATGAAGCCTCCACCATTGTAATTCAGATTTTCTTGGATTAATAAAATATTTAGTGAGTTTGTTTTTACAAGTGCTGATTGCTTGTGCCTTCGAAGTCTTCTTCAACATAAGTCCGACGAGTTCTTATGAGGGAGATCATCTTCACACTCCTTCTTGCCTAGGTAATCACGTCTAGGAGGGTGGGTTAGAGCCGCTTGAGGTTGCTTGCTTAGGTAATTGCGTCTAAGAGGGTGCCGAGGACAAAACCATCACAAATTCATCAAGCCATCTCCATCTTCAACTTCATGCCATCTCCATAGCCATAAACAAAGCTGAATTTTCAGATTTGTTTTATCTACTTCTCTTTCAGTCTTTTTCAATCCTTTTGCTTTAATTCTTATTATTTAATCATTAATCTTCTTTCTTTTCTTCGTTTCTTTAATTTTCCAGCCTTGAATCTGAATTTTTCAAGAAAAGCCCTTATCTTTTCTCTTGAATTTTCATATCTGCTCCTAATCTTCTTGATTGAGTCTAGAGCCCCTAGTTCTTGCAACAACTTGATTGAAGGCTTCAAAATCCACAATTGCGCTATTCTATCAATATGTAATGCATTTTCATTTGTAAGCACACAATTCAGATTATAAAATTACTTTGTGAGGTTTTCTCTCATCCTTGTTCTTTTTAGAACTTCTTGACTTATCAAATCTTTATTGATTTGTGGCGTCTCCCTTTTCTTTCCATCTTGATACTTTAGATTGTTAAACATCCATTGTTTCTCAGTCTAAGTCCTTTTACCACCCTCAAGGCCTCATCCAAGTTAGGGTATATGCTCCTTAGCATATGTTCATCTTTTTGAGCCTTTGAATACTACCAACATCCTTTCTCTTCACCATCTTCCATACGCCATCTGAAACCATCTTCCTACTTATCTATCTTCCTTTCCTTACACCCTTTTGACATACAAACACTACCATCCTTCCGCAACCTATCTCCTTTCATCCATTTCAACATATTTTCACAAGAAAACATTCGTGATACAAGGCTTGCTTGCATTCAAAGGTCCGGGCAATCAAAGCTTCTCTCTACAACATCAATTGAAGAGTTGGAGCGTATCATGTGGTATCAGAGCAAAAAGGAAGAATCAAGTAAGCCTTATATCTTCTTATTTCAATTTTGATAATAAAAAAAACAAAAAAAGAGAACATTCAGATTGTTCCAAACACAAGGAATCTGAAGTAGATCAAAAAAAAAGAAAAGAAAATTAAAATTTCAAAAGGGTGAAGATTGAAGTACAAACGTCCAAGCAACCAACTCCGAGAAGTTCCTCAAGTTTGATTGCTCATGACCAGTTTGTAAGTCAAGTTTTGTGGTAACGTTCTGTTTTCTTCATTTCTTTCATTTGTATCCTTATTTTTACCTTTTTCTTACATTTCAGTCCCTAAACTTTTTCCTTTTCATTTTAAACTCTTTCTTTCTTTCTATTTCCAACCCTAACCATTGTTTTGCAGCCCAAACGCCATATTATCAATAAAAGTTTTGACAGGTTCGAGTTAGTTCTCTTAAGAACTCGTTTTGAGAGAATTTGAGTGGAAAAGGGCACAGAGAGTTTGTGAGAGCAGAAGAGGACAAGTAAAAGCCAAATAAGTCCTAGAGTGCAAATACAAGTGAATTGAGCGACATCTTACTTTCCTTGGAGTGAACATGAGGATTTTGTGTGTATAAACTGGTGAGGTCCTAAATTCCTATCATATTTCAATTTAAAATGTCTCAGCATGCAGGTGACAATGAAGAAGAACACCCTACTCAAAACCTCCAGACTCAAGCACTAATTCAGGAGATGAGAAGGCTTCTACGTGTAGAATTAGAGCCTATTCATGAGAGGATGGATCGACTTGAAGGTTCCCAAGGAGATAACCGAAGCAATAGGGGACATGAGAGGCAAAACCGGCCTAGAAATATCTTTAAGCATGGGATTGTTGAAGAAAGTGATGCAGAGGATGTCGTATCCATCAGAAGTCACGCAAGAGACCGAGGCTAGGTTGATGACAATTTGGGAAGCATTCGGGTTAACATACCTCCTTTTCAAGGAAAAACGGATCCAAAAGCTTATTTAGAATGGGAAAGCAAGGTCGAACACATTTTCAAATGTCACAACTATTCTGAACAGAAAAAGGTTCGATTGGCAGCCATGGAATTCATTGATTATGCTTTGATATGGTGGGATCAATTGAAGAGTTCTAGGAGAAGAAACGGTGAAAGACCAATCAGCACTTGGACACAAATGAAAGGTATAATGTGAAAAAGATTTGTACCTAACCATTATCACCGTGATCTCTATTATAAGTTGCAGAACCTCAAACAAGGCAACAGAAGCGTGGAGGATTATTATAAAGAAATGGAAGTTGCCATGATCCGTGCAAGTGTGGAGGAAGATCGAGAGGCTACCATGGCTAGGTTTTTAGCAGGGCTTAATCCAGACATTGCTAATGTGGTGGAATTACAACACTACATTGAAATTGAAGAAATGGTGCACATGGCCATTAAAATTGAAAGGCAGCAACGTAGGAGGACTTCCTTTAGAAGCGTCATCACCTCTGCACCAAAATGGACTCCTAATGCACCAAAGAAGGCCACTCCTTTTCAGGCCAAGGAACTAGCCGAATCTTCCAAGAGTAAGGCTGTTGTAGAGAATGCTCAAGGGAAGCAATCAGAACCACATACCTGGTCCAGAGAAATCAAATGCTTCAAGTGCTTAGGACATGGCCATATTGCTAGTCAATGTCCTAACAAGAATACTATGCTTCTAATGGACAATGGGGAAATTGCATCAGATCAAGAAGAAGAAATCCAAGAAGAAGAATTAGAATCTGAAGAAGAGGAGATCACCTCTGCTGTGGATGGCAAATTAATGGTGGTCAAGAGACTCCTAAATGCTCAAATGGTAGCAGAACAAGAACAAAGAGAAAACATCTTCCACACGCGGTGCCATGTTCAAGATAAAGTTTGTTTTCTGATCATCGACGGGGGAAGTTGCACAAATGTGGCCAGCACACTTATGGTAGACAAATTGGGCCTTAAAACCCTCAAACATCCAGCACCATACAAGCTTCAGTGGCTGAATGATTCAGGAGAGTTAAAGGTTACCAAACAGGTTCTTATTCCTTTCTCCATTGGTTCTTACAAAGATGAATTTCTGTGTGATGTTGTACCCATGCACGCTAGCCATATACTACTCGGGAGGCCATGGCAATATGATCGAAGAACCATGCATGATTGCTACTCAAGTCGGTTCATATTCAAGCATGGAGGAAAGAAGATTGTTCTCACGCCAATGACTACTAAACAAGTGCAGCATGATCAGAATCTGATGAAACAAAGTGTGGAGGCATGGAAGCAAGAAAAGGCTCAAGAAAAACTCAAAGCCAAGGATGACCAAATGAGCGAAAATATTGAAATGATTAGGGAATGTCTTTTGACACGCCCTATGATCAAATCAGTTTATTCTAACCCCAATCAAGCACATGTTTCTTTTTCTTTTTCTTTGCAGAAAACTAAGAAGAAACTTGGAAAGGAAGCACACCAAGGTTCTATCATTCATAGAAGAGACGGTCCTAAACCAGCAACCTTCGATTTGAGGACAAATCGCTCAAAAGAAGGAGGGGATGATGTGTGCACGTTCACCAGCAAGTTTTGCACACTTTCATGTTGTGTTTTAAACATGAAAGACACAAGAGTTTTCTTTACTTCTCTCATATTACTTACTTTTTCTACACTCATTTCTGGTTATTTAGATTCATGTTATCACATCATACTCTATATATGTTTTGCATACTTTATTTTCATGACCTTAGCATGTTATATGTGATACCCATACTTAAGTTTAAAACCACATCTTTACTTAAGCAAATGTTTGCATCTTTAGATTATAGTTTGCATCATTTAAAACTTTATTTTATACTTATGCATTATAGTCCCTATACTATTTAAAGGAGACATTACTTATATAATTCACTGTTTTCTTCATAGATTATATTAACACAGCTCAAGGGAGTGTGCTACAGCTCGGTTCCAGCTCAAAATGTCAAAATCAGCTCAAAACGTTGTTCGGCCGTTTCAAGACTCTATAAGCTGTCAAATGGTTCGAGGACACTTATGAAATCTTAAAAGAGCTCAAGAATACTAAAGGACCAGTTCACTCAGCTCAAAATAGCTTTAAAGAGCTCAAATAGCAAAATGGTGATTTCTGAGCAAAGGAGGATTCGTTTCAGCTCCAAAACACTCCAGTAGCTAGATGACAACTTAAAGGCACTTCAAGACTAGCTCACTCAGCTAAATGAAGCTCGGATCAACTCAAATCAGCTACTCACCTTTAGCTAGCTAAGTCAGCTAGCTAGCTCAGCTCAAATCAGCTACTCACCTTTAGCTAGCTAAGTCAGCTAGCTAGCTCAGCTCAAGTCAGCTCAAGCCTTGCTCGTCCAGCTCCTCTGACTACTACTAGCTCCTTCAGTGGTCCAGCTAGTGACACTAGCTACCTAGCTAAGTGATGGAAGGGCACCTACCTAGCCGAATAGCAAAGGAGGGAACCTAGGCACCTCTACACACCTTGGCGCATATTTGGAAAGGTGCAAGGCTGTCGAATAGTGCTTGATAGGAATAGTGCTTGATAGGTTATCAACACCTATTCAAGCCCTTATCACACCAATTCGGCCAAAGGAGGGAGACACCAAAGCTGCCGAATCATTCCCTCTCCCCTACACACCATTTCGGCCACCCCCTTTCATTTACTATAAATATGTAATGCAATTTCATTTGTAAACACACAATTCAGATTATAAAAATTACTTTGTGAGGTTTTCTCTCATCCTTGTTCTTTTTAGAACTTCTTGACTTATCAAATCTTTATTGATTTGTGGCGTCTCCCTTTTTCTTTCTATCTTGATACTTTAGATTGTTAAAGACCCATTGTTTCTCAGTCTAAGTCCTTTTACCAACCTCAAGGCCTCATCCAAGTTAGGGTATATGCTCCTTAGCATATGTTCATCTTTTTGAGCCTTTGAATACTACCAACACCCTTTCTCTTCACCATCTTCCATACACCATTCGAAACCATCTTCCTACTTATCTATATTCCTTTCCTTACACCCTTTTGACATACAAACACTACCATCCTTCCGCAACCTAACTCCTTTCATCCATTTCAACATATTTTCACAAGAAAACATTCGTGATACAAGGCTTGCTTGCATTCAAAGGTCCGGGCAATCAAAGCTTCTCTCTACAACATCAATTGGAGAGTTGGAACGTATCATGTCTCATCAATGATAAGGTATGTGTTGTAATTATCGATGGTGGTAGTTGCACTAATGTTGCTAGTTCTGTGATGGTTGATAAGTTAGGTTTGAAGAGAGTTCAGAGTGACTAAGCAGGTTCTAGTGTCGTTTGCCATTGGAAAGTACAAGGATGAAGTACTTTGCGATGTTGTCTCAATGGATGCAAGCCATTTACTTTTGGGACGCCCATGGCAGTATGACAAAAGGGCAATGCATGATGGCTTTACGAACAAGTATTCTTTTATGCATGCAGGTAAGAAGATCACCTTGGCACCTTTGATTCCGAGTCAAGTGCAAGAAGACCAAGTGAGATAGCGAAAGAATATCGAAGAAGCTCGAGGGAAAAAGAAGATGAATGTGTATGCAAAAAGCAAGTGATACATGCATGGGAGGGGTGAAACTAATCATCTTGGAAAAGAAGTTAAAACTGTTTTGCAAGTCAGAAACGTCAGTCAACTTGCGACCCCCTTTTTGGATGGGATCCAGGCATTTATCGGTAAACATGTCTTCTTGAAACTTGTTCGGCTGTCAATTAGCTTTCCAACGGATCTTGAAACGTTTGAATCGGACATCAGGAACTCAAGATACGTCTATTTTAGCAAAGACAGCGCATGCAGAAATTCCTATACGGGATTAATACGAGATTTTTGGATAATTACGAATTTTCAAGAATTTATTTGATTATTTGTAATTTAAATCAATATAGGATTCTGCAATATCTATTAGGATCATATTTATTTAATTAGGATTTTATTTTTAATATTTATTTATTATTAGAAGTTACTTATGTAATTAGGAGATTAGATTTCAACATTTATTTATTGTATTTAATTTCCTAAGTTTACTAGGATTAGAACTTCTTCAAGGCTTATATAAGGAGGCTTCAACCACATTGTAATTCAAAGATTTGAATGATTAAATAAAGTTCTCTTTTGAGTTCAGACTTGCAAGAAGTATAACTTGTGTTCTTTATTTTAGAAGCGATTCTTCAAGTTCGTAAGAATTTGTTGTTGATCTTCACACTCCTGCTTGCCTAGGTAACTGCGTCTAGGAGGGTGGGTTAGAGCCATTTGAGGTTGCTTGCTTGGTTAATTTCGATCAAGAGGGTGCCGAGGACAATTTATCCATTTATCTTCCATCTCCATCGTCATCGCCTATCTTCAGCCATCTTTTCACCGATCCAATATTCGCGTCAATATCCTTATTCGCTTCTACAAGCTCAACGTTCGCGTATATGGGGCCGTGTCCGTATCATTTGGTATCGGTGAGCGTTGAGCTTGTAGAGGATTTGCAATATAATTGTGTTGAAAAGCTCCTAATCAAATATTTGAACTCCTAATATTTGAATAAATCATTTTTGCGGTCCTTTTTGTAGAGGTTTCGGACGAGCAGGTCTAAATGGGCCTTTCCATGGGCCCGTTGGGATTTTAACTGAGTAAAAAGTATAAAATTGAGGTTTTTCAATATAATTGTGTTGAACTGCTAAAATTTGAACTCCTAAAATTTGATTAAATCTATTTTTGCGGTCCTTTCTGTCGAGGTTTCAGACGAGCAGGTCTAAATGAGCCTCTCAATGGACCCGTTAGAATTTTAACTGAGTAAAAAGTACAGAAATTGAGGTTTTGCAATATAATTGTGTTGAAAAGCTCCTAATCAAAAATTTGAACTCTTAATATTTGAATAAAACATTTTTATGGTCCTTTTTGTAGAGGTTTCGGACGAGCGGGTCTGAATGAGCCATTCAATGGACCCGTTGAAATTTTAACTGAGTAAAAAGTACTGAAATTGAGGTTTTGCAATATAATTGTGTTGAAAAGCTCCTAATAAATTATTTGAACTCCTAAAATTTTATTAAAACTTATTTTGCGGTCCTTTTTGTATCTGTTTTGGACGTGCAGGTCTAAATGGGACTTCAATGGACCCGTTAGAATTTTAACTGAGAAAAAAGTACAGAAATTGAGGTTTTGCAATTTAATTGTGTTGAAACGCTCCTAATCAATTACATGAACTCCTAAAATTTGATTAAAACTTGTTTCGCAGTCCTTTTTTAGAGGTTTCGGACGAGTGGGTAGAAATGGGCCTTTCAATGGACCCGTTGGAATTTTAACTGAGTAAAAAGTACAGAAATTGAAGTTTTGCAAAATAATTGTGTTGAAAAGATCCTAATCATTTATTTGAACTCCTAAAATTTGATTAAAACTTTTTTTGTGGTACTTTTTGTATCGGTTTCGGACGTGTAGGTCTAAATGGGCCTTCAATGGACCCGTTGGAATTTTAACTGAGTAAAAAGTACAGAAATTGAGGTTTTGCAATATAATTGTGTTGAAAAGCTCCTAATCAATTATTTGAACTCCTAATATTTGAATAAAACATTTTTGCGGTTCTTTTTGTAGAGGTTTCGGACGAGCAGGTCTAAATGGGCCTTTCAATGGGCCCGTTGGAATTTTAACAGAGTAAAAAGTATAAAAATTGAGGTTTTGCAATATAATTTGTTGAAAAGCTCCTGATAAATTATTTGAACTCCTAAAATTTGATTAAAACTTGTTTTGCGGTCCTTTCTGTCGAGGTTTCAGACGAGCAGGTCTAAATGGGCCTTTCAATGGACCCGTTGGAAGTTTAACTGAGTAAAAAGTACATAAATTGAGGTTTTGCAATATAATTGTGTTGAAAAGCTCCTAATCAATTACATGATCTCCTAAGATTTGATTAAAACTTGTTTTGCGACCCTTTTTGTAGTGGTTTCGAACGAGCAGGTCTAAATGGGCCTTTCAATGGACCCGTTTGAATTTTAACCGAGTAAAAAGTACAGAAATTGAGGTTTTGCAATATAATTGTGTTGAAAAGCTCCTAATCAATTACATGGTCTCCTAAAATTTGATTAAAACTAGTTTTGCGGCCCTTTTTGTAGAGGTTTCGGACGAGCAGGTCTAAATGGGCCTTTCAATGGACCCGTTGGAATTTTAACTGAGTAAAAAGTACAGAAATTGAGGTTTTGCAATATAATTGTGTTGAAAATATCCTAATCAATTACATGAACTCTTAAAATTTCATTAAAACTTGTTTTGCGACCCTTTTTGTATAGGTTTCAGACGAGCATGTCTAAATGGGCCTTTCAATGGACCCGTTGGAATTTTAACTGAGTAAAAAGTACAGAAATTGAGGTTTTGCAATTTTATTGTGTTGAAAATCTCCTAGTAAATTACATGAACTCCTAAAATTTGATTAAAACTTTTTTTGAGGTCCTTTTTTGTAGAGGTTTCGGACTAGCAGGTCTAAATTGGCCTTTCAATGGACCCGTTGGAATTTTAACTGAGTAAAAATTACAGAACTTGAGGTTTTGCAATATAATTGTGTTGAAAATCTCCTAATCAATTACATGAACTCCTAAAATTTCATTAAAACTTGTTTTACGGCCTTTTTGTATAGGTTTCAGACGAGCATGTCTAAAAGGGCCTTTCAATGGACCCGTTGTAATCTTAACTGAGTAAAAAGTACAGAAATTGAGGTTTTGCAATATTATTGTGTCGAAAAGCTAGTAATAAATTATTTGAACTCCTAAAATTTGATTAAAACTTGTTTTGCGGTCCTTTTTGTCGAGGTTTCGGACGAGCAGGTTGAAATGGGCCTTTAAATGGACCGTTGGAATTTTAACTAAGTAAAAAGCACAGAAATTGAGGTTTTGCAATATAATTGTGTTGAAAAGCTCCTAATCAATTATTTGAACTCCTAAAATTTGATTAAAACTTGTTTTGCGGTCCTTTTTGTAGAGGTTTCGGACGAGCAGGTCTAAATGGGCCTTTCAATGGACCTGTTGGAATTTTAACTGAGTAAAAAGTACAGAAATTTAGGTTTTGCAATATAATTGTGTTGAAAAGCTCTAATTCAATTATTTGAACTCCTAAAATTTGATTAAAATATGTTTTGCGGTCCTTTTTGTCGAGCTTTCGGACGAGCATGTCAAAATGGGCCTTTTTGTATCGGTTTTGGACGAGCAGGTCTAAATGGGCCTAACAATGGACCCGTTGGAATTCTAACTGAGTAAAAAGTACAGAAATTGTGGTTGTGCAATATAATTGTGTAGAAAAGCTCCTAATCAATTATTTGAACTCCTAAAATTTGATTAAAACTTGTTTTGCGGTCCTTTTGTCGAGGTTTCGGGCAAGCAGGTCTAAATGGGCCTCTCAATGGACCCGTTGGAATTTTAACTGAGTAAAAAGTACAGAAATTGAGGTTTTGCAAAATAATTTTGTTGAAAAGCTCCTAATCAATTACATGAACTCCTAAAATTTGATTAAAACTTGTTTTGCAGTCCTTTTTGTAGAGGTTTCGGATGTACGGGTCGAAATGGGCCTTTCAATGTACCCGTTGGATTTTTAACTGAGTAAAAAGTACATCAATTTAGGTTTTGCAATATAATTGTATTGAAAAGCTCCTAATTAATTACATGAACTCCTAAAATTTGATTAAAACTTTTTTTGCAGTCCTTTTTGTAGAGGTTTCGAACGAGCGGGTCGAAATGGGCCTTGGAATGGACTAGTTGGAATTTTAATTGAGTAAAAAGCATAAAAATTGAGGTTTCTCAATATAATTGTGTTGAAAAGCTCCTAATCAATTATTTGAACTCCTAAAATTTAATCAAAACTTGTTTTGCGGTCCTTTATGTAGAGGTTTCGGACGTGCAGGTCTAAATGGGCCTTTCAATGGACCCTTTGGAATTTTAACTGAGTAAAAAGTATAGAAATTGAGGTTTTACAATATAATTGAGTTGAAAAGCTCCTAATCAATTACATGAACTCCTAAAATTTGATTAAAATTTGTTTTTCTATCCTTTTTGTAGAGGTTTCGAACGAGCGAATCGAAATGGGCCTTTCAATGGACCCGTTGGAATTTTAACAGAGTAAAAAGTACAGAAATTGAGGTTTTGCAATATAATTGTGTTGAAAAGCTACTAATCAATTATTTGAACTCCTAAAATTTGATTAAAACTTGTTTTGCGGTCCTTTTGTCGAGGTTTCGAATGAGCAGGTCTAAATGGGCCTCTCAATCGACCCGTTGGAATTTAACTGAGTAAAAAGTACAGAAATTGAGGTTTTGCAATATAATTGTGTTTAAAATCTCCTAATCAATTATTTGAACTCCTAAAATTTGATTAAAACTTGTTTTGCTGTCCTTTTGTCGATATTTCGGACGAGCAGGTCTAAATGGTCCTCTCAATGGACCCGTTGGAATTTTAACTGAGTAAAAAGTACATAAATTGAGGTTTTGCAATATAATTGTGTTGAAAAGCTCCGAATCAATTACATGAACTCCTAAAATTTGATTAAAACTTGTTTTGTAGTCCTTTTTGTAGAGGTTTCGGACATGCGGGTCGAAATTGGCCTTTCAATAGACCCGTTGGAATTTTAACTGAGTAAAAAGTACAGAAATTGAGGTTTTGCAATATAATTGTGTTGAAAAGCTACTAGTCAATTACTCGAACTCCTAAAATTTGATTAAAACTTGTTTTGCAGTCCTTTTTGTAGAGGTTTCGAACGAGCGGGTCGAAATGGGCCTTTCAATGGACTCATTGGAATTTTAACTGAGTAAAAAGTATAAAAATTGAGGTTTCTCAATATAATTGTGTTGAAAAGCTCCTAATCAATTATTTGAACTCCTAAAATTTGATCAAAACTTTTTTAGCGGTCCTTTATGTAGAGGTTTCGTACGTGCGGGTCTAAATGGGCCTTTCAATGGACCCGTTGGAATTTTAACTGAGTAAAAAGTATAAAAATTGAGGTTTCTCAATTTAATTGTGTTGAAAAGCTCCTAATCAATTATTTGAACTCCTAAAATTTGATCAAAACTTGTTTTGCGGTCCTTTATGTAGAGGTTTCAGACGTGCGGGTCTAAATGGGCCTTTCAATGGACCCGTTGGAATTTTAACTGATTAAAAAGTACAGAAATTGAGGTTTTACAATATAATTGTGTTGAAAAGCTCCTAATCAATTACATGAACTCCTAAAATTTGATTAAAACTTGTTTTGCAGTCCTTTTTGTATAGGTTTCGAACGAGCGGGTCGAAATGGGCCTTTCAATGGACCCGTTGAAATTTTAACTGAGTAAATAGTACATAAATTGAGGTTTTGCAATATAATTGTGTTGAAAAGCTCCTAATCATTTATTTGAACTCCTAAAATTTGATTAAAACTTTTTTTGCGGACCTTTTTGTAGAGGTTTCGGACGAGCAAGTCTAAATGGGCCTTTCAATGGACCTGTTGGAAATTTAACTGAGTAAAAAGTAAAGAAATTGAGGTTTTGCGATATAATTGTGTTGAAAATCACCTAATCAATTACATATTCTCCTAAAATTTGATTAAAACTTGTTTTGCGGCCCTTTTTGAAGAGGTTTCGGTTGTGCATGTCTAAATTGGCCTTTTAATGGACCCGTTGGAATTTTAACTGAGTAAAAAGTATAAAAATTGAGGTTTCTCAATATAATTGTGTTGAAAAGGTCCTAATCAATTATTTGAACTCCTAAAATTTGATCAAAACTTATTTTGCGGTACTTTATGTAGAGGTTTCGGACTTGCGGGTCTAAATGGGCCTTTCAATGGACCCGTTGGAATTTTAACTGAGTAAAAAGTACAGAAATTGAGGTTTTGCAATATAATTGTGTTGAAAAGCTCCTAATAAATTACATGAACTCCTAAAATTTGATTAAAACTTATTTTGCGGTCCTTTTTGTCGAGGTTTCGGACGAGCGAGTCGAAATGGGCCTTTCAATGGATCCGTTAGAAAATTAACTGAGTAAAAAGTACAGAAATTGAGGTTTTGCAATATAATTGTGTTGAAAATCTCCTAATCAATTACATGAACTCCTAAAATTTGATTAAAATGTGTTTTGTAGTACTTTTTGTAAAGGTTTCGGACGAGCGGGTCGAGATGGGCCTTTCAATGGACCCGTTGGACTTTTAACTGAGTAAAAAGTATAGAAATTGAGGTTTTGCAATATAATTGTGTTGAAAAGCTCCTAATCAATTACATGAACTCCTAAAATTTGATTAAACTTGTTTTGCGGTCCTTTATGTAGAGGTTTCGGACGTGCGGGTCTAATTGGGCCTTTCAATGAACCCGTTGGAATTTTAACTGAGTATTATGTATAAAAATTGAAGTTTTGCAATAGAATTGTGTTTAAAAGATCCTAATCATTTATTTGAACTCCTAAAATTTGATTAAAACTTTTTTTACGGTCCTTTTTCTATCAGTTTCGGACGAGCAGGTCTAAATGGGCCTTACAATTGGCCCGTTGGAATTTTAACTGAGTGAAAAGTACAAAAATTGAGGTTTTGCAATATAATTGTGTTGAAAATCTCCTAATCAATTATATGAACTTCTAAATTTTGATTAAAACTTTTTTTGCGGTCCTTTTTGTCGAGGTTTTGGACGAGCAAGTCTAAATGGGCCTTTCAATGGACCCGTTGGAATTTTAACTAAGTAAAAAGTATAAAAATTGATGTTTTGCAATAGAATTGTGTTTAAAATATCCTAATCATTTATTTTAACTCCTAAAATTTGATTAAAACTTTTTTGCGGTCCTTTTTGTATCGGTTTCGGACGAGTAGGTCTAAATGGGCCTTACAATGGACCCATTTGAATTTTAACTGTGTAAAAAGTACAGAAATTGAGGTTTAGCAATATAATTGTGTTGATAAGCTCCTAATCAATTATTTGAACTCCTAAAATTTGATTTAAACTTGTTTTGTCGAGGTTTTGACGAGCAGGTCTAAATGGGCCTTTCAATGGACCCGTTGGAATTTTAACTGAGTAAAAAGTACAGAAATTGAGGTTTTGCATTATAATTGTGTTGAAAAGATCCTAATCAATTACATGAACTCCTAAAATTTGATTAAAACTTGTTTTGCAGTCCTTTTTGTAGAGGTTTCGGACGAGCGGGTCGAAATGGACCTTTCTATGGACCCGTTGGATATTTAACTGATTAAAAACTACATAAATTGAGGTTTTGCAATATAATTGTGTTGAAAAGCTCCTAATCAATTATTTGAACTCCTAAAATTTGATTAAAGCTTGTTTTGCGGTCCTTTTTGTAGAGGTTTTGGACGAGCAGGTCTAAATGGGCCTTTCAATGGACCCGTTGGAATTTTAACTGAGTAAAAAGTACAGAATTTGAGGTTTTGCAGTATAATTGTGTTGAAAAGCTCCTAATCAATTACATGAACTCCTAAAATATGATTAAAACTTGTTTTACAGTCCTTTTTGTAGAGGTTTCAGACAAGCGGGTCGAAATGGGCCTTTCAATGGACCCGTTGGAATTTTAACTGAGTAAAAAGTACAGAAATTGAGGTTTTGCAATATAATTGTGTTGAAAAGCTCCTAATCAATTACATGAACTCCTAAAATTTGATTAAAACTTGTTTTGCAGTCCTTTTTGTAGAGGTTCCGGACGAGCGGGTCGAAATGGGCCTTTCTATAGACCCGTTGGAATTTTAACTAAGTAAAAAGTACATAAATTGAGGTTTTGCAATATAATTGTGTAGAAAAGCTCCTAATCAATTATTTGAGCTCCTAAAATTTGATTAAAATTTGTTTTGCGATCCTTTTTGTAGAGGTTTCGGACGAGCAGGTCTAATTGGGCCTTTCAATGGACCCGTTGGAATTTTAACTGAGTAAAAAGTACAGAAATAGAGGTTTTGCAATATAATTGTGTTGAAAAGCTCCTAATCAATTACATGAACTCCTAAAATTTGATTAAAACTTGTTTTTCAATCCTTTTTGTATAGGTTTCGAACGAGCGGGTCGAAATGGGCCTTTCAATGGACCCGTTGGAATTTTAACTAAGTAAAAAGTACAGAAATTGAGGTTCTGCAATATAATTGTGTTGAAAAGCTCCTAATCAATTATTTGAACTCCTAAAATTTGATTAAAACTTGTTTTGCGCTCCTTTTTGTAGAGGTTTCGGACGAGCAGGTCTTAATGGGCCTTTCAAAGGACCCGTTGGAAATTTAACTGAGTAAAAAGTAAAGAAATTGAGGTTTTGCAATATAATTGTGTTGAAAATCTCCTAATCAATTACATGATCTCCTAAATTTTGATTAAAACTTGTTTTGCGGCCCTTTTGTAGAGGTTTCGGCCGTGCATGTCTAAATGGGCCTTTCAATGGACCCGTTGGAATTTTAACTAAGTAAAAAGTATAAAAAATGAGGTTTTGCAATATAATTGTGTTGAAAAGCTCATAATCAATTATTTGTACTCCTAAAATATGATCAAAACTTGTTTTGCGGTCCTTTATGTAAAGGTTTCGGACGTGCGAGTCTAAATGGGCCTTTCAATGGACCCGTTGGAATTTTAACTGAGTAAAATGTATAAAAATCGAGGTTTTGCATTATAATTGTTTTGAAAAGATCCTAATCAATTTCATGAACTCCTAAAATTTGATTAAAACTTGTTTTGCAGTCCTTTTTGTAGAGGTTTCGTACGAGCGGGACGAAATGGGCCTTTCAATGGACCCGTTGGAATTTTTTTTGACAAAAAGGCCTCGTTAAAAACCCCTACTACTGTCCTTCAAGCAGAGCTAGAGGACCCTAAAACGGGGAAAAGAGTGCCTAAGTTTTATTATATCAAGGAGAGTTAGTTACAAGATGATTGATACAATGAGGAATATCAGAATCAAAAGACATGGCAGTCATAGAGCTAAGCGAATATGTAGCCAAAGTATGTGCTACATGATTTGCCTCACGGCGTACAAAAGAGACAGAAGCTGATACAAAATCATGAAGAGACTCTCGAATCTGATGAAGAAGAGGCCCCAAGGTAGAAAGGTCCTATCCTGGATTGTTGATCCTATTGGCAATAGAATCGCAATCAGTTTCAAGCAAAATCCGAGTCCATCCGTGAGAACGAGCGAAGGTGATTCCTAAAAGCTTCTAATCCGAGTCCATCAGTTTCAAGCAATCAGTTTCAATGGACCCGTTGGAATTTTAACTGAGTAAAAAGTATAGAAATTGAGGTTTTTCAATATAATTGTGTTGAAAAGCTGCTAATCAATTATTTGAACTCCTAAAATTTGATTAAAACTTGTTTTGCGGCCCTTTTTGTCGAGGTTTCAGACGAGCAGGTCTAAATGGGCCTTTCAATGGACCCATTGGAATTTTAACTGAGTAAAAAGTACAGAAATTGAGGTTTTGCAATATAATTGTGTTGAAAATCTCCTAATCAATTACATGATCTCCTAAAATTTGATTAAAACTAGTTTTGCGGCCCCTTCTGTAGAGGTTCCGGACGAGCATGTCTAAATGGGCCTTACAATGGACCCGTTGGAATTTTAAATGAGTAAAAAGTATAAAAATTGAGGTTTTGAAATATAATTGTGTTGAAAAGCTACTAATCAATTATTTGTACTCCTAAAATATGATCAAAACTTGTTTTGAGGTCCTTTATGCAGAGGTTTCGGACGTGCTGGTCTAAATGGGCCTTTCAATGGACCCGTTGGAATTTTAACTGAGTAAAATGTATAAAAATTGAAGTTTTGCAATATAATTGTGTTGATAATCTCCAAATCATTTATTTGAACTCCTAAATTTTGATTAAAACCTTTTTGCGATCCTTTATATATCGGTTTCGGACGAGCAGGTCTAAATGGGCCTAACAATGAACCCGTTGGAATTTTAACTGAGTAAAAAGTACAGAAATTGTGGTTTTGTAATATAATTTTGTTGAAAAGCTCCTAATCAATTATTTCAACTCCTAAATTTTGATTAAAACTTGTTTTGCGGTCCTTTTGTCGAGGTTTAGGATGAGCAGGTCTAAATGGGTCTCTCAATGGACCCGTTGGAATTTTAACTGAGTAAAAAGTACATAAATTGAGGTTTTGCAATATAATTATGTTGAAAAGCTCCGAATCAATTACATGAACTCCTAAAACTTGATTAAAACTTGTTTTGCAGTCCTTTTTGTAGAGGTTTCGGACGTGCGGGTCGAAATGGGCCTTTCAATGGATCCGTTGGAATTTTAACTGATTAAAAAGTACAGAAATTGAGGTTTTGCAATATAATTGTGTTGAAAAGCTCCTAATCAAGTACACGAACTCCTAAAATTTGATTAAAACTTGTTTTGTAGTCCTTTTTGTAGAGGTTTCGGACGAGCGGGTCGAAATGGGCCTTTCAATGGACTCATTGGAATTTTAACTGAGTAAAAAGTATAAAAATTGAGGTTTCTCAATATAATTGTGTTGAAAAGCACCTAATCAATTATTTGAACTCCTAAAATTTGATCAAAACTCGTTTTGCGGTCCTTTATGTAGAGGTTTCGGACGTGAGGGTCTAAATGGGCCTTTGAATGGACCCGTTGAAATTTGAACTGAGTAAAAAGTACATAAATTGAGGTTTTGTAATATAATTGTGTTGAAAAGCTCCTAATAAATTACATGAACTCCTAAAATTTGATTAAAACTTGTTTTGCAGTCCTTTTTGTAGTTGTTTCGAACGAGCGGGTCGAAATGGGCCTTTCAATGGACCCGTTGGAATTTTAACTAAGTAAAAAGTACATAAATTGAGTTTTTGCAATATAATTGTGTTGAAAATCTCCTAATCAATTATTTGAACTCCTAAAATTTGATTAAAACTTGTTTTGCGGTCCTTTTTGTAGAGGTTTCAGACGAGCAGGTCTTAATGGGCCTTTCAATGGACCCGTTGGAAATTTAACTGAGTAAAAAGTAAAGAAATTGAGGTTTTGCAATATAAATGAGTTGAAAATCTCCTAATCAATTACATGATCTCCAAAAATTTGATTAAAACTTGTTTTGCGGCCCTTTTTGTAGATGTTTCGGCCGAGCATGTCTAAATGGGCCTTTCAATGGACCCGTTGGAATTTTAACTGAGTAAAAAGTATAAAAAATGAGGTTTTGCAATATAACTGTGTTGAAAGGCTCATAATCAATTATTTGTACTCCTAAAATATGATCAAAACGTGTTTTGCGGTCCTTTATGTAAAGGTTTCGGACGTGCGGGTCTAAATGGGCCTTTCAATGGACCCGTTGGAATTTTAACTGAGTAAAAAGTATAAAAATTGATGTTTTGCAATATAATTGTGTTGAAAAGCTTCTAATCATTTATTTGAACTCCTAAAATTTGATTAAAACTTTTTTGCGGTCCTTTTTGTATCGGTTTCGGACGAGTAGGTCTAAATGAGCCTTACAATGGACCCGTTTGAATTTTAACTGAGTAAAAAGTACAGAAATTGAGGTTTAGCAATATAATTGTGTTGATAAGCTCCTAATAAATTATTTGAACTCCTAAAATTTGATTAAAACTTGTTTTGCGGTCCTTTTTGTCGAGGTTTCGACGAGCAAGTCTAAATGGGCCTTTCAATGGACCCGTTGGAATTTTAACCGAGTAAAAAGTACAGAAATTGAGGTTTTGCATCATAATTGTGTTGAAAAGATCCTAATCAATTACATGAACTCCTAAAATTTGATTAAAACTTGTTTTGCAGTCCTTTTTGTAGAGGTTTCGTACGAGCGGGTCGAAATGGGCCTTTCAATGGACCCGTTGAAATTTTAACTGAGTAAAAAGTACAGAAATTTAGGTTTTGCAATATAATTGTGTTGAAAAGCTTCTAATCAATTTCATGAACTCCTAAAATTTGATTAAAACTTGTTTTGCAGTCCTTTTTGTAGAGGTTTCGGACGAGCGGGACGAAATGGGCCTTTCAATGGACCCGTTGGAATTTTAACTGAGTAAAAAGTACAAAAATCGAGTTTTTTCAATATAATTGTGTTGAAAAGCTGCTAATCAATTATTTGAACTCCTAAGATTTGATTAAAACTTGTTTTGCGGTCATTTTTGTCGAGGTTTCGGACGAGCAGGTCTAAATGGGCCTTTCAATGGAGCCGTTGAAATTTTAACTGAGTAAAAAGTACAGAAAATGAGGTTTTGTAGTATAATTGTGTTGAAAATCTCCTAATCAATTACATGATCTCATAAAATTTGATTAAAACTTGTTTTGCGGCCCTTTTTGTAGAGGTTCCGGGACGAGCATGTCTAAATGGGCCTTACAATGGACCCGTTTGAATTTTAACTGAGTAAAAAGTACAGAAATTGAGGTTTTGTAATATAATTGTGTTGAAAAGCTCCTAATCAATTATTTGAACTCCTAAATTTTGATTAAAACTTGTTTTGCGGTCCTTTGGTCGAGGTTTCGGACGAGCAGGTCTAACTGGGCCTCTCAATGGACCCGTTGGAATTTTAACTGAGTAAAAACTACATAAACTGAGGTTTTGCAATATAATTGTGTTGAAAAGCTCCGAATCAATTACATGAACTCCTAAAATTTGATTAAAACTTGTTTTGCAGTCCTTTTTGTAGAGGTTTCCAACGTGCGGGTCGAAATGGGCCGTTCAATGGACCCGTTGGAATTTTAACTGAGTAAAAAGTACAGAAATTGAGGTTTTGCAATATAATTGTGTTCAAAAGCTCCTAATCAATTACACGAACTCCTAAAATTTGATTTAAACTTGTTTTGTAGTCCTTTTTGTAGAGGTTTCGGACGAGCGGGTCGAAATGGGCCTTTCAGTGGACTCGTTGGAATTTTAACTGAGTAAAAAGTATAAAAATTGAGGTTTCTCAATATAATTGTGTTGAAAAGCTCCTAATCAATTATTTGAACTCCTAAAATTTGATCAAAACTTGTTTTGCGGTCCTTTATGTAGAGGTTTCGGACGTGAGGGTCTAAATGGGCCTTTGAATGGACCCGTTGAAATTTGAACTGAGTAAAAAGTACAGAAAGAGAGGTTTTGTAATATAATTGTGTTGAAAAGCTCCTAATAAATTACATGAACTCCTAAAATTTGATTAAAACTTGTTTTGCAGTCCTTTTTGTAGAGGTTTCGGACGAGCGGGTCGAAATGGGCCTTTCAATGGATCCGTTGGAATTTTAACTGAGTAAAAAGTACAGAAACTGAGGTTTTGCAATATAATTGTGTTGAAAAGCTCCTAATCAATTACATGAACTCCTAAAATTTGATTAAAACTTGTTTTTCAATCATTTTTGTAGAGGTTTCGAACGAGCGGGTCGAAATGGGCCTTTCAATGGACCCGTTGGAATTTTAACTAAGTAAAAATTACATAAATTGAGTTTTTGCAATATAATTGTGTTGAAAAGCTCTTAATCAATTATTTGAACTCCTAAAATTTGATTAAAACTTGTTTTGCGGTCCTTTTTGTAGAGGTTTAGACGAGCAGGTCTTAATGGGCCTTTCAATGGACCCTTTGGAAATTTAACTGAGTAAAAAGTAAAGAAATTGAGGTTTTGCAATATAAATGTGTTGAAAATCTCCTAATCAATTACATGATCTCCTAAAATTTGATTAAAACTTGTTTTGCGGCCCTTTTTGTAGATGTTTCGGCCGAGCATGTCTAAATGGGCCTTTCAATGGACCCGTTGGAATTTTAACTGAGTAAAAAGTATAAAAAATGAGGTTTTGCAATATAATTGTGTTGAAAGGCTCATAATCAATTATTTGTACTCCTAAAATATGATCAAAACGTGTTTTGCGGTCCTTTATGTAAAGGTTTCGGACGTGCGGGTCTAAATGGGCCTTTCAATGGACCCGTTGGAATTTTAACTGAGTAAAAAGTATAAAAATTGATGTTTTGCAATATAATTGTGTTGAAAAGCTTCTAATCATTTATTTGAACTCCTAAAATTTGATTAAAACTTTTTTGCGGTACTTTTTGTATCGGTTTCGGATGAGTAGGTCTAAATGGGCCTTACAATGGACCCGTTTGAATTTTAACTGAGTAAAAAGTACATAAATTGAGGTTTAGCAATATAATTGTGTTGATAAGCTCCTAATCAATTACATGAACTCCTAAAATTTGATTAAAACTTGTTTTGCGGTCCTTTTTGTAGAGGTTTCGGACGAGCGGGTCGAAATGGGCCTTTCAATTGACCTGTTGAAATTTTAACTGAGTAAAAAGTACTTAAATTTAGGTTTTGCAATATAATTGTGTTGAAAAGCTCCTAATCAATTTCATGAACTCCTAAAATTTGATTCACTACAAAAAAATGCCCTATACCGATGGACACAAATCCGTCAGTAAAACACCAAAAATCCGTCGGTATAGGGTCTAAAGCTTTTTACCGACTGACAAAAAGGAAATTCTGACAGATAAAGTGCCGTCGGTATAGGTATTCTTACCCTATACCGACGGACACAACCGTAGGCATAGGTATTGGCTACCCCGACAAATTAGGGTATATATTCCGATGGATTTTATTCGTCAGTATATATTACGGCTTTTACTGACGGTGTGTCCGTCGGTATAGGTTCTATTTGTACTGACGGTACATCCGTCGGTATAGGTTCTATCTGTATCTTTACCGACGCTTGTGTCCGTCGGTATATGTATCATGTAAGATCTCTATAAAATATTTATACCGACAGTTATTCCGTCAGTATAGGTGTAATTGGTATTTATTTGTTTTTTTTAATATTAATAATTATTAATACATTCCATTATTTTTATTTAATATTTTTTTATTTTAAATATTAAAATTAATAATACTCTTAAAACAAAAATCATTTCATTTTTTAAAGAGAAAATATTCAATTTAATGTTCAAATAAAAAGTATGTAATATATAATAAGCAAAATATGTACCTACGAGTCTAGTGCAACCAGAAGAAACATGCAAGCAAATATTTTTGAACTTCAATACTGAAAACTGGCATCGATCGACCGCGGATGTCATCTCCATCATCTCTTGTGTGGCATTCACAGGCATTGGTTGAGTCAGAAAGGCTTCGTTAGGGACAAGGGAGGCTTGCACCTACAGGTTGTCGTCCTCGTTGCTGCTGCTAAAGAAGCTCAGGTTAAGTTCTTGACTAGGGTTTGTTACTGTTACTGCTGCGGTATTAGGGTCTATATTCGGGTTCGGATTAAATTCAGTATCAATTTGATTGGGTTTAAGCCATTTGATGTAGCGACTCAGATGAAAGTTTGTAACAACGTTTAATCCCCGGTACTCAATAGCAGCCATATCATATGCAGTGGCAGCTTCCTCTTATGTGGCTGCAAAAGTCAATGAATAGATATCATAGATTAATAAATCTAATATGTTGCGTAAGTTGAAATTAAAACAGCTTTTAAATGTTAGTGGACCATCCTATTAAAAAAAACAGCTATGCGTCCATTACACGAACGCCATAAGCAATGAAAGCAATATGCCTAAACAAATGTAATAAATTGCATCGTATTCGTGTCATGTAATAATAATATTAGGTTTATATCTAAGATATTCTTTGGGACTGCTTTCTTAAATATCATTTGGCGAGCAGCCTAGTTTGGTTTGGAAAATATTAAAACAAATAAAAAAGACAGATGAAGAAAACAGAAGGGTTTGATACGAACCATATGTCCCAAGATAGAGGTACTTGTTGCCGAACACTCTTCCAATGCGAGCTTCCCATCTCCCATTATGATGATGTCTGCTGGAAAACCAAGTAAATCCGACAGGATTTGGAACAAATATAAAGGATGTCGCATTTGAGAAATGAAATATTGTAGCTGAATTCACGAAATATATATAAAAGTACCTAGCAACACCTCTATATTTCGAAACCCCACGAGAAAAACCGCTAGATTTCCTGCAAAATTCAAGATTTTAGCTGAATTCACATCAATTCCATAGACTGATGATCAAGTCATTAATCTCACCTTCTTAATGATCCAATATATTCTTCTTTAGACTGATTCTCCATTTCTTTCAATTCCGTCTGATATGTGGAAACCTGCAAATTGTTCATATTGCAAATATTCAGGTTTCTTCCCCCCGATCTTCTTACAGCAAACTCATTAAATTAAATACTACAATGTACCAGGAAGTTAAGAATGGTGTCTTGACCCCATTATTTGAGTGCTGCTAAATCATAAGCATGTGCTGCAGATTCTTCATCATCGTAAGCACCTGAAAAAAAAACAAGAAGTAAATTTCCCGAACTTGAGTTAAAAGAAATTAGTTCCTTAAAAAAGAAAACGTATATACCAAGATAGACTGCATTTTGAGTAATAATCCATAAACAGCAGCAGCCATGAAAAATGGAGAAGAAGAAATCATTAAACATTCTGCTATATAACTCAATTAAGAAAACTAAAAAAGGGTAATTGAATATACCTTGGCGTCCTTTCTTGTTTTGTGATTCATTCCAGCAATTCTTGTCCCATAGATGAGCTTCATATCGACCCGTCCACCTATGCCTGCAAGCAATCCACATAATTAACACGCGACTCCATTGATTCAAACCATGAAAATTGGTGATTTCTATGACTAAAATGACTTGCCTAGTAACCCCTCGATAAATCGAGCTACGTTTTGGAGGCGAGTCTCGTGGGAAACTTCTAGTTCGCTTCTTCACCTTCGTAACACCATTACCCGTAGTGCCGGTACCGATACTCGTACTCTCTGCATTGTTTCTCTGGTTCGCCTGTGATAATTTCGCCATGAAAAGAACTTGATCATCCAACAGCCCTCCAATGAAGAGGCTTTTAAAGGGATGATGATAGGTAAACTTATAAAAGATTTGTACGGTGGGGAAATTACAAATAGCTCTTTTGTCTTACCTAACTGATGGCTCTTAATGACCAGTTTTCAGTATTGAAGTTTATACAGTAGCATCTAAGCACCTCAAGGTGCACTGAGTTGTTAGTTCCTTCAAGCTGCAAATACATTGACTTTGCATAAATTGCATGTAAACTAAAAGAATCACACAATTTTTTTTATCAAAATTTCGAAACATGTTTTGTAATGCAAACAACTTTGTTTCCTATTACATGTTCGAATCAAGAGTACAATTGGCCAGTATGCCAAATATGCAGGCGCTTAGATTTCATTTTAATTGTAACTGGATATTTATCTTGTGATTCAAGCTCGAAAAGGAACTCTGATCTATTAAAAAAGTTTTTTTAAAATAAGAAAGAGTTCTCCCTAATACAATGGACTGACTAAGCATCCACAACTGATAAATAAGAGAGAATCGGTACAAAAACAATAGCACTGATAAACCCAGAAACATGAAACTTTGTTTCACTTTTTTACAGAAACATGAAGCTTTGTTTCACTTTTTACAAAAACAATAGCACTGATAAACCCCAGATTAAACTAACTTACAGATTAAAGAGAGAAAAGAGACTGACCTTCATTGCTTGCTTGTTGGTGGGACCGAGCGGCCTGAGGGACGACCGACGGCGACAAGGAGAACAACAAGGAGAAGCACGAGGAGGAGGGGCACGAGCAGGGGGATTTAGGGATTTTTTAACTTTCACGATTGATTTGGGGATTTTAACTTTTGGAGGAATTCTAAACCGCGGAAACAATTAAATCATGTGTAAAAATTTTAATCACCTATATCGACGGCCACAAATAACCGTCGGTCTAAACTACACCTATACCGACACACACAAAACACCATCAGTATATGGTTTACCTATACGGACACACACAAAAAACCGTCAGTATATGGTTTACCTATACTGACGGTCTCAGTACATCGTCGGTAAATATTACAGCTATACCGACGCATTTTTGTTTCCTGTCGGTATAAATTACATCTATACCGACAAATTTCGTATCCGTCGGTATACATTAGAACTTTTACCCACAGTGTTGTTTTCCGTCGGTATATAGTATCTATAGCAACGACTTGTGTCCGTCGGTATAACCGGGTGTCGGTATATGTACAATTTTTTTAGTGATATTAAAACTTGTTTTGCAATCCTTTTTGTAGAGGTTTCGGACGAGCGGGACGAAATGGGCCTTTCAATGGACCCGTTGGAATTTTAACTGAGTAAAAAGTACATAAATTGAGGTTTTTCAATATAATTGTGTTGAAAAGCTGCTAATCAATTATTTGAACTCCTAAAATTTGATTAAAACTTGTTTCGCGGTAATTTTTGTCGAGGTTTCGGACGAGCAGGGGCCTTTCAATGGACCCGTTGGAATTTTAATTGAGTAAAAAGTTCAGAAATTGAGGTTTTGCAGTATAATTGTGTTGAAAATCTCCTAATCAATTACATGATCTCCTGAAATTTGATTAAAACTTGTTTTGCGGCCCTTTTTGTAGAGGTTCCGGACGAGCATGTCTAAATGGGCCTTTCAATGGACCCGTTGGAATTTTAACTGAGTAAAAAGTATAAAAATTGAGGTTTTGCAATATAGTTGTGTTGAAAAGCTACTAATCAATTATTTGTACTCCTAAAATATGATCAAAACTTGTTTTGCGGTCCTTTATGTAGAGGTTTCGGACGTGCGGGTCTAAATGGGCCTTTCAATGGACCCGTTGGAATTTTAACTGAGTAAAAAGTACAAAAAATTGAGGTTTTGTAATATAATTGTTTTGAAAATCTCCTAATCAATTACATGATCTCCTAAAATTTGTTTAAAACTTGTTTTGCAGTCCTTTTTGTAGAGGTTTCGGAGGAGCGGGTCGAAATGGGCCTTTCAATGGACCCGTTGGAATTTCAACTGAGTAAAAAGTACAGAAATTTAGGTTTTGCAATATAATTGTGTTTAAAAGCTCATAATCAATTATTTGTACTCCTAAAATATGATCAAAACTTGTTTTTCAGTCCTTTTTGTAGAGGTTTCGGACGAGCGGGTCGAAATAGGCCTTTCAGTGGACCCGTTGGAATTTTAATTGAGTAAAATGTATAAAAATTGAGGTTTTGCAATATAATTGTTTTGAAAAGCTTCTAATCATTTATTTGAACTCCTAATATTTGAATACAACTTTTTTGCGGGCCTTTTTGTATCGGTTTCGGACGAGCAGGTCTAAATGGGCCTTACAATGGACCCGTTGGAATTTTAACTTAGTAAAAAGTACAGAAATTGAGGTTTTGCAATATAATTGTGTTGAGAAGCTCCTAATCAATTATTTGAACTCCTAAAATTTGATTAAAACTTGTTTTGCGGTCCTTTTTTTCGAGGTTTCGGACGAGCATGTCTAAATGGGCCTTTCAATGGATCCGTTGGAATTTTAACTGAGTAAAAAGTACAGAAATTGAGGTTTTGCAATATAATTGTGTTGAAAAGCTCCTAATCAATTACATGAACTCCTAAAATTTGATTAAAACTAGTTTTTCAATCCTTTTTGTCGAGGTTTCAAACGAGCGGGTCGAAATGGGCCTTTCAATGGACCCGTTGGAATTTTAACTAAGTAAAAGGTACAAAAATTGAGGTTTTGCAATATTATTGTGTTGAAAAGCGCCTAATCAATTATTTGAACTCCTAAAATTTGATTAAAACTTGTTTTGCGGTCCTTTTGTAGAGGTTTCAGACGAGCAGGTGTAAATGGGCCTTTCAATGGACCCGTTGGAATTTTAACTGAGTAAAAAGTACAGAAATTGAGGTTTTGCAATATAATTGTGTTGAAAATCTCCTAACCAATTACAAGATCTCCTAAATTTTGATTAAAACTTGTTTTGCGGCCCTTTTTGTAGAGGTTTCGGACGAGCATGTCTAAATGGGCCTTTCAATGGACCCGTTGGAATTTTAACTGAGTAAAAAGTATAAAAATTGAGTTTTTTCAATATAATTGTGTTGAAAAGCTCCTAATCAATTATTTGAACTCCTAAAATTTGATTAAAACTTGTTTTGCGGTCCTTTCTGTCGAGGTTTCAGACGAGCAGGTTAAATGGGCCTTTCAATGGACCCGTTGGAATTTTAACCGAGTAAAAAGTACAGAAATTGAGGTTTTGCAATATAATTGTGTTGAAAAGCTCCTAATCAGTTATTTGAAGTCCTAAAATTTGATTAAAACTTGTTTAGCGGTCCTTTCTGTCGAGGTTTCAGACGAGCATGTCTAAATGGGCCTTTCAATGGACCCGTTGGAATTTTAACTGAGTAAAAAGTACAGAAAATGAGGTTTTGCAATATAATTTTGTTGAAAAGCGCCTAATCAATTATTTGAACTCCTAAAATTTGATTAAAACTTGTTTTGGGGTCCTTTTTGTCGAAGTTTCGGACGAGCAGGTCTAAATGGGCCTTTCAATGGACCCGTTGGAATTTTAACTGAGTAAAAAGTACATAAACTGAGGTTTTGCAATATAATTGTGTTGAAAAGCTCCTAATCAATTACATGAACTCCTAAAATTTGATTAAAACTTGTTTTGTAGTCCTTTTTGTAGAGGTTTCGGACGAGCGGGTCGAAATGGGGCTTTCAATGGACCCATTGGAATTTTAACTGAGTAAAAAGTATAGAAATTTAGGTTTTGCAATATAATTGTGTTGAAAAGCTCCTAATCAATTTCATGAACTCCTAAGATTTGATTAAAACTTTTTTTGCAGTCCTTTTGTAGAGGTTTCGGACGAGCGAGAGGAAATGGGCCTTTCAATGGACCCGTTGGAATTTTAACTGAGTAAAAAGTACATAAATTGAGGTTTTTCAATATAATTGTGTTGAAAAGCTGCTAATCAATTATTTGAACTCCTAAAATTTGATTAAAACTTGTTTCGCGGTCATTTTTGTCGAGGTTTCGGACGAGCAGGGGCCTTTCAATGGACCCGTTGGAATTTTAATTGAGTAAAAAGTTCAGAAATTGAGGTTTTGCAGTATAATTGTGTTGAAAATCTCCTAATCAATTACATAATCTCCTGAAATTTGATTAAAACTTGTTTTGCGGCCCTTTTTGTAGAGGTTCCGGACGAGCATGTCTAAATGGGCCTTTCAATGGACCCGTTGGAATTTTAACTGAGTAAAAAGTATAAAAATTGAGGTTTTGCAATATAGTTGTGTTGAAAAGCTACTAATCAATTATTTGTACTCCTAAAATATGATCAAAACTTGTTTTGCGGTCCTTTATGTAGAGGTTTCGGACGTGCGGGTCTAAATGGGCCTTTCAATGGACCCGTTGGAATTTTAACTGAGTAAAAAGTACAAAAAATTGAGGTTTTGTAATATAATTGTTTTGAAAATCTCCTAATCAATTACATGATCTCCTCAAATTTGTTTAAAACTTGTTTTGCAGTCCTTTTTGTAGAGGTTTCGGAGGAGCGGGTCGAAATGGGCCTTTCAATGGACCCGTTGGAATTTCAACTGAGTAAAAAGTACAAAAATTTAGGTTTTGCAATATAATTGTGTTTAAAAGCTCATAATCAATTATTTGTACTCCTAAAATATGATCAAAACTTGTTTTTCAGTCCTTTTTGTAGAGGTTTCGGACGAGCGGGTCGAAATGGGCCTTTCAGTGGACCCGTTGGAATTTTAATTGAGTAAAATGTATAAAAATTGAGGTTTTGCAATATAATTGTTTTGAAAAGCTTCTAATCATTTATTTGAACTCCTAATATTGAATACAACTTTTTTGCGGGCCTTTTTGTATCGGTTTCGGACGAGCAGGTCTAAATGGGCCTTACAATGGACCCGTTGGAATTTTAACTTAGTAAAAAGTACAGAAATTGAGGTTTTGCAATATAATTGTGTTGAGAAGCTCCTAATCAATTATTTGAACTCCTAAAATTTGATTAAAACTTGTTTTGCGGTCCTTTTTTTCGAGGTTTCGGACGAGCATGTCTAAATGGGCCTTTCAATGGATCCGTTGGAATTTTAACTGAGTAAAAAGTACATAAATTGAGGTTTTGCAATATAATTGTGTTGAAAAGCTCCTAATCAATTACATGAGCTCCTAAAATTTGATTAAAACTAGTTTTTCAATCCTTTTTGTCGAGGTTTCAAACGAGCGGGTCGAAATGGGCCTTTCAATGGACCCGTTGGAATTTTAACTAAGTAAAAGGTACAAAAATTGAGGTTTTGCAATATTATTGTGTTGAAAAGCGCCTAATCAATTATTTGAACTCCTAAAATTTGATTAAAACTTGTTTTGCGGTCCTTTTGTAGTGTTTTCAGACGAGCAGGTGTAAATGGGCCTTTCAATGGACCCGTTGGAATTTTAACTGAGTAAAAAGTACAGAAATTGAGGTTTTGCAATATAATTGTGTTGAAAATCTCCTAACCAATTACAAGATCTCCTAAATTTTGATTAAAACTTGTTTTGCGGCCCTTTTTGTAGAGGTTTCGGACGAGCATGTCTAAATGGGCCTTTCAATGGACCCGTTGGAATTTTAACTGAGTAAAAAGTATAAAAATTGAGTTTTTTCAATATAATTGTGTTGAAAAGCTCCTAATCAATTATTTGAACTCCTAAAATTTGATTAAAACTTGTTTTGCGGTCCTTTCTGTCGAGGTTTCAGACGAGCAGGTTAAATGGGCCTTTCAATGGACCCGTTGGAATTTTAACCGAGTAAAAAGTACAGAAATTGAGGTTTCGCAATATAATTGTGTTGAAAAGCTCCTAATCAGTTATTTGAAGTCCTAAAATTTGATTAAAACTTGTTTAGCGGTCCTTTCTGTCGAGGTTTCAGACGAGCATGTCTAAATGGGCCTTTCAATGGACCCGTTGGAATTTTAACTGAGTAAAAAGTACAGAAAATGAGGTTTTGCAATATAATTTTGTTGAAAAGCGCCTAATCAATTATTTGAACTCCTAAAATTTGATTAAAACTTGTTTTGGGGTCCTTTTTGTCGAAGTTTCGGACGAGCAGGTCTAAATGGGCCTTTCAATGGACCCGTTGGAATTTTAACTGAGTAAAAAGTACATAAACTGAGGTTTTGCAATATAATTGTGTTGAAAAGCTCCTAATCAATTACATGAACTCCTAAAATTTGATTAAAACTTGTTTTGCAGTCCTTTTTGTAGAGGTTTCGGACGAGCGGGTCGAAATGGGGCTTTCAATGGACCCATTGGAATTTTAACTGAGTAAAAAGAATAGAAATTTAGGTTTTGCAATATAATTGTGTTGAAAAGCTCCTAATCAATTTCATGAACTCCTAAGATTTGATTAAAACTTGTTTTGCAGTCCTTTTGTAGAGGTTTCGGACGAGCGAGACGAAATGGGCCTTTCAATGGACCCGTTGGAATTTTAACTGAGTAAAAAGTACATAAATTGAGGTTTTTCAATATAATTGTGTTGAAAAGCTGCTAATCAATTATTTGAACTCCTAAAATTTGATTAAAACTTGTTTTGTTGTCCTTTTTGTCGAGGTTTCGGACGAGCATGTCTAAATGGGCCTTTCAATGGACCCGTTGGAATTTTAACTGAGTAAAAAGTACAGAAATTGAGGTTTTGCAATATAATTGTGTTGAATATCTCCTAATCAATTACATGATCTCCTAAAATTTGATTAAAACTTGTTTTGCGGCCCTTTTTGTAGAGGTTCCGGACGAGCATGTCTAAATGGGCCTTTCAATGTACCCGTTGGAATTTTAACTGAGTAAAAAGTATAAAAATTGAGGTTTTCAAATATAATTGTGTTGAAAAGCTACTAATAAATTATTTGTACTCCTAAAATATGATCAAAACTTGTTTTGCGGTCCTTTATGTAGAGGTTTCGGACGTGCGGGTCTAAATGGGCCTTTCAATGGACCGTTGGAATTTTAACTGAGTAAAATATATAAAAATTGAAGTTTTTCAATATAGTTGTGTTGAAAAGCTTCTAATCTTTTATTTCAACTCCTAAAATTTGATTAAAACTTTTTTGCGGTCCTTTTTGTATCGGTTTCGGACGAGCAGGTCTAAATGGGCCTTACAATGGACCCGTTGGAATTTTAACTGAGTAAAAACTACAGAAATTGCGGTTTTGCAATATAATTGTGTTGAAAAGCTCCTAATCAATTATTTGAACTCCTAAAATTTGATTAAAACTTGTTTTGCAGTCCTTTTTGTCGAGGTTTCGGACGAGCAGGTCTAACCGGGCCTTTCAATGGAACCATTGGAATTTTAACTGAGTAAAAAGTACAGAAATTGAGGTTTTGCAATATAATTGTGTTGAAAATCTCCTAATCAATTACATGATCTCCTAAAATTTGATTAAAACTTGTTTTGCGGCCCATTTTATAGAGGTTTCGGACGAGCATGTCTAAATGGGCCTTTCAATGGACCATTAGAATTTTAACTAAGTAAAAAGTACAGAAATTGAGGTTTTGCAATATAATTGTGTTGAAAAGCTCCTAATCAATTACATGAACTCCTAAAATTTGATTAAAACTTGTTTTTCAATCCTTTTTGTAGAGGTTTCGAACGAGCGGGTCGAAATGGGCCTTTCAATGGACCCGTTGGAATTTTAACTGAGTAAAAAGTTCAGAAATTGAGGTTTTGCAATATAATTGTGTTGAAAAGATCTTAATCAATTACATGAACTCCTAAAATTTGATTAAAACTTTTTTTGCGGTCCTTTTTATAGAGGTTTCAGACGAGCGGGTCGAAATGGGCCTTTCAATGGACCCGTTGAAATTTTAACTGAGTAAAAAGTACAGAAATTGAGGTTTTGCAATAAAATTGTGTTGAAAAGCTCCTAATCAATTATTTGAATTCCTAAAATTTGATTAAAACTTGTTTTGCGGTCCTTTTTGTAGAGGTTTCGGACGAGCAGGTCTTAATGGGCCTTTCAATGGGCCCGTTGGAAATTTAACTGAGTAAAAAGTATAAAATTGAGGGTTTTCAATGTAATTGTGTTGAAAAGCTCCTAATCAATTATTTGAACTCCTAAAATTTGATTAAAACTATTTTTGCGGTACTTTTTTTCGAGGTTTCGGACAAGCAGGTCTAAATGGGACTTTTAATGGACCAGTTAGAATTTTAACTGAGTAAAAAGTACATAAATTGAGGTTTTGCATTATAATTGTGTTGAAAAGCTCTTAATCAATTACATGAACTCCTAAAATTTGATTAAAATTTTTTTGCGGTCCTTTTTATAGAGGTTTCGGACGAGCAGGTCGAAATGGGCCTTTCAATGGACCCGTTGCAATTTTAACTGAGTAAAAAGTACAGAAATTGAGGTTTCCCAATATAATTGTGTTGAAAAGCTCCTAATCAATTATTTGAACTCCTAAAATTTGATTAAAACTTGTTTTGCGGTCCTTTTGTAGAGGTTTCGGACGAGCAGGTGTAAATCGGCCTTTCAATGGACCCGTTGGAATTTTAACTGAGTAAAAAGTACAGAAATTGAGGTTTTGCAATATAATTGTGTTGAAAATCTCCTAACCAATTACAAGATCTCCTAAATTTTGATTAAAACTTGTTTTGCGGCCCTTTTTGTAGAGGTTTCGGACGAGCATGTCTAAATGGGCCTTTCAATGGACTCGTTGGAATTTTAACTGAGTAAAAAGTATAAAAATTGAGGTATTTCAATATAATTGTGTTGAAAAGATCATAATCAATTATTTGTACTCCTAAAATATAATCAAAACTTGTTTTGCGGTCCTTTATGTAGAGGTTTCGGGCGTGTGGATCTAAATGGGCCTTTTAGTGGACCCGTTGGAATTTTAACTGAGTAAAATGTATAAAAATTGAAGTTTTGCAATATAATTGTGTTGAAAAGCTCCTAATCATTTATTTGAAATCCTAAAATATGATTAAAACTTTTTTGCGGTCCTTTTTGTATTGGTTTTCAGACGTGCAGGTCTAAATGGGCCTTCAATGGACCCGTTGGAATTTTAACTGAGTAAAAAGTACAGAAATTGAGGTTTTGCAATATAATTTTGTTGAAAACCGCCTAATCAATTATTTGAACTCCTAAAATTTGATTAAAACTTGTTTTGCGGTCCTTTTTGTCGAGGTTTCGGACGAGCAGGTCTAAATGGGCGTTTCAATGGACCCGTTGGAATTTTAACTGAGTAAAAAGTACAGAAATTGAGGTTTTGCAATACAATTGTGTTGAAGAGCTCCTAATCAATTACATGAACTCCTAAAATTTGATTAAAACTTGTTTTGCAGTCCTTTTTGTAGAGATTTCGGACGAGCGGGTCGAAATGGGCCTTTTAATGACCCCGTTGGAATTTTAACTGAGTAAAAACTACAGATATTGAGGTTTTGCAATATAATTGTGTTGAAAAGCTCCTAATCAATTATTTGAACTCCTAATATTTGAATAAAACCTTTTTGCAGTCCTTTTTGTAGAGGTTTCGGACAAGCAGGTCTAAATGGGCCTATCAATGGTCCCGTTGGAATTGAGGTTTTTCAATATAACTGTGTTGAAAAGCTCATAATCAATCATTTGAACTCCTAAAATTTGATTAAAACTATTTTTGCGGTCCTTTTTGTCGAGGTTTCGGAGGAGCAGGTCTAAATGGGCCTTTAAATGGACCCGTTAGAATTTTAACTGAGTAAAAAGTACAGAAATTGAGGTTTTGCAATATAATTGTGTTGAAAAGCTCCTAATCAATTACATGAACTCCTAAAATTTGATTAAAACTTTTTTTGTGGTCCTTTTTGAAGAGGTTTCGGACGAGCGGGTCTAAATGGGCCTTTCAATGGACCCGTTAAAATTTAAACTGAGTAAAAAGTACAGAAATTGTGGTTTTGCAAAATAATTGTGTTGAAAAGCTCCTAATCAATTATTTGAACTCCTAATATTTGAATAAAACCTTTTTGCGGTCCTTTTTGTAGAGGTTTCGGACAAGTATGTCTAAATGGGGCTATCAATGGTCCCGTTGGAATTTTAACTGAGTAAAAAGTATAAAATTGAGGTTTTCCAATATAATTGTGTTGAAAAGCTCATAATCAATTATTTGAACTCCTAAAATTTGATTAAAACTATTTTGGCTGTCCTTTTTGTCGAGGTTTCGGACGAGCATGTCTAAATGGGCCTTTCAAAGGACCCGTTAGAATTTTAACGGAGTAAAAAGTACAGAATTTGAGGTTTTGCAATATAATTGTGTTGAAACGCTACTAATCAATTACATGAACTCCTAAAATTTGATTAAAACTTTTTTTGTGGTCCATTTTGTAGAGGTGTCGGACGAGCCGGTCTAAATGGGCCTTTCAATGGACCCATTGAAATTTTAACTGAGAAAAAAGTATAGAAATTTTGGTTTTGCAATATAATTGTGTTGAAAAGCTTCTAATCAATTATTTGAACTCCTAATATTTGAATAAAACCTTTTTGAGGTCCTTTTTGTAGAGGTTTAGGACAAAGAGGTCTAAATGGGCCTATCAATGGACCCGTTGGAATTTTAACTGAGTAAAAAGTACAGAAATTGAAGTTTTGGAATATAATTGTGTTGAAAATCTCCTAATCAATTACATGATCTCCTGAAATTTGATTAAAACTTGTTTTGCGGCCCTTTTTGTAGAGGTTTCGGACGAGCATGTCTAAATGGGCCTTTCAATGGACCCGTTGGAATTTTAACTGAGTAAAAAGTACAGAAATTGAGGTTTTGCAATATAATTGTGTTGAAAAGCTCCTAATCATTTATTTGAATTCCTAATAATTGAAAAAAAAAATTGCGGTGCTTTTTGTAGAGGTTTCGGACGAGCATGTCTAAATGGGCCTATCAATGGGCCCGTTGGAATTTAACTGAGTAAAAAGTACAAAAATTGAGGTTTTGCAATATAATTGTGTTGAAAAGCTCCTAATCAATTATTTGAACTCCTAAATTTTGAATAAAACTTGTTTTGCGTTCCTTTTTGTAGAGGTTTCGGACGAGCAGGTCTAAATGGGCGTTTCAATGGACCCGTTGGAATTTTAACTGAGTAAAAAGTACAGAAATTGAGGTTTTGGAATATAATTGTGTTGAAAATCTCCTAATCAATTACATGATCTCCTGAAATTTGATTAAAACTTGTTTTGTGGCCCTTTTTGTAGAGGTTTCGGATGAGCATGTCTAAATGGGCCTTTCAACGGACCCGTTGGAATTTTAACTGAGTAAAAAGTACAAAAATTGAGGTTTTGCAATATAATTGTGTTGAAAAGCTCATAATCAATTATTTGTACTCCTAAAATATGATCTAAACTTGTTTTGCGGTCATTTATGTAGAAGTTTCGGACGTGCGGGTCTAAATGGGCCTTTCAGTGGACCCGTTGGAATTTTAACTGAGTAAAATGTATAAGAAATTGAAGTTTTGCAATATAATTGTGTTAAAAGCTCCTAATCAATTATTTGAACTCCTAAAATTTGATTAAAACTTGTTTTGCGATCCTTTTTGTAGAGGTTTCGGACGAGTAGGTCTAAATGGGCCTTTCAATGGACCCGTTTGAATTTTAACTGAGTAAAAAGTACAGAAATTGAGGTTTTGCTATATAATTGTGTTGAAAATATCCTAACCAATTACATGATCTCCTAAAATTTGATTAAAACTTTTTTTGTGGTCCTTTTTGTAGGGGTTTCGGACGAGCGGGTCTAATTGGGCCTTTCAATGGACTCGTTGAAATTTTAACTGAGTAAAAAGTACAGAAATTCTGGTTTTGCAATATAATTGTGTTGAAAAGCTCCTAATCAATTATTTGAACTCCTAAAATTTGATTAAAACTTGTTTTGCGGTCCTTTTTGTAGAGGTTTCGGATGAGCAGGTCTAAATGGGCCTTTCAATGGACCCGTTGGTATTTTAACTGAGTAAAAAGTACATAAATTGAGGTTTTGGAATATAATTGTGTTGAAAATCTCCTAATCAATTACATGATCTCCTAAAATTTGATTAAAACTTGTTTTGCGGCCCTTTTTGTAGAGGTTTGAGACGAACATGTCTAAATGCGCCTTTCAATGGACCCGTTGGAATTTTAACTGAGTAAAAAGTATAAAAATTGAGGTTTTGCAATATAATTGTGTTGAAAAGCTCGTAGTCAATTATTTGTACTCCTAAAATATGATCAAAACTTGTTTTGCGGTCCATTATGTAGAGGTTTCAGACGTGAGGGTCTAAATGGGCCTTTCAATGGACCCGTTGGAATTTTAACTGAGTAAAATGTATAAAAATTGAAGTTTTGCAATATAATTGTGTTGAAAAGCTCCTAATAATTTATTTGAACTCCTAAAATTTGATTAAAACTTTTTTGCGGTCCTTTTTGTTTCAGTTTCGGACGAGCAGGTCTAAATGGGCCTTACAATGGACCCGTTGGAATTTTAACTGAGTAAAAAGTACAGAAATTGAGGTTTTGCAATATAATTGTGTTGAAAAGCTCCTAATCGATTATTTGAACTCCTAAAATTTGATTAAAACTTGTTTTGGAGTCCTTTTTGTTTAGGTTTCGGACGAGCGGGTCGAAATGGGGCTTTCAATGGACCCGTTGGAATTTTAACTAAGTAAAAAGTACAGAAATTGAGGTTTTGCAATAAAATTGTGTTGAAAAGCTCCTAATCAATTATTTGAACTCCTAATATTTGAATAAAACATTTTTGCGGTCCTTTTTGTAGAGGTTTCATATGAGCAGGTCTAAATGGGCCTTTCAATGGGCCCGTTGGAATTTTAACTGAGTAAAAAGTATAAAAATTGAGGTTTTGCAATATAATTGTGTTGAAAAGCTCCTAATCAATTACATGAACTCCTAAAATTTAATTAAAACTTGTTTTGGAGTCCTTTTTGTATAGGTTTCGGACGAGCATGTCTAAATGGGCCTTTCAATGGACCCGTTGGAATTTTAACTGAGTAAAAAGTACAGAAATTGAGGTTTTGCAATATAATTGTGTTGAAAAGCTCCTAATCATTTATTTGAATTCCTAATAATTGAAAAAAAAAATTGCGGTGCTTTTTGTAGAGGTTTCGGACGAGCATGTCTAAATGGGCCTATCAATGGGCCCGTTGGAATTTAACTGAGTAAAAAGTACAAAAATTGAGGTTTTGCAATATAATTGTGTTGAAAAGCTCCTAATCAATTATTTGAACTCCTAAATTTTGAATAAAACTTGTTTTGCGTTCCTTTTTGTAGAGGTTTCGGACGAGCAGGTCTAAATGGGCGTTTCAATGGACCCGTTGGAATTTTAACTGAGTAAAAAGTACAGAAATTGAGGTTTTGGAATATAATTGTGTTGAAAATCTCCTAATCAATTACACGATCTCCTGAAATTTGATTAAAACTTGTTTTGTGGCCCTTTTTGTAGAGGTTTCGGATGAGCATGTCTAAATGGGCCTTTCAACGGGCCCGTTGGAATTTTAACTGAGTAAAAAATACAAAAATTGAGGTTTTGCAATATAATTATGTTGAAAAGCTCATAATCAATTATTTGTACTCCTAAAATATGATCTAAACTTGTTTTGCGGTCATTTATGTAGATGTTTCGGACGTGCGGGTCTAAATGGGCCTTTCAGTGGACCCGTTGGAATTTTAACTGAGTAAAATGTATAAGAAATTGAAGTTTTGCAATATAATTGTGTTAAAAGCTCCTAATCAATTATTTGAACTCCTAAAATTTGATTAAAACTTGTTTTGCGATCCTTTTTGTAGAGGTTTCGGACGAGTAGGTCTAAATGGGCCTTTCAATGGACCCGTTTGAATTTTAACTGAGTAAAAAGTACAGAAATTGAGGTTTTGCAATATAATTGTGTTGAAAATATCCTAACCAATTACATGATCTCCTGAAATTTGATTAAAACTTTTTTTGTGGTCCTTTTTGTAGGGGTTTCGGACGAGCGGGTCTAAATGGGCCTTTCAATGGACTCGTTGAAATTTTAACTGAGTAAAAAGTACAGAAATTCTGGTTTTGCAATATAATTGTGTTGAAAAGCTCCTAATCAATTATTTGAACTCCTAAAATTTGATTAAAACTTGTTTTGCGGTCCTTTTTGTAGAGGTTTCGGATGAGCAGGTCTAAATGGGCCTTTCAATGGACCCGTTGGTATTTTAACTGAGTAAAAAGTACATAAATTGAGGTTTTGGAATATAATTGTGTTGAAAATCTCCTAATCAATTACATGATCTCCTAAAATTTGATTAAAACTTGTTTTGCGGCCCTTTTTGTAGAGGTTTGAGACGAACATGTCTAAATGCGCCTTTCAATGGACCCGTTGGAATTTTAACTGAGTAAAAAGTATAAAAATTGAGGTTTTGCAATATAATTGTGTTGAAAAGCTCGTAGTCAATTATTTGTACTCCTAAAATATGATCAAAACTTGTTTTGCGGTCCTTTATGTAGAGGTTTCAGACGTGAGGGTCTAAATGGGCCTTTCAATGGACCTCGTTGGAATTTTAACTGAGTAAAATGTATAAAAATTGAAGTTTTGCAATATAATTGTGTTGAAAAGCTCCTAATAATTTATTTGAACTCCTAAAATTTGATTAAAACTTTTTTGCGGACATTTTTGTTTCAGTTTCGGACGAGCAGGTCTAAATGGGCCTTACAATGGACCCGTTGGAATTTTAACTGAGTAAAAAGTACAGAAATTGAGGTTTTGCAATATAATTGTGTTGAAAAGCTCCTAATCGATTATTTGAACTCCTAAAATTTGATTAAAACTTGTTTTGGAGTCCTTTTTGTTTAGGTTTCGGACGAGCGGGTCGAAATGGGGCTTTCAATGGACCCGTTGGAATTTTAACTAAGTAAAAAGTACAGAAATTGAGGTTTTGCAATAAAATTGTGTTGAAAAGCTCCTAATCAATTATTTGAACTCCTAATATTTGAATAAAACATTTTTGCGGTCCTTTTTGTAGAGGTTTCATACGAGCAGGTCTAAATGGGCCTTTCAATGGCCTGTTGGAATTTTAACTGAGTAAAAAGTATAAAAATTGAGGTTTTGCAATATAATTGTGTTGAAAAGCTCCTAATCAATTACATGAACTCCTAAAATTTAATTAAAACTTGTTTTGGAGTCCTTTTTGTATAGGTTTCGGACGAGTGGGTCGAAATGGGCCTTTCAATGGACCCGTTGGATTTTTAACTGAGTAAAAAGTACAGAAATTGAAGTTTTGCAATATAATTGGGTTGAAAAGCTCCTAATCATTTATTTAAGCACCTAAAATTTGTTTAAAACTTTTTTGCGGTCCTTTTTGTATCGGTTTCGGACGTGTAGGTCTAAATGGGCCTTCAATGGACCCGTTGGAATTTTAACAGAGTAAAAAGTACAGAAATTGAGGTTTTGCTATATAATTGTGTTGAAAAGCTCCTAATGAATTACATGAACTCCTAACATTTGGTTAAAACTTGTTTCGCAGTGCTTTTTGTAGAGGTTTCGGACGAGCGGGTAGAAATGGGCCTTTCAATGGATCCGTTGGAATTTTAACTGAGTAAAAAGTACAGAAATTGAAGTTTTGCAATATAATTGTGTTGAATAGATACTAATAAATTATTTAACTCCTAAAATTTGATTAAAACTTTTTTTGCGGTCATTTTTGTATCAGTTTCGGACGTGCAGGTCTAAATGGGCCTTCAATGGACCCGTTGAAATTTTAACTGAGTAAAAAGTACAGAAATTGAGGTTTTGCAAGATAATTGTGTTGAAAAGCTCCTAATAAATTATTTGAACTCCTAAAATTTGATTAAAACTTGTTTTGCGGTACTTTTTGTCGAGGTTTCAGACGAGCAGGTCGAAATGGGCCTTTCAACGGACCCGTTGGAATTTTAACTGAGTTAAAAGTATAGAAATTGAGGTTTTGCAATATAATTGTGTTGAAAAGCTTCTAATCATTTATTTGAACTCCTAAAATTTGATTAAAACTTTTTTGTGGTCCTTTATGTATCGGTTTCGGACGAGCGGAACGAAATGGGCCTTCAATGGACCCGTTGGAATTTTAACAAAGTAAAAAGTACAGAAATTGAGGTTTTGCAATATAATTGTGTTGAAAAGCTCCTGATCAATTACATGCACTCCTAAAATTTGGTTAAAACTTGTTTTGGAGTCCTTTTTGTATAGGTTTCGGACGAGCGGGTCGAAATGGGCCTTTCAATGGACCCATTGGAATTTTAATTGAGTAAAAAGTACAGAAATTGAGGTTTTGCAATAAAATTGTGTTGAAAAGCTCCTAATCAATTATTTGAACTCCTAATATTTGAATAAAACATTTTTGCGGTCCTTTTTGTAGAGGTTTCATACGAGCAGGTCTAAATGGGCCTTTCAATGGGCCCGTTGGAATTTTAACTGAGTAAAAAGTATAAAAATTGAGGTTTTGCAATATAATTGTGTTGAAAAGCTCCTAATCAATTACATGAACTCCTAAAATTTGATTAAAAATTGTTTTGGAGTCCTTTTTGTATAGGTTTCAGACGAGCGGGTCGAAATGGGACTTTCAATGGACCCATTGGATTTTTAACTGAGTAAAAAGTACAGAAATTGAAGTTTTGCAATATAATTGTGTTGAAAAGCTCCTAATCATTTATTTGAGCACCTAAAATTTGTTTAAAACTTTTTTGCGGTCCTTTTTGTATCGGTTTCGGACGTGTAGGTCTAAAAGGGCCTTCAATGGACCCGTTGGAATTTTAACTGAGTAAAAAGTACAGAAATTGAGGTTTTGCAATATAATTGTGTTGAAAAGCTCCTAATGAATTACATGAACTCCTAACATTTGATTAAAACTTGTTTCGCAGTGCTTTTTGTAGAGGTTTCAGACGAGCGGGTAGAAATGGGCCTTTCAATGGATCCGTTGGAATTTTAACTGAGTAAAAAGTACAGAAATTGAAGTTTTGCAATATAATTGTGTTGAATAGCTCCTAATAAATTATTTGAACTCCTAAAATTTGATTAAAACTTTTTTTGCGGTCATTTTTGTATCGGTTTCGGACGTGCAGGTCTAAATGGGCCTACAATGGACCCGTTGAAAGTTTAACTAATTAAAAAGTACAGAAATTGAGGTTTTGGAAGATAATTGTGTTGAAAAGCTCCTAATCAATCATTTGAACTCCTAAAATTTGATTAAAACTTGTTTTGCGGTCCTTTTTGTCGAGGTTTCAGACGAGCAGGTCGAAATGGGCCTTTCAATGGACCCGTTGGAATTTTAACTGAGTAAAAAGTACAGAAATTGAGGTTTTGCAATATAATTGTGTTGAAAAGATTCTAATCATTTATTTGAACTCCTAAAATTTGATTAAAACTTTTTTGTGGTCCTTTTTGTATCGGTTTCGGACGAGCGGAACGAAATGGGCCTTCAATGGACCCGTTGGAATTTTAACTGAGTAAAAAGTACAGAAATTGAGGTTTTGCAATATAATTGTGTTGAAAAGCTCCCGATCAATTACATGAACTCCTAAAATTTGATTAAAACTTGTTTTGGAGTCCTTTATGTATAGGTTTCGGACGAGCGGGTCGAAATGGGCCTTTCAATGGACCCGTTGGAATTTTAACTGAGTAAAAAGTACAGAAATTGAGGTTTTGGAATATAATTGTGTTGAAAATCTCCTTGTCAATTACATGATCGCCTAAAATCTGATTAAAACTCTTTTTGCAACCCTTTTTGTAGAGGTTTCGGACGAGCAGGTCTAAATGGGCCTTTCAATGGGCCCGTTGGAATTTTAACAGAGTAAAAAGTATAAAAATTGAGGTTTTGCAATATAATTGTGTTGAAAAGCTCCTAATCAATTACATGAACTCCTAAAATTTGATTAAAACTTGTTTTGGAGTCCTTTTTGTATAGGTTTCAGACGAGCGGGTCGAAATGGGCCATTCAATGGACCCGTTGGATTTTTAACTGAGTAAAAAGTACAGAAACTGAAGTTTTGCAATATAATTGTGTTGAAAAGCTCCTAATCATTTTTTAGCACCTAAAATTTGTTTAAAACTTTTTTGCGGTCCTTTTTGTATCGGTTTCGGACGTGTAGGTCTAAATGGGCCTTCAATGGACCCGTTGGAATTTTAACTGAGTGAAAAGTACAGAAATTGAGGTTTTGCAATATAATTGTGTTGAAAAGCTCCTAATGAATTACATGAACTCCTAACATTTGATTAAAACTTGTTTCGCAGTGCTTTTTGTAGAGGTTTCGGACGAGCGGGTAGAAATGGGCCTTTCAATGGACCCGTTGGAATTTTAACTGAGTAAAAAGTACAGAAATTGAGGTTTTGCAATATAATTGTGTTGAAAAGCTCCTAATCATTTATTTGAATTCCTAATAATTGAAAAAAAATTGCGGTGCTTTTTGTAGAGGTTTCGGACGAGCATGTCTAAATGGACCAATCAATGGGCCCGTTGGAATTTAACTGAGTAAAAAGTACAAAAATTGAGGTTTTGCAATATAATTGTGTTGAAAAGCTCCTAATCAATTATTTGAACTCCTAAATTTTGAATAAAACTTGTTTTGAGTTCCTTTTTGTAGAGGTTTCGGACGAGCAGGTCTAAATGGGCGTTTCAATGGACCCGTTGGAATTTTAACTGAGTAAAAAGTACAGAAATTGAGGTTTTGGAATATAATTGTGTTGAAAATCTCCTAATCAATTACATGATCTCCTGAAATTTGATTAAAACTTGTTTTGTGGCCCTTTTTGTAGAGGTTTCGGATGAGCATGTCTAAATGGGCCTTTCAACGGACCCGTTGGAATTTTAACTGAGTAAAAAGTACAAAAATTGAAGTTTTGCAATATAATTGTGTTGAAAAGCTCATAATCAATTATTTGTACTCCTAAAATATGATCTAAACTTGTTTTGCGGTCATTTATGTAGATGTTTCGGACGTGCGGGTCTAAATGGGCCTTTCAGTGGACCCATTGGAATTTTAACTGAGTAAAATGTATAAGAAATTGAAGTTTTGCAATATAATTGTGTTAAAAGCTCCTAATCAATTATTTGAACTCCTAAAATTTGATTAAAACTTGTTTTGCGATCCTTTTTGTAGAGGTTTCGGACGAGTAGGTCTAAATGGGCCATTCAATGGACCCGTTTGAATTTTAACTGAGTAAAAAGTACAGAAATTGAGGTTTTGCAATATAATTGTGTTGAAAATATCCAATTACATGATCTCCTCAAATTTGATTAAAACTTTTTTTGTGGTCCTTTTTGTAGGGGTTTCGGACGAGCGGGTCTAAATGGGCCTTTCAATGGACTCGTTGAAATTTTAACTGAGTAAAAAGTACAGAAATTCTGGTTTTGCAATATAATTGTGTTGAAAAGCTCCTAATCAATTATTTGAACTCCTAAAATTTGATTAAAACTTGTTTTGCGGTCCTTTTTGTAGAGGTTTCGGATGAGCAGGTCTAAATGGGCCTTTCAATGGACCCGTTGGTATTTTAACTGAGTAAAAAGTACATAAATTGAGGTTTTGGAATATAATTGTGTTGAAAATCTCCTAATCAATTACATGATCTCCTAAAATTTGATTAAAACTTGTTTTGCGGCCCTTTTTGTAGAGGTTTGAGATGAACATGTCTAAATGCGCCTTTCAATGGACCCGTTGGAATTTTAACTGAGTAAAAAGTATAAAATTTGAGGTTTTGCAATATAATTGTGTTTAAAAGCTCGTAGTCAATTATTTGTACTCCTAAAATATGATCAAAACTTGTTTTGCGGTCCTTTATGTAGAGGTTTCAGATGTGCGGGTCTAAATGGGCCTTTCAATGGACCCGTTGGAATTTTAACTGAGTAAAATGTATAAAAATTGAAGTTTTGCAATATAATTGTGTTGAAAAGCTCCTAATAATTTATTTGAACTCCTAAAATTTGATTAAAACTTTTTTGCGGTCCTTTTTGTTTCAGTTTCGGACGAGCAGGTCTAAATGAGCCTTACAATGGACCCGTTGGAATTTTAACTGAGTAAAAAGTACAGAAATTGAGGTTTTGCAATATAATTGTGTTGAAAAGCTCCTAATCAATTACATGAACTCCTAAAATTTAATTAAAACTTGTTTTGGAGTCCTTTTTGTATAGGTTTCGGACGAGCATGTCTAAATGGGCCTTTCAATGGACCCGTTGGAATTTTAACTGAGTAAAAAGTACAGAAATTGAGGTTTTGCAATATAATTGTGTTGAAAAGCTCCTAATCATTTATTTGAATTCCTAATAATTGAAAAAAAAATTGCGGTGCTTTTTGTAGAGGTTTCGGACGAGCATGTCTAAATGGGCCTATCAATGGGCCCGTTGGAATTTAACTGAGTAAAAAGTACAAAAATTGAGGTTTTGCAATATAATTGTGTTGAAAAGCTCCTAATCAATTATTTGAACTCCTAAATTTTGAATAAAACTTGTTTTGCGTTCCTTTTTGTAGAGGTTTCGGACGAGCAGGTCTAAATGGGCGTTTCAATGGACCCGTTGGAATTTTAACTGAGTAAAAAGTACAGAAATTGAGGTTTTGGAATATAATTGTGTTGAAAATCTCCTAATCAATTACATGATCTCCTGAAATTTGATTAAAACTTGTTTTGTGGCCCTTTTTGTAGAGGTTTCGGATGAGCATGTCTAAATGGGCCTTTCAACGGACCCGTTGGAATTTTAACTGAGTAAAAAGTACAAAAATTGAGGTTTTGCAATATAATTATGTTGAAAAGCTCATAATCAATTATTTGTACTCCTAAAATATGATCTAAACTTGTTTTGCGGTCATTTATGTAGATGTTTCGGACGTGCGGGTCTAAATGGGCCTTTCAGTGGACCCGTTGGAATTTTAACTGAGTAAAATGTATAAGAAATTGAAGTTTTGCAATATAATTGTGTTAAAAGCTCCTAATCAATTATTTGAACTCCTAAAATTTGATTAAAACTTGTTTTGCGATCCTTTTTGTAGAGGTTTCGGACGAGTAGGTCTAAATGGGCCTTTCAATGGACCCGTTTGAATTTTAACTTAGTAAAAAGTACAGAAATTGAGGTTTTGCAATATAATTGTGTTGAAAATATCCTAACCAATTACATGATCTCCTGAAATTTGATTAAAACTTTTTTTGTGGTCCTTTTTGTAGGGGTTTCGGACGAGCGGGTCTAAATGGGCCTTTCAATGGACTCGTTGAAATTTTAACTGAGTAAAAAGTACAGAAATTCTGGTTTTGCAATATAATTGTGTTGAAAAGCTCCTAATCAATTATTTGAACTCCTAAAATTTGATTAAAACTTGTTTTGCGGTCCTTTTTGTAGAGGTTTCGGATGAGCAGGTCTAAATGGGCCTTTCAATGGACCCGTTGGTATTTTAACTGAGTAAAAAGTACATAAATTGAGGTTTTGGAATATAATTGTGTTGAAAATCTCCTAATCAATTACATGATCCCCTAAAATTTGATTAAAACTTGTTTTGCGGCCCTTTTTGTAGAGGTTTGAGACGAACATGTCTAAATGCGCCTTTCAATGGACCCGTTGGAATTTTAACTGAGTAAAAAGTATAAAAATTGAGGTTTTGCAATATAATTGTGTTGAAAAGCTCGTAGTCAATTATTTGTACTCCTAAAATATGATCAAAACTTGTTTTGCGGTCCTTTATGTAGAGGTTTCAGACGTGAGGGTCTAAATGGGCCTTTCAATGGACCTCGTTGGAATTTTAACTGAGTAAAATGTATAAAAATTGAAGTTTTGCAATATAATTGTGTTGAAAAGCTCCTAATAATTTATTTGAACTCCTAAAATTTGATTAAAACTTTTTTGCGGACATTTTTGTTTCAGTTTCGGACGAGCAGGTCTAAATGGGCCTTACAATGGACCCGTTAGAATTTTAACTGAGTAAAAAGTACAGAAATTGAGGTTTTGCAATATAATTGTGTTGAAAAGCTCCTAATCGATTATTTGAACTCCTAAAATTTGATTAAAACTTGTTTTGGAGTCCTTTTTGTTTAGGTTTCGGACGAGCGGGTCGAAATGGGGCTTTCAATGGACCCGTTGGAATTTTAACTAAGTAAAAAGTACAGAAATTGAGGTTTTGCAATAAAATTGTGTTGAAAAGCTCCTAATCAATTATTTGAACTCCTAATATTTGAATAAAACATTTTTGCGGTCCTTTTTGTAGAGGTTTCATACGAGCAGGTCTAAATGGGCCTTTCAATGGGCCTGTTGGAATTTTAACTGAGTAAAAAGTATAAAAATTGAGGTTTTGCAATATAATTGTGTTGAAAAGCTCCTAATCAATTACATGAACTCCTAAAATTTAATTAAAACTTGTTTTGGAGTCCTTTTTGTATAGGTTTCGGACGAGTGGGTCGAAATGGGCCTTTCAATGGACCCGTTGGATTTTTAACTGAGTAAAAAGTACAGAAATTGAAGTTTTGCAATATAATTGGGTTGAAAAGCTCCTAATCATTTATTTAAGCACCTAAAATTTGTTTAAAACTTTTTTGCGGTCCTTTTTGTATCGGTTTCGGACGTGTAGGTCTAAATGGGCCTTCAATGGACCCGTTGGAATTTTAACAGAGTAAAAAGTACAGAAATTGAGGTTTTGCTATATAATTGTGTTGAAAAGCTCCTAATGAATTACATGAACTCCTAACATTTGGTTAAAACTTGTTTCGCAGTGCTTTTTGTAGAGGTTTCGGACGAGCGGGTAGAAATGGGCCTTTCAATGGATCCGTTGGAATTTTAACTGAGTAAAAAGTACAGAAATTGAAGTTTTGCAATATAATTGTGTTGAATAGATACTAATAAATTATTTAACTCCTAAAATTTGATTAAAACTTTTTTTGCGGTCATTTTTGTATCGGTTTCGGACGTGCAGGTCTAAATGGGCCTTCAATGGACCCGTTGAAATTTTAACTGAGTAAAAAGTACAGAAATTGAGGTTTTGCAAGATAATTGTGTTGAAAAGCTCCTAATAAATTATTTGAACTCCTAAAATTTGATTAAAACTTGTTTTGCGGTACTTTTTGTCGAGGTTTCAGACGAGCAGGTCGAAATGGGCCTTTCAATGGACCCGTTGGAATTTTAACTGAGTTAAAAGTATAGAAATTGAGGTTTTGCAATATAATTGTGTTGAAAAGCTTCTAATCATTTATTTGAACTCCTAAAATTTGATTAAAACTTTTTTGTGGTCCTTTATGTATCGGTTTCGGACGAGCGGAACGAAATGGGCCTTCAATGGACCCGTTGGAATTTTAACAAAGTAAAAAGTACAGAAATTGAGGTTTTGCAATATAATTGTGCTGAAAAGCTCCTGATCAATTACATGCACTCCTAAAATTTGGTTAAAACTTGTTTTGGAGTCCTTTTTGTATAGGTTTCGGACGAGCGGGTCGAAATGGGCCTTTCAATGGACCCATTGGAATTTTAATTGAGTAAAAAGTACAGAAATTGAGGTTTTGCAATAAAATTGTGTTGAAAAGCTCCTAATCAATTATTTGAACTCCTAATATTTGAATAAAACATTTTTGCGGTCCTTTTTGTAGAGGTTTCATACGAGCAGGTCTAAATGGGCCTTTCAATGGGCCCGTTGGAATTTTAACTGAGTAAAAAGTATAAAAATTGAGGTTTTGCAATATAATTGTGTTGAAAAGCTCCTAATCAATTACATGAACTCCTAAAATTTGATTAAAAATTGTTTTGGAGTCCTTTTTGTATAGGTTTCAGACGAGCGGGTCGAAATGGGACTTTCAATGGACCCATTGGATTTTTAACTGAGTAAAAAGTACAGAAATTGAAGTTTTGCAATATAATTGTGTTGAAAAGCTCCTAATCATTTATTTGAGCACCTAAAATTTGTTTAAAACTTTTTTGCGGTCCTTTTTGTATCGGTTTCGGACGTGTAGGTCTAAATGGGCCTTCAATGGACCCGTTGGAATTTTAACTGAGTAAAAAGTACAGAAATTGAGGTTTTGCAATATAATTGTGTTGAAAAGCTCCTAATGAATTACATGAACTCCTAACATTTGATTAAAACTTGTTTCGCAGTGCTTTTTGTAGAGGTTTCGGACGAGCGGGTAGAAATGGGCCTTTCAATGGATCCGTTGGAATTTTAACTGAGTAAAAAGTACATAAATTGAAGTTTTGCAATATAATTGTGTTGAATAGCTCCTAATAAATTATTTGAACTCCTAAAATTTGATTAAAACTTTTTTTTGCGGTCATTTTTGTATCGGTTTCGGACGTGCAGGTCTAAATGGGCCTACAATGGACCCGTTGAAAGTTTAACTGATTAAAAAGTACAGAAATTGAGGTTTTGCAAGATAATTGTGTTGAAAAGCTCCTAATCAATCATTTGAACTCCTAAAATTTGATTAAAACTTGTTTTGCGGTCCTTTTTGTCGAGGTTTCAGACGAGCAGGTCGAAATGGGCCTTTCAATGGACCCGTTGGAATTTTAACTGAGTAAAAAGTACAGAAATTGAGGTTTTGCAATATAATTGTGTTGAAAAGATTCTAATCATTTATTTGAACTCCTAAAATTTGATTAAAACTTTTTTGTGGTCCTTTTTGTATCGGTTTCGGACGAGCGCAACGAAATGGGCCTTCAATGGACCCGTTGGAATTTTAACTGAGTAAAAAGTACAGAAATTGAGGTTTTGCAATATAATTGTGTTGAAAAGCTCCCGATCAATTACATGAACTCCTAAAATTTGATTAAAACTTGTTTTGGAGTCCTTTATGTATAGGTTTCGGACGAGCGGGTCGAAATGGGCCTTTCAATGGACCCGTTGGAATTTTAACTGAGTAAAAAGTACAGAAATTGAGGTTTTGGAATATAATTGTGTTGAAAATCTCCTTGTCAATTACATGATCGCCTAAAATCTGATTAAAACTCTTTTTGCAACCCTTTTTGTAGAGGTTTCGGACGAGCAGGTCTAAATGGGCCTTTCAATGGGCCCGTTGGAATTTTAACAGAGTAAAAAGTATAAAAATTGAGGTTTTGCAATATAATTGTGTTGAAAAGCTCCTAATCAATTACATGAACTCCTAAAATTTGATTAAAACTTGTTTTGGAGTCCTTTTTGTATAGGTTTCAGACGAGCGGGTCGAAATGGGCCATTCAATGGACCCGTTGGATTTTTAACTGAGTAAAAAGTACAGAAACTGAAGTTTTGCAATATAATTGTGTTGAAAAGCTCCTAATCATTTTTTAGCACCTAAAATTTGTTTAAAACTTTTTTGCGGTCCTTTTTGTATCGGTTTCGGACGTGTAGGTCTAAATGGGCCTTCAATGGACCCGTTGGAATTTTAACTGAGTAAAAAGTACAGAAATTGAGGTTTTGCAATATAATTGTGTTGAAAAGCTCCTAATGAATTACATGAACTCCTAACATTTGATTAAAACTTGTTTCGCAGTGCTTTTTGTAGAGGTTTCGGACGAGCGGGTAGAAATGGGCCTTTCAATGGACCCGTTGGAATTTTAACTGAGTAAAAAGTACAGAAATTGAGGTTTTGCAATATAATTGTGTTGAAAAGCTCCTAATCATTTATTTGAATTCCTAATAATTGAAAAAAAAAATTGCGGTGCTTTTTGTAGAGGTTTCGGACGAGCATGTCTAAATGGACCAATCAATGGGCCTGTTGGAATTTAACTGAGTAAAAAGTACAAAAATTGAGGTTTTGCAATATAATTGTGTTGAAAAGCTCCTAATCAATTATTTGAACTCCTAAATTTTGAATAAAACTTGTTTTGTGTTCCTTTTTGTAGAGGTTTCGGACGAGCAGGTCTAAATGGGCGTTTCAATGGACCCGTTGGAATTTTAACTGAGTAAAAAGTACAGAAATTGAGCTTTTGGAATATAATTGTGTTGAAAATCTCCTAATCAATTACATGATCTCCTGAAATTTGATTAAAACTTGTTTTGTGGCCCTTTTTGTAGAGGTTTCGGATGAGCATGTCTAAATGGGCCTTTCAACGGACCCGTTGGAATTTTAACTGAGTAAAAAGTACAAAAATTGAGGTTTTGCAATATAATTGTGTTGAAAAGCTCATAATCAATTATTTGTACTCCTAAAATATGATCTAAACTTGTTTTGCGGTCATTTATGTAGATGTTTCGGACGTGCGGGTCTAAATGGGCCTTTCAGTGGACCCATTGGAATTTTAACTGAGTAAAATGTATAAGAAATTGAAGTTTTGCAATATAATTGTGTTAAAAGCTCCTAATCAATTATTTGAACTCCTAAAATTTGATTAAAACTTGTTTTGCGATCCTTTTTGTAGAGGTTTCGGACGAGTAGGTCTAAATGGGCCATTCAATGGGCCCGTTTGAATTTTAACTGAGTAAAAAGTACAGAAATTGAGGTTTTGCAATATAATTGTGTTGAAAATATCCTAACCAATTACATGATCTCCTAAAATTTGATTAAAACTTTTTTTGTGGTCCTTTTTGTAGGGGTTTCGGACGAGCGGGTCTAAATGGGCCTTTCAATGGACTCGTTGAAATTTTAACCGAGTAAAAAGTACAGAAATTCTGGTTTTGCAATATAATTGTGTTGAAAAGCTCCTAATCAATTATTTGAACTCCTAAAATTTGATTAAAACTTGTTTTGCGGTCCTTTTTGTAGAGGTTTCGGATGAGCAGGTCTAAATGGGCCTTTCAATGGACCCGTTGGTATTTTAACTGAGTAAAAAGTACATAAATTGAGGTTTTGGAATATAATTGTGTTGAAAATCTCCTAATCAATTACATGATCTCCTAAAATTTGATTAAAACTTGTTTTGCGGCCGTTTTTGTAGAGGTTTGAGACGAACATGTCTAAATGCGCCTTTCAATGGACCCGTTGGAATTTTAACTGAGTAAAAAGTATAAAATTTGAGGTTTTGCAATATAATTGTGTTGAAAAGCTCGTAGTCAATTATTTGTACTCCTAAAATATGATCAAAACTTGTTTTGCGGTCCTTTATGTAGAGGTTTCAGATGTGCGGGTCTAAATGGGCCTTTCAATGGACCCGTTGGAATTTTAACTGAGTAAAATGTATAAAAATTGAAGTTTTGCAATATAATTGTGTTGAAAAGCTCCTAATAATTTATTTGAACTCCTAAAATTTGATTAAAACTTTTTTGCGGTCCTTTTTGTTTCAGTTTCGGACGAGCAGGTCTAAATGGGCCTTACAATGGACCCGTTGGAATTTTAACTGAGTAAAAAGTACAGAAATTGAGGTTTTGCAATATAATTGTGTTGAAAAGCTCCTAATCGATTATTTGAACTCCTAAAATTTGATTAAAACTTGTTTTGGAGTCCTTTTTGTTTAGGTTTCGGACGAGCGGGTCGAAATGGGGCTTTCAATGGACCCGTTGGAATTTTAACTAAGTAAAAAGTACAGAAATTGAGGTTTTGCAATAAAATTGTGTTGAAAAGCTCCTAATCAATTATTTGAACTCCTAATATTTGAATAAAACATTTTTGCGGTCCTTTTTGTAGAGGTTTCATACGAGCAGGTCTAAATGGGCCTTTCAATGGGCCCGTTGGAATTTTAACTGAGTAAAAAGTATAAAAATTGAGGTTTTGAAATATAATTGTGTTGAAAAGCTCCTAATCAATTACATGAACTCCTAAAATTTAATTAAAACTTGTTTTGGAGTCCTTTTTGTATAGGTTTCGGACGAGCGGGTCGAAATGGGCCTTTCAATGGACCCGTTGGATTTTTAACTGAGTAAAAAGTACAGAAATTGAAGTTTTGCAATATAATTGTGTTGAAAAGCTCCTAATCATTTATTTAAGCACCTAAAATTTGTTTAAAACTTTTTTGCGGTCCTTTTTGTATCGGTTTCGGACGTGTAGGTCTAAATGGGCCGTCAATGGACCCGTTGGAATTTTAACAGAGTAAAAAGTACAGAAATTGAGGTTTTGCAATATAATTGTGTTGAAAAGCTCCTAATGAATTACATGAACTCCTAACATTTGGTTAAAACTTGTTTCGCAGTGCTTTTTGTAGAGGTTTCAGACGAGCGGGTAGAAATGGGCCTTTCAATGGATCCGTTGGAATTTTAACTGAGTAAAAAGTACAGAAATTGAAGTTTTGCAATATAATTGTGTTGAATAGATACTAATAAATTATTTAACTCCTAAAATTTGATTAAAACTTTTTTTGCGGTCATTTTTGTATCGGTTTCGGACGTGCAGGTCTAAATGGGCCTTCAATGGACCCGTTGAAATTTTAACTGAGTAAAAAGTACAGAAATTGAGGTTTTGCAAGATAATTGTGTTGAAAAGCTCCTAATAAATTATTTGAACTCCTAAAATTTGATTAAAACTTGTTTTGCGGTACTTTTTGTCGAGGTTTCAGACGAGCAGGTCGAAAAGGGCCTTTCAATGGACCCGTTGGAATTTTAACTGAGTAAAAAGTACAGAAATTGAGGTTTTGCAATATAATTGTGTTGACAAGCTTCTAATCATTTATTTGAACTCCTAAAATTTGATTAAAACTTTTTTGTGGTCCTTTATGTATCGGTTTCGGACGAGCGGAACGAAATGGGCCTTCAATGGACCCGTTGGAATTTTAACAAAGTAAAAAGTACAGAAATTGAGGTTTTGCAATATAATTGTGTTGAAAAGCTCCTGATCAATTACATGCACTCCTAAAATTTGGTTAAAACTTGTTTTGGAGTCCTTTTTGTATAGGTTTCGGACGAACGGGTCGAAATGGGCCTTTCAATGGACCCATTGGAATTTTAATTGAGTAAAAAGTACAGAAATTGAGGTTTTGCAATAAAATTGTGTTGAAAAGCTCCTAATCAATTATTTGAACTCCTAATATTTGAATAAAACATTTTTGCGGTCCTTTTTGTAGAGGTTTCATACGAGCAGGTCTAAATGGGCCTTTCAATGGGCCCGTTGGAATTTTAACTGAGTAAAAAGTATAAAAATTGAGGTTTTGCAATATAATTGTGTTGAAAAGCTCCTAATCAATTACATGAACTCCTAAAATTTGATTAAAAATTGTTTTGGAGTCCTTTTTGTATAGGTTTCAGACGAGCGGGTCGAAATGGGACTTTCAATGGACCCATTGGATTTTTAACTGAGTAAAAAGTACAGAAATTGAAGTTTTGCAATATAATTGTGTTGAAAAGCTCCTAATCATTTATTTGAGCACCTAAAATTTGTTTAAAACTTTTTTGCGGTCCTTTTTGTATCGGTTTCGGACGTGTAGGTCTAAATGGGCCTTCAATGGACCCGTTGGAATTTTAACTGAGTAAAAAGTACAGAAATTGAGGTTTTGCAATATAATTGTGTTGAAAAGCTCCTAATGAATTACATGAACTCCTAACATTTGATTAAAACTTGTTTCGCAGTGCTTTTTGTAGAGGTTTCAGACGAGCGGGTAGAAATGGGCCTTTCAATGGATCCGTTGGAATTTTAACTGAGTAAAAAGTACAGAAATTGAAGTTTTGCAATATAATTGTGTTGAATAGCTCCTAATAAATTATTTGAACTCCTAAAATTTGATTAAAACTTTTTTTGCGGTCATTTTTGTATCGGTTTCGGACGTGCAGGTCTAAATGGGCCTACAATGGACCCGTTGAAAGTTTAACTAATTAAAAAGTACAGAAATTGAGGTTTTGGAAGATAATTGTGTTGAAAAGCTCCTAATCAATCATTTGAACTCCTAAAATTTGATTAAAACTTGTTTTGCGGTCCTTTTTGTCGAGGTTTCAGACGAGCAGGTCGAAATGGGCCTTTCAATGGACCCGTTGGAATTTTAACTGAGTAAAAAGTACAGAAATTGAGGTTTTGCAATATAATTGTGTTGAAAAGATTCTAATCATTTATTTGAACTCCTAAAATTTGATTAAAACTTTTTTGTGGTCCTTTTTGTATCGGTTTCGGACGAGCGGAACGAAATGGGCCTTCAATGGACCCGTTGGAATTTTAACTGAGTAAAAAGTACAGAAATTGAGGTTTTGCAATATAATTGTGTTGAAAAGCTCCCGATCAATTACATGAACTCCTAAAATTTGATTAAAACTTGTTTTGGAGTCCTTTATGTATAGGTTTCGGACGAGCGGGTCGAAATGGGCCTTTCAATGGACCCGTTGGAATTTTAACTGAGTAAAAAGTACAGAAATTGAGGTTTTGGAATATAATTGTGTTGAAAATCTCCTTGTCAATTACATGATCGCCTAAAATCTGATTAAAACTCTTTTTGCAACCCTTTTTGTAGAGGTTTCGGACGAGCAGGTCTAAATGGGCCTTTCAATGGGCCCGTTGGAATTTTAACAGAGTAAAAAGTATAAAAATTGAGGTTTTGCAATATAATTGTGTTGAAAAGCTCCTAATCAATTACATGAACTCCTAAAATTTGATTAAAACTTGTTTTGGAGTCCTTTTTGTATAGGTTTCAGACGAGCGGGTCGAAATGGGCCATTCAATGGACCCGTTGGATTTTTAACTGAGTAAAAAGTACAGAAACTGAAGTTTTGCAATATAATTGTGTTGAAAAGCTCCTAATCATTTTTTAGCACCTAAAATTTGTTTAAAACTTTTTTGCGGTCCTTTTTGTATCGGTTTCGGACGTGTAGGTCTAAATGGGCCTTCAATGGACCCGTTGGAATTTTAACTGAGTAAAAAGTACAGAAATTGAGGTTTTGCAATATAATTGTGTTGAAAAGCTCCTAATGAATTACATGAACTCCTAACATTTGATTAAAACTTGTTTCGCAGTGCTTTTTGTAGAGGTTTCGGACGAGCGGGTAGAAATGGGCCTTTCAATGGACCCGTTGGAATTTTAACTGAGTAAAAAGTACAGAAATTGAGGTTTTGCAATATAATTGTGTTGAAAAGCTCCTAATCATTTATTTGAATTCCTAATAATTGAAAAAAAAAATTTGCGGTGCTTTTTGTAGAGGTTTCGGACGAGCATGTCTAAATGGACCAATCAATGGGCCTGTTGGAATTTAACTGAGTAAAAAGTACAAAAATTGAGGTTTTGCAATATAATTGTGTTGAAAAGCTCCTAATCAATTATTTGAACTCCTAAATTTTGAATAAAACTTGTTTTGTGTTCCTTTTTGTAGAGGTTTCGGACGAGCAGGTCTAAATGGGCGTTTCAATGGACCCGTTGGAATTTTAACTGAGTAAAAAGTACAGAAATTGAGCTTTTGGAATATAATTGTGTTGAAAATCTCCTAATCAATTACATGATCTCCTGAAATTTGATTAAAACTTGTTTTGTGGCCCTTTTTGTAGAGGTTTCGGATGAGCATGTCTAAATGGGCCTTTCAACGGACCCGTTGGAATTTTAACTGAGTAAAAAGTACAAAAATTGAGGTTTTGCAATATAATTGTGTTGAAAAGCTCATAATCAATTATTTGTACTCCTAAAATATGATCTAAACTTGTTTTGCGGTCATTTATGTAGATGTTTCGGACGTGCGGGTCTAAATGGGCCTTTCAGTGGACCCATTGGAATTTTAACTGAGTAAAATGTATAAGAAATTGAAGTTTTGCAATATAATTGTGTTAAAAGCTCCTAATCAATTATTTGAACTCCTAAAATTTGATTAAAACTTGTTTTGCGATCCTTTTTGTAGAGGTTTCGGACGAGTAGGTCTAAATGGGCCATTCAATGGGCCCGTTTGAATTTTAACTGAGTAAAAAGTACAGAAATTGAGGTTTTGCAATATAATTGTGTTGAAAATATCCTAACCAATTACATGATCTCCTAAAATTTGATTAAAACTTTTTTTGTGGTCCTTTTTGTAGGGGTTTCGGACGAGCGGGTCTAAATGGGCCTTTCAATGGACTCGTTGAAATTTTAACCGAGTAAAAAGTACAGAAATTCTGGTTTTGCAATATAATTGTGTTGAAAAGCTCCTAATCAATTATTTGAACTCCTAAAATTTGATTAAAACTTGTTTTGCGGTCCTTTTTGTAGAGGTTTCGGATGAGCAGGTCTAAATGGGCCTTTCAATGGACCCGTTGGTATTTTAACTGAGTAAAAAGTACATAAATTGAGGTTTTGGAATATAATTGTGTTGAAAATCTCCTAATCAATTACATGATCTCCTAAAATTTGATTAAAACTTGTTTTGCGGCCGTTTTTGTAGAGGTTTGAGACGAACATGTCTAAATGCGCCTTTCAATGGACCCGTTGGAATTTTAACTGAGTAAAAAGTATAAAATTTGAGGTTTTGCAATATAATTGTGTTGAAAAGCTCGTAGTCAATTATTTGTACTCCTAAAATATGATCAAAACTTGTTTTGCGGTCCTTTATGTAGAGGTTTCAGATGTGCGGGTCTAAATGGGCCTTTCAATGGACCCGTTGGAATTTTAACTGAGTAAAATGTATAAAAATTGAAGTTTTGCAATATAATTGTGTTGAAAAGCTCCTAATAATTTATTTGAACTCCTAAAATTTGATTAAAACTTTTTTGCGGTCCTTTTTGTTTCAGTTTCGGACGAGCAGGTCTAAATGGGCCTTACAATGGACCCGTTGGAATTTTAACTGAGTAAAAAGTACAGAAATTGAGGTTTTGCAATATAATTGTGTTGAAAAGCTCCTAATCGATTATTTGAACTCCTAAAATTTGATTAAAACTTGTTTTGGAGTCCTTTTTGTTTAGGTTTCGGACGAGCGGGTCGAAATGGGGCTTTCAATGGACCCGTTGGAATTTTAACTAAGTAAAAAGTACAGAAATTGAGGTTTTGCAATAAAATTGTGTTGAAAAGCTCCTAATCAATTATTTGAACTCCTAATATTTGAATAAAACATTTTTGCGGTCCTTTTTGTAGAGGTTTCATACGAGCAGGTCTAAATGGGCCTTTCAATGGGCCCGTTGGAATTTTAACTGAGTAAAAAGTATAAAAATTGAGGTTTTGCAATATAATTGTGTTGAAAAGCTCCTAATCAATTACATGAACTCCTAAAATTTAATTAAAACTTGTTTTGGAGTCCTTTTTGTATAGGTTTCGGACGAGCGGGTCGAAATGGGCCTTTCAATGGACCCGTTGGATTTTTAACTGAGTAAAAAGTACAGAAATTGAAGTTTTGCAATATAATTGTGTTGAAAAGCTCCTAATCATTTATTTAAGCACCTAAAATTTGTTTAAAACTTTTTTGCGGTCCTTTTTGTATCGGTTTCGGACGTGTAGGTCTAAATGGGCCGTCAATGGACCCGTTGGAATTTTAACAGAGTAAAAAGTACAGAAATTGAGGTTTTGCAATATAATTGTGTTGAAAAGCTCCTAATGAATTACATGAACTCCTAACATTTGGTTAAAACTTGTTTCGCAGTGCTTTTTGTAGAGGTTTCAGACGAGCGGGTAGAAATGGGCCTTTCAATGGATCCGTTGGAATTTTAACTGAGTAAAAAGTACAGAAATTGAAGTTTTGCAATATAATTGTGTTGAATAGATACTAATAAATTATTTAACTCCTAAAATTTGATTAAAACTTTTTTTGCGGTCATTTTTGTATCGGTTTCGGACGTGCAGGTCTAAATGGGCCTTCAATGGACCCGTTGAAATTTTAACTGAGTAAAAAGTACAGAAATTGAGGTTTTGCAAGATAATTGTGTTGAAAAGCTCCTAATAAATTATTTGAACTCCTAAAATTTGATTAAAACTTGTTTTGCGGTACTTTTTGTCGAGGTTTCAGACGAGCAGGTCGAAAAGGGCCTTTCAATGGACCCGTTGGAATTTTAACTGAGTAAAAAGTACAGAAATTGAGGTTTTGCAATATAATTGTGTTGACAAGCTTCTAATCATTTATTTGAACTCCTAAAATTTGATTAAAACTTTTTTGTGGTCCTTTATGTATCGGTTTCGGACGAGCGGAACGAAATGGGCCTTCAATGGACCCGTTGGAATTTTAACAAAGTAAAAAGTACAGAAATTGAGGTTTTGCAATATAATTGTGTTGAAAAGCTCCTGATCAATTACATGCACTCCTAAAATTTGGTTAAAACTTGTTTTGGAGTCCTTTTTGTATAGGTTTCGGACGAACGGGTCGAAATGGGCCTTTCAATGGACCCATTGGAATTTTAATTGAGTAAAAAGTACAGAAATTGAGGTTTTGCAATAAAATTGTGTTGAAAAGCTCCTAATCAATTATTTGAACTCCTAATATTTGAATAAAACATTTTTGCGGTCCTTTTTGTAGAGGTTTCATACGAGCAGGTCTAAATGGGCCTTTCAATGGGCCCGTTGGAATTTTAACTGAGTAAAAAGTATAAAAATTGAGGTTTTGCAATATAATTGTGTTGAAAAGCTCCTAATCAATTACATGAACTCCTAAAATTTGATTAAAAATTGTTTTGGAGTCCTTTTTGTATAGGTTTCAGACGAGCGGGTCGAAATGGGACTTTCAATGGACCCATTGGATTTTTAACTGAGTAAAAAGTACAGAAATTGAAGTTTTGCAATATAATTGTGTTGAAAAGCTCCTAATCATTTATTTGAGCACCTAAAATTTGTTTAAAACTTTTTTGCGGTCCTTTTTGTATCGGTTTCGGACGTGTAGGTCTAAATGGGCCTTCAATGGACCCGTTGGAATTTTAACTGAGTAAAAAGTACAGAAATTGAGGTTTTGCAATATAATTGTGTTGAAAAGCTCCTAATGAATTACATGAACTCCTAACATTTGATTAAAACTTGTTTCGCAGTGCTTTTTGTAGAGGTTTCGGACGAGCGGGTAGAAATGGGCCTTTCAATGGATCCGTTGGAATTTTAACTGAGTAAAAAGTACAGAAATTGAAGTTTTGCAATATAATTGTGTTGAATAGCTCCTAATAAATTATTTGAACTCCTAAAATTTGATTAAAACTTTTTTTTGCGGTCATTTTTGTATCGGTTTCGGACGTGCAGGTCTAAATGGGCCTTCAATGGACCCGTTGAAAGTTTAACTGAGTAAAAAGTACAGAAATTGAGGTTTTGCAAGATAATTGTGTTGAAAAGCTCCTAATCAATCATTTGAACTCCTAAAATTTGATTAAAACTTGTTTTGCGGTCCTTTTTGTCGAGGTTTCAGACGAGCAGGTCGAAATGGGCCTTTCAATGGACCCGTTGGAATTTTAACTGAGTAAAAAGTACAGAAATTGAGGTTTTGCAATATAATTGTGTTGAAAAGATTCTAATCATTTATTTGAACTCCTAAAATTTGATTAAAACTTTTTTGTGGTCCTTTTTGTATCGGTTTCGGACGAGCGGAACGAAATGGGCCTTCAATGGACCTGTTGGAATTTTAACTGAGTAAAAAGTACAGAAATTGAGGTTTTGCAATATAATTGTGTTGAAAAGCTTCCGATCAATTACATGAACTCCTAAAATTTGATTAAAACTTGTTTTGGAGTCCTTTATGTATAGGTTTCGGACGAGCGGGTCGAAATGGGCCTTTCAATGGACCCGTTGGAATTTTAACTGAGTAAAAAGTACAGAAATTGAGGTTTTGGAATATAATTGTGTTGAAAATCTCCTTGTCAATTACATGATCGCCTAAAATCTGATTAAAACCTGTTTTGCAACCCTTTTTGTAGAGGTTTCGGACGAGCAGGTCTAAATGGGCCTTTCAATGGGCCCGTTGGAATTTTAACAGAGTAAAAAGTATAAAAATTGAGGTTTTGCAATATAATTGTGTTGAAAAGCTCCTAATCAATTACATGAACTCCTAAAATTTGATTAAAACTTGTTTTGGAGTCCTTTTTGTATAGGTTTCAGACGAGCGGGTCGAAATGGGCCATTCAATGGATCCGTTGGAATTTTAACTGAGTAAAAAGTACAGAAATTGAAGTTTTGCAATATAATTGTGTTGAATAGCTCCTAATAAATTATTTGAACTCCTAAAATTTGATTAAAACTTTTTTTGCGGTCATTTTTGTATCGGTTTCGGACGTGCAGGTCTAAATGGGCCTACAATGGACCCGTTGAAAGTTTAACTAATTAAAAAGTACAGAAATTGAGGTTTTGGAAGATAATTGTGTTGAAAAGCTCCTAATCAATCATTTGAACTCCTAAAATTTGATTAAAACTTGTTTTGCGGTCCTTTTTGTCGAGGTTTCAGACGAGCAGGTCGAAATGGGCCTTTCAATGGACCCGTTGGAATTTTAACTGAGTAAAAAGTACAGAAATTGAGGTTTTGCAATATAATTGTGTTGAAAAGATTCTAATCATTTATTTGAACTCCTAAAATTTGATTAAAACTTTTTTGTGGTCCTTTTTGTATCGGTTTCGGACGAGCGGAACGAAATGGGCCTTCAATGGACCCGTTGGAATTTTAACTGAGTAAAAAGTACAGAAATTGAGGTTTTGCAATATAATTGTGTTGAAAAGCTCCCGATCAATTACATGAACTCCTAAAATTTGATTAAAACTTGTTTTGGAGTCCTTTATGTATAGGTTTCGGACGAGCGGGTCGAAATGGGCCTTTCAATGGACCCGTTGGAATTTTAACTGAGTAAAAAGTACAGAAATTGAGGTTTTGGAATATAATTGTGTTGAAAATCTCCTTGTCAATTACATGATCGCCTAAAATCTGATTAAAACTCTTTTTGCAACCCTTTTTGTAGAGGTTTCGGACGAGCAGGTCTAAATGGGCCTTTCAATGGGCCCGTTGGAATTTTAACAGAGTAAAAAGTATAAAAATTGAGGTTTTGCAATATAATTGTGTTGAAAAGCTCCTAATCAATTACATGAACTCCTAAAATTTGATTAAAACTTGTTTTGGAGTCCTTTTTGTATAGGTTTCAGACGAGCGGGTCGAAATGGGCCATTCAATGGACCCGTTGGATTTTTAACTGAGTAAAAAGTACAGAAACTGAAGTTTTGCAATATTATTGTGTTGAAAAGCTCCTAATCATTTTTTAGCACCTAAAATTTGTTTAAAACTTTTTTGCGGTCCTTTTTGTATTAGTTTCGGACGTGTAGGTCTAAATGGGCCTTCAATGGACCCGTTGGAATTTTAACTGAGTAAAAAGTACAGAAATTGAGGTTTTGCAATATAATTGTGTTGAAAAGCTCCTAATGAATTACATGAACTCCTAACATTTGATTAAAACTTGTTTCGCAGTGCTTTTTGTAGAGGTTTCGGACGAGCGGGTAGAAATGGGCCTTTCAATGGACTCGTTGGAATTTTAACTGAGTAAAAAGTACAGAAATTGAGGTTTTGCAATATAATTGTGTTGAAAAGCTCCTAATCATTTATTTGAATTCCTAATAATTGAAAAAAAAAATTGCGGTGCTTTTTGTAGAGGTTTCAGACGAGCATGTCTAAATGGGCCTATCAATGGGCCCGTTGGAATTTAACTGAGTAAAAAGTACAAAAATTGAGGTTTTGCAATATAATTGTGTTGAAAAGCTCCTAATCAATTATTTGAACTCCTAAATTTTGAATAAAACTTGTTTTGTGTTCCTTTTTGTAGAGGTTTCGGACGAGCAGGTCTAAATGGGCGTTTCAATGGACCCGTTGGAATTTTAACTGAGTAAAAAGTACAGAAATTGAGGTTTTGGAATATAATTGTGTTGAAAATCTCCTAAGCAATTACATGATCTCCTGAAATTTGATTAAAACTTGTTTTGTGGCCCTTTTTGTAGAGGTTTCGGATGAGCATGTCTAAATGGGCCTTTCAACAGACCCGTTGGAATTTTAACTGAGTAAAAAGTACAAAAATTGAGGTTTTGCAATATAATTGTGTTGAAAAGCTCATAATCAATTATTTGTACTCCTAAAATATGATCTAAACTTGTTTTGCGGTCATTTATGTAGATGTTTCGGACGTGCGGGTCTAAATGGGCCTTTCAGTGGACCCGTTGGAATTTTAACTGAGTAAAATGTATAAGAAATTGAAGTTTTGCAATATAATTGTGTTAAAAGCTCCTAATCAATTATTTGAACTCCTAAAATTTGATTAAAACTTGTTTTGCGATCCTTTTTGTAGAGGTTTCGGACGAGTAGGTCTAAATGGGCCATTCAATGGACCCGTTTGAATTTTAACTGAGTAAAAAGTACAGAAATTGAGGTTTTGCAATATAATTGTGTTGAAAATATCCTAACCAATTACATGATCTCCTAAAATTTGATTAAAACTTTTTTTGTGGTCCTTTTTGTAGGGGTTTCGGACGAGCGGGTCTAAATGGGCCTTTCAATGGACTCGTTGAAATTTTAACTGAGTAAAAAGTACAGAAATTCTGGTTTTGCAATATAATTGTGTTGAAAAGCTCCTAATCAATTATTTGAACTCCTAAAATTTGATTAAAACTTGTTTTGCGGTCCTTTTTGTAGAGGTTTCGGATGAGCAGGTCTAAATGGGCCTTTCAATGGACCCGTTGGTATTTTAACTGAGTAAAAAGTACATAAATTGAGGTTTTGGAATATAATTGTGTTGAAAATCTCCTAATCAATTACATGATCTCCTAAAATTTGATTAAAACTTGTTTTGCGGCCCTTTTTGTAGAGGTTTGAGACGAACATGTCTAAATGCGCCTTTCAATGGACCCGTTGGAATTTTAACTGAGTAAAAAGTATAAAAATTGAGGTTTTGCAATATAATTGTGTTGAAAAGCTCGTAGTCAATTATTTGTACTCCTAAAATATGATCAAAACTTTTTTTGCGGTCCTTTATGTAGAGGTTTCAGACGTGCGGGTCTAAATGGGCCTTTCAATGGACCCGTTGGAATTTTAACTGAGTAAAATGTATAAAAATTGAAGTTTTGCAATATAATTGTGTTGAAAAGCTCCTAATAATTTATTTGAACTCCTAAAATTTGATTAAAACTTTTTTGCGGTCCTTTTTGTTTCAGTTTCGGACGAGCAGGTCTAAATGGGCCTTACAATGGACCCGTTGGAATTTTAACTGAGTAAAAAGTACAGAAATTGAGGTTTTGCAATATAATTGTGTTGAAAAGCTCCTAATCGATTATTTGAACTCCTAAAATTTGATTAAAACTTGTTTTGGAGTCCTTTTTGTTTACGTTTCGGACGAGCGGGTCGAAATGGGGCTTTCAATGGACCCGTTGGAATTTTAACTAAGTAAAAAGTACAGAAATTGAGGTTTTGCAATAAAATTGTGTTGAAAAGCTCCTAATCAATTATTTGAACTCCTAATATTTTAATAAAACATTTTTGCGGTCCTTTTTGTAGAGGTTTCATACGAGCAGGTCTAAATGGGCCTTTCAATGGGCCCGTTGGAATTTTAACTGAGTAAAAAGTATAAAAATTGAGGTTTTGCAATATAATTGTGTTGAAAAGCTCCTAATCAATTACATGAACTCCTAAAATTTAATTAAAACTTGTTTTGGAGTCCTTTTTGTATAGGTTTCGGACGAGCGGGTCGAAATGGGCCTTTCAATGGACCCGTTGAAGTTTTGCAATATAATTGTGTTGAAAAGCTCCTAATCATTTATTTAAGCACCTAAAATTTGTTTAAAACTTTTTTGCGGTTCTTTTTGTATCGGTTTCGGACGTGTAGGTCTAAATGGGCCTTCAATGGACCCGTTGGAATTTTAACAGAGTAAAAAGTACATAAATTAAGGTTTTGCAATATAATTGTGTTGAAAAGCTCCTAATGAATTACATGAACTCCTAACATTTGGTTAAAACTTGTTTCGCAGTGCTTTTTGTAGAGGTTTCGGACGAGCGGGTAGAAATGGGCCTTTCAATGGATCCGTTGGAATTTTAACTGAGTAAAAAGTACAGAAATTGAAGTTTTGTAATATAATTGTGTTGAATAGATAATAATAAATTATTTAACTCCTAAAATTTGATTAAAACTTTTTTTGCGGTCATTTTTGTATCGGTTTCGGACGTGCAGGTCTAAATGGGCCTTCAATGGACCCGTTGAAATTTTAACTGAGTAAAAAGTACAGAAATTGAGGTTTTGCAAGATAATTGTGTTGAAAAGCTCCTAATAAATTATTTGAACTCCTATAATTTGATTAAAACTTGTTTTGCGGTACTTTTTGTCGAGGTTTCAGACGAGCAGGTCGAAATGGGCCTTTCAATGGACCCGTTGGAATTTTAACTGAGTAAAAAGTACAAAAATTGAGGTTTTGCAATATAATTGTGTTGACAAGCTTCTAATCATTTATTTGAACTCCTAAAATTTGATTAAAACTTTTTTGTGGTCCTTTTTGTATCGGTTTCGGACGAGCGGAACGAAATGGGCCTTCAATGGACCCGTTGGAATTTTAACTAAGTAAAAAGTACAGAAATTGAGGTTTTGCAATATAATTGTGTTGAAAAGCTCCTGATCAATTACATGAACTCCTAAAATTTGGTTAAAACTTGTTTTGGAGTCCTTTTTGTATAGGTTTTGTACGAGCGGGTCGAAATGGGCCTTTCAATGGACCCATTGGAATTTTAATTGAGTAAAAAGTACAGAAATTGAGGTTTTGCAATAAAATTGTGTTGAAAAGCTCCTAATCAATTATTTGAACTCCTAATATTTGAATAAAACATTTTTGCGGTCCTTTTTGTAGAGGTTTCATACGAGCAGGTCTAAATGGGCCTTTCATTGGACCCGTTGGAATTTTAACTGAGTAAAAAGTACAGAAATTGAGGTTTTGCAATATAATTGTGTTGAAAAGCTCCTAATGAATTACATGAACTCCTAACATTTGATTAAAACTTGTTTCGCAGTGCTTTTTGTAGAGGTTTCGGACGAGCGGGTAGAAATGGGTCTTTCAATGGATCCGTTGGAATTTTAACTGAGTAAAAAGTACAGAAATTGAAGTTTTGCAATATAATTGTGTTGAATAGCTCCTAATAAATTATTTGAACTCCTAAAATTTGATTAAAACTTTTTTTTGCGGTCCTTTTTGTCGAGGTTTCAGACGAGTAGGTCGAAATGGGCCTTTCAATGGACCCGTTGGAATTTTAACTGAGTAAAAAGTACAGAAATTGAGGTTTTGCAATATAATTGTGTTGAAAAGATTCTAATCATTTATTTGAACTCCTAAAATTTGATTAAAACTTTTTTGTGGTCCTTTTTGTATCGGTTTCGGACGAGCGGAACGAAATAGGCCTTCAATGGACCCGTTGGAATTTTAACTGAGTAAAAAGTACAGAAATTGAGGTTTTGCAATATAATTGTGTTGAAAAGCTCCCGATCAATTACATGAACTCCTAAAATTTGATTAAAACTTGTTTTGGAGTCCTTTTTGTATAGGTTTCGGACGAGCGGGTCGAAATGGGCCTTTCAATGGACCCGTTGGAATTTTAACTGAGTAAAAAGTACAGAAATTGAGGTTTTGGAATATAATTGTGTTGAAAATCTCCTTGTCAATTACATGATCGCCTAAAATCTAATTAAAACTTGTTTTGCAACCCTTTTTGTAGAGGTTTCGGACGAGCAGGTCTAAATGGGCCTTTCAATGGGCCCGTTGGAATTTTAACAGAGTAAAAAGTATAAAAATTGAGGTTTTGCAATATAATTGTGTTGAAAAGCTCCTAATCAATTACATGAACTCCTAAAATTTGAGGTTTAATTGTTTTGGAGTCCTTTTTGTATAGGTTTCAGACGAGCGGGTCGAAATGGGACTTTCAATGGACCCATTGGATTTTTAACTGAGTAAAAAGTATAGAAATTGAAGTTTTGCAATATAATTGTGTTGAAAAGCTCCTAATCATTTATTTGAGCACCTAAAATTTGTTTAAAACTTTTTTGCGGTCCTTTTTGTATCGGTTTCGGACGTGTAGGTCTAAATGGGCCTTCAATGGACCCGTTGGAATTTTAACTGAGTAAAAAGTACAGAAATTGAGGTTTTGCAATATAATTGTGTTGAAAAGCTCCTAATGAATTACATGAACTCCTAACATTTGATTAAAACTTGTTTCGCAGTGCTTTTTGTAGAGGTTTCGGACGAGCGGGTAGAAATGGGCCTTTCAATGGGTCAGTTGGAATTTTTTTTTGAAGAAAGCGGGCCTCGTTAAAAACCCCTACTAAAATCCCCAAGCACAAGGCTTGGAGAAACCTAAAAGGGGAAAAGAGTACCCATAATATATTATTAAGATGAGGTTAAACCTCGCTAAGTACAGCGTTTTTAATACAGTCAGGATACATAGATCCAAAAGACATAGAAGACATGGATCTAAGGGCATGGGTAGCCAATGTATGAGCTACGAAATTAGCCTCACGGCAAACGTACTTTACATGTGCTACAGAAAAATCCTCCAAAGCAGTATGAGCCTGCAAAATCGTCGGACCCATAGTAGAAAGATCTGGCCCAAGAGAGTTGATCCTGTTCGCTAGAGATGCACAGTCTGTCTCGAAGATCAAATGGCTCCAACCCTTGGATAGGGCAAAAGTTATACCGGCAAGAAGACCTCTTCCTTCAGATGAAATAGCATCGGAGCAACTGCCTAGCGGAAAAGCCAGGCCACCAACAACCGTCCCTGTGTCATCACGAGCGACAACTCCAACCGCCGCTGCACGAGTGGAAGGGTCAAAAGCCCCATCCACATTAACTTTAATAAAGCCACGAGGGGGATGCCTCCAGCGAGAAGGAGGAGTCGATGATAAGGGGATGGAAGATGTAGGTGAGGATATAGAGTTAGAGTATTCACGATGAAGACTAATAGAGTTGACGGCAATTAGCCAAGGGGGTTGAAGATGTTTATTATGGATCCAGTCGTTACGCATGTTCCAGATGTTCCAAAGGGTAGTCAAGAAAAGCCCAAATAGATCAGGAGAAAGAAGGGAAGCACCTTCCTCAAGCCATTGGAGGCCAGTGGAGGCAGAGCTATTAATAAGAGAAGAGGGTAGACCAATCAATTTAAGGGACTCCGAAGCACCAGAGCAATCACGGAGAGCATGGAGAATCGACTCTGTACCAGAATTACAAACAGGGCAGGGACCGGAGTCTGGAGCAAAAGTCTGAAGACGAGTCCCAACAGGTAGGGCCTCAGACCCCAGACGCCAACCAAAAGTTTTGACCTTAGGTAAAACCTTAAGCTTGGAAAGAAATTTCCATATACGTGGGGGACGAAGTCTTGGCTCGGGGGGGCGTTGCAGGAAAAGGTAACCAGATCTGACAGAATAAATACCATAATCGTTAGGCCTCCAAAGGATGGAGTCCCGAGTGTCATTGATGATAGGAACAGAAAGAATGGAATCGGCATCAGCCGTAGTAAAGTATGCACGAACTTTGATAGGATCCCAAGATGCTTTGTTTCGCACCATAAAGTCACGACACCGAACGTGGACTTCCTCAGATAGCTCATAGTCTCCGTAGAGATGAATAGATGAAGAGCCTCCCCAGTTATCATGATGGATACGTATGTTACTATTAATACCAGGCCGATAGAGGAAACCACCAAGAAGGTGTTGCATAGCATTATAAAGACCTTGCCAAGCAAACGATCCTCGAGAGGGTCGAGAGGCATTAATGATGTTTCCTGAGGGAAAGTATTTGAATTTATAGATTTGTCCCAAGAGGGAGTTAGGTTCACAAATAAGGCGCCATAATTGTTTACCGAGAAGTGCAATGTTAAAGTTGTTGAGGTCCCGGAAACCCAATCCTCTAACAGATTTAGGCAAGCACACCTGGTCCCATGGGAGCATATGCCATCCTTTCTTATTGGTTTTCCCAGACCACCAATATCGGCGAATGGCAGATGTCATATCATCAATAATATTTTGGGGTAATAAGTAACAGGACATAACGTATTGGGGTAGAGATTGTAAAACGGCTTTAATAAAAATTTCCCTACCACTGAAGGAAAGAAGTTGTTTGTCCCATGTGGATAATCTGTCATGAACTTTATCGCGTATAAAACCTAAGGCGAGGGTCTTATTTTTACCAATAAGGAGAGGTACTCCAAGATAGACTCCAGGGTTGGAGACTTCACGTACTTGAAGATAGGAGTTAATAGTTTGACGAGTAGAAGTAGGAGTACGGGGATTGTAAAAGATAGTAGATTTATCAAAGTTGACTGCTTGCCCAGAGGCAGAGGCATAAGTCAGGAGGGCTAACTTAAGGTGTTTAGCTTCATCGGATTTTGAATTAATGAAAACTATGCAATCATCCGCAAACAAAAGATGGTTGACCTTGGGACCATGCTTACATGCCCCTAGGCCTGGGAGTAGGCCTTGATGTTTAGCATCGGCCAAAAAAGCTGAAAGCCCTTGGGTACAAAATAGGAAGAGGAAAGGAGATAAAGGGTCTCCTTGGCGGAGACCCCTTTGAGGTCGAAATAATGGGGAAAAGGAATTGTTGACCTTAACCGTAAAGGAAACTGAAGAAATACATCTCATGATAAGAGAAACCCATGATGAGGCGAAACCCATAAGCTTCATAACATTTTCAAGGAATGACCACTCGACCCTGTCAAAGGCCTTTTCCATATCAAGTTTAAGGGCAGCTCCATGAGAGGATTTAGAGGTACCAGTATTAATTGAGTGAATTATTTCGTGAGCAATAAGAATATTATCTGTGATGTTACGTCCCTGAACAAAGGCAGCTTGATTGGAACTGATACAGAAGGGAATAGTATGTTTCATTCGATTAACTAAAACTTTAGCAATGATTTTATAAATTACAGTACAGAGACTGATAGGCCGGAGATGCCTCATAGTAGTGGGGTCTTTGATTTTAGGTATGAGTACCAAAATAGTTTGGTTAACTGAAGCCATATCAGCTGACCCTTTAAGTAGATTGAGGCAGAGTGATATGATGTCTGGTCCTACAGTATCCCAATGTTGACGAAAGAATCCGCTTGGTAGACCATCGATACCCGGGGCTTTCCTAGGATCGATGTCTCGAAAAGCGGTGATGATTTCTTCTGAAGTGAATTCCTTAGAAAGGGACTCATTCATAGCAGTCGTAATAGTAGGAGTGATCTTTGATAGGATTTGTTCAGAAAAGCATGGGTTGGAGGAAGTAAAGAGGTTGTGGAAGTATGAAGAAGCTATTTCCATTAGATCGGTGTCGTTAGTACACCAAACATTATTGGAGTCGAAAAGACCAGAGATTGTGTTCTTCTTCTTTCTGCTAGAAGCTCGGGCATGAAAAAACCGAGTGTTTTTATCTCCTTGGGAGAGCCATAGATTGCGAGAACGCTGTGCCCAATATGCTTCTTGTACCTCAAGAAGTTTGTAAAGTTCAGATTTGGCAGAGATATATCTTTTTTCAGCCGAATTTGAAAGAGGTCGTTGTAGAAGTTTATTAATTTTTGTGGTAAGAAAGTTGATGCGACCATTGGTCTTAAATCTTTGTTGTGATTGCCAGTCTCCTAGACAGGATCCAATGGCTTTAATTTTATCCAAAGTGTTACCCTTGGTGGATGACCAAGTTTGTTTTACGACAGAAATACCTTCTTCATTGGAAGCCCAACAATTTTCAAATCTGAACTTGGATGATGGGGGGCGATGATTTGTTAGAGAAGGAGGTTCCGTATTCAAGAGAAGAAAACAGTGATCTGATTTAGCGTCAAAGTCGGAAGTGATGCTATAATTGGGATAGGTGGTTTTCCATGCCATATTCCCTACGAAGCGATCTAATCTCTCAAATAAAGTTGGAGTTTTAGGCCCCGTTTTGGTCCAAGTAAACCAACCCGTTGTAGGTTTGCAATCAAAAAGGTAATTTCGTGAAAGACAATGGCGAAAGTTATTAATTTGAGATCTAGGCCGACGGCAGCCACCTTGTTTTTCATTATCAGCTAGGATTTCGTTAAAGTCGCCGCCAAGAAGCCAAGGTTGACCATCATTATTATTGAGTGAATTAATTAATTCCCAAGTTTTAGGTTTGTTACATGTTTCCGAGAAACCATGAATACCGGTGAAGTAAAATGAAGATGAATTACAACTAACATAAGTATGGATAAAGCGATCCGAATAAGCAAGCAAATCAATCTTATTAGTTTTTAAAGAAAATAAAGCGAGTCCAGAACATGCGTCCGAAAAATCAACCGAAAAAACTAGGTTCATTCCTAACAAAGTAGCAAGACGACTATAAGCCGTATTTTTAAGTTTAGTTTCGCATAAAAAAAGTAAATCTGGATTATGAATTTGAATGTATTGCTGGAGATGTTGAACTGCCTGGACCTTCCCGAGACCCTGGCAGTTCCAACATAAAATGATCATTTCCCTCGGCGGGGCTGTACATCAGCCGCCGCCGGAGAGTTTTTTCCGCTGCTCATCCCAGCTTTCAAATTAGTTGGGTCAAGATTAATTCTTAATTTATTTTTAAAATAGGATAGTAGAGACAGAAATAAGAAAAGGACGTGACTGGGAGTTGATAAAAATGGCAATAATTGTATAATGTAGCTGGAAAGTTTTGTCTCTAGCAAATAGAGAAGAGTGAAATGTGGAAAACAATTATTAAGCAAAGTGGCAGGATTAGTGTAATAAAATAGTGTGTTTGTTGAAATTATAATAATATTGAGGTTAGTTGAGATTTTTAGGGCTTTTAGAAAATTATAAAATTTAATAGTAGAATAGGGATAGGTTGCGTGGAGAGATTTAAAGGTGTATGAACAATTGTTTAATAACTGAAAAGGTATTAAAATCCTTGACATAGAAAATACCATAAAATTGACGATGTAATAAAATAAACGAGTGGAGGTAACATTGGTGTTACTTGAAAAAATAATTAAATTAAAGAATTGAAATTGTGAATAATTTAAAATTATATAAAACAGATTTATGTAGGTAATAATTGGATTGTTGATTATTTGCGGATAAGGATTGTGGTTTAGAATAGAATAAAATTTTTCGGACATATGTCCTTGAACATTTAATTTCACCATGAAGGTGATCGTGGTAATTTCCCCAAAAGGGGATAGTAGAGAACCACCTAAGAAGGTGTTGGTGATTGAAATAGAATGGAAAGAGTTACATAGACATAAAATAATATGAAAGATTAAAATAAAAGGAAAAGAAAAAGTAATAGCTAGAGATAAGACAATTGCAAAATAATAATAATAATAATAATAATAATAGAAAAAGATACATGTAAAAAAATAGCTAAAAAGATTAAAGGAAAAAGTAAAGACAAAGTGAAAGTAACGATTAGGACAATAATTTCCTTGAAATGGGAAACATGAGTGCACGTGGGCCTCACTAGAATAATTGATATGCAAAGAGAAAAAAATACAAAAGTTAGAGTAGGTATATGCAAGTAAGAATAGAACCATAAAAGAAATAAAAGAATATTAAAAAATATTAAAAGGATCCAAAAAAGGATATAATAAAGAATTATAATGACAAGATTAATGATTAATTTATATTTAGAATAGGATAGTAAGACAATAAATAAGATAAGGATGTGACAGGGAGTAGGTAAATGTAAAAATAATTGTATATTATATCTGGGAAGTTTTGTCTTCCGCAAAAAGAAAACAGTAAAAAGGAGGTGGGTGGGAGTTGGTAAATGTGGCAATAATTGTATATTATAACTGGAAAGATTTGTCCCTAGCAAATAGAGAATAGTGAAATGTGAAAAACAATTATTAAGCAAGATGGCAGGGTTAGTGTAATAGAATAGTGAGTTTGTTGAAATTATAATAATATTGAGGTTAGTTGAGCTTTTTAGGTTTTTTAGAAAATTATAAAATTTCATAGTAGAATAGGAATAGGTTGCGTGGAGAGATTTAAGGGAGTATGAAAAATTGTTTAATAACTGAAAAGGTATGAAAATTCTTGACATAGAAAATATCATAAAAATGACGATGTAATAAAATAAACGAGTGGAGGTAACATTGGTGTTACTTGAAAAAATAATTAAGTTAAAGACTTGAAAAAATGAATTTTTGTAGGTAATAATTAAGTTTTTAATTATTTGCGGATAAAGAGTGTAGTTCAGAGTAAAATGAAATTTTGCGGATAGGTGTCCTTGAACATTTAATTTCACCATGAAGGTGATTGTGGTAATTTCCCCAAAGGGGGATAGTAGAGAACCACCTAAGAAGGTGTTGGTGATTGAAGTATAATGGAAAGAATTCAATAGACATAAATTAATATGGAAGGATATAATAAAAGGAAAAAAATTAATAGCTTGGAATGGACACCATGAGCACGCGTGGGGCTCACCCAAAAGATTAATGTGCAAGGAGCAAAAAGAAACAAAATTTAGAGTAAGTAGATGTAAGCAATAATAGAACCATAAAACAAACAAAGCAATAATAGATGCAAGCAATAAATGAAGCATGAAAAGATGATTAATTATTAAAAAACTTATAATGGAAAGATAATATAATATAGAAAATTTAGAGAAAAAATAATAATATCCCACATGATGGGTCATAGGCAAAATCTCTAAAATGGATCGTGATTGTAAAGAGAAAAAGAAGGCCAACACCAAATAATTGAAAAAAATTACCCATAAGTTTAAACGCCAGGTAGTAAAAATTTTTTCAACTTTTGATAACCAATTTTGTAAAAAGATGAAATGAAAGCTTAAATGATGAGAACAACATTTTCTTTGGAATGGACACCATGAGCACGCGTGGGGCTCACCCAAAAGATTAATGTGCAAGGAGCAGAAAGAAACAAAATTTAGAGTAAGTAGATATAAGCAATAATAGAACCATAAAAGAAACAAAGCAATAATAGATGCAAGCAATAATTGAAGCATAAAAAGATAATTAGTTATTAAAAAACTTATAATGGAAAGATAATATAATATAGAAAAGTTAGATAAAAAATAATAATATCCCACATGATAGCAGTAGATATTAGAAATGAACAGGAAAAAGGAATACAATGTAAATACAAAATTTTGGATATGGTAATGAAAGGGATAGAGAAATTTGCAAAGAGACTGATGAATTAAAATAAATATAAATATAATAAAAGTGACCACAAGGTGGTTCGTTGAAATTTCCCTACAGGGGGCTCGATTAACTGAGTAAAAAGTACAGAAATTGAAGTTTTGCAATATAATTGTGTTGAATAGCTCCTAATAAATTATTTGAACTCCTAAAATTTGATTAAAACTTTTTTTTGCGGTCATTTTTGTATCGGTTTCGGACGTGCAGGTCTAAATGGACCTTCAATGGACCCGTTGAAATTTTAACTGAGTAAAAAGTACAGAAATTGAGGTTTTGCAAGATAATTGTGTTGAAAAGCTCCTAATCAATCATTTGAACACGTAAAATTTGATTAAAACTTGTTTTGCGGTCCTTTCTGTCGAGGTTTCAGACGAGCAGGTCGAAATGGGCCTTTCAATGGACCCGTTGGAATTTTAACTGAGTAAAAAGTACAGAAATTGAGGTTTTGCAATATAATTGTGTTGAAAAGATTCTAATCATTTATTTGAACTCCTAAAATTTGATTAAAACTTTTTTGTGGTCCTTTTTGTATCGGTTTCGGACGAGCGGAACGAAATGGGCCTTCAATGGACCCGTTGGAATTTTAACCGAGTAAAAAGTACAGAAATTGAGGTTTTTCAATATAATTGTGTTGAAAAGCTTCTGATCATTTACATGAACTCCTAAAATTTGATTAAAACTTGTTTTGGAGTCCTTTTTGTATAGGTTTCGGACGAGCGGGTCGAAATGGGCCTTTCAATGGACCCGTTGGAATTTTAACTGAGTAAAAAGTACATAAATTGAGGTTTTGGAATATAATTGTGTTGAAAATCTCCTAGTCAATTACATGATCTCCTAAAATCTGATTAAAACTTGTTTTGCAACCCTTTTTGTAGAGGTTTCGGACGAGCAGGTCTAAATGGGCCTTTCAGTGGGCCCGTTGGAATTTTAACTGAGTAAAAAGTATAAAAATTGAGGTTTTGCAATATAATTGTGTTGAAAAGCTCCCAATCAATTACATGAACTCCTAAAATTTGATTAAAACTTGTTTTGGAGTCCTTTTTGTATAGGTTTCAGACGAGCGGGTCGAAATGGGCCATTCAATGGACCCGTTGGATTTTTAACTGAGTAAAAAGTACAGAAACTGAAGTTTTGCAATATAATTGTGTTGAAAAGCTCCTAATCATTTTTTAGCACCTAAAATTTGTATAAAACTTTTTTGCGGTCCTTTTTGTATCGGTTTCGGACGTGTAGGTCTAAATGGGCCTTCAATGGACCCGTTGGAATTTTAACTGAGTAAAAAGTACAGAAATTGAGGTTTTGCAATATAATTGTGTTGAAAAGCTCCTAATGAATTACATGAACTCCTAACATTTGATTAAAACTTGTTTCGCAGTCCTTTTGTAGAGGTTTCAGACGAGCGGGTAGAAATGGGCCTTTCAATGGATCCGTTGGAATTTTAACTGAGTAAAAAGTACATAAATTGAAGTTTTGCAATATTATTGTGTTGAATAGATCCTAATAAATTATTTGAACTCCTAAAATTTGATTAAAACTTTTTTGCGGTCATTTTTGTATCGGTTTCGGACGTGCAGGTCTAAATGTGCCTTTAATGGATCCGTTGAAATTTTAACTGAGTAAAAAGTACAGAAATTGAGGTTTTGCAAGATAATTGTGTTGAAAAGCTCCTAATCAATTATTTGAACTCCTAAATTTTGATTAAAACTTGTTTTGCGGTCCTGTCTGTCGAGGTTTCAGACGAGTAGGTCGAAATGGGCCTTTCAATGGACCCGTTGGAATTTTAACTGAGTAAAAAGTACAGAAATTGAGGTTTTGCAATATAATTGTGTTGAAAAGCTCCTCATCATTTATTTGAACTCCTAAAATTTGATTAAAACTTTTTTTGTGGTCCTTTTTGTATCAGTTTCGGACGAGCGGAACGAAATAGGCCTTCAATGGACCCGTTGGAAAATTTAACTGAGTAAAAAGTACAGAAATTGAGGTTTTGCAATATACATGTGTTGAAAAGCTCCTGATCAATTACATGAACTCCTAAAATTTGATTAAAACTTGTTTCACAGTCCTTTTTGTAGAGGTTTCGGATGAGCGGGTAGAAATGGGCCTTTCAATGGACCCGTTGGAATTTTAACCGAGTAAAAAGTACAGAAATTGAGGTTTTGAAATATAATTGTGTTGAAAAGCTCCTAATCAATTATTTGAACTCGTAATATTTGAATAAAACATTTTTGCGATCCTTTTTGTAGAGGTTTCGGACGAGCAGGTCTAAATGGGCCTTTTAATGGTCCGGTTGGAATTTTAACTGAGTAAAAAGTACAGAATTTGAGTTTTTGAAATATAATTGAGTTGAAAAGCTCCTAATCAATTACTTGAACTCCTAATATTTGAATAAAACACTTTTGCGATCCTTTTTGTAGAGGTTTCGGACGAGCAGATCTAAATGGGCCTATCAATGGGCCCGTTGGAATTTTAACTGAGTAAAATGTATAAAATTGAGGTTTTGCAATATAATTGTGTTGAAAAGCTCCTAATCAATTATTTAAACTCCTAAAATTTGATTAAAATTATTTTTGCGGTCCTTTTTGTCGATTTTTCGGACGAGCAGGTCTAAATGGGCCTTTCAATGGACCCGTTAGAATTTTAACTGAGTAAAAAGTACAAAAATTGAGGTTTTGCAATATAATTGTGTTGAAAAGCTCCTAATCAATTACATGAACTCCTAAAATTTATTAAAACGTGTTTCGCAGTCCTTTTTGTAGAGGTTTCGGACGAGCGGGTCGAAATGGGCCTTTCAATGGACCCATTGGAATTTTAACTGAGTAAAAAGTACAGAAATTGAGGTTTTGCAATATAATTGTGTTTAAAAGTTCCTAATCAATTATTTGATCTACTAATATTTAAATAAAACATTTTTGCGGTCCTTTTTGTAGAGGTTTCGAACGAGCAGGTCTAAATGGGCCTTTCAATTGGCTCGTTGGAATTTTAACTGAGTAAAAAGTATAAAAATTGAAATTTTGCAATATAATTGTGTTAAAAAGCTCCTAATCAATTATTTGAATTCCTAAGATTTGATTAAAACTTGTTTTGCAGTCCTTTTTGTAGATGTTTCGGACGAGCGGGTCGAAATGGGCCTTTCAATGGACCCGTTGGAATTTTAACTGAGTAAAAAGTGCATAAATTGAGGTTTTGCAATATAATTGTGTTGAAAAGCTCCTAATCAATTACATGAACTCCTAGAATTTGATTAAAACTTGTTTTGCAGTCCTTTTTGTAGAGGTTTCGGACGAGCGGGTCAAAATGTGCCTTTCAATGGACCCGTTGGAATTTTAACTGAGTAAAAAGTAAAGAAATTGAGGTTTTGCAATATAATTGTGTTGAAAAGCTCCTAATCATTTATTTGAACTCCTAATATTTGAATAAAAAAAAATTTGCGGTCCTTTTTGTAGAGGTTTCGGACGAGCATGTCTAAATGGGCCTATAAATGGGCCCGTTGGAATTTTAACTAAGTAAAAAGTACAAAAATTGAGGTTTTGCAATATAATTGTGTTGAAAAGCTCCTAATCAATTATTTGAACTCCTAAATTTTGATTAAAACTTGTTTTACGGTCCTTTTTGTAGAGGTTTCGGACGAGCAGGTCTAAATGGGCCTTTCAATGGACCCGTTGAAATTTTAACTGAGTAAAAAGTACAGAAATTGAGGTTTTGGAATATAATTGTGTTGAAAATCTCCTAGTCAATTACATGATCGCCTAAAATCTGATTAAAACTTGTTTTGCAACCCTTTTTGTAGAGGTTTCGGACGAGCATGTCTAAATGGGCCTTTCAATGGACCCGTTGAAATTTTAACTAAGTAAAAAGTATAAAGATTGAGGTTTTGCAATATAATTGTGTTGAAAAGCTCATAATCAATTATTTGTACTCCTAAAATATGATCAAAACTTATTTTGCGGTCCTTTATGTAGAGGTTTCGGACGTGCGGGTCTAAATGGGCCTTTCAATGGACCCGGTGAATTTTAACTGAGTAAAATGTATAAAAATTTAAGTTTTGCAATATAATTGTGTTGTAAAGCTCCTAATCATTTATTTTAACTCCTAAAATTTGATTAAAACCTTTTTGCGGTCCTTTTTGTATCGGTTTCGGACGAGCAGGTCTAAATGGGCCTTACAATGGACCCGTTGGAATTTTAACTGAGTAAAAAGTACAGAAATTGAGGTTTTGCAATATAATTGTGTTGAAAAGCTCCTAATCAATTATTTGAACTCCTAAAATTTGATTAAAACATGTTTTGCGGTCCTTTTTGTCGAGGTTTCGGACGAGCAGGTCTAAATGGGCCTTTCAATAGACACGTTGGAATTTTAACTGAGTAAAAAGTACAGAAATTGAGGTTTTGAAATATAATTGTGTTGAAAAGCTCCTAATCAATTACATGAACTCCTAAAATTTGATTAAAACTTGTTTTGCAGTCCTTTTTGTTGAGGTTTCGGACGAGCGGGTCGAAATGGGCCTTTCAATGGACCCATTGGAATTTTAACTGAGTAAAAATTATAAAAATTAGGTTTTGCAATATAATTATGTTGAAAAGCTCATAATAAATTATTTGTACTCCTAAAATATGATCAAAACTTCTTTTGTGGTCCTTTATGTAGAGGTTTCGGACGTGCGGGTCTAAATGGGCCTTTCAGTGGACCCGTTGGAATTTTAACTGAGTAAAATGTATGAAAATTGAAATTTTGCAATATAATTGTGTTGAAAATCTCCTAATCATTTATTTGAACTCCTAAAATTTGATTAAAACTTTTTTGCGGTCCTTTTTGTATCGGTTTCGTACGAGCAGGTCTAAATGGGCCTTACAATGGACCTGTTGGAATTTTAACAGAGTAAAAAGTACAGAAATTTAGGTTTTGCGATATAATTGTGTTGAAAAGCTCCTAATAAATTATTTGAACTCCTAAGATTTGATTAAAACTTGTTTTGCGGTCCTTTTTGTCGAGGTTTCGGACGAGCAGGTCTAAATGGGCCTTTCAGTGGACCCGTTGGAATTTTAACTGAGTTAAAAGTACAGAAATTGAGGTTTTGCAATATAATTGTGTTGAAAATCACCTAATCAATTACATGAACTCCTAAAATTTGTTTAAAACTTGTTTTGCAGTCCTTTTTGTAGAGGTTTCGGACGAGCGGGTCGAAATGGACCTTTTAATGGACCCGTTGGAATTTTAACTGAGTAAAAAGTACAGAAATTGAGGTTTTGCAATATAATTGTGTTGAAAAGCTCCTAATCAATTATTTGAAGTCCTAATATTTGAATAAAATATTTTTGCGGTCCTTTTTGTAGAGGTTTCGGACGAGCAGGTCTAAATTGGCCTTTCAATGGGCCCGTTGGAATTTTAACTGAGTAAAAAGTAAAAAATTAAGGGTTTTCAATATAATTGTGTTGAAAAGCTCCTAATCAATTATTATAACTCCTAAAATTTGATTAAAACTATTTTTGCGGTCCTTTTTGTCGAGGTTTCGGACCAGCAGGTCTAAATGGGCCTTTCAATGGACCCGTTAGAATTTTTTTTTGACAAAAAGGCCTCATTAAAAACCCCTACTACTTTCCTTCAAGCAGAGCTAGAGGACCCTAAAAAGGGGAAAAGAGTGCCTAAGTTTTATTATATCAAGGAGAGTTTGTTACAAGATGACTGATACAATGAGGAATATCAGAATCAAAAGACATGGCAGTCATAGAGCTAAGCGAATAAGTAGCCAAAGTATGTGCTACATGATTTGCCTCACGGCGTACAAAAGAGACAGAAGCTGATACAAAATCATAAAGAGACTCTCGAATCTGATGAAGAAGAGGCCCCAAGGTAGAAAGGTCCAATCCTGGATTGTTGATCCTATTGGCAATAGAAGCGCAATCAGTTTCAAGCAAAATTCGAGTTCATCCGTGAGAACGAGCGAAGGTGATTCCGGCAAGAAGGCTTTCACCTTCACAAGTAACTGCATCCAGGCGGCTACCTAGCGGAAAAGCGAGGCCACCCATAACTGCACCTGTAGAATCACGTGCAACATCGCCAACAGCCGCAGCACGAGTTGAGGGATTGAAAGCCCCATCCACATTAATTTTTATATGGTTAGATGGAGGAGGATTCCAACGAGGGGGAGAAATAAGTGAAGGCGTTGGGATGGGGGGAGAAGAGGCATTATAGAAGTCGCTATGTAAACTAATGGAATTGACGGCAATAAGCCAAGATGGTTGCAAATGGTGATTATGAATCCAGTCATTACGCCTATTCCAAACATTCCAGATAGTAGTAAGGAAAAGACCAAACTTATCAGAAGATAGGAGATGGGCGGCTTCCTCCAACCATTGTAATGGTGTAGTAGCCGAACTCCTATAAAGGGCTATGGGAGTACCAGATAGCTGAAGGGCTTCAGCGGCCCCTGTGCAATCACGAAGAGCATGGAGAATGGTCTCTGAGTGACCACCACAAATGGGACAAGGCCCAGAGTCTGGTGAAAAAACTTGCAGTTTGGAACCAACTGGTAGAGCACCAGACGCCATACGCCATCCAAAAGTTTTGACCTTAGGCAAGGCCCTGACTTTGGACAGAAATTTCCAAAACCGTGTAGGTGATGTTTGTGGAAGCACAGAACGTTGTAAGAAAAGATAACCAGAGCGAACCGAATAAATGCCCGAATCGTTAGGAGACCAAAGGATAGAATTACGGTGATCATTTATAATTGGTATACTGAGAATGGTATTCGCGTCTGTTGGGTTAAAGTAACGATGGACCTTGACAGGATCCCAGGCAGTTTGGTTACGAAGCATGAAGTCACGGCAACGAATATGAACTTCATCTGAGATTTCATAATCCCCAGTAAGGGTAATAGGGGAAGGACCGCCCCAGATGTCGTTGTGTACTCGTATATTACTGTTAATACCTAGGCGGTATAGGAAGCCTGGAAGGAGACGCTGAAGAGCATTAAACATGCCTTGCCATGCAAAAGAACCACGGTTTGGCCTTGTAGCATCGAGGATATTCCCAGAAGGGAAGTATTTAGCACGATATATTTGGCCTAATAAAGAATCTGGTTCACAGATGAGCCTCCATAATTGTTTGCCCAAAAGAGTAACATTGAAGTCATGTAAGTCCTTAAACCCCATACCACCAGCAGACTTGGGTAAACAAACATGATTCCATGGAAGCATATGCCAACCTTTTTTATTTGATTTGCCGGTCCACCAATATTGCCTGATGGCCGAGGTCATATCATCAATAATGTTTTGTGGAAGAAGATAACAAGACATAACATATTGAGGTAGGGATTGTAGAATAGCTTTAATGAAGATCTCTCGACCACTGAAGGAAAGGAGATGCTTATCCAGCTAGAAAAACGATCATGAACTTTATCACGTACAAAGCCTAGTGATTCAGTTTTGTTCTTGCCAATGAGAAGGGGAACACCGAGGTATACACCAGGGTTAGAAACCTCACGTACTTGCAGTAGACTATTAATTGCAGATCTTGTTGAGGCTGGGGTGCGAGGATTATAAAAAATTGTCGATTTCTCAAAATTCATTGCTTGAATGGAAGCAGCTGCATATGTTTGCAGGGCTCTTTTGAGATGTGTAGCTTCCGTTGTAGAAGTATTAATGAAGACCATGCAGTCATCAGCAAAAAGTAGATGATTGACTTTGGGCCCATATTTACAGGTACCGAGTCCTGGAAGAATGTTTGTTTGTTGGGCAGCAGATAGGTAAGCAGAGAGCCCTTGTGTGCAGAAAAGGAAGAGAAAAGGGGAAAGAGGGTCACCTTGGCGTAAACCACGTTGAGGTTGAAAAAAGGGGGAGAAAGAGTTATTAATTTTGACTGAAAAGAGACTGTGGTAATGCAACGCATAATAAGGGAGATCCAGGCAGATGTGAAACCCATGCGTTCCATAACATTTGCTAGAAAAGACCATTCAACTCTATCAAAAGCTTTCTCCATGTCTAATTTAAGAGGAGCTCCATGGGAGGATTTGGTAGCTCCTGAGTTGATATTATGGATAATTTCATGGGCAACAAGGATGTTATCAGAGATGTTACGTCCCTGGACGAAGGCTGCTTGATTAGGGCTAATACAGAGGGGAATAGCTTGTTTCATTCTATTGACAATGGTTTTAGCAACTATTTTATAAAGAACAGTGCAGAGACTAATTGGTCTTAGTTGTTTCATGGTAGTTGGGTCTTGGATTTTGGGGAATAGAACCAGTATAGTTTTGTTGACTAATGACATGTCAGCAGTGCCATTTAGTAAATTAAGGCATAAAGAAATAACATCATGTCCAACCGTATCCCAGTGTTGACGGAAAAAACTACTTGGTAGTCCATCAAAACCAGGAGCTTTCCTAGGATCAATGTCCCGGAAGGCATGGAGGATTTCTTCCTTTGTGAAGGTCCTTAAGAGGTTGTCATTCATAGATTGAGTGATAGAAGGTGTAATTTTATCGAGTATATTATCAGAAATTTCTGGGTTGGATGATGTAAAGAGATTTTGGAAGTAGTTTGATGCAATAGACATTAGGTCTGAATCGCCCGTACACCAATTCGAATTGGAATCAAATAATCCAGTGATCAAGTTTTTTTCCCTTCTATTGTTTGCCCGGGCATGGAAAAACCTTGTATTTTTATCACCTTGAGAGAGCCAAAGTGTTCGAGATCTTTGAGCCCAATAAGTTTCTTGTTCCATAAGGAGTTTATTAAGTTCAGTTCTATGTTTTAAATAGATACCTTCGGTTGTGGCGTTTAGGGGCAACATAAAAATTTATTTATTTTCTTGGTAAGGAAGTTAATACGGCTGGTAGATTTTTGTCTTTGTTGATTTTGCCATTCCTCAAGGCATGTACCAACAGCATTTATTTTATCAATAGCTGTTCCAGAGGTATTGGTCCAAGTTCGTTTGATCGTAGAAATATTGTCCGTATTATTTTCCCAACAGTTCTCGAAACGAAATGTTTTGGGTAACCGTTGAGGTGGGGTAAGAACCGTGGGGGATGTATCAAGCGATAGGAAACAGTGGTCAGACTTGGCCACATAATCCGTTTTGATACGGTAGGAAGGAAAAAGATCCTGCCAGGCCGAGTTAGCAATGAAACGGTCTAGTCTTTCATGTATAGTTGGGGTTAGAGGCCCAACTTTTGTCCAGGTATACCAACCCGAAGTAGGCTTACAATCAAAAAGATTATTGCGTGAAAGGCAATGTCGGAAGTTTGTTATTTGTGATCTAGGCCTACGGTTTCCACCTTGCTTTTCAGAATCAGACAAGATTTCATTAAAATCCCCTCCTAGAAGCCATGGGATATTGTTATTATTTATATTTAAGGAATCAATAATTTCCCATGTTTTATATTTTTGGCTAGTTTCGGAGTAGCCATGTATACCCGTGAAAAACATGTTACAATTATTTGTTGAGATTTGAGTATGTATATAACGCGGAGAATACGAAAGTAAAGTAATATTAATATTGTTTGAAACAAAAAGAGCAATACCGGAACACCCCTCCGTGGGGGGGATAGCAATAACGTTTATAAAACCTAAGGAAAGACAAAGTTGGCTGCAAGCCACATTATTGATTTTTGTTTCGCAAAGGAAAATAACTTCAGGGCTGGATAGACGGACATAGTCGCGAAGATGTTGAACCGCTGGGGCTTGTCCTAAACCCTGACAGTTCCAGCATAATATCCTCATTTTGCTCGGCGGGGCTGGGAGTCAGCCGCCGCCGGAGAGTTTTTTGAGCTACTCATCCCAACCTTTGGGGTGGAACCGGAAGGTTTGGATTTCTTTGGTGGGAGCGATACTTGGATAGGAGAATGGCGTTTCGTGCCACGATTCGGTGGGACTGGAGCAGGGGCAGGAGCTGCATCATTTGGATAAGTTTTCAAAAGCCATTGGTTAAAATCATTGAAAATGGTATCAGTAGAAATAGGGGGCTTACGCAGTTCAGCTTCAATTTTCTTAATTTGCTGGGCAGTTGGGCTAGGAACACCATCATCCGTGGTATCCCAATCATCATCGGAAACATCTTCAGGGATAGGATAGATGGTGTTCAGGGGTTGCGGCTCAAGAGGGCCTTTCTGTTTGGAATCTGATGCTGATGGTTCTTTGGCGGGGGGAACGTCTCCCATTGCCGTATCAGTGATGGGGGCTTCCTCAGTGGGTTGCTGCGAGAAGGATGCAGCATCGCCCTCATTAAGAGAGCCTGTGGAAGATTTGTAGAAAAAAACCAGTTTAGTAAACGAAGGTTTTTTAGAAAAGGGATTAGTATTAAGAGAAGGATAGTGAGGTATACCCATAGCATTCGGATCATTGTTGGGGATATTGGTATTGGCAGAAGCAGTTGGAACAGGAGTAGCTGTACAGAAATAAAGTAGTAAATAAAGAGATAGAAATAAAAAGAATACAAAGGATAAGATAAATATAAATCGAAATTGTGAAAGAGATGAAAATTCGGTAATAAAGTGAGAGAGGGTACCAGTCGAAAGGGGATTATTCTGATTAAGATTAGGCTCGACATAGCGGAGGCGCCCACGTGTACCAACTGGGCGACGTCTTGGAGGGAGGTAGCGGAGCCACTCCCCGTATTGCAATTTGTTCAGATCAAGAGACGATCGAGTAGGGCAGTTTTCAATCGTATGGCTAATAATTCCACAACCAGGACATAAGGTGGGAAGGCGTTCGTATTGAATACGACACATGGTTTTGTTGGCTCCCGATCCTATGAATACAAAACGAGTGACTTGTTTGGTAATATTCAGGAAAATCTCTACACGCAAGAATTCTTTCATGTTTCCTTCAGCTTCTCGAGTATCAGTTCGGATGACATTGCCTACCATAGACCCAAGGGCATGTCCCACAAGGTGCGAACGATCAAAGTCCTCATAGAGTGAGGAGGGGAGGGAAAAGATGCGGATCCATATCCTCATAGAGTTAAAAGAATACTCTCCAACCGGCTTAGCAGGGTCATACTCAGTAATGGCTAACCATTCATCCTTATACAGCCAAGGGCCGCGATTAAGGACTTCATAACATGACTTGACGTCCTTGAATTTGATCTTGAGATAGTTGTCTTGGATAACGAAGATAGACACCACATTGTTTGGCTTCCAGATGCCTTCAAAGGCGTTGACTACAGCGTAAATGTCAATAGTTTTGGAGGAGATAAAACATCGTAAGAGGAAAAGCTTGGGGTCCTCCTCGACAAAATCCCAGCCGAAATCTGGGGTATAAAGGAGTTCTGCTTCCTCATTGGTGAGGTCAAGGGAGCTGAGTTGGGGAATAGAGGAAGATGCCATAGTTGAGGGATATTGAGAAAAGAGAGAAGGGGAATAATAGAAGGCTTGTGGTAACGTGTTAAGGTGTTGGTCGTATAAAAAGGAGTGGTTTATGATAGTTAAACTATGGCAAGTACTGAAAAAAGGAAGGAGGTAAAGATTTAGAGTCCATGAATTACGGGTTAAATTGATATTAAGAGGGAAAGGTTGAAAACCAACATAATAGTATGGAAATAGAATGTTTATTAAGGAAATCAGTTTTAAAAGTTTTGATTTTAGTAGGTAAGAAACCTTAGGGGATTTTTGAGTAGAATCAGGGAAAGTAATAATGTATGTTACTTTGCATGCAACGCTAAGGATTATTTTAATGACATAACGCAAATTTTAAATAAATAAAAAGAAGAAGGGATTTTATTAAAAAGTTTGAATAATGATAAAAATAAGGCAAAGTCTAAGGAATTAATTCTTGAAAGCGGACGGAATTGTAACAGAAGGTTTGAAAGGAAATAAAGGGTATATTTGACGTTGTAATTACTTATATTAAGGGATAAAAAAGGAAAGACTGAATAACTATTGGTAATTATTGAAGGCATAATTAAAGGACAAATGATTAGTCTAGACATTAATTTATAATTTAATGCTGGAGGGTTGATAGTAAAAATAAGGATATGACAGGTAAGAGGAAAAGGGAAAGAGTAATTAATTAGAAAATTTTGAAACATTAATGTTATTAAAAGACCTGAAATAAATGTATTGAGAACCTGAGGAATTAAGTTCGGCCTAAAAAACGGTTGGCCGTTTCGAATAATAATTGAATATGAGAGAAAAAAAATTGAGAATTTGTAAGTTTGATTAACATATAGAGAAAAAAGATCCCTGTTTGATAGGGTTTTGATAAAATCCCTTAATTGGGCTAGTAAGGAGTCACCTAAAGAGGCGTGGTAGGAATAAAATTCCTTAGCGTTAATCGAATATATATATATATATATATATATATATATATATATATAGTAACATACATAGAGTAGATAGCAATTAGCATGCAAAGCAAAATCATGGCATGGAGACATATATCTAGAGGCATAAAGAAAGCAAGTAAAAAACAAAGAAAAAAGAAAAGCAAGAAGAAAACAGCAATAAAAAATTACAAACCCAGGGAAAGGAGGAAGCGGGGCAAAGAAGATTAATACAGACCAAATGAGCAAAAAGATAAAGGAGGATAAGCAAATAAAATTAGCTACTAATAAAATATTACATAACCAGAGAAGGAGTAAGAAGGGAGTCCTGCAGCGCTGCCTGATTATATTGATAGAAGGGTTCATTATCTACAAGAAGCATAAGTGCTTAATTATAGAATAGAAAAACAAGGAGGAAAAAATATGAAAATTAAAATTATTTACTGGAGGAATGATAATTATAACTGAGCAGACCGATAAGAGAATTGATATGGAACAAGATATAGAATGACAGGTAGGACTCTCTAGATTAAAGAAGGTAGAAATAGTAGTATAAGCCAGAGCATAATATTTAATCTTAGAGAAATTTATAATATAGCATTCAACTTTTGTATACATGGAGATTCCTCCTAGAATAAGATGTAAGTTACCCCAATTTGTTAACTGAGTGTTAAGAGACAAGGAAGACCAAATGCCTAAGAGAAAGAGGAGATAATACAAGCATTTAATAGTATAAGTAGTATAAGAATATCCCAAAATGTGGGCTGGTAAGAATTTCCCTAAAAGGGATGGATAATTTTGTAAGTAGAATGGATAGCTTTCATTAACAGCAGGGATAGAAGAATAAGCATATATAAACAGAGGTAAGTAGCAAAGAGCTATAGTATGCATAAGAGAGTATGAAAGAAACCGATTGAAGCAGAGATTAAAAAAAAGATTCAAAGACAGAATAGAGGATAGAAATTAACATACATGAATAAATAACAGTACATTGATACGCAAAATTGTAGGGAGAGAGCTCAATAATTAGGGTGGAGCTAGGTAAAAAAGAAATCAATTATATTTTATTAAAAAAATAAACTACAAACAGAGAAGAAAGTAACCAGCTGTTAAAGAGTTGGTATTGAACCTTTAGAAACTCATGAAGTGCATTAACAGGAGAGGAAAATACAGAGCAGCACAAATAGAGAAAGGAAAGAGCTAATAATAATAAAGGAGGTAAAAGAGAGCACGGTGGATCGTACCTTCGAGACGAATGTCTTCCATGACATTTGGTCCACATGGTAAATGAGGTACAACCAAACAGGAAAAAAGATAACAAGGAAAGATACAAATTAAAAAACCAGAAAAGTGAAAGAAGAGGGAATAATAAACGAGAAAGGGAAAGAAGCCTTATTTGGTTTGACTGCCTGAGGGAACCCATGAATGAAACCATAACCTCCACTACAATTCCAGGCGAATGAAGGATTAGAGTCCAAAATCTCTGCGAAGGAGATCTGAAAAAATACGAAAGAGAATGAGATTTAAAAAACAAATTAATTAGCAAAAATAAATAAATATAGAAAAGGAGAACCAGGGATAAGATGAATCGATTCATGTGCAAAAGAGGAATCGGATCAAAAAAAGAGGGGTTTGCATGGAACCCTAAAGGATAAGGCATATCGGAAAGGGATAAGAATGAAGCCATAGCCTCCACTACAAAACCAAGCAAATGAAAGATTAGAGTCCAGAATCTCTGCGATGGAGATCTGAAATAAAAAGAAAAAGAATGAGATTTAATAAAGAAATTAATTAGCAAAAATAAATAAATATAAAAAAGAAGAACCAGGGAGAAGATGAAGCGATTCAAGTGCAAAAGAGGAATCGGATCAAAATTAGAGGGGTTTGCATGGAACCCTAAAGGATAAGGCATAACGGGAAGGGATAAGAATGTTCGTTCAGCAAACAAAAAAAGACCCTTCGACCGACTGATGGATTTGTTGGGACCGCCTTGTATCACAGCAGGTGGAGAAGCCCTCCGATTCAGAAACAGAATCAGATCCGAAAGAACAAATGAATAGAAAAAAATAGGAGAAAGATTAGAAAAGGTTATAGAGAAAGGGATAAAAAAGAAAGCAAAAAAAAGAAGGGAATCGACAGGTCATACTGTTACAGCCGCCGTCGTCATAAGGAGGAGCCCTTCGATCCATAAAGGGAGACAGAAGGACAAGCCTTGACAAACACCGGGTGATTTTTACCGAAATCGTCCAAATGGGAAGAGATAAAAAGCAAAAAACAAAACAGGTTAAAAAGAAACAAATGAAAAGAAAAACAAAGAGAAAAATTAAACGGCGAAACATACCGTCCAGATCTGGATTTCGCCGGGAAGATATCATCAAAAACGACCAAATCGGCAAAAAAATGGTGAAAAGGAAGGGAAAAAAGAACCCTTCAGCAAGTAAAACAGAACCGAGAGGGGTTTTGTATATTGCAATATACGGCCAAAACTCACAAGAAAGAAAAAATAAAAGGGTTAGAAAACAATGAGAAAAGAAATAGATGAAAAATGCAACAAAAACTGTAAATGAAAGAAAGTGACGGGGTGGGATGACCCTTGATATTCTCATCCCTATTTCCAAAGAAATCAAAGATTTTCGGTTCTTTTGATGATAAGCTTGCAAAATCGGCGGAAGATGGAGAGGTGCCGTGTGGGGGAAGGGGAATAATGGAGAGATAGTGGTGAAAGAAGCCGGAAAACAATGAGAAGCATGAAGAACAAGCCAACACCCAACAAAGACCCCGGAAAAAATTGAGACAGAATTGAGAGCCATCCCACACCCGTTAGAATTTTAACTAAGTAAAAAGTACAGTAATTAAGGTTTTGCAATATAATTGTGTTGAAATGCTCCTAATCAATTACAAGAACTCCTAAAATTTGATTAAAACTTGTTTTGTAGTCCTTTTTGTAGAGGTTTCGGACAAGCGGGTCGAAATGGGCCTTTTAATGGACCCGTTGGAATTTTAACCGAGTAAGAAGTACATAAATTGAGGTTTTGCAATATAACTGTGTTGAAAAGCTCCTAATCAATTATTTGATCTCCTAATATTTGAATAAAACATTTTTGCGGTCCTTTTTGTAGAGGTTTCGGACGAGCTGGTCTAAATGGGCATTTCAATGGGCCCGTTGGAATTTTAACTGAGTAAAAAGTATAAAAATTGAGGTTTTGCAATATAATTGTGTTGAAAAGCTCCTAATCAATTATTTGAACTCCTAAAGTTTGATTAAAACTTGTTTTGCGGTCCTTTCTGTCGAGGTTTCAGACGAGCGGGTCGAAATGGGCCTTTCAATGGACCCGTTGGAATTTTAACTGAGTAAAAATACAGAAATTGAGGTTTTGCAATATAATTATGTTGAAAAGCTCCTAATCAATTACATGAACTCCTAAAATTTGATTAAAACTTATTTTGCAGTCCTTTTTGTAGAGGTTTCGGACGAGCGGATCGAAATGGGCCTTTCAATGGACCCGTTGGAATTTTAACTAAGTTAAAAGTACAGAAATTGAGGTTTTACAATATAATTAGGTTGAAAAGCTCCTAATCAATTACATGAACTCCTAAAATTTGATTAAAACTTCTTTTGTAGTCCTTTTTGTAGAGGTTTCGGACGAGCGGGTCAAAATGGGCCTTTCAATGGACCCGTTGGAATTTTAACTGAGAAAAAAGTACGGAAATTGAGGTTTTGCAATATAATCGTGTTGAAAAGCTCCTAATCATTTATTTGAACTCCTAATATTTGAATAAAAAAATTTTGCGGTCCTTTATGTAGAGGTTTCGGACGAGCAGGTCTAAATGGGCCTTTCAATGGAATCATTGGAATTTTAACTGAGTAAAAAGTACAGAAATTGAGGTTTTGGAATATAATTGTGTTGAAAATCTCCTAATCAATTACATGATCGCCTAAAATTAGATTAAAACTTGTTTTGCGGCCCTTTTTGTAGAGGTTTCGGACGAGCATGTCTATATAGGCCTTTCAATGGACCCGTTGAAATTTTAACCGAGTATAAAGTATAAAAATTGAGGTTTTGCAATATAATTGTGTTGAAAAGCTCATAATCAATTATTTGTACTCCTAAAATATGATCAGAACTTATTTTGCGGACCTCTATGTAGAGGTTTCGGACGTGCGGGTCTAAATGGGCCTTTCAATGGACCCGTTGGAATTTTAACTGAGTAAAATGTATAAAAATTTAAGTTGTGCAATATAATTGTGTTGAAAAGCTCCTAATCATTTATTTGAACTCCTAAAATTTGATTAAAACCTTTTTGCGGTCCTATTTGTATCGGTTTCGGACGAGCGGGTCTAAATGGGCTTTACAATGGACCCGTTGGAATTTTAACAGAGTAAAAAGTACATAAATTGAGGTTTTGCAATATAATTGTTTTGAAAAGCTCCTAATCAGTTATTTGAAATCCTAATATTTGAATAAAACATTTTTGTGGTCCTTTTTGTAGAGGTTTCGGACGAGCGGGTCGAAATGGGCCTTTTAATGGACCCGTTGGAATTTTAACTGAGTAAAAAGTACAGAAATTGAGGTTTTGCAATATAATTGTGTTGAAAAGCTCCTAATAAATTATTTGAACTCCTAAAATTTGATTAAAACATGTTTTGCGGTCCTTTTTGTTGAGGTTTCGGACGAGCAGGTCTAAATAGGCCTTTCAATGGACCCAATGGAATTTTAACTGAGTAAAAACTACAGAAATTGAGGTTTTACAATATAATTGTGTTGAAAAGCTCCTCGTCAATTACATGAACTCCTAAAATTTGATTAAAACTTGTTTTGCAGTCCTTTTTGTTGAGGTTTCGGACGAGCGGGTCGAAATGGGCCTTTCAATGGACCCGTTGGAATTTTAACTGAGTAAAAAGTATAAAAATTGAGGTTTTGCAATATAATTATGTTGAAAAGCTCATATTAAATTATTTGTACTCCTAAAATATGATCAAAACTTCTTTTGCGGTCCTTTATGTAGAGGTTTCGGACGTGCGGGTCTAAATGAGCCTTTCAATGGTCCCATTGGAATTTTAACTGAGTAAAATGTATAAAAATTGAAATTTTGAAATATAATTGTGTTGAAAATCTCCTAATCATTTATTTGAACTCCTAAATTTTCATTAAAACTTTTTTGCGGTCCTTTTTGTACCGGTTTCGGACGAGCAGGTCTAAATGGGCCTTACAAGGGACCCGTTGGAATTTTAACAGAGTAACAAGTACATAAATTGAGGTTTTGAATTATAATTGTGTTGAAAAGCTCCTAATCAATTATTTGAACTCCTAATATTTTTATAAAACTTGTTTTGCGGTCCTTTTTGTCGAGGTTTCAGACGAGCAGGTTTAAATGGGCCTTTCAATGGACCCGTTGGAATTTTAACTGAGTAAAAAGTACAGAAGTTGAGGTTTTGCAATATAATTGTGTTAAAAATTTCCTAATCAATTACATGAACTCCTAAAATTTGATTAAAACTTGTTTTGCAGTCCTTTTTGTAGAGGTTTCGGACGAGCGGGTCGAAATGGGCCTTTTAATGGACCCGTTGGAATTTTAACTGAGTAAAAGTACAGAAATGGAGGTTTTGCAATATAATTGTGTTGAAAAGCTCCTAATAAATTATTTGAACTCCTACAATTTGAATAAAATATTTTTGCGGTCCTTTTTGTAGAGGTTTCGGACGAGCAGGTCTAAATGGGCCTTTCAATGGGCCCGTTGGAATTTTAACTGAGTAAAAAGTAAAAAATTAAGGTTTTCAATATATTTGTGTTTAAAAGCTCCTAATAATTTATTATAACACCTAAAATTTGATTAAAACTATTTTGCGGTCCTTTTTGTCGAGGTTTCGGACGAGCAGGTCTAAATGGGCCTTTCAATGGACCCGTTAGAATTTTAACTAAGTAAAAAGTACAGAAATTAAGGTTTTGCAATATAATTGTATTTAAATGCTCCTAATCAATTACATGAACTCCTAAAATTTGATTAAAACTTGTTTTGCAGTCCTTTTTGTAGAGGTTTCGGACGAGCGGGTCGAAATGGGCCTTTTAATGGACCCGTTAGAATTTTAACTGAGTAAAAAGTATAGAAATTGAGGTTTTGCAAAATAATTGTGTTGAAAAGCTCCTAATCAATTACAAGAACTCCTAAAATTTGATTAAAAGTGTTTTGTAGTCCTTTTTGTAGAGGTTTCGGATGAGCGGGTCGAAATAGGCCTTTTAATGGACCCGGATGAATTTTAACTGTGTAAAAAGTACATAAATTGAGGTTTTGCAATATAACTGTGTTGAAAAGCTCCTAATCAATTATTTGAACTCCTAATATTTGAATAAAACATTTTTGTGGTCCTTTTTGTAGAGGTTTCGGACGAGTAGGTCTAAATGGGCCTTTCAATGGGCCCGTTGGAATTTTAACTGAGTAAAAAGTATAAAAATTGAGGTTTTGCAATATAATTGTGTTGAAAAGCTCCTAATCAATTATTTGAACTCCTAAAATTTGATTAAAACTTGTTTTGCGGTCCTTTCTGTCGAGGTTTCAGACGAGCGTGTCGAAATGGGCCTTTCAATGAACCCGTTGGAATTTTAACTGAGTAAAAAGTACAGAAATTGAGGTTTTGCAATATAATTATGTGGAAAAGCTCCTAATCAATTACATGAACTCCTAAAATTTGATTAAAACTTGTTTTGCAGTCCTTTTTATAGAGGTTTCGGACTAGCGGGTCAAAATGGCCCTTTCAATGGACCCGTTGGAATTTTAACTGAGTAAAAAGTACATAAATTGATGTTTTGCAATATAATTGTGTTGAAAAGCTTATAATCAATTACAGGAACTCCTAATATTGATTAAACTTGTTTTGTAGTCCTTTTTGTAGAGGTTTCGGACGAGCGGGTCGAAATGGGCCTTTTAATGGACTCGTTGGAATTTTAACTGAGTAAAAAGTACAAAAATTGAGGTTTTGAAATATAATTGTGTTGAAAAGCTCCTAATCAATTACATGAACTCCTAAGATTTGATTAAAACTTGTTTTGCGTTCCTTTTTGTAGAGGTTTCGGACAAGCGGGTCGAAATGGGCCTTTTAATGGACCCGTTGGAATTTTAACTGAGTAAAAAGTACAGAAATTGAGGTTTTGCAATATAATTGTGTTGAAAAGCTCCTAATCAATTATTTGAACTCCTAAAATTTGATTAAAACTATTTTTGCGGTCCTTTTTGTCCAGGTTTCGGACGAGCAGGTGTAAATGGGCCTTTCAATGGACCCGTTAGAATTTTAACAGAGTAAAAAGTACATAAATTGAGGTTTTGCAATATAATTGTGTTGAAAAGTTCCTAATCAATTACATGAACTCCTAAAATTTGATTAAAACTTTTTTTTGTGGTCCTTTTTATAGAGGTTTCGGACGAGCGGGTCTAAATGGGCCTTTCAATGGACCCGTTGAAATTTTAACTGAGTAAAAAGTACAGAATTTGAGGTTTTAAAATATGATTGTGTTGAAAAGCTCCTAATCAATTATTTGAACTCCTAAAATTTGATTTAAACTTTTTTTGCGGTGCTTTTTGTAGAGGTTTCGGACGAGCGGGTCGAAATGGGCCTTTCAATGGACCCGTTGGACTTTTAACTGGGTAAAAAGTACAGAAATTGAGGTTTTGCAATATAATTGTGTTGAAAAGCTCCTAATCAATTATTTGAGCTCCTAAAGTTTGATTAAAACTTGTTTTGAGGTCCTTTTTGTCGAGGTTTCGGACGAGTAGGTCTATATGGGCCATTCAATGGACCCGTTGGAATTTTAACTGAGTAAAAAGTACAGAAATTGAGGTTTTGCAATATAATTGTTTTGAAAATCTCCTAATCAATTACATGATCTCCTAAAATTTGATTAAAACTTGTTTTGCGGCCCTTTTTGTAGAGGTTTCGGACGAGCATGTCTAAATGGGCCTTTCAATGGACCCGTTGGAATTTTAACTGAGTAAAAAGTACAGAAATTGAGGTTTTGCAATATAATTGTGTTGAAAAGCTCCTAATCAATTATTTGAACTCCTAAAATTTGATTAAAACGTGTTTTGCAGTCCTTTTGTAGAGGTTTCAGACGAGCGGGTCGAAATGGGCCTTTCAATGGACCCGTTGGAATTTTAACCGAGTAAAAAGTATAAAATTGAGGTTTTTCAATATAATTGTGTTGAAAAGTTCCTAATCAATTATTTGAACTCCTAAAATTTGATTAAAACTTGTTTTGAGGTCTTTTTTATAGAGGTTTCGGACGAGCAGGTCTAAATGGGCCTTTCAATGGACCCGTTGGAATTTTAACTAAGTAAAAAGTACAGAAATTGAGGTTTTGCAAAATAATTGTGTTGAAAAGCTCCTAATAAATTATTTGAACTCCTAAAATTTGATTAAAACATGTTTTGCGGTCCTTTTTGTTGAGGTTTCGGACGAGCAGGTCTAAATAGGCCTTTCAATGGACCCAATGGAATTTTAACTGAGTAAAAACTACAGAAATTGAGGTTTTACAATATAATTGTGTTGAAAAGCTCCTCATCAATTACATGAACTCCTAAAATTTGATTAAAACTTGTTTTGCAGTCCTTTTTGTTGAGGTTTCAGACGAGCGGGTCGAAATGGGCCTTTCAATGGACCCGTTGGAATTTTAACTGAGTAAAAAGTATAAAAATTGAGGTTTTGCAATATAATTATGTTGAAAAGCTCATATTAAATTATTTGTACTCCTAAAATATGATCAAAACTTCTTTTGCGGTCCTTTATGTAGAGGTTTCGGACGTGCAGGTCTAAATGAGCCTTTCAATGGTCCCATTGGAATTTTAACTGAGTAAAATGTATAAAAATTGAAATTTTGAAATATAATTGTGTTGAAAATCTCCTAATCATTTATTTGAACTCCTAAATTTTCATTAAAACTTTTTTGCGGTCCTTTTTGTATCGGTTTCGGACGAGCAGGTCTAAATGGGCCTTACAAGGGACCCGTTGGAATTTTAACAGAGTAAAAAGTACATAAATTGAGGTTTTGAATTATAATTGTGTTGAAAAGCTCCTAATCAATTATTTGAACTCCTAATATTTTTATAAAACTTGTTTTGCGGTCCTTTTTGTCGAGGTTTCGGACGAGCAGGTTTAAATGGGCCTTTCAATGGACCCGTTGGAATTTTAACTGAGTAAAAAGTACAGAAGTTGAGGTTTTGCAATATAATTGTGTTAAAAATTTCCTAATCAATTACATGAACTCCTAAAATTTGATTAAAACTTGTTTTGCAGTCCTTTTTGTAGAGGTTTCGGACGAGCGGGTCGAAATGGGCCTTTTAATGGACCCGTTGGAATTTTAACTGAGTAAAAGTACAGAAATGGAGGTTTTGCAATATAATTGTGTTGAAAAGCTCCTAATCAATTATTTGAACTCCTACAATTTGAATAAAATATTTTTGCGGTCCTTTTTGTAGAGGTTTCGGACGAGCAGGTCTAAATGGGCCTTTCAATGGGCCCGTTGGAATTTTAACTGAGTAAAAAGTAAAAAATTAAGGTTTTCAATATATTTGTGTTTAAAAGCTCCTAATAATTTATTATAACACCTAAAATTTGATTAAAACTATTTTGCGGTCCTTTTTGTCGAGGTTTCGGACGAGCAGGTCTAAATGGGCCTTTCAATGGACCCGTTAGAATTTTAACTATGTAAAAAGTACAGAAATTAAGGTTTTGCAATATAATTGTATTGAAATGCTCCTAATCAATTACATGAACTCCTAAAATTTGATTAAAACTTGTTTTGCAGTCCTTTTTGTAGAGGTTTCGGACGAGCGGGTCGAAATGGGCCTTTTAATGGACCCGTTAGAATTTTAACTGAGTAAAAAGTATAGAAATTGAGGTTTTGCAAAATAATTGTGTTGAAAAGCTCCTAATCAATTACAAGAACTCCTAAAATTTGATTAAAAGTGTTTTGTAGTCCTTTTTGTAGAGGTTTCGGATGAGCGGGTCGAAATAGGCCTTTTAATGGACCCGGATGAATTTTAACTGTGTAAAAAGTACATAAATTGAGGTTTTGCAATATAACTGTGTTGAAAAGCTCCTAATCAATTATTTGAACTCCTAATATTTGAATAAAACATTTTTGTGGTCCTTTTTGTAGAGGTTTCGGACGAGTAGGTCTAAATGGGCCTATCAATGGGCCCGTTAGAATTTTAACTGAGTAAAAAGTATAAAAATTGAGGTTTTGCAATATAATTGTGTTGAAAAGCTCCTAATCAATTATTTGAACTCCTAAAATTTGATTAAAACTTGTTTTGCGGTCCTTTCTGTCGAGGTTTCAGACGAGCGTGTCGAAATGGGCCTTTCAATGAACCCGTTGGAATTTTAACTGAGTAAAAAGTACAGAAATTGAGGTTTTGCAATATAATTATGTGGAAAAGCTCCTAATCAATTACATGAACTCCTAAAATTTGATTAAAACTTGTTTTGCAGTCCTTTTTATAGAGGTTTCGGACTAGCGGGTCAAAATGGCCCTTTCAATGGACCCGTTGGAATTTTAACTGAGTAAAAAGTACATAAATTGATGTTTTGCAATATAATTGTGTTGAAAAGCTCCTAATCAATTACTTGAACTCCTAAAATTTGATTAAAACTATTTTTGCGGTCCTTTTTGCCCAGGTTTCGGACGAGCAGGTGTAAATGGGCCTTTCAATGGACCCGTTAGAATTTTAACAGAGTAAAAAGTACATAAATTGAGGTTTTGCAATATAATTGTGTTGAAAAGTTCCTAATCAATTACATGAACTCCTAAAATTTGATTAAAACTTTTTTTTGTGGTCCTTTTTATAGAGGTTTCGGACGAGCGGGTCTAAATGGGCCTTTCAATGGACCCGTTGAAATTTTAACTGAGTAAAAAGTACAGAATTTGAGGTTTTAAAATATGATTGTGTTGAAAAGCTCCTAATCAATTATTTGAACTCCTAAAATTTGATTTAAACTTTTTTTGCGGTGCTTTTTGTAGAGGTTTCGGACGAGCGGGTCGAAATGGGCCTTTCAATGGACCCGTTGGACTTTTAACTGGGTAAAAAGTACAGAAATTGAGGTTTTGCAATATAATTGTGTTGAAAAGCTCCTAATCAATTATTTGAGCTCCTAAAGTTTGATTAAAACTTGTTTTGAGGTCCTTTTTGTCGAGGTTTCGGACGAGTAGGTCTATATGGGCCATTCAATGGACCCGTTGGAATTTTAACTGAGTAAAAAGTACAGAAATTGAGGTTTTGCAATATAATTGTGTTGAAAATCTCCTAATCAATTACATGATCTCCTAAAATTTGATTAAAACTTGTTTTGCGGCCCTTTTTGTAGAGGTTTCGGACGAGCATGTCTAAATGGGCCTTTCAATGGACCCGTTGGAATTTTAACTGAGTAAAAAGTACAGAAATTGAGGTTTTGCAATATAATTGTGTTGAAAAGCTCCTAATCAATTATTTGAACTCCTAAAATTTGATTAAAACGTGTTTTACAGTCCTTTTGTAGAGGTTTCAGACGAGCGGGTCGAAATGGGCCTTTCAATGGACCCGTTGGAATTTTAACCGAGTAAAAAGTATAAAATTGAGGTTTTTCAATATAATTGGGTTGAAAAGTTCCTAATCAATTATTTGAACTCCTAAAATTTGATTAAAACTTGTTTTGAGGTCTTTTTTATAGAGGTTTCGGACGAGCAGGTCTAAATGGGCCTTTCAATGGACCCGTTGGAATTTTAACTAAGTAAAAAGTACAGAAATTGAGGTTTTGCAATATAATTGTGTTGAAAAGCTCCTAATAAATTATTTGAACTCCTAAAATTTGATTAAAACATGTTTTGCGGTCCTTTTTGTTGAGGTTTCGGACGAGCAGGTCTAAATAGGCCTTTCAATGGACCCAATGGAATTTTAACTAAGTAAAAACTACAGAAATTGAGGTTTTACAATATAATTGTGTTGAAAAGCTCCTCATCAATTACATGAACTCCTAAAATTTGATTAAAACTTGTTTTGCAGTCCTTTTTGTTGAGGTTTCGGACGAGCGGGTCGAAATGGGCCTTTCAATGGACCCGTTGGAATTTTAACTGAGTAAAAAGTATAAAAATTGAGGTTTTGCAATATAATTATGTTGAAAAGCTCATATTAAATTATTTGTACTCCTAAAATATGATCAAAACTTCTTTTGCGGTCCTTTATGTAGAGGTTTCGGACGTGCGGGTCTAAATGAGCCTTTCAATGGTCCCATTGGAATTTTAACTGAGTAAAATGTATAAAAATGAAATTTTGAAATATAATTGTGTTGAAAATCTCCTAATCATTTATTTGAACTCCTAAATTTTCATTAAAACTTTTTTGCGGTCCTTTTTGTATCGGTTTCGGACGAGCAGGTCTAAATGGGCCTTACAAGGGACCCGTTGGAATTTTAACAGAGTAAAAAGTACATAAATTGAGGTTTTGAATTATAATTGTGTTGAAAAGCTCCTAATCAATTATTTGAACTCCTAATATTTTTATAAAACTTGTTTTGCGGTCCTTTTTGTCGAGGTTTCGGACGAGCAGGTTTAAATGGGCCTTTCAATGGACCCGTTGGAATTTTAACTGAGTAAAAAGTACAGAAGTTGAGGTTTTGCAATATAATTGTGTTAAAAATTTCCTAATCAATTACATGAACTCCTAAAATTTGATTAAAACTTGTTTTGCAGTCCTTTTTGTAGAGGTTTCGGACGAGCGGGTCGAAATGGGCCTTTTAATGGACCCGTTGGAATTTTAACTGAGTAAAAGTACAGAAATGGAGGTTTTGCAATATAATTGTGTTGAAAAGCTCCTAATCAATTATTTGAACTCCTACAATTTGAATAAAATATTTTTGCGGTCCTTTTTGTAGAGGTTTCGGACGAGCAGGTCTAAATGGGCCTTTCAATGGGCCCGTTGGAATTTTAACTGAGTAAAAAGTAAAAAATTAAGGTTTTCAATATATTTGTGTTTAAAAGCTCCTAATAATTTATTATAACACCTAAAATTTGATTAAAACTATTTTGCGGTCCTTTTTGTCGAGGTTTCGGACGAGCAGGTCTAAATGGGCCTTTCAATGGACCCGTTAGAATTTTAACTAAGTAAAAAGTACAGAAATTAAGGTTTTGCAATATAATTGTATTGAAATGCTCCTAATCAATTACATGAACTCCTAAAATTTGATTAAAACTTGTTTTGCAGTCCTTTTTGTAGAGGTTTCGGACGAGCGGGTCGAAATGGGCCTTTTAATGGACCCGTTAGAATTTTAACTGAGTAAAAAGTATAGAAATTGAGGTTTTGCAAAATAATTGTGTTGAAAAGCTCCTAATCAATTACAAGAACTCCTAAAATTTGATTAAAAGTGTTTTGTAGTCCTTTTTGTAGAGGTTTCGGATGAGCGGGTCGAAATAGGCCTTTTAATGGACCCGGATGAATTTTAACTGTGTAAAAAGTACATAAATTGAGGTTTTGCAATATAACTGTGTTGAAAAGCTCCTAATCAATTATTTGAACTCCTAATATTTGAATAAAACATTTTTGTGGTCCTTTTTGTAGAGGTTTCGGACGAGTAGGTCTAAATGGGCCTTTCAATGGGCCCGTTGGAATTTTAACTGAGTAAAAAGTATAAAAATTGAGGTTTTGCAATATAATTGTGTTGAAAAGCTCCTAATCAATTATTTGAACTCCTAAAATTTGATTAAAACTTGTTTTGCGGTCCTTTCTGTCGAGGTTTCAGACGAGCGTGTCGAAATGGGCCTTTCAATGAACCCGTTGGAATTTTAACTGAGTAAAAAGTACAGAAATTGAGGTTTTGCAATATAATTATGTGGAAAAGCTCCTAATCAATTACATGAACTCCTAAAATTTGATTAAAACTTGTTTTGCAGTCCTTTTTATAGAGGTTTCGGACTAGCGGGTCAAAATGGCCCTTTCAATGGACCCGTTGGAATTTTAACTGAGTAAAAAGTACATAAATTGATGTTTTGCAATATAATTGTGTTGAAAAGCTTCTAATCAATTACAGGAACTCCTAATATTGATTAAACTTGTTTTGTAGTCCTTTTTGTAGAGGTTTCGGACGAGCGGGTCGAAATGGGCCTTTTAATGGACTCGTTGGAATTTTAACTGAGTAAAAAGTACAAAAATTGAGGTTTTGAAATATAATTATGTTGAAAAGCTCCTAATCAATTACATGAACTCCTAAGATTTGATTAAAACTTGTTTTGCGTTCCTTTTTGTAGAGGTTTCGGACAAGCGGGTCGAAATGGGCCTTTTAATGGACCCGTTGGAATTTTAACTGAGTAAAAAGTACAGAAATTGAGGTTTTGCAATATAATTGTGTTGAAAAGCTCCTAATCAATTATTTGAACTCCTAAAATTTGATTAAAACTATTTTTGCGGTCCTTTTTGTCCAGGTTTCGGACGAGCAGGTGTAAATGGGCCTTTCAATGGACCCGTTAGAATTTTAACAGAGTAAAAAGTACATAAATTGAGGTTTTGCAATATAATTGTGTTGAAAAGTTCCTAATCAATTACATGAACTCCTAAAATTTGATTAAAACTTTTTTTTGTGGTCCTTTTTATAGAGGTTTCGGACGAGCGGGTCTAAATGGGCCTTTCAATGGACCCGTTGAAATTTTAACTGAGTAAAAAGTACAGAATTTGAGGTTTTAAAATATGATTGTGTTGAAAAGCTCCCAATCAATTATTTGAAATCCTAAAATTTGATTTAAACTTTTTTTGCGGTGCTTTTTGTAGAGGTTTCGGACGAGCGGGTCGAAATGGGCCTTTCAATGGACCCGTTGGACTTTTAACTGGGTAAAAAGTACAGAAATTGAGGTTTTGCAATATAATTGTGTTGAAAAGCTCCTAATCAATTATTTGAGCTCCTAAAGTTTGATTAAAACTTGTTTTGAGGTCCTTTTTGTCGAGGTTTCGGACGAGTAGGTCTATATGGGCCATTCAATGGACCCGTTGGAATTTTAACTGAGTAAAAAGTACAGAAATTGAGGTTTTGCAATATAATTGTGTTGAAAATCTCCTAATCAATTACATGATCTCCTAAAATTTGATTAAAACTTGTTTTGCGGCCCTTTTTGTAGAGGTTTCGGACGAGCATGTCTAAATGGGCCTTTCAATGGACCCGTTGGAATTTTAACTGAGTAAAAAGTACAGAAATTGAGGTTTTGCAATATAATTGTGTTGAAAAGCTCCTAATCAATTATTTGAACTCCTAAAATTTGATTAAAACGTGTTTTACAGTCCTTTTGTAGAGGTTTCAGACGAGCGGGTCGAAATGGGCCTTTCAATGGACCCGTTGGAATTTTAACCGAGTAAAAAGTATAAAATTGAGGTTTTTCAATATAATTGTGTTGAAAAGTTCCTAATCAATTATTTGAACTCCTAAAATTTGATTAAAACTTGTTTTGAGGTCTTTTTTATAGAGGTTTCGGACGAGCAGGTCTAAATGGGCCTTTCAATGGACCCGTTGGAATTTTAACTAAGTAAAAAGTACAGAAATTGAGGTTTTGCAATATAATTGTGTTGAAAAGCTCCTAATAAATTATTTGAACTCCTAAAATTTGATTAAAACATGTTTTGCGGTCCTTTTTGTTGAGGTTTCGGACGAGCAGGTCTAAATAGGCCTTTCAATGGACCCAATGGAATTTTAACTGAGTAAAAACTACAGAAATTGAGGTTTTACAATATAATTGTGTTGAAAAGCTCCTCATCAATTACATGAACTCCTAAAATTTGATTAAAACTTGTTTTGCAGTCCTTTTTGTTGAGGTTTCGGACGAGCGGGTCGAAATGGGCCTTTCAATGGACCCGTTGGAATTTTAACTGAGTAAAAAGTATAAAAATTGAGGTTTTGCAATATAATTATGTTGAAAAGCTCATATTAAATTATTTGTACTCCTAAAATATGATCAAAACTTCTTTTGCGGTCCTTTATGTAGAGGTTTCGGACGTGCGGGTCTAAATGAGCCTTTCAATGGTCCCATTGGAATTTTAACTGAGTAAAATGTATAAAAATGAAATTTTGAAATATAATTGTGTTGAAAATCTCCTAATCATTTATTTGAACTCCTAAATTTTCATTAAAACTTTTTTGCGGTCCTTTTTGTATCGGTTTCGGACGAGCAGGTCTAAATGGGCCTTTCAATGGACCCGTTGGAATTTTAACTGAGTAAAAAGTACAGAAATTGAGGTTTTGCAATATAATTGTGTTGAAAAGCTCCTAATCAATTATTTGAACTCCTAAAATTTGATTAAAACGTGTTTTGCAGTCCTTTTGTAGAGGTTTCAGACGAGCGGGTCGAAATGGGCCTTTCAATGGACCCGTTGGAATTTTAACCGAGTAAAAAGTATAAAATTGAGGTTTTTCAATATAATTGTGTTGAAAAGTTCCTAATCAATTATTTGAACTCCTAAAATTTGATTAAAACTTGTTTTGAGGTCTTTTTTATAGAGGTTTCGGACGAGCAGGTCTAAATGGGCCTTTCAATGGACCCGTTGGAATTTTAACTAAGTAAAAAGTACAGAAATTGAGGTTTTGCAATATAATTGTGTTGAAAAGCTCCTAATCAATTATTTGAACTCCTAAAATTTGATTAAAACATGTTTTGCGGTCCTTTTTGTTGAGGTTTCGGACGAGCAGGTCTAAATAGGCCTTTCAATGGACCCAATGGAATTTTAACTGAGTAAAAACTACAGAAATTGAGGTTTTACAATATAATTGTGTTGAAAAGCTCCTCATCAATTACATGAACTCCTAAAATTTGATTAAAACTTGTTTTGCAGTCCTTTTTGTTGAGGTTTCGGACGAGCGGGTCGAAATGGGCCTTTCAATGGACCCGTTGGAATTTTAACTGAGTAAAAAGTATAAAAATTGAGGTTTTGCAATATAATTATGTTGAAAAGCTCATATTAAATTATTTGTACTCCTAAAATATGATCAAAACTTCTTTTGCGGTCCTTTATGTAGAGGTTTCGGACGTGCGGGTCTAAATGAGCCTTTCAATGGTCCCATTGGAATTTTAACTGAGTAAAATGTATAAAAATGAAATTTTGAAATATAATTGTGTTGAAAATCTCCTAATCATTTATTTGAACTCCTAAATTTTCATTAAAACTTTTTTGCGGTCCTTTTTGTATCGGTTTCGGACGAGCAGGTCTAAATGGGCCTTTCAATGGACCCGTTGGAATTTTAACTGAGTAAAAAGTACAGAAATTGAGGTTTTGCAATATAATTGTGTTGAAAAGCTCCTAATCAATTATTTGAACTCCTAAAATTTGATTAAAACGTGTTTTGCAGTCCTTTTGTAGAGGTTTCAGACGAGCGGGTCGAAATGGGCCTTTCAATGGACCCGTTGGAATTTTAACCGAGTAAAAAGTATAAAATTGAGGTTTTTCAATATAATTGTGTTGAAAAGTTCCTAATCAATTATTTGAACTCCTAAAATTTGATTAAAACTTGTTTTGAGGTCTTTTTTATAGAGGTTTCGGACGAGCAGGTCTAAATGGGCCTTTCAATGGACCCGTTGGAATTTTAACTAAGTAAAAAGTACAGAAATTGAGGTTTTGCAATATAATTGTGTTGAAAAGCTCCTAATCAATTACATGAACTCCTAAAATTTGATTAAAACTTGTTTTGCAGTCCTTTTTGTAGAGGTTTCGGACGAATCGGTCGAAATGGGCCTTTCAATGGACCCGTTGGAATTTTAACTAAGTAAAAAGTACAGAAATTGAGGTTTTGCAATATAATTGTGTTGAAAAGCTTCTAATCAATTACAAGAACTCCTAAAATTTGATTAAAACTTGTTTTGTAGTCCTTTTTGTAGAGGTGTCGGACGAGCGGGTCGAAATGGGGCTTTCAATTATTTGAACTCCTAATATTTGAATAAAACATTTTTGCGGTCCTTTTTGTAGAGGTTCGGACGACCAGGTCTAAATGAGCCTTTCAATGGGCCCGTTGGAATTTTAACTGAGTAAAAAGTATAAAATTGAGGTTTTTTAATATAATTGTGTTGAAAAGTTCCTAATCAATTATTTGAACTCCTAAAATTTGATTAAAACTATTTTGCGGTCATTTTTGTCGAGGTTTCGGACGAGCAGGTCTAAATGGGCCTTTCAATGGACCCGTTAAATTTTAACTAAGTAAAAAGTACAGAAATTGAGGTTATGCAATATAATTGTGTTGAAAAGCTCCTAATCAATTATATGAACTCCTAAAATTTGATTAAAACGTGTTTTGCAGTCCTTTTTGTAGAGGTTTCAGACGAGCGGGTCGAAATGGGCCTTTCAATGGACCCGTTGGAATTTTAACCGAGAAAAAAGTATAAAATTGAGGTTTTTCAATATAATTGTGTTGAAAAGTTCCTAATCAATTATTTGAACTCCTAAAATTTGATTAAAACTTGTTTTGAGGTCTTTTTTGTTGAGGTTTCGGACGAGCAGTTCTAAATGGGCCTTTCAATGGACCCGTTGGAATTTTAACTGAGTAAAAAGTACAGAAATTGAGGTTTTGCAATATAATTGTGTTGAAAAGCTCCTAATCAATTACATGAACTCCTAAAATTTGATTAAAACTTGTTTTGCAGTCCTTTTTGTTGAGGTTTCGGACGAGCGGGTCGAAATGGGCCTTTCAATGGACCCATTGGAATTTTAACTGAGTAAAAATTATAAAAATTGAGGTTTTGCAATATAATTATGTTGAAAAGCTCATAATAAATTATTTGTACTCCTAAAATATGATCAAAACTTCTTTTGCAGTCCTTTATGTAGAGGTTTCGGACATGCGGGTCTAAATGGGCCTTTCAGTGGACCCTTTGGAATTTTAACTGAGTAAAATGTATAAAAATTGAAATTTTGCAATATAATTGTGTTGAAAATCTCCTAATCATTTATTTGAACTCCTAAAATTTGATTAAAACTTTTTTGCGGTCCTTTTGTAGAGGTTTCGGACGAGCGGGTCGAAATGGGCCTTTCAATGGACCCGTTGGAATTTTAACTGAGTAAAAAGTACAGAAATTGCGGTTTTGCAATATAATTGTGTTGAAAAGCTCCTAATCAATTATTTGAACTCCTAAATTTTGATTAAAACTTTTTTTTTTGCAGTCCTTTTTGTCGAGGTTTCGGACGAGCAAATCTAAATGGGCCTTTCAATGGATCATTTGGAATTTTAAATGAGTAAAAAGTACAAAAATTGAGGTTATGCAATAAAATTGTGTTGAAAAGCTCCTAATCAATTACATGAGCTCCTAAAATTTGATTAAAATGTTTTTTGCAGTCCTTTTTGTAGAGGTTTCGGACGAGATGGTCGAAATGGGCCTTTCAATGAACCCGTTGAAATTTTAACTGAGTAAAAAGTATAGAAATTGAGGTTTTACAATATAATTGTGTTGAAAAGCTCCTAATAAATTATTTGAACTCCTAAAATTTGACTAAAACTTGTTGTGCGGTCTTTTTTGTAGAGGTTTCGGACGAGCAGTTCTAAATGGGCCTTTCAATGGACCCGTTGGAATTTTAACTGAGTAAAAAGTAAAGAAATTGAGGTTTTGCAATATAATTGTGTTGAAATTCTCCTAATCAATTACATGAACTCCTAAAATTTAATTAAAACTTGTTTTGCAGTCATTTTTGTTGAGGTTTCGGACGAGCGGGTCGAAATGGGCCTTTCAATGGACCCGTTGGAATTTTAACTGAGTAAAAAGTACAAAAATTGAGGTTTTGTAATATAATTGTGTGAAAAGCTCCTAATCAATTACAAGAACTCCTAAAATTTGATTAAAACTTGTTTTGTAGTCCTTTTTGTAGCGGTTTCGGACGAGCGGGTCGAAATGGGCCGTTTAATGGACCCGTTGGAATTTTAACTGAGTAAAAAGTACATAAATTGAGGTTTTGAAATATAATTGTGTTCAAAAGCTCCTAATCAATTATTTGAACTCCTAATATTTGGATAAAACATTTTTGTCGTCCTTTTTGTAGAGGTTTCAGACGAACATGTCTAAATGAGCCTTTCAATGGGCCCGTTGGAATTTTAACTGAGTAAAAAGTATAAAATTGAGGTTATTCAATATAATTGTGTTGAAAAGTTCCTAATAAATTATTTGAACTCCTAAAATTTGATTAAAACTTGTTTTGCGGTCCTTTTTGTAGATGTTTCAGACGAGCAGGTCCAAATGGGCCTTTCAATGGACCCGTTGGAATTTTAACTGAGTAAAAAGTATAGAAATTGAGGTTTTGCAATAGAATTCTGTTGAAAAGCTCCTAATAAATTATTTTAACTCCTAAAAATTTGATTAAAACTTGTTTTGCGGTGTTTTTTGTAGAGGTTTCGGACGAGCAGGTCTAAATGGGCCTTTCAATGGACCCGTTGGAATTTTAACTGAGTAAAAAGTACATAAATTGAGGTTTTGCAATATAATTGTATTGAAAAGCTTCTAATCAATTACAGGAACTCCTAAAATTTGATTAAACTTGTTTTGTAGAGGTTTCGGACGAGCGGGTCGAAATGAGCCTTTTAATGGACTCGTTGGAATTTTAACTGAGTAAAAAGTACAAAAATTGAGGTTTTGAAATATAATTGTGTTGAAAAGCTCCTAATCAATTACATGAACTCCTAAGATTTGATTAAAACTTGTTTTGCGTTCCTTTTTGTAGAGGTTTCGGACAAGCGGGTCGAAATGGGCCTTTTAATGGACCCGTTGGAATTTTAACTGGGTAAAAAGTACAGAAATTGAGGTTTTGCAATATAATTGTGTTGAAAAGCTCCTAATCAATTATTTGAACTCCTAATATTTGAATAAAATATTTTTGCGGTTCTTTTTGTATAGGTTTCGGACGAGCAGGTCTAAATGGGCCTTTCAATGGGCCCGTTGGAATTTTAACTGAGTAAAAAGTAAAAAAATTAAGGTTTTTCAATATAATTGTGTTGAAAAGCTCCTAATCAATTATTATAACTCCTAAAATTTGATTAAAACTATTTTTGCGGTCCTTTTTGTCGAGGTTTCGGACGAGCAGGTGTAAATGGGCCTTTTTCAATGGACCCGTTAGAATTTTAACAGAGTAAAAAGTACATAAATTGAGGTTTTGCAATATAATTGTGTTGAAAAGTTCCTAATCAATTACATGAACTCCTAAAATTTGATTAAAACTTTTTTTTGTGGTCCTTTTTATAGAGGTTTCGGACGAGCGGGTCTAAATGGGCCTTTCAATGGACTCGTTGAATTTTTTTTTTGAGAAAAAGGCCTCATTAAAAACCCCACTAATCCCAACTGGGCCCAGCCCAGAGGGGGTCCTAAAGGGGAAAAGAGTGCCCAAATATATATATAATCAAGGGGGTTGAAAACCAACCGGTACAATAGAGCGTAAGACATCGGGCAAGCCCGGCCCAAAAAACAAGGAGGACCTAGAGTGCAAGGCCCAATTGGCAATAGTATGAGCTAGAACATTAGCAACTCGCGGTACATAAAGAAAATTTAAATCTGGAATAGATACAAAGAGAGGGCGAGCCGCATCAATATGTGGTCGTAAAGGAGAGGCGTCCGAGCCGAGGCAACGTATTTTGTTGATGGCCAAAGCAGCATCGGACTCGATAATGATGCTGCACCAGCCGGCATCCCTACCAAGTGTAGCCCCCGTGACAATGGCACAAAGTTCCGCAGTGGAGGCGTCAAGGCATCCTGCGCAGTGAACAGCACAACCACGGAGAATAGCGCCGCTAGCATCACGAGCCACAACACCAAAACCTGCTTCGCCTGTAGCGGGGTTGAAAGCACCGTCCACATTGATTTTAACCTTCCTTTCCGGTGGCGGCCTCCATGTTGGTTGAGAAAGGGCTGGCTCCATCCGTAGATGCGTCGAGGCGTGAAGAGAGATGGCCGAGTCGTAGTCCTGTAACAGTTCCTTAGAGTTCATAAGAGTAAGCCATGGCGGCTGCAAACGCTTGGAGTGAACCCAGTCATTCCTCTGGTTCCAAATGTTCCAAAGGATAGTGAGGAACAAACCAAATTCAGAGCGAGAAAGTAACGAGGCCCCTTGTTCTAACCATAAGTGAGTAGGGAAGAGCGTGCTAGTACGTAAAGGGAGGGGAAACCCAGCTAGTTGTAGAACCTCAGCTGCTCCAACACAATCTCGGAGAGCATGGAGTAGGGTTTCTACTATAGTCGGACAAAAAGGGCACATGCCAGTGCCTAACCCCACAGTTGCAAGACGGTCTCCTGTGGGTAGAGCATCTCGTCCTGCTCTCCAGCTAAAGGACCGAATCTTCGGAAGGGTGATCGCTTTGGAGATAACTCGCCAAAGGGGAGAAGGACGACTGATAGGTCTGATTGGACGTCGTAAGAATAGATATCCGGAACGCACCGAATACATCCCCGTGTCATGATATCCCCAAAGTAATGGCATCAGCATCATCCCAATCAAAATGCTGGCGGACTTTGGGTTCATCCCAAGACGCTTGATTGCCGATCATGAAGTCACGACATCGTAAGGGGAGTTCCTCCTCGTCTTGATAATTTCCAAAGAAGGATAAACTAGAGGTACCACCCCAAGGGTCACGGTGGATACGGATCTGACTCTGAATTCCAGGTCGCCAAAAGAACCCTGGTTGCAGTCGTTGCATGGCCTGCCAAAGACCTCGCCATGTGAAGGACGCGCGTCGATCGAGCTTAGCATCCAACAATTTCCTAGAAGGAAAGTAACGTGAACGTAGGACACGCGCAAGGAGGGATTCAGGCGAATGGATCAGCCTCCATAATTGTTTACCTAAGAGAGCAATGTTAAAATCGTGTAGATTCCTAAAGCCTATTCCCCCTGCTGCCTTGGGATCACAAATAGACTCCCAAGATAGCAGAGGCCAACCTCGCTTGTTACTGCGGCCAGACCACCAATAACGACGGATCGAGCTAGTCATATCATCTATGATGTTCTGCGGAAGTAGGTAACAAGACATAACATACTGAGGTATGGCTTGTGCGACCGACTTGATCAGTGTTTCGCGTCCACTAAATGAGAGTAAGTTGGTGTCCCATTTAGTTATTCGATAACTGACTTTGTCACGGACAAAACCTAAGCATTCCGTTCGGTTCCGCCCTATCATGAGGGGAACTCCGAGATAGATACCCGGGTCCTCGACAATGCGTACTCCGAGAGTCAATCGAACTGCCTGAATGAAGGTCTCAGAACAGCGTGAACTGCAGTAAGCTGTGGACTTATCGAAATTAACAGTTTGTCCTGAAGAGGATTCATATAGGCGTAGAATTTCTTTCAACCTTTCAACCTCATCTGGGCAATTACGAAGGAAAACAATGCTATCATCGGCAAATAGCAGATGTGTAATTCTAGGTCCATGTCGATTGGCCTGTAGACCGAGAAGGCGCCCTTCCCGTTGCTCGGATTCAAGGGCCGCTGATAACCCTTGGGAACAAATCAGAAAGAGGAAGGGGGAGAGGGGATCGCCCTGCCGGATGCCTCGAGCAGGCACAAACTCGTCGGATAGGGTCCCGTTAAGTCTAACAGAAAAAGAGACTGAGGAGACACAACGAAGTATGGGGTGCACCCATTCAGGTGCAAAGCCCATACGTGACATCACATCCTGAAGGAATGACCATTCGACTTTGTCGAACGCCTTCTCCATATCTAGTTTCAACGCCGCCCCTTGGTAAATGGCAGCGCTATTTGAGTGGAGGGTATGCACTAGCTCATGGGCGATTAAAATGTTGTCGGTTATGTTCCTTCCACGAACAAAGGCTGCTTGTGCATCGCTGATACAATCAGGTAGAACAGGCTTAAGACGGTTAACAAGAACCTTAGAAACTGTTTTGTATATGACCGTGCATAAGCTAATTGGTCGAAACTGGCGCATATTGGTGGGGTCCGCAACCTTCGGGATAAGCACGATGACTGTTTTATTAACAGTCAACATGTCGGCTTCCCCACGCAATAGACGGAGACAGAGCTGGATAAATTCAGGCCCAATGACGTTCCAGTGTTGCCGAAAAAAACCACTAGGAAAATCATCGATGCCTGGAGCTTTCTTAGGACTAATATCCTGAAAGGCGGCAAGCACTTCACCCTCTGTGAATGGTCTCAATAGAGAGGCATTCATTGATGGAGTGACGACCGGAGAAATTTTCTCCAACAGACGTGGCGAAGAACTAGGGTTCGACGATGTAAACAGCGTCCGAAAATAATCTGAGGCTATTTGAAGGAGCCTTGGCGTAGCTGTATGCCATACATGGTTACCATCGTGAAGGCCACGAATAGTATTCTTTTTCCTGCGCTTAGAGGCTCTAGCATGGAAAAAAGACGTGTTTTTGTCCCCTTGGGACAACCATGTGACCCGCGATCGTTGTGCCCAGTAGGCTTCACGGACGTCTAGAAGACGTCGGAGCTCTAGTTTTGCGTCGCGCAGGTCATTTAGCATCGCATGCGATAGATGACGACGTCGCATATATGAATTGATTTTGCGTTGTAATTCTGCAATACGGTTGTGTGACTGGTATCGGCGATGCGATTGCCAATCGCGCAGCTGGTTACCGACCATACGTAATTTTTCAGGCAAGTTACCCGATGCATTCGCCCATGCCTGTTGGACGGTCGTGATGCATGATGGATCATTTGCCCAACAAGATTCAAAACGGAAATGGTCAAAGGTCTCACGAGGAGTAGTGTTGCGCTGGGGAACAAATTTGGTATCCATGACTATGACATAATGGTCAGAATCCGGGGAAAAAATATTACGACATTCGAAAGTGGAATGTTCACTAAGCCATGCATTGCATGCTACAAAACGGTCAAGTCGTTCACAAACAGTTGAGACATTAGGCCCGATGCGGGACCAAGTGAACCAACCCGATGCTGGCTTGCAATCAAAAAGACTATTGCGAGATAAACATTCGCGAAAGCTAGTGATTTGTGATTGCGGTCGGCGACAGCCTCCCTGTTTTTCTGAATCTGATAAAATATCATTAAGGTCACCGCCAATTAACCAAGGCATTGGTGAAGCGTGACGCAAAGAATCAATAAAATCCCATGTTTTAGACTTCATATTTGTGTCAGCGTAGCCATAAATGCCCGTAAAACGAAAACATTCATCATTCGAATTTAAAACAACATCAATGGATCGATCAGAATACGAAAGCAAATCAAGTTGAATTTTATTATTCCAAAATATGATGAGTCCGGAACATGTGGGGCTGTTATCAACATGGATGCAGCCATACATATCTAATAAAATTCTTAAACGATCATAATCGTAACGACATAAGCGAGTTTCAGACAAAAAGATAACATCCGGTTGCAACCTGCGAGCAATGGTGCTCAACCTTTGAACTGCCGTCGGGGAACCAAGACCGCGACAGTTCCAGCAAAAGATCCTCATTTCTCTCGGCGGGCTTGAACGTCAACCGCCGCCGAAGAGATTTTGCTGCTCATCCCAGCTTTAGATAGTTTGGAAGGTATGTCAGAGGGCATTCCGGGTTTCACCGGCTTAACTTGAGTGGAGGGGGAAGTTCTCGGCCTCTTGGTAACACCAGCATCAACCATAGGAGGGCTACGTTTGGTTTTGCACGAGCCATTTGCTCCTTTGGTAGTTCCTGACGTTGCAGCCAACCAATCCTCAAAATTCAATTTTAACTCAGATAATTTAAGTTTGAAATAGAATTTGAAGATGTATGGTATTTTTAGATCAGTAGAGATAGTGATAGATTCCTTACCAACTTCAAAAAATATTCTAAATTTAGATAATTTGGAGAAAATTCGAATTGCAGAGGATAAACTAACGTTTAAATGTAATTTTATCTGCAATTTGATCAAATCTCTCTCAACAAATTCAAAATTCAATTTTAACTTAGATAATTTAAGTTTAAAATAGAATTTGAAAATGTATGGTATTTTTAGATTGGTAGAGATAGTGATAGATTCCCCACCAATTTCAAAAAATATTCTAAATTTAGATAATTTGGAAAAAATTCGAATTGCAGAGGATAAAATAACATTTAAATGTAATTTTATCTGCAATTTGAAATGCATGGGAATCTTATAGAGCCTTAGATTCACCGAAAAAGGAGATAGCAAATCTCGTCCAACAAATTCAAAATTCAATTTTAACTTAGATAATTTAAGTTTGAAATAGAATTTGAAAATGTATGGTATTTTTAGTTCAGTAAAGATAGTGATAAATTCCCTATCAACTTCAAAAAATATTCTAAATTTAGATAATTTGGAGAAAATTCGAATTGCAGAGGATAAAATAACGTTTAAATGTAATTTTATCTGCAATTTGATCAAATCTCTCTCAACAAATTCAAAATTCAATTTTAACTTAGATAATTTAAGTTTGAAATAGAATTTGAAAATGTATGATATTTTTAGATTAGTAGAGATAGTGATAGATACCCCACCAACTTCAAAAAATATTCTAAATTTAGATAATTTGGAGAAAATTCGAATTTGCAGAGGATAAAAGAACATTTAAATGTAATTTTATCTGCAATTTGAAGTGCATAGGAATCCTAAAGATCCTTAGATTCATCAAAAAAGGAGATATCAAATCTCTTCCAACAAATTCAAAATTCAATTTTAACTTAGATAATTTAAGTTTGAAATAGAATTTGAAAATGTATGGTAATTTTAGATCAGTAGAAAGAGAGATAAATTCCTTACCAACTTCAAAAAATATTCTAAATTTAGATAATTTGGAGAAAATTCGAATTGCAGAGGATAAAATAACGTTTAAATGTAATTTTATCTGCAATTTGATCAAATCTCTCTCAACAAATTCAAAATTCAATTTTAACTTAGTTAATATAAGTTTGAAATAGAATTTGAAAGTGTATGGTATTTTTAGATTAGTATAGATAGGGGAAGATTCCCCACCAACTTCAAAAAATATTCTAAATTTAGATAATTTAGAGAAATTTCGAATTGCAGAGGATAAAATAACATTTAAATGTAATTTGACCTGCAATTTGAAATACATGGGAGTCCTAAAGAGCTTTAGGTTCACCGTAAAAAGAGATATCAAATCTCTCTCAACAAATTCAATATTCAATTTTAACTTAGATAATTTAAGTTTGAAATAGAATTTGAAAAGATTTTCTGTTGTGAAACCGAGATCCATGTCCCTCGTTTCTAGGAACTGGGACTCCCATTGGAGTTGGAGATTCCCAGGCTGCCATCGCTGGCCCGTGCTATGGCTGCACTCGACTCTGCCAACGCCAGTTTGTGGCCAAGAGTTTGCGATGGTGGATGATATGCTTGTTCTAGACAGTGAGTTTTGTGTAGTGGAGAACTTAAGACATAAGAGATTCCTATTCACTTCATTCTTAAAAGAAAAAATGAATAATAAGAATAATAATAAAACATGCAATATCAGAAGAGTATTGCAAGAACAAAGTGGGGGAGACAATGAGAGCACCCTGCCAAAATTGCAAACGTGCTGACTTGCTTCCTCGTACCAACATGGTAATGTGACATAAGGTAGGATAACCCAATACCAGGACTTGCGTATGGTTGTTGCCACATCATAGGACGAAATACAAGGTCTAACAGACCAGGAAGAAACTTGCATTCTAATATTAGAAGCAAGGTATATGAAGGGTACCAAAAGTGGTACTCCAGCACATGGAAGAAATCCTTGGGGCGGGGCTGTCGCCGGCAAGGCTAGGGAGCCTCGGAAGGGCCCGAGGGCTATTCGAATCCAATAGTACAAGGATGGCCATGGCCGTTGTGCCGCCATCTTTCGACGTATGAAGATTAGAAAATCATTGCTAAAATTCTCACGGGCATGAAGGGGTTGATGCACCACTGCATCGGAGGTGCTAAGCAAGCACCACCACGGTGGTGTTGGGGTTGAAAGGCGGTGGAAGAGGGTGGTTATGGGCGGTGGTAGTGAGAGGGAGGTGGTTAGGAAAAAGATGGAAAGAGAAAAGAAGAGAAAAGTTGAGAGAAAAGTTGAGAGCGTTTTCATCACACCCACCCCGTTGGAATTTTAACTGAGTACCCGTTGAAATTTTAACTGAGTAAAAAGTACAGAAATTGAGGTTTTAAAATATAATTGTGTTGAAAAGCTCCTAATCAATTATTTGAACTCCTAAAATTTGATTTAAACTTTTTTTGCGGTGCTTTTTGTAGAGGTTTCGGACGAGCGGGTCGAAATGGGCCTTTCAATGGACCCGTTGGAATTTTAACTGGGTAAAAAGTACAAAAATTGAGGTTTTGCAATATAATTGTGTTGAAAAGCTCCTAATCAATTATTTGAACTCCTAAAATTTGATTAAAACTTGTTTTGAGGTCTTTTTTGTCGAGGTTTCGGACGAGCAGCTCTATATGGGCCTTTCAATGGACCCGTTGGAATTTTAACTGAGTAAAAAGTACAGAAATTGAGGTTTTGCAATGTAATTGTGTTGAAAATCTCCTAATCAATTACATGATCTCCTAAAATTTGATTAAAACTTGTTTTGCGGCCCTTTTTGTAGAGGTTTCGGACGAGCATGTCTAAATGGGCCTTTCAATGGACCCATTGGAATTTTAACAGAGTAAAAAGTACAGAAATTGAGGTTTTGCAATACAATTGTGTTGAAAAGCTCCTAATCAATTATTTGAACTCCTAATATTTGAATAAAATATTTTTGCGGTCCTTTTTGTAGAGGTTTCGGACGAGCAGGTCTAAATGGGCCCGTTGGAATTTTAACTGAGTAAAAAGTAAAAAATTAAGGTTTTTCAATATAGTTGTGTTGAAAAGCTCTTAATCAATTATTATAACTCCTAAAATTTGATTAAAACTATTTTTGCGGTCCTTTTTGTCGAGGTTTCGGACGAGCAGGTCTAAATGGGCCTTTCAATGGACCCGTTAGAATTTTAAATAAGTAAAAAGTACAGAAATTGAGGTTATGCAATATAATTGTGTTGAAAAGATCCTAATCAATTACATGATCTCCTAAAATTTGATTAAAACGTGTTTTGCAGTCCTTTTTGTAGAGGTTTCAGACGAGCGGGTCGAAATGGGCCTTTCAATGGACCCGTTGGAATTTTAACCGAGTAAAAAGTATAAAATTGAGGTTTTTCAATATAATTGTGTTGAAAAGTTCCTAATCAATTATTTGAACTCCTAAAATTTGATTAAAACTTGTTTTGAGGTCTTTTTTGTAGAGGTTTCGGACGAGCAGGTCCAAATGGGCCTTTCAATGGACCCGTTGGAATTTTAACTAAGTAAAAAGTACAGAAATTGAGGTTTTGCAATATAATTGTGTTGAAAAGCTCCTAATCAATTACATGAACTCCTAAAATTTGATTAAAACTTGTTTTGCAGTCCTTTTTGTAGAGGTTTCGGACGAATCGGTCGAAATGGGCCTTTCAATGGACCCGTTGGAATTTTAACTAAGTAAAAAGTACAGAAAGTGAGGTTTTGCAATATAATTGTGTTGAAAAGCTTCTAATCAATTACAAGAACTCCTACAATTTGATTAAAACTTGTTTTGTAGTCCTTTTTGTAGAGGTTTCGGACGAGCGGGTCGAAATGGGGCTTTCAATTATTTGAACTCCTAATATTTGAATAAAACATTTTTGCGGTACTTTTTGTAGAGGTTCGGACGAGCAGGTCTAAATGAGCCTTTCAATGGGCCCGATGGAATTTTAACTAAGTAAAAAGTATAAAATTGAGGTTTTTTAATATAATTGTGTTGAAAAGTTCCTAATCAATTATTTGAACTCCTAAAATTTGATTAAAACTATTTTGCGGTCCTTTTTGTCGAGGTTTCGGATGAGCAGGTCTAAATGGGCCTTTCAATGGACCCGTTAAATTTTAACTAAGTAAAAAGTACAGAAATTGAGGTTATGCAATATAATTGTGTTGAAAAGCTCCTAATCAATTACATGAACTCGTAAAATTTGATTAAAACGTGTTTTGCAGTCCTTTTTGTAGATGTTTCAGACGAGCGGGTCGAAATGGGCCTTTCAATGGACCCGTTGGAATTTTAACCGAGTAAAAAGTATAAAATTGAGGTTTCTCAATATAATTGTGTTGAAAAGTTCCTAATCAATTATTTGAACTCCTAAAATTTGATTAAAACTTGTTTTGAGGTCTTTTTTGTTGAGGTTTCGGACGAGCAGGTCTAAATGGGCCTTTCAATGGACCCGTTGGAATTTTAACTAAGTAAAAAGTACAGAAATTGAGGTTTTGCAATATAATTGTGTTGAAAAGCTCCTAATCAATTACATAAACTCCTAAATTTGAATAAAACTTTTTTTGCAGTCCTTTTTGTAGAGTTTTCGGACGAGCGGGTCGAAATGGGCCTTTCAATGGACCCGTTGAAATCTTAACTGAGTAAAATGTACAGAAATTGAGGTTTTGCAATATACTTGTGTTGAAAATCTCCTAATAAATTATTTGAACTCCTAAAATTTGATTAAAACATGTTTTGTGGTCCTTTTTGTAAAGGTTTCGGACGAGCAGGTCTAAATGGGCCTTTCAATGGACCCGTTGGAATTTTAACTGAGTAAAAAGTACAGAAATTGAGGTTTTGCAATATAATTGTGTTGAAATGCTCATAATCAATTACATGAACTCCTAAAATTTGATTAAAACTTGTTTTGCAGTCCTTTTGTAGAGGTTTCGGACGAGCGGGTCGAAATGGGCCTTTCAATGGACCCGTTGGAATTTTAACTGAGTAAAAAGTACAGAAATTGCGGTTTTGCAATATAATTGTGTTGAAAAGCTCCTAATCAATTATTTGAACTCCTAAATTTTGATTAAAACTTTTTTTTGCGGTCCTTTTTGTCGAGGTTTCGGACGAGCAAATCTAAATGGACCTTTCAATGGATCATTTGGAATTTTAAATGAGTAAAATGTACAGAAATTGAGGTTATGCAATAAAATTGTGTTGAAAAGCTCCTAATCAATTACATGACCTCCTAAAATTTGATTAAAATGTGTTTTGCAGTCCTTTTTGTAGAGGTTTCGGACGAGAGGGTCGAAATGGGCCTTTCAATGAACCCGTTGAAATTTTAACTGAGTAAAAAGTACAGAAATTGAGGTTTTGCAATATAATTGTGTTGAAAAGCTCCTAATCAATTATTTGAACCCCTAAAATTTGACTAAAACTTGTTGTGCGGTCTTTTTTGTAGAGGTTTCGGACGAGCAGTTCTAAATGGGGCTTTCAATGGACCCGTTGGAATTTTAACTGAGTAAAAAGTAAAGAAATTGAGGTTTTGCAATATAATTTTGTTGAAATTCTCCTAATCAATTACATGAACTCCTAAAATTTAATTAAAACTTGTTTTGCAGTCATTTTTGTTGAGGTTTCGGACGAGCGGGTCGAAATGGGCCTTTCAATGGACCCGTTGGAATTTTAACTGAGTAAAAAGTACAAAAATTGAGGTTTTGCAATATAATTGTGTGAAAAGCTCCTAATCAATTACAAGAACTCCTAAAATTTGATTAAAACTTGTTTTGTAGTCCTTTTTGTAGAGGTTTCGGACGAGCGGGTCGAAATGGGCCGTTTAATGGACCCGTTGGAATTTTAACTGAGTAAAAAGTACATAAATTGAGGTTTTGAAATATAATTGTGTTCAAAAGCTCCTAATCAATTATTTGAACTCCTAATATTTGAATAAAACATTTTTGCCGTCCTTTTTGTAGAGGTTTCAGACGAGCAGGTCTAAATGAGCCTTTCAATGGGCCCGTTGGAATTTTAACTGAGTAAAAAGTATAAAATTGAGGTTATTCAATATAATTGTGTTGAAAAGTTCCTAATCAATTATTTGAACTCCTAAAATTTGATTAAAATGTGTGTTGCAGTCCTTTTTGTAGAGGTTTCAGACGAGCGGGTCGAAATGGGCCTTTCGATGGACCCGTTGAAATTTTAACCGAGTAAAAAGTACAGAATTTGAGGTTTTGCAATATGATTGTGTTGAAAGGCTCCTAATCAATTATTTGAACTCCTAAAATTTGATTAAAACTTGTTTTAAGGTCTTTTTTGTAGAGGTTTCGGACGAGCATGTCTAAATTGGCCTTTCAATGGACCTGTTGGAATTTTAACTGAGTAAAAAGTACAGAAATTGAGGTTTTGCAATATAATTGTGTTGAAAATCTCCTAATCAATTACAAGAACTCCTAAAATTTGATTAAAACTTGTTTGGCAGTCCTTTTGTTAGAGGTTTCGGACGAGCGGGTCTAAATGGGCCTTTCAATGGACCCGTTGGAATTTTAACTGAGTAAAAAGTACAGAAATTGAGGTTTTGCAATATAATTGTGTTGAAAAGCTCCAAATCAATTATTTGAACTCCTAAAATTTTATTAAAACTTTTTTTGCGGTCCTTTTTGTCGAGGTTTCGGACGAGCAGGTCTAAATGGGCCTTTCAATGGACCCGTTGGAATTTTAAATGAGTAAAAAGTACAGAAATTAAGGTTATGCAATATAATTGTGTTGAAAAGCTCCTAATCAATTACATGAACTCCTAAAATTTGATTAAAATGTGTGTTGCAGTCCTTTTTGTAGAGGTTTCAGACGAGCGGGTCGAAATGGGCCTTTCGATGGACCCGTTGAAATTTTAACCGAGTAAAAAGTACAGAATTTGAGATTTTGCAATATGATTGTGTTGAAAGGCTCCTAATCAATTATTTGAACTCCTAAAATTTGATTAAAACTTGTTTTAAGGTCTTTTTTGTAGATGTTTCGGACGAGCATGTCTAAATTGGCCTTTCAATGGACCTGTTGGAATTTTAACTAAGTAAAAAGTACAGAAATTGAGGTTTTGCAATATAATTGTATTGAAAATCTCCTAATCAATTACAAGAACTCCTAAAATTTGATTAAAACTTGTTTGGCAGTCCTTTTGTTAGAGGTTTCGGACGAGCGGGTCTAAATGGGCCTTTCAATGGACCCGTTGGAATTTTAACTGAGTAAAAAGTACAAAAATTGAGGTTTTGCAATATAATTGTGTTGAAAAGCTCCAAATCAATTACATAAACTCCTGAAATTTGATTTAAATTTTTTTGCAGTCCTTTTTGTAGAGGTTTCGGACGAGCGGGTCAAAATGGGCCTTTTAATGGACCCGTTGGAATTGACTGAGTAAAACGTACAGAAATTGAGTTTTTGCAATATAATTGTGTTGAAAAGCTCCTAATCTATTATTTGAACTCCTAATATTTGAATAAAACATTTTTGCGGTCCTTTTTGTATAGGTTTCGGACGAGCAGGTCTAAATGGGCCATTCAATGGGCCCGTTGGAATTTTAACTGAGTAAAAAGTACAGAAATTGAGGTTTTGCAATATAATTGTGTTGAAAAGCTCCTAATCAATTATTTGAACTCCTAAAATTTGACTAAAACTTGTTTTGCGGTCTTTTTTGTAGAGGTTTCGGACCAGCAGTTCTAAATGGGCCTTTCAATGGACCCGTTGGAATTTTAACTGAGTAAAAAGTAAAGAAATTGAGGTTTTGCAATATAATTGTGTTGAAATTCTCCTAATCAATTACATGAACTCCTAAAATTTAATTAAATCTTGTTTTACAGTCATTTTTGTAGAGGTTTCGGACGAGCGGGTCGAAATGGGCCTTTCAATGGACCCGTTGGAATTTTAACTGAGTAAAAAGTACAAAAATTGAGGTTTTGCAATATAATTGTGTGAAAAGCTCCTAATCAATTACAAGAACTCCTAAAATTTGATTAAAACATGTTTTTTAGTCCTTTTTGTAGAGGTTTCGGACGAGCGGTCGAAATGGGCCGTTTAATGGACCCGTTGGAATTTTAACTGAGTAAAAAGTACATAAATTGAGGTTTTGAAATATAATTGTGTTGAAAAGTTCCTAATCAATTATTTGAACTCCTAGAATTTGATTAAAACTATTTTGCAGTCCTTTTTGTCGAGGTTTCGGACGAGCAGGTCTAAATGGGCCTTTCAATGGACCCGTTAGAATTTTAACTGAGTAAAAAGTACAGAAATTGAGGTTTTGCAATATAATTGTGTTGAAAAGCTCCTAATCAATTACATAAACTCCTAAAATTTGATTAAAACTTTTTTTGCAGTCCTTTTTATAGAGGTTTCGGACGAGCGGGTCGAAATGGGCCTTTCAATGATCCCGTTGAAATTTTAACTGAGTAAAAAGTACAGAAATTGAGGTTTTGCAATATAATTGTGTTAAAAGCTCCTAATCAATTATTTGAACTCCTAAAATGTGATAAAACTTGTTTTGCGATCCTTTTTGTAGAGGTTTCTAATGAGCAGGTCTAAATGGGTCTTTCAATGGACCCGTTGGAATTTTAACTGAGTAAAAAGGACAGAAATTGAGGTTTTGCAATATAATTGTGTTGAAAAGATCCAAGTAAATTACATGAACTCATAAAATTTGATTAAAACTTGTTTTGCAGTCCTTTTTGTAGAGGTTTCGGACGAGCGGGTCGAAATGGGCCTTTCAATGGACCCGTTGGAATTTTAACTGAGTAAAAAGTACAAAAATAGCGGTTTTGCAATATAATTGTGTTGAAAAGCTCCTAATAAATTATTTGAACTCCTAATATTTGAATAATACATTTTTGCGTTCCTTTTTGTAGAGGTTTCGGACGAGCAGGTCTAAATGGGCCTTTCAATGGGCCCGTTGGAATTTTAACTGAGTAAAAAGTATAAAATTGAGGTTTTTCAATATAATTGTGTTGAAAAGTTCCTAATCAATTATTTGAACTCCTAAAATTTGATTAAAACTATTTTGCGGTCCTTTTTGTTGAGGTTTCGGACGAGCAGGTCTAATTGGACCTTTCAATGGACCCGTTAGAATTTTAACTGAGTAAAAAGTACAGAAATTGAGGTTTTGCAATATAATTGTGTTGAAAAGATCCTAATCAATTACATAAACTACTAAAATTTGATTAAAACTTTTTTTTGTAGTCCTTTTTGTAGATGTTTCGGACGAGCGAGTCGAAATGGGCCTTTCAATGGACCCGTTGAAATTTTAACTTAGTAAAAAGTACAGAAATTGAGATTTTGGAATATAATTGTGTTGAAAATCTCCAAATCAATTACATGATCTCCTAAAATTTGATTAAAACTTGTTTTGCGGTCCTTTTTGTAGATGTTTCGGACGAGCAGGTCTAAATGGGCCTTTCAATGGACCCGTTGGAATTTTAACTGAGTAAAAAGTATAGAAATTGAGGTTTTGCAATATAATTCTGTTGAAAAGCTCCTAATCAATTATTTTAACTCCTAAAAATTTGATTAAATCTTGTTTTGCGGTCTTTTTTGTAGAGGTTTCGGCCGAGCAGGTCTAAATGGGCCTTTCAATGGACTCGTTGGATTTTTAACTGAGTAAAAAGTACAGAAATTGAGGTTTTGCAATATAATTGTGTTGAAAAGCTCCTAATCAATTACATGAACTCCTAAAATTTGATTAAAACTTGTTTTGTAGTCCTTTTTGTAGAGGTTTCGGACGAGCGGGTCGAAATGGGCCTTTCAATGGACCCGTTGGAATTTTAACTGAGTAAAAAGTACAGAAATTGAGGTTTTGCAATATACTTGTGTTGAAAAGCTCCTAATCAAATATTTGAACTCCTAAAATTTGATTAAAACTTTTTTTGCGGTCCTTTTTGTCGAGGTTTCGGACGAGCAGGTCTAAATGGGCCTTTCAATGGACCCGTTGGAATTTTAAATGAGTAAAAAGTACAGAAATTGAGGTTATGCAATATAATTGTGTTGAAAAGCTCCTAATCAATTACATGAACTCCTAAAATTTGATTAAAATGTGTGTTGCAGTCCTTTTTGTAGAGGTTTCGGACGAGCGGGTCTACATGGGCCTTTCGATGGACCCGTTGAAATTTTAACCGAGTAAAAAGTACAGAATTTGAGGTTTTGCAATATAATTGTGTTGAAAGGCTCCTAATCAATTATTTGAACTCCTAAAATTTGATTAAAACTTGTTTTAAGGTCTTTTTTGTAGAGGTTTCGGACGAGCATGTCTAAATGGGCCTTTCAATGGAACTGTTGGAATTTTAACTGAGTAAAAAGTACAGAAATTGAGGTTTTGCAATATAATTGTGTTGAAAATCTCCTAATCAATTACAAGAACTCTTAAAATTTGATTAAAACTTGTTTGGCAGTCCTTTTGTTAGAGGTTTCGGACGAGCGGGTCTAAATGGGCCTTTCAATGGACCCGTTGGAATTTTTACTGAGTAAAAAGTACAGAAATTGAGGTTTTGCAATATAATTGTGTTGAAAAGCTCCTAATCAATTACATAAACTCCTGAAATTTGATTAAAACTTTTTTTGTAGTCCTTTTTGTAGAGGTTTCGGACGAGCGGGTCGAAATGGGCCTTTTAATGGACCTGTTAGAATTTTAACTGAGTAAAACATACAGAAATTGAGTTTTTGCAATATAATTGTGTTGAAAAGCTCCTAATCTATTATTTGAACTCCTAATATTTGAATAAAACATTTTTGTGGTCCTTTTTGTATAGGTTTCGGACGAGCAGGTCTAAATGAGCCTTTTAATGGGCCCGTTGGAATTTTAACTGAGTAACAAGTAAAAAATTAAGGTTTTTCAATATAATTGTGTTGAAAAGCTCCTAATAAATTATTATAACTCCTAAAATTTGATTAAAACTATTTTTGCGGTCCTTTTTGTCGAGGTTTCGGACGAGCAGGTGTAAATGGGCCTTTCAATCGACCCGTTAGAATTTTAACAGAGTAAAAAGTACATAAATTGAGGTTTTGCAATATAATTGTGTTGAAAAGTTCCTAATCAATTACATGAACTCCTAAAATTTGATTAAAACTTTTTTTGTGGTCCTTTTTATAGAGGTTTCGGACGAGCGGGTCTAAATGGGTATTTCAATGGACCCGTTGAAATTTTAACTGAGTAAAAAGTACAGAAATTGAGGTTTTAAAATATAATTATGTTGAAAAGCTCCTAATCAATTATTTGAACTCCTAAAATTTGATTTAAACTTTTTTTGCGGTCCTTTTTGTAGAGGTTTCGGACGAGCGGGTCGAAATGGGCCTTTCAATGGACCCGTTGGAATTTTAACTGAGTGAAAAGTACAAAAATTGAGGTTTTGCAATATAATTGTGTTGAAAAGCTCCTAATCAATTATTTGAACTCCTAAAATTTGATTAAAACTTGTTTTGAGGTCCTTTTTGTCGAGGTTTCGGACGAGCAGGTCTATATGGGCCTATCAATGGCCCCGTTGGAATTTTTTTTGAGAAAAAGGCCTCATTAAAAACCCCACTAATCCCAACTGGGCCCAGCCCAGAGGGGTCCTAAAGGGGAAAAGAGTGCCCAAATATATATATATATATATATAATCAAGGGGGTTGAAAACCAACCGGTACAATAGAGCGTAAGACATCGGGCAAGCCCGGCCCAAAAAACAAGGAGGACCTAGAGTGCAAGGCCCAATTGGCAATAGTATGAGCTAGAACATTAGCAACTCGTGGTACATAAAGAAAATTTAAATCTGGAATAGATACAAAGAGAGGGCGAGCCGCATCAATATGTGGCCGTAAAGGAGAGGCGTCCGAGCCGAGGCAACGTATTTTGTTGATGACCAAAGCAGCGTCGGACTCGATAATGATGCTGCACCAGCCGGCATCCCTACCAAGTGTAGCCCCCGTGACAATGGCACGAAGCTCCGCAGTGGAGGCGTCAAGCGATCCTGCGCAGTGAACAGCACAACCACGGAGAATACGCCGCTAGCATCACAAGCCACAACACCAAAACTTACTTCGCCTGTAGCGGGGTTGAACGCACCGTCCACATTGATTTTAACCTTCCTTTCCGGTGGCGGCCTCCATGTTGGTTGAGAAAGGGCTGGCTCCGTCTGTAGATGCGTCGAGGCGTGAAGAGAGTTGGCCGAGTCGTAGTCCTGTAACAGTTCCTTAGAGTTCATAAGAGTAAGCCATGGCGGCTGCAAACGCTTGGAGTGAACCCAGTCATTCCTCCGGTTCCAAATGTTCCAAAGGATAGTGAGGAACAAACTAAATTCAGAGCGAGAAAGTAACGAGGCCCCTTGTTCCAACCATAAGTGAGTAGGGAAGAGCGTGCTAGTACGTAAAGGAAGGGGAAACCCAGCTAGTTGTAGAACCTCAGCTGCTCCAACACAATCTCGGAGAGCATGGAGTGGGGTTTCTACTATAGTCGGACAAAAAGGGCACATGCCAGTGCCTAACCCCATAGTTGCAAGACGGTCTCATGTGGGTAGAGCATCTCGTCCTGCTCTCCAGCTAAAGGACCGAATCTTCGGAAGGGTGTTCGCTTTGGAGATAACTCGCCAAAAGGGAGAAGGACGACTGATAGGTCTGATTGGACGTCGTAAGAATAGATATCCGGAACGCACTGAATACATCCCCGTGTCATGATATCCCTAAAGTAATGTATCGCGCCGCTCATTGGAGATTGGCACACGCAGTATGGCATCAGCATCATCCCAGTCAAAATGCTGGCGGACTTTGGGTTCATCCCAAGACGATTGATTGCCGATCATGAAGTCACGACATCGTAAGGGGAGTTCCTCCTCGTCTTGATAATTTCCAAAGAAGGATAAACTAGAGGTACCACCCCAAGGGTCACGGTGGATACGGATCTGACTCTGAATTCCGGGTCGCCGAAAGAACCCTGGTTGCAATCGTTGCATGGCCTGCCAAAGACCTTGCCATGCGAAGGACGCGCGTCGATCGAGCTTAGCATCCAACAATTTCCCAGAAGGAAAGTAACGTGAACGTAGGACACGCGCAAGGAGGGATTCAGGAGAATGGATCAGCCTCCATAATTGTTTACCTAAGAGAGCAATGTTAAAATCGTGTAGATTCCTAAAGCCTATTCCCCCTGCTGCCTTGGGATCACAAATAGACTCCCAATATAGCAGAGGCCAACCTCGCTTGTTACTGTGGCCAGACCACCAATAACGACGGATCAAGCTAGTCATATCATCTATGATGTTCTGCGGAAGTAGGTAACAAGACATAACATACTGAGGTATGGCTTGTGCGACCGACTTGATCAGTGTTTCGCGTCCACTAAATGAGAGTAAGTTGGTGTCCCATTTAGTTATTCGAGAACTGACTTTGTCACGGACAAAACCTAAGCATTCCGTTCGGTTCCGCCCTATCATGAGGGGAACTCCGAGATAGATACCCAGGTCCTCGACAATGCGTACTCTAAGAGTCAATCGAACTGCCTGAATGAAGGTCTCAGAACAGCGTGAACTGCAGTAAGCTGTGGACTAATCGAAATTAACAGTTTGTCCTGAAGAGGATTCATATAGGCGTAGAATCTCTTTCAACCTTTCAACCTCATATGGGCAATTACGAAGGAAAACAATGCTATCATCGGCAAATAGCAGATGTGTAATTCTAGGTCCATGTCGATTGGCCTGTAGACCGAGAAGGCGCCCTTCCCGTTGCTTGGATTCAAGGGCCGCTGATAACCCTTGGGAACAAATCAGAAAGAGGAAGGGGGAGAGGGGATCGCCCTTCCGGATGCCTCGAGCAGGCACAAACTCGTCGGATAGGGTCCCGTTAAGTCTAACAGGAAAAGAGACTGAGGAGACACAACGAAGTATGAGGTGCACCCATTCAGGTGCAAAGCCCATACGTGACATCACATCCTGAAGGAATGACCATTCGACTTTGTCGAACGCCTTCTCCATATCTAGTTTCAACGCCGCCCCTTGGTAAATGGCAGCGCTATTCGAGTGGAGGGTATGCACTAGCTCATGGGCGATTAAAATGTTGTCGGTTATATTCCTTCCACGAACAAAGGCTGCTTGTGCATCGCTGATACAATCAGGTAGAACAGGCTTAAGACGGTTAACAAGAACCTTAGCAATTGTTTTGAATATGACCGTGCATAAGCTAATTGGTCGAAACTGGCGCATATTGGTGGGGTCCGCAACCTTCGGGATAAGCACGATGACTGTTTTATTAACAGTCGACATGTCGGCTTCCCCACGCAATAGACGAAGACAGAGCTGGATAAATTCAGGCCCAATGACGTTCCAGTGTTGCCGGAAAAAACCACTAGGAAAACCATCGATGCCTGGAGCTTTCTGAGGACTAATATCCTGAAAGGCGGCAAGCACTTCACCCTCTGTGAATGGTCTCAATAGAGAGGCATTCATTGATGGAGTGACGACCGGAGAAATTTTCTCCAACAGACGTGGCGAAGAACTAGGGTTCGTCGATGTAAACAGCGTCCGAAAATAATCCGAGGCTATTTGAAGGAGCCTTGGCGTAGCTGTATGCCATACATGGTTACCATCGTGAAGGCCACGAATAGTATTCTTTTTCCTGCGCTTAGAGGCTCTAGCGTGGAAAAAAGACGTGTTTTTGTCCCCTTGGGACAACCATGTGACCCGCGATCGTTATGCCCAGTAGGCTTCACGGACGTCTAGAAGACGTCGAAGCTCTAGTTTTGCGTCGCGCAGGTCATTTAGCATCGCATGCGATAGATGACGACGTCGCATATATGAATTGATTTTGCGTTGTAATTCTGCAATACGGTTGTGTGACTGGTATCGGCGATGCGATTGCCAATCGCGCAGCTTGTTACCGACCATACGTAATTTTTCAGGCAAGTTACCCGATGCATTCGTCCAGGCCTGTTGGACGGTCGTGATGCATGATGGATCATTTGCCCAACAAGATTCAAAACGGAAATGGTCAAAGGTCTCACGAGGAGTAGTGTTGCGCTGGGGAACAAAATTGGTATCCATGACTATGACATAATGGTCAGAATCCGGGGAAAAATATTACGGCATTCGAAAGTGAAATGTTCACTAAGCCATGCATTACATGCTACAAAACGGTCAAGTCGTTCACAAACAGTTGAGACATTAGGCTCGGTGCGGGACCAAGTGAACCAACCCGATGCTGGCTTGCAATCAAAAAGACTATTGCGAGATAAACATTCGCGAAAGCTAGTGATTTGTGATTGCGGTCGGCGACAGCCTCCCTGTTTTTCTGAATCTGATAAAATATCATTAAGGTCACTGCCGATTAACCAAGGCATTGGTGAAGCGTGACGCAAAGAATCAATCAAATCCCATGTTTTAGACTTCATATTTGTGTCAGCGTAGCCATAAATGCCCGTAAAACAAAAACATTCATCATTCGAATTTAAAACAACATCAATGGATCGATCAGAATACGAAAGCAAATCAAGTTGAATTTTATTATTCCAAAATATGATGAGTCCGGAACATGTGGGGCTGCTATCAACATGGATGCAGCCATACATATCTAATAAAATTCTTAAACGATCATAATAGTAACGACATAAGCGAGTTTCAGACAAAAAGATAACATCCGGTTGCAACCTGCGAGCAATGGTGCTCAACCCTTGAACTGCCGTCGGGGAACCAAGACCGCGGCAGTTCCAGCAAAAGATCCTCATTTCTCTCGGCGGGGTTGAACGTCAACCGCCGCCGAAGAGATTTTGCTGCTCATCCCAGCTTTAGATAGTTTGGAAGGTATGTCAGAGGGCATTCCGGGTTTCACCGGCTTAACTTGAGTGGAGGGGGAAGTTCTCGGCCTCTTGGTAACACCAGCAGCAACCATCGGAGGGCTACGTTTGGTTTTGCACGAGCCATTTGCTCCTTTGGTAGTTCCTGACGTTGCAGCCAACCAATCCTCAAAATTCAATTTTAACTTAGATAATTTAAGTTTGAAATAGGATTTGAAGATGTATGGTATTTTTAGATCAGTAGAGATAGTGATAGATTCCTTACCAACTTCAAAAAATATTCTAAATTTAGATAATTTGGAGAAAATTCGAATTGCAGAGGATAAACTAACGTTTAAATGTAATTTTATCTGCAATTTGATCAAATCTCTCTCAACAAATTCAAAATTCAATTTTAACTTAGATAATTTAAGTTTAAAATAGAATTTGAAAATTTATGGTATTTTTAGATTGGTCGAGATAGTGATAGATTCCCCACCAATTTCAAAAAATATTCTAAATTTAGATAATTTGGAAAAAATTCGAATTGCAGAGGATAAAATAACATTTAAATGTAATTTTATCTGCAATTTGAAATGCATGGGAATCTTATAGAGCCTTAGATTCACCGAAAAAGGAGATATCAAATCTCGTCCAACAAATTCAAAATTCAATTTTAACTTAGATAATTTAAGTTTGAAATAGAATTTGAAAATGTATGGTATTTTTAGTTCAGTAAAGATAGTGATAGATTCCCTACCAACTTCAAAAAATATTCTAAATTTAGATAATTTGGAGAAAATTCGAATTGCAGAGGATAAAATAACGTTTAAATGTAATTTTATCTGCAATTTGATCAAATCTCTCTCAACAAATTCAAAATTCAATTTTAACTTAGATAATTTAAGTTTGAAATAGAATTTGAAAATGTATGATATTTTTAGATTAGTAGAGATAGTGATAGATTCCCCACCAATTTCAAAAAATATTCTAAATTTAGATAATTTGGAGAAAATTCGAATTGCAGAGGATAAAAGAACATTTAAATGTAATTTTATCTGCAATTTGAAGTGCATGGGAATCCTAAAGATCCTTAGATTCATCAAAAAAGGAGATATCAAATCTCTTCCAACAAATTCAAAATTCAATTTTAACTTAGATAATTTAAGTTTGAAATAGAATTTGAAAATGTATGGTATTTTTAGATCAGTAGAAAGAGAGATAGATTCCTTACCAACTTCAAGAAATATTCTAAATTTAGATAATTTGGAGAAAATTCGAATTGCAGAGGATAAAATAACGTTTAAATGTAATTTTATCTGCAATTTGATCAAATCTCTCTCAACAAATTCAAAATTCAATTTTAACTTAGTTAATTTAAGTTTGAAATAGAATTTGAAAGTGTCTGGTATTTTTAGATTAGTATAGATAGGGATAGATTCCCCACCAACTTCAAAAAATATTCTAAATTTAGATAATTTAGAGAAATTTCGAATTGCAGAGGATAAAATAACATTTAAATGTAATTTTACCTGCAATTTGAAATACATGGGAGTCCTAAAGAGCTTTAGGTTCACCGTAAAAAGAGATATCAAATCTCTCTCAACAAATTTAATATTCAATTTTAACTTAAATAATTTAAGTTTGAAATAGAATTTGATAAGATTTTCTGTTGTGAAACCGAGATCCATGCCCCTCGTTTCTAGGAACTGGGACTCCCATTGGAGTTGGAGATTCCCAGGCTGCCATCGCTGGCCCGTGCTGTGGCTGCACTCGACTCTGCCAACGCCAGTTTGTGGCCAAGAGTTTGCGATGGTGGATGATATGCCTGTTCTAGACAGTGAATTTTGTGTAGTGGAGAACTTAAGACATAAGAGATTCCTATTCACTTCATTCTTAAAAGAAAAAATGAATAATAAGAATAATAATAAAACATGCAATATCAGAAGAGTATTGCAAGAACAAAGTGGGGGAGACAATGAGAGCACCCTGCCAAAATTGCAAACGTGCTGACTTGCTTCCTCGTACCAACATGGTAATGTGACATAAGGTAGGATAACCCAGTACCAGGACTTGCGCATGGTTGTTGCCACATCATAGGACGAAATACAAGGTCTAACAGACCAGGAAGAAACTTGCATTCTAATATTAGAAGCAAGGTATATGAAGGGTACCAAAAGTGGTACTCCAGCACATGGAAGAAATCCTTGGGGCGGGGCTGTCGCCGGCAAGGCTAGGGAGCCTCGGAAGGGCCCGAGGGCTATTCGAATCCAATAGTAAAAGGATGGCCATGGCCGTTGTGTAGCCATCTTTCGACGTATGAAGATTATAAAATCATTGCTAAAATTCTCACGGGCATGAAGGGGTTGATGCACCACTGCATCGGAGGTGCTAAGCAAGCACCACCACGGTGGTGTTGGGGTTGAAAGGCGGTGGAAGAGGGTGGTTATGGGTGGTGGTAGTGAGAGGGTGGTGGTTAGGAAAAAGATGGAAAGAGAAAAGAAGAGAAAAGTTGAGAGAAAAGTTGAGAGCGTTTTCATCACCCGTTGCCCGTTACCCGTTAGAATTTTTACTCGTTGGAATTTTAACTGAGTAAAAAGTACAGAAATTGAGGTTTTGCAATATAATTGTGTTGAAAAGCTCCTAATCAATTATTTGAACTCCTAATATTTGAATAAAATATTTTTGCGGCCCTTTTTGTAGAGGTTTCGGACGAGCAGGTCTAAATGGGCCTTTCAATGGGCCCGTTGGAATTTTAACTGTGTAAAAAGTAAAAAATTAAGGTTTTTCAAAATAGTTGTGTTGAAAAGCTCCTAATCAATTATTATAACTCCTAAAATTTGATTAAACTATTTTTGCGGTCCTTTTTGTCGAGGTTTCGGACGAGCAGGTCTAAATGGGCCTTACAATGGACCCGTTAGAATTTTAACTAAGTAAAAAGTACAGAAATTGAGGTTATGCAATATAATTGTGTTGAAAAGCTCCTAATCAATTACATGAACTCCTAAAATTTGATTAAAATGTGTTTTGCAGTCCTTTTTGTAGAGGTTTCAGACGAGCGGGTCGAAATGGGCCTTTCAATGGACCCGTTGGAATTTTAACCGAGTAAAAAGTATAAAATTGAGGTTTTTCAATATAATTGTGTTGAAAAGTTCCTAATCAATTATTTGAACTCCTAAAATTTGATTAAAACTTGTTTTGAGGTCTTTTTTGTAGAGGTTTCGGACGAGCAGGTCTAAATGGGCCTTTCAATGGACCCGTTGGAATTTTAACTAAGTAAAAAGTACAGAAATTGAGGTTTTGCAATATAATTGTGTTGAAAAGCTCCTAATCAATTACATGAACTCCTAAAATTTGATTAAAACTTGTTTTGCAGTCCTTTTTGTAGAGGTTTCGGACGAATCGATCGAAATGGTCCTTTCAATGGATCCGTTGGAATTTTTTTGAGAAAAAGGCCTCATTAAAAACCCCACTAATCCCAACTGGGCTGGCCCAGAGGGGGGCCTAAAGGTGAAAAGAGTTCCCAAATATATATATATATATATATATATATATATATATATATATATATATATATAATCAAGGGGGTTGAAAACCAACCGGTACAATAGAGCATAAGACATCGGGCAAGCCCGACCCAAAAAACAATGAGGACCTACAGTGCAAGGCCCAATTGGCAATAGTATGAGCTAGAACATTAGCAACTCGTGGTACATAAAGAAAATGTAAATCTAGAATAGATACAAAAGGAGGGTGAGCTGCATCAATATGTGGTCGTAAAGGAGAGGCGTCCGGGCCGAGGCAACGTATTTTGTTGATGACCAAAGCAGCGTCGGACTCGATAATGATGTTGCACCAGCCGGCATCCCTACCAAGTGTAGCCCCCGTGACAATGGCACGAAGCTCCGCTGTGGAGGCGTCTAGGCATCTAGCTCAATGAACGGCACAACCACGGAGAATAGCAGCGCTAGCATCACGAGCCACAACACCAAAACCTGCTTCACCTGTAGCGGGGTTGAAATCACCGTCCACATTGATTTTAACCTTCCTTTCTGGTGGCGGCCTCCATGTTGGTTGAGAAAGGGCTGGCTCCGTCCGTAGATGCGTCGAGGCGTGAAGAGAGTTGGCTGAGTCGTAGTCCTGTAACAGTTCCTTAGAGTTCATAAGAGTAAGCCATGGCGGCTGCAAACGCTTAGAGTGAACCCAGTCGTTCCTCCGGTTCCAAATGTTCCAAAGGATAGTGAGGAACAAACTAAATTCAGAGCGAGAAAGTAACGAGGCCCCTTGTTCCAACCATAAGTGAGCAGGGAAGAACGTGCTAGTACGTAAAGGGAGGGGGAACCCAGCTAGTTGTAGAACCTCAGCTGCTCCAACACAATCTCGGAGAGCATGGAGTGGGGTTTCAACTATAGTCGGGCAAAAAGGGCACATGCCAGTGCCTAACCCCACAGTTGCAAGACGGTCTCCTGTGGGTAGAGCATCTCGTCCTGCTCTCCAGCTAAATGACCGAATCTTCGGAAGGGTGCTCGCTTTGGAGATAACCCGCCAAAGGGGAGAAGGACGAATGATAGGTCTGATTGGACGCTGTAAGAATAGATATCCGGAACGCACCGAATACATACCCGTGTCATGATATCCCCAAAGTAATACATCGCGCCGCTCATTGGAGATTGGCACACGCAGTATGGCATCAGCATCATCCCAGTCAAAATGTTGGCGGACTTTGGGTTCGTCCCAAGACGCTTGACTGCCGATCATGAAGTCACGACAACGTAAGGGGAGTTCCTCCTCGTCTTGATAATTTCCAAATAAGGATAAACTAGAGATACCACCCTAAGGGTCGCGGTGGATACGGATCTGACTCTGAATTCCAGGTCGCCAAAAGAACCCTGGCTGCAATCGTTGCATGGCCTGCCAAAGACCCCGCCAAGCGAAGGACGCGCGTCGATCGAGCTTAGCATCCAATAATTTCCCAGAAGGAAAGTAACGTGAGCGTAAGACACGCGCAAGGAGGGATTCAGGCGAATGGATCAGCCTCCACAATTGTTTACCTAAGAGAGCAATGTTAAAATCGTGTAGATTCCTAAAGCCCCTTCCCCCTGCTGCCTTGGGATCACAAATAGACTCCCAAGATAGCAGAGGCCAGCCTCGCTTGTTACTGCGGCCAGACCACCAATAACGACGGATCGAGCTAGTCATATCATCTATGATGTTCTGCGGAAGCAAGTAACAAGACATAACATACTGAGGTATGGCTTGTGCGACCGACTTGATCCGTGTTTCGCGTCCACTGAATGAAAGTAAGTTGGTGTCCCATTTAGTTATTCGAGAATTGACTTTGTCGTGGACAAAACATAAGCATTACGTTCGGTTCCGCCCTATCATGAGGGGAACTCCAAGATAGATACCCGAGTCCTCGACAATACGTACTCCGAGAGTCAATCGAACTGCCTAAATGAAGGTCTCAGAACAACGTGAACTGCAGTAAGCTGTGGACTTATCGAAATTAACAGTTTGTCTTGAGGAGGATTCATATAGGCGTAGAATCTCTTTCAATCTATCAACCTCACCTGGGCAATTACGAAGGAAAACAATGCTATCATCGACAAACAGCAGATGTGTAATCCTAGGTCCATGCCGATTGGCCTGAAGGTCGAGAAGGCGCCCTTCCCGTTGTTCGGATTCAAGGGCCGCCGATAACCCTTGGGAACAAATCAGAAAGAGGAAAGGGGAGAGAGGGTCGCCCTGTCGGATGCCTCGAGCAGGCACAAACTCATCGGATAGGGTCCCGTTAATTCTAACAGAAAAAGAGACCGAGGAGACACAGCGAAGTATGAGGTGCACCCATTCAGGTGCAAAGCCCATATGTGACATCACATCCCGAAGGAATGACCATTCGACTTTGTCGAACGCCTTCTCCATATCTAGTTTCAACGCCGCCCCTTGGTAAATGGCAGCGCTATTCGAGTGGAGGGTACGCACAAGCTCATGGGCAATTAAAATGTTGTCGGTTATGTTCCTGCCACGAACAAAGGCTACCTGTGCATCACTGATGCAATCAGGTAGAACAGGCTTAAGACGGTTAACAAGAACCTTAGCAACTATTTTGTATATAATCGTGCATAAGCTAAATGGTCGAAACTGGCGCATATTGTTGGGGTCCGCAACCTTCGGGATAAGCACAATGACCGTTTTATTAACAGTCGACATGTCGGCTTCCCCACACAATAGACGAAGACAGAGCTGGATAAATTCAGGCCCTATGATGTTCCAGTGTTGCCGGAAAAAACCACTAGGAAAACCATCGATGCCCGGAGCTTTCTTAGGACTAATATCCTGAAAGGCGGCAAGCACTTCACCCTCTGTGAATGGTCTCAAAAGAGAGGCATTCATTGATGGAGTGATAACCGGAGAAATTTGTTCCAACAGACGTGGTGAAGAACTCAGCTTGGACGATGTAAACAGCGTCCAAAAATAATCTGAGGCTATTTGAAGGAGCCTTGGCGTAGCTGTATGCCAAACATGGTTACCATCGTGAAGGCCACGAATAATATTCTTTTTCCTGCGCTTAGAGGCTCTAGCATGGAAAAAAGACGTGTTTTTGTCCCCTTGGGACAACCATGTGACCCGCGATCGTTGTGCCCAGTATGCTTCACGGACATCTAGAAGACGTCGAAGCTCTAGTTTTGCGTCGCGCATGTCATTTAGCGTCGCAGGCGGTAGATGACGACGTCACATATATGAATTGATTTTGCGTTGTAATTCTGCAATGCGGTTGTGCGACTGGTATCGGCGATGCGATTGCCAATTGCGCAGATGGTTACCGACTGTACGTAATTTATCAGGCAAGTTACCAGATGCATTTGCCCATGCCTGTTGGACGGTCGTGATGCATGATGGATCATTTGCCCAACAAGATTCAAAACGGAAATGGTCAAAGGTCTCACGAGGAGTAGTTTTGTGCTAGGGAACATATTTGGTATCCATGACTATGAGATAATGGTCAGAATCTGGGGAAAAAATATTCTGGCATTCGAATGTGGAGTGTTCACTAAGCCATGCATTGCATGCTACAAAACGGTCAAGTCGTTCACAAACAGTTGAGACATTAGGCCCGATGCGAGACCAAGTGAACCAACCCGATGCTGGCTTGCAATCAAAAAGACTATTGCGAGATAAACATTCGCGAAAGCTAGTGATTTGTGATTGCGGTCGGCGACAGCCTCCCTGTTTTTCTAAATCTGATAAAATATCATTAAGGTCACCGCCAATTAACCACGGCATTGGTGAAGCGTGACGCAAAGAATCAATCAAATCCCATGTTTTAGACTTCATATTTGTGTCAGCGTAACCATAAATGCCCGTAAAACGAAAACATTCATCATTCGAATTTAAAATAACATCAATGGATCGATCAGAATACGAAAGCAAATCAAGTTGAATTTTATTATTCCAAAAAATGATGAGACCGGAACATGTGGGAGTGCTATCAACATGGATGCAGCCATGCATATCTAATAAAATTCTTAAACGGTCATAATAGTAACGACATAAGCGAGTTTCAGACAAAAAGATAACATCCGGTTGCAACCTGTGAGCAATGGTGCTCAACCCTTGAACTGTCGTCAGGGAACCAAGACCGCGGCAGTTCCAACAAAAGATCCTCATTTCTCTCGGCGGGGTTGAACGTCAACCGCCGCCGAAGAGATTTTGCCGCTCATCCCAACTTTAGATAGTTTGGAAGGTTTGTCAGAGGGCATTCCGGGTTTCACCGGCTTAGCTTGAGTGGAGGGGGAAGTTCTCGGCCTCTTGGTAACACCAGCAGCGACCATCGGAGGGCTACGTTTTGTTTTGCGCGAGCCATTTTCTCCTTTGGTAGTTCCTGACGTTGCAGCCAACCAGTCCTCAAAATTCAATTTTAACTTAGATAATATATGTTTGAAATAGAATTTGAAAATGTATGGTATTTTTGGATCAGTAAAGATAGTGATAGATTCCCTACCAACTTCAAAAAATATTCTAAATTTAGATAATTTGGAGAAAATTCGAATTGCAGAGGATAGAATAACGTTTAAATGTAATTTTATCTGCAATTTGATCAAATCTCTCTCAACAAATTCAAAATTCAATTTTAACTTAGATAATTTAAGTTTGAAATAGAATTTGAAAATGTATGGTATTTTTAGATTAGTAGAGATAGTGATAGATTCCCCACTAACTTCAAAAAATATTCTAAATTTAGATAATTTGGAGAAAATTGGAATTGCAGAGGATAAAATAACATTTAAATGTAATTTTATCTTCAATTTGAAATGCATGGGAATCCTATAGAGCCTTAGGTTCACCGAAAAAGGAGATATCAAATCTCTTCCAACAAATTCAAAATTCTATTTTAACTTAGATAATTTAAGTTTGAAATAGAATTTGAAAATGTATGGTATTTTTAGATCAGTAGAGATAGATTCCCTACCAACTTCAAAAATATTCTAAATTTAGATAATTTGGAGAAAATTCGAAGTGCAGAGGATAAAATAACGTTTAAATGTAATCTTATCTGCAATTTGATCAAATCTCTCTCAACAAATTCAAAATTCAATTTTAACTTAGATAATTTAAGTTTGAAATAGAATTTGAAAATGTATGGTATTTTTAGATTAGTAGAGATAGTGATAGATTCTCCACCAACTTCAAAAAAATATTCTAAATTTAGATAATTTGGAGAAAATTCGTATTGCAGAGGATAAAATAACATTTAAATGTAATTTTATCTGCAATTTGAAATGCATGGGAATCCTAAAGATCCTTAGATTCACCAAAAAAGGAGATATCAAATCTCTTCCAACAAATTCAAAATTCAATTTTAACTTAGATAATTTAAGTTTGAAATAGAATTTGAAAATGTATGGTATTTTTAGATCAGTAGAGATAGAGATAGATTCCCTACCAACTTCAAAAAATATTCTAAATTTAGATAATTTGGAGAAAATTCGAATTACAGAGGATAAAATAACGTTTAAATGTAATTTTATCTGCAATTTGATCAAATCTCTTTCAACAAATTCAAAATTCAATTTTAACTTAGATAAATTAAGTTTGAAATAGAATTTGAAAATGTATGGTATTTTTAGATTAGTAGGGATAGTGATAGATTCCCCACCAACTTCAAAAAATATTCTAAATTTAGATAATTTAGAGAAAATTCGAATTGCAGAGGATAAAATAACATTTAAATGTAATTTTACCTGCAATTTGAAATGCATGGGAATCCTAAAGAGCTTTAGGTTCACCGTAAAAAGAGATATCAAATCTCTCTCAACAAATTCAAAATTCAATTTTAACTTAGATAATTTAAGTTTGAAATAGAATTTGAAAATGCATGGTATTTTTAGATTTGAAGAGATAGTGATAGCTGTCCCAACAATTTCAAACAATATTTTAGATTTAGATAATGTGAAATTGAAGGTGAAATCAAAAGGAAATGGATTCCTGATATATCAGAACTTATCCGTTAAGAACATTCGAATTATCTCGCTTTGTTGGAACCAAAAAATCTCGCAAAGAACGGGGTAATGGATTCTCAAAGCGTTGCCTCTCCTCCAATGAGAGTGAACAACACCGTAACCGTGCATGGAGACCGTGGTAGCAATGTACCTGGCCCGGAATACCATCGCTACACAAATTGCCATTACCGCCTGCATTGAGGGGAATGGAGAAACCTTAGCTGCAGTGAGCGATGGTCTCAGAATGTATCCTGGCAGATTGCCAGCAACCAGCAATCCATACGTGAGGAGTATCACTAATAAACATAAGAGAATAAAATTCCTCGGATATAATAATATAGATGCTGCATGGTGTAAATGGTTGCATCTATGCATCCGTTTGCATGCAAGCCCTCTAAGACCCGTTGGAATTTTAACTAAGTAAAAAGTACAGAAATTGAGTATTTGCAATATAATTGTGTTGAAAAGCTCCTAATCAATTACAAGAACTCCTAAAATTTGATTAAAACTTGTTTTGTAGTCCTTTTTGTAGAGGTTTCGGACGAGCGGGTCGAAATGGGCCTTTTAATGGACCTGTTGGAATTTTAACTGAGTAAAAAGTACAGAAATTGAGGTTTTGCAATATAATTTTGTTGAAAATCTCCTAATCAATTATTTGAACTCCTAATATTTGAATAAAACATTTTTGCGGTCCTTTTTGTAGAGGTTTCGGACGAGCAGGTCTAAATGAGCCTTTCAATAGGCCCGTTGGAATTTTAACTGAGTAAAAAGTATAAAATTGAGGTTTTTTAATATAATTGTTTTGAAAAGTTCCTAATCAATTATTTGAACTCCTAAAATTTGATTAAAACTATTTTGCGGTCCTTTTTGTCGAGGTTTCGGACGAGCACGTCTAAATGTGCCTTTCAATGGACCCGTTAAATTTTAACTAAGTAAAAAGTACAGAAATTGAGGTTTTGCAATATAATTGTGTTGAAAAGCTCCTAATCAATTACATAAACTCCTAAAATTTGATTAAAACTTTTTTGCAGTCCTTTTTGTAGAGGTTTCGGACGAGCGGGTCGAAATGGGCCTTTCAATGGACCCGTTGAAATTTTAACTGAGTAAAAACTACAGAAATTGAGGTTTTGCAATATAATTGTGTTGAAAATCTCATAATAAATTATTTGAACTCCTAAAATTTGATTAAAACATGTTTTGCGGTCCTTTTTGTAAAGGTTTCGGACGAGCAGGTCTAAATAGGCCTTTCAATGGACCCGTTGGAATTTTAACTGAGTAAAAAGTATAGAAATTGAGGTTTTGCAATATAATTGTGTTGAAATGCTCATAATCAATTACATGAACTCCTAAAATTTAATTAAAACTTGTTTTGTAGTCCTTTTTGTAGAGGTTTCAGACGAGCGGGTCGAAATGGGCTTTTCAATGGACCCGTTGGAATTTTAACTGAGTAAAAAGTACAGAAATTGCGGTTTTGCAATATAATTGTGTTGAAATGCTCCTAATCAATTATTTGAACTCCTAAAATTTGATTAAAACTTTTTTTGCGGTCTTTTTTGTCGAGGTTTCGGACGAGCAAATCTAAATGGGCCTTTCAATGGATCCGTTGGAATTTTAAATGAGTAAAAAGTACAGAAATTGAGGTTATGCAATATAATTGTGTTGAAAAGCTCCTAATCAATTACATGAACTCCTAAAATTTGATTAAAATGTGTTTTGCAGTCCTTTTTGTAGAGGTTTCGGATGAGAGGGTCGATATGGGCCTTTCAATGAACCCGCTGAAATTTTAACTGAGTAAAAAGTACATAAAATGAGGTTTTGCAATATAATTGTGTTGAAAAGCTCCTAATCAATTATTTGAACTCCTAAAATTTGATTAAAACTTGTTTTGCGATCTTTTTGTAGAGGTTTCGGAGGAGCAGTTCTAAATGGGCCTTTCAATGGACCCGTTGCAATTTTAACTGAGTAAAAAGTAAAGAAATTGAGGTTTTGCGATATAATTGTGTTGAAATTCTCCTAATCAATTACATGAACTCCTAAAATTTAATTAAAACTTATTTTGCAGTCATTTTTGTAGAGGTTTCGGACGAGCGGGTCGAAATGGACCTTTCAATGGACCCGTTGGAATTTTAACTGAGTACAAATTACAGAAATTGAGGTTTTGCAATATAATTGTGTGAAAAGCTCCTAATCAATTACAAGAACTCCTAAAATTTGATTAAAACTTGTTTTGTAGTCCTTTTTGTAGAGGTTTCGGACGAGCGGGTCGAAATGGGCCTTTTAATGGACCCATTGGAATTTTAACTGAGTAAAAAGTACAGAAATTGAGGTTTTGAAATATAATTGTGTTCAAAAGCTCCTAATAAATTATTTCAACTCCTAATATTTGAATAAAACATTTTTGCGGTCCTTTTTGTAGAGGTTTCAGACGAGCAGGTCTAAATGAGCCTTTCAATGGGCCCGTTGGAATTTTAACTGAGTAAAAAGTATAAAATTGAGGTTTTTCAATATAATTGTGTTGAAAAGTTCCTAATCAATTATTTGAACTCCCAAAATTTGATTAAAACTATTTTGGGGTCCTTTTTGTCGAGGTTTCGGACGAGCAAGTCTAAATGGGCCTTTCAATGGACCCGTTAGAATTTTAACTGAGTAAAAAGTACAGAAATTGAGGTTTTCCAATATAATTGTGTTGAAAAGCTCCTAATCAATTACAGAAACTCCTAAAATTTGATTAAAACTTTTTTTGCAGTCCTTTTTATAGAGGTTTCGGACGAGCGGGTTGAAATGGGCCTTTCAATGGACCCGTTGAAATTTTAACTTAGTAAAAAGTATAGAAATTGAGATTTTGGAATATAATTGTGTTCAAAATCTCCTAATCAATGCATGATCTCCTAGAATTTGATTAAAACTTGTTTTGCGGTCCTTTTGTAGATGTTTTGGACGAGCAGGTCTAAATGGGCCTTTCAATGGACCCGTTGGAATTTTAACTGAGTATAAACTACAGAAATTGTGATTTTGCAATATAATTCTGTTGAAAAGCTCCTAATCAATTATTTGAACTCCTAAAATTTGATTAAAACTTGTTTTGAGGTCTTTTTTGTAGAGGTTTCGGACGAGCAGGTCTAAATGGGCCGTTCAATGTACCCGTTGGAATATTAACTAAGTAAAAAGTACAGAAATTGAGGTTTTGCAATATAATTGTGTTAAAAAGCTCCTAATAAATTATTTGAACTCCTAAAATTTGATTAAAACTTGTTTTGGAGTCATTTTTTGTATATAGGTTTCGGACGAGCGGGTCGAAATGGGCCTTTCAATGGACCCGTTGGAATTTTAACTGAGTAAAAAGTACATAAATTGAGGCTTTGCAATATAATTGTGTTGAAAAGCTCCTAATCAATTACAAGAACTCCTAAAATTTGATTAAAACTTGTTTTGTGGTCCTTTTTGTAGAGGTTTCTGACGAGCAGGTCTAAATGGGCCTTTCAATGGACCCGTTGGAATTTTAACTGAGTAAAAAGGACAGAAATTGAGGTTTTGCAATATAATTGTGTTGAAAAGATCTAAATCAATTACATGAACTCCTAAAATTTGATTAAAACTTGTTTTGCAGTCCTTTTTGTAGAGGTTTCGGACGAGAGGGTCGAAATGGGCCTTTCAATGGACCCGTTGGAATTTTAACTGAGTAAAAAGTACAAAAATTGCGGTTTTGCAATATAAATGTGTTGAAAAGCTCCTAATCAATTATTTGAACTCCTAATATTTGAATAAAACATTTTTGCGGTCCTTTTTGTAGATGTTTCGGACGAGCAGGTCTAAATGGGCCTTTCAATGGGCCCGTTGGAATTTTAAATGAGTAAAAAGTATAAAATTGAGGTTTTTCAATATAATTGTGTTGAAAAGTTCCTAATCAATTATTTGAACTCCTAAAATTTGATTAAAACTATTTTGCGGTCCTTTTTGTCAAGTTTTCGGATGAGCAGGTCTAAATGGGCCTTTCAATGGACCCGTTAGAATTTTAACTGAGTAAAAAGTACAGAAATTGAGGTTTTGCAATATAATTGTGTTGAAAAGCTGCTAATCAATTACATAAACTACTAAAATTTGATTAAAACTTTTTTTGCAGTCCTTTTTGTAGATGTTTCGGACGAGCGGGTCGAAATGGGCCTTTCAATGGACCCGTTGAAATTTTAACTTAGTAAAAAGTACAGAAATTGAGATTTTGGAATATAATTGTGTTGAAAATCTCCTAATCAATTACAGGATCTCCTAAAATTTGATTAAAACTTGTTTTACGGTCCTTTTTGTAGATGTTTCGGACGAGCAGGTCTAAATGGGCCTTTCAATGGACCCGTTGGAATTTTAACTGAGTAAAAAGTATAGAAATTGAGGTTTTGCAATATAATTCTGTTGAAAAGCTCCTAATCAATTATTTTAACTCTTAAAAATTTGATTAAAACTTGTTTTGCGGTCTTTTTTGTAGAGGTTTCGGACGAGGAGGTCTAAATGGGCCTTTCAATGGACCCGTTGAAATTTTAACTGAGTAAAAAGTACAGAAATTGAGGTTTTGCAATATAAATGTGTTGAAAAGCTCCTAATCAATTACATGAACTCCTAAAATTTGATTAAAATGTGTTTTACAGTCCTTTTTGTAGAGGTTTCGGACGAGCGGGTCGAAATGGGCCTTTCAATGGACCCATTGAAATTTTAACTGAGTAAAAAGTACAGAAATTTAGGTTTTGCAATATAATTGTGTTGAAAGGCTCCTAATCAATTATTTGAACTCCTAAAATTTGATTAAAACTTGTTTTAAGGTCTTTTTGTAGAGGTTTCGGACGAGCGGGTTGAAATGGGCCTTTCAATGGACCCGTTGGAATTTTAACTGAGTAAAAAGTACAGAAATTGAGGTTGTGCAATATAATTGTGTTGAAAAGCTCCTAATCAATTATTTGAACTCCTAAGATTTGATTAAAACTTTTTTTGCGGTCCTTTTTGTCGAGGTTTCGGACGAGCAGGTCTAAATGGGCCTTTCAATGGACCCGTTGGAATTTTAAATGAGTAAAAAGTACAGAAATTGAGGTTATGCAATATAATTGTGTTGAAAAGCTCTTAATAAATTACATGAACTTCTAAAATTTGATTAAAATGTGTTTTGCAGTCCTTTTTGTAGAGGTTTCGGACGAGCGGGTCGAAATGGGCCTTTCAATGGACCCGTTGAAATTTTAACTGAGTAAAAAGTACAGAAATTGAGGTTTTGCAATATAATTGTGTTGAAAGGTTCCTAATCAATTATTTGAACTCCTAAAATTTGATTAAAACTTGTTTTAAGGTCTTTTTTGTAGAGGTTTCGGACGAGCATGTCTAAATGGGCCTTTCAATGGACCTGTTGGAATTTTAACTGAGCAAAAAGTACAAAAATTGAGGTTTTGCAATATAATTGTGTTGAAAATCTCCTAATCAATTACAAGAACTCCTAAAATTTGATTAAAACTTGTTTGGCAGTCCTTTTGTTAGAGGTTTCGGACGAGCGGGTCGAAATGGACCTTTCAATGGACCTGTTGGAGTTTTCACTGAGTAAAAAGTACAGAAATTGAGGTTTTGCAATATAATTGTGTTGAAAAGCTCCTAATCAATTACATAAACTCCTGAAATTTGATTAAAACTTTTTTTGCAGTCCTTTTTGTAGAGGTTTCGGACGAGCGAGTCGAAATGGGCCTTTCAATGGACCCGTTGAAATTTTAACTTAGTAAAAAGTACAGAAATTGAGATTTTGGAATATAATTGTGTTGAAAATCTCCTAATCAATGCATGATCTCCTAAAATTTGATTAAAACTTGTTTTGCGGTCCTTTGGTAGATGTTTCGGACGAGCAGGTTTAAATGGGCCTTTCAATAGACCTGTTGGAATTTTAACTGAGTATAAACTACAGAAATTGTGATTTTGCAGTATAATTCTGTTGAAAAGCTACTAATCAATTATTTGAACTCCTAAAATTTGATTAAAACCTGTTTTGAGGTCTTTTTTGTAGAGGTTTCGGACGAGCAGGTCTAAATGGGCCGTTCAATGGACCCGTTGGAATATTAACTAAGTAAAAAGTACAAAAATTGAGGTTTTGCAATATAATTGTGTTGAAAAGCTCCTAATCAATTACATGAACTCCTAAAATTTGATTAAAACTTGTTTTGCAGTCCTTTTTGTAGAGGTTTCGGGCGAGTCGGTCGAAATGGGCCTTTCAATGGACCCGTTGGAATTTTAATTGAGTAAAAAGTATAAAAATTGAGGTTTTGCAATATAATTGTGTTGAAAAGCTCGTAATCAATTATTTGTACTCCTAAAATATGATCAAAACTTGTTTTGCGGTCCTTTATGTAGAGGTTTCAGACGTGCGGGTCTAAATGGGCCTTTCAATGGACCCGTTGGAATTTTAACTGAGTAAAATGTATAAAAATTGAAGTTTTGCAATATAATTGTGTTGAAAAGCTCCTAATCATTTATTTGAACTCCTAAAATTTGATTAAAACTTTTTTGCGGTCCTTTTTGTATCGGTTTCGGACGAGCAGGTCTAAATGGGCTTTACAATGGACCCGTTGGAATTTTAACTGAGTAAAAAGTACAGAAATTGAGGTTTTGCAATATAATTGTGTTAAAAAGCTCCTAATAAATTATTTGAACTCCTAAAATTTGATTAAAACTTGTTTTGGAGTCCTTTTTTGTATATAGGTTTTGGACGAGCGGGTCGAAATGGGCCTTTCAATGGACCCGTTGGATTTTTAACTGAGTAAAAAGTACATAAATTGAGGTTTTGCAATATAATTGTGTTGAAAAGCTCCTAATCAATTACAAGAACTTCTAAAATTTGATTAAAACTTGTTTTGTGGTCCTTTTTGTAGAGGTTTCTGACGAGCAGGTCTAAATGGGCCTTTCAATAGACCCGTTGGAATTTTAACTGAGTAAAAAGCACAGAAATTGAGGTTTTGCAATATAATTGTGTTGATAAGATCCAAATCAATTACATGAACTCCTAAAATTTGATTAAAACTTGTTTTGCAGTCCTTTTTGTAGAGGTTTCGGACGAGCGGGTCGAAATGGGCCTTTCAATGGACCCGTTGGAATTTTAAATGAGTAAAAAGTACATAAATTGAGGTTATGTAATATAATTGTGTTGAAAATCTCCTAATCAATTACATGAACTCCTAAAATTTGATTAAAATGTGGTTTGTAGTCCTTTTTGTAGAGGTTTCGGACGAGCGGGTCGAAATGGGCCTTTCAATGGACCCGTTGAAATTTTAACTAAGTAAAAAGTACAGAAATTGAGGTTTTGCAATATAATTGTGTTGAAAGGCTCCTAATCAATTATTTGAACTCCTAAAATTTGATTAAAACTTGTTTTAAGGTCTTTTTTGTAGAGGTTTCGGACGAGCATGTCTAAATGGGCCTTTCAATGGACCTGTTGGAATTTTAACTGAGTAAAAAGTACAGAAATTGAGGTTTTGCAATATAATTGTGTTGAAAATCTCCTAATCAATTACAAGAACTCCTAAAATTTGATTAAAACTTGTTTGGCAGTCCTTTTCTTAGAGGTTTCGGACGAGCGGGTCGAAATGGGCCTTTCAATGGACCCGTTGGAATTTTAACTGAGTAAAAAGTACAGATATTGAGTTTTTGCAATATAATTGTGTTGAAAAGCTCCTAATCAATTACATAAACTCCTGAAATTTGATTAAAACTTTTTTTGCAGTCCTTTTGAAGAGGTTTCGGACGAGCGGGTCGAAATGGGCCTTTCAAAGGACCCGTTGAAATTTTAACTTAGTAAAAAGTACAGAAATTTAGATTTTAGAATATAATTGTGTTGAAAATCTCCTAATCAATGCATGATCTCCTAGTACTTGATTAAAACTTTTTTTGCGGTCCTTTTGTAGATGTTTCAGACGAGCAGGTCTAGATGGGCCTTTCAATGGACCCGTTGGAATTTTAACTGAGTATAAACTACAGAAATTGTGATTTTGCAATATAATTCTGTTGAAAAGCTCCTAATCAATTACAAGAACTCCTAAAATTTGATTAAAACTTGTTTTGTGGTCCTTTTTGTAGAGGTTTCTGACGAGCAGGTCTAAATGGGCCTTTCAATGGACCCGTTGGAATTTTAACTGAGTAAAAAGGACAGAAATTGAGGTTTTGCAATATAATTGTGTTGAAAAGATCCAAATCAATTACATGAACTCCTAAAATTTGATTAAAACTTGTTTTGTAGTCCTTTTTGTAGAGGTTTCGGACGAGCGGGTCGAAATGGGCCTTTCAATGGACCCGTTGGAATTTTAACTGAGTAAAAAGTACAAAAATTGCGGTTTTGCAATATAATTGTGTTGAAAAGCTCCTAATCAATTATTTGAACTCCTAATATTTGAATAAAACATTTTTACGGTCCTTTTTGTAGAGGTTTCGGACGAGCAGGTCTAAATGGGCCTTTCAATGGGCCCGTTGGAATTTTAACTGAGTAAAAAGTATAAAATTGAGGTTTTTCAATATAATTGTGTTGAAAAGGTCCTAATCAATTATTGGAACTCCTAAAATTTGATTAAAACTTGTTTTTCAATCCTTTTTGTAGAGGTTTCGAACGAGCGGGTCGAGGTTTCGGACGAGCAGGTCTAAATGGGCCTTTCAATGGACCCGTTAGAATTTTAACTGAGTAAAAAGTACAGAAATTGAGGTTTTGCAATATAATTGTGTTGAAAAGCTCCTAATCAATTACATGAACTCCTAAAATTTGATTAAAACTTGTTTTTCAATCCTTTTTGTAGAGGTTTCGAACGAGCGGGTCGAAATGGGCCTTTCAATGGACCCGATGGAATTTTAACTGAGTAAAAAGTATAGAAATTGAGGTTTCGCAATATAATTGTGTTGAAAAGCTCTTAATCAATTATTTGAACTCCTAATATTTGCATAAAACATTTTTGTGGTCCTTTTTGTAGAGGTTTCGGACGAGCAGGTCTAAATGGGCCTTTCAATGGACCCGTTGGAATTTTAACTGAGTAAAAAGTACATAAAATTGAGGTTTTTCAATATAATTGTGTTGAAAAGCTCCTAATCAATTATTTGAACTCCTAAAATTTGATTAAAACTTGTTTTGCGGTCCTTTTTGTAAAGGTTTTGGACGAGCAGGTCTAAATGGGCCTTTCAATGGACCCGTTGGAATTTTAACTGAGTAAAAAGTAAAAAAATTGAGGTTTTGGAATATAATTGTGTCGAAAAGCTCCTAATCAATTACATGATCTCCTAAAATTTTATTGAAACTTGTTTTGCGGTCTTTTTTGTAGAGGTTTCAGACGAGCTGGTTTAAATGGGCCTTTCAATGGACCCGTTGGAATTTTAACTGAGTAAAAAGTAAAGAAATTGAGGTTTTGCAATATAATTGTGTTGAAAAGCTCCTAATCAGTTATTTGAACTACTAATATTTGTATAGAACATTTTTTGCGGTCCTTTTTGTAGAGGTTTCGGACGAACAGGTCAAAATGGGCCTTTCAATGGGCCCGTTGAAATTTTAACTGAGTAAAAAGTACAGAAATTAAAGTTTTGCAATATAATTGTGTTAAAAAGCTACTAATCAATTAAATAAACTCCTAAAATTTGATTAAAACTTTATTGCAGTCCTTTTTGTAGAGGTTTCGGACGAGCGGGTCGAAATGGGCCTTTCAATGGACCCGTTGAAATTTTAACTGAGTAAAAAGTACAGAAATTGAGATTATGGAATATAATTGTGTTGAAAATCTCCTAATCAATTACATGATCTCCTAAAATTTGATTAAAACTTGTTTTGCGGTCCTTTTTGTAGATGTTTCAGACGAGCAGGTCTAAATGGGCCTTTCAATGGACCCGTTGGAATTTTAACTGAGTAAAAAGTACAGAAATTGAGGTTTTGCAATATAATTGTGTTGAAAAGCTCCTAATCAATTATTTGAGCTACTAAAATTTGATTAAAACATGTTTTGCGGTTCTTTTTGTAGAGGTTTCGGACGAGCAAGTCTAAATGGGCCTTTCAATGGAGCCGTTGGAATTTTAACTGAGTAAAAAGTCCAGAAATTGAGGTTTTGCAATATAATTGTGTTGAAAAGCTCCTAATCAATTACATAAACTCCTAAAATTTGATTAAAACTTGTTTTGCAGTCCTTTTTGTAAAGGTTTCGGACGAGCGGGTCGAAATGGGCCCTTCAATGGACCCGTTGGAATTTTAACAGAGTAAAAAGTATAGAAATTGAGGTTTTGCAACATAATTTTGTTGAAAAGCTCCTAAACAATTATTTGTACTCCTAAAATTTGATTAAAACTTGTTTTGCGGTACTTTTTGTAGAGGTTTCGGACGAGCGGGTCGAAATGGGCCTTTCAAAGGACACGTTGGAATTTTAACCGAGTAAAAAGTACAGAAATTGCGGTTTTGCAATATAATTGTGTTGAAAAGATCCTAATCAATTATTTGATCTCCTAATATTTGAATAAAACATTTTTTCGGTCCTTTTTGTAGAGGTTTCGGACGAGCAGGTCTAAATGTGCCTTTTAATGGGCCCGTTGGAATTTTAACTGATAATAAAATTGAGGGTTTTTAATATAATTGTGTTGAAAAGCTACTAATCAATTACATAAACTCCTAAAATTTGATTAAAACTTTTTTTGCAGTCGTATTTGTAGAGGTTTCGGACGAGCGGGTCGAAATGGGACTTTCAATGGACCCGTTAAAATTTTAACTGAGTAAAAAGTACAAAAATTGAGGTTTTGCAATATAATTGTGTTTAAAAGCTCCTAATCAATTATTTGAACTCCTAACATTTGAATAAAACATTTTTGCGGTCCTTTTTGTAGAGGTTTCGGACGAGCAGGTCTAAATGGGCCTTTCAATGGGCCTGTTGAAATATTAATTGAGTAAAAAGTATAAAATTGAGGTTTTTCAATATAATTGTGTTGAAAAGCTCCTAATCAATTATTTTAACTCCTAATATTTGAATAAAACATTTTTGCGGTCCTTTTTGTAGAGGTTTCGGACGAGCAGGTCTAAATGGGCCTTTCAATGGGCCTGTTGGAATATTAACTGAGTAAAAAGTATAAAATTGAGGTTTTTCAATATAATTGTGTTGAAAAGCTCCTAATCAATTATTTTAACTCCTAATATTTGAATAAAACATTTTTGCGGTCCTTTTTGTAGAGGTTTCGGACGAGCAGGTCTAAATGGGCCTTTCAATGGGCCCGTTGGAATTTTAACAGAGTAAAAAGTATAAAATTGAAGTTTTTCAATATAATTGTGTTGAAAAGTTCCTAATCAATTATTTCAACTCCTAAATTTTGATTAAAACTATTTTGCGGTCCTTTTTGTCGAGGTTTCGGACGAGCAGGTCTAAATGGGCCTTTCAATGGACCCGTTGAAATTTTAACTGAGTAAAAAGTACATAAATTGCGGTTTTGCAATATAATTGTGATGAAAAGCTCCTAATCATTTATTTGAGCTCCTAAAATTTGATTAAAACATTATTTGCGGTCCTTTTTGTAGAGGTTTCGGACGAGCAAGTCTAAATGGGCCTTTCAATGGACCCGTTGGAATTTTAACTGAGTAAAAAGTACAGAAATTTAGGTTTTGCAATATAATTGTGTTGAAAAGCTCCTAATCAATTATTTGAGCTACTAAAATTTGATTAAAACATGTTTTGCGGTTCTTTTTGTAGAGGTTTCGGACGAGCAAGTCTAAATGGGCCTTTCAATGGAGCCGTTGGAATTTTAACTGAGTAAAAAGTCCAGAAATTGAGGTTTTGCAATATAATTGTGTTCAAAAGCTCCTAATCAATTACATAAACTCTTAAAATTTGATTAAAACTTGTTTTGCAGTCCTTTTTGTAAAGGTTTCGGACGAGCGGGTCGAAATGGGCCCTTCAATGGACCCGTTGGAATTTTAACTGAGTAAAAAGTACAGAAATTGAGGTTTTGCAATATAATTGTGTTGAAAAGCTCCTAATCAATTACATAAACTCCTAAAATTTGATTACAACTTGTTTTGCAGTTCTTTTTGTAAAGGTTTCGAACGAGCGGGTCGAAATGGGCCTTTCAATGGACCCGTTGGAATTTTAACTGAGTAAAAAGTACAGAAATTGAGGTTTTGCAATATAATTGTGTTGAAAAGTTCCTAATAAATTACATGAACTCCTAAAATTTGATTAAAACTTGTTTTGCAGTCCTTTTTATAGAGGTTTCAGACGAGCGGGTCGAAATGGGCCTTTCAATGGACCCGTTGGAATTTTAACTGAGTAAAAAGTACATAAAATTGAGGTTTTTCAAAATAATTGTGTTGAAAAGCTCCTAATTAATTATTTGAACTCCCAAAATTTGATTAAAACTTGTTTTGCGGTCCTTTTTGTAAAGGTTTCGGACGAGCAGGTCTAAATGGGACTTTCAATGGACCCGTTGGAATTTTAACTGAGTAAAAAGTAAAAAAATTGAGTTTTTGGAATATATTGTGTCGTAAAGCTCCTAATCAATTACATGATCTACTAAAATTTTATTGAAACTTGTTTTGCGGTCTTTTTTGTAGAGGCTCCGGACGAGCTGGTTTAAATGGGCCTTTCAATGGACCCGTTGGAATTTTAACTGAGTAAAAAGTAAAGAAATTGAGGTTTTGCAATATAATTGTGTTGAAAAGCTCCTAATCAATTATTTGAACTACTAATATTTGAATAAAACATTTTTTGCGGTCCTTTTTGTAGAGGTTTCGGACGAACAGGTCAAAATGGGCCTTTCAATGGGCCCGTTGAAATTTTAACTGAGTAAAAAGTATAGAAATTGAAGTTTTGCAATATAATTGTGTTAAAAAGCTCCTAATCAATTATTGGAACTCCTAAAATTTGATTAAAACTATTTTACGGTCCTTTTTGTCGAGGTTTCGGACGAGCAGGTCTAAATGGGACTTTCAATGGGCCCGTTGGAATTTTAACCGAGTAAAAAGTATAGAAATTGAGGTTTTTCAATATAATTGTGTTGAAAATCTCCTAATAAATTATTTGAACTCCTAAAATTTGATTAAAACTTGTTTTGCGGTCCTTTTTGTTGAGGTTTCGAACGAGCAGGTCTAAATGGGCCTTTCAATGGACCCGTTGGAATTTTAACTGAGTAAAAAGTACAGAAATTGAGGTTTTGCAATATAATTGTGTTGAAAAGCTCCTAATCAATTACATGAACTCCTACAATTTGATTAAAACTTGTTTTGCAGTCCTTTTTGTAGAGGTTTTGGACGAGCGGGTCGAAATGGGCCTTTCAATGGACCCGTTCGAATTTTAATTGAGTAAAAAGTACAGAAATTTGCGTTTTGCAATATAATTGTGTTGAAAAGCTCCTAATTAATTATTTGAACTCCTAATATTTGAATAAAATATTTTTGCGGTCCTTTTTGTAGAGGTTTCGGACGAGCAGGTCTAAATGGGCCTTTCAATGGGCCAGTTGGAATTTTAACTGAGTAAATAGTATAAAATTGAGGTTTTTCAATATAATTGTGTTGAAAAGCTCCTAATCAATTATTTGAAATCCTAAAATTTGATTAAAACTTGTTTTGCGGTCCTTTTTGTTGAGATTTCGAACGAGCAGGTCTAAATGGCCTTTTCAATGGACCCATTGGAAATTTAACTGAGTAAAAAGTACAGAAATTGAGGATTTGCAATATAATTGTGTTGAAAAGCTCCTAATAAATTATTTGAACTCCTAATATTTGAATAAAGCATTTTTGCGGTCCTTTTTGTAGAGGTTTCAGACGAGCAGGTCTAAATGGGACTTTCAATGGACCCGTTGAAATTTTAACCGAGTAAAAAGTACATAAATTGAGGTTTTGCAATATAATTGTGTTGAAATGCTCCTAATCAATTATTTGAACTCCTAAAATTTGATTAAAACTTGTTTTGCGGTCATTTTTGTAGAGGTTTCGGACGAGCGGGTCGAAATGGGCCTTTCAATGGACCCGTTGAAATTTTAACTGAGTAAAAAGTACAGAAATTGACGTTTTGCAATATAATTGTGTGGTAAAGCTCCTAATCAATTATTTGAACTCCTAAAGTTTGATTAAAACTTGTTTTGCAGTCCTTTTTGTAGAGGTTTCGGACGAGCAGGTCTAAATGGGACTTTCAATGGACCCGTTGAAATTTGAACTGAGTAAAAAGCACATAAATTGAGGTTTTGCAATATAATTGTGTGGAAAAGCTCCTAATCAATTATTTGAACTCCTAAAATTTGATTAAAACTTGTTTTACGGTCCTTTTTGTAGAGGTTTCGGACGAGCATGTCTAAATGGGCCTTTCAATGGACCCGTTGGAATTTTAACTGAGTAAAAAGTACAGAAATTGAGGTTTTGCAATATAATTGTGTTGAAAAGCTCCTAATCGATTACATAAACTCCTAAAATTCGATTAAAACTTTTTTGCAGTCCTTTTTGTATCGATTTCGGACGAGTAGGTCTAAATGGGCCTTACAATGGACCCGTTGAAATTTTAACTGAGTAAAAAGTACAGAAATAGAGGTTTTGCAATATAATTGTGTTGAAAAGCTCCTAATCAATTATTTGAACTCCTAAAATTTGATTAAAACTTATTTTGCGGTCCTTTTTGTAGAGGTTTCGGACGAGCAGGTCTAAATGGGCCTTTCAATGGACCCATTGGAATTTTAACTGAGTAAAAAGTACAGAAATTTAGGTTTTGCAATATAATTGTGTTGAAAAGCTCCTGATCAATTACATAAACTCCTAAAATTTGATTAAAACTTTTTTGTAGTCCTTTTTGTATCGCTTTCGGACGAGTAGGTCAAAATGGGCCTTACAATGGACCCGTTGGAAATTTAACTGAGTAAAAAGTACAGAAATAGAGGTTTTGCAATATAATTGTGTTGAAAAGCTCCTAATCAATTATTTGAACTCCTAAAATTTGATTAAAACTTGTTTTGCGGTCCTTTTATAGATGTTTCGGACGAGCTGGTCTAAATGGACCTTTCAATGGACCCCTTAGAATTTTAACTGAGTAAAAAGTACAGAAATTGAGGTTTGGCAATATAATTGTGTTGAAAAGCTCCTAATCAATTACATAAACTCCTAAAATTTGATTAAAACTTTTTTGCAGTCCTTTTTGTATCGGTTTCGGACGAGTAGGTCTAATTGGGCCTTACAATGGACCCGTTGGAATTTTAACTGAGTAAAAAGTACATAAATGGAGGTTTTGCAATATAATTGTGTTGAAAAGCTCCTAATAAATTATTTGAACTCCTAAAATTTGATTAAAACTTGTTTTGCAGTCCTTTTTGTAAAGGTTACGGACGAGCGGGTCGAAATGGGCCTTTCAATGGACCCGTTGGAATTTTAACTGAGTAAAAAGTACAGAAATTGAGGTTTTGCAATATAATTGTGTTGAAAAGCTCCTAATCAATTACATATACTCCTAAAATTTGATTAAAACTTTTTTGCAGTCCTTTTTGTATCGCTTTCGGACGAGTAGGTCTAAATGGGCCTTACAATGGACCCGTTGGAATTTTAACTGAGTAAAAAGTACAGAAATAGAGGTTTTGCAATATAATTGTGTTGAAAAGCTCCTAATCAATTACATGAATTCCTAATGTTTGATTAAAACTTGTTTTGCGGTCCTTTTATAGAGGTTTCGGACGAGCAGGTCTAAATGGGCCTTTCAATGGACCCGTTAGAATTTTAACTAAGTAAAAAGTACAGAAATTGAGGTTTGGCAATATAATTGTGTTGAAAAGCTCCTAACCAATTACATAAACTCCTAAATTTTGATTAAAACTTTTTTGCAGTCTTTTTTGTATCGGTTTCGGACGAGTAGGTCTACTTGGGCCTTACAATGGACCCGTTTGAATTTTAACTGAGTAAAAAGTACATAAATGGAGGTTTGCAATATAATTGTGTTGAAAATCTCCTAATCAATTATTTGAACTCCTAAAATTTGATTAAAACTTGTTTTGCAGTCCTTTTTGTAGAGGTTTCGGACGAGCTGGTCTAAATGGGCCTTTCAATGGACCCGTTGGAATTTTAACTGAGTAAAAAGTACAGAAATTGAGGTTTTGCAATATAATTGTGTTGAAAAGCTCCTAATAAATTATTTGAACTCGTAATATTTGAATAAAATATTTTTGCGGTCCTTTTTGTAGAGGTTCTGGACGAGCAGGTCTAAATGGGACTTTCAATGGACCCGTTGGAATTTTAACTGAGTAAAAAGTACAGAAATTGAGGTTTTGCAATATAATTGTGTTGAAAAGCACCTAATCAATTATTTGAACTCCTAAAATTTGATTAAAACTTGTTTTGCGGTCCTTTTTGTAGAGGTTTGGGACGTGAAGCTCAAAATGGGACTTTCAATGGACCCGTTGGAATTTTAACTGAGTAAAAAGTACAGAAATTGAGGTTTTGCAATATAATTGTATGGAAAAGCTCCTAATCAATTATTTGAACTCCTAAAATTTCATTAAAACTTGTTTTGCGGTCCTTTTTGTAGAGGTTTCGGACGAGCTGGTCTAAATGGGACTTTCAATGGACCCATTGAAATTTTAACTGAGTAAAAAGCACAAAAATTGAAGTTTTGCAATATAATTGTGTTGAAAAGCTCCTAATCAATTATTTGAACTCCTAAAATTTGATTAAAACTTGTTTTGCGGTCCTTTTTGTAGAGGTTTCGGACGAGCAGGTCTAAATGGGCCTTTCAATGGACCCATTGGAATTTTAACTGAGTAAAAAGTACATAAATTGAGGTTTTGCAATATAATTCTGTTGAAAAGCTCCTAATCAATTACATAAACTCCTAAAATTTGATTTAAACTTTTTTGCAGTCCTTTTTGAATCGGTTTCGGACGAGTAGGTCTAAATGGGCCTTACAATGGACCCGTTGGAATTTTAACTGAATAAAAAGTACAAAAATAGAGGTTTTGCAATATAATTGTGTTGAAATGCTCCTAATCAATTATTTGAACACCTAAAATTTGATTAATACTTGTTTTGCGGTCCTTTTTATAGAGGTTTCGGACGAGCAGGTCTAAATGGGCCTTTCAATGAATCCGTTAGAATTTTAACTGAGTAAAAAGCACAGAAATTGAGGTTTTGCAATATAATTGTGTTGAAAAGCTCCTAATCAATTAAATAAACTCCTAAAATTTGATTAAAACTTTTTTGCAGTCCTTTTTGTAGAGGTTTCGGACGAGCGGGTCGAAATGGGCCTTTCAATGGACCCGTTGAAATTTTAACTGAGTAAAAAGTACAGAAATTGAGATTATGGAATACAATTGTGTTGAAAAGCTCCTAATCAATTATTTGAACTCGTAAAATTTGATTAAAATTTGTTTTCCGATCCTTTTTGTAGATGTTTCGGACGAGCAGGTCTAAATGGGCCTTTTAATGGACCCGATGGAATTTTAACTGAGTAAAAAGTACAATAATTGCGGTTTTGCAATATAATTGTGTTGAAAAGCTCCTAATCAATTATTTGAGCTCCTAAAATTTGATTAAAACATTATTTGCGGTCCTTTTTGTAGAGGTTTCGGACGAGCAAGTCTAAATGGGCCTTTCAATGGACCCGTTGGAATTTTAACTGAGTAAAAAGTACAGAAATTGAGGTTTTGCAATATAATTGTGTTGAAAAGCACCTAATCAATTATTTGAGCTACTAAAATTTGATTAAAACATGTTTTGCGGTTCTTTTTGTAGAGGTTTCGGACGAGCAAGTCTAAATGGGCCTTTCAATGGAGCCTTTGGAATTTTAACTGAGTAAAAAGTCCAGAAATTGAGGTTTTGCAATATAATTGTGTTGAAAAGCTCCTAATCAATTACATAAACTCCTAAAATTTGATTAAAACTTGTTTTGCAGTCCTTTTTGTAAAGGTTTCGGACGAGCGGGTCGAAATGGGCCCTTCAATGGACCCGTTGGAATTTTAACTGATTAAAAAGTAAAGAAATTGAGGTTTTGCAATATAATTGTGTTGAAAAGCTCCTAATCAATTACATGAACTCCTAAAATTTGATTAAAACTTTTTTTGCGGTCCTTTTTGTGTAGGTTTCGGACGAGCGGGTCTAAATGGGCCTTTAAATGGACCTGTTGGAATTTTAACTGAGTAAAAAGTACAGAAATTGAGGTTTTGCAATATAATTGTGTTGAAAAGCTCCTAATCAATTACATGAACTCTTAAAATTTGATTAAAACTTGTTTTGCGGTGCTTTTTGTAGAGGTTTCGGACGAGCAGGTCTAAATGGGCCTTTCAATGGACCCGTTGGAATTTTAACAGAGTAAAAAGTACAGAAATTGAGGTTTTGCAATATAATTGTGTTCAAAAGCTCCTAAACAATTATTTGAACTCCTAAATTTTGATTAAAACTTGTTTTGCGGTCCTTTTTGTAGAGGTTTCGGACGAGCGGGTCGAAATGGGCCTTTCAATGGACACGTTGGAATTTTAACCGAGTAAAAAGTACAGAAATTGCGGTTTTGCAATATAATTGTGTTGAAAAGATTCTAATCAATTATTTGATCTCCTAATATTTGAATAAAACATTTTTGCGGTCCTTTTTGTAGAGGTTTCGGACGAGCAGGTCTAAATGTGCCTTTTAATGGGCCCGTTGGAATTTTAACTGATAATAAAATTGAGGGTTTTTAATATAATTGTGTTGAAAAGCTACTAATCAATTACATAAACTCCTAAAATTTGATTAAAACTTTTTTGCAGTCGTATTTGTAGAGGTTTCGGACGAGCGGGTCGAAATGGGACTTTCAATGGACCCGTTAAAATTTTAACTGAGTAAAAAGTACAGAAATTGAGGTTTTGCAATATAATTGTGTTTAAAAGCTCCTAATCAATTATTTGAACTCCTAACATTTGAATAAAACATTTTTGCGGTCCTTTTTGTAGAGGTTTCGGACGAGCAGGTCTAAATGGGCCTTTCAATGGGCCTGTTGGAATATTAACTGAGTAAAAAGTATAAAATTGAGGTTTTTCAATATAATTGTGTTGAAAAGCTCCTAATCAATTATTTTAACTCCTAATATTTGAATAAAACATTTTTGCGGTCCTTTTTGTAGAGGTTTCGGACGAGCAGGTCTAAATGGGCCTTTCAATGGGCCCGTTGGAATTTTAACAGAGTAAAAAGTATAAAATTGAAGTTTTTCAATATAATTGTGTTGAAAAGTTCCTAATCAATTATTTCAACTCCTAAATTTTGATTAAAACTATTTTGCTGTCCTTTTTGTCGAGGTTTCGGACGAGCAGGTCTAAATGGGCCTTTCAATGGACCCGTTGAAATTTTAACTGAGTAAAAAGTACATAAATTGCGGTTTTGCAATATAATTGTGATGAAAAGCTCCTAATCATTTATTTGAGCTCCTAAAATTTGATTAAAACATTATTTGCGGTCCTTTTTGTAGAGGTTTCGGACGAGCAAGTCTAAATGGGCCTTTCAATGGACCCGTTGGAATTTTAACTGAGTAAAAAGTACAGAAATTGAGGTTTTGCAATATAATTGTGTTGAAAAGCTCCTAATCAATTATTTGAGCTACTAAAATTTGATTAAAACATGTTTTGCGGTTATTTTTGTAGAGGTTTCGGACGAGCAAGTCTAAATGGGCCTTTCAATGGAGCCGTTGGAATTTTAACTGAGTAAAAAGTCCAGAAATTGAGGTTTTGCAATATAATTGTGTTGAAAAGCTCCTAATCAATTACATAAACTCCTAAAATTTGATTAAAACTTGTTTTGCAGTCCTTTTTGTAAAGGTTTCGGACGAGCGGGTCGAAATGGGCCCTTCAATGGACCCGTTGGAATTTTAACTGAGTAAAAAGTACAGAAATTGAGGTTTTGCAATATAATTGTGTTGAAAAGCTCCTAATCAATTACATAAACTCCTAAAATTTGATTAAAACTTGTTTTGCAGTCCTTTTTGTAAAGGTTTCGAACGAGCGGGTCGAAATGGGCCTTTCAATGGACCCGTTGGAATTTTAACTGAGTAAAAAGTACATAAATTGAGGTTTTGCAATATAATTGTGTTGAAAAGCTCCTAATAAATTACATGAACTCCTAAAATTTGATTAAAACTTGTTTTGCAGTCCTTTTTATAAAGGTTTCAGACGAGCGGGTCGAAATGGGCCTTTCAATGGACCCGTTGGAATTTTAACTGAGTAAAAAGTACATAAAATTGAGGTTTTCCAAAATAATTGTGTTGAAAAGCTCCTAATCAATTATTTGAACTCCTAAAATTTGATTAAAACTTGTTTTGCGGTCCTTTTTGTAAAGGTTTCGGACGAGCAGGTCTAAATGGGCCCTTCAATGGACCCGTTGGAATTTTAACTGAGTAAAAAGTAAAAAAATTGAGGTTTTGGAATATAATTGTGTCGTAAAGCTCCTAATCAATTACATGATCTACTAAAATTTTATTGAAACTTGTTTTGCGGTCTTTTTTGTAGAGGCTCCGGACGAGCTGGTTTAAATGGGCCTTTCAATGGACCCGTTGGAATTTTAACTGAGTAAAAAGTAAAGAAATTCAGGTTTTGCAATATAATTGTGTTGAAAAGCTCCTAATCAGTTATTTGAACTACTAATATTTGAATAAAACATTTTTTGCGGTCCTTTTTGTAGAGGTTTCAGACGAACAGGTCAAAATGGGCCTTTCAATGGGCCCGTTGAAATTTTAACTGAGTAAAAAGTATAGAAATTGAAGTTTTGCAATACAATTGTGTTAAAAAGCTCCTAATCAATTATTTGAACTCCTAAAATTTGATTAAAGCTATTTTATAGTCCTTTTTGTCGAGGTTTCGGACGAGCAGGTCTAAATGGGACTTTCAATGGGCCTGTTGGAATTTTAACCGAGTAAAAAGTATAGAAATTGAGGTTTTTCAATATAATTGTGTTGAAAATCTCCTAATAAATTATTTGAACTCCTAAAATTTGATTAAAACTTGTTTTGCGGTCCTTTTTGTTGAGATTCGAACGAGCAGGTCTAAATGGGCCTTTCAATGGACCCGTTGGAATTTGAACTGAGTAAAAAGTACAGAAATTGAGGTTTTGCAATATAATTGTGTTGAAAAGCTCCTAATCAATTATTTGAACTCCTAAAATTTGATTAAAACTTGTTTTGCGGTCCTTTTTGTAGAGGTTTTGGACGAGCGGGTCGGAATGGGCCTTTCAATGGACCCGTTGAAATTTTAACTGAGTAAAAAGTACAGAAATTGACGTTTTGCAATATAATTGTGTGGTAAAGCTCCTAATCAATTATTTGAACTCCTAAAGTTTGATTAAAACTTGTTTTGCAGTCCTTTTTGTAGAGGTTTCGGACGAGCAGGTCTAAATGGGACTTTCAATGGACCCGTTGAAATTTGAACTGAGTAAAAAGCACATAAATTGAGGTTTTGCAATATAATTGTGTGGAAAAGCTCCTAATAAATTATTTGAACTCCTAAAATTTGATTAAAACTTGTTTTACGGTCCTTTTTGTAGAGGTTTCGGACGAGCATGTCTAAATGGGCCTTTCAATGGACCCGTTGGAATTTTAACTGAGTAAAAAGTACAGAAATTGAGGTTTTGCAATATAATTGTGTTGAAAAGCTCCTAATCAATTATTTGAACTCCTAAAATTTGATTAAAACTTGTTTTGCGGTCCTTTTTGTAGAGGTTTCGGACGAGCGGGTCGGAATGGGCCTTTCAATGGACCCGTTGAAATTTTAACTGAGTAAAAAGTACAGAAATTGACGTTTTGCAATATAATTGTGTGGTAAAGCTCCTAATCAATTATTTGAACTCCTAAAGTTTGATTAAAACTTGTTTTGCAGTCCTTTTTGTAGAGGTTTCGGACGAGCAGGTCTAAATGGGACTTTCAATGGACCCGTTGAAATTTGAACTGAGTAAAAAGCACATAAATTGAGGTTTTGCAATATAATTGTGTGGAAAAGCTCCTAATAAATTATTTGAACTCCTAAAATTTGATTAAAACTTGTTTTACGGTCCTTTTTGTAGAGGTTTCGGACGAGCATGTCTAAATGGGCCTTTCAATGGACCCGTTGGAATTTTAACTGAGTAAAAAGTACAGAAATTGAGGTTTTGCAATATAATTGTGTTGAAAAGCTCCTAATCAATTACATAAACTCCTAAAATTCGATTAAAACTTTTTTGCAGTCCTTTTTGTATCGGTTTCGGACGAGTAGGTCTCAATGGGCCTTACAATGGACCCGTTGAAATTTTAACTGAGTAAAAAGTACAGAAATAGAGGTTTTGCAATATAATTGTGTTGAAAAGATCCTAATCAATTATTTGAACTCCTAAAATTTGATTAAAACTTATTTTGCGGTCCTTTTTGTAGAGGTTTCGGACGAGTAGGTCTAAATGGGCCTTTCAATGGACCCATTGGAATTTTAACTGAGTAAAAAGTACAGAAATTTAAGTTTTGCAATATAATTGTGTTGAAAAGCTCCTAATCAATTACATAAACTCCTAAAATTTGATTAAAACTTTTTTGTAGTCCTTTTTGTATCGCTTTCGGACGAGTAGGTCAAAATCGGCCTTACAATGGACCCGTTGGAAATTTAACTGAGTAAAAAGTACAGAAATAGAGGTTTTGCAATATAATTGTGTTGAAAAGCTCCTAATCAATTATTTGAACTCCTAAAATTTGATTAAAACTTGTTTTGCGGTCCTTTTATAGAGGTTTCGGACGAGCTGGTCTAAATGGGCCTTTCAATGGACCCCTTAAAATTTTAACTGAGTAAAAAGTACAGAAATTGAGGTTTGGCAATATAATTGTGTTGAAAAGCTCCTAATCAATTACATAAACTCCTAAAATTTGATTAAAACTTTTTTGCAGTCCTTTTTGTATCGGTTTCGGACGAGTAGGTCTAATTGGGCCTTACAATGGACCCGTTGGAATTTTAACTGAGTAAAAAGTACATAAATGGAGGTTTTGCAATATAATTGTGTTGAAAAGCTCCTAATCAATTATTTGAACTCCTAAAATTTGATTAAAACTTGTTTTGCAGTTCTTTTGTAAAGGTTTCGGACGAGCGGGTCGAAATGGGCCTTTCAATGGACCCGTTGGAATTTTAACTGAGTAAAAAGTACAGAAATTGAGGTTTTGCAATATAATTGTGTTGAAAAGCTCCTAATCAATTACATATACTCCTAAAATTTGATTAAAACTTTTTTGCAGTCCTTTTTGTATCGCTTTCGGACGAGTAGGTCTAAATGGGCCTTACAATGGACCCGTTGGAATTTTAACTGAGTAAAAAGTACAGAAATAGAGGTTTTGCAATATAATTGTGTTGAAAAGCTCCTAATCAATTACATGAATTCCTAATATTTGATTAAAACTTTTTTTGCGGTCGTTTTATAGAGGTTTCGGACGAGCAGGTCTAAATGGGCCTTTCAATGGACCCGTTAGAATTTTATCTGAGTAAAAAGTACAGAAATTGAGGTTTGGCAATATAATTGTGTTGAAAAGCTCCTAACCAATTACATAAACTCCTAAAATTTGATTAAAACTTTTTTGCAGTCTTTTTTGCATCGGTTTCGGACGAGTGGGTCTAATTGAGCCTTACAATGGACCCGTTGGAATTTTAACTGATTAAAAAGTACATAAATGGAGGTTTTGCAATATAATTGTGTTGAAAATCTCCTAATCAATTATTTGAACTCCTAAAATTTGATTAAAACTTGTTTTGCAGTCCTTTTTGTAGAGATTTCGGACGAACTGGTCTAAATGGGCCTTTCAATGGACCCGTTGGAATTTTAACTGAGTAAAAAGTACAGAAATTGAGGTTTTGCAATATAATTGTGTTGAAAAGCTCCTAATAAATTATTTGAACTCGTAATATTTGAATAAAATATTTTTGCGGTCCTTTTTGTAGAGGTTCTGGACGAGCAGGTCTAAATGGGACTTTCAATGGACCCGTTGAAATTTTAACTGAGTAAAAAGTCCAGAAATTGAGGTTTTGCAATATAATTGTGTTGAAAAGCTCCTAATCAATTACATAAACTCCTAAAATTTGATTAAAACTTGTTTTGCAGTCCTTTTTGTAAAGGTTTCGGACGAGCGGGTCGAAATGGGCCCTTCAATGGACCCGTTGGAATTTTAACTGAGTAAAAAGTACAGAAATTGAGGTTTTACAATATAATTGTGTTGAAAAGCTCCTAATCAATTACATAAACTCCTAAGATTTGATTAAAACTTGTTTTGCAGTCCTTTTTGTAAAGGTTTCGAACGAGCGGGTCGAAATGGGCCTTTCAATGGACTCGTTGGAATTTTAACTGAGTAAAAAGTACATAAATTGAGGTTTTGCAATATAATTGTGTTGAAAAGCTCCTAATAAATTACATGAACTCCTAAAATTTGATTAAAACTTGTTTTACAGTCCTTTTTATAGAGGTTTCAGACGAGCGGGTCGAAATGGGCCTTTCAATGGACCCGTTGGAATTTTAACTGAGTAAAAAGTACATAAAATTGAGGTTTTTCAAAATAATTGTGTTGAAAAGCTCCTAATCAATTATTTGAACTCCTAAAATTTGATTAAAACTTGTTTTGCGGTCCTTTTTGTAAAGGTTTCGGACGAGCAGGTCTAAATGGGCCTTTCAATGGACCCGTTGGAATTTTAACTGAGTAAAAAGTAAAAAAATTGAGGTTTTGGAATATAATTGTGTCGTAAAGCTCCTAATCAATTACATGATCTACTAAAATTTTATTGAAACTTGTTTTGCGGTCTTTTTTGTAGAGGCTCCGGACGAGCTGGTTTAAATGGGCCTTTCAATGGACCCGTTGGAATTTTAACTGAGTAAAAAGTAAAGAAATTGAGGTTTTGCAATATAATTGTGTTGAAAAGCTCCTAATCAGTTATTTGAACTACTAATATTTGAATAAAACATTTTTTGCGGTCCTTTTTGTAAAGGTTTCGGACGAACAGGTCAAAATGGGCCTTTCAATGGGCCCGTTGAAATTTTAACTGAGTAAAAAGTATAGAAATTGAAGTTTTGCAATACAATTGTGTTAAAAAGCTCCTAATCAATTATTTGAACTCCTAAAATTTGATTAAAACTATTTTACGGTCCTTTTTGTCGAGGTTTCGGACGAGCAGGTCTAAATGGGACTTTCAATGGGCCCGTTGGAATTTTAACCGAGTAAAAAGTATAGAAATTGAGGTTTTTCAATATAATTGTGTTGAAAATCTCCTAATAAATTATTTGAACTCCTAAAATTTGATTAAAACTTGTTTTGCGGTCTTTTTTGTTGAGATTCGAACGAGCAGGTCTAAATGGGCATTTCAATGGACCCGTTGGAATTTTAACTGAGTAAAAAGTACAGAAATTGAGGTTTTGCAATATAATTGTGTTGAAAAGCTCCTAATCAATTACATGAACTCCTACAATTTGATTAAAACTTGTTTTGCAGTCCTTTTTGTAGAGGTTTTGGACGAGCGGGTCGAAATGGGCCTTTCAATGGACCCGTTGGAATTTTAATTGAGTAAAAAGTACAGAAATTGGCGTTTTGCAATATAATTGTGTTGAAAAGCTCCTAATTAATTATTTGAACTCCTAATATTTGAATAAAATATTTTTGCGGTCCTTTTTGTAGAGGTTTCGGACGAGCAGGTCTAAATGGGCCTTTCAATGGGCCAGTTGGAATTTTAACCGAGTAAATAGTATACAATTGAGGTTTTTCAATATAATTGTGTTGAAAAGCTCCTAATCAATTATTTGAAATCCTAAAATTTGATTAAAACTTGTTTTGCGGTTCTTTTTGTTGAGGTTTCGAACGAGCAGGTCTAAATGGGCTTTTCAATGGACCCGTTGGAAATTTAACTGAGTAAAAAGTACAGAAATTGAGGTTTTGCAATATAATTGTGTTGAAAAGCTCTTAATAAATTATTTGAACTCCTAATATTTGAATAAAGCATTTTTGCGGTCCTTTTTGTAGAGGTTTCAGACGAGCAGGTCTAAATGGGACTTTCAATGGACCTGTTGCAATTTTAACCCAGTAAAAAGTACAGAAATTGAGGTTTTGCAATATAATTGTGTTGAAAAGCTCCTAATCAATTATTTGAACTCCTAAAATTTGATTAAAACTTGTTTTGCGGTCCTTTTTGTAGAGGTTTCGGACGAGCGGGTCGAAATGGGCCTTTCAATGGACCCGTTGAATTTTTAACTGAGTAAAAAGTACAGAAATTGACGTTTTGCAATATAATTGTGTGGTAAAGCTCCTAATCAATTATTTGAACTCCTAAAGTTTGATTAAAACTTGTTTTGCAGTCCTTTTTGTAGAGGTTTCGGACGAGCATGTCTAAATGGGACTTTCAATGGACCCGTTGAAATTTGAACTGAGTAAAAAGTACATAAATTGAGGTTTTGCAATATAATTGTGTGGAAAAGCTCCTAATCAATTATTTGAACTCCTAAAATTTGATTAAAACTTGTTTTACGGTCCTTTTTGTAGAGGTTTCGGACGAGCATGTCTAAATGGGCCTTTCAATGGACCCGTTGGAATTTTAACTGAGTAAAAAGTATAGAAATTGAGGTTTTGCAATATAATTGTGTTGAAAAGCTTCTAATCGATTACATAAACTCCTAAAATTCGATTAAAACTTTTTTGCAGTCCTTTTTGTATCGGTTTCGGACGAGTAGGTCTCAATGGGCCTTAGAATGGACCCGTTGAAATTTTAACTGAGTAAAAAGTACAGAAATAGAGGTTTTGCAATATAATTGTGTTGAAAAGATCCTAATCAATTATTTGAACTCCTAAAATTTGATTAAAACTTATTTTGCGGTCCTTTTTGTAGAGGTTTCGGACGAGCAGGTCTAAATGGGCCTTTCAATGGACCCATTGGAATTTTAACTGAGTAAAAAGTACAGAAATTTAGGTTTTGCAATATAATTGTGTTGAAAAGCTCCTAATCAATTACATAAACTCCTAAAATTTGATTAAAACTTTTTTGTAGTCCTTTTTGTATCGCTTTCGGACGAGTAGGTCAAAATCGGCCTTACAATGGACCCGTTGGAAATTTAACTGAGTAAAAAGTACAGAAATAGAGGTTTTGCAATATAATTGTGTTGAAAAGTTCCTAGTCAATTATTTGAACTCCTAAAATTTGATTAAAACTTGTTTTGCGGTCCTTTTATAGAGGTTTCGGACGAGCTGGTCTAAATGGGCCTTTCAAAGGACCCCTTAGAATTTTAACTGAGTAAAAAGTACAGAAATTGAGGTTTGGCAATATAATTGTGTTGAAAAGCTCCTAACCAATTACATAAACTCCTAAAATTTGATTAAAACTTTTTTGCAATCTTTTTTGTATCGGTTTCGGACGAGTGGGTCTAATTGGGCCTTACAATGGACCCGTTGGAATTTTAACTGAGTAAAAAGTACATAAATGGAGGTTTTGCAATATAATTGTGTTGAAAATCTCCTAATCAATTATTTGAACTCCTAAAATTTGATTAAAACTTGTTTTGCAGTCCTTTTTGTAGAGGTTTCGGACGAGCGGGTCTAAATGGGCCTTTCAATGGACCCGTTGGAATTTTAACTGAGCAAAAAGTACAGAAATTGAGGTTTTGCAATATAATTGTGTTGAAAAGCTCCTAATAAATTATTTGAACTCGTAATATTTGAATAAAATATTTTTGCGGTCCTTTTTGTAGAGGTTCTGGACGAGCAGGTCTAAATGGGACTTTCAATGGACCCGTTGAAATTTTAACTGAGTAAAAAGTACAGAAATTGATGTTTTGCAATATAATTGTGTTGATAAGCTCCTAATCAATTATTTGAACTCCTAAAATTTGATTAAAACTTGTTTTGCGGTCCTTTTTGTAGAGGTTTGGGACGTGAAGGTCGAAATGGGACTTTCAATGGACCCGTTGGAATTTTAACTGAGTAAAAAGTACATAAATTGAGGTTTTGCAATATAATTGTATGGAAAAGCTCCTAATCAATTATTTGAACTCCTAAAATTTCATTAAAACTTGTTTTGCGGTCCTTTTTGTAGAGGTTTCGGACGAGCCGGTCTAAATGGGACTTTCAATGGACCCATTGAAATTTTAACTGAGTAAAAAGCACAAAAATTGAAGTTTTGCAATATAATTGTGTTGAAAAGCTCCTAATCAATTATTTGAACTCCTAAAATTTGATTAAAACTTGTTTTGCGGTCCTTTTTGTAGAGGTTTCGGACGAGCAGGTCTAAATGGGCCTTTCAATGGACCCATTGGAATTTTAACTGAGTAAAAAGTACATAAATTGAGGTTTTGCAATATAATTCTGTTGAAAAGCTCCTAATCAATTACATAAACTCCTAAAATTTGATTAAAACTTTTTTGCAGTCTTTTTTGTATCGGTTTCGGACGAGCAGGTCTAAATGGGCCTTACAATGGACCCGTTGGAATTTTAACTGAATAAAAAGTACAAAAATAGAGGTTTTGCAATATAATTGTGTTGAAAAGCTCCTAATCAATTATTTGAACACCTAAAATTTGATTAATACTTGTTTTGCGGTCCTTTTTATAGAGGTTTCGGACGAGCAGGTCTAAATGGGCCTTTCAATGGACCCGTTGGAATTTTAACTGAGTAAAAAGTACAGAAATTTAGGTTTGGCAATATAATTGTGTTGAAAAGCTCCTAATCGATTACATAAACTCCTAAAATTTGATGAAAACTTTTTTGCAGTCCTTTTTGTATCGGTTTCGGACGAGTAGGTCTAATTGGGCCTTACAATGGACCCGTTGGAATTTTAACTGAGTAAAAAGTACAAAAATAGAGGTTTTGCAATATAATTGTGTTGAAAAGCTCCTAATCAATTATTTGAACTCCTAAAATTTGATTAAAACTTGTTTTGCAGTCCTTTTTGTAGAGGTTTCGGACGCGCTGGTCTAAGTGGGCCTTTCAATAGACCCGTTGGAATTTTAACTGAGTAAAAAGTACAGAAATTGAGGTTTTGCAATATAATTGTGTTGAAAAGCTCCTAATCAATTACATAAACTCCTAAAATTTGATTAAAACTTGTTTTGTAGTCCTTTTTGTAGAGGTTTCGGACGTGCGGGTCGAAATGGGCCTTTCAATGGACCCGTTGGAATTTTAACTGAGTAAAAAGTACAGAAATTGAGGTTTTGCAATATAATTGTGTTGAAAAGCTCCTCATAAATTATTTGAACTCGTAATATTTGATTAAAATATTTTTGCGGTCCTTTTTGTAGAGGTTCTGGACGAGCAGGTCTAAATGGGACTTTCAATGGACCCGTTGAAATTTTAACTGAGTAAAAAGTACATAAATTGATGTTTTGCAATATAATTGTGTTGATAAGCTCCTAATCAATTATTTGAACTCCTAAAATTTGATTAAAACTTGTTTTGTAGTCCTTTTTGTAGAGGTTTCGGACGTGAGGGTCGAAATGGGGCTTTCAATGGACCCGTTGGAATTTTAACTGAGTGAAAATTACAGAAATTGAGGTTTTGCAATATAATTGTATGGAAAAGCTCCTAATCAATTATTTGAACTCCGAAAATTTGATTAAAACTTGTTTTGCGGTCCTTTTTGTAGAGGTTTCGGACGAGCCGGTCTAAATGGGACTTTCAATGGACCCAATGAAATTTTAACTGAGTAAAAAGCACAAAAATTGAGGTTTTGCAATATAATTGTGTTGAAAAGCTCCTAATCAATTATTTGAACTCCTAAAATTTGATTAAAACTTTTTTGCGGTCCTTTTTGTAGAGGTTTCGGACGAGCAGGTCTAAATGGGCCTTTCAATGGACCCATTGGAATTTTAACTGAGTAAAAAGTACAGAAATTGAGGTTTTGCAATATAATTCTGTTGAAAAGCTCCTAATCAATTACATAAACTCCTAAAATTTGATTAAAACTTTTTTGCGGTCCTTTTTGTATCGGTTTCGGACGAGTAGGTCTAAATGGGCCTTACAATGGACCCGTTGGAATTTTAACTAAATAAAAAGTACAAAATAGAGGTTTTGCAATATAATTGTGTTGAAAAGCTCTTAATCAATTATTTGAACTCCTAAAATTTGATTAATACTTGTTTTGCGGTCCTTTTTATAGAGGTTTCAGACGAGAAGGGCTAAATGGGCCTTTCAATGGACCCGTTGGAATTTTAACTGAGTAAAAAGTACAGAAATAGAGGTTTTACAATATAATTGTGTTGAAAAGCTCCTAATCAATTAATTGAACTCCTAAAATTTGATTAAAACTTGTTTTGCGGTCCTTTTTATAGAGGTTTCAGACGAGCAGGTCTAAATGGGCCTTTCAATGGACCCGTTGGAATTTTAACTGAGTAAAAATTACAGAAATTTAGGTTTGGCAATATAATTGTGTTGAAAAGCTCCTAATCGATTACATAAACTCCTAAAATTTGATGAAAACTTTTTTGCAGTCCTTTTTGTATCGGTTTCGGACGAGTAGGTCTAATTGGGCCTTACAATGGACCCGTTGGAATTTTAACTGAGTAAAAAGTACAAAAATTGAGGTTTTGCAATATAATTGTGTTGAAAAGCTCCTAATCAATTATATAAACTCCTAAAATTTGATTAAAACTTGTTTTGTAGTCCTTTTTGTAGAGGTTTCGGTCGAGCGGGTCGAAATGGGCCTTTCAATGGACCCGTTGGAATTTTAACTGAGTAAAAAGTACAGAAATTGACGTTTTGCAATATAATTGTGTGGTAAAGCTCCTAATCAATTATTAGAACTCCTAAAATTTGATTAAAACTTTATTTGTGGTCCTTTTTGTAGATGTTTCGGACGAGATGGTCTAAATGGGCCTTTCAATGGGCCCGTTGGAATTTTAACTGAGTAAAAAGTATAAAATTGAGGTTTTTCAATATAATTGTGTTGAAAAGCTCCTAATCAATTATTTGAACTCCTAAAATTAGATTAAAACTTGTTTTGCGGTCCTTTTTGTAGAGGTTTCGGACGAGCGGGTCTAAATGGGCCTTTCAATGGACCTGTTGAAATTTTAACTGAATAAAAAGTACAGAAATTGAGGTTTTGCAATATAATTGTGTTGAAAAGCTCCTAAACAATTATTTGAACTCCTAATATTTGACAAAAACTTGTTTTGCGGTCCTTTTTGTTGAGGTTTCGGACGAGAAAGTCTAAATGGGCCTTTCAATGGGCCCGTTGGAATTTTAACTGAGTAAAAAGTACAGAAATTGAGGTTTTGCAATATAATTGTGTTGAAAAGCTTCTAATCAATTAAATGAACTCCTAAAATTTGATTAAAACTTGTTTTGCAGTCCTTTTTGTAAAGGTTTCGGACGAGCGAGTTGAAATTGGCCTTTCAATGGACCTGTTGGAATTTTAACTGAGTAAAAAGTACAGAAATTGAGGTTTTGCAATATAATTGTGTTGAAAAGCTCCTAATCAATTACATAAACTCCTAAAATTTGATTAAAACTTATTTTGTAGTCCTTTTTGTAAAGGTTTCGGACGAGCGGGTCGAAATGGGCCTTTCAATGGACCCGTTGGAATTTTAACTGAGTAAAGAGTACAGAAATTGAGGTTTTGCAATATAATTGTGTTGAAAAGCTCCTAATCAATTATTTGAACTCCTAAAATTTGATTAAAACTTGTTTTACGGTCCTTTTTGTTGAGGTTTCGGACGAGCAGGTGTAAATGGGCCTTTTAATGGACCCGGTGGAATTTTAACTGAGTAAAAAGTACAGAAATTGAGGTTTTGCAATATAATTGTGTTGAAAATCTCCTAATCAATTACATGAATTCCTAAAATTTGATTAAAACTTGATTTGCGGTCCTTTTTGTAGAGGTTTCGGACGAGCAGGTCTAAATGGGCCTTTCAATGGACTTGTTGAAATTTTAACTGAGTAAAAAGTACAGAAATTGAGGTTTTGCAATATAATTGTGTTGAAAAGCTCCTAATCAATTATTTGAACTCCTAATATTTGAATAAAACATTTTTGCGGTCCTTTTTGTAGAGGTTTCGGACGAGCAGGTCTAAATGGGCCTATCATTGGGCCCGTTGGAATTTTAACTGAGTAAAAAGTATAAAATTGAGGTTTTTCAATATAATTGTGTTGAAAAGCTCCTAATCAATTATTTGAACTCCTAAAATTTGATTAAAACTACTTTTGCGGTCCTTTTTGTCGAGGTTTCGGACGAGCAGGTCTAAATGGGCCTTTCAATGGACCCGTTAGAATTTTAACTGAGTAAAAAGTACATAAATTGAGGTTTTGCAATATAATTGTGTTGAAAAGCTCCTAATCAATTACATGAACTCCTAAAATTTGATTAAAACTTTTTTTTTGTGGTCTTTTTTGTAGAGGTTTCGGACGAGCGGGTCTAAATAGGCCTTTCAATGGACCCGTTGAAATTTTAACTGAATAAAAAGTACAGAAATTGTGGTTTTGCAATATAATTGTGTTGAAAAGCTCCTAATCAATTATTTGAACTCCTAAAATTTGATTAAAACTTGTTTTACAGTTCTTTTTGTAAAGGTTTCGGACGAGCGGGTCGAAATGGGCCTTTCAATGGACCCGTTGGAATTTTAACTGAGTAAAAAGTACAGAAATTGAGGTTTTGCAATATAATTGTGTTGAAAAGCTTCTAATCAATTACATGAACTCCTAAAACTTGATTAAAACTTGTATTGCAGTCCTTTTTGTAAAGGTTTCGGACGAGCGGGTTGAAATTGGCCTTTCAATGGACCCGTTGGAATTTTAACTGAGTAAAAGGTGCAGTAATTGAGGTTTTGCAATATAATTGTGTTGAAAAGCTCCTAATCAATTACATAAACTCCTAAAATTTGATAAAAACTTGTTTTGCAGTCCTTTTTGTAAAGGTTTCGGACGAGCGGGTCGAAATGGGCCTTTCAATGGACCCGTTGGAATTTTAACTGAGTAAAGAGTACAGAAATTGAGGTTTTGCAATATAATTGTGTTGAAAAGCTCCTAATCAATTATTTGAACTCCTAAAATTTGATTAAAACTTGTTTTGCGGTCCTTTTTGTTGAGGTTTCGGACGAGCAGGTGTAAATGGGCCTTTTAATGGACCCGTTGGAATTTTAACTGAGTAAAAAGTACAGAAATTGAGGTTTTGCAATATAATTGTGTTAAAAATCTCCTAATCAATAACATGAATTCCTAAAATTTCATTAAAACTTGATTTGCGGTCCTTTTTGTAGAGGTTTCGGACGAGCAGGTCTAAATGGGCCTTTCAATGGACTTGTTGAAATTTTAAATGAGTAAAAAGTATAGAAATTGAGGTTTTGCAATATAATTGTGTTGAAAAGCTCCTAATCAATTACATAAACTCTTAAAATTTGATTAAAACTTGTTTTGCAGTCCTTTTTGTAAAGGTTTCGGACGAGCGGTCGAAATGGGCCTTTCAATGGACCCGTTGGAATTTTAACTGAGTAAAAAGTACAGAAATTGAGGTTTTGCAATATAATTGTGTTGAAAAGCTCCTAATCAATTATTTGAACTCCTAAAATTTGATTAAAACTTGTTTTGCGGTCCTTTTTGTTGAGGTTTCAGACGAGCAGGTGTAAATGGGCCTTTTAATGGACCAGTTGGAATTTTAACTGAGTAAAAACTACAAAAATTGAGGTTTTGCAAAATAATTGTGTTGAAAATCTCCTAATCAATTACATGAATTCCTAAAATTTGATTAAAACTTGAATTGCGGTCCTTTTTGTAGAGGTTTCGGACGAGCAAGTCTAAATGGGCCTTTCAATGGCCTTGTTGGAATTTTAGCTGAGTAAAAAGTACAGAAATTGAGGTTTTGCTATATAATTGTGTTGAAAAGCTCCTAATCAAATATTTGAACTCCTAATATTTGAATAAAACATTTTTGCGGTCCTTTTTGTAGAGGTTTCGGACGAGCAGGTCTAAATGGGCCTATCATTGGGCCCGTTGGAATTTTAACTGAGTAAAAAGTATAAAATTGAGGTTTTTCAATATAATTGTGTTTAAAAGCTCCTAATCATTTATTTGAACTCCTAAAATTTGATTAAAACTACTTTTGCGGTTCTTTTTGTCGAGGTTTCGGACGAGCAGGTCTAAATGGGCCTTTCAATGGACCCGTTAGAATTTTAACTGAGTAAAAAGTACATAAATTGAGGTTTTGCAATATAATTGTGTTGAAAAGCTCCTAATCAATTACATGAACTCCTAAAATTTGATTAAAACTTTTTTTTGTGGTCCTTTTTGTAGAGGTTTCGGACGAGCAGGTCTAAATGGGCCTTTCAATGGACCCGTTGAAATTTTAACTGAATAAAAAGTACAGAAATTGTGGTTTTGCAATATAATTGTGTTGAAAAGCTCCTAATCAATTATTTGAACTCCTAAATTTTGACAAAAACTTGTTTTGCGGTCCTTTTTGTTGAGGTTTCGGACGAGCAAGTCTAAATGGGCCTTTCGATGGACCCGTTGGAATTTTAACTGAGTAAAAAGTACAGAAATTGAGGTTTTGCAATATAATTGTGTTGAAAAGCTTCTAATCAATTACATGAACTCCTAAAATTTGATTAAAACTTGTATTGCAGTCCTTTTTGTAAAGGTTTCGGACGAGCAGGTTGAAATTGGCCTTTCAATGGACCTGTTGGAATTTTAACTGAGTAAAAAGTACAAAAATTGAGGTTTTGCAATATAATTGTGTTGAAAAGCTCCTAATCAATTACATAAACTCCTAAAATTTGATTAAAACTTGTTTTGCAGTCCTTTTTGTAAAGGTTTCGGACGAGCGGGTCGAAATGGGCCTTTCAATGGACCCGTTGGAATTTTAACTGAGTAAAGAGTACAGAAATTGAGGTTTTGCAATATAATTGTGTTGAAAAGCTCCTAATCAATTATTTGAACTCCTAAAATTTGATTAAAATTGTTTTGCGGTCCTTTTTGTTGAGGTTTCGGACGAGCAGGTGTAAATGGGCCTTTTAATGGACCCGTTGGAATTTTAACTGAGTAAAAAGTACAGAAATTGAGGTTTTTCAAAATAATTGTGTTGAAAATCTCCTAATCAATTACATGAATTCCTAAAATTTGATTAAAACTTGATTTGCGGTCCTTTCTGTAGAGGTTTCGGACGAGCAGGTCTAAATGGGCCTTTCAATGGACTTGTTGAAATTTAAACTGAGTAAAAAGTACAGAAATTGTGGTTTTGCAATATAATTGTGTTGAAAAGCTCCTAATCAATTGTTTGAACTCCTAATATTTGAATAAAACATTTTTGCGTTCCTTTTTGTAGAGGTTTCGGACGAGCAGGTCTAAATGGGCCTATCAATGGGCCCGTTGGAATTTTAAATGAGTAAATAGTATATAATTGAGATTTGTCAATATAATTGTGTTGAAAATCTCCTAATCAATTATTTGAACTCCTAAAATTTTATTAAAACTATTTTACGGTCCTTTTTGTTGAGGTTTCGGACGAGCCGGTCTAAATGGGCCTTTCAATGGACCCGTTAGAATTTTAACTGAGTAAAAAGTACAGAAATTGAGGTTTTGCAATATAATTGTGTTGAAAATATCCTAATCAATTACTTTAATTCCTATAATTTGATTAAAACTTGTTTTGCGGTCCTTTTTGTAGAGGTTTCGGACGTGCAGGTCTAAATGGGACTTTCAATTGACCTGTTGGAATTTTAACTGAGTAAAAAGTACAGAAATTGCGGTTTTGCAATATAATTGTGTTGAAAAGCTCCTAATCAATTATTTGAGCTCCTAAGATTTGATTAAAACTTGTTTTGCGGTCCTTTTTGTAGAGGTTTCGGACGAGCAAGTATAAATGGGCCTTTCAATGGACCCGTTGGAATTTTAACTGAGTAAAAAGTACAGAAATTGCGGTTTTGAAATATAATTGTGTTGAAAAGCTCCTAATCAATTACATGAACTACCTAAAATTTGATTAAAACTTTTTTTGTGGTCGTTTTTATAGAGGTTTCGGACGAGCGGGTCTAAATGGGCCTTTCAATGGACCCGTTGAAATTTTTTTTTGAAGAAAGGGCCTCACCCGTTGAAATTTTAACTGAGTAAAAAGTATAAAAATTGAAGTTTTGCAATATAATTGTGTTGAAAAGCTCCTAATCATTTATTTGAACTCCTAAAATTTGAATAAAACTTGTTTTGCGGTCCTTTTTGTCTAGGTTTCGGACGAGCAGGTCTAAATGGGCCTTCCAATGGACCCTTTGGAAATTTAACTGAGTAAAAAGTAAAGAAATTGAGGTTTTGCAATATAATTGTGTTGAAAAGCTCCTAATCAATTACATGAACTCCTAAAATTTTATTAAAACATGTTTTGCAATCCTTTTTGTAGAGGTTTCGGACGAGCGGGTCGAAATGGGCCTTTGAATGGACCCGTTGGAATTTTAACTGAGTAAAAAATACAGAAATTGAGGTTTTGCAATATAATTGTGTTGAAAAGCTCCTAATCAATTACATGAACTTCTAAAATTTGATTAAATCTTTTTTTGCAGTCCTTTTTGTAAAGGTTTCGGACGAGCGGGTCGAAATGGGCCTTTCAATGGACCCGTTGGAATTTTAACTGAGTAAAAAGTACAGAATTTGAGGTTTTACAATATAATTGTGTTGAAAAGCTCCTAATCAATTATTTGAACTCCTAATATTTGAATAAAACATTTTTTCGGTCCTTTTTGTCGAGGTTTCGAACGAGCAGGTCTAAATGGGCCTTTCAATGGACCCGTTAGAATTTTAAATGAGTAAAAAGTATAGAAATTGAGGTTTTGCAATATAATAGTGTTGAAAAGCTCCTAAACAATTACATAAACTCCTAAAATTTGATTAAAACTTGTTTTTGCAGTCCTTTTTGTAAAGGTTTCGGACGAGCGGGTCGAAATGGGCCTTTCAATGTACCCGTTAGAATTTTAACTGAGTAAAAAGTACAGAAATTGAGGTTTTGCAATATAATTGTGTTGAAAAGCTCCTAATCAATTATTTGAACTCCTAAAATTTAATTAAAACTTGTTTTGCGGTCCTTTTTGTTGAGGTTTCAGACGAGCAGGTGTAAATGGGCCTTTCAATGGACCCGTTGGAATTTTAACTGAGTAAAAACTACAGAAATTGAGGTTTTGCAATATAATTGTGTTGAAAATATCCTAATCAATTACATGAATTCCTAAAATTTGATTAAAACTTGATTTGCGGTCCTTCTTGTAGAGGTTTCGGACGAGCAAGTCTAAATGGGCCTTTCAATGGACTTGTTGGAATTTTAGCTGAGTAAAAAGTACCGAAATTGAGGTTTTTCAATATAATTGTGTTGAAAAGCTCCTAATCAATTACATGAACTCCTAAAATTTGATTAAAACTTGTTTTGCAGTCCTTCTTCTAGAGGTTTCGGTCGAGAGAGTCGAAATGGGCCTTACAATGGACCCGTTGGAACTTTAACTGAGTAAAAATAACAGAAATTATGGTTTTGCAATATAATTGTGAGGAAAAGCTCCTAATCAATTAGTTGAACTCCTAATATTTGAATAAAACATTTTTGCGGTCCTTTTTGTAGAAGTTTCGGACGAGCGGGTCGAAATGGGCCTTTCAATGGACCCGTTGGAATTTTAATTGAGTAAAAAGTACAGAAATTGAGGTTTTGCAATATAATTGTGTTGAAAAGCTCATAATCAATTATTTGAACTCCTAAAATTTGACTAATACTTGTTTTACGGTCCTTTTTGTTGAGGTTTCGGACGAGCAAGTCTAAATGGGCCTTTCAATGGACCCGTTGGAATTTTAACTGAGTAAAAAGTACAGAAATTGTGGTTTTGCAATATAATTGTGTTGAAAAGCTCCTAATCAATTACATGAACTCCTAAAATTTGATTAAAACTTGTTTTGCTGTCCTTTTTGTAGAGGTTTCGGTCGAGCGGGTCGAAATGGGCATTTCAATGGACCCGTTGGAATTTTAACTGATTAAAAAGTACATAAATTGCGGTTTTGAAATATAATTGTGAGGAAAAGCTCCTAATCAATTATTTGACCTCCTAATATTTGAATAAAACATTTTTGCGGTCCTTTTTGTAGAGGTTTCGGACGAGCGGGTCGAAATGGGCCTTTCAATGGACCCGTTGGAATTTTAACTGAGTAAAAAGTATAGAAATTGAGGTTTTGCAATATAATTGTGTTGAAAAGCTCCTAATGAATTATTTGAACTCCTAAAATTTGACTAAAATTTGTTTTGCGGTCCTTTTTGTTGAGGTTTCGGACGAGCAAGTCTAAATGGGCCTTTCAATGGACCCGTTGGAATTTTAACTGAGTAAAAAGTACAGAAATTGAGGTTTTACTATATAATTGTGTTGAAAATCTCATAATCAATTATTTGTACTCCTAAAATATAGTCAAAATTGTTTTGCGGTCCTTTATGTAGAGGTATCGGACGTGCGACTCTAAATGGGCTTTCAGTGGACCCGTTGGAATTTTAACTGAGTAAAATGTATAAAAATTGAAGTTTTGCAATATAATTGTGTTGAAAAGCTCCTAATCAATTACATGAACTCCTAAAATTTGATTAAAACTTTTTTTGCAGTCTTTTTTGTAGAGGTTTCAGACGAGCGGGTCTAAATGGGCCTTTCAATGGACCCGTTGAAATTTTAATTGAGTAAAAAGTACAGAAATTGAGGTTTTGCAATATAATTGTGTTGAAAAGCTCCTAATCAAATATTTGAACTCCTAAAATTTGATTAAAACTATTTTTGCGGTCCTTTTAACGAGGTTTCGGACGGGCGGGTCGAAATGGGCCTTTTAATAGACCCGTTGGAATTTTAAATGAGTAAAAAGTACATAAATTGAGGTTTTGCCATATAATTGTGTTGAAAAGCTCCTAATAAATTACATGAACTGCTAGAATTTGATTAAAACTTGTTTTGCAGTCCTTTTTGTAGAGGTTTCGGACGAGAGAGTCGAAATGGGCCTTTCAATGGTCCCGTTGGAATTTTAACTGAGGAAAAATAACAGAAATTGAGGTTTTGCAATATAATTGTAAGGAAATGCTCCTAATCAATTATTTGAACTCCTAATATTTGAATAAAACATTTTTGCGGTCCTTTTTGTAGAGGTTTCGGACGAGCGGGTCGAAATGGGCCTTTCAATGGACCCGTTGGAATTTTAACTGAGTAAAAAGTACATAAATTGAGGTTTTGCAATATAATTGTGTTGAAAAGTTCCTAATCAATTACATGAAGTCCTAAAATTAGATTAAAACTTGTTTTGCGGTCCTTTTTGTCGAGGTTTCGGACGAGCGGGTCGAAATGGGCCTTTTAATGGACACGTTGGAATTTTAAATGAGTAAAAAGTACAGAAATTGAGGTTTTGCAATATAATTGTGTTGAAAAGCTCTTAATCAATTACATGAACTCCTAAAATTTGATTAAAACTTGTTTTGCAGTCCTTTTTGTAGAGGTTTCGAACGAGCGGGTCGAAATGGGCCTTTCAATGGACCCGTTGAAATTTTAACTGAGTAAAAAGTACATAAATTGAGGTTTTGCAATATAATTGTGTTGAAAAGCTCCTAATCAGTTATTTGAACTCCTAAAATTTGATTAAAACTTGTTTTACAGTCCTTTTTGAAGAGGTTTCGGACGAGCAGGTCTAAATGGGCCTTTCAATGGACCCGTTGGAATTTTAACCGAGTAAAAAGTACAGAAATTGAGGTTTTGCAATATAATTGTGTTGAAAAGCTCCTAATCAATTATTTGAGCTCCTAAAATTTGATTAAAACATGTTTTGCGGTCCTTTTTGTAGAGGTTTCGGACGAGCAAGTCTAAATGGGCCTTTCAATGGACCCGTTCGAATTTAAACTGAGTAAAAAATACAGAAATTTAGGTTTTGCAATATAATTGTGTTGAAATGCTCCTAATCAATTACATGAACTCCAAAAATTTGATTAAAACTTGTTTTGTAGTCCTTTTTGTAAAGGTTTCGGACGAGCGGGTCGAAATGGGCCTTTCAAACCCGTTGGAATTTTAAATGAGTAAAAAGTACAGAAATTGAGGTTTTGCAATATAATTGTGTTGAAAAGCTCCTAATCAATTATTTGAACTCCTAAAATTTGATTAAAACTTGCTTTGCGGTCCTTTTTGTCGAGGTTTCGGACGAGCAGGTCTAAATGGGCCTTTCAATGGACCCGTTGGAATTTTAACTGAGTAAAAAGTACAGAAATTGAGATTTTGCAATATAATTGTGTTGAAAATCTCCTAATCAATTACATGAATTCCTAAAATTTGATTAAAACTTGTTTTGCGGTCCTTTTTGTAGAGGTTTCGGACGAGCAGGTCAAATGGGCCTTTCAATGGACTTGTTGGAATTTTTTTTTGAAGAAAAGGCCTCATTAAAAACCCCTACTACTGTCCTTCAAGCAGAGCTAGAGGACCCTAAAAAGGGGAAAAGAGTGCCTAAGTTTTATTGATCATAAATGATTTGTTACAAAATGTTGGATACAAGATGGAACATCCGAATTAAATGACATGGAAGTCATGGAATTCAAAGAGAAGTAGCCAAAGTATGGGCTAAAAGATTTGCCTCACGGCGTACAAATGAAATAGATACAGAATCAAAATCGTGAAGAGACGCTTGAATCTGATGAAGAAGAGGTCCCATGGTAGAAAGGTCCTGAGCAGGATTGTTGATCTTATTCGCGAGAGAAGCTCAGTCAGTTTCAATCAAAAGCCGATTCCATCCTTGAGATCGGGCGAAGGTGAGACCAGCAAGAAGGCTTTCACCTTCACTGGTAATTGCGTCCAGACAGCTACCAAGCGGGAATGCAAGGCCACCCACGACTGCACCTGTAGAGTCACGAGCAACGGCGCCAACAGCAGCTGCACGAGTTAATGGATTAAAAACACCATCCACGATTATTTTGATGTGATGAAGTGGGGGAGGGGTCCAGCATGGTGTAGAAAGGGTAGAGGATGTTGGGGCAGTCGTCTTAAATGCTTTACAAAAGTCATCATGTAAACTAATGGAATTAACGGCTATTAGCCAAGGAGGTTGTAAATGTTGATTATGAACCCAGTCGTTACGTCTATTCCAGACATTCCAAATAGCAGTAAGGAAAAGACCAAATTTATCAGGGGATAGAGTGTTGGCTGCTTCCTCTAGCCATTGAAGAGGGGTAGTAGTTAGACTCCTAGAAAGAGTAATGGGAATACCACAAAGTTGGAGGACTTCAGAAGCCCCAGGACAATCACGAAGCGCATGGAGAATAGATTCCAAATGGCTACCACAGATGGGACAAGGCCCCGAGTTTGGGGAGAAGGCTTGCATTTTGACCCCAACTGGTAGAGCATCAGACGCCATGCGCCAACCAAAATTTTTGACTTTGGGTAAGGCCTTGACTTTGGATAGAAATTTCCAGAACCGTGTAGGTGTCGTATGTGGGTATAGAGACCGTTGCAGGAAAATATATCCAGGACAGACCGAGTAAATACCCGAGTCATTAGGAGACCAGAGTATTGAATCACGTTGATCATTTATAATGGGGATACGAAGAATAGCAGTGGCATCAGTTGGGTTAAAATAACGCCTGACCTTATCCGTATCCCATGCAGTTTGATTACGAATCATAAAATCACGACATCGAATATGGAATTCATCCGAGGTTTCATAATTCCCAGTGAGATTAATCGGGGAAGAACCACCCCATATATCTTTGTGTACTCTAATATTACTGTTAATACCTGGACGATAAAGAAAGCTTGGAAAGAGCCGCTGAAGCGCGTTATACAAACCTTGCCAAGCAAAGGAGCCACGATTGGGTTTGGGTGCATCTAGGATATTTCCGGAAGGAAAGTATTTAGAACGGTATATTTAGAACGGTATATTTGTCCCAAGCAAAGGAGCCACGATTGGGTTTGGGTTGCTTGCCCAAGAGAGCAATATTAAAATCATGCAAATCCTTAAAGCCCATGCCTCCAGCAGTCTTAGGTAAGCAAACATGATTCCATGGGAGCATATGCCATCCTTTTTTGTTGGATTTGCCAGTCCACCAGTATTGACGGATTGATGAAGTCATGTCATTGATGATGTTTTGTGGAAGAAGATAACAAGACATAACATATTGAGGTAGGGATTGTAGGACTGCTTTGATGAAAATCTCCCGACCACTAAAAGAGAGGAGATGTTTGTCCCAACTAGAAAGACGATCATGTACTTTATCGCGCACAAACCCTAGTGATTCAGTTTTGTTTTTCCCAATGAGAAGTGGGATACCTAGATATACACCAGGGTTAGATACCTCACGTACTTGCAAAAGGTTATTGATCGTGTTTCTTGTTACTGATGGAGTACGCGGATTATAAAAAATTGTTGATTTATCAAAATTAACCGCTTGACCTGAAGCAGTAGCATAAGTTTGCAGAGCTCTTTTAAGATGAGACACTTCGTTTGGGTTATTATTAATGAAAACCATGCAGTCATCGGCGAAAAGCAGGTGATTGACTTTTGGCCCATATTTACAGGCGCCTAGTCCCGGTAGGATATTAGTTTGTTGGGCAGCAACTAAGTAAGCAGAAAGGCCTTGAGTACAAAAGAGGAATAGGAAAGGTGATAGGGGATCACCTTGGCGTAATCCGCGTTGAGGTTGAAAGAAGAGAGAGAAGGAATTATTATTTTTGACTGAAAAGAAGACTATAGTAATGCAACGCATTATGAGGGCGATCCATTCTGAGGCGAAGCCCATGCGTTCCATAACATTTGCGAGAAAGGACCATTCAACTCTATCAAAGGCTTTTTCCATGTCTAACTTAAGAGCAACACCTTGTGAGGATTTAGTTGCTCCTGAATTGATGTTGTGAATAATTTCATGTGCAACAAGAATGTTGTCCGAGATGTTACGTCCCTGGACAAAAGCTGCTTGATTAGGGCTGATGCAGAGGGGAATAGTCTGTTTCATTCTATTGACTATGGTTTTGGCTACTATTTTATAAAGGACAGTACATAGGCTGATGGGTCTTAGTTGTTTCATGGAAGTTGGATCTTGGATTTTGGGGATTAGTACCAAAATAGTTTTATTGACTAAGGCCATATCAGCGGTGCCGTTTAGTAGGTTAAGGCAAAGATTAATGACATCTTCGCCAACAGTGTCCCAATGTTGTCGAAAAAAGCTACTGGGTAGACCATCGATACCAGGTGCTTTCCTAGGGTCAATATCTTGAAAAGCACAGAAAATTTCTTCTTTAGTGAATGACCTTAAAAGGGTTTCGTTCATTGATTGATTGATAGAAGGTAGTATTTTATCAAGAATATTATTCGAAATTTGTGGGTTGGATGATGTGAAGAGATTTTGAAAATATGTAGAAGCAATATTCATTAGGTATGAGTCAGTCGTACACCAATTCGAGTTAGAGTCAAAAAGACCTGTAATCGAATTTTTCTTTTTCCTATTAGTTGCCCGAGCGTGGAAGAACCTTGTATTTTTATCCCCTTGGGAGAGCCAGAGTGTACGAGATCTTTGAGCCCAATAGATTTCTTGTTCCGTTAGAAGTTTATTTAGTTCGGTTCTATTTTTTAAATATATTTCTTCATTTGTGGCATTTAAGGGGCGACATAGAAATTTGTTTATTTTTTTGGTAAGGAACTTGATCCGTCCGGAGGATTTAAATCTTTGGTGATTTTGCCATTCCTCTAGACATGTGCCGATAGCTTCAATTTTGTCAATAGCTGTTCCAGAGGTATTGGCCCAAGTACTTTTAATAGTGTGTATATTATCCTCGTTATATGCCCAACAGTTTTCGAAACGAAAAGTGTTGGATGGCCGTTGAAGGGGGTAACGGCCGTAGGGGATAAGTCAAGGAGTAGGATACAATGGTCAGACTTGGCCACATAATCCGTGGTTATACGATAGGAAGGGAAGAGATCTTGCCAAGCCGAATTAGCTATGAATCGATCTAATCTTTCATGTATAATTGGGGTTAAAGGCCCTACTTTTGTCCAGGTAAACCATCCAGAAGTTGGCTTACAATCAAAGAGATTGTTTCGCGATAGGCAGTTGCGAAAATTTTTTATTTGTGATCTAGCCCTTCGACAACCCCCTTGTTTTTCAGAGTCAGTTAAAATTTCATTAAAATCCCCTCCAAGAAGCCAGGGGTTATTATTAGTAGTAGTATGTAACGAATCTATAAGTTCCCATGTTTTATATTTTTGACTAGTTTCGGAGAAGCCATGAATTCCAGTAAAAAACATTGTGCAATTATTCATAGCAATTTGAGTATGTATATAACGCGACGAATACGAAATTAAGCTTATATTAATATTGTTCGAAGCAAATAAGGAAATACCGGAACACCCTTCCGTTGGGGGGATGGAGATAATGTCTAGCATACCTAATGAAAGACAAAGGCGGTTACATTCCGCATTATTTATTTTGGTTTCACATAAGAAAATAATATCTGGGTTGGTATGTTGGACATAGGACCAAAAATGTTGAACCGTCGGGGCTTGTCCTAGACCCTGACAGTTCCAGCATAGAATCCTCATTTTGCTCGGCGGGGCTGGGAATCAGCCGCCACCGGAGAGTTTTTTGAGCTGCTCATCCCAGCTTTAGGAGTGGATCCGGATGGTTTGGATTTTTTTGGCGGGAGCGACACTTGGATTGGAGAGCGGCGTTTTGTGCCTCGGTTCGTTGGGGCTGGAGCAGGTGCAGGGGCTGCATCATTTGGGTAAGTTTTTAATAACCATTGGTTAAAATCATTGAAAATTGTATCGGTGGGAGTAGGGGCCTTACGCAATTCAGATTCAATCTTTTTTATCTGCTGGGCAGTAGGGCTGGGAACACCATCATCTGTGGTGTCCCAATCGTCATCAGAACCATCTTCAGGGATAGGGTAGATGGTGTTCAGGGGCTGGGGCTCGAGGGGTGCTTTTTGTTTCAAATCAGATGCAGAAGGATCTTTAGCAGAGTTGGGGCCTTCATCCATGGCCGTATCCGCGTTTGGGGCTTCCTCAGTTGCTTGTTCCGTAAAGGAGGCAGCGTCGCCCTCGTTTAGAGAACCTATATATTGGACGTTGATCGTTATTAAATGCTTGTTAAAATTTATATAATTGATAAGGAAGGGGAAAGTCAAAGTACCCATATTATTTTGATCAGTGGGAGGAGCATTAGTGTTGGCCGAAGCTGCTGGAACAGTAGTGGGGGGCACTACGAGGAAATCAGATGGTAATTATATGGACAGAATAATTAGGGCATTAAATCGAGAAAAAAATAAGATGATTGTAGAAATTGAATGAAGATTACCATTCACTGGTGGGATATTCGGGTTAAGATTTGGTTCCACATTGCGGATATGCCCACGAGTACCAACTGGGCGACGTCTTGGGGGAAGGTAGCGGAGCCACTCCCCGTACTGCAGTTTGTTGAGATCAAGTGAAGATCAGATGGGACAATTTTCTAGTGTGTGGCTGATAATACCACAGCCAGGACAGAGGGTAGGAAGTCGTTCGTACTGAATACGACACATGATTTTGTTGGCCCCGGTTCCGATAAAAACAAAGCGGGTGACGGGTCTGGTGATGTCTAGCAAGATTTCTACCCAAAGGAAGTCTTTCATGTTCCCTTCAAACTCTCGAGTATCGGTTCGAAGAACTTTGCCAACCATTGACCCTAGGGCATGTCCCACCAGATGGGATCGATCAATATCATCATAAAGTGAGGAAGGGAGAGAGAAAAAACGGATCCAAATCCTCATGATGTTGAAGTTGTATTCTCCTACAGATTTGGCTGGATCGTATTCGGTAACAGCTAACCATTCATCCTTGTACATCCAAGGACCGCGGTTGATGACTTCATAACAATTCTTGGTTTCCTTGAACTTTATTTTGAGAAAGTTGTCTTGTATAACTGATATAGAGACTACCTCGTTAGGCTTCCATATTCCTTCGAATGCATTGATAACATCATATATGTCTATCACTTTAGACGATATAAAGCATCTGATTAGAATAAGCTTGGGGTCCTCCTTGATAACATCCCAGCCAAAGTTGGGTGTGTAAAGTAGCTCAGCTTCTTCATTGGTGAGATTGATAGAACTGAGTTGGGGAATAGAAGAGGATGCCATCGAGAGAGTTGGTTGATTGGGGAGAGTAGAAGGATATAGGTGGTTTTGTGGTTTGGTATAAGTGTGATGTCCATATTTAAAGAATTCAAGTGAGTAAGTTGAGTTAAGGTAAGTAGTGGAGAAAAGTTTTGGAAAGAAAATTAGGGATTGTAAAAGATAGAATATATTAATGTCTAAAAAGAGGATATAAAGAGAACTTTCCTTAATAGATCTAGATGAGTAAGTAAAAGAAGAAATTCTTTTAGAAGTATTAAGAGATGGTATATTGCGAACAAAATTTAAGGAGGTATTCCTTATATACCTACATAGTTGTAAAGGAAAGTTTAAAAGTAAGTGCAAAATTTTTTTACGGATGTAAGTGCTGATTTTTAGGGATAAATAAGGAAAAGCTAGAACAACCTTAGTAATAAAATGAAATATTTTAATATACGAGTAAGTAAATCGGAAATTAAAAATACTTTGTACAACTAGTGGATAAGAAAAGAGGAAAATTCGAAAAAATAATTCCATTAATAATTTTAATATTGCGAAAGAAGATGCAAAGTTTAAGGAGGTAGATTTTGAAAACAGAATTAATTGTGTCAAAAAGATTGGAAGGAAATTGATTGCGAATTTGATAATGTAATTAGCTATATTAAAGGATAAAAAAGGAAGGAAAGAATTATTATTGGCAATAATTAAAACCGTTATTATGGAAGAAAATTGAAAGATATTACCGGTGAGAAAGAAAGTAAAAAAGTAGTTAAATAGAAATATTTGACACAGTAATTTTAATAAAAGCCGAGGAATAAATGCGATTGATTCCAGTTTTGAATTTAAGCAGGTGTTTCGAATAATAATTGAGGGGGAGGAGAAAATTGAAAGTTTGTAATTTTGATTAGTATAAAGAGGAAAGTTGTCCCTAATTGATAGGGTATATGTAAAATCCCTTAAAAGGGCTAGAGAGGGGTCACCTAAGAAGGCGTAGTAGGAATAAAGTTCCTTGATATTAATTGAGTAGAAATTTAAGCATACATAGTAACATACATGGAGCAGATAGATATTAGCATATAAAACAAAATTATGGCATAGAGACATACATCTATAATCATAAAAGCAAGCATATAAAAAGCATAGAGAGAAGAAAAATAGAAAGAAAACAGCAAAAAATAATTACAAACCCAGGGAGAGGAAGAAGCGGGGTAAAGAAGATTAATACAGACCAAATGAGCAAAAAAAATATTGGGGGATAAGCGAATAAAATAAACTACTGCTACAGAATTACATAACCAAAGAATAATACAGAAAAGAGTACAGTAAGTCCTGCAATGCTGCATGGTAATGTTATCACTAGGGTTCAAAGTCTGCAAAAAGAACATAATATTCATAAAAGAAACCTTGAAAGGAGAGGTACGTAAAAGGTTATGAATCTGAAAAATACTTTTGTGAAGAATGATAGTCGTAACAGGCCAGACAGAAGATGTAATTGGTATGGAGCAAGATATAGAGTTAGAATTTAGATTTATGCTAAATGAGTCTAAATTAGATATGTGTAAATGAAAATTATAGTAATTAGAATCAGTAGGATAAGACAACATTATAAAGTTAATCTTAGAAAGAATTGTAATACAGCATAAGACATTTGTGCATAAGGGAATACCCCCAAGAAGAAAGCTGAAAACATGCGGTAAAATAGTGTTGGAAACCAGTTGATAAGCATATTTTAAAATGTGAATTAAAACGAGATACATATTATTTTTAAGGTGATACAAACTTTGTATAATGTAGGCAATGTATGAACATCCCAATAAATGGGCTGGCAAAGGTTTCCCTGAAAGGGCTGCATAATTGTATGAACAATATATGTAGTATTCATTAGCTGCAGAGATAGTAATAAGACCCAGGGGAGTAAAATATGAATAAATGAAAATCAGCAAGGGACAACACAAAAGAAAAGGTTTTAAAACTGCAAATATATGTAAACAACTGAAATAGAGATGAAAAGATGAGCAAGGGACAGAAAATAGGATTAAGCTTAGAAATAAAGAAAAAGTAACAGAAAGATTAGGCACAGATCTGATGAAAAAGATGATAGCCAACCAATAAATAAACCAGCATATGACAAATTGGTACTGATAAAGTAAAAGAGATATGTTCCGAACATAAATATCAATGGACAACACAGACCAATGGGAGCACAAAAGAAAATTGGAGAGAGTAGATAAAAGCAGAGATAATAAAAAATGATGTAGTAGAACATACCATCGAAACGAAAGCCATCCAGTATATACATTCCAAAAAGAAAAGGAAGCACACTCGATCTGGAGAAAAGAAAACAAAATAAAAAGTAGAATGAAAACCCAGAAAGAGGAAAAAGAAAGCATAAGATAAAAAAGGAAGGAAGAAAAGCATTAGATAATTCGATGTTCGGAGGGAAATCATAAAAGGGGCCAACGTCTCCACAGCAGAACCGATTGAAGGAAATATTAAGGACCTACAACTCGGTGAAAAAAATCTGGAACATAATAGGAGAAAGTTAGAAATACAGAGCATTATAGATAGGTATAATAAATAAATAAATAAGTAAAGACCAAAAGAGGAGATGAAACGATTTAGATTTGAAAGATCAGAGGTTGCATGAAACCCTAAAGGGTGAGGCGGACCCTTCGACAGACAAGGGGTTTCGACGTAGCCGCCGTGTTCCACCACCGGTGAGAAAACCCTCCGATTAAGAGTCGGGGCCAGATCCAGAAACATAGAAAAAGAATCAGAAAAAATAAAAAGAAAGCAATAGAAATAATAGACAAAAAAAATAAAGGAACGACGACGATTACCGTTACCAAGAGCCGACCAGCCGTCGTCAAGTGGAGAAACTCTCCAACCCAGAACGAAAGAGAGAGGAACAAACCCTAACACATACCCGTTGGTATTTTCCGAGGACAACCGAATCAGAAAAGAGAGAAAGAGGGAAACCCTCCGATTTGGCAGAAACGATTGATAAATATCCAAAGGAAAGAAAAGGAAATCAAGGTTTATATTTGTAAAAAAGAAATAAAAGCAAGTGAATAAAAGATTAAAGAGAAAAGGAAGACATTGAACCTTATTATCCAGATTTAGGGTTCGTCGGCAAGAACTCGTCGAAAAAACCCAGAAAATGAAAAAACCCCAACAAAGGAAGGGGAGAATAAGCCCTACACCATAGAAACCTGATCTGATGGGAGGGTTGTAGAAAACAAAAGCCGGCCAAATCTCGCAAAAATAAAAAAACAAGTTAAAATCCAGAGAACAAAGCAAAAGATAAAATATGAGATATAAACTGAAAATGTAAATAAAAGTCGAGGTGGGATGACCCTTGGCGTTCTTAATCCCATTTCCAAGGAAATCAATATAATCCAAATATCTTGATAAAATGCTGGCAAATTCGGCGGAATATGGAGAGGTGCCGTGTGGGGGAAGGGGATTGGTAGAAAGAAAGGTGAGAAATCCACCGGAAAAAGAGGGGAAAAAGGAGAATAAGCCAACACCAAAAAAAGACCCCGGAAAATTTTGAGAGAGAATTTTAACTACCTGTTGGAATTTTAACTGAGTAAAAAGTATAGAAATGAGTTTTTGCAATATAATTGTGTTAAAAAGCTCCTAATCAATTATTTGAACTCCTAATATTTGAATAAAACATTTTTGCGGTCCTTTTTGTAGAGGTTTCGGACGAGCAGGTCTAAATGGGCCTATCAATGGGCCTGTTCGAATTTTAACTGAGTAAAAAGTACAGAAATTGAGGTTTTGCAATATAATTGTGTTGAAAAGCTTCTAATCAATTATTTGAACTCCTAAAATTTGATTAAAACTAGTTTTGCGGTCCTTTTTGTCGAGGTTTCGGACGAGCAGGTCTAAATGGGCCTTTCAATGGACCCGTTTGAATTTTAACTGAGTAAAAAGTACAGAAATTGAGGTTTTGCAATATAATTGTGTTGAAAATCTCCTAATCAATTACATAAATTCCTAAAATTTGATTAAAACTTGATTTGCGGTCCTTTTTGTAGAGGTTTCGGACGAGCAGGTCTAAATGGGCCTTTCAATGGACCTGTTGGAATTTTAACTGAGTAAAAAGTACAGAAATTGAGGTTTTGCAATATAATTGTGTTGAAAAGCACCTAATCAATTATTTGAACTCCTAATATTTGAATAAAACATTTTTGCGGTCCTTTTTGTATAGGTTTCGGACGAGTAGGTCTAAATGGGCCTATCAATAGGCCCGTTGGAATTTTAACTGAGTAAAAAGTATAAAATTGAGATTTTGCAATATAATTGTGTTGAAAAGCTCCTAATAAAATATTTGAACTCCTAAAATTTGATTAAAACTATTTTTGCAGTCCTTTTTGTCAAGGTTTCGGACGAGCAGGTCTAAATGGGCCTTTCAATGGACCCGTTTGAATTTTAACTGAGTAAATAGTACCAAAATTGAGGTTTTGCAATATAATTGTGTTGAAAATCTCCTAATCAATTACAAAAATTCCTAAAATTTGATTAAAACTTGATTTGCGGTCCTTTTTGTAGAGGTTTCGGACGAGCAGGTCTAAATGGGCCTTTCAATGGACCTGTTGGAATTTTAACTGAGTAAAAAGTACAGAAATTGAGGTTTTGCAATATAATTGTGTTGAAAAGCACCTAATCAATTATTTGAACTCCTAATATTTGAATAAAACATTTTTACGGTCCTTTTTGTATAGGTTTCGGACGAGCAGGTCTAAAAGGGCCTATCAATAGGCCCGTTGGAATTTTAACTGAGTAAAAAGTATAAAATTGAGGTTTTGCAATATAATTGTGTTGAAAAGCTCCTAATCAAATATTTGAACTCCTAAAATTTGATTAAAACTATTTTTGCAGTCCTTTTTGTCGAGGTTTCGGACGAGCAGGTCTAAATGGGCCTTTCAATGGACCCGTTAGAATTTTAACTGAGTAAAAAGTACAGAAATTGAGGTTTTGCAATATAATTGTGTTGAAAAGCTCCTAATCAATTACATGAACTCCTTAAATTTGATTAAAACTTTTTTGTGGTCCTTTTTGTAGAGGTTTCGCACGAGCGAGTCTAAATGGGCTTTAAATGGACCCGTTGAAATTTTAACTGAGTAAAAAGTACAAAAATTGAGGTTTTGCAATATAATTGTGTTGAAAAGCTCCTAATCAATTATTTGAACTCCTAAAATTTGATTAAAACTTGTTTTGCGGTCCTTTTTGTAGAGGTTTCGGACGAGCGAGTCTAAATGGGCCTTTCAATGGACCCGTTGGAATTTTAACTGAGTAAAAAGTACAGAAATTGAGGTTTTGCAATATAATTGTGTTGAAAAGCTCCTAATCAATTACATGAACTCCTAAAATTTGATTAAAACTTGTTTTGCGGTCCTTTTTGTAGAGGTTTCGGACGAGCAGGTCTAAATGGGCCTTTCAATGGACCCGTTGGAATTTTAACTGAGTAAAAAGTATAAAAATTGAAGTTTTGCAATACAATTGTGTTGAAAAGCTCCTAATCATTTATTTGAACTCCTAAAATTTGATTAAAACTTTTTTCGGTCCTTTTTGTATCGGTTTCGGACGAGCATGTCTAAATGGGCCTTACAAATGGACCCGTTGGAATTTTAACTTAGTAAAAAGTACATAAATTGAGGTTTTGCAATATAATTGTGTTGGAAAGCACCTTATCAAATATTTGAACTCCTAAAATTTGATTAAAACTTGTTTTGCGGTCCTTTTTGTCGAGGTTTCGGACGAGCAGGTCTAAATGGGCTTTTTATGGACCCATTGGAATTTTAACTGAGTAAAAAGTACAGAAATTGAGGTTTTGCAATATAATTGTGTTGAAAATCTGCTAATCAATTAAATGATCTCCTAAAATTTCATTAAATCTTGTTTTGCGGCCCTTTTTGTAGAGGTTTCGGACGAGCATGTCTAAATGGGCCTTTCAATGGTCCCGTTGGAATTTTAACTGAGTAAAAAGTATAAAAATTGAGGTTTTGCAATATAATTGTGTTGAAAATCTCATAATGAATTATTTGTACTCCAAAAATATGATCAAAACTTGTTTTGCGGTCCTTAATGTTGAGGTCTCGGACGTGCGTGTCTAAATGGGCCTTTCAGTGGACCCGTTGGAATTTTAAATGAGTAAAATGTATAAAAATTGAAGTTTTGCAATATAATTGTGTTGAAAAGCTCCTAATCAATTACATGAACTCCTGAAATTTGATTTAAACTTGTTTTGCGGTCTTTTTTGTAGAGGTTTCAGACGAGCGGGTCTAAATGGGCCTTTCAATGGACCCGTTGGAATTTTAATTCAGTAAAAAGTACAGAAATTGAGGTTTTGCAATATAATTGTGTTGAAAAGCTCCTAATCAATTATTTGAACTCCTAAAATTTGATTAAAACTATTTTTGCGGTCCTTTTGTCGAGGTTTCGGACGGGCGGGTCGAAATGGGCCTTTCAATGGACCCGTTGGAATTTTAAATGAGTAAAATTACAATAATTGAGGTTTTGCAATATAATTGTGTTGAAAAGCTCCTAATATATTACATGAACTCCTAAAATTTGATTAAAACTTGTTTTGCGGTCCTTTTGTAGAGGTTTCGGACGAGCAGGTCTAAATGGGCCTTTCAATGTACCCGTTGGAATTTTAACTGAGTGAAAAGTACAAAAATTGAGGTTTTGCAATATAATTGTGTTGAAAAGCTCCTAATCAATTATTTGAACTCCTAATATTGAATAAAACATTTTTGCGCTCCTTTTTGTAGATGTTTCGTACGAGCAAGTCTAAATGGGCCTTTCAATGGACCCGTTGGAATTTTAACTGAGTAAAAAGTACAGATATTGAGGTTTTGCAATATAATTGTGTTAAAAATCTCCTAATCAATTACATGATGTCCTAAAATTTGATTAAAACTTGTTTTGCATCCCTTTTTGTAGAGGTTTCGGACGAGCATGTCTAAATGGGCCTTTCAATGGACCCGTTGGAATTTTAACTGAGTAAAAAGTAAAAAATTTGAATTTTTGCTATATAATTGTGTTGAAAATCTAATAATCAATTATTTGTGTTGAAAGGCTCCTAATCAATTATTTGAACTCCTAAAATTTGATTAAAACTTGTTTTGAGGTCCTTTTTGTCGAGGTTTCGGACGAGCAGGTCTAAATGGGCCTTTCAATGGACCCGTTGGAATTTTAACTGAGTAAAAAGTACAGAAATTGAGGTTTTGCAATATAATTGTGTTGAAAATCTCCTAATCAATTACATGGTCTCCTAAAATTTGATTATAACTTGTTTTGCGGCCCTTTTTGTCGAGTTTTCGGACGAGCATATCTAAATGGGCCTTTCAATGGACTCGTTGGAATTTTAACTGAGTAAATAGTACAGAAATTGAGGTTTTGCAATATAATTGTGTTCAAAAGCTCCTAAAAAATTACATGAACTCCTAAAATTTGATTAAAACTTGTTTTGCAGTCCTTTTTGTAGAGGTTTCGGACGAGAGAGTCGAAATGGGCCTTTCAATGGACCCGTTGGAATTTTAACTGAGGAAAAATAACAGAAATTAAGGTTTTGCAATATAATTGTGAGGAAAATCTCCTAATCAATTATTTGAACTCCTAATATTTGAATATAACATTTTTGCGGTCCTTTTTTGTAGAGGTTTCGGACGAGCAGGTCTAAATGGGCCTATCAATGGGCCCGTTGGAATTTTAACTGAGTAAAAAGTATAAAATTGAGGTTTTTCAATATAATTGTGTTGAAAATCTCCTAATCAATTATTTGAACTCCTAAAATTTGATTAAAACTATTTTTGCGGTTCTTTTTTTGAGGTTTCGGACGAGCAGGTCTAAATGGGCCTTTCAATGGACTCGTTAGAATTATAACTGAGTAAAAAGTACAGAAATTGAGGTTTTGCAATATAATTGTGTTGAAAAGCTCCTAATCAATTACATGAACTCCTAAAATTTGATTAAAACTTTTTTTGTGGTCCTTTTTGTAGAGGTTTCGGAAGAGCGGGTCCAAATGTGCCTTTCAATGGACCCGTTGGAATTTTAAATGAGTAAAAAGTACATAAATTGTGGTTATGCAATATAATTGTGTTGAAAAGCTCCTAATCAATTATTTGAACTCCTAAAATTTGATTAAAACTTGTTTTGCTGTCCTTTTTGTCGAGGTTTCGGACGAGCAGGTCTAAATGGGCCTTTCAATGGACCCGTTTGAATTTTAACTGAGTAAAAAGTACAGAAATTGAGGTTTTGCAATATAATTGTGTTGAAAATCTCCTAATAAATTACATGAATTCCTAAAATTTGATTAAAACTTGATTTGCGGTCCTTTTTGTAGAGGTTTCGGACGAGCAGGTCTAAATAGGCCTTTCAAAGGACCTGTTGGAATTTTAACTGAGTAAAAAGTACATAAATTGAGGTTTTGCAATATAATTGTCTTCAAAAGCTCCTAATCAATTATTTGAACTCCTAATATTTGAATAAAAGTTGTATTGCGGTCCTTTTTGTCGAGGTTTCGGACGAGCAGGTCTAAATGGGCCTATCAATGGGCCTGTTGGAAATTTAACTGAGTAAAAAGTACAGAAATTGAGGTTTTGCAATATAATTGTGATGAAAAGCTCCTAATCAATTACATGAACTACCTAAAATTTGATTAAAACTTTTTTTGTGGTCCTTTTTGTAGAGGTTTCGGACGAGCGGGTCTAAATGGGCCTTTCAATGGACCCGTTGGAATTTTAACTGAGTAAAATGTATAAAAATTGAAGTTTTGCAATATAATTGTGTTGAAAAGCTCATAAGCATTTATTTGAACTCCTAAAATTTGATTAAAACTTTTTTACGGTCCTTTTTGTATCGGTTTCGGACGAGCTGGTCTAAATGGGCTTTACAATGGACCCGTTGTAATTTTAACTGAGTAAAAAGTACTGAAATTGAGGTTTTGCAATATAATTGTGTTGAAAGGCTCCTAATCAATTATTTGAACTCCTAAAATTTGATTAAAACTTGTTTTGAGGTCCTTTTTGTCGAGGTTTCGGACGAGCAGGTCTAAATGGGCCTTTCAATGGACCCGTTGGAATTTTAACTGAGTAAAAAGTACAGAAATTGAGGTTTTGCAATATAATTGTGTTGAAAATCTCCTAATCAATTACATGGTCTCCTAAAATTTGATTATAACTTGTTTTGCGGCCCTTTTTGTCGAGTTTTCGGACGAGCATATCTAAATAGGCCTTTCAATGGACTCGTTGGAATTTTAACTGAGTAAATAGTACAGAAATTGAGGTTTTGCAATATAATTGTGTTCAAAAGCTCCTAATCAATTACATGAACTCCTAAAATTTGATTAAAACTTGTTTTGCAGTACTTTTTGTAGAGGTTTCGGACGAGCGAGTCGAAATGGGCCTTTCAATGGACCCGTTGGAATTTTAACTGAGTAAAAAGTACAGAAATTGAGGTTTTGCAATATAATTTTTTTGAAAAGCTCCTAATCAATTATATGAACTCCTAATTTTTGATTAAAACATTTTTGTGGTCCTTTTTGTAGAGGTTTCGAACGAGGAGGTCTAAATGGGCCTATCAATGGGCCCGTTGGAATTTTAACTGAGTAAAAAGTATAAAATTGAGGTTTTTCAATATAATTGAGTTGAAAAGCTCCAAATAAATTATTTGAACTCCTAAAATTTGATTAAAACTTTTTTTTGTTGTCCTTTTTGTCGAGGTTCTGGACGAGCCGGTCTAAATGGGCCTTTCAATGGACCCGTTAGAATTTTAACTGAGTAAAAAGTACAGAAATTGAGGTTTTGCAATATAATGGTGTTGAAAAGCTCCTAATCAATCACATGAACTCCTAAGATTTGATTAAAACTTTTTTTGTGGTCCTTTTTGTAGAGGTTCCGGACGAGCAGGTCTAAATGGGCCTTTCAATGGACCCGTTGGAATTTTAACTGAGTAAAAAGTACAGAAATTGAGGTTTTGGAATATAATTGTGTTGAAAATCTCCTAATCAATTACAATATCTCCTAAAATTTGATTAAAACTTGTTTTGCGGCCCTTTTTGTAGAGGTTTCGGACGAGGATGTCTAAATGGGCCTTTCAATGGACCCTTTTGAATTTTAACTGAGTAAAAAGTATAAAAATTGTGGTTTTGCAATTTAATTGTGTTGAAAAGCTCATAGTCAATTATTTTTACTCCTAAAATATGACCAAAACTTGTTTTGCGGTCCTTTATGTAGAGGTTTCAGACGTGCGGGTCTAAATGAGCCTTTCAATGGACCCGTTGGAATTTTAACTGAGTAAAATGTATAAAAATTGAAGTTTTGCAATATAATTGTGTTGAAAAAGCTCCTAAGCATTTATTTGAACTCCTAAAATTTGATTAAAACTTGTTTTGCGGTCCTTTTTGTTGAGGTTTCGGACGAGCAGGTCGAAATGGGCCTTACAATGGGCCCGTTGGAATTTTAACTGAGTAAAAAGTACAGAAATTGAGGTTTTGCAATGTAATTGTGTTGAAAAGCTCCTAATCAATTATTTGAACTCCTAAAATTTGATTAAAACTTGTTTTGTGGTCCTTTTTGTCGAGGTTTCGGACGAGCAGGTCTAAATGGGCCTTTCAATGGACCCGTTGGAATTTTAACTGAGTAAAAAGTACAGAAATTGAGGTTTTGTAATATAATTGTGTTGAAAAGCACCTAATCAATTACACGAACTCATAAAATTTGATTAAAACTTGTTTTGCAGTCCTTTTTGTAGAGGTTTCGGACGAGCGGGTCAAAATGGGCCTTTCAATGGACCCGTTGGATTTTTAACTGAGTAAAAAGTATGAAAAATTGAGGTTTTGCAATATAATTGTGTTGAAAAGCTCATAATCAATTATTTGTACTCCGAAAATATGATCAAAACTTGTTTTGTGGTCCTTTATGTAGTGGTTTCGGAATTGCGGGTCTAAATGGGCCTTTCAGTGGACCCGTTGGAATTTTAACTGAGTAAAATGTATAAAAATTGAAGTTTTGCAATATAATTGTGTTGAAAAGCTCCTAATCATTTATTTGAACACCTAAAATTTGATTAAAACTTTTTTGCGGTCCTTTTTGTATCGATTTCGGACGTGCAGGTCTAAATGGGCCCTCAATGGACCCGTTAGAATTTTAACTGAGTAAGAAGTACAGAAATTGAGGTTTTGCAATATAATTGTGTTGAAAAGCTCCTGATAAATTATTTGAACTCCTAAAATTTGATTAAAACTTGTTTTGCGGTCCTTTTTGTCGAGGTTTCGGACGAGCAGGTCTAAATGGGCCTTTCAATGGACCCGTTGGAATTTTAACTGAGTAAAAAGTACAGAAATTGAGGTTTTGCAATATAATTGTGTTGAAAAGCTCCTAATCAATTATTTGAACTCCTAAAATCTGATTAAAACTTGTATTGCGGTCCTTTTTGTCGAGGTTTCGGACGAGCAGGTCTAAATGGGCCTTTCAATGGACCCGTTGGAATTTTAACTGAGTAAAAAGTACAGAAATTGAGGTTTTGCAATATAATTGTTTTTAAAAGCTCCTAATCAATTATATGAACTCCTAAAATTTGATTAAAACGTGTTTTGCAGTCCTTTTTGTTGAGGTTTCGGACGAGCGGGTCGAAATGGGCCTTTCAATGGTCCCGTTGGAATTTTAACCGAGTAAAAAGTACAGAAATTGAGGTTTTGCAATATAATTGTGTTGAAAAGCTCCTAAACAATTATTTGAACTCCTAATATTTGAATAAAACATTTTTGCGGTCCTTTTTGTAGAGGTTTCGGACGAGCAGGTCTAAATGGTCCTTTCAATGGGCCCGTTGGAATTTTAACTGAGTAAAAAGTATAAAATTGAGGTTTTTCAATATAATTTTGTTGAAAAGCTCCTAATAAATTATTTGAACTCCTAAAATTTGATTAAAACTATTTTTGCGGTCCTTTTTGTCGAGGTTTCGGACGAGCAGGTCTAAATGGGCCTTTCAATGGACCCGTTAGAATTTTAACAGAGTAAAAAGTACAAAAATTGAGGTTTTGCAATATAATTGTGTTGAAAAGCTCCTAATCAATCACATGAACTCCTAAAATTTGATTAAAATGTTTTTTGTGGTCTTTTTTGTAGAGGTTTCGGACGAGCGGTTCTAAATGGGCCTTTCGATGGACCCGTTGGAATTTTAACTGAGTAAAAAGTATAGAAATTGAGGTTTTCCAATATAATTGTGTTGAAAAGCTCATAGTCAATTATTTGTACTCCTAAAATTTTATTAAAACTTGTTTTGCGATCCTTTTTGTCGAGGTTTCGGACGAGCAGGTCTAAATGGGCCTTCCAATGGACCCGTTTGAATTTTAACTGAGTTAAAAGTACAAAAATTGAGGTTTTGCAATATAATTGTGTTTAAAAGCTCCTAATCAATTATTTGAACTCCTAAAATTTGATTAAAACTATTTTTGCGGTCCTTTATGTCGAGGTTTCGGACGAGTAGGTCTAAATGGGCCTTTCAATGGACCCGTTAGAATTTTAACTGACTAAAAAGTACAGAAATTGAGGTTTTGCAACATAATTGTGTTGAAAAGCTCCTAATCAATTACATGAACTCCTAAAAATTTGATTAAAACTTGTTTTGTGGTCCTTTTTGTAGAGGTTTCGGACCAGCGGGTCTAAATGGGCCTTTCAATGGACCTGTTGAAATTTCAACTGAGTAAAAAGTACATAAATTGAGGTTTAGCAATTTAATTGTGTTGAAAAGCTCCTAATCAATTATTTGAACTCCTAAAATTTGATTAAAACTTTTTTTGCGGTCCTTTTCGTAGAGGTTTCGGACGAGTATGTCTAAATGGGTCTTTCAATGGACCCGTTGGAATTTTAACTGAGTAAAAAGTACAGAAATTGAGGTTTTGCAATATAATTGTGTTGAAAATCTCCTAATAAATTACATGATCTCCTAAAATTTGATTAAAACTTGTCTTGCGGCCCTTTTTGTAGAGGTTTCGGACGAGCATGTCTAAATGGCCTTTCAATGGACTCGTTGGAATTTTAACTGAGTAAAAAGTATAAAAATTTAGGTTTTGCAATATAATTGTGTTGAAAAGCTCATAATCAATTATTTGTACTCCTAAAATATAATCAAAACTTGTTTTGCGGTCCTTTATGTAGAGGTTTCGGACGTGCGGGTCTAAATGGGCCTTTCAATGGACCCGTTGGAATTTTAACTGAGTAAAATGTATATAAATTGAAGTTTTGCAATATAATTGTGTTTAAAATCTCCTTATCATTTATTTGAACTCCTAAAATTTGATTAAAACTTTTTTGAAGTCCTTTTTGTATCGGTATCGGACGAGCAGGTCTAAATGGACCTTACAATGGACCCGTTGGAATTTTAACTGAGTAAAAAGTACAGTAATTGTGGTTTTGCAATATAATTGTGTTGAAAAGCTCCTAATCAATTATTTGAACTCCTAAAATTTGATTAAAACTTGTTTTACGTTCCTTTTTGTCGAGGTTTCGGATGAGCAGGTCTAAATGGGCCTTTCAATCGACCCGTTGGAATTTTAACTGAGTAAAAAGTACAGAAATTGAGGTTTTGCAATATAATTGTGTCGAAAAGCTCCTAATCAATTACATGAAGTCCTAAAATTTGATTAAAACTTGTTTTGCAGTCCTTTTTGTAGAGGTTTCGGACGAGCGGGTCGAAATGGGCCTTTAAATGGACCCGTTGGAATTTTCTCTAAGTAAAAAGTATAAAAATTGAGGTTTTGAAATATAATTGTGTTGAAAAGCTCATAATCAATTATTTTTACTCCTAAAATATGATCAAAACTTGTTTTGCGGTCCTTTATGTAGAGGTTTCGGACGTGCGGGTCTAAATGGGCCTTTCAATGGACCCGTTGGAATTTTAACTGAGTAAAATGTATATAAATTGAAGTTTTGCAATATAATTGGGTTGAAAATCTCCTAATCATTTATTTGAACTCCTAAAAATTGATTAAAACTTTTTTAGGGTCCTTTTTGTATCGGATTCGGACGAGCATGTCTAAATGGGTCTTACAATGGACCTGTTGGAATTTTAACTGAGTAAAAAGTACAGAAATTGAGGTTTTGCAATATAATTGTGTTGAAAAGCTCCTAATCAAATATTTTAACTTCTACAATTTGATAAAAACTTGTTTTGCGGTCCTTTTTGTCGAGGTTTCGGACGAGCAAGTCTAAATGGGCCTTTCAATGGACCCGATGGAATTTTAACTGAGTAAAAAGTATAAAAATTGAGGTTTTGCAATAAAATTGTGTTGAAAAGCTCATAGTCAATTATTTGTACTCCTAAAATATGATCAAAACTTGTTTTGCGGTCCTTTATGTAGAGGTTTCAGACGTGCGGGTCTAAATGGGCCTTTCAATAGACCCGTTCGAATTTTAACTGAGTAAAATGTATAAAAATTGGAGTTTTGCAATATAATTGTGTTGAAAAGCTCCTAATCATTTATTTGAACTCCTAAAATTTGATTAAAATTTTTTGCGGTCCTTTTTGTATCGGTTTCGGACGAACAGGTCTAAATAGACCTTACAATGGGCCCGTTGGAATTTTAACTAAGTAAAAAGTACAGAAATTGAGGTTTTGCAATGTAATTGTGTTGAAAAGCTCCTAATCAATTATTTGAACTCCTAAAATGTGATTAAAACTTGTTTTGCGGTCCTTTTTGTCGAGGTTTCGGACGAGCAGGTCTAAATGGGCCTTTCAATGGACCCGTTGGAATTTTAACTGAGTAAAAAGTATAAAAATTGAGGTTTTGCAATATAATTGTGCTGAAAAGCTCATAATCAATAATTTTTACTCCTAAAATATGATCAAAACTTGTTTTGCGGTCCTTTATGTAGAGGTTTCGGACGTGCGAGTCTAAATCGCCCTTTCAGTGGACCCGTTGGAATTTTAACTGAGTAAAATGTATAAAAATTGAAGTTTTGAAATATAATTGTGTTGAAAAGCTCCTAATCATTTATTCGAACTCCTAAAATTTGTTTCAAACTTTTTTGTGGTCCTTTTTGTATCGGTTTCGGACGAGCAGGTCTAAATGGGCCTTACAATGGACCCGTTTGAATTTTAACTGAGTAAAAAGTACAGAAATTGAGGTTTTGCAATATAATTGTGTTGAAAAGCTCCTAATCAATTATTTGAACTCCTAAAATTTTATTAAAACTTGTTTTGCGATCCTTTTTGTCGAGGTTTCGGACGAGCAGGTCTAAATGAGCCTTCCAATGGACCCGTTGGAATTTTAACTGAGTTAAAAGTACAAAAATTGAGGTTTTGCGATATAATTGTGTTGAAAAGCTCCTAATCAATTATTTGAACTCCTAAAATTTGATTAAAACTATTTTTGCGGTCCTTTATGTCGAGGTTTCGGACGAGTAGGTCTAAATGGGCCTTTCAATGGACCCGTTAGAATTTTAACTGACTAAAAAGTACATAAATTGAGGTTTTGCAATATAATTGTGTTGAAAAGCTCCTAATCAATTACATGAACTCCTAAAAATTTGATTAAAACTTGTTTTGTGGTCCTTTTTGTAGAGGTTTCGGACGAGCGGGTCTAAATGGGCCTTTCAATGGACCTGTTGAAATTTCAACTGAGTAAAAAGTACATAAATTGAGGTTTAGCAATTTAATTGTGTTGAAAAGCTCCTAATCAATTATTTGAACTCCTAAAATTTGATTAAAACTTTTTTTGCGGTCCTTTTTGTAGAGCTTTCGGACGAGTATGTCTAAATGGGTCTTTCAATGGACCCGTTGGAATTTTAACTGAGTAAAAAGTACAGAAATTGAGGTTTTTCAATATAATTGTGTTGAAAATCTCCTAATAAATTACATGATCTCCTAAAATTTGATTAAAACTTGTTTTGCGGCCCTTTTTGTAGAGGTTTCGGACGAGCATGTCTAAATGGCCTTTCAATGGACCCGTTGGAATTTTAACTGAGTAAAAAGTATAAAAATTTAGGTTTTGCAATATAATTGTGTTGAAAAGCTCATAATCAATTATTTGTACTCCTAAAATATAATCAAAACTTGTTTTGCGGTCCTTTATGTAGAGGTTTCGGACGTGCGGGTCTAAATGGGCCTTCCAATGGACCCGTTGGAATTTTAACTGAGTAAAATGTATATAAATTGAAGTTTTGCAATATAATTGTGTTTAAAATCTCCTTATCATTTATTTGAACTCCTAAAATTTGATTAAAACTTTTTTGCGGTCCTTTTTGTATCGGTATCGGACGAGCATGTCTAAATGGACCTTACAATGGACCCGTTGGAATTTTAACTGAGTAAAAAGTACAGTAATTGTGGTTTTGCAATATAACTGTGTTGAAAAGCTCCTAATCAATTATTTGAACTCCTAAAATTTGATTAAAACTTGTTTTACGTTCCTTTTTGTCGAGGTTTCGGACGAGCAAGTCTAAATGGGCCTTTCAATCGACCCGTTGGAATTTTAACTGAGTAAAAAGTACAGAAATTGAGGTTTTGCAATATAATTGTGTTGAAAAGCTCCTAATCAATTACATGAAGTCCTAAAATTTGATTAAAACTTGTTTTGCAGTCCTTTTTGTAGAGGTTTCGGACGAGCGGGTCGAAATGGGCCTTTAAATGGACCCGTTGGAATTTTCTCTAAGTAAAAAGTATAAAAATTGAGGTTTTGAAATATAATTGTGTTGAAAAGCTCATAATCAATTATTTTTACTCCTAAAATATGATCAAAACTTGTTTTGCGGTCCTTTATGTAGAGGTTTCGGACGTGCGGGTCTAAATGGGCCTTTCAATGGACCCGTTGGAATTTTAACTGAGTAAAATGTATATAAATTGAAGTTTTGCAATATAATTGGGTTGAAAATCTCCTAATCATTTATTTGAACTCCTAAAAATTGATTAAAACTTTTTTAGGGTCCTTTTTGTATCGGATTCGGACGAGCATGTCTAAATGGGTCTTACAATGGACCTGTTGGAATTTTAACTGAGTAAAAAGTACAGAAATTGAGGTTTTGCAATATAATTGTGTTGAAAAGCTCCTAATCAAATATTTTAACTTCTACAATTTGATAAAAACTTGTTTTGCGGTCCTTTTTGTCGAGGTTTCGGACGAGCAAGTCTAAATGGGCCTTTCAATGGACCCGATGGAATTTTAACTGAGTAAAAAGTATAAAAATTGAGGTTTTGCAATAAAATTGTGTTGAAAAGCTCATAGTCAATTATTTGTACTCCTAAAATATGATCAAAACTTGTTTTGCGGTCCTTTATGTAGAGGTTTCAGACGTGCGGGTCTAAATGGGCCTTTCAATAGACCCGTTGGAATTTTAACTGAGTAAAATGTATAAAAATTGGAGTTTTGCAATATAATTGTGTTGAAAAGCTCCTAATCATTTATTTGAACTCCTAAAATTTGATTAAAATTTTTTGCGGTCCTTTTTGTATCGGTTTCGGACGAACAGGTCTAAATAGACCTTACAATGGGCCCGTTGGAATTTTAACTAAGTAAAAAGTACAGAAATTGAGGTTTTGCAATGTAATTGTGTTGAAAAGCTCCTAATCAATTATTTGAACTCCTAAAATGTGATTAAAACTTGTTTTGCGGTCCTTTTTGTCGAGGTTTCGGACGAGCAGGTCTAAATGGGCCTTTCAATGGACCCGTTGGAATTTTAACTGAGTAAAAAGTATAAAAATTGAGGTTTTGCAATATAATTGTGCTGAAAAGCTCATAATCAATAATTTTTACTCCTAAAATATGATCAAAACTTGTTTTGCGGTCCTTTATGTAGAGGTTTCGGACGTGCGAGTCTAAATCGCCCTTTCAGTGGACCCGTTGGAATTTTAACTGAGTAAAATGTATAAAAATTGAAGTTTTGAAATATAATTGTGTTGAAAAGCTCCTAATCATTTATTCGAACTCCTAAAATTTGTTTCAAACTTTTTTGTGGTCCTTTTTGTATCGGTTTCGGACGAGCAGGTCTAAATGGGCCTTACAATGGACCCGTTTGAATTTTAACTGAGTAAAAAGTACAGAAATTGAGGTTTTGCAATATAATTGTGTTGAAAAGCTCCTAATCAATTATTTGAACTCCTAAAATTTTATTAAAACTTGTTTTGCGATCCTTTTTGTCGAGGTTTCGGACGAGCAGGTCTAAATGAGCCTTCCAATGGACCCGTTGGAATTTTAACTGAGTTAAAAGTACAAAAATTGAGGTTTTGCGATATAATTGTGTTGAAAAGCTCCTAATCAATTATTTGAACTCCTAAAATTTGATTAAAACTATTTTTGCGGTCCTTTATGTCGAGGTTTCGGACGAGTAGGTCTAAATGGGCCTTTCAATGGACCCGTTAGAATTTTAACTGACTAAAAAGTACATAAATTGAGGTTTTGCAATATAATTGTGTTGAAAAGCTCCTAATCAATTACATGAACTCCTAAAAATTTGATTAAAACTTGTTTTGTGGTCCTTTTTGTAGAGGTTTCGGACGAGCGGGTCTAAATGGGCCTTTCAATGGACCTGTTGAAATTTCAACTGAGTAAAAAGTACATAAATTGAGGTTTAGCAATTTAATTGTGTTGAAAAGCTCCTAATCAATTATTTGAACTCCTAAAATTTGATTAAAACTTTTTTTGCGGTCCTTTTTGTAGAGCTTTCGGACGAGTATGTCTAAATGGGTCTTTCAATGGACCCGTTGGAATTTTAACTGAGTAAAAAGTACAGAAATTGAGGTTTTTCAATATAATTGTGTTGAAAATCTCCTAATAAATTACATGATCTCCTAAAATTTGATTAAAACTTGTTTTGCGGCCCTTTTTGTAGAGGTTTCGGACGAGCATGTCTAAATGGCCTTTCAATGGACCCGTTGGAATTTTAACTGAGTAAAAAGTATAAAAATTTAGGTTTTGCAATATAATTGTGTTGAAAAGCTCATAATCAATTATTTGTACTCCTAAAATATAATCAAAACTTGTTTTGCGGTCCTTTATGTAGAGGTTTCGGACGTGCGGGTCTAAATGGGCCTTCCAATGGACCCGTTGGAATTTTAACTGAGTAAAATGTATATAAATTGAAGTTTTGCAATATAATTGTGTTTAAAATCTCCTTATCATTTATTTGAACTCCTAAAATTTGATTAAAACTTTTTTGCGGTCCTTTTTGTATCGGTATCGGACGAGCATGTCTAAATGGACCTTACAATGGACCCGTTGGAATTTTAACTGAGTAAAAAGTACAGTAATTGTGGTTTTGCAATATAACTGTGTTGAAAAGCTCCTAATCAATTATTTGAACTCCTAAAATTTGATTAAAACTTGTTTTACGTTCCTTTTTGTCGAGGTTTCGGACGAGCAAGTCTAAATGGGCCTTTCAATCGACCCGTTGGAATTTTAACTGAGTAAAAAGTACAGAAATTGAGGTTTTGCAATATAATTGTGTTGAAAAGCTCCTAATCAATTACATGAAGTCCTAAAATTTGATTAAAACTTGTTTTGCAGTCCTTTTTGTAGAGGTTTCGGACGAGCGGGTCGAAATGGGCCTTTAAATGGACCCGTTGGAATTTTCTCTAAGTAAAAAGTATAAAAATTGAGGTTTTGAAATATAATTGTGTTGAAAAGCTCATAATCAATTATTTTTACTCCTAAAATATGATCAAAACTTGTTTTGCGGTCCTTTATGTAGAGGTTTCGGACGTGCGGGTCTAAATGGGCCTTTCAATGGACCCGTTGGAATTTTAACTGAGTAAAATGTATATAAATTGAAGTTTTGCAATATAATTGGGTTGAAAATCTCCTAATCATTTATTTGAACTCCTAAAAATTGATTAAAACTTTTTTAGGGTCCTTTTTGTATCGGATTCGGACGAGCATGTCTAAATGGGTCTTACAATGGACCTGTTGGAATTTTAACTGAGTAAAAAGTACAGAAATTGAGGTTTTGCAATATAATTGTGTTGAAAAGCTCCTAATCAAATATTTTAACTTCTACAATTTGATAAAAACTTGTTTTGCGGTCCTTTTTGTCGAGGTTTCGGACGAGCAAGTCTAAATGGGCCTTTCAATGGACCCGATGGAATTTTAACTGAGTAAAAAGTATAAAAATTGAGGTTTTGCAATAAAATTGTGTTGAAAAGCTCATAGTCAATTATTTGTACTCCTAAAATATGATCAAAACTTGTTTTGCGGTCCTTTATGTAGAGGTTTCAGACGTGCGGGTCTAAATGGGCCTTTCAATAGACCCGTTGGAATTTTAACTGAGTAAAATGTATAAAAATTGGAGTTTTGCAATATAATTGTGTTGAAAAGCTCCTAATCATTTATTTGAACTCCTAAAATTTGATTAAAATTTTTTGCGGTCCTTTTTGTATCGGTTTCGGACGAACAGGTCTAAATAGACCTTACAATGGGCCCGTTGGAATTTTAACTAAGTAAAAAGTACAGAAATTGAGGTTTTGCAATGTAATTGTGTTGAAAAGCTCCTAATCAATTATTTGAACTCCTAAAATGTGATTAAAACTTGTTTTGCGGTCCTTTTTGTCGAGGTTTCGGACGAGCAGGTCTAAATGGGCCTTTCAATGGACCCGTTGGAATTTTAACTGAGTAAAAAGTATAAAAATTGAGGTTTTGCAATATAATTGTGCTGAAAAGCTCATAATCAATAATTTTTACTCCTAAAATATGATCAAAACTTGTTTTGCGGTCCTTTATGTAGAGGTTTCGGACGTGCGAGTCTAAATCGCCCTTTCAGTGGACCCGTTGGAATTTTAACTGAGTAAAATGTATAAAAATTGAAGTTTTGAAATATAATTGTGTTGAAAAGCTCCTAATCATTTATTCGAACTCCTAAAATTTGTTTCAAACTTTTTTGTGGTCCTTTTTGTATCGGTTTCGGACGAGCAGGTCTAAATGGGCCTTACAATGGACCCGTTTGAATTTTAACTGAGTAAAAAGTACAGAAATTGAGGTTTTGCAATATAATTGTGTTGAAAAGCTCCTAATCAATTATTTGAACTCCTAAAATTTTATTAAAACTTGTTTTGCGATCCTTTTTGTCGAGGTTTCGGACGAGCAGGTCTAAATGAGCCTTCCAATGGACCCGTTGGAATTTTAACTGAGTTAAAAGTACAAAAATTGAGGTTTTGCGATATAATTGTGTTGAAAAGCTCCTAATCAATTATTTGAACTCCTAAAATTTGATTAAAACTATTTTTGCGGTCCTTTATGTCGAGGTTTCGGACGAGTAGGTCTAAATGGGCCTTTCAATGGACCCGTTAGAATTTTAACTGACTAAAAAGTACATAAATTGAGGTTTTGCAATATAATTGTGTTGAAAAGCTCCTAATCAATTACATGAACTCCTAAAAATTTGATTAAAACTTGTTTTGTGGTCCTTTTTGTAGAGGTTTCGGACGAGCGGGTCTAAATGGGCCTTTCAATGGACCTGTTGAAATTTCAACTGAGTAAAAAGTACATAAATTGAGGTTTAGCAATTTAATTGTGTTGAAAAGCTCCTAATCAATTATTTGAACTCCTAAAATTTGATTAAAACTTTTTTTGCGGTCCTTTTTGTAGAGCTTTCGGACGAGTATGTCTAAATGGGTCTTTCAATGGACCCGTTGGAATTTTAACTGAGTAAAAAGTACAGAAATTGAGGTTTTTCAATATAATTGTGTTGAAAATCTCCTAATAAATTACATGATCTCCTAAAATTTGATTAAAACTTGTTTTGCGGCCCTTTTTGTAGAGGTTTCGGACGAGCATGTCTAAATGGCCTTTCAATGGACCCGTTGGAATTTTAACTGAGTAAAAAGTATAAAAATTTAGGTTTTGCAATATAATTGTGTTGAAAAGCTCATAATCAATTATTTGTACTCCTAAAATATAATCAAAACTTGTTTTGCGGTCCTTTATGTAGAGGTTTCGGACGTGCGGGTCTAAATGGGCCTTCCAATGGACCCGTTGGAATTTTAACTGAGTAAAATGTATATAAATTGAAGTTTTGCAATATAATTGTGTTTAAAATCTCCTTATCATTTATTTGAACTCCTAAAATTTGATTAAAACTTTTTTGCGGTCCTTTTTGTATCGGTATCGGACGAGCATGTCTAAATGGACCTTACAATGGACCCGTTGGAATTTTAACTGAGTAAAAAGTACAGTAATTGTGGTTTTGCAATATAACTGTGTTGAAAAGCTCCTAATCAATTATTTGAACTCCTAAAATTTGATTAAAACTTGTTTTACGTTCCTTTTTGTCGAGGTTTCGGACGAGCATGTCTAAATGGGCCTTTCAATCGACCCGTTGGAATTTTAACTGAGTAAAAAGTACAGAAATTGAGGTTTTGCAATATAATTGTGTCGAAAAGCTCCTAATCAATTACATGAAGTCCTAAAATTTGATTAAAACTTGTTTTGCAGTCCTTTTTGTAGAGGTTTCGGACGAGCGGGTCGAAATGGGCCTTTAAATGGACCCGTTGGAATTTTCTCTAAGTAAAAAGTATAAAAATTGAGGTTTTGAAATATAATTGTGTTGAAAAGCTCATAATCAATTATTTTTACTCCTAAAATATGATCAAAACTTGTTTTGCGGTCCTTTATGTAGAGGTTTCGGACGTGCGGGTCTAAATGGGCCTTTCAATGGACCCGTTGGAATTTTAACTGAGTAAAATGTATATAAATTGAAGTTTTGCAATATAATTGGGTTGAAAATCTCCTAATCATTTATTTGAACTCCTAAAAATTGATTAAAACTTTTTTAGGGTCCTTTTTGTATCGGATTCGGACGAGCATGTCTAAATGGGTCTTACAATGGACCTGTTGGAATTTTAACTGAGTAAAAAGTAAAGAAATTGAGGTTTTGCAATATAATTGTGTTGAAAAGCTCCTAATCAAATATTTTAACTTCTACAATTTGATAAAAACTTGTTTTGCGGTCCTTTTTGTCGAGGTTTCGGACGAGCAAGTCTAAATGGGCCTTTCAATGGACCCGATGGAATTTTAACTGAGTAAAAAGTATAAAAATTGAGGTTTTGCAATAAAATTGTGTTGAAAAGCTCATAGTCAATTATTTGTACTCCTAAAATATGATCAAAACTTGTTTTGCGGTCCTTTATGTAGAGGTTTCAGACGTGCGGGTCTAAATGGGCCTTTCAATAGACCCGTTGGAATTTTAACTGAGTAAAATGTATAAAAATTGGAGTTTTGCAATATAATTGTGTTGAAAAGCTCCTAATCATTTATTTGAACTCCTAAAATTTGATTAAAATTTTTTGCGGTCCTTTTTGTAACGGTTTCGGACGAACAGGTCTAAATAGGCCTTACAATGGGCCCGTTGGAATTTTAACTAAGTAAAAAGTACAGAAATTGAGGTTTTGCAATGTAATTGTGTTGAAAAGCTCCTAATCAATTATTTGAACTCCTAAAATGTGATTAAAACTTGTTTTGCGGTCCTTTTTGTCGAGGTTTCGGACGAGCAGGTCTAAATGGGCCTTTCAATGGACCCGTTGGAATTTTAACTGAGTAAAAAGTATAAAAATTGAGGTTTTGCAATATAATTGTGCTGAAAAGCTCATAATCAATAATTTTTACTCCTAAAATATGATCAAAACTTGTTTTGCGGTCCTTTATGTAGAGGTTTCGGACGTGCGAGTCTAAATCGCCCTTTCAGTGGACCCGTTGGAATTTTAACTGAGTAAAATGTATAAAAATTGAAGTTTTGAAATATAATTGTGTTGAAAAGCTCCTAATCATTTATTCGAACTCCTAAAATTTGTTTCAAACTTTTTTGTGGTCCTTTTTGTATCGGTTTCGGACGAGCAGGTCTAAATGGGCCTTACAATGGACCCGTTTGAATTTTAACTGAGTAAAAAGTACAGAAATTGAGGTTTTGCAATATAATTGTGTTGAAAAGCTCCTAATCAATTATTTGAACTCCTAAAATTTTATTAAAACTTGTTTTGCGATCCTTTTTGTCGAGGTTTCGGACGAGCAGGTCTAAATGAGCCTTCCAATGGACCCGTTGGAATTTTAACTGAGTTAAAAGTACAAAAATTGAGGTTTTGCGATATAATTGTGTTGAAAAGCTCCTAATCAATTATTTGAACTCCTAAAATTTGATTAAAACTATTTTTGCGGTCCTTTATGTCGAGGTTTCGGACGAGTAGGTCTAAATGGGCCTTTCAATGGACCCGTTAGAATTTTAACTGACTAAAAAGTACATAAATTGAGGTTTTGCAATATAATTGTGTTGAAAAGCTCCTAATCAATTACATGAACTCCTAAAAATTTGATTAAAACTTGTTTTGTGGTCCTTTTTGTAGAGGTTTCGGACGAGCGGGTCTAAATGGGCCTTTCAATGGACCTGTTGAAATTTCAACTGAGTAAAAAGTACATAAATTGAGGTTTAGCAATTTAATTGTGTTGAAAAGCTCCTAATCAATTATTTGAACTCCTAAAATTTGATTAAAACTTTTTTTGCGGTCCTTTTTGTAGAGCTTTCGGACGAGTATGTCTAAATGGGTCTTTCAATGGACCCGTTGGAATTTTAACTGAGTAAAAAGTACAGAAATTGAGGTTTTTCAATATAATTGTGTTGAAAATCTCCTAATAAATTACATGATCTCCTAAAATTTGATTAAAACTTGTTTTGCGGCCCTTTTTGTAGAGGTTTCGGACGAGCATGTCTAAATGGCCTTTCAATGGACCCGTTGGAATTTTAACTGAGTAAAAAGTATAAAAATTTAGGTTTTGCAATATAATTGTGTTGAAAAGCTCATAATCAATTATTTGTACTCCTAAAATATAATCAAAACTTGTTTTGCGGTCCTTTATGTAGAGGTTTCGGACGTGCGGGTCTAAATGGGCCTTCCAATGGACCCGTTGGAATTTTAACTGAGTAAAATGTATATAAATTGAAGTTTTGCAATATAATTGTGTTTAAAATCTCCTTATCATTTATTTGACCTCCTAAAATTTGATTAAAACTTTTTTGCGGTCCTTTTTGTATCGGTATCGGACGAGCATGTCTAAATGGACCTTACAATGGACCCGTTGGAATTTTAACTGAGTAAAAAGTACAGTAATTGTGGTTTTGCAATATAACTGTGTTGAAAAGCTCCTAATCAATTATTTGAACTCCTAAAATTTGATTAAAACTTGTTTTACGTTCCTTTTTGTCGAGGTTTCGGACGAGCATGTCTAAATGGGCCTTTCAATCGACCCGTTGGAATTTTAACTGAGTAAAAAGTACAGAAATTGAGGTTTTGCAATATAATTGTGTCGAAAAGCTCCTAATCAATTACATGAAGTCCTAAAATTTGATTAAAACTTGTTTTGCAGTCCTTTTTGTAGAGGTTTCGGACGAGCGGGTCGAAATGGGCCTTTAAATGGACCCGTTGGAATTTTCTCTAAGTAAAAAGTATAAAAATTGAGGTTTTGAAATATAATTGTGTTGAAAAGCTCATAATCAATTATTTTTACTCCTAAAATATGATCAAAACTTGTTTTGCGGTCCTTTATGTAGAGGTTTCGGACGTGCGGGTCTAAATGGGCCTTTCAATGGACCCGTTGGAATTTTAACTGAGTAAAATGTATATAAATTGAAGTTTTGCAATATAATTGGGTTGAAAATCTCCTAATCATTTATTTGAACTCCTAAAAATTGATTAAAACTTTTTTAGGGTCCTTTTTGTATCGGATTCGGACGAGCATGTCTAAATGGGTCTTACAATGGACCTGTTGGACTTTTAACTGAGTAAAAAGTACAGAAATTGAGGTTTTGCAATATAATTGTGTTGAAAAGCTCCTAATCAAATATTTTAACTTCTACAATTTGATAAAAACTTGTTTTGCGGTCCTTTTTGTCGAGGTTTCGGACGAGCAAGTCTAAATGGGCCTTTCAATGGACCCGATGGAATTTTAACTGAGTAAAAAGTATAAAAATTGAGGTTTTGCAATAAAATTGTGTTGAAAAGCTCATAGTCAATTATTTGTACTCCTAAAATATGATCAAAACTTGTTTTGCGGTCTTTTATGTAGAGGTTTCAGACGTGCGGGTCTAAATGGGCCTTTCAATAGACCCGTTGGAATTTTAACTGAGTAAAATGTATAAAAATTGGAGTTTTGCAATATAATTGTGTTGAAAAGCTCCTAATCATTTATTTGAACTCCTAAAATTTGATTAAAATTTTTTGCGGTCCTTTTTGTAACGGTTTCGGACGAACAGGTCTAAATAGGCCTTACAATGGGCCCGTTGGAATTTTAACTGAGTAAAAAGTACAGAAATTGAGGTTTTGCAATGTAATTGTGTTGAAAAGCTCCTAATCAATTATTTGAACTCCTAAAATGTGATTAAAACTTGTTTTGCGGTCCTTTTTGTCGAGGTTTCGGACGAGCAGGTCTAAATGGGCCTTTCAATGGACCCGTTGGAATTTTAACTGAGTAAAAAGTATAAAAATTGAGGTTTTGCAATATAATTGTGCTGAAAAGCTCATAATCAATAATTTTTACTCCTAAAATATGATCAAAACTTGTTTTGCGGTCCTTTATGTAGAGGTTTCGGACGTGCGAGTCTAAATCGCCCTTTCAGTGGACCCGTTGGAATTTTAACTGAGTAAAATGTATAAAAATTGAAGTTTTGAAATATAATTGTGTTGAAAAGCTCCTAATCATTTATTCGAACTCCTAAAATTTGTTTCAAACTTTTTTGTGGTCCTTTTTGTATCGGTTTCGGACGAGCAGGTCTAAATGGGCCTTACAATGGACCCGTTTGAATTTTAACTGAGTAAAAAGTACAGAAATTGAGGTTTTGCAATATAATTGTGTTGAAAAGCTCCTAATCAATTATTTGAACTCCTAAAATTTTATTAAAACTTGTTTTGCGATCCTTTTTGTCGAGGTTTCGGACGAGCAGGTCTAAATGAGCCTTCCAATGGACCCGTTGGAATTTTAACTGAGTTAAAAGTACAAAAATTGAGGTTTTGCGATATAATTGTGTTGAAAAGCTCCTAATCAATTATTTGAACTCCTAAAATTTGATTAAAACTATTTTTGCGGTCCTTTATGTCGAGGTTTCGGACGAGTAGGTCTAAATGGGCCTTTCAATGGACCCGTTAGAATTTTAACTGACTAAAAAGTACATAAATTGAGGTTTTGCAATATAATTGTGTTGAAAAGCTCCTAATCAATTACATGAACTCCTAAAAATTTTATTAAAACTTGTTTTGTGGTCCTTTTTGTAGAGGTTTCGGACGAGCGGGTCTAAATGGGCCTTTCAATGGACCTGTTGAAATTTCAACTGAGTAAAAAGTACATAAATTGAGGTTTAGCAATTTAATTGTGTTGAAAAGCTCCTAATCAATTATTTGAACTCCTAAAATTTGATTAAAACTTTTTTTGCGGTCCTTTTTGTAGAGCTTTCGGACGAGTATGTCTAAATGGGTCTTTCAATGGACCCGTTGGAATTTTAACTGAGTAAAAAGTACATAAATTGAGGTTTTTCAATATAATTGTGTTGAAAATCTCCTAATAAATTACATGATCTCCTAAAATTTGATTAAAACTTGTTTTGCGGCCTTTTTGTAGAGGTTTCGGACGAGCATGTCTAAATGGCCTTTCAATGGACCCGTTGGAATTTTAACTGAGTAAAAAGTATAAAAATTTAGGTTTTGCAATATAATTGTGTTGAAAAGCTCATAATCTATTATTTGTACTCCTAAAATATAATCAAAACTTGTTTTGCGGTCCTTTATGTAGAGGTTTCGGACGTGCGGGTCTAAATGGGCCTTCCAATGGACCCGTTGGAATTTTAACTGAGTAAAATGTATATAAATTGAAGTTTTGCAATATAATTGTGTTTAAAATCTCCTTATCATTTATTTGAACTCCTAAAATTTGATTAAAACTTTTTTGCGGTCCTTTTTGTATCGGTATCGGACGAGCATGTCTAAATGGACCTTACAATGGACCCGTTGGAATTTTAACTGAGTAAAAAGTACAGTAATTGTGGTTTTGCAATATAATTGTGTTGAAAAGCTCCTAATCAATTATTTGAACTCCTAAAATTTGATTAAAACTTGTTTTACGTTCCTTTTTGTCGAGGTTTCGGACGAGCATGTCTAAATGGGCCTTTCAATCGACCCGTTGGAATTTTAACTGAGTAAAAAGTACAGAAATTGAGGTTTTTCAATATAATTGTGTTGAAAAGCTCCTAATCAATTACATGAACTCCTAAAATTTGATTAAAACTTGTTTTGCAGTCCTTTTTGTAGAGGTTTCGGACGAGCGGGTCGAAATGGGCCTTTAAATGGACCCGTTGGAATTTTCTCTAAGTAAAAAGTATAAAAATTGAGGTTTTGCAATATAATTGTGTTGAAAAGCTCATAATCAATAATATTTACTCCTAAAATATGATCAAAACTTGTTTTGCGGTCCTTTATGTAGAGGTTTCGGACGTGTGGGTCTAAATGGGCCTTTCAATGGACCCGTTGGAATTTTAACTGAGTAAAATGTCTATAAATTGAAGTTTTGCAATATAATTGTGTTGAAAATCTCCTAATCATTTATTTGAACTCCTAAAAATTGATTAAAACTTTTTTAGGGTCCTTTTTGTATCAGATTCGGACGAGCATGTCTAAATGGGTCTTACAATGGACCCGTTGGAATTTTAACTGAGTAAAAAGTACAGAAATTGAGGTTTTGCAATATATTTGTGTTGAAAAGCTCCTAATCAAATATTTTAACTTCTAAAATTTGATAAAAACTTGTTTTGCGGTCCTTTTTGTCGAGGTTTCGGACGAGCAAGTCTAAATGGGCCTTTCAATGGACCCTTTGGAATTTTAACTGAGTAAAAAGTACAGAAATTGAGGTTTTGCAATATAATTGTGTTGAAAAGCTCCTAATCAATTACATGAACTCCTAAAATTTGATTAAAACTTGTTTTGCAGTCCTTTTTGTAGAGTTTTCGAACGAGCGGGTCGAAATGGGCCTTTCAATAGACCTGCTGGAATTTTTTTTTGAATATACCCGTTGGAATTTTAACTGCGTAAAAAGTACAGAAATTGAGGTTTTGCAATATAATTGTGTTGAAAAGCTCCTAATCAATTACATGAACTCCTAAAATTTGATTAAAACTTGTTTTGCAGTCCTTTTTGTAGAGGTTTCGGACGAGCGGGTCAAAATGGGCCTTTTAATGGACCCGTTGCAATTTTAACTGAGTAAAAAGTACAGAAATTGAGGTTTTGCAATATAATTGTGTTGAAAAGCTTCTAATCAAATATTTGAACTCCTAATATTTGAATAAAACATTTTTGCGGTCCTTTTTCTAGAGGTTTCGGACGAGCAGGTCTAAATGGGCCTTTCAATGGGCCCGTTGGAATTTTAACTGAGTAAAAATTATAAAATTGAAGTTTTTTCAATATAATTTTGTTGAAAAGTTCCTAATCAATTATTTGAACTCCTAAAATTTGATTAAAACTATTTTACGGTCCTTTTTGTCGAGGTTTCGGACGAGCAGGTCTAAATGGGCCTTTTAATGGACCCGTTAGAATTTTAACTGAGTAAAAAGTACAGAAATTGAGGTTTTGCAATATAACTGTGTTGAAAAGCTCCTAGTCAATAACATAAACTCCTAAAATTTGGTTAAAACTTTTTTTGCAGTCCTTTTTGTAGAGGTTTCGGACAAGCGGGTCGAAATGGGACTTTCAATGGACCCATTGAAATTTTAAATGAGTAAAAAGTACAGAAATTGAGGTTTTGCAATATAATTGTGTTGAAAAGCTCCTAATCAATTATTTGAACTCCTAAAATTTGATTAAAACTTTTTTGGGGTCCTTTTTGTATCGGTTTCGGACGAGTAGGTCTGAATGGGCCTTACAATGGACCCGTTGCAATTTTAACTGAGTAAAAAGTATAAAAATTGAGGTTTTGCAATATAATCGTGTTGAAAAGCTCATAATCAATTATTTGTACTCCTAAAATATGATCAAAACTTGTTTTGTGGTCCTTTATGTAGAAGTTTCGGACGTGCGGGTCTAAATGGGCCTTTCAGTGGACCCGTTGGAATTTTAACTGATAAAAATGTATAAAAATTGAATTTTTGCAATATAATTGTGTTGAAAAGCTCCTAATCATTTATTTGAACTCCTAAAATTTGATTAAAACTTTTTTGGGGTCCTTTTTGTATCAGTTTCGGACGAGCAGGTCTAAATGGGCCATACAATGGACCCATTGGAATTTTAATTGAGTAAAAAGTACAGAAATTGAGGTTTTGCAATATAAATGTGTTGAAAAGCTCCTAATCAATTATTTTAACTCCTAAAATTTGATTAAAACTTGTTCTGCGGTCCTCTTTGTCGAGGTTTCGGACGAGCAAGTCTAAACGGGCCTTTCAATGTACCCATTGGAAGTTTAACTGAGTAAAAAGTACAGAAATTGAGGTTTTGCAGTATAATTGTGTTGAAAAGTTCATAATCGATTACATGAACTCCTAAAATTTGATTAAAACTTGTTTTGCGATCCTTTTTGTAGAGGTTTCGGACGAGCGGGTCGAAATGGTCCTTTCAATGGACCCGTTGGAATTTTTTTTGAATATACCCGTTGGAAATTTAACTGAGTAAAAAGTACAGTAATTGAGGTTTTGCAATATAATTGTGTTGAAAAGCTCCTAATCAATTACATGAACTCCTAAAATTTGATTAAAACTTTTTTTGCAGTCTTTTTTGTAGAGGTTTTGGACGAGCTGGTCGAAATGGGCCTTTTAATGGACCCGTTGGAGTTTCAACTAAGTAAAAAGTATAAAAATTGAGGTTTTGCAATATAATTGTGTTGAAAAGCTCATAATCAATTATCTGTACTCCTAAATTGTGATCAAAACTTGTTTTGCGGTCCTTTAAGTAGAGGTTTCGGACGTGCGGGTCTAAATGGGCCTTTCAATGGACCCTTTGGAATTTTAACTGAGTAAAATGTATATAAATTGAAGTTTTGCAATATAATTGTGTTGAAAAGCTCATAATAATTTATTTGTACTCCTAAAATATGATGAAAACTTGTTTTGCGGTCCTTTATGTAGAGGTTTCGGACGTGCGGGTCTAAATGGGCCTTTCAATGGACCCGTTGGAATTTTCACTAAGTAAAATGTATATAAATTGAAGTTTTGCAATATAATTGTGTTGAAAAGCTCCTAATCATTTATTTGAACTCCTAAAATTTCATTAAAACTTTTTGGGGTCCTTTTTTTATCGGTTTCGGACGAGCAGGTCTAAATGGGACTTACAATGGACCCGTTGGAATTTTAACTGATTAAAAGGTACAGAATTTGAGGTTTTGCAATATAATTGTGTTGAAAAGCTCCTAATCAATTATTTTAACTCCTAAAATTTGATTAAAACTTGTTTTGCGGTCCTTTTTGTCGAGGTTTCGGACGAGCAAGTCTAAATGGGCCCTTCAATGGACCCGTTGGAATTTTAACCGAGTAAAAATTACAGAAATTGAGGTTTTGCAATATAATTGTGTTGAAAAGATCCTAATCAATTACATGAACTCCTAAATTTTGATTAAAACTTGTTTTGCAGTTCTTTTTGTAGAGGTTTCGGACGACCAGGTCGAAATGGGCCTTTCAATGGACTCGTTGGAATTTTTTTTTGAATATACCCGTTGGAATTTTAACTGAGTAAAAAGTACTGAAATTGAGGTTTTGCAATATAATTGTGTTGAAAAGCTCCTAATCAATTACATGAACTCCTAAAATTTGATTAAAACTTGTTTTGCAGTCCTTTTTGTAGAGGTTTCGGACGAGCTGGTCGAAATGGGCCTTTTAATGGACCCGTTGGATTTTTTTTTTGAAGAAAAAGGCCTCATTAAAAACCCCTACTAATGTCCTTTGAGCAAAGTAGAGGACCCTAAAAAGGGGAAAAGGGTGCCTTAAGTATTATTAATTCGAAGAGTTGCTCTTTACAAGGTGATTAATACAAGGTGGAATGTCAGAACTAAAGGACATAGAAGACATAGTCCCTAAAGCGTGAGCGGCCAAAGTATGTGCCACAGAATTTGCTTCACGGCGTACATAAGTGACAAGAGCAAAAGGTAAAGAGTGAAGTGCGTCTCGAAGTCGGAGAAGAAGAGGTTCCAAAGTGGAGAGATCTGGCCCTGGATTGTTGAGCCTATTTGCAAGTGAGGCACAGTCCGTTTCGAACAAAATCCGTTGCCAGCCCTGGGTTTGAGCAAAGGTAACACCCGCAAGAAGGCCCACACCTTCACAAGTGACAGTATCCAAACAATTGCCTAAGGGGTAAGCAAGGCTCCCGATGACCGCACCTGTAGCATCACGTGCCACGACACCAACAGCCACTGCACGGGTGGTAGGGTCAAAAGCCCCATCCACATTTATCTTAACATGATCATGTATGGGAGGCTTCCAACATGGAGGTGAGAGTATAGATGTCGTCGGATGGGGTAAAAAATTAGCTTTGCAGAAATCATTATGTAAGCTGATCGAATTAATAGCAGTAAGCCATGGAGGTTGTAGATGGCAGTTATGAACCCAGTCGTTACGTCTATTCCAAATATTCCAAATGGTTGTAAGGAATAGACCAAATTGATCGGCAGATAAGAGATGAGCAGCCTCCTCTAACCATTGAAAAAATGTAACAGTCGAGCTCCTAGAGAGAACAGTGGGAACCCCTGAGAGATGTAGAGCTTCAGATGCCCCAGAACAGTCACGAAGTGCATGAAGGGTGGATTCCGAGGAGGACCCACAAATTGGACAAGGCTCAGAATTAGGGGAAAAGCCCGCAGTCTGGAACCAACAGGTAGGGCTTCAGATGCCATGCGCCATCCAAAAGTTTTGACCTTCGGGAGAGCCTTGAGTTTGGAAAGGAACTTCCAAATCCGCGTCGGATAGATACGGGATTCCGGTGTTCTTTGTAGAAATAAGTAGCCAGAACGTACTGAGTAAATACCAGAATCATTAGGAGCCCATAGAATAGAATCACGGTTGTCATTAATAATAGGAATATGGAGGATAGCATCAGCATCAACCGGGTTAAAATAGCTTCGGACCTTTACAGGATCCCAATCAGTCTGATTTCGAAGCATGAAGTCACGACATCGAATATGAACTTCGTCCAAAACTTCATATTCCCAGAGAGGTTAACAGGAGAGGAACCTCCCCAATTGTCTTTATGAACACGTATGTTACTATTAATACCCGGACAGTATAAAAAGCCCTGGAAAAGGCGTTGTAAAGCATTATAGAGACCCTGCCATGCAAAAGAGCCTATGGTAGGACGGGAAGCGTCTAAAATATTACCAGAAGGGAAGTATTTGAATCGATAGATTTGGCCCAATAAGGAATCCGGTTCACAAATGAGTCACCATAGTTGCTTACCAAGGAGGGCAATGTTAAAATCATTCAGATCTTTGAATCCCATACCCCCTGCCGTTTTAGGTAGACAGACACGGTTCCAAGGAAGCATGTGCCAACCTTTCCTGTTAGACTTGCCAGACCACCAGTATTGACGAATGGCAGAGGTCATGTCATCAATAATGTTTTACGACAGTAGATAACAGGACATGACATATTGAGGTAGTGATTGTAGAACAACTTTAATGAAAATTTCACGTCCACTAAAGGAGAGGAGTTGTTTATCCCAATTAGATAGACGATCATGGACTTTACCACGAACGAAACCTAAGGATTCAGTTTTGTTTTTCCCAATGAGTAGCGGAACGCCTAGGTAGACACCAGGGTTGGAAACCTCACGTACTTGCAGGAGACTGTTAATCGCAGTTCTTGTTGAGTGTGAGGTGCGCAGGTTATAGAAGATAGTCGATTTCTCAAAATTCACTGCTTGACCAGAAGCTGAGGCATAGGTTTGTAGGGCCCTTTTGAGTTGGGTTGCTTCCTCTGGAGTAGTATTAATGAAAACCATACAGTCATCTGCAAAGAGGAGATGGTTGACTTTAGGACCGTATTTGCACGCCCCAAGCCCAGGTAGGACGTTAGTCTGTTGGGCAGCAAATAGATAGGCAGAGAGACCTTGCGTACAAAAGAGGAATAGAAAAGGTGATAGGGGATCGCCTTGTCGAAGGCCGCGTTGTGGTTGAAAAATGGTGAGAAGGAGTTGTTAATTTTAACAGAAAAAGAAACTGAGGAAATGCAACGCATGATAAGAGAAACCCATGTATGTGCAAAGCCCATTCGGTTCATTACATTAGCCAGAAAAGACCATTCGACTCTGTCAAAAGCTTTTTCCATGTCTAGTTTTAGAGCAGCACCTTGTGCAGATTTTGTAAAACCAGAATTGATATTATGAATAATTTCATGGGCAACAAGGATGTTATTCGATATATTACGGCCCTGAACAAAGGCTGCCTGATTAGAGCTGATACAAAAGGGTATTGCTTGTTTCATTCTATTGACTATAGTTTTAGCTACTATTTTATAAATAACAGTGCACAGGCTAATAGGTCTCAGGTGTCTCATAGAAGTTGGATCCTTGATTTTGGGAATAAGAACTAAGATAGTTTTGTTAACCGAGGCCATGTCTGTACTGCCATTGAGGAGGCTAAGGCAGAGGGCAGTGACATCATCGCCCACTGTGTCCCAATGTTGTCTAAAAAAACTGCTTGGCAAACCGTCGATATCAGGTGCCTTCCGTGGGTCAATGTCCCAGAAAGCATGAACAATTTCCTCTTTTGTGAAAGTATTCATGAGAGTATCATTCATTGATTGTGTTATAGAAGGTGGAATTTTATCTAATATTTGTTCCGAGAGTTGTGGGTTTGATGACGTAAAAAGATTTTGAAAATAGTCAGAAGCTATTGACATTAAATCATTTTTGTCAGTACGCCATGTTGAGTTAGAGTCGAAAAGACCAATGATTGAATTTTTTTTCTTTCTATTATTCGCTCGGGCATGAAAGAATCTTGTGTTTTTATCTCCTTGAGAGAGCCATAAGTTTCTAGATCTTTGTGCCCAATATATTTCTTGTTCCAGTAGAAGCTTACTGAGTTCGGCTCTGCATTTGAGATAGGAATCTTCATTTGTTGGCGTTAATGGTCGACACAAAAACTTGTTAATTTTTTTGGTTAAAAAAGTGATGCGTCCAGAGGTCTTAATTCTTTGTTGGGATTGCCAATCTTCCAGACATACACCAATTGCTTGTATTTTCTCTAGGGATGTCCCATTTGTATTAGCCCATGTGCGTTGGATAAGTGAGATATTGTCCTCGCGGGCTGCCCAACAATTCTCAAATCGAAAAGCATTGGGGAAGTGTCTAAGTGGAGTTGTAGGCGTATGAGATGTATCAAGGAGAAGAAAGCAATGATCTGATTTGGTAACGTAATCCGTGGAAATTCGATGAGAGGGATGTAGGGCTTTCCAAGCCGAGTTGGCCACGAAACGATCTAATCGCTCATGGATAGTTGGGGTTAAAGGCCCAACTTTCGTCCAAGTAAACCACCTGGATGTGGGTTTACAATCATAGAGATTGTTGCGAGAGAGGCATTGACGAAAGTTGATAATTTGTGATCGAGCACGACGACTACCTCCCTGTTTTTCACTATCGAATAAAATTTCATTAAAATCCCCACCAAGGAGCCAAGGAATATTGTTATTTGTGTTTAATGAATCAATAATATCCCAAGTTTTATATTTCTGACTAGTTTCAGAATAACCATGCATGCCCGTGAAATACATAGTGCACGAATCCAATTGAATTTGAGTATGTATGAAGCGATTCGAATACGAAAGCAAACTAAGATTAATATTATTAGATATAAAAAGGGCCATTCCAGAACATCCATCATTCGGAGGAATAGATATAATTTCTATCATGCCAAGAGAGAAACAAAGCCGGCTACATGTCGCATTATTTATCTTAGTTTGCCATATAAATATAATATCCGGGGTGGATTGTTGGACATAGTTCTGAAGGTGTTGAACTGCCTGGACTTGTCCTAAACCCTGGCAGTTCCAACAAAGGATCCTCATTTGGCTCGGCGGGGCTGAGAGTCAGCCGCCGCCGAAGAGTTTTTTGAGCTGCTCATCCCAGCCTTAGGAGTGGGGCCGGAGGGTTTGGCCTTCTTAGGTTGGAGAACCACTTGGATGGGTGAGCGACGTTTAGTACCTCGATTTGGGGGAGCAGGAGAAGGGGCATTAGCTGCATCATTTGGGTAAGTTTTTAATAGCCAAAGGTTAAAATCATGGAAAGTGGATTCAGTATTAGCAGGAGGCTTACGTAGATCAGCTTCAATCTTCTTGATTTGTTGAGTAGTGGGGCTAGGAGTACTGTCATCATTGGCATCCTAATCATCGTCCGAAGCATCCTCCGGGATAGGGTAGATTGTGTTCAACGGTTGAGGCTCAAGGGTCCTTGGAGGATTTTGGGGGTTTTTTTGCTTTGATCCCGAAGCATTAGGCTCCTTTGGTAGAGAAGCATCTCCCATAGTGGTGTCAGTGTTGGGGGCTTCCTCAGTGGGCTGTTCAGAAAAGGATGCAGCGTCGCCCTCATTCAGAGAGCCTGTGAATGGTTGGGAATTAGTGGTCAATACGAAGATTGGATATCTAAAAAAACAGAACATTAAATTGAGATGAGAGTTCGGGAAATAACCTATAGTGTTCGGATCATTGGACACAGGTGCGTTAGCATTAGGGACTGTGAAAATTAGAATAAAAATTAATGATAAAATCAGATAGAGAAAAAGGTAGGTTTTAAGAAGTGTATAGTAAAAATTATATAAATCAAATGTGAGAGGAATAAATAAATTACCCGATGGTATATGATTAGCTTGGTTGAATTCAGGTTCAACATTGTGGATTCGACCACGTGTACCGGTTGGACGACGTCTTAGGGGAAGGTAATGGAGCCACTCCCCATATTGCAGCTTGCTTAAGTCGAGAGATGAACTAATTGGACAATTTTCTATGGTATGGCTAACTATACCACAACCAGGGCATAAGGTAGGGAGACGTTCGTACTGTAATTGGCACATGGTCTTGTCAGAGCCATTCCCAATAAACAGAAATCGGGTGACCGGTCGGGTGACATCGAGCATAATTTCCACGCGTAGAAATTCAGACATATTACCTTCGCGTTCTCGAGTATCGGTGCGCAGGACATTGCCTAGCATAGATCCTAGGGCATGTCCCACAAGGTGGGAGCGATCGACATCTTCAAAAAGTGAAGTAGGCAGACCAAAAATACGGATCCAGATGCGCATGATATTGAAAGAATATTCACCAATTGTTTTTGAGGGGTTTTATTCGGTAAGAGCTAACCATTCGTCCTTGTACAACCAGGGACCGCGGTTGAGAATTTCATAGCAATGTTTGACCTCCTTGAACTTGATCTTAAGGAAATTATCTTGTAGGACAGAAATAGATACCAGATTACTGGGCTTCCAAATGCCTTCGAAAGCACTAAGAACAACGTATATGTCGATTGGTTTGGAGGATATGAAGCAGCCAATAAGGAACAATTTGGGATCTTCTTTAGCAAAATCCCAACCAAAATCTGGGGTATAGAACAATTCCGCCTCTTCGTTAGTGAGAGCGATAGAGTTAAGCTGGGGAACTGAAGAGGATGCCATGAGGAGATGAGGAAAGCCAAAAAAGCAAAGGGATAGGAAGAAGGGTTGGAGAGCAGTGTTGGTTATTGGGCAGAGGCGGTTGATATAAATAGCTGGTGAATAGGTATTAATGGTAATTAAATTTAGTTTATAGGAAGTAGTTAAAGGAGGGAAGAAAGTTTGATTTTGGAGGAAAGAAATTGAAAGCAAATCCCTAATAAGAAGGGGGAATTGATTAATGGCGTAGAGTGCACAAAATAAAAAGGAAGATACCATAAATAAAATAGATAGAGTAAAGGAAAGAGTAATAAAGGTAGAGGATAATAAAGGAAAGAATGAGTACGCAGAGGCATAGGTTAAATATAATTCGAGGAGTATTAAGGCAAGAGAGTGGTATATGGCTAGTAGAATTTGAAAAGAGAGGTTGAGGGTGGTAAAATCCAAATTGTGCGTGAAGATTAACTTTTTGGCGAAAGACAAAAATATAATAGATATGGTAATAATGAAGTATGATTGAAGGTAATTGGGGAGATATAAAATTAGATACGTAATTAATGTATTAAATAGAATTAAAAATATGTGTCTACTTGAATATGAAGGAGGGGTAAAATTTGAGAGATTTAAAACAACATTTAATACTAATGTAGGCGCGTAAAGGAGTTGGTCTGGCCAAGTCAAAGGACTAGTAATTATGGGGGAATATATAAAAGGCAACAAACATACGAGGAAAGTAATAAGTAATAATGGCCAAATTTGCTGGTCGAAGTTATTGAAGGCTAGGAAATTGAAAAGGAAGGAGTAATGGATTGGGGAATGAAAAATTTTGCACTCATGTATGTAATGGGGGATATGATCGAAACAAGAAAGGAATTACAGAGGGAATTTAAACTAAGTCGTTCCAGTATCGTAATAGAGATGTAGAAGTCCCTGAGGAGGGCTAGTTTGTATGCACCTTTAAAGGCGTAGTAGAAAAATAGTTCCCATATGAGAAGGGTGGATATGTTTATAAAAAAACAAACGCAAGATTGAGTAAAAAAGAACATCCTAAGTAAAAAAATAGATAAATAGCAGACATACAAGCAATAAAAACATAACGAAAAGAAAAGCAGAAAGGAAGAGCAGGAAATTAAGATTACAGACCATGGGGAAGAAAGAAGCGGGGCAAATAAGTTAATTACATACCAAATGAGCAAAAAAATAGGGGGGAGGAAATAATAATAATAATAATAATAATAATAATAATAATAATAATAATAATAATAATAATAATAATAATAACAACAACATAAAAATAATTACAAACCCATAGATAGGAACAAGGGATAGATGTACTTTGTAGGAGCAGAGCTTGAACCCAATCCTTATGTGGTAAAGAAGTGTGCTGATGTCGGAGCTCCCATGTATGAAAAAGGATCACACAGAGAAACAAGGAGTAAGCACTAAAAAAGCCATGAGCCCAGTGACATTCAACAAAAAATAGGAAGCAAGTAAAGCAAGATAAAAGCAAAAGCCAGATGAGATAGGTGATATAGTAAGGCAGTAACCAGATGAGCCAATAGGTAAAGGATGAACTAGATAAATTTACATGAAACGGGAGACAAATCCAAAAGGCAACAGAGGGTAGGAAACCAAAATTAATAACAAGGAGAAATTCATGAACAAAGAGAGCAAAGAGGCAAAAAAGAGCAGCACAATAAAAGAAGGATAATATAGAATACAAAAAGACAAAGGTAAGATGTACACACATTAGAGGCAAACAAGCAATAAATAGAAGCTGAGAAGGAAGAGGACAATATGGATTCGATAAAGGACATGTCCAGAAAAGTGGAATGCTGGGAAGGAAGGTAGCAGCTCCTTTACTATAAGACCAACAAACCAAGGGATAGCCAAAAGCCAATAAATTAAAAGACAAGGCACACGAGTTAAAGAATCAAACATGCTTAAATTAAAGAGATCAGTAAACCTGTAGGAGGGACAACCAAGTAAGAAAAGAAAAAGGAGGTGGTAGAGCATGTTAATAGGCAAACTCCAAAGGAAGTAAGGACATAGATAGCAGACTAAAAAATAAAAGATACTTTAGGCACAAATAACATAACAGACAGGGGTTGAACAAAAAGATTGACCAAGGAAGATTGATGGTAGAGATGGGGATAGTGTAGAAGTTTACCTTCTTTAAAGGAGGCAGAGAACGTGGAGACCGATCTTAGTGGTGCCTTAAAAAGAGACATGTTTGAAATGTTATGGAGAAAGAATAAAATATAAAACATCGAAACATCAAGATGAGAAAGAGATATTACTTGCATAAGGAGTCGTAATAGGAATTTAAACATAAATGAGAACCCATACAGCGTAAAGGAGCAGGGCAACAGTGGCCAAAAAAGATAGGTCCACATAACACAATAAGTAAAATAAACCTAGCATACTAAACAGATAACAGGAGATAGATTAGACGAGGTGTATATTCCCACAAGGTGGGTTGGAATTGTTTCTCTTAAAAGGGGTCGTAATAGAGAGTATTTAATCATAGAGAGCAGGAAACGTATAAGCAAATTACAGTGAAGAAGGTGTATGGAAGCAACCTAATTTCCTATACGGATTACAGTATTGCTTTTAATGAATAAAGTAGCATGGATAAAGGATTATATAATAGGTAAAACAAAATTAAGCATGAATGAGAACCCATACATTATAGAGGAGCAAAGCAACAATGGCCAAAATGGATAGGTTCTTATAATACAAAGATGAAAATAAACATAGCATACTAGACAGAAAGTATAAGATGGGTTAATCAAAGTGTAATTTCCCACAAAGTGGGTTGAAATTGTTTCCTCTAGAAGGGGTCGTAAAAGAGAGTAATTAAACATAGAGAGCAAGAAGCCAGTAGGCAAATAACAGAGAAGAATGTGTAAGGATGCAAACTGATTTACTATATGAATTGCAGGGAAGAGAAACAAAAGGTATGGTAAAAAACAGCAAAGGAATAATATAGCTAAGGGATTCGTTATGAACAAGATCAAGGAGAAGAACCCATAAATAGCAAAAATCAGGGGAAAACCTATAAATAAAATCAATACGGAGATGAAGTGAAACTGGCCAAAATCGGGGGAAAGCCCATAAGACACAAGAATTAAAAACGAAATTCTAGAATGAGACAAGGATTTACCGGAAACCAGTAGGAATCCTCGGATCCCTTGTTGCGGCTGGACAGAGGGTCAAGTCCAGGGTTGGTATTGAGTGTAGATCCAAAGCCGCCCTGTTAAATGATGGAATAAAATAGTGAGAAAAAAAGAAATTGTAAAGAAATATGCAAAATAGATTAGATCCGATTTAGGGAATGAAGGAATCATAAGGAAATAAATAATATAGGGCAGATCTGAATTGGGGAAAACCCAGACGAGCCCAGATCTGGATTTCGGAAGGGTGGTAAAGCACAAATCGAGTGGTTGTAGAAGGCAGATCTGATGAAACCGAGGGAGAATAGCTCTCGATTGAGTGAATCTGCAGAGAAAAAACGAAACAATGAAATAAGTGAGTGGAACTCTTGAAAAATGCAGCAAAATTGTAAAAGAGAGAAGAAAAAGACGAGAGAAACTCATCCAAGGGTAGAGCGGCTCTCTCTGGAATTTGTGGTGGTTGGTGAACACCATCTCAGACCAAAACGAACGACGGTCGAAGTAAGCAGAGGAATTTTGGGGAAGAAATAATAAAATGTTAGGGTATAAAAAACAAAGAATAACATAAATTATTGAAAACCAGAAAAATATGCATAAAAAAATATATAAAATAGACGAACTGGGTGGGATGACCCTTGACATACTCTTACCCTTGAAACCTTGTTCCATTGACTGTTGGTTTCCTTGTGAGTAGAAACAAATGAGCAGCAGAGAAAGGAGAGCCGTGCGGGGGAGGGGAAGCGTAGTGGAGGAGAGGAAAAATGAGAAAACCCGAAAAAAAGGGGAGGGGGGAAAACGAACAGGCATAAACCAAAATCAGAGAAACTCAGAGAAAGGGAGAGAGAAACGAGAGCCATCCCACCCGTTACCCGTTGGAATATAATTACCCGTTTCAAATAAATAGATGAATAAAAATTCAAGGGATTTGAACCCGACGTGAATCGAACACGCAACCTTCTGATCTGGAGTCAGACGCGCTACCATTGCGCCACGATTCTGGTTACCCTTGGAATTTTAACTGAGTAAAAAAGTACAGAAAATGAGGTTTTGCAATATAATTGTATTGAAAAGCTCCTAATCAATTATTTGAACTCCTAATATTTGAATAAAACATTTTTGCGGTCCTTTTTGTAGAGGTTTCGAACGAGCAAGTCTAAATAGGCCTTTCAATGGGGCCATTGGAATTTTAACTGAGTAAAAATTATAAAATTGAGGTTTTTTCAATATAATTGTGTTGAAAAGTTCCTAATCAATTATTTGAACTCCTAAAATTTGATTAAAACTATTTTGCGGTCCTTTTTGTCGAGGTTTCGGACGAGCAGGTCTAAATGGGCCTTTTAATGGACCCGTTAGAATTTTAACTGAATAAAAAGTACAGAAATTGAAGTTTTGCAATATAATTGGGTTGAAAAGCTCCTAATCAATTAAATAAACTCCTAAAATTTGATTAAAACTTTTTTTGCAGTCCTTTTTGTAGAGGTTTCGGACGAGCGGGTCGAAATGGGACTTTCAATGGACCCGTTGAAATTTTAACTGAGTAAAAAGTACAGAAATTGAGGTTTTGCAATAAAATTGTGTTGAAAAGCTCCTAATCAAAAATTTGAACTCCTAAAATTTGATTAAAACTTTTTTGGGGTCCTTTTTGTATCGGTTTCGGACGAGCAGGTTTAAATGGGCCTTACAATGGACCCGTTGGAATTCTAACAAAGTAAAAAGTATAAAAATTGAGGTTTTGAAATATAATTGTGTTGAAAAGCTCATAATCAATTATTTGTACTCCTAAAATATGATCAAAACTTGTTTTGTGGTCCTTTATGTAGAGATTTCGGACGTGCGGGTCTAAATGGGCCTTTCAGTGGACCCGTTGGAATTTAACTATAAAAATGTCTAAAAATTGACGTTTTGCAATATAATTGTGTTGAAAAGCTCCTAATAATTTATTTGAACTCCTAAAATTTCATTAAAACCTTTTTGGGGTCCTTTTTGTATCGGTTTCGGACGAGCAGGTGTAAATGGGCCTTACAATGGACCCATTGGAATTTTAATTGAGTAAAAAGTATAGAAATTGAGGTTTTGCAATATAATTGTGTTGAAAAGCTCCTAATCAATTATTTTAAATCCTAAAATTTGATTAAAACTTGTTTTGCGGTCCTTTTTGTCGAGGTTTCGGACGAGCAAGTCTAAATGGGCCTTTCAATGGACCCGTTGGAATTTTAACTGAGTAAAAAGTACAGAAATTGAGGTTTTGCAATATAATTGTGTTGAAAAGTTCCTAATCAATTACATGAACTTCTAAAATTTGATTAAAACTCGTTTTGCAGTCCTTTTTGTAGAGGTTTCGGACGAGCGGGTCGAAATGGGCCTTTCAATGGACCCGTTGGAATTTTTTTTTGAATATACCCGTTAAAAATTTAACTGAGTAAAAAGTACAGAAATTGAGGTTTTGCAATATAATTGTGTTGAAAAGCTCCTAATCAATTACATGAACTCCTAAAATTTGATTAAAACTTGTTTTGCAGTCCTTTTTGTAGAGGTTTCAGACGAGCGGGTCGAAATGGGCCTTTTAATGGACCTGTTGGAATTTTAACTGAGTAAAAAGTATAGAAATTGAGGTTTTGAAATATAATTGTGTTGAAAAGCTCCTAATCAATTATTTGAACTCCCAATATTTGAATAAAACATTTTTGCGGTCCTTTTTGTAGAGGTTGCGGACGAGTAGGTCTAAATGGGCCTTTCAATGGACCCGTTGGAATTTTAACTGAGTAAAAAGTACAGAAATTGAAGTTTTGCAATATAATTGGAGTTGAAAAGCTCCTAATCAATTAAATAAATCCTAAAATTTGATTAAAACTTTTTTTGCAGTCCTTTTTGTAGAGGTTTCGGACGAGCGGGTCGAAATGAGACTTTCAATGGACCCGTTGAAATTTTAACTGAGTAAAAAGTACAGAAATTGAGGTTTTGCAATACAATTGTGTTTTAAAGCTCCTAATAAAAAAATTGAACTTCTAAAATTTGATTAAAACTTTTTTGGGGTCCTTTTTGTATCGGTTTCGGACGAGCAGGTCTAAATGGGCCTTACAATGGACCCTTTGGAATTTTAACAAAGTAAAAAGTATAAAAATTGAGGTTTTGCAATATAATTGTGTTGAAAAGCTCATAATCAATTATTTGTACTCCTAAAATATGATCAAAACTTGTTTTGTGGTCCTTTATGTAGAGGTTTCGGACGTGCGGGTCTAAATGGGCCTTTCAGTGGACCCGTTGGAATTTAACTGATAAAAATGTCTAAAAATTGACGTTTTGCAATATAATTGTGTTGAAAAGCTCCTAATCATTTATTTGAACTCCTAAAATTTGATTAAAACCTTTTTGGGGTCCTTTTTGAATCGGTTTCGGACGAGCAGGTCTAAATGGGCCTTACAATGGACCCATTGGAATTTTAATTGAGTAAAAAGTATAGAAATTGAGGTTTTGCAATATAATTGTGTTGAAAAGCTCCTAATCAATTATTTTAACTCCTAAAATTTGATTAAAACTTGTTTTGCGGTCCTTTTTGTCGAGGTTTCAGACGAGCAAGTCTAAATGGGCCTTTCAATGGACCCGTTGGAATTTTAACTGAGTAAAAAGTACAGAAATTGAAGTTTTGCAATATAATTGTGTTGAAAAGTTCCTAATCAATTACATGAACTTCTAAAATTTGATTAAAACTCGTTTTGCAGTCCTTTTTGTAGAGGTTTCGGACGAGCGGGTCGAAATGGGCCTTTCAATGGACCCGTTGGAATTAATTTTTTGAATATACCCGTTAAAAATTTAACTGAGTAAAAAGTACAGAAATTGAGGTTTTGCAATATAATTGTGTTGAAAATCTCCTAATCAATTACATGAACTCCTAAAATTTGATTAAAACTTGTTTTGCAGTCCTTTTTGTAGAGGTTTCGGACGAGCGGGTCGAAATGGGCCTTTTAATGGACCTGTTGGAATTTTAACTGAGTAAAAAGTATAGAAATTGAGGTTTTGAAATATAATTGTGTTGAAAAGCTCCTAATCAATTATTTGAACTCCCAATATTTGAATAAAACATTTTTGCGGTCCTTTTTGTAGAGGTTGCGGACGAGCAGGTCTAAATGGGCCTTTCAATGGGCCCGTTGGAATTTTAACTGAGTAAAAAGTATAAAATTGAGGTTTTTCAATATAATTGTGTTGAGAAGCTCCTAATCAATTATTTTAAATCCTAAAATTTGGTTAAAACTTGTTTTGCGATCCTTTTTGTCTATGATTTGGACGAGCAGGTTTAAATGGGCCTTTCAATGGACCCGTTGGAATTTTAACTGAGTAAAAAGTACAAAAATTGAGGTTTTGCAATATAATTGTGTTGAAAAGCTCCTAATCAATTACATGAACTCCTAAAATTTGATTAAAACTTGTTTTGCAGTCCTTTTTGTAGAGGTTTCGGACGAGCGGGTCGAAATGGGCCTTTTAATGGACCTGTTGGAATTTTAACTGCGTAAAAAGTACAGAAATTGAGGTTTTGCAATATAATTGTGTTGAAAAGCTTCTAATCAATTATTTGAACTCCTAATATTTGAATAAAACATTTTTGCGGTCCTTTTTGTAGAGGTTGCGGACGAGCAGGTCTAAATGGGCCTTTCAATGGGCCCGTTGGAATTTTAACTGAGTAAAAAGTATAAAATTGAGGTTTTTCAATATAATTGTGTTGAAAAGCTCCTAATCAATTATTTGAAATTTTAAAATTTGATTAAAACTTGTTTTGGGATCCTTTTTGTCTATGATTTGGACGAGCGGGTCTAAATGGGCCTTTCAATGGACCCGTTGGAATTTTAACTGAGTAAAAAGTACAGAAATTGAGGTTTTGCAATATAATTGTGTTGAAAAGCTCCTAATCAATTACATGAACTCCTAAAATTTGATTAAAACTTGTTTTGTAGTCCTTTTTGTAGAGGTTTCGGACGAGCGGGTCGAAGTGGGCCTTTCAATGGACCCGTTGGAATTTTAACTGAGTAAAAAGTATAGAAATTGAGGTTTTGCAATATAATTGTGTTGAAAAGCTCCTAATCAATTACATTAACTCCTAAAATTTGATTAAAGCTTTTTTTCCAGTCCTTTTTGTAGAGGTTTCGGACGAGCGGGTCGAAATGGGCCTTTTAATGGACCCGTTAGAATTTTAACTGAATTTGTGAAAGGATTTATTGATCTAGGAGGTAGGAATCGGAAACAAAGAGCTGAAACCTTGATGAAAGATCATGATGTTTCCAAAAAATCGTGTACCTTCACAAACAGTCATGATGTTACCAACCAACACCACGAGGAGGTTGAAGGGATTAATGCCCTTACCAAAGGGTGTGATGATTCCAATCATTGCAAAGAAGAACCCCAAAGGACATGTGCCTATTCGAAACAAGATATGATTAGGAAGTGTCCCTTGACACTACCTATGATCGATGTTGTTTTTGCTAACCAAAGGCCAAAAGATGTTTCTTTCTTTGTTTTGCAGATTTATCCTAAGGAAAGCATTCCGTTAAAGGGAGAAGATGAAAATTCAGACACCCCAACAGTAAGAGAATGTCAAAAAAGCAAGACCATTGGATTTGAGGACAAATTGCTCAAAAGAAGGAGGGGATGATGTGTGCACGTTTCTACTCACATTCACTATGCTTTCATCTTTTTATCAAGCATGAAAGAAGAGGGAGTTCTTCCTTACTTCATTATCTATTTACTTATTTATGCATTATATAATATGCTTATTTTACTTATTCATGCATTACATAAACCACATCTTTACCTTAATTTCAGCTCATTAGTTCATTTTAGCTTATTTTACTTAAATACATTTGAACTTGATACGAACACGGCCCCGTATACGCGAACGTTGAGCTTGTGGAAGCGAATAAGGATATTGGCGCGAATGTTGGATCGGTGAAAAGATGGCTGAAGATAGGCGATGACGATGGAGATGGAAGATAAATGGATAAATTGTCCTCGGCACCCTCTTGATCGTAATTAACCAAGCAAGCAACCTCAAGCGGCTCTAACCCACCCTCCTAGACGCAGTTACCTAGGCAAGCAGGAGTGTGAAGATCAACAACAAATTCTGACGAACTTGAAGAATCGCTTCTAAAATAAAGAACGCAAGTTATACTTATTGCAAGTCTGAACTCAAAAGAGAACTTTTTTTAGTCATTCAAATCTTAATTACAATGTGGTTGAAGCCTCCTTATATAAAGCCTTGGAGAAGTTCTAATCCTAGTAAACTTAGAAAATTAAATACAATAAATAATTGTTGAAATCTAATCTCCTAATTACATAAGTAACTTCTAATAATAAATAAACATTAAAAATAAAATACTAATTAAATAAATCTGATCCTAATAGATATTGCAGAATCCTATATTGATTTAAATTACAAATAATTAAATAAAATCATGAAAATTCGTAATTATCCAAAAATCTCGTATTAATCCCGTATAGGAATTTCTGCATGCCCTGTCTTTGCTAAAATAGACATATCTTGAGTTCCAGATGTCCGATTGAGGCATTTCAAGATCCGTTGGAAAGATAATTGATAGCAGGACAAGTTTTAAGAAGACATGTCGACCCAAATATGCCTGGATCAATTCCAAAAAGGGGTCACAAGTTGACCGACGTTTCTGACTTGCAAAACAATTTTAACTTCTTTTCCATAATCAATTATTTGAACTCCTAAAATTTGATCAAAACTTGTTTTGCGGTCCTTTATGTAGAGGTTTCGGACGTGCGGGTCTAAATGGGCCTTTCAATGGGCCCGTTGGAATTTTCACTGAGTAAAAAGTACAAAAATTGAGGTTTTGCAGTAAAATTGTGTTGAAAAGCTCCTAATCAATTATTTGAACTCCTAAAATTTGATTAAAACTTGTTTTACGGTCCTTTTTGTCGAAGTTTCGGACGAGCAGGTCTAAATGGGCCTTTAAATGGACCCGTTGGAATTCTATCTGAGTAAAAAGTACAGAAATTTAGGTTTTGCATTATAATTGTGTTGAAAAGATCCTAATCAATTACATGAACTCCTAAAATTTGATTAAAACTTGTTTTGCAGTCCTTTTAGTAGAGGTTTCGGACGAGCGGGACGAAATGGGCCTTTCAATGGACCCGTTGGAATTTTAACTGAGTAAAAAGTACAGAAATTGAGGTTTTTTAATATAATTGTGTTGAAAAGCTGCTAATCAATTATTTGAACTCCTAAAATTTGATTAAAACTTCTTTTGCGGTCCTTTTTGTCGAGGTTTCGGACGAGCAGGTCTAAATGGGCCTTTCAATGGACCCGTTGGAATTTTAACTGAGTAAAAAGTACATAAATTGAGGTTTTGCAATACAATTGTGTTGAAAATCTCCTAATCAATTACATGATCTCCTAAAATTTGATTAAAACTAGTTTTGCGGCCCTTTTTGTAGAGGTTCCGGACGAGCATGTCTAAATGGGCCTTTCAATGGACCCGTTGGAATTTTAACTGAGTAAAAAGTATAAAAATTGAGGTTTTGCAATATAATTGTGTTGAAAAGCTACTAATCAATTACTTGTACTCCTAAAATATGATCAAAACTTGTTTTGAGGTCCTTAATGTTGAGGTTTCAGACGTGCGGATCTAAATGGGCCTTTCAATGGACCCGTTGGAATTTTAACTGAGTAAAATGTATAAAAATTGAAGTTTTGCAATATAACTGTGTTGAAAATCTCCTAATCATTTATTTGAACTCATAAATTTTGATTAAAACCTTTTTGCGGTCCTTTATATATCGGTTTCGGACGAGCAGGTCTAAATGGGCCTAACAATGGACCCGTTGGAATTTTAACTGAGTAAAAAGTACATAAATTGTGGTTTTTCAATATAATTGGGTTGAAAAGCTCCTAATCAATTATTTGAACTCCTAAAATTTGATTAAAACTTGTTTTGCGGAACTTTTGTCGAGGTTTCGGACGAGCAGGTCAAAATGGGCCTCTCAATGGACCCGTTGGAATTTTAACTGAGTAAAAAGTACATAAATTGAGGTTTTGCAATATAATTGTGTTGAAAAGCTCCGAATCAATTACATGAACTCCTAAAATTTGATTAAAACTTGTTTTGCAGTCCTTTTTGTAGAGGTTTCGGACGTGCGGGTCGAAATGGGCCTTTCAATGGACCCGTTGGAATTTTAACTGGGTAAAAAGTACAGAAATTGAGGTTTTGCAATATAATTGTGTTGAAAAGCTCCTAATCAATTACACGAACTCCTAAAATTTGATTAAAACTTGTTTTGCAGTCCTTTTTGTAGAGGTTTCGGACGAGCGGGTCGAAATGGGCCTTTCAATGGACTCGTTGGAATTTTAACTGAGTAAAAAGTATAAAAATTGAGTTTTCTCAATATAATTGTGTTAAAAAGCTCCTAATCAATTATTTGAACTCCTAAAATTTGATCAAAACTTGTTTTGCGGTCGTTTATGTAGAGGTTTCGGACGTGCGAGTCTAAATGGGCCTTTCAATGGACCCGTTGGAATTTTAACTGAGTAAAAAAGTATAAAAATTGAGGTTTCTCAATATAATTGTGTTGAAAAGCTCCTAATCAATTATTTGAACTCCTAAAATTTGATCAAACCTTGTTTTGCGGTCCTTTATGCAGAGGTTTCGGACGTGCGGGTCTAAATGGGCCTTTCAATGGACCCGTTGGAATTTTAACTGAGTAAAAAGTACAGAAATTGAGGTTTTGCAATATAATTGTGTTGAAAAGCTGCTAATCAATTATTTGAACTCCTAAAATTTGATTAAAACTTGTTTTGCGGTCCTTTTTGTAGAGGTTTCGGACGAGCAGGTCGAAATTGGCCTTTCAATGGATCCGTTGGAATTTTAACTGAGTAAAAAGTACAGAAATTGAGGTTTTGCAATATAATTGTGTTGAAAATCTCCTAATCAATTACATGATCTCCTAAAATTTGATTAAAACTTGTTTTGCGGCCCTTTTTGTAGAGGTTTCGGCCGAGCATGTCTAAATGGGCCTTTCAATGGACCCGTTGGAATTTTAACTGATTAAAAAGTATAAAAATTGAGGTTTCTCAATATAATTGTGTTGAAAAGGTCCTAATCAATTATTTGAACTCCTAAAATTTGATCAAAACTTATTTTGCGGTCCTTTATGTAGAGGTTTCGGACGAACGGGACGAAATGGACCTTTTAATGGACCCGTTGGAATTTTTTTTTTGAAGAAAAGGGCCTCATTAAAAACCCCACTAATCCCTACTGGGCAAGCCCAGTTAGGGTCCTAAGAGGGGAAAAGAATAACCAAATATATATAAATAAATCAAGGTGGTGTATGAACAACCGGTACAAAAGATCGTAAGTCATCAGGAAAGCCCGGTCCGAAGGATAAAGAACAACGAGAATGCAGTGCCCACATGGCTACACTATGCGCTAGAACATTAGCGGCGCGTGGTACATAAGTATAGTATAAATCAGGAATAGTAACAAGTAAAGCTCGAGCCGCTATATCTGCGAGTGTAAGATGGAAGCGTCGTGGTCGGGATTGCGGAGCTTGTTGAGTATCAAGGCCGCGTCCGACTCGAGGTGGAAACTCTGCCAACCCGCATCTGCTCCAAGATGGAGTCCGGCAACAATAGCCTGTAGTTCCGCAGATGAGGAGTCTGGGATGTCTTCAGAAAAGAGGGTCTGTCAAGTAAGATGAAACCGGTGGCATCGCAAGCTATAATACCGAGACCAGCATCACCTGTGACCGGGTTGTAAGCACCGTCGACGTTGATCTTGATTCTGCCCGCCGATGGTGGTCTCCAAGCTGGTCGGGGAAGTGTAGGGTCGGTCCTCGTGTGCGGTGAAGGGCTGGTGGATGTGGCTGAGGCGTAGTCGTGAAGAAGCTCCTGGGAATTCATAAGAGTGAGCCATGGTGGCTGGATGCGTCGGGAATGGACCCAGTCGTTCCTTCGGTTCCAAATGTTCCAAATAATCGTAAGAAGCATGCTAAACTCAGCGCGGGAGAGTAGCGAAGCCCCTCGCTCTAACCAGAGAGCTATCGATGTGTCCGTACTATCATAGATCGCGCGGGGGAACCCTGCGAGTTGAAGTGCTGCAGTGGCACCGGGACAATCCCTCAGTGCATGAACCGCAGTTTCGATAATAGTGGGACATAAAGGACAAACACCTTCACCCATACCCAGAGCTGCGAGCCGATCACCAGTTGGCAAAGCATTCTTCCCCGCCCGCCAACCAAAGGTGCGGATTTTCGGTAGCGTATGGGATTTAGCTAAAACCTTCCAGAGTGGGCAAGGACGGGCAAGAGGTCGTAAAGGCCGTCGCAGAAAAAGATAGACGGAGCGAACTATATAGATGTTGGTGTCATGAAAACCCCACAATAAAATATCCCTGCGATGAACAGAGATTGGTACTTTCAGGACGTTAGCAGCGTCATCCAAGTCAAAGTAGCCGCGAATCCTGCTTTCGTCCCAAGCATTTTGATTGCGAAGCATAAAGTCTCGACATCTCAGAGGCATCTCCTCATTATCATTATAAGATCCGAAAAAAGAGAGCCCACTAGATCCACCCCAGTGATCACGGTGAATACGTAATTTACTATCAACTCCAGGGCGCCAGAAGAAACCAGGCTGTAACCTCTGAATGGCCTGCCAAATACCTCGCCAAGCGAAGGAAGAGCGCCTATCCGATTTAGCCTCGAGTATATTGCCCGAGGGAAAATAGCGGGATCGCAAGACCCTGGCAAACAAGGACTCAGGCGACTGAATTAGTCTCCAAATTTGTTTCCCTAGAAGCGCAATGTTAAAATAGTGTAGGTCCCGGAAGCCCATCCCCCCAGCTGTTTTGGGCGCGCACAGGGCTTCCCGTGAAAGTAAAGGCCAGCCTTTCTTATTGCTTCAACCCGACCACCAATACCTACGTATCGAGCGAGTCGCGTCATCCACAATATTTTGCGGCAGTAGATAACAGGACATAATATACTGTGGTAGTGCTTGGGCCACATATTTTATCAAAATTTCGCGGCCGCTAAAGGAAAGTAAATTAGTGTCCCATTTAGCCATACGAGAATTTACCTTATCTCGTACAAACCCTAAACTAGCCGTTCGGTTCTTCCCTACCAGGAGGGGAACCCCAAGGTAAATCCCAGGGTCATCAACCAAACGAATTCCAAGCGAATGCTGCAGGGCCTGTAAGAAAGCCGTGGAGCAGGAGGAACTGCAATATGCTGTAGACTTAGCAAAATTCACAGATTGGCCTGAGGATGATCCATATAGATGTAGAATTTCTTTCAATTGTTGTTCTTCCTCAGGGCAATTCCGCAAGAACACAATACTGTCATCCGCAAAGAGCAGATGATTGATCCTTGGCCCCCGACGATTTGCATTTAAGCCTAGTAGCCTTCCTCCTCTCTGCTCCGTCTCAAGGGCTGCGGATAGCCCTTGCGAGCAAATGAGGAAGAGGAAGGGCGAAAGAGGGTCCCCTTGTCGGATGCCTCGCGATGGAGAAAACTCCTTCGAGAGAGCCCCGTTGAGCTGGACTGAGAAGGAGACAGAGGAGACGCAGCGGATTAGTAACTGCACCCACTCCGGGGCAAGTCCCATACGCGTCATTACATCACGGAGGAAAGACCATTCGACCTTGTCAAAGGCCTTTTCCATGTCAAGTTTAACGGCCGCCCCTTGATAGATGGAAGCGTGATTGGTGTGAAGGGTATGTACAAGCTCGTGGGCAATCAGAATGTTATAAGTGATATTTCGTCTGCTAACAAAAGCGGCCTGTGCATCACTGATACAATTGGGTAGGATCGGCTTTAGACGATTGACAAGGACTTTGGCGACAGTTTTGTAGATGATTGTGCACAAACTGATAGGTCTAAACTGACGCATAGTAGTAGCATCGTCTACTTTCGGGATTAAAACTATAACCGTTTTGTTAACAGTCGACATGTCTGCTTCCCCCCGAAGGAGTCGCAGACAAAGCTCGATAAACTCAGGGCCAATGACATCCCAATATTGCCTATAGAAGCTACTAGGGAAACCATCTATACCCGGTGCTTTCCTAGGGCCTATATCCCTAAACGCAGCAAGCACCTCATTCTCGGAGAAATGTCGTAATAAAGAATCATTCATTTCAGGAGTAACGACCTGATGGATCTGTTCCAGAAGTCGGGGAGAGGAGACAGGATTGGATGTCTCAAAAAGCTCCTGGAAATAACCCGACGCAATCCGAAGGAGTTCAGGTTTGGCCGTCTGCCAGTGGCGATTGGCGTCAAACAACCCTCGTATGGAATTCTTTTTTCGACGCTTAGAGGCCTTAGCGTGAAAAAGGATGTATTTCTGTCTCCTTGTGAAAGCCAGGTAACACGAGAGCGCTGTGCCCAGTAAGCCTCGCGTTCGTCTAAAAGACATCGCAGCTCCATTTTCGCGTCTCGTAGATTATTTAGCATCGCAGGGGTTAAGTTCCTACGTCGCATGTAGGAATTAATTTGACGTTGTAGCTCAGCGATGCGGTGAGTCGACTGGGAACGCTTAGACGTTTGCCAGTCAAGAAGGTAGCTCCCCACGACAGCCAACTTGTCGAGCAAAGTGCCCGATGCTGCTGACCAAGGTTGATGGAAAGACGATATGCATGAAGGGTCTTGCGCCAAGCAGGATTCGAATCGAAAATGATCATTATTATCAGGAGGTTGGCGATCATTATGAGGAGAAGGAATGGTGTCCATGATAATTACGTAGTGATCGGAGTCCGGTGAGAAGACATTACAGCATTGGAATGATAGGTGTGCATTTAACCAAGCATTGCATGCAAGAAAACGATCAAGTCGTTCGCAGACGGGTGTGACATTGGGACCCATGCGAGACCATGGAAACCATCCCGAGTGAGGTTTGCAATCAAAAAGTGCATTACGAGATAAGAAATCTCGAAAGTTGTTAATTTGGGATGGGGGCCTGTGACTCCCACCTTGTTTTTCTGAGTCGGATAATATGTCGTTTAGGTCCCCACCTATTAACCAAGGTAGTTGTGACATGTCACGCAGGGAGTCGATAAGCTCCCATGTTTTATATTTCATGCTCGTATCAGCGTAACCATACATTCCGATAAAACGAAAGCAATCAGAGGTAGAGGTAATGACAGAATCAATAAAGCGATCGGAATACGATAACAAATCAAAATTAACTTTATTATTCCAGAAAAAAAGAAGTCCAGAGCAAGTGGGGCTGCTTTTCACATGGAAGCAACCTAGCATATTCAATGATAGTTTCAATATTTCATAATCAAAAGTAAAAAGTTTAGTTTCGGACAAAAAAATAATATTTGGTTCCAAGCGACGAGCTAAATCAACCAAACCCTGAACTGCTGAGGGCAAACCATAACCTCGGCAGTTCCAACATAATATCCTCATTTCTCTCGGTGGGGTTGAATATCAACCGCCGCCGAAGAGACTTTGCTGCTCATCCCAGCTTTTGTTGGTTTGGATGGTTTGTCAGAAGCACCACCGGCTTTTGCCGGCTTCGAGTGGACAGTGGGGGAAGTACATGGTCGCTTGGCAACTGAATTGGCAGCGATAGGAGGGCTGCGCTTTGCTTTGCGCGGTAAAGGGGCACCTTTAGGTGGCACGGACGTAGCAGCAAGCCATTCTTCAAATTCCGGATTGACAGGGTCATAGGCGTTGCTGCCATTCCCAGCAGTAGTGGACTTGGCAGGCACAGCGGTCGGCATTGGGAAACCCTCTCCATCGATCAGCACAAAGCGCTTATCCGGGGGAGTGGTCGATAGAGCATCAGCAGCCGCGGTAGGGGCAGCGGTAGGGACGGTAGGGACGCCGGTGTTAACCGATTCCGCATCAGCTGGTATGATGTCTAAAGGCACCACGTCAAGTGGCTCGATGGACAGTCCGACAGTGGGCGTAGCATGCTGCCCGCTGGTGATATCATCTGTGTTAACCATTGGCGCGTCCGTAGGAGCTGCCTGGATTTGCTCATCGTCCGCAACCACGAGGGCAGCGGCATCGGCTAGGTCTGTGACAGCCTCAACGTTTGGCCCGGCTGCAGCATCAGTGACGGGGGCATTAGCAGCCTCTCCAGATAACATAGTTGTCGAGGCAGCATCCGCTACCGGTGTGTGTTGTGAAGCGGGTGAGGCCACGATAACTTTCTTCCCTTTCCGATCAGCCCCTGAAGAGCGTAAAAAAAGGAAGTAATGGTCAGCAATAATTAATGTGTATAAGTAAAGTAGCCACAAAATATTGCTAAGACAGTGAGTATAAAAATTAGGGGCATAGGCCTTTGAGTGTGATACAAAAATCGGTGCCAACAATATCGTTGTTGTGCACCTGCTTTTTTGTGGAAGGTCCAGCACCTGTGAGGAAACGTAGGTTTTAGTTAAATACACTATATAAGTGCATGCACGGTATGTAGCAAAGAGTATGAACGACAGAAGATTACCAGTGGTCGTCGTTCTTTTGGTTGAAGTCCCGGCCGGTTCAAAATAATTGACGCGACCCCTGGTTTCTATTTTTGTCGTGCCCTTCGGAGCAGGGGCACGGAGCCAGTCCCCATACTGTTGGGGCTCCACCGTGCTATCTTTAGACACAACACAAGTAGCCTTGAGGTGACAAAGGATACCACACCCATGACAAAAGGTGGGTAGCTTCTCGTACTGAATCGGTAGCATTTGGGGCTCATCGTCCTCCACGCTCATGGCCACAAACCGTCGTAGTGGTTGATGGGTATCTATTATAACACAAACTCGTAGGAACTTCACCATGTTCCCCTCGTCTGATTTGCTTGAGTCGGTTCCGATAACCGGTCCAAGTCCACTGCCTAGGGCTCGACCAGTGCTGTTTGCAACCGTAACACCGGTCATCATGGCAATAGGCACACGATGGATCCGAACCCAAATCCTCTTTCGGTTGAAGACATAGCCATCAATGGTTAGTTTGGGGTGGACCGGGAGAATAGCCACCCAATCTTTTTTAAAGGTCCAAGGTTCACGCTTTAGCACCTCATCCCTGCAAGATTTATTTTCAAATTTAAATAGAAAATAACCAGATCCCAAAGGAGTTACCATGGACAACTTGTCTTCTCTCCAGACGGATGAAAAGAGACGGACCAGCGCCATTTCATCAAATGGCTTGGTATGGAAGAGTTTTCCGATCAAGGATGACTTGTAGTCATCAAGAGGCACAGCTTTGGTCGAAGCCGGGGCTAGCACGATATTCTTCTCCTCCGCTGTAAATTGGAGGTTATCGAAGCGTGATAAGAAGGAATCGGTGGAGGCCATTGTAGTAGTAGTGCACCTTTCGAAGAGAAGGAGTGGGATTGCCGTATAGTCAAATGTTTTACTAGCAGAAGAAACCTTAGAAGAAGGAGTTGTAGTCCTAGTTGTCAAAAAAAAAAAACTGTAGGGGATTTAGGACTACATTAACTTTAGTAGTTTTAGAGAGTGTGTGATAACTCAAAAGACTACCGGATAGAGGCTGGATTTGAATTTTAAATTTCCTCCTATAGATTAGGTTGTTATCTAGATAAAGATAAGAGATTGATTTTTTGAAATGAACCTCTAAATTCCACTTTATCCGACAAGAGGTAGGGGATTTAGTATCCCATGCAAAATCGGAGCATATTCTTTCGAAAATGGGATAATGTGGATAAGTAATCCGATTAGCTCCAATTTTTAATTTAAATTTAGAATTAATCGGTTGATTTAGATAAAGATAGGAGTTTAGTTTATCAAAATGAATCTCCAATTTCCACTTTATCCGATAGGGGGTATAGAATTTAGTTTCCCATGCAAAAACGGTACAAAATATTTCGAAAAGAAGATATTGTGGATAAGTGACCCGATTATCTCCAAATTTAATTTTAAATTCATAAATTAACGGTGGAAGTTTGTTGTGGTTGTTCAATTGTTTTCGAGGAAAGTGGAAGCCAATAGGGACGTAAACCAAGTCCTTAATGTCACGTGGAAAGGCTCCACATGCATTGGAGTCAGTCACCCATGCAGATCCGGCACAATAGGGTTCAAATTTGAATTTACCAAAAAACTTGGTAGGGGGAGATTTTCTGTTACAAAACCGAGATCCACGTGCCATGTTCCTAGGAACTGGGGATTCCGTTGTAGTTGGAATTTCCCAGGCGGCCGTCGCTGGCCCATGGTATGGCTGCACCCGGCGCTGTTAACGCCTGGTTTGGGGTGAGAATTTACGATGGTGGATGGTACGTCCGTTCTGGACAGCAATCTTTATGCAGTGGAGAACTTAACCCATAAGAAATTCCTATTCATTTCACTCTTAGTCGACAAAATGAATAATAATAATAAAATGTGCAATATAAAAAGAGTATTGCAAGAACGAAATGGGAGAGATAATGAGTATAGTAAGGGGCGATGTTGTTGCACCCTGGCAAATTTGTAGTTGTGCAGACATGCAGCCTCGTACCAACTGGATAATGTGATGAAAGGACCACAAAGTTGGATGTTGTAAACATAATACCATGACTTGTGCATGGTTGTTGCCGCATCATAGGAAGGGATACAAGGTCTAACAGACCAGGAAGAAACTTGTGTTCTAGCATTAGAAGCAAGGTATACGAAGCGTACCAAAATTGGTAGTCCAGCACATGGAAAAAAACCTTGGAGCGGGGCTGTTGCCACCAAGGCTAGAGAACCTCGGAAGGGCCTGAGGGCTATTTGAATCCAATAGTAAAAGGATGGCCATGGCCGTTGTGCAGCCATCTTTCGATGTATGGAAATCAAAAAATCATTGTTAAAATTATCATGGGCATGAAGGGGTTGTTGCACTACCAAAGCGGAGGTGCTAAGCAAGCACCACCATGGCAGTGTGGGGGGTGTGTGGTGGAAGGGTAACCGGAGGTAGTGGCGAAAGAGGGTGGTGAGGGGTGGTGAGAGAGAGATGGTTAGGAAGAAAATAGAGAGAGAAAAGGAGAGAAAAGTTGAGAGAATTTTCATTACCCGTTCCACCCGTTATACCCCCCGTTGGAATTTTAACTGAGTAAAAAGTACAGAAATTGAGGTTTTTCAATATAATTGTGTTGAAAAGCTGCTAATCAATTATTTGAACTCCTAAAATTTGATTAAAACTATTTTGCGGTCCTTTTTGTCGAGGTTTCGGACGAGCAGGACTAAATGGGCCTTTCAATGGACCGTTGGAATTTTAACTGAGTAAAATGTATAAAAATTGAAGTTTTGCAATATAATTGTGTTGAAAAGTTCCTAATCATTTATTTGAACTCCTAAAATTTGATTAAAACTTTTTTGCGGTCCTTTTTGTATCGGTTTCGGACGAGCAGGTCTAAATGGTCCTTACAATGGACCCGTTGGAATTTTAACTGAGTAAAAAGTACAGAAATTGAGGTTTTGCAATATAATTGTGTTGAAAAGCTCCTAATCAATTATTTGAACTCCAAAAATTTGATTAAAACTTGTTTTGCAGTCCTTTTTGTCGAGGTTTCGGACGAGCAGGTCTAAATGGGCCTTTCAATGGACCCATTGGAATTTAAACTGAGTAAAAAGTACAAAAATTGAGGTTTTGCAATATAATTGGGTTGAAAATCTCCTAATCAATTACATGATCTCCTAAGATTTGATTAAAACTTGTTTTGCGGCCCTTTTTGTAGAGGTTTCGGACGAGCGGGTCTAAATGGGCCTTTCAATGGACCCATTGGAATTTTAACTGAGTAAAAAGTACAGAAATTGAGGTTTTGCAATATAATTGTGTTGAAAAGCTCCTAATCAATTATTTGAACTCCAAAAATTTGATTAAAACTTGTTTTGCAGTCCTTTTTGTCGAGGTTTCGGACGAGCAGGTCTAAATGGGCCTTTCAATGGACCCATTGGAATTTAAACTGAGTAAAAAGTACAAAAATTGAGGTTTTGCAATATAATTGGGTTGAAAATCTCCTAATCAATTACATGATCTCCTAAGATTTGATTAAAACTTGTTTTGCGGCCCTTTTTGTAGAGGTTTCGGACGAGCGGGTCTAAATGGGCCTTTCAATGGACCCATTGGAATTTTAACTGAGTAAAAAGTACATAAATTGAGGTTTTGCAATATAATTGTGTTGAAAATCTCATAATCAATTACATGAACTCCTAAAATTTGATTAAAACTTGTTTTGCAGTCCTTTTTGTAGAGGTTTCGGACGAGCGGGTCGAAATGGGCCTTTCAATTGACCCGTTGGAATTTTAACTGAGTAAAAAGTACAGAAATTGAGGTTTTGCAATATAATTGTGTTGAAAAGCTCGTAATCAATTATTTGAAATCCTAATATTTGAATAAAACATTTTGCGGTCCTTTTTGTAGAGGTTTCGGACGAGCAGGTCTAAATGGACCTTTCAATGGGCCCGTTGGAATTTTAACTGAGTAAAAAGTATAAAATTGAGGTTTTTCAATATAATTGTGCTAAAAAGCTCCTAATAAATTATTTGAACTCCTAAAATTTGATTAAAACTTGTTTTGCGGTCCTTTTTGTCGAGGTTTCGGACGAGCAGGTCTAAATGGGCCTTTCAATGGACCCGTTGGAATTTTAACTGAGTAAAAAGTACAGAAATTGAGGTTTTGCAATATAATTGTGTTGAAAAGCTCCTAATCAATTACATGAACTCCTAAATTTTGATTTAAATTTGTTTTGCAGTCCTTTTTGTAGAGGTTTCGGATGAGCGGGTCGAAATGAGCCTTTCAATGGACCCGTTGGAATTTTAACTGAGTAAAAAGTATAAAAATTTAGGTTTTGCAATATAATTGTGTTGAAAAGCTCATAATCAATTATTTGTACTCCTAAAATATGATCAAAACTTGTTTTTTGGTTCTTTATGTAGAGGTTTCGGGCGTGCGGGTCTAAATGGGCCTTTCAGTGGACCCGTTGGAATTTTAACTGAGTAAAAAGTACATAAATTGAGGTTTTGAAATATAATTGTGTTCAAAAGCTCCTAATCAATTATTTGAACTCCTAATATTTGAATAAAACATTTTTGCCGTCCTTTTTGTAGAGGTTTCAGACGAGCAGGTCTAAATGAGCCTTTCAATGGGCCCGTTGGAATTTTAACTGAGTAAAAAGTATAAAATTGAGGTTATTCAATATAATTGTGTTGAAAAGTTCCTAATCAATTATTTGAACTCCTAAAATTTGATTAAAATGTGTGTTGCAGTCCTTTTTGTAGAGGTTTCAGACGAGCGGGTCGAAATGGGCCTTTCGATGGACCCGTTGAAATTTTAACCGAGTAAAAAGTACAGAATTTGAGGTTTTGCAATATGATTGTGTTGAAAGGCTCCTAATCAATTATTTGAACTCCTAAAATTTGATTAAAACTTGTTTTAAGGTCTTTTTTGTAGAGGTTTCGGACGAGCATGTCTAAATTAGCCTTTCAATGGACCTGTTGGAATTTTAACTGAGTAAAAAGTACAGAAATTGAGGTTTTGCAATATAATTGTGTTGAAAAGCTCCAAATCAATTATTTGAACTCCTAAAATTTTATTAAAACTTTTTTTGCGGTCCTTTTTGTCGAGGTTTCGGACGAGCAGGTCTAAATGGGCCTTTCAATGGACCCGTTGGAATTTTAAATGAGTAAAAAGTACAGAAATTAAGGTTATGCAATATAATTGTGTTGAAAAGCTCCTAATCAATTACATGAACTCCTAAAATTTGATTAAAATGTGTGTTGCAGTCCTTTTTGTAGAGGTTTCAGACGAGCGGGTCGAAATGGGCCTTTCGATGGACCCGTTGAAATTTTAACCGAGTAAAAAGTACAGAATTTGAGATTTTGCAATATGATTGTGTTGAAAGGCTCCTAATCAATTATTTGAACTCCTAAAATTTGATTAAAACTTGTTTTAAGGTCTTTTTTGTAGAGGTTTCGGACGAGCATGTCTAAATTGGCCTTTCAATGGACCTGTTGGAATTTTAACTAAGTAAAAAGTACAGAAATTGAGGTTTTGCAATATAATTGTATTGAAAATCTCCTAATCAATTACAAGAACTCCTAAAATTTGATTAAAACTTGTTTGGCAGTCCTTTTGTTAGAGGTTTCGGACGAGCGGGTCTAAATGGGCCTTTCAATGGACCCGTTGGAATTTTAACTGAGTAAAAAGTACAAAAATTGAGGTTTTGCAATATAATTGTGTTGAAAAGCTCCAAATAAATTACATAAACTCCTGAAATTTGATTTAAATTTTTTTGCAGTCCTTTTTGTAGAGGTTTCGGACGAGCGGGTCAAAATGGGCCTTTTAATGGACCCGTTGGAATTGACTGAGTAAAACGTACAGAAATTGAGTTTTTGCAATATAATTGTGTTGAAAAGCTCCTAATCTATTATTTGAACTCCTAATATTTGAATAAAACATTTTTGCGGTCCTTTTTGTATAGGTTTCGGACGAGCAGGTCTAAATGGGCCATTCAATGGGCCCGTTGGAATTTTAACTGAGTAAAAAGTACAGAAATTGAGGTTTTGCAATATAATTGTGTTGAAAAGCTCCTAATCAATTATTTGAACTCCTAAAATTTGACTAAAACTTGTTTTGCGGTCTTTTTTGTAGAGGTTTCGGACCAGCAGTTCTAAATGGGCCTTTCAATGGACCCGTTGGAATTTTAACTGAGTAAAAAGTAAAGAAATTGAGGTTTTGCAATATAATTGTGTTGAAATTCTCCTAATCAATTACATGAACTCCTAAAATTTAATTAAATCTTGTTTTACAGTCATTTTTGTAGAGGTTTCGGACGAGCGGGTCGAAATGGGCCTTTCAATGGACCCGTTGGAATTTTAACTGAGTAAAAAGTACAAAAATTGAGGTTTTGCAATATAATTGTGTGAAAAGCTCCTAATCAATTACAAGAACTCCTAAAATTTGATTAAAACATGTTTTTTAGTCCTTTTTGTAGAGGTTTCGGACGAGCGGTCGAAATGGGCCGTTTAATGGACCCGTTGGAATTTTAACTGAGTAAAAAGTACATAAATTGAGGTTTTGAAATATAATTGTGTTGAAAAGTTCCTAATCAATTATTTGAACTCCTAGAATTTGATTAAAACTATTTTGCAGTCCTTTTTGTCGAGGTTTCGGACGAGCAGGTCTAAATGGGCCTTTCAATGGACCCGTTAGAATTTTAACTGAGTAAAAAGTACAGAAATTGAGGTTTTGCAATATAATTGTGTTGAAAAGCTCCTAATCAATTACATAAACTCCTAAAATTTGATTAAAACTTTTTTTGTAGTCCTTTTTATAGAGGTTTCGGACGAGCGGGTCGAAATGGGCCTTTCAATGATCCCGTTGAAATTTTAACTGAGTAAAAAGTACAGAAATTGAGGTTTTGCAATATAATTGTGTTAAAAGCTCCTAATCAATTATTTGAACTCCTAAAATGTGATAAAACTTGTTTTGCGATCCTTTTTGTAGAGGTTTCTAATGAGCAGGTCTAAATGGGTCTTTCAATGGACCCGTTGGAATTTTAACTGAGTAAAAAGGACAGAAATTGAGGTTTTGCAATATAATTGTGTTGAAAAGATCCAAGTAAATTACATGAACTCATAAAATTTGATTAAAACTTGTTTTGCAGTCCTTTTTGTAGAGGTTTCGGACGAGCGGGTCGAAATGGGCCTTTCAATGGACCCGTTGGAATTTTAACTGAGTAAAAAGTACAAAAATAGCGGTTTTGCAATATAATTGTGTTGAAAAGCTCCTAATAAATTATTTGAACTCCTAATATTTGAATAATACATTTTTGCGTTCCTTTTTGTAGAGGTTTCGGACGAGCAGGTCTAAATGGGCCTTTCAATGGGCCCGTTGGAATTTTAACTGAGTAAAAAGTATAAAATTGAGGTTTTTCAATATAATTGTGTTGAAAAGTTCCTAATCAATTATTTGAACTCCTAAAATTTGATTAAAACTATTTTGCGGTCCTTTTTGTTGAGGTTTCGGACGAGCAGGTCTAATTGGACCTTTCAATGGACCCGTTAGAATTTTAACTGAGTAAAAAGTACAGAAATTGAGGTTTTGCAATATAATTGTGTTGAAAAGCTCGTAATCAATTATTTGAAATCCTAATATTTGAATAAAACATTTTGCGGTCCTTTTTGTAGAGGTTTCGGACGAGCAGGTCTAAATGGACCTTTCAATGGGCCCGTTGGAATTTTAACTGAGTAAAAAGTATAAAATTGAGGTTTTTCAATATAATTGTGCTAAAAAGCTCCTAATAAATTATTTGAACTCCTAAAATTTGATTAAAACTTGTTTTGCGGTCCTTTTTGTCGAGGTTTCGGACGAGCAGGTCTAAATGGGCCTTTCAATGGACCCGTTGGAATTTTAACTGAGTAAAAAGTACAGAAATTGAGGTTTTGCAATATAATTGTGTTGAAAAGCTCCTAATCAATTACATGAACTCCTAAATTTTGATTTAAATTTGTTTTGCAGTCCTTTTTGTAGAGGTTTCGGATGAGCGGGTCGAAATGAGCCTTTCAATGGACCCGTTGGAATTTTAACTGAGTAAAAAGTATAAAAATTTAGGTTTTGCAATATAATTGTGTTGAAAAGCTCATAATCAATTATTTGTACTCCTAAAATATGATCAAAACTTATTTTTTGGTTCTTTATGTAGAGGTTTCGGGCGTGCGGGTCTAAATGGGCCTTTCAGTGGACCCGTTGGAATTTTAACTGAGTAAAAAGTACATAAATTGAGGTTTTGAAATATAATTGTGTTCAAAAGCTCCTAATCAATTATTTGAACTCCTAATATTTGAATAAAACATTTTTGCCGTCCTTTTTGTAGAGGTTTCAGACGAGCAGGTCTAAATGAGCCTTTCAATGGGCCCGTTGGAATTTTAACTGAGTAAAAAGTATAAAATTGAGGTTATTCAATATAATTGTGTTGAAAAGTTCCTAATCAATTATTTGAACTCCTAAAATTTGATTAAAATGTGTGTTGCAGTCCTTTTTGTAGAGGTTTCAGACGAGCGGGTCGAAATGGGCCTTTCGATGGACCCGTTGAAATTTTAACCGAGTAAAAAGTACAGAATTTGAGGTTTTGCAATATGATTGTGTTGAAAGGCTCCTAATCAATTATTTGAACTCCTAAAATTTGATTAAAACTTGTTTTAAGGTCTTTTTTGTAGAGGTTTCGGACGAGCATGTCTAAATTAGCCTTTCAATGGACCTGTTGGAATTTTAACTGAGTAAAAAGTACAGAAATTGAGGTTTTGCAATATAATTGTGTTGAAAAGCTCCAAATCAATTATTTGAACTCCTAAAATTTTATTAAAACTTTTTTTGCGGTCCTTTTTGTCGAGGTTTCGGACGAGCAGGTCTAAATGGGCCTTTCAATGGACCCGTTGGAATTTTAAATGAGTAAAAAGTACAGAAATTAAGGTTATGCAATATAATTGTGTTGAAAAGCTCCTAATCAATTACATGAACTCCTAAAATTTGATTAAAATGTGTGTTGCAGTCCTTTTTGTAGAGGTTTCGGACGAGCGGGTCGAAATGGGCCTTTCGATGGACCCGTTGGAATTTTAACTGAGTAAAAAGTACAAAAATAGCGGTTTTGCAATATAATTGTGTTGAAAAGCTCCTAATAAATTATTTGAACTCCTAATATTTGAATAATACATTTTTGCGTTCCTTTTTGTAGAGGTTTCGGACGAGCAGGTCTAAATGGGCCTTTCAATGGGCCCGTTGGAATTTTAACTGAGTAAAAAGTATAAAATTGACGTTTTGCAATATAATTGTGTTGAAAAGCTCCTAATCATTTATTTGAACTCCTAAAATTTGATTAAAACCTTTTTGGGGTCCTTTTTGAATCGGTTTCGGACGAGCAGGTCTAAATGGGCCTTACAATGGACCCATTGGAATTTTAATTGAGTAAAAAGTATAGAAATTGAGGTTTTGCAATATAATTGTGTTGAAAAGCTCCTAATCAATTATTTTAACTCCTAAAATTTGATTAAAACTTGTTTTGCGGTCCTTTTTGTCGAGGTTTCGGACGAGCAAGTCTAAATGGGCCTTTCAATGGACCCGTTGGAATTTTAACTGAGTAAAAAGTACAGAAATTGAGGTTTTGCAATATAATTGTGTTGAAAAGCTCCTAATCAATTATTTGAACTCCTAAAATTTGACTAAAACTTGTTTTGCGGTCTTTTTTGTAGAGGTTTCGGACCAGCAGTTCTAAATGGGCCTTTCAATGGACCCGTTGGAATTTTAACTGAGTAAAAAGTAAAGAAATTGAGGTTTTGCAATATAATTGTGTTGAAATTCTCCTAATCAATTACATGAACTCCTAAAATTTAATTAAATCTTGTTTTACAGTCATTTTTGTAGAGGTTTCGGACGAGCGGGTCGAAATGGGCCTTTCAATGGACCCGTTGGAATTTTAACTGAGTAAAAAGTACAAAAATTGAGGTTTTGCAATATAATTGTGTGAAAAGCTCCTAATCAATTACAAGAACTCCTAAAATTTGATTAAAACATGTTTTTTAGTCCTTTTTGTAGAGGTTTCGGACGAGCGGTCGAAATGGGCCGTTTAATGGACCCGTTGGAATTTTAACTGAGTAAAAAGTACATAAATTGAGGTTTTGAAATATAATTGTGTTGAAAAGTTCCTAATCAATTATTTGAACTCCTAGAATTTGATTAAAACTATTTTGCAGTCCTTTTTGTCGAGGTTTCGGACGAGCAGGTCTAAATGGGCCTTTCAATGGACCCGTTAGAATTTTAACTGAGTAAAAAGTACAGAAATTGAGGTTTTGCAATATAATTGTGTTGAAAAGCTCCTAATCAATTACATAAACTCCTAAAATTTGATTAAAACTTTTTTTGCAGTCCTTTTTATAGAGGTTTCGGACGAGCGGGTCGAAATGGGCCTTTCAATGATCCCGTTGAAATTTTAACTGAGTAAAAAGTACAGAAATTGAGGTTTTGCAATATAATTGTGTTAAAAGCTCCTAATCAATTATTTGAACTCCTAAAATGTGATAAAACTTGTTTTGCGATCCTTTTTGTAGAGGTTTCTAATGAGCAGGTCTAAATGGGTCTTTCAATGGACCCGTTGGAATTTTAACTGAGTAAAAAGGACAGAAATTGAGGTTTTGCAATATAATTGTGTTGAAAAGATCCAAGTAAATTACATGAACTCATAAAATTTGATTAAAACTTGTTTTGCAGTCCTTTTTGTAGAGGTTTCGGACGAGCGGGTCGAAATGGGCCTTTCAATGGACCCGTTGGAATTTTAACTGAGTAAAAAGTACAAAAATAGCGGTTTTGCAATATAATTGTGTTGAAAAGCTCCTAATAAATTATTTGAACTCCTAATATTTGAATAATACATTTTTGCGTTCCTTTTTGTAGAGGTTTCGGACGAGCAGGTCTAAATGGGCCTTTCAATGGGCCCGTTGGAATTTTAACTGAGTAAAAAGTATAAAATTGAGGTTTTTCAATATAATTGTGTTGAAAAGTTCCTAATCAATTATTTGAACTCCTAAAATTTGATTAAAACTATTTTGCGGTCCTTTTTGTTGAGGTTTCGGACGAGCAGGTCTAATTGGACCTTTCAATGGACCCGTTAGAATTTTAACTGAGTAAAAAGTACAGAAATTGAGGTTTTGCAATATAATTGTGTTGAAAAGATCCTAATCAATTACATAAACTACTAAAATTTGATTAAAACTTTTTTTTGTAGTCCTTTTTGTAGATGTTTCGGACGAGCGAGTCGAAATGGGCCTTTCAATGGACCCGTTGAAATTTTAACTTAGTAAAAAGTACAGAAATTGAGATTTTGGAATATAATTGTGTTGAAAATCTCCAAATCAATTACATGATCTCCTAAAATTTGATTAAAACTTGTTTTGCGGTCCTTTTTGTAGATGTTTCGGACGAGCAGGTCTAAATGGGCCTTTCAATGGACCCGTTGGAATTTTAACTGAGTAAAAAGTATAGAAATTGAGGTTTTGCAATATAATTCTGTTGAAAAGCTCCTAATCAATTATTTTAACTCCTAAAAATTTGATTAAATCTTGTTTTGCGGTCTTTTTTGTAGAGGTTTCGGCCGAGCAGGTCTAAATGGGCCTTTCAATGGACTCGTTGGATTTTTAACTGAGTAAAAAGTACAGAAATTGAGGTTTTGCAATATAATTGTGTTGAAAAGCTCCTAATCAATTACATGAACTCCTAAAATTTGATTAAAACTTGTTTTGTAGTCCTTTTTGTAGAGGTTTCGGACGAGCGGGTCGAAATGGGCCTTTCAATGGACCCGTTGGAATTTTAACTGAGTAAAAAGTACAGAAATTGAGGTTTTGCAATATACTTGTGTTGAAAAGCTCCTAATCAAATATTTGAACTCCTAAAATTTGATTAAAACTTTTTTTGCGGTCCTTTTTGTCGAGGTTTCGGACGAGCAGGTCTAAATGGGCCTTTCAATGGACCCGTTGGAATTTTAAATGAGTAAAAAGTACAGAAATTGAGGTTATGCAATATAATTGTGTTGAAAAGCTCCTAATCAATTACATGAACTCCTAAAATTTGATTAAAATGTGTGTTGCAGTCCTTTTTGTAGAGGTTTCGGACGAGCGGGTCTACATGGGCCTTTCGATGGACCCGTTGAAATTTTAACCGAGTAAAAAGTACAGAATTTGAGGTTTTGCAATATAATTGTGTTGAAAGCCTCCTAATCAATTATTTGAACTCCTAAAATTTGATTAAAACTTGTTTTAAGGTCTTTTTTGTAGCGGTTTCGGACGAGCATGTCTAAATGGGCCTTTCAATGGAACTGTTGGAATTTTAACTGAGTAAAAAGTACAGAAATTGAGGTTTTGCAATATAATTGTGTTGAAAATCTCCTAATCAATTACAAGAACTCTTAAAATTTGATTAAAACTTGTTTGGCAGTCCTTTTGTTAGAGGTTTCGGACGAGCGGGTCTAAATAGGCCTTTCAATGGACCCGTTGGAATTTTTACTGAGTAAAAAGTACAGAAATTGAGGTTTTGCAATATAATTGTGTTGAAAGCTCCTAATCAATTACATAAACTCCTGAAATTTGATTAAAACTTTTTTTGTAGTCCTTTTTGTAGAGGTTTCGGACGAGCGGGTCGAAATGGGCCTTTTAATGGACCCGTTAGAATTTTAACTGAGTAAAACATACAGAAATTGAGTTTTTGCAATATAATTGTGTTGAAAAGCTCCTAATCTATTATTTGAACTCCTAATATTTGAATAAAACATTTTTGTGGTCCTTTTTGTATAGGTTTCGGACGAGCAGGTCTAAATGAGCCTTTTAATGGGCCCGTTGGAATTTTAACTGAGTAACAAGTAAAAAATTAAGGTTTTTCAATATAATTGTGTTGAAAAGCTCCTAATAAATTATTATAACTCCTAAAATTTGATTAAAACTATTTTTGCGGTCCTTTTTGTCGAGGTTTCGGACGAGCAGGTGTAAATGGGCCTTTCAATCGACCCGTTAGAATTTTAACAGAGTAAAAAGTACATAAATTGAGGTTTTGCAATATAATTGTGTTGAAAAGTTCCTAATCAATTACATGAACTCCTAAAATTTGATTAAAACTTTTTTTGTGGTCCTTTTTATAGAGGTTTCGGACGAGCGGGTCTAAATGGGTATTTCAATGGACCCGTTGAAATTTTAACTGAGTAAAAAGTACAGAAATTGAGGTTTTAAAATATAATTATGTTGAAAAGCTCCTAATCAATTATTTGAACTCCTAAAATTTGATTTAAACTTTTTTTGCGGTCCTTTTTGTAGAGGTTTCGGACGAGCGGGTCGAAATGGGCCTTTCAATGGACCCGTTGGAATTTTAACTGAGTGAAAAGTACAAAAATTGAGGTTTTGCAATATAATTGTGTTGAAAAGCTCCTAATCAATTATTTGAACTCCTAAAATTTGATTAAAACTTGTTTTGAGGTCCTTTTTGTCGAGGTTTCGGACGAGCAGGTCTATATGGGCCTATCAATGGCCCCGTTGGAATTTTTTTTGAGAAAAAGGCCTCATTAAAAACCCCACTAATCCCAACTGGGCCCAGCCCAGAGGGGTCCTAAAGGGGAAAAGAGTGCCCAAATATATATATATATATATATAATCAAGGGGGTTGAAAACCAACCGGTACAATAGAGCGTAAGACATCGGGCAAGCCCGGCCCAAAAAACAAGGAGGACCTAGAGTGCAAGGCCCAATTGGCAATAGTATGAGCTAGAACATTAGCAACTCGTGGTACATAAAGAAAATTTAAATCTGGAATAGATACAAAGAGAGGGCGAGCCGCATCAATATGTGGCCGTAAAGGAGAGGCGTCCGAGCCGAGGCAACGTATTTTGTTGATGACCAAAGCAGCGTCGGACTCGATAATGATGCTGCACCAGCCGGCATCCCTACCAAGTGTAGCCCCCGTGACAATGGCACGAAGCTCCGCAGTGGAGGCGTCAAGCCATCCTGCGCAGTGAACAGCACAACCACGGAGAATACGCCGCTAGCATCACAAGCCACAACACCAAAACTTACTTCGCCTGTAGCGGGGTTGAACGCACCGTCCACATTGATTTTAACCTTCCTTTCCGGTGGCGGCCTCCATGTTGGTTGAGAAAGGGCTGGCTCCGTCTGTAGATGCGTCGAGGCGTGAAGAGAGTTGGCCGAGTCGTAGTCCTGTAACAGTTCCTTAGAGTTCATAAGAGTAAGCCATGGCGGCTGCAAACGCTTGGAGTGAACCCAGTCATTCCTCCGGTTCCAAATGTTCCAAAGGATAGTGAGGAACAAACTAAATTCAGAGCGAGAAAGTAACGAGGCCCCTTGTTCCAACCATAAGTGAGTAGGGAAGAGCGTGCTAGTACGTAAAGGAAGGGGAAACCCAGCTAGTTGTAGAACCTCAGCTGCTCCAACACAATCTCGGAGAGCATGGAGTGGGGTTTCTACTATAGTCGGACAAAAAGGGCACATGCCAGTGCCTAACCCCACAGTTGCAAGACGGTCTCATGTGGGTAGAGCATCTCGTCCTGCTCTCCAGCTAAAGGACCGAATCTTCGGAAGGGTGTTCGCTTTGGAGATAACTCGCCAAAAGGGAGAAGGACGACTGATAGGTCTGATTGGACGTCGTAAGAATAGATATCCGGAACGCACTGAATACATCCCCGTGTCATGATATCCCTAAAGTAATGTATCGCGCCGCTCATTGGAGATTGGCACACGCAGTATGGCATCAGCATCATCCCAGTCAAAATGCTGGCGGACTTTGGGTTCATCCCAAGACGATTGATTGCCGATCATGAAGTCACGACATCGTAAGGGGAGTTCCTCCTCGTCTTGATAATTTCCAAAGAAGGATAAACTAGAGGTACCACCCCAAGGGTCACGGTGGATACGGATCTGACTCTGAATTCCGGGTCGCCGAAAGAACCCTGGTTGCAATCGTTGCATGGCCTGCCAAAGACCTTGCCATGCGAAGGACGCGCGTCGATCGAGCTTAGCATCCAACAATTTCCCAGAAGGAAAGTAACGTGAACGTAGGACACGCGCAAGGAGGGATTCAGGAGAATGGATCAGCCTCCATAATTGTTTACCTAAGAGAGCAATGTTAAAATCGTGTAGATTCCTAAAGCCTATTCCCCCTGCTGCCTTGGGATCACAAATAGACTCCCAATATAGCAGAGGCCAACCTCGCTTGTTACTGTGGCCAGACCACCAATAACGACGGATCAAGCTAGTCATATCATCTATGATGTTCTGCGGAAGTAGGTAACAAGACATAACATACTGAGGTATGGCTTGTGCGACCGACTTGATCAGTGTTTCGCGTCCACTAAATGAGAGTAAGTTGGTGTCCCATTTAGTTATTCGAGAACTGACTTTGTCACGGACAAAACCTAAGCATTCCGTTCGGTTCCGCCCTATCATGAGGGGAACTCCGAGATAGATACCCAGGTCCTCGACAATGCGTACTCTAAGAGTCAATCGAACTGCCTGAATGAAGGTCTCAGAACAGCGTGAACTGCAGTAAGCTGTGGACTAATCGAAATTAACAGTTTGTCCTGAAGAGGATTCATATAGGCGTAGAATCTCTTTCAACCTTTCAACCTCATATGGGCAATTACTAAGGAAAACAATGCTATCATCGGCAAATAGCAGATGTGTAATTCTAGGTCCATGTCGATTGGCCTGTAGACCGAGAAGGCGCCCTTCCCGTTGCTTGGATTCAAGGGCCGCTGATAACCCTTGGGAACAAATCAGAAAGAGGAAGGGGGAGAGGGGATCGCCCTTCCGGATGCCTCGAGCAGGCACAAACTCGTCGGATAGGGTCCCGTTAAGTCTAACAGAAAAAGAGACTGAGGAGACACAACGAAGTATGAGGTGCACCCATTCAGGTGCAAAGCCCATACGTGACATCACATCCTGAAGGAATGACCATTCGACTTTGTCGAACGCCTTCTCCATATCTAGTTTCAACGCCGCCCCTTGGTAAATGGCAGCGCTATTCGAGTGGAGGGTATGCACTAGCTCATGGGCGATTAAAATGTTGTCGGTTATATTCCTTCCACGAACAAAGGCTGCTTGTGCATCGCTGATACAATCAGGTAGAACAGGCTTAAGACGGTTAACAAGAACCTTAGCAATTGTTTTGAATATGACCGTGCATAAGCTAATTGGTCGAAACTGGCGCATATTGGTGGGGTCCGCAACCTTCGGGATAAGCACGATGACTGTTTTATTAACAGTCGACATGTCGGCTTCCCCACGCAATAGACGGAGACAGAGCTGGATAAATTCAGGCCCAATGACGTTCCAGTGTTGCCGGAAAAAACCACTAGGAAAACCATCGATGCCTGGAGCTTTCTGAGGACTAATATACTGAAAGGCGGCAAGCACTTCACCCTCTGTGAATGGTCTCAATAGAGAGGCATTCATTGATGGAGTGACGACCGGAGAAATTTTCTCCAACAGACGTGGCGAAGAACTAGGGTTCGTCGATGTAAACAGCGTCCGAAAATAATCCGAGGCTATTTGAAGGAGCCTTGGCGTAGCTGTATGCCATACATGGTTACCATCGTGAAGGCCACGAATAGTATTCTTTTTCCTGCGCTTAGAGGCTCTAGCGTGGAAAAAAGACGTGTTTTTGTCCCCTTGGGACAACCATGTGACCCGCGATCGTTGTGCCCAGTAGGCTTCACGGACGTCTAGAAGACGTCGAAGCTCTAGTTTTGCGTCGCGCAGGTCATTTAGCATCGCATGCGATAGATGACGACGTCGCATATATGAATTGATTTTGCGTTGTAATTCTGCAATACGGTTGTGTGACTGGTATCGGCGATGCGATTGCCAATCGCGCAGCTTGTTACCGACCATACGTAATTTTTCAGGCAAGTTACCCGATGCATTCGCCCAGGCCTGTTGGACGGTCGTGATGCATGATGGATCATTTGCCCAACAAGATTCAAAACGGAAATGGTCAAAGGTCTCACGAGGAGTAGTGTTGCGCTGGGGAACAAAATTGGTATCCATGACTATGACATAATGGTCAGAATCCGGGGAAAAATATTACGGCATTCGAAAGTGGAATGTTCACTAAGCCATGCATTACATGCTACAAAACGGTCAAGTCGTTCACAAACAGTTGAGACATTAGGCTCGGTGCGGGACCAAGTGAACCAACCCGATGCTGGCTTGCAATCAAAAAGACTATTGCGAGATAAACATTCGCGAAAGCTAGTGATTTGTGATTGCGGTCGGCGACAGCCTCCCTGTTTTTCTGAATCTGATAAAATATCATTAAGGTCACTGCCGATTAACCAAGGCATTGGTGAAGCGTGACGCAAAGAATCAATCAAATCCCATGTTTTAGACTTCATATTTGTGTCAGCGTAGCCATAAATGCCCGTAAAACAAAAACATTCATCATTCGAATTTAAAACAACATCAATGGATCGATCAGAATACGAAAGCAAATCAAGTTGAATTTTATTATTCCAAAATATGATGAGTCCGGAACATGTGGGGCTGCTATCAACATGGATGCAGCCATACATATCTAATAAAATTCTTAAACGATCATAATAGTAACGACATAAGCGAGTTTCAGACAAAAAGATAACATCCGGTTGCAACCTGCGAGCAATGGTGCTCAACCCTTGAACTGCCGTCGGGGAACCAAGACCGCGGCAGTTCCAGCAAAAGATCCTCATTTCTCTCGGCGGGGTTGAACGTCAACCGCCGCCGAAGAGATTTTGCTGCTCATCCCAGCTTTAGATAGTTTGGAAGGTATGTCAGAGGGCATTCCGGGTTTCACCGGCTTAACTTGAGTGGAGGGGGAAGTTCTCGGCCTCTTGGTAACACCAGCAGCAACCATCGGAGGGCTACGTTTGGTTTTGCACGAGCCATTTGCTCCTTTGGTAGTTCCTGACGTTGCAGCCAACCAATCCTCAAAATTCAATTTTAACTTAGATAATTTAAGTTTGAAATAGGATTTGAAGATGTATGGTATTTTTAGATCAGTAGAGATAGTGATAGATTCCTTACCAACTTCAAAAAATATTCTAAATTTAGATAATTTGGAGAAAATTCGAATTGCAGAGGATAAACTAACGTTTAAATGTAATTTTATCTGCAATTTGATCAAATCTCTCTCAACAAATTCAAAATTCAATTTTAACTTAGATAATTTAAGTTTAAAATAGAATTTGAAAATTTATGGTATTTTTAGATTGGTCGAGATAGTGATAGATTCCCCACCAATTTCAAAAAATATTCTAAATTTAGATAATTTGGAAAAAATTCGAATTGCAGAGGATAAAATAACATTTAAATGTAATTTTATCTGCAATTTGAAATGCATGGGAATCTTATAGAGCCTTAGATTCACCGAAAAAGGAGATATCAAATCTCGTCCAACAAATTCAAAATTCAATTTTAACTTAGATAATTTAAGTTTGAAATAGAATTTGAAAATGTATGGTATTTTTAGTTCAGTAAAGATAGTGATAGATTCCCTACCAACTTCAAAAAATATTCTAAATTTAGATAATTTGGAGAAAATTCGAATTGCAGAGGATAAAATAACGTTTAAATGTAATTTTATCTGCAATTTGATCAAATCTCTCTCAACAAATTCAAAATTCAATTTTAACTTAGATAATTTAAGTTTGAAATAGAATTTGAAAATGTATGATATTTTTAGATTAGTAGAGATAGTGATAGATTCCCCACCAATTTCAAAAAATATTCTAAATTTAGATAATTTGGAGAAAATTCGAATTGCAGAGGATAAAAGAACATTTAAATGTAATTTTATCTGCAATTTGAAGTGCATGGGAATCCTAAAGATCCTTAGATTCATCAAAAAAGGAGATATCAAATCTCTTCCAACAAATTCAAAATTCAATTTTAACTTAGATAATTTAAGTTTGAAATAGAATTTGAAAATGTATGGTATTTTTAGATCAGTAGAAAGAGAGATAGATTCCTTACCAACTTCAAGAAATATTCTAAATTTAGATAATTTGGAGAAAATTCGAATTGCAGAGGATAAAATAACGTTTAAATGTAATTTTATCTGCAATTTGATCAAATCTCTCTCAACAAATTCAAAATTCAATTTTAACTTAGTTAATTTAAGTTTGAAATAGAATTTGAAAGTGTCTGGTATTTTTAGATTAGTATAGATAGGGATAGATTCCCCACCAACTTCAAAAAATATTCTAAATTTAGATAATTTAGAGAAATTTCGAATTGCAGAGGATAAAATAACATTTAAATGTAATTTTACCTGCAATTTGAAATACATGGGAGTCCTAAAGAGCTTTAGGTTCACCGTAAAAAGAGATATCAAATCTCTCTCAACAAATTTAATATTCAATTTTAACTTAAATAATTTAAGTTTGAAATAGAATTTGATAAGATTTTCTGTTGTGAAACCGAGATCCATGCCCCTCGTTTCTAGGAACTGGGACTCCCATTGGAGTTGGAGATTCCCAGGCTGCCATCGCTGGCCCGTGCTGTGGCTGCACTCGACTCTGCCAACGCCAGTTTGTGGCCAAGAGTTTGCGATGGTGGATGATATGCCTGTTCTAGACAGTGAATTTTGTGTAGTGGAGAACTTAAGACATAAGAGATTCCTATTCACTTCATTCTTAAAAGAAAAAATGAATAATAAGAATAATAATAAAACATGCAATATCAGAAGAGTATTGCAAGAACAAAGTGGGGGAGACAATGAGAGCACCCTGCCAAAATTGCAAACGTGCTGACTTGCTTCCTCGTACCAACATGGTAATGTGACATAAGGTAGGATAACCCAGTACCAGGACTTGCGCATGGTTGTTGCCACATCATAGGACGAAATACAAGGTCTAACAGACCAGGAAGAAACTTGCATTCTAATATTAGAAGCAAGGTATATGAAGGGTACCAAAAGTGGTACTCCAGCACATGGAAGAAATCCTTGGGGCGGGGCTGTCGCCGGCAAGGCTAGGGAGCCTCGGAAGGGCCCGAGGGCTATTCGAATCCAATAGTAAAAGGATGGCCATGGCCGTTGTGTAGCCATCTTTCGACGTATGAAGATTAGAAAATCATTGCTAAAATTCTCACGGGCATGAAGGGGTTGATGCACCACTGCATCGGAGGTGCTAAGCAAGCACCACCACGGTGGTGTTGGGGTTGAAAGGCGGTGGAAGAGGGTGGTTATGGGTGGTGGTAGTGAGAGGGTGGTGGTTAGGAAAAAGATTGAAAGAGAAAAGAAGAGAAAAGTTGAGAGAAAAGTTAAGAGCGTTTTCATCACCCGTTGCCCGTTACCCGTTAGAATTTTTACTCGTTGGAATTTTAACTGAGTAAAAAGTACAGAAATTGAGGTTTTGCAATATAATTGTGTTGAAAAGCTCCTAATCAATTATTTGAACTCCTAATATTTGAATAAAATATTTTTGCGGCCCTTTTTGTAGAGGTTTCGGACGAGCAGGTCTAAATGGGCCTTTCAATGGGCCCGTTGGAATTTTAACTGTGTAAAAAGTAAAAAATTAAGGTTTTTCAATATAGTTGTGTTGAAAAGCTCCTAATCAATTATTATAACTCCTAAAATTTGATTAAACTATTTTTGCGGTCCTTTTTGTCGAGGTTTCGGACGAGCAGGTCTAAATGGGCCTTACAATGGACCCGTTAGAATTTTAACTAAGTAAAAAGTACAGAAATTGAGGTTATGCAATATAATTGTGTTGAAAAGCTCCTAATCAATTACATGAACTCCTAAAATTTGATTAAAATGTGTTTTGCAGTCCTTTTTGTAGAGGTTTCAGACGAGCGGGTCGAAATGGGCCTTTCAATGGACCCGTTGGAATTTTAACCGAGTAAAAAGTATAAAATTGAGGTTTTTCAATATAATTGTGTTGAAAAGTTCCTAATCAATTATTTGAACTCCTAAAATTTGATTAAAACTTGTTTTGAGGTCTTTTTTGTAGAGGTTTCGGACGAGCAGGTCTAAATGGGCCTTTCAATGGACCCGTTGGAATTTTAACTAAGTAAAAAGTACAGAAATTGAGGTTTTGCAATATAATTGTGTTGAAAAGCTCCTAATCAATTACATGAACTCCTAAAATTTGATTAAAACTTGTTTTGCAGTCCTTTTTGTAGAGGTTTCGGACGAATCGATCGAAATGGTCCTTTCAATGGATCCGTTGGAATTTTTTTGAGAAAAAGGCCTCATTAAAAACCCCACTAATCCCAACTGGGCTGGCCCAGAGGGGGTCCTAAAGGTGAAAAGAGTTCCCAAATATATATATATATATATATATATATATATATATATATATATATATATATATATATAATCAAGGGGGTTGAAAACCAACCGGTACAATAGAGCATAAGACATCGGGCAAGCCCGACCCAAAAAACAATGAGGACATACAGTGCAAGGCCCAATTGGCAATAGTATGAGCTAGAACATTAGCAACTCGTGGTACATAAAGAAAATGTAAATCTAGAATAGATACAAAAGGAGGGTGAGCTGCATCAATATGTGGTCGTAAAGGAGAGGCGTCCGGGCCGAGGCAACGTATTTTGTTGATGACCAAAGCAGCGTCGGACTCGATAATGATGTTGCACCAGCCGGCATCCCTACCAAGTGTAGCCCCCGTGACAATGGCACGAAGCTCCGCTGTGGAGGCGTCTAGGCATCTAGCTCAATGAACGGCACAACCACGGAGAATAGCAGCGCTAGCATCACGAGCAACAACACCAAAACCTGCTTCACCTGTAGCGGGGTTGAAATCACCGTCCACATTGATTTTAACCTTCCTTTCTGGTGGCGGCCTCCATGTTGGTTGAGAAAGGGCTGGCTCCGTCCGTAGATGCGTCGAGGCGTGAAGAGAGTTGGCTGAGTCGTAGTCCTGTAACAGTTCCTTAGAGTTCATAAGAGTAAGCCATGGCGGCTGCAAACGCTTAGAGTGAACCCAGTCGTTCCTCCGGTTCCAAATGTTCCAAAGGATAGTGAGGAACAAACTAAATTCAGAGCGAGAAAGTAACGAGGCCCCTTGTTCCAACCATAAGTGAGCAGGGAAGAACGTGCTAGTACGTAAAGGGAGGGGGAACCCAGCTAGTTGTAGAACCTCAGCTGCTCCAACACAATCTCGGAGAGCATGGAGTGGGGTTTCAACTATAGTCGGGCAAAAAGGGCACATGCCAGTGCCTAACCCCACAGTTGCAAGACGGTCTCCTGTGGGTAGAGCATCTCGTCCTGCTCTCCAGCTAAATGACCGAATCTTCGGAAGGGTGCTCGCTTTGGAGATAACCCGCCAAAGGGGAGAAGGACGAATGATAGGTCTGATTGGACGCTGTAAGAATAGATATCCGGAACGCACCGAATACATACCCGTGTCATGATATCCCCAAAGTAATACATCGCGCCGCTCATTGGAGATTGGCACACGCAGTATGGCATCAGCATCATCCCAGTCAAAATGTTGGCGGACTTTGGGTTCGTCCCAAGACGCTTGACTGCCGATCATGAAGTCACGACAACGTAAGGGGAGTTCCTCCTCGTCTTGATAATTTCCAAATAAGGATAAACTAGAGATACCACCCTAAGGGTCGCGGTGGATACGGATCTGACTCTGAATTCCAGGTCGCCAAAAGAACCCTGGCTGCAATCGTTGCATGGCCTGCCAAAGACCCCGCCAAGCGAAGGACGCGCGTCGATCGAGCTTAGCATCCAATAATTTCCCAGAAGGAAAGTAACGTGAGCGTAAGACACGCGCAAGGAGGGATTCAGGCGAATGGATCAGCCTCCACAATTGTTTACCTAAGAGAGCAATGTTAAAATCGTGTAGATTCCTAAAGCCCCTTCCCCCTGCTGCCTTGGGATCACAAATAGACTCCCAAGATAGCAGAGGCCAGCCTCGCTTGTTACTGCGGCCAGACCACCAATAACGACGGATCGAGCTAGTCATATCATCTATGATGTTCTGCGGAAGCAAGTAACAAGACATAACATACTGAGGTATGGCTTGTGCGACCGACTTGATCCGTGTTTCGCGTCCACTGAATGAAAGTAAGTTGGTGTCCCATTTAGTTATTCGAGAATTGACTTTGTCGTGGACAAAACATAAGCATTACGTTCGGTTCCGCCCTATCATGAGGGGAACTCCAAGATAGATACCCGAGTCCTCGACAATACGTACTCCGAGAGTCAATCGAACTGCCTAAATGAAGGTCTCAGAACAACGTGAACTGCAGTAAGCTGTGGACTTATCGAAATTAACAGTTTGTCTTGAGGAGGATTCATATAGGCGTAGAATCTCTTTCAATCTATCAACCTCACCTGGGCAATTACGAAGGAAAACAATGCTATCATCGACAAACAGCAGATGTGTAATCCTAGGTCCATGCCGATTGGCCTGAAGGTCGAGAAGGCGCCCTTCCCGTTGTTCGGATTCAAGGGCCGCCGATAACCCTTGGGAACAAATCAGAAAGAGGAAAGGGGAGAGGGGGTCGCCCTGTCGGATGCCTCGAGCAGGCACAAACTCATCGGATAGGGTCCCGTTAATTCTAACAGAAAAAGAGACCGAGGAGACACAGCGAAGTATGAGGTGCACCCATTCAGGTGCAAAGCCCATATGTGACATCACATCCCGAAGGAATGACCATTCGACTTTGTCGAACGCCTTCTCCATATCTAGTTTCAACGCCGCCCCTTGGTAAATGGCAGCGCTATTCGAGTGGAGGGTACGCACAAGCTCATGGGCAATTAAAATGTTGTCGGTTATGTTCCTGCCACGAACAAAGGCTACCTGTGCATCACTGATGCAATCAGGTAGAACAGGCTTAAGACGGTTAACAAGAACCTTAGCAACTATTTTGTATATAATCGTGCATAAGCTAATTGGTCGAAACTGGCGCATATTGTTGGGGTCCGCAACCTTCGGGATAAGCACAATGATCGTTTTATTAACAGTCGACATGTCGGCTTCCCCACACAATAGACGAAGACAGAGCTGGATAAATTCAGGCCCTATGATGTTCCAGTGTTGCCGGAAAAAACCACTAGGAAAACCATCGATGCCCGGAGCTTTCTTAGGACTAATATCCTGAAAGGCGGCAAGCACTTCACCCTCTGTGAATGGTCTCAAAAGAGAGGCATTCATTGATGGAGTGATAACCGGAGAAATTTGTTCCAACAGACGTGGTGAAGAACTCAGCTTGGACGATGTAAACAGCGTCCAAAAATAATCTGAGGCTATTTGAAGGAGCCTTGGCGTAGCTGTATGCCAAACATGGTTACCATCGTGAAGGCCACGAATAATATTCTTTTTCCTGCGCTTAGAGGCTCTAGCATGGAAAAAAGACGTGTTTTTGTCCCCTTGGGACAACCATGTGACCCGCGATCGTTGTGCCCAGTATGCTTCACGGACATCTAGAAGACGTCGAAGCTCTAGTTTTGCGTCGCGCATGTCATTTAGCGTCGCAGGCGGTAGATGACGACGTCACATATATGAATTGATTTTGCGTTGTAATTCTGCAATGCGGTTGTGCGACTGGTATCGGCGATGCGATTGCCAATTGCGCAGATGGTTACCGACTGTACGTAATTTATCAGGCAAGTTACCAGATGCATTTGCCCATGCCTGTTGGACGGTCGTGATGCATGATGGATCATTTGCCCAACAAGATTCAAAACGGAAATGGTCAAAGGTCTCACGAGGAGTAGTTTTGTGCTGGGGAACATATTTGGTATCCATGACTATGAGATAATGGTCAGAATCTGGGGAAAAAATATTCTGGCATTCGAATGTGGAGTGTTCACTAAGCCATGCATTGCATGCTACAAAACGGTCAAGTCGTTCACAAACAGTTGAGACATTAGGCCCGATGCGAGACCAAGTGAACCAACCCGATGCTGGCTTGCAATCAAAAAGACTATTGCGAGATAAACATTCGCGAAAGCTAGTGATTTGTGATTGCGGTCGGCGACAGCCTCCCTGTTTTTCTAAATCTGATAAAATATCATTAAGGTCACCGCCAATTAACCACGGCATTGGTGAAGCGTGACGCAAAGAATCAATCAAATCCCATGTTTTAGACTTCATATTTGTGTCAGCGTAACCATAAATGCCCGTAAAACGAAAACATTCATCATTCGAATTTAAAATAACATCAATGGATCGATCAGAATACGAAAGCAAATCAAGTTGAATTTTATTATTCCAAAAAATGATGAGACCGGAACATGTGGGAGTGCTATCAACATGGATGCAGCCATGCATATCTAATAAAATTCTTAAACGGTCATAATAGTAACGACATAAGCGAGTTTCAGACAAAAAGATAACATCCGGTTGCAACCTGTGAGCAATGGTGCTCAACCCTTGAACTGTCGTCGGGGAACCAAGACCGCGGCAGTTCCAACAAAAGATCCTCATTTCTCTCGGCGGGGTTGAACGTCAACCGCCGCCGAAGAGATTTTGCCGCTCATCCCAACTTTAGATAGTTTGGAAGGTTTGTCAGAGGGCATTCCGGGTTTCACCGGCTTAGCTTGAGTGGAGGGGGAAGTTCTCGGCCTCTTGGTAACACCAGCAGCGACCATCGGAGGGCTACGTTTTGTTTTGCGCGAGCCATTTTCTCCTTTGGTAGTTCCTGACGTTGCAGCCAACCAGTCCTCAAAATTCAATTTTAACTTAGATAATATATGTTTGAAATAGAATTTGAAAATGTATGGTATTTTTGGATCAGTAAAGATAGTGATAGATTCCCTACCAACTTCAAAAAATATTCTAAATTTAGATAATTTGGAGAAAATTCGAATTGCAGAGGATAGAATAACGTTTAAATGTAATTTTATCTGCAATTTGATCAAATCTCTCTCAACAAATTCAAAATTCAATTTTAACTTAGATAATTTAAGTTTGAAATAGAATTTGAAAATGTATGGTATTTTTAGATTAGTAGAGATAGTGATAGATTCCCCACTAACTTCAAAAAATATTCTAAATTTAGATAATTTGGAGAAAATTGGAATTGCAGAGGATAAAATAACATTTAAATGTAATTTTATCTTCAATTTGAAATGCATGGGAATCCTATAGAGCCTTAGGTTCACCGAAAAAGGAGATATCAAATCTCTTCCAACAAATTCAAAATTCTATTTTAACTTAGATAATTTAAGTTTGAAATAGAATTTGAAAATGTATGGTATTTTTAGATCAGTAGAGATAGATTCCCTACCAACTTCAAAAATATTCTAAATTTAGATAATTTGGAGAAAATTCGAAGTGCAGAGGATAAAATAACGTTTAAATGTAATCTTATCTGCAATTTGATCAAATCTCTCTCAACAAATTCAAAATTCAATTTTAACTTAGATAATTTAAGTTTGAAATAGAATTTGAAAATGTATGGTATTTTTAGATTAGTAGAGATAGTGATAGATTCTCCACCAACTTCAAAAAAATATTCTAAATTTAGATAATTTGGAGAAAATTCATATTGCAGAGGATAAAATAACATTTAAATGTAATTTTATCTGCAATTTGAAATGCATGGGAATCCTAAAGATCCTTAGATTCACCAAAAAAGGAGATATCAAATCTCTTCCAACAAATTCAAAATTCAATTTTAACTTAGATAATTTAAGTTTGAAATAGAATTTGAAAATGTATGGTATTTTTAGATCAGTAGAGATAGAGATAGATTCCCTACCAACTTCAAAAAATATTCTAAATTTAGATAATTTGGAGAAAATTCGAATTACAGAGGATAAAATAACGTTTAAATGTAATTTTATCTGCAATTTGATCAAATCTCTTTCAACAAATTCAAAATTCAATTTTAACTTAGATAAATTAAGTTTGAAATAGAATTTGAAAATGTATGGTATTTTTAGATTAGTAGGGATAGTGATAGATTCCCCACCAACTTCAAAAAATATTCTAAATTTAGATAATTTAGAGAAAATTCGAATTGCAGAGGATAAAATAACATTTAAATGTAATTTTACCTGCAATTTGAAATGCATGGGAATCCTAAAGAGCTTTAGGTTCACCGTAAAAAGAGATATCAAATCTCTCTCAACAAATTCAAAATTCAATTTTAACTTAGATAATTTAAGTTTGAAATAGAATTTGAAAATGCATGGTATTTTTAGATTTGAAGAGATAGTGATAGCTGTCCCAACAATTTCAAACAATATTTTAGATTTAGATAATGTGAAATTGAAGGTGAAATCAAAAGGAAATGGATTCCTGATATATCAGAACTTATCCGTTAAGAACATTCGAATTATCTCGCTTTGTTGGAACCAAAAAATCTCGCAAAGAACGGGGTAATGGATTCTCAAAGCGTTGCCTCTCCTCCAATGAGAGTGAACAACACCGTAACCGTGCATGGAGACCGTGGTAGCAATGTACCTGGCCCGGAATACCATCGCTACACAAATTGCCATTACCGCCTGCATTGAGGGGAATGGAGAAACCTTAGCTGCAGTGAGCGATGGTCTCAGAATGTATCCTGGCAGATTGCCAGCAACCAGCAATCCATACGTGAGGAGTATCACTAATAAACATAAGAGAATAAAATTCATCGGATATAATAATATAGATGCTGCATGGTGTAAATGGTTGCATCTATGCATCCGTTTGCATGCAAGCCCTCTAAGACCCGTTGGAATTTTAACTAAGTAAAAAGTACAGAAATTGAGTATTTGCAATATAATTGTGTTGAAAAGCTCCTAATCAATTACAAGAACTCCTAAAATTTGATTAAAACTTGTTTTGTAGTCCTTTTTGTAGAGGTTTCGGACGAGCGGGTCGAAATGGGCCTTTTAATGGACCTGTTGGAATTTTAACTGAGTAAAAAGTACAGAAATTGAGGTTTTGCAATATAATTTTGTTGAAAATCTCCTAATCAATTATTTGAACTCCTAATATTTGAATAAAACATTTTTGCGGTCCTTTTTGTAGAGGTTTCGGACGAGCAGGTCTAAATGAGCCTTTCAATAGGCCCGTTGGAATTTTAACTGAGTAAAAAGTATAAAATTGAGGTTTTTTAATATAATTGTTTTGAAAAGTTCCTAATCAATTATTTGAACTCCTAAAATTTGATTAAAACTATTTTGCGGTCCTTTTTGTCGAGGTTTCGGACGAGCACGTCTAAATGGGCCTTTCAATGGACCCGTTAAATTTTAACTAAGTAAAAAGTACAGAAATTGAGGTTTTGCAATATAATTGTGTTGAAAAGCTCCTAATCAATTACATAAACTCCTAAAATTTGATTAAAACTTTTTTGCAGTCCTTTTTGTAGAGGTTTCGGACGAGCGGGTCGAAATGGGCCTTTCAATGGACCCGTTGAAATTTTAACTGAGTAAAAACTACAGAAATTGAGGTTTTGCAATATAATTGTGTTGAAAATCTCATAATAAATTATTTGAACTCCTAAAATTTGATTAAAACATGTTTTGCGGTCCTTTTTGTAAAGATTTCGGACGAGCAGGTCTAAATAGGCCTTTCAATGGACCCGTTGGAATTTTAACTGAGTAAAAAGTATAGAAATTGAGGTTTTGCAATATAATTGTGTTGAAATGCTCATAATCAATTACATGAACTCCTAAAATTTAATTAAAACTTGTTTTGTAGTCCTTTTTGTAGAGGTTTCAGACGAGCGGGTCGAAATGGGCTTTTCAATGGACCCGTTGGAATTTTAACTGAGTAAAAAGTACAGAAATTGCGGTTTTGCAATATAATTGTGTTGAAATGCTCCTAATCAATTATTTGAACTCCTAAAATTTGATTAAAACTTTTTTTGCGGTCTTTTTTGTCGAGGTTTCGGACGAGCAAATCTAAATGGGCCTTTCAATGGATCCGTTGGAATTTTAAATGAGTAAAAAGTACAGAAATTGAGGTTATGCAATATAATTGTGTTGAAAAGCTCCTAATCAATTACATGAACTCCTAAAATTTGATTAAAATGTGTTTTGCAGTCCTTTTTGTAGAGGTTTCGGATGAGAGGGTCGATATGGGCCTTTCAATGAACCCGCTGAAATTTTAACTGAGTAAAAAGTACATAAAATGAGGTTTTGCAATATAATTGTGTTGAAAAGCTCCTAATCAATTATTTGAACTCCTAAAATTTGATTAAAACTTGTTTTGCGATCTTTTTGTAGAGGTTTCGGAGGAGCAGTTCTAAATGGGCCTTTCAATGGACCCGTTGCAATTTTAACTGAGTAAAAAGTAAAGAAATTGAGGTTTTGCGATATAATTGTGTTGAAATTCTCCTAATCAATTACATGAACTCCTAAAATTTAATTAAAACTTATTTTGCAGTCATTTTTGTAGAGGTTTCGGACGAGCGGGTCGAAATGGACCTTTCAATGGACCCGTTGGAATTTTAACTGAGTACAAATTACAGAAATTGAGGTTTTGCAATATAATTGTGTGAAAAGCTCCTAATCAATTACAAGAACTCCTAAAATTTGATTAAAACTTGTTTTGTAGTCCTTTTTGTAGAGGTTTCGGACGAGCGGGTCGAAATGGGCCTTTTAATGGACCCATTGGAATTTTAACTGAGTAAAAAGTACAGAAATTGAGGTTTTGAAATATAATTGTGTTCAAAAGCTCCTAATAAATTATTTCAACTCCTAATATTTGAATAAAACATTTTTGCGGTCCTTTTTGTAGAGGTTTCAGACGAGCAGGTCTAAATGAGCCTTTCAATGGGCCCGTTGGAATTTTAACTGAGTAAAAAGTATAAAATTGAGGTTTTTCAATATAATTGTGTTGAAAAGTTCCTAATCAATTATTTGAACTCCTAAAATTTGATTAAAACTATTTTGGGGTCCTTTTTGTCGAGGTTTCGGACGAGCAAGTCTAAATGGGCCTTTCAATGGACCCGTTAGAATTTTAACTGAGTAAAAAGTACAGAAATTGAGGTTTTCCAATATAATTGTGTTGAAAAGCTCCTAATCAATTACAGAAACTCCTAAAATTTGATTAAAACTTTTTTTGCAGTCCTTTTTATAGAGGTTTCGGACGAGCGGGTCGAAATGGGCCTTTGAATGATCCCGTTGAAATTTTAACTGAGTAAAAAGTACAGAAATTGAGGTTTTGCAATATAATTGTGTTAAAAGCTCCTAATCAATTATTTGAACTCCTAAAATTTGACTAAAACTTGTTTTGCGATCCTTTTTGTAGAGGTTTCTGAAGAGCAGGTCTAAATGGGCCTTTCAATGGACCCGTTGGAATTTTAACTGAGTAAAAAGGACAAAAATTGAGGTTTTCCAATATAATTGTGTTGAAAATTCCCTAATCAATGGAGCCTTTTTGTAGAGGTTTCGGACGAGCGGGTCGAAATGGGCCTTTCAATGGACCCGTTGAAATTTTAACTGAGTAAAAAGTACAGAAATTGAGGTTTTGCAATATAATTGTGTTGAAAGGCTCCTAATCAATTATTTGAACTCCTAAAATTTGATTAAAACTTGTTTTACGGTCTTTTTTGTAGAGGTTTCGGACGAGCATGTCTAAATGGGCCTTTCAATGGACCTGTTGGAATTTTAACTGAGTAAAAAGTACAGAAATTGAGGTTTTGCAATATAATTGTGTTGAAAATCTCCTAATCAATTACAAGAACTCCTAAAATTTGATTAAAACTTGTTTGGCAGTCCTTTTGTTAGAGGTTTCGGACGAGCGGGTCGAAATGGGCCTTTCAATGGACCCGTTGGAATTTTAACTGAGTTAAAAGTACAGAAATTGAGGTTTTGAAATATAATTGTGTTGAAAAGCTCCTAATCAATTACATAAACTCCTGAAATTTGATTAAAACTTTTTTTGCAGTCCTTTTTGTAGAGGTTTCGGACGAGGGGGTCGAAATGGGCCTTTCAATGGACCCGTTGAAATTTTAACTTAGCAAAAAGTATAGAAATTGAGATTTTGGAATATAATTGTGTTGAAAATCTCCTAATCAATGCATGATCTCCTAGAATTTGATTAAAACTTGTTTTGCGGTCCTTTTGTAGATGTTTTGGACGAGCAGGTCTAAATGGGTCTTTCAATGGACCCGTTGGAATTTTAACTGAGTATAAACTACAGAAATTGTGATTTTGCAATATAATTCTGTTGAAAAGCTCCTAATCAATTATTTGAACTCCTAAAATTTGATTAAAACTTGTTTTGAGGTCTTTTTTGTAGAGGTTTCGGACGAGCAGGTCTAAATGGGCCGTTCAATGTACCCGTTGGAATATTAACTAAGTAAAAAGTACAGAAATTGAGGTTTTGCAATATAATTGTGTTGAAAAGCTCCTAATCAATTACATAAACTCCTAAAATTTGATTAAAACTTTTTTGTAGTCCTTTTTGTAGAGGTTTCGGACGAGCGGGTCGAAATGGGCCTTTCAATGGACCCGTTGAAATTTTAACTGAGTAAAAACTACAGAAATTGAGGTTTGCAATATAATTGTGTTGAAAATCTCCTAATAAATTATTTGAACTCCTAAAATTTGATTAAAACATGTTTTGCGGTCCTTTTTGTAAAGGTTTCGGACGAGCAGGTCTAAATGGGCCTTTCAATGGACCCGTTGGAATTTTAACTGAGTAAAAAGTATAGAAATTGAGGTTTTGCAATATAATTGTGTTGAAATGCTCATAATCAATTACATGAACTCCTAAAATTTAATTAAAACTTGTTTTGCAGTCCTTTTTGTAGAGGTTTCAGACGAGCGGGTCGAAATGGGCCTTTCAATGGACCCGTTGGAATTTTAACTGAGTAAAAAGTACAGAAATTGCGGTTTTGCAATATAATTGTGTTGAAAAGCTCCTAATCAATTATTTGAACTCCTAAAATTTGATTAAAAATTTTTTTGCGGTCCTTTTTGTCGAGGTTTCGGACGAGCAAATCTAAATGGGCCATTCAAAGGATCCGTTGGAATTTTAAATGAGTAAAAAGTACAGAAATTGAGGTTATGCAATATAATTGTGTTGAAAAGCTCCTAATCAATTACATGAACTCCTAAAATTTGATTAAAATGTGTTTTGCAGTCCTTTTTGTAGAGGTTTCGGACGAGAGGGTCGATATGGGCCTTTCAATGAACCCGCTGAAATTTTAACTGAGTAAAAAGTACATAAAATGAGGTTTTGCAATATAATTGCGTTGAAAAGCTCCTAATCAATTATTTGAACTCCTAAAATTTGATTAAAACTTGTTTTGCGATCTTTTTGTAGAGGTTTCGGAGGAGCAGTTCTAAATGGGCCTTTCAATGGACCCGTTGCAATTTTAACTGAGTAAACAGTAAAGAAATTGAGGTTTTGCAATATAATTGTGTTGAAATTCTCCTAATCAATTACATGAACTCCTAAAATTTAATTAAAACTTATTTTGCAGTCATTTTTGTAGAGGTTTCGGACGAGCGGGTCAAAATGGAACTTTCAATGGACCCGTTGGAATTTTAACTGAGTAAAAATTACAGAAATTGAGGTTTTGCAATATAATTGTGTGAAAAGCTCCTAATCAATTACAAGAACTCCTAAAATGTGATTAAAACTTGTTTTGTAGTCCTTTTTGTAGAGGTTTCGGACGAGCGGGTCGAAATGGGCCTTTCAATGGACCCGTTGAAATTTTAACTGAGTAAAAAGTACAGAAATTGAGGTTTTGAAATATAATTCTGTTGAAAGGCTCCTAATCAATTATTTGAACTCCTAAAATTTGATTAAAACTTGTTTTAAGGTCTTTTTTGTAGAGGTTTCGGACGAGCATGTCTAAATGGGCCTTTCAATGGACCTGTTGGAATTTTAACTGAGTAAAAAGTACAGAAATTGAGGTTTTGCAATATAATTGTGTTGAAAATCTCCTAATCAATTACAAGAACTCCTAAAATTTGATTAAAACTTGTTTGGCAGTCCTTTTGTTAGAGGTTTCGGACGAGCGGGTCGAAATGGGCCTTTCAATGGACCCGTTGGAATTTTAACCGAGTTAAAAGTACAGAAATTGAGGTTTTGCAATATAATTGTGTTGAAAAGCTCCTAATCAATTACATAAACTCCTGAAATTTGATTAAAACTTTTTTTGCAGTCCTTTTTGTAGAGGTTTCGGACGAGCGGGTCGAAATGGGCCTTTCAATGGACCCGTTGAAATTTTAACTTAGTAAAAAGTATAGAAATTGAGATTTTGGAATATAATTGTGTTGAAAATCTCCTAATCAATGCATGATCTCCTAGAATTTGATTAAAACTTGTTTTGCGGTCCTTTTGTAGATGTTTTGGACGAGCAGGTCTAAATGGGCCTTTCAATGGACCCGTTGGAATTTTAACTGAGTATAAACTACAGAAATTGTGATTTTGCAATATAATTCTGTTGAAAAGCTCCTAATCAATTATTTGAACTCCTAAAATTTGATTAAAACTTGTTTTGAGGTCTTTTTTGTAGAGGTTTCGGACGAGCAGGTCTAAATGGGCCGTTCAATGTACCCGTTGGAATATTAACTAAGTAAAAAGTACAGAAATTGAGGTTTTGCAATATAATTGTGTTAAAAAGCTCCTAATAAATTATTTGAACTCCTAAAATTTGATTAAAACTTGTTTTGGAGTCATTTTTTGTATATAGGTTTCGGACGAGCGGGTCGAAATGGGCCTTTCAATGGACCCGTTGGAATTTTAACTGAGTAAAAATTACAGAAATTGAGGTTTTGCAATATAATTGTGTGAAAAGCTCCTAATCAATTACAAGAACTCCTAAAATGTGATTAAAACTTGTTTTGTAGTCCTTTTTGTAGAGGTTTCGGACGAGCGGGTCGAAATGGGCCTTTCAATGGACCCGTTGAAATTTTAACTGAGTAAAAAGTACAGAAATTGAGGTTTTGAAATATAATTCTGTTGAAAGGCTCCTAATCAATTATTTGAACTCCTAAAATTTGATTAAAACTTGTTTTAAGGTCTTTTTTGTAGAGGTTTCGGACGAGCATGTCTAAATGGGCCTTTCAATGGACCTGTTGGAATTTTAACTGAGTAAAAAGTACAGAAATTGAGGTTTTGCAATATAATTGTGTTGAAAATCTCCTAATCAATTACAAGAACTCCTAAAATTTGATTAAAACTTGTTTGGCAGTCCTTTTGTTAGAGGTTTCGGACGAGCGGGTCGAAATGGGCCTTTCAATGGACCCGTTGGAATTTTAACCGAGTTAAAAGTACAGAAATTGAGGTTTTGCAATATAATTGTGTTGAAAAGCTCCTAATCAATTACATAAACTCCTGAATTTTGATTAAAACTTTTTTTGCAGTCCTTTTTGTAGAGGTTTCGGACGAGCGGGTCGAAATGGGCCTTTCAATGGACCCGTTGAAATTTTAACTTAGTAAAAAGTATAGAAATTGAGATTTTGGAATATAATTGTGTTCAAAATCTCCTAATCAATGCATGATCTCCTAGAATTTGATTAAAACTTGTTTTGCGGTCCTTTTGTAGATGTTTTGGACGAGCAGGTCTAAATGGGCCTTTCAATGGACCCGTTGGAATTTTAATTGAGTATAAACTACAGAAATTGTGATTTTGCAATATAATTCTGTTGAAAAGCTCCTAATCAATTATTTGAACTCCTAAAATTTGATTAAAACTTGTTTTGAGGTCTTTTTTGTAGAGGTTTCGGACGAGCAGGTCTAAATGGGCCGTTCAATGTACCCGTTGGAATATTAACTAAGTAAAAAGTACAGAAATTGAGGTTTTGCAATATAATTGTGTTAAAAAGCTCCTAATAAATTATTTGAACTCCTAAAATTTGATTAAAACTTGTTTTGGAGTCATTTTTTGTATATAGGTTTCGGACGAGCGGGTCGAAATGGGCCTTTCAATGGACCCGTTGGAATTTTAACTGAGTAAAAAGTACATAAATTGAGGCTTTGCAATATAATTGTGTTGAAAAGCTCCTAATCAATTACAAGAACTCCTAAAATTTGATTAAAACTTGTTTTGTGGTCCTTTTTGTAGAGGTTTCTGACGAGCAGGTCTAAATGGGCCTTTCAATGGACCCGTTGGAATTTTAACTGAGTAAAAAGGACAGAAATTGAGGTTTTGCAATATAATTGTGTTGAAAAGATCTAAATCAATTACATGAACTCCTAAAATTTGATTAAAACTTGTTTTGCAGTCCTTTTTGTAGAGGTTTCGGACGAGAGGGTCGAAATGGGCCTTTCAATGGACCCGTTGGAATTTTAACTGAGTAAAAAGTACAAAAATTGCGGTTTTGCAATATAAATGTGTTGAAAAGCTCCTAATCAATTATTTGAACTCCTAATATTTGAATAAAACATTTTTGCGGTCCTTTTTGTAGATGTTTCGGACGAGCAGGTCTAAATGGGCCTTTCAATGGGCCCGTTGGAATTTTAAATGAGTAAAAAGTATAAAATTGAGGTTTTTCAATATAATTGTGTTGAAAAGTTCCTAATCAATTATTTGAACTCCTAAAATTTGATTAAAACTATTTTGCGGTCCTTTTTGTCAAGTTTTCGGATGAGCAGGTCTAAATGGGCCTTTCAATGGACCCGTTAGAATTTTAACTGAGTAAAAAGTACAGAAATTGAGGTTTTGCAATATAATTGTGTTGAAAAGCTGCTAATCAATTACATAAACTACTAAAATTTGATTAAAACTTTTTTTGCAGTCCTTTTTGTAGATGTTTCGGACGAGCGGGTCGAAATGGGCCTTTCAATGGACCCGTTGAAATTTTAACTTAGTAAAAAGTACAGAAATTGAGATTTTGGAATATAATTGTGTTGAAAATCTCCTAATCAATTACAGGATCTCCTAAAATTTGATTAAAACTTGTTTTACGGTCCTTTTTGTAGATGTTTCGGACGAGCAGGTCTAAATGGGCCTTTCAATGGACCCGTTGGAATTTTAACTGAGTAAAAAGTATAGAAATTGAGGTTTTGCAATATAATTCTGTTGAAAAGCTCCTAATCAATTATTTTAACTCTTAAAAATTTGATTAAAACTTGTTTTGCGGTCTTTTTTGTAGAGGTTTCGGACGAGGAGGTCTAAATGGGCCTTTCAATGGACCCGTTGAAATTTTAACTGAGTAAAAAGTACAGAAATTGAGGTTTTGCAATATAAATGTGTTGAAAAGCTCCTAATCAATTACATGAACTCCTAAAATTTGATTAAAATGTGTTTTACAGTCCTTTTTGTAGAGGTTTCGGACGAGCGGGTCGAAATGGGCCTTTCAATGGACCCATTGAAATTTTAACTGAGTAAAAAGTACAGAAATTTAGGTTTTGCAATATAATTGTGTTGAAAGGCTCCTAATCAATTATTTGAACTCCTAAAATTTGATTAAAACTTGTTTTAAGGTCTTTTTGTAGAGGTTTCGGACGAGCGGGTTGAAATGGGCCTTTCAATGGACCCGTTGGAATTTTAACTGAGTAAAAAGTACAGAAATTGAGGTTGTGCAATATAATTGTGTTGAAAAGCTCCTAATCAATTATTTGAACTCCTAAGATTTGATTAAAACTTTTTTTGCGGTCCTTTTTGTCGAGGTTTCGGACGAGCAGGTCTAAATGGGCCTTTCAATGGACCCGTTGGAATTTTAAATGAGTAAAAAGTACAGAAATTGAGGTTATGCAATATAATTGTGTTGAAAAGCTCTTAATAAATTACATGAACTTCTAAAATTTGATTAAAATGTGTTTTGCAGTCCTTTTTGTAGAGGTTTCGGACGAGCGGGTCGAAATGGGCCTTTCAATGGACCCGTTGAAATTTTAACTGAGTAAAAAGTACAGAAATTGAGGTTTTGCAATATAATTGTGTTGAAAGGTTCCTAATCAATTATTTGAACTCCTAAAATTTGATTAAAACTTGTTTTAAGGTCTTTTTTGTAGAGGTTTCGGACGAGCATGTCTAAATGGGCCTTTCAATGGACCTGTTGGAATTTTAACTGAGTAAAAAGTACAAAAATTGAGGTTTTGCAATATAATTGTGTTGAAAATCTCCTAATCAATTACAAGAACTCCTAAAATTTGATTAAAACTTGTTTGGCAGTCCTTTTGTTAGAGGTTTCGGACGAGCGGGTCGAAATGGACCTTTCAATGGACCTGTTGGAATTTTCACTGAGTAAAAAGTACAGAAATTGAGGTTTTGCAATATAATTGTGTTGAAAAGCTCCTAATCAATTACATAAACTCCTGAAATTTGATTAAAACTTTTTTTGCAGTCCTTTTTGTAGAGGTTTCGGACGAGCGAGTCGAAATGGGCCTTTCAATGGACCCGTTGAAATTTTAACTTAGTAAAAAGTACAGAAATTGAGATTTTGGAATATAATTTTGTTGAAAATCTCCTAATCAATGCATGATCTCCTAAAATTTGATTAAAACTTGTTTTGCGGTCCTTTGGTAGATGTTTCGGACGAGCAGGTTTAAATGGGCCTTTCAATAGACCTGTTGGAATTTTAACTGAGTATAAACTACAGAAATTGTGATTTTGCAGTATAATTCTGTTGAAAAGCTACTAATCAATTATTTGAACTCCTAAAATTTGATTAAAACCTGTTTTGAGGTCTTTTTTGTAGAGGTTTCGGACGAGCAGGTCTAAATGGGCCGTTCAATGGACCCGTTGGAATATTAACTAAGTAAAAAGTACAAAAATTGAGGTTTTGCAATATAATTGTGTTGAAAAGCTCCTAATCAATTACATGAACTCCTAAAATTTGATTAAAACTTGTTTTGCAGTCCTTTTTGTAGAGGTTTCGGGCGAGTCGGTCGAAATGGGCCTTTCAATGGACCCGTTGGAATTTTAATTGAGTAAAAAGTATAAAAATTGAGGTTTTGCAATATAATTGTGTTGAAAAGCTCGTAATCAATTATTTGTACTCCTAAAATATGATCAAAACTTGTTTTGCGGTCCTTTATGTAGAGGTTTCAGACGTGCGGGTCTAAATGGGCCTTTCAATGGACCCGTTGGAATTTTAACTGAGTAAAATGTATAAAAATTGAAGTTTTGCAATATAATTGTGTTGAAAAGCTCCTAATCATTTATTTGAACTCCTAAAATTTGATTAAAACTTTTTTGCGGTCCTTTTTGTATCGGTTTCGGACGAGCAGGTCTAAATGGGCTTTACAATGGACCCGTTGGAATTTTAACTGAGTAAAAAGTACAGAAATTGAGGTTTTGCAATATAATTGTGTTAAAAAGCTCCTAATAAATTATTTGAACTCCTAAAATTTGATTAAAACTTGTTTTGGAGTCCTTTTTTGTATATAGGTTTTGGACGAGCGGGTCGAAATGGGCCTTTCAATGGACCCGTTGGATTTTTAACTGAGTAAAAAGTACATAAATTGAGGTTTTGCAATATAATTGTGTTGAAAAGCTCCTAATCAATTACAAGAACTTCTAAAATTTGATTAAAACTTGTTTTGTGGTCCTTTTTGTAGAGGTTTCTGACGAGCAGGTCTAAATGGGCCTTTCAATAGACCCGTTGGAATTTTAACTGAGTAAAAAGCACAGAAATTGAGGTTTTGCAATATAATTGTGTTGATAAGATCCAAATCAATTACATGAACTCCTAAAATTTGATTAAAACTTGTTTTGCAGTCCTTTTTGTAGAGGTTTCGGACGAGCGGGTCGAAATGGGCCTTTCAATGGACCCGTTGGAATTTTAAATGAGTAAAAAGTACATAAATTGAGGTTATGTAATATAATTGTGTTGAAAATCTCCTAATCAATTACATGAACTCCTAAAATTTGATTAAAATGTGGTTTGTAGTCCTTTTTGTAGAGGTTTCGGACGAGCGGGTCGAAATGGGCCTTTCAATGGACCCGTTGAAATTTTAACTAAGTAAAAAGTACAGAAATTGAGGTTTTGCAATATAATTGTGTTGAAAGGCTCCTAATCAATTATTTGAACTCCTAAAATTTGATTAAAACTTGTTTTAAGGTCTTTTTTGTAGAGGTTTCGGACTAGCATGTCTAAATGGGCCTTTCAATGGACCTGTTGGAATTTTAACTGAGTAAAAAGTACAGAAATTGAGGTTTTGCAATATAATTGTGTTGAAAATCTCCTAATCAATTACAAGAACTCCTAAAATTTGATTAAAACTTGTTTGGCAGTCCTTTTCTTAGAGGTTTCGGACGAGCGGGTCGAAATGGGCCTTTCAATGGACCCGTTGGAATTTTAACTGAGTAAAAAGTACAGATATTGAGTTTTTGCAATATAATTGTGTTGAAAAGCTCCTAATCAATTACATAAACTCCTGAAATTTGATTAAAACTTTTTTTGCAGTCCTTTTGAAGAGGTTTCGGACGAGCGGGTCGAAATGGGCCTTTCAAAGGACCCGTTGAAATTTTAACTTAGTAAAAAGTACAGAAATTTAGATTTTAGAATATAATTGTGTTGAAAATCTCCTAATCAATGCATGATCTCCTAGTACTTGATTAAAACTTGTTTTGCGGTCCTTTTGTAGATGTTTCAGACGAGCAGGTCTAGATGGGCCTTTCAATGGACCCGTTGGAATTTTAACTGAGTATAAACTACAGAAATTGTGATTTTGCAATATAATTCTGTTGAAAAGCTCCTAATCAATTACAAGAACTCCTAAAATTTGATTAAAACTTGTTTTGTGGTCCTTTTTGTAGAGGTTTCTGACGAGCAGGTCTAAATGGGCCTTTCAATGGACCCGTTGGAATTTTAACTGAGTAAAAAGGACAGAAATTGAGGTTTTGCAATATAATTGTGTTGAAAAGATCCAAATCAATTACATGAACTCCTAAAATTTGATTAAAACTTGTTTTGTAGTCCTTTTTGTAGAGGTTTCGGACGAGCGGGTCGAAATGGGCCTTTCAATGGACCCGTTGGAATTTTAACTGAGTAAAAAGTACAAAAATTGCGGTTTTGCAATATAATTGTGTTGAAAAGCTCCTAATCAATTATTTGAACTCCTAATATTTGAATAAAACATTTTTACGGTCCTTTTTGTAGAGGTTTCGGACGAGCAGGTCTAAATGGGCCTTTCAATGGGCCCGTTGGAATTTTAACTGAGTAAAAAGTATAAAATTGAGGTTTTTCAATATAATTGTGTTGAAAAGGTCCTAATCAATTATTGGAACTCCTAAAATTTGATTAAAACTTGTTTTTCAATCCTTTTTGTAGAGGTTTCGAACGAGCGGGTCGAGGTTTCGGACGAGCAGGTCTAAATGGGCCTTTCAATGGACCCGTTAGAATTTTAACTGAGTAAAAAGTACAGAAATTGAGGTTTTGCAATATAATTGTGTTGAAAAGCTCCTAATCAATTACATGAACTCCTAAAATTTGATTAAAACTTGTTTTTCAATCCTTTTTGTAGAGGTTTCGAACGAGCGGGTCGAAATGGGCCTTTCAATGGACCCGATGGAATTTTAACTGAGTAAAAAGTATAGAAATTGAGGTTTCGCAATATAATTGTGTTGAAAAGCTCTTAATCAATTATTTGAACTCCTAATATTTGCATAAAACATTTTTGTGGTCCTTTTTGTAGAGGTTTCGGACGAGCAGGTCTAAATGGGCCTTTCAATGGACCCGTTGGAATTTTAACTGAGTAAAAAGTACATAAAATTGAGGTTTTTCAATATAATTGTGTTGAAAAGCTCCTAATCAATTATTTGAACTCCTAAAATTTGATTAAAACTTGTTTTGCGGTCCTTTTTGTAAAGGTTTTGGACGAGCAGGTCTAAATGGGCCTTTCAATGGACCCGTTGGAATTTTAACTGAGTAAAAAGTAAAAAAATTGAGGTTTTGGAATATAATTGTGTCGAAAAGCTCCTAATCAATTACATGATCTCCTAAAATTTTATTGAAACTTGTTTTGCGGTCTTTTTTGTAGAGGTTTCAGACGAGCTGGTTTAAATGGGCCTTTCAATGGACCCGTTGGAATTTTAACTGAGTAAAAAGTAAAGAAATTGAGGTTTTGCAATATAATTGTGTTGAAAAGCTCCTAATCAGTTATTTGAACTACTAATATTTGTATAGAACATTTTTTGCGGTCCTTTTTGTAGAGGTTTCGGACGAACAGGTCAAAATGGGCCTTTCAATGGGCCCGTTGAAATTTTAACTGAGTAAAAAGTACAGAAATTAAAGTTTTGCAATATAATTGTGTTAAAAAGCTACTAATCAATTAAATAAACTCCTAAAATTTGATTAAAACTTTATTGCAGTCCTTTTTGTAGAGGTTTCGGACGAGCGGGTCGAAATGGGCCTTTCAATGGACCCGTTGAAATTTTAACTGAGTAAAAAGTACAGAAATTGAGATTATGGAATATAATTGTGTTGAAAATCTCCTAATCAATTACATGATCTCCTAAAATTTGATTAAAACTTGTTTTGCGGTCCTTTTTGTAGATGTTTCAGACGAGCAGGTCTAAATGGGCCTTTCAATGGACCCGTTGGAATTTTAACTGAGTAAAAAGTACAGAAATTGAGGTTTTGCAATATAATTGTGTTGAAAAGCTCCTAATCAATTATTTGAGCTACTAAAATTTGATTAAAACATGTTTTGCGGTTCTTTTTGTAGAGGTTTCGGACGAGCAAGTCTAAATGGGCCTTTCAATGGAGCCGTTGGAATTTTAACTGAGTAAAAAGTCCAGAAATTGAGGTTTTGCAATATAATTGTGTTGAAAAGCTCCTAATCAATTACATAAACTCCTAAATTTTGATTAAAACTTGTTTTGCAGTCCTTTTTGTAAAGGTTTCGGACGAGCGGGTCGAAATGGGCCCTTCAATGGACCCGTTGGAATTTTAACAGAGTAAAAAGTATAGAAATTGAGGTTTTGCAACATAATTGTGTTGAAAAGCTCCTAAACAATTATTTGTACTCCTAAAATTTGATTAAAACTTGTTTTGCGGTCCTTTTTGTAGAGGTTTCGGACGAGCGGGTCGAAATGGGCCTTTCAAAGGACACGTTGGAATTTTAACCGAGTAAAAAGTACAGAAATTGCGGTTTTGCAATATAATTGTGTTGAAAAGATCCTAATCAATTATTTGATCTCCTAATATTTGAATAAAACATTTTTTCGGTCCTTTTTGTAGAGGTTTCGGACGAGCAGGTCTAAATGTGCCTTTTAATGGGCCCGTTGGAATTTTAACTGATAATAAAATTGAGGGTTTTTAATATAATTGTGTTGAAAAGCTACTAATCAATTACATAAACTCCTAAAATTTGATTAAAACTTTTTTTGCAGTCGTATTTGTAGAGGTTTCGGACGAGTGGGTCGAAATGGGACTTTCAATGGACCCGTTAAAATTTTAACTGAGTAAAAAGTACAAAAATTGAGGTTTTGCAATATAATTGTGTTTAAAAGCTCCTAATCAATTATTTGAACTCCTAACATTTGAATAAAACATTTTTGCGGTCCTTTTTGTAGAGGTTTCGGACGAGCAGGTCTAAATGGGCCTTTCAATGGGCCTGTTGAAATATTAATTGAGTAAAAAGTATAAAATTGAGGTTTTTCAATATAATTGTGTTGAAAAGCTCCTAATCAATTATTTTAACTCCTAATATTTGAATAAAACATTTTTGCGGTCCTTTTTGTAGAGGTTTCGGACGAGCAGGTCTAAATGGGCCTTTCAATGGGCCTGTTGGAATATTAACTGAGTAAAAAGTATAAAATTGAGGTTTTTCAATATAATTGTGTTGAAAAGCTCCTAATCAATTATTTTAACTCCTAATATTTGAATAAAACATTTTTGCGGTCCTTTTTGTAGAGGTTTCGGACGAGCAGGTCTAAATGGGCCTTTCAATGGGCCCGTTGGAATTTTAACAGAGTAAAAAGTATAAAATTGAAGTTTTTCAATATAATTGTGTTGAAAAGTTCCTAATCAATTATTTCAACTCCTAAATTTTGATTAAAACTATTTTGCGGTCCTTTTTGTCGAGGTTTCGGACGAGCGGGTCGAAATGGGCCTTTCAATGGACCCGTTGAAATTTTAACTGAGTAAAAAGTACATAAATTGCGGTTTTGCAATATAATTGTGATGAAAAGCTCCTAATCATTTATTTGAGCTCCTAAAATTTGATTAAAACATTATTTGCGGTCCTTTTTGTAGAGGTTTCGGACGAGCAAGTCTAAATGGGCCTTTCAATGGACCCGTTGGAATTTTAACTGAGTAAAAAGTACAGAAATTTAGGTTTTGCAATATAATTGTGTTGAAAAGCTCCTAATCAATTATTTGAGCTACTAAAATTTGATTAAAACATGTTTTGCGGTTCTTTTTGTAGAGGTTTCGGACGAGCAAGTCTAAATGGGCCTTTCAATGGAGCCGTTGGAATTTTAACTGAGTAAAAAGTCCAGAAATTGAGGTTTTGCAATATAATTGTGTTCAAAAGCTCCTAATCAATTACATAAACTCTTAAAATTTGATTAAAACTTGTTTTGCAGTCCTTTTTGTAAAGGTTTCGGACGAGCGGGTCGAAATGGGCCCTTCAATGGACCCGTTGGAATTTTAACTGAGTAAAAAGTACAGAAATTGAGGTTTTGCAATATAATTGTGTTGAAAAGCTCCTAATCAATTACATAAACTCCTAAAATTTGATTACAACTTGTTTTGCAGTTCTTTTTGTAAAGGTTTCGAACGAGCGGGTCGAAATGGGCCTTTCAATGGACCCGTTGGAATTTTAACTGAGTAAAAAGTACAGAAATTGAGGTTTTGCAATATAATTGTGTTGAAAAGTTCCTAATAAATTACATGAACTCCTAAAATTTGATTAAAACTTGTTTTGCAGTCCTTTTTATAGAGGTTTCAGACGAGCGGGTCGAAATGGGCCTTTCAATGGACCCGTTGGAATTTTAACTGAGTAAAAAGTACATAAAATTGAGGTTTTTCAAAATAATTGTGTTGAAAAGCTCCTAATTAATTATTTGAACTCCCAAAATTTGATTAAAACTTGTTTTGCGGTCCTTTTTGTAAAGGTTTCGGACGAGCAGGTCTAAATGGGACTTTCAATGGACCCGTTGGAATTTTAACTGAGTAAAAAGTAAAAAAATTGAGTTTTTGGAATATATTGTGTCGTAAAGCTCCTAATCAATTACATGATCTACTAAAATTTTATTGAAACTTGTTTTGCGGTCTTTTTTGTAGAGGCTCCGGACGAGCTGGTTTAAATGGGCCTTTCAATGGACCCGTTGGAATTTTAACTGAGTAAAAAGTAAAGAAATTGAGGTTTTGCAATATAATTGTGTTGAAAAGCTCCTAATCAGTTATTTGAACTACTAATATTTGAATAAAACATTTTTTGCGGTCCTTTTTGTAGAGGTTTCGGACGAACAGGTCAAAATGGGCCTTTCAATGGGCCCGTTGAAATTTTAACTGAGTAAAAAGTATAGAAATTGAAGTTTTGCAATATAATTGTGTTAAAAAGCTCCTAATCAATTATTGGAACTCCTAAAATTTGATTAAAACTATTTTACGGTCCTTTTTGTCGAGGTTTCGGACGAGCAGGTCTAAATGGGACTTTCAATGGGCCCGTTGGAATTTTAACCGAGTAAAAAGTATAGAAATTGAGGTTTTTCAATATAATTGTGTTGAAAATCTCCTAATAAATTATTTGAACTCCTAAAATTTGATTAAAACTTGTTTTGCGGTCCCTTTTGTTGAGGTTTCGAACGAGCAGGTCTAAATGGGCCTTTCAATGGACCCGTTGGAATTTTAACTGAGTAAAAAGTACAGAAATTGAGGTTTTGCAATATAATTGTGTTGAAAAGCTCCTAATCAATTACATGAACTCCTACAATTTGATTAAAACTTGTTTTGCAGTCCTTTTTGTAGAGGTTTTGGACGAGCGGGTCGAAATGGGCCTTTCAATGGACCCGTTCGAATTTTAATTGAGTAAAAAGTACAGAAATTTGCGTTTTGCAATATAATTGTGTTGAAAAGCTCCTAATTAATTATTTGAACTCCTAATATTTGAATAAAATATTTTTGCGGTCCTTTTTGTAGAGGTTTCGGACGAGCAGGTCTAAATGGGCCTTTCAATGGGCCAGTTGGAATTTTAACTGAGTAAATAGTATAAAATTGAGGTTTTTCAATATAATTGTGTTGAAAAGCTCCTAATCAATTATTTGAAATCCTAAAATTTGATTAAAACTTGTTTTGCGGTCCTTTTTGTTGAGATTTCGAACGAGCAGGTCTAAATGGCCTTTTCAATGGACCCATTGGAAATTTAACTGAGTAAAAAGTACAGAAATTGAGGATTTGCAATATAATTGTGTTGAAAAGCTCCTAATAAATTATTTGAACTCCTAATATTTGAATAAAGCATTTTTGCGGTCCTTTTTGTAGAGGTTTCAGACGAGCAGGTCTAAATGGGACTTTCAATGGACCCGTTGAAATTTTAACCGAGTAAAAAGTACATAAATTGAGGTTTTGCAATATAATTGTGTTGAAATGCTCCTAATCAATTATTTGAACTCCTAAAATTTGATTAAAACTTGTTTTGCGGTCATTTTTGTAGAGGTTTCGGACGAGCGGGTCGAAATGGGCCTTTCAATGGACCCGTTGAAATTTTAACTGAGTAAAAAGTACAGAAATTGACGTTTTGCAATATAATTGTGTGGTAAAGCTCCTAATCAATTATTTGAACTCCTAAAGTTTGATTAAAACTTGTTTTGCAGTCCTTTTTGTAGAGGTTTCGGACGAGCAGGTCTAAATGGGACTTTCAATGGACCCGTTGAAATTTGAACTGAGTAAAAAGCACATAAATTGAGGTTTTGCAATATAATTGTGTGGAAAAGCTCCTAATCAATTATTTGAACTCCTAAAATTTGATTAAAACTTGTTTTACGGTCCTTTTTGTAGAGGTTTCGGACGAGCATGTCTAAATGGGCCTTTCAATGGACCCGTTGGAATTTTAACTGAGTAAAAAGTACAGAAATTGAGGTTTTGCAATATAATTGTGTTGAAAAGCTCCTAATCGATTACATAAACTCCTAAAATTCGATTAAAACTTTTTTGCAGTCCTTTTTGTATCGATTTCGGACGAGTAGGTCTAAATGGGCCTTACAATGGACCCGTTGAAATTTTAACTGAGTAAAAAGTACAGAAATAGAGGTTTTGCAATATAATTGTGTTGAAAAGCTCCTAATCAATTATTTGAACTCCTAAAATTTGATTAAAACTTATTTTGCGGTCCTTTTTGTAGAGGTTTCGGACGAGCAGGTCTAAATGGGCCTTTCAATGGACCCATTGGAATTTTAACTGAGTAAAAAGTACAGAAATTTAGGTTTTGCAATATAATTGTGTTGAAAAGCTCCTGATCAATTACATAAACTCCTAAAATTTGATTAAAACTTTTTTGTAGTCCTTTTTGTATCGCTTTCGGACGAGTAGGTCAAAATGGGCCTTACAATGGACCCGTTGGAAATTTAACTGAGTAAAAAGTACAGAAATAGAGGTTTTGCAATATAATTGTGTTGAAAAGCTCCTAATCAATTATTTGAACTCCTAAAATTTGATTAAAACTTGTTTTGCGGTCCTTTTATAGATGTTTCGGACGAGCTGGTCTAAATGGACCTTTCAATGGACCCCTTAGAATTTTAACTGAGTAAAAAGTACAGAAATTGAGGTTTGGCAATATAATTGTGTTGAAAAGCTCCTAATCAATTACATAAACTCCTAAAATTTGATTAAAACTTTTTTGCAGTCCTTTTTGTATCGGTTTCGGACGAGTAGGTCTAATTGGGCCTTACAATGGACCCGTTGGAATTTTAACTGAGTAAAAAGTACATAAATGGAGGTTTTGCAATATAATTGTGTTGAAAAGCTCCTAATAAATTATTTGAACTCCTAAAATTTGATTAAAACTTGTTTTGCAGTCCTTTTTGTAAAGGTTACGGACGAGCGGGTCGAAATGGGCCTTTCAATGGACCCGTTGGAATTTTAACTGAGTAAAAAGTACAGAAATTGAGGTTTTGCAATATAATTGTGTTGAAAAGCTCCTAATCAATTACATATACTCCTAAAATTTGATTAAAACTTTTTTGCAGTCCTTTTTGTATCGCTTTCGGACGAGTAGGTCTAAATGGGCCTTACAATGGACCCGTTGGAATTTTAACTGAGTAAAAAGTACAGAAATAGAGGTTTTGCAATATAATTGTGTTGAAAAGCTCCTAATCAATTACATGAATTCCTAATGTTTGATTAAAACTTGTTTTGCGGTCCTTTTATAGAGGTTTCGGACGAGCAGGTCTAAATGGGCCTTTCAATGGACCCGTTAGAATTTTAACTAAGTAAAAAGTACAGAAATTGAGGTTTGGCAATATAATTGTGTTGAAAAGCTCCTAACCAATTACATAAACTCCTAAATTTTGATTAAAACTTTTTTGCAGTCTTTTTTGTATCGGTTTCGGACGAGTAGGTCTACTTGGGCCTTACAATGGACCCGTTTGAATTTTAACTGAGTAAAAAGTACATAAATGGAGGTTTTGCAATATAATTGTGTTGAAAATCTCCTAATCAATTATTTGAACTCCTAAAATTTGATTAAAACTTGTTTTGCAGTCCTTTTTGTAGAGGTTTCGGACGAGCTGGTCTAAATGGGCCTTTCAATGGACCCGTTGGAATTTTAACTGAGTAAAAAGTACAGAAATTGAGGTTTTGCAATATAATTGTGTTGAAAAGCTCCTAATAAATTATTTGAACTCGTAATATTTGAATAAAATATTTTTGCGGTCCTTTTTGTAGAGGTTCTGGACGAGCAGGTCTAAATGGGACTTTCAATGGACCCGTTGGAATTTTAACTGAGTAAAAAGTACAGAAATTGAGGTTTTGCAATATAATTGTGTTGAAAAGCACCTAATCAATTATTTGAACTCCTAAAATTTGATTAAAACTTGTTTTGCGGTCCTTTTTGTAGAGGTTTGGGACGTGAAGCTCAAAATGGGACTTTCAATGGACCCGTTGGAATTTTAACTGAGTAAAAAGTACAGAAATTGAGGTTTTGCAATATAATTGTATGGAAAAGCTCCTAATCAATTATTTGAACTCCTAAAATTTCATTAAAACTTGTTTTGCGGTCCTTTTTGTAGAGGTTTCGGACGAGCCGGTCTAAATGGGACTTTCAATGGACCCATTGAAATTTTAACTGAGTAAAAAGCACAAAAATTGAAGTTTTGCAATATAATTGTGTTGAAAAGCTCCTAATCAATTATTTGAACTCCTAAAATTTGATTAAAACTTGTTTTGCGGTCCTTTTTGTAGAGGTTTCGGACGAGCAGGTCTAAATGGGCCTTTCAATGGACCCATTGGAATTTTAACTGAGTAAAAAGTACATAAATTGAGGTTTTGCAATATAATTCTGTTGAAAAGCTCCTAATCAATTACATAAACTCCTAAAATTTGATTTAAACTTTTTTGCAGTCCTTTTTGAATCGGTTTCGGACGAGTAGGTCTAAATGGGCCTTACAATGGACCCGTTGGAATTTTAACTGAATAAAAAGTACAAAAATAGAGGTTTTGCAATATAATTGTGTTGAAATGCTCCTAATCAATTATTTGAACACCTAAAATTTGATTAATACTTGTTTTGCGGTCCTTTTTATAGAGGTTTCGGACGAGCAGGTCTAAATGGGCCTTTCAATGAATCCGTTAGAATTTTAACTGAGTAAAAAGCACAGAAATTGAGGTTTTGCAATATAATTGTGTTGAAAAGCTCCTAATCAATTAAATAAACTCCTAAAATTTGATTAAAACTTTTTTGCAGTCCTTTTTGTAGAGGTTTCGGACGAGCGGGTCGAAATGGGCCTTTCAATGGACCCGTTGAAATTTTAACTGAGTAAAAAGTACAGAAATTGAGATTATGGAATACAATTGTGTTGAAAAGCTCCTAATCAATTATTTGAACTCGTAAAATTTGATTAAAATTTGTTTTCCGATCCTTTTTGTAGATGTTTCGGACGAGCAGGTCTAAATGGGCCTTTCAATGAACCCGATGGAATTTTAACTGAGTAAAAAGTACAATAATTGCGGTTTTGCAATATAATTGTGTTGAAAAGCTCCTAATCAATTATTTGAGCTCCTAAAATTTGATTAAAACATTATTTGCGGTCCTTTTTGTAGAGGTTTCGGACGAGCAAGTCTAAATGGGCCTTTCAATGGACCCGTTGGAATTTTAACTGAGTAAAAAGTACAGAAATTGAGGTTTTGCAATATAATTGTGTTGAAAAGCACCTAATCAATTATTTGAGCTACTAAAATTTGATTAAAACATGTTTTGCGGTTCTTTTTGTAGAGGTTTCGGACGAGCAAGTCTAAATGGGCCTTTCAATGGAGCCTTTGGAATTTTAACTGAGTAAAAAGTCCAGAAATTGAGGTTTTGCAATATAATTGTGTTGAAAAGCTCCTAATCAATTACATAAACTCCTAAAATTTGATTAAAACTTGTTTTGCAGTCCTTTTTGTAAAGGTTTCGGACGAGCGGGTCGAAATGGGCCCTTCAATGGACCCGTTGGAATTTTAACTGATTAAAAAGAAAAGAAATTGAGGTTTTGCAATATAATTGTGTTGAAAAGCTCCTAATCAATTACATGAACTCCTAAAATTTGATTAAAACTTTTTTTGCGGTCCTTTTTGTGTAGGTTTCGGACGAGCGGGTCTAAATGGGCCTTTAAATGGACCTGTTGGAATTTTAACTGAGTAAAAAGTACAGAAATTGAGGTTTTGCAATATAATTGTGTTGAAAAGCTCCTAATCAATTACATGAACTCTTAAAATTTGATTAAAACTTGTTTTGCGGTGCTTTTTGTAGAGGTTTCGGACGAGCAGGTCTAAATGGGCCTTTCAATGGACCCGTTGGAATTTTAACAGAGTAAAAAGTACAGAAATTGAGGTTTTGCAATATAATTGTGTTCAAAAGCTCCTAAACAATTATTTGAACTCCTAAATTTTGATTAAAACTTGTTTTGCGGTCCTTTTTGTAGAGGTTTCGGACGAGCGGGTCGAAATGGGCCTTTCAATGGACACGTTGGAATTTTAACCGAGTAAAAAGTACAGAAATTGCGGTTTTGCAATATAATTGTGTTGAAAAGATCCTAATCAATTATTTGATCTCCTAATATTTGAATAAAACATTTTTGCGGTCCTTTTTGTAGAGGTTTCGGACGAGCAGGTCTAAATGTGCCTTTTAATGGGCCCGTTGGAATTTTAACTGATAATAAAATTGAGGGTTTTTAATATAATTGTGTTGAAAAGCTACTAATCAATTACATAAACTCCTAAAATTTGATTAAAACTTTTTTGCAGTCGTATTTGTAGAGGTTTCGGACGAGCGGGTCGAAATGGGACTTTCAATGGACCCGTTAAAATTTTAACTGAGTAAAAAGTACAGAAATTGAGGTTTTGCAATATAATTGTGTTTAAAAGCTCCTAATCAATTATTTGAACTCCTAACATTTGAATAAAACATTTTTGCGGTCCTTTTTGTAGAGGTTTCGGACGAGCAGGTCTAAATGGGCCTTTCAATGGGCCTGTTGGAATATTAACTGAGTAAAAAGTATAAAATTGAGGTTTTTCAATATAATTGTGTTGAAAAGCTCCTAATCAATTATTTTAACTCCTAATATTTGAATAAAACATTTTTGCGGTCCTTTTTGTAGAGGTTTCGGACGAGCAGGTCTAAATGGGCCTTTCAATGGGCCCGTTGGAATTTTAACAGAGTAAAAAGTATAAAATTGAAGTTTTTCAATATAATTGTGTTGAAAAGTTCCTAATCAATTATTTCAACTCCTAAATTTTGATTAAAACTATTTTGCTGTCCTTTTTGTCGAGGTTTCGGACGAGCAGGTCTAAATGGGCCTTTCAATGGACCCGTTGAAATTTTAACTGAGTAAAAAGTACATAAATTGCGGTTTTGCAATATAATTGTGATGAAAAGCTCCTAATCATTTATTTGAGCTCCTAAAATTTGATTAAAACATTATTTGCGGTCCTTTTTGTAGAGATTTCGGACGAGCAAGTCTAAATGGGCCTTTCGATGGACCCGTTGGAATTTTAACTGAGTAAAAAGTACAGAAATTGAGGTTTTGCAATATAATTGTGTTGAAAAGCTCCTAATCAATTATTTGAGCTACTAAAATTTGATTAAAACATGTTTTGCGGTTCTTTTTGTAGAGGTTTCGGACGAGCAAGTCTAAATGGGCCTTTCAATTGAGCCGTTGGAATTTTAACTGAGTAAAAAGTCCAGAAATTGAGGTTTTGCAATATAATTGTGTTGAAAAGCTCCTAATCAATTACATAAACTCCTAAAATTTGATTAAAACTTGTTTTGCAGTCCTTTTTGTAAAGGTTTCGGACGAGCGGGTCGAAATGGGCCCTTCAATGGACCCGTTGGAATTTTAACTGAGTAAAAAGTACAGAAATTGAGGTTTTGCAATATAATTGTGTTGAAAAGCTCCTAATCAATTACATAAACTCCTAAAATTTGATTAAAACTTGTTTTGCAGTCCTTTTTGTAAAGGTTTCGAACGAGCGGGTCGAAATGGGCCTTTCAATGGACCCGTTGGAATTTTAACTGAGTAAAAAGTACATAAATTGAGGTTTTGCAATATAATTGTGTTGAAAAGCTCCTAATAAATTACATGAACTCCTAAAATTTGATTAAAACTTGTTTTGCAGTCCTTTTTATAAAGGTTTCAGACGAGCGGGTCGAAATGGGCCTTTCAATGGACCCGTTGGAATTTTAACTGAGTAAAAAGTACATAAAATTGAGGTTTTCCAAAATAATTGTGTTGAAAAGCTCCTAATCAATTATTTGAACTCCTAAAATTTGATTAAAACTTGTTTTGCGGTCCTTTTTGTAAAGGTTTCGGACGAGCAGGTCTAAATGGGCCCTTCAATGGACCCGTTGGAATTTTAACTGAGTAAAAAGTAAAAAAATTGAGGTTTTGGAATATAATTGTGTCGTAAAGCTCCTAATCAATTACATGATCTACTAAAATTTTATTGAAACTTGTTTTGCGGTCTTTTTTGTAGAGGCTCCGGACGAGCTGGTTTAAATGGGCCTTTCAATGGACCCGTTGGAATTTTAACTGAGTAAAAAGTAAAGAAATTCAGGTTTTGCAATATAATTGTGTTGAAAAGCTCCTAATCAGTTATTTGAACTACTAATATTTGAATAAAACATTTTTTGCGGTCCTTTTTGTAGAGGTTTCAGACGAACAGGTCAAAATGGGCCTTTCAATGGGCCCGTTGAAATTTTAACTGAGTAAAAAGTATAGAAATTGAAGTTTTGCAATACAATTGTGTTAAAAAGCTCCTAATCAATTATTTGAACTCCTAAAATTTGATTAAAGCTATTTTATAGTCCTTTTTGTCGAGGTTTCGGACGAGCAGGTCTAAATGGGACTTTCAATGGGCCTGTTGGAATTTTAACCGAGTAAAAAGTATAGAAATTGAGGTTTTTCAATATAATTGTGTTGAAAATCTCCTAATAAATTATTTGAACTCCTAAAATTTGATTAAAACTTGTTTTGCGGTCCTTTTTGTTGAGATTCGAACGAGCAGGTCTAAATGGGCCTTTCAATGGACCCGTTGGAATTTGAACTGAGTAAAAAGTACAGAAATTGAGGTTTTGCAATATAATTGTGTTGAAAAGCTCCTAATCAATTATTTGAACTCCTAAAATTTGATTAAAACTTGTTTTGCGGTCCTTTTTGTAGAGGTTTCGGACGAGCGGGTCGGAATGGGCCTTTCAATGGACCCGTTGAAATTTTAACTGAGTAAAAAGTACAGAAATTGACGTTTTGCAATATAATTGTGTGGTAAAGCTCCTAATCAATTATTTGAACTCCTAAAGTTTGATTAAAACTTGTTTTGCAGTCCTTTTTGTAGAGGTTTCGAACGAGCAGGTCTAAATGGGACTTTCAATGGACCCGTTGAAATTTGAACTGAGTAAAAAGCACATAAATTGAGGTTTTGCAATATAATTGTGTGGAAAAGCTCCTAATAAATTATTTGAACTCCTAAAATTTGATTAAAACTTGTTTTACGGTCCTTTTTGTAGAGGTTTCGGACGAGCATGTCTAAATGGGCCTTTCAATGGACCCGTTGGAATTTTAACTGAGTAAAAAGTACAGAAATTGAGGTTTTGCAATATAATTGTGTTGAAAAGCTCCTAATCAATTACATAAACTCCTAAAATTCGATTAAAACTTTTTTGCAGTCCTTTTTGTATCGGTTTCGGACGAGTAGGTCTCAATGGGCCTTACAATGGACCCGTTGAAATTTTAACTGAGTAAAAAGTACAGAAATAGAGGTTTTGCAATATAATTGTGTTGAAAAGATCCTAATCAATTATTTGAACTCCTAAAATTTGATTAAAACTTATTTTGCGGTCCTTTTTGTAGAGGTTTCGGACGAGCAGGTCTAAATGGGCCTTTCAATGGACCCATTGGAATTTTAACTGAGTAAAAAGTACAGAAATTTAAGTTTTGCAATATAATTGTGTTGAAAAGCTCCTAATCAATTACATAAACTCCTAAAATTTGATTAAAACTTTTTTGTAGTCCTTTTTGTATCGCTTTCGGACGAGTAGGTCAAAATCGGCCTTACAATGGACCCGTTGGAAATTTAACTGAGTAAAAAGTACAGAAATAGAGGTTTTGCAATATAATTGTGTTGAAAAGCTCCTAATCAATTATTTGAACTCCTAAAATTTGATTAAAACTTGTTTTGCGGTCCTTTTATAGAGGTTTCGGACGAGCTGGTCTAAATGGGCCTTTCAATGGACCCCTTAAAATTTTAACTGAGTAAAAAGTACAGAAATTGAGGTTTGGCAATATAATTGTGTTGAAAAGCTCCTAATCAATTACATAAACTCCTAAAATTTGATTAAAACTTTTTTGCAGTCCTTTTTGTATCGGTTTCGGACGAGTAGGTCTAATTGGGCCTTACAATGGACCCGTTGGAATTTTAACTGAGTAAAAAGTACATAAATGGAGGTTTTGCAATATAATTGTGTTGAAAAGCTCCTAATCAATTATTTGAACTCCTAAAATTTGATTAAAACTTGTTTTGCAGTTCTTTTGTAAAGGTTTCGGACGAGCGGGTCGAAATGGGCCTTTCAATGGACCCGTTGGAATTTTAACTGAGTAAAAAGTACAGAAATTGAGGTTTTGCAATATAATTGTGTTGAAAAGCTCCTAATCAATTACATATACTCCTAAAATTTGATTAAAACTTTTTTGCAGTCCTTTTTGTATCGCTTTCGGACGAGTAGGTCTAAATGGGCCTTACAATGGACCCGTTGGAATTTTAACTGAGTAAAAAGTACAGAAATAGAGGTTTTGCAATATAATTGTGTTGAAAAGCTCCTAATCAATTACATGAATTCCTAATATTTGATTAAAACTTTTTTTGCGGTCGTTTTATAGAGGTTTCGGACGAGCAGGTCTAAATGGGCCTTTCAATGGACCCGTTAGAATTTTATCTGAGTAAAAAGTACAGAAATTGAGGTTTGGCAATATAATTGTGTTGAAAAGCTCCTAACCAATTACATAAACTCCTAAAATTTGATTAAAACTTTTTTGCAGTCTTTTTTGCATCGGTTTCGGACGAGTGGGTCTAATTGAGCCTTACAATGGACCCGTTGGAATTTTAACTGATTAAAAAGTACATAAATGGAGGTTTTGCAATATAATTGTGTTGAAAATCTCCTAATCAATTATTTGAACTCCTAAAATTTGATTAAAACTTGTTTTGCAGTCCTTTTTGTAGAGATTTCGGACGAACTGGTCTAAATGGGCCTTTCAATGGACCCGTTGGAATTTTAACTGAGTAAAAAGTACAGAAATTGAGGTTTTGCAATATAATTGTGTTGAAAAGCTCCTAATAAATTATTTGAACTCGTAATATTTGAATAAAATATTTTTGCGGTCCTTTTTGTAGAGGTTCTGGACGAGCAGGTCTAAATGGGACTTTCAATGGACCCGTTGAAATTTTAACTGAGTAAAAAGTCCAGAAATTGAGGTTTTGCAATATAATTGTGTTGAAAAGCTCCTAATCAATTACATAAACTCCTAAAATTTGATTAAAACTTGTTTTGCAGTCCTTTTTGTAAAGGTTTCGGACGAGCGGGTCGAAATGGGCCCTTCAATGGACCCGTTGGAATTTTAACTGAGTAAAAAGTACAGAAATTGAGGTTTTACAATATAATTGTGTTGAAAAGCTCCTAATCAATTACATAAACTCCTAAGATTTGATTAAAACTTGTTTTGCAGTCCTTTTTGTAAAGGTTTCGAACGAGCGGGTCGAAATGGGCCTTTCAATGGACTCATTGGAATTTTAACTGAGTAAAAAGTACATAAATTGAGGTTTTGCAATATAATTGTGTTGAAAAGCTCCTAATAAATTACATGAACTCCTAAAATTTGATTAAAACTTGTTTTACAGTCCTTTTTATAGAGGTTTCAGACGAGCGGGTCGAAATGGGCCTTTCAATGGACCCGTTGGAATTTTAACTGAGTAAAAAGTACATAAAATTGAGGTTTTTCAAAATAATTGTGTTGAAAAGCTCCTAATCAATTATTTGAACTCCTAAAATTTGATTAAAACTTGTTTTGCGGTCCTTTTTGTAAAGGTTTCGGACGAGCAGGTCTAAATGGGCCTTTCAATGGACCCGTTGGAATTTTAACTGAGTAAAAAGTAAAAAAATTGAGGTTTTGGAATATAATTGTGTCGTAAAGCTCCTAATCAATTACATGATCTACTAAAATTTTATTGAAACTTGTTTTGCGGTCTTTTTTGTAGAGGCTCCGGACGAGCTGGTTTAAATGGGCCTTTCAATGGACCCGTTGGAATTTTAACTGAGTAAAAAGTAAAGAAATTCAGGTTTTGCAATATAATTGTGTTGAAAAGCTCCTAATCAGTTATTTGAACTACTAATATTTGAATAAAACATTTTTTGCGGTCCTTTTTGTAAAGGTTTCGGACGAACAGGTCAAAATGGGCCTTTCAATGGGCCCGTTGAAATTTTAACTGAGTAAAAAGTATAGAAATTGAAGTTTTGAAATTCAATTGTGTTAAAAAGCTCCTAATCAATTATTTGAACTCCTAAAATTTGATTAAAACTATTTTACGGTCCTTTTTGTCGAGGTTTCGGACGAGCAGGTCTAAATGGGACTTTCAATGGGCCCGTTGGAATTTTAACCGAGTAAAAAGTATAGAAATTGAGGTTTTTCAATATAATTGTGTTGAAAATCTCCTAATAAATTATTTGAACTCCTAAAATTTGATTAAAACTTGTTTTGCGGTCTTTTTTGTTGAGATTCGAACGAGCAGGTCTAAATGGGCATTTCAATGGACCCGTTGGAATTTTAACTGAGTAAAAAGTACAGAAATTGAGGTTTTGCAATATAATTGTGTTGAAAAGCTCCTAATCAATTACATGAACTCCTACAATTTGATTAAAACTTGTTTTGCAGTCCTTTTTGTAGAGGTTTTGGACGAGCGGGTCGAAATGGGCCTTTCAATGGACCCGTTGGAATTTTAATTGAGTAAAAAGTACAGAAATTGGCGTTTTGCAATATAATTGTGTTGAAAAGCTCCTAATTAATTATTTGAACTCCTAATATTTGAATAAAATATTTTTGCGGTCCTTTTTGTAGAGGTTTCGGACGAGCAGGTCTAAATGGGCCTTTCAATGGGCCAGTTGGAATTTTAACCGAGTAAATAGTATACAATTGAGGTTTTTCAATATAATTGTGTTGAAAAGCTCCTAATCAATTATTTGAAATCCTAAAATTTGATTAAAACTTGTTTTGCGGTTCTTTTTGTTGAGGTTTCGAACGAGCAGGTCTAAATGGGCTTTTCAATGGACCCGTTGGAAATTTAACTGAGTAAAAAGTACAGAAATTGAGGTTTTGCAATATAATTGTGTTGAAAAGCTCTTAATAAATTATTTGAACTCCTAATATTTGAATAAAGCATTTTTGCGGTCCTTTTTGTAGAGGTTTCAGACGAGCAGGTCTAAATGGGACTTTCAATGGACCTGTTGAAATTTTAACCGAGTAAAAAGTACAGAAATTGAGGTTTTGCAATATAATTGTGTTGAAAAGCTCCTAATCAATTATTTGAACTCCTAAAATTTGATTAAAACTTGTTTTGCGGTCCTTTTTGTAGAGGTTTCGGACGAGCGGGTCGAAATGGGCCTTTCAATGGACCCGTTGAATTTTTAACTGAGTAAAAAGTACAGAAATTGACGTTTTGCAATATAATTGTGTGGTAAAGCTCCTAATCAATTATTTGAACTCCTAAAGTTTGATTAAAACTTGTTTTGCAGTCCTTTTTGTAGAGGTTTCGGACGAGCATGTCTAAATGGGACTTTCAATGGACCCGTTGAAATTTGAACTGAGTAAAAAGTACATAAATTGAGGTTTTGCAATATAATTGTGTGGAAAAGCTCCTAATCAATTATTTGAACTCCTAAAATTTGATTAAAACTTGTTTTACGGTCCTTTTTGTAGAGGTTTCGGACGAGCATGTCTAAATGGGCCTTTCAATGGACCCGTTGGAATTTTAACTGAGTAAAAAGTATAGAAATTGAGGTTTTTCAATATAATTGTGTTGAAAAGCTTCTAATCGATTACATAAACTCCTAAAATTCGATTAAAACTTTTTTGCAGTCCTTTTTGTATCGGTTTCGGACGAGTAGGTCTCAATGGGCCTTAGAATGGACCCGTTGAAATTTTAACTGAGTAAAAAGTACAGAAATAGAGGTTTTGCAATATAATTGTGTTGAAAAGATCCTAATCAATTATTTGAACTCCTAAAATTTGATTAAAACTTATTTTGCGGTCCTTTTTGTAGAGGTTTCGGACGAGCAGGTCTAAATGGGCCTTTCAATGGACCCATTGGAATTTTAACTGAGTAAAAAGTACAGAAATTTAGGTTTTGCAATATAATTGTGTTGAAAAGCTCCTAATCAATTACATAAACTCCTAAAATTTGATTAAAACTTTTTTGTAGTCCTTTTTGTATCGCTTTCGGACGAGTAGGTCAAAATCGGCCTTACAATGGACCCGTTGGAAATTTAACTGAGTAAAAAGTACAGAAATAGAGGTTTTGCAATATAATTGTGTTGAAAAGTTCCTAGTCAATTATTTGAACTCCTAAAATTTGATTAAAACTTGTTTTGCGGTCCTTTTATAGAGGTTTCGGACGAGCTGGTCTAAATGGGCCTTTCAATGGACCCCTTAGAATTTTAACTGAGTAAAAAGTACAGAAATTGAGGTTTGGCAATATAATTGTGTTGAAAAGCTCCTAACCAATTACATAAACTCCTAAAATTTGATTAAAACTTTTTTGCAATCTTTTTTGTATCGGTTTCGGACGAGTGGGTCTAATTGGGCCTTACAATGGACCCGTTGGAATTTTAACTGAGTAAAAAGTACATAAATGGAGGTTTTGCAATATAATTGTGTTGAAAATCTCCTAATCAATTATTTGAACTCCTAAAATTTGATTAAAACTTGTTTTGCAGTCCTTTTTGTAGAGGTTTCGGACGAGCGGGTCTAAATGGGCCTTTCAATGGACCCGTTGGAATTTTAACTGAGCAAAAAGTACAGAAATTGAGGTTTTGCAATATAATTGTGTTGAAAAGCTCCTAATAAATTATTTGAACTCGTAATATTTGAATAAAATATTTTTGCGGTCCTTTTTGTAGAGGTTCTGGACGAGCAGGTCTAAATGGGACTTTCAATGGACCCGTTGAAATTTTAACTGAGTAAAAAGTACAGAAATTGATGTTTTGCAATATAATTGTGTTGATAAGCTCCTAATCAATTATTTGAACTCCTAAAATTTGATTAAAACTTGTTTTGCGGTCCTTTTTGTAGAGGTTTGGGACGTGAAGGTCGAAATGGGACTTTCAATGGACCCGTTGGAATTTTAACTGAGTAAAAAGTACATAAATTGAGGTTTTGCAATATAATTGTATGGAAAAGCTCCTAATCAATTATTTGAACTCCTAAAATTTCATTAAAACTTGTTTTGCGGTCCTTTTTGTAGAGGTTTCGGACGAGCCGGTCTAAATGGGACTTTCAATGGACCCATTGAAATTTTAACTGAGTAAAAAGCACAAAAATTGAAGTTTTGCAATATAATTGTGTTGAAAAGCTCCTAATCAATTATTTGAACTCCTAAAATTTGATTAAAACTTGTTTTGCGGTCCTTTTTGTAGAGGTTTCGGACGAGCAGGTCTAAATGGGCCTTTCAATGGACCCATTGGAATTTTAACTGAGTAAAAAGTACATAAATTGAGGTTTTGCAATATAATTCTGTTGAAAAGCTCCTAATCAATTACATAAACTCCTAAAATTTGATTAAAACTTTTTTGCAGTCTTTTTTGTATCGGTTTCGGACGAGCAGGTCTAAATGGGCCTTACAATGGACCCGTTGGAATTTTAACTGAATAAAAAGTACAAAAATAGAGGTTTTGCAATATAATTGTGTTGAAAAGCTCCTAATCAATTATTTGAACACCTAAAATTTGATTAATACTTGTTTTGCGGTCCTTTTTATAGAGGTTTCGGACGAGCAGGTCTAAATGGGCCTTTCAATGGACCCGTTGGAATTTTAACTGAGTAAAAAGTACAGAAATTTAGGTTTGGCAATATAATTGTGTTGAAAAGCTCCTAATCGATTACATAAACTCCTAAAATTTGATGAAAACTTTTTTGCAGTCCTTTTTGTATCGGTTTCGGACGAGTAGGTCTAATTGGGCCTTACAATGGACCCGTTGGAATTTTAACTGAGTAAAAAGTACAAAAATAGAGGTTTTGCAATATAATTGTGTTGAAAAGCTCCTAATCAATTATTTGAACTCCTAAAATTTGATTAAAACTTGTTTTGCAGTCCTTTTTGTAGAGGTTTCGGACGAGCTGGTCTAAGTGGGCCTTTCAATAGACCCGTTGGAATTTTAACTGAGTAAAAAGTACAGAAATTGAGGTTTTGCAATATAATTGTGTTGAAAAGCTCCTAATCAATTACATAAACTCCTAAAATTTGATTAAAACTTGTTTTGTAGTCCTTTTTGTAGAGGTTTCGGACGTGCGGGTCGAAATGGGCCTTTCAATGGACCCGTTGGAATTTTAACTGAGTAAAAAGTACAGAAATTGAGGTTTTGCAATATAATTGTGTTGAAAAGCTCCTCATAAATTATTTGAACTCGTAATATTTGATTAAAATATTTTTGCGGTCCTTTTTGTAGAGGTTCTGGACGAGCAGGTCTAAATGGGACTTTCAATGGACCCGTTGAAATTTTAACTGAGTAAAAAGTACATAAATTGATGTTTTGCAATATAATTGTGTTGATAAGCTCCTAATCAATTATTTGAACTCCTAAAATTTGATTAAAACTTGTTTTGTAGTCCTTTTTGTAGAGGTTTCGGAAGTGAGGGTCGAAATGGGGCTTTCAATGGACCCGTTGGAATTTTAACTGAGTGAAAATTACAGAAATTGAGGTTTTGCAATATAATTGTATGGAAAAGCTCCTAATCAATTATTTGAACTCCGAAAATTTGATTAAAACTTGTTTTGCGGTCCTTTTTGTAGAGGTTTCGGACGAGCCGGTCTAAATGGGACTTTCAATGGACCCAATGAAATTTTAACTGAGTAAAAAGCACAAAAATTGAGGTTTTGCAATATAATTGTGTTGAAAAGCTCCTAATCAATTATTTGAACTCCTAAAATTTGATTAAAACTTTTTTGCGGTCCTTTTTGTAGAGGTTTCGGACGAGCAGGTCTAAATGGGCCTTTCAATGGACCCATTGGAATTTTAACTGAGTAAAAAGTACAGAAATTGAGGTTTTGCAATATAATTCTGTTGAAAAGCTCCTAATCAATTACATAAACTCCTAAAATTTGATTAAAACTTTTTTGCAGTCCTTTTTGTATCGGTTTCGGACGAGTAGGTCTAAATGGGCCTTACAATGGACCCGTTGGAATTTTAACTAAATAAAAAGTACAAAATAGAGGTTTTGCAATATAATTGTGTTGAAAAGCTCTTAATCAATTATTTGAACTCCTAAAATTTGATTAATACTTGTTTTGCGGTCCTTTTTATAGAGGTTTCAGACGAGAAGGGCTAAATGGGCCTTTCAATGGACCCGTTGGAATTTTAACTGAGTAAAAAGTACAGAAATAGAGGTTTTACAATATAATTGTGTTGAAAAGCTCTTAATCAATTAATTGAACTCCTAAAATTTGATTAAAACTTGTTTTGCGGTCCTTTTTATAGAGGTTTCAGACGAGCAGGTCTAAATGGGCCTTTCAATGGACCCGTTGGAATTTTAACTGAGTAAAAATTACAGAAATTTAGGTTTGGCAATATAATTGTGTTGAAAAGCTCCTAATCGATTACATAAACTCCTAAAATTTGATGAAAACTTTTTTGCAGTCCTTTTTGTATCGGTTTCGGACGAGTAGGTCTAATTGGGCCTTACAATGGACCCGTTGGAATTTTAACTGAGTAAAAAGTACAAAAATTGAGGTTTTGCAATATAATTGTGTTGAAAAGCTCCTAATCAATTATATAAACTCCTAAATTTTGATTAAAACTTGTTTTGTAGTCCTTTTTGTAGAGGTTTCGGTCGAGCGGGTCGAAATGGGCCTTTCAATGGACCCGTTGGAATTTTAACTGAGTAAAAAGTACAGAAATTGACGTTTTGCAATATAATTGTGTGGTAAAGCTCCTAATCAATTATTAGAACTCCTAAAATTTGATTAAAACTTTATTTGTGGTCCTTTTTGTAGATGTTTCGGACGAGATGGTCTAAATGGGCCTTTCAATGGGCCCGTTGGAATTTTAACTGAGTAAAAAGTATAAAATTGAGGTTTTTCAATATAATTGTGTTGAAAAGCTCCTAATCAATTATTTGAACTCCTAAAATTAGATTAAAACTTGTTTTGCGGTCCTTTTTGTAGAGGTTTCGGACGAGCGGGTCTAAATGGGCCTTTCAATGGACCTGTTGAAATTTTAACTGAATAAAAAGTACAGAAATTGAGGTTTTGCAATATAATTGTGTTGAAAAGCTCCTAAACAATTATTTGAACTCCTAAAATTTGACAAAAACTTGTTTTGCGGTCCTTTTTGTTGAGGTTTCGGACGAGAAAGTCTAAATGGGCCTTTCAATGGGCCCGTTGGAATTTTAACTGAGTAAAAAGTACAGAAATTGAGGTTTTGCAATATAATTGTGTTGAAAAGCTTCTAATCAATTAAATGAACTCCTAAAATTTGATTAAAACTTGTTTTGCAGTCCTTTTTGTAAAGGTTTCGGACGAGCGAGTTGAAATTGGCCTTTCAATGGACCCGTTGGAATTTTAACTGAGTAAAAAGTACAGAAATTGAGGTTTTGCAATATAATTGTGTTGAAAAGCTCCTAATCAATTACATAAACTCCTAAAATTTGATTAAAACTTATTTTGTAGTCCTTTTTGTAAAGGTTTCGGACGAGCGGGTCGAAATGGGCCTTTCAATGGACCCGTTGGAATTTTAACTGAGTAAAGAGTACAGAAATTGAGGTTTTGCAATATAATTGTGTTGAAAAGCTCCTAATCAATTATTTGAACTCCTAAAATTTGATTAAAACTTGTTTTACGGTCCTTTTTGTTGAGGTTTCGGACGAGCAGGTGTAAATGGGCCTTTTAATGGACCCGGTGGAATTTTAACTGAGTAAAAAGTACAGAAATTGAGGTTTTGCAATATAATTGTGTTGAAAATCTCCTAATCAATTACATGAATTCCTAAAATTTGATTAAAACTTGATTTGCGGTCCTTTTTGTAGAGGTTTCGGACGAGCAGGTCTAAATGGGCCTTTCAATGGACTTGTTGAAATTTTAACTGAGTAAAAAGTACAGAAATTGAGGTTTTGCAATATAATTGTGTTGAAAAGCTCCTAATCAATTATTTGAACTCCTAATATTTGAATAAAACATTTTTGCGGTCCTTTTTGTAGAGGTTTCGGACGAGCAGGTCTAAATGGGCCTATCATTGGGCCCGTTGGAATTTTAACTGAGTAAAAAGTATAAAATTGAGGTTTTTCAATATAATTGTGTTGAAAAGCTCCTAATCAATTATTTGAACTCCTAAAATTTGATTAAAACTACTTTTGCGGTCCTTTTTGTCGAGGTTTCAGACGAGCAGGTCTAAATGGGCCTTTCAATGGACCCGTTAGAATTTTAACTGAGTAAAAAGTACATAAATTGAGGTTTTGCAATATAATTGTGTTGAAAAGCTCCTAATCAATTACATGAACTCCTAAAATTTGATTAAAACTTTTTTTTTGTGGTCTTTTTTGTAGAGGTTTCGGACGAGCGGGTCTAAATAGGCCTTTCAATGGACCCGTTGAAATTTTAACTGAATAAAAAGTACAGAAATTGTGGTTTTGCAATATAATTGTGTTGAAAAGCTCCTAATCAATTATTTGAACTCCTAAAATTTGATTAAAACTTGTTTTACAGTTCTTTTTGTAAAGGTTTCGGACGAGCGGGTCGAAATGGGCCTTTCAATGGACCCGTTGGAATTTTAACTGAGTAAAAAGTACAGAAATTGAGGTTTTGCAATATAATTGTGTTGAAAAGCTTCTAATCAATTACATGAACTCCTAAAACTTGATTAAAACTTGTATTGCAGTCCTTTTTGTAAAGGTTTCGGACGAGCGGGTTGAAATTGGCCTTTCAATGGACCCGTTGGAATTTTAACTGAGTAAAAGGTGCAGTAATTGAGGTTTTGCAATATAATTGTGTTGAAAAGCTCCTAATCAATTACATAAACTCCTAAAATTTGATAAAAACTTGTTTTGCAGTCCTTTTTGTAAAGGTTTCGGACGAGCGGGTCGAAATGGGCCTTTCAATGGACCCGTTGGAATTTTAACTAAGTAAAGAGTACAGAAATTGAGGTTTTGCAATATAATTGTGTTGAAAAGCTCCTAATCAATTATTTGAACTCCTAAAATTTGATTAAAACTTGTTTTGCGGTCCTTTTTGTTGAGGTTTCGGACGAGCAGGTGTAAATGGGCCTTTTAATGGACCCGTTGGAATTTTAACTGAGTAAAAAGTACAGAAATTGAGGTTTTGCAATATAATTGTGTTAAAAATCTCCTAATCAATAACATGAATTCCTAAAATTTCATTAAAACTTGATTTGCGGTCCTTTTTGTAGAGGTTTCGGACGAGCAGGTCTAAATGGGCCTTTCAATGGACTTGTTGAAATTTTAAATGAGTAAAAAGTATAGAAATTGAGGTTTTGCAATATAATTGTGTTGAAAAGCTCCTAATCAATTACATAAACTCTTAAAATTTGATTAAAACTTGTTTTGCAGTCCTTTTTGTAAAGGTTTCGGACGAGCGGTCGAAATGGGCCTTTCAATGGACCCGTTGGAATTTTAACTGAGTAAAAAGTACAGAAATTGAGGTTTTGCAATATAATTGTGTTGAAAAGCTCCTAATCAATTATTTGAACTCCTAAAATTTGATTAAAACTTGTTTTGCGGTCCTTTTTGTTGAGGTTTCAGACGAGCAGGTGTAAATGGGCCTTTTAATGGACCAGTTGGAATTTTAGCTGAGTAAAAACTACAAAAATTGAGGTTTTGCAAAATAATTGTGTTGAAAATCTCCTAATCAATTACATGAATTCCTAAAATTTGATTAAAACTTGAATTGCGGTCCTTTTTGTAGAGGTTTCGGACGAGCAAGTCTAAATGGGCCTTTCAATGGCCTTGTTGGAATTTTAGCTGAGTAAAAAGTACAGAAATTGAGGTTTTGCTATATAATTGTGTTGAAAAGCTCCTAATCAAATATTTGAACTCCTAATATTTGAATAAAACATTTTTGCGGTCCTTTTTGTAGAGGTTTCGGACGAGCAGGTCTAAATGGGCCTATCATTGGGCCCGTTGGAATTTTAACTGAGTAAAAAGTATAAAATTGAGGTTTTTCAATATAATTGTGTTTAAAAGCTCCTAATCATTTATTTGAACTCCTAAAATTTGATTAAAACTACTTTTGCGGTTCTTTTTGTCGAGGTTTCGGACGAGCAGGTCTAAATGGGCCTTTCAATGGACCCGTTAGAATTTTAACTGAGTAAAAAGTACATAAATTGAGGTTTTGCAATATAATTGTGTTGAAAAGCTCCTAATCAATTACATGAACTCCTAAAATTTGATTAAAACTTTTTTTTGTGGTCCTTTTTGTAGAGGTTTCGGACGAGCAGGTCTAAATGGGCCTTTCAATGGACCCGTTGAAATTTTAACTGAATAAAAAGTACAGAAATTGTGGTTTTGCAATATAATTGTGTTGAAAAGCTCCTAATCAATTATTTGAACTCCTAAATTTTGACAAAAACTTGTTTTGCGGTCCTTTTTGTTGAGGTTTCGAATGAGCAAGTCTAAATGGGCCTTTCGATGGACCCGTTGGAATTTTAACTGAGTAAAAAGTACAGAAATTGAGGTTTTGCAATATAATTGTGTTGAAAAGCTTCTAATCAATTACATGAACTCCTAAAATTTGATTAAAACTTGTATTGCAGTCCTTTTTGTAAAGGTTTCGGACGAGCAGGTTGAAATTGGCCTTTCAATGGACCTGTTGGAATTTTAACTGAGTAAAAAGTACAAAAATTGAGGTTTTGCAATATAATTGTGTTGAAAAGCTCCTAATCAATTACATAAACTCCTAAAATTTGATTAAAACTTGTTTTGCAGTCCTTTTTGTAAAGGTTTCGGACGAGCGGGTCGAAATGGGCCTTTCAATGGACCCGTTGGAATTTTAACTGAGTAAAGAGTACAGAAATTGAGGTTTTGCAATATAATTGTGTTGAAAAGCTCCTAATCAATTATTTGAACTCCTAAAATTTGATTAAAATTGTTTTGCGGTCCTTTTTGTTGAGGTTTCGGACGAGCAGGTGTAAATGGGCCTTTTAATGGACCCGTTGGAATTTTAACTGAGTAAAAAGTACAGAAATTGAGGTTTTGCAATATAATTGTGTTGAAAATCTCCTAATCAATTACATGAATTCCTAAAATTTGATTAAAACTTGATTTGCGGTCCTTTCTGTAGAGGTTTCGGACGAGCAGGTCTAAATGGGCCTTTCAATGGACTTGTTGAAATTTAAACTGAGTAAAAAGTACAGAAATTGTGGTTTTGCAATATAATTGTGTTGAAAAGCTCCTAATCAATTGTTTGAACTCCTAATATTTGAATAAAACATTTTTGCGTTCCTTTTTGTAGAGGTTTCGGACGAGCAGGTCTAAATGGGCCTATCAATGGGCCCGTTGGAATTTTAAATGAGTAAATAGTATATAATTGAGATTTTTCAATATAATTGTGTTGAAAATCTCCTAATCAATTATTTGAACTCCTAAAATTTTATTAAAACTATTTTACGGTCCTTTTTGTTGAGGTTTCGGACGAGCCGGTCTAAATGGGCCTTTCAATGGACCCGTTAGAATTTTAACTGAGTAAAAAGTACAGAAATTGAGGTTTTGCAATATAATTGTGTTGAAAATATCCTAATCAATTACTTTAATTCCTATAATTTGATTAAAACTTGTTTTGCGGTCCTTTTTGTAGAGGTTTCGGACGTGCAGGTCTAAATGGGACTTTCAATTGACCTGTTGGAATTTTAACTGAGTAAAAAGTACAGAAATTGCGGTTTTGCAATATAATTGTGTTGAAAAGCTCCTAATCAATTATTTGAGCTCCTAAGATTTGATTAAAACTTGTTTTGCGGTCCTTTTTGTAGAGGTTTCGGACGAGCAAGTATAAATGGGCCTTTCAATGGACCCGTTGGAATTTTAACTGAGTAAAAAGTACAGAAATTGCGGTTTTGAAATATAATTGTGTTGAAAAGCTCCTAATCAATTACATGAACTACCTAAAATTTGATTAAAACTTTTTTTGTGGTCCTTTTTATAGAGGTTTCGGACGAGCGGGTCTAAATGGGCCTTTCAATGGACCCGTTGAAATTTTTTTTTGAAGAAAGGGCCTCACCCGTTGAAATTTTAACTGAGTAAAAAGTATAAAAATTGAAGTTTTGCAATATAATTGTGTTGAAAAGCTCCTAATCATTTATTTGAACTCCTAAAATTTGAATAAAACTTGTTTTGCGGTCCTTTTTGTCTAGGTTTCGGACGAGCAGGTCTAAATGGGCCTTCCAATGGACCCTTTGGAAATTTAACTGAGTAAAAAGTAAAGAAATTGAGGTTTTGCAATATAATTGTGTTGAAAAGCTCCTAATCAATTACATGAACTCCTAAAATTTTATTAAAACATGTTTTGCAATCCTTTTTGTAGAGGTTTCGGACGAGCGGGTCGAAATGGGCCTTTGAATGGACCCGTTGGAATTTTAACTGAGTAAAAAATACAGAAATTGAGGTTTTGCAATATAATTGTGTTGAAAAGCTCCTAATCAATTACATGAACTTCTAAAATTTGATTAAATCTTTTTTTGCAGTCCTTTTTGTAAAGGTTTCGGACGAGCGGGTCGAAATGGGCCTTTCAATGGACCCGTTGGAATTTTAACTGAGTAAAAAGTACAGAATTTGAGGTTTTACAATATAATTGTGTTGAAAAGCTCCTAATCAATTATTTGAACTCCTAATATTTGAATAAAACATTTTTTCGGTCCTTTTTGTCGAGGTTTCGAACGAGCAGGTCTAAATGGGCCTTTCAATGGACCCGTTAGAATTTTAAATGAGTAAAAAGTATAGAAATTGAGGTTTTGCAATATAATAGTGTTGAAAAGCTCCTAAACAATTACATAAACTCCTAAAATTTGATTAAAACTTGTTTTTGCAGTCCTTTTTGTAAAGGTTTCGGACGAGCGGGTCGAAATGGGCCTTTCAATGTACCCGTTAGAATTTTAACTGAGTAAAAAGTACAGAAATTGAGGTTTTGCAATATAATTGTGTTGAAAAGCTCCTAATCAATTATTTGAACTCCTAAAATTTAATTAAAACTTGTTTTGCGGTCCTTTTTGTTGAGGTTTCAGACGAGCAGGTGTAAATGGGCCATTCAATGGACCCGTTGGAATTTTAACTGAGTAAAAACTACAGAAATTGAGGTTTTGCAATATAATTGTGTTGAAAATATCCTAATCAATTACATGAATTCCTAAAATTTGATTAAAACTTGATTTGCGGTCCTTCTTGTAGAGGTTTCGGACGAGCAAGTCTAAATGGGCCTTTCAATGGACTTGTTGGAATTTTAGCTGAGTAAAAAGTACCGAAATTGAGGTTTTTCAATATAATTGTGTTGAAAAGCTCCTAATCAATTACATGAACTCCTAAAATTTGATTAAAACTTGTTTTGCAGTCCTTCTTCTAGAGGTTTCGGTCGAGAGAGTCGAAATGGGCCTTACAATGGACCCGTTGGAACTTTAACTGAGTAAAAATAACAGAAATTATGGTTTTGCAATATAATTGTGAGGAAAAGCTCCTAATCAATTAGTTGAACTCCTAATATTTGAATAAAACATTTTTGCGGTCCTTTTTGTAGAAGTTTCGGACGAGCGGGTCGAAATGGGCCTTTCAATGGACCCGTTGGAATTTTAATTGAGTAAAAAGTACAGAAATTGAGGTTTTGCAATATAATTGTGTTGAAAAGCTCATAATCAATTATTTGAACTCCTAAAATTTGACTAATACTTGTTTTACGGTCCTTTTTGTTGAGGTTTCGGACGAGCAAGTCTAAATGGGCCTTTCAATGGACCCGTTGGAATTTTAACTGAGTAAAAAGTACAGAAATTGTGGTTTTGCAATATAATTGTGTTGAAAAGCTCCTAATCAATTACATGAACTCCTAAAATTTGATTAAAACTTGTTTTGCTGTCCTTTTTGTAGAGGTTTCGGTCGAGCGGGTCGAAATGGGCATTTCAATGGACCCGTTGGAATTTTAACTGATTAAAAAGTACATAAATTGCGGTTTTGAAATATAATTGTGAGGAAAAGCTCCTAATCAATTATTTGACCTCCTAATATTTGAATAAAACATTTTTGCGGTCCTTTTTGTAGAGGTTTCGGACGAGCGGGTCGAAATGGGCCTTTCAATGGACCCGTTGGAATTTTAACTGAGTAAAAAGTATAGAAATTGAGGTTTTGCAATATAATTGTGTTGAAAAGCTCCTAATGAATTATTTGAACTCCTAAAATTTGACTAAAATTTGTTTTGCGGTCCTTTTTGTTGAGGTTTCGGACGAGCAAGTCTAAATGGGCCTTTCAATGGACCCGTTGGAATTTTAACTGAGTAAAAAGTACAGAAATTGAGGTTTTACTATATAATTGTGTTGAAAATCTCATAATCAATTATTTGTACTCCTAAAATATAGTCAAAATTGTTTTGCGGTCCTTTATGTAGAGGTATCGGACGTGCGACTCTAAATGGGCTTTCAGTGGACCCGTTGGAATTTTAACTGAGTAAAATGTATAAAAATTGAAGTTTTGCAATATAATTGTGTTGAAAAGCTCCTAATCAATTACATGAACTCCTAAAATTTGATTAAAACTTTTTTTGCAGTCTTTTTTGTAGAGGTTTCAGACGAGCGGGTCTAAATGGGCCTTTCAATGGACCCGTTGAAATTTTAATTGAGTAAAAAGTACAGAAATTGAGGTTTTGCAATATAATTGTGTTGAAAAGCTCCTAATCAAATATTTGAACTCCTAAAATTTGATTAAAACTATTTTTGCGGTCCTTTTAACGAGGTTTCGGACGGGCGGGTCGAAATGGGCCTTTTAATAGACCCGTTGGAATTTTAAATGAGTAAAAAGTACATAAATTGAGGTTTTGCCATATAATTGTGTTGAAAAGCTCCTAATAAATTACATGAACTGCTAGAATTTGATTAAAACTTGTTTTGCAGTCCTTTTTGTAGAGGTTTCGGACGAGAGAGTCGAAATGGGCCTTTCAATGGTCCCGTTGGAATTTTAACTGAGGAAAAATAACAGAAATTGAGGTTTTGCAATATAATTGTAAGGAAATGCTCCTAATCAATTATTTGAACTCCTAATATTTGAATAAAACATTTTTGCGGTCCTTTTTGTAGAGGTTTCGGACGAGCGGGTCGAAATGGGCCTTTCAATGGACCCGTTGGAATTTTAACTGAGTAAAAAGTACATAAATTGAGGTTTTGCAATATAATTGTGTTGAAAAGTTCCTAATCAATTACATGAAGTCCTAAAATTAGATTAAAACTTGTTTTGCGGTCCTTTTTGTCGAGGTTTCGGACGAGCGGGTCGAAATGGGCCTTTTAATGGACACGTTGGAATTTTAACTGAGTAAAAAGTACAGAAATTGAGGTTTTGCAATATAATTGTGTTGAAAAGCTCTTAATCAATTACATGAACTCCTAAAATTTGATTAAAACTTGTTTTGCAGTCCTTTTTGTAGAGGTTTCGAACGAGCGGGTCGAAATGGGCCTTTCAATGGACCCGTTGAAATTTTAACTGAGTAAAAAGTACATAAATTGAGGTTTTGCAATATAATTGTGTTGAAAAGCTCCTAATCAGTTATTTGAACTCCTAAAATTTGATTAAAACTTGTTTTACAGTCCTTTTTGAAGAGGTTTCGGACGAGCAGGTCTAAATGGGCCTTTCAATGGACCCGTTGGAATTTTAACCGAGTAAAAAGTACAGAAATTGAGGTTTTGCAATATAATTGTGTTGAAAAGCTCCTAATCAATTATTTGAGCTCCTAAAATTTGATTAAAACATGTTTTGCGGTCCTTTTTGTAGAGGTTTCGGACGAGCAAGTCTAAATGGGCCTTTCAATGGACCCGTTCGAATTTAAACTGAGTAAAAAATACAGAAATTTAGGTTTTGCAATATAATTGTGTTGAAATGCTCCTAATCAATTACATGAACTCCAAAAATTTGATTAAAACTTGTTTTGTAGTCCTTTTTGTAAAGGTTTCGGACGAGCGGGTCGAAATGGGCCTTTCAAACCCGTTGGAATTTTAAATGAGTAAAAAGTACAGAAATTGAGGTTTTGCAATATAATTGTGTTGAAAAGCTCCTAATCAATTATTTGAACTCCTAAAATTTGATTAAAACTTGCTTTGCGGTCCTTTTTGTCGAGGTTTCGGACGAGCAGGTCTAAATGGGCCTTTCAATGGACCCGTTGGAATTTTAACTGAGTAAAAAGTATAGAAATTGAGATTTTGCAATATAATTGTGTTGAAAATCTCCTAATCAATTACATGAATTCCTAAAATTTGATTAAAACTTGTTTTGCGGTCCTTTTTGTAGAGGTTTCGGACGAGCAGGTCAAATGGGCCTTTCAATGGACTTGTTGGAATTTTTTTTTGAAGAAAAGGCCTCATTAAAAACCCCTACTACTGTCCTTCAAGCAGAGCTAGAGGACCCTAAAAAGGGGAAAAGAGTGCCTAAGTTTTATTGATCATAAATGATTTGTTACAAAATGTTGGATACAAGATGGAACATCCGAATTAAATGACATGGAAGTCATGGAATTCAAAGAGAAGTAGCCAAAGTATGGGCTAAAAGATTTGCCTCACGGCGTACAAATGAAATAGATACAGAATCAAAATCGTGAAGAGACGCTTGAATCTGATGAAGAAGAGGTCCCATGGTAGAAAGGTCCTGAGCAGGATTGTTGATCTTATTCGCGAGAGAAGCTCAGTCAGTTTCAATCAAAAGCCGATTCCATCCTTGAGATCGGGCGAAGGTGAGACCAGCAAGAAGGCTTTCACCTTCACTGGTAATTGCGTCCAGACAGCTACCAAGCGGGAATGCAAGGCCACCCACGACTGCACCTGTAGAGTCACGAGCAACGGCGCCAACAGCAGCTGCACGAGTTAATGGATTAAAAACACCATCCACGATTATTTTGATGTGATGAAGTGGGGGAGGGGTCCAGCATGGTGTAGAAAGGGTAGAGGATGTTGGGGCAGTCGTCTTAAATGCTTTACAAAAGTCATCATGTAAACTAATGGAATTAACGGCTATTAGCCAAGGAGGTTGTAAATGTTGATTATGAACCCAGTCGTTACGTCTATTCCAGACATTCCAAATAGCAGTAAGGAAAAGACCAAATTTATCAGGGGATAGAGTGTTGGCTGCTTCCTCTAGCCATTGAAGAGGGGTAGTAGTTAGACTCCTAGAAAGAGTAATGGGAATACCACAAAGTTGGAGGACTTCAGAAGCCCCAGGACAATCACGAAGCGCATGGAGAATAGATTCCAAATGGCTACCACAGATGGGACAAGGCCCCGAGTTTGGGGAGAAGGCTTGCATTTTGACCCCAACTGGTAAAGCATCAGACGCCATGCGCCAACCAAAATTTTTGACTTTGGGTAAGGCCTTGACTTTGGATAGAAATTTCCAGAACCGTGTAGGTGTCGTATGTGGGTATAGAGACCGTTGCAGGAAAATATATCCAGGACAGACCGAGTAAATACCCGAGTCATTAGGAGACCAGAGTATTGAATCACGTTGATCATTTATAATGGGGATACGAAGAATAGCAGTGGCATCAGTTGGGTTAAAATAACGCCTGACCTTATCCATATCCCATGCAGTTTGATTACGAATCATAAAATCACGACATCGAATATGGAATTCATCCGAGGTTTCATAATTCCCAGTGAGATTAATCGGGGAAGAACCACCCCATATATCTTTGTGTACTCTAATATTACTGTTAATACCTGGACGATAAAGAAAGCTTGGAAAGAGCCGCTGAAGCGCGTTATACAAACCTTGCCAAGCAAAGGAGCCACGATTGGGTTTGGGTGCATCTAGGATATTTCCGGAAGGAAAGTATTTAGAACGGTATATTTAGAACGGTATATTTGTCCCAAGCAAAGGAGCCACGATTGGGTTTGGGTTGCTTGCCCAAGAGAGCAATATTAAAATCATGCAAATCCTTAAAGCCCATGCCTCCAGCAGTCTTAGGTAAGCAAACATGATTCCATGGGAGCATATGCCATCCTTTTTTGTTGGATTTGCCAGTCCACCAGTATTGACGGATTGATGAAGTCATGTCATTGATGATGTTTTGTGGAAGAAGATAACAAGACATAACATATTGAGGTAGGGATTGTAGGACTGCTTTGATGAAAATCTCCCGACCACTAAAAGAGAGGAGATGTTTGTCCCAACTAGAAAGACGATCATGTACTTTATCGCGCACAAACCCTAGTGATTCAGTTTTGTTTTTCCCAATGAGAAGTGGGATACCTAGATATACACCAGGGTTAGATACCTCACGTACTTGCAAAAGGTTATTGATCGTGTTTCTTGTTACTGATGGAGTACGCGGATTATAAAAAATTGTTGATTTATCAAAATTAACCGCTTGACCTGAAGCAGTAGCATAAGTTTGCAGAGCTCTTTTAAGATGAGACACTTCGTTTGGGTTATTATTAATGAAAACCATGCAGTCATCGGCGAAAAGCAGGTGATTGACTTTTGGCCCATATTTACAGGCGCCTAGTCCCGGTAGGATATTAGTTTGTTGGGCAGCAACTAAGTAAGCAGAAAGGCCTTGAGTACAAAAGAGGAATAGGAAAGGTGATAGGGGATCACCTTGGCGTAATCCGCGTTGAGGTTGAAAGAAGGGAGAGAAGGAATTATTATTTTTGACTGAAAAGAAGACTATAGTAATGCAACGCATTATGAGGGCGATCCATTCTGAGGCGAAGCCCATGCGTTCCATAACATTTGCGAGAAAGGACCATTCAACTCTATCAAAGGCTTTTTCCATGTCTAACTTAAGAGCAACACCTTGTGAGGATTTAGTTGCTCCTGAATTGATGTTGTGAATAATTTCATGTGCAACAAGAATGTTGTCCGAGATGTTACGTCCCTGGACAAAAGCTGCTTGATTAGGGCTGATGCAGAGGGGAATAGTCTGTTTCATTCTATTGACTATGGTTTTGGCTACTATTTTATAAAGGACAGTACATAGGCTGATGGGTCTTAGTTGTTTCATGGAAGTTGGATCTTGGATTTTGGGGATTAGTACCAAAATAGTTTTATTGACTAAGGCCATATCAGCGGTGCCGTTTAGTAGGTTAAGGCAAAGATTAATGACATCTTCGCCAACAGTGTCCCAATGTTGTCGAAAAAAGCTACTGGGTAGACCATCGATACCAGGTGCTTTCCTAGGGTCAATATCTTGAAAAGCACAGAAAATTTCTTCTTTAGTGAATGACCTTAAAAGGGTTTCGTTCATTGATTGATTGATAGAAGGTAGTATTTTATCAAGAATATTATTCGAAATTTGTGGGTTGGATGATGTGAAGAGATTTTGAAAATATGTAGAAGCAATATTCATTAGGTATGAGTCAGTCGTACACCAATTCGAGTTAGAGTCAAAAAGACCTGTAATCGAATTTTTCTTTTTCCTATTAGTTGCCCGAGCGTGGAAGAACCTTGTATTTTTATCCCCTTGGGAGAGCCAGAGTGTACGAGATCTTTGAGCCCAATAGATTTCTTGTTCCGTTAGAAGTTTATTTAGTTCGGTTCTATTTTTTAAATATATTTCTTCATTTGTGGCATTTAAGGGGCGACATAGAAATTTGTTTATTTTTTTGGTAAGGAACTTGATCCGTCCGGAGGATTTAAATCTTTGGTGATTTTGCCATTCCTCTAGACATGTGCCGATAGCTTCAATTTTGTCAATAGCTGTTCCAGAGGTATTGGCCCAAGTACTTTTAATAGTGTGTATATTATCCTCGTTATATGCCCAACAGTTTTCGAAACGAAAAGTGTTGGATGGCCGTTGAAGGGGGTAACGGCCGTAGGGGATAAGTCAAGGAGTAGGATACAATGGTCAGACTTGGCCACATAATCCGTGGTTATACGATAGGAAGGGAAGAGATCTTGCCAAGCCGAATTAGCTATGAATCGATCTAATCTTTCATGTATAATTGGGGTTAAAGGCCCTACTTTTGTCCAGGTAAACCATCCAGAAGTTGGCTTACAATCAAAGAGATTGTTTCGCGATAGGCAGTTGCGAAAATTTTTTATTTGTGATCTAGCCCTTCGACAACCCCCTTGTTTTTCAGAGTCAGTTAAAATTTCATTAAAATCCCCTCCAAGAAGCCAGGGGTTATTATTAGTAGTAGTATGTAACGAATCTATAAGTTCCCATGTTTTATATTTTTGACTAGTTTCGGAGAAGCCATGCATTCCAGTAAAAAACATTGTGCAATTATTCATAGCAATTTGAGTATGTATATAACGCGACGAATACGAAATTAAGCTTATATTAATATTGTTCGAAGCAAATAAGGAAATACCGGAACACCCTTCCGTTGGGGGGATGGAGATAATGTCTAGCATACCTAATGAAAGACAAAGGCGGTTACATTCCGCATTATTTATTTTGGTTTCACATAAGAAAATAATATCTGGGTTGGTATGTTGGACATAGGACCAAAAATGTTGAACCGTCGGGGCTTGTCCTAGACCCTGACAGTTCCAGCATAGAATCCTCATTTTGCTCGGCGGGGCTGGGAATCAGCCGCCACCGGAGAGTTTTTTGAGCTGCTCATCCCAGCTTTAGGAGTGGATCCGGATGGTTTGGATTTTTTTGGCGGGAGCGACACTTGGATTGGAGAGCGGCGTTTTGTGCCTCGGTTCGTTGGGGCTGGAGCAGGTGCAGGGGCTGCATCATTTGGGTAAGTTTTTAATAACCATTGGTTAAAATCATTGAAAATTGTATCGGTGGGAGTAGGGGCCTTACGCAATTCAGATTCAATCTTTTTTATCTGCTGGGCAGTAGGGCTGGGAACACCATCATCTGTGGTGTCCCAATCGTCATCAGAACCATCTTCAGGGATAGGGTAGATGGTGTTCAGGGGCTGGGGCTCGAGGGGTGCTTTTTGTTTCAAATCAGATGCAGAAGGATCTTTAGCAGAGTTGGGGCCTTCATCCATGGCCGTATCCGCGTTTGGGGCTTCCTCAGTTGCTTGTTCCGTAAAGGAGGCAGCGTCGCCCTCGTTTAGAGAACCTATATATTGGACGTTGATCGTTATTAAATGCTTGTTAAAATTTATATAATTGATAAGGAAGGGGAAAGTCAAAGTACCCATATTATTCTGATCAGTGGGAGGAGCATTAGTGTTGGCCGAAGCTGCTGGAACAGTAGTGGGGGGCACTACGAGGAAATCAGATGGTAATTATATGGACAGAATAATTAGGGCATTAAATCGAGAAAAAAATAAGATGATTGTAGAAATTGAATGAAGATTACCATTCACTGGTGGGATATTCGGGTTAAGATTTGGTTCCACATTGCGGATATGCCCACGAGTACCAACTGGGCGACGTCTTGGGGGAAGGTAGCGGAGCCACTCCCCGTACTGCAGTTTGTTGAGATCAAGTGAAGATCAGATGGGACAATTTTCTAGTGTGTGGCTGATAATACCACAGCCAGGACAGAGGGTAGGAAGTCGTTCGTACTGAATACGACACATGATTTTGTTGGCCCCGGTTCCGATAAAAACAAAGCGGGTGACGGGTCTGGTGATGTCTAGCAAGATTTCTACCCAAAGGAAGTCTTTCATGTTCCCTTCAAACTCTCGAGTATCGGTTCGAAGAACTTTGCCAACCATTGACCCTAGGGCATGTCCCACCAGATGGGATCGATCAATATCATCATAAAGTGAGGAAGGGAGAGAGAAAAAACGGATCCAAATCCTCATGATGTTGAAGTTGTATTCTCCTACAGATTTGGCTGGATCGTATTCGGTAACAGCTAACCATTCATCCTTGTACATCCAAGGACCGCGGTTGATGACTTCATAACAATTCTTGGTTTCCTTGAACTTTATTTTGAGAAAGTTGTCTTGTATAACTGATATAGAGACTACCTCGTTAGGCTTCCATATTCCTTCGAATGCATTGATAACATCATATATGTCTATCACTTTAGACGATATAAAGCATCTGATTAGAATAAGCTTGGGGTCCTCCTTGATAACATCCCAGCCAAAGTTGGGTGTGTAAAGTAGCTCAGCTTCTTCATTGGTGAGATTGATAGAACTGAGTTGGGGAATAGAAGAGGATGCCATCGAGAGAGTTGGTTGATTGGGGAGAGTAGAAGGATATAGGTGGTTTTGTGGTTTGGTATAAGTGTGATGTCCATATTTAAAGAATTCAAGTGAGTAAGTTGAGTTAAGGTAAGTAGTGGAGAAAAGTTTTGGAAAGAAAATTAGGGATTGTAAAAGATAGAATATATTAATGTCTAAAAAGAGGATATAAAGAGAACTTTCCTTAATAGATCTAGATGAGTAAGTAAAAGAAGAAATTCTTTTAGAAGTATTAAGAGATGGTATATTGCGAACAAAATTTAAGGAGGTATTCCTTATATACCTACATAGTTGTAAAGGAAAGTTTAAAAGTAAGTGCAAAATTTTTTTACGGATGTAAGTGCTGATTTTTAGGGATAAATAAGGAAAAGCTAGAACAACCTTAGTAATAAAATGAAATATTTTAATATACGAGTAAGTAAATCGGAAATTAAAAATACTTTGTACAACTAGTGGATAAGAAAAGAGGAAAATTCGAAAAAATAATTCCATTAATAATTTTAATATTGCGAAAGAAGATGCAAAGTTTAAGGAGGTAGATTTTGAAAACAGAATTAATTGTGTCAAAAAGATTGGAAGGAAATTGATTGCGAATTTGATAATGTAATTAGCTATATTAAAGGATAAAAAAGGAAGGAAAGAATTATTATTGGCAATAATTAAAACCGTTATTATGGAAGAAAATTGAAAGATATTACCGGTGAGAAAGAAAGTAAAAAAGTAGTTAAATAGAAATATTTGACACAGTAATTTTAATAAAAGCCGAGGAATAAATGCGATTGATTCCAGTTTTGAATTTAAGCAGGTGTTTCGAATAATAATTGAGGGGGAGGAGAAAATTGAAAGTTTGTAATTTTGATTAGTATAAAGAGGAAAGTTGTCCCTAATTGATAGGGTATATGTAAAATCCCTTAAAAGGGCTAGAGAGGGGTCACCTAAGAAGGCGTAGTAGGAATAAAGTTCCTTGATATTAATTGAGTAGAAATTTAAGCATACATAGTAACATACATGGAGCAGATAGATATTAGCATATAAAACAAAATTATGGCATAGAGACATACATCTATAATCATAAAGCAAGCATATAAAAAGCATAGAGAGAAGAAAAATAGAAAGAAAACAGCAAAAAATAATTACAAACCCAGGGAGAGGAAGAAGCGGGGTAAAGAAGATTAATACAGACCAAATGAGCAAAAAAAATATTGGGGGATAAGCGAATAAAATAAACTACTGCTACAGAATTACATAACCAAAGAATAATACAGAAAAGAGTACAGTAAGTCCTGCAATGCTGCATGGTAATGTTATCACTAGGGTTCAAAGTCTGCAAAAAGAACATAATATTCATAAAAGAAACCTTGAAAGGAGAGGTACGTAAAAGGTTATGAATCTGAAAAATACTTTTGTGAAGAATGATAGTCGTAACAGGCCAGACAGAAGATGTAATTGGTATGGAGCAAGATATAGAGTTAGAATTTAGATTTATGCTAAATGAGTCTAAATTAGATATGTGTAAATGAAAATTATAGTAATTAGAATCAGTAGGATAAGACAACATTATAAAGTTAATCTTAGAAAGAATTGTAATACAGCATAAGACATTTGTGCATAAGGGAATACCCCCAAGAAGAAAGCTGAAAACATGCGGTAAAATAGTGTTGGAAACCAGTTGATAAGCATATTTTAAAATGTGAATTAAAACGAGATACATATTATTTTTAAGGTGATACAAACTTTGTATAATGTAGGCAATGTATGAACATCCCAATAAATGGGCTGGCAAAGGTTTCCCTGAAAGGGCTGCATAATTGTATGAACAATATATGTAGTATTCATTAGCTGCAGAGATAGTAATAAGACCCAGGGGAGTAAAATATGAATAAATGAAAATCAGCAAGGGACAACACAAAAGAAAAGGTTTTAAAACTGCAAATATATGTAAACAACTGAAATAGAGATGAAAAGATGAGCAAGGGACAGAAAATAGGATTAAGCTTAGAAATAAAGAAAAAGTAACAGAAAGATTAGGCACAGATCTGATGAAAAAGATGATAGCCAACCAATAAATAAACCAGCATATGACAAATTGGTACTGATAAAGTAAAAGAGATATGTTCCGAACATAAATATCAATGGACAACACAGACCAATGGGAGCACAAAAGAAAATTGGAGAGAGTAGATAAAAGCAGAGATAATAAAAAATGATGTAGTAGAACATACCATCGAAACGAAAGCCATCCAGTATATACATTCCAAAAAGAAAAGGAAGCACACTCGATCTGGAGAAAAGAAAACAAAATAAAAAGTAGAATGAAAACCCAGAAAGAGGAAAAAGAAAGCATAAGATAAAAAAGGAAGGAAGAAAAGCATTAGATAATTCGATGTTCGGAGGGAAATCATAAAAGGGGCCAACGTCTCCACAGCAGAACCGATTGAAGGAAATATTAAGGACCTACAACTCGGTGAAAAAAATCTGGAACATAATAGGAGAAAGTTAGAAATACAGAGCATTATAGATAGGTATAATAAATAAATAAATAAGTAAAGACCAAAAGAGGAGATGAAACGATTTAGATTTGAAAGATCAGAGGTTGCATGAAACCCTAAAGGGTGAGGCGGACCCTTCGACAGACAAGGGGTTTCGACGTAGCCGCCGTGTTCCACCACCGGTGAGAAAACCCTCCGATTAAGAGTCGGGGCCAGATCCAGAAACATAGAAAAAGAATCAGAAAAAATAAAAAGAAAGCAATAGAAATAATAGACAAAAAAAATAAAGGAACGACGACGATTACCGTTACCAAGAGCCGACCAGCCGTCGTCAAGTGGAGAAACTCTCCAACCCAGAACGAAAGAGAGAGGAACAAACCCTAACACATACCCGTTGGTATTTTCCGAGGACAACCGAATCAGAAAAGAGAGAAAGAGGGAAACCCTCCGATTTGGCAGAAACGATTGATAAATATCCAAAGGAAAGAAAAGGAAATCAAGGTTTATATTTGTAAAAAAGAAATAAAAGCAAGTGAATAAAAGATTAAAGAGAAAAGGAAGACATTGAACCTTATTATCCAGATTTAGGGTTCGTCGGCAAGAACTCGTCGAAAAAACCCAGAAAATGAAAAAACCCCAACAAAGGAAGGGGAGAATAAGCCCTACACCATAGAAACCTGATCTGATGGGAGGGTTGTAGAAAACAAAAGCCGGCCAAATCTCGCAAAAATAAAAAAACAAGTTAAAATCCAGAGAACAAAGCAAAAGATAAAATATGAGATATAAACTGAAAATGTAAATAAAAGTCGAGGTGGGATGACCCTTGGCGTTCTTAATCCCATTTCCAAGGAAATCAATATAATCCAAATATCTTGATAAAATGCTGGCAAATTCGGCGGAATATGGAGAGGTGCCGTGTGGGGGAAGGGGATTGGTAGAAAGAAAGGTGAGAAATCCACCGGAAAAAGAGGGGAAAAAGGAGAATAAGCCAACACCAAAAAAAGACCCCGGAAAATTTTGAGAGAGAATTTTAACTACCTGTTGGAATTTTAACTGAGTAAAAAGTATAGAAATGAGTTTTTGCAATATAATTGTGTTAAAAAGCTCCTAATCAATTATTTGAACTCCTAATATTTGAATAAAACATTTTTGCGGTCCTTTTTGTAGAGGTTTCGGACGAGCAGGTCTAAATGGGCCTATCAATGGGCCTGTTCGAATTTTAACTGAGTAAAAAGTACAGAAATTGAGGTTTTGCAATATAATTGTGTTGAAAAGCTTCTAATCAATTATTTGAACTCCTAAAATTTGATTAAAACTTGTTTTGCGGTCCTTTTTGTCGAGGTTTCGGACGAGCAGGTCTAAATGGGCCTTTCAATGGACCCGTTTGAATTTTAACTGAGTAAAAAGTACAGAAATTGAGGTTTTGCAATATAATTGTGTTGAAAATCTCCTAATCAATTACATAAATTCCTAAAATTTGATTAAAACTTGATTTGCGGTCCTTTTTGTAGAGGTTTCGGACGAGCAGGTCTAAATGGGCCTTTCAATGGACCTGTTGGAATTTTAACTGAGTAAAAAGTACAGAAATTGAGGTTTTGCAATATAATTGTGTTGAAAAGCACCTAATCAATTATTTGAACTCCTAATATTTGAATAAAACATTTTTGCGGTCCTTTTTGTATAGGTTTCGGACGAGTAGGTCTAAATGGGCCTATCAATAGGCCCGTTGGAATTTTAACTGAGTAAAAAGTATAAAATTGAGATTTTGCAATATAATTGTGTTGAAAAGCTCCTAATCAAATATTTGAACTCCTAAAATTTGATTAAAACTATTTTTGCAGTCCTTTTTGTCAAGGTTTCGGACGAGCAGGTCTAAATGGGCCTTTCAATGGACCCGTTTGAATTTTAACTGAGTAAATAGTACCAAAATTGAGGTTTTGCAATATAATTGTGTTGAAAATCTCCTAATCAATTACAAAAATTCCTAAAATTTGATTAAAACTTGATTTGCGGTCCTTTTTGTAGAGGTTTCGGACGAGCAGGTCTAAATGGGCCTTTCAATGGACCTGTTTGAATTTTAACTGAGTAAAAAGTACAGAAATTGAGGTTTTGCAATATAATTGTGTTGAAAAGCACCTAATCAATTATTTGAACTCCTAATATTTGAATAAAACATTTTTACGGTCCTTTTTGTATAGGTTTCGGACGAGCAGGTCTAAAAGGGCCTATCAATAGGCCCGTTGGAATTTTAACTGAGTAAAAAGTATAAAATTGAGGTTTTGCAATATAATTGTGTTGAAAAGCTCCTAATCAAATATTTGAACTCCTAAAATTTGATTAAAACTATTTTTGCAGTCCTTTTTGTCGAGGTTTCGGACGAGCAGGTCTAAATGGGCCTTTCAATGGACCCGTTAGAATTTTAACTGAGTAAAAAGTACAGAAATTGAGGTTTTGCAATATAATTGTGTTGAAAAGCTCCTAATCAATTACATGAACTCCTTAAATTTGATTAAAACTTTTTTGTGGTCCTTTTTGTAGAGGTTTCGCACGAGCGAGTCTAAATGGGCCTTTAAATGGACCCGTTGAAATTTTAACTGAGTAAAAAGTACAAAAATTGAGGTTTTGCAATATAATTGTGTTGAAAAGCTCCTAATCAATTATTTGAACTCCTAAAATTTGATTAAAACTTGTTTTGCGGTCCTTTTTGTAGAGGTTTCGGACGAGCGAGTCTAAATGGGCCTTTCAATGGACCCGTTGGAATTTTAACTGAGTAAAAAGTACAGAAATTGAGGTTTTGCAATATAATTGTGTTGAAAAGCTCCTAATCAATTACATGAACTCCTAAAATTTGATTAAAACTTGTTTTGCGGTCCTTTTTGTAGAGGTTTCGGACGAGCAGGTCTAAATGGGCCTTTCAATGGACCCGTTGGAATTTTAACTGAGTAAAAAGTATAAAAATTGAAGTTTTGCAATACAATTGTGTTGAAAAGCTCCTAATCATTTATTTGAACTCCTAAAATTTGATTAAAACTTTTTTCGGTCCTTTTTGTATCGGTTTCGGACGAGCATGTCTAAATGGGCCTTACAAATGGACCCGTTGGAATTTTAACTTAGTAAAAAGTACATAAATTGAGGTTTTGCAATATAATTGTGTTGGAAAGCACCTTATCAAATATTTGAACTCCTAAAATTTGATTAAAACTTGTTTTGCGGTCCTTTTTGTCGAGGTTTCGGACGAGCAGGTCTAAATGGGCTTTTTATGGACCCATTGGAATTTTAACTGAGTAAAAAGTACAGAAATTGAGGTTTTGCAATATAATTGTGTTGAAAATCTGCTAATCAATTAAATGATCTCCTAAAATTTCATTAAATCTTGTTTTGCGGCCCTTTTTGTAGAGGTTTCGGACGAGCATGTCTAAATGGGCCTTTCAATGGTCCCGTTGGAATTTTAACTGAGTAAAAAGTATAAAAATTGAGGTTTTGCAATATAATTGTGTTGAAAATCTCATAATGAATTATTTGTACTCCAAAAATATGATCAAAACTTGTTTTGCGGTCCTTAATGTAGAGGTCTCGGACGTGCGTGTCTAAATGGGCCTTTCAGTGGACCCGTTGGAATTTTAAATGAGTAAAATGTATAAAAATTGAAGTTTTGCAATATAATTGTGTTGAAAAGCTCCTAATCAATTACATGAACTCCTGAAATTTGATTTAAACTTGTTTTGCGGTCCTTTTTGTAGAGGTTTCAGACGAGCGGGTCTAAATGGGCCTTTCAATGGACCCGTTGGAATTTTAATTCAGTAAAAAGTACAGAAATTGAGGTTTTGCAATATAATTGTGTTGAAAAGCTCCTAATCAATTATTTGAACTCCTAAAATTTGATTAAAACTATTTTTGCGGTCATTTTGTCGAGGTTTCGGACGGGCGGGTCGAAATGGGCCTTTCAATGGACCCGTTGGAATTTTAAATGAGTAAAATTACAATAATTGAGGTTTTGCAATATAATTGTGTTGAAAAGCTCCTAATATATTACATGAACTCCTAAAATTTGATTAAAACTTGTTTTGCGGTCCTTTTGTAGAGGTTTCGGACGAGCAGGTCTAAATGGGCCTTTCAATGTACCCGTTGGAATTTTAACTGAGTGAAAAGTACAAAAATTGAGGTTTTGCAATATAATTGTGTTGAAAAGCTCCTAATCAATTATTTGAACTCCTAATATTGAATAAAACATTTTTGCGCTCCTTTTTGTAGATGTTTCGTACGAGCAAGTCTAAATGGGCCTTTCAATGGACCCGTTGGAATTTTAACTGAGTAAAAAGTACAGATATTGAGGTTTTGCAATATAATTGTGTTAAAAATCTCCTAATCAATTACATGATGTCCTAAAATTTGATTAAAACTTGTTTTGCATCCCTTTTTGTAGAGGTTTCGGACGAGCATGTCTAAATGGGCCTTTCAATGGACCCGTTGGAATTTTAACTGAGTAAAAAGTAAAAAATTTGAATTTTTGCTATATAATTGTGTTGAAAATCTAATAATCAATTATTTGTGTTGAAAGGCTCCTAATCAATTATTTGAACTCCTAAAATTTGATTAAAACTTGTTTTGAGGTCCTTTTTTTCGAGGTTTCGGACGAGCAGGTCTAAATGGGCCTTTCAATGGACCCGTTGGAATTTTAACTGAGTAAAAAGTACAGAAATTGAGGTTTTGCAATATAATTGTGTTGAAAATCTCCTAATCAATTACATGGTCTCCTAAAATTTGATTATAACTTGTTTTGCGGCCCTTTTTGTCGAGTTTTCGGACGAGCATATCTAAATGGGCCTTTCAATGGACTCGTTGGAATTTTAACTGAGTAAATAGTACAGAAATTGAGGTTTTGCAATATAATTGTGTTCAAAAGCTCCTAAAAAATTACATGAACTCCTAAAATTTGATTAAAACTTGTTTTGCAGTCCTTTTTGTAGAGGTTTCGGACGAGAGAGTCGAAATGGGCCTTTCAATGGACCCGTTGGAATTTTAACTGAGGAAAAATAACAGAAATTAAGGTTTTGCAATATAATTGTGAGGAAAATCTCCTAATCAATTATTTGAACTCCTAATATTTGAATATAACATTTTTGCGGTCCTTTTTTGTAGAGGTTTCGGACGAGCAGGTCTAAATGGGCCTATCAATGGGCCCGTTGGAATTTTAACTGAGTAAAAAGTATAAAATTGAGGTTTTTCAATATAATTGTGTTGAAAATCTCCTAATCAATTATTTGAACTCCTAAAATTTGATTAAAACTATTTTTGCGGTTCTTTTTTTGAGGTTTCGGACGAGCAGGTCTAAATGGGCCTTTCAATGGACTCGTTAGAATTATAACTGAGTAAAAAGTACAGAAATTGAGGTTTTGCAATATAATTGTGTTGAAAAGCTCCTAATCAATTACATGAACTCCTAAAATTTGATTAAAACTTTTTTTGTGGTCCTTTTTGTAGAGGTTTCGGAAGAGCGGGTCCAAATGTGCCTTTCAATGGACCCGTTGGAATTTTAAATGAGTAAAAAGTACATAAATTGTGGTTATGCAATATAATTGTGTTTAAAAGCTCCTAATCAATTATTTGAACTCCTAAAATTTGATTAAAACTTGTTTTGCTGTCCTTTTTGTCGAGGTTTCGGACGAGCAGGTCTAAATGGGCCTTTCAATGGACCCGTTTGAATTTTAACTGAGTAAAAAGTACAGAAATTGAGGTTTTGCAATATAATTGTGTTGAAAATATCCTAATAAATTACATGAATTCCTAAAATTTGATTAAAACTTGATTTGCGGTCCTTTTTGTAGAGGTTTCGGACGAGCAGGTCTAAATAGGCCTTTCAAAGGACATGTTGGAATTTTAACTGAGTAAAAAGTACATAAATTGAGGTTTTGCAATATAATTGTCTTCAAAAGCTCCTAATCAATTATTTGAACTCCTAATATTTGAATAAAAGTTGTATTGCGGTCCTTTTTGTCGAGGTTTCGGACGAGCAGGTCTAAATGGGCCTATCAATGGGCCTGTTGGAAATTTAACTGAGTAAAAAGTACAGAAATTGAGGTTTTGCAATATAATTGTGATGAAAAGCTCCTAATCAATTACATGAACTACCTAAAATTTGATTAAAACTTTTTTTGTGGTCCTTTTTGTAGAGGTTTCGGACGAGCGGGTCTAAATGGGCCTTTCAATGGACCCGTTGGAATTTTAACTGAGTAAAATGTATAAAAATTGAAGTTTTGCAATATAATTGTGTTGAAAAGCTCATAAGCATTTATTTGAACTCCTAAAATTTGATTAAAACTTTTTTACGGTCCTTTTTGTATCGGTTTCGGACGAGCTGGTCTAAATGGGCTTTACAATGGACCCGTTGTAATTTTAACTGAGTAAAAAGTACTGAAATTGAGGTTTTGCAATATAATTGTGTTGAAAGGCTCCTAATCAATTATTTGAACTCCTAAAATTTGATTAAAACTTGTTTTGAGGTCCTTTTTGTCGAGGTTTCGGACGAGCAGGTCTAAATGGGCCTTTCAATGGACCCGTTGGAATTTTAACTGAGTAAAAAGTACAGAAATTGAGGTTTTGCAATATAATTGTGTTGAAAATCTCCTAATCAATTACATGGTCTCCTAAAATTTGATTATAACTTGTTTTGCGGCCCTTTTTGTCGAGTTTTCGGACGAGCATATCTAAATAGGCCTTTCAATGGACTCGTTGGAATTTTAACTGAGTAAATAGTACAGAAATTGAGGTTTTGCAATATAATTGTGTTCAAAAGCTCCTAATCAATTACATGAACTCCTAAAATTTGATTAAAACTTGTTTTGCAGTACTTTTTGTAGAGGTTTCGGACGATCGAGTCGAAATGGGCCTTTCAATGGACCCGTTGGAATTTTAACTGAGTAAAAAGTACAGAAATTGAGGTTTTGCAATATAATTTTTTTGAAAAGCTCCTAATCAATTATATGAACTCCTAATTTTTGATTAAAACATTTTTGTGGTCCTTTTTGTAGAGGTTTCGAACGAGGAGGTCTAAATGGGCCTATCAATGGGCCCGTTGGAATTTTAACTGAGTAAAAAGTATAAAATTGAGGTTTTTCAATATAATTGAGTTGAAAAGCTCCAAATAAATTATTTGAACTCCTAAAATTTGATTAAAACTTTTTTTTGTTGTCCTTTTTGTCGAGGTTCTGGACGAGCCGGTCTAAATGGGCCTTTCAATGGACCCGTTAGAATTTTAACTGAGTAAAAAGTACAGAAATTGAGGTTTTGCAATATAATGGTGTTGAAAAGCTCCTAATCAATCACATGAACTCCTAAGATTTGATTAAAACTTTTTTTGTGGTCCTTTTTGTAGAGGTTCCGGACGAGCAGGTCTAAATGGGCCTTTCAATGGACCCGTTGGAATTTTAACTGAGTAAAAAGTACAGAAATTGAGGTTTTGGAATATAATTGTGTTGAAAATCTCCTAATCAATTACAATATCTCCTAAAATTTGATTAAAACTTGTTTTGCGGCCCTTTTTGTAGAGGTTTCGGACGAGGATGTCTAAATGGGCCTTTCAATGGACCCTTTTGAATTTTAACTGAGTAAAAAGTATAAAAATTGTGGTTTTGCAATTTAATTGTGTTGAAAAGCTCATAGTCAATTATTTTTACTCCTAAAATATGACCAAAACTTGTTTTGCGGTCCTTTATGTAGAGGTTTCAGACGTGCGGGTCTAAATGAGCCTTTCAATGGACCCGTTGGAATTTTAACTGAGTAAAATGTATAAAAATTGAAGTTTTGCAATATAATTGTGTTGAAAAAGCTCCTAAGCATTTATTTGAACTCCTAAAATTTGATTAAAACTTGTTTTGCGGTCCTTTTTGTTGAGGTTTCGGACGAGCAGGTCGAAATGGGCCTTACAATGGGCCCGTTGGAATTTTAACTGAGTAAAAAGTACAGAAATTGAGGTTTTGCAATGTAATTGTGTTGAAAAGCTCCTAATCAATTATTTGAACTCCTAAAATTTGATTAAAACTTGTTTTGTGGTCCTTTTTGTCGAGGTTTCGGACGAGCAGGTCTAAATGGGCCTTTCAATGGACCCGTTGGAATTTTAACTGAGTAAAAAGTACAGAAATTGAGGTTTTGTAATATAATTGTGTTGAAAAGCACCTAATCAATTACACGAACTCATAAAATTTGATTAAAACTTGTTTTGCAGTCCTTTTTGTAGAGGTTTCGGACGAGCGGGTCAAAATGGGCCTTTCAATGGACCCGTTGGATTTTTAACTGAGTAAAAAGTATGAAAAATTGAGGTTTTGCAATATAATTGTGTTGAAAAGCTCATAATCAATTATTTGTACTCCGAAAATATGATCAAAACTTGTTTTGTGGTCCTTTATGTAGTGGTTTCGGAATTGCGGGTCTAAATGGGCCTTTCAGTGGACCCGTTGGAATTTTAACTGAGTAAAATGTATAAAAATTGAAGTTTTGCAATATAATTGTGTTGAAAAGCTCCTAATCATTTATTTGAACACCTAAAATTTGATTAAAACTTTTTTGCGGTCCTTTTTGTATCGATTTCGGACGTGCAGGTCTAAATGGGCCCTCAATGGACCCGTTAGAATTTTAACTGAGTAAGAAGTACAGAAATTGAGGTTTTGCAATATAATTGTGTTGAAAAGCTCCTGATAAATTATTTGAACTCCTAAAATTTGATTAAAACTTGTTTTGCGGTCCTTTTTGTCGAGGTTTCGGACGAGCAGGTCTAAATGGGCCTTTCAATGGACCCGTTGGAATTTTAACTGAGTAAAAAGTACAGAAATTGAGGTTTTGCAATATAATTGTGTTGAAAAGCTCCTAATCAATTATTTGAACTCCTAAAATCTGATTAAAACTTGTATTGCGGTCCTTTTTGTCGAGGTTTCGGACGAGCAGGTCTAAATGGGCCTTTCAATGGACCCGTTGGAATTTTAACTGAGTAAAAAGTACAGAAATTGAGGTTTTGCAATATAATTGTTTTTAAAAGCTCCTAATCAATTATATGAACTCCTAAAATTTGATTAAAACGTGTTTTGCAGTCCTTTTTGTTGAGGTTTCGGACGAGCGGGTCGAAATGGGCCTTTCAATGGTCCCGTTGGAATTTTAACCGAGTAAAAAGTACAGAAATTGAGGTTTTGCAATATAATTGTGTTGAAAAGCTCCTAAACAATTATTTGAACTCCTAATATTTGAATAAAACATTTTTGCGGTCCTTTTTGTAGAGGTTTCGGACGAGCAGGTCTAAATGGTCCTTTCAATGGGCCCGTTGGAATTTTAACTGAGTAAAAAGTATAAAATTGAGGTTTTTCAATATAATTTTGTTGAAAAGCTCCTAATAAATTATTTGAACTCCTAAAATTTGATTAAAACTATTTTTGCGGTCCTTTTTGTCGAGGTTTCGGACGAGCAGGTCTAAATGGGCCTTTCAATGGACCCGTTAGAATTTTAACAGAGTAAAAAGTACAAAAATTGAGGTTTTGCAATATAATTGTGTTGAAAAGCTCCTAATCAATCACATGAACTCCTAAAATTTGATTAAAATGTTTTTTGTGGTCTTTTTTGTAGAGGTTTCGGACGAGCGGTTCTAAATGGGCCTTTCGATGGACCCGTTGGAATTTTAACTGAGTAAAAAGTATAGAAATTGAGGTTTTCCAATATAATTGTGTTGAAAAGCTCATAGTCAATTATTTGTACTCCTAAAATTTTATTAAAACTTGTTTTGCGATCCTTTTTGTCGAGGTTTCGGACGAGCAGGTCTAAATGGGCCTTCCAATGGACCCGTTTGAATTTTAACTGAGTTAAAAGTACAAAAATTGAGGTTTTGCAATATAATTGTGTTTAAAAGCTCCTAATCAATTATTTGAACTCCTAAAATTTGATTAAAACTATTTTTGCGGTCCTTTATGTCGAGGTTTCGGACGAGTAGGTCTAAATGGGCCTTTCAATGGACCCGTTAGAATTTTAACTGACTAAAAAGTACAGAAATTGAGGTTTTGCAACATAATTGTGTTGAAAAGCTCCTAATCAATTACATGAACTCCTAAAAATTTGATTAAAACTTGTTTTGTGGTCCTTTTTGTAGAGGTTTCGGACCAGCGGGTCTAAATGGGCCTTTCAATGGACCTGTTGAAATTTCAACTGAGTAAAAAGTACATAAATTGAGGTTTAGCAATTTAATTGTGTTGAAAAGCTCCTAATCAATTATTTGAACTCCTAAAATTTGATTAAAACTTTTTTTGCGGTCCTTTTCGTAGAGGTTTCGGACGAGTATGTCTAAATGGGTCTTTCAATGGACCCGTTGGAATTTTAACTGAGTAAAAAGTACAGAAATTGAGGTTTTGCAATATAATTGTGTTGAAAATCTCCTAATAAATTACATGATCTCCTAAAATTTGATTAAAACTTGTCTTGCGGCCCTTTTTGTAGAGGTTTCGGACGAGCATGTCTAAATGGCCTTTCAATGGACTCGTTGGAATTTTAACTGAGTAAAAAGTATAAAAATTTAGGTTTTGCAATATAATTGTGTTGAAAAGCTCATAATCAATTATTTGTACTCCTAAAATATAATCAAAACTTGTTTTGCGGTCCTTTATGTAGAGGTTTCGGACGTGCGGGTCTAAATGGGCCTTTCAATGGACCCGTTGGAATTTTAACTGAGTAAAATGTATATAAATTGAAGTTTTGCAATATAATTGTGTTTAAAATCTCCTTATCATTTATTTGAACTCCTAAAATTTGATTAAAACTTTTTTGCAGTCCTTTTTGTATCGGTATCGGACGAGCAGGTCTAAATGGACCTTACAATGGACCCGTTGGAATTTTAACTGAGTAAAAAGTACAGTAATTGTGGTTTTGCAATATAATTGTGTTGAAAAGCTCCTAATCAATTATTTGAACTCCTAAAATTTGATTAAAACTTGTTTTACGTTCCTTTTTGTCGAGGTTTCGGATGAGCAGGTCTAAATGGGCCTTTCAATCGACCCGTTGGAATTTTAACTGAGTAAAAAGTACAGAAATTGAGGTTTTGCAATATAATTGTGTCGAAAAGCTCCTAATCAATTACATGAAGTCCTAAAATTTGATTAAAACTTGTTTTGCAGTCCTTTTTGTAGAGGTTTCGGACGAGCGGGTCGAAATGGGCCTTTAAATGGACCCGTTGGAATTTTCTCTAAGTAAAAAGTATAAAAATTGAGGTTTTGAAATATAATTGTGTTGAAAAGCTCATAATCAATTATTTTTACTCCTAAAATATGATCAAAACTTGTTTTGCGGTCCTTTATGTAGAGGTTTCGGACGTGCGGGTCTAAATGGGCCTTTCAATGGACCCGTTGGAATTTTAACTGAGTAAAATGTATATAAATTGAAGTTTTGCAATATAATTGGGTTGAAAATCTCCTAATCATTTATTTGAACTCCTAAAAATTGATTAAAACTTTTTTAGGGTCCTTTTTGTATCGGATTCGGACGAGCATGTCTAAATGGGTCTTACAATGGACCTGTTGGAATTTTAACTGAGTAAAAAGTACAGAAATTGAGGTTTTGCAATATAATTGTGTTGAAAAGCTCCTAATCAAATATTTTAACTTCTACAATTTGATAAAAACTTGTTTTGCTGTCCTTTTTGTCGAGGTTTCGGACGAGCAAGTCTAAATGGGCCTTTCAATGGACCCGATGGAATTTTAACTGAGTAAAAAGTATAAAAATTGAGGTTTTGCAATAAAATTGTGTTGAAAAGCTCATAGTCAATTATTTGTACTCCTAAAATATGATCAAAACTTGTTTTGCGGTCCTTTATGTAGAGGTTTCAGACGTGCGGGTCTAAATGGGCCTTTCAATAGACCCGTTGGAATTTTAACTGAGTAAAATGTATAAAAATTGGAGTTTTGCAATATAATTGTGTTGAAAAGCTCCTAATCATTTATTTGAACTCCTAAAATTTGATTAAAATTTTTTGCGGTCCTTTTTGTATCGGTTTCGGACGAACAGGTCTAAATAGACCTTACAATGGGCCCGTTGGAATTTTAACTAAGTAAAAAGTACAGAAATTGAGGTTTTGCAATGTAATTGTGTTGAAAAGCTCCTAATCAATTATTTGAACTCCTAAAATGTGATTAAAACTTGTTTTGCGGTCCTTTTTGTCGAGGTTTCGGACGAGCAGGTCTAAATGGGCCTTTCAATGGACCCGTTGGAATTTTAACTGAGTAAAAAGTATAAAAATTGAGGTTTTGCAATATAATTGTGCTGAAAAGCTCATAATCAATAATTTTTACTCCTAAAATATGATCAAAACTTGTTTTGCGGTCCTTTATGTAGAGGTTTCGGACGTGCGAGTCTAAATCGCCCTTTCAGTGGACCCGTTGGAATTTTAACTGAGTAAAATGTATAAAAATTGAAGTTTTGAAATATAATTGTGTTGAAAAGCTCCTAATCATTTATTCGAACTCCTAAAATTTGTTTCAAACTTTTTTGTGGTCCTTTTTGTATCGGTTTCGGACGAGCAGGTCTAAATGGGCCTTACAATGGACCCGTTTGAATTTTAACTGAGTAAAAAGTACAGAAATTGAGGTTTTGCAATATAATTGTGTTGAAAAGCTCCTAATCAATTATTTGAACTCCTAAAATTTTATTAAAACTTGTTTTGCGATCCTTTTTGTCGAGGTTTCGGACGAGCAGGTCTAAATGAGCCTTCCAATGGACCCGTTGGAATTTTAACTGAGTTAAAAGTACAAAAATTGAGGTTTTGCGATATAATTGTGTTGAAAAGCTCCTAATCAATTATTTGAACTCCTAAAATTTGATTAAAACTATTTTTGCGGTCCTTTATGTCGAGGTTTCGGACGAGTAGGTCTAAATGGGCCTTTCAATGGACCCGTTAGAATTTTAACTGACTAAAAAGTACATAAATTGAGGTTTTGCAATATAATTGTGTTGAAAAGCTCCTAATCAATTACATGAACTCCTAAAAATTTGATTAAAACTTGTTTTGTGGTCCTTTTTGTAGAGGTTTCGGACGAGCGGGTCTAAATGGGCCTTTCAATGGACCTGTTGAAATTTCAACTGAGTAAAAAGTACATAAATTGAGGTTTAGCAATTTAATTGTGTTGAAAAGCTCCTAATCAATTATTTGAACTCCTAAAATTTGATTAAAACTTTTTTTGCGGTCCTTTTTGTAGAGCTTTCGGACGAGTATGTCTAAATGGGTCTTTCAATGGACCCGTTGGAATTTTAACTGAGTAAAAAGTACAGAAATTGAGGTTTTTCAATATAATTGTGTTGAAAATCTCCTAATAAATTACATGATCTCCTAAAATTTGATTAAAACTTGTTTTGCGGCCCTTTTTGTAGAGGTTTCGGACGAGCATGTCTAAATGGCCTTTCAATGGACCCGTTGGAATTTTAACTGAGTAAAAAGTATAAAAATTTAGGTTTTGCAATATAATTGTGTTGAAAAGCTCATAATCAATTATTTGTACTCCTAAAATATAATCAAAACTTGTTTTGCGGTCCTTTATGTAGAGGTTTCGGACGTGCGGGTCTAAATGGGCCTTCCAATGGACCCGTTGGAATTTTAACTGAGTAAAATGTATATAAATTGAAGTTTTGCAATATAATTGTGTTTAAAATCTCCTTATCATTTATTTGAACTCCTAAAATTTGATTAAAACTTTTTTGCGGTCCTTTTTGTATCGGTATCGGACGAGCATGTCTAAATGGACCTTACAATGGACCCGTTGGAATTTTAACTGAGTAAAAAGTACAGTAATTGTGGTTTTGCAATATAACTGTGTTGAAAAGCTCCTAATCAATTATTTGAACTCCTAAAATTTGATTAAAACTTGTTTTACGTTCCTTTTTGTCGAGGTTTCGGACGAGCATGTCTAAATGGGCCTTTCAATCGACCCGTTGGAATTTTAACTGAGTAAAAAGTACAGAAATTGAGGTTTTGCAATATAATTGTGTTGAAAATCTCCTAATAAATTACATGATCTCCTAAAATTTGATTAAAACTTGTCTTGCGGCCCTTTTTGTAGAGGTTTCGGACGAGCATGTCTAAATGGCCTTTCAATGGACTCGTTGGAATTTTAACTGAGTAAAAAGTATAAAAATTTAGGTTTTGCAATATAATTGTGTTGAAAAGCTCATAATCAATTATTTGTACTCCTAAAATATAATCAAAACTTGTTTTGCGGTCCTTTATGTAGAGGTTTCGGACGTGCGGGTCTAAATGGGCCTTTCAATGGACCCGTTGGAATTTTAACTGAGTAAAATGTATATAAATTGAAGTTTTGCAATATAATTGTGTTTAAAATCTCCTTATCATTTATTTGAACTCCTAAAATTTGATTAAAACTTTTTTGCAGTCCTTTTTGTATCGGTATCGGACGAGCAGGTCTAAATGGACCTTACAATGGACCCGTTGGAATTTTAACTGAGTAAAAAGTACAGTAATTGTGGTTTTGCAATATAATTGTGTTGAAAAGCTCCTAATCAATTATTTGAACTCCTAAAATTTGATTAAAACTTGTTTTACGTTCCTTTTTGTCGAGGTTTCGGATGAGCAGGTCTAAATGGGCCTTTCAATCGACCCATTGGAATTTTAACTGAGTAAAAAGTACAGAAATTGAGGTTTTGCAATATAATTGTGTCGAAAAGCTCCTAATCAATTACATGAAGTCCTAAAATTTGATTAAAACTTGTTTTGCAGTCCTTTTTGTAGAGGTTTCGGACGAGCGGGTCGAAATGGGCCTTTAAATGGACCCGTTGGAATTTTCTCTAAGTAAAAAGTATAAAAATTGAGGTTTTGAAATATAATTGTGTTGAAAAGCTCATAATCAATTATTTTTACTCCTAAAATATGATCAAAACTTGTTTTGCGGTCCTTTATGTAGAGGTTTCGGACGTGCGGGTCTAAATGGGCCTTTCAATGGACCCGTTGGAATTTTAACTGAGTAAAATGTATATAAATTGAAGTTTTGCAATATAATTGGGTTGAAAATCTCCTAATCATTTATTTGAACTCCTAAAAATTGATTAAAACTTTTTTAGGGTCCTTTTTGTATCGGATTCGGACGAGCATGTCTAAATGGGTCTTACAATGGACCTGTTGGAATTTTAACTGAGTAAAAAGTACAGAAATTGAGGTTTTGCAATATAATTGTGTTGAAAAGCTCCTAATCAAATATTTTAACTTCTACAATTTGATAAAAACTTGTTTTGCGGTCCTTTTTGTCGAGGTTTCGGACGAGCAAGTCTAAATGGGCCTTTCAATGGACCCGATGGAATTTTAACTGAGTAAAAAGTATAAAAATTGAGGTTTTGCAATAAAATTGTGTTGAAAAGCTCATAGTCAATTATTTGTACTCCTAAAATATGATCAAAACTTGTTTTGCGGTCCTTTATGTAGAGGTTTCAGACGTGCGGGTCTAAATGGGCCTTTCAATAGACCCGTTGGAATTTTAACTGAGTAAAATGTATAAAAATTGGAGTTTTGCAATATAATTGTGTTGAAAAGCTCCTAATCATTTATTTGAACTCCTAAAATTTGATTAAAATTTTTTGCGGTCCTTTTTGTATCGGTTTCGGACGAACAGGTCTAAATAGACCTTACAATGGGCCCGTTGGAATTTTAACTAAGTAAAAAGTACAGAAATTGAGGTTTTGCAATGTAATTGTGTTGAAAAGCTCCTAATCAATTATTTGAACTCCTAAAATGTGATTAAAACTTGTTTTGCGGTCCTTTTTGTCGAGGTTTCGGACGAGCAGGTCTAAATGGGCCTTTCAATGGACCCGTTGGAATTTTAACTGAGTAAAAAGTATAAAAATTGAGGTTTTGCAATATAATTGTGCTGAAAAGCTCATAATCAATAATTTTTACTCCTAAAATATGATCAAAACTTGTTTTGCGGTCCTTTATGTAGAGGTTTCGGACGTGCGAGTCTAAATCGCCCTTTCAGTGGACCCGTTGGAATTTTAACTGAGTAAAATGTATAAAAATTGAAGTTTTGAAATATAATTGTGTTGAAAAGCTCCTAATCATTTATTCGAACTCCTAAAATTTGTTTCAAACTTTTTTGTGGTCCTTTTTGTATCGGTTTCGGACGAGCAGGTCTAAATGGGCCTTACAATGGACCCGTTTGAATTTTAACTGAGTAAAAAGTACAGAAATTGAGGTTTTGCAATATAATTGTGTTGAAAAGCTCCTAATCAATTATTTGAACTCCTAAAATTTTATTAAAACTTGTTTTGCGATCCTTTTTGTCGAGGTTTCGGACGAGCAGGTCTAAATGAGCCTTCCAATGGACCCGTTGGAATTTTAACTGAGTTAAAAGTACAAAAATTGAGGTTTTGCGATATAATTGTGTTGAAAAGCTCCTAATCAATTATTTGAACTCCTAAAATTTGATTAAAACTATTTTTGCGGTCCTTTATGTCGAGGTTTCGGACGAGTAGGTCTAAATGGGCCTTTCAATGGACCCGTTAGAATTTTAACTGACTAAAAAGTACATAAATTGAGGTTTTGCAATATAATTGTGTTGAAAAGCTCCTAATCAATTACATGAACTCCTAAAAATTTGATTAAAACTTGTTTTGTGGTCCTTTTTGTAGAGGTTTCGGACGAGCGGGTCTAAATGGGCCTTTCAATGGACCTGTTGAAATTTCAACTGAGTAAAAAGTACATAAATTGAGGTTTAGCAATTTAATTGTGTTGAAAAGCTCCTAATCAATTATTTGAACTCCTAAAATTTGATTAAAACTTTTTTTGCGGTCCTTTTTGTAGAGCTTTCGGACGAGTATGTCTAAATGGGTCTTTCAATGGACCCGTTGGAATTTTAACTGAGTAAAAAGTACAGAAATTGAGGTTTTTCAATATAATTGTGTTGAAAATCTCCTAATAAATTACATGATCTCCTAAAATTTGATTAAAACTTGTTTTGCGGCCCTTTTTGTAGAGGTTTCGGACGAGCATGTCTAAATGGCCTTTCAATGGACCCGTTGGAATTTTAACTGAGTAAAAAGTATAAAAATTTAGGTTTTGCAATATAATTGTGTTGAAAAGCTCATAATCAATTATTTGTACTCCTAAAATATAATCAAAACTTGTTTTGCGGTCCTTTATGTAGAGGTTTCGGACGTGCGGGTCTAAATGGGCCTTCCAATGGACCCGTTGGAATTTTAACTGAGTAAAATGTATATAAATTGAAGTTTTGCAATATAATTGTGTTTAAAATCTCCTTATCATTTATTTGAACTCCTAAAATTTGATTAAAACTTTTTTGCGGTCCTTTTTGTATCGGTATCGGACGAGCATGTCTAAATGGACCTTACAATGGACCCGTTGGAATTTTAACTGAGTAAAAAGTACAGTAATTGTGGTTTTGCAATATAACTGTGTTGAAAAGCTCCTAATCAATTATTTGAACTCCTAAAATTTGATTAAAACTTGTTTTACGTTCCTTTTTGTCGAGGTTTCGGACGAGCATGTCTAAATGGGCCTTTCAATCGACCCGTTGGAATTTTAACTGAGTAAAAAGTACAGAAATTGAGGTTTTGCAATATAATTGTGTCGAAAAGCTCCTAATCAATTACATGAAGTCCTAAAATTTGATTAAAACTTGTTTTGCAGTCCTTTTTGTAGAGGTTTCGGACGAGCGGGTCGAAATGGGCCTTTAAATGGACCCGTTGGAATTTTCTCTAAGTAAAAAGTATAAAAATTGAGGTTTTGAAATATAATTGTGTTGAAAAGCTCATAATCAATTATTTTTACTCCTAAAATATGATCAAAACTTGTTTTGCGGTCCTTTATGTAGAGGTTTCGGACGTGCGGGTCTAAATGGGCCTTTCAATGGACCCGTTGGAATTTTAACTGAGTAAAATGTATATAAATTGAAGTTTTGCAATATAATTGGGTTGAAAATCTCCTAATCATTTATTTGAACTCCTAAAAATTGATTAAAACTTTTTTAGGGTCCTTTTTGTATCGGATTCGGACGAGCATGTCTAAATGGGTCTTACAATGGACCTGTTGGAATTTTAACTGAGTAAAAAGTACAGAAATTGAGGTTTTGCAATATAATTGTGTTGAAAAGCTCCTAATCAAATATTTTAACTTCTACAATTTGATAAAAACTTGTTTTGCGGTCCTTTTTGTCGAGGTTTCGGACGAGCAAGTCTAAATGGGCCTTTCAATGGACCCGATGGAATTTTAACTGAGTAAAAAGTATAAAAATTGAGGTTTTGCAATAAAATTGTGTTGAAAAGCTCATAGTCAATTATTTGTACTCCTAAAATATGATCAAAACTTGTTTTGCGGTCCTTTATGCAGAGGTTTCAGACGTGCGGGTCTAAATGGGCCTTTCAATAGACCCGTTGGAATTTTAACTGAGTAAAATGTATAAAAATTGGAGTTTTGCAATATAATTGTGTTGAAAAGCTCCTAATCATTTATTTGAACTCCTAAAATTTGATTAAAATTTTTTGCGGTCCTTTTTGTAACGGTTTCGGACGAACAGGTCTAAATAGGCCTTACAATGGGCCCGTTGGAATTTTAACTAAGTAAAAAGTACAGAAATTGAGGTTTTGCAATGTAATTGTGTTGAAAAGCTCCTAATCAATTATTTGAACTCCTAAAATGTGATTAAAACTTGTTTTGCGGTCCTTTTTGTCGAGGTTTCGGACGAGCAGGTCTAAATGGGCCTTTCAATGGACCCGTTGGAATTTTAACTGAGTAAAAAGTATAAAAATTGAGGTTTTGCAATATAATTGTGCTGAAAAGCTCATAATCAATAATTTTTACTCCTAAAATATGATCAAAACTTGTTTTGCGGTCCTTTATGTAGAGGTTTCGGACGTGCGAGTCTAAATCGCCCTTTCAGTGGACCCGTTGGAATTTTAACTGAGTAAAATGTATAAAAATTGAAGTTTTGAAATATAATTGTGTTGAAAAGCTCCTAATCATTTATTCGAACTCCTAAAATTTGTTTCAAACTTTTTTGTGGTCCTTTTTGTATCGGTTTCGGACGAGCAGGTCTAAATGGGCCTTACAATGGACCCGTTTGAATTTTAACTGAGTAAAAAGTACAGAAATTGAGGTTTTGCAATATAATTGTGTTGAAAAGCTCCTAATCAATTATTTGAACTCCTAAAATTTTATTAAAACTTGTTTTGCGATCCTTTTTGTCGAGGTTTCGGACGAGCAGGTCTAAATGAGCCTTCCAATGGACCCGTTGGAATTTTAACTGAGTTAAAAGTACAAAAATTGAGGTTTTGCGATATAATTGTGTTGAAAAGCTCCTAATCAATTATTTGAACTCCTAAAATTTGATTAAAACTATTTTTGCGGTCCTTTATGTCGAGGTTTCGGACGAGTAGGTCTAAATGGGCCTTTCAATGGACCCGTTAGAATTTTAACTGACTAAAAAGTACATAAATTGAGGTTTTGCAATATAATTGTGTTGAAAAGCTCCTAATCAATTACATGAACTCCTAAAAATTTGATTAAAACTTGTTTTGTGGTCCTTTTTGTAGAGGTTTCGGACGAGCGGGTCTAAATGGGCCTTTCAATGGACCTGTTGAAATTTCAACTGAGTAAAAAGTACATAAATTGAGGTTTAGCAATTTAATTGTGTTGAAAAGCTCCTAATCAATTATTTGAACTCCTAAAATTTGATTAAAACTTTTTTTGCGGTCCTTTTTGTAGAGCTTTCGGACGAGTATGTCTAAATGGGTCTTTCAATGGACCCGTTGGAATTTTAACTGAGTAAAAAGTACAGAAATTGAGGTTTTTCAATATAATTGTGTTGAAAATCTCCTAATAAATTACATGATCTCCTAAAATTTGATTAAAACTTGTTTTGCGGCCCTTTTTGTAGAGGTTTCGGACGAGCATGTCTAAATGGCCTTTCAATGGACCCGTTGGAATTTTAACTGAGTAAAAAGTATAAAAATTTAGGTTTTGCAATATAATTGTGTTGAAAAGCTCATAATCAATTATTTGTACTCCTAAAATATAATCAAAACTTGTTTTGCGGTCCTTTATGTAGAGGTTTCGGACGTGCGGGTCTAAATGGGCCTTCCAATGGACCCGTTGGAATTTTAACTGAGTAAAATGTATATAAATTGAAGTTTTGCAATATAATTGTGTTTAAAATCTCCTTATCATTTATTTGAACTCCTAAAATTTGATTAAAACTTTTTTGCGGTCCTTTTTGTATCGGTATCGGACGAGCATGTCTAAATGGACCTTACAATGGACCCGTTGGAATTTTAACTGAGTAAAAAGTACAGTAATTGTGGTTTTGCAATATAACTGTGTTGAAAAGCTCCTAATCAATTATTTGAACTCCTAAAATTTGATTAAAACTTGTTTTACGTTCCTTTTTGTCGAGGTTTCGGACGAGCATGTCTAAATGGGCCTTTCAATCGACCCGTTGGAATTTTAACTGAGTAAAAAGTACAGAAATTGAGGTTTTGCAATATAATTGTGTCGAAAAGCTCCTAATCAATTACATGAAGTCCTAAAATTTGATTAAAACTTGTTTTGCAGTCCTTTTTGTAGAGGTTTCGGACGAGCGGGTCGAAATGGGCCTTTAAATGGACCCGTTGGAATTTTCTCTAAGTAAAAAGTATAAAAATTGAGGTTTTGAAATATAATTGTGTTGAAAAGCTCATAATCAATTATTTTTACTCCTAAAATATGATCAAAACTTGTTTTGCGGTCCTTTATGTAGAGGTTTCGGACGTGCGGGTCTAAATGGGCCTTTCAATGGACCCGTTGGAATTTTAACTGAGTAAAATGTATATAAATTGAAGTTTTGCAATATAATTGGGTTGAAAATCTCCTAATCATTTATTTGAACTCCTAAAAATTGATTAAAACTTTTTTAGGGTCCTTTTTGTATCGGATTCGGACGAGCATGTCTAAATGGGTCTTACAATGGACCTGTTGGAATTTTAACTGAGTAAAAAGTACAGAAATTGAGGTTTTGCAATATAATTGTGTTGAAAAGCTCCTAATCAAATATTTTAACTTCTACAATTTGATAAAAACTTGTTTTGCGGTCCTTTTTGTCGAGGTTTCGGACGAGCAAGTCTAAATGGGCCTTTCAATGGACCCGATGGAATTTTAACTGAGTAAAAAGTATAAAAATTGAGGTTTTGCAATAAAATTGTGTTGAAAAGCTCATAGTCAATTATTTGTACTCCTAAAATATGATCAAAACTTGTTTTGCGGTCCTTTATGTAGAGGTTTCAGACGTGCGGGTCTAAATGGGCCTTTCAATAGACCCGTTGGAATTTTAACTGAGTAAAATGTATAAAAATTGGAGTTTTGCAATATAATTGTGTTGAAAAGCTCCTAATCATTTATTTGAACTCCTAAAATTTGATTAAAATTTTTTGCGGTCCTTTTTGTAACGGTTTCGGACGAACAGGTCTAAATAGGCCTTACAATGGGCCCGTTGGAATTTTAACTAAGTAAAAAGTACAGAAATTGAGGTTTTGCAATGTAATTGTGTTGAAAAGCTCCTAATCAATTATTTGAACTCCTAAAATGTGATTAAAACTTGTTTTGCGGTCCTTTTTGTCGAGGTTTCGGACGAGCAGGTCTAAATGGGCCTTTCAATGGACCCGTTGGAATTTTAACTGAGTAAAAAGTATAAAAATTGAGGTTTTGCAATATAATTGTGCTGAAAAGCTCATAATCAATAATTTTTACTCCTAAAATATGATCAAAACTTGTTTTGCGGTCCTTTATGTAGAGGTTTCGGACGTGCGAGTCTAAATCGCCCTTTCAGTGGACCCGTTGGAATTTTAACTGAGTAAAATGTATAAAAATTGAAGTTTTGAAATATAATTGTGTTGAAAAGCTCCTAATCATTTATTCGAACTCCTAAAATTTGTTTCAAACTTTTTTGTGGTCCTTTTTGTATCGGTTTCGGACGAGCAGGTCTAAATGGGCCTTACAATGGACCCGTTTGAATTTTAACTGAGTAAAAAGTACAGAAATTGAGGTTTTGCAATATAATTGTGTTGAAAAGCTCCTAATCAATTATTTGAACTCCTAAAATTTTATTAAAACTTGTTTTGCGATCCTTTTTGTCGAGGTTTCGGACGAGCAGGTCTAAATGAGCCTTCCAATGGACCCGTTGGAATTTTAACTGAGTTAAAAGTACAAAAATTGAGGTTTTGCGATATAATTGTGTTGAAAAGCTCCTAATCAATTATTTGAACTCCTAAAATTTGATTAAAACTATTTTTGCGGTCCTTTATGTCGAGGTTTCGGACGAGTAGGTCTAAATGGGCCTTTCAATGGACCCGTTAGAATTTTAACTGACTAAAAAGTACATAAATTGAGGTTTTGCAATATAATTGTGTTGAAAAGCTCCTAATCAATTACATGAACTCCTAAAAATTTTATTAAAACTTGTTTTGTGGTCCTTTTTGTAGAGGTTTCGGACGAGCGGGTCTAAATGGGCCTTTCAATGGACCTGTTGAAATTTCAACTGAGTAAAAAGTACATAAATTGAGGTTTAGCAATTTAATTGTGTTGAAAAGCTCCTAATCAATTATTTGAACTCCTAAAATTTGATTAAAACTTTTTTTGCGGTCCTTTTTGTAGAGCTTTCGGACGAGTATGTCTAAATGGGTCTTTCAATGGACCCGTTGGAATTTTAACTGAGTAAAAAGTACATAAATTGAGGTTTTTCAATATAATTGTGTTGAAAATCTCCTAATAAATTACATGATCTCCTAAAATTTGATTAAAACTTGTTTTGCGGCCTTTTTGTAGAGGTTTCGGACGAGCATGTCTAAATGGCCTTTCAATGGACCCGTTGGAATTTTAACTGAGTAAAAAGTATAAAAATTTAGGTTTTGCAATATAATTGTGTTGAAAAGCTCATAATCAATTATTTGTACTCCTAAAATATAATCAAAACTTGTTTTGCGGTCCTTTATGTAGAGGTTTCGGACGTGCGGGTCTAAATGGGCCTTCCAATGGACCCGTTGGAATTTTAACTGAGTAAAATGTATATAAATTGAAGTTTTGCAATATAATTGTGTTTAAAATCTCCTTATCATTTATTTGAACTCCTAAAATTTGATTAAAACTTTTTTGCGGTCCTTTTTGTATCGGTATCGGACGAGCATGTCTAAATGGACCTTACAATGGACCCGTTGGAATTTTAACTGAGTAAAAAGTACAGTAATTGTGGTTTTGCAATATAATTGTGTTGAAAAGCTCCTAATCAATTATTTGAACTCCTAAAATTTGATTAAAACTTGTTTTACGTTCCTTTTTGTCGAGGTTTCGGACGAGCATGTCTAAATGGGCCTTTCAATCGACCCGTTGGAATTTTAACTGAGTAAAAAGTACAGAAATTGAGGTTTTTCAATATAATTGTGTTGAAAAGCTCCTAATCAATTACATGAACTCCTAAAATTTGATTAAAACTTGTTTTGCAGTCCTTTTTGTAGAGGTTTCGGACGAGCGGGTCGAAATGGGCCTTTAAATGGACCCGTTGGAATTTTCTCTAAGTAAAAAGTATAAAAATTGAGGTTTTGCAATATAATTGTGTTGAAAAGCTCATAATCAATAATATTTACTCCTAAAACATGATCAAAACTTGTTTTGCGGTCCTTTATGTAGAGGTTTCGGACGTGTGGGTCTAAATGGGCCTTTCAATGGACCCGTTGGAATTTTAACTGAGTAAAATGTCTATAAATTGAAGTTTTGCAATATAATTGTGTTGAAAATCTCCTAATCATTTATTTGAACTCCTAAAAATTGATTAAAACTTTTTTAGGGTCCTTTTTGTATCAGATTCGGACGAGCATGTCTAAATGGGTCTTACAATGGACCCGTTGGAATTTTAACTGAGTAAAAAGTACAGAAATTGAGGTTTTGCAATATATTTGTGTTGAAAAGCTCCTAATCAAATATTTTAACTTCTAAAATTTGATAAAAACTTGTTTTGCGGTCCTTTTTGTCGAGGTTTCGGACGAGCAAGTCTAAATGGGCCTTTCAATGGACCCTTTGGAATTTTAACTGAGTAAAAAGTACAGAAATTGAGGTTTTGCAATATAATTGTGTTGAAAAGCTCCTAATCAATTACATGAACTCCTAAAATTTGATTAAAACTTGTTTTGCAGTCCTTTTTGTAGAGTTTTCGAACGAGCGGGTCGAAATGGGCCTTTCAATAGACCTGTTGGAATTTTTTTTTGAATATACCCGTTGGAATTTTAACTGCGTAAAAAGTACAGAAATTGAGGTTTTGCAATATAATTGTGTTGAAAAGCTCCTAATCAATTACATGAACTCCTAAAATTTGATTAAAACTTGTTTTGCAGTCATTTTTGTAGAGGTTTCGGACGAGCGGGTCAAAATGGGCCTTTTAATGGACCCGTTGCAATTTTAACTGAGTAAAAAGTACAGAAATTGAGGTTTTGCAATATAATTGTGTTGAAAAGCTTCTAATCAAATATTTGAACTCCTAATATTTGAATAAAACATTTTTGCGGTCCTTTTTCTAGAGGTTTCGGACGAGCAGGTCTAAATGGGCCTTTCAATGGGCCCGTTGGAATTTTAACTGAGTAAAAATTATAAAATTGAGGTTTTTTCAATATAATTTTGTTGAAAAGTTCCTAATCAATTATTTGAACTCCTAAAATTTGATTAAAACTATTTTACGGTCCTTTTTGTCGAGGTTTCGGACGAGCAGGTCTAAATGGGCCTTTTAATGGACCCGTTAGAATTTTAACTGAGTAAAAAGTACAGAAATTGAGGTTTTGCAATATAACTGTGTTGAAAAGCTCCTAGTCAATAACATAAACTCCTAAAATTTGGTTAAAACTTTTTTTGCAGTCCTTTTTGTAGAGGTTTCGGACAAGCGGGTCGAAATGGGACTTTCAATGGACCCATTGAAATTTTAAATGAGTAAAAAGTACAGAAATTGAGGTTTTGCAATATAATTGTGTTGAAAAGCTCCTAATCAATTATTTGAACTCCTAAAATTTGATTAAAACTTTTTTGGGGTCCTTTTTGTATCGGTTTCGGACGAGTAGGTCTGAATGGGCCTTACAATGGACCCGTTGCAATTTTAACTGAGTAAAAAGTATAAAAATTGAGGTTTTGCAATATAATCGTGTTGAAAAGCTCATAATCAATTATTTGTACTCCTAAAATATGATCAAAACTTGTTTTGTGGTCCTTTATGTAGAAGTTTCGGACGTGCGGGTCTAAATGGGCCTTTCAGTGGACCCGTTGGAATTTTAACTGATAAAAATGTATAAAAATTGAATTTTTGCAATATAATTGTGTTGAAAAGCTCCTAATCATTTATTTGAACTCCTAAAATTTGATTAAAACTTTTTTGGGGTCCTTTTTGTATCAGTTTCGGACGAGCAGGTCTAAATGGGCCATACAATGGACCCATTGGAATTTTAATTGAGTAAAAAGTACAGAAATTGAGGTTTTGCAATATAAATGTGTTGAAAAGCTCCTAATCAATTATTTTAACTCCTAAAATTTGATTAAAACTTGTTCTGCGGTCCTCTTTGTCGAGGTTTCGGACGAGCAAGTCTAAACGGGCCTTTCAATGTACCCATTGGAAGTTTAACTGAGTAAAAAGTACAGAAATTGAGGTTTTGCAGTATAATTGTGTTGAAAAGTTCATAATCGATTACATGAACTCCTAAAATTTGATTAAAACTTGTTTTGCGATCCTTTTTGTAGAGGTTTCGGACGAGCGGGTCGAAATGGTCCTTTCAATGGACCCGTTGGAATTTTTTTTGAATATACCCGTTGGAAATTTAACTGAGTAAAAAGTACAGTAATTGAGGTTTTGCAATATAATTGTGTTGAAAAGCTCCTAATCAATTACATGAACTCCTAAAATTTGATTAAAACTTTTTTTGCAGTCTTTTTTGTAGAGGTTTTGGACGAGCTGGTCGAAATGGGCCTTTTAATGGACCCGTTGGAGTTTCAACTAAGTAAAAAGTATAAAAATTGAGGTTTTGCAATATAATTGTGTTGAAAAGCTCATAATCAATTATCTGTACTCCTAAATTGTGATCAAAACTTGTTTTGCGGTCCTTTAAGTAGAGGTTTCGGACGTGCGGGTCTAAATGGGCCTTTCAATGGACCCTTTGGAATTTTAACTGAGTAAAATGTATATAAATTGAAGTTTTGCAATATAATTGTGTTGAAAAGCTCATAATAATTTATTTGTACTCCTAAAATATGATGAAAACTTGTTTTGCGGTCCTTTATGTAGAGGTTTCGGACGTGCGGGTCTAAATGGGCCTTTCAATGGACCCGTTGGAATTTTCACTAAGTAAAATGTATATAAATTGAAGTTTTGCAATATAATTGTGTTGAAAAGCTCCTAATCATTTATTTGAACTCCTAAAATTTCATTAAAACTTTTTGGGGTCCTTTTTTTATCGGTTTCGGACGAGCAGGTCTAAATGGGACTTACAATGGACCCGTTGGAATTTTAACTGATTAAAAGGTACAGAATTTGAGGTTTTGCAATATAATTGTGTTGAAAAGCTCCTAATCAATTATTTTAACTCCTAAAATTTGATTAAAACTTGTTTTGCGGTCCTTTTTGTCGAGGTTTCGGACGAGCAAGTCTAAATGGGCCCTTCAATGGACCCGTTGGAATTTTAACCGAGTAAAAATTACAGAAATTGAGGTTTTGCAATATAATTGTGTTGAAAAGATCCTAATCAATTACATGAACTCCTAAATTTTGATTAAAACTTGTTTTGCAGTTCTTTTTGTAGAGGTTTCGGACGACCAGGTCGAAATGGGCCTTTCAATGGACTCGTTGGAATTTTTTTTTGAATATACCCGTTGGAATTTTAACTGAGTAAAAAGTACTGAAATTGAGGTTTTGCAATATAATTGTGTTGAAAAGCTCCTAATCAATTACATGAACTCCTAAAATTTGATTAAAACTTGTTTTGCAGTCCTTTTTGTAGAGGTTTCGGACGAGCTGGTCGAAATGGGCCTTTTAATGGACCCGTTGGATTTTTTTTTGAAGAAAAAGGCCTCATTAAAAACCCCTACTAATGTCCTTTGAGCAAAGTAGAGGACCCTAAAAAGGGGAAAAGGGTGCCTTAAGTATTATTAATTCGAAGAGTTGCTCTTTACAAGGTGATTAATACAAGGTGGAATGTCAGAACTAAAGGACATAGAAGACATAGTCCCTAAAGCGTGAGCGGCCAAAGTATGTGCCACAGAATTTGCTTCACGGCGTACATAAGTGACAAGAGCAAAAGGTAAAGAGTGAAGTGCGTCTCGAAGTCGGAGAAGAAGAGGTTCCAAAGTGGAGAGATCTGGCCCTGGATTGTTGAGCCTATTTGCAAGTGAGGCACAGTCCGTTTCGAACAAAATCCGTTGCCAGCCCTGGGTTTGAGCAAAGGTAACACCCGCAAGAAGGCCCACACCTTCACAAGTGACAGTATCCAAACAATTGCCTAAGGGGTAAGCAAGGCTCCCGATGACCGCACCTGTAGCATCACGTGCCACGACACCAACAGCCACTGCACGGGTGGTAGGGTCAAAAGCCCCATCCACATTTATCTTAACATGATCATGTATGGGAGGCTTCCAACATGGAGGTGAGAGTATAGATGTCGTCGGATGGGGTAAAAAATTAGCTTTGCAGAAATCATTATGTAAGCTGATCGAATTAATAGCAGTAAGCCATGGAGGTTGTAGATGGCAGTTATGAACCCAGTCGTTACGTCTATTCCAAATATTCCAAATGGTTGTAAGGAATAGACCAAATTGATCGGCAGATAAGAGATGAGCAGCCTCCTCTAACCATTGAAAAAATGTAACAGTCGAGCTCCTAGAGAGAACAGTGGGAACCCCTGAGAGATGTAGAGCTTCAGAGGCCCCAGAACAGTCACGAAGTGCATGAAGGGTGGATTCCGAGGAGGACCCACAAATTGGACAAGGCTCAGAATTAGGGGAAAAGCCCGCAGTCTGGAACCAACAGGTAGGGCTTCAGATGCCATGCGCCATCCAAAAGTTTTGACCTTCGGGAGAGCCTTGACTTTGGAAAGGAACTTCCAAATCCGCGTCGGATAGATACGGGATTCCGGTGTTCTTTGTAGAAATAAGTAGCCAGAACGTACTGAGTAAATACCAGAATCATTAGGAGCCCATAGAATAGAATCACGGTTGTCATTAATAATAGGAATATGGAGGATAGCATCAGCATCAACCGGGTTAAAATAGCTTCGGACCTTTACAGGATCCCAATCAGTCTGATTTCGAAGCATGAAGTCACGACATCGAATATGAACTTCGTCCAAAACTTCATATTCCCAGAGAGGTTAACAGGAGAGGAACCTCCCCAATTGTCTTTATGAACACGTATGTTACTATTAATACCCGGACAGTATAAAAAGCCCTGGAAAAGGCGTTGTAAAGCATTATAGAGACCCTGCCATGCAAAAGAGCCTATGGTAGGACGGGAAGCGTCTAAAATATTACCAGAAGGGAAGTATTTGAATCGATAGATTTGGCCCAATAAGGAATCCGGTTCACAAATGAGTCACCATAGTTGCTTACCAAGGAGGGCAATGTTAAAATCATTCAGATCTTTGAATCCCATACTGTAGAACTAAGGTTTTGATATAATATTTGAAAAATGTTTTGGACTAAATTGAAAAGAATTTAAAATATGTTTTTAGTCAAAAACAACTTGAAAATATGTTTAAGGGTTTTAAAGGCTTTGGAATGGTTTTAAAATGTATTTAAAGGTTTTTTAAACTACCAAAATTCCAGTAGCCAAAACCCGTACCGATACGCCTAACCGTATCGATACGGTGTATTTTGAAATAGCCCAACGGCCATAAATGGTACTATTCCCAACGGCCATAAATGGTACTATTCCCAACGGCCATAAATGGAACTATTTCCAACGGCTATAAATGGTACTATTCCCAACGGCTATAAATGGTACTATTCCAACGGCTATAAACGGCTATATTCCCAACGGCTATAAACGGCAATATTCCCAACGGCCATAAACGGCTACAAACTCAATTAGGACTATAAATTGAAGGATGGAACACTTGAAGAATGCAAGAGACAACATCCAAGCAATATGGTCAAGAGAATTAGAGTCTAAATCTTTATTTTACTATTCTCTTGTACATAGTCTGTAGAGAGTGATTTTTTATTGTTTTTATCCTTCACTCTTTCTTGTGAGCTAAATTGTGTAAACACCCACCTTGTGAGGTTTATTTGTTTACATTTTTTACCCTTGTAAAAGGAGAGGTTCTAGTTTAGCCTTGAGAGAAAAACTAGAGTTGGTTCTATCTTAGCCAAGTCCAAAAGATAGGGTTGTAACGGTTTCCTCCTGAGCCTGGAAAAGGGGACGAATTCATTGTTGAGTGAATTGGGAAATCCTTAGTGGTGTGCTAAGGTAGTGGATGTAGACTCGGTTGAGTAGTCGAACCACTCTAAAATCATCGTGCAAATTGTCTACCTTTATTTCGGTTTTAGCCAATTCAACCACCAAACATTTACAACCCTCCTTGACGGTTTCGGTGATCGATTCGAGCGTGCAAAAAACCCAACAATTGGTATCAGAGCCTCGTCTCCATCGAAGGACTAACATCCAGGAGTAAAGATCTATTGCTCGAAGTCCAACCGTTCAAGAAAATGGCAAGATTTGAAGAAGGCCGCTCTATCTCGTGTCCTCCACTCTTCGAAGGAGAATCATACTTCCAATGGGCAAATATCATGAAACTCTTCATCAAGTCTCAAGACTATGAGGTTTGGGACATCATTGAAGATGGGTATTTAGAAGCTCCAAAGAAGAAGAAAAAGCAAAGGAGTGCCAACGACACGAAGGCAAAGCTAAACACCAAGGCGATGCACATTCTCTATTGTGGCCTCAACGAAGAAGTTTCCAAGAAGATCTTCGTATGCAAAAGTGCCAAAGAAATATGGGAGAAACTTGAGAAGCTCTATGGCAACAAGAATGGAGAAAATAAAGATGATGATCAATCATGTGCAAACCCTCTCTCCAATCCAAAGGTGGATGGTGTTTTGGCTCTCGAGGAGCCTAAGGTATCTTCTAACTCTAGTGAGCTTAATTCTTACTCTTTCGATGAGTTGCAAGATGCTTTCGATGAATTATTTTTGGAATTTGAGACCATGAATTCCAAATTTAAGAAAATGATTTCAAAACTTGAAATTGAAAATGATTTTCTTTTAAAAACAAAAATGGATTTTGAAAACCAAAATAAAATTTTGAAATATGATTTAGAGTTTTCAAAAATAAGCAAAGATGTTTTAGAAAAAGAAAATCTTGATTTAAAAGTTAAGCTTGAAAGCTTAACAAAAGAAAAAGAAATTATTTTCAATAATTCATCTTGTCACATAATGACAAAATGCTCACATTGTCATTATCATGGTCATTCCTTACATACTTGTCCTATTAGGAATAGAAAGTCTTATAGGATTAGACAAGTATGGGTTCCCAAGGGAACTAAAGACATTGTGACTAACGTAAATGGATCCAAAGCAATTTGGATACCAAAAATCAAGTGAATGTCTTTTGTAGGTGTGTTGGAGCAATGGCAAGCAAAGCAAAATCAAAGAATGCTCAAATCACACATGAGAAGAAGATTGGGTAACCTCTAAGCTTAATTACTTCATTTTATACATTTGGTTATCTAATTTTTGTTTAAAGTCTTGGATTATCTGTTAAGCCTAATATGATGCAATGAGTAAGGGGGAGCCAGTTTTTTTTTAAACCAAAATTTTAAGTGTGTCAAAATTTTTTTTGCCTTCTATGTTATCATGAACTTAAATGTCATTTTAAATTCTTTTTGATATAACAAAAAGGGGGAGAAATGGTTTGAAAATTTGAATTTTCAAATGAATAAGGGGGAGCTTTATATGATTTCATATCTTAATCTCTTATTCACAATTTTAAAGCTAAAGGGGGAGAATCCCAAACAAATTTTTCAAGTTGGTTTTATTATATCAAAAAGGGGGAGATTGTAGAACTAAGGTTTTGATATAATATTTGAAAAATGTTTTGGACTAAATTGAAAAGAATTTAAAATATGTTTTTAGTCAAAAACAACTTGAAAATATGTTTAAGGGTTTTAAAGGCTTTGGAATGGTTTTAAAATGTATTTAAAGGTTTTTTAAACTACCAAAATTCCAGTAGCCAAAACCCGTACCGATACGCCTAACCGTATCGATACGGTGTATTTTGAAATAGCCCAACGGCCATAAATGGTACTATTCCCAACGGCCATAAATGGTACTATTCCCAACGGCCATAAATGGAACTATTTCCAACGGCTATAAATGGTACTATTCCCAACGGCTATAAATGGTACTATTCCAACGGCTATAAACGGCTATATTCCCAACGGCTATAAACGGCAATATTCCCAACGGCCATAAACGGCTACAAACTCAATTAGGACTATAAATTGAAGGATGGAACACTTGAAGAATGCAAGAGACAACATCCAAGCAATATGGTCAAGAGAATTAGAGTCTAAATCTTTATTTTACTATTCTCTTGTACATAGTCTGTAGAGAGTGATTTTTTATTGTTTTTATCCTTCACTCTTTCTTGTGAGCTAAATTGTGTAAACACCCACCTTGTGAGGTTTATTTGTTTACATTTTTTACCCTTGTAAAAGGAGAGGTTCTAGTTTAGCCTTGAGAGAAAAACTAGAGTTGGTTCTATCTTAGCCAAGTCCAAAAGATAGGGTTGTAACGGTTTCCTCCTGAGCCTGGAAAAGGGGACGAATTCATTGTTGAGTGAATTGGGAAATCCTTAGTGGTGTGCTAAGGTAGTGGATGTAGACTCGGTTGAGTAGTCGAACCACTCTAAAATCATCGTGCAAATTGTCTACCTTTATTTCGGTTTTAGCCAATTCAACCACCAAACATTTACAACCCTCCTTGACGGTTTCGGTGATCGATTCGAGCGTGCAAAAAACCCAACACATACCCCCTGCCGTTTTAGGTAGACAGACACGGTTCCAAGGAAGCATGTGCCAACCTTTCCTGTTAGACTTGCCAGACCACCAGTATTGACGAATGGCAGAGGTCATGTCATCAATAATGTTTTACGACAGTAGATAACAGGACATGACATATTGAGGTAGTGATTGTAGAACAACTTTAATGAAAATTTCACGTCCACTAAAGGAGAGGAGTTGTTTATCCCAATTAGATAGACGATCATGGACTTTACCACGAACGAAACCTAAGGATTCAGTTTTGTTTTTCCCAATGAGTAGCGGAACGCCTAGGTAGACACCAGGGTTGGAAACCTCACGTACTTGCAGGAGACTGTTAATCGCAGTTCTTGTTGAGTGTGAGGTGCGCAGGTTATAGAAGATAGTCGATTTCTCAAAATTCACTGCTTGACCAGAAGCTGAGGCATAGGTTTGTAGGGCCCTTTTGAGTTGGGTTGCTTCCTCTGGAGTAGTATTAATGAAAACCATACAGTCATCTGCAAAGAGGAGATGGTTGACTTTAGGACCGTATTTGCACGCCCCAAGCCCAGGTAGGACGTTAGTCTGTTGGGCAGCAAATAGATAGGCAGAGAGACCTTGCGTACAAAAGAGGAATAGAAAAGGTGATAGGGGATCGCCTTGTCGAAGGCCGCGTTGTGGTTGAAAAATGGTGAGAAGGAGTTGTTAATTTTAACAGAAAAAGAAACTGAGGAAATGCAACGCATGATAAGAGAAACCCATGTATGTGCAAAGCCCATTCGGTTCATTACATTAGCCAGAAAAGACCATTCGACTCTGTCAAAAGCTTTTTCCATGTCTAGTTTTAGAGCAGCACCTTGTGCAGATTTTGTAAAACCAGAATTGATATTATGAATAATTTCATGGGCAACAAGGATGTTATTCGATATATTACGGCCCTGAACAAAGGCTGCCTGATTAGAGCTGATACAAAAGGGTATTGCTTGTTTCATTCTATTGACTATAGTTTTAGCTACTATTTTATAAATAACAGTGCACAGGCTAATAGGTCTCAGGTGTCTCATAGAAGTTGGATCCTTGATTTTGGGAATAAGAACTAAGATAGTTTTGTTAACCGAGGCCATGTCTGTAGTGCCATTGAGGAGGCTAAGGCAGAGGGCAGTGACATCATCGCCCACTGTGTCCCAATGTTGTCTAAAAAAACTGCTTGGCAAACCGTCGATATCAGGTGCCTTCCGTGGGTCAATGTCCCAGAAAGCATGAACAATTTCCTCTTTTGTGAAAGTATTCATGAGAGTATCATTCATTGATTGTGTTATAGAAGGTGGAATTTTATCTAATATTTGTTCCGAGAGTTGTGGGTTTGATGACGTAAAAAGATTTTGAAAATAGTCAGAAGCTATTGACATTAAATCATTTTTGTCAGTACGCCATGTTGAGTTAGAGTCGAAAAGACCAATGATTGAATTTTTTTTCTTTCTATTATTCGCTCGGGCATGAAAGAATCTTGTGTTTTTATCTCCTTGAGAGAGCCATAAGTTTCTAGATCTTTGTGCCCAATATATTTCTTGTTCCAGTAGAAGCTTACTGAGTTCGGCTCTGCATTTGAGATAGGAATCTTCATTTGTTGGCGTTAATGGTCGACACAAAAACTTGTTAATTTTTTTGGTTAAAAAAGTGATGCGTCCAGAGGTCTTAATTCTTTGTTGGGATTGCCAATCTTCCAGACATACACCAATTGCTTGTATTTTCTCTAGGGATGTCCCATTTGTATTAGCCCATGTGCGTTGGATAAGTGAGATATTGTCCTCGCGGGCTGCCCAACAATTCTCAAATCGAAAAGCATTGGGGAAGTGTCTAAGTGGAGTTGTAGGCGTATGAGATGTATCAAGGAGAAGAAAGCAATGATCTGATTTGGTAACGTAATCCGTGGAAATTCGATGAGAGGGATGTAGGGCTTTCCCAGCCGAGTTGGCCACGAAACGATCTAATCGCTCATGGATAGTTGGGGTTAAAGGCCCAACTTTCGTCCAAGTAAACCACCTGGATGTGGGTTTACAATCATAGAGATTGTTGCGAGAGAGGCATTGACGAAAGTTGATAATTTGTGATCGAGCACGACGACTACCTCCCTGTTTTTCACTATCGAATAAAATTTCATTAAAATCCCCACCAAGGAGCCAAGGAATATTGTTATTTGTGTTTAATGAATCAATAATATCCCAAGTTTTATATTTCTGACTAGTTTCAGAATAACCATGCATGCCCGTGAAATACATAGTGCACGAATCCAATTGAATTTGAGTATGTATGAAGCGATTCGAATACGAAAGCAAACTAAGATTAATATTATTAGATATAAAAAGGGCCATTCCAGAACATCCATCATTCGGAGGAATAGATATAATTTCTATCATGCCAAGAGAGAAACAAAGCCGGCTACATGTCGCATTATTTATCTTAGTTTGCCATATAAATATAATATCCGGGGTGGATTGTTGGACATAGTTCTGAAGGTGTTGAACTGCCTGGACTTGTCCTAAACCCTGGCAGTTCCAACAAAGGATCCTCATTTGGCTCGGCGGGGCTGAGAGTCAGCCGCCGCCGAAGAGTTTTTTGAGCTGCTCATCCCAGCCTTAGGAGTGGGGCCGGAGGGTTTGGCCTTCTTAGGTTGGAGAACCACTTGGATGGGTGAGCGACGTTTAGTACCTCGATTTGGGGGAGCAGGAGAAGGGGCATTAGCTGCATCATTTGGGTAAGTTTTTAATAGCCAAAGGTTAAAATCATGGAAAGTGGATTCAGTATTAGCAGGAGGCTTACGTAGATCAGCTTCAATCTTCTTGATTTGTTGAGTAGTGGGGCTAGGAGTACTGTCATCATTGGCATCCTAATCATCGTCCGAAGCATCCTCCGGGATAGGGTAGATTGTGTTCAACGGTTGAGGCTCAAGGGTCCTTGGAGGATTTTGGGGGTTTTTTTGCTTTGATCCCGAAGCATTAGGCTCCTTTGGTAGAGAAGCATCTCCCATAGTGGTGTCAGTGTTGGGGGCTTCCTCAGTGGGCTGTTCAGAAAAGGATGCAGCGTCGCCCTCATTCAGAGAGCCTGTGAATGGTTGGGAATTAGTGGTCAATACGAAGATTGGATATCTAAAAAAACAGAACATTAAATTGAGATGAGAGTTCGGGAAATAACCTATAGTGTTCGGATCATTGGACACAGGTGCGTTAGCATTAGGGACTGTGAAAATTAGAATAAAAATTAATGATAAAATCAGATAGAGAAAAAGGTAGGTTTTAAGAAGTGTATAGTAAAAATTATATAAATCAAATGTGAGAGGAATAAATAAATTACCCGATGGTATATGATTAGCTTGGTTGAATTCAGGTTCAACATTGTGGATTCGACCACGTGTACCGGTTGGACGACGTCTTAGGGGAAGGTAATGGAGCCACTCCCCATATTGCAGCTTGCTTAAGTCGAGAGATGAACTAATTGGACAATTTTCTATGGTATGGCTAACTATACCACAACCAGGGCATAAGGTAGGGAGACGTTCGTACTGTAATTGGCACATGGTCTTGTCAGAGCCATTCCCAATAAACAGAAATCGGGTGACCGGTCGGGTGACATCGAGCATAATTTCCACGCGCAGAAATTCAGACATATTACCTTCGCGTTCTCGAGTATCGGTGCGCAGGACATTGCCTAGCATAGATCCTAGGGCATGTCCCACAAGGTGGGAGCGATCGACATCTTCAAAAAGTGAAGTAGGCAGACCAAAAATACGGATCCAGATGCGCATGATATTGAAAGAATATTCACCAATTGTTTTTGAGGGGTTTTATTCGGTAAGAGCTAACCATTCGTCCTTGTACAACCAGGGACCGCGGTTGAGAATTTCATAGCAATGTTTGACCTCCTTGAACTTGATCTTAAGGAAATTATCTTGTAGGACAGAAATAGATACCAGATTACTGGGCTTCCAAATGCCTTCGAAAGCACTAAGAACAACGTATATGTCGATTGGTTTGGAGGATATGAAGCAGCCAATAAGGAACAATTTGGGATCTTCTTTAGCAAAATCCCAACCAAAATCTGGGGTATAGAACAATTCCGCCTCTTCGTTAGTGAGAGCGATAGAGTTAAGCTGGGGAACTGAAGAGGATGCCATGAGGAGATGAGGAAAGCCAAAAAAGCAAAGGGATAGGAAGAAGGGTTGGAGAGCAGTGTTGGTTATTGGGCAGAGGCGGTTGATATAAATAGCTGGTGAATAGGTATTAATGGTAATTAAATTTAGTTTATAGGAAGTAGTTAAAGGAGGGAAGAAAGTTTGATTTTGGAGGAAAGAAATTGAAAGCAAATCCCTAATAAGAAGGGGGAATTGATTAATGGCGTAGAGTGCACAAAATAAAAAGGAAGATACCATAAATAAAATAGATAGAGTAAAGGAAAGAGTAATAAAGGTAGAGGATAATAAAGGAAAGAATGAGTACGCAGAGGCATAGGTTAAATATAATTCGAGGAGTATTAAGGCAAGAGAGTGGTATATGGCTAGTAGAATTTGAAAAGAGAGGTTGAGGGTGGTAAAATCCAAATTGTGCGTGAAGATTAACTTTTTGGCGAAAGACAAAAATATAATAGATATGGTAATAATGAAGTATGATTGAAGGTAATTGGGGAGATATAAAATTAGATACGTAATTAATGTATTAAATAGAATTAAAAATATGTGTCTACTTGAATATGAAGGAGGGGTAAAATTTGAGAGATTTAAAACAACATTTAATACTAATGTAGGCGCGTAAAGGAGTTGGTCTGGCCAAGTCAAAGGACTAGTAATTATGGGGGAATATATAAAAGGCAACAAACATACGAGGAAAGTAATAAGTAATAATGGCCAAATTTGCTGGTCGAAGTTATTGAAGGCTAGGAAATTGAAAAGGAAGGAGTAATGGATTGGGGAATGAAAAATTTTGCACTCATGTATGTAATGGGGGATATGATCGAAACAAGAAAGGAATTACAGAGGGAATTTAAACTAAGTCGTTCCAGTATCGTAATAGAGATGTAGAAGTCCCTGAGGAGGGCTAGTTTGTATGCACCTTTAAAGGCGTAGTAGAAAAATAGTTCCCATATGAGAAGGGTGGATATGTTTATAAAAAAACAAACGCAAGATTGAGTAAAAAAGAACATCCTAAGTAAAAAAATAGATAAATAGCAGACATACAAGCAATAAAAACATAACGAAAAGAAAAGCAGAAAGGAAGAGCAGGAAATTAAGATTACAGACCATGGGGAAGAAAGAAGCGGGGCAAATAAGTTAATTACATACCAAATGAGCAAAAAAATAGGGGGGAGGATAATAATAATAATAATAATAATAATAATAATAATAATAATAACAACAACATAAAAATAATTACAAACCCATAGATAGGAACAAGGGATAGATGTACTTTGTAGGAGCAGAGCTTGAACCCAATCCTTATGTGGTAAAGAAGTGTGCTGATGTCGGAGCTCCCATGTATGAAAAAGGATCACACAGAGAAACAAGGAGTAAGCACTAAAAAAGCCATGAGCCCAGTGACATTCAACAAAAAATAGGAAGCAAGTAAAGCAAGATAAAAGCAAAAGCCAGATGAGATAGGTGATATAGTAAGGCAGTAACCAGATGAGCCAATAGGTAAAGGATGAACTAGATAAATTTACATGAAACGGGAGACAAATCCAAAAGGCAACAGAGGGTAGGAAACCAAAATTAATAACAAGGAGAAATTCATGAACAAAGAGAGCAAAGAGGCAAAAAAGAGCAGCACAATAAAAGAAGGATAATATAGAATACAAAAAGACAAAGGTAAGATGTACACACATTAGAGGCAAACAAGCAATAAATAGAAGCTGAGAAGGAAGAGGACAATATGGATTCGATAAAGGACATGTCCAGAAAAGTGGAATGCTGGGAAGGAAGGTAGCAGCTCCTTTACTATAAGACCAACAAACCAAGGGATAGCCAAAAGCCAATAAATTAAAAGACAAGGCACACGAGTTAAAGAATCAAACATGCTTAAATTACAGAGATCAGTAAACCTGTAGGAGGGACAACCAAGTAAGAAAAGAAAAAGGAGGTGGTAGAGCATGTTAATAGGCAAACTCCAAAGGAAGTAAGGACATAGATAGCAGACTAAAAAATAAAAGATACTTTAGGCACAAATAACATAACAGACAGGGGTTGAACAAAAAGATTGACCAAGGAAGATTGATGGTAGAGATGGGGATAGTGTAGAAGTTTACCTTCTTTAAAGGAGGCAGAGAACGTGGAGACCGATCTTAGTGGTGCCTTAAAAAGAGACATGTTTGAAATGTTATGGAGAAAGAATAAAATATAAAACATCGAAACATCAAGATGAGAAAGAGATATTACTTGCATAAGGAGTCGTAATAGGAATTTAAACATAAATGAGAACCCATACAGCGTAAAGGAGCAGGGCAACAGTGGCCAAAAAAGATAGGTCCACATAACACAATAAGTAAAATAAACCTAGCATACTAAACAGATAACATGAGATAGATTAGACGAGGTGTATATTCCCACAAGGTGGGTTGGAATTGTTTCTCTTAAAAGGGGTCGTAATAGAGAGTATTTAATCATAGAGAGCAGGAAACGTATAAGCAAATTACAGTGAAGAAGGTGTATGGAAGCAACCTAATTTCCTATACGGATTACAGTATTGCTTTTAATGAATAAAGTAGCATGGATAAAGGATTATATAATAGGTAAAACAAAATTAAGCATGAATGAGAACCCATACATTATAGAGGAGCAAAGCAACAATGGCCAAAATGGATAGGTTCTTATAATACAAAGATGAAAATAAACATAGCATACTAGACAGAAAGTATAAGATGGGTTAATCAAAGTGTAATTTCCCACAAAGTGGGTTGAAATTGTTTCCTCTAGAAGGGGTCGTAAAAGAGAGTAATTAAACATAGAGAGCAAGAAGCCAGTAGGCAAATAACAGAGAAGAATGTGTAAGGATGCAAACTGATTTACTATATGAATTGCAGGGAAGAGAAACAAAAGGTATGGTAAAAAACAGCAAAGGAATAATATAGCTAAGGGATTCGTTATGAACAAGATCAAGGAGAAGAACCCATAAATAGCAAAAATCAGGGGAAAACCTATAAATAAAATCAATACGGAGATGAAGTGAAACTGGCCAAAATCGGGGGAAAGCCCATAAGACACAAGAATTAAAAACGAAATTCTAGAATGAGACAAGGATTTACCGGAAACCAGTAGGAATCCTCGGATCCCTTGTTGCGGCTGGACAGAGGGTCAAGTCCAGGGTTGGTATTGAGTGTAGATCCAAAGCCGCCCTGTTAAATGATGGAATAAAATAGTGAGAAAAAAAGAAATTGTAAAGAAATATGCAAAATAGATTAGATCCGATTTAGGGAATGAAGAAATCGTAAGGAAATAAATAATATAGGGCAGATCTGAATTGGGGAAAACCCAGACGAGCCCAGATCTGGATTTCGGAAGGGTGGTAAAGCACAAATCGAGTGGTTGTAGAAGGCAGATCTGATGAAACCGAGGGAGAATAGCTCTCGATTGAGTGAATCTGCAGAGAAAAAACGAAACAATGAAATAAGTGAGTGGAACTCTTGAAAAATGCAGCAAAATTGTAAAAGAGAGAAGAAAAAGACGAGAGAAACTCATCCAAGGGTAGAGCGGCTCTCTCTGGAATTTGTGGTGGTTGGTGAACACCATCTCAGACCAAAACGAACGACGGTCGAAGTAAGCAGAGGAATTTTGGGGAAGAAATAATAAAATGTTAGGGTATAAAAAACAAAGAATAACATAAATTATTGAAAACCAGAAAAATATGCATAAAAAAATATATAAAATAGACGAACTGGGTGGGATGACCCTTGACATACTCTTACCCTTGAAACCTTGTTCCATTGACTGTTGGTTTCCTTGTGAGTAGAAACAAATGAGCAGCAGAGAAAGGAGAGCCGTGCGGGGGAGGGGAAGCGTAGTGGAGGAGAGGAAAAATGAGAAAACCCGAAAAAAAGGGGAGGGGGGAAAACGAACAGGCATAAACCAAAATCAGAGAAACTCAGAGAAAGGGAGAGAGAAACGAGAGCCATCCCACCCGTTACCCGTTGGAATATAATTACCCGTTTCAAATAAATAGATGAATAAAAATTCAAGGGATTTGAACCCGACGTGAATCGAACACGCAACCTTCTGATCTGGAGTCAGACGCGCTACCATTGCGCCACGATTCTGGTTACCCTTGGAATTTTAACTGAGTAAAAAAGTACAGAAAATGAGGTTTTGCAATATAATTGTATTGAAAAGCTCCTAATCAATTATTTGAACTCCTAATATTTGAATAAAACATTTTTGCGGTCCTTTTTGTAGAGGTTTCGAACGAGCAAGTCTAAATAGGCCTTTCAATGGGGCCATTGGAATTTTAACTGAGTAAAAATTATAAAATTGAGGTTTTTTCAATATAATTGTGTTGAAAAGTTCCTAATCAATTATTTGAACTCCTAAAATTTGATTAAAACTATTTTGCGGTCCTTTTTGTCGAGGTTTCGGACGAGCAGGTCTAAATGGGCCTTTTAATGGACCCGTTAGAATTTTAACTGAATAAAAAGTACAGAAATTGAAGTTTTGCAATATAATTGGGTTGAAAAGCTCCTAATCAATTAAATAAACTCCTAAAATTTTATTAAAACTTTTTTTGCAGTCCTTTTTGTAGAGGTTTCGGACGAGCGGGTCGAAATGGGACTTTCAATGGACCCGTTGAAATTTTAACTGAGTAAAAAGTACAGAAATTGAGGTTTTGCAATAAAATTGTGTTGAAAAGCTCCTAATCAAAAATTTGAACTCCTAAAATTTGATTAAAACTTTTTTGGGGTCCTTTTTGTATCGGTTTCGGACGAGCAGGTTTAAATGGGCCTTACAATGGACCCGTTGGAATTCTAACAAAGTAAAAAGTATAAAAATTGAGGTTTTGAAATATAATTGTGTTGAAAAGCTCATAATCAATTATTTTTACTCCTAAAATATGATCAAAACTTGTTTTGTGGTCCTTTATGTAGAGATTTCGGACGTGCGGGTCTAAATGGGCCTTTCAGTGGACCCGTTGGAATTTAACTATAAAAATGTCTAAAAATTGACGTTTTGCAATATAATTGTGTTGAAAAGCTCCTAATCATTTATTTGAACTCCTAAAATTTCATTAAAACCTTTTTGGGGTCCTTTTTGTATCGGTTTCGGACGAGCAGGTCTAAATGGGCCTTACAATGGACCCTTTGGAATTTTAACAAAGTAAAAAGTATAAAAATTGAGGTTTTGCAATATAATTGTGTTGAAAAGCTCATAATCAATTATTTGTACTCCTAAAATATGATCAAAACTTGTTTTGTGGTCCTTTATGTAGAGGTTTCGGACGTGCGGGTCTAAATGGGCCTTTCAGTGGACCCGTTGGAATTTAACTGATAAAAATGTCTAAAAATTGACGTTTTGCAATATAATTGTGTTGAAAAGCTCCTAATCATTTATTTGAACTCCTAAAATTTGATTAAAACCTTTTTGGGGTCCTTTTTGAATCGGTTTCGGACGAGCAGGTCTAAATGGGCCTTACAATGGACCCATTGGAATTTTAATTGAGTAAAAAGTATAGAAATTGAGGTTTTGCAATATAATTGTGTTGAAAAGCTCCTAATCAATTATTTTAACTCCTAAAATTTGATTAAAACTTGTTTTGCGGTCCTTTTTGTCGAGGTTTCGGACGAGCAAGTCTAAATGGGCCTTTCAATGGACCCGTTGGAATTTTAACTGAGTAAAAAGTACAGAAATTGAAGTTTTGCAATATAATTGTGTTGAAAAGTTCCTAATCAATTACATGAACTTCTAAAATTTGATTAAAACTCGTTTTGCAGTCCTTTTTGTAGAGGTTTCGGACGAGCGGGTCGAAATGGGCCTTTCAATGGACCCGTTGGAATTAATTTTTTGAATATACCCGTTAAAAATTTAACTGAGTAAAAAGTACAGAAATTGAGGTTTTGCAATATAATTGTGTTGAAAAGCTCCTAATCAATTACATGAACTCCTAAAATTTGATTAAAACTTGTTTTGCAGTCCTTTTTGTAGAGGTTTCGGACGAGCGGGTCGAAATGGGCCTTTTAATGGACCTGTTGGAATTTTAACTGAGTAAAAAGTATAGAAATTGAGGTTTTGAAATATAATTGTGTTGAAAAGCTCCTAATCAATTATTTGAACTCCCAATATTTGAATAAAACATTTTTGCGGTCCTTTTTGTAGAGGTTGCGGACGAGCAGGTCTAAATGGGCCTTTCAATGGGCCCGTTGGAATTTTAACTGAGTAAAAAGTATAAAATTGAGGTTTTTCAATATAATTGTGTTGAGAAGCTCCTAATCAATTATTTTAAATCCTAAAATTTGGTTAAAACTTGTTTTGCGATCCTTTTTGTCTATGATTTGGACGAGCAGGTTTAAATGGGCCTTTCAATGGACCCGTTGGAATTTTAACTGAGTAAAAAGTACAAAAATTGAGGTTTTGCAATATAATTGTGTTGAAAAGCTCCTAATCAATTACATGAACTCCTAAAATTTGATTAAAACTTGTTTTGCAGTCCTTTTTGTAGAGGTTTCGGACGAGCGGGTCGAAATGGGCCTTTTAATGGACCTGTTGGAATTTTAACTGCGTAAAAAGTACAGAAATTGAGGTTTTGCAATATAATTGTGTTGAAAAGCTTCTAATCAATTATTTGAACTCCTAATATTTGAATAAAACATTTTTGCGGTCCTTTTTGTAGAGGTTGCGGACGAGCAGGTCTAAATGGGCCTTTCAATGGGCCCGTTGGAATTTTAACTGAGTAAAAAGTATAAAATTGAGGTTTTTCAATATAATTGTGTTGAAAAGCTCCTAATCAATTATTTGAAATTTTAAAATTTGATTAAAACTTGTTTTGGGATCCTTTTTGTCTATGATTTGGACGAGCGGGTCTAAATGGGCCTTTCAATGGACCCGTTGGAATTTTAACTGAGTAAAAAGTACAGAAATTGAGGTTTTGCAATATAATTGTGTTGAAAAGCTCCTAATCAATTACATGAACTCCTAAAATTTGATTAAAACTTGTTTTGTAGTCCTTTTTGTAGAGGTTTCGGACGAGCGGGTCGAAGTGGGCCTTTCAATGGACCCGTTGGAATTTTAACTGAGTAAAAAGAATAGAAATTGAGGTTTTGCAATATAATTGTGTTGAAAAGCTCCTAATCAATTACATTAACTCCTAAAATTTGATTAAAGCTTTTTTTCCAGTCCTTTTTGTAGAGGTTTCGGACGAGCGGGTCGAAATGGGCCTTTTAATGGACCCGTTGGAATTTTAACTGAATTTGTGAAAGGATTTATTGATCTAGGAGGTAGGAATCGGAAACAAAGAGCTGAAACCTTGATGAAAGATCATGATGTTTCCAAAAAATCGTGTACCTTCACAAACAGTCATGATGTTACCAACCAACACCACGAGGAGGTTGAAGGGATTAATGCCCTTACCAAAGGGTGTGATGATTCCAATCATTGCAAAGAAGAACCCCAAAGGACATGTGCCTATTCGAAACAAGATATGATTAGGAAGTGTCCCTTGACACTACCTATGATCGATGTTGTTTTTGCTAACCAAAGGCCAAAAGATGTTTCTTTCTTTGTTTTGCAGATTTATCCTAAGGAAAGCATTCCGTTAAAGGGAGAAGATGAAAATTCAGACACCCCAACAGTAAGAGAATGTCAAAAAAGCAAGACCATTGGATTTGAGGACAAATTGCTCAAAAGAAGGAGGGGATGATGTGTGCACGTTTCTACTCACATTCACTATGCTTTCATCTTTTTATCAAGCATGAAAGAAGAGGGAGTTCTTCCTTACTTCATTATCTATTTACTTATTTATGCATTATATAATATGCTTATTTTACTTATTCATGCATTACATAAACCACATCTTTACCTTAATTTCAGCTCATTAGTTCATTTTAGCTTATTTTACTTAAATACATTTGAACTTGATACGAACACGGCCCCGTATACGCGAACGTTGAGCTTGTGGAAGCGAATAAGGATATTGGCGCGAATGTTGGATCGGTGAAAAGATGGCTGAAGATAGGCGATGACGATGGAGATGGAAGATAAATGGATAAATTGTCCTCGGCACCCTCTTGATCGTAATTAACCAAGCAAGCAACCTCAAGCGGCTCTAACCCACCCTCCTAGACGCAGTTACCTAGGCAAGCAGGAGTGTGAAGATCAACAACAAATTCTGACGAACTTGAAGAATCGCTTCTAAAATAAAGAACGCAAGTTATACTTATTGCAAGTCTGAACTCAAAAGAGAACTTTTTTTAGTCATTCAAATCTTAATTACAATGTGGTTGAAGCCTCCTTATATAAAGCCTTGGAGAAGTTCTAATCCTAGTAAACTTAGAAAATTAAATACAATAAATAATTGTTGAAATCTAATCTCCTAATTACATAAGTAACTTCTAATAATAAATAAACATTAAAAATAAAATACTAATTAAATAAATCTGATCCTAATAGATATTGCAGAATCCTATATTGATTTAAATTACAAATAATTAAATAAAATCATGAAAATTCGTAATTATCCAAAAATCTCGTATTAATCCCGTATAGGAATTTCTGCATGCCCTGTCTTTGCTAAAATAGACATATCTTGAGTTCCAGATGTCCGATTGAGGCATTTCAAGATCCGTTGGAAAGATAATTGATAGCAGGACAAGTTTTAAGAAGACATGTCGACCCAAATATGCCTGGATCAATTCCAAAAAGGGGTCACAAGTTGACCGACGTTTCTGACTTGCAAAACAATTTTAACTTCTTTTCCATAATCAATTATTTGAACTCCTAAAATTTGATCAAAACTTGTTTTGCGGTCCTTTATGTAGAGGTTTCGGACGTGCGGGTCTAAATGGGCCTTTCAATGGGCCCGTTGGAATTTTCACTGAGTAAAAAGTACAAAAATTGAGGTTTTGCAGTAAAATTGTGTTGAAAAGCTCCTAATCAATTATTTGAACTCCTAAGATTTGATTAAAACTTGTTTTACGGTCCTTTTTGTCGAAGTTTCGGACGAGCAGGTCTAAATGGGCCTTTAAATGGACCCGTTGGAATTCTAACTGAGTAAAAAGTACAGAAATTTAGGTTTTGCATTATAATTGTGTTGAAAAGATCCTAATCAATTACATGAACTCCTAAAATTTGATTAAAACTTGTTTTGCAGTCCTTTTAGTAGAGGTTTCGGACGAGCGGGACGAAATGGGCCTTTCAATGGACCCGTTGGAATTTTAACTGAGTAAAAAGTACAGAAATTGAGGTTTTTCAATATAATTGTGTTGAAAAGCTGCTAATCAATTATTTGAACTCCTAAAATTTGATTAAAACTTCTTTTGCGGTCCTTTTTGTCGAGGTTTCGGACGAGCAGGTCTAAATGGGCCTTTCAATGGACCCGTTGGAATTTTAACTGAGTAAAAAGTACATAAATTGAGGTTTTGCAATACAATTGTGTTGAAAATCTCCTAATCAATTACATGATCTCCTAAAATTTGATTAAAACTAGTTTTGCGGCCCTTTTTGTAGAGGTTCCGGACGAGCATGTCTAAATGGGCCTTTCAATGGACCCGTTGGAATTTTAACTGAGTAAAAAGTATAAAAATTGAGGTTTTGCAATATAATTGTGTTGAAAAGCTACTAATCAATTACTTGTACTCCTAAAATATGATCAAAACTTGTTTTGAGGTCCTTAATGTTGAGGTTTCAGACGTGCGGATCTAAATGGGCCTTTCAATGGACCCGTTGGAATTTTAACTGAGTAAAATGTATAAAAATTGAAGTTTTGCAATATAACTGTGTTGAAAATCTCCTAATCATTTATTTGAACTCATAAATTTTGATTAAAACCTTTTTGCGGTCCTTTATATATCGGTTTCGGACGAGCAGGTCTAAATGGGCCTAACAATGGACCCGTTGGAATTTTAACTGAGTAAAAAGTACATAAATTGTGGTTTTTCAATATAATTGGGTTGAAAAGCTCCTAATCAATTATTTGAACTCCTAAAATTTGATTAAAACTTGTTTTGCGGAACTTTTGTCGAGGTTTCGGACGAGCAGGTCAAAATGGGCCTCTCAATGGACCCGTTGGAATTTTAACTGAGTAAAAAGTACATAAATTGAGGTTTTGCAATATAATTGTGTTGAAAAGCTCCGAATCAATTACATGAACTCCTAAAATTTGATTAAAACTTGTTTTGCAGTCCTTTTTGTAGAGGTTTCGGACGTGCGGGTCGAAATGGGCCTTTCAATGGACCCGTTGGAATTTTAACTGGGTAAAAAGTACAGAAATTGAGGTTTTGCAATATAATTGTGTTGAAAAGCTCCTAATCAATTACACGAACTCCTAAAATTTGATTAAAACTTGTTTTGCAGTCCTTTTTGTAGAGGTTTCGGACGAGCGGGTCGAAATGGGCCTTTCAATGGACTCGTTGGAATTTTAACTGAGTAAAAAGTATAAAAATTGAGTTTTCTCAATATAATTGTGTTAAAAAGCTCCTAATCAATTATTTGAACTCCTAAAATTTGATCAAAACTTGTTTTGCGGTCGTTTATGTAGAGGTTTCGGACGTGCGAGTCTAAATGGGCCTTTCAATGGACCCGTTGGAATTTTAACTGAGTAAAAAAGTATAAAAATTGAGGTTTCTCAATATAATTGTGTTGAAAAGCTCCTAATCAATTATTTGAACTCCTAAAATTTGATCAAACCTTGTTTTGCGGTCCTTTATGCAGAGGTTTCGGACGTGCGGGTCTAAATGGGCCTTTCAATGGACCCGTTGGAATTTTAACTGAGTAAAAAGTACAGAAATTGAGGTTTTGCAATATAATTGTGTTGAAAAGCTGCTAATCAATTATTTGAACTCCTAAAATTTGATTAAAACTTGTTTTGCGGTCCTTTTTGTAGAGGTTTCGGACGAGCAGGTCGAAATTGGCCTTTCAATGGATCCGTTGGAATTTTAACTGAGTAAAAAGTACAGAAATTGAGGTTTTGCAATATAATTGTGTTGAAAATCTCCTAATCAATTACATGATCTCCTAAAATTTGATTAAAACTTGTTTTGCGGCCCTTTTTGTAGAGGTTTCGGCCGAGCATGTCTAAATGGGCCTTTCAATGGACCCGTTGGAATTTTAACTGATTAAAAAGTATAAAAATTGAGGTTTCTCAATATAATTGTGTTGAAAAGGTCCTAATCAATTATTTGAACTCCTAAAATTTGATCAAAACTTATTTTGCGGTCCTTTATGTAGAGGTTTCGGACGAACGGGACGAAATGGACCTTTTAATGGACCCGTTGGAATTTTTTTTTTGAAGAAAAGGGCCTCATTAAAAACCCCACTAATCCCTACTGGGCAAGCCCAGTTAGGGTCCTAAGAGGGGAAAAGAATAACCAAATATATATAAATAAATCAAGGTGGTGTATGAACAACCGGTACAAAAGATCGTAAGTCATCGGGAAAGCCCGGTCCGAAGGATAAAGAACAACGAGAATGCAGTGCCCACATGGCTACACTATGCGCTAGAACATTAGCGGCGCGTGGTACATAAGTATAGTATAAATCAGGAATAGTAACAAGTAAAGCTCGAGCCGCTATATCTGCGAGTGTAAGATGGAAGCGTCGTGGTCGGGATTGCGGAGCTTGTTGAGTATCAAGGCCGCGTCCGACTCGAGGTGGAAACTCTGCCAACCCGCATCTGCTCCAAGATGGAGTCCGGCAACAATAGCCTGTAGTTCCGCAGATGAGGAGTCTGGGATGTCTTCAGAAAAGAGGGTCTGTCAAGTAAGATGAAACCGGTGGCATCGCAAGCTATAATACCGAGACCAGCATCACCTGTGACCGGGTTGTAAGCACCGTCGACGTTGATCTTGATTCTGCCCGCCGATGGTGGTCTCCAAGCTGGTCGGGGAAGTGTAGGGTCGGTCCTCGTGTGCGGTGAAGGGCTGGTGGATGTGGCTGAGGCGTAGTCGTGAAGAAGCTCCTGGGAATTCATAAGAGTGAGCCATGGTGGCTGGATGCGTCGGGAATGGACCCAGTCGTTCCTTCGGTTCCAAATGTTCCAAATAATCGTAAGAAGCATGCTAAACTCAGCGCGGGAGAGTAGCGAAGCCCCTCGCTCTAACCAGAGAGCTATCGATGTGTCCGTACTATCATAGATCGCGCGGGGGAACCCTGCGAGTTGAAGTGCTGCAGTGGCACCGGGACAATCCCTCAGTGCATGAACCGCAGTTTCGATAATAGTGGGACATAAAGGACAAACACCTTCACCCATACCCAGAGCTGCTAGCCGATCACCAGTTGGCAAAGCATTCTTCCCCGCCCGCCAACCAAAGGTGCGGATTTTCGGTAGCGTATGGGATTTAGCTAAAACCTTCCAGAGTGGGCAAGGACGGGCAAGAGGTCGTAAAGGCCGTCGCAGAAAAAGATAGACGGAGCGAACTATATAGATGTTGGTGTCATGAAAACCCCACAATAAAATATCCCTGCGATGAACAGAGATTGGTACTTTCAGGACGTTAGCAGCGTCATCCAAGTCAAAGTAGCCGCGAATCCTGCTTTCGTCCCAAGCATTTTGATTGCGAAGCATAAAGTCTCGACATCTCAGAGGCATCTCCTCATTATCATTATAAGATCCGAAAAAAGAGAGCCCACTAGATCCACCCCAGTGATCACGGTGAATACGTAATTTACTATCAACTCCAGGGCGCCAGAAGAAACCAGGCTGTAACCTCTGAATGGCCTGCCAAATACCTCGCCAAGCGAAGGAAGAGCGCCTATCCGATTTAGCCTCGAGTATATTGCCCGAGGGAAAATAGCGGGATCGCAAGACCCTGGCAAACAAGGACTCAGGCGACTGAATTAGTCTCCAAATTTGTTTCCCTAGAAGCGCAATGTTAAAATAGTGTAGGTCCCGGAAGCCCATCCCCCCAGCTGTTTTGGGCGCGCACAGGGCTTCCCGTGAAAGTAAAGGCCAGCCTTTCTTATTGCTTCAACCCGACCACCAATACCTACGTATCGAGCGAGTCGCGTCATCCACAATATTTTGCGGCAGTAGATAACAGGACATAATATACTGTGGTAGTGCTTGGGCCACATATTTTATCAAAATTTCGCGGCCGCTAAAGGAAAGTAAATTAGTGTCCCATTTAGCCATACGAGAATTTACCTTATCTCGTACAAACCCTAAACTAGCCGTTCGGTTCTTCCCTACCAGGAGGGGAACCCCAAGGTAAATCCCAGGGTCATCAACCAAACGAATTCCAAGCGAATGCTGCAGGGCCTGTAAGAAAGCCGTGGAGCAGGAGGAACTGCAATATGCTGTAGACTTAGCAAAATTCACAGATTGGCCTGAGGATGATCCATATAGATGTAGAATTTCTTTCAATTGTTGTGCTTCCTCAGGGCAATTCCGCAAGAACACAATACTGTCATCCGCAAAGAGCAGATGATTGATCCTTGGCCCCCGACGATTTGCATTTAAGCCTAGTAGCCTTCCTCCTCTCTGCTCCGTCTCAAGGGCTGCGGATAGCCCTTGCGAGCAAATGAGGAAGAGGAAGGGCGAAAGAGGGTCCCCTTGTCGGATGCCTCGCGATGGAGAAAACTCCTTCGAGAGAGCCCCGTTGAGCTGGACTGAGAAGGAGACAGAGGAGACGCAGCGGATTAGTAACTGCACCCACTCCGGGGCAAGTCCCATACGCGTCATTACATCACGGAGGAAAGACCATTCGACCTTGTCAAAGGCCTTTTCCATGTCAAGTTTAACGGCCGCCCCTTGATAGATGGAAGCGTGATTGGTGTGAAGGGTATGTACAAGCTCGTGGGCAATCAGAATGTTATAAGTGATATTTCGTCTGCTAACAAAAGCGGCCTGTGCATCACTGATACAATTGGGTAGGATCGGCTTTAGACGATTGACAAGGACTTTGGCGACAGTTTTGTAGATGATTGTGCACAAACTGATAGGTCTAAACTGACGCATAGTAGTAGCATCGTCTACTTTCGGGATTAAAACTATAACCGTTTTGTTAACAGTCGACATGTCTGCTTCCCCCCGAAGGAGTCGCAGACAAAGCTCGATAAACTCAGGGCCAATGACATCCCAATATTGCCTATAGAAGCTACTAGGGAAACCATCTATACTCGGTGCTTTCCTAGGGCCTATATCCCTAAACGCAGCAAGCACCTCATTCTCGGAGAAATGTCGTAATAAAGAATCATTCATTTCAGGAGTAACGACCTGATGGATCTGTTCCAGAAGTCGGGGAGAGGAGACAGGATTGGATGTCTCAAAAAGCTCCTGGAAATAACCCGACGCAATCCGAAGGAGTTCAGGTTTGGCCGTCTGCCAGTGGCGATTGGCGTCAAACAACCCTCGTATGGAATTCTTTTTTCGACGCTTAGAGGCCTTAGCGTGAAAAAGGATGTATTTCTGTCTCCTTGTGAAAGCCAGGTAACACGAGAGCGCTGTGCCCAGTAAGCCTCGCGTTCGTCTAAAAGACATCGCAGCTCCATTTTCGCGTCTCGTAGATTATTTAGCATCGCAGGGGTTAAGTTCCTACGTCGCATGTAGGAATTAATTTGACGTTGTAGCTCAGCGATGCGGTGAGTCGACTGGGAACGCTTAGACGTTTGCCAGTCAAGAAGGTAGCTCCCCACGACAGCCAACTTGTCGAGCAAAGTGCCCGATGCTGCTGACCAAGCTTGATGGAAAGACGATATGCATGAAGGGTCTTGCGCCAAGCAGGATTCGAATCGAAAATGATCATTATTATCAGGAGGTTGGCGATCATTATGAGGAGAAGGAATGGTGTCCATGATAATTACGTAGTGATCGGAGTCCGGTGAGAAGACATTACAGCATTGGAATGATAGGTGTGCATTTAACCAAGCATTGCATGCAAGAAAACGATCAAGTCGTTCGCAGACGGGTGTGACATTGGGACCCATGCGAGACCATGGAAACCATCCCGAGTGAGGTTTGCAATCAAAAAGTGCATTACGAGATAAGAAATCTCGAAAGTTGTTAATTTGGGATGGGGGCCTGTGACTCCCACCTTGTTTTTCTGAGTCGGATAATATGTCGTTTAGGTCCCCACCTATTAACCAAGGTAGTTGTGACATGTCACGCAGGGAGTCGATAAGCTCCCATGTTTTATATTTCATGCTCGTATCAGCGTAACCATACATTCCGATAAAACGAAAGCAATCAGAGGTAGAGGTAATGACGGAATCAATAAAGCGATCGGAATATGATAACAAATCAAAATTAACTTTATTATTCCAGAAAAAAAAAAGTCCAGAGCAAGTGGGGCTGCTTTTCACATGGAAGCAACCTAGCATATTCAATGATAGTTTCAATATTTCATAATCAAAAGTAAAAAGTTTAGTTTCGGACAAAAAAATAATATTTGGTTCCAAGCGACGAGCTAAATCAACCAAACCCTGAACTGCTGAGGGCAAACCATAACCTCGGCAGTTCCAACATAATATCCTCATTTCTCTCGGTGGGGTTGAATATCAACCGCCGCCGAAGAGACTTTGCTGCTCATCCCAGCTTTTGTTGGTTTGGATGGTTTGTCAGAAGCACCACCGGCTTTTGCCGGCTTCGAGTGGACAGTGGGGGAAGTACATGGTCGCTTGGCAACTGAATTGGCAGCGATAGGAGGGCTGCGCTTTGCTTTGCGCGGTAAAGGGGCACCTTTAGGTGGCACGGACGTAGCAGCAAGCCATTCTTCAAATTCCGGATTGACAGGGTCATAGGCGTTGCTGCCATTCCCAGCAGTAGTGGACTTGGCAGGCACAGCGGTCGGCATTGGGAAACCCTCTCCATCGATCAGCACAAAGCGCTTATCCAGGGGAGTGGTCGATAGAGCATCAGCAGCCGCGGTAGGGGCAGCGGTAGGGACGGTAGGGACGCCGGTGTTAACCGATTCCGCATCAGCTGGTATGATGTCTAAAGGCACCACGTCAAGCGGCTCGATGGACAGTCCGACAGTGGGCGTAGCATGCTGCCCGCTGGTGATATCATCTGTGTTAACCATTGGCGCGTCCGTAGGAGCTGCCTGGATTTGCTCATCGTCCGCAACCACGAGGGCAGCGGCATCGGCTAGGTCTGTGACAGCCTCAACGTTTGGCCCGGCTGCAGCATCAGTGACGGGGGCATTAGCAGCCTCTCCAGATAACATAGTTGTCGAGGCAGCATCCGCTACCGGTGTGTGTTGTGAAGCGGGTGAGGCCACGATAACTTTCTTCCCTTTCCGATCAGCCCCTGAAGAGCGTAAAAAAAGGAAGTAATGGTCAGCAATAATTAATGTGTATAAGTAAAGTAGCCACAAAATATTGCTAAGACAGTGAGTATAAAAATTAGGGACATAGGCCTTTGAGTGTGATACAAAAATCGGTGCCAACAATATCGTTGTTGTGCACCTGCTTTTTTGTGGAAGGTCCAGCACCTGTGAGGAAACGTAGGTTTTAGTTAAATACACTATATAAGTGCATGCACGGTATGTAGCAAAGAGTATGAACGACAGAAGATTACCAGTGGTCGTCGTTCTTTTGGTTGAAGTCCCGGCCGGTTCAAAATAATTGACGCGACCCCTGGTTTCTATTTTTGTCGTGCCCTTCGGAGCAGGGGCACGGAGCCAGTCCCCATACTGTTGGGGCTCCACCGTGCTATCTTTAGACACAACACAAGTAGCCTTGAGGTGACAAAGGATACCACACCCATGACAAAAGGTGGGTAGCTTCTCGTACTGAATCGGTAGCATTTGGGGCTCATCGTCCTCCACGCTCATGGCCACAAACCGTCGTAGTGGTTGATGGGTATCTATTATAACACAAACTCGTAGGAACTTCACCATGTTCCCCTCGTCTGATTTGCGTGAGTCGGTTCCGATAACCGGTCCAAGTCCACTGCCTAGGGCTCGACCAGTGCTGTTTGCAACCGTAACACCGGTCATCATGGCAATAGGCACACGATGGATCCGAACCCAAATCCTCTTTCGGTTGAAGACATAGCCATCAATGGTTAGTTTGGGGTGGACCGGGAGAATAGCCACCCAATCTTTTTTAAAGGTCCAAGGTTCACGCTTTAGCACCTCATCCCTGCAAGATTTATTTTCAAATTTAAATAGAAAATAACCAGATCCCAAAGGAGTTACCATGGACAACTTGTCTTCTCTCCAGACGGATGAAAAGAGACGGACCAGCGCCATTTCATCAAATGGCTTGGTATGGAAGAGTTTTCCGATCAAGGATGACTTGTAGTCATCAAGAGGCACAGCTTTGGTCGAAGCCGGGGCTAGCACGATATTCTTCTCCTCCGCTGTAAATTGGAGGTTATCGAAGCGTGATAAGAAGGAATCGGTGGAGGCCATTGTAGTAGTAGTGCACCTTTCGAAGAGAAGGAGTGGGATTGCCGTATAGTCAAATGTTTTACTAGCAGAAGAAACCTTAGAAGAAGGAGTTGTAGTCCTAGTTGTCAAAAAAAAAAAACTGTAGGGGATTTAGGACTACATTAACTTTAGTAGTTTTAGAGAGTGTGTGATAACTCAAAAGACTACCGGATAGAGGCTGGATTTGAATTTTAAATTTCCTCCTATAGATTAGGTTGTTATCTAGATAAAGATAAGAGATTGATTTTTTGAAATGAACCTCTAAATTCCACTTTATCCGACAAGAGGTAGGGGATTTAGTATCCCATGCAAAATCGGAGCATATTCTTTCGAAAATGGGATAATGTGGATAAGTAATCCGATTAGCTCCAATTTTTAATTTAAATTTAGAATTAATCGGTTGATTTAGATAAAGATAGGAGTTTAGTTTATCAAAATGAATCTCCAATTTCCACTTTATCCGATAGGGGGTATAGAATTTAGTTTCCCATGCAAAAACGGTACAAAATATTTCGAAAAGAAGATATTGTGGATAAGTGACCCGATTATCTCCAAATTTAATTTTAAATTCAGAAATTAACGGTGGAAGTTTGTTGTGGTTGTTCAATTGTTTTCGAGGAAAGTGGAAGCCAATAGGGACGTAAACCAAGTCCTTAATGTCACGTGGAAAGGCTCCACATGCATTGGAGTCAGTCACCCATACAGATCCGGCACAATAGGGTTCAAATTTGAATTTACCAAAAAACTTGGTAGGGGGAGATTTTCTGTTACAAAACCGAGATCCACGTGCCATGTTCCTAGGAACTGGGGATTCCGTTGTAGTTGGAATTTCCCAGGCGGCCGTCGCTGGCCCATGGTATGGCTGCACCCGGCGCTGTTAACGCCTGGTTTGGGGTGAGAATTTACGATGGTGGATGGTACGTCCGTTCTGGACAGCAATCTTTATGCAGTGGAGAACTTAACCCATAAGAAATTCCTATTCATTTCACTCTTAGTCGACAAAATGAATAATAATAATAAAATGTGCAATATAAAAAGAGTATTGCAAGAACGAAATGGGAGAGATAATGAGTATAGTAAGGGGCGATGTTGTTGCACCCTGGCAAATTTGTAGTTGTGCAGACATGCAGCCTCGTACCAACTGGATAATGTGATGAAAGGACCACAAAGTTGGATGTTGTAAACATAATACCATGACTTGTGCATGGTTGTTGCCGCATCATAGGAAGGGATACAAGGTCTAACAGACCAGGAAGAAACTTGTGTTCTAGCATTAGAAGCAAGGTATACGAAGCGTACCAAAATTGGTAGTCCAGCACATGGAAAAAAACCTTGGAGCGGGGCTGTTGCCACCAAGGCTAGAGAACCTCGGAAGGGCCTGAGGGCTATTTGAATCCAATAGTAAAAGGATGGCCATGGCCGTTGTGTAGCCATCTTTCGATGTATGGAAATCAAAAAATCATTGTTAAAATTATCATGGGCATGAAGGGGTTGTTGCACTACCAAAGCGGAGGTGCTAAGCAAGCACCACCATGGCAGTGTGGGGGGTGTGTGGTGGAAGGGTAACCGGAGGTAGTGGCGAAAGAGGGTGGTGAGGGGTGGTGAGAGAGAGATGGTTAGGAAGAAAATAGAGAGAGAAAAGGAGAGAAAAGTTGAGAGAATTTTCATTACCCGTTCCACCCGTTATACCCCCCGTTGGAATTTTAACTGAGTAAAAAGTACAGAAATTGAGGTTTTTCAATATAATTGTGTTGAAAAGCTGCTAATCAATTATTTGAACTCCTAAAATTTGATTAAAACTATTTTGCGGTCCTTTTTGTCGAGGTTTCGGACGAGCAGGACTAAATGGGCCTTTCAATGGACCGTTGGAATTTTAACTGAGTAAAATGTATAAAAATTGAAGTTTTGCAATATAATTGTGTTGAAAAGTTCCTAATCATTTATTTGAACTCCTAAAATTTGATTAAAACTTTTTTGCGGTCCTTTTTGTATCGGTTTCGGACGAGCAGGTCTAAATGGTCCTTACAATGGACCCGTTGGAATTTTAACTGAGTAAAAAGTACAGAAATTGAGGTTTTGCAATATAATTGTGTTGAAAAGCTCCTAATCAATTATTTGAACTCCAAAAATTTGATTAAAACTTGTTTTGCAGTCCTTTTTGTCGAGGTTTCGGACGAGCAGGTCTAAATGGGCCTTTCAATGGACCCATTGGAATTTAAACTGAGTAAAAAGTACAAAAATTGAGGTTTTGCAATATAATTGGGTTGAAAATCTCCTAATCAATTACATGATCTCCTAAGATTTGATTAAAACTTGTTTTGCGGCCCTTTTTGTAGAGGTTTCGGACGAGCGGGTCTAAATGGGCCTTTCAATGGACCCATTGGAATTTTAACTGAGTAAAAAGTACAGAAATTGAGGTTTTGCAATATAATTGTGTTGAAAAGCTCCTAATCAATTATTTGAACTCCAAAAATTTGATTAAAACTTGTTTTGCAGTCCTTTTTGTCGAGGTTTCGGACGAGCAGGTCTAAATGGGCCTTTCAATGGACCCATTGGAATTTAAACTGAGTAAAAAGTACAAAAAATTGAGGTTTTGCAATATAATTGGGTTGAAAATCTCCTAATCAATTACATGATCTCCTAAGATTTGATTAAAACTTGTTTTGCGGCCCTTTTTGTAGAGGTTTCGGACGAGCGGGTCTAAATGGGCCTTTCAATGGACCCATTGGAATTTTAACTGAGTAAAAAGTACATAAATTGAGGTTTTGCAATATAATTGTGTTGAAAATCTCATAATCAATTACATGAACTCCTAAAATTTGATTAAAACTTGTTTTGCAGTCCTTTTTGTAGAGGTTTCGGACGAGCGGGTCGAAATGGGCCTTTCAATTGACCCGTTGGAATTTTAACTGAGTAAAAAGTACAGAAATTGAGGTTTTGCAATATAATTGTGTTGAAAAGCTCGTAATCAATTATTTGAAATCCTAATATTTGAATAAAACATTTTGCGGTCCTTTTTGTAGAGGTTTCGGACGAGCAGGTCTAAATGGACCTTTCAATGGGCCCGTTGGAATTTTAACTGAGTAAAAAGTATAAAATTGAGGTTTTTCAATATAATTGTGCTAAAAAGCTCCTAATAAATTATTTGAACTCCTAAAATTTGATTAAAACTTGTTTTGCGGTCCTTTTTGTCGAGGTTTCGGACGAGCAGGTCTAAATGGGCCTTTCAATGGACCCGTTGGAATTTTAACTGAGTAAAAAGTACAGAAATTGAGGTTTTGCAATATAATTGTGTTGAAAAGCTCCTAATCAATTACATGAACTCCTAAATTTTGATTTAAATTTGTTTTGCAGTCCTCTTTGTAGAGGTTTCGGATGAGCGGGTCGAAATGAGCCTTTCAATGGACCCGTTGGAATTTTAACTGAGTAAAAAGTATAAAAATTTAGGTTTTGCAATATAATTGTGTTGAAAAGCTCATAATCAATTATTTGTACTCCTAAAATATGATCAAAACTTGTTTTTTGGTTCTTTATGTAGAGGTTTCGGGCGTGCGGGTCTAAATGGGCCTTTCAGTGGACCCGTTGGAATTTTAACTGAGTAAAATGTATAAAAATTAAAGTTTTGCAATATAATTATGTTGAAAAGATCCTAATCATTTATTTGAACTCCTAAAATTTGTTTAAAACTTTTTTGCGGTCCGTTTTGTATCGGTTTCGGACGAGCAGGTCTAAATGGGCCTTACAATGGACCCGTTGGAATTTTAACTGAGTAAAAAGTACAGAAATTGAGGTTTTGCAATATAATTGTGTTGAAAATCTCCTAATCAATTACATGATCTCCTAAAATTTGATTAAACTTGTTTTGTGGCCTTTTTTGTAGAGGTTTCGGACGAGCATGTCTAAATGGGCATTTCAATGGACCCGTTGGAATTTTTTTTTGAAGAAAAGGGCCTCATTAAAAACCCCACTAATCCGAACTGGGCAAGCCCAGTTAGGGTCCTAAGAGGGGAAAAGAGTACCCAAATATATATAAATAAATCAAGGTGGTTGATGAACAACCGGTACAAAAGATCGTAAGTCATCGGGCAAGCCCGGTCCGAAGGATAAAGAACAACGAGAATGCAGTGACCACATGGCTACACTATACGCTAGAACATTAGCAGTGCGTGGTACATAAGTATAGTATAAATCGATAATAGTAACAAGTAAAGCTCAAGCCGCTGATATCTGCGAGTGTAAGATGGAAGCGTCATGGTTGGGATTGTAGAGCTTGTTGAGTATCAAGGCCGCGTCCGACTCGAGGTGGAAACACTGCCAACCCGCATCTGCTCCAAGATGGAGTCCGGCAACAATAGCCTGTAGTTCCGCAGATGAGGAGTCTGGGATGTCTTCAAAAAAGAGGGCCTGTCCGAGTAAGATGGAACAGGTGGCATCGCGAGCTATAATACCGAGACCAGCAGCACCTGTGATCGGGTTGTAAGCACCGTCGACGTTGATCTTGATTATGCCTGTCGATGGTGGTCTCCAAGCTGGTCGGGGAAGTGCAGGGTCGGTCCTCGTGTGCGGTGAAGGGCTGGTGGATGTGGCTGAGGCGTAGTCGTGAAGAAGCTCCTGGGAATTCATAAGAGTGAGCCGTGGTGGCTGCATGCGTCGGGAATGGACCCAGTCGTTCCTTCGGTTCCAAATGTTCCAAATAATCGTAAGAAGCAGGCTAAACTCAGCACGGGAGAGTAGCGGAGCCCCTCGCTCTAACCAGAGAGCTATCGATGTGTCCGTACTATCATAGATCGCGCGGGGGAACCCTGCGAGTTGAAGTGCTATAGTGGCACCGGGACAATCCCTCAGTGCATGAACCGCAGTTTCGATAATAGTGGGACAGAAATGAAAAACACCTTCACCCATACCCAGAGCTGCGAGCCGATCACCAGTTGGCAAAGCATTCTTCCCCGCCCGCCAACCAAAGGTGTGGATTTTCGGTAGCGTAGGGGATTTAGCTATAACCTTCCAGAGTGGGCAAGGACGGGCAAGAGGTCGTAAAGGCCATCGCAGAAAAAGATAGCTGGAGCGGACTGTATAGATGTTGGTGTCATGAAAACCCCCAATAAAATATCCCTGCGATCAGCAGAGATTGGTACTTTCAGGACGTTAGCAGCGTCATCCAAGTCAAAGAAGCCGCGAATCCTGCTTTTGTCCCAAGCATTTTGATTGCGAAGCATAAAGTCTCGACATCTCAGAGGCATCTCCTCATTATCATTATAAGATCCGAAAAAAGAGAGCCCACTAGATCCACTCCAGTGATCACGGTGAATACGTAATTTACTATCAACTCCAGGGCGCCAGAAGAAACCAGGCTGTAACCTCTGAATGGCCTGCCAAATACCTCGCCAAGCGAAGGAAGAGCGCCTATCCGATTTAGCCTCGAGTATATTGCCCGAGGGAAAATAGCGGGATCGCAAGACCCTGGCAAGCAAGGACTCGGGCGACTGAAGTAGTCTCCAAATTTGTTTCCCTAGAAGCGCAATGTTAAAATCGTGCAGGTCCTAGAAGTCCATTCCCCCAGCTGTTTTGGGCGTGCACAGGGCATCCCATGAAAGTAAAGGCCATCCTTTCTTATAGCTTCGACCCGACCACCAATACCTACGTATCGAGCGAGTCGCGTCATCCACAATATTTTGCGGCAGTAGATAACAGGACATAATATACTGTGGTAGTGCTTGGGCCACAGATTTTATCAAAATTTCGCGGCCGCTAAAGGAAAGTAAATTAGTGTCCCATTTAGCCATACGAGAATTTACCTTATCTCGTACAAACCCTAAACTAGCCGTTCGATTCTTCCCTACCAGGAGGGGAACCCCAAGGTAAATCCCAGGGTCATCAACCAAACGAATTCCAAGCGAATGCTGCAGGACCTGTAAGAAAGCCGTGGAGCAGGAGGAACTGCAATATGCTGTAGACTTAGCAAAATTCACAGATTGGCCTGAGGATGATCCATATAGATGTAGAATTTCTTTCAATCGTTGTGCTTCCTCAGGGCAATTCCGCAAGAACACAATACTGTCATCCGCAAAGAACAGACGATTGGTCCTTGGCCCTCGACGATTTGCATTTAAGCCTAGTAGCCTTCCTTCTCTCTGCTCCGTCTCAAGGGCTGCGGATAGCCCTTGCGAGCAAATGAGGAAGAGAAAGGGCGAAAGAGGGTCCGCTTGTCGGATGCCTCGCGATGTAGAAAACTCCTCCGAGAGAGCCCCGTTGAGCCGGACCAAAAAGGAGACAGAGGAGACGCAGCGGATTAGTAACTGCAACCACTCCGGGGCATACCCCATACGCGTCATTATATCACGGAGGAAAGACCATTCGACCTTGTCGAAGGCCTTTTCCATTAACTGAGTAAAAAGTACAAAAATTGAGGTTTTCCAATATAATTGTGTTGAAAAGCTCCTAATCAATTACATGAACTCCTAAAATTTGATTATAACTTGTTTTGTTGTCCGTTTTGTAGAGGTTTCGGACGAGCGGGTCTAAATGGGCCTTTCAATGGACCCGCTGGAATTTTAACTGAGTAAAAAATACAGAAATTGAGGTTTTGCAATATAATTGTGTTGAAAAGCACCTAATCAATTACATGAACTCCTAAAATTTGATTAAAACTTGTTTTGCAGTCCTTTTTTAGAGGTTTCGGACGAGCGGGTCGAAATGGGCCTTTCAATGGACCCGTTGGAATTTTAACTAAGTAAAAAGTACAGAAATTGAGGTTTTGCAATATAATTGTGTTGAAAAGATCCTAATTAATTATTTGAACTCCTAAAATTTGAATAAAACATTTTTGTGGTCCTTTTTGTCGAGGTTTTGGACGAGCAGGTCTAAGTGGGCCTTTCAATGGACCCGTTGGAATTTTAACTGAGTAAAAAGTACAGAAATTGAGGTTTTGCAAAATATATATGTGTTGAAAATCTCCTAATCAATTACACGATCTCCCAAAATTTTATTAAAACTAGTTTTGCGGCCCTTTTTGTAGAGGTTCCGGACGAGCATGTCTAAATGGGCCTTTCAATGGACCCGTTAGAATTTTAATTGAGTAAAAAGTATAAAAATTGAGGTTTTGCAATATAATTGTGTTGAAAAGCTACTAATCAATTATTTGTACTCCTAAAATATGATCAAAACTTGATTTGCGGTCCTTTATGTAGAGGTTTCGGACGTGCGAGTCTAAATGGGCCTTTCATTTAACCGTTGGAATTTTAACTGAGTAAAATGTATAGAAATTGAAGTTTTGCAATCTAATTGTGTCGAAAAGCTCCTAATCATTTATTTGAACTCCTAAAATTTGATTAAAACTTTTTTGCGGTCCTTTTTGTATCGGTTTCGGACGAGCAGGTCTAAATGGTCCTTACAATGGACCCGTTGGAATTTTAACTGAGTAAAAAGTACAAAAATTGAGGTTTTGCAATATAATTGTGTCGAAAAGCTCTTAATCAATTATTTGAACTCCTGAAATTTGATTAAAACTTGTTTTGCAGTCCTTTTTATCGAGGTTTCGGACGAGCAGGTCTAAATGGGCCTTTCAATGGATCCATTGGAATTTTAACTGAGTAAAAAGTACAGAAATTGAGGTTTTGCAAAATAATTGTGTTGAAAATCTCCTAATCAATTACATGATCTCCTAAAATTTGATTAAAACTTGTTTTGCGGCCCTTTTGTAGAGGTTTCGGACGAGCATGTCTAAATGGGCCTTTCAATGGACCCATTGGAATTTTAACTGAGTAAAAAGTACAGAAATTGAGGTTTTGCAATATAATCGTGTTGAAAATCTCCTAATCAATTACATGAACTCCTTAAATTTGATTAAAACTTGTTTTGCAGTCCTTTTTGTAGAGGTTACGGACGAGCGGGTCGAAATGGGCCTTTCAATGGACCCGTTGGAATTTTAACTGAGTAAAAAGTACAGAAATTGAGGTTTTGCAATATAATTGTGTTGAAAAGCTCCTAATCAATTATTTGAAATCCTAATATTTGAATAAAACATTTTGCGGTCCTTTTTGTAGAGGTTTCGGACGAGCAGGTCTAAATGGACCTTTCGATGGGCCCGTTGGAATTTTAAATGAGTAATAAGTATAAAATTGAGGTTTTTCAATATAATTGTGTTGAAAAGCTCCTAATCAATTATTTGAACTCCTAAAATTTGATTAAAACTATTTTTGTGGTCCTTTTTTTCGAGGTTTCGGACGAACAAGTCTAAATGGGTCTTTCAATGGACCCGTTGGAATTTTAACTGAGTAAAAAGAATAAAAATTGAGGTTTTGCAATATAATTGTGTTGAAAAGATCCTAATCAATTACATGAACTTCTAAAATTTGATTAAAACTTGTTTTGCAGTCCTTTTTGTAGAGGTTTTGGATGAGCGGGTCGAAATGGGCCTTTCAATGGACCCGTTGGAATTTTAACTGAGTAAAAAGTACATAAATTTAGGTTTTGCAATATAATTGTGTTGAAAAGCTCCTAATCAATTTCATGAACTCCTAAAATTTGATTAAAACTTGTTTTGCAGTCCTTTTTGTAGAGGTTTCGGACGAGGGGGACGAAATGGGCCATTCAATGGACCCGTTGGAATTTTAACTGAGTAAAAAGTACAGAAATTGAGGTTTTTCAATATAATTGTGTTGAAAAGCTGCTAATCAATTATTTGAACTCCTAAAATTTGATTAAAACTTGTTTTGCGGTCTTTTTTATCGAGGTTTCGGACGAGCAGGTCTAAATGGGCTTTTCAATGGACCCCTTTGGAATTTTAACTGAGTAAAAAGTACAAAAATTGAGGTTTTGCAATATAATTGTGTTGAAAATCTCCTAATCAATTACAGGATCTCCTAAAATTTGATTAAAACTTGTTTTGTGGCCCTTTTTGTAGAGGTTCCGGACGAGCATGTCTAAATGGGCCTTTCAATTGACCCGTTGGAATTTTAACTGAGTAAAAAGTATAAAAATTGAGGTTTTGCAATATAATTGTGTTGAAAAGCTACTAATCAATTATTTGTTCTCCTAAAATATGATCAAAACTTGTTTTGCGGTTCTTTATGTAGAGGTTTCGGACGTGCGGGTCTAAATGGGCCTTTCAATGGACCGTTGGAATTTTAACTGAGTAAAATGTATAAAAATTGAAGTTTTGCAATATAATTGTGTTGAAAAGATCCTAATCATTTATTTGAACTCCTAAAATTTGATTAAAACTTTTTGATGTCCTTTTTGTATCGGTTTCGGACGAGTAGATCTAAATGGGCCTTACAATGGATCCGTTGGAATTTTAACTGAGTAAAAAGTACAAAAATTGAGGTTTTGCAATATAATTGTGTTGAAAAGCTCCTAATCAATTATTTGAACTCCTAAAATTTGATTAAAACTTGTTTTGCAGTCCTTTTTGTCGAGGTTTCGGACGAGCAGGTCTAAATGGGCCTTTAAATGAACCCATTGGAATTTTAACTGAGTAAAAAGTACAGAAATTGAGGTTTTGCAATATAATTGTGTTGAAAATCTCCTAATCAATTACATGATCTCCTAAAATTTGATTAAAACTTGTTTGGCGGCCCTTTTTGTAGAGGTTTCGGACGAACATGTCTAAATGGGCCTTTCAATGGACCCATTGGAATTTTAAATGAGTATAAAGTACAGAAATTGAGGTTTTGCAATATAATTGTGTTGAAAATCTCCTAATCAATTACATGAACTCCTGAAATTTGATTAAAACTTGTTTTGCAGTCCTTTTTGTAGAGATTTCGGACGAGCGGGTCGAAATGGGCCTTTCAATGGACCCGTTGGAATTTTAACTGAGTAAAAAGTAAAGAAATTGAGGTTTTGCAATATAATTGTGTTGAAAAGCTCCTAATCAATTACATGAACTCCTAAAATTTGATTAAAACTTTTTTGCGGTCCTTTTTGTAGAGGTTTCGGAGGAGCAAGTCGAAATGGGCCTTTCAATGGACCTGTTGAAATTTTAACTAAGAAAAAAGTACAAAAATTGAGGTTTTGCAATATAATTGTGTTGAAAAGCTCCTAATCAATTATTTGAACTCCTAAAATTTGATTAAAACTTGTTTTGCGGTCTTTTTTGTAGAGGTTTCGAACGAACAGGTCTAAATAGGCCTTTCAATGGACCCGTTGGAAATTTAACTGAGTAAAAAGTACAGAAATCGAGGTTTTACAATATAATTGTGTTGAAAATCTCCTAATCAATTACATGATCTCCTAAAATTTGATTAAAACTTGTTTTGCGGCCCTTTTTGTAGAGGTTTCGGCCGAGCATGTCTAAATGGGCCTTTCAATGTACCCGTTGGAATTTTAACTGAATAAAAAGTATAAAAATTGATGTTTTGCAATATAATTGTGTTGAAAAGCTCCTAATAAATTACATGAAGTCCTAAAATTTGATTAAAACTTGTTTTGTAGTCCTTTTTGTAGAGGTTTCGGACGAGCGGGTCGAAATGGTCCTTTCATTGGACCCGTTGGAATTTTAACTGAGTAAAAAGTATAAAAATTGAGTTTTTGCAATATAATCGTGTTGAAAATCTCATAATCAATTATTTGTACTCCTAAAATATGATCAAAACTTGTTTTGCGGTCCTTTATGTAGAGGTTTCGGACGTGCGGGTCTAAATGGGCCTTTCAATGGACCCGTTGGAATTTTAACTGAGTAAAATGTAAAAAAATTTAAGTTTTGCAATATAATTGTGTTGAAAAGCTCCTAATCATTTATTCGAACTCCTAAAATTTGATTAAAACTTGTTTTGCGGTCCTTTTCTAGAGGTTTCGAACGAGCATGTCTAAATGGGCCTTTCGATGGGCCCGTTGGAATTTTAACTAAGTAAAAAGTACAGAAATTGAGGTTTTGCAATATAATTGTGTTGAAAATCACCTAACCAATTACATGATCTCCTAAAATTTGATTAAAACTTGTTTTGCGGCCCTTTTTGTAGAGGTTTCGAACGAGCATGTCTAAATGGGCCTTTCAATGGACCCGTTGGAATTTTAATTGAGTAAAAAGTATAAAAATTGAGGTTTTGCAATATAATTGTGTTGAAAAGCTACTCCCACAACGGGTACACTCGGGCAAACGCCCTCCTCCTCTATGGCCCTGATGGCCCCTACCATGATGGCCACCGCCACGTCTATGGTCAAACAGATGTCCGCCACTTCTATGCCTATTTGCATCTCTACCATCAAAGTGGTTATGCCTCTTACCAGAACCAGAACCACCAGATTGTTTGGCCGAACCCAAACTGTGCTCTAAATCCTTGGCCCTCGCGACCAATACATCAAAGTCTGAGTAGTCAGAAGCTAGCGTGTACCTCTTAATCTCCTCACTCAACCCATAGCGGAACCGGTTACAGCGTTCCACTTCTGTAGGAACCAACTCTGGAGCGTACTGACTCAAGCGAACAAAACGGATCTCATAGTCAGTCACAGAAGCATCTCCCTGAGTAAGGGCCATAAACTCTCGCTTCTTCTCATCTAAGTACCTCGGTCCCAAGTACCTCTTCCTGAAAGCGGTCTCAAAGAAATCCCAATCAATCTCTGCCTCTGGAACCCCAGTAGTAATGGTGACCCACCAGGTGTAGGCATCACCCTGAAGCAAGGAAATCACACAGCCCAATCTACGTGCGCCCACACAACCCATCTGAGCTAAGATACAAACTGTCTTCTCCAACCATAACTCCGACCTCTCTGGGGTAGATCCCCTGAACTCTTCGGCCCCCAAGCTACGGAGCCTCTCCAAAGGTAGACTAGCATCGTTACACCTAGGCTGAGCTGCAGCCTGAGCTCCCGCAACTGCGGCCTGAAATGCTCCCGCTATTGCTTGCACTAGCGGAGTCATATCAATTCCAGCTGGACCTTGGCCACCTTAAGGTCCCTCTCTTTCAGCTCCATCCTCGCCTCCAGCTCTAGGCGGAGGAGGTGGTGGTGGTGGAGGTGGTGGAGGAGCGCCAACTCCCGCGGCCACCGGCCCTTCTATGTGAGCCTCCACACCAATCTCTGGCTCAACAGGAGCCGCAACACGTGGTTCCTGACGAACCACTATCGGCCTACCCCTCGTCCTAGACATCGCTCTCAAACGATAACTACAACCACAACAAACAAAATACACAAGATTGGGTTAGCAAGGAAAGGCTTTCAAGTGCTCAAGTACGTTTCCCTCACTTAAAAATTCTTTTCTGATGTAATAGTAGCAATGGGACTCCCAAACAACATGCTTTTAAACAAAACATTCAACATACTTGTCACACAAGCAATCATACTTATAAGGCAAGCAAACACCGTGCATATCAATACAAAACTTGAACTTACCTCACTTACCTACCCAAGGTCTCGGTAATCTTAGGCTCTGATACCAACAAGTGTAACCCCCTCGTCCCGGTCTGGTCGGATGACCGGTCCGAGTGGGCCACACGGGGAAAATCGAAGCGAAACCCTTTAAGGTTCCTCCTCGGTTGACGACCCAGAAAATTTCTTTTAACTTTATCTTGTCTATAGGAACGATTAAGTCCTATATGAAGCACAATAGCGGAAAAAGCAACAATACAAAGATCAACCATTCAGGACATCATGCATAAAACAGCCCATTTTCTGTAATTAAGCAGGTCGTATCGATACACCTGTTGAGGGTATCGATACCCCTTGACCAAAGTCAACACTCAGGGTCAACACAGGAAGACCGTATCGATACAGCCCTTGAGCGTATCGATACGCCCTTCCCAGTTAACATCTCGGGATCAACGAGATAAACTCGTACCGATACACTAACCCACCATACCGATACGGTAACATCTCACCAAAATTTCAGAATTCCAGTAGCGAAAAAGGTATCGGAACACCCTTCCGCGTATCGAAACGCGTGGCCTGAAACAAGAAGGTCGTATCGATACGGGTCCAACCGTATCGATACCCCTGCTGCGAACAGACATGTTTTGAAATAGCCAAAATTCCAGTAGCCAAAACCCGTACCGATACGCCTAACCGTATCGATACGGTGTATTTTGAAATAGCCCAACGGCCATAAATGATACTATTCCCAACGGCCATAAATGGTACTATTCCCAACGGTCATAAATGGTACTATTCCAACGGCCATAAATGGTACCATTTCCAACGGTCATAAATGGCACTATTCCAACGGCTATAAACGGCTCTATTCCCAACGGCTATAAACGGCAATATTCCCAACGGCTATAAACGGCTACAAACTCATTTGGGACTATAAATTGAAGGCTGGAACACTTGAAGAATGCAAGAGACAACATCCAAGCAATATGGTCAAGAGAATTAGAGTCTAAATCTTTATTTTACTATTCTCTTGTACATAGTCTGTAGAGAGTGATTTTTATTGTTTTTATCCTTCACTCTTTCTTGTGAGCTCAATTGTGTAAACACCCACCTTGTGAGGTTTATTTGTTTACATCTTTTTACCCTTGTAAAAGGAGAGGTTCTAGTTTAGCCTTGAGAGAAAAACTAGAGTTGGTTCTATCTTAGCCAAGTCCAAAAGATAGGGTTGTAACGGTTTCCTCCTGAGCCTGGAAAAGGGGATGAATTCATTATTGAGTGAATTGGGAAATCCTTAGTGGTGTGCTAAGGTAGTGGATGTAGACTCGGTTGAGTAGTCGAACCACTCTAAAATCATTGTGCAAATTGTCTACTATTTTCGGTTTTAGCCAATTCAACCACCAAGCAATTACAACCCTCCTTGACGGTTTCGGTGATCGATTCGAGCGTGCTAAAAATCCCAACAATTTCTTTTAAGTTTATCTTGTCTATAGGCACGATTAAGTCCTATGTGAAGCACAACAGCGGAAAAAGCAACAATACAAAGATCAACCATTCAGGACATCATTCATAAAACAACCCATTTTATGTAATTAAGCAGGCCGTATCGATACACCTGTTGAGGGTATCGATACCCCTTGACCAAAGTCAACACTCAGGGTCAACACAGGAAGACTGTATCGATACAGCCCTTGAGCGTATCGATACGCCCTTCCCAGTCAACATCTCGGGGTCAATGAGATAAACACGTACCGATACACTAACCCACCGTACCGATACGGTAACATCTCACCAAAATCTCAGAATTCCAGTAGAGAAAAAGGTATCGGAACACCCTTCCGCTTATCGAAACACGTGGCCTGAAACAAGAAGGCCGTATCGATACGGGTCCAACCGTATCGATACCCCTGCTGCGAACAGACAGGTTGTAACCCCCTTAACCCGGCCCAGACGGTTGACCCGAATTAAGAAGGTCACACGGGGAAAACCAAAGTCAACCCGAAAGTCAACCTTGATTAACGACCCTTTTTTTTTCTTTTTAGTCTTGTCTAGATGCACATTAACCTTAGATATGATCACACAACATCATACTTAAAGATCATAAACATCAGAGATCAAACAGGGACCCAATTGATCAATTTATAACTTTAGGGACCAAATTGTAAATTCTGAAGACTTAAGGACTTAACCAGATTTTAAGTTACCAACTTAAAATTAATCATGTTTCATGCTTCACTGCCAAATTTCAGCTCAAACGGGCATCCCAAACTCATACAATTGCACAAACAAGTTTCAGGACCAAAATGTAAACCTTTCAAAACATTTAACTGCCAATGTCAGCCCCCAACGGTCACCCGTTCCGAAACAGGCAGAGCCCGTTTCGAAACGCGGGGCCGTTCCGCAACGCGTACCGAAACGGGGGTCTGGCAGTAGCCTTTCCGTTTCGGAACGGTCTCTCCCGTTTCGGACGCCTGGGCTGGTTTGGGGCACCCGTTCCGAAACGGTATGGACTGTTCCGAAACACCCTGCACAGAAAGCCACCATATGCACACTTAAACCTGCAATTGATCATCCAATCATGCTCCAAAAGCCACCAAACTTTACCAACATGCAATTCAACATGTAAAAGGCATACTTGCATCAACAATTCAACAAAATATCAACATACATGAAAAGCCCCAATTCAAAGGATATGCTTCCTACACAAGCAACCATTTAAACACCATACTTCCAATTCAATCTCATAAAGGCCAAAACATGTTCCAACAACATCAACAACATAAAACCATACTTGTCCAAACATATACGAATACACAAACATCAACCCGAGAGGTTCTACCCCATTGCCTTTATTAACTATAGCTATTAACCGAGACATACATCTCAAGTGGAGTCCTTCTTGAATCCCTTGCTCCTCGCTGTCCTAACTTCAAGAATCTGCATTGATGGACAAAAAGGAGCGTAAGCACATAATGCTTAGTGAGGAAAGCTCAAAACCAAAACACCATCAATGCAGCGAGCCATAAAACCTCTTTGAAAAGCAATTCAACTTGTTTACCAAGCAAAGTTTGAAAACTCCTTTCAACATCACGCTTAAAACCATGCATTGCACATACATGAAAACCAACCCTTAGTTTAGCAAACTAAGAAACCATTTTCAAAGCACAACCTGCAAAACCAACCATTTAACCATCCCATGCATAAACACCACATGCAAAGTTAAATACAAACCTTGGAAAACCATCCCAAGTAAGAAACCCTTTAAAACCATTTACTCAATCAATCCAACACATGCACTAAACAAAGGCAACATATGAACCACAACATCATCTTCACATGCCTTTCAAAACAAGTCTCAACAAGACTCCAATGCATTAAGGAGATTTCATGCACATATACATCATTTACCAAATGATAATCAACACTTGCTCAACTTAACAAGTAAACATGCATTCACAAGCATTTAACACCTATCATGCAACCATGCATCTTTCCAAGCATCTCATGCTTCTTTATAATCAAGAACATCATATTGGCTTTCAAGTGATCAACCACATCCACTTTTCAACTCAACATCCAATCGGATACGCGGATCCCAAGTGTTGTCCCCCACGCTTCATACACACTACCAATCCAAGGTCTCCAAATGGACTTTTAAACACCATTTGACCTCACCATCCTAAGGTTCCCATGTATGGACTTTTAAACACCATACAACCTTAGCTTTCCCGAGGTTCCCATGTATGGACTTTCAAACACCATACAACCTCAACTTTTCCCAAGGTTCCCATGTATGGACTTTCAAACACCATACAACCTTGACTTTTCCCAAGGTTCCCATGTATGGACTTTCAAACACCATACAACCTTGACTTGCACAAGGTTCCCATATATGGACTTTTAAACACCATACAACCTTGACTTGCATTCACCGATTGGTAGTTGTACAACATCACTAACGAGATCCGGGACACCCTACACAAGATCCACACATGGACTTAACACCGCCATTGTGATCTCAACAAGCACAAGGTTCCCATATATGGACTTTTAACCACCATATAACCTTTGCTTAACCAAGGTCCTCGAATGGGCATTCATCCTCCATTATGACCTTAACCATCTCGTTAGGATACTTGAAGGGAGTTTACCGGTTCACACTTAACCACTCCACCTCCAAGGAGACTTTATTCACGGTGCACCCAATCCTATAGCCGGCTAACTATATCCGATCAACGAACCAAGAACCACTTACATCACTTGCCAATATAACCATCTTACCACATTAGTCCAATGATTCACATGCATAACCAATATGCAAAACCATTACCACATTAGTCCAATGATTCACATGCATAACCAATATGCAAAAACCATCATTTACCATCATCAATCCACTGTTTTAAAGCATTACACAAAGCCATTAAACATCATGCAACACCATGCATCAAAACTACATTTTCAATGTATAAAACCAAGGATCTCTTACCTTGAGCATCCTTCACATATGGCTTTCAAAACCAGCATTAAACCATGCTAAAATATGCTTTCAAAACAGAATTAAACCATGCAAAACACATGCATTGGAACCATTAAACACAATTGCTTTTAAAGCCAAATCACAACACAATTCAAGAGCGAAAATCCATTTACTTACTCTTGAGCTTAGAAAAGTTGTTTAGACTTAAACTAAGCTCCCAAAGCCTTCAAACCTTGGTTTAAAAGCTGAAAACCCCAACTTCACTCACCGATACACAAAACAAGGCTAGCCAACAAGCCTTCCAAGCATCCGAAACCTTCCGCACCACCTCCAATGCTCACGAATCAACCTCCCCTGTTTCAAGCACACAACAACAGAGGATTAATGCATCATTATGCATTAAAAACACCAGCAACACAACCAAACTCGCTGCTCATCACAAAACCAACAATTCGGCTACCAAACACAACCGAAATCACCTCCAAACACTACCAAAACTTAACCCAGCCAAGATCCATCACTTCTAACCATTTTTAAACATCCATTAACATCCAAAATGATCACAAACACGTCCTTATACCTCCAGGTATAACAGATCACCAAAAACACTCCAAAAACAACCAAAAACTCAAGCTAAACTTAGGAAATTCAACCTATCCGGGATTGCATTAATTAAACCTCAACTTCTAATCAATTTAGCATTCATTTAACATCATTTTGACACTTCAAAACACTGCCCAAACAGATCACACGAAAATTCCACCAAAATCAAGCAAATCTTGCATTTTAAGCCAAAAATCAAGATCACATCCATAAAACTTTTACCAAATCATAAATCAAGGATTGAGAACTTGGGAATTTCAGTAAAGAACTGATAGTTTAGAGGAGAAGGACGTTCTTACCTCCAAACTTGAGTTTCTCCCTTTTTGGAACCAAAAAGCTTGATGAAACAACTTGCAAATTGAGAGGTTTTATTGATGTGATGATTAAGAATCAAAAGAGAGTTGAAAAGGAAGATTTGAGTGACAAAATCAGAGGAGAAAATCTGGAGAAATGTGTTTGGGTTGAGAGAAAATGAGAGAAAAGGAAAATTGAGAGAAAATGGAAAGTTAGTTATGAAATAGTCAAAATGATTTCCCTCCACTTTTCATAAACTTTAAAATCAGAATAAAACCTTAAAATATCTTAGAAAAATCTGGAGAAACTCTTTTTGGAATAATAGCTCCTTAAAGATTCAAAGTTTCAATCCTTTATAAAACTGTCACCGAACTTTCAAAAATTACATTTTGGTCACTAGCCAAAATGTCACCCTTCCAAACCTCATTTTCCAAAATTGATTTCACAGTTCACTTATATATATTAAAAGATGATTTTAGGACATTTTTCCATATTTTTAATGCAACCCGAACTAGGCTTTCCTAAATTCACTCTCATATATTCGATCAGCACTTTGACCGAACCGGTCAACGCCCAAAACTTCTGAGCCCAAAACCGGGGCGTTACACAGGTTTTAGCTGATTTAAGGCACAAGAGTGCCCCTAAACTTCACTAAAACAACCAACAACACTCTAGCAATAATCCTAAAGGCAAACCAACAAATGAGCATGCTCGTAACATCATCATAACAAGATTAATACTAAGGTACAACATCACAAAATCATTCATCCATGCATAACATTATAGGTGTTAAACTTCGACATAGTCAACACTTAGGTAAATTCTAGATAGCAAAACACTAACAAGGTTTCAAGCAAGGCATACATCTCAAGCCAACTAACAAACACAAAAGGAGGAGTCTAACATGCTCCTAAGCAACATCAACCACATCGTAATCCAAAAACATCATAACGAGATTACATGCCCCATTTCTTGACCATTACATCTTAATTTAAAAGTTCATACTTGGTAGCTAAACAAGCACCACAAGCACACTTGGAGGCCCCCTTCTTGCTCCTAGCAACCCACGAACTAAGGATCTGCATTGTCGAACAAAGAGAGAGCATAAGCAATAAAGCTTAGTGAGGGTAAGCTCTTTAAAAACAAACCTCGACAATGCAGGGTCCGAGCATGATCTTAGCCAAGGCAAAATACATAATTATCAAGAATCCTCAAGAGCACAAGTTAAGATGCATGAACAATATTCAATTATATGCCATGCTCAACAAGCTCTATTTCACAACATATGTAAACACATATAAACATCCAAGTAAGGATCGCATTTCATAATACATTGATGCACATATCAATCAACATTGGCACCTAGCTATGACCCGAATACGCGGATAAACACGTTGGAATTCACATCCAACAACCACATTACCTCACGGTGGGATTACACTCATCACCGGTCTCGCGGAGGGGATTCCACTCATCCTCACACCCCGTCGATGGGATTCCACTCATCATCGACTAACATAAATACAATTTCCGGGCGTACCCGTACTCCTCCTTGGTGACTCAACGCCACCAAGGCCACGCGCGACTTTTGACTCATGTGTGCACACTAACATCCTAATGATCGATCATTTGTACTCAAGCATACTAGTGCTAACATTTAACTCATTCCACATTATCCATTTCAAATAAATTCCGTGCTTAGCACGTACTCACCATGATCACAATCATGAACCATTACCATGCATGCCATAAGCATCGCAAATCATGCCTCATCTCACATGTATAACACAATATACATAAGCAATCATATCACAAGTCATATGAGGCATAAACATCCACATATTTAAGTTCATCCAATGGCTCTAGATTAAGTTTAGGATTAGGCTACCACCCAAATCCTAACTCTAGGTGGGTCTACCAAGCCCAACCTAGTCCACATACTCGAACCAACCATTTAAAAACCACTTAAAACGTTAACCACTCACGTAAGCTTCCACGCTCCAAGCCAAGCAAGCAACCACTCTCACAATCCCGGATTTCTTCCTGAAGCTTCTCCAACACAAGTTCCCGCTTCTAAACAACCTCAAACACAATTCAAACAATCCCAAATCAGCCCAACATCAAAAGACCAACCCGGAACACAATTCAAATTCAATTTACAATGTTGCAAGCCATGAACAAACCCCAATATTTGCAATCTCGGGCAGCCCCAAAACCATGTCCAAAAGCCATGTTTCCAATATCCATTGCACCCACAAATGATCCCAAATTAATCCCTAACCATAGTACTATCAAAAGCCTATCAAAACCCACCTAAAACAACCCCCAAAACTCACCCAAAACCGTCCAAAAACCCCATTTTTACCCAATTTCGAGAATTGCTCAAAATCATTCAAAATTCACATATGTGGTACCATTTAACTTCTATACATCATAACTAACCATATTAAATCAAAACATTAAGCTTAACAACATAAAGTTTCCATTTTTAATCAAAATCTTCCAAAACACTATTTTCCGAAACTTCAATGAAAACGAAAACAAATGGTACTTTTAAAGAGAGAGAGTTGAGGGAAAGTCAAAAACGTTGTTACCTTTCGAATATGAGTTGAAATGGAGGAGCTTTTTGGATGGAATAGTAGAGAAGTAGAGAGAGCTCTTCCAACATTAGAAAATTTGAAGAAGACAATGAATAGTAAAATGGGGTGTTTTGTTTTATTTTAACTTAAAGGCCTAAAGACCAATTCGCCCTTAATGAAATGGGATATTCACAAGAGTATATGATCCATGGCCATTTGGGGTTTAATCCCAAAGCATAATCAACATCAAATTAATTAATTTGAAAACAAAATCCGAACCATTAATTAAATCATAAAACCGAACCTGAATAAAATTAAAATATTATTTTCACCTAACCCCTAAACCCGGGTGTTACATTGTAATTGTGTTGAAAAGCTCCTAATCATTTTTTTGAACTCCTAAAATTTGATTAAAACTTTTTTGCGGTCCTTTTTGTATCGGTTTCGGACGTGCAGGTCTAAATGGGCCTTCAATGGACCCGTTGGAATTTTAACTGAGTAAAAAGTACAAAAATTGAGGTTTTGCAATATAATTTTGTTGAAAAGCTCCTAATCAATTATTTGAACTCCTAGTATTTGATTAAAACTTGTTTTGCAGTCCTTTTTGTCGAGGTTTCGGACGAGCAATTCTAAATGGGCCTTTCTATGGACCCGTTGGAATTTTAACTTAGTAAAAAGTACAGAAATTGAGGCTTTGCAATATTATTGTGTTGATAAGCTCCTAATAAATTACATGAACTCCTAAAATTTGATTAAAACTTGTTTTGCAGTCCTTTTGTAGATGTTTCGGACGAGCGGGTCGAAATGGGCCTTTCAATGGACCCGTTTGAATTTTAACTGAGTAAAAAGTATAAAAATTGAGGTTTTGCAATATAATTGTATTGAAAAGCTCATAATCAATTATTTTTACTCCTAAAATATGATCAAAACTTGTTTTGCGGTCCTTTATGTAGATGTTTCGGACGTGCGGGTCTAAATGGGCCTTTCAAAGGACCCGTTGGAATTTTAACTGAGTAAAATGTATAAAAATTGAAGTTTGCAATATAATTTTGTTGAAAATCTCCTAATCAATTACATGATCTCCTAAAATTTGATTAAAACTTGTTTTGCAGCCCTTTTTGTATTGGTTTCAGACGAGCAAGTCTAAATGTGCCTTACAATGGACCCATTGGAATTTTAATTGAGTAAAAAGTACAGAAATTGAGGTATTGCAATATAATTGTGTTGAAAAGCTCCTAATCAATTATTTGAACTCCTAAAATTTGATTAAAACTTGTTTTGCGGTCCTTTTTGTCGAGGTTTCAGACGAGCAGGTCTAAATAAGCCTTTCAATGGACCCGTTGGAATTTTAACTGAGTAAAAAGTACAGAAATTGAGGTTTTGCGATATAATTGTGTTGAAAAGCTCCTAATCAATCACATGAACTCCTAAAATTTGATTAAAACTTGTTTTGCAGTCCTTTTTGTAGAGGTTTCAGACGAGCGGGTCGAAATGGGCCTTTCAATGGACCCGTTGGAATTTTAACTGAGTAAAAAGTATAAAAATTGAGGTTTTGCAATATAATTGTGTTGAAAAGCTCATAATTAATTATTTGTACTCCTAAAATATGATCAAAACTTGTTTTGCGGTCCTTTTTGTAGAGGTTTTGGACGTGCGGGTCTAAATGGGCCTTTCAGTGGACCCGTTGGAATTTTAACTGAGTCAAATGTATAAAAATTGAATTTTTGCAATATAATTGTGTTGAAAAGCTCCCAATCATTTATTTGAACTCCTAAAATTTGATTAAAACTTTTTTGCTGTCCTTTTTTTATCGGTTTCGGACGAGCAGGTCTAAATGTGCCTTACAATGGATCCGTAGGAATTTTAACTGAGTACAAAGTACATAAATTGAAGTTTTGCAATATAATTGTGTTGAAAAGCTCCTAATCAATTATTTGAACTCCTAAAATTTGATTAAAACTTCTTTTGTGGTCCATTTTGTCAAGGTTTCGGACGAGCAGGTCTAAATAAGCCTTTCAATGGACCCGTTGGAATTTTAACTGAGTAAAAAGTATAGAAATTGAGGTTTTGCAATATAATTGTGTTGAAAAGCTCCTAATCAATTACATGAACTCCTAAAATTTGATTAAAACTTGTTTTGCAGTCCTTTTTGTTGAGGTTTCGGACGAGCGGGTCGAAATGGGCCTTTTAATGGACCCGTTGGAATTTTAACTGAGTAAAAAGTACAAAAATTGAGGTTTTGCAATATAATTGTGTTGAAAAGCTCCTAATCAATTACATGAACTCCTAAAATTTGATTATAACTTGTTTTGCAGTCCTTTTTGTAGAAGTTTTGGACGAGCGGGTCGAAATGGGCCTTTTGATGGACCCGTTGGAATTTTAACTGAGTAAAAAGTACAGAAATTGAGGTTTTGCAGTATTATTGTGTTGAAAAGCTCCTAATCAATTATTTGAACTCCTAATATTTGAATAAAACATTTTTGCGGTCCTTTTTGTAGAGCTTTCGGACGAGCAGGTCTAAATTGGCCTTTTAATGGGCCCGTTGGAATTTTAACTGAGTAAAAAGTATAAAAATTGAGGTTTGGCAATATAATTGTGTTGAAAAGCTCCTAATAAATTATTTGAAATCCTAAAATTTGATTCAAACTTATTTTGTGGTCCTTTTTGTCGAGGTTTCGGACGAGCGGGTCTAAATGGGCCTTTCAATGGACCCGTTGGAATTTTAACTGAGTAAAAAGTACAGAAATTGAGGTTTTGCAATATAATTTTGTTTAAAAGCTCCTAATAAATTACATGAACTCCTAAAATTTGATTAAAATGTGTTTTGCAGTCCTTTTTGTAGAGGTTTCGGACGAGCGGGTCGAAATGGGCCTTTCAATGGACCCGTTGGAATTTTAACTGAGTAAAAAGTAAAGAAATTAAGGTTTTGCAATATAATAGTGTTTAAAAGCTCCTAATCAATTACATGAACTCCTAAAATTTGATGAAAACTTGCTTTGCAATCCTTTTTGTAGAGGTTTCGGACGAGCGGGTCGAAATGGGCCTTTCAGTGGACCTGTTCGAATTTTAACTGAGTAAAAAGTACAGAAATTGAGGTTTTGCAATATAATTGTGTTGAAAAGCTCCTAATCAATTATTTGAACTCCGAATATTTGAATAAAACCTTTTTGCGGTCCTTTTTGTAGAGGTTTCGGACAAGCAGGACTAAATGGGCCTATCAATGGTCCCGTTGGAATTTTAACTGAGTAAAAAGTATAAAATTGAGGTTTTTCAATATAATTGTGATGAAAAGCTCATAATCAATTATTTGAACTCCTAAAATTTGATTAAAACTATTTTTGCGGTCCTTTTTGTCGAGGTTTCGGACGAGCAGGTCTAAATGGGCCTTTTAATGGACCCATTAGAATTTTAACTGAGTAAAAGGTACATAAATTGAGGTTTTGCAATATAATTGTGTTGAAAAGCTACTAATCAATTATTTGAACTCCTAAAATTTGCTTAAAACTTGTTTTGCGGTCATTTTTGTGAAGGTTTCGGACGAGCAGGTCTAAAAGGGCCTTTCAATGGACCCGTTGGAATTTTAACTGAGTAAAAAATACAGAAATTGAAGTTTTTCAATATAATTGTGTTGAAAAGCTCCTAATCATTTATTTGAACTCCTAAAATTTGATTAAAACTTGTTTTGCGGTCCTTTTTGTAGAGGTTTCGGATGAGCAGGTCTAAATGGGCCTTTCAATGGACCCGTTGGTATTTTAACTGAGTAAAAAGTACAAAAATTGAGGCTTTGGAATATAATTGTGTTGAAAATATCCTAATCAATTACATGATCTCTTAAGATTTGATTAAAACTTGTTTTGCGACCCTTTTTGTAGAGGTTTCAGACGAGCATGTCTAAATGGTCCTATGAATGGACCCGTTAGAATTTTAACTGAGTAAAAAGTATAAAAATTGAGGTTTTGCAATATAATTGTGTTCAAAAGCTCATGATCAATTATTTGTACTCCTAAAATATGATCAGAACTTATTTTGCAGTCCTTTATATAGAGGTTTCGGTCGTGCGGGTCTAAATTTTGCAATATAATTGTGTTGAAGAGCTCCTAATCATTTATTTGAACTCCTAAAATTTGATTAAAACTTTTTTGCGGTCCTTTTTGTATCGGTTTCGGACGAGCAAGTCTAAATGGGCCATACAAAGGACTCGTTGGAATTTTAACTGACTAAAAAGTACAGAAATTGATGTTTTGCAATATAATTTTGTTAAAAAGCTCCTAATCAATTATTTTAACTCCTAAAATTTGATTAAAACTTGTTTTGCGGTCCTTTTTGTAGAGGTTTCGGACGAGCGGGTCGAAATGGGCCTTTTAATGGACCCGCTGGAATTTTAACTGAGTAAAAAGTAAAAAAAATTGAGGTTTTGCAATATAATTGTGTTGAAAAGCTCCTAATCAAATATTTAAACTCCTAATATTTGAATAAAACATTTTTGCGGTCCTTTTTGTAGAGGTTTCGGACGAGCAGGTTTAAATGGGCCTTTCAATGGGCCCGATGGAATTTTAATTGAGTAAAAAGTATAAAATTGAGGTTTTGCAATATAATTGTGCTGAAAAGCTACTAATAAATTATTTGAACTCCTAAAATTTGCTTAAAACTTGTTTTGCGGTCCTTTTTGTCGAGGTTTCGGACGAGCAGGTCTAAATGGGCCTTTCAATGGACGCGTTGGAATTTTAACTGAGTAAAAAGTACATAAATTGAGGTTTTGCAATATAATTTTGTTGAAAAGCTCCTAATCAATTATTTGAACTCCTAAAATTTGAATAAAACTTGTTTTGCGGTCCTTTTTGTCGAGGATTCGGACGAGCAAGTCGAAATGGGCCTTTCAATGGACCCGTTGGAATTTTAACTGAGTAAAAAGTACAGAAATTGAGGTTTTGCAATATAATTGTGTTGAAAAGCTCCTAATCAATTACATGAAATCCTAAAATTTGATTAAAACTTGTTTTGCGGTCCTTTTGGTTGAGGTTTCGGACGAGCAGGTCTAAATGGGCATTTCAATGGACCCGTTGGAAATTTAACTGAGTAAAAAGTACAGAAATTGAGGTTTTGCAATATAATTGTGTTGAAAAGCTCCTAATAAATTACATGAACTCCTAAAATTTGATTAAAACTTGTTTTGCAGTCCTTTTTGTAGATGTTTCGGACGAGCTAGTCGAAATAGGCCTTTTAATGGGCCCGTTGGAATTTTAACTGAGTAAAAAGTACAGAAATTGAGGTTTTGCAATATAATTGTGTTGAAAATCTCCTAACCAATTACATGAACTCCTAAAATTTGATTAAAACTTGTTTTGCGGTCCTTTTTGTCGAGGTATCAGACGAGCAAGTCTAAATTGGCCTTTCAATGGACCCGTTGGAATTTTAACTGAGTAAAAAGTACAGAAATTGAGGTTTTGCAATATAATTGTGTTGAAAATATCCTAACCAATTACATGATCTCCTAAAATTTTATTAAAACTTGTTTTGCGGCCCTTTTTGTAGAGGTTTCGGACGAGCATGTCTAAATGGGCCGTTTAATGGACCCGTTGGAATTTTAACTGAGTGAAAAGTATAAAAATTGAGGTTTTGCAATATATTTGTGTTGAAAATCTCCTAATCAATTACACGATCTCCTAAAATTTGATTAAAACTTGTTTTGCGGCCCTTTTTGTAGAGGTTTCGGACGAGCATGTCTAAATGGGCCTTTCAATGGTCCCGTTGGAATTTTAACTAAGTAAAAAGTATAAAAATTGAGGTTTTGCAATATAATTGTGTTGAAAATCACATAATCAATTATTTGTACTCCTAAAATATGATTAAAACTTGTTTTGCGGTCCTTTATGTAGAGATTTCGGACGTGCGGGTCTAAATGGGCCTTTCAGTGGACCCGTTGGAATTTTATCTGAGTAAAAAGTACAGAAATTGAGGTTTTGCAATATAATTGTGTTGAAAATCTCCTAATAAATTACATGATCTCCTAAAATTTGATTAAAACTTGTTTTGTGGTCCTTTTTGTCGAGGATTCGGACGAGCAAGTCGAAATGGGCCTTTCAATGGACCCGTTGGAATTTTAACTGAGTAAAAAGTACACAAATTGAGGTTTTGCAATATAATTGTGTTGAAAAGCTCCTAATCATTTATTTGAACTCCTAAAATTTGATTAAAACTTTTTTTGCTGTCCTTTTTGTATCGGTTTCGGACATGCATGTCTAAATGGGCCTTCAATGGACCCGTTCGAATTTTAACTGAGTAAAAAGTACAGAAATTGAGGTTTTGAAATATAATTGTGTTGAAAAGCTCCTAATCAATTACATGAACTCCTAAAATTTTATTAAAACTTGTTTCGCAGTCCTTTTTGTAGAGGTTTCGGACGAGCGGGTAGAAATGGGCTTTCAATGGTCCCGTTGGAATTTTAACCGAGTAAAAAGTACAAAAATTGAGGTTTTACAATATAATTGTGTTGAAAAGCTCCTAATCAACTATTTGAACTCCTAATATTTGAATAAAACATTTTTGCGGTCATTTTTTTGTAGAGGTTTCGGACGAGCAGGTCTAAATGGGCCTTTCATTGGGCCCGTTGGAATTTTAACTTAGTAAAAAGTATAAAAATTGAGGTTTTGAAATATAATTTGTTGAAAAGCTCCTAATCAATTGTTTGAACTCCTAAAATTTGATTAAAACTTGTTTTGCGGCCCTTTCTGTCGAGGTTTCAGACGAGCAGGTCTAAATGGGCCTTTCAATGGACCCGTTGGAAGTTTTTTTTTGAAGAAGAAAGGGCCTCATTAAAAACCCCACTAATCCTTACTGGGCTGGCCCAGTTAGGGTCCTAGGAGGGGAAAATAGTACCCAAATATATTAAAAATCATGGTGGTTGGTGAACAACCGGTACAAATGTTCGCAAATCATCGGGCAAGCCCGATCCAAAATACAAAGAGGATCTAGAATGAAGGGTCCAATTGGCGATATAGTGAGCTAAAGCATTAGCTTTACGCGGTACATAAAGTAAACATAAACCAGTGACAGTATCAAAGAAAGATCTAGCTGTCTGAATCTGCCGCTGAAGGGGGGAGGCATCCTGGCCGGCTTGACGTAGCCTATTAATTATCAGGGCTGCGTCTGACTCAAGATGAAACCCTTGCCAGCCAGCGTCTGCACCGAGTGTGACTCCTGCGATGATAGCGTGGAGTTCCACGGATGGAGAATCTGCGGTGTCATCCAAGAAGAGAGCCCGTCCTAGCAAGATAGCTCCAGTGATGTCACGAGCCACAATACCAATGCCAGCGGAACCCGTAGCTGCATTGAAAGTGCCATCGACATTGATTTTGATCGTCCCAGCCGGTGGTGGTCTCCAGACAGGTTGGGAAAGGGCTGGCTCCGTCTGCGGTCGCGTCATGGTATGGTCTGAGTTGGCCGAGATGTAGTCGCGAAGTAGTTCCTGGGAGTTCATCAGAGTAAGCCAAGGGGGCTGTAGACGCTGAGAATGGACCCAGTCATTCCTCTTGTTCCATAGATTCCACAAGGTAGTCAGGAGAAGATCGAATTGTACGCGAGATAGAAGCGCAACTCCCTGTTCGAGCCAGAGGGTAACCGGGGTGGCCGTGCTATCGCATAACGCACGGGGGAAGCCAGCAAGGCTTAGAACCTCGGCGGCACCAGGGCAGTCTTGAAATGCATGAATCGCAGTTTCAAGAATCGTGGGACAGAACGGGCACATGCCATTGCCCATTCCCAGAGCAGCAAAACGGTCACCAGTTGGTAAAGCACTCCGCCCTGCCCGCCATCCAAAGGTGCGAACCTTGGGAAGTGTATTAGATTTAGCAATGATCTTCCAGAGTGGGCACGGGCGCTCAAGGGGCCTTGAGGGCCTACGCAGGAAGAGGTAGCCGGAGCGTACTGTATAAATGTTAGTATCATGAAAGCCCCACAGTAAAGTATCACGACGTTCATCGGATATCGGGACGTGCAAGATGTTGGCAGCATCATCCCAGTCAAAGTATTGACGAACTTTATGTTCGTCCCAAGAGTTGTGATGGCGGATCATAAAATCACCGCAACGCAAGGGTATCTCCTCATTATCCTGATAGTTACCAAAGAAGGAGAGACCAGCGGCCCCACCCCAATGTTCTCGATGGATACGTATTCGACTGTCAATGCCGGGCCGCCAGAAAAAACCTGGCTGCAAGCGTTGCATGGCTTGCCAGATGCCTCGCCAGGCAAATGAGGCACGTTGGTCAGCTTTCGCGTCCAGAATATTGCCGGAGGGGTAATAACGGGATCGTAGGACCCTCGCAAGTAGGGAATCAGGCGAGTGAATCAGTTGCCAGATTTGCTTCCCAAGAAGAGCAATGTTAAAGTCCCGTAAGTCACGGAAGCCCATTCCCCCAGTGGCTTTGGGCGTACACATGGTATCCCAGGATAGCATTGGCCATCCTTTCTTGTTACTTCTGCCCGACCACCAGTATCGACGAATTGAGCGTGTCGCATCGTCAACAATGTTTTGCAGAAGCAGATAACAGGACATGACGTACTGAGGTATAGCTTGTGCCACTGATTTTATTAGAATTTCACGCCCACTGTATGAGAGCAAATTAGTATCCCATTTAGCCATGCGTGAGTTGACCTTGTCACGAACAAACCCAAGACTGGCCGTTCGGTTCTTCCCAACGAGGAGAGGGACCCCCAGATAAGTACCAAGGTCATCAACCAAACGGATGCCAAGGGTATGTTGAAGGGCCTGTGAGAAGGCTGCCGAGCAGGAAGAGCTACAAAAGGTAGTCGATTTAGCAAAGTTGATAGATTGGCCTGAGGATGATTCATACAAACGAAGAATCTCCTTTAATCGTTGGACTTCAGTTAGGCAATTACGGACAAAGACAATGCTGTCGTCCGCAAAGAGGAGATGGTTAATCCACGGTCCTTGGCGATTGGCCTGTAAGCCGACGAGTCATCCTGCTCGCTGTTTGGCCTCAAGAGCCGCCGAAAGCCCTTGGGAGCAAATTAGGAAAAGGAAAGGCGAGAGGGGGTCGCCTTGCCGGATTCCCCTAGTCAGAGAGAATTCTTGGGAGAGAGCGCCATTAAGACGGACTGAGAAGGAAACAGTGGATACGCAGCAGAGTAACAACTGTACCCAGTCTGATGCAAATCCCATACGTATCATTACGTCTTTAAGAAAAGACCATTCAACTTTGTCAAAGGCCTTCTCCATGTCTAATTTCAAAGCAGCCCCTTGATAGATCGAAGCGTTATTGGAATGAAGGGCATGAACAAGTTCATGTGCAATCAGAATATTATCAGTGATGTTCCTGCCACTAACAAAAGCTGCCTGCGCATCACTGATACAAGACGGTAAGATAGGTTTGAGCCGATTCACGAGAACCTTGGCAACGGTTTTGTAAATGACAGTGCATAAACTGATCGGCCTAAATTGACGCATGTTTGAAGCGTCAGTCACTTTTGGGATGAGGACAATAATCGTTTTGTTAACCGTCGCCATGTCCTCTTCCCCTCGTAAAAGACGCAAACAAAGTTGGACGAACTCGGGCCCAATGACATCCCAGTATTGCCTGTAGAAACTACTAGGGAAGCCATCAAAACCCGGAGCTTTCCTGGGACCTATATCCCGGAAAGCTGTGATTACCTCGTCTTTAGTGAAAGGTCGAAGCAACGAATCATTCATTGCGGCATTAACGACTGGGCTGATGTGTTCCAAAAGAAGGGGAGAGGAAGTCGAATTAGACGATGTAAACGAAACCTGGAAGTAATCCGAGGCAATCCGAAGGAGCTCAGATTTCTCGGTATGCCACGTTCGGTTTACATCAAAGAGGCCACGTATAGTGTTCTTTTTCCTTCGTTTAAACGCCCTGGCATGAAAGAAGGACGTGTTTTTATCACCTTGCGATAGCCAGGTAACACGAGAACGTTGAGCCCAGTAGGCCTCTCGTGCGTCCAAAAGGCGTCGAAGCTCCAATTTCGCATCTCTTAGGTTGAGCAGCATTTCAGGTGATAGCTGTCGTCGACGCATATAAGAATTGATCTGGCGTTGAAGCTCAGCGATGCGGTTGTTGGATTTGAAACGACAAGTCGTTTGCCAATCATGTAAATGGCTTCCAACAATAGTCAATTTGTCAAGGAGGGTGCCTGACGCGTTTGACCATGCTTGGTGGAAGGCTTTGATACATGATGGGTCATTTGCCCAGCAAGATTCAAAGCGAAAGTGATCGCCATCATGCCAGAAATGAACCTCATGGGGAGCAATACGTTTGGTGTCCATGAGAATGGTATAATGATCGAAATCTGGAGAGAAAACGTTCCTGCATTGGAATGTTAGGTGTGCATTTAGCCATGCATTACAAGCAAGGAATCGATCTAGACGTTCACAAACGGATGCAACATTGGGTCCCGTTCGAGACCATGTGAACCATCCCGAACAGGGTTTACAATAAAAAATTCCATTGCGAGCAAGGCAATCTCAAAAGTTGGTGATTTGTGATTGTGGTCTGCGACATCCGCCTTGTTTTTCAGAGTCGGATAAAATGTCGTTTAGGTCTCCACCAATTAGCCAAGGCAACGGTGAATTGCTACGAAGAGAGTCTATGAGCTCCCACGTCTTATATTTCATGCTAGTTTCTGCGACCCGTTGGAAGTTTAACTGAGTAAAAAGTACAGAAATTAAGGTTTTGCAATATAATTGTGTTGAAAATCTCCTAACCAATTACATGATCTCCTAAAATTTGATTAAAACTTGTTTTGCGGCCCTTTTTGTAGAGGTTTCGGACAAGCATGTCTAAATGGGCCTCTCAATGGACCCGTTGGAATTTTTTTTTGAAGAAAAGGCCTCATTAAAAACCCCTACTACTATCCTTCAAGCAAAGCTAGAGGACCCTAAAAAGGGGAAAAGAGTGCCCAAATATTATTAATCAAAGAATATTTGTTACAAGATGTTGAATACAAAGTGGGATATCCGATTCAAATGACGTTGAGGTCATAGAATTCAGAGAAAAAGAAGCCAAAGTATGGGCTATAACATTTGCCTCACGGCGTACAAAGGAAATAGAAGTAAAGTCAAAGTCATGTAGAGCAGCTTGTATCTGAAGAATAGTTGGTCCCATAGAAGAGAGGTCCTGAGCAGGATTGTTGATCCTATTCGCGAGAGAGGCACAATCAGTTTCGATCAAGATACGATTCCATCCTTGAGATCGGGCAAAGGTGAGACCAGCAATGACACTTTCCCCCTCACTGGTGATAGCGTCCTGACGGCTACCAAGAGGGAAAGCAAGACCACCCACGACTGCTCCTGCAGGATCACGAGCAACAACGCCTACGGCTGCTACACGAGTTGATGGGTTAAAAGCTCCGTCCACATTAATTTTGATATATTTAGGTGGAGGAGTTCGGGATGGGTTAGAAAATGTAGATGGAGATGGATCAGATGAAATTGAAGATTTACAAAATTCATCATGTAAGCTAATTGAATTGACAGCAATTAGCCATGGAGGTTGTAAATGGTGGTTGTGAACCCAATCATTTCGTCTGTTCCAAATATTCCATAAAACGGTAAGGAAGAGACCAAATTTATCAGAGGAAATTGTAGAGGCTGCGTCCTCTAACCATTGTAATGGCGTAGGAGCCAAACTCTTATAGAGAGAGATAGGGATACCACTAATTTGGAGGGCTTCAGATGCCCCAGGGAAATCACGAAGCGCATGAAGAATCGATTCCGATTGATTACCACAGATAGAGCAGAGCCCCGAACTAGGGGAAAAAGCTTGCATTTTAGAACCAACTGGTAGAGCATCAGATGCCATACGCCAGCCAAAAGTTTTAACTTTGGGTAAAGCTTTGATTTTGGATAAAAACTTCCAGAAACGAGTTGGTGGCGAAGGTTGGGATATAGAGCGTTGTAAGAAAATATATCCAGAGCGGACTGAGTAGATACCCGAGTCGTTGGGAGACCATAGAATTGAGTAGATGGATTGAAGTAATTGTTTACCTTTACCGTATCCCAAGCAGTTTGGTTACGGATCATAAAATCACGACATCGAATGTGAAATTCATCGGAAATTTCATAATCCCCAGTTAACTCAATCGGGGAAGACCCTCCCCATATATCTTTGTGTATTCTGATATTACTGTTTATACCAGGGCGATGAAGAAAACCAGGGAAAAGACGCTGAAGAGCGTTATATATACCTTGCCAAGCAAAGGAGCCCCTACTAGGTTTCGGTGCATCCAGGATGTTACCTGCATGAAAGTATTTAGATCGGTATATTTGTCCTAATAAGGAATCTGGTTCACAGATTAGTTTCCAAATTTGCTTACCCAAGAGAGCGATATTGAAATCATGTAAGTCCTTAAAACCCATGCCGCCAGCAGATTTGGGTAAACATATACGATTCCACGGTAACATATGCCAACCTTTTTTGTTGGATTTACCAGTCCACCAGTATTGGCGGATTGATGTAGTCATGTCATCGATGATATTATGTGGAAGAAGATAGCAAGACATAACATATTGTGGGAGAGATTGTAAAACAGCTTTGATGAATATCTCTCTACCACTAAAGGATAGAAGATGTTTGTCCCAGCTAGAGAGACGATCATGTACTTTATCTCGTACAAAACCTAGTGATTCAGTTTTATTTTTCCCAATTAGGAGCGGGATGCCTAGGTAAACACCAGGGTTAGAAACCTCACGTACCTGTAAAAGGTTGTTAATTGCATTTCTTGTTGCAGGTGGTGTGCGTGGATTATAAAAAATTGTTGATTTCTCAAAGTTGACTGCTTGACCGGAAGCATTAGCATAAGTTTGAAGGGCATTTTTCAGGAGGGACGCTTCAGAACGGTTAGTATTAATAAATACCATGCAATCGTCAGCAAAAAGCAGGTGGTTGACTTTGGGCCCATGTTTACTTGCACCTAGACCTGGGAGTATATTAGTTTGTTGAGCGACAGCTAAGTAAGCCGAAAGGCCTTGAGTACAGAATAGAAAGAGAAAAGGTGATAGAGGATCCCCCTGACGAAGACCACGTTGAGGTTGAAAGGTGGATGAGAATGAATTATTAATTTTAACTGAGAAAGATACTGTAGTAATACAACGCATTATAAGCTTAATCCAATCGGATGCAAAGCCCATGTGATCCATTACATTAGCGAGAAAAGACCATTCTACTATGTCGAAAGCTTTCTCCATGTCTAGTTTAAGAGCAACTCCTTGAGAGGATTTAGTAACTCCTGAGTTAATATTGTGGATAATTTCATGAGCAATAAGGATGTTGTCAGATATATTGCGACCCTGGACAAAGGCTGCTTGATTAGGGCTAATGCAAAGAGGTATAGCCTGTTTCATTCTATTGACAATTGTTTTGGCAACTATTTTATAAAGGACAGTGCAGAGGCTAATTGGTCTGAGTTGTTTCATGGAGGTTGGGTTTTGTACTTTGGGAATTAGTACCAATATAGTTTTGTTGACTGACGCCATATCGGTGTTGTCGTTTAAAAGGTTAATACAAAGATTAATAACATCGTCTCCCACTGTATCCCAGTGTTGTCTAAAAAAGCTACTGGGTAGACCATCGCAACCAGGAGCTTTCCTAGGGTCAATATCTTTGAAAGCATGAATAATTTCCTCTCTAGTGAATTCCTTTAGAAGGTTTTCATTCATTGAATAATTAATGGAAGGGTGAATTTTGTCCAGAATGACATTCGAGATTTTTGGATTAGAAGTTGTGAACAGGTTTTGGAAATAATCTGAAGCAATTTCCATAATGTCTGATTCAGAAGTGCACCAATTGGAATTGGCATCGTAAAGGCCAATGATTGAGTTTTTCTTATTCCTATTAGAAGCGCGGGCATGGAAAAACTTGGTATTTTTGTCCCCTTGGGAAAGCCAAAGGGTTCGAGATCGTTGAGCCCAATAAACTTCTTGCTCTGTTAAAAGTTTATTTAATTCAGTTCTATAATTTAAGTAAACATGTTCATTAGTAGCCGTTAATGGACGATATAGTAATCTGTTTATTTTTTTAGTGAGAAACTTAATTCTTCCTGTTGATTTAAAACGTTGCTGGTTTTGCCATTCGTCAAGGTAAGCACCTACCGCTTCAATTTTGTTTATGGCTGTTCCGGGAGTGTCGGCCCAAGCCCTTTTAATTGTTCGGATATTATCAATATTATTAGCCCAGCAACTTTCAAATCTGAAATTCTTAGGTGGATGTGTTTTGAAATTGGAAGTCGAAGTTTCTAATTCGAGAAAAAGGAAACAATGGTCAGATTTGGCAACATATTCTGTGGTGATTCGAGGAGAAGGAAAGAGGTCTTTCCATTCAGAATTAGCGATAAAACGGTCTAATCTTTCATGTATTACCGGGGTTAAGGGTCCAACTTTAGACCATGTGAACCAACCCGAAGTTGGCTTACAGTCATAGAGGTTGTTTCGATTTAAACAATTACGAAAGTTTTTAATTTGAGATCTAGCTCTACGAGGGCCTCCTTGTTTTTCCGAATCTGTTAAAATTTCATTGAAATCACCTCCTAACAGCCAAGGTTTTCCTTTAGTAGATGGGTATAAAGAATCAATTAGCTCACATGTTTTATATTTTTGGCTAGTTTCCGAAAACCCGTGCATACCAGTAAAAAACATTGCGGAATTATTCTTTAAAATTAGAATATGAATGAAACGCGACGAATAGGAAAGTAGACTTATATTAATGTTGTTTGTAGCGAATAAGGAAATTCCGGAACACCCTTCCGTAGGGGAAATAGAAATAATGTCTAACATACCTAATGAAAGACATAAGCGGTTACATTCCGCATTATGTAGTTTAGTCTCGCATAAGAAGATAATATCGGGGTTGGTGCGTTGGACATAGGACCGGAAATGTTGAACCGTCGGGGCTTGTCCAAGACCCTGACAGTTCCAGCATAGGATCCTCATTTTGCTCGGCGGGGCTGGGAATCAGCCGCCGCCGGAGAGTTTTTAGAGCTGCTCATCCCAGCTTTTGGAGTAAATCCTGACTGTTTGTAAAACATCTTTGATGAAAATCTCTCTACCACTAAAGGATTGATGTTTGTTCCACTAAAGAAAACGTACGTAGTTAAGGGGTAGAAGATATGGAAAGTGGGATGAGAGAGATACATAGGAAAGATTAACGATTGTGAGAGATAGGATTTGCTAATATTAAGAGGTAAATTAACTAATGTACTTTCCTTAAATGAAAAAGAGAACGTAGAAAAGGAAGAAACTATGGGTGTTATTAAAGGAAAGTATATTGAATATCTATAAAAGTTTTGGTTAGGAATTGATGATAATATTAAGAGGATTTGATTGAAATATTGACTGTATAAAAGAGTTGAAAAAAGAAAGAACAAAAAAATTTTGTTAATAAAAGCAAATCTTTTAAATATTGAGTATTTAAAGCTGAGAATAAAATTTGGTGGTGCTAATAAAGGGGGATATATTATGTAACTGCTGAAAATAATTTTCAGTAATGTTACAAAATTAAAGGCATAGTTTAATGAGAATAATTTTTGCAATAAATTTGATTGTAGTAAGCAGAGTAATAGCAGAAAATTAAAGTTATCGTTGACCGTATTTAAAACTGTTATAAAGGGAGATTTATTAGGAATTAGAGAGACATAAAAGCAGAAGGAGGGAGATTTTAATATGTAAGGTAGAGTTTGAATTTTAAAATACTTTGTAAAAGGAAATAAATCTAGATTTTTGGCTTTAAATATATATCTACGAAAAAAGAGGAAGACAATAGTGATATAAAAATTAAGGGAGCTTTGAATAGTAAAATAAATTAAGGGGTAATTCATAGCGTTTGGAAAAAGCTGAAAGAATCGGTTGTGGATGAGTTTTGGAATTATTTTTTGAAAAATCGAATTGAAGAATAATAAAAATTTTGAAGAACAAAAATGATATATGAATGAGAATTTCCTTTTAGAGAGGATTTGATCAGGATCCCAAAATTGGGCTTGTGAAATTTCACCTAATAAGGTGTAGTGGGGAGGGATGTTTAACAAACATAACGTAAAATAAATATCATTGACAGAGTAACATTCATTTAGCGAGGAATATAAACCATGCATGCCAGTAGTAATATAATCTATAAAGCAGATAGAAACATAATAAAAATAAAAGGAGAGCAGAAAAGGAAGAGAACAAGAAAAAAAAATTACAGACCCAGGGGGAAGAAGAAGCGGGGATAAGAAAATAAAGAAGATTAGGTATGGAAAAAACAAAGAGAAACAGAAAATGAATAGAGGGGAAAAACCCTAAATCACAAAATGATTTTAGGGAATCCTTATGGCGGCGGTGGAAGGTGGCCTCCATAAAAGGCCACATTCAGATAAACCAAAATCGGCAAGATGAAATTAGACCAGTCAAGTGGGTGGGAAAAAACCACCGTAGGCTCAGATCTGCATAAATGAAGAAGGATCGTTAAAAGAAAAGAGAAAATGAATAAACAGAAATGAGCAACAGAAATGAGCAAAAAAAAAGAAAAGGGGAAAGGATCTGGGGATATATTGAAACGCCGGGATAAAGGGTCTGCATGCAAAGCGATCCTTGCCATCGGCGTGGAGAAGACGAAGATACACAACCAGAGGCATCCGAAGGATGAATCCCAAAATTAAAAGAGATAATCGGATTAGAAAAAATCTGAAAAAAAAATTTAGCATAGAAAGAAAAGAGGGAAATGGTAGAACTTACCAAGCAGATCTGACGATTTCCCTGATGAAAAAATTAGATCTACCCCACCAGAAAGGAGGGGGACGGAAAGAAAGAGGAACAAAAACAAACTCAATCGGAAAACAGAACATAGAAGAAACCAGAAAGTTAGTATAGTAAAACAAAAATAAAGAGTGATAGGAAATCGATAAAAAATAAAAGAGAAGTTATGATGGTGTGTGGCAACTCTTCGCATACTCTGCCCGAAATCCAAGGAGAACGTTAGATGAATATTTGCTTGCAAATGCGGCTGAGGAGGTAATGCCGTGAGGGGAAGGGGAACCGGTGGAAAAGAGAGAAAAGCCACCAAAAGGAACGGAGCAAACAAAACCCAAATAAGAACCCCTGAGAAATTTGAAAGAGAATTGAGAGAGAGAGCCATCACACCCCGTTGGAATTTTAACTACCCGTTGGAATTTTAACTGAGTAAAAAGTATAAAAATTGATGTTTTGCAATATAATTGTGTTGAAAATCTCCTAATCAATTACATGATCTCCTAAAATTTGATTAAAACTTGTTTTGCGGCCCTTTTTGTAGAGGTTTCGGACGAGCATGTCTAAATGGGCCTTTCAATGGACCCGTTGGAATTTTAACTGAGAAAAAAGTATAAAAATTGAGGTTTTGCAATATAATTGTGTTGAAAATCTCATAATCAATTATTTTTACTCCTAAAATATGATCAAAACTTGTTTTGCGGTCCTTTATGTTGAGGTTTCGGACGTGCGGGTCTAAATGGGCCTTTCAGTGGACCCGTTGGAATTTTAACTGAGTAAAATGTATAAAAAATTGAAGTTTTGCAATATAATTGTGTTGAAAAGCTCCTAATCATTTATTTGAACTCCTAAATTTTGATTAAAACTTTTTTGCGGTCCTTTTTGTATCGATTTCGGACGTGCAGGTCTAAATGGGCCTTCAATGGACCCGTTGGAATTTTAACTGAGAAAAAAGTACAGAAATTGAGGTTTTGCAATATAATTGTGTTGAAAAGCTCCTAATCAATTACATGAACTCCTAAAATTTGATTATAACTTGTTTTGGAGTCCTTTTTGTATAGGTTTCGGACGAGCTGGTTGAAATGGGCCTTTCAATGGACCCATTGAAATTTTAACTGAGTAAAAAGTACAGAAATTGAAGTTTTGCAATATAATTGTGTTGAAAAGCTCCTAATCATTTATTTGAACTCCTAAAATTTGATTAAAACTTTTTTTGCGGTCCATTTTGTATCAGTTTCGGACGTGCAGATCTAAATGGGCCTTCAATGGACCCGTTGGAATTTTAACTGAGTAAAAAGTACAGAAATTGAGGTTTTGCAATATAATTGTGTTGAAAAGCTCCTAATCTATTACATGACCTCCTAAAATTTGATTAAAACTTGTTTCGCAGTCCTTTTTGTAGAGGTTTCGGACGAGCGGGTAGAAATGGGCCTTTCAATGGACCCGTTGAATTTTTTTTTTGAAGAAAGTGGGCCTCATTAAAAACCCCTACTAATATCCCCAGGTACAAGACCTGGAGAACCCTAAAAGGGGAAAAGAGTACCCAGAATTTATTTATTAATAACGAGAAGAAACCCCGCAAAGAACAACGATTTGAATACAATCAGGATACATGGACCCAAAAGACATAGAAGTCATGGTCCTAAGGGCATGGGTAGCCAACGTATGAGCAACAATATTAGCCTCACGGCAAATAAACTGAACATGAGCAGAAGAAAACCAATCCAGAGCAGCATGAGCTTGCAGAATCGTCGGTCCCATAGGAGAAAGATTTGGGCCCAGGGAGTTGATCCTATTTGCAAGAGAAGCATAGTCTGTCTCGAAAATCAAGTGGCTCCATCCTTGGGATTGAGCAAAAGTAAATCCAGCAAGAAGTCCTCTCCCTTCAGATGTAATAGCATCAGGGCAATTGCCTAAAGGGAAAGCCAGGCCGCCTACAACCATCCCTGTTTCATCACGGGCTACAACGCCAACCGCCGCTGCACGTGTGGAGGGATCAAAAGCCCCATCCACATTAACTTTAATATGACCCCCGGGGGGGATGTCTCCAACGAGAAGAAGGAACCGACAAATGGATAGTAGAGGTAGAAGAAGATATAGCACCAGAGTAGTCACGATGAAGACTGATGGAATTAACAGCAATTAGCCACGGGGGTTGAAGATGTCGGCTATGGATCCAGTCCTTACGCCTATTCCAAATGTTCCATAGGGTAGTCAAAAAAAGCCCGAAAAGGTCAGAAGAAAGGAGGGCAGCGCCTTCCTCAAGCCATTGAAGGCCGGTGGAAGCAGTGCTGTTAATAAGAGAAATAGGAAGACTAGTCAACCGAAGAGTCTCCGAAGCACCAGGGTAATCTCTTAGAGCATGGAAGATCGACTCTGGACCAGAATGACAAACAGGGCAGGGCCCTGAATCTGGTGCAAAAGCCTGTAGGCGAACCCCGACAGGTAGAGCCTCAGATCCCAGGCGCCAGCCAAAAGTTTTGACTTTAAGTAAAACCTTAAGTTTAGAAAGAAATTTCCAAATTCGTGGAGGCCAAAATCTAGGCTCAGGCGGCGTTGCAAAAAGAGATAGCCAGATCTGACCGAATAAATACCAGAATCATTAGGCCTCCAAAGGACGGAGTCACGAGTATCATTGATAATGGGCACTGATAAAACTGAGTCGGCATCAGCCGTTGTGAAGTACGCACGGACTTTATCAGGGTCCCAAGATGCTTGGTTCCTAATCATAAAGTCACGACAACGAATGTGAACTTCATCCGATATCTCATAATCCCCGTAAAGGTGGATAGGTGAGGAGCCTCCCCAGTTATCTTGATGGATACGTATGTTACTGTTAATACCAGGTCGATAGAGGAAACCTTCAAAAAGGTGTTGCATAGCATGATAAAGACCTTGCCAGGCAAAAGATCCACGAGAAGGTCGAGATGCATTAAGAATGTTGCCTGAAGGAAAGTTTTTGGATTTATAGATTTGACCCAGAAGGGAATTGGGTTCACAGATAAGGCGCCATAATTGTTTACCAAGGAGCGCAATGTTAAAATTATTGAGATCCCTAAATCCCATACCTCCAACTGATTTAGGCAAGCACACCTGTTCCCAAGGGAGCATGTGCCAACCTTTCTTATTAGTTTTTCCAGACCACCAATAGCGTCGGATGGCAGATGTCATATCATCAATAATGTTTTGGGGTATTAAATAACAAGACATAACATATTGAGGTAGAGATTGTAACACAACTTTAATGAAGATTTCCCTACCACTGAAGGAAAGTAGTTGTTTATCCCATTTGGATAATCTTTCATGAACTTTATCGCGTATAAACCCTAAGGATAGGGTCTTATTTTTGCCAATAAGAAGAGGTACCCCCAGATAGACACCAGGGTTTGAGACCTCACGAACTTGAAGGTAGGAATTAATAGCATGGCGAGTCGAACTAGGAGTACGTAGGATATAAAAAATACTGGACTTGTCAAAATTAACTGCTTGTCCAGAGGCAGAAGCGTATGTTTGGAGAGCTAATTTAAGGTGTGCAGCTTCCTCTGGTTTCGAATTGAGGAAAACTATGCAATCATCTGCAAATAAAAGGTGGTTAACCTTAGGTTCATGCTTACTAGCACCAAGTCCAGGAAGCAGACCAGGTTGTTTAGCATCGGTCAAGAAAGCAGAAAGCCCTTGAGTGCAAAAAAGGAAGAGAAAGGGGGATATCACCTTGTCGGAGACCCCGTTGGAATTTTAACCGAGTAAAAAGTACAGAAATTGAGGTTTTGCAATATAATTGTGTTGAAAAGATCCTAATCAATTATTTGAACTCCTAATATTTGAATATAACATTTTTGCAGTCCTTTTTGTAGAGGTTTCGGACGAGCAGGTCTAAATGGGCCTTTCAATGGGCCCGTTGGAATTTTAACTGAGTAAAAAGTATAAAAATTGAGGTTTTGCAATATAATTGTGTTGAAAAGCTCCTAATAAATTATTTGAACTCCTTAAATTTGATTAAAACTTGTTTTGCGGTCCTTTCTGTCGAGGTTTCAGACGAGCAGGTCTAAATGGGCCTTTCAATGGACCCGTTGGAATTTTAACTGAGTAAAAAGTACAGAAATTGAGGTTTTGCAATATAATTGTGTTGAAAAGCTCCTAATCAATTACATGAACTCCTAAAATTTGATTAAAACCTGTTTCGCAGTCCTTTTTGTAAAGGTTTCGGACGAGCGGGTAGAAATGGGCCTTTCAATGGACCCGTTGGAATTTTAACTGAGTAAAAAGTACAGAAATTGAGGTTTTGCAATATAATTGTGTTGAAAAGCTCCTAATCAATTAATTGAACTCCTAATATTTGAATAAAACATTTTTGCAGTCCTTTTTGTAGAGGTTTCGAACGAGCAGGTCTAAATGGGCCTTTCAATGGGCCCGTTGGAATTTTAACTGAGTAAAAAGTATAAAAATTGAGGTTTTGCAATATAATTGTGTTGAAAAGCTCCTAATAAATTATTTGAACTCCTAAAATTTGATTAAAACTTGTTTTGTGGTCCTTTCTGTCGAGGTTTCAGATGAGCATGTCTAAATGGGCCTTTCAATGGACGCGTTGGAATTTTAACTGAGTAAAAAGTACAGAAATTGAGTTTTTGCAATATAATTGTGTTGAAAAGCTCCTAATCAATTACATGAACTCCTAAAATTTTATTAAAACTTTATTTGTGGTCCTTTTTGTAGAGGTTTCGGACGAGCCGGTCTAAATGGGCCTTTCAATGGACGCGTTAAAATTTTAACTGAGTAAAAAGTACAGAAATTGAGTTTTTGCAATATAATTGTGTTGAAAATCTTCTAATCATTTATTTGAACTCCTAAAATTTGAATAAAACTTGTTTTGCGGTCTTTTTTGTCGAGGTTTCGGACAAGCAAGTCTAAATGGGCCTTTCAATGGACCCGTTGGAATTTTAAATGAGTAAAAAGTACAAAAATTGAGGTTATGCAATATAATTTTGTTGAAAAGCTCCTAATCAATTACTTGAACTCCTAAAATTTGATTAAAATGTGTTTTGCAGTCCTTTTTGTAGAGGTTTTAGACGAGCGGGTCGAAATGGGCCTTTCAATGGACCCGTTGGAATTTTAACTGAGTAAAAATTATTGAAATTGAGGTTTTGCAATATAATTATGTTGAAAAGCTCCTAATCAATTATTTGAACTCCTAAAATTTGATTAAAACTTGTTTTGCGGTCCTTTTCGTAGAGGTTTCGGACGAGCGGGTCTAAATGGGCCTTTCAATGGACCCGTTGGAATTTTAACTGAGTAAAAAGTACAGAAATTGAAATTTTGCAATATTACTGTGTTGAAAAGCTCCTAATCAATTACATGAACTCCTAAAATATGATTAAAACTTGTTTTGCGGTCCTTTTTGTATCGATTTCGGACGAGCGGGTCGAAATTGGCCTTTCAATGGACCCGTTGGAATTTTAACTGAGTAAAAAGTACAGAAATTGAGGTTTTGCAATATAATTGTTTTGAAAAGCTCCTAATCAATTACATGAACTCAAAAAATTTGATTAAAACGTGTTTTGTAGTCCTTTTTGTAGAGGTTTCGGACGAGCGGGTCGAAATGGGCCTTTTAATGGACCCGTTGGAATTTTAACTAAGTAAAAAGTGCAGAAATTGAGGTTTTGCAATATAATTGTGTTGAAAAGCTCCTAATCAATTATTTGAACTCCTAATATTTGAATAAAACATTTTTGCGGTCCTTTTTGTAGAGGTTTTAGACGAGCAGGTCTAAATGGGCCTTTCAATGGGCCCGTTGGAATTTTAACTGAGTAAAAAGTATAAAATTGAGGTTTTTCAATATAATTGTGTTTAAAAGTTGTAACGCCCCGGTTTTGGGCTTAGAAGTTCTGGGCGTTGACCGGTTTGGTCAAAGTGCTGTTCGAATCTAAAGAGGTGAAATTAGGAAAGCCTAGTTCGGGTTGCATTAAAAATATGGAAAAATGTTCTAAAATCATCTTTTAATATAATTAAGTGAACTGTGAAATCAATTTTGAAAAATGGGTTTTGGAAGTATGACATTTTGGCTAGTGACCAAAATGTAAATTTTGAAAGTTTGGTGACTGTTTTATAAAGAGTTGAAACTTTGAATCCTTAAGGAGCTATTAATCCAAAGATGATTTCTCCAGATTTTTCTAAGATATTTTAAGTCTAAAATCTGATTTTAAAGGTTATTAAAATTGGAGGGAAGCCATTTTGGCTATTTTTGGATTTTGTAACCAACTTTGCTAAACTTTCTTTCTCTCATTTTCTCTCAAACCAAACACTACTTTTCCAGAGAACTTGATCTGATTTCTTCACCTAAATCCCTCCATTCAACTCTCATTTGATTCCAAATCATTGTATCTTCAAATCTCTTCAATTGCTAAGTGTTTCAACAAGGATTTTCATTCCAAAAAGTGGAGAAACACAAGTTTGGAGGTAAGAACGGCCTTCTCCTCTAAACTATCAGTTCTTTACTGAAATTCCCAAGTTATCAACTCTTGATTGATGTTTAATTAAAGGCTTTTGAGTTTGGAATTGTATCTTGGCTTATAATGCAAGATTTGATGGTTTTTCATGATTTTTCGTTAGATCTGATTGATCTGTGATTTGAGATGTGTTTTTGATGTTAAATGAACTCTAAATTGATAAGGAAATGAGTTTTGATTAATGCAATCCCGGATAGGTTGAGTTTCCTAAGTTTAGCTTATGTTTTTGGATGTTTTTGTGGTGATCTTGTGGATCTGTTGTTGCTGGAGGTATAAGGATGTTTGTAGCTTGTTTTTAGATGTTTTATGGTGTTAATGGATGTAAGGTTTTGCTGGTTTATGGCTGGGCTTTGTTGGGAGGTGGTTTTGGTGCAATTTCGGTTGTGTTTGGTGGCCGAAATTGGAGTGGGAATGAGAGCAGCGAGTTTGAGTGCTTTCATTGAAGCTTTTGATGCTTGATGATGCATTAAACCTCTGCTTTAATGTGTTTAATCAGGGGAGGCATCTTTGGATCCAAGAGTTGTTGATTCGGAAGCTTGATTTTGTGCTTCGGCAAGTGAGGAAGTGGAATCGGTGAGTGAAATTGGGTTTTCAGCTTTGAAACCAATGTCTTGGGAGCTTAGTTTAAGTCTAAACAACTTTGCTAAGCTCGAGCGTAAGTTTTCGGAATTTCTCTCTAGTGGTGGCCATGATTTTGTTGTGATGCAAAATGATTAATTGCATGTTTTACATACTGTTTTGGAAGCATGTTTTAGCATGGTTTTTGCTGATGATGTAAGCCATATGTTGAAGGTAACTCTAGGTAGGAGTTCCTTGCTTTTGTACATTGAAATGATGTGGTTTAATGCTTTTAAATGCATGATGAATATGGCTTGGTTTTATGCTTTAAAACAGTGATGTAAGTGATGAAAATGATGTATATTGGCAAGTGAGGTTTTAAAATGTTAAGGTCACTAAGGTGGTTAAAAGTCCTTGAGTGAGCCTTGTTACTTATGAACATCAAGGTGGTTAAAAGTCCTTGGATGGTTCATGTTGTGGACACTAAGGTGGTTAAAAGTCCTTAGGTGATCCTTTTCCATGGTGGTTAAAAGTCCATGGGGCCAAGGTGTTTAAAAGTCCTTGGGATCAAGGTGTTTAAAAGTCCTTGATGTGATACATTCTATGGTGTTTAAAAGTCCATAGGCCAAGGTGTTTAAAAGTCCTTGGGGCCAAGGTGTTTAAAAGTCCTTGGGGTGAAAGTTGATGAACTTGTTTTTAAAGAAATGGAATTTATCACTTGTGGCCAATATGACATGTTATGATTTGATGCATGAGATGCATGTTTAAGTAAGCTTTTGAGCATGTGTAAATGATGGTTTAAAGCATGTTTAATAAAGTGTTTTACAAATGCATTATTGGATGGTTTTATTGAGCATTCCTCACTAAGCTTTTGCTTACGCTCTCTTCGTTTTCCCTTGATTCAATAATGCAGAGCATTAGAGACCTTTTGAGGGCAGCAAGAAGGGCAAGAATTCAAGTGCAAGTAAAGCTCAATGTATGGAAGGTTTTTGTTAAACATTTTAGCTTTTGGGTGATTTGGCAATGGGGAAACCATGTGTATGTTTTGGGAGGTGTTTTGTACTCCCTAAGTATGTTTCTTGATGTTAAGATTGTTGGTCTTTGGATTGGATCTTTATATGCTTGTTTTGTAAGTTTGGTGCTTGAATATCTAGCTTGTGTAGGAAGCATGCCTATAGAATTGGGGCTTTTTGCATATGATGATGTTTGGTTGAATTGATGATGCTAATATGTTATATATATGTTGAATCGCATGCTGGTAAAGTTTGGTGACATTTGGAGCATGTTTGGTTGTGTAATTGCATGTTTAAAGTGGAGTTTTGGAGCAATCTGGGCAGGGTGTTTCGGAACAGCACCTACCATTTCGGAACGGGTGCCTTAATCGTGCCCAGGCGTCCGAAACGGGAGGGGCCGTTCCGAAACGGAAAGGCCACTGCCAGACCCCCGTTTCGAAACGGGCTATGCCTGTTTCGGAACGGCCCCGCGTTTCGAAACGGGCTGTCTCCCGTTTCGGAACGGTTGACCGTTGGGGGCTGACATTGGCAGTTATGTGTTTTGGATTGTTTGCGTTTTGGTCCTGAAACTTGTTTGTGCAATTGTATGAGTTTGGGAAGTCCTTTCGAGCTGAAATTTCACAGAGAAGTATGAAACATGATTAATTTCAAGTTGGTAACTTCAATTTGGGTTAAGTCCTTATAATTATCAGAATTTACAATTTGGTCCCTAAAGTTGTAAATTGTTCAATTGAGTCCCTGTTTGATCTCTGATGTTTGTGATCTTTTGGTATGATGTTTGTGTGATCACAATTAGGCTTAATATGCATCTAGACAAGTTTTAAAAAGAAAAAAAAGGGTCGTTAATCAAGGTTGACCTTCGGGTTAACTTTGGTTTTCCCCGTGTGACTTTCTTAATTGTGAGAATCGTGCTGTTGTGGATTGGCTTGCTGAGCATCGTGCTGTTGTGGATTGTGAGAATAAGCGTGTTTCGCTTATGGAGTTGCCCTTCTATGGTTTTGATGTGATCCTTGGTATGGATTGGCTTGCTGAGCATCGTGCTGTTGTGGATTGTGAGAATAAGCGTGTTTTGATGTGATCTTTGGTTTGAATGCTTGTTGTTTGAAAGCATGTTCAGTGGTTTGAAATGTTGATGCAGCTGAGTTGTATGCTCTGATGTTGCATGTTGAGGGTACCCATTGCCAAACAAAAGCTAAAGGAAAGATGTTGTTTTGAAATGAAATTGAGCTTGAATACTTGGATTGCTTACCTTGCTGGGCCTGACTTTGTTTTATTTGTGTTGTGATTGCATGGTAAAAGTATGTCACCACGTAGAGAGTTAAGAGGTAATGCGAGAGCTACGGCTTCTAACGAGAATGAGAATGAAGAGCACACTGGTAGTGCTGTGTTACCCCCTCCTCCGCCTGGTGGTGGTGCTGGAGGTGCGAGAGCTGAAGCTGCAGCTGATGCTGGTGCTGGAGCTGCTGGACCAGAGGTTGGTCAGGGGCAAGCTATGCCTGATATGTCTGTTTTGGTACAAGCTATTGCGGGTGCTTTTCGAGCAGCAGTAGCTGGAGCTCAGGGAGCTGGGCATCAGGGAGATGCTGGAGTCAGATTGCCTTTGGAGCGTCTGCGCAGTCTTGGAGGGACTGAGTTTAGAGGTTTGTCAGCTGAGAGTTCTGAGGCTTGGCTGGAAAGTACCAAGCGTATCTTGGGTCAGATGAGTTGCACGGATGTGCAAAAGCTGGGCTGTGTTGTGTCCTTGCTGCAGGACGATGCTTATACATAGTGGACGACTACCATTTCTGGAATGGCTGAAGCTGATGTTACCTGGACATTCTTTCAGAATGTGTTTAAAAGAAGATATCTGGGAGTGAAATATCTGGATGAGAAAAAGCGGGAATTCATGTCTCTTACCCAAGGGAGCATGAGTGTAGCTGAGTACGAGGTATAGTTTGTACGGCTCAGTCAGTATGCACCGGAGCTGATACCTGATGAGAGGGCAAGGTGCGAGAGGTTCCGTTACGGTCTTGTGACGGATGTTAAGATGTATTTGCTGGCCGCCGAGTATGATGATTTTGATGTGTTGGTGGGCCGAGCAAAGGACGTTGAGATGAACCTGAGTTTGTCTGCTAAGGGTGCTGGCAAGCGAGCTGCTGAGTATAGTTCCGGAGGTGGACGGAACAAGAGAGGACGTGATCAGAAGTATCAGTCCTCAGCCAGGAGAGGTGGTGGTGCACCTGCTAGAGGAGGCAATGCTAGAGCTGATCCTAGTGCTTGTTGGATCTGTGGTTCCCGTGGTCACTTGAAGCGTGACTGTCCTCGTGCTGAGAGAGTGGCACAAGCTCATGTTGCAACAGCTGGTAATGCTGGGAATGGGTGCTGGAATTGTGGTTCTGCGGACCACTTGAGGCGAGATTGTCCGAGGATGGCTGGTGAGCAGGTGCGTGCTCCTGTTGTTGCTGCACCACAGAGAGGTCGTGGGCGTGGCCGTGGTAATTTCCAGAGGAGAGAGGAAGGTGGTCGAGGGGTAGCTCATGTTGTAGCTATTCAGCCTGAAGGTGGAGGCCAAGCGAGGGTGTATGCTCAGAGAGAGGGCAGGAATGATGCTGATGTGATTGCAGGTACCTTTACTTTGCAGTCCTTGTCATTGCTTTCTTTGATTGATTCTGGATCTACGCATTCATATATTCTTCGTGAGCATGCTGAATTGCTTGGTTTGCCTGTTGAGTCTTTGGATGTTGGTGTTCGGGTCACTAGTTCTTTTGGTGAGACTGTTGTGACTCGAAAGTTGTATAGAAGGTGCCCTTTGGTTGTTCAGGAGCATGTCTTTCATGTTGATCTTATGGAGTTGCCCTTCTATGGTTTTGATGTGATCCTTGGTATGGATTGGCTTGCTGAGCATCGTGCTGTTGTGGATTGTGAGAATAAGCGTGTTTCGCTTAAGCTTGCGGATGATTATGAAGTTGTGGTGGTTGGTGAGAATGTGAAGTTTCTTGCCAATGTGGTATCTTCTTTGGAGGCGAGCAGGATGCTGAGGCAAGGTTGCGAAGCCTATCTAGCTTTTGTGATGAATCCTAGCTCTAAGGAGTTGAGGGTGCAAGATATCAGGGTTGTAAAGGAGTTTCCTGGTGTTTTTCCTGAGGAGTTGCCTGGTTTACCTCCTAACCGCGAGGTGGAGTTTGGAATTGAGCTGTATGAGAATACAACTCCTGTGTCCATTACTCCCTATAGAATGGCACCTAAGGAGCTGAAGGAGCTGAAGACGTAGTTGCAAGAGTTGCTTGATCGTGGTTTCATCCGGCCGAGTGTGTCACCTTGGGGAGCACCGGTCTTGTTTGTGAAGAAGAAGGATGGCACTATGAGAATGTGCATTGATTACCGTCAGCTGAACAAGTTAACTATCAAGAATCGGTATCCTTTGCCGAGGATTGATGATCTCTTTGATCAATTTCGGGGAGCTGCTGTGTTCTCTAAGATTGACTTGAGGTCAGGGTATTATCAGTTGAAGGTGAAGGATGTGGATGTGCCTAAGACAGCTTTCAGGACAAGGTATGGGCATTATGAGTTTCTTGTGATGCCGTTTGGGTTGACAAATGCTCCTGCTGCTTTTATGGACATGATGAATCGTGTGTTTCATGAATACCTGGACAAGTTTGTCGTGGTGTTCATTGATGATATCCTCGTGTACTCGCGTACTGAGGAGGAGCATGAAGAGCATTTGAGGATTGTTTTGCAAGCTTTGTTGGAGAATCAGCTTTATGCTAAGCTGAGCAAGTGTGAGTTCTGGTTAAGAGAGGTGGTTTTTCTTGGGCATGTGGTCTCAGCTGAGGGGATTCGTGTTGATCCTCAGAAGATTGAGGCGGTGATGAGCTGGAAGGTTCCTAAGTCTGTTCATGAGGTCCGTAGTTTCCTTGGTTTGGCGGGATACTACCGAAGGTTTGTGGATGGGTTTTCCAAGATTGCTGCTCCTTTGACAAAGCTGTTGCAGAAGGATGTTAAGTATGAGTGGACAGAAGCGAGACAGCAGGCTTTTGAGAAGCTGAAGGCGGCTTTGACGCAAGCTCCTATCTTGATTCAGCCTGAATCAGGGAAAGAGTTTGTGGTTTACAGTGATGCATCCTATGTTGGTTTGGGGTGTGTGCTAATGCAGGAGGGTAAGGTGGTGGCTTATGCATCGCGGCAGTTGAAAGTGCATGAGCGCAATTACCCTACGCACGATATTGAGCTGGCTGCAGTGGTTTTTGCTCTGAAGATCTGGAGGCATTATCTGTATGGAGAGAAGTGTACTGTGTACACAGATCACAAGAGTTTGAGGTATCTGATGTCTCAGAAGGAGTTGAATCTTAGGCAGCGGCGTTGGTTGGAGTTGCTCAAGGATTATGATCTGACGATTGAGTATCATCCTGGAAAAGCTAATGTTGTTGCTGATGCCTTGAGTAGGATGGTAGCTGTTGAGTTGAGAGCCATGTTTGCTAGCTTGAGCATATCGCGTGATGGTGGTCTTGTGGCTGAGTTGCATGTGAAGCCGTCTATGGTTCAGTTGATCAAGGATAAGCAGTTGTTGGATGATTCCTTGGTGTCTCATGTTCAGGATATCGCGGAGGGTAGACCTTCGGATTTCTGTTTCAATGATGATGGTGTGCTGTGTTTTGGGAGTCGGATAGTAGTGCCCAATGATGCTGAGTTGAGGCGTGCTATTCTGACTGAAGGTCATAGTAGTCCTTTTGCTATGCACCCTGGTAGTACTAAGATGTATCGTGATCTTCGTGATGAGTACTATTGGGTTGGTTTGAAGAAGGACGTTACGGAGTTCGTGAGCAAGTGTTTGGTGTGTCAGCGAGTTAAGGCTGAGCATCAGTTTCCTTCTGGTTTGTTGCAACCGTTGAAAATCCCTGAATGGAAGTGGGAGAGGGTTACCATGGATTTTGTATCTGGTTTACCTTTGTCTCCATCGAAGAAGAATTCGGTCTGGGTGATTGTGGATCGCCTGACGAAGTGTGCGCATTTCTTGCCTGTGCATACTACGTTTTCTTTGGATAAACTGGCAGAGCTGTACATTGCTGAGATTGTGCGGCTGGATGGTGTGCCCAAGTCGATTGTGTCGGATAGGGATCCGAGGTTCACATCGCGGTTATGGCAGTGTTTGCATCAAGCTCTGGGTACAAGGTTGCATTTCAGTACATCCTATCATCCTCAGTCGGATGGTCAGTCTGAGCGAGTTATCCAGATTTTGGAGGATATGTTGAGGTGCTGCGTGATTGAGTTCCAAGGTTCTTGGGAGAAGCATCTGCCTTTGGTTGAGTTTGCTTATAACAACAGTTATCAGGCGAGCATACAGATGGCACCTTATGAGGCCTTGTACGGGAGGAAGTGTAGGACTCCTCTTTGTTGGGCCGAGACTGGTCAAAAGTTGGTTTCGATGCCGGCTTTGTTGAAAGGGACCACAAAGAAGGTGAAGCTCATTTGTGAGCGGTTAAAGGCTGCTTCTGGTCGGCAGAAGTCTTACGCGGATTTGAAGCGTAAGGAGATAGAGTATGCGGTGGGTGACCGTGTGTTCTTGAAGGTTTCGCCTTGGAAGAAGGTGATGCGGTTTGGCCGGAAGGGCAAGTTGAGCCCTAGATACATTGGACCATATGAGGTGGTTGAGCGTGTGGGTCCTGTTGCGTATCGGTTGAGGTTACCTCAGGAGTTGGAGAAGATTCATGATGTGTTTCATGTTTCTATGCTCCGGAAGTATAGATCTGATCCTTCGCATGTGATGCCTGTGGAGGAAGTGGTTTTGAATCCGGATTTGACCTATGATGAGGAACCGGTGAAGGTTCTGGATTCGGATAGCAAGGTTCTTCGTGGCAAGACCATTGAGTTGGTGAAGGTGCTGTGGAAGCATCGCGGTGTTGAGGAAGCCACGTGGGAGCGGAAGGAAGACATGCTGAAGCAGTTTCCTTATCTCTTTCCTTCAGGTAAATTTCGAGGACGAAATTTCTTAAGGGGGGAGAGTTGTAACGCCCCGGTTTTGGGCTTAGAAGTTCTGGGCGTTGACCGGTTTGGTCAAAGTGCTGTTCGAATCTAAAGAGGTGAAATTAGGAAAGCCTAGTTCGGGTTGCATTAAAAATATGGAAAAATGTTCTAAAATCATATTTTAATATAATTAAGTGAACTGTGAAATCAATTTTGAAAAATGGGTTTTGGAAGTATGACATTTTGGCTAGTGACCAAAATGTAAATTTTGAAAGTTTGGTGACTGTTTTATAAAGAGTTGAAACTTTGAATCCTTAAGGAGCTATTAATCCAAAGATGATTTCTCCAGATTTTTCTAAGATATTTTAAGTCTAAAATCTGATTTTAAAGGTTATTAAAATTGGAGGGAAGCCATTTTGGCTATTTTTGGATTTTGTAACCAACTTTGCTAAACTTTCTTTCTCTCATTTTCTCTCAAACCAAACACTACTTTTCCAGAGAACTTGATCTGATTTCTTCACCTAAATCCCTCCATTCAACTCTCATTTGATTCCAAATCATTGTATCTTCAAATCTCTTCAATTGCTAAGTGTTTCAACAAGGATTTTCATTCCAAAAAGTGGAGAAACACAAGTTTGGAGGTAAGAACGGCCTTCTCCTCTAAACTATCAGTTCTTTACTGAAATTCCCAAGTTATCAACTCTTGATTGATGTTTAATTAAAGGCTTTTGAGTTTGGAATTGTATCTTGGCTTATAATGCAAGATTTGATGGTTTTTCATGATTTTTCGTTAGATCTGATTGATCTGTGATTTGAGATGTGTTTTTGATGTTAAATGAACTCTAAATTGATAAGGAAATGATTTTTGATTAATGCAATCCCGGATAGGTTGAGTTTCCTAAGTTTAGCTTATGTTTTTGGATGTTTTTGTGGTGATCTTGTGGATCTGTTGTTGCTGGAGGTATAAGGATGTTTGTAGGTTGTTTTTAGATGTTTTATGGTGTTAATGGATGTAAGGTTTTGCTGGTTTATGGCTGGGCTTTGTTGGGAGGTGGTTTTGGTGCAATTTCGGTTGTGTTTGGTGGCCGAAATTGGAGTGGGAATGAGAGCAGTGAGTTTGAGTGCTTTCATTGAAGCTTTTGATGCTTGATGATGCATTAAACCTCTGCTTTAATGTGTTTAATCAGGGGAGGCATCTTTGGATCCAAGAGTTGTTGATTCGGAAGCTTGATTTCGTGCTTCGGCAAGTGAGGAAGTGGAATCGGTGAGTGAAATTGGGTTTTCAGCTTTGAAACCAATGTCTTGGGAGCTTAGTTTAAGTCTAAACAACTTTGCTAAGCTCGAGCGTAAGTTTTCGGAATTTCTCTCTAGTGGTGGCCATGATTTTGTTGTGATGCAAAATGATTAATTGCATGTTTTACATACTGTTTTGGAAGCATGTTTTAGCATGGTTTTTGCTGATGATGTAAGCCATATGTTGAAGGTAACTCTAGGTAGGAGTTCCTTGCTTTTGTACATTGAAATGATGTGGTTTAATGCTTTTAAATGCATGATGAATATGGCTTGGTTTTATGCTTTAAAACAGTGATGTAAGTGATGAAAATGATGTATATTGGCAAGTGAGGTTTTAAAATGTTAAGGTCACTAAGGTGGTTAAAAGTCCTTGAGTGAGCCTTGTTACTTATGAACATCAAGGTGGTTAAAAGTCCTTGGATGGTTCATGTTGTGGACACTAAGGTGGTTAAAAGTCCTTAGGTGATCCTTTTCCATGGTGGTTAAAAGTCCATGGGGCCAAGGTGTTTAAAAGTCCTTGGGATCAAGGTGTTTAAAAGTCCTTGATGTGATACATTCTATGGTGTTTAAAAGTCCATAGGCCAAGGTGTTTAAAAGTCCTTGGGGCCAAGGTGTTTAAAAGTCCTTGGGGTGAAAGTTGATGAACTTGTTTTTAAAGAAATGGAATTTATCACTTGTGGCCAATATGACATGTTATGATTTGATGCATGAGATGCATGTTTAAGTAAGCTTTTGAGCATGTGTAAATGATGGTTTAAAGCATGTTTAATAAAGTGTTTTACAAATGCATTATTGGATGGTTTTATTGAGCATTCCTCACTAAGCTTTTGCTTACGCTCTCTTCGTTTTCCCTTGATTCAATAATGCAGAGCATTAGAGACCTTTTGAGGGCAGCAAGAAGGGCAAGAATTCAAGTGCAAGTAAAGCTCAATGTATGGAAGGTTTTTGTTAAACATTTTAGCTTTTGGGTGATTTGGCAATGGGGAAACCATGTGTATGTTTTGGGAGGTGTTTTGTACTCCCTAAGTATGTTTCTTGATGTTAAGATTGTTGGTCTTTGGATTGGATCTTTATATGCTTGTTTTGTAAGTTTGGTGCTTGAATATCTAGCTTGTGTAGGAAGCATGCCTATAGAATTGGGGCTTTTTGCATATGATGATGTTTGGTTGAATTGATGATGCTAATATGTTATATATATGTTGAATCGCATGCTGGTAAAGTTTGGTGACATTTGGAGCATGTTTGGTTGTGTAATTGCATGTTTAAAGTGGAGTTTTGGAGCAATCTGGGCAGGGTGTTTCGGAACAGCACCTACCATTTCGGAACGGGTGCCTTAATCGTGCCCAGGCGTCCGAAACGGGAGGGGCCGTTCCGAAACGGAAAGGCCACTGCCAGACCCCCGTTTCGAAACGGGCTATGCCTGTTTCGGAACGGCCCCGCGTTTCGAAACGGGCTGTCTCCCGTTTCGGAACGGTTGACCGTTGGGGGCTGACATTGGCAGTTATGTGTTTTGGATTGTTTGCGTTTTGGTCCTGAAACTTGTTTGTGCAATTGTATGAGTTTGGGAAGTCCTTTCGAGCTGAAATTTCACAGAGAAGTATGAAACATGATTAATTTCAAGTTGGTAACTTCAATTTGGGTTAAGTCCTTATAATTATCAGAATTTACAATTTGGTCCCTAAAGTTGTAAATTGTTCAATTGAGTCCCTGTTTGATCTCTGATGTTTGTGATCTTTTGGTATGATGTTTGTGTGATCACAATTAGGCTTAATATGCATCTAGACAAGTTTTAAAAAGAAAAAAAGGGTCGTTAATCAAGGTTGACCTTCGGGTTGACTTTGGTTTTCCCCGTGTGACTTTCTTAATTGTGAGAATCGTGCTGTTGTGGATTGGCTTGCTGAGCATCGTGCTGTTGTGGATTGTGAGAATAAGCGTGTTTCGCTTATGGAGTTGCCCTTCTATGGTTTTGATGTGATCCTTGGTATGGATTGGCTTGCTGAGCATCGTGCTGTTGTGGATTGTGAGAATAAGCGTGTTTTGATGTGATCTTTGGTTTGAATGCTTGTTGTTTGAAAGCATGTTCAGTGGTTTGAAATGTTGATGCAGCTGAGTTGTATGCTCTGATGTTGCATGTTGAGGGTACCCATTGCCAAACAAAAGCTAAAGGAAAGATGTTGTTTTGAAATGAAATTGAGCTTGAATACTTGGATTGCTTACCTTGCTGGGCCTGACTTTGTTTTATTTGTGTTGTGATTGCATGGTAAAAGTATGTCACCACGTAGAGAGTTAAGAGGTAATGCGAGAGCTACGGCTTCTAACGAGAATGAGAATGAAGAGCACACTGGTAGTGCTGTGTTACCCCCTCCTCCGCCTGGTGGTGGTGCTGGAGGTGCGAGAGCTGAAGCTGCAGCTGATGCTGGTGCTGGAGCTGCTGGACCAGAGGTTGGTCAGGGGCAAGCTATGCCTGATATGTCTGTTTTGGTACAAGCTATTGCGGGTGCTTTTCGAGCAGCAGTAGCTGGAGCTCAGGGAGCTGGGCATCAGGGAGATGCTGGAGTCAGATTGCCTTTGGAGCGTCTGCGCAGTCTTGGAGGGACTGAGTTTAGAGGTTTGTCAGCTGAGAGTTCTGAGGCTTGGCTGGAAAGTACCAAGCGTATCTTGGGTCAGATGAGTTGCACGGATGTGCAAAAGCTGGGCTGTGTTGTGTCCTTGCTGCAGGACGATGCTTATACATAGTGGACGACTACCATTTCTGGAATGGCTGAAGCTGATGTTACCTGGACATTCTTTCAGAATGTGTTTAAAAGAAGATATCTGGGAGTGAAATATCTGGATGAGAAAAAGCGGGAATTCATGTCTCTTACCCAAGGGAGCATGAGTGTAGCTGAGTACGAGGTATAGTTTGTACGGCTCAGTCAGTATGCACCGGAGCTGATACCTGATGAGAGGGCAAGGTGCGAGAGGTTCCGTTACGGTCTTGTGACGGATGTTAAGATGTATTTGCTGGCCGCCGAGTATGATGATTTTGATGTGTTGGTGGGCCGAGCAAAGGACGTTGAGATGAACCTGAGTTTGTCTGCTAAGGGTGCTGGCAAGCGAGCTGCTGAGTATAGTTCCGGAGGTGGACGGAACAAGAGAGGACGTGATCAGAAGTATCAGTCCTCAGCCAGGAGAGGTGGTGGTGCACCTGCTAGAGGAGGCAATGCTAGAGCTGATCCTAGTGCTTGTTGGATCTGTGGTTCCCGTGGTCACTTGAAGCGTGACTGTCCTCGTGCTGAGAGAGTGGCACAAGCTCATGTTGCAACAGCTGGTAATGCTGGGAATGGGTGCTGGAATTGTGGTTCTGCGGACCACTTGAGGCGAGATTGTCCGAGGATGGCTGGTGAGCAGGTGCGTGCTCCTGTTGTTGCTGCACCACAGAGAGGTCGTGGGCGTGGCCGTGGTAATTTCCAGAGGAGAGAGGAAGGTGGTCGAGGGGTAGCTCATGTTGTAGCTATTCAGCCTGAAGGTGGAGGCCAAGCGAGGGTGTATGCTCAGAGAGAGGGCAGGAATGATGCTGATGTGATTGCAGGTACCTTTACTTTGCAGTCCTTGTCATTGCTTTCTTTGATTGATTCTGGATCTACGCATTCATATATTCTTCGTGAGCATGCTGAATTGCTTGGTTTGCCTGTTGAGTCTTTGGATGTTGGTGTTCGGGTCACTAGTTCTTTTGGTGAGACTGTTGTGACTCGAAAGTTGTATAGAAGGTGCCCTTTGGTTGTTCAGGAGCATGTCTTTCATGTTGATCTTATGGAGTTGCCCTTCTATGGTTTTGATGTGATCCTTGGTATGGATTGGCTTGCTGAGCATCGTGCTGTTGTGGATTGTGAGAATAAGCGTGTTTCGCTTAAGCTTGCGGATGATTATGAAGTTGTGGTGGTTGGTGAGAATGTGAAGTTTCTTGCCAATGTGGTATCTTCTTTGGAGGCGAGCAGGATGCTGAGGCAAGGTTGCGAAGCCTATCTAGCTTTTGTGATGAATCCTAGCTCTAAGGAGTTGAGGGTGCAAGATATCAGGGTTGTAAAGGAGTTTCCTGGTGTTTTTCCTGAGGAGTTGCCTGGTTTACCTCCTAACCGCGAGGTGGAGTTTGGAATTGAGCTGTATGAGAATACAACTCCTGTGTCCATTACTCCCTATAGAATGGCACCTAAGGAGCTGAAGGAGCTGAAGACGCAGTTGCAAGAGTTGCTTGATCGTGGTTTCATCCGGCCGAGTGTGTCACCTTGGGGAGCACCGGTCTTGTTTGTGAAGAAGAAGGATGGCACTATGAGAATGTGCATTGATTACCGTCAGCTGAACAAGTTAACTATCAAGAATCGGTATCCTTTGCCGAGGATTGATGATCTCTTTGATCAATTTCGGGGAGCTGCTGTGTTCTCTAAGATTGACTTGAGGTCAGGGTATTATCAGTTGAAGGTGAAGGATGTGGATGTGCCTAAGACAGCTTTCAGGACAAGGTATGGGCATTATGAGTTTCTTGTGATGCCGTTTGGGTTGACAAATGCTCCTGCTGCTTTTATGGACATGATGAATCGTGTGTTTCATGAATACCTGGACAAGTTTGTCGTGGTGTTCATTGATGATATCCTCGTGTACTCGCGTACTGAGGAGGAGCATGAAGAGCATTTGAGGATTGTTTTGCAAGCTTTGTTGGAGAATCAGCTTTATGCTAAGCTGAGCAAGTGTGAGTTCTGGTTAAGAGAGGTGGTTTTTCTTGGGCATGTGGTCTCAGCTGAGGGGATTCGTGTTGATCCTCAGAAGATTGAGGCGGTGATGAGCTGGAAGGTTCCTAAGTCTGTTCATGAGGTCCGTAGTTTCCTTGGTTTGGCGGGATACTACCGAAGGTTTGTGGATGGGTTTTCCAAGATTGCTGCTCCTTTGACAAAGCTGTTGCAGAAGGATGTTAAGTATGAGTGGACAGAAGCGAGACAGCAGGCTTTTGAGAAGCTGAAGGCGGCTTTGACGCAAGCTCCTATCTTGATTCAGCCTGAATCAGGGAAAGAGTTTGTGGTTTACAGTGATGCATCCTATGTTGGTTTGGGGTGTGTGCTAATGCAGGAGGGTAAGGTGGTGGCTTATGCATCGCGGCAGTTGAAAGTGCATGAGCGCAATTACCCTACGCACGATATTGAGCTGGCTGCAGTGGTTTTTGCTCTGAAGATCTGGAGGCATTATCTGTATGGAGAGAAGTGTACTGTGTACACAGATCACAAGAGTTTGAGGTATCTGATGTCTCAGAAGGAGTTGAATCTTAGGCAGCGGCGTTGGTTGGAGTTGCTCAAGGATTATGATCTGACGATTGAGTATCATCCTGGAAAAGCTAATGTTGTTGCTGATGCCTTGAGTAGGAAGGTAGCTGTTGAGTTGAGAGCCATGTTTGCTAGCTTGAGCATATCGCGTGATGGTGGTCTTGTGGCTGAGTTGCATGTGAAGCCGTCTATGGTTCAGTTGATCAAGGATAAGCAGTTGTTGGATGATTCCTTGGTGTCTCATGTTCAGGATATCGCGGAGGGTAGACCTTCGGATTTCTGTTTCAATGATGATGGTGTGCTGTGTTTTGGGAGTCGGATAGTAGTGCCCAATGATGCTGAGTTGAGGCGTGCTATTCTGACTGAAGGTCATAGTAGTCCTTTTGCTATGCACCCTGGTAGTACTAAGATGTATCGTGATCTTCGTGATGAGTACTATTGGGTTGGTTTGAAGAAGGACGTTGCGGAGTTCGTGAGCAAGTGTTTGGTGTGTCAGCGAGTTAAGGCTGAGCATCAGTTTCCTTCTGGTTTGTTGCAACCGTTGAAAATCCCTGAATGGAAGTGGGAGAGGGTTACCATGGATTTTGTATCTGGTTTACCTTTGTCTCCATCGAAGAAGAATTCGGTCTGGGTGATTGTGGATCGCCTGACGAAGTGTGCGCATTTCTTGCCTGTGCATACTACGTTTTCTTTGGATAAGCTGGCAGAGCTGTACATTGCTGAGATTGTGCGGCTGCATGGTGTGCCCAAGTCGATTGTGTCGGATAGGGATCCGAGGTTCACATCGCGGTTATGGCAGTGTTTGCATCAAGCTCTGGGTACAAGGTTGCATTTCAGTACATCCTATCATCCTCAGTCGGATGGTCAGTCTGAGCGAGTTATCCAGATTTTGGAGGATATGTTGAGGTGCTGCGTGATTGAGTTCCAAGGTTCTTGGGAGAAGCATCTGCCTTTGGTTGAGTTTGCTTATAACAACAGTTATCAGGCGAGCATACAGATGGCACCTTATGAGGCCTTGTACGGGAGGAAGTGTAGGACTCCTCTTTGTTGGGCCGAGACTGGTCAAAAGTTGGTTTCGATGCCGGCTTTGTTGAAAGGGACCACAGAGAAGGTGAAGCTCATTTGTGAGCGGTTAAAGGCTGCTTCTGATCGGCAGAAGTCTTACGCGGATTTGAAGCGTAAGGAGATAGAGTATGCGGTGGGTGACCGTGTGTTCTTGAAGGTTTCGCCTTGGAAGAAGGTGATGCGGTTTGGCCGGAAGGGCAAGTTGAGCCCTAGATACATTGGACCATATGAGGTGGTTGAGCGTGTGGGTCCTGTTGCGTATCGGTTGAGGTTACCTCAGGAGTTGGAGAAGATTCATGATGTGTTTCATGTTTCTATGCTCCGGAAGTATAGATCTGATCCTTCGCATGTGATGCCTGTGGAGGAAGTGGTTTTGAATCCGGATTTGACCTATGATGAGGAACCGGTGAAGGTTCTGGATTCGGATAGCAAGGTTCTTCGTGGCAAGACCATTGAGTTGGTGAAGGTGCTGTGGAAGCATCGCGGTGTTGAGGAAGCCACGTGGGAGCGGAAGGAAGACATGCTGAAGCAGTTTCCTTATCTCTTTCCTTCAGGTAAATTTCGAGGACGAAATTTCTTAAGGGGGGGAGAGTTGTAACGCCCCGGTTTTGGGCTTAGAAGTTCTGGGCGTTGACCGGTTTGGTCAAAGTGCTGTTCGAATCTAAAGAGGTGAAATTAGGAAAGCCTAGTTCGGGTTGCATTAAAAATATGGAAAAATGTTCTAAAATCATCTTTTAATATAATTAAGTGAACTGTGAAATCAATTTTGAAAAATGGGTTTTGGAAGTATGACATTTTGGCTAGTGACCAAAATGTAAATTTTGAAAGTTTGGTGACTGTTTTATAAAGAGTTGAAACTTTGAATCCTTAAGGAGCTATTAATCCAAAGATGATTTCTCCAGATTTTTCTAAGATATTTTAAGTCTAAAATCTGATTTTAAAGGTTATTAAAATTGGAGGGAAGCCATTTTGGCTATTTTTGGATTTTGTAACCAACTTTGCTAAACTTTCTTTCTCTCATTTTCTCTCAAACCAAACACTACTTTTCCAGAGAACTTGATCTGATTTCTTCACCTAAATCCCTCCATTCAACTCTCATTTGATTCCAAATCATTGTATCTTCAAATCTCTTCAATTGCTAAGTGTTTCAACAAGGATTTTCATTCCAAAAAGTGGAGAAACACAAGTTTGGAGGTAAGAACGTCCTTCTCCTCTAAACTATCAGTTCTTTACTGAAATTCCCAAGTTATCAACTCTTGATTGATGTTTAATTAAAGGCTTTTGAGTTTGGAATTGTATCTTGGCTTATAATGCAAGATTTGATGGTTTTTCATGATTTTTCGTTAGATCTGATTGATCTGTGATTTGAGATGTGTTTTTGATGTTAAATGAACTCTAAATTGATAAGGAAATGAGTTTTGATTAATGCAATCCCGGATAGGTTGAGTTTCCTAAGTTTAGCTTATGTTTTTGGATGTTTTTGTGGTGATCTTGTGGATCTGTTGTTGCTGGAGGTATAAGGATGTTTGTAGGTTGTTTTTAGATGTTTTATGGTGTTAATGGATGTAAGGTTTTGCTGGTTTATGGCTGGGCTTTGTTGGGAGGTGGTTTTGGTGCAATTTCGGTTGTGTTTGGTGGCCGAAATTGGAGTGGGAATGAGAGCAGCGAGTTTGAGTGCTTTCATTGAAGCTTTTGATGCTTGATGATGCATTAAACCTCTGCTTTAATGTGTTTAATCAGGGGAGGCATCTTTGGATCCAAGAGTTGTTGATTCGGAAGCTTGATTTCGTGCTTTGGCAAGTGGCGAAGTGGAATCGGTGAGTGAAATTGGGTTTTCGGCTTTGAAACCAATGTCTTGGGAGCTTAGTTTAAGTCTAAACAACTTTGCTAAGCTCGAGTGTAAGTTTTCGGAATTTCTCTCTAGTGGTGGCCATGATTTTGTTGTGATGCAAAATGATTAATTGCATGTTTTACATACTGTTTTGGAAGCATGTTTTAGCATGGTTTTTGCTGATGATGTAAGCCATATGTTGAAGGTAACTCTAGGTAGGAGTTCCTTGCTTTTGTACATTGAAATGATGTGGTTTAATGCTTTTAAATGCATGATGAATATGGCTTGGTTTTATGCTTTAAAACAGTGATGTAAGTGATGAAAATGATGTATATTGGCAAGTGAGGTTTTAAAATGTTAAGGTCACTAAGGTGGTTAAAAGTCCTTGAGTGAGCCTTGTTACTTATGAACATCAAGGTGGTTAAAAGTCCTTGGATGGTTCATGTTGTGGACACTAAGGTGGTTAAAAGTCCTTAGGTGATCCTTTTCCATGGTGGTTAAAAGTCCATGGGGCCAAGGTGTTTAAAAGTCCTTGGGATCAAGGTGTTTAAAAGTCCTTGATGTGATACATTCTATGGTGTTTAAAAGTCCATAGGCCAAGGTGTTTAAAAGTCCTTGGGGCCAAGGTGTTTAAAAGTCCTTGGGGTGAAAGTTGATGAACTTGTTTTTAAAGAAATGGAATTTATCACTTGTGGCCAATATGACATGTTATGATTTGATGCATGAGATGCATGTTTAAGTAAGCTTTTGAGCATGTGTAAATGATGGTTTAAAGCATGTTTAATAAAGTGTTTTACAAATGCATTATTGGATGGTTTTATTGAGCATTCCTCACTAAGCTTTTGCTTACGCTCTCTTCGTTTTCCCTTGATTCAATAATGCAGAGCATTAGAGACCTTTTGAGGGCAGCAAGAAGGGCAAGAATTCAAGTGCAAGTAAAGCTCAATGTATGGAAGGTTTTTGTTAAACATTTTAGCTTTTGGGTGATTTGGCAATGGGGAAACCATGTGTATGTTTTGGGAGGTGTTTTGTACTCCCTAAGTATGTTTCTTGATGTTAAGATTGTTGGTCTTTGGATTGGATCTTTATATGCTTGTTTTGTAAGTTTGGTGCTTGAATATCTAGCTTGTGTAGGAAGCATGCCTATAGAATTGGGGCTTTTTGCATATGATGATGTTTGGTTGAATTGATGATGCTAATATGTTATATATATGTTGAATCGCATGCTGGTAAAGTTTGGTGACATTTGGAGCATGTTTGGTTGTGTAATTGCATGTTTAAAGTGGAGTTTTGGAGCAATCTGGGCAGGGTGTTTCGGAACAGCACCTACCGTTTCGGAACGGGTGCCTTAATCGTGCCCAGGCGTCCGAAACGGGAGGGGTCGTTCCGAAACGGAAAGGCCACTGCCAGACCCCCGTTTCGAAACGGGCTATGCCTGTTTCGGAACGGCCCCGCGTTTCGAAACGGGCTGTCTCCCGTTTCGGAACGGTTGACCGTTGGGGGCTGACATTGGCAGTTATGTGTTTTGGATTGTTTGCGTTTTGGTCCTGAAACTTGTTTGTGCAATTGTATGAGTTTGGGAAGTCCTTTCGAGCTGAAATTTCACAGAGAAGTATGAAACATGATTAATTTCAAGTTGGTAACTTCAATTTGGGTTAAGTCCTTATAATTATCAGAATTTACAATTTGGTCCCTAAAGTTGTAAATTGTTCAATTGAGTCCCTGTTTGATCTCTGATGTTTGTGATCTTTTGGTATGATGTTTGTGTGATCACAATTAGGCTTAATATGCATCTAGACAAGTTTTAAAAAGAAAAAAAAGGGTCGTTAATCAAGGTTGACCTTCGGGTTGACTTTGGTTTTCCCCGTGTGACTTTCTTAATTCGGGTCAACCGTCTAGGCCGGGTTAAGGGGGTTACAAAAGTTCCTAGTCAATTATTTGAACTTCTAAAATTTGATTAAAACTATTTTGCGGTCCTTTTTGTCGAGGTTTCGGAGGAGCAAGTCTAAATGGGCCTTTCAATGGACCCGTTAGAATTTTAACTGAGTAAAAAGTACAGAAATTGAGGTTTTGCAATATAATTGTGTTGAAAAGCTCCTAATCTATTACATAAACTCCTAAAATTTGATTAAAACTTTTTTGCAGTCCTTTTTTGTAGAGGCTTCGGACGAGCGGGTCGAAATGGGCCTTTCAATGGACCCGTTGAAATATTAACTGAGTAAAAAGTAAATGAATAGAGGTTTTGCAATATAATTATGTTGAAAAGCTCCTAATAAATTATTTGAACTCCTAAATTTTGATTAAAACACGTTTTGCTGTCCTTTTTGTAGAGGTTTCAGACGAGCGGGTCGAAATGGTCCTTTCAATGGACTCGTTGGAATTTTAACTGAGTAAAAAGTACAGAAATTGAGGTTTTGCAATATAATTGTGTTGAAAAGCTCCTAATCAATTACATGAACTCCTAAAATTTGATTAAAACTTGTTTTGCAGTCCTTTTGTAGAGGTTTCGGACGAGCGGGTCAAAATAGGCCTTTCAATGGACCCGTTGGAATTTTAACTGAGTAAAAAGTACAGAAATTGAGGTTTTGCAATATAATTGTGTTGAAAAGCTCCTAATCAATTACATGAACTCCTAAAATTTGATTAAAACTTGTTTTGCAGTCCTTTTTGTAGAGGTTTCGGACGTGCGGGTCAAAATGGGCCTTTCAATGGATCCGTTGGAATTTTAACTGATTAAAAAGTACATAAATTGAGGTTTTGCAATATAATTGTGTTGAAAATCTCCTAATCAATTACATGATCTCCTAAAATTTAATTAAAACTTGTTTTGCGGCCCTTTTTGTAGAGGTTTCGGACGAGCATTTCTAAATGGGCCTTTAAATGGACCCGTTTGAATTTAACCGAGTAAAAAGTACAGAAATTGAGGTTTTGCACTATAATTGTGTTGAAAAGCTCTTAATCAATTACATGAACTCCTAAAATTTGATTAAAACTTGTTTTGCAGTCCTTTTGTAGAGGTTTCGGACGAGCGGGTCAAAATAGGCCTTTCAATGGACCCGTTGGAATTTTAACTGAGTAAAAAGTACATAAATTGAGGTTTTGCAATATAATTGTGTTGAAAAGCTCCTAATCAATTACATGAACTCCTAAAATTTGATTAAAACTTGTTTTGCAGTCCTTTTGTAGAGGTTTCGGACGAGCGGGTCAAAATAGGCCTTTCAATGGACCCGTTGGAATTTTAACTGAGTAAAAAGTACATAAATTGAGGTTTTGCAATATAATTGTGTTGAAAAGCTCCTAATCAATTACATGAACTCCTAAAATTTGATTAAAACTTGTTTTGCAGTCCTTTTGTAGAGGTTTCGGACGAGCGGGTCAAAATAGGCCTTTCAATGGACCCGTTGGAATTTATCTGAGTAAAAAGTACATAAATTGAGGTTTTGCAATATAATTGTGTTGAAAAGCTCCTAATCAATTACATGAACTCCTAAAATTTGATTAAAACTTGTTTTGCAGTCCTTTTGTAGAGGTTTCGGACGAGCGGGTCAAAATAGGCCTTTCAATGGACCCGTTGGAATTTTAACTGAGTAAAAAGTACATAAATTGAGGTTTTGCAATATAATTGTGTTGAAAAGCTCCTAATCAATTACATGAACTCCTAAAATTTGATTAAAACTTGTTTTGCAGTCCTTTTGTAGATGTTTCAGACGATCGGGTCGAAATTGGCCTTTCAATGGACGCGTTGGAATTTTAACTGAGTAAAAAGTACATAAATTTTGGTTTTGCAATATTATTGTGTTCAAAATCTCATAATCAATTACATGAACTCCTAAAATTTGATTAAAACTTGTTTTGCGACCCTTTTTGTAGAGGTTTCGGACGAGCAGGTTTAAAAGGGCCTTTCAATGGACCCGTTTGAATTTTAACCGAGTAAAAAGTACAGAAATTGAGGTTTTGCAATATAATTGTGTTGAAAAGCTCCTAATAAATTATTTAAACTCCTAAAATTTGATTAAAACTATTTTTGTGGTCCTTTTTGTTGAGGTTTCGGACGAGCAGGTCTAAATGGGCCTTTCAATGGACCAGTTGGAATTTTAACTGAGTAAAAAGTACAGAAATTTAGGTTTTGCAATATAATTCTGTTGAAAAGCTCCTAGTCAATTACATGAACTCCTAAAATTTGATTAAAACTTTATTTGTGGTCCTTTTTGTAGAGGTTTCGGACGAAGCGGTCTAAATGGGCCTTTCAATGGACCCGTTGAAATTTTAACTGTGTAAAAGTACAGAAATTGAGGTTTTGCAATATAATTGTGTTGAAAAGCTCCTAATCATTTATTTGAACTCCTAAAATTTGATTAAAACTTGTTTTGCGGTACTTTTTGTAGAGGTTTCGGATGAGCAGGTCTAAATGGGCCTTTCAATGGACCCGTTGGTATTTTAACTGAGTAAAAAGTACATAAATTGAGGTTTTGGAATATAATTGTGTTGAAAATCTCCTAATCAATTACATGATCTCCTAAAATTTGATTAAAACCTGTTTTGCGGCCCTTTTTGTAGAGGTTTCGGACGATCATGTCTAAATGGGCCTTTCAATGGACCCGTTGGAATTTTAACTGAGTAAAAAGTATAAAAATTGAGATTTTGCAATATAATTGTGTTGAAAAGCTGAGAATCAATTATTTGTACTCCTAAAATATGATCAAAACTTGTTTTGCGGTCCTTTATGTAGAGGTTTTGGACGTGCGGGTCTAAATAGGCCTTTCAATGGACCCGTTGGAATTTTAACTGATTAAAATGTATAAAATTTTAAGTTTTGCAATATAATTGTGTTGAAAAGCTCCTAATCATTTATTTGAACACCAAAAATTTTATTAAAACTTTTTTGCGATCCTTTTTGTATCGGTTTCGGACGAGCAGGTCTAAATGGGCCTTACAATGGACCCGTTGGAATTTTAACTGAGTAAAAAGTATAGAAGTTGAGGTTTTTTAGTATTATTGTGTTGAAAAGCTACTAATCAATTATTTGAACTCCTAAAATTTGATTAAAACTTGTTTTGCGGTCCTTTTCGTCGAGGTTTCGGACGAGTAGTTCAAAATGGGCCTTTCAATGGACGCGTTTGAATTTTAACTGAGTAAAACGTACAGAAATTGAGGTTTTGCAATATAATTTTGTTGAAAAGCTCCTAATCAGTTATTCGAACTCCTAAAATTTGATTAAAACATGTTTTGCGGTCCTTTTTGTCGAGGTTTTGGACTAGCAGGTTTAAATGGTCCTTTCAATGGACTCGTTGGAATTTTAACTGAGTAAAAAGTACAGAAATTGAGGTTTTTTAGTATTATTGTGTTGAAAAGCTACTAATCAATTATTTGAACTCCTAAAGTTTGATTAAAACTTGTTTTGCGGTCCTTTTTGTCGAGGTTTCGGACGAGTAGTTCAAAATGGGTCTTTCAATGGACCCGTTGGAATTTTAACTAAGTAAAAAGTACAGAAATTGAGGTTTTGCAATATAAGTGTGTTGAAAATCTCCTACTCAATCACATGAACTCCTAAAATTTGATTAAAACATGTTTTGCTGTCCTTTTTGTAGAGGTTTCGGACGAGCATGTCTAAATGGGCCTTTCATTGGACCCGTTGGAATTTTAACCAAGTAAAAAGTACAGAAATTGAGGTTTTGGAATATAATTGTGTTGAAAATCTCCTAATCAATTACATGATCTCCTAAAATTTAATTAAAACTTGTTTTGCGACCCTTTTTGTAGAGGTTTCGGACGAGCATTTCTAAATGGGCCTTTCAATGGACCCGTTGGAATTTTAATTGAATAAAAAGTATAAAAATTGAGGTTTTGCAATATAATTGTGTTGAAAAGCTCCTAATCATTTATTTGTATTCCTAAAATATGATCAAAACTTGTTTTGCGGTCCTTTATGTAGAGGTTTCGGACGAGCAGGTCTAAATGGGCCTTTCAATGGACCTGTTGGAATTTTAACTGAGTAAAATGTATAAAAATTGAAGTTTTGCAATATAATTGTGTTGAAAAGCTCTTAATCAATTACATGAACTCCTAAAATTTGATTAAAACCTGTTTTGTAGTCCTTTTGTAAATGTTTCAGACGAGCGGGTCGAAATTGGCCTTTCAATGGACGCGTTGGAATTTTAACTGATTAAAAAGTACATAAATTGAGGTTTTGCAATATAATTGTGTTGAAAAGCTCCTAATCAATTACATGATCTTCTAAAATTTGATTAAAACTTGTTTTGCGACCCTTTTTGTAGAGGTTTCGGACGAGCAGGTCTAAATGGGCCTTTCAATGGACCCGTTTAAATTTTAACCGAGTAAAAAGTACAGAAATTGAGGTTTTGCAATATAATTGTGTTGAAAAGCTCTTAATCAATTACATGAACTCCTAAAATTTGATTAAAACTTGTTTTGCAGTCCTTTTGTAGATGTTTCAGACGAGCGGGTCGAAATTGGCCTTTCAATGGACGCGTTGGAATTTTAACTGAGTAAAAAGTACATAAATTGAGGTTTTGCAATATAATTTTGTTGAAAAGCTCCTAATCAATTATTTGAACTCCTAAAATTTGAATAAAACTTGTTTTGCGGTCCTTTTTGTCGAGGTTTCGGACGAGCAGGTCTAAATGGGCCTTTCAATGGACCCGTTGGAATTTTAAATGAATAAAAAGTACAGAAATTGAGGTTATGCAATATAATTTTGTTGAAAAGCTCCTAATCAATTACATGAACTCCTAAAATTTGATTAAAATGTGTTTTGCAGTCCTTTTTGTAGAGGTTTCAGACGAGCGGGTCGAAATGGGTCTTTCAATAGACCCGTTGGAATTTTAACTGAGTAAAAAGTATAGAAATTGAGGTTTTGCAATATAATTGTGTTGAAAAGCTCCTAATCAATTATTTGAACTCCTAAATTTTGATTAAAACTTGTTTTGCGATCCTTTTTGTAGAGGTTTCGAACGAGCGGGTCGAAATGGGCCTTTCAATGGACCCGTTGGAATTTTAACTGAGTAAAAAGTACAGAAATTGAGGTTTTGCAATATAATTGTGTTGAAAAGCTCCTAATCAATTACATGAACTCCAAAAATTTGATTAAAACGTGTTTTGTAGTCCTTTTTGTAGAGGTTTCGGACGAGCGGGTCGAAATGGGCCTTTTAATGGACCCGTTGGAATTTTAACTGAGTAAAAAAGGCAGAAATTGAGGTTTTGCAATATAATTGTGATGAAAAGCTCCTAATCAATTATTTGAACTCCTAATATTTGAATAAACATTTTTGCGGTCCTTTTTGTAGAGGTTGCGGACGAGCATGTCTAAATAAGCCTTTCAATGGGACCGTTGGAATTTTAACTGAGTAAAAAGTATAAAATTGATGTTTATCAATATAATTGTGTTTAAAAGTTCCTAATCAATTATTTGAACTCCTAAAATTTTATTAAAACTATTTTGCGGTCCTTTTTGTCGAGGTTTCGGACGAGCAAGTCTAAATGGGCCTTTCAATGGACCCGTTAGATTTTAACTGAGTAAAAAGTACAGAAATTGAGATTTTGCAATATAATTGTGTTGAAAAGCTTCTAATCAATTACATAAACTCCTAAAATTTCATTAAAACTTTTTTTGTAGTCCTTTTTGTAGAGGTTTCGGACGAGCGGGTCGAAATGGGCCTTTCAATGGACCCGTTGAAATTTTAACTGAGTAAAAAGTACAGAAATAGAGGTTTTGCAATATAATTGGGTTGAAAAGCTCCTAATCTATTATTTGAACTCCTAAATTTTGATTAAAACGTGTTTTGCAGTCCTTTTTGTAGAGGTTTCAGACGAGCGGGTCGAAATGGGCCTTTCAATGGACCCGTTGAAATTTTAACTGAGTAAAAAGTACAGAAATTGAGGTTTTGCAATATAATTGTGTTGAAAAGCTTCTAATAAATTACATGAAATCCTAAAATTTGATTAAAACTTGTTTTGCAGTCCTTTTTCTAGAGGTTTCAAACGAACAGGTCAAAATGGGCCTTTCAATGGACCCGTTGGAATTTTAACTGAGTAAAAAGTACAGAAATTGAGGTTTTTTAGTATTATTGTGTTGAAAAGCTACTAATCAATTATTTGAACTCCTAAAATTTGATTAAAACTTGTTTTGCGGTCCTTTTTGTCGAGGTTTAGAACGAGTAGTTCAAAATGGGCCTTTCAATGGACGCGTTTGAATTTTAACTGAGTAAAACGTACAGAAATTGAGGTTTTGCAATATAATTTTGTTAAAAAGCTCCTAATCAGTTATTCGAACTCCTAAAATTTGATTAAAACATGTTTTGCGGTCCTTTTTGTCGAGGTTTTGGGCTAGCAGGTCTAAATGGGTCTTTCAATGGACCCGTTGGAATTTTAAGTGAGTAAAAAGTACAGAAATTGAAGTTTTACAATATAATTGTGTTGAAAAGCTCCTAATCAATTATTTGAACTCCTAAATTTTGATTAAAACTTGTTTTGCGGTCCTTTTTGTCGAGGTTTCGAACGAGCAGGTTTAAATGGTCCTTTCAATGGACCCGTTGGAATTTTAACTAAGTAAAAAGTACAGAAATTGAGGTTTTGCAATACAAGTGTGTTGAAAATCTCCTACTCAATTACATGAACTCCTAAAATTTGATTAAAACATGTTTTGCTGTCCTTTTTGTAGAGGTTTCGGACGAGCATGTCTAAATGGGCCTTTCATTGGACCCGTTGGAATTTTAACCTAGTAAAAAGTACAGAAATTGAGGTTTTGGAATATAATTTTGTTGAAAATCTCCTAATCAATTACATGATCTCCTAAAATTTAATTAAAACTTGTTTTGCGGCCCTTTTTGTAGAGGTTTCGGACGAGCATTTCTAAATGGGCCTTTCAATGGACCCGTTGGAATTTTAATTGAATAAAAAGTATAAAAATTGAGGTTTTGCAATATAATTGTGTTGAGAAGCTCCTAATCATTTATTTGTACTCCTAAAATATGATCAAAACTTGTTTTGCGGTCCTTTATGTAGAGGTTTCGGACGAGGAGGTCTAAATGGGCCTTTCAATGGACCCGTTGGAAGTTTAACTGAGTAAAAAGTACAGAAATTGAGGTTTTGCAATATAATTGTGTTGAAAACCTCCTAATCAATTACATGATCTTCTAAAATTTGATTAAAACTTGTTTTGCGACCCTTTTTGTAGAGGTTTCGGACGAGCAGGTCTAAATGGGCCTTTCAATGGACCCGTTTAAATTTTAACCGAGTAAAAAGTACAGAAATTGAGGTTTTGCAATATAATTGTGTTGAAAAGCTCTTAATCAATTACATGAACTCCTAAAATTTGATTAAAACTTGTTTTTTGCAGTCCTTTTGTAGATGTTTCAGACGAGGGGGTCGAAATTGGCCTTTCAATGGACGCGTTGGAATTTTAACTGAGTAAAAAGTACATAAATTGAGGTTTTGCAATATAATTTTGTTGACAACTCCTAATCAATTATTTGAACTCCTAAAATTTGAATAAAACTTGTTTTGCGGTCCTTTTTGTCGAGGTTTCGGACGAGCAGGTCTAAATGGGCCTTTCAATGGACCCGTTGGAATTTTAAATGAATAAAAAGTACAGAAATTGAGGTTATGCAATATAATTTTGTTGAAAAGCTCCTAATCAATTACATGAACTCCTAAAATTTGATTAAAATGTGTTTTGCAGTCCTTTTTGTAGAGGTTTCGGACGAGCGGGTCGAAATGGGTCTTTCAATAGTCCCTTTGGAATTTTAACTGAGTAAAAAGTATAGAAATTGAGGTTTTGCAATATAATTGTGTTGAAAAACTCCTAATCAATTATTTGAACTCCTAAATTTTGATTAAAACTTGTTTTGCGATCCTTTTTGTAGAGGTTTCGAACGAGCGGGTCGAAATTGGCATTTCAATGGACCCGTTGGAATTTTAACTTAGTAAAAAGTACCGAAATTGAGGTTTTGCAATATAATTGTGTTGAAAAGCTCCTAATCAATTACTTGAACTCCAAAAATTTGATTAAAACGTGTTTTGTAGTCCTTTTTGTAGAGGTTTCGGACGAGCGGGTCGAAATGGGCCTTTTAATGGACCCGTTGGAATTTTAACTGAGTAAAAAAGGCAGAAATTGAGGTTTTGCAATATAATTGTGATGAAAAGCTCCTAATCAATTATTTGAACTCCTAATATTTGAATAAAACATTTTTGCGGTCCTTTTTGTAGAGGTTGCGGACGAGCAGGTCTAAATAAGCCTTTCAATGGGCCCGTTGGAATTTTAACTGAGTAAAAAGTATAAAATTGATGTTTATCAATATAATTGTGTTTAAAAGTTCCTAATCAATTATTTGAACTCCTAAAATTTTATTAAAACTATTTTGCGGTCCTTTTTGTCGAGGTTTCGGACGAGCAGGTCTAAATGGGCCTTTCAATGGACCCGTTAGATTTTAACTGAGTAAAAAGTACAAAAGTTGAGATTTTGCAATATAATTGTGTTGAAAAGCTCTTAATCAATTACATTAACTCCTAAAATTTGATTAAAACCTGTTTTGTAGTCCTTTTGTAGATGTTTCAGACGAGCGGGTCGAAATTGGCCTTTCAATGGACGCGTTGGAATTTTAACTGATTAAAAAGTACATAAATTGAGGTTTTGCAATATAATTGTGTTGAAAAGCTCCTAATCAATTACATGATCTTCTAAAATTTGATTAAAACTTGTTTTGCGACCCTTTTTGTAGAGGTTTCGGACGAGCAGGTCTAAATGGGCCTTTTAATGGACCCGTTTAAATTTTAACCAAGTAAAAAGTACAGAAATTGAGGTTTTGCAATATAATTGTGTTTAAAAGCTCTTAATCAATTACATGAACTCCTAAAATTTGATTAAAACTTGTTTGCAGTCCTTTTGTAGATGTTTCAGACGAGCGGGTCGAAATTGGCCTTTCAATGGACGCGTTGGAATTTTAACTGAGTAAAAAGTACATAAATTGAGGTTTTGCAATATAATTTTGTTGAAAAGCTCCTAATCAATTATTTGAACTCCTAAAATTTGAATAAAACTTGTTTTGCGGTCCTTTTTGTCGAGGTTTCGGACGAGCAGGTCTAAATGGGCCTTTCAATGGACCCGTTGGAATTTTAAATGAATAAAAAGTACAGAAATTGAGGTTATGCAATATAATTTTGTTGAAAAGCTCCTAATCAATTACATGAACTCCTAAAATTTGATTAAAATGTGTTTTGCAGTCCTTTTTGTAGAGGTTTCGGACGAGCGGGTCGAAATGGGTCTTTCAATAGTCCCTTTGGAATTTTAACTGAGTAAAAAGTATAGAAATTGAGGTTTTGCAATATAATTGTGTTGAAAAACTCCTAATCAATTATTTGAACTCCTAAATTTTGATTAAAACTTGTTTTGCGATCCTTTTTGTAGAGGTTTCGAACGAGCGGGTCGAAATTGGCATTTCAATGGACCCGTTGGAATTTTAACTTAGTAAAAAGTACCGAAATTGAGGTTTTGCAATATAATTGTGTTGAAAAGCTCCTAATCAATTACTTGAACTCCAAAAATTTGATTAAAACGTGTTTTGTAGTCCTTTTTGTAGAGGTTTCGGACGAGCGGGTCGAAATGGGCCTTTTAATGGACCCGTTGGAATTTTAACTGAGTAAAAAAGGCAGAAATTGAGGTTTTGCAATATAATTGTGATGAAAAGCTCCTAATCAATTATTTGAACTCCTAATATTTGAATAAAACATTTTTGCGGTCCTTTTTGTAGAGGTTGCGGACGAGCAGGTCTAAATAAGCCTTTCAATGGGCCCGTTGGAATTTTAACTGAGTAAAAAGTATAAAATTGATGTTTATCAATATAATTGTGTTTAAAAGTTCCTAATCAATTATTTGAACTCCTAAAATTTTATTAAAACTATTTTGCGGTCCTTTTTATCGAGGTTTCGGACGAGCAGGTCTAAATGGGCCTTTCAATGGACCCGTTAGATTTTAACTGAGTAAAAAGTACAAAAGTTGAGATTTTGCAATATAATTGTGTTGAAAAGCTTCTAATCAATTACATAAACTCCTAAAATTTCATTAAAACTTTTTTTGTAGTCCTTTTTGTAGAGGTTTCGGACGAGCGGGTCGAAATGGGCCTTTCAATGGACCCGTTGAAATTTTAACTGAGTAAAAAGTACAGAAATAGAGGTTTTGCAATTTAATTGGGTTGAAAAGCTCCTAATCAATTATTTGAACTCCTAAATTTTGATTAAAACGTGTTTTGCAGTCCTTTTTGTAGAGGTTTCAGACGAGCGGGTCGAAATGGGCCTTTCAATGGACCCGTTGGAATTTTAACTGAGTAAAAAGTACAGAAATTGAGGTTTTCAATATAATTGTGTTGAAAAGCTTCTAATCAATTACATGAAATCCTAAAATTTGATTAAAACTTGTTTTGCAGTCCTTTTTCCAGAGGTTTCGGACGAACGGGTCAAAATGGGCCTTTCAATGGACCCGTTGGAATTTTAACTGAGTAAAAAGTACAGAAATTGAGGTTTTTTAGTATTATTGTGTTGAAAAGCTACTAATCAATTATTTGAACTCCTAAAATTTGATTAAAACTTGTTTTGCGGTCCTTTTTGTCGAGGTTTCGGACGAGTAGTTCAAAATGGGCCTTTCAATGGACGCGTTTGAATTTTAACTGAGTAAAACGTACAGAAATTGAGGTTTTGCAATATAATTTTGTTGAAAAGCTCCTAATCAGTTATTCGAACTCCTAAAATTTGATTAAAACATGTTTTGCGGTCCTTTTTGTCGAGGTTTTGGACTAGCAGGTCTAAATGGGTCTTTCAATGGACCCGTTGGAATTTTAACTGAGTAAAAAGTACAGAAATTGAAGTTTTACAATATAATTGTGTTGAAAAGCTCCTAATCAATTATTTAAACTCCTAGATTTTGATTAAAACTTGTTTTGCGGTCCTTTTTGTTGAGGTTTCGAACGAGCAGGTTTAAATGGTCCTTTCAATGGACCCGTTGGAATTTTAACTAAGTAAAAAGTACAGAAATTGAGGTTTTGCAATATAAGTGTGTTGAAAATCTCCTACTCAATTACATGAACTCCTAAAATTTGATTAAAACATGTTTTGATGTCCTTTTTGTAGAGGTTTCGGACGAGCATGTCTAAATGGACCTTTCATTGGACCCGTTGGAATTTTAACCTAGTAAAAAGTACAGAAATTGAGGTTTTGGAATATAATTGTGTTGAAAATCTCCTAATCAATTACATGATCTCCTAAAATTTAATTAAAACTTGTTTTGCGGCCCTTTTTGTAGAGGTTTCGGACGAGCATTTCTAAATGGGCCTTTCAATGGACCCGTTGGAATTTTAATTGAATAAAAAGTATAAAAATTGAGGTTTTGCAATATAATTGTGTTGAGAAGCTCCTAATCATTTATTTGTACTCCTAAAATATGATCAAAACTTTTTTTGCGGTCCTTTATGTAGAGGTTTCGGACAAGCAGGTCTAAATGGGCCTTTCAATGGACCTGTTGGAATTTTAACTGAGTAAAATGTATAAAAATTGAAGTTTTGCAATATAATTGTGCTGAAAAGCTCTTAATCAATTACATTAACTCCTAAAATTTGATTAAAACCTGTTTTGTAGTCCTTTTGTAGATGTTTCAGACGAGAGGGTCGAAATTGGCCTTTCAATGGACGCGTTGGAATTTTAACTGATTAAAAAGTACATAAATTGAGGTTTTGCAATATAATTGTGTTGAAAAGCTCCTAATCAATTACATGATCTTCTAAAATTTGATTAAAACTTGTTTTGCGACCCTTTTTGTAGAGGTTTCGGACGAGCAGGTCTAAATGGGCCTTTTAATGGACCCGTTTAAATTTTAACCGAGTAAAAAGTACAGAAATTGAGGTTTTGCAATATAATTGTGTTTAAAAGCTCTTAATCAATTACATGAACTCCTAAAATTTGATTAAAACTTGTTTGCAGTCCTTTTGTAGATGTTTCAGACGAGCGGGTCGAAATTGGCCTTTCAATGGACGCGTTGGAATTTTAACTGAGTAAAAAGTATATAAATTGAGGTTTTGCAATATAATTTTGTTGAAAAGCACCTAATCAATTATTTGTACTCCTAAAATTTGAATAAAACTTGTTTTGCGGTCCTTTTTGTCGAGGTTTCAGACAAGCAGGTCTAAATGGGCCTTTCAATGGACCCGTTGGAATTTTAAATGAATAAAAAGTACAGAAATTGAGGTTATGCAATATAATTTTGTTGAAAAGCTCCTAATCAATTACATGAACTCCTAAAATTTGATTAAAATGTGTTTTGCAGTCCTTTTTGTAGAGGTTTCGGACGAGCGGGTCGAAATGGGTCTTTCAATACACCCGTTGGAATTTTAACTAAGTAAAAAGTATAGAAATTGAGGTTTTGCAATATAATTCTGTTGAAAAGATCCTAATCAATTATTTCAACTCCTAAACTTTGATTAAAACTTGTTTTGCGATCCTTTTTGTAGAGGTTTCGAACGAGCGGGTCGAAATGGGCCTTTCAATGGACCCGTTGGAATTTTAACTGAGTAAAAAGTACAGAAATTGAGGTTTTGCAATATAATTGTGTTGAAAAGCTCCTAATCAATTACATGAACTCCAAAAATTTGATTAAAACGTGTTTTGTAGTCCTTTTTGTAGAGGTTTCGGACTAGCGGGTCGAAATGGGCCTTTTAATGGACCCGTTGGAATTTTAACTGAGTAAAAAAGGCAGAAATTGAGGTTTTGCAATATAATTGTGATGAAAAGCTCCTAATCAATTATTTGAACTCCTAATATTTGAATAAAACATTTTGCGGTCCTTTTTGTAGAGGTTGCGGACGAGCAGGTCTAAATAAGCCTTTCAATGGGCCCGTTGGAATTTTAACTGAGTAAAAAGTATAAAATTGATGTTTATCAATATAATTGTGTTTAAAAGTTCCTAATCAATTATTTGAACTCCTAAAATTTTATTAAAACTATTTTGCGGTCCTTTTTGTCGAGGTTTCGGACGAGCAGGTCTAAATGGGCCTTTCAATGGACCCGTTAGATTTTAACTGAGTAAAAAGTACAGAAATTGAGATTTTGCAATATAATTGTGTTGAAAAGCTTCTAATCAATTACATAAACTCCTAAAATTTCATTAAAACTTTTTTTGTAGTCCTTTTTGTAGAGATTTCGGACGAGCGGGTCGAAATGGGCCTTTCAATGGACCCGTTGAAATTTTAACTAAGTAAAAAGTACAGAAATAGAGGTTTTGCAATATAATTGGGTTGAAAAGCTCCTAATCAATTATTTGAACTCCTAAATTTTGATTAAAACGTGTTTTGCAGTCCTTTTTGTAGAGGTTTCAGACGAGCGGGTCGAAATGGGCCTTTCAATGGACCCGTAGGAATTTTAACTGAGTAAAAAGTACAGAAATTGATGTTTTGCAATATAATTGTGTTGAAAAGCTTCTAATCAATTACATGAAATCCTAAAATTTGATTAAAACTTATTTTGCAGTCCTTTTTCTAGAGGTTTCGGACGAGCGGGTCAAAATGGGCCTCTCAATGGACCCGTTGGAATTTTAACTGAGTAAAAAGTACAGAAATTGAGGTTTTGTAGTATTATTGTGTTGAAAAGCTACTAATCAATTATTTTAACTCCTAAAATTTGATTAAAACTTGTTTTGCGGTCCTTTTTGTCGAGGTTTCGGACGAGTAGTTCAAAATGGGCCTTTCAATGGACGCGTTTGAATTTTAACTGAGTAAAACGTACAGAAATTGAGGTTTTGCAATATAATTTTTTTGAAAAGCTCCTAATCAGTTATTCGAACTCCTAAAATTTGATTAAAACATGTTTTGCGGTCCTTTTTGTCGAGGTTTTGGACTAGCAGGTCTAAATGGGTCTTTTAATGGACCCGTTGGAATTTTAACTGAGTAAAAAGTACAGAAATTGAACTTTTACAATATAATTGTGTTGAAAAGCTCCTAATCAATTATTTAAACTCCTAAAATTTGATTAATACTTGTTTTGCGGTCCTTTTTGTCGAGGTTTCGAACGAGCAGGTTTAAATGGGCCTTTCAATGGACCCGTTGGAATTTTAACTAAGTAAAAAGTACAGAAATTGAGGTTTTGCAATATAAGTGTGTTGAAAATCTCCTACTCAATTACATGACCTCCTAAAATTTGATTAAAACATGTTTTGCTGTCCTTTTTGTAGAGGTTTCGGACGAGCATGTCTAAATGGGCCTTTCATTGGACCCGTTGGAATTTTAACCTTGTAAAAAGTACAGAAATTGAGGTTTTGGAATATAATTGTGTTGAAAATCTCCTAATCAATTAAATGATCTCCTAAAATTTAATTAAAACTTGTTTTGCGGCCCGTTTTGTAGAGGTTTCGGACGAGCATTTCTAAATGGGCCTTTCAATGGACCCGTTGGAATTTTAATTGAATAAAAAGTATAAAAATTGAGGTTTTGCAATATAATTGTGTTGAAAAGATCTTAATCATTTATTTGTAATCCTAAAATATGATCAAAACTTGTTTTGCGGTCCTTTATGTAGAGGTTTCAGACGAGCAGGTCGTAATGGGCCTTTCAATGGAGCCATTGGAATTTTAACTGAGTAAAATGTATAAAAATTGAAGTTTTGAAATATAATTGTGTTGAAAAGCTCTTAATCAATTACATGAACTCCTAAAATTTGATTAAAACCTGTTTTGCAGTCCATTTGTAGATGTTTCAGACGAGCGGGTCGAAATTGGCCTTTCAATGGAAGCGTTGGAATTTTAACTGATTAAAAAGTACATAAATTGAGGTTTTGCAATATAGTTGTGTTGAAAAGCTCCTAATCAATTACATGATCATCTAAAATTTGATTAAAACTTGTTTTGCGACCCTTTTTGTAGATGTTTCGGACGAGCAGGTCTAAATGGGCCTTTCAATGGACCCGTTTAAATTTTAACCGAGTAAAAAGTACAGAAATTGAGGTTTTGCAATATAATTGTGTTGAAAAGCTCTTAATCAATTACATGAACTCCTAAAATTTGATTGAAACTTGTTTTGCAATCCTTTTGTAGATGTTTCAGACGAGCGGGTCGAAATTGGCCTTTCAATGGACGCGTTGGAATTTTAACTGAGTAAAAAGTACATAAATTGAGGTTTTTCAATATAATTGTGTTGAAAAGCTCCTAATAAATTACATGACCTCTTAAAATTTGATTAAAACTGTTTTTTGTGGTCCTTTTTATAGAGGTTTCGGACGAGCGGGTCTAAATGGGCCTTTCAATGGACCCGTTGGAATTTTAACTGAGTAAAAAGTACAGAATTTGAGGTTTTGCAGTATAATTGTGTTGAAAAGCTCCTAATCAATTACATGAACTCCTAAAATTTGATTAAAACTAGTTTTGCAGTCCTTTTTGTAGAGGTTTCGGACAAGCGGGTCGTAATGGGCCTTTCAATGGACCCGTTGGAATTTTAACTGAGTAAAAAAGTATAAAAATTGAGGTTTTGCATTATAATTGTTTTGAAAAGATCCTAATCAATTACATGAACTCCTAATATTTGATTAAAACTTGTTTTGCAGTCCTTTTAGTAGAGATTTCGGACGAGCGGGACGAAATAGGCCTTTCAATGGACCCGTTGGAATTTTAACTGAGTAAAAAGTAAAGAAATTGAGGTTTTTCAATATAATTGTGTTGAAAAGCTGCTAATCAATTATTTGAACTCCTAAAATTTGATTGAAACTTGTTTTGCGGTCCTTTTTGTCGAGGTTTCGGACGAGCAGTTCTAAATGGGCCTTCCAATGGACCCGTTGGAATTTTAACTGAGTAAAAAGTACAGAAATTGAGGTTTTGTAATATAATTGTGTTGAAAATCTCCTAATAAATTACATGATCTCCTAAAATTTGATTAAAACTAGTTTTGCGGCCCTTTTTGTAGAGGTTCCGGACGAGCATGTCTAAATGGGCATTTCAATGGACCCGTTGGAATTTTAATTGAGCATAAAGTATAAAAATTGAGGTTTTGCAATATAATTGTGTTGAAAAGCTACTAATCAATTATTTGTACTCCTAAAATATGATCAAAACTTGTTTTGAGGTCCTTTATGCAGAGGTTTCACACGTGCGGGTCTAAATGGGCCTTTCAATGAAGTCGTTGGAATTTTAAATGAGTAAAAAGTACAGAAATTGAGGTTTTGCAATATACTTGTGTTGAAAAGCTCCTAATCAATTACATGAACTCCAAAAATATGATCAAAACTTGTTTTGCGGTCCTTTATGTAGAGGTTTCGGACGTGCGGGTCGAAATGGGCCTTTCAATGGACCCGTTGGAATTTTAACTGAGTAAAAAGTACAAAAAATTGAGGTTTTGTAATATAATTGTGTTGAAAATCTCCTAATCAATTACATGATCTCCAAAAATTTGTTTAAAACTTGTTTTGCGACCCTTTTTGTAGAGGTTTCGGACGAGCATGTCTAAATGGGCCTTTCAATGGACCTATTGGAATTTTAACTGAGTAAAAAGTATAAAAACTGAGGTTTTGCAATATAATTGTGTTGAAAAGCTCATAATCAATTATTTGAACTCCTAAAATATGATCAAAACTTGTTTTTCGGTTCTTTATGTAGAGGTTTCGGACGTGCGGGTCTAAATGGGCCTTTTAGTGGACCCGTTGGAATTTTAACTGAGTAAAATCTATAAAAATTGAAGTTTTGCAATATAATTGTGTTGAAAAGCTCCTAATCATTTATTTGAACTCCTAAAATTTGATTAAAACTTATTTTGCGGTCCTTTTTGTCGAGGTTTCGGACGAGCAGGCCTAAATGTGCCTTTCAATGGACCCGTTGGAATTTTAACTGAGTAAAAAGTACAGAATTTGAGGGTTTTGCAATATAATTGTGTTTAAAATCTCCTAATCAATTACATGATCTCCTAAAATTTGATTAAAACTAGTTTTAGGACAGTTTTTGTAGAGGTTCGAGACGAGCATGTTAAAATGGGCTTTTCAATGGACCCGTTGGAATTTTAATTGAGTAAAAAGTACAGAAATTGAGGTTTTGCAATATAATTGCATTGGAAAGCTCCTAATCAATTATTTGAACTCCTAAAATTTGATTAAAACTCGTTTTGTGGTCCTTTTTGTAGAGGTTTCGGACGAGCAGGTCTAAATTGGCCTTTCAATGGACCCGTTGGAATTTTAACTGAGTAGAAAGTACAGAATTTGAGGTTTTGCAGTAAAATTGTGTTGAAAAGCTCCTAATCAATTATTTGAACTACTAAAATATGATTAAAACTTGTTTTACGGTCCTTTTTTTCGAGGTTTCGGACGAGCAGGTCTAAATGGGCCTTTCAATGGACCCGTTGGAATTTTTACTTAGTAAAAAGTACAGAAAATTGAGGTTTTGCATTATAATTGTTTTGAAAAGATCCTAATCAATTACATGAACTCCTAAAATTTGATTAAAACTTGTTTTGCAGTCCTTTTTGTAGAGGTTTCGGACGAGCGGGACGAAATGGGCCTGTCAATGGACCCGTTGGAATTTTAACTGAGTAAAAAGTACATAAATTGAGGTTTTTCAATATAATTGTGCTGAAAAGCTGCTAATCAATTATTTGAACTTCTAAAATTTGATTGAAACTTGTTTTGCGGTCCTTTTTGTCGAGGTTTCGGACGAGCAGGTCTAAATGGGCCTTTCAATGGACCCGTTGGAATTTTAACTGAGTAAAATGTATAAAAATTGAAGTTTTACAATATAATTGTGTTGAAAATATCCTAATCATTTATTTAAACTCCTAAATTTTGATTAAAACATTTTGTGGTCCTTTATATATCGGTTTCGGACGAGTAGGTCTAAATGGGCCTAACAATGGACCCGTTGGAATTTTAATAGAGTAAAAAGTACATAAATTGTGGTTTTGCAATATAATTGTGTTGAAGAGCTCCTAATCAATTATTTGAACTCCTAAAATTTGAATAAAACATTTTTGCGGTCCTTTTTGTAGAGGTTTCGGACGAGTAGGTCTAAATGGGCCTCTCAATGGACCCGTTGGAATTTTAACTGAGTAAAAAGTACAGAAATTGAGGTTTTGCAATTTAATTGTGTTGAAAAGCTCCGAATCAATTACATGAACTCCAAAAATTTGATTAAAACTTATTTTGCAGTCCTTTTTGTAGAGGTTTCGGACGTGGGGTCGAAATGGGCCTTTCAATGGACCCGTTGGAATTTTAACTGAGTAAAAAGTACAAAAATTGAGGTTTTGAAATATAATTGTGTTGAAAAGCTCCTAATCAATTACATGAACTCCGAAAATTTGATTAAAACTTGTTTTTCAATCCTTTTTCTAGAGGTTTCGAACGAGCGGGTCGAAATGGGCCTTTCAATGGACCCGTTGGAATTTTAACTGAGTAAAAAAGTATAAAAATTGAGGTTTCTCAATATAATTGTGTTGAAATGCTCCTAATCAATTATTTTTACTCCTAAAATATGATCAAAACTTGTTTTGCGGTCCTTTATGTAGAGGTTTCGGATGTGCGGGTCTAAATGGGCCATTCAATGGACCCGTTGGAATTTTAACTGAGTAAAAAGTACAAAAATTGAGGTTTTGCAGTATAATTGTGTTGAAAAGCTCCTAATCAATTACATGAACTCCTAAAATTTGATTAAAACTTGTTTTGCAGTCATTTTTGTAGAGGTTTCGAACGAGCGGGTCGAAATGGGCCTTTCAATGGATCCGTTGGAATTTTAACTGAGTAAAAAGTACAGAAATTGAGGTTTTGCAATATAATTGTGTTGAAAAGCTCCTAATCAATTACACGAACTCCTAAAATTTGATTAAAACTTGTTTTTCAATCCTTTTTGTAGAGGTTTCGAACGAGCGGGTCGAAATGGGCCTTTCAATGGACCCGTTGGAATTTTAACTAAGTAAAAAGTACAGAAATTAAGGTTTTGCAATATAATTGTGTTGAAAAGCTCCTAATCAATTACATGAACTCCTAAAATTTGATTAAAACCTGTTTTGCAGTCCTTTTTGTAGAGGTTTCGGACGAGCATGTCGAAATGGAACTTTCAATGGATCCGTTGGAATTTTAACTAAGTAAAAAGTACAGAAATTGAGGTTTTGCAATATAATTGTGTTGAAAAGCTCCTAAACAATTATTTGAACTCCTAAAATTTGATTAAAACTTGTTTTTCAATCCTTTTTGTAGAGGTTTCGAACGAGCGGGACGAAATGGGCCTTTCAATGGACCCGTTGGAATTTTAACTGAGTAAAAAGTACAGAAATTGAGGTTTTGCAATATAATTGTGTTGAAAAGCTCCTAATCAATTATTTGAACTCCTAAAATTTGATTAAAACTTGTTTTGCGGTCCTTTTGTAGAGGTTTCGGACGAGCAGGTCTTTATGGGGCGTTCAATGGACCCGTTGGAAATTTAATTGAGTAAAAAGTAATGAAATTGAGGTTTTGCAATATAATTGTGTTGAAAATCTCCTAATCAATTACATGATCTCCTAAAATTTGATTAAAACTTGTTTTGCGGCCCTTTTTGTAGAGGTTTCGGCCGAGCATGTCTAAATGGGCCTTTCAATGGACCCGTTGGAATTTCAACTAAGTAAAAAGTATAAAAAAAATGAGGTTTTGCAATATAATTGGGTTGAAAAGCTCATAATCAATTATATGTACACCTAAAATATGATCAAAACTTGTTTTGCGATCCTTTATGTAAAGGTTTCGGACGTGCGGGTCTAAATGGGCATTTCAATGGACACGTTGGAATTTTAACTGAGTAAAATGTATAAAAATTGAGGTTTTGCAGTAAAATTGTATTGAAAAGCTCCTAATCAATTATTTGAACTCCTAAAATTTGATTAAAACCTGTTTTACGGTCCTTTATGTCGAGGTTTCGGACGAGCAAGTCTAAATGGGCCTTTAAATGGACCCGTTGGAATTTTAACTGAGAAAAATTACAGAAATTGAGGTTTTGTATTATAATTGTGTTGAAAAGATCCTAATCAATTACATGAACTCCTAAAATTTGATTAAAACTTGTTTTGCAGTCCTTTTTGTAGAGGTTTCGGACGAGCGGGATGAAATGGCCTTTCAATGGACCCGTTGGAATTTTAACTAAGTAAAAAGTACAGAAATTGAGGTTTTTCAATATAATTTTGTTGAAAAGCTGCTAATCAATTATTTGAACTCCTAAAATTTGATTAAAACTTGTTTTGCGGTCCTTTTTGTCGAGGTTTCGGACGAGCAGGTCTAAATGGGCCTTTCAAATGACCCGTCTGAATTTTAACTGAGTAAAAAGTATAGAAATTGAGGTTTTGCAATATAATTGTGTTGAAAATCTCCTAATCAATTACATGATCTCCTAAAATTTGCTTAAAACTTGTTTTGCGGCCCTTTTTGTAGAGGTTTCGGACGAGCGGGTCGAAATGGGCCTTTCAGTGGACTAGTTGGAGTTTTAACTGAGTAAAATGTATAAAAATTGAAGTTTTTCAATATAATTGAGTTGAAAAGCTTCTAATCATTTATTTAAACTCCTAAAATTTGACTAAAACTTTTTTGCGGTCCTTTTTGTATCGGTTTCGGACGAGTAGGTCTAAATGGGCCTTACAATGGACCCGTTTTAATTTTAACTGAGTAAAAAGTACAGAAATTGTTTTTTAGCAATATAATTGTGTTGAAAAGCTCCTAATCAATTATTTGAACTCCTAAAATTTGATTAAAACTTGTTTTGCGGTCCTTTTTGTCGAGGTTTCGACGAGCAGGTCTAAATGGGCCTTTCAATGGAGCCGTTGGAATTTAAACTGAGTAAAAAGTACAGAAAATGAGGTTTTGCAGTATAATTGTGTTGAAAATCTCCTAATCAATTAAATGATCTCCTAAAATTTGATTAAAACTTGGTTTGCAGCCCTTTTTGTAGAGGTTCCGGACGAGCATGTCTAAATGGGCCTGACAATGGACCCGTTTGAATTTTAACTGAGTAAAAAGTATTGAAATTGAGGTTTTGCAATATAATTGTGTTGAAAAGCTCCTAATCAATTATTTGAACTCCTAAAATTTGATTAAAACTTGTTTTGCGGTCCTTTTTGTCGAGGTTTCGACGAGCAGGTCTAAATGGGCCTTTCAATGGACCCGTTGGAATTTTAACTAAGTAAAAAGTACAGAAATTGAGGTTTTGCATTATAATTGTGTTGAAAAGATCCTAATCAATTACATGAACTCCTAAAATTTGATTAAAACTTGTTTTGCAGTCCTTTTTGTAGAGGTTTCGGACGAGCGGGTCAAAATGGGCCTTTTAATGGACCCGTTGAAATTTTAACTGAGTAAAAAGTACAGAAATTTAGGTTTTGCAATATAAATGTGTTGAAAAGCTCCTAATCAATTTCATGAACTCCTAAAATTTGATTAAAACTATTTTTGTTGTCCTTTTTGTAGAGGTTTCGGACGAGCGGGACGAAATGGGCCTTTCAATGGACCCGTTGGAATTTTAACTGAGTAAAAAGTACAGAAATTGAGGTTTTTCAATATAATTGTGTTGAAAAGCTGCTAATTAATTATTTGAACTCCTAAATTTGATTAAAACTTGTTTTGCGGACATTTTTCTCGAGGTTTCGGACGAGCAGGTCTAAATGGGCCTTTCAATGGACCCGTTGGAATTTTAACTGAGTAAAAAGTACAGAAATTGAGGTTTTGTAATATAATTGTGTTGAAAAGCTCCTAATCAATTATTTGAACTCCTAAAATTTGATTAAAACTTATTTTGCGGCCCTTTTTGTCGAGGTTTCGACGAGCAGGTCTAAATGGGCCTTTCAATGGACCCGTTGGAATTTTAACTGAGTAAAAAGTACAGAAATTGAGGTTTTGCATTATAATTGTGTTGAAAAGATCCTAATCAATTTCATGAACTCCTAAAATTTGATTAAAACTTGTTTTGCAGTCCTTTTTGTAGAGGTTTCGGACGAGCGGGTCGAAATGGGCCTTTCAATGGACCCGTTGAAATTTTAACTGAGTAAAAAGTATAAAAAAAATGAGGTTTTGCAATATAATTGGGTTGAAAAGCTCATAATCAATTATATGTACACCTAAAATATGATCAAAACTTGTTTTGCGATCCTTTATGTAAAGGTTTCGGACGTGCGGGTCTAAATGGGCATTTCAATGGACACGTTGGAATTTTAACTGAGTAAAATGTATAAAAATTGAGGTTTTGCAGTAAAATTGTATTGAAAAGCTCCTAATCAATTATTTGAACTCCTAAAATTTGATTAAAACCTGTTTTACGGTCCTTTATGTCGAGGTTTCGGACGAGCAAGTCTAAATGGGCCTTTAAATGGACCCGTTGGAATTTTAACTGAGAAAAATTACAGAAATTGAGGTTTTGCATTATAATTGTGTTGAAAAGATCCTAATCAATTACATGAACTCCTAAAATTTGATTAAAACTTGTTTTGCAGTCCTTTTTGTAGAGGTTTCGGACGAGCGGGATGAAATGGGCCTTTCAATGGACCCGTTGGAATTTTAACTAAGTAAAAAGTACAGAAATTGAGGTTTTTCAATATAATTTTGTTGAAAAGCTAATCAATTATTTGAACTCCTAAAATTTGATTAAAACTTGTTTTGCGGTCCTTTTTGTCGAGGTTTCGGACGAGCAGGTCTAAATGGGCCTTTCAAATGACCCGTCTGAATTTTAACTGAGTAAAAAGTACAGAAATTGAGGTTTTGCAATATAATTGTGTTGAAAATCTCCTAATCAATTACATGATCTCCTAAAATTTGCTTAAAACTTGTTTTGCGGCCCTTTTTGTAGAGGTTTCGGACGAGCGGGTCGAAATGGGCCTTTCAATGGACTAGTTGGAGTTTTAACTGAGTAAAATGTATAAAAATTGAAGTTTTTCAATATAATTGAGTTGAAAAGCTTCTAATCATTTATTTAAACTCCTAAAATTTGACTAAAACTTTTTTGCGGTCCTTTTTGTATCGGTTTCGGACGAGTAGGTCTAAATGGGCCTTACAATGGACCCGTTTTAATTTTAACTGAGTAAAAAGTACAGAAATTGTTTTTTAGCAATATAATTGTGTTGAAAAGCTCCTAATCAATTATTTGAACTCCTAAAATTTGATTAAAACTTGTTTTGCGGTCCTTTTTGTCGAGGTTTCGACGAGCAGGTCTAAATGGGCCTTTCAATGGAGCCGTTGGAATTTAAACTGAGTAAAAAGTACAGAAAATGAGGTTTTGCAGTATAATTGTGTTGAAAATCTCCTAATCAATTAAATGATCTCCTAAAATTTGATTAAAACTTGGTTTGCAGCCCTTTTTGTAGAGGTTCCGGACGAGCATGTCTAAATGGGCCTGACAATGGACCCGTTTGAATTTTAACTGAGTAAAAAGTATTGAAATTGAGGTTTTGCAATATAATTGTGTTGAAAAGCTCCTAATCAATTATTTGAACTCCTAAAATTTGATTAAAACTTGTTTTGCGGTCCTTTTTGTCGAGGTTTCGACGAGCAGGTCTAAATGGGCCTTTCAATGGACCCGTTGGAATTTTAACTAAGTAAAAAGTACAGAAATTGAGGTTTTGCATTATAATTGTGTTGAAAAGATCCTAATCAATTACATGAACTCCTAAAATTTGATTAAAACTTGTTTTGCAGTCCTTTTTGTAGAGGTTTCGGACGAGCGGGTCAAAATGGGCCTTTTAATGGACCCGTTGAAATTTTAACTGAGTAAAAAGTACAGAAATTTAGGTTTTGCAATATAAATGTGTTGAAAAGCTCCTAATCAATTTCATGAACTCCTAAAATTTGATTAAAACTATTTTTGTTGTCCTTTTTGTAGAGGTTTCGGACGAGCGGGACGAAATGGGCCTTTCAATGGACCCGTTGGAATTTTAACTGAGTAAAAAGTACAGAAATTGAGGTTTTTCAATATAATTGTGTTGAAAAGCTGCTAATTAATTATTTGAACTCCTAAATTTGATTAAAACTTGTTTTGCGGTCATTTTTCTCGAGGTTTCGGACGAGCAGGTCTAAATGGGCCTTTCAATGGACCCGTTGGAATTTTAACTGAGTAAAAAGTACAGAAATTGAGGTTTTGTAATATAATTGTGTTGAAAAGCTCCTAATCAATTATTTGAACTCCTAAAATTTGATTAAAACTTATTTTGCGGTCCTTTTTGTCGAGGTTTCGACGAGCAGGTCTAAATGGGCCTTTCAATGGACCCGTTGGAATTTTAACTGAGTAAAAAGTACAGAAATTGAGGTTTTGCATTATAATTGTGTTGAAAAGATCCTAATCAATTTCATGAACTCCTAAAATTTGATTAAAACTTGTTTTGCAGTCCTTTTTGTAGAGGTTTCGGACGAGCGGGTCGAAATGGGCCTTTCAATGGACCCGTTGAAATTTTAACTGAGTAAAAAGTACAGAAATTTAGGTTTTGCAATATAATTGTGTTGAAAAGCTCCTAATCATTTTCATGAACTCCTAAAATTTGATTCACTACAAAAAAAATGTCATATACCGACGGACACAAATCCGTCAGTAAAACACCAAAAATCCGTCGGTATAGGGTGTAAAGCTTTTTACCGAAGGACAAAAAGGAAATTTCGACAGACAAAGTGTCGTCGGTTGTACGCTTGTCGGTATAAAGTTATACCGACAGACGAAACCGTTTGTATAGATATTCTGACCCTATACCAACGGACACAACCGTAGGCATAGGTATTTGCTACCCCGACAAATTAGGGTATATATTCCGACGGATTTTATTCGTCGGTATATATTACGGCTTTTACTGACGGTGTGTCCGTCGGTATAGGTTCTATTTGTACTAACGGTACATCCGTCGGTATAGGTTCTATCCGTATCTTTACCTACGCTTGTGTCCGTCGGTATATGTATCTTGTAAAATCTCTATAAAATATTTATACCGACAGTTATTCCGTCAGTATAGGTGTAATTGGTATTTATTTGTTTTTTTAAATATTAATAATTATTAATACATTCCATTATTTTTATTTAATATTTTTTATTTTAAATATTAAAATTAATAATACTATTAAAACAAAAATCATTTCATTTTTTAAAGAGAAAATATTCAATTTAATGTTCAAATAAAAAGTATGTAATATATAATAAGCAAAATATGTACCTACGAGTCTAGTGCAACCAGAAGAAACATGCAAGCAAATATTTTTGAACTTCAATACTGAAAACTGGCACCAATCGACCGCGGATGTCATCTCCATCATCTCTTGAGTGGCATTCACAGGCCTTGGTTGAGTCAGAAAGGCTTCGTTAGGGACAAGGGAGGCTTGCACGTGCAGGTTGTCGTCCTCGTTGCTGTTGCTAAAGAAGCTCAGCTTAAGTTCTTGACTAGGGTTTGTTACTGTTACTGCTGCGGTATTAGGGTCTATATTCGGGTTCGGATTAAATTCAGTTCAGTTTGATTGGGTTTAAGCCATTTGATGTAGCGACTCAGATGAAAGTTTGTAACAACGTTTAATCCCCGGTACTCAATAGCAGCCTTATCATATGCAGTGGCAGCTTCCTCTTGTGTGGCTGCAAAAGTCAATGAATAGATATCATAGATTAATAAATCTAATATGTTGCGTAAGTTGAAATTAAAATAGCTTTTAAATGTTAGTGGACCATCCTATTAAAAAAACAGCTATGCGTCCATTACACGAACGCCATAAGCAATGAAAGCAATATGCCTAAACGAATGTAATAAATTGCATCGTATTCGTGTCATGTAATAATAATATTAGGTTTATATCTAAGATATTCTTTGGGGCTGCTTTCTTAAATAACATTTGGCGAGCAGCCTAGTTTGGTTTGGAAAATATTAAAACAAATAAAAAAGACAGATGAAGAAAACAAAAGGGTTTGATACGAACCATATGTCCCAAGATAGAGGTACTTGTTGCCGAACACTCTTCCAATGCGTGCTTCCCATCTCCCATTATGATGATGTCTACTGGAAAACCAAGTAAATCCGACAGGATTTGGAACAAATATAAAGGATGTCGCATTTGAGAAATGAAATATTGTAGCTGATTCACGAAATATATATAAAAGTACCTAGCAACACCTCTATATTTCGAAACCCCAAGAGAAAAACCGCTAGATTTCCTACAAAATTCAAGATTTTAGCTGAATTCACATCAATTCCTTAGACTGATGATCAAGTCATTAATCTCACATTCTTAATGATCCAATATATTCTTCTCTAGACTGATTCTCCATTTCTTTCAATTCCGTCTGGTATGTTGAAACCTGCAAATTGTTCATATTGCAAATATTCAAGTTTCTTCCCCCCGATCTTCTTACAGCAAACTCATTAAATTAAATACTACAATGTACCGGGAAGTTAAGAATGGTGTCTTGACCCCAGTATTTGAGTGCTGCTAAATCATAAGCATGTGCTGCAGATTCTTCATCATCGTAAGCACCTGGAAAAAAAAACAAGAAGTAAATTTCCCGAACTTGAGTTAAAAGAAATTAGTTCCTTAAAAAAGAAAACGTATATACCAAGATAGACTGCATTTTGAGTAATAATCCATAAACAGTAGCAGCCATGAAAAATGGAGAAGAAGAAATCATTAAACTTTCTGCTATATAACTCAATTAAGAAAACTAAAAAAGGGTAATTGAATATACCTTGGCGTCCTTTCTTGTTTTGTGATTCATTCCAGCAATTCTTGTCCCATAGATGAGCTTCATATCGACCCGTCCACCTATGCCTGCAAGCAATCCACATAATTAACACGCGACTCCATTGATTCAAACCATGAAAATTGGTGATTTCTATGACTAAAATGACTTGCCTAGTAACCCCTCGATAAATCGAGCTACGTTTTGGAGGCGAGTCTCGTGGGAAACTTCTCCTAGTTCGCTTCTTCACCTTCGTAACACCATTACCCGTAGTGCCGGTACCGATACTCGTACTCTCTGCATTGTTTCTCTGGTTCGCCTGTGATAATTTCGCCATGAAAAGAACTTGATCATCCAACAACCCTCCAATGAAGAGGCTTTTAAAGGGATGATGATAGGTAAACTTATAAAAGATTTGTACGGTGGGGAAATTACAAATAGCTCTTTTGTCTTACCTAACTGATGGCTCTTAATGACCAGTTTTCAGTATTGAAGTTTATACAGTAGCATCTAAGCACCTCAAGGTGCACTGAGTTGTTAGTTCCTTCAAGCTGCAAATACATTGACTTTGCGTAAATTGCATGTAAACTAAAAGAATCACACAATTTTTTTTATCAAAATTTCGAAACAGATTTTGTAATGCAAACAACTTTGTTTCCTATTACATGTTCGAATCAAGAGTACAATTGGCCAGTATGCCAAATATGCAGGCGCTTAGATTTCATTTTAATTGTAACTGGATATTTATCTTGTGATTCAAGCTCGAAAAGGAACTGTGATCTATTAAAAAAGTTTTTTTTAAATAAGAAAGAGTTCTCCCTAATACAATGGACTGACTAAGCATCCACAACTGATAAATAAGAGAGAATCAATACAAAAACAATAGCACTGATAAACCCAGAAACATGAAACTTTGTTTCACTTTTTACAGAAACATGAAACTTTGTTTCACTTTTTACAAAAACAATAGCACCGATAAACCTAGATTAAACTAACTTACAGATTAAAGAGAGAAAAGATACTGACCTTCGTTGCTTGCTTGTTGGTGGGACCGACCGGCCTGAGGGACGACCGACGACGACAAGGAGAACAACGGGGAGAATCACGAGGAGGAGGAGCACGAGCAGGTGGATTTAGGGATTTTTTAACTTTCACGATTGATTTGGGGATTTTAACTTTTGGAGGAATTCTAAACCGTGGAAACTATTAAATCACGTGTAAAAATTTTAATCACCTATATCGACGGCCACAAATAACCGTCGGTCTAAACTACACCTATACCGACACACACAAAACACCATCAGTATATGGTTTACCTATACAGACACATACAAAAAACCGTCAGTATATGGTTTACCTATACCGATGGTCTCAGTACATCGTCGGTAAATATTACAGCTATACCGACGCATTTTTGTTTCCCGTCGGTATACATTACATCTATACCGACAAATTTCGTATCCGTCGGTATACGTTAGAACTTTTACCGACAGTGTTGTTTTCCGTCGGTATATAGTATCTATAGCAACGAATTGTGTCCGTCGGTATAACCGGGTGTCGGTATATGTACAATTTTTTGTAGTGATATTAAAACTTGTTTTGCAATACTTTTTGTAGAGGTTTCGGACGAGGGGGGCGAAATGGGCCTTTCAATGGACCCGTTGGAATTTTAACTGAGTAAAAACTACAGAAATTGAGGTTTTTCAATATAATTGTGTTGAAAAGCTGCTAATCAATTATTTGAACTCCTAAAATTTGATTAAAACTTGTTTTGCGGTCATTTTTGTTGAGGTTTCGGACGAGCAGGGGCCTTTCAATGGACCCGTTGGAATTTTAAATGAGTAAAAAGTTCAGAAATTGAGGTTTTGCAGTATAATTGTGTTGAAAATCTCCTAATCAATTACATGATCTCCTAAAATTTGATTAAAACTTGTTTTGCGGCCCTTTTTGTAGAGGTTCCGGACGAGCATGTCTAAATGGGCCTTTCAATGGACCCGTTGGAATTTTAACTGAGTAAAAAGTATAAAAATTGAGGTTTTGCAATATAATTGTGTTGGAAAGCTACTAATCAATTATTTGTACTCCTAAAATATGATCAAAACTTGTTTTGCGGTCCTTTATGTAGAGGTTTCGGACATGCGGGTCTAAATGGGCCTTTCAATGGACCCGTTGGAATTTTAACTGAGTAAAAAGTACAAAAAATTGAGGTTTTGTAATATAATTGTTTCGAAAATCTCCTAATCAATTACATGATCTCCTAAAATTTGTTTAAAACTTGTTTTGCAATCCTTTTTGTAGAGGTTTCGGAGGAGCGGGTCGAAATGGGCCTTTCAATGGACCCGTTGGAATTTTAACTGAGTAAAAAGTAAAGAAATTGAGGTTTTGCAATATAATTGTGTTTAAAAGATCATAATCAATTATTTGTACTCCTAAAATATGATCAAAACTTGTTTTGCAGTCCTTTTTGTAGAGGTTTCGGACGAGCGGGTCGAAATGGGCCTTTCAGTGGACCCGTTGGAATTTTAATTGAGTAAAATGTATAAAAATTGAGGTTTTGCAATATAATTGTTTTGAAAAGCTTCTAATCATTTATTTGAACTCCTAATATTTGAATACAACTTTTTTGTGGTCCTTTTTGTATCGGTTTCGGACGAGCAGGTCTAAATGGGCCTTACAATGGACCCGTTGGAATTTTAACTAAGTAAAAAGTACAAAAATTGAGGTTTTGCGATATAATTGTGTTGAAAAGCTCCTAATCAATTATTTGAACTCCTAAAATTTGATTAAAACTTGTTTTGCGGTCCTTTTTGTCGAGGTTTCGGACGAGCATGTCTAAATGGGCCTTTCAATGGATCCGTTGGAATTTTAACTGAGTAAAAAGTACAGAAATTGAGGTTTTGCAATATAATTGTGTTGAAAAGCTCCTAATCAATTACATGAACTCCTAAAATTTGATTAAAACTTGTTTTTCAATCCTTTTTGTCGAGGTTTCGAACGAGCAGGTCGAAATGGGGCTTTCAACGGACCCGTTGGAATTTTAACTAAGTAAAAGGTACAAAAATTGAGGTTTTGCAATATAATTGTGTTGAAAAGCTCCTAATCAATTATTTGAACTCCTAAAATTTGATTAAAACTTGTTTTGCGGTCCTTTTTGTAGAGGTTTCGGACGAGCAGGTCTTAATGGGCCTTTCAATGGACCCGTTGGAAATTTAACTGAGTAAAAAGTAAAGAAATTGAGGTTTTGCAATATAATTGTGTTGAAAATCTCCTAATCAATTACATGATCTCCTAAAATTTGATTAAAACTTGTTTTGCGACCCTTTTTGTAGAGGTTTCGGCCGAGCATGTCTAAATAGGCCTTCCAATGGACCCGTTGGAATTTTAACTGAGTAAAAAGTATAAAAAATGAGGTTTTGCAATATAATTGTGTTGCAAAACTCATAATCAATTATTTGTACTCCTAAAATATGATCAAAACTTGTTTTGCGGTCCTTTATGTAAAGGTTTCAGACGTGCGGGTCTAAATGGGCCTTTCAATGGACCCATTGGAATTTTAACTGAGTAAAATGTACAAAAATTGAAGTTTTGCAATATAATTGTGTTGAAGAGCTTCTAATCGTTTATTTGAACTCCTAAAATTTGATTAAAACTTTTTTGCGGTCCTTTTTGTATCGGTTTCGGACGAGTAGGTCTAAATGGGCCTTACAATAGACCCGTTTGAATTTTAACTAAGTAAAAAGTACAAAAATTGAGGTTTTGCAATATAATTGTGTTGAAAAGCTCCTAATCAATTATTTGAACTCCTAAATTTTGATTAAAAATTGTTTTGCGGTCCTTTTTGTCGAGGTTTCGACGAGCATGTCTAAATGGGCCTTTCAATGGACTCGTTGGAATTTTAACTGAGTAAAAAGTACATATTTTGAAATTTTGCATTATAATTGTGTTGAAAAGATCCTAATCAATTACATGAACTACTAAAATTTGATTAAAACTTGTTTTGCAGTCCTTTTTGTAGAGGTTTCGGACGAGCGGGTCGAAATGGGTCTTTCAATGGACCCGTTGAAATTTTAAATACGTAAAAAGTACAAAAATTTAGGTTTTGCAATATAATTGTGTTGAAAAGCTCCTAATCAATTTCACGAACTCCTAAAATTTGATTAAAACTTGTTTTGCAGTCCTTTTTGTAGAGGTTTCGGACGAGGTGGACGAGATGGGCCTTTCAATGGACTCGTTGGAGTTTTAACTGAGTAAAAAGTACATAAATTGAGGTTTTGCAATATAATTGTGTTGAAAATCTCCTAATCAATTACATGATCTCATAAAATTTGATTAAAACTTGTTTTGCGGCCCTTTTTGTAGAGGTTCCGGACGAGCATGTCTAAATGGGCCTTTCAATGGACCCGTTGGAATTTTAACTGAGTAAAAAGTACAGAAATTGAGGTTTTGCAATATAATCGTGTTGAAAAGCTCCTAATAAACTACATAAACTCCTAAAATTTGATTAAAACTTGTTTTGTAGTCCTTTTGTAGAGGTTTTGTACGAGCGGGTCGAAATGGGCCTTTCATTGGACCCGTTGGAATTTTAACTGAGTAAAAAGTATAAACATTGAGTTTTTGCAATATAATCGTGTTGAAAAGCTCATAATCAATTATTTGTACTCCTAAAATATGATCAAAACTTGTTTTGCGGTCCTTTATGTAGAGGTTTCGGACGTGCGGGTCTAAATGGGCCTTTCAATGGACCCGTTAGAATTTTAACTGAGTAAAATGTATAAAAATTGAAGTTTTGCAATATAATTGTGTTGAAAAGCTCCTAATCATTTATTCGAACTCCTAAAATTTGATTAAAACTTGTTTTGCGGTCCTTTTGTATCGGTTTTGGACGAGCAGGTCTAAATGGGCCTTTCAATGGACCCGTTGGAATTTTAACTGAGTAAAAAGTACATAAATTGAGGTTTTGCAATATAATCGTGTTGAAAAGCTCCTAATCAATTACATGATCTCCTAAAATTTGATTAAAACTTGTTTTGCGACCCTCTTTGTAGAGGTTTCGAACGAGCATGTCTAAATGGGACTTTCAATGGACCCGTTGGAATTTTAACTGAGTAAAAAGTAAAGAAATTGAGGTTTTGCTATATAATTGTGTTGAAAAGCTCCTAATCATTTATTTGAACTCCTAAAATATGATTAAAACTTGTGTTGCGGTCCTTTTTCTCAAGGTTTCGGACGAGCAGGTCTAAATGGGCCTTTCAATGGACCCATTGGAATTTTAACTAAGTAAAAAGTACAGAAATTGAGGTTTTGCAATATAATCGTGTTAAAAAGCTCCTAATAAACTACATGAACTCCTAAAATTTGATTAAAATTTGTTTTGTAGTCCTTTTTGTAGAGGTTTCGGACGAGCGGGTCGAAATGGGCCTTTCATTGGACCCGTTGGAATTTTAACTGAGTAAAAAGTATAAACATTGAGTTTTTGCAATATAATCGTGTTGAAAAGCTCATAATCAATTATTTGTACTCCTAAAATATGATCAAAACTTGTTTTGCGGCCCTTTTTGTAGAGGTTTCGGACGAGCATTTCTAAATGGGCCTTTCAATGGACCCGTTGGAATTTTAATTGAATAAAAAGTATAAAAATTGAGGTTTTGCAATATAATTGTGTTGAAAAGCTCCTAATCATTTTTTTGTAATCCTAAAATATGATGAAAACCTGTTTTGCGGTTCTTTATGTAGAGGTTTCGGACGTGCGGGTCTAAATGGGCCTTTCAATGGACCCGTTGGAATTTTAACTGAGTAAAATGTATAAAAATTGAAGTTTTGCAATATAATTGTGTTGAAAAGCTCCTAATCATTTATTTGAACTCCTAAAATTTGATTAAAACTTGTTTTGCGGTCCTTTTGTATCGGTTTCGGACGAGCAGGTCTAAATGGGCCTTTCAATGGACCCGTTGGAATTTTTTTTTGAAAATCCTATTCTACTTCTACCTAGAGGGGGAGGGGGGAAATCTAGGTGAAGGAAATGCTCCTAAGGGGTCTTGAACCCGGGACCTAAGGGGAAGGGAGTGGAGCAGGTGAGCGTGCTCTGACCACCAGGCCATCATCGCATGCTCACCCGTTGGAATTTTAACTGAGTAAAAAGTACAGAAATTGAGGTTTTGCAATATAATTGTGTTGAAAATCTCCTAACCAATTAAGCGATCTCCTAAAATTTGATTAAAACTTGTTTTGCGGCCCTTTTTGTAGAGGTTTCGAACGAGCATGTCTAAATGGGACTTTCAATAGACCCGTTGGAATTTTAACTGAGTAAAAAGTATAAAAATTGAGGTTTTGCAATATAATTGTGTTGAAAATTTCATAATCGATTATTTGTATTCCTAAAATATGATCAAAACCTGTTTTGCGGTCCTTTATGTAGAGGTTTCGGACGTTCAGGTCTAAATTGGCATTTTATTGGACCCGTTGGAATTTTAACTGAGTAAAAAGTATAAAAATTGAGGTTTTGCAATATAATTGTGTTGAAAATTTCATAATCAATTATTTGAACTCCTAAAATTTGATTAAAACTTGTTTTGCGGTCCTTTTTGTCGAGGTTTCGGACGAGCAGGTCTAAATGGGTCTTTCAATGGACCCGTTGGAATTTTAACTGAGTAAAAAGTACAGAAATTGAGGTTTTGCAATATAATCGTGTTGAAAAGCTCCTAATAAACTACATGAACTCCTAAAATTTGATTAAAACTTGTTTTGTAGTCCTTTTTGTAGAGGTTTCGGACGTGAGGGTCTAAATGGGCCTTTCAATGGACCCGTTGGAATTTTAACTGAGTAAAATGTATAAAAATTGAAGTTTTGCAATATAATTGTGTTGAAAAGCTCCTAATCATTTATTCGAACTCCTAAAATTTGATTAAAACTTGTTTTGCGGTCCTTTTGTAGAGGTTTCGGACGAGCATGTCTAAATGGGCCTTTCAATGGACCCGTTGGAATTTTAACTTAGTAAAAACTACATAAATTGAGGTTTTGCAATATAATTGTGTTGAAAAGCTCCTAATAAAATACAAGAACTGCTAAAATTTGATTAAAACTTGTTTTGTAGTCCTTTTTGTAGAGGTTTCGGACGAGCGGGTCGAAATGGGCCTTTCAATGGACCCGTTTGAATTTTAGCTGCGTAATAAGAATAAAAATTGAGGTTTTGCAATATAATTGGGTTGAAAAGCTCATAATCAATTATTTGTACTCCTAACATATGATCAAAACTTGTTTTGCGGTCCTTTATGTAGATGTTTCGGACGTGCGAGTCTAAATGGGCCTTTCAGTGGACCCGTTGGAATTTTAACTGAGTAAAATGTATAAAAATTGAAGTTTTGCAATATAACTGTGTTGAAAAGCTCCTAATTATTTATTTGAACTCCTAAAATTTGGTTAAAACTTGTTTTGCGGTCCGTTTTGTCAAGGTTTCGGACGAGCAGGTCTAAATGGGCCTTTCAATGTACCCGTTGGAATTTTAACTGAGTAAAAAGTACATAAATTGAGGTTTTGCAATAGAATTGTGTTAAAAAGCTCCTAATCAATCACATGAACTCAAAGATTTGATTAAAACTTGTTTTGCAGTCCTTTTTGTAGAGGTTTCGGACGAGTGGGTCGAAATGGGCCTTTCAATGGACCCGTTGGAATTTTAACTGAGTAAAAAGAATAAAAATTGAGGTTTTGCAATATAATTGTGCTGAAAATCTCATAATCAATTATTTGTACTCCTAAAATATGATCAAAACTTGTTTGGCGGTCCTTTATGTAGAGGTTTCGAACGTGCGGGTCTAAATGGGCCTTTCAGTGGACCCGTTGGAATTTTAACTGAGTAAAATGTATAAGAATTGAAGTTTTGCAATATAACTGTGTTGAAAAGCTCCTAATCATTTATTTGAACTCCTAAAATTTGATTAAAACTTTTTTGCGATCCTTTTTGTATCGGTTTCGGACGAGCAGGTCTAAATGGGCCTTACAATGGACCCGTAGGAATTTTAACCGAGTACAAAGTACAGAATGTAACCCCCTAGACCCGTCTATGCGTTACAACAGATCCTAGGAAGTCACATTAGGGTCACACGAGTGACCCATGATAAGATTTCAAATAAACATATAGTTAAACCTTTAAAATCATAAATCGAATATCTGATTTAAAATAAAATTTCAGAAATTGTTCAAAACGATAAAACAATTATGATACAAGTTGCGGAAATAAATTTCACTCATTTGTATAATGCAAACACGACACACATGCCCCCTAGTTACACAGATACCATACTCCCTGACGAGCCGAAGAAACTCCCATACCGACGTTGATAGGTGCAACTTGTCTGATCTTTTATCCTGAGATGGTAAAAACAACATGAGCTTGGGAAAGCTCAGTAATACAAAACTACCAGAAGATGTTATAAGCTTATGCAGATATATGGTAGGCATAACATTTTCATGATATTTCAAGCAGTGACAGTCCTCTATTCCTTTCTGTTATTTTCGAGTAACGTTATACTTGAGATTAACTGTACTTGTTCTTTATTCATCATCGAGTAACAAACGGGAATTATATGAGTTGATAGTTACGAAGATGAAACAAAGAGTTTAGCGTCTAGTGTGTTCCAATAAGTGCAGATCAAGCAGGCATAATTGCATACTAGCCATATCATAAGAACATGTAAAAATTTAATGCAAATGCTCAAGTACATACAAGGGTTTACTGGTAACTACCCTCCAACCGAACACCAAAATGCAATTCCCCATGAATTGCATACAGAAGGTCTTACCCTAGGCCTGAGGCGTAGGAGCCTACCTAAGGGAATGCCTTAGGTCCAGAAAGACTTACCCTAGGCCCGTGGGCGTAGGAGCTTAACGGAACATCTGGATCAAGGCTGTGACAGAAACTTCAATCATGTCCTGAGAGTATCCCCAAATAGAATGGTTCAGATCATTTCCCATTATTATCAGAATTCAGACAACAGAGCATATAGCATTATCATTATACAGAAGTTCAGATATCATAAGTTCAGAACAGACATGAATATAATCTCAATCATATTGTACACACAGAACTTTTCTAACAGATATAACCATGCTGCTCAAACAGAATCATTCATACTTTCAGATTATTCACACTATCAGGTAGACATGATTTTCAACTCAAGGAGCATCATATTTCATATTAGAAAATCATCACATAATCATAATCCATATACATATACATATATACACAACAAAATGTAGCACACGTGGAACACACTAGGTGGGACATATCATTTCTTGGAGATACTTGACATTTACGGAATGTGACATATTAAAATTTTGACGATTTGAACGGATTTCTGAAACGTGGCCCCTATTAGAAGGGGTTCATACTAACGGTTTAACCCAGATATTCAGGATGTGATACATCAAGAACTTTAAGAGTTTAGATATATTATGAGTACTTTAGTCATTTAAGCATACAAGGGCATTATGGTCATTTCGACGTTCATGGACATTCTGGTAATTATACCAACATTGAATAAGCAATGGTTCACAGAACTCGGGTATCCTATTTGCTCATTAGTTTTCTAAACGGACATTCAAGAATTTCTAAATTAAAGTCTTTTAAGTTATCCGATATTTTCAGTGATGTTTCGATTATTTAGGCTATCATGGCCTTTTAGTTATTTGACTGTCATGACAAATTTTATACTATGGCACAATTATATCAGAACGAAAATTATAATTCTCAGGGGCTCTAACAATTTATCATACCTCCAGAATTTGTTTAATGCGGCGTAACCCAACTTGACAATACTTACCAACGTTCAGATGTGAGTAATTAGCGTGCATCAGAACTTAACATTGACTGTATTGTATGTCTGAACAGTCGCCCTCATACTTCACTATACGGTTTAACTTTGAGTAATCGAACATACAATCTATGCGGATCTTCCTACCTTACATCAATATGGTGAGCGATGGGTATACATGTGTCGTATTTCTCAACACTTAAGGGAACCTTAGCTATTTGAGTCTTATTAACAAAATCCATAATTTCGTCAATTACCTAGTTACCGATTAATTCAGGAGGGTATTTCGGTTATTTTAATCTAAGATAAATCTACCATTTCTTTCTGAATTACCATTTGGTACCTCCATCATTCACGTACTCAAACGAGATTAAGTCGTCCTAACTCTCCGGCCCTTTACAGACGATTCATTCATTACAGAACTTGAGGGTATAACGTCATTCAAATTAATCAGACATTTCGGTGCTTGAGGGCATTACCGTCTTTTTGGTCATTACGATCATTCTCATTTAATTCACGTATTACTGTCATAAGGATCGACTTAGGATTTCAACAATTTTTCTAGAAAATTCTCATTCATGTGTTATACAGAGTTTGAGGGATTATCCAAGTTTGTATCACACGTATTGCATAATGATGCCGAAGTCTTTCCATTAAATCATACATCTTGGGTAGTGTAATTTACATAATCAGGTCGAATGCAGATTTTAGGTCATTTCCTTTATCTGAGGGGTAGTTTAGTCATACTTATGCTCCAAGGGCATTTTCGTAATTTCATAAATAATATCTCTCACTCCGTATCCTGGTCCTCGATTCTTACACACTGTTGATTGAGTTGCGGATTTACTGAATTTAACTATTAGAACTTCTGATACTGTTAGCCCATTAGTAATCTTATTCGGATAATTTGGTCTTATTAATATCCATGCTTATTGCTCGAATCTGATTCAATTTAAGCAGAATTTACAGTATACGTCATCATAAGCATGCATGCGTTAACCGGATATCAACATGTTCATAAAGCATACAAGGGGTAGTAGTGTATTACCTTAACTCCGAGCTACCTCAGTCGATTCATGATACGAAATTCAAATACCCTCGAACTCGGATTCAACATCCCACAACCACGCGGATATGAAGATGTGCGGATGCCTTCAGTTAAACAAAAACCACAGTTAATCCTCAATCACACTACCTTTAAACTGAACAAGAAACGCATAAGCCTTTTTGGGTTTAAGACCAGATTCAGAGGCTTTCGGGTCGGAATTTTGCGAAACGGGCTTCAAAAACGGACTCAGGACGTCGAAAAACATAAAATATGAGTTTTTAGAAAAATTGACTTTTTGGTCAACGGTCAAAGTCAACGTTGACGTCAACAGAAGTCAACGCTGACGTCAGCAGTCAACTGGGTCAAGATAACTGAGTCAACTCGGGCGAGTTGACTCACTGAGCTGACTCGGCGATTCAACCCAGCCGAGTCGAGTCGGAGAGCCCATGGGTCGGGTCAGACCCGTTTCTTACCCTTATCGGAAAGGTCGCCGGCAGCGATCGAAATCTCGCCGGAAAAGTCTCGAAATGACGTTTTTTTTACCTGAAAGAAAGCCTTTCGATTACACAACGTTTAACCCAAAATTATTCAACCGAAACATCGCCGGATAAAGGTTGAAAGTTACCGAAAACGTAATAGGGTCTCGAAACTGCCGAAGCTCCGACGAAAGGCTTAACGGCGGCGAACGGAGGCGGCAGGCTCAGGTTTTGCAGATCCGGACGCAAGGATCTCGGCCGTGCCCACAGTGAGCCAAGAACGGTGGTGGATCGGCCAGAAACGCGACAGACGTGGCCCACAAAATTGCCGAACTTCGATCGATATTCCACCGCACACCGCTGCTCGAGGGCGCGCGTGACCGGTAACGGCGAACTCACGATGAGACGGAGAACACACCGCTGGCGGCGGTTTCACGGACGGCGCAGTAGTGACGTGACTACAAGCTTGCCGACAATGAAGGGAAAAAAAGTTTCGGAAGAGCAGGTCTAAATGGGCCTTTTAAAGGGCCCGTTGGAATTTTAACTGAGTAAAAAGTATAAAATTGAGGTTTTTCGATATAATTGTGTTGAAATGTTCCTAATCAATTATTTGAACTCCTAAAATTTGATTAAAACTATTTTGCGGTCCTTTTTGTCGAGGTTTCGGACGAGGAGGTCTAAATGGGCCTTTCACTGGACCCGTTAGAATTTTAACTGAGTAAAAAGTACAGAAATTGAGGTTTTGCATTATAATTGTGTTGAAAAGCTCCTAATTAATTACATAAACTCCTAAAATTTGATTAAAACTTTTTTTGCAGTCCTTTTTGTAGAGGTTTCGAACGAGCGGGTCGAAATGGGCCTTTCAATGGACCCGTTGAAATTTTAACAGAGTAAAAAGTACAGTAATTGTAGTTTTGCAAAATAATTGTGTTGAAAAGCTCCTAATCAATTATTTGAACTCCAAAATCTGATTAAAACATGTTTTGCGGTTTCTTTTGTAGAGGTTTCTGACGAGCAGGTCTAAATAGGCCTTTCAATGAACTCCTAAAATTTGATTAAAACTTGTTTTGCAGTCCTTTTTGTAGAGGTTTCGGACGAGCGGGTCGAAATGGGATTTCAACGGGTCCATTGAAAGGCCCATTTCTACCCGCTCGTCCGAGACCTCTACAAAAAGGACCGCAAAAAAGTTTTAATCAAATTTTAGGAGTTAAAATAAATGATTAGGAGCTTTTCAACACAATTATATTGCAAAACCTCAATTTCTATACTTTTTACTCAGTTAAAATTCCAACAGGTCCATTAAAAGGCCCATTTCGACCCGCTCGTCCGAAACCTCTACAAAAAGGACCGCAAAACAAGTTTTAATAAAATTTTAGGAGTTCAAATAATTTATTAGGAGCTTTTTGACACAATTATATTGAAAAACCTCAATTTTATACTTTTTACTCAGTTAAAATTCCAACGGGCCCATTGAAAGGCCCATTTAGTCCTGCTCGTCCGAAACCTCTACAAAAAATACCGCAAAAATGTTTTATTCAAATATTAGGAGTTCAAATATTTGATTAGGAGCTTTTCAACACAATTATATTGCAAAACCTCAATTTATGTACTTTTTACTCAGTTAAAATTCCAACGGGTCCATTAAAAGGCCCATTTCGACCCGCTCGTCCGAAACCTCTACAAAAGGACCGTAAAACAAGTTTTAATCAAATTTTAGGAGTTCAAATAATTGATTAGGAGCTTTTGAACACAATTATATTGCAAAACCTCAATTTCTGTACTTTTTACTCAGTTAAAATTCCAACGGGTCCATTGAAAGGCCCATTTAGACCCGCACGTCTGAAAACTCTACATAAAGGACCGCAAAAGAAGTTTTGATCATATTTTAGGAGTACAAATAATTGATTATGAGCTTTTCAACACAATTATATTGCAAAACCTCAATTTTTGTACTTTTTACTCAGTTAAAATTACAACGGGTCCATTGAAAGGCCCATTTAGACATGCTCGTCCGAAACCTCTACAAAAAGGGCCGCAAAACAAGTTTTAATCAAATTTTAGGAGATCATGTAATTGATTAGGAGATTTTCAACACAATTATATTACAAAACTTCAATTTCTGTACTTTTTACTCAGTTAAAATTCCAACGGGTCCATTGATAGGCCCATTTAGACCTGCTTGTCCGAAACCTCTACAAAAAGGACCGCAACAAGGTTTTATTCAAATATTAGGAGTTCAAATAATTGATTAGGAGCTTTTCAACGCAATTATATTGCAAAACCACAATTTCTATACTTTTTACTCAGTTAAAATTTCAACGGGTCCATTGAAAGGCCCATTTAGACATGCTCGTCCGAAACCTCTACAAAAAGGGCCGCAAAACAAGTTTTAATCAAATTTTAGGAGATCATGTAATTGATTAGGATATTTTCAACACAATTATATTGCAAAACCTCAAATTCTGTACTTTTTACTCAGTTAAAATTCCAACGGGTCCATCGAAAGGCCCATTTAGACCTGCTCGTCTGAAACCTCGATAGAAAGGACCGCAAAACAAGTTTTAATCAAATTTTAGGAGTTCAAATAATTGATTAGGAGCTTTTAAACACAATTATATTGCAAAACCTCAATTTTTATACTTTTTAATCAGTTAAAATTCCAACGGGCCCATTGAAAGGCCTATTTAGACTTGCTCGTCCGAAACCTCTACAAAAAGGACCACAAAAATGTTTTATTCAAATATTAGGAGTTTAAATAATTGATTAGGAGCTTTTCAACACAATTATATTGCAAAACCTCAATTTCTATACTTTTTACTCTGTTAAAATTCCAACATGTCCATTGAAAGGCCCATTTCTACCCGCTCGTCCGAAACCTCTAAAAAAAGGACCGCAAAACAAGTTTTAATCAGATTTTAGGAGTTCATGTAATTGATTAGGAGCTTTTCAACACAATTATATTGCAAAATTTCAATTTATGCACTTTTTACTCAGTTAAAATTCCAACGGGTCCATTGAAAGGCCCATTTCGACCCGCTCGTCCGAAACCTCTACAAAAAGGACTACAAAACAAGTTTTAAGCAAATTTTAGGAGTTCAAATAATTGATTAGGAGATTTTCAACACAATTATATGGCAAAACCTCAATATTTATACTTTTTACTCAGTTAAAATTCCAACGGGCCCATTGAAAGGACCATTTAGACCTGCTCGTCCGAAACCTCTACAAAAAGGACCGCAAAAATGTTTTATTCAAATATTAGGAGTTCAGATAATTGATTAGAAGCTTTTCAACACAATTATATTGCAAAACCTCAATTTCTGTACTTTTTACTCGGTTAAAATTCCAACGGGTCCATTGAAAGGCCCATTTCTACCCGCTCGTCCGAAACCTCTACAAAAAGGACTGTGAAACAGGTTTTAATCAAATTTTAGGAGTTCATGTAATTGATTAGGAGCTTTTCAACACAATTATATTGCAAAACCTCAATTTCTGTACTTTGTTCTCAGTTAAAATTCAAACGGGTCCATTGAAAGGCCCATTTGGACCCGCTCGTCCGAAACCTCTACAAAAAGGACTGCAAAACACGTTTTAATCAAATTTTAGGAGTTCATGTAATTGATTAGGAGCTTTTCCACACAATTATATTGCAAAACCTCAATTTCTGTACTTTTTACTCAGTTAAAATTCCAACGGGTCCATTGAAAGGCCCATTTAGACCTGCTCGTCTGAAACCTCGACAGAAATGACCGCAAAACAAGTTTTAATCAAATTTTAGAAGTTCAAATACTTGATTAGGAGCTTTTCAACACAATTATATTGCAAAACCTCAATTTTTATACTTTTTACTCAGTTAAAATTCCAACGGGCCCATTGAAAGTCCCATTTAGACCTGCTCGTCTGAAACCTCTACAAAAATGACCGCAAAAATGTTTTATTCAAATATTAGGAGTTCGAATAATTGATTAGGAGCTTTTCAACACAGTTATATAGCAAAACCTCAATTTTTGTACTTTTTACTTAGTTAAAATTCCAAGGGGTTCATTAAAAGGCCCATTTCGACCCGCTGGTCTGAAACCTCTACAAAAAGGACTACAAAACAAGTTTTAATCAAATTTTTGGAGTTCATGTAATTGATTAGGAGCTTTTCAACACAATTATATTGCAAAACCTCAATTTCTGTAATTTTTACTCAGTTAAAATTCAAACGGGTCCATTGAAAGGCCCATTTCGACCCGCTCGTCCGAAACCGATACAAAAAGAACCGCAAAACAAGTTTTAAACAAATTTTAGGAGTTCATGTAATTGATTAGGAGCTTTTAAACACAGTTATATTGCAAAATTTCAATTCATGCACTTTTTACTCAGTTAAAATTCCAACGGGTCCATTGAAAGGCCCATTTCGACCCGCTCGTCCAAAATCTCTACAAAAAGTACTGCAAAACACATTTGAATCAAATTTTAGGAGTTGATGTAATTGATTAGGAGCTTTTCAACACAATTATATTTCAAAACCTCAATTTCTGTACTTTTTACTTAGTTAAAATTCCAACGGGTCCATTGAAAGGCCCTTTTAGACATGCTCGTTTGAAACTTCGACAGAAAGGACCGCAAAACAAGTTTTAATCAAATTTTAGGAGTTCAAATAATTGATTAGGAGATTTTCAACATAATTATATTGCAAAACCTCAATTTTTATACTTTTTACTCAGTTAAAATTCCAACGGGCCCATTGAAAGGCCTATTTAGACCTGCTCGTCCGAAACCTCAACAAAAAGTACCGCAAATATGTTTTACTCAAATATTAGGAGTTCTAATAATTGATTAGGAGCTTTTAAACACAATTATATTGCAAAACCTCAATTTTTGTACTTTTTACTTGGTTAAAATTCCAACGGGTCCATTGAAAGCCCATTTCTACCCGCTCGTCCGAAACCTCTACAAAAAGGATCGCAAAAAAGTTTTAATCAAATTTTAGGAGTTAAAATAAATGATTAGGAGCTTTTCAACACAATTATATTGCAAAACCTCAATTTCTATACTTTTTACTCAGTTAAAATTCCAACGGGTCTATTAAAAGGCCCATTTCGACCCGCTCGTCCGAAACCTCTACAAAAAGGACCGCAAAACAAGTTTTAATAAAATTTTAGGAGTTCAAATAATTTATTAGGAGCTTTTTAACACAATTATATTGAAAAACCTCAATTTTATACTTTTTACTCAGTTAAAATTCCAACGGGCCCATTGAAAGGCCCATTTGGACCTGCTCGTCCGAAACCTCTACAAAAAGGACCGCAAAAATGTTTTATTCAAATATTAGGAGTTCAAATATTTTATTAGGAGCTTTTCAACACAATTGTATTGAAAAACCTCAATTTTATACTTTTTACTCAGTTAAAATTCCAACGGGCCCATTGAAAGGCCCATTTAGACCTGCTCGTCCGAAACCTCTACAAAAAGGACCGCAAAAATGTTTTATTCAAATATTAGGAGTTCAAATATTTGATTAGGAGCTTTTCAACACAATTATATTGCAAAACCTCAATTTCTGTACTTTTTACTTAGTTAAAATTCCAACGGGTCCATTAAAAGGCCCATTTCGACCCGCTCGTCCGAAACCTCTACAAAAGGACCGTAAAACAGGTTTTAATCAAATTTAAGGAGTTCAAATAATTGATTAGGAGCTTTTTAACTCAATTATATTGCAAAACCTCAATTTCTGTACTTTTTACTCAGTTAAAATTCCAACGGGTCCATTGTAAGGCCCATTTAGACCCGCACGTCTGAAAACTCTACATAAAGGACCGCAAAACAAGTTTTGATTATATTTTAGGAGTACAAATAATTGATTATGAGCTTTTCAACCCAATTATATTGCAAAACCTCAATTTTTATACTTTTTACTCAGTTAAAATTCCAACGGGTCCATTGAAAGGCCCATTTAGACATGTTCGTCCGAAACCTTTACAAAAAGGGCCGCAAAACAAGTTTTAATCAAATTTTAGGAGATCATGTAATTGATTAGGAGATTTTCAACACAATTATATTCCAAAACTTCAATTTCTGTACTTTTTACTCAGTTAAAATTCCAACGGGTCCATTGATAGGCCCATTTAGACCTGCTTGTTCGAAACCTCTACAAAAAGGACCGCAAAAAGGTTTTATTCAAATATTAGGAGTTCAAATAATTGATTAGGAGCTTTTCAACGCAATTATATTGCAAAACCACAATTTCTATACTTTTTACTCAGTTAAAATTTCAACGGGTCCATTGAAAGGCCCATTTAGACCCGCTCGTCCGACACCTCTACAAAATGGACCAGAAAAAAAGTTTTAATCAAATTTTAGGAGTTCATGTAATTGATTAGGAGCTTTTCAACACAATTATATTGCAAAATCTAAATTCTGTACTTTTTACTCAGTTAAAATTCTAACGGGTCCAGTGAAAGGCCCATTTAGACCTGCTCGTCCGAAACCTCGACAAAAAGGACCGCAAAATTAGTTTTAATCAAATTTTAGGAGTTCAAATAATTGATTATGAGCTTTTCAACACAATTATATTGAAAAACCTCAATTCCAACGGGACCATTGATAGGCCCATTTAGACCTGCTTGTCCGAAACCTGTACAAAAAGGACCGCAAAAAGGTTTTTGTAACCCCCTTAACCCGGCCTAGACGTTTGACCCGAATTAAGAAGTTTACACGGGGAAAACCAAAGTCAACCCGAAAGTCAACCTTGATTAACGACCCTTTTTTTTCTTTTTAATCTTATCTAAATGCACATTAACCCTAGATATGATCATAACAACAGCATACTCAAAGATCAGCGCATTCGGAAAACATTTAGGGACTTAATTGCATAACATACAAGTTTAGGGACCAAAATGTAAATTCTGGAAATTAGAAGGACTTAACCCACTTTTAAGTTACCATTATGAAATTAATCATATTTCAGGCTTATCTGTCAAATTTCAACTCAACCGGACATCTCAAACTCATTCAATTGCATAAACAAGATTCAGGACCAAAACGCAAAGGTTTCAAAACATATAACCAACAATTTCAGTGCCCAACGGTCGGGTGTTTCGGAACAGGGATGATCCGTTCCGAAACGCGGGACCGTTCCGAAACGCGTTGCGCAACAGGGCCTGGCAGTGGCCAAACTGTTTCGGAACGACTCTGCCCGTTTCGAAACGCTTAGGCCATTTCAGGCCTTCTGTTCCGAAACGGCAGCACCTGTTCCGAAACAGGCTGCCCAGATTGCAGAAATTTAGCTAGATTTTCACACAATTGACCCATCAAACATGCTCCAAAGGCAACCAAATTTTACCAGCAACACATTACATGCATAAGGAACATAATGGCATCAACAATTCATAAACATGGCATCAAACAAGGAAAGCCCCAACTCTATAGGCATGCATCCTATATTGAAAGACCATTCAACACCAAAACGTCAAACAATCCTCATAATGGCCATTTACATGTTCTATCATCAACAACAACATAAAACAATCTTAGGGAGTCCAAAACATCTCCTAAAACAACAACATAGGTTCCCCATTGCCAAATGCCAAAAGCTAATCAAGTTATGAAAATATTCACCATACATAAGCTTAGTTCTTCACTTGGATTCTTGACCTCTTGCTGCCCTTATATGCACTTCAATGCTCTGCATTATTGGTTTAAGAAAAGAGAGAGCGTAAGCACATAGCTTAGCGAGGAATGCTCATTTAAAACAACACAATAATGCATTTATAAAACACTTTTATAAACCTCAATTCAAAACAACCTTTATCCATGCACGAAAGCATTTAAAACAAGCATACATGCTTCAAATTAATAACATGTCATATTGGCCACAAGTGATAATCATGATCTTTCCATTTCATAATACAATCAACATAAGACTCACATATGGACTTTTAAACACCATTGTGATCTTACAATTCACAAGGACCACACATGGACTTTTAACAACCATTGTGTCCTTAGCACAAGAATCACCCATGGACTTTTAACCACCATGGTGTTCTTAAAATACACAAGGTTCACACAAGGACTTTTAACCACCTTTGTGACCTTAACACAAGAATCACCCATGGACTTTTAACCACCATGGTGTTCTTAAAATACACAAGGCTCACACAAGGACTTTTAACCACCTTTGTGACCTTACAATACACAAGGCTCACACAAGGACTTTTAACCACCTTTGTGACCTTACAATACACAAGGCTCACACAAGGACTTTTAACCACCTTTGTGACCTTAGCACAAGAACCAATCATGGACTTTTAACCACCATGTTGTTCTTAACACAAGAACCACCTATGGACTTTTAACCACCATAGTGTTCTTAACCTTACACGTAGCATCACTTGCCAATATGCATCATTTATCAACAATAATCCACTGTTTTAAAGCATTTAACAAGCCATCAATCATCATGCATCATTATGCAACAAAACCACATTTTATCAAATGTTCAAGACAAGGATCTCTTACCTTGAGCATCCTTCAACACATGGCTTATAAAACCAGGAAATAAACATGCTATATATGCTTTCAAAACAGAATTTAAAACATGCAAACAATCACATTGCACACAACCAACACATGGTTCATCAACAAGAGAGTTTTTCCGAAAACTTACTCTTGAGCTTAGCAAAGTTGTTTAGACTTAAACTAAGCTCCCAAACCTTCAAAACAATGGTTTCAAAGCTGAAAACCAAAATTCACTCACCGATTCCGTTTCGCCACTTGCCGAAACACCAATCAAGCTTCCGGATCAACACCACAAGGATCTGAAGATGTCTCCCCTGTTTTAAACACATCAAAACAGTAGATTAATGCACCATCATGCATTAATATCCCCAACCAAGACATCTAAACTCGCTGCTCACATCAACACTCACATTTCGGCTACCAAACACAACCGAAATCACATCCAAACATCTCCTCAACACTACCCAGCCAAGATCCATCAATTCCAAACATTCATAAACCTCAATTAACATCCAAAATGGATCTCATCACGTCCTTATACCTCCAGCTATAGCAGAACATCAAGATCACTCCAAAAACCACCAAAAACCACCAAAAACTTAAACAAAACTTAGGAAAATCAACCTATTCGGGATTGCATTGGTTAAACCTCAATTTCGCATCAATTATACATCCATTTTACATCAAAAACACATCTCAAAACAATGCCCAATCAGATCATACGAATTTCATCAAAATTAAAGCAAATCTTGCATTTTAAAGCCAAGATCAAGAACTCAATTGCAAAACCTTCAATAAAACATAATTCAAGGATTGAGAACTTGGGAATTTCAGTAAAGAACTGAGAATTTAGAGGAGAAGGACGTTCATACCTCTAAACTTGAGTTTTCTCCCTTTTTGGAACCAAAATCTTGAAAATCCAATAAGCAAATGCTAAGGTTTTGTTGTAGATTTGATTAGAGATCAAATGAGGATAGAAATCTCATCTTAAGTTGTCAAAATCAGAGGAAATTCTGCTGGAGAAATGTGTTTGGGTTGAGAGAAAAGTTGAGAGAAAAGAAAATGGAAAATTTGGGAAAAGGTTGTTAAAATGCCAAAAATATCTTTCCCTCCCTTTTACCTTTATTTTAAAACCATTAATTAATTGATAAATATTCAGAAAAATCTGGAGAAACTCTTTTGGGTAAATAGCTCCTTAAAGATTCAAAGTTTCAATCCTTTTTAAAATAGTCACCCAGTTTTCAAAAATTACATTTTGGTCACTAACCCAAAATGTCACTCTTCCAAACCTCATTTTGTAAAATTGATTTCACCTTTCTCTTATATATAATAAAAGAGGATTTTAAGACATTTTTCCATATTTTTAATGCAACCCGAACTAGGCTTTCCTAAATTCACCCTTTTATATTCGAACCGCAACCCGACCGGTCCGGTCCAAACCCAAAACTTCTAAGCCCAAAATTGGGGTGTTACAACTCTCCCCCCCTTAAGAAATTTCGTCCTCGAAATTTACCTGAAGGGAAGAGGTACGGAAACTGTTTCAACATGTCATCCTTCCGCTCCCACGTGGCTTCTTCAACACCACGATGTTTCCACAACACCTTTACCAACTCGATGGTCTTGCCACAAAGAACCTTACTATCCGAATCCAGAATCCTCACTGGTTCCTCATCATAGGTCAAATCCGGATTCAATTCCACTTCTTCCACAGACATCACATGTGAAGGATCCGATCTATACTTCTGAAGCATAGAAACATGAAACACATCATGAATCTTCTCCAACTCTTGCGGTAACCTCAACTTATACGCAACAGGACCCACACGCTCAATCACCTCGTATGGTCCAATGTACCTAGGGCTCAACTTACCCTTTCGGCCAAACCTCATCACCTTTTTCCAAGGCAAAACCTTCAACAACACACGGTCACCCACCGCGTACTCAATCTCCTTACGCTTCAAATCTGCGTAAGACTTTTGCCGATCAGAAGCTGCCTTCAAGCGCTCACAAATGAGCTTCACCTTCTCGGTGGTTCCTTTCAACATAGCTGGCATCGAAACCAACTTCTGACCCGTTTCAGCCCAACACAGAGGAGTCCTACACTTCCTCCCGTACAAAGCCTCATAAGGTGCCATTTGAATGCTTGCCTGATAACTATTGTTATAAGCAAACTCCACCAAAGGCAAATGTTTCTCCCATGAGCCCTGAAACTCAATCACGCAACACCTCAACATATCCTCCAAAACCTGAATAACACGCTCGGACTGACCATCCGACTGAGGATGATAAGATGTACTGAAATTCAACCGTGTACCCAAAGCTTGATGCAAACACCGCCAGAAACGCGATGTAAACCTCGGATCCCTATCCGACACAATCGACTTAGGCACACCATGCAGCCGCACAATCTCAGCAATGTACAGCTCCGCAAGCTTATCCAAAGAATACGTAGTATGCACAGGCAAGAAATGCGCACACTTCGTCAAGCGATCCACAATCACCCACACCGAATTCTTCTTCGATGGCGACAAAGGTAAACCAGATACAAAATCCATGGTAATCCTTTCCCACTTCCACTCAGGAATTCTCAAAGGTTGCAACAAACCTGACGGAAACTGATGCTCAGCCTTAACTCGCTGACACACCATGCACTTGCTTACAAACTCAGCAACATCCTTCTTTAGACCCACCCAATAGTACTCATCACGAAGATCACGGTACATCTTAGTAGTACCAGGGTGCATAGCAAAAGGACTACTATGACCTTCAGTCAGAATAGCACGCCTCAAATCAACATCATTGGGCACTACTATCCGACTCCCAAAACACAACACTCCATCATCACTAAAACAGAAATCCGAAGGCCTACCCTCCGCGATATCCTGAACATGCGGTACCAAGGAATCATCCAACAACTGCTTTTCCTTGATCAACTGAACCAAAGATGGTTTCACTTGCAATTCAGCCACAAGACCACCATCACGCGAAATACTCAAACTGGCAAATATAGCCCTCAACTCAACAGCTACCTTCCTACTCAAGGCATCCGCTACAACATTAGCTTTTCTAGGGTGATATTCAATCGTCAAATCATAATCCTTGAGCAACTCTACCCAGCGTCGCTGCCTAAGATTTAACTCCTTCTGTGACATCAGATACTTCAAACTCTTGTGATCCGTGTACACAGTACACTTCTCACCATACAGATAATGTCTCCAGATCTTCAAAGCAAAAACCACCGCAGCCAACTCGATGTCATGCCTAGGATAATTGCGCTCATGCACCTTCAACTGCCGTGATGCATAAGCCACCACCTTACCCTCCTGCATCAACACACATCCCAAACCAACATAGGACGCATCACTATACACCACAAACTCTTTCCCTAATTCAGGTTGAACCAAGATAGGAGCTTCTGTCAAAGCTGCCTTAAGCTTCTCAAAAGCCTGCTGTCTCGCTTCCGTCCACTCATACTTAACATCTTTCTGCAACAACTTTGTCAAAGGTGCAGCAATCTTCGAAAACCCATCCACAAACCTTCGGTAGTATCCCGCCAAACCAAGGAAACTACGAACTTCATGAACAGACTTAGGAACCTTCCAATTCATCACCGCCTCAATCTTCTGAGGATCAACACGAATCCCTTCAGCAGAAACCACATGACCAAGAAACACCACTTCTCTAAGCCAGAACTCACACTTGCTCAGCTTAGCATAAAGCTGATTCTCCAACAAAGCTTGCAGCACAATTCTCATATGCCCTTCATGCTCCTCCTCAGTACGTGAGTACACGAGGATATCATCAATGAACACCACAACAAACTTATCCAGGTATTCATGAAATACACGATTCATCATGTCCATGAAAGCTGCAGGAGCATTTGTCAAACCAAACGGCATCACAAGGAACTCATAATGCCCATACCTCGTCCTGAAAGCTGTCTTTGGCACATCCACATCCTTCACCTTCAACTGGTAATACCCTGACCTTAAGTCAATCTTAGAGAACACAGCTGCTCCCCGAAATTGATCAAAAAGATCATCAATTCTCGGCAATGGATACCGATTCTTGATACTCCACTTGTTAAGCTGACGGTAATCAATGCACATTCTCATAGTGCCATCCTTCTTCTTCACAAACAAGACCGGCGCACCCCAAGGTGACACACTCGGCCGAATGAAACAACGGTCAAGCAACTCTTGCAACTGCGTCTTCAGCTCTTTCAACTCTTTAGGTGCCATTCGATAAGGAGTAATGGACACTGGAGTTGTGTTTTCATACAGCTCAATCCCAAACTCCACCTCACGATTAGGAGGCAATCCAGGCAACTCCTCCGGAAACACACCAGGAAACTCTCGCACAGTCCTGATATCTTGCACACGCAACTCCTTAGAGCTAGGATTCATCACAAAGGCTAGGTAAGCTTCACAACCTTGCCTCAGCATCCTACTCGCCTCCAATGTAGACACCACATTGGCAAGAAACTTCACATTCTCACCAACCACAACCACCTCATAATCATCCGCAAGCTTCAACGAAACTCGCTTATTCTCACAATCCACTACAGCATGATGCTCAGCAAGCCAATCCATACCAAGGATTACATCAAAACCATAGAAAGGCAACTCCATAAGATCAACATGAAAAACATGATCTTGCACAACCAAAGGACATCTTCTATAAAGCTTTCGAGTCACAACAGTCTCACCAAAAGAACTAGTGACACGCATACCAACATCCAAAGACTCAACAGGCAAACCAAGCAATTCAGCATGCTCACGCAAAATGTATGAGTGCGTAGATCCAGAATCAATCAAGGAAAGTAATGACATGGACTGCAAAGTAAAATTACCTGCGATCACATCCGCGTCATTCCTCCCCTCCCTCTGAGTAAACACTCTAGCCTGGCCACCTCCTTCAGGCTGAACAGCTACAACATGAGCCACATTCCGTCCACCCTCTTCTCTCCGCTGGAAGTTACCACGGCCGCGCCCACGACCTCTCTGTGGTGTAGCAACTACAGGAGCACGCCCTTGGCCACCAGCCAACATAGGACACTCTCTCCTCATGTGATCCGTAGATCCACAGTTCCAGCACGAATTACCAGCTGCCACAACAGGAGCTTGCACCTCCCTCACAGCTCGTGGACAATCACGTTTCATATGACCACGCGATCCATATGTCCAACATGCATTCGGTTCAGCTCTTGCCTTGCCTCCCTGAGCAGGCGCACCACCACCTCGCTTAGCCGAAGGCTGATACCTCTGATCACGTCCCCTCTAGTTCCGTCCACCACCGGAACTATACTCAGCAACTCACTTACCAGCACCAGAACCAGCACCTTTAGATGATAAACCCAAATTCATCTCAATGTCCTTTGCTCTCCCAACCAGCACATCAAAATCATTATACTCAGCAGCTAGCATATACGTCTTTACTTCCGTCACCAAACCATAACGGAACCTTTCACACCTCTCCCGCTCATCAGAAACAAGCTCAGGTGCGTATTGACTGAGTCGGACAAACTGAACCTCGTACTCAGCTACAGACATGCTCCCTTGGGTAAGAGACATGAATTCTCTCTTCTTCTCATCTAGGTACCTCACACCCAGATATCTCCTCTTGAACGCGTTCTGAAAGAACGTCCAAGTTACATCGGCTTCCTCCATTCCAGAGATAGAGGTTGTCTACACCACCAAATGTAAGCATCGTCTTGCAACAATAATACCACACAGCCCAGCTTCTGCACATCAGTGCAATTCATTTGCCCCAAGACTCTCTTGGTACTTTCCAGCCAAGACTCAGAACCTTCAGCAGACAAACCCCTGAACTCAGTCCCTCCCAGACTACGCAAACGCTCCAAGGGTAGTCTAACTCCAGCATCTCCCTGATGCCCAGCTCCTTGAGCTCCAGCTACCGCTGCTCGAAAAGCTCCAGCAATGGCTTGAACCAGCATTGTCATGTCAGGAATAGCTTGTCCCTGACCAGCTTCAGGTCCAGCGACCCCAGCATCAGCACCAGCAGCAGCTCCTTCACCCCCAGCACCACCACCACCAGGCGGAGGAGGTAAATCCACCATATTTTCAGCATTCTCCTCATTCTCATTTTGAGCCATAGCTCGCGTATTAACCCTCAATTCTCTACGAGGTGCCATTCACTCAAGCTCATTTCCAATTAAAAACAACATCATTTCATTAGCTTTGATTTGGCAATGGGTCCCCCTAACATGCTTCACCGTAGCATACATCACAATTGTAACATACTTACAATTCACACAACATGCTTTCATTCAACAAGCATACAAAGCATACATACATTAATCACCCACATAATCATTTCCAATTACTCGAGAACTCAGCTCTGATACCACCAAATGTAACCCCCTTAACCCGGCCTAGACGGTTGACCCGAATTAAGAAGTTTACACGGGGAAAACCAAAGTCAACCCGAAAGTCAACCTTGATTAACGACCCTTTTTTTCTTTTTAATCTTATGTAAATGCACATTAACCCTAGATATGATCATAACAACAGCATACTCAAAGATCAGCGCATTCGGAAAACATTTAGGGACTTAATTGCACAACATACAAGTTTAGGGACCAAAATGTAAATTCTGGAAATTAGAAGGACTTAACCCACTTTTAAGTTACCATTATGAAATTAATCATATTTCAGGCTTCTCTGTCAAATTTCAACTCAACCGGACATCTCAAACTCATTCAATTGCATAAACAAGATTCAGGACCAAAACGCAAAGATTTCAAAACATAAAACCGTCAATTTCAGTGCCCAACGGTCGGGTGTTTCGGAACATGGCATCAAACAAGGAAAGCCCCAACTCTATAGGCATGCATCCTATATTGAAAGACCATTCAACACCAAAACGTCAAACAATCCTCATAATGGCCATTTACATGTTCTATCATCAACAACAACATAAAACCATCTTAGGGAGTCCAAAACATCTCCCAAAACAACAACATAGGTTCCCCATTGCCAAATGCCAAAAGCTAATCAAGTTATGAAAATATTCACCATACATGAGCTTAGTTCTTCACTTAGATTCTTGACCTCTTGCTGCCCTTATATGCACTTCAATGCTCTGCATTATTGGTTTAAGAAAAGAGAGAGCGTAAGCACATAGCTTAGCGAGGAATGCTCATTTAAAACAACACAATAATGCATTTATAAAACACTTTTATAAACCTCAATTCAAAACAACCTTTATCCATGCACGAAAGCAATTAAAACAAGCATACATGCTTCAAATTAATAACATGTCACATTGGGAGTTCAAATAATTGATTAGGAGCTTTTCAACACAATTATATTGCAAAACCTCAATTTCTGTACTTTTTACTCAGTTAAAATTTGAACAGGTCCATTGAAAGGCCCATTTCGACCCGCTCGTCCGAAACCTCTTCAAAAAGGACCACAAAATCAAATTTTAGGAGTTCATGTAATTGATTAGGAGCTTTTCAACACAATTATATTGCAAAACCTCAATTTCTGTACTTTTTAATCAGTTAAAATTCTAATGGGTCCATTGAAAGGCCCATTTATACCTGCTCGTCTGAAACCTCGACAAAAAGGACCGCAAAAATAGTTTTAATCAAATTTTAGGAGTTCAAATAATTGATTATGAGCTTTTCAACACAATTATATTGAAAAACCTCAATTCCAACGGGACCATTGATAGGCCCATTTAGACCTGCTTGTCCGAAACCTCTACAAAAAGGACCGCAAAAAGGTTTTATTCAAATATCAGGAGTTTAAATAATTGATTAGGAGCTTTTCAACACAATTATATTGCAAAATCTCAAATTTTGTACTTTTTACTCTGTTAAAATTCCAACGGGTCCATTGAAAGGCCCAATTCGACCCGCTCGTCCGAAACCTCTACAAAAAGGACTGCAAAACACGTTTTAATCAAATTTTAGGAGTTCATGTAATTTATTAAGTGCTTTTAAACAAAATTATATTGCAAAACCTCAATTTCTGTAATTTTTACTCAGTTAAAATTCCAACGGGTCCATTGAAAGGCCCATTTAGACCCGCTCGTCCGAAACCTTGACAAAAAGGACCACAAAACAAGTTTAATCAAATTTTAGGAGTTCAAATAATTGATTATGAGCTTTTCAACACAATTATATTGCAAAACCTCAATATTTATAGTTTTTACTCAGTTAAAATTCCAACGGGCCCATTGAAAGGACCATTTAGACCTGCTCGTCCAAAACCTCTACAAAAAGGACTGCAAAACAAGTTATAATTAAATTTTAGGAGCTTTTCCAAAACCTCCTAATCAAATTTTAGGATTTCAAATAATTTATTAGGAGATTTTCAACACAATTATATTCCAAAACCTCAATTTATGTACTTTTTACTCAGTTAAAATTTCAACGGGTCCATTGAAAGGCCCATTTCGACCCGCTCGTCCGAAACCACTACAAAAAGGATTGCAAAAAAAGTTTTAATCAAATTTTAGGAGTTTATGTAATTGATTAGGAGCTTTTCAACACAATTATATTGCAAAACCTCAATTTCTGTACTTTTTACTCAGTTAAAATTTCAACGGGTCCATTGAAAGGCCCATTTCGACCCGCTCGTCCGAAACCACTACAAAAAGGACTGCAAAAAAAGTTTTAATCAAATTTTAGGAGTTTATGTAATTAATTAGGAGCTTTTCAACGGGTCCACTATTTTTTATAACCCACGTACTCCTAGTTCGACTCGCCATGCTATCAATTCCCACCTTCAAGTTCGTGAGGTCTCCAACCCTAGTGTCTATCTGGGGGTACCTCTTCTTATTGGCAAAAATAAGACCCTATCCTTAGGGTTTATGTGCGATAAAGTTCATGAAAGATTATCCAAATGGGATAAACAACTACTTTCCTTTAGTGGTAGAGAAATCTTCATCAAAGCTGTGTTACAATCTCTTCCTCAATATGTTATGTCTTGTTATTTGTTACCTCAAAACATTATTGATGATATGAAATCTGCCATCCGCCGCTATTGGTGGTCTGGAAAAACCAATAAGAAAGGTTGGCACATGCTCCCTTGGGATCAGGTGTGCTTGCCTAAATCAGTTGGAGGTATGGGATTTAGGGATCTAAATAATTTTAACATTGTGCTCCTTGGTAAACAATTATGGCGCCTTATCTGTGAACCTGATTCCCTTTTGGGTCAAATCTATGAATCCAAATACTTTCCTTCAGGCAACATTCTTAATGCATCTCGACCTTCTCGTGGTTCTTTTTCTTGGCAAGGTCTTTATCATGCTATGCAACACCTTCTTGTAGGTTTCCTCTATCGACCTGGTATTAACAGCAACATATGTCTCCATCAAGATACCTGGGGAGGCTCCTCACCTATCCACCTTTACGGGGATTATGAGTTATCGGATGAAGTTCACATTCGTTGTTGTGACTTTATGATTAGAAACCAAGCATCTTGGGACCATGATAAAGTCCGTGCATACTTCACAACGGCTGATGCCGACTCAGTTTTATCAGTGCCCATTATTAATGACACTCGTGACTCCGTTCTTTGGAGGCCTAATGATTCTGGTATTTATTCGGTCAGATCTGGCTATCTCTTTTTGCAACGCCCCCCTGAGCCTAGATTTCGGCCTCCACAGATTTGGAAATTTCTTTCTAAACTTAAGGTTTTACCTAAAGTCAAAACTTTTGGCTAGCGCCTGGGGTCTGAGGCCCTACCTGTCGGGGTTCGCCTACAGGCTTTTGCACCAGATTCAGGGCCCTGCCCCGTTTGTCATTCTAGACCGGAGTCGATCCTCCATGCTCTCAGAGATTGCTCTGGTGCTTCGGAGACTCTTCGGCTAATTGGTCTTCCTATCTCTCTTATCAACAACTCTGCTTCCACCGACCTTCAATGGCTTGAGGAAGGTGCTGCCCTCCTTTCTCCTGACATTTTTGGGCTTTTTTTGACTACCCTATGGAACATTTGGAATAGGCGTAATGATTGGATCCATAATAGACATCTTCAACCCTTGTGGCTAATTGCTGTTAATTCCATCAGTCTTCATAGTGACTACTCCAGTGCTATATCTTCTTCTACCTCTTCTATCCCTTTGTCGATTTCTTCCTCTCGATGGAGACATCCCCCCCAGGGTCATATTAAAGTTAATGTGGATGGGGCTTTTGATCCCACCACACGTGCAGCGGCAGTTGGTGTTGTAGCCCGCGATGAAGCAGGGATGGTGGTAGGCGGCTTGGCTTTCCCCTTAGTCAGCTTCCCTGATGCTATTACATCTGAAGGGAGAGGTCTTCTAGCTGGTATTACTTTTGCCCAATCCCAAGGCTGGAGCCACCTGATTTTTGAGACAGACTGCGCTTCTCTTGCAAAATAGGATTAACTCCCTGGGCCCAGATCTTTCTCCTATGGGACCGATGATTCTGCAAGCTCATGCTGCTCTGGAATGTTTTTCTTCTGCTCATGTTCAGTTTATTTGCCGTGGGGCTAATATTGTTGCCCATACGTTGGCTACCCATGCCCTTAGGACCATGACTTCTATGTCTTTTGGGTCCATGTATCCTGATTGTATTCAGAACATTGTTCTTTGCGAGATTTCTTCTCGTTATTTATAAAGAAATTCTAGGTACTCTTTTCCCCTTTTAGGTTTCTCCAGGTCCTGTACTTGGGGATATTAGTAGGGGTTTTTAATGAGGCCCACTTTCTTCAAAAAAAAATTCTAACGGGTCCATTGAAAGGCCCATTTAGACCTGCTCGTTCGAAACATCTACAAAAAGGACCGCAAAACAAGTTTTAATCAAATTTTAGGAGATCATGTAATTGATTAGGAGATTTTCAACACAATTATATTCCAAAACCTCAATTTCTGTACTTTTTACTCAGTTAAAATTCCAACGAGCCCATTGAAAGGTCCATTTAGACCTGCTCGTCCGAAACCTCTACAAAAAGGACCGCAAAAATGTTTTATTCAAATATTATGAGTTCAAATAATTGATTAGGAGCTTTTCAACACAATTATATTGCAAAACCTCAATTTCTGTACTTTTTACTCAGTTAAAATTCCAACGGGTCCATTGAAAGGCCCATTTCGACCAGCTCGTCCGAAACCTCTACAAAAAGGACTGCAAAACAAGTTTTAATCAAATTTTAGGAGTTCAAATAATTGATTAGGAGATTTTCAACACAATTATATTGCAAAACCTCAATTTATGTACTTTTTACTCAGTTAAAATTCCGACGAGTCTATTGAAAGGCCCATTTAGACCTGCTCGTCCGAAACATCTACAAAAAGGACCGCAAAACAAGTTTTAATCAAATTTTAGGAGATCATGTAATTGATTAGGAGATTTTCAACACAATTATATTCCAAAATCTCAATTTCTGTACTTTTTACTCAGTTAAAATTTCAACGGGCCCATTGAAAGGCCCATTTAGACCTGCTCGTCCGAAACCTCTACAAAAAGGACCGCAAAAATGTTTTATTCAAATATTAGGAGTTCAAATAATTGATTAGGAGCTTTTCAACACAATTATATTGCAAAACCTCAATTTCTGTATTTTTACTCAGTTAAAATTCCAACGGGTCCATTGAAAGGCCAATTTATACCTGCTAGTCTGAAACCTCTACAAAACGACTGCAAAACAAGTTTTAATCAAATTATAGGAGTTCATGTAATTGATTAGGAGATTTTCAACACAATTATATTTAAAAACCTCAAATTTATACTTTTTACTCAGTTAAAATTCCAACGGGCCCATTGAAAGGCCCATTTAGACCTGCTCGTCCGAATCCTCTACAAAAAGGACCGGAAAAATGTTTTATTCAAATATTAGGAGTTCAAATAATTGATTAGGAGCTTTTCAACACAATTATATTGCAAAACCTCAATTTTTGTACTTTTTACTCAGTTAAAATTCCAACGGGTCCATTGAAAGGCCCATTTCGACCAGCTCGTCCGAAACCTCTACAAAAAGGACTGCAAAACAAGTTTTAATCAAATTTTAGGAGTTCAAATAATTGATTATGAGATTTTCAACACAATTATATTGCAAAACCTCAATTTCTGTACGTTTTACTCAGTTAAAATTCCAACGGGTCCATTGAAAGGCCCATTTAGACCTGCTCGTTCGAAACATCTACAAAAAGGATCACAAAACAAGTTTTAATCAAATTTTAGGAGATCATGTAATTGATTAGGAGATTTTCAACACAATTATATTCCAAAATCTCAATTTCTGTACTTTTCACTCAGTTAAAATTTCAACGGGCCCATTGAAAGGCCCATTTAGACCTGCTCATCCGAAACCTCTACAAAAAGGACCGCAAAAATGTTTTATTCAAATATTAGGAGTTCAAATAATTGATTAGGAGCTTTTCAACACAATTATATTGCAAAACCTCAATTTCTGTACTTTTTACCCAGTTAAAATTCCAACGGGTCCATTGAAAGGCCCATTTCGACCAGCTCGTCTGAAACCTCTACAAAAAGGACTACAAAACAAGTTTTAATCAAATTTTAGGAGTTCAAATAATTGATTAGGAGATTTTCAACACAATTATATTGCAAAACCTCAATTTATGTACTTTTTACTCAGTTAAAATTCCAACGGGTCCATTGAAAGGCCCATTTCGACCCGCTCGTCCGAAACCTCTACAAAAAGGACTGCAATAAAAGTTTTAATCAAATTTTAGGAGTTTATGTAATTGATTAGGAGCTTTTCAACACAATTATATTGCAAAACCTCTACAAATAGGTGTCGGACGAGCGGGTCGAAATGGGCATTTCTATGGACCCGTTGGAATTTTAACTGAGTAAAAAGTACAGAAATTGAGGTTTCGCAATATAATTGTGTTGAAAATCTCCTAATAAATTACATGAACTCCTAAAATTTGATTAAAACTTATTTTGGAGTCCTTTTTGTAAAGGTTTCGGACGAGCGGGTCGAAATGGGCCTTTCAATGGACCCGTTGGAATTTTAACTAAGTAAAAAGTACAGAAATTGTGGTTTTGCAATATAATTTTGTTGAAAAGCTCCTATTCAATTATTTGAACTCCTAAAATTTGATTAAAACTTGTTTTGCAGTCCTTTTTGTAGAGGTTTCGGACGAGCGGGTCGAAATGGGCCTTTCAATGGACCCGTTGGAATTTTAACTGAGTAAAAAGTACAGAAATTGAGGTTTTGCAATATAATTGTGTTGAAAAACTCCTAATCAGTTATTTGAACTCCTAATATTTGAATAAAACATTTTTGCGGTCCTTTTTGTAGAGGTTTCAGACGAGCAGGTCTAAATTGGCCTTTCAATGGGCCCGTTGGAATTTAAACTGAGTAAAAACTATAAAATTGAGGTTTTGCAATATAATTGTGTTGAAAAGCTCCTAATCAATTACATAAACTCCTAAAATTTGATTAAAATTTTTTTTGCAGTTCTATTTGTAGAGGTTTCTGACGAGCGGGTCGAAATGGGCCTTTCAATGGACCCGTTGAAATTTTAACTGAGTAAAAAGTACAGAAATTGAGTTTTTGCATTATAATTGTGTTGAAAAGCTCCTAATCAATTATTTGAACTACTAAAATTTGATTAAAACTTGTTTTGCGGTCGTTTTTGTAGAGGTTTCGGACGAGCAGGTCTAAATGGGCCTTTCAATGGACCCGTTGGAATTATAACAGAGTAAAAAGTATAGAAATTGATGTTTTGCAATATAATTGTGTTGAAAAGCTCCTAATCAATTACATGAACTCCAAAGATTTGATTAAAACTTGTTTTGCAGTCCTTTTTGTAGAGGTGTCGGACGAGCGGGTCGAAATGGGCATTTCTATGGACCCGTTGGAATTTTAACTGAGTAAAAAGTACAGAAATTGAGGTTTCGCAATATAATTGTGTTGAAAATCTCCTAATAAATTACATGAACTCCTAAAATTTGATTAAAACTTATTTTGGAGTCCTTTTTGTAAAGGTTTCGGACGAGCGGGTCGAAATGGGCCTTTCAATGGACCCGTTGGAATTTTAACTAAGTAAAAAGTACAGAAATTGTGGTTTTGCAATATAATTTTGTTGAAAAGCTCCTATTCAATTATTTGAACTCCTAAAATTTGATTAAAACTTGTTTTGCGGTCCTTTTTGTCGAGGTTTCGGACGAGCAGTTCTAAATGGGCCTTTCAATGGACCCGTTGGAATTTTAACTGAGTAAAAAGTACAGAAATTGAGGTTTTGCAATATAATTGTGTTGAAAATCTCCTAATCAATTACATGAATCCTAAAATTTTGTTAAAACTTGTTTTGCGGTCCTTTTTGTAGAGGTTTCGGACGAGCTGGTCTAAATGGGCCTTTCAATGGACCTGTTGGAATTTTAACTGAGTAAAAAGTACAGAAATTGAGGTTTTGCAATATAATTGTGTTGAAAAGCTCCTAATCAATTATTTGAACTCCTAATATTTGAATAAAACATTTTTGCGGTCCTTTTTATAGAGGTTTCCGACAAGCAGGTCTAAATGGGCCAATCAATGGGCCTGTTGAAATTTTAGCTGAGTAAAAAGTATAAATTTGAGGTTTTGTAATATAATTGTGTTGAAAATCTCCTAATCAATTATTTGAACTCCTAAAATTTGATTAAAACTATTTTTGAGGTCCTTTTTGTCGAGGTTTCGGACCAGCAGGTCTAAATGGGCCTTTCAATGGACCCGTTAGAATTTTAACTGAGTAAAAAGTACAGAAATTGAGGTTTTGCAATATAATTGTGTTGAAAATCTCCTAATCAATTACATGAACTCCTGAAATTTGATTAAAACTTTTTTTGTGGTCCTTTTTGTAGAGGTTTCGGATGAGCGGGTCTAAATGGGCCTTTCAATGGACCTGTTGAAATTTTAACAGAGTAAAAAGTACAGAAATTGAGGTTTTGCAATATAATTGTGTTGAAAAGCTCCTAATCAATTACATGAACTTCTAAAATTTGATTAAAACTTTTTTTGCGGTCCTTTTTGTAGAGGTTTCGGACGAGCGGGTCGAAATGGGCCTTTTAATGGACCCGTTGAAATTTTAACTGAGTAAAAAGTACAGAAATTGAGGTTTTGCAATATAATTGTGTTGAAAAGCTTCTAATCAATTATTTTAAATCCTAATATTTGATTAAAACTTGTTTTGCGGACCTTTTTGTAGAGGTTTCAGACGAGCAGGTCTAAATGGGCCTTTCAATGGACCCGTTGGTATTTTAACTGAATAAAAATTACAGAAATTGAGGTTTTGCAATATAATTGTGTTGAAAAGCTCCTAATCAATTACATGAACTCCTAAAATTTGATTAAAACTTGTTTTGCAGTCCTTTTTGTAGAGGTTTCGGACGAGCGGGTCGAAATGGGCCTTTCAATGGACCCGTTGGAATTTTAACTGAGTAAAAAGTACAAAAATTGAGGTTTTGCAATATAATTGTGTTGAAAATCTCCTAATAAATTACATGAACTCCTAAAATTTGATTAAAACTTGTTTTGGAGTCCTTTTTGTAAAGGTTTCGGACGAGCGGATCGAAATGGGCCTTTCAATGGACCCGTTGGAATTTTAACTGAGTAAAAAGTACAGAAATTGAGGTTTTGCAATATAATTGTGTTGAAAAGCTCCTAATCAATTATTTGAACTCTTAAAATTTGATCAAAACTTGTTTTGCGGTCCTTTTTGTCGAGGTTTCGGACGAGCAGTTCTAAATAGGCCTTTCAATGGACCCGTTGGAATTTTAACTGAGTAAAAAGTACAGAAATTGAGGTTTTGCAATATAATTGTGTTGAAAATCTCCTAATCAATTACATGAATTCCTAAAATTTGATTAAAACTTGTTTTGCGGTCCTTTTTGTAGAGGTTTCGGACGAGCTGGTCTAAATGGGCCTCTCAATGGACCTGTTGGAATTTTAAATGAGTAAAAAGTACAGAAATTGAGGTTTTGCAATATAATTGTGTTGAAAAGCTCCTAATCAATTATTTTAAATCCTAAAATTTAATTAAAACTTGTTTTGCGGTCCTTTTTGTAGAGGTTTCGGACGAGCAGGTCTAAATGGTCCTTTCAATTGACCCGTTAGAATTTTAACTTAGTAAAAAGTACAGAAATTGAGGTTTTGCATTATAATTGTGTCGAAAAGCTCCTAATAAATTACATAAACTCCTAAAATTTGATTAAAACTTTTTTTTGCAGTCCTTTTTGTAGAGGTTTCGGACGAGCGGGTCGAAATGGGCCTTTCAATGGACCCGTTGGAATTTTAACCGAGTAAAAAGTACAGAAAATGAGGTTTTGCAATATAATTGTGTTGAAAAGCTCCCAATCAATTATTTGAACTCCTAATATTTGAATAAAACATTTTTGCGGTCCTTTTTGTAGAGGTTTCAGACGAGCAGGTCTAAATGGGCCCGTTGGAATTTTAACTGAGTAAAAAGTATAAAATTGAGGTTTTGCAATATAATTGTGTTGAAAAGCTCCTAATCAATTACATAAACTCCTAAAATTTGATTAAAACTTTTTTTGCAGTCCATTTTGATAGAGGTTTCGGACGAGCGGGTCGAAATGGGCCTTTCAATGGACCCGTTGAAATTTTAACCGAGTAAAAAGTACAAAAATTGAGGTTTTGCAATATAATTGTGTTGAAAAGCTCCTAATCAATTACATGAACTCCTGAAATTTGATTAAAACTTTTTTTGTGGTCCTTTTTGTAGAGGTTTCGGATGAGCGGGTCTAAATGGGCCCTCCGTCGACATTTATCTTTATATACCCCGGTCTTGGCGGCGTCCATCGTGGCGGAGCTGCTGACACGGCGGGGAGAGCGTTGGCGGCGGTGTATTCCTTTAGAAGACCTGTAGCGTTCATGGCAGTGAGCCAGGTTGGCTGAAGTCTTTATGAGTGAACCCAGTCATTATGACGGTTCCAGAGATTCCAAATTGAAGTTAGGAGCAGAGCAAACCATGTACTGTCCAAACAGTAAGTTCCTTCCGATAACCAAGCCTCCATTGTGCTGGTACGACTGTCATAGACACCCGATGGAAGCCCAACTAGGCGAAGAACATCCTGGGCACTTGGGCAATCACGAAGGGCATGGATAGCGGATTCCAGTACTGCTGGGCAGAAGGGGCATTGTACATCCGTGTGATGTATTGCACGTAGTTTGTCCCCAGTGGGTAAAGCATTACGGCCCGCTCGCTAGCTGAAAGAGCGGATCTTCGGTAGAGTCGGAGCTTTAGATATAACTTTCCAGAGACGGGTAGGTCGCGTCACCGGCCGCGTAGGCTGATGTAGAAAAAAGTACCCCGATCTAACGGTATAGTTGCCAGAGTCATGCTGCCCCCAAACAAGTTTATCCGGTCTATTTCGAGAAATCGGAACCCGAAGGATGCATTCGACATCATCCTTGTCAAGGTCTCTTCTAAGTTTGGATTCATCCCAGGACGTATAGTCACGTGACATGTAATCCCGGCACCGCAACGGTATCTCATCATTGTCCATGTATTGCCCAAAAAGCGTAAGCGGTTTATCCCCTCCCCAGGTATCACTGAACAGGCGTATCGAACTCTTGACTCCTGGCCGCCAAAAATAACCAGGCCCCAGGGAGTGAATTGCTTGGGTTATACCTTTCCATGAAAACGATGCCCGTTTGTCCGCAGAGGCATTCAGAAGGTCACCTGAAGGGTAGTATTTCGCCTGAAGGACTCGTGCCAAGAGGGAGTCCGGGTGTGATAGCAGATGCCAAATCTGCTTCCCCAAAAGGGCGATATTAAAAGTGTGCAGATCACGAAAACCCAGGCCTCCCACATTTTTAGGTGTGCAAAGAGAGTCCCACGATAAGAGCGGCCAGCCTCGCTTATTACTTCGCCCTGACCACCAGTAACGCCGTATAGACATAGTAATGTCATCGATGATGTTTTGAGGTAATAGGTAGCATGAAATTACATATTGTGGCATTGCTTGTGCAACCAACTTAATGAGAATTTCTCTCCCACTATAGGAAAGGAAGTTGCTGTCCAATTTACTCATCCGGGACTGAACTTTATCCCTCAAAAATCCTAATGAGGCTGTCCTATTCCTTTTAATTAGAAGGGGGACCCCCAAATATATACCTGGGTCATCCACTAACCGTACACCCAAGGTTGAGCGCATAGCACGAAGGAAGTCAGTGGAACACCTTGGACTGCAGTAGGCGGTGGACTTATCAAAATTTACCGTTTGTCCTGAGGAGGAGGCATACTGGGAGAGTACGTAGCGTAATCTATCCACCTCCGCTGGCTCATTGCGTAAGAACACCATGCTGTCATCCGCAAAGAGCAGATGGGTAACCCTGGGCCCATGGCGGCTAGCGCTAAGACCCGATAGTCGTCCTTCCCTTTGCTCCGTTTCCAAAGCCGCAGAAAGCCCTTGGGAGCAAATGAGGAAGAGGAAAGGTGACAGAGGGTCTCCTTGACGGATACCCCTGGTAGGGAAGAATTCCTCATATAGAGTGTCGTTAACTCGTACGGAAAAGGAGACCGAAGAGACACAGCGTAGGATGAGGTTTACCCAGTCCCTGGCAAACCCCATACGAAGCATGACATCCCTTAAGAAGGACCATTCGACCCTATCAAAGGCCTTCTCCATATCAAGCTTGACAGCAGCCCCTTGGGAGGCCATTGTGCCACTAGAGTGAAGGGTGTGCACCATCTCATGTGCAATTAGAATGTTGTCAGTGATATTGCGTCCACTGATGAACGTGGCCTGGGAATCGCTGATACAAGAAGCTAAAGTAGATTTAAGGCGATTAACCAAGACCTTTGAAACCTTCTTGTATATGACAGTACACAAACTGATTGGTCTGAAGTGCTTCATAGTAGTGGGGTCCGAAATCTTAGGAATAAGCACAATGACCGATCGATTAACTGATGCCATATCGGCTTTCCCATGTAGAAGATCCATGCAAAGAGATAGGAAATCAGGACCAATCATATCCCAGTGCTGGCGGTAAAAACTACTGGGGTAACCATCAATCCCCGGTGCTTTTTTAGGATTGATCTCTAGAAAAGCGGCGTGGATTTCATCTACAGTGAAAGGGCGTAGAAGAGTAGCGTTCATATCCGTGGTCACTATAGGGCGAATATTGTTCAGCAATTCCGGAGAAGACACCGGACAAGATGATGAAAAGATTTCTTTAAAGTAGGAAGACGCAATTTGTAACGTGTCGGCAGTGGAAGTCTGCCAAACCCCGTTCGCGTCCATTAGCCCTCGGATTGCGTTTTTCCTTCGCCGCTTTGTGGCCCTCGCATGGAAGTAAGTGGTATTCTTGTCACCATTGGTTAACCAGGAGATGCGAGAGCGTTGAGCCCAGTACGCCTCTTTAGCCGCTGCCAACTTCCGGAGTTCCAACTTAGCGCTGTGAAGCGTGGAGAGGGCTTTCCGGGAAAGATGGCGACGACGTAGAAGAGCATTTATAGAACGTTGCAACGTTTGCATGCGGAGAGTTGAAAGTTTACGTTGATCGTGCTGGCACTCTTGGTGGTTATGGCCCAATGCAGATATTTTATCCAGTAGGGACCCGTGCGTGGCAGCCCATGTTTGTTTACAAACTTGAATGCCTGCTGGGTCGTTGGCCCAACAAGCCTCGAATTGAAAATGATCCATGGATTGTGTGGAATGTTGATTCGTTATGGTACGATTATCCGTGTCCAAAATGATAATGCTATGGTCCGATTCGAGGGAAAAAGAATGAAAATGACTGAAATTGGGAAAATCGTGCAACCATTGGGAACATGCCACAAAACGGTCGAGTCTTTCGCAAACCGGGTTAACATTAAGCCCCGTGCGGGTCCAGGTGAACCAACCGGTGTTGGGTTTACAATCAAACAAATTATTACGTGTGAGACATTCACGAAAGTTGAGGATTTGCGAACGAGGCCTACGATTACCTCCTTGTTTTTCCGAGTCATCCAAGATGTCATTTAAGTCACCTCCGATGAGCCATGGAAGAGTTGAGTTTGTTTTAAGGGAGTCAATGAGCTCCCAAGTGTGCTTTTTCATATTCGTGGCCGCGTAACCGTAAGTACCAGTGAAACGAAAACAACAATTTAAACCATTCACAACAACATCAATATATCTCGTCGATGACGAGAGAAAATCTAATGTAATGTTTTTATTGTAAAGCAGGCATAAGCCTGCACAAGAAGGGCTGCTATCCACAGCAAAAAAACCCTCCATTTCAAGATAAAGTTTAAGAGAATCAAACTTAGACGAGTTTAACTGAGTAAAAAGTACAGAAATTGAGGTTTTGCAATATAATTGTGTTGAAAAGCTCCTAATCAATTATTTGAACTCCTAGGATTTGATTAAAACTTGTTTTGCGGTCCTTTTTGTAGAGTTTTCGGATGATCAGCTCTAAATGGGCCTTTCAATGGACCCGTTGGAATTTTAACTAAGTAAAAAGTACAGAAATTGAGGTTTTCCAATATAATTGCGTTGAAAAGCTCCTAATCAATTATTTGAACTCCTAATATTTGAATAAAACATTTTTGCGGACCTTTTTGTAGAGGTTTCGGACGAGCAGGTCTAAATGGGGCTTTAAATGGGCCCGTTGGAATTTTAACTGAGTAAAAGTATAAAATTGAGGTTTTTCAATATAATTGTGTTGAAAATTTCCTAATCAATTATTTGAACTCCTAAAATTTGATTAAAACTATTTTGCGGTCCTTTTTGTCGAGGTTTCGGACGAGCAGGTCTAAATGAGCCTTTCAATGGACCCGTTAGAATTTTAAATGAGTAAAAAGTACAGAAATTGAGGTTTTGCTATATAATTGTGTTGAAAAGCTCCTAATCAATTACATAAACTCCTAAAATTTCATTAAAACCTGTTTTGCGGTCCTTTTTGTATCGGTTTCGGACGAGCAGGTCTAAATGGGCCTTACAATGGACCCGTTGGAATTTTAACTGAGTAAAAAGTACATATATTGAGGTTTTGCAATATAATTGTGTTGAAAAGTTCCTAATCAATTATTTGAAATCCTAAAATTTGATTAAAACTATTTTGCGGTCCTTTTTGCCGAGGTTTCGGACGAGCAAGTCTAAATGGGCCTTTCAATGGACCCGTTAGAATTTTATCTGAGTAAAAAGTATGGAAATTTAGGTTTTGCAATATAATTGTGTTGAAAAGCTCCTAATCAATTACATAAACTCCTAAAATTTGATTAAAACTTGTTTTGCGGTCCTTTTTGTCGAGGTTTTGTACGAGCAGGTCTAAATGGGCCGTTCAATGGACCCGTTAGAATTTTAACTGAGTAAAAAGTACAGAAATTGAGGTTTTATAAAATAATTGTGATGAAAAGCTCCTAATCAATTATTTGAACTCCTAAAATTTGATTAAAACTTGTTTTGCGGTCCTTTTTGTCGAGGTTTTGGACGAGCAGGTCTAAATGGGCCTTTCAATGGACCCGTTAGAATTTTAACTGAGTAAAAAGTACAGAAATTGAGGTTTTGCAATATAATTGTGTTGAAAAGCTCCTAATCAATTATTTGAACTCCTAGGATTTGATTAAAACTTGTTTTGCGGTCCTTTTTGTAGAGCTTTCGGACGATCAGGTCTAAATGGGCCTTTCAATGGACCCGTTGGAATTTTAACTGAATAAAAAGTACAGAAATTGAGGTTTTTCAATATAATTGTGTTGAAAAGCTCCTAATCAATTATTTGAACTCCTAGGATTTGATTAAAACTTGTTTTGCGGTCCTTTTTGTAGAGTTTTCGGACGATCAGGTCTAAATGGGCCTTTCAATGGACCCGTTGGAATTTTAACTGAGTAAAAAGTACAAAAATTGAGGTTTTGCAATATAATTGCGTCGAAAAGCTCCTAATCATTTATTTGAACTCCTAATATTTGAATAAAACATTTTTGCGGTCATTTTTGTTCTAGGTTTCGGACGAGCAGGTCTAAATGGGCCCGTTGGAATTTTAACTGAGTAAAAGTATAAAATTGAGGTTTTTCAATATAATTGTTTTGAAAAGTTCCTAATCAATTATTTGAACTCCTAAAATTTGATTAAAACTATTTAGTGGTCCTTTTGTCGAGGTTTCGGACGAGCAGGTCTAAACGAGCCTTTCAATGGACCCGTTAGAATTTTAACTGGGTAAAAAGTGCAGAAAATTAAGGTTTTGCAATATAATTGTGTTGAAAAGCTCCTAATCAATTACATAAACTCCTAAAATTTGATTAAAACTTTTTTGCAGTCATTTTTGTAGAGGTTTCGGACGAGCGGGTCGAAATAGGCCTTTCAATGGACCCATTGAAATTTTAACTGAGTAAAAAGTACAGAAATTGAGGTTTTGCAATATAATTGTGTTGAAAAGCTCCTAATCAATTATTTGACCTCCTAAAATTTGATTAAAACTTTTTTTGCAGTCCTTTTTGTAGAGGTTTCGGACGAGCGGGTCGAAATGGGCCTTTCAATGGACCCGTTGGAATTTTAACTGAATAAAAAGTACAGAAATTGAGGTTTTGCAATATAATTGTGTTGAAAATCTCCTAATCAATTACATGATCTCCTAGAATTTGATTAAAACTTGTTTTGCGGCCCTTTTTGTAGTGGTTTCGGACGAGCATGTCTAAATGGGCCTTTCAATGGACCCATTGGAATTTTAACTGAGTTAAAAGTATAAAAATTGAGGTTTTGCATTATAATTGTGTTGAAAATCTCATAATCAATTATTTTTACTCCTAAAATATGTTCAAAACTTGTTTTGCGGTCCTTTATGTAGAGGTTTCAGACTTGCGGGTCTAAATTTGCCTTTCAGTGGACCCGTTGGAATTTTAACTGAGTAAAATGTATAAAAATTGAAGTTTTGCAATATAATTGTGTTTAAAAGATCTTAATCATCTATTTGAACACCTAAAATTTGATTAAAACTTTTTTGCGGTCCTTTTTGTATCGGTTTCGGACGTGCAGGCCTAAATGGGCCTTCAATGGACCCGTTGGAATTTTAACAGAGTAAAAAGTACAGAAATTGAGGTTTTGCAATATAATTTTGTTGAAAAGCTCCTGGTCAATTATTTGAACACCTAAAATTTGATTAAAACTTTTTTGCGGTCCTTTTTGTATCGGTTTCGGACGTGCAGGTCTAAATGGGTTTTCAATGGACCCGTTGGAATTTTAACAGAGTAAAAAGTACAAAAATTGAGGTTTTACAATATAATTGTGTTGAAAAGCTCCTGATCAATTATTTGAACTCCTAAATTTTGATTAAAACTTGTTTTGCGGTCCTTATTGTCGAGGTTTCGGACGAGCAGGTCTAAATGGACCTTCCAATGGACCCGTTGGAATTTTAACTGAGTAAAAAGTACAGAAATTGAGGTTTTGCAATATAATTGTGTTGAAAAGCTCCTAATCAATTACATGAACTCCTAAAATTTGATTAAAACTTGTTTTACAGTCCTTTTTATAGAGGTTTATGACGAGCGGGTCGAAATGGGCCTTTCAATGCAACCGTTGGAATTTTAACTGAGTAAAAAGTACAAAAATTGAGGATTTGCAATATAATTGTGTTGAAAAGCTCATAATAAATTACATGAACTCCTACAATTTGATTAAAACTTGTTTTGCAGTCCTTTTTGTAGAGGTTTCGGACGAGCGTTTCGAAATGGGCCTTTCAATGGACCCGTTGGAATTTTAATTGAGTAAAAAGTACAGAAATTAAGGTTTTGCAATATATTTGTGTTGAAAAGTTCCTAATCAATTATTTGAACTCCTAATATTTGAATAAAACAATTTTTGCGGTCCTTTTTGTAGAGGTTTCGGACGAGCAGGTCTAAATGGGCCTATCAATGGGCCCGTTGGAATTTTAACTAAGTAAAAAGTATAAAATTGAGGTTTTTCAATATAATTGTGTTGAAAAGCTCCTAATCAATTATTTGAACTCCTAAAATTTGATTAAAACTATTTTTGCGGTCCTTTTTGTCGAGGTTTCGGACGAGCAGGTCTAAATGGGCCTTTCAATGGACCTGTTAGAATTTTAACTGAGTAAAAAGTACAGAAATTGAGGTTTTGCAATATAATTGTGTTGAAAAGTTCCTAATCAATTACATGAACTCCTAAAATTTGATTAAAACTTTTTTTGTGGTCCTTTTTGTAGAGGTTTCGGACGAGCGGGTCTAAATGGGCCTTTCAATGGACCCGTTGGAATTTTAACTGAGTAAAAAGTACATAAATTGAGATTTTGCAATTTAATTGTGTTGAAAAGCTCCTAATCAATTATTTGAACTCCTAAAATTTGATTAAAACTTTTTTTGCAGTCCTTTTTGTAGAAGTTTCGGACGAGCGGGTCGAAATGTGCCTTTCAATGGACCCGTTGGAATTTTAATTGAGTAAAAAGTACAGAAATTGAGGTTTTGCAATATAATTGTGTTGAAAAGCTCCTAATCAGTTATTTTAACTCCTAATATTTGAATAAAACATTTTTGCGGTCCTTTTTGTAGAGGTTTCGGATGAGAAGGTCTAAATGAGCCTTTCAATGGGCCCGTTGGAATTTTAATTGAGTAAAAAGTATAAAATTGAGGTTTTGCAATATAATTGTGTTTAAAAGCTCCTAATCAATTATTTGAACTCCTAAAATTTGATTAAAACTATTTTTGCGGTCCTTTTTGTCGAGGTTTCGGACGAGAAGGTCTAAATGGGCCTTTCAATGGACCCGTTTGAATTTTAACTGAGTTAAAAGTACAGAAATTGAGGTTTTGCAATATAATTGTGTTGAAAATCTCCTAATCAATTATTTGAAATCCTAAAATATGTTCAAAATTTGTTTTGCGGTCCTTTATGTAGAGGTTTCGGACGTGCGGGTCTAAATGGGCCTTTCAATGGACCCGTTGGAATTTTAACCTAGTAAAAAGTACAGAAATTGAGGTTTTGCAATATAATTGTGTGGAAAAGCTCCTAATCAATTACATGAACTCCTAAAATTTGATTAAAACTTGTTTTGCGGCCCTTTTTGTATCGGTTTCAGACGAGCATGTCTAAATGGGCCTTACAATGGACCCGTTGGAATTTTAACTGAGTAAAAAGTATAAAAATTGAGGTTTTGCAATAGAATTTTGTTTAAAGTCTCATAATCAATTATTTGTACTCCTAAAATATTATCAGAACTTGTTTTGCGATCCTTTATGTGGAGGTTTCGGACGTGCGGGTCTAAATGAGCCTTTCAGTGAACCCGTTGGAATTTTAACTGAGTAAAACGTATAAAAATTGAATTTTTGCAATATAATTGTGTTGAAAAGCTCCTAAGCATTTATTTGAACTCCTAAAATTTGATTAAAACTTTTTTGCGGTCCTTTTTGTATCGGTTTCGGACGAGCAGGTCTAAATGGGCCTTACAATGGACCCGTTGGAATTTTAACTGAGTAAAAAGTACAGAAATTGAGGTTTTGCAATATAATTGTGTTGAAAAGCTCCTAATCAATTATTTGAACTCCTAAAATTTGATTAAAACTTGTTTTGCGGTCCTTTTTGTCAAGGTTTCGGACGAGCAGGTCTAAATGGGCCTTTCAATGGACCCGTTGGAATTTTAACTGAGTAAAAAGTACAGAAATTGAGGTTCTGCAATATAATTGTGTTGAAAATCTACTAATCAATTACATGATCTCCTAAAATTTGATTAAAACTTGTTTTGCGGCCCTTTTTGTAGAGGTTTCAGACGAGCATGTCTAAATGGGCCTTTCAATGGACCCGTTGGAATTTTAACTGAGTAAAAAGTATAAAAATTGAGGTTTTGCAATATAATTGTGCTGAAAATCTCATAATCAAATATTTTTACTCCTAAAATATGTTCAAAACTTGTTTTGCGGTCCTTTATGTAGAGGTTTCGGACGTGCGGGTCTAAATGGGCCTTTCAGTGGACCCGTTAGAATTTTAACTGAGTAAAATGTATACAAATTGAAGTTTTGCAATATAATTGTGTTTAAAAGATCTTAATCATCTATTTGAACACCTAAAATTTGATTAAAACTTTTTTGCGGTCCTTTTTGTATCGGTTTCGGACGTGCAGGCCTAAATGGGCCTTCAATGGACCCGTTGGAATTTTAACAGAGTAAAAAGTACAGAAATTGAGGTTTTGCAATATAATTTTGTTGAAAACTCCTGGTCAATTATTTTAACTCCTAAAATTTGATTAAAACTTGTTTTGCGGTCCTTTTTGTCGAGGTTTCGGACGAGCAGGGCTAAATGGGCCTTTCAATGGACCCGTTGGAATTTTAACTGAGTAAAAAGTACAAAAATTGAGGTTTTGCAATATAATTGTGTTGAAAAGCTCCTAATGAATTACATGAACTCCTAAAATTTGATTAAAACTTGTTTTACAGTCCTTTTTGTAGAGGTTTATGACGAGCGGGTCGAAATGGGCCTTTTAATGGAACCGTTGGAATTTTAACTGAGTAAAAAGTACAAAAATTGAGGTTTTGCAATATAATTGTGTTGAAAAGCTCCTAATCAATTATTTGAACTCCTAAAATTTGATTAAAACTATTTTTGCGGTCCTTTTTGTCGAGGTTTCGGACGAGCATGTCTAAATAGGCCTTTCAATGGACCTGTTAGAATTTTATATGAGTAAAAAGTACAAAAATTGAGGTTTTGCAATATAATTGTGTTGAAAAGCTCCTAATCAATTACATGAACTCCTAAAATTTGATTAAAACTTTTTTTGTGGTCCTTTTTGTTGAGGTTTCGGACGAGCGGGTCTAAATGGGCCTTTCAATGGACCCGTTGGAATTTTATCTGAGTAAAAAGTACATAAATTGAGGTTTTGCAATTTAATTGTGTTGAAAAGCTCCTAATCAATTATTTGAACTCCTAAAATTTGATTAAAACTTTTTTTGTAGTCCTTTTTGTAGAGGTTTCGGACAAGCGGGTCGAAATGGGCCTTTCAATAGACCCGTTGGAATTTTAACTGAGTAAAAAGTACAAAAATTGAGGTTTTGCAATATAATTGTGTTGAAAAGCTCCTAATCAGTTATTTGAACTCCTAATATTTGAATAAAACATTTTTGCGGTCCTTTTTGTAGAGGTTTCGGACGAGCAGGCCTTTCAATGGGCCTGTTGGAATTTTAACTGAGTAAAAAGTATAAAATTGAGGTTTTGCAATATAATTGTGTTTAAAAGCTCCTAATCAATTATTTGAACTCCTAAAATTTGATTAAAACTATTTTTGCGGTCCTTTTTATCGAGGTTTCGGACGAGCAGGTCTAAATGGGCCTTTCAATGGACCCGTTTGAATTTTAACTGAGTAAAAAGTACAGAAATTGAGGTTTTGCAATATAATTGTGTTGAAAATCTTCTAATGAATTATTTGTAATTCTAAAATATGATCAAAACTTGTTTTACGGTCCTTAATGTAGAGGTTTCGGACGTGCGGGTCTAAATGGGCCTTTCAATGGACCCGTTGGAATTTTAACCTAGTAAAAAGTACAGAAACTGAGGTTTTGCAATATAATTGTGTAGAAAAGATCCTAATCAATTACATGAACTCCTAAAATTTGATTAAAACTTGTTTTGCAGTCTTTTTTGTAGAGGTTTCGGACGAGCGGTTCGAAATGGGCCTTTCAATGGACCCGTTGGAATTTTAATTGAGTAAAAAGTACAGGAATTGAGGTTTTGCAATATATTTGTGTAGAAAAATTCCTAATCAATTATTTGAACTCCTAATATTTGAATAAAACATTTTTGCGGTCCTTTTTGTAGAGTTTTCGGACGAGCAGGTCTAAATGGGCCCGTTGGAATTTTAACTAAGTAAAAAGTATAAAATTGAGGTTTTTCAATATAATTGTGTTGAAAAGCTCCTAATCAATTATTTGAACTCCTAAAATTTGATTAAAACTATTTTTGCGGTCCTTTTTGTCGAGGTTTCGGACGAGCAGGTCTAAATGGGCCTTTCATTGGACCTGTTAGAATTTTAACTGAGTAAAAAGTACAGAAATTGAGGTTTTGCAATATAATTGTGTTGAAAAGCTCCTAATCAATTACATGAACTCCTAAAATTTGATTAAAACTTTTTTTGTGGTCCTTTTTGTAGAGGTTTCGGACGAGCGAGTCTAAATGGGCCTTTCAATGGACCTGTTGAAATTTTAACTGAGTAAAAAGTACATAAATTGAGGTTTTGCAATATAATTGTGTTGAAAATCTCCTAATCAATTACATGATCTCCTAAAATTTGATTAAAACTTGTTTTGCGGCCCTTTTTGTAGAGGTTTCGGACGAGCATGTCTAAATGGGCCTTTCAATGGACCCGTTGGAATTTTAACTGAGTAAAAAGTATAAAAATTGAGGTTTTGCAATATAATTCTTTTGAAAAGCTCATAATCAATTAGTTTTACTCCTAAAATATAATCAAAACTTGTTTTGAGTTCCTTTATGTAGAGGTTTCGGACGTGCGGGTCTAAATGGGCCTTTCAATGGACCCGTTGGAATTTTAACCGAGTAAAATGTATATAAATTGAAGTTTTGCAATATAATTGTGTTGAAAAGCTCCTAATCATTTATTTGAACTCCTAAAATTTGATTAAAAATTTTTTGCGGTCCTTTTTGTATCGGTTTCGGACGAGCAGGTCTAAATGGGCCTTACAATGGACCCGTTGGAATTTTAACTGAGTAAAAAGTACAGAAATTGAGGTTTTGCAATATAATTGTTTTGAAAAGCTCCTAATCAGTTATTTGAACTCCTAATATTTGAATAAAACATTTTTACGATCCTTTTTGTAGAGGTTTCGGACGAGCAGGTCTAAATGGGCCTTTCAATGGGCCCGTTAGAATTTTAACTGAGTAAAAAGTATAAAATTGAGGTTTTGCAATATAATTGTGTTTAAGAGCTCCCAACCAATTATTTGAACTCCTAAAATTTGATTAAAACTATTTTTGTGGTCCTTTTTGTCGAGGTTTCGAACGAGCAGGTCTAAATGGGTCTTTCAATGGACCCGTTGGAATTTTAACTGAGTAAAAAGTATAGAAATTGAGATTTTGCAATATAATTGTGTTGAAAATCTCCTAATCAATTACATGATCTCCTAAAATTTGATTAAAACTTGTTTTGTGGTCCTTTTTGTAGAGGTTTCGGACGAGCATGTCTAAATGGGCCTTTCAATGGACCCGTTGGAATTTTAACTGAGTAAAAAGTATAAAAATTGAGGTTTTGCAATATAATTATTTTGAAAAGCTCATAATCAATTATTTTTACTCCTAAAATATTATCAAAACTTGTTTTGCTGTCCTTTATGTAGAGGTTTCGGACGTGCGGGTCTAAATGGGCCTTTCAATAGACCCGTTTGAATTTTAACCGAGTAAAATGTATATAAATTGAAGTTTTGCAATATAATTGTGTTGAAAAGCTCATAATCAATTATTTTTACTTCTAAAATATGATCAAAACTTGTTTTGCGGTCCTTTATGTAGAGGTTTCGAACGTGCGGGTCTAAATGGGCCTTTTAGTGGACCCGTTGGAATTTTTACTGAGTAAAATGTATAAAAATAGATGTTTTGAAATATAATTGTGTTGAAAAGGTCCTAATCATTTATTCAAAGTCCTAAAATTTGATTCTGGTTCACAGATTAGTTTCCAAATTTGTTTACCCAAGAGAGCGATATTGAAATCATGTAAGTCCTTAAAACCCATGCCGCCAGCAGATTTGGGTAAACATATACGATTCCATGGTAACATATGCCAACCTTTTTTGTTGGATTTGCCAGTCCACCAGTATTGGCGGATTGATGTAGTCATGTCGTCGATAATATTATGTGGAAGGAGATAGCAAGACATAACATATTGTGGAAGAGATTGTAAGACAGCTTTGATGAAGATCTCTCGACCACTAAAGGATAGAAGATGTTTGTCCCAGCTAGAGAGACGATCATGTACTTTATCTCGTACAAATCCTAGGGATTCAGTTTTATTTTTCCCAATTAGAAGCGGGATGCCTAGGTAAACACCAGGGTTAGAAACCTCGAGTACTTGTAGAAGGCTGTTAATTGCATTTCTTGTTGCAGTTGGTGTACGCGGATTATAAAAAATTGTTGATTTCTCAAAATTGACTGCTTGACCGGAAGCATTAGCATAAGTTTGAAGGGCATTTTTCAGAAGGGACGCTTCAGATCGGTTGGTATTGATAAATACCATGCAATCGTCAGCAAAAAGCAGGTGGTTGACTTTTGGCCCATGCTTACTTGCGCCTAGACCTGGGAGAATTTTAGTTTGTTGAGCGGATGCTAAGTAAGCTGAGAGGCCTTGAGTACAGAATAGAAAGAGAAAAGGTGATAGAGGATCCCCCTGGCGAAGACCACGTTGGGGTTGAAAGGTGGGCGAGAAAGAATTATTAATTTTGACTGAGAAAGATACTGTAGTAATACAACGCATTATAAGCTTGATCCATTCGGAATCAAAGCCCATGCGTTCCATTACATTAGCGAGAAAAGACCATTCTACTCTGTCGAATGCTTTCTCCATGTCTAGTTTAAGTGCAGCTCCTTGAGAGGATTTAGTAGCTCATGTATTGATATTGTGGATGATTTCATGAGCAATAAGGATGTTGTCCGATATATTGCGACCCTGGACAAAGGTTGCTTGATTAGGGCTAATGCAAAGGGGTATAGCCTGTTTCATTCTATTGACTATTGTTTTGGCTATTATTTTATAAAGGACAGTGCAGAGACTAATTGGTCTGAGTTGTCTCATGGAGGTTGGGTTTTGTACTTTAGGAATTAGTACCAAAATAGTTTTGTTGACTGACGCCATATCGGTATTGCCATTTAAAAGGTCACTACAAAGAGTAATAACATCGTCTCCCACTGTATCCCAGTGTTGTCTGAAAAAGCTATTGGGTAGACCATCGCAACCAGGAGCTTTCCTAGGGTCAATGTCTTTGAAAGCATGAATAATTTCATCTCTGGTGAATGCCTTTGTAAGATGTTCGTTCATTGAAGGATTAATGGAAGGGTGAATTTTATCCAGAATGGCGTTCGAAATTTGCGGGTTAGAAGTTGTGAACAAATTTTTGAAATAATCTGAAGCAATGTTCATAATGTCCGATTCCGAAGTGCACCAATTGGAATTGGCATCGTAAAGGCCTACGATTGAGTTTTCCTTGTTCCTTTGAGAAGCGCGGGCATGGAAGAATTTGGTATTTCTGTCCCCTTGGGAGAGCCAAAGGGTTCGAGATCGTTGAGCCCAATAAACTTCTTGCTCTGTTAAGAGTTTATTTAATTCAGTTCTATAGTTTAAGTAAACATGTTCATTAGTTGCCGTTAAGGGACGGTATAATAATCTATTTATTTTTTTAGTGAGAAACTTAATTCTACCGGTTGATTTAAAACGTTGCTGATTTTGCCATTCTTCTAGGTAATTGCCTACCGCTTCAATTTTATTTATGGCTGTTCCGGGAGTGTCAGCCCAAGCCCTTTTAATTGTTCGGATATTATCAATATTATTAGACCAGCAACTTTCGAATCTGAAATTCTTAGATGATTGTGTTTTGACTTTGGTGGACGAAATGTCTAATTCGAGAAAAAGGAAGCAATGGTCAGATTTGGCAACATATTCTGTGGTGATTCGATGAGAAGGATAGAGTTCTTTCCATTCGGAATTAGCAATAAAGCGGTCTAATCTTTCATGTATCACCGGGGTTAATGGTCCAACTTTAGACCATGTGAACCATCCCGAGGATGGCTTACAGTCATAGAGGTTGTTTCGAGTTAAACAATTACGAAAGTTTTTAATTTGAGATCTAGCTCTACGAGAGCCACCTTGTTTTTCCGAATCTGTTAAAATTTCATTAAAATCGCCACCTAGTAGCCAAGGTTTATTTTTAGTGGATGGATATAAAGAATCAATTAGCTCCCATGTTTTATATTTTTGGCTAGTTTCCGAAAAGCCGTGTATACCAGTAAAAAACATTGTGGAATTATTCTTAAAAATTTGAGTATGGATAAAACGCGAGGAATAAGAAAGAAGATTTATATTAATTTCATTTGTAGCGAATAATGAGATTCCGGAACACCCTTCCGTAGGGGGAATAGAAATGATGTCTAACATACCTAATGAAAGACATAAGCGGTTACAATCCGCATTATTTAGCTTAGTTTCGCATAAAAAGATAATATCGGGGTTGGTGCGTTGGACATAGGACCGTAAATGTTGAACCGTCGGGGCTTGTCCAAGGCCCTGGCAGTTCCAGCAGAGGATCTTCATTTTGCTCGGCGGGGCTGGGAATCAGCCGCCGCCGGAGAGTTTTTAGAGCTGCTCATCCCAACTTTTGGAGTAGATCCTGACTGTTTGGATTTTTTCGGCGGGAGCGATACTCGTATTGGGGAGCGGCGTTTCATGCCTCGGTTAGTTTGGGTTGGTGCAGGTGCAGTGATTTCATAGCAGTTCTTGATTTCTTTAAACTTGATCTTGAGGAAGTTATCTTGTAACACTGAGATGGATACCACATTATTGGGTTTCCAGATCCCTTCGAAAGCATTGATAACAACATAAATATCAAGAGGTTTGGACGATGTGAAGCGACCGATGACAATGAGTTTGGGATCTTCCTTGATGAAGTCGAAGTCAGGAGTGTAGAGCAGTTTTGATTCTTCAGTGGTGAGATTGATCGAGTTGAGTTGGGGGATTGAAGAGGATGAAGCCATTGAGGAGTTTGGAGGGTATGAGTAGTAAGATTGAGATGATAGTTGTGGTGGGTTGGTGTAACTGTATAGTGGGTATATAAAGAAAACGAGGACCGCTAAAGGGGATGAGATATGGAAAGTGGATCGTAATATATTTAGAGAAAAGATAGACAATTGTAAAAGGTAGAGAATATTAGTATCAAAAAGTAATTTAATTAAGGTAGTTCCCTTAATTGATTTAATAGTCCTATAAAAGATAGAAAATCTGGGAGTTATAAAAGGAAAGTATCTTAATTGGAACTTTGATTGCGATAATAAAAGGGTTTGATTGAAAAAGTGGTTGTAAAAGATGGTCATATAAGGGAATTTTTTAATAAAGAAGAAACTGAAAATGTGAATAAATTGTAAGGGCGTAAATATAGGAGAATAAAATATATAACTGTTGGGACTTATTAACATTATTGATGTTAATGTTGCAAAATAAAAGGTATAGATTGAGGGGGAAGATTTTAGAAATAAAGTTGATTTTAATATATAGAGTAAAAACGGAAAAATGATTTTATCGTTGACTATATTTAAAGCTTCATTATGGAAAAATTTATGAGTTAGATATGCATATAAATATGAAGGGGAAATTTTGAGTGACCGGCGAATTAGTTGGGAGGTAAACGGTAAATAAGAGTTAATAAAGCTTTTAAAATTGGAATACTTTATGAGGTAGCGGATAATTAGTGGAAAGGGTTGAAAGAATAAAATGTGGCTAGATTTTGAAGATGTATTTGAAAAGATAGAATTTAATAGAATTAAAAAGTTTGAGGAATAAGTATAGTGTATAACGGAAAGGCTCCTATTAAATAGGATTTGATCAGAATCCCAGAATTGGGCTTGTGGTAATTCACCTAAAAAGGTGTAGTGGGGAAGGATGTTACGCGAGCATATCAAAGAGTAACATGCAGTTATAGAAACACATATATCAAGAGATGAAAATAAAACATACATGGCAGTATAAATATAAACTAATAAGCAGATAAAGGCATGAATATGAAAATAAGGAAAAAGCAGGAAAGAAAAAAAGCAGGAAAAAATAATTACAGACCCAGGGGAATGAAGAAGAGGGGATAAGAAAATAAATGCAGACCAAAAGAGCAAAAAAATATAGGGGGAGTGCTATGTAATTTAAATAAAATAAAGGTGAATCTTAACCCAATGGTAGTATTGAGATTCCAGAAATCCTTGATCAGCTGCTTAGTAACTTGTGTAAGTTCATCCATAGTTGGTACATAAAGAGAGACCTCAAATAAGTTGACACAAAGAAGAAACATGCAGTGAGATAAATTAGAGTATATGATAAAACGAAAATTGTAATAGGGGAGATAAAGCAAGGAAATAGAGTAAAGATACCGAATGAGCAAGTGATAAGCATAACATAATTTAAAAGATAACATTACTGAGATAAATGGATAATTAAGAATTTTATTGAGGTATAATAAAAGTAGAGAGAATATGTGAGTGGCAAAATCATTAGAGAAGGTAGTATTGGTAGTAGAATGATATACAAAGGTTATGATGTTGAACATAGGATGGAAATACAAAACATGGATTTGGAACATATAGGATGAGGCTGGTGAAAGGGTGAAAGTTTCTAGACTAAGCAGAATAAGTAGATAAAGCTTAAATAAAATGGAAGTGACTGTGTTTAGAAGAGCATTTCTCATATTGTTCCAAAAGTTAAGAATTATAGGGTGGTCGTTGGAAGGAAAATTAGAATGTGTGTGTATAAATGCTACCTGAGAGAAGTTTAGTAGCAATGTGATAGAATAAATATTAATGTTTTGATGTAATAAAGTTACAGTATACATTATGGACAGAGGAGAAAACACATTTGGGATGTAAAAGCAATAAGGAACACATTTGGTATGTAGGAACAGGTACTGAAAAGTATGGATACAATGGTTATACCAATTGGGAGACCATGTAACAATATTATAAGATGTTAGTATCCCAAACACAGAAAGGTAATGATGTAAATGATGGTATTGAAAAGTGAAAGGGAACATGTGTATACAATAATTGTAGAAAATAATGTAGGATCCCAGAATTTGGGCTTGAGATTGATTCCCTAAAAGGGCTTGAATTCGAGATAATACAGTGTAACGTTTAAATATAAAGATGTTTAACAGAGAATAAGATATAATAGCAGACATGAAATTTTTTACATCAATGGCACAAGAAACATAGAAGGGATAGAAAGGCAATACGAAAAGAAGGGACCAACAGATTAAGGAAGTAGAATGAAACTCTAGCATATTTAGATAGAGATATCTAAAAAACATAATCAGGAAGGAGAAAGATATGATTATATTGCATAAAAGAGAAGAAAATAAGACATAAGTCAAAAAGAAATCGCACCGAAGATTCTGGCAAATGCTAGCAGTAAAAGCAATACTGTTGAATGGGATTAACGAGTTTATCTGGAGAAGAAAAGACAAAGAAAGGGTTAAAAGAAGAACAAACCATAAAAAATAAAAAGAACAGAAATAGAATAAAAACCCTTGCTGTCGATGAAAGGAGGTCACTGAATAGAGCCACCCCCAGATCCCAAATAGGGAGATACCCATTGCAGATAGACAAGAATGTAAAAAATAACTGGAAAACAGAAAGAGATTGAAAGAGGAAGACGATGAGAAAAGGTAAAAATCATTAAAAGGAAAGATGAAATAAAACAGAAATAATGGAGGTGGGAGAAAGGGGAAAAAAACCCTAGGCCGCATTGCGGTCTATAGCAACCCTGAGAAGGGCGGTGGAAGGCGGCCGCCATATTTAGCTAGATGGTTCGTCGCCTCTGTTCCGAGTACGATGAGAAGGAGAAAAGCCCCTCATCGGTCATCGAACAAGATGCATGTAAATGAGGGATTCTGCAAAACAAAAATAGAAAATCATTGTAACATGAAATAAATATAAAAGATAGATCTAAAAAAGAAAAAAGGGGAAACAAAAGGTAAAGAGAAATGGCCATGAAAAAACCATTCAGATCTGTAAAATAAAAAGAACCGAAGGGACTTTCTGCAAAAGACAACGCCGGAGACAAGGTCGACTGGAAAAAGAACATGGATCGATTCTTGCCGTCGCCGTAGAAGAGACATAGGTGTGCCAACGAAATCAATCGTGAGAGTGAGCCCATGAAAAACAGAAAGAAAAGAGTTAGATGAGAACTAAAAAAATGATAAAAAAAAACAAATAAAAAGAGAGATGATAAATCAAACCGTTTAGATCTGTGAAAAATCGAAGGGATTTACCCATCTCTAGATCAGACGAAATGGAAGAAATGAAGATGTTGAAAGTAAGTATAAAACTCAGCCGATATACAAAGCCCTGAGAAGACCAAAAGATTAGATAAACCAACTGAAAAACGTAAATAAAAAATAAACTATAACAAAATGAGATATGCGGTGGGATGACTCCCTGACTCCTCCCGAATTCCAAGGGATGTTGCTGTTTGACTTGCGTTTTCGACTGAAACTGAAGAGCCGTGTGGGGAAGGGGGATCGGTGGAATAAAGAGAAAAACCACCGGAAAACATGGAGCAAGCAAAAACCAAAAAACCCCTGAAAATTTTGAGAGAGAATTGAGAGCCATCCCACCCGTTGGAATTTTAACTAAGTAAAAAGTATAAAAATTGAGGTTTTGAAATATAATTTTGTTGAAAAGCTCATAATCAATTATTTGTACTCCTAAAATATGATCAAAACTTGTTTTGCGGTCCTTTATGTAGAGGTTTCGGACGTGCGGGTCTAAATGGCCCTTTCAGTGGACCCGTTGGAATTTTAACTGAGTAAAATGTATAAAAATAGAAGTTTTGAAATATAATTGTGTTGAAAAGCTCCTAATCATTTATTCGAAGTCCTAAAATTTGATTAAAACTTTTTTGTGGTCCTTTTTGTATCGGTTTCGGACGAGTAAGTCTAAATGGGCCTTACAATGGACCCGTTGGAATTTTAACTGAGTAAAAAGTACAGAAATTGAGGTTTTGCAATATAATTGTGTTGAAAAGTTCCTAATCAATTATTTGAACTCCTAAAATTTGATTAAAACTTGTTTTGCGGTCCTTTTTCTCGAGGTTTCGCACGAGAATGTCTAAATGGGCCTTTCAATTGACCCGTTGGAATTTTAACTGAGTATAAAGTACAGAAATTGAGGTTTTGCAATATAATTGTGTTGAAAAGATCCTAATCAATTACATGAACTCCTAAAATATGATTAAAACATGTTTTGCAGTCCTTTTTGTAGAGGTTTCGGACGAGCGGGTCGAAATGGGCCTTTCAATGGACCCGTTGAAATTTTAACTGAGTAAAAAGTACAGAAATTGAGGTTTTGCAATATAATTGTGTTGAAAAGCTCCTAATAAATTACATGAACTCCTAAAATTTGATTAAAACTTGTTTTGCAGTCCTTTTTGTAGAGGTTTCGGACGAGCGGTTCGAAATGGGCCTTTTAATGGACCCGTTCGAATTTTAACTGAGTAAAAAGTATAGAAATTGAGGTATTGCAATATAATTGTGTTGAAAAGCTCCTAATCAATTATTTGAAGTCCTAATATTTGAATAAAACATTTTTGCGGTCCTTTTGGTATAGGTTTCAGACGAGCAGGTCTAAATGGGCCTTTCAATGGGCCCGTTGGAATTTTAACTGAGTAAAAAGTATAAATTTGAGGTTTTTCAATATAATTGTGTTGAAAAGCTCCTAATCAATTATTTGAACTCCTAAAATTTGATTAAAACTATTTTTGCGGTCCTTTTTGTCGAGGTTTCGGACGAGCAGGTCTAAATGGGCCTTTCAATGGACCCGTTAGAATTTTAACTGAGTAAAAAGTACAGAAATTGAGGTTTTGCAATATAATTGTGTTGAAAAGCTCCTAATCAATTACATGAACTCCTAAAATTTGATTAAAACTTTTTTGTGGTCCTTTTTGTAGAGGTTTCGGAGGAGCGGGTCTAAATGGGCCTTTCAATGGACCTGTTGAAATTTTAACTGAGTAAAAAGTACATAAATTGAGGTTTTGCAATTTAATTGTGTTGAAAAGCTCCTAATCAATTATTTGAACTCCTAAAATTTGATTAAACTTTTTTTGCGGTCCTTTTTGTAGAGGTTTCGGACGAGCAGGTCTAAATGGGTCTTTCAATGGACCCGATGGAATTTTAACTGAGTAAAAAGTACAGAAATTGAGGTTTTGCAATATAATTGTGCTGTAAATCTCCTAATCAATCACAAGTTCTCCTAAAATATGATTAAAAGCTGTTTTGCGGCCTTTTTTGTAGAGGTTTCGGACGAGCATGTCTAAATGGGCCTTTCTATGGACCCGTTGGAATTTTAACTGAGTAAAAAGTATAAAAATTGAGGTTTTGCAATATAATTCTTTTGAAAAGCTCATAATCAATTATTTGTACTCCTAAAATATAATCAAAACTTGTTTTGCGGTCCTTTATGAAGAGGTTTCGAACGTGCGGGTCTAAATGGGCCTTTCAATGGACCCGTTGGAATTTTAACCGAGTAAAATGTATATAAATTGAAGTTTTGCAATATAATTCTGTTGAAAAGCTCCTAATCATTTATTTGAACTCCTAAAATTTGATTAAAACTTTTTTGCAGTCCTTTTTTATCGGTTTCGGACGAGCAGGTCTAAATGGGCCTTACAATGGACCCGTTGGAATTTTAACTGAGTAAAAAGTACAGAAATTGAGGATTTGCAATATAATTGTGTTGAAAAGCTCCTAATCAATTATTTGAACTCCTAAAATTTGATTAAAACTTGTTTTACGGTCCTTTTTGTCGAGGTTTCGGAGGAGCATGTCTAAATGGGCCTTTCAATGGACTTGTTGGAATTTTAACTGAGTAAAAAGTACAGAAATTGAGGTTTTGCAATATAATTGTGTTGAAAAGCTCCTAATAAATTATATGAACTCCTAAAATTTGATTAAAACTTGTTTTGCAGTCCTTTTTGTAGAGGTTTCGGACGAGCGGGTCGAAATGGGCCTTTCAATGGACCCGTTGGAATTTTAACTAAATAAAAAGTATAAAAGTTGAGGTTTTGCAATATAATTGTGTTGAAAAGCTCATAATCAATTATTTGTACTCCTAAAATATGATCAAAACTTGTTTTGCGGTCCTTTATGTAGAGGTTTCGGACGTGCGGGTCTAAATGGGCCTTTTAGTGGACCCGTTGGAATTTTAACTGATTAAAATGTATAAAAATTGAATTTTTGCAATATAATTGTGTTAAGAAGCTCCTAATCAATTATTTGAACTCCTAAAATTTGATTAAAACTTTTTTGGGGTCCTTTTTGTATCGGTTTCGGATGAGCAGGTCTAAATGGGCCTTACAATGGACCCGTTGGAATTTTAACTGAGTAAAAATTACATAAATTGAGGTTTTGCAATATAATTGTGTTGAAAAGCTCCTAATCAATTATTTTAACCCCTAAAATTTGTTTAAAACTTGTTTTGCGGTCCTTTTTGTCGAGGTTTCGGACGAGCAAGTCTAAATGGGCCTTTCAATGGACCCGTTCGAATTTTAACTGGGTAAAAAGTACATAAATTGAGGTTTTTCAATATAATTGTGTTGAAATGCTCCTAATCAATTACATTAACTCCTAAAATTTGATTAAAACTTGTTTTGCAGTCCTTTTTGTAGAGTTTTCGGACGAGCATGTCTAAATGGGCCTTTCAATGGACCCGTTTGAATTTTTTATTGAATATACCTGTTGGAATTTTAACTGAGTAAAAAGTACAGAAATTGAGCTTTTGAAATATAATTGTGTTGAAAAGCTCCTTATCAATTACATGATCTCCTAAAATTTGATTAAAACTTGTTTTGCGACCCTTTTTGTAGAGGTTTCGGACGAGCATGTCTAAATGGGCCTTTCAATGTACCCGTTGGAATTTTAACTGAGTAAAATGTACATAATTTGAGGTTTTGCAATTTAATTGTGTTGAAAAGCTCCTAATCAATTATTTTAACTCCTAAAATTTGATTAAAACTTGTTTTGCGGTCCTTTTTGTCGAGGTTTCGGACGAGCAGGTCTAAATGGGCCTATCAATGGACCCGTTGGAATTTTAACCGAGTAAAATGTATATAAATTGAAGTTTTGCAATATAATTGTGTTGAAAAGCTCCTAATCATTTATTTGAACTCCTAAAATTTGATTAAAACTTTTTTGATGTCCTTTTTGTATCGGTTTCGGACGAGCAGGTCTAAATGGGCCTTACAATGGACCCGTTGGAATTTTTTTTTGAGGAAAGGGCCTCATTAAAAACCCCACTAATCCTTACTGGGCTGGCCCAGCAAGGGTCCTAAGAGGGGAAAAGAGTGCCCAAAATATATTATAAATCATGGTGGTTGGTGAACAACCCGTTGGAATTTTAACTGAGTAAAAAGTACAGAAATTGAGGTTTTGCAATATAATTGTGTTGAAAAGCTCCTAATCAATTATTTGAACTCCTAAAATTTGATTAAAACTTGTTTTACGCTCTTTTTTGTCTAGGTTTCGGACGAGCAGGTCTAAATGGGCCTTTCAATGGACCTGTTGGAATTTTAACTGAGTAAAAAGTACAGAAATTGAGGTTTTGCAATATAATTGTGTTGAAAAGCTCCTAATCAATTGCATAAACTCCTAAAATTTGATTAAAACTTGTTTTGTAGTCCTTTTTGTAGAGGTTTCGGACGAGCAGGTCTAAATGGGTCTTTCAATGGACCCGTTGGAATTTTAATTGAGTAAAAAGTACAGAAATTGAGTTTTTGCAATATAATTGTGTTGTAAATCTCCTAATCAATTACAAGTTCTCCTAAAATTTGACTAAAACCTGTTTTGCGGCCTTTTTTGTAGAGGTTTCGGACGAGCATGTCTAAATGGGCCTTTCAATGGACCCGTTGGAATTTTAACTGAGTAAAAAGTATAAAAATTGAGGTTTTGCAATATAATTCTTTTGAAAAGCTCATAATCAATTATTTGTACTCCTAAAATATAATCAAAACTTGTTTTGCGGTCCTTTATGTAGAGGTTTCGGACGTGCAGGTCTAAATGGGCCTTTCAATGGACCCGTTGGAATTTTAACCGAGTAAAATGTATATAAATTGAAGTTTTGCAATATAATTGTGTTGAAAAAGCTCCTAATCATTTATTTGAACTCCTAAAATTTGATTAAAACTTTTTTGCAGTCCTTTTTTATCGGTTTCGGACGAGCAGGTCTAAATGGGCCTTACAATGGACCCGTTGGAATTTTAACTGAGTAAAAAGTACAGAAATTGAGGATTTGCATTATAATTGTGTTTAAAAGCTCCTAATCAATTATTTGAACTCCTAAAATTTGATTAAAACTTGTTTTACGGTCCTTTTTGTCGAGGTTTCGGAGGAGCATGTCTAAATGGGCCTTTCAATGGACCTATTGGAATTTTAACTGAGTAAAAAGTACAGAAATTGAGGTTTTTCAATATAATTGTGTTGAAAAGCTCCTAATAAATTATATGAATTCCTAAAATTTGATTAAAACTTGTTTTGCAGTCCTTTTTGTAGAGGTTTCGGACGAGCGGGTCGAAATGGTCCTTTCAATGGACCCGTTGGAATTTTAACTAAATAAAAAGTATAAAAGTAGAGGTTTTGCAATATAATTGTGTTGAAAAGCTCATAATCAATTATTTGTACTCCTAAAATATGATCAAAACTTGTTTTGTGGTCCTTTATGTAGAGGTTTCGGACGTGCGGGTCAAAATGGGCCTTTTAGTGGACCCGTTGGAATTTTAACTGATTAAAATGTATAAAAATTGAATTTTTGCAATATAATTGTGTTGAAAAGCTCCTAATCAATTATTTGAACTCCTAAAATTTGATTAAAACTTTTTTGGGGTCCTTTTTGTATCGGTTTCGGACGAGCAGGTCTAAATGGGCCTTACAATGGACCCGTTGGAATTTTAACTAAGTAAAAAGTACATAAATTGAGGTTTTGCAATATAATTGTGTTGAAAAGCTCCTAATAAATTATTTTAACTCCTAAAATTTGATTAAACCTTGTTTTGCGGTCCTTTTTGTCGAGGTTTCGGACGAGCAAGTCTAAATGGGCCTTTCAATGGACCCGTTGGAATTTTAACTGAGTAAAAAGTACATAAATTGAGGTTTTGCAATATAATTGTGTTGAAAAGCTCTTAATCAATTACATGAACTCCTAAAATTTGATTAAAACTTGTTTTGCAGTCCTTTTTGTAGAGTTTTCGGACGAGCATGTCTAAATGGGCCTTTCAATGGACCCGTTTGAATTTTTTTTTGAATATACCTGTTGGAATTTTAACTGAGTAAAAAGTACAGAAATTGAGCTTTTGAAATATAATTGTGTTGAAAAGCTCCTTATCAATTACATGATCTCCTAAAATTTGATTAAAACTTGTTTTGCGACCCTTTTTGTAGAGGTTTCGGACGAGCATGTCTAAATGGGCCTTTCAATGTACCCGTTGGAATTTTAACTGAGTAAAAAGTACATAAATTGAGGTTTTGCAATTTAATTGTGTTGAAAAGCTCCTAATCAATTATTTTAACTCCTAAAATTTGATTAAAACTTGTTTTGCGGTCCTTTTTGTCGAGGTTTCGGACGAGCAGGTCTAAATGGGCCTATCAATGGACCCGTTGGAATTTTAACCGAGTAAAATGTATATAAATTGAAGTTTTGCAATATAATTGTGTTGAAAAGCTCCTAATCATTTATTTGAACTCCTAAAATTTGATTAAAACTTTTTTGCTGTCCTTTTTGTATCGGTTTCGGACGAGCAGGTCTAAATGTGCCTTACAATGGACCCATTGGAATTTTTTTGGAGGAAAGGGCCTCATTAAAAACCCCACTAATCCTTACTGGGCTGGCCCAGCAAGGGTCCTAAGAGGGGAAAAGATTGCCCAAAATATATTATAAATCATGGTGGTTGGTGAACAACCCGTTGGAATTTTAACTAAGTAAAAAGTACAGAAATTGAGGTTTTGCAATATAATTGTGTTGAAAAGCTCCTAATCAATTATTTGAACTCCTAAAATTTGATTAAAACTTGTTTTACGCTCTTTTTTGTCGAGGTTTCGGATGAGCAGGTCTAAATGAGCCTTTCAATGGACCTGTTGGAATTTTAACTGAGTAAAAAGTACAGAAATTGAGGTTTTGCAATATAATTGTGTTGAAAAGCTCCTAATCAATTAGATAAACTCTTAAAATTTAATTAAAACTTGTTTTGTAGTCCTTTTTGTAGAGGTTTCGGACGAGCGGGTCGAAATGGGCCTTTCAATGGACCCGTTGGAATTTTAACTAAGTAAAAAGTATAAAAATTGAGGTTTTGAAATATAATTTTGTTGAAAAGCTCATAATCAATTATTTGTACTCCTAAAATATGATCAAAACTTGTTTTGCGGTCCTTTATGTAGAGGTTTCGGACGTTCGGGTCTAAATGGCCCTTTCAGTGGACCCGTTGGAATTTTAACTGAGTAAAATGTATAAAAATAGAAGTTTTGAAATATAATTGTGTTGAAAAGCTCCTAATCATTTAGTCAAAGTCCTAAAATTTGATTAAAATTTTTTGTGGTCCTTTTTGTATCGGTTTCGGACGAGCAAGTCTAAATGGGCCTTACAATGGACCCGTTGGAATTTTAACTGAGTAAAAAGTACAGAAATTGAGGTTTTGCAATATAATTGTGTTGAAAAGTTCCTAATCAATTATTTGAACTCCAAAAATTTGATTAAAACTTGTTTTGCGGTCCCTTTTCTCGAGGTTTCGGACGAGAATGTCTAAATGGGCCTTTCAATTGACCCGTTGGAATTTTAACTGAGTAAAAAGTACAGAAATTGAGGTTTTGCAATATAATTGTGTTGAAAAGATCCTAATCAATTACATGAACTCCTAAAATTTGATTAAAACATGTTTTGCAGTCCTTTTTGTAGAGGTTTCGGACGAGCGGGTCGAAATGGGCCTTTCAATGGACCCGTTGGAATTTTAACTGAGTAAAAATTACATAAATTGAGGTTTTGCAATATAATTGTGTTGAAAAGCTCCTAATCAATTACTTTAACCCCTAAAATTTGTTTAAAACTTGTTTTGCGGTCCTTTTTGTCGAGGTTTCGGACGAGCAAGTCTAAATGGGCCTTTCAATGGACCCGTTCGAATTTTAACTGGGTAAAAAGTACATAAATTGAGGTTTTTCAATATAATTGTGTTGAAATGCTCCTAATCAATTACATTAACTCCTAAAATTTGATTAAAACTTGTTTTGCAGTCCTTTTTGTAGAGTTTTCGGACGAGCATGTCTAAATGGGCCTTTCAATGGACCCGTTTGAATTTTTTATTGAATATACCTGTTGGAATTTTAACTGAGTAAAAAGTACAGAAATTGAGCTTTTGAAATATAATTGTGTTGAAAAGCTCCTTATCAATTACATGATCTCCTAAAATTTGATTAAAACTTGTTTTGCGACCCTTTTTGTAGAGGTTTCGGACGAGCATGTGTAAATGGGCCTTTCAATGTACCCGTTGGAATTTTAACTGAGTAAAATGTACATAAATTGAGGTTTTGCAATTTAATTGTGTTGAAAAGCTCCTAATCAATTATTTTAACTCCTAAAATTTGATTAAAACTTGTTTTGCGGTCCTTTTTGTCGAGGTTTCGGACGAGCAGGTCTAAATGGGCCTATCAATGGACCCGTTGGAATTTTAACCGAGTAAAATGTATATAAATTGAAGTTTTGCAATATAATTGTGTTGAAAAGCTCCTAATCATTTATTTGAACTCCTAAAATTTGATTAAAACTTTTTTGATGTCCTTTTTGTATCGGTTTCGGACGAGCAGGTCTAAATGGGCCTTACAATGGACCCGTTGGAATTTTTTTTTGAGGAAAGGGCCTCATTAAAAACCCCACTAATCCTTACTGGGCTGGCCCAGCAAGGGTCCTAAGAGGGGAAAAGAGTGCCCAAAATATATTATAAATCATGGTGGTTGGTGAACAACCCGTTGGAATTTTAACTGAGTAAAAAGTACAGAAATTGAGGTTTTGCAATATAATTGTGTTGAAAAGCTCCTAATCAATTATTTGAACTCCTAAAATTTGATTAAAACTTGTTTTACGCTCTTTTTTGTCTAGGTTTCGGACGAGCAGGTCTAAATGGGCCTTTCAATGGACCTGTTGGAATTTTAACTGAGTAAAAAGTACAGAAATTGAGGTTTTGCAATATAATTGTGTTGAAAAGCTCCTAATCAATTATATAAACTCCTAAAATTTGATTAAAACTTGTTTTGTAGTCCTGTTTGTAGAGGTTTCGGACGAGCAGGTCTAAATGGGTCTTTCAATGGACCCGTTGGAATTTTAATTGAGTAAAAAGTACAGAAATTGAGTTTTTGCAATATAATTGTGTTGTAAATCTCCTAATCAATTACAAGTTCTCCTAAAATTTGACTAAAACCTGTTTTGCGGCCTTTTTTGTAGAGGTTTCGGACGAGCATGTCTAAATGGGCCTTTCAATGGACCCGTTGGAATTTTAACTGAGTAAAAAGTATAAAAATTGAGGTTTTGCAATATAATTCTTTTGAAAAGCTCATAATCAATTATTTGTACTCCTAAAATATAATCAAAACTTGTTTTGCGGTCCTTTATGTAGAGGTTTCGGACGTGCAGGTCTAAATGGGCCTTTCAATGGACCCGTTGGAATTTTAACCGAGTAAAATGTATGTAAATTGAAGTTTTGCAATATAATTGTGTTGAAAAAGCTCCTAATCATTTATTTGAACTCCTAAAATTTGATTAAAACTTTTTTGCAGTCCTTTTTTATCGGTTTCGGACGAGCAGGTCTAAATGGGCCTTACAATGGACCCGTTGGAATTTTAACTGAGTAAAAAGTACAGAAATTGAGGATTTGCAATATAATTGTGTTTAAAAGCTCCTAATCAATTATTTGAACTCCTAAAATTTGATTAAAACTTGTTTTACGGTCCTTTTTGTCGAGGTTTCGGAGGAGCATGTCTAAATGGGCCTTTCAATGGACTTATTGGAATTTTAACTGAGTAAAAAGTACAGAAATTGAGGTTTTTCAATATAATTGTGTTGAAAAGCTCCTAATAAATTATATGAATTCCTAAAATTTGATTAAAACTTGTTTTGCAGTCCTTTTTGTAGAGGTTTCGGACGAGCGGGTCGAAATGGTCCTTTCAATGGACCCGTTGGAATTTTAACTAAATAAAAAGTATAAAAGTAGAGGTTTTGCAATATAATTGTGTTGAAAAGCTCATAATCAATTATTTGTACTCCTAAAATATGATCAAAACTTGTTTTGTGGTCCTTTATGTAGAGGTTTCGGACGTGCGGGTCAAAATGGGCCTTTTAGTGGACCCGTTGGAATTTTAACTGATTAAAATGTATAAAAATTGAATTTTTGCAATATAATTGTGTTGAAAAGCTCCTAATCAATTATTTGAACTCCTAAAATTTGATTAAAACTTTTTTGGGGTCCTTTTTGTATCGGTTTCGGACGAGCAGGTCTAAATGGGCCTTACAATGGACCCGTTGGAATTTTAACTAAGTAAAAAGTACATAAATTGAGGTTTTGCAATATAATTGTGTTGAAAAGCTCCTAATAAATTATTTTAACTCCTAAAATTTGATTAAACCTTGTTTTGCGGTCCTTTTTGTCGAGGTTTCGGACGAGCAAGTCTAAATGGGCCTTTCAATGGACCCGTTGGAATTTTAACTGAGTAAAAAGTACATAAATTGAGGTTTTGCAATATAATTGTGTTGAAAAGCTCTTAATCAATTACATGAACTCCTAAAATTTGATTAAAACTTGTTTTGCAGTCCTTTTTGTAGAGTTTTCGGACGAGCATGTCTAAATGGGCCTTTCAATGGACCCGTTTGAATTTTTTTTTGAATATACCTGTTGGAATTTTAACTGAGTAAAAAGTACAGAAATTGAGCTTTTGAAATATAATTGTGTTGAAAAGCTCCTTATCAATTACATGATCTCCTAAAATTTGATTAAAACTTGTTTTGCGACCCTTTTTGTAGAGGTTTCGGACGAGCATGTCTAAATGGGCCTTTCAATGTACCCGTTGGAATTTTAACTGAGTAAAAAGTACATAAATTGAGGTTTTGCAATTTAACTGTGTTGAAAAGCTCCTAATCAATTATTTTAACTCCTAAAATTTGATTAAAACTTGTTTTGCGGTCCTTTTTGTCGAGGTTTCGGACGAGCAGGTCTAAATGGGCCTATCAATGGACCCGTTGGAATTTTAACAGAGTAAAATGTATATAAATTGAAGTTTTGCAATATAATTGTGTTGAAAAGCTCCTAATCATTTATTTGAACTCCTAAAATTTGATTAAAACTTTTTTGCTGTCCTTTTTGTATCGGTTTCGGACGAGCAGGTCTAAATGGGCCTTACAATGGACCCATTGGAATTTTTTTGGAGGAAAGGGCCTCATTAAAAACCCCACTAATCCTTACTGGGCTGGCCCAGCAAGGGTCCTAAGAGGGGAAAAGATTGCCCAAAATATATTATAAATCATGGTGGTTGGTGAACAACCCGTTGGAATTTTAACTAAGTAAAAAGTACAGAAATTGAGGTTTTGCAATATAATTGTGTTGAAAAGCTCCTAATCAATTATTTGAACTCCTAAAATTTGATTAAAACTTGTTTTACGCTCTTTTTTGTCGAGGTTTCGGATGAGCAGGTCTAAATGAGCCTTTCAATGGACCTGTTGGAATTTTAACTGAGTAAAAAGTACAGAAATTGAGGTTTTGCAATATAATTGTGTTGAAAAGCTCCTAATCAATTAGATAAACTCCTAAAATTTAATTAAAACTTGTTTTGTAGTCCTTTTTGTAGAGGTTTCGGACGAGCGGGTCGAAATGGGCCTTTCAATGGACCCGTTGGAATTTTAACTAAGTAAAAAGTATAAAAATTGAGGTTTTGAAATATAATTTTGTTGAAAAGCTCATAATCAATTATTTGTACTCCTAAAATATGATCAAAACTTGTTTTGCGGTCCTTTATGTAGAGGTTTCGGACGTGCGGGTCTAAATGGCCCTTTCAGTGGACCCGTTGGAATTTTAACTGAGTAAAATGTATAAAAATAGAAGTTTTGAAATATAATTGTGTTGAAAAGCTCCTAATCATTTAGTCAAAGTCCTAAAATTTGATTAAAATTTTTTGTGGTCCTTTTTGTATCGGTTTCGGACGAGCAAGTCTAAATGGGCCTTACAATGGACCCGTTGGAATTTTAACTGAGTAAAAAGTACAGAAATTGAGGTTTTGCAATATAATTGTGTTGAAAAGTTCCTAATCAATTATTTGAACTCCAAAAATTTGATTAAAACTTGTTTTGCGGTCCCTTTTCTCGAGGTTTCGGACGAGAATGTCTAAATGGGCCTTTCAATTGACCCGTTGGAATTTTAACTGAGTAAAAAGTACAGAAATTGAGGTTTTGCAATATAATTGTGTTGAAAAGATCCTAATCAATTACATGAACTCCTAAAATTTGATTAAAACATGTTTTGCAGTCCTTTTTGTAGAGGTTTCGGACGAGCGGGTCGAAATGGGCCTTTCAATGGACCCGTTGAAATTTTAACTGAGTAAAAAGTACAGAAATTGAGGTTTGGCAATATAATTGTGTTGAAAAGCTCCTAATAAATTACATGAACTCCTAAATTTTGATTAAAACTTGTTTTGCAGTCCTTTTTGTAGAGGTTTCGGACTAGAGGTTCGAAATGATCCTTTTAATGGACCCGTTAGAATTTTAACTGAGTAAAAAGTACATAAATTGAGGTTTTGCAATATAATTGTGTTGAAAAGCTCCTAATCAATTATTTCAACTCCTAATATTTGAATAAAACATTTTTGTGGTCCTTTTGGTATAGGTTTCAGACGAGAAGGTCTAAATGGGCCTTTATATGGGCCCGTTGGAATTTTAACTGAGTAAAAAGTATAAAATTGACGTTTTTCAATATAATTGTGTTGAAAAGCTCCTAATCAATTATTTGAACTCCTAAAATTTGATTAAAACTATTTTTGCGGTCCTTTTTGTCGAGGTTTCGGACGAGCAGGTCTAAATGGGCCTTTCAATGGACCCGTTAGAATTTTAACTCAGTAAAAAGTACAGAAATTGAGGTTTTGCAATATAATTGTGTTGAAAAGCTCCTAATCAATTACATGAACTCCTAAAATTTGATTTTGTGGTCCTTTTTGAAGAGGTTTCGGACGAGCGGGTCGAAATGGGCCTTTCAATGGACCTGTTGAAATTTTAAATAAGTAAAAAGTACATAAATTGAGGTTTTGCAATTTAATTGTGTTGAAAAGATCCTAATCAATTATTTGAACTCCTAAAATTTGATTAAACTTTTTTTGCGGTCCTTTTTGTAGAGGTTTCGGACGAGCAGGTCTAAATGGGTCTTTCAATGGACCCGTTGGAATTTTAATTGAGTAAAAATTACAGAAATTGAGTTTTTGCAATATAATTGTGTTGTAAATATCCTAATCAATTACAAGTTCTCCTAAAATTTGATTAAAACCTGTTTTGCGGCCTTTTTTGTAGAGGTTTCGGACGAGCATGTCTAAATGGGCCTTTGAATGGACCCGTTAGAATTTTAACTGAGTAAAAAGTATAAAAATTGAGGTTTTGCAATATAATTATTTTGAAAAGCTCATAATCAATTATTTGTACTCCTAAAATATAATCAAAACTTGTTTTGCGGTCCTTTATGTAGAGGTTTCGGACGTGCGGGTCTAAATGGGCCTTTCAATGGACCCGTTGGAATTTTAACCGAGTAAAATGTATATAAATTGAAGTTTTGCAATATAATTGTGTTGAAAAGCTCCTAATCATTTATTTGAACTCCTAAAATTTGATTAAAACTTTTTTGCAGTCCTTTTTTATCGGTTTCAGACGAGCAGGTCTAAATGGGCCTTACAATGGACCCGTTGGAATTTTAAATGAGTAAAAAGTACAGAAATTGAGGATTTGCAATATAATTGTGTTGAAAAGCTCCTAATCAATTATTTGAACTCCTAAAATTTGATTAAAACTTGTTTTACGGTCCTTTTTGTCGAGGTTTCGGAGGAGCATGTCTAAATGGGCCTTTCAATGGACCTGTTGGAATTTTAACTGAGTAAAAAGTACAGAAATTGAGGTTTTGCAATATAATTGTGTTGAAAAGCTCCTAATAAATTATATGAACTCCTAAAATTTGATTAAAACTTGTTTTGCAGTCCTTTTTGTAGAGGTTTCGGACGAGCGGGTCGAAATGGGCCTTTCAATGGACCCGTTGGAATTTTAACTAAATAAAAAGTATAAAAGTTGAGGTTTTGTAATATAATTGTGTTGAAAAGCTCATAATCAATTATTTGTACTCCTAAAATATGATCAAAACTTGTTTTGCGGTCCTTTATGTAGAGGTTTCGGACGTGCGGGTCTAAATGGGCCTTTCAGTGGACCCGTTGGAATTTTAACTGAGTAAAATGTATAAAAATTGAACTTTTGCAATATAATTGTGTTGAAAAGTTCCTAAAATTTGAATAAAACTTTTTTGGGGTCCTTTTCCTGTCGGTTTTGGACGAGCAGGTCTAAATGGGGCTTACAATGGACCCGTTGGAATTTTAACTGAGTAAAAAGTACAGAAATTGAGGTTTTGCAATATAATTGTGTTGAAAAGCTCCTAATCAATTACATGAACTCCTAAATTTTGATTAAAACTTGTTTTGCAGTCCTTTTTGTAGAGGTTTCGGACGAGCGGGTCCAAATGGGCCTTTCAATGGACCCGTTGGAATTTTAACTGAGTAAAAAGTACAGAAATTGAGGTTTTGCAATATAATTGTGTTGAAAAGCACCTAATAAATTACATGAACTCCTAAAATTTGATTAAAACTTGTTTTGCAGTCCTTTTTGTAGAGGTTTCGGACGAGCGGGTCGAAATGGGCCTTTTAATGGGCCCGTTGGAATTTTAACTGAGAAAAAGAACAGAAATTGAGGTTTTGCAATATAATTGTGTTGAAAAGCTCCTAATCAATTATTTGAACTCCTAATATTTGAATAAAACATTTTTCGGTCCTTTTGTAGAGGTTTCGGACGAGCATGTCTAAATGGGCCTTTCAATGGGCCCGTTGGAATTTTAACTGAGTAAAAAGTATAAAATTTAGGTTTTTCAATATAATTGTGTTGAAAAGCTCCTAATCAATTATTTGAACTCATAAAATTTGATTAAAACTTGTTTTGCGGTCCCTTTTGTCGAGGTTTTGGACGAGCAGGTCTAAAGGGGCCTTTCAATGGACCTGTTGGAATTTTAACCGAGTAAAAAGTACAGAAATTGAGGTTTTGCAAAACAATTGTGTTGAAAAGCTCCTAATCAATTACATGAACTCCTAAAATTTGATTAAAACTTTTTTTGCAGTCCTTTTTGTAGAGGTTTCGGACGAGCGGGTCGAAATGGGCCTTTTAATGGACCCGTTGGAATTTTAACTGAGTAAAAAGTACAGAAATTGAGGTTTTGCAATATAATTGTGTTGAAAAGCTCCTAATCAATTATTTGAACTCCTAATATTTAAATAAAATATTTTTGCGGTCCTTTTTGTAGAGGTTTCGGACGAGTAGGTCTAAATGGTCCTTTCAATGGGCCCGTTGGAATTTTAACTCAGTAAAAAATATAAAATTGAGGGTTTTTTCAATATAATTGTGTTGAAAAGTTCCTAATCAATTATTAGAACTCCTAAAATTTGATTAAACTATTTTGCGGTCCTTTTTGTCGAGGTTTCGGACGAGCATGTCTCAAGGGGCCTTTTAATGGACCCGTTAGAATTTTAACTGAGTAAAAAGTACAGAAATTAAGGTTTTGCAATATAATTGTGTTGAAAAGCTCCTAATCAATTATTTGAACTCCTAAAATTTGATTAAAACTTGTTTTACGGTCCTTTTTGTCGAGGTTTCGGACGAGCAGGTCTAAATGGGCCTTTCAATGGACCCGTTGGAGTTTTAACTGAGTAAAAAGTACAGAAATTGAGGTTTTGCAATATAATTGTGTTTAAAAGCTCCAAATCAATTACATGAACACCTAAAATTTGATTAAAACTTGTTTTGCAGTCCTTTTGTAGAGGTTTCGGTCGAGCGGGTCGAAATGGGCCTTTCAATGGACCCGTTGGAATTTTTTTTTGAATATACCCGTTGGAATTTTAACTGAGTAAAAAGTACAGAAATTGAGGTTTTGCAATATAATTGTGTTGAAAAGCTCCTAATCAATTACATGAACTCCTAAAATTTGATTAAAACCTGTTTTGTAGTCCTTTTTGTAGAGGTTTCGGACGAGCGGGTCGAAATGGGCCTTTCAATGGACCCGTTGGAATTTTTTTTGAATATACCCGTTGGAATTTTTTTTGAAGAAAGCGGGCCTCATTAAAAACCCCTACTAATATCCCCAGGCACAAGGCTTGGAGAAACCTAAAAGGGGAAAAGAGTACCCAGAATATATTATTAAAACGAGGTTAAACCTCGCTAAGTACAGCGTTTTTGATACAAGCAAGATACATAGATCCAAAAGACAAAGAAGACATGGATCTAAGGGCATGGGTAGCCAACGAATGAGCTACAAAATTAGCCTCACGACGAACAAACTGTACATGAGCTACCGAAAAATCCTCTAAGGCAGTATGAGCCTGCAGAATCATCGGACCCAAAGAAGAAAGATCTGGCCCAAGAGAGTTGATCCTGTTCGCTAGAGAAGCACAGTCCGTCTCGAAAATCAAATGGCTCCATCCTTGAGATAGGGCAAAAGTAATGCCGGCAAGAAGACCTCTCCCTTCAGATGAGATAGCATCAGAACAGCTACCTAGCGGAAAAGCCAAGCCACCAACAACCGTCCCTGTGTCATCACGAGCGACAACTCCAACCGCCGCTACCCGAGTGGAAGGCTCAAAAGCTCCATCCACATTAATTTTAATAAAACCGCGAGAGGGATGCCTCCAGCGAGAAGGAGGAGTCGATGACAAGGGAATTGATGATGTAGATGAAGATAGAGAATTAGGAGTAGTCACGATGAAGGCTAACAGAGTTGACGGCAATTAACCAAGGGGGTTGAAGATGTTTATTATGGGTCCAGTCGTTACGCCTGTTCCAGATGTTCCAAAGGGTAGTCAAGAATAGCCCAAAAAGATCAGGAGAGAGAAGGGAAGCACCTTCCTCAAGCCATTGTAGGCCCGTGGAAGCGGAACTATGAATGAAAGAAGAGGGAAGACCAATCAATTTAAGAGTCTCCGAGGCACCAGAGCAGTCTCGGAGAGCATGGAGAATCGATTTTGTACCAGAATTACAAATGGGGCATGAACCGGAGTCTGGAGCAAAAGTCTGAAGGCGAACCACCCGTTGGAATTTTAACTGAGTAAAAAGTACAGAAATTGAGATTTTGCAATATAATTGTGCTGAAAGCTCCTAATCAATTACATGAACTCCTAAAATTTGATTAAAACATGTTTTGCAGTCCTTTTTGTAGAGGATTCGGACGAGTGGGTCGAAATGGGCCTTTTAATGGACCCGTTGGAATTTTAACTGAGTAAAAAGTACAGAAATTGAGGTTTTGCAATATAATTGTGTTGAAAATCTCCTAATCAATTACATGAATTCCTAAAATTTGATTAAAACTTGTTTTACGGTCCTTTTTGTAGAGGTTTCGGACGAGCAGGTCTAAATGGGCGTTTCAATGGACCCGTTGGAATTTTAACTGAGTAAAAAGTACAGAAATTGAGGTTTTGCAATATAATTCTTTTCAAAAGCTCATAATCAATTATTTGAACTCCTAAAATTTGATTAAAACTTGTTTTGCGGTCCTTTTTGTCGAGGTTTCGGACGAGCAGGTCTAAATGGGCCTTTCAATGGACCCGTTCGAATTTTAACTGAGTAAAAATTACATAAATTGAGGTTTTGCAATATAATTGTGTTGAAAATATCCTAATCAATTACATGAATTCTTAAAATTTGATTATAACTTGTTTTACGGTCCTTTTTGTAAAGGTTTCGGACGAGCAGGTCTAAATGGGCCTTTCAATGGACCTGTTGGAATTTTAACTGAGTAAAAGTACATAAATTGAGGTTTTGCAATATAATTGTGTTGAAAAGCTCCTAATCAATTATTTGAACTCCTAAAATTTGATTGAAACTTGTTTTACGGTCCTTTTTGTCGAGGTTTCGGAGGAGCATGTCTAAATGGGCCTTTCAATTGTGTTGAAAAGCTCTTAATCAATTATTTGAACTCCTAAAATTTGATTAAAACTTGTTTTGCAGTCCTTTTTGTAGAGGTTTCGGACGAGCGGGTCGAAATGGGCCTTTCAATGGACCCGTTGGAATTTTAACTAAGTAAAAAGTATAAAAGTTGAGGTTTTGCAATATAATTGTGTAGAAAAGCTCATAATCAATTATTTGTACTCCTAAAATATGATCAAAACTTGTTTTGCGGTCCTTTATGTAGAGGTTTCGGACGTGCGGGTCTAAATGGGCCTTTCAGTGGACCCGTTGGAATTTTAACTGAGTAAAATGTATAAGAATTGAAGTTTTGCAATATAATTGTGTTGAAAAGCTCCTAATCAATTATTTGAACTCCTAAAATTTGATTAAAACTTGTTTTGCGGTCCTTTTTGTCGAGGTTTTGGACGAGCAGGTCTAAATGGGCCTTTCAATGGACCCGTTGGAATTTTAACTGAGTAAAAAGTACATAAATTGAGGTTTTGCAAAACAATTGTGTTGAAAAGCTTCTAATCAATTACATGAACTCCTAAAATTTTATTAAAACTTGTTTTGCAGTCCTTTTTGTAGAGGTTTCGGACGAGCGGGTCGAAATGGGCCTTTCAATGGACCCGTTGGAATTTTTTTTGAATATACCCGTTGGAATTTTAACTGAGTAAAAAGTACAGAAATTGAGGTTTTGCAATATAATTGTGTTGAAAAGCTCCTAATCAATTACATGAACTCCTAAAATTTGATTAAAACCTGTTTTGCAGTCCTTTTTGTAGAGGTTTCGGACGAGCGGGTCGAAATGGGCCTTTTAATGGACCCGTTGGAATTTTAACTGAGTATAAAGTACATAAATTGAGGTTTTGCAATATAATTGTGTTGAAAAGCTCATAATCAATTATTTGAACTCCTAAAATTTGATTAAAACTTGTTTTGTTGTCCTTTTTGTAGAGGTTTCGGACGAGCAGGTCTAAATGGGCGTTTCAATGGACCCGTTGGAATTTTAACTAAGTAAAAAGTACAGAAATTGAGGTTTTGCAATATAATTGTGTTGAAAAGCTCATAATCAATTATTTGAACTCCTAAAATTTGATTAAAACTTGTTTTGCTGTCCTTTTTGTCGAGGTTTCGGACGAGCAGGTCTAAATGGGCCTTTGAATGGACCCGTTCGAATTTTAACTGAGTAAAAATTACATAAATTGAGGTTTTGCAATATAATTGTGTTGAAAATATCCTAATCAATTACATGAATTCCTAAAATTTGATTATAACTTGTTTTGCGGTCCTTTTTGTAGAGGTTTCGGACGAGCAGGTCTAAATGGGCCTTTCAATGGACCTGTTGGAATTTTTACTGAGTAAAAAGTACAGAAATTGAGGTTTTGCAATATAATTGTGTTGAAAAGCTCCTAATCAATTATTTCAACTCCTAATATTTGAATAAAATATTTTTGCGGTCCTTTTTGTTGAGGTTTCGGACGAGTAGGTCTAAATGGTCCTTTCAATGGGCCCGTTGGAATTTTTACTGAGTAAAAAATATAAAATTGAGAGTTTTTTCAATATAATTGTGTTGAAAAGTTCCTAATCAATTATTAGAACTCATAAAATTTGATTAAACTATTTTGCGGTCCTTTTTGTCGAGGTTTCGGACGAGCATGTCTCAAGGGGCCTTTTAATGGACCCGTTAGAATTTTAACTGAGTAAAAAGTACAGAAATTAAGGTTTTGCAATATAATTGTGTTGAAAAGCTCCAAATCAATTATTAGAACTCCTAAAATTTGATTAAAACTTGTTTTGCGGTCCTTTTTGTCGAGGTTTTGGACGAGCAGGTCTAAATGGGCCTTTCAATGGACCCGTTGGAATTTTAACTGAGTAAAAAGTACAGAAATTGAGGTTTTGCAATATAATTGTGTTTAAAAGCTCCAAATCAATTACATGAACTCCTAAAATTGGATTAAACTTGTTTTGCAGTACTTTTGTAGAGGTTTCGGACGAGCGGGTCGAAATGGGCCTTTCAATGGACCCGTTGGATTTTTTTTTTGAAAATACCCGTTGGAATTTTAACTGAGTAAAAAGTACAGAAATTGAGGTTTTGCAATATAATTGTGTTGAAAAGCTCCTAATCAATTACATGAACTCCTAAAATTTAATTAAAACCTGTTTTGCAGTCCTTTTTGTAGAGGTTTCGGACGAGCGGGTCGAAATGGGCCTTTCAATGGACCCGTTGGAATTTTTTTTGAATATACCCGTTGGAATTTTAACTGAGTAAAAAGTACAGAAATTGAGGTTTTGCAATATAATTGTGTTGTAAAGCTCCTAATCAATTACATGAACTCCTAAAATTTGATTAAAACTTTTTTTGTTGTCCTTTTTGTAGAGGTTTCGGACGAGCGGGTCGAAATGGGCCTTTCAATGGACACGTTGGAATTTTAACTGAGTAAAAAGTACAAAAATTGAGGTTTTGCAATATATTTTTGTTGAAAAGTTCCTAATCAATTATTTGAACTCCTAATATTTGAATAAAACATTTTTGCGGTCCTTTTTGTCGAGGTTTCGGATGAGCAGGTCTAAATGGGCCTTTCAATGGACCCGTTAGAATTTTAACTGAGTAAAAAGTACATAAATTGAGGTTTTGCAATATAATTGTGTTGAAAAGCTCCTAATCAATTACATGAACTCCTAAAATTTGATTAAAACTTTTTTTGTTGTCCTTTTTGTAGAGGTTTCGGACGAGCGGGTCTAAATGGGCCTTTCAATGGACCCGTTGAAATTTTAACTGAGTAAAAAGTACAGAAATTGAAGTTTTGCAATATAATTGTGTTGAAAAGCTCCTAATCAATTATTCAAACTCCTAAAATTTGATTAAAACTTGTTTTGCGGTCCTTTTTGTAGAGGTTTCGGACGAGCAGGTCTAAATGGGCCTTTCAATGGACCCGTTGGAATTTTAACTGAGTAAAAAGTACAAAAATTGAGGTTTTGGAATATAATTGTGTTGAAAATCTCCTAATCAATTACATGATCTCCTAAAATTTGAATTAAACTTGTTTTGCGGCCCTTTTTGTAGAGGTTTCGCAATGGACCCGTTAGAATTTTAACTGAGTAAAAAGTATAAAAATTGAGGTTTTGCAATATAATTTTGTTGAAAAGCTCATAATCAATTATTTTTACTCCTAAAATATGATCAAAACTTGTTTTGCGGTCCTTTATATAGAGGTTTTGGACGTGCGGGTCTAAATGGGCCTTTCAATGGACCCGTTGGAATTTTAACTGTGTAAAATGTATAAAAATTGAAGTTTTGCAATATAATTGTGTTGAAAAGCTCCTAATCATTAATTTGAACTCCTACAATTTGATTAAAACTTTTTTGCGGTCCTTTTTGTCGAGGTTTCAGACGAGCAGCTCTAAATGGACCTTTCAATGGACACGTTGGAATTTTAACTGTGTAAAAAGTACAGAATGTAACGCCCGGGTTTAGGGGCTAGGTGAAAATAATATTTTAGTATTGTCTCGGGTTTCGATTTTAATATTTTATTTATTAAAGTAATGGTTTTGGCCTCGGGTTTTAAGATTTGGACCAATTTTAAATTGAGCCCAAAAGCCATGGATGGCACCTATTGTGGTTTCCCTTTTTCTCTAAGGGCATTTTGGTCATTGAACATTAAAGTTTAAACTATTATAAAATAAAGATGAATCATCATCTTCTTCCTCTCCCTTCCATTTTATTCTAACGTGAAGAACATCTCTCCCTCCCCAAATACTATTTCATCTCCTCTCTCCTTCGTTTTGGCTCGGTTTTGAAAGGTAATTACGTTTTTGACTTGCTCTCAACTTCCTCTCTTCAAAAGTACAAGTAGTTTTCATTTTCATCCATGTTTTAGAATTTGGATTTTTGGGAGAGTTGAATGAAAATGGTTGTTTTATGGTGTTTAACTTGAGATTTTGATTTAACAGTGATAGATATGAAGTTTATGAACCAAACGGTTCAACAAATATAATTTTTGAGGTGTTTTATAAAATTTCCGAATTTGTGTTTTGGAGGGTTTTTAGGAGGGTTTTTAGTTGAGTTTTGAGTGTGGTTTGTGTTGGAAATGGAGGGTCGATGATAGGGTATTGGTTGGGGGTCGTTTTGGAAGCAATTGGAAGTGTTAAATGTGTTGGAATCATCGGTTTTGGACTGTGCTAAAGGGCTGCTCGGGAATGACTTTTTAGTGGTTGTTCTTGGTTTGAAAAACAAGTGTTTGATGTTTGAATTTCATTCCGGGTTTGCTATGTTGTGTTGTGGACTGATTTGAGGTTAATTTACTTGTGTTGAGATGATTAGGAGCAAAGAATTTCGTTGGTAAAGTCTCAGGATCGATATCGGAAGTCATGGAGGCTTGAGTCGGCTTTGCTTGATTTGCTTAAGGAAGTGAGGTGAGTGGTTAATGTTTTAAATTGATTTCAAAAGTTGGTTTAAGCATGTGGATGTGAAAATGTTTTCAAGTATCGTTTTAGTTCAAAGTTGGTTTTGAAGAGTTTTGTTTGGGCTTGAAAAGTCAAGTTTAAATTCAAGAGTAAGTTGTTGTAAATTGCCTCTTTAATTTCCCCTTTTTACTGTTTGTTTTCATTACTTGTGGTGATGAATTGTTATGTATGAATTTCCAATATATTTGGGAGGAAGCATGTTGCTTCTTATTTTATCGTTGATTTTGTGTGGTGGTAATTATGGTGTTGTTATATGCCTTGTGAGATAAGTGTAAGTTGGTGCAGGTTGTGCACGGAAATGGTGAGTAAGATCATTTGTGTTTGTTAAGGTTGATTGTAGCAATTTGGTGCCTAGTTGTGGACTTTGTTGCAGCTTGTGTGGTTGTGTATGATAGAGTGAGTACATGTTGTGTCATGGTGATTTGTGTGTTGTGTTGCATGGTTGTCGTTGCTCTGGTGATGTGTAGTCCCGCCAGTAGCAAAAGTATAAGACTCTGGTGATGTGTAGTCCCACCGGTAGTCACTGGTTTGGTATTCCTTTGATGTGTAGTCCCATTGGAAACCCACTAGTTGAAACGGTGATGTGTAGTCCCACCGTACTTGTATGTTGGTTGTGTTTGTGTAAATTACGTGTGTTGTCGATGCTCCGGTGATGTGTAGTCCCACCGGTAGTGACTAGTGGGATAGTACTTTGATGTGTAGTCCCATTGGAAATCCACTAGTTAAAACGGTGATGTGTAGTCCCACCGTAAGTGAAAGTTGGTTATGCTTGTGCATACCATGAAGTGAAATGTTTATGTTGTTGACCTTTGGTTGAACTTGTATGTAGTAAATGGATTAGGTTGTTGGATGACTTGTATGTGTTGGCCTTTACTTTTAAAGGAAGCTTTGAACTCTGCATTGTTGTCGTTATGTTTTAGAGCTCTGCTCACTAAGCTTTAAGATTACGCTCTCCTTTTTCCGACAATGCAGATCTTTAGCTTGGAGTTAGCAAGGAGCAGGAAAAGGGCGTCCAAGCGTGTGGTAGTTTGCTCAAGTATGGTTTATTAAATAATGTAGTAGTCTAGCAATGGGAAATGTTACGTGTTTTAGGAGCTTGTATCTAGACTCCTTTGTGTTGGCTTTATGTTGTTAATGTCTCATGTTGATGGATTTGTAAACCATGTTTATGTTGATGCCTAAGTGTTTGTTTGGGAGGCTTATAGCCAATCCTTGGATGTTTGTGTTGCTTTGGTATTTGGATGCCATGTGTGGCTTGTAAAATCATGTTTAGATTGCCTTATATGAATGTTTTATGTTTGTTTGCTAAGGCATGAAACTCATGTATGCTTTGTATGCCTTCTTTGAATGATTATGTGGATTCTTTGGTAGAATGATGTTCGTCCATGTTGGGTGCCTTGTATGACTAGATTTTAGTTAATAGAGGCGGTATGAATGCTTGAATGAGTCTAGGGAAGTCCCAAAATGCATATAGAGTTGAGTTTTGTTAGTTTTGCTGATTTTTAGAGAGTTGCAGTGCAGGGCGTATCGATACGCCTGAGGGCCGTATCGATACGGTCTTGCCTGCAGGACTCAGTTTTGGCTGGGCGTATCGATACACTGGGGTGTATCGATACGGTATCAACTCTCTGGAATTCAATTCAGGCTGAGCGTATCGATACACAGGGGTGTATCGATACGGTCCCAACTCTCTGAAATTCAGAGGAATTGGTGGGTTTAGGTCGTATCGATACGGGGTTGTAGCGTATCGGTACGGTTCCATTTCGTTGACCTTGGAAAGTTGACCGAGAAGGGCGTATCGATACGCTCAAGGGTGTATCGATACGGTCTTCCCTGAGTTGACTGAGAGGGTTGACTTTGGTCAAGGCGTATCGATACCCTCTGTATGTGTATCGATACCACCTGCTTAAAAAGGAAAATTTGGTTGTTTAATTGCATGTCTTGTGGGTTTCGTATCCGTGTTTGTTCGCTGCGTATCCTATCACATAGGATTTAATAAGGCATCTAGAAAAGATAAGAAAAAAAAATAGGGTTGCTAACCGAGGGGGAACCTTAACGGGTTTCGCTTCGGTTTTCCCCGTGTGGCCCACTCGGATCGGTCATCCGTCCAGATCGGGACGAGGGGGTTACATTTATTGGTATCAGAGCCTAAGGTTACCGAGACCTTGGGCAGGTAAGTGAGGTAAGTTTGATGTGTTATGTTGTTGTTGTGTCTCGGTGAATATTTTGCCATTTATGCTTGATGTTTGCTTGTTAGTACGGTGTTTGAAAGCATGTGTAAGCTTGATGGTTGTGTTGAGGCGTAGTGTCGAGTTCCCATTGCTACTATTACTTATTTGAAAAGATTTTTGTAAAGGAGTATACTTGAGCACCTTGGACCCTTGCTCTTGCTAACCCTGAATATTCTTGTTTGTGTGTTTTGTTTATTATTGTATTGTTGTCTTTGGGAAGGTTGAGGCCGAGGTGTAGGCCTGGAGTTTGTAATCATGAATCCGAGGTTTTAGAGGATGTAAATGACGAGTGAGTTCATCGCCTTAGTTCAGAGCAGTACGACAGTACCCTAGTTGGTGGTACAGTTTGTTTGTTTGGGTCAGCGTGTCTGTGAACTGGTTTCTGCTGAGAGAGAGCAATGTGACCGATCTTGATATGAGTTGGTAATATAAGTAAAGACCTATGAGTTGGTCTCGGAATGATGTCGATGTCGTGGCAAGTAATTCGTCGATACAGTCATTGAGCTTGTTTTTCTGATTGATTCTGGATCTACGCGTCTGTGTATTTTGAGTGAGCATGCGAAGTTGTTGAATCTACCTTGTGGGGTACTAAGGATAGGTGTTAGTGCTACTAGTTCCTTCGAGGATACTATTGTGGTCGGAAAGATGTACAAGGGGTGTCCGTTGATGGTTCGGTGGCACGTGTTTTCAGTTGGTGCGGTAGAATTGCTTTTTACGGTTTTGATGTGAAGCTGTGCATGAATGGGCTTGTATAACCTAGAGTTAGGATAGACTTTGAGACAAATGGAAGTTTTCTTAAAGCTTACGGATGACTATGAGATTGTAATGGTAGGTGGAATGTGGATTTCGTATCAAATGTTGACCCATCCTTAGAGGTCAAAGATTGATTGAGTTTGGTTGACAGGTTTGCCTAAAAGATGTGATGGATTTAATTTTTGAGTGAGGATTAGACCGCAGAATGTTAGAATAGTTGATGTTTTCCTAAAGGTGTTGGCAAGAATTACTCGAATTGTCTCTTGTTAGGGAAGAAGAGTTTATTATTGATACTGTCTCCGAGTTTGCTCCTATTTTGTTTGTTTTGTATCTCGTGATTCTCGACCGACTTGAGAGAGTGTTGAAGAATCAACTTCGAGATTTGTTAGACCTTAGATTCGTTTGGCTTAGTACATTATCATAGGGTGTGATAGTGTAACTTGTGAAGAAGAGTGATGACACTACGAGAATGTGTTTAGATTGCGTACAATTGAGATAATTGACAGTGAGTAGTTAGTATCCGCTTCCAAACGTTAGCTTTCGGGAAAAATGTGATCACTTGGGGTTTTGAATTATGTCGTTTTGATAGACTAGTGAGTTAGTCACCTTTATAGAGATGTTGAGCAGAATGTTTTCCTAAATCCTCGGCCAGTTTGTGGTAGTTCTCTTGGATGATACGTGGGAATATACACGTACTAAAGAAGATCATGACAAGCCTTGAAGTTAAGGTTGTGGATCCTTTTAGAGAATCAGTTGTATGCCAAGTTGAGCAAGTGTGGACTCTGAGTTGAGGAAGATGTTTCCCTAGGTCATGTAGATCAGTCGAGTATATTAGTGCAAACCCCAATTGGGCAGAAGAAGATATGAGTTGGAAGAAATTAAAGTCAGTGACATGTATCTATAGTTCCTAAGTCTAGCGCTGTTACTATCGAAGGTTTGTAAATGATTTGTTGAAGATAGCTGCCCCTTTGATAGATTGCTACAGAAGAACATTCAGTTTATGTGTTAGATACGAGACGTTGAGCCTTTAGAAACTGAAAGAAACTTCGAAGAGAGTTAATGTAGTAACCGATGTTCCGAGTTAAAGTTGTTGTTAGATTAGTAGCCAAATTTTGAGTTGTGTTTGCCGGATCCAGTTTATCATTGATAGTGGATCTGTGGTCGAGTTTCATGTTATGCCTGCTCTGAGTCAGATACTTAGAGAGAAACAGTTGTAAGACAGGTTCTTGGCACCTCACGTGCAAGACGTATCAGAAAGAAAACCTTCAGGATACAGTTCAGAGACAATAGAGTTTGTATTTTTAGAGACAGAATAGTTGTGCCGATAGTCATAGTGTTTTGAGACGTATTGTTTTGGCCGAAGTACACGGCAGTTCTTTTGTATTACATCAGAGCAGTATGAAGACATATTGTGGGTTAAAGATGAGTACTTCTAGATCGAGTTGATGGATGATGTGGTTCAGTATGAAGGTAAGTATGCAATTTGTCAGCGTGCCAAGACCGAGCATCAGTTTCTTCTAGTTTGTTACATTCGGGGGAAATTCGTATTGAAAGTGGGTAATAGATTCGAGAGATCTTGTGTATGATTCGCCTCCTATTTTCCTCAGTGAGAACTTAGTTGAGTAATCAATGTTAGTTGCACTGTATGTGGTCCTTTATACATGTTCAAGCTACTTGTACCGTGAGTAAGATGGCGGAGTTGTGCCTTAGCAAGATTGTGAGTTGTACATTGTCGTGAGATCGATAATGGCCGATAGAGATTCGAGTTTTGACTAAATTTTTTGAAGTCGTCTGTATAGTGTTTGGTTGTATGTTGAGGTCTAATGATCAGTCAGAGAAAGTTATGGGTTAGGTAATCAAACATTGTTGTATGAGATGGTGAATCGGGTTAGTCTGGTTGTTTGTTTGTTGCAGTTACCACCATAGTTAGAAGGAAGTATGTAATGTGTTCTGTGTATCTATGATTCAGAAGTGTGAATCAATTTTGTCCCGTGTTATGTTGTTAAAGAGTTTGAGTTGAGTTTAAAATGGTCATGCATTGAAGGACCCGTTGAGATCTTGGCATCAGATAGCTAATGTTGTGTGGTAAGTCTACCGAGTTGGAGAGTATGTTGTAGTAAGAGAGAAAGTGTGGAGGAGCATGTGTTAGTGACTCTTCCTGTGTAATAAATTTCGGGGACGAAATTTCTTAAGTGGGGGAGAGTTGTAACGCCCGGGTTTAGGGGCTAGGTGAAAATAATATTTTAGTATTGTCTCGGGTTTCGATTTTAATATTTTATTTATTAAAGTAATGGTTTGGGCCTCGGGTTTTAAGATTTGGACCAATTTTAAATTGAGCCCAAAAGCCATGGATGGCACCTATTGTGGTTTCCTTTTTTCTCTAAGGGCATTTTGGTCATTGAACATTAAAGTTTAAACTATTATAAAATAAAGATGAATCATCATCTTCTTCCTCTCCCTTCCATTTTATTCTAACGTGAAGAACATCTCTCCCTCCCCAAATACTATTTCATCTCCTCTCTCCTACGTTTTGGCTCGGTTTTGAAAGGTAATTACGTTTTTGACTTGCTCTCAACTTCCTCTCTTCAAAAGTACAAGTAGTTTTCATTTTCATCCATGTTTTAGAATTTGGATTTTTGGGAGAGTTGAATGAAAATGGTTGTTTTATGGTGTTTAACTTGAGATTTTGATTTAACAGTGATAGATATGAAGTTTATGAACCAAACGGTTCAACATATATAATTTTTGAGGTGTTTTATAAAATTTCCGAATTTGTGTTTTGGAGGGTTTTTAGGAGGGTTTTTAGTTGAGTTTTGAGTGTGGTTTGTGTTGGAAATGGAGGGTCGATGATAGGGTATTGGTTGGGGGTCGTTTTGGAAGCAATTGGAAGTGTTAAATGTGTTGGAATCATCGGTTTTGGACTGTGCTAAAGGGCTGCTCGGGAATGACCTTTTAGCGGTTGTTCTTGGTTTGAAAAACAAGTGTTTGATGTTTGAATTTCATTCCGGGTTTGCTATGTTGTGTTGTGGACTGATTTGAGGTTAATTTACTTGTGTTGAGATGATTAGGAGCAAAGAATTTCGTTGGTAAAGTCTCGGGATCGATATCGGAAGTCATGGAGGCTTGAGTCGGCTTTGCTTGATTTGCTTAAGGAAGTGAGGTGAGTGGTTAATGTTTTAAATTGATTTCAAAAGTTGGTTTAAGCATGTGGATGTGAAAATGTTTTCAAGTATCGTTTTAGTTCAAAGTTGGTTTTGAAGAGTTTTGTTTGGGCTTGAAAAGTCAAGTTTAAATTCAAGAGTAAGTTGTTGTAAATTGCCTCTTTAATTTCCCCTTTTTACTGTTTGTTTTCATTACTTGTGGTGATGAATTGTTATGTATGAATTTCCAATATATTTGGGAGGAAGCATGTTGCTTCTTATTTTATCGTTGATTTTGTGTGGTGGTAATTATGGTGTTGTTATATGCCTTGTGAGATAAGTGTAAGTTGGTGCAGGTTGTGCACGGAAATGGTGAGTAAGATCATTTGTGTTTGTTAAGGTTGATTGTAGCAATTTGGTGCCTAGTTGTGGACTTTGTTGCAGCTTGTGTGGTTGTGTATGATAAAGTGAGTACATGTTGTGTCATGGTGATTTGTGTGTTGTGTTACATGGTTGTCGTTGCTCTGGTGATGTGTAGTCCCGCCAGTAGCAAAAGTATAAGACTCTGGTGATGTGTAGTCCCACCGGTAGTCACTGGTTGGGTATTCCTTTGATGTGTAGTCCCATTGGAAACCCACTAGTTGAAACGGTGATGTGTAGTCCCACCGTACTTGTATGTTGGTTGTGTTTGTGTAAATTACGTGTGTTGTCGATGCTCCGGTGATGTGTAGTCCCACCGGTAGTGACTAGTGGGATAGTACTTTGATGTGTAGTCCCATTGGAAATCCACTAGTTAAAACGGTGATGTGTAGTCCCACCGTAAGTGAAAGTTGGTTATGCTTGTGCATACCATGAAGTGAAATGTTTATGTTGTTGACCTTTGGTTGAACTTGTATGTAGTAAATGGATTAGGTTGTTGGATGACTTGTATGTGTTGGCCTTTACTTTTAAAGGAAGCTTTGAACTCTGCATTGTTGTCGTTATGTTTTAGAGCTCTGCTCACTAAGCTTTAAGATTACGCTCTCCTTTTTCCGACAATGCAGATCTTTAGCTTGGAGTTAGCAAGGAGCAGGAAAAGGGCGTCCAAGCGTGTGGTAGTTTGCTCAAGTATGGTTTATTAAATAATGTAGTAGTCTAGCAATGGGAAATGTTACATGTTTTAGGAGCTTGTATCTAGACTCCTTTGTGTTGGCTTTATGTTGTTAAAGTCTCATGTTGATGGATTTGTAAACCATGTTTATGTTGATGCCTAAGTGTTTGTTTGGGAGGCTTATAGCCAGTCCTTGGATGTTTGTGTTGCTTTGGTATTTGGATGCCATGTGTGGCTTGTAAAATCATGTTTAGATTGCCTTATATGAATGTTTTATGTTTGTTTGCTAAGGCATGAAACTCATGTATGCTTTGTATGCCTTCTTTGAATGATTATGTGGATTCTTTGGTAGAATGATGTTCGTCCATGTTGGGTGCCTTGTATGACTAGATTTTAGTTAATAGAGGCGGTATGAATGCTTGAATGAGTCTAGGGAAGTCCCAAAATGCATATAGAGTTGAGTTTTGTTGGTTTTGCTGATTTTTAGAGAGTTGCAGTGCAGGGCGTATCGATACGCCTGAGGGCCGTATCGATACGGTCTTGCCTGCAGGACTCAGTTTTGGCTGGGCGTATCGATACACTGGGGTGTATCGATACGGTATCAACTCTCTGGAATTCAAGTCAGGCTGAGCGTATCGATACACAGGGGTGTATCGATACGGTCCCAACTCTCTGAAATTCAGAGGAATTGGTGGGTTTAGGTCGTATCGATACGGGGTTGTAGCGTATCGGTACGGTTCCATTTCGTTGACCTTGGAAAGTTGACCGAGAAGGGCGTATCGATACGCTCAAGGGTGTATCGATACGGTCTTCCCTGAGTTGACTGAGAGGGTTGACTTTGGTCAAGGCGTATCGATACCCTCTGTATGTGTATCGATACCACCTGCTTAAAAAGGAAAATTTGGTTGTTTAATTGCATGTCTTGTGGGTTTCGTATCCGTGTTTGTTCGCTGCGTATCCTATCACATAGGATTTAATAAGGCATCTAGAAAAGATAAGAAAAAAAAATAGGGTTGCTAACCGAGGGGGAACCTTAACGGGTTTCGCTTCGGTTTTCCCCGTGTGGCCCACTCGGATCGGTCATCCGTCCAGATCGGGACGAGGGGTTACATTTATTGGTATCAGAGCCTAAGGTTACCGAGACCTTGGGCAGGTAAGTGAGGTAAGTTTGATGTGTTATGCTGTTGTTGTGTCTCGGTGAATATTTTGCCATTTATGCTTGATGTTTGCTTGTTAGTACGGTGTTTGAAAGCATGTGTAAGCTTGATGGTTGTGTTGAGGCGTAGTGTCGAGTTCCCATTGCTACTATTACTTATTTGAAAAGATTTTTGTAAAGGAGTATACTTGAGCACCTTGGACCCTTGCTCTTGCTAACCCTGAATATTCTTGTTTGTGTGTTTTGTTTATTATTGTATTGTTGTCTTTGGGAAGGTTGAGGCCGAGGTGTAGGCCTGGAGTTTGTAATCATGAATCCGAGGTTTTAGAGGATGTAAATGACGAGTGAGTTCATCGCCTTAGTTCAGAGCAGTACGACAGTACCCTAGTTGGTGGTACAGTTTGTTTGTTTGGGTCAGCGTGTCTGTGAACTGGTTTCTGCTGAGAGAGAGCAATGTGACCGATCTTGATATGAGTTGGTAATATAAGTAAAGACCTATGAGTTGGTCTCGGAATGATGTCGATGTCGTGGCAAGTAATTCGTCGATACAGTCATTGAGCTTGTTTTTCTGATTGATTCTGGATCTACGCGTCTGTGTATTTTGAGTGAGCATGCGAAGTTGTTGAATCTACCTTGTGGGGTACTAAGGATAGGTGTTAGTGCTACTAGTTCCTTCGAGGATACTATTGTGGTCGGAAAGATGTACAAGGGGTGTCCGTTGATGGTTCAGTGGCACGTGTTTTCAGTTGGTGCGGTAGAATTGCTTTTTACGGTTTTGATGTGAAGCTGTGCATGAATGGGCTTGTATAACCTAGAGTTAGGATAGACTTTGAGACAAATGGAAGTTTTCTTAAAGCTTACGGATGACTATGAGATTGTAATGGTAGGTGGAATGTGGATTTCGTATCAAATGTTGACCCATCCTTAGAGGTCAAAGATTGATTGAGTTTGGTTGACAGGTTTGCCTAAAAGATGTGCTGGATTTAATTTTTGAGTGAGGATTAGACCGCAGAATGTTAGAATAGTTGATGTTTTCCTAAAGGTGTTGGCAAGAATTACTCGAATTGTCTCTTGTTAGGGAAGAAGAGTTTATTATTGATACTGTCTCTGAGTTTGCTCCTGTTTTGTTTGTTTTGTATCTCGTGATTCTCGACCGACTTGAGAGAGTGTTGAAGAATCAACTTCGAGATTTGTTAGACCTTAGATTCGTTTGGCTTAGTACATTATCATAGGGTGTGATAGTGTAACTTGTGAAGAAGAGTGATGACACTACGAGAATGTGTTTAGATTGCGTACAATTGAGATAATTGACAGTGAGTAGTTAGTATCCGCTTCCAAACGTTAGCTTTCGGGAAAAATGTGATCACTTGGGGTTTTGAATTATGTCGTTTTGATAGACTAGTGAGTTAGTCACCTTTATAGAGATGTTGAGCAGAATGTTTTCCTAAATCCTCGGTCAGTTTGTGGTAGTTCTCTTGGATGATACGTGGGAATATACACGTACTAAAGAAGATCATGACAAGCCTTGAAGTTAAGGTTGTGGATCCTTTTAGAGAATCAGTTGTATGCCAAGTTGAGCAAGTGTGGACTCTGAGTTGAGGAAGATGTTTCCCTAGGTCATGTAGATCAGTCGAGTATATTAGTGCAAACCCCAATTGGGCAGAAGAAGATATGAGTTGGAAGAAATTAAAGTCAGTGACATGTATCTATAGTTCCTAAGTCTAGCGCTGTTACTATCGAAGGTTTGTAAATGATTTGTTGAAGATAGCTGCCCCTTTGATAGATTGCTACAGAAGAACGTTCAGTTTATGTGTTAGATACGAGACGTTGAGCCTTTAGAAACTGAAAGAAACTTCGAAGAGAGTTAATGTAGTAACCGATGTTCCGAGTTAAAGTTGTTGTTAGATTAGTAGCCAAATTTTGAGTTGTGTTTGCCGGATCCAGTTTATCATTGATAGTGGATCTGTGGTCGAGTTTCATGTTATGCCTGCTCTGAGTCAGATACTTAGAGAGAAACAGTTGTAAGACAGGTTCTTGGCACCTCACGTGCAAGACGTATCAGAAAGAAAACCTTCAGGATACAGTTCAGAGACAATAGAGTTTGTATTTTTAGAGACAGAATAGTTGTGCCGATAGTCATAGTGTTTTGAGACGTATTGTTTTGGCCGAAGTACACGGCAGTTCTTTTGTATTACATCAGAGCAGTATGAAGACATATTGTGGGTTAAAGATGAGTACTTCTAGATCGAGTTGATGGATGATGTGGTTCAGTATGAAGGTAAGTATGCAATTTGTCAGCGTGCCAAGACCGAGCATCAGTTTCTTCTAGTTTGTTACATTCGGGGGAAATTCGTATTGAAAGTGGGTAATAGATTCGAGAGATCTTGTGTATGATTCGCCTCCTATTTTCCTCAGTGAGAACTTAGTTGAGTAATCAATGTTAGTTGCACTGTATGTGGTCCTTTATACATGTTCAAGCTACTTGTACCGTGAGTAAGATGGCGGAGTTGTGCCTTAGCAAGATTGTGAGTTGTACATTGTCGTGAGATCGATAATGGCCGATAGAGATTCGAGTTTTGACTAAATTTTTTGAAGTCGTCTGCATAGTGTTTGGTTGTATGTTGAGGTCTAATGATCAGTCAGAGAAAGTTATGGGTTAGGTAATCAAACATTGTTGTATGAGATGGTGAATCGGGTTAGTCTGGTTGTTTGTTTGTTGCAGTTACCACCATAGTTAGAAGGAAGTATGTAATGTGTTCTGTGTATCTATGATTCAGAAGTGTGAATCAATTTTGTCCCGTGTTATGTTGTTAAAGAGTTTGAGTTGAGTTTAAAATGGTCATGCATTGAAGGACCCGTTGAGATCTTGGCATCAGATAGCTAATGTTGTGTGGTAAGTCTACCGAGTTGGAGAGTATGTTGTAGTAAGAGAGAAAGTGTGGAGGAGCATGTGTTAGTGACTCTTCCTGTGTAATAAATTTCGGGGACGAAATTTCTTAAGTGGGGGAGAGTTGTAACGCCCGGGTTTAGGGGCTAGGTGAAAATAATATTTTAGTATTGTCTCGGGTTTCGATTTTAATATTTTATTTATTAAAGTAATGGTTTGGGCCTCGGGTTTTAAGATTTGGACCAATTTTAAATTGAGCCCAAAAGCCATGGATGGCACCTATTGTGGTTTCCCTTTTTCTCTAAGGGCATTTTGGTCATTGAACATTAAAGTTTAAACTATTATAAAATAAAGATGAATCATCATCTTCTTCCTCTCCCTTCCATTTTATTCTAACGTGAAGAACATCTCTCCCTCCCCAAATACTATTTCATCTCCTCTCTCATTCGTTTTGGCTCGGTTTTGAAAGGTAATTACGTTTTTGACTTGCTCTCAACTTCCTCTCTTCAAAAGTACAAGTAGTTTTCATTTTCATCCATGTTTTAGAATTTGGATTTTTGGGAGAGTTGAATGAAAATGGTTGTTTTATGGTGTTTAACTTGAGATTTTGATTTAACAGTGATAGATATGAAGTTTATGAACCAAACGGTTCAACATATATAATTTTTGAGGTGTTTTATAAAATTTCCGAATTTGTGTTTTGGAGGGTTTTTAGGAGGGTTTTTAGTTGAGTTTTGAGTGTGGTTTGTGTTGGAAATGGAGGGTCGATGATAGGGTATTGGTTGGGGGTCGTTTTGGAAGCAATTGGAAGTGTTAAATGTGTTGGAATCATCGGTTTTGGACTGTGCTAAAGGGCTGCTCGGGAATGACTTTTTAGTGGTTGTTCTTGGTTTGAAAAACAAGTGTTTGATGTTTGAATTTCATTCCGGGTTTGCTATGTTGTGTTGTGGACTGATTTGAGGTTAATTTACTTGTGTTGAGATGATTAGGAGCAAAGAATTTCGTTGGTAAAGTCTCGGGATCGATATCGGAAGTCATGGAGGCTTGAGTCGGCTTTGCTTGATTTGCTTAAGGAAGTGAGGTGAGTGGTTAATGTTTTAAATTGATTTCAAAAGTTGGTTTAAGCATGTGGATGTGAAAATGTTTTCAAGTATCGTTTTAGTTCAAAGTTGGTTTTGAAGAGTTTTGTTTGAGCTTGAAAAGTCAAGTTTAAATTCAAGAGTAAGTTGTTGTAAATTGCCTCTTTAATTTCCCCTTTTTACTGTTTGTTTTCATTACTTGTGGTGATGAATTGTTATGTATGAATTTCCAATATATTTGGGAGGAAGCATGTTGCTTCTTATTTTATCGTTGATTTTGTGTGGTGGTAATTATGGTGTTGTTATATGCCTTGTGAGATAAGTGTAAGTTGGTGCAGGTTGTGCACGGAAATGGTGAGTAAGATCATTTGTGTTTGTTAAGGTTGATTGTAGCAATTTGGTGCCTAGTTGTGGACTTTGTTGCAGCTTGTGTGGTTGTGTATGATAGAGTGAGTACATGTTGTGTCATGGTGATTTGTGTGTTGTGTTGCATGGTTGTCGTTGCTCTGGTGATGTGTAGTCCCGCCAGTAGCAAAAGTATAAGACTCTGGTGATGTGTAGTCCCACCGGTAGTCACTGGTTGGGTATTCCTTTGATGTGTAGTCCCATTGGAAACCCACTAGTTGAAACGGTGATGTGTAGTCCCACCGTACTTGTATGTTGGTTGTGTTTGTGTAAATTACGTGTGTTGTCGATGCTCCGGTGATGTGTAGTCCCACCGGTAGTGACTAGTGGGATAGTACTTTGATGTGTAGTCCCATTGGAAATCCACTAGTTAAAACGGTGATGTGTAGTCCCACCGTAAGTGAAAGTTGGTTATGCTTGTGCATACCATGAAGTGAAATGTTTATGTTGTTAACCTTTGGTTGAACTTGTATGTAGTAAATGGATTAGGTTGTTGGATGACTTGTATGTGTTGGCCTTTACTTTTAAAGGAAGCTTTGAACTCTGCATTGTTGTCGTTATGTTTTAGAGCTCTGCTCACTAAGCTTTAAGCTTACGCTCTCCTTTTTCCGACAATGCAGATCTTTAGCTTGGAGTTAGCAAGGAGCAGGAAAAGGGCGTCCAAGCGTGTGGTAGTTTGCTCAAGTATGGTTTATTAAATAATGTAGTAGTCTAGCAATGGGAAATGTTACGTGTTTTAGGAGCTTGTATCTAGACTCCTTTGTGTTGGCTTTATGTTGTTAAAGTCTCATGTTGATGGATTTGTAAACCATGTTTATGTTGATGCCTAAGTGTTTGTTTGGGAGGCTTATAGCCAGTCCTTGGATGTTTGTGTTGCTTTGGTATTTGGATGCCATGTGTGGCTTGTAAAATCATGTTTAGATTGCCTTATATGAATGTTTTATGTTTGTTTGCTAAGGCATGAAACTCATGTATGCTTTGTATGCCTTCTTTGAATGATTATGTGGATTCTTTGGTAGAATGATGTTCGTCCATGTTGGGTGCCTTGTATGACTAGATTTTAGTTAATAGAGGCGGTATGAATGCTTGAATGAGTCTAGGGAAGTCCCAAAATGCATATAGAGTTGAGTTTTGTTGGTTTTGCTGATTTTTAGAGAGTTGCAGTGCAGGGCGTATCGATACGCCTGAGGGCCGTATCGATACGGTCTTGCCTGCAGGACTCAGTTTTGGCTGGGCGTATCGATACACTGGGGTGTATCGATACGGTATCAACTCTCTGGAATTCAAGTCAGGCTGAGCGTATCGATACACAGGGGTGTATCGATACGGTCCCAACTCTCTGAAATTCAGAGGAATTGGTGGGTTTAGGTCGTATCGATACGGGGTTGTAGCGTATCGGTACGGTTCCATTTCGTTGACCTTGGAAAGTTGACCGAGAAGGGCGTATCGATACGCTCAAGGGTGTATCGATACGGTCTTCCCTGAGTTGACTGAGAGGGTTGACTTTGGTCAAGGCGTATCGATACCCTCTGTATGTGTATCGATACCACCTGCTTAAAAAGGAAAATTTGGTTGTTTAATTGCATGTCTTGTGGGTTTCTTATCCGTGTTTGTTCGCTGCGTATCCTATCACATAGGATTTAATAAGGCATCTAGAAAAGATAAGAAAAAAAAATAGGGTTGCTAACCGAGGGGGAACCTTAACGGGTTTCGCTTCGGTTTTCCCCGTGTGGCCCACTCGGATCGGTCATCCGTCCAGACCGGGACGAGGGGGTTACACAGAAATTGACGTTTTGCAATATAATTCTGTTGAAAAGCTCCTAATCAATTACATGAACTCCTAAGATTTGATTAAAACTTGTTTTGCAGTCCTTTTTCAGAGGTTTCGGACGAGCGGGTCTAAAAGGGCCTTTCAATGGACCCGTTGGAATTTTAACTGAGTAAAATATTTAAAAATTGAAGTTTTGCAATATAATTGTGTTGAAAAGCTCCTAAGCATTTATTTGAACTCCTAAAATTTGATTAAAACTTTTTTGCGGTCCTTTTTGTCGAGGTTTCGGACGAGCAGGTCTAACTGGGCCTTACAATGGACCCGTTTGAATTTTTTTTTTTTTTGAAGAAAGGGCCTCATTAAAAACCCCACTAAACCTTACTGGGCAAGCCCAGCAAAGCCCTAGGAGGGGAAAAGAGTGCCCAAAATATATTATAAATCAAGGTGGTTGGTTAACAACCGGTACAAAAGTTCGTAGAGCATCGGGCAAGCCCGGCCCAAAATACATGGATGAATGAAAGTGCAAAGCCCAATTGGCTACAGAATGAGCTAAAACGTTAGCTCCACGCGGTACATAATGTAAACTAAGACCTGATACATTGTCAATTAAAGATCTAGTATCCTGCAACTGGTGCTGAATAGGGGAGGCATCCTCGCCCGCTCTACACAACCGATTGATCAGCAGGGCCGCATCTGATTCAAGGAGAAACCCAGTCCAACCCGCCTCCACACCTAATTGGACGCCATCTGATATCGCCCGTAGCTCTGCCGACGTAGAATCGGCAATAGTGTCCAAGTAAACAGCTCGTCCAAGCAGGATAGCTCCAGAAGCATCACGGGCCACGATTCCAATTCCAGCTGATCCTGTAGAAGGGTGAAAAGCACCATCAACATTGATTTTGATTGATCCAGCTGGCGGCGGCCTCCAGACAGGTGGGGAGAGTGCTGTCGTCGTATGCTGCCTTGTCGTGGGATTGTCTGCTGTGGCCGATAGGTAGTCGCGAAGAAGATCCTGTGAGTTCATTAAGGTGAGCCAAGGGGGCTGCAGGCGCTGAGAATGGACCCACTCATTCCTCCTATTCCAAAGATTCCACAGTGTAGTTAGGAGGAGATCAAATTGTGCGCAGGGGAGGAGCCTAGCTCCTTGTTCCAACCAAAGGGACATCGAGGTTACGCTGCTATCACGAAGTGCGCTCGGGAAACCTGCAAGGCGGAGTGTCTCAGCAGCGCCTGGACAGTCCCTGAAAGCATGAAGTGCAGACTCGAGCATCGAAGGGCAGAACGGACACATGCCGTTGCCCAATCCAATAGTCGCAAGTCGGTCACATGTGGATAGCGCTCCCCGTCCTACACGCCATCCAAAGGTGCGGACTTTTGGTAGTGTGTTGGATTTAGCAATAATCTTCCATAGAGGTTTCGGACGCTCAAGAGGTCGTGGGGGCTGACGTAAGAAAAGATAACCGGAGCGTACGGAATAAATATTGGTATCATGAAAGCCCCATAGCAAGGTATCGCGTTGGACATCAGATATTGGTACTTGCAATATGTGGGCTGCGTCGTCTTCGTCAAAATGTTGACGTACTTTATGTTCATCCCATACATTATGATGACGAATCATAAAATCTCCGCATTGCAAGGGTATTTCCTCATTATCTTGATAACTACCAAAAAAGGAGAGCCCACTAGATCCACCCCAATTATCACGATGGATGCGCAGGCGACTCTTTATTCCAGGTCTCCAGAAGAAACCGGATTGTAATTGTTGCAAAGCCTGCCATATACCTCTCCAAGCATAGGAGGCTCGATGGTCAACTTTCGCCTCCATAATATTCCCGGATGGATAATAGCGTGATTTGAGGACCCGAGCGAGTAAGGAGTCGGGCGAGTGGATTAGTCGCCAGATTTGTTTCCCAAGAAGGGCAATATTAAAGTCCCTTAGATCACGGAAACCCATGCCCCCCACAGATTTGGGGGTGCACATAGTATCCCAGGAGAGCATGGGCCATCCATTTTTGTTACTTCTGCCCGTCCACCAGTAACGGCGGATTGATCGTGTCGCATCATCCACAATGTTCTGTGGGAGCAAATAACATGACATGACATATTGAGGCAACGCTTGCGCCACTGATTTTATGAGAATTTCACGCCCACTGTACGACAGCAAGTTAGTATCCCATTTAGTCATGCGAGAATTGACTTTGTCTCTAATGAAACCAAGACTGGCCGTTCGATTCCTCCCGATGAGAAGAGGGACACCTAGATATGTTCCAGGGTCATCAACCAAACGGATGCCAAGAGTATGTTGGAGCGCATGTGTGAACTCCCTCGAACAGAGGGAGCTACAAAAGGCAGTCGACTTGGAAAAGTTGACTGACTGACCTGAGGATGCCTCATACATCCGGAGAATTTCCTGCAACTGGTCTATTTCCCCTGGGGAGTTACGGACAAAGACAATACTATCATCCGCAAAGAGCAGATGGTTAATTCGTGGGCCACGTCTATTGGCCTGTAACCCAATTAGACGTCCCGAATGTTGTTCAGCCTCGAGGGCCGCTGAAAGCCCTTGGGAGCAGATTAAAAAGAGAAAAGGCGAGAGAGGGTCCCCTTGCCGAATTCCTCTAGTCGGAAAGAACTCGTTTGATAGAGTGCCATTAAGCCGAACTGAAAAAGAAACAGTGGATACACATCGGAGCAGTAATTGTACCCATTAAGATGCAAACCCCATACGTAACATTACGTCTTTAAGAAAAGACCATTCAACCTTATCAAAAGCTTTTTCCATATCGAGCTTTAAGGCAGCCCCCTGATATATCGAGGCGGTATTAGTATGAAGGGTATGCACAAGTTCGTGCGCAATCAAAATATTGTCAGTAATGTTCCGACCACTGACAAAAGCGGCTTGCGCGTCACTGATACAATATGGTAATATAGGTTTAAGTCTATTCACAAGAACCTTAGCTATGGTCTTGTAGATAACAGTACATAAGCTGATCGGTCGAAATTGGCGCATGTTTGAGGCGTCGGACACCTTAGGGATGAGGACAATGATAGCTTTGTTTACCGTTGCCATATCCTCTTCGCCTCTTAACAGGCGCAAACAAAGGCGTATAAACTCAGGTCCTATGACGTCCCAGTATTGTCTATAGAAACTACTAGGGAAGCCGTCAAAGCCTGGGGCTTTCCGAGGGCCGATATCCCTGAAAGCTGTGGTGACCTCTTCTTCAGTGAAGGGCCGTAGCAAAGATGTATTCATTTCAGCACTAACCACTGGGGTAATATGTTCCAAGAGCACCGGAGAGGGGCTTGGATTAGCCGATGTGAATAAATCCTGAAAATACTCGGATGCAATTCGAAGAAGCTCAGGTTTCTCTGTATGCCAAGTTTGGTCCACATCGAAAAGACCACGTATGGTGTTCTTTTTCCGTCGCTTTGAAGCTCGAGCATGGAAAAAGGAAGTGTTCTTATCACCTTGCGAAAGCCAGGTAACACGAGAACGTTGTGCCCAGTATGCTTCCTTGGCATCCAGAAGGCGTTTAAGTTCCAATTTTGCGTCACGAAGATTGAGTAACATGTTTTGTGACAATCTTCTCCTACGCATATAGTAGTTAATTTGACGCTGAAGTTCAGCTATGCGATTGTTGGAGGTGGAGCGTCTATTTGCTTGCCAATTATGTAATTGGTTCCCTACGACGGTCAGTTTGTCGAGTAGAGTGCCCGACGCATTGGACCACGCTTGGTGAACCGTGGAGACACATGACGGGTCCTTTGCCCAGCATGCCTCGAATCGGAAATGGTCACCAGTATGCGCATCATATTGGTCATGATGCTCGTGAGGTGTAGTACGTGTAGTGTCCATAATAATGATGTAGTGATCCGAATTTGGAGAAAAAATATTCCGACATTGGAATGTTAAGTGGGCATTGAGCCATGCATTGCAAGCAAGATATCTATCCAGACGTTCACAGACAGGTGTAACGTTTGGCCCAGTGCGGTACCAAGTGAACCAACCCGAACATGGTTTGCAATCAAAAATCCCATTACGTACAAGGCACTCGCGAAAGTTGGTGATTTGTGATTGCGGTCGACGACCTCCGCCTTGTTTTTCGGAGTGTGATAAAATATCGTTTAGGTCCCCTCCAATTAACCAAGGTAAAGGGGAATTGTTACGAAGAGAATCTATGAGTTCCCACATTTTATATTTCATGCTAGTTTCGGCAAACCCATAGATTCCAGTAAAACGAAAGCAATCATCGGACGATGTAACAGTGGAATCTATATGACGATCAGAATACGATAAAAGATCAACATTCAATTTATTATTCCATAGCATTATTAAACCAGAGCAATTTGGACTGCTTGTCACATGGAAGCAGCCCTCCATACCTAAAGAAAGTTTCAATCTTTCAAAATTAAAATTACATAACCGAGTTTCAGATAAGAAAATAATTAAAGGTTCTAATTTGCGGACCATTGAAATAAGCCCTCGAACTGCCTCTGGTGAACCAAGCCCACGGCAGTTCCAGCACATGAGCCTCATTTCTCTCGGCGGGGTTGAATATCAACCGCCGCCGAAGAGACTTTGCTGCTCATCCCAGCTTTAGAGTGTTTGGTTTTTTCTGTAGGAATTGTTCCGTGCTTAGCCGGTCGTAGTGGAACCTTTGGAGTGGTACGTGGACGTTTAGCCAACGTAGGAGCAGTCAAGGGGGGGCTGCGTTTTGCCTTGCGTGGTTCGACAGCATTCTTTGGTGGGCTCGAGGAAGTAGCGAGCCAATCCTCAAAATCTGGGTTGACAAAGGCATTACTTCCATGTCCAGCGGTAGTAGACTTAGCCGGCACTGTAGTGGGCACCGGGAAGCCTTCAGAATCGATCAAGACGAACCTCTTGTTCGGTGGAGTGGAAGATGCGTCCTCAGCCATTGTGGCTGTCTTGGCAGCATCGGGGGCACCCGTATTTGCTGATTCCGCATCGGCTGGGATGACAGCTAAGGGGGCTACATCAAGAGCTTAAATCGAGAGCTGTCCCGTGGCCTCCCCATCCGAGTCCGCCATTAGCTCCTCAGGGGCAGCAACAGGCGCGAATGGAGCTGGCGGCTCCTGCAGCGTTGCCGCACCCAGGGGTGCTGTAGTATCAGGAACTTTGTCAACTGGCTGCTCCTGCATCAGTTCCGCACCCAGGGGTGCAGCAGAATCAGCGGTTTCGGCATCAGCAGTGGCTGGCTGCCCTGGTATGCGTTCTTTCCTCGAAGCCGAGGCTGCCGCTTCTGAATGTTTCGTGGCTGAGACAGCATCAGCTACCGCCACTGACTTTCCTTTATGTTCTGGTCCTGAGGAGCAGATTCGACAAAGGGAAAAGTGAATATAAATAGTAGGAAAAATTCCCACTAAATAGAAAAAAACTACAACAAGTGCAGGATAACATGTATATGATACCTGTTTTGATGTTTTTCCTTTTGGTTGATCCTTCACCTGCAATGAGGCAAAAAGATTATGTAAATCATCGTAAAGTGGAAGGCAAAAATAATAATGCCTAAGCCAAATCCAAAGTGAGTACATATTGTGAAAAAGCCATGTACCATTGTTGGCCATCGAAGGCTTAGCTGGCTCAAAATAACTAACCCTTCCTCTGGTAGTTATTTTAGATTTTTTCTTTGGTGCCGGAGCACGCAACCAATCTCCATACTGTTGGGGCACGGTTTTATCATCCTTAAAATCCACACAAGTGGCTTTAAGGTGGCACAAAATACCACATCCATGACAGAAAGATGGTAGACTCTCATATTGTATAGGCAACATCTGAGGGTCTTCATCCTCCTCAAGCTGAACAAACACAAACCGTCGCAGCGGCTGGTGTACATCAATTATGACTAAGACTCGGAGGAATTCGGTCATATTCCCCTCCTCCGATTGACGAGAGTCAGTCCCTATTACTGCACCTATCCCTCCGCCAATGGCTTGGCCGGTGGCATTTGCTATCACAACGCTAGTCATCATAGCGATCGGAACACGATGTATTCTTACCCAAATTCGCATCTGGTCATATCGGTATCCCTTAATGGTGAGCTTTGGCTGCACTGGTAAGACTGCAAGCCAATCTTTCTTAAAAGTCCAGGGCCCTCCATTTAGGACAACATCCCTGCAAGCTTTAGTTTCAAATTTAAACAAAAAATGTCCAGAGCCAAGAGATGTTACCGATGAGAGCTTGTATTCTCTCCAAATATTAGTGAAGAGTCGCATCACAACATTCTCTTCATACTCTTTTGTGTTGAACAGTTTTCCGATGAGTGACAATTTGTAGTCATCAAGGGGAATGGCCTTTGTTGAGGCAGGAGCACAGATTACATTTTTCTCTTCTGCTGTAAACTGAAGGTTATCAAAGCGAGAGAGAAAGGAATCGGTGGAAGCCATAAGTGCTTGTGTATACTCGACGATTGAGAAAGGTTTCACACAGCTGAAGTGTAGCGTGGGAAGAGGGAGAAAATGCCTAGTGAACAATATACTTAGGCGATAAATCTCTATGCAAAGAGAATAATATTCAAACCATTGATGAAATGGAGAGTCTCGATAAGGATAGGATAATGTGAAATGAAATTTAAAATTCCATATATATTTTAAAATGTATATGAATTTAATTAATATCCAAATAATAATCGTAAGATTAAAAATTAGAATTAATTGAAATTCATATAGATTATCCCATATAAGAAAACGAATTGAGTTTGTATAATTTCCTACTATGCGTTGTGATGTAGGATAAGGAGGAAGAAATTTAAATTTAAGTAATCTCTTAATAATCATTACATTAGAAGAGAATATTAAATTAAATTCAAAGTTATTATTAAGATAATATTTAAAAGAATTGAATTTAATTACTATCTTGATAATTCTGAGATTAAAAGGGGATAGTAATTTTAATTCATGTGAATGACTATGATTATAGGATAATATTAAATCCCAACCAAGTAGAATTTTATCCCAGAATAGAGAGAAATTGAATTTATACAATATCCTAACCAACTTGTGATTAACAGATAATGTAATCAATAATTTGAATTTGAATAGAGTCTTTATAATCATAAGATTATAAAAGGCTATGAATTTAAATTCAAATAGAGTAGTGAGGAAGTAGTGAAAGGATTTGAATTTAAAAAATATCTTTTGAATCCTAAGATTTAAAGATAAATTTATTTTAAATTCAAATAGAGCCCTATAGTGGATGGACTCGTCTAGATAATAAATAGAAAAATACATTTGTATTTTAATATCTATACTCTGTAAATAAAGCATCATTTTAAAATTATTATGTACGATATTAAAATCGTAGTAAGATATTGAATCCCTTAGAAATAGGAATAAGTTAAAAAGTGATATTTTTTGGTGGGATTCCACCGGATTGCATGCAGTGCATGGTACACGTGAATGGGCCAAAGTCTTCCATGCAGACTTGTGACGTGGCAATTCACCATTCCAAAAAAAATGTGAAACATATCTGGTGCTCCAACAGTCGTGGAGCAAGAAGGCTGCTGTCGCCCGACGGCTAGCGACCACCCTCTCCCCGATCTGTCGGTTTAATTGACGGTGCTCATGCATCGTGTTAAAATTTAAAATCCATATCGTTGTAGACATGATGATAAAATAAACATAAATCAATATAGTATCATCTTGTTGTAGTAACAAATTCGTAGAAGCAAAATGAATTGCCTGCATTAACAGCCACGGATGGATGGTTTCATTCAAAAATATTAATTTCCCCAGCAGTAATTTGCTGTGAAAAGATTGGATACAAGGTCGTTTTGACCAGGAAAATCCTTGTACTCCGTGAACGGAGACAGGGTTTACGAAGGGACTCAAAAATGAAATCCCAGCATATGTGTGATGTACATTAAGTACATCATTTACCTGAATGGTAGGATGTGGCCATTGCCAAAGCCAAAATTGCATCAAAGATGGAAACAGAACTGGTGGGCAGTGAAAATTCCTTCGGGCGATGTGGGTGGTGATCGATTTCATCATATTTGTGCTAAGCAAGCACCATGATGAAATCAAAGGGGAAGGCCGGAGGCATGTATGACGGCGGAGATTGGGGCGGAAGCAGGCGGCTAAGAGGAGGAGGAGGCAGAGAAGGGAAAAGATAAGGAGGAGAGGGAGAAGAGACCCGTTTGAATTTTAACTGAGTAAAAAGTACAGAAATTGAGGTTTTGCAATATAATTGTGTTGAAAAGATCCTAATCAATTACATGAACTCCTAAAATTTGATTAAAACTTATTTTGTAGTCCTTTTTGTAGAGGTTTCGGACGAGCGGGTCGAAATGGGCCTTTCAATGGACACGTTGGAATTTTAACTGAGTAAAAAGTACAAAAATTGAGGTTTTGCAATATATTTTTGTTGAAAAGTTCCTAATCAATTATTTGAGCTCCTAATATTTGAATAAAACATTTTTGCGGTCCTTTTTGTCGAGGTTTCGAACGAGCAAGTCTAAATGGGCCTTTCAATGGACCCGTTAGAATTTTAACTGAGTAAAAAGTACATAATTGAGGTTTTGCAATATAATTGTGTTGAAAAGCTCCTAATCAATTATATGAACTCCTAAAATTTGATTAAAAACATTTTTTGTTGTCCTTTTTGTAGAGGTTTCGGACGAGGGGGTCTAGATGGGCCTTTCAATGGACCCGTTGAAATTTTAACTGAGTAAAAGGTACAGAAATTGAGGTTTTGCAATATAATTGTGTTCAAAAGATCCTAATCAATTATTTGAACTCCTAAAATTTGATTAAAACTTGTTTTGCGGTCCTTTTTGTCGAGGTTTCGGACGAGCAGGTCTAAATGGGCCTTTCAATGGACCCGTTGGAATTTTAACTTAGTAAAAAGTACAGAAATTGAGGTTTTGCAATATAATTTGGTTGAAAATCTCCTAATCAATTACACGATCTCCTAAAATTTGATTATAACTTATTTTGCGGCCCTCTTTGTAGAGGTTTCGGACGAGCATGTCTAAATGGGCCTTTCAATGGACCCGTTGGAATTTTAACTGAGTAAAAAGTATAAAATTGAGGTTTTGCAATATAATAGAGGTTTCGGACGTGCAGGTCTAAATGGGCCTTTCAGTGGACCCGTTGGAATTTTAAATGAGTAAAATGTATAAAAATTGAAGTTTTGCAATATAATTGTGTTCAAAAGATCTTAATCATTTATTTGAACACCTAAAATTTGATTAAAAATTTTTTGCGGTCCTTTTTGTATCGGTTTCGGACGTGCAGGTCTAAATGGGCCTTCAATGGACCCGTTGGAATTTTAACTTAGTAAAAAGTACAGAAATTAAGGTTTTTCAATATAATTGTGTTGAAAAGCTCCTGATCAATTATTTGAACTCCTAAAATTTGATTAAAACCTGTTTTGCGGTCTTTTTTGTCGAGGTTTCGGACGAGCAGGTCTAAATGGGCCTTCAATGGACCCGTTGGAATTTTAACTGAGTAAAAAGTACAGAAATTGAGGTTTTGCAATATAATTGTGTTGAAAAGCTCCTAATAAATAACATGAAATCCTAAATTTTGATTAAAACTTGTTTTGTAGTCCTTTTTGTAGAGGTTAATGATGAGCGGGTAGAAATGGGCCTTTCAATGGAACCGTTGGAATTTTTACTGAGGAAAAAGTACAGAAATTGAGGTTTTGCAATATAATTGTGTTGAAAAGCTCCTAATCAGTTACATGAACTCCTAAATTTGATTAAAACTTGTTTTACAGTCCTTTTTTTAGAGGTTTCGGACGAGCGGGTCGAAATGGGCCTTTCAATGGACCCGTTGGAATTTTAACTGAGTCAAAAGTACAGAAATTGAGGTTTTGCAATATAATTGTTTTGAAAAGCTCCTAATCAATTACATGAACTCCTATTATTTGATTAAAACTTTTTTGTGGTCCCTTTTGTAGTGGTTTCGGACGAGCGGGTCGAAATGGGCCTTTAAATGGACCTGTTGGAATTTTAACTGAGTAAAAAGTACAAAAATTGAGGTTTTGCAATATAATTGTGTTGAAAAGATCCTAATCAATTACATGAACTCCTAAAATTTGATTAAAACTTGTTTTGCAGTCCTTTTTGTAGAGGTTTCGGACGAGCGGGTCGAAATGGGCCTTTCAATGGACCCGTTGGAATTTTAACTGAGTAAAAAGTACAGAAATTGAGGTTTTGCAATATAATTGTGTTGAAAAGCTCCTAATCAATTATATGAACTCCTAATATTTGAATAAAACATTTTTGCGGTCCTTTTTGTAGAGGTTTCGGACGAGCAGGTCTAAATGGGCCTATCAATGGGCCCGTTGGAATTTTAACTGAGTAAAAAGTATAAAATTGAGGTTTTTCAATATAATTGTGTTGAAAAGCTTAGAATCAATTATTTGAACTCCTAAAATTTGATTAAACCTATTTTTGCAGTCTTTTTTGTCGAGGTTTCGGACGAGTAGGTCTAAATGGGCCTTTCAATGGACCCGTTAGAATTTTAACTGAGTAAAAAGTACAGAAATTGAGGTTTTGCAATATAATTGTGTTGAAAAGCTCATAATCAATTATTTGAACTCCTAAAATATGATCAATTATTTGAACTCCAAAAATTTGATTAAAACTTGTTTTGTGGTCCTTTTTGTAGAGGTTTCGGACGAGCGGGCCTAAATGGGCCTTACAATGGACCAGTTGGAATTTTAACTGAGTAAAAAGTATAAGAATTGAGGTTTTGCAATATAATTGTGTTGAAAAGCTCATAATCAATTATTTGTACTCCTAAAATATGATCAAAACTTGTTTTGCGGTCTTTTATGTAGAGGTTTCGGACGTGCGGGTCTTAATGGGCCTTACAGTGGACCCGTTGGAATTTTAACTGAGTAAAATGTATAAAAATTGAAGTTTTGCAATATAATTGTGTTGAAAAGCTCCTAATCATTTATTTGAACTCCTAAAATTTGAATAAAACTTTTTTGGGGTCCTTTTTGTATCGGTTTCGTACGAGCAGGTCTAAAGGGGCCTTACAATGGACCCTAAAATTTGATTAAAAATTGTTTTGCAGTCTTTTTTGTAGAGGTTTCGGACGAGCTGGTCGAAATGGGCCTTTTAATTGGACCTGTTGGAATTTTAACTGAGTAAAAAGTACAAAAATTGAGGTTTTGCAATATAATTGTGTTGAAAAGCTCTTAATCAATTTTTTGAACTCCTAATATTTGAATAAAACATTTTTGCGGTCCTTTTTGTAGAGGTTTCGGACGAGGAGGTTTAAATGGGCCTTTCAATGGGCCCGTTGGAATTCTAACTGAGTAAAAAGTATAAAATTGAGGTTTTTCAATATAATTTTGTTGAAAAGCTCCTAATCAATTATTTTAACTCCTAAAATTTTATTAAAACTTGTTTTGCGGTCCTTTTTGTCGAGGTTTCGGACGAGCAAGTCTAAATGGGCCTTTCAATGGACCCGTTGGAATTTTAATTGCGTAAAAAGTACAGAAATTGAGGTTTTGCAATATAATTGTGTTTAAAAGCTCCTAATCAATTACATGAACTCCTAAAATTTGATTAAAACTTGTTTTGCAGTACTTTTGTAGAGGTTTCGGACGAGCGGGTCGAAATGGGCTTTTCAATGGACCCGTTGGAATTTTTTTTTGAATATACCCGTTGGAATTTTAACTGAGTAAAAAGTACAGAAATTGAGGTTTTGCAATATAATTGTGTTGAAAAGCTCCTAATCAATTACATGACCTCCTAAAATTTGATTAAAACTTGTTTTGCAGTCCTTTTTGTAGAGGTTTCGGACGAGCGGTTCGAAATGGGCCTTTTAATGGACCCGTTGAAATTTTAACTGAGTAAAAAGTACAAAAATTGAGGTTTTGCAATATAATTGTGTTGAAAAGCTCCTAATCAATTACATGAACTCCTAATATTTGATTACAACTTGTTTTGTCGTCCTTTTTGTAGAGGTTTCAGACGAGCGGGTCGAAATGGGCCTTTCAATGGACTCGTTGGAATTTTAACTAAGTAAAAAGTATAAAAATTGAGGTTTTGCAATATAATTGTGTTGAAAAGCTCATAATCAATTATTTGTACTCCTAAAATATGATCAAATTTTGCGGTCCTTTATGTAGAGGTTTCGGATGTGCGGGTCTAAATGTCCCTTTCAGTGGACCCGTTGGTATTTTAACTGAGTAAAATGTATAAAAATTGAAGTTTTGAAATATAATTGTGTTGAAAAGCTCCTAATCATTTCTTCGAAGTCCTAAAATTTGATTAAAACTTTTTTGTGGTCCTTTTTGTATCGGTTTCGGACGAGCAGGTCTAAATAGGCCTTACAATGGACCAGTTGGAATTTTAACTGAGTAAAAAGTACAGAAATTGAGGTTTTGCAATATAATTGTGTTGAAAAGCTCCTAATCAATTACATGACCTCCTAAAATTTGATTAAAACTTGTTTTGCAGTCCTTTTTGTAGAGGTTTCGGACGAGCGGTTCGAAATGGGCCTTTTAATGGACCCGTTGGAATTTTAACTGAGTAAAAATTACAGAAATTGAGGTTTTGCAATATAATTGTGTTGAAAAGCTCCTAATCAATTACATGAACTCCTAAAATTTGATTAAAACTTGTTTTGCAGTCCTTTTTGTAGAGGTTTCGGACGAGCGGTTCGAAATGGGCCTTTTAATGGACCCGTTGAAATTTTAACTGAGTAAAAAGTACAAAAATTGAGGTTTTGCAATATAATTGTGTTGAAAAGCTCCTAATCAATTATTTGAACTCCTAATATTTGAATAAAACATTTTTGCGGTCCTTTTTGTAGAGGTTTCGGACGAGCAGGTTTAAATGGGCCTTTCAATGGGCCCGTTGGAATTCTAACTGAGTAAAAAGTATAAAATTGAGGTTTTTCAATATAATTTTGTTGAAAAGCTCCTAATCAATTATTTTAACTCCTAAAATTTTATTAAAACTTGTTTTGCGGTCCTTTTTGTCGAGGTTTCGGACGAGCAAGTCTAAATGGGCCTTTCAATGGACCCGTTGGAATTTTAATTGAGTAAAAAGTACAGAAATTGAGGTTTTGCAATATAATTGTGTTGAAAAGCTCCTAATCAATTACATGAACTCCTAAAATTTGATTAAAACTTTTTTGCAGTCCTTTTTGTAGAGGTTTCGGACGAGCGGGTCGAAATGGACCTTTTAATGGACTCGTTGAAATTTTAACTGAGTAAAAAGTACAGAAATTGAGGTTTTGAAATATAATTGTGTTGAAAAGCTCCTCATCAATTATTTGAACTCCTAAAATTTGATTAAAGCTATTTTGCGGTCCTTTTTGTAGAGGTTTCAGACGAGCGGGTCGAAATGGGCCTTTTAATGGACCTGTTGGAATTTTAACTGAGTAAAAAGTACAGAAATTGAGGTTTTGCAATATAATTGTGTTGAAAAGCTCCTAATCAATTCAATAAACTCCTAAAATTTTATTAAAACTTTTTTCCAGTCCTTTTTGTAAAGGGTTTCGGACGAGCGGGTCGAAATGGGACTTTCAATGGACCCGTTGAAATTTTAACTGAGTAAAAAGTTCAGAAATTAAGGTTTTGCAATATAATTGTTTGAAAAGCTCCTAATAAATTTTTTGAACTCCTAAAATTTGAATAAAACTTGATTTGCGGTCCTTTTTGTCGAGGTTTCGGACGAGCAAGTCTAAATGGGCCTTTCAATGGACCCGTTGGAATTTTAACTGAGTAAAAAGTACAGAAATTGAGGTTTTGCAGTATAAGTTTGTTGAAAAGCTCCTAACCAATTATTTGAACTCCTAAAATTTGATTAAAACTTGTTTTGCGGTCCTTTTTGTCGAGGTTTCGGACAAGAAGGTCGAAATGGGCCTTTCAATGGACCAGTTGGAATTTTAACTGAGTAAAAAGTACAGAAATTGAGGTTTTGCAATATAATTGTGTTGAAAAGCTCCTAATCAATTACATGACCTCCTAAAATTTGATTAAAACTTGTTTTGCAGTCCTTTTTGTAGAGGTTTCGGACGAGCGGTTCGAAATGGGCCTTTTAATGGACCCGTTGAAATTTTAACTGAGTAAAAAGTACAAAAATTGAGGTTTTGCAATATAATTGTGTTGAAAAGCTCCAAATCAATTATTTGAACTCCTAATATTTGAATAAAACATTTTTGCGGTCCTTTTTGTAGAGGTTTCGGACGAGCAGGTCTAAATGGGCCTTTCAATGGGCCCGTTGGAATTTTAACTGAGTAAAAAGTATAAAATTGAGGTTTTTCAATATAATTGTGTTGAAAAGCTCCTAATCAATTATTTGAACTCCTAAAATTTGATTAAAACTTGTTTTGCGGTCCTTTTTGTCGAGGTTTTGGACGAGTAGGTCTAAATGGGCCTTACAATGGACCCGTTGGAATTTTAACTGAGTAAAAAGTACAGAAATTGAGATTTTGCAATATAATTGTGTTAAAAATCTCCTAATCAATTACATGAACTCCTAAAATTTGATTAAAACTTTTTTTGCAGTCCTTTTTGTAGAGGTTTCGGACGAGCGGGTCGAAATGGACCTTTTAATGGACTCGTTGAAATTTTAACTGAGTAAAAAGTACAGAAATTGAGGTTTTGCAATATAATTGTGTTGAAAAGCTCCTAATCAATTATTTGAACTCCTAAAATTTGATTAAAGCTATTTTGCGGTCCTTTTTGTAGAGGTTTCAGACGAGCAGGTCGAAATGGGCCTTTTAATGGACCTGTTGGAATTTTAACTGAGTAAAAAGTACATAAATTGAGGTTTTGCAAAATAATTGTGTTGTAAAGCTCCTAATCAATTCAATAAACTCCTAAAATTTGATTAAAACTTTTTTCCAGTCCTTTTTGTAGAGGGTTTCGGACGAGCGGGTCGAAATGGGACTTTCAATGGACCCGTTGAAATTTTAACTGAGTAAAAAGTTCAGAAATTGAGGTTTTGCAATATAATTGTGTTGAAAAGCTCCTAGTAAATTTTTTGAACTCGTAAAATTTGAATAAAACTTGTTTTGCGGTCCTTTTTGTCGAGGTTTCGGACGAGCAAGTCTAAATGGGCCTTTCAATGGACCCGTTGGAATTTTAACTGAGTAAAAAGTACAGAAATTGAGGTTTTGCAATATAATTGTGTTTAAAAGCTCCTAATCAATTACATGAACTCCTAAAATTTGATTAAAACTTGTTTTGCAGTCATTTTGTAGAGGTTTTGGAGGAGCGAGTTGAAATGGGCCTTTCAATGGACCCGTTGGAATTTTTTTTTGAATATACCCGTTGGAATTTTAACTAAGTAAAAAATACATAAATTGAGGTTTTGCAATATAATTGTGTTGAAAAGCTCCTAATCAATTACATGAACTCATAAAATTTGATTAAAATCTGTTCTGCAGTCCTTTTTGTAGAAGTTTCGGACGAGAGGGTCGAAATGAGCCTTTTAATGGACACGTTGGAATTTTATCTGAGTAAAAAGTACAGAAATTGAGGGTTTGCAATATAATTGTGTTGAAAAGCTCCTAATCAATTATTTGAACTCCTAATATTTGAATAAAACATTTTTTCGGTCTTTTTTGTAGAGGTATCGGACGAGCAGGTCTAAATGGGCCTTTCAATGGGCCCGTTCGAATTTTAACTGAGTAAGAATTATAAAATTAAGGTTTTTTCAATATAATCTGTTGAAAAGTTCCTAATCAATTATTTGAACTCCTAAAATTTGTTTAAAACTATTTTGTCGTCCTTTTTGTCGAGGTTTCGGACGAGCAGGTCTAAATGGGCCTTTTAATGGACCCGTTAGAATTTTAACTGTGTAAAAAGTACATAAATTGAGGTTTTGCAATATAATTGTGTTGAAAAGCTCCTAATCAATTACATAAACTCCTAAACTTTGATTAAAACTTTTTTTGCAGTCCTTTTTGTAGAGGTTTCGGACGAGCGGGTCAAAATGGGACTTTCAATGGACCCGTTGAAATTTTAACTGAGTAAAAAGTACAGAAATTGAGGTTTTTCAATATAATTGTGTTGAAAAGCTCCTAATCAATTATTTGAACTCCTAAAATTTGATTAAAACTTGTTTTGTGGTCCTTTTTGTAGAGGTTTCGGACGAGCAGGTCTAAATGGGCCTTACAATTGACCCGTTGGAATTTTAACTGAGTAAAAAGTACAGAAATTGATGTTTTGCAATATAATTGTGTTGAAAAGCTCCTAATCAATTATTTTAACTCCTAAAATTTGATTAAAACTTGTTTTGCGGTCCTTTTTGTCGAGGTTTCGGACGAGCAAGTCTAAATGGGCCTTTCAATAGACCCGTTGGAATTTTAACTGAGTAAAACGTACATAAATTGAGGTTTTGCAATATAATTGTGTTGAAAAACCACTACAAGAAATTTCTATTGTTGTGACAAATTTAATTTTGACAAAATTATTTTTATCACCATTAGTAGCTTTATAGTGACAAAATAAATAAATGTCACTTTAAATTAGAAAAATATATACAATTGTGACAAAAACTGAAATCGTCGTAATATTTTGTCACGATTAGAGAACTTGTGTAACATATGGTGACAAAATATATTTTGTTACCATTTTTGTCACAAATATTTCCTTCCATTTTTTTGGCTCTAAAAGAGTCATATAATGACAAGTTTTGTAACTATTAATTTTAATAATTATTACAGAAAAAATTGTCGCAAAAAATAATAAGATTCAAGTTTTTTCATGGCAAATTATATTTGTAGTTACATAGTTTAATTATAGCGACAAAATGTATAGTCACAAACGTTTCCCTCCATTTTTTGGCGTAGAAAAAAAGTCATATACTGACAAGTTTTGTAACTATAAATTATAATTATTTTTACAGAAAAAAATTGTCACAACAAATAATGAGATTCAAGTTTTTTGTGTGAAAAATTATGTATATATTTTAATTATGGTGACAAAATATTTTCACAGATGTTTCCCTCCATTTTTTGGTGCCAAAAAGTTATATAGTGATAAGTTTTGTAACTATAAGTTATAGTTATTATCACAAAAAAGTTGTCACGCCAAATAATAAGATTCAAATTTTTTGTGATAAATTATATTTATAGTTATATATTTTAATTATATTGACAAAATATATGTCACAAAATTTTTCCTCTGTAATGATAATCAAAACGATCCACACGTTTCCCACATACTCTGCAATGCTCACAATATTAGAAAACCTTTCGATATACACAATTGAACAAATCAAAAATAATTTCATTTAGAAGTATACAACCAATCATAATTAATTGGAATAAATAACATATTTTTTTACTAAAAAGAATTACCTCAATTGAAATATTACTAAGAATCAAATCGAAAAGACCTAATTACTAGTCAATTTAGTAAAAAGGACCTAATTGAATGAAATTAATAATATGATCAATTTATTAAACAAACATGCATAATAGTGACCCAAACGCAAAATAAAATAAATTTTAAGGCTTAGTTAACAACTATTTAGCTAATATTAAGGACTTAATTGAAAGAAAGTTAAACCTACATGATTAAAATCAATCAAATTAAAAATTAAATATGACTAAATTATATTAGATGTAAACCTAAAAGACTAATTGAGGACCTAAATGAAGACTCCTAAAAGGTGGTAGGACTTAAAGGATAAATAACTCTAAAACTTAAAAATAATGCCTTTTCTATTTCATTTTACTCTTTCACTAAATAAAACCCTACAAGCTCGTTCTTTTCTCTTATAAACACACTGCCAGCCGTCGATCGTCGACCGCCAGCGCTCTCACCGGCGACAACCAAATCGTAATAAAAGGGTCTAGTGTACTCGATTTTCTCTTCGGTCGTCGAAAAAGGTAAGTAAACTTTCGAATTCCTCTCATTTTCAGTGTTCAAAACTGAATTCAAACTGATTTTTCTTTGTTTTCTCAGGCTTCTTTCCTCTATTTGTTTTTCTGTAATTTTCGTGTCCAAAATCATCATAGTTATGAATAATGTGTTTGGAGGATAAATGACAATAGCTTTTCTGGAAGGATACCTGATTTCACCATTAATAAACTGTAATTTAATACATTTTTCTTTTTCAGATAGATTCAGGGTTGCTCTCTTCAAGGGCCTATACCACTAAGCATTTTTGCTTTGACTAGCTTATTTAATCAGTATGCATCTCTGATAGTTCAAGTTTATTTTAAAACTTTTTATATGATTTCATTAATGACTTTTGATTACGAATGATAGTTAGGAGGATAATTGACTTAAAAGGCAAATAATTTCTTTTTCCACCATTGTATAATCTCCACCCATTGAAGACATTGTTAGTGGAATCTATTTGATACTATGTATTTTTTTATAAATAATTTCATTGGATCAAGTCAAATCAATTTCTCTAATGCAGGTTTCTAAATGGAGAAATCTCAGAATATATTGGTGATATGAAGAAATTGAAAACTTTGTAAGTAGTATCAAGCTATGGCCTATAGCAAAAACAAATCATTGTCACTTAGTTCATTTTGCAATTGAAAATTTACATAAGCTATTAATGTTATAATTGCAGGGATCTTAGCTATAATAACTTGAGTGGAGAAATTCCAGAATCATTTCACAAACTGATGAAAGCAGATTTCATGTAGAAGGAAGAGCAAATAAAGTTAATGCCATTGTCAATAATGCAATATTTGTTATTAATTTGATACTTTTTTCGATGTAAATTCATGCTAATTGTGACAAAATGTATTTTTTGTATTGAAATAAATATTTTATTTGAACAAATATTTTGTCCCTATAAGTAATATTTAGTGACAAATAAAGTTAGTGAGAAATTAAAGTTTGTTGTAATATGTTTTTTTTGTCACAAAAACTTTTTTCGTTCAATGTTAAAATTTAAGTTAATTGTGATAAAATTTACTTCTTGTGATGAAATAATTATTTTATTCCAACAAATATTTTGTCTCTGTAAGTTACATTTACCGACAAAATAGAAGCAATGAGAAATTAATTTTTGTTGCAATATGTATTTTTGTCACAAAAACTTTTTATGTTTGATGTTAAAATACAAGTTAGTTGTGACAAAATGTACTTCTCGTGATATAGTTGTTAATTTATTGTGACAAATATTTTGCCGTGATAAGTTAATTATAGTGACAAAAATTTATTGTTATGATAAATAATACAAAATGGTAACGCAAATGATTTCGTCACAATATACTTTACATGACGGGGTTGTTCTAACAAACATGGTAACAAATAAAATTTGTCAAAATAAATATATCGTGACAAATTTAATACTTTTAGTGATAAATAATTCTGTTGCAATATTATAAATTTCTTGTAGTGAACACCTAATCAATTACATGAACTCCTAAAATTTGATTAAACTTGTTTTGCAGTCCGTTTTGTGGAGGTTTCGGACGAGCAGGTCGAAATGGGCCTTTCAATGGACCCGTTGGAATTTTTTTGAATATACCCGTTGGAATTTTAACTGAGTAAAAAGTACAGAAATTGAGGTTTTGCAATATAATTGTGTTGAAAAGCTCCTAATCAATTACATGAACTCCTAAAATTTGATTAAAACTTGTTTTGTGGTCCTTTTTGTAGAGGTTTCGGACGACCAGGTCTAAATGGGCCTTACAATGGACCAGTTGGAATTTTAACTGAGTAAAAAGTATAAAAATTGAGGTTTTGCAATATAATTGTGTTGAAAAGCTCATAATCAATTATTTGTACTCCAAAAATAGGATCAAAACTTGTTTTGCGGTCCTTTATGTAGAGGTTTCGGACGTGCGGGTCTAAATGGGCCTTACAGTGGACCCGTTGGAATTTTAACTGAGTATAATGTATAAAAATTGAAGTTTTGCAATATAATTGTGTTGAAAAGCTCCTAATCATTTATTTGAACTCCTAAAATTTGAATAAAACTTTTTGGGGTCCTTTTTGTATCGGTTTCGTACGAGCAGGTCTAAAGGGGCCTTACAATGGACCTGTTGGAATTTTAACTGAGTAAAAAGTACAGAAATTGAGGCTTTGCAATATAGTTGTGTTGAAAAGCTCCTAATCAATTATTTTAACTCCTAAAATTTTATTAAAACTTGTTTTGCGGTCCTTTTGTCGAGGTTTCGGACGAGCAAGTATAAATGGGCCTTTCAATGGACCCGTTGGAATTTTAATTGAGTAAAAAGTACAGAAATTAAGGTTTTGCAATATAATTGTGTTTAAAAGCTCCTAATCAATTACATGAACTCCTAAAATTTGATTAAAACTTGTTTTGCAGTACTTTTGTAGAGGTTTCAGACGAGCGGGTCGAAATGGGCCTTTCAATGGACCCGTTGGAATTTTTTTTGAATATACCCGTTGGAATTTTAACAGAGTAAAAAGTACAGAAATTGAGGTTTTGCAATATAATTGTGTTGAAAAGCTCCTAATCAATTATATGAACTCCTAATATTTGAATAAAACATTTTTGCGGTCCTTTTTGTAGAGGTTTCGGACGAGCAGGTCTAAATGGGCCTATCAATGGGCCCGTTGGAATTTTAACTGAGTAAAAAGTATAAAATTGAGGTTTTTCAATATAATTGTGTTGAAAAGATTAGAATCAATTATTTGAACTCCTAAAATTTGATTAAAACTATTTTTGCGGTCCTTTTTGTCGAGGTTTCGGACGAGTAGGTCTAAATGGGCCTTTCAATGGACCCGTTAGAATTTTAACTGAGTAAAAACTACAGAAATTGAGGTTCTGCAATATAATTGTGTTGAAAAGCTTCAAATCAATTATTTGAACTCCTAATATTTGAATAAAACATTTTTTCGGTCCTTTTTGTAGAGGTTTCGGACGAGCAGGTCTAAATGGGCCTTTCAATGGGCCCGTTGGAATTTTAACTGAGTAAGAATTATAAAATTGAGATTTTTTCAATATAATCTGTTGAAAAGTTCCTAATCAATTATTTGAACTCCTAAAATTTTATCAAAACTATTTTGTCGTCCATTTTGTCGAGGTTTCGGACGAGCAGGTCTAAATGGGCCTTTTAATGGACCCGTTAGAATTTTAACTGTGTAAAAAGTACATAAATTGTGGTTTTGCAATATAATTGTGTTGAAAAGCTCCTAATCAATTACATAAACTCCTAAAATTTGATTAAAACTATTTTTGCAATCCTTTTTGTAGAGGTTTCGGACGAGCGGGTCGAAGTGGGACTTTCAATGGACCCGTTGAAATTTTAACTGAGTAAAAACTACAGAAATTGAGGTTTTGCAATATAATTGTGTTGAAAAGCTCCTAATCAATTATTTGAACTCCTAAAATTTGATTAAAACTTGTTTTGTAGTCCTTTTTGTAGAGGTTTCGGACGAGCAGGTCTAAATGGGCCTTTCAATGGACCCGTTAAAATTTTAACTAAGTAAAAAGTACATAAATTGAGGTTTTTCAATATAATTGTGTAGAAAAGCACCTAATCAATTACATGAACTCCTAAAATTTCATTAAACTTGTTTTGCAGTCCGTTTTGTAGAGGTTTCGGACTAGCAGGTCGAAATGGGCCTTTCAATGGACCCGTTGGAATTTTTTTTGAATATACCCGTTGGAATTTTAACTGAGTAAAAAGTACAGAAATTGAGGTTTTGCAATATAATTGTGTTGAAAAGCTGCTAATCAATTACATGAACTCCTAAAATTTGATTAAAACTTGTTTTGCAGTCCTTCTTGTAGAGGTTTCAGACGAGCGGGTCGAAATGGGCCTTTCAATGGACCTGTTGGAATTTTAACTGAGTAAAAATTACATAAATTGAGGTTTTGCAATATAATTGTGTTGAAAAGCTCCTAATTAATTACATGAACTCCTAAAATTTTATTAAAACTTGTTTTGGAGTCCTTTTTGTAGAGGTTTCGGACGAGCGGGTCGAAATGGGCCTTTCAATGGACCCGTTGGATTTTTAACTGAGTAAAAAGTACAGAAATTGAGGTTTTGCAATATAATTCTGTTGAAAAGCTCCTAATCAATTATTTGAACTCCTAATATTTGAATAAATTTTTTTTGCGGTCCTTTTTGTAGAGGTTTCAGACGAGCAGGTCGAAATGGGCCTTTCAATGGGCCCGTCGAAATTTTAACTGAGTAAAAAGTATAAAATTGAGGTTTTTCAATATAATTGTGTAGAAAAGTTCCTAATCAATTATTTGAACTCCTAAAATTTGATTAAAACTATTTTTGCAGTCCTTTTTATCGAGGTTTCGGACGAGCTGGTCTAAATGGGCATTTCAATGGACCCGTTAAAATTTTAACTGAGTAAAAAGTACAGAAATTAAGGTTTGGCAATATAATTGTGTTGAAAAGCTCCTAATCAATTATTTGAACTCCTAAAATTTTATTAAAACTTGTTTTGCGGTCCTTTTTGTCGAGGTTTCGGACGAGCAGGTCTAGATGGGCCTTTCAATGGACCCGTTGGAATTTTAACTGTATAAAAAGTACAGAAATTGAGGTTTTGCAATATAATTGTGTTGAATAGCTCCTAATCAATTATTTGAACTCCTAATATTTGAATAAAAAAATTTTGCGGCCCTTTTTTCCGAGGTTTCGGACGAGCAGGTCTAAATAGGCCTTTCAATGGGCCCGTTAGAATTTTAACTGAGTAAAAAGTATAAAAATTGAGGTTTTTCAATATAATTGTGTTGAAAAGCTCCTAATCAATTACATAAACTCCTAAAATTTGATTAAAACTTTTTTTGCAGTCCTTTTTGTAGAGGTTTTGGACGAGCGGGTCGAAATGGGCCTTTCTATGGACCCGTTGAAATTTTAACTGAGTAAAAAGTACAGAAATTGAGGTTTTTGGAATATAATTGTGTTGAAAAGCTCCTAATCGATTATTTGAACTCCTAAAATTTGATTAAAACTTTTTTACGGTCCTTTTTGTCGAGGTTTCGGACGAGCAGGTCTAAATGGGCCTTTCAATGGACCCGTTGGAATTTTAAACGAGTAAAAAGTACAGAAATTGAGGTTATGCAATATAATTGTGTTGAAAGGCTCCTAATCAATTGCATGAACTCCTAAAATTTGAATAAAACATTTTTGCGGTCCTTTTTGTAGAGGTTTCGGACGAGCATGTCTAAATGGGCCTTTCAATGGGCCCGTTGGAATTTTAACCGAGTAAAAAGTATAAAAATTGAAGTTTTTCAATATAATTGTGTTGAAAAGCTCCTAATCAATTATTTGAACTCCTAAAATTTTATTAAAACTTGTTTTACGGTCCTTTTTGTAGAGGTTTCGGTTGAGCGGGTCGAAATAGGCCTTTCAGTGGACCCGTTGGAATTTTAACTGAGTAAAAAGTACAGAAATTGAGGTTTTGCAATATAATTGTGTTGAAAAGATCCTAATAAATTATTTGAACTCCTAATATTTGAATAAAACATTTTTGCGGTCCTTTTTGTAGACGTTTCGGACGAGCAGGTCTAAATAGGCCTTTCAATGGGCCCGTTGGAATTTTAACTGAGTAAAAAGTATAAAATTTAGGTTTTTCAATATAGTTGTGTTGAAAAGTTCCTAGTCAATTATTTGAACTCCTAAAGTTTGATTAAAACTTTTTTGCGGTCCTTTTTGTCGAGGTTTCGGACGAGCAGGTCTAAATGGGCCTTTCAATGGACCCGTTGGAATTTTAAACGAGTAAAAAGTACAGAAATTGAGGTTATGCAATATAATTGTGTTGAAAAGCTCCTAATCAGTTGCATGAACTCCTAAAATTTGAATAAAACATTTTTGCGGTCCTTTTTGTAGAGGTTTCGGACGAGCAGGTCTAAATGGGCCTTTCAATGGGCCCGTTGGAATTTTAACCGAGTAAAAAGTATAAAAATTGAAGTTTTTCAATATAATTGTGTTGAAAAGCTCCTAATCAATTATTTGAACTCCTAAAATTTTATTAAAACTTGTTTTACGGTCCTTTTTGTAGAGGTTTCGGTTGAGCGGGTCGAAATAGGCCTTTCAGTGGACCCGTTGGAATTTTAACTGAGTAAAAAGTACAGAAATTGAGGTTTTGCAATATAATTGTGTTGAAAAGATCCTAATAAATTATTTGAACTCCTAATATTTGAATAAAACATTTTTGCGGTCCTTTTTGTAGACGTTTCGGACGAGCAGGTCTAAATGGGCCTTTCAATGGGCCCGTTGGAATTTTAACTGAGTAAAAAGTATAAAATTGAGGTTTTCAATATAATTGTGTTGAAAAGTTCCTAATCAATTATTTGAACTCCTAAAATTTGATTAAAACTATTTTGCGGTCCTTTTTGTCGAGGTTTCGGACGAGCAGGTCTAAATGAGCCTTTCAATGGACCCGTTAGAATTTTAATTGAGTAAAAAGTACATAAATTAAGGTTTTGCAATATAATTGTTTCGAAAAGCTACTAATCAATTACATAAATTCCTAAGATTTGATTAAAATTTTTTTGCAGTCCTTTTTCTAGAGGTTTCGGACGAACGGGTCGAAATGGGCCTTTCAATGGACCCGTTGAAATTTTAACTAAGTAAAAAGTACAGAAATTGAGGTTTTGCAATATAATTTGTTGAAATGCTCCTAATCAATTATTTGAACTCCTAATATGTGAATAAAACATTTTTGCGGTCCTTTTTGTAGTGGTTTCAGACGAGCAGGTCTAAATGGGCCTTTCAATGGGCCCGTTGGAATTTTAACTGAGTAAAAAGTATAAAATTGAGGTTTTGCAATATAATTGTGTTAAAAAGCTCCTAATAAATTACATAAACTCCTAGAATTTGATTAAAACTTTTTTTGCAGTCCTTTTTGTAGAGGTTTCGGACGAGCGTGTCGAAATGGGCCTTTCAATGGACCCGTTGAAATTTTAACTGAGTACAAAGTACAGAAATTGAGGTTTTGCAATATAATTGTGTTGAAAAGCTCATAATCAATTATTTGAACTCCTAAAATTTGATTAAAACTTGTTTTGCGGTTCTTTTAGTAGAGGTTTCGGACGAGCAGGTCTAAATGGGCCTTTCAATGGACCCGTTGAAATTTTAACTGAGTAAAAAGTACAGAAATTGAGGTTTTTGAATATAATTGTGTTGAAAAGCTCCTAATAAATTATTTGAACTCCTATAATTTGATTAAAACTTCTTTTGCGGTCATTTTTGTAGAGGTTTTGGACGAACGGGTCGAAATGGGCCTTTCAATGGACCCGTTGGAATTTTAACTGAGTAAAAACTACAGAAATTGAGGTTTTGCAATATAATTGTGTTGAAAAGCTCCTAATCAGTTATTTGACCTCCTAATATTTGAATAAAACATTTTTGCGGTCCTTGTTGTAGAGGTTTCAGACGAGCAGGTCGAAATGGGCCTTTCAATGGGCCCGTTGGAATTTTAACTGAGTAAAAAGTATAAATTGAGGTTTTGCAATATAATTGTGTTGAAAAGCTCCTAACCAATTACATAAACTCATAAAATTTGATTAAAACTTTTTTTGCAGTCCTATTTGTAGAGGTTTCGGACGAGCGGGTCGAAATGGGACTTTAAATGGACCCGTTGAAATTTTAACTAAGTAAAAAGTACATAAATTGAGGTTTTGCAATATAATTGTGTTGAAAAGCTCCTAATCAATTATTTGGACTCCTAAAATTTGAATAAAACTTTTTTGCAGTACTTTTTTATCGGTTTCGGACGAGCAGGTCTAAATGGGACTTTGAATGGACCCGTTGAAATTTTAACTAAGTAAAAAGTACAGAAATTGAGGTTTTGCAATATAATTGTGTTGAAAAGCTCCTAATCAATTATTTGAACTCCTAAAATTTGATTAAAACTTGTTTTGCGGTCCTTTTTGTAGAGGTTTCGGACGAACGGGTCGAAATGGGCCTTTCAATGGACCCGTTGGAATTTTAACTGAGTAAAAAATACAGAAATTGAGGTTTTGCAATATAATTGTGTTGAAAAGCTCCTAATAAATTATTTGAACTCCTAATATTTGAATAAAACATTTTTGCGGTCCTTTTTGTAGAGGTTTCGGACGAGCAGGTCTAAATGGGCCTTTCAATGGGCTCGTTGGAAATTTAACTGAGTAAAAAGCATAAAATTGAGGTTTTTCAATATAGTTGTGTTGAAAAGTTCCTAATCAATTATTTGAACTCCTAAAATTTGATTAAAATATTTTGCGGTCCTTTTTGTCGAGGTTTCGGACTAGCAGGTCTAAATGAGCCTTTCAATGGACCCGTTAGAATTTTAACTGAGTAAAAAGTACAGAAATTAAGGTTTTGCAATATAATTGTGTTGAAAAGCTCCTAATCAATTACATAAACTCCTAAAATTTGATTAAAACTTTTTGGAGTCCTTTTTGTAGAGGTTTCGGACGAGCGGGTCAAAATGGGCCTTTCAATGGACCCGTTGAAATTTATCTGAGTAAAAAGTACAGAAATTGAGGTTTTGCAATATAATTTGTTGAAATGATCCTAATCAATTATTTGAACTCCTAATATTTGAATAAAACATTTTTGCGGTCATTTTTGTAGAGGTTTCGGACGAGCAGGTCGAAATGGGCCTTCAATGGGCGCGTTGGAATTTTAACTGAGTAAAAAGTATAAGAATTGAGGTTTTTCAAAATAATTATGTTGAAAAGCTCCTAATCAATTATTTGAACGCCTAAAATTTGATTAAAACTTGTTTTGCGGTCCTTTTTGTCGAGGTTTTGGACGAGCAGGTCTAAATTGGCCTTTCAATGGACCCGTTAGAATTTTAACTTAGTAAAAAGTATAGAAATTGAGGTTTTGCAATATAATTGTGTTGAAAAGATCCTAATCAATTACATAAACTCCTAAAATTTGATTAAAACTTGTTTTGCGGTCCTTTTTGTATCGGGTTCGGACGAGCAGGTCTAAATGGGCCTTACAATGGACCCGTTGGAATTTTAACTGAGTAAAAAGTACAGAAATTGAGGTTTTGCAATGTAATTGTGTTGAAAAGCTCCATATTAATTATTTGAACTCCTAAAATTTGATTAAAACTTGTTTTGCCGTCCTTTTTGAAGAGGTTTCGGACGAGCTGGTCTAAATGGGCCTTTCAATGGACCCGTTGGAATTTTAACTGAGTAAAAAGTAAAGAAATTGAGTTTTTGCAATATAATTGAGTTGAAAAGCTCCTAATCAGTTATTTGAACTCCTAATATTTGAATAAAACATTTTTGCGGTCCTTTTTGTAGAGGTTTCAGACGAGCAGGTCTAAATGGGCCTTTCAATAGGCCCGTTGGAATTTTAACTGAGTAAAAAGTATAAAATTGAGGTTTTGCAATATAATTGTGTTGAAAAGCTCCTAATAAATTACATAAACACCTAGAATTTGATTAAAACTTTTTTTGCAGTCCTTTTTGTAGAGATTTCGGACGAGCGGGTCGAAATGGGCCTTTCAATGGACCCGTTGAAATTTTAACTGAGTACAAAATACAGAAATTGAGGTATTGCAATATAATTGTGTTGAAAAGCTCATAATCAATTATTTGAACTCCTAAAATTTGATTAAAACTTGTTTTGCGGTTCTGTTAGTAGAGGTTTCGGAGGAGCAGGTCTAAATGGGCCTTTCAATGGACCCGTTGAAATTTTAACTGAGGAAAAAGTACAGAAATTGAGGTTTTGCAATATAATTGTGTTGAAAAGCTCCTAATCAATTATTTGAACTCCTATAATTTGATTAAAACTTCTTTTGCGGTCATTTTTGTAGAGGTTTCGGACGAACGGGTCGAAATGGGCCTTTTAATGGACCCGTTGGAATTTTAACTGAGTAAAAAGTACAGAAATTGAGGCTTTGCAATATAATTGTGTTGAAAAGCTCCTAATCAGTTATTTGACCTCCCAATATTTGAATAAAACATTTTTGAGGTCCTTGTTGTATAGGTTTCAGACGAGCAGGTCGAAATGGGCCTATCAATGGGCCCGTTGGAATTTTAACTGAGTAAAAAGTATAAATTGAGGTTTTGCAATATAATTGTGTTGAAAAGCTCCTAACCAATTACATAAACTCCTAAAATTTGATTAAAACTTTTTTCGCAGTCCTATTTGTAGAGGTTTCGGACGAGCGGGTCGAAATGGGACTTTAAATGGACCCGTTGAAATTTTAACTAAGTAAAAAGTACAGAAATTGAGGTTTTGCAATATAATTGTGTTGAAAAGCTCCTAATCAATTATTTGAACTCCTAAAATTTGATTAAAACTTTTTTGTAGTCCTTTTTTATCGGTTTCGGACGAGTAGGTCTAAATGGGACTTTGAATGGACCCGTTGAAGTTTTAACTGAGTAAAAAGTACAGAAATTGAGGTTTTGCAATATAATTGTGTTGAAAAGCTCCTAATCAATTATTTGAACTCCTAAGATTTGATTAAAACTTGTTTTGCGGTCCTTTTTGTAGAGGTTTCAGACGAACGGGTCGAAATGGGCCTTTCAATGGACCCGTTGGAATTTTAACTGAGTAAAAAGTACAGAAATTGAGGTTTTGCAATATAAGTGTGTTGAAAAGCTCCTAATAAATTATTTGAACTCCTAATATTTGAATAAAACATTTTTGCGGTCCTTTTTGTAGAGGTTTTGGACGAGTAGGTCTAATTGGGCATTTCAATGGGCCCGTTGGAAATTTAACTGAGTAAAAAGGATAAAATTGAGGTTTTTCAATATAGTTGTGTTGAAAAGTTCCTAATCAATTATTTGAACTCCTAAAATTTGATTAAAACTATTTTGCGGTCCTTTTTGTCGAGGTTTCGGACTAGCAGGTCTAAATGAGCCTTTCAATGGACCCATTAGAATTTTAACTGAGTAAAAAGTACAGAAATTAAGGATTTGCAATATAATTGTGTTGAAAAGCTCCTAATCAATTACATAAACTCCTAAAATTTGATTAAAACTTTTTTGCAGTCCTTTTTGTAGAGGTTTCGGACGAGCGGGTCGAAATGGGCCTTTTAATGGATCCGTTGAAATTTATCTGAGTAAAAAGTACAGAAATTGAGGTTCTGCAATATAATTTGTTGAAATGATCCTAATCAATTATTTGAACTCCTAATATTTGAATAAAACATTTTTGCGGTCCTTTTTGTAAAGGTTTCGGACGAGCAGGTCGAAATGGGCCTTCAATGGGCCCGTTGGAATTTTAACTGAGTAAAAAGTATAAGAATTGAGGTTTTTCTAAATAATTGTGTTGAAAAGCTCCTAATATTTATTTGAACTCCTAAAATTTGATTAAAACTTGTTTTGCGGTCCTTTTTGTCGAGGCTTTGGACGAGCAGGTCTAAATTGGCCTTTCAATGGACCCGTTAGAATTTTAACTTAGTAAAAAGTAGAGAAATTGAGGTTTTGGAATATAATTGTGTTGAAAAGCTCCTAATCAATTACATAAACTCCTAAAATTTGATTAAAACCTGTTTTGCGGTCCTTTTTGTATCGGGTTCGGACGAGCAGGTCTAAATGGGCCTTACAATGGACCCGTTGGAATTTTAACTGAGTAAAAAGTACAGAAATTGAGGTTTTGCAATGTAATTGTGTTGAAAAGTTCCATATCAATTATTTGAACTCCTAAAATTTGATTAAAACTTGTTTTGCCGTCCTTTTTGAAGAGGTTTCGGACGAGCTGGTCTAAATGGGCCTTTCAATGGACCCGTTGGAATTTTAACTGAGTAAAAAGTAAAGAAATTGTGTTTTTGCAATATAATTGAGTTGAAAAGCTCCTAATCAGTTATTTGAACACCTAATATTTGAATAAAACATTTTTGCGGTCCTTTTTGTAGAGGTTTCAGACGAGCAGGTCTAAATGAGCCTTTCAATGGGCCCGTTGGAATTTTAACTGAGTACAAAGTACAGAAATTGAGGTTTTGCAATATAATTGTGTTGAAAAGCTCATAATCAATTATTTGAACTCCTAAAATTTGATTAAAACTTGTTTTGCGGTTCTTTTAGTAGAGGTTTCGGACGAGCAGGTTTAAATGGGCCTTTCAATGGACCCGTTGAAATTTTAACTGAGTAAAAAGTACAGAAATTGAGGTTTTGCAATATAATTGTGTTGAAAAGCTCCTAATCAATTACTTGAACTCCTAAAATTTGATCAAAACTTGTTTTGCGGTTCTTTTTGTAGAGGTTTCGGACGAGCGGGTCGAAATGGGCCTTTCAATGGACCCGGTAGAATTTTAACTGAGTAAAAAGTACATAAATTGAGGTTTTGCAATGTAATTGTGTTGAAAAGCTCCTAATCAATTATTTGAACTCCTAATATTTGAATAAAACATTTTTGCGGTCCTTTTTGTAGAGATTTCGGACGAGCAGGTCTAAATGGGCCTTTCAATGGGCCCGTTGGAAATTTAACTGAGTAAAAAGTATAAAATTGAGGTTTTTCAATATAATTGTGTTGAAAAGTTCCTAATCAATTATTTGAACTCCTAAAATTTGATTAAAACTATTTTGCGGTCCTTTTTGTCGAGGTTTCGAACGAGCAGGTCTAAATGAGCCTTTCAATAGACCTGTTAGAATTTTAACTGAGTAAAAAGTACAGAAATTAAGGTTTTGCATTATAATTGTGTTGAAAAGCTACTAATCAATTACATAAACTCCTAAAATTTGATGCAAACGTTTTTGGAGTCCTTTTTGTAGAGGTTTCGGGCGAGCGGGTCGAAATGGGCCTTTCAATGGACCCGTTGAAATTTTAACTGAGTAAAAAGTACAGAAATTGAGGTTTTGCAATATAATAGTGTTGAAAATCTCCTAATCAATTATTTGAACTCCTAATATTTGAATAAAACATTTTTGCGATCCTTTTTGTAGAGGTTTCGGACGAGCAGGTCTAAATGGGCCTTTCAATGGGCCCGTTGGAATTTTAACTGAGTAAAAAGTATAAAAATTGAAGTTTTTCATTATAATTTTGTTGAAAAGCTACTAATCAAATATTTGAACTCCTTAAATTTGATTAAAACTTGTTTTGCGGTCCTTTTTGTCGAGGTTTTGGACGAGCAGGTCTAAAAGGGCCTTTCAATGGACCCGTTAGAATTTTAACTGAGTAAAAAGTACAGAATATGAGGTTTTGCAATATAATTGTGTTGAAAAGCTCCTAATCAATTACTTGAACTCCTAAAATTTGATTAAAACTTGTTTTGCGGTTCTTTTTGTAGAGCTTTCGGACGAGAGGGTCGAAATGGGCCTTTTCAATGGACCCGGTAGAATTTTAACTGAGTAAAAAGTACATAAATTGAGGTTTTGCAATATAATTGTATTGAAAAGCTCCTAATCAATTATTTTAACTCCTAATATTTGAATAATTTTTTTGCGGTCCTTTTTGTTGAGGTTTCGGAGGAGCAGGTCGAAATGGGTCTTTCAATGGGCCCGTTGGAATTTTAACTGAGTAAAAAGTATAAAATTGAGGTTTTTCAATATAATTGTGTTGAAAAGTTCCTAATAAATTATTTGAACTCCTAAAATTTGATTAAAACTATTTTGCGGTCCTTTTTGTCGAGGTTTCGGACTAGCAGGTCTAAATGAGCCTTTCAATGGACCCGTAGGAATTTTAACTGAGTAAAAAGTACATAAATTAATGTTTTGCAATATAATTGTGTTGAAAAGCTCCTAATCAATTACATAAACTCCTAAAATTTGATTAAAACGTTTTTGCAGTCCTTTTTGTAGAGGTTTCGGACGAGCGGGTCGAAATGGGCCTTTCAATGGACCCGTTGAAATTTATCTGAGTAAAAAGTACAGAAATTGAGGTTTTGCAATATAATTTGTTGAAATGATCCTAATCAATTATTTGAACTCCTAATATTTGAATAAAACATTTTTGCGGTCCTTTTTGTAGAGGTTTCGGACGAGCAGGTTTCAATGGGCCTTTCAATGGGCCCGTTGGAATTTTAACTGAGTAAAAAGTATAAGAATTGAGGTTTTTCAAAATAATTGTGTTGAAAAGCTCCTAATCAATTATTTGAACTCCTAAAATTTGATTAAAACATGTTTTGCGGTCCTTTTTGTCGAGATTTTCGACGAGCAGGTCTAAATTGGCATTTCAATGGACCCGTTAGAATTTGAACTTATTAAAAAGTATAGAAATGGGACTTTGAAATGACCCGTTGAAATTTTAACTGAGTAAAAAGTATAGAAATTGAGGTTTTGCAATATAATTGTGTTGAAAAGCTCCTAATCAATTACATAAACTCCTAAAATTTGATTAAAACCTCTTTTGCGGTCCTTTTTGTATCGGGTTCGGACGAGCAGGTCTAAATGGGCCTTACAATGGACCCGTTGGAATTTTAACTGAGTAAAAAGTACAGAAATTGAGGTTTTGCAAAGTAATTGTGTTGAAAAGCTCCATATCAATTATTTGAACTCCTAAAATTTGATTAAAACTTGTTTTGTCGTCCTTTTTGAAGAGGTTTCGGACGAGCTGGTCTAAATGGGCCTATCAATGGACCCGTTGGAATTTTAACTGAGTAAAAAGTAAAGAAATTGAGTTTTTGCAATATAATTGAGTTGAAAAGCTCCTAATCAGTTACTTGAACTCCTAATATTTGAATAAAACATTTTTGCGGTCCTTTTTGTAGAGGTTTCAGACGAGCAGGTCTAAATGGGCCTTTCAATGGGCCCGTTGGAATTTTAACTGAGTAAAAAGTATAAAATTGAGGTTTTGCAATATAATTGTCTTGAAAAGCTCCTAATAAATTACATAAACTCCTAGAATTTGATTAAAACTTTTTTTGCAGTCCTTTTTGTAGAGGTTTCGGACGAGCGGGTCGAAATGGGCCTTTCAATGGACCCGTTGAAATTTTAACTGAGTACAAAGTTCAAAAATTGAGGTTTTGCAATATAATTGTGTTGAAAAGCTCATAATCAATTATTTGAACTCCTAAAATTTGATTAAAACTTGTTTTGCGGTTCTTTTAGTAGAGGTTTCGGACGAGCAGGTCTAAATGGGCCTTTCAATGGACCCGTTGAAATTTTAACTGAGTAAAAAGTACAGAAATTGAGGTTTTGCAATATAATTGTGTTGAGAAGCTCCTAATCAATTATTTGAACTCCTATAATTTGATTAAAACTTCTTTTGCGGTCATTTTTGTAGAGGTTTCGGACGAACGGGTCGAAATGGGCCTTTCAATGGACCCGTTGGAATTTTAACCGAGTAAAAAGTATAAATTGAGGTTTTGCAATATAATTGTGTTGAAAAGCTCCTAATCAGTTATTTGACCTCCTAAAAATTGAATAAAACATTTTTGCGGTCCTTGTAGAGGTTTCAGACGAGCAGGTCGAAATGGGCCTTTCAATGGGCCCGTTGGAATTTTAACTGAGTAAAAAGTATAAATTGAGGTTTTGCAATATAATTGTGTTGAAAAGCTCCTAACCAATTACATAAACTCCTAAAATTTGATTAAAACTTTTTTTGCAGTCCTATTTGTAGAGGTTTCGGACGAGCGGGTCGAAATGGGACTTTAAATGGACCCGTTGAAATTTTAACTAAGTAAAAAGTACATAAATTGAGGTTTTGCAATATAATTGTGTTGAAAAGCTCCTAATCAATTATTTGAACTCCTAAAATTTGATTAAAACTTTTTTGCAGTCCTTTTTTATCGGTTTCGGACGAGCAGGTCTAAATGGGACTTTGAATGGACCCGTTGAAATTTTAACTTAGTAAAAAGTACAAAAATTGAGGTTTTGCAATATAATTGTGTTGAAAAGCTCCTAATCAATTATTTGAACTCCAAAATTTTGATTAAACTTGTTTTGCGGTCCTTTTTGTAGAGGTTTCGGACGAACGGGTCGAAATGGGCCTTTCAATGGACCCGTTGGAATTTTAACTGAGTAAAAAGTACAGAAATTGAGGTTTTGCAATATAATTGTGTTTAAAAGCTCCTAATAAATTATTTGAACTCCTAATATTTTGAATAAAACATTTTTGCGGTCCTTTTTGTGGAGGTTTCGGAATAGCAGGTCTAAATGGGCCTTTCAATGGGCCCGTTAGAAATTTAACTGAGTAAAAAGTATAAAATTGAGGTTTTTCAATATAGTTGTGTTGAAAAGTTCCTAATCAATTATTTGAACTCCTAAAATTTGATTAAAACTATTTTGCGGTCCTTTTGTCGAGGTTACGGACTAGCATTTTTAAATGAGCATTTCAATGGACCCTTTAGAATTTTAACTGAGTAAAAAGTACAGAAATTAAGGTTTTGCAATATAATTGTGTTGAGAAGCTCCTAATCAATTACATAAACTCCTAAAATTTGATTAAAAGTTTTTTGAAGTCCTTTTTGTAGAGGTTTCGGACGAGCGGGTCGAAATGGACCTTTCAATGGACCCGTTGAAATTTATCTGTGTAAAAGTACAGAAATTGAGGTTTTGCAATATAATTTGTTGAAATGATCCTAATCAATTATTTGAACTCCTAATATTTGAATAAAACATTTTTGCGGTCCTTTTTGTAGAAGTTTCGGACGAGCAGGTCGAAATGGGCCTTCAATGGGCCCGTTGGAATTTTAACTGAGTAAAAAGTATAAGAATTGAGGTTTTTCAAAATAATTGTGTTGAAAAGCTCCTAATCAATTATTTGAACTCCTAAAATTTGATTAAAACTTGTTTTGCGGTCCTTTTTGTCGAGGTTTTGGACGAGCAGGTCTAAATTGGCCTTTCAATGGACCCTTTAGAATTTTAACTTAGTAAAAAGTATAGAAATTGAGGTTTTGGAATATAATTGTGTTAAAAAGCTCCTAATCAATTACATAAACTCCTAAAATTTGATTAAAACCTCTTTTGCGGTCCTTTTTGTATCGGGTTCGGACGAGCAGGTCTAAATGGGCCTTACAATGGACCCGTTGGAATTTTAACTGAGTAAAAAGTACAGAAATTGAGGTTTTTCAATGTAATTGTGTTGAAAAGCTCCATATCAATTATTTGAACTCCTAAAATTTGATTAAAACTTGTTTTGCCGTCCTTTTTGAAGAGGTTTCGGACGAGCTGGTCTAAATGGGCCTTTCAATGGACCCGTTGGAATTTTAACTGAGTAAAAAGTAAAGAATTTGAGTTTTTGCAATATAATTGATTTGAAAAGCTCCTAATCAGTTATTTGAACTCCTAATATTTGAATAAAACATTTTTGCGGTCCTTTTTGTAGAGGTTTCAGACGAGCAGGTCTAAATGGGCCTTTCAATGGGCCCGTTGGAATTTTAACTGAGTAAAAAGTATAAAATTGAGGTTTTGCAATATAATTGTGTTGAAAAGCTCCTAATAAATTACATAAACTCCTAGAATTTGATTAAAACTTTTTTTGCAGTCCTTTTTGTAGAGGTTTCGGACGAGCGGGTCGAAATGGGCATTTCAATGGACCCGTTGAAATTTTAACTGAGTACAAAGTATAGAAATTGAGGTTTTGCAATATAATTGTGTTGAAAAGCTCATAATCAATTATTTGAACTCCTAAAATTTGATTAAAACTTGTTTTGCGGTTCTTTTAGTAGAGGTTTCGGACGAGCAGGTCTAAATGGGCCTTTCAATGGACCCGTTGAAATTTTAACTGAGTAAAAAGTACAGAAATTGAGGTTTTGCAATATAATTGTGTTGAAAAGCTCCAAATCATTTATTTGAACTCCTATAATTTGATTAAAACTTCTTTTGCGGTCATTTTTGTAGAGGTTTCGGACGAATGGGTCGAAATGGGCCTTTCAATGGACCCGTTGGAATTTTAACTTAGTAAAAAGTACAGAAATTGAGGCTTTGCAATATAATTGTGTTGAAAAGCTCCTAATCGGTTATTTGACCTCCTAATATTTGAATAAAACATTTTTGCGGTCCTTGTTGTAGAGGTTTCAGACGAGCAGGTCGAAATGGGCCTTTCAATGGGCCCGTTGGAATTTTAACTGAGTAAAAAGTATAAATTGAGGTTTTGCAATGTAATTGTGTTGAAAAGCTCCTAACCAATTACATAAACTCCTAAAATTTGATTAAAACTTTTTTTGCAGTCCTATTTGTAGAGGTTTCGGACGAGCGGGTCGAAATGGGACTTTAAATGGACCCGTTGAAATTTTAACTAAGTAAAAAGTACATAAATTGAGGTTTTGCAATATAATTGTGTTGAAAAGCTCCTAATCAATTATTTGAACTCCTAAAATTTGATTAAAACTTTTTTGCAGTCCTTTTTTATCGGTTTCGGACGAGCAGGTCTAAATGGGACTTTGAAATGACCCGTTGAAATTTTAACTGAGTAAAAAGTACAGAAATTGAGGTTTTGCAATATAATTGTGTTGAAAAGCTGCTAATCAATTACATGAACTCCTAAAATTTGATTAAAACGTGTTTTGCAGTCCATTATGTAAGGTTTCGGAGGAGCGGGTCGAAATGGGCCTTTGAATGGACCCGTTGGAATTTTAACTGAGTAAAAAGTACAGAAGTTGATGTTTTACAATATAATTGTGTTGAAAAGCTCCTAATCAATTATTTGAACTCCTAAAATTTGATTAAACTTGTTTTGCGGTCCTTTTTGTAGAGGTTTCGGACGAACGGGTCGAAATGGGCCTTTCAATGGACCCGTTGGAATTTTAACTGAGTAAAAAGTACAGAAATTGAGGTTTTGCAATATAATTGTGTTGAAAAGATCCTAATAAATTATTTGAACTCATAATATTTGAATAAAACATTTTTGCGGTCCTTTTTGTACAGGTTTCGGACGAGCAGGTCTAAATGGGCCTTTCAATGGGCCCGTTGGAAATTTAACTGAGTAAAAAGTATAAAATTGAGGTTTTTCAATATAGTTGTGTTGAAAAGTTCCTAATCAATTATTTGAACTCCTAAAATTTGATTAAAACTATTTTGCGGTCCTTTTTGTCGAGGTTTCGGACTAGCAGGTCTAAATGAGCCTTTCAATGGACCCGTTAGAATTTTAACTGAGTAAAAAGTACAGAAATTAAGGTTTTGCAATATAATTGTGTTGAAAAGCTCCTAATCAGTTACATAAACTCCTAAAATTTGATTAAAACTTTTTTGCAGTCCTTTTTGTAGAGGTTTCGGACGAGCGGGTCGAAATGGGCCTTTCAATGGACCCGTTGAAATTTATCTGAGTAAAAAGTACAGAAATTGAGGTTTTGCAATATAATTTGTTGAAATGATCCTAATCAATTATTTGAACTCCTAATATTTGAATAAAACATTTTTGCGGTCCTTTTTGTAGAGGTTTCGGACGAGCAGGTCGAAATGGGCCTTCAATGGGCCCGTTGGAATTTTAACTGAGTAAAAAGTATAAGAATTGAGGTTTTTCAAAATAATTGTGTTGAAAAGCTCCTAATCAATTATTTGAACCTCTAAAATTTGATTAAAACTTGTTTTGCGGTCCTTTTTGTCGAGGTTTTGGACGAGCAGGTCTAAATGGGCCTTTCAATGGACCCGTTAGAATTTTAACTGAGTAAAAAGTACAGAATATGAGGTTTTGCAATTTAATTGTGTTGAAAAGCTCCTAATCAATTACTTGAACTCCTAAAATTTGATTAAAACTTGTTTTGCGGTTCTTTTTGTAGAGGTTTCGGACGAGCGGGTCGAAATGGGCCTTTCAATGGACCCGGTAGAATTTTAACTGAGTAAAAAGTACATAAATTGAGGTTTTGCAATATAATTGTGTTGAAAAGCTCCTAATCAATTATTTGAACTCCTAATATTTGAATAAAACATTTTTGCGGTCCTTTTTGTAGAGGTTTCGGACGAGCAGGTCTAAATGGGCCTTTCAATGGGCCCGTTGGAAATTTAACTGAGTAAAAAGTATAAAATTGAGGTTTTTCAATATAATTGTGTTGAAAAGTTCCTAATCAATTATTTGAACTCCTAAAATTTGATTAAAACTATTTTGCGGTCCTTTTTGTCGAGGTTTCGAATGAGCAGGTCTAAATGAGCCTTTCAATAGACCCGTTAGAATTTTAACTGAGTAAAAAGTAAAGAAATTATGGTTTTGCAATATAATTGTGTTGAAAAGCTACTAATCAATTACATAAACTCCTAAAATTTGATGAAAACTTTTTTGGAGTCCTTTTTGTAGAGGTTTCGGGCGAGCGGGTCGAAATGGGCCTTTCAATGGACCCGTTGAAATTTTAACTGAGTAAAAAGTACAGAAATTGAGGTTTTGCAATATAATTGTGTTGAAAAGCTCCTAATCAATTATTTGAACTCCTAATATTTGAATAAAAAAATTTTGCGGTCCTTTTTGTGGAGGTTTCGGACGAGCAGGTCTAAATGGGCCTTTCAATGGGCCCGTTGGAATTTTAACTGAGTAAAAAGTATAAAAATTGAAGTTTTTCAATATAATTGTGTTGAAAAGCTCCTAATCAATTATTTGAACTCCTTAAATTTGATTAAAACTTGTTTTGCGGTCCTTTTTGTCGAGGTTTTGGACGAGCAGGTCTAAATGGGCCTTTCAATGGACCCGTTAGAATTTTAACTGAGTAAAAAGTACAGAATATGAGGTTTTGCAATTTAATTGTGATGAAAAGCTCCTAATCAATTACTTGAACTCCTAAAATTTGATTAAAACTTGTTTTGCGGTTCTTATTGTAGAGGTTTCGGACGAGCGGGTCGAAATGGGCCTTTCAATGGACCCGGTAGAATTTTAACTGAGTAAAAAGTACATAAATTGAGGTTTTGCAATATAATTGTGTTGAAAAGCTCCTAATCAATTATTTGAACTCCTAATATTTGAATAAAACATTTTTGCGGTCCTTGTTGTAGAGGTTTCAGACGAGCAGGTCGAAATGGGCCTTTCAATGGGCCCGTTGGAATTTTAACTGAGTAAAAAGTATAAATTGAGGTTTTGCAATGTAATTGTGTTGAAAAGCTCCTAACCAATTACATAAACTCCTAAAATTTGATTAAAACTTTTTTTGCAGTCCTATTTGTAGAGGTTTCAGACGAGCGGGTCGAAATGGGACTTTAAATGGACCCGTTGAAATTTTAACTAACTAAAAAGTACATAAATTGAGGTTTTGCAATATAATTGTGTTGAAAAGCTCCTAATCAATTATTTGAACTCCTAAAATTTGATTAAAACTTTTTTGCAATCCTTTTTTATCGGTTTCGGACGAGCAGGTCTAAATGGGACTTTGAAATGACCCGTTGAAATTTTAACTGAGTAAAAAGTACAGAAATTGAGGTTTTGCAATATAATTGTGTTGAAAAGCTGCTAATCAATTACATGAACTCCTAAAATTTGATTAAAACGTGTTTTGCAGTCCTTTATGTAAGGTTTCGGAGGAGCGGGTCGAAATGGGCCTTTGAATGGACCCGTTGGAATTTTAACTGAGTAAAAAGTACAGAAGTTGATGTTTTACAATATAATTGTGTTGAAAAGCTCCTAATCAATTATTTGAACTCCTAAAATTTGATTAAACTTGTTTTGCGGTCCTTTTTGTAGAGGTTTCGGACGAACGGGTCGAAATGGGCCTTTCAATGGACCCGTTGGAATTTTAACTGAGTAAAAAGTACAGAAATTGAGGTTTTGCAATATAATTGTGTTGAAAAGATCCTAATAAATTATTTGAACTCATAATATTTGAATAAAACATTTTTGCGGTCCTTTTTGTACAGGTTTCGGACGAGCAGGTCTAAATGGGCCTTTCAATGGGCCCGTTGGAAATTTAACTGAGTAAAAAGTATAAAATTGAGGTTTTTCAATATAGTTGTGTTGAAAAGTTCCTAATCAATTATTTGAACTCCTAAAATTTGATTAAAACTATTTTGCGGTCCTTTTTGTCGAGGTTTCGGACTAGCAGGTCTAAATGAGCCTTTCAATGGACCCGTTAGAATTTTAACTGAGTAAAAAGTACAGAAATTAAGGTTTTGCAATATAATTGTGTTGAAAAGCTCCTAATCAGTTACATAAACTCCTAAAATTTGATTAAAACTTTTTTGCAGTCCTTTTTGTAGAGGTTTCGGACGAGCGGGTCGAAATGGGCCTTTCAATGGACCCGTTGAAATTTATCTGAGTAAAAAGTACAGAAATTGAGGTTTTGCAATATAATTTGTTGAAATGATCCTAATCAATTATTTGAACTCCTAATATTTGAATAAAACATTTTTGCGGTCCTTTTTGTAGAGGTTTCGGACGAGCAGGTCGAAATGGGCCTTCAATGGGCCCGTTGGAATTTTAACTGAGTAAAAAGTATAAGAATTGAGGTTTTTCAAAATAATTGTGTTGAAAAGCTCCTAATCAATTATTTGAACCTCTAAAATTTGATTAAAACTTGTTTTGCGGTCCTTTTTGTCGAGGTTTTGGACGAGCAGGTCTAAATGGGCCTTTCAATGGACCCGTTAGAATTTTAACTGAGTAAAAAGTACAGAATATGAGGTTTTGCAATTTAATTGTGTTGAAAAGCTCCTAATCAATTACTTGAACTCCTAAAATTTGATTAAAACTTGTTTTGCGGTTCTTTTTGTAGAGGTTTCGGACGAGCGGGTCGAAATGGGCATTTCAATGGACCCGGTAGAATTTTAACTGAGTAAAAAGTACAGAAATTGAGGTTTTGCAATATAATTGTGTTGAAAAGCTCCTAATAAATTATTTGAACTCCTAATATTTGAATAAAACATTTTTGCGGTCCTTTTTGTAGAGGTTTCGGACGAGCAGGTCTAAATGGGCCTTTCAATGGGCCCGTTGGAAATTTAACTGAGTAAAAAGTATAAAATTGAGGTTTTTCAATATAGTTGTGTTGAAAAGTTCCTAATCAATTATTTGAACTCCTAAAATTTGATTAAAACTATTTTGCGGTCCTTTTTGTCGAGGTTTCGAATGAGCAGGTCTAAATGAGCCTTTCAATAGACCCGTTAGAATTTTAACTGAGTAAAAAGTAAAGAAATTATGGTTTTGCAATATAATTGTGTTGAAAAGCTACTAATCAATTACATAAACTCCTAAAATTTGATGAAAACTTTTTTGGAGTCCTTTTTGTAGAGGTTTCGGACGAGCGGGTCGAAATGGGCCTTTCAATGGACCCGTTGAAATTTTAACTGAGTAAAAAGTACATAAATTGAGGTTTTGCAATATAATTTGTTGAAATGATCCTAATCAATTATTTGAACTCCTAATATTTGAATAAAACATTTTTGCGGTCCTTTTTGTAGAGGTTTCAGACGAGCAGGTCTAAATGGGCCTTTCAATGGGCCCGTTGGAATTTTAACTGAGTAAAAAGTATAAGAATTGAGGTTTTTCAAAATAATTGTGTTCAAAAGCTCCTAATCAATTATTTGAACTCCTAAAATTTGATTAAAACTTGTTTTGCGGTCCTTTTTGTCGAGGTTTTGGACGAGCAGGTCTAAATGGGCCTTTCAATGGACCCGTTAGAATTTTAACTGAGTAAAAAGTACAGAAATTGAGGTTTTGCAATATAATTGTGTTGAAAAGCTCCTAATCAATTACATAAACTCCTAAAATTTGATTAAAACCTCTTTTGCGGTTCTTTTTGTATCGGGTTCGGACGAGCAGGTCTAAATGGGCCTTACAATGGACCCGTTGGAATTTTAACTGAGTAAAAAGTACAAAAATTGAGGTTTTGCAATGTAATTGTGTTGAAAATCTCCATATCAATTATTTGAACTCCTAATATTTGATTAAAACTTGTTTTGCCGTCCTTTTTGTAGAGGTTTCGGACGAGCTGGTCTAAATGGGCCTTTCAATGGACCCGTTGGAATTTTAACTGAGTAAAAAGTACAGAAATTGAGGTTTTGCAATATAATTGTGTTGAAAAGATCCTAATAAATTATTTGAACTCATAATATTTGAATAAAACATTTTTGCGGTCCTTTTTGTACAGGTTTCGGACGAGCAGGTCTAAATGGGCCTTTCAATGGGCCCGTTGGAAATTTAACTGAGTAAAAAGTATAAAATTGAGGTTTTTCAATATAGTTGTGTTGAAAAGTTCCTAATCAATTATTTGAACTCCTAAAATTTGATTAAAACTATTTTGCGGTCCTTTTTGTCGAGGTTTCGGACTAGCGGGTCAAAATGAGCCTTTCAATGGACCCATTAGAATTTTAACTGAGTAAAAAGTACAGAAATTGAGGTTTTGCAATATAATTGTGTTGAAAAGCTCCTAATAAATTACATAAACTCCTAATATTTGAATAAAACATTTTTGCGGTCCTTTTTGTACAGGTTTCGGACGAGCATGTCTAAATGGGCCTTTCAATGGGCCCGTTGGAAATTTAACTGAGTAAAAAGTATAAAATTGAGGTTTTTCAATATAATTTGTTGAAATGATCCTAATCAATTATTTGAACTCCTAATATTTGAATAAAACATTTTTGCGGTCCTTTTTGTCGAGGTTTCGGACTAGCAGTTCGAAATGGGCCTTCAATGGGCCCGTTGGAATTTTAACTGAGTAAAAAGTATAAGAATTGAGGTTTTTCAAAATAATTGTGTTGAAAAGCTCCTAATCAATTATTTGAACCTCTAAAATTTGATTAAAACTTGTTTTGCGGTCCTTTTTGTCGAGGTTTTGGACGAGCAGGTCTAAATGGGCCTTTCAATGGACCCGTTAGAATTTTAACTGAGTAAAAAGTACAGAATATGAGGTTTTGCAATTTAATTGTGTTGAAAAGCTCCTAATCAATTACTTGAACTCCTAAAATTTGATTAAAACTTGTTTTGCGGTTCTTTTTGTAGAGGTTTCGGACGAGCGGGTCGAAATGGGCCTTTCAATGGACCCGGTAGAATTTTAACTGAGTAAAAAGTACATAAATTGAGGTTTTGCAATATAATTGTGTTGAAAAGCTCCTAATCAATTATTTGAACTCCTAATATTTGAATAAAACATTTTTGCGGTCCTTTTTGTAGAGGTTTCGGACGAGCAGGTCTAAATGGGCCTTTCAATGGGCCCGTTGGAAATTTAACTGAGTAAAAAGTATAAAATTGAGGTTTTTCAATATAATTGTGTTGAAAAGTTCCTAATCAATTATTTGAACTCCTAAAATTTGATTAAAACTATTTTGCGGTCCTTTTTGTCGAGGTTTCGAATGAGCAGGTCTAAATGAGCCTTTCAATAGACCCGTTAGAATTTTAACTGAGTAAAAAGTAAAGAAATTATGGTTTTGCAATATAATTGTGTTGAAAAGCTACTAATCAATTACATAAACTCCTAAAATTTGATGAAAACTTTTTTGGAGTCCTTTTTGTAGAGGTTTCGGGCGAGCGGGTCGAAATGGGCCTTTCAATGGACCCGTTGAAATTTTAACTGAGTAAAAAGTACAGAAATTGAGGTTTTGCAATATAATTGTGTTGAAAAGCTCCTAATCAATTATTTGAACTCCTAATATTTGAATAAAAAAATTTTGCGGTCCTTTTTGTGGAGGTTTCGGACGAGCAGGTCTAAATGGGCCTTTCAATGGGCCCGTTGGAATTTTAACTGAGTAAAAAGTATAAAAATTGAAGTTTTTCAATATAATTGTGTTGAAAAGCTCCTAATCAATTATTTGAACTCCTTAAATTTGATTAAAACTTGTTTTGCGGTCCTTTTTGTCGAGGTTTTGGACGAGCAGGTCTAAATGGGCCTTTCAATGGACCCGTTAGAATTTTAACTGAGTAAAAAGTACAGAATATGAGGTTTTGCAATTTAATTGTGATGAAAAGCTCCTAATCAATTACTTGAACTCCTAAAATTTGATTAAAACTTGTTTTGCGGTTCTTATTGTAGAGGTTTCGGACGAGCGGGTCGAAATGGGCCTTTCAATGGACCCGGTAGAATTTTAACTGAGTAAAAAGTACATAAATTGAGGTTTTGCAATATAATTGTGTTGAAAAGCTCCTAATCAATTATTTGAACTCCTAATATTTGAATAAAACATTTTTGCGGTCCTTGTTGTAGAGGTTTCAGACGAGCAGGTCGAAATGGGCCTTTCAATGGGCCCGTTGGAATTTTAACTGAGTAAAAAGTATAAATTGAGGTTTTGCAATGTAATTGTGTTGAAAAGCTCCTAACCAATTACATAAACTCCTAAAATTTGATTAAAACTTTTTTTGCAGTCCTATTTGTAGAGGTTTCGGACGAGCGGGTCGAAATGGGACTTTAAATGGACCCGTTGAAATTTTAACTAACTAAAAAGTACATAAATTGAGGTTTTGCAATATAATTGTGTTGAAAAGCTCCTAATCAATTATTTGAACTCCTAAAATTTGATTAAAACTTTTTTGCAGTCCTTTTTTATCGGTTTCGGACGAGCAGGTCTAAATGGGACTTTGAAATGACCCGTTGAAATTTTAACTGAGTAAAAAGTACAGAAATTGAGGTTTTGCAATATAATTGTGTTGAAAAGCTGCTAATCAATTACATGAACTCCTAAAATTTGATTAAAACGTGTTTTGCAGTCCTTTATGTAAGGTTTCGGAGGAGCGGGTCGAAATGGGCCTTTGAATGGACCCGTTGGAATTTTAACTGAGTAAAAAGTACAGAAGTTGATGTTTTACAATATAATTGTGTTGAAAAGCTCCTAATCAATTATTTGAACTCCTAAAATTTGATTAAACTTGTTTTGCGGTCCTTTTTGTAGAGGTTTCGGACGAACGGGTCGAAATGGGCCTTTCAATGGACCCGTTGGAATTTTAACTGAGTAAAAAGTACAGAAATTGAGGTTTTGCAATATAATTGTGTTGAAAAGATCCTAATAAATTATTTGAACTCATAATATTTGAATAAAACATTTTTGCGGTCCTTTTTGTACAGGTTTCGGACGAGCAGGTCTAAATGGGCCTTTCAATGGGCCCGTTGGAAATTTAACTGAGTAAAAAGTATAAAATTGAGGTTTTTCAATATAGTTGTGTTGAAAAGTTCCTAATCAATTATTTGAACTCCTAAAATTTGATTAAAACTATTTTGCGGTCCTTTTTGTCGAGGTTTCGGACTAGCAGGTCTAAATGAGCCTTTCAATGGACCCGTTAGAATTTTAACTGAGTAAAAAGTACAGAAATTAAGGTTTTGCAATATAATTGTGTTGAAAAGCTCCTAATCAGTTACATAAACTCCTAAAATTTGATTAAAACTTTTTTGCAGTCCTTTTTGTAGAGGTTTCGGACGAGCGGGTCGAAATGGGCCTTTCAATGGACCCGTTGAAATTTATCTGAGTAAAAAGTACAGAAATTGAGGTTTTGCAATATAATTTGTTGAAATGATCCTAATCAATTATTTGAACTCCTAATATTTGAATAAAACATTTTTGCGGTCCTTTTTGTAGAGGTTTCGGACGAGCAGGTCGAAATGGGCCTTCAATGGGCCCGTTGGAATTTTAACTGAGTAAAAAGTATAAGAATTGAGGTTTTTCAAAATAATTGTGTTGAAAAGCTCCTAATCAATTATTTGAACCTCTAAAATTTGATTAAAACTTGTTTTGCGGTCCTTTTTGTCGAGGTTTTGGACGAGCAGGTCTAAATGGGCCTTTCAATGGACCCGTTAGAATTTTAACTGAGTAAAAAGTACAGAATATGAGGTTTTGCAATTTAATTGTGTTGAAAAGCTCCTAATCAATTACTTGAACTCCTAAAATTTGATTAAAACTTGTTTTGCGGTTCTTTTTGTAGAGGTTTCGGACGAGCGGGTCGAAATGGGCCTTTCAATGGACCCAGTAGAATTTTAACTGAGTAAAAAGTACATAAATTGAGGTTTTGCAATATAATTGTGTTGAAAAGCTCCTAATCAATTATTTGAACTCCTAATATTTGAATAAAACATTTTTGCGGTCCTTTTTGTAGAGGTTTCGGACGAGCAGGTCTAAATGGGCCTTTCAATGGGCCCGTTGGAAATTTAACTGAGTAAAAAGTATAAAATTGAGGTTTTTCAATATAATTGTGTTGAAAAGTTCCTAATCAATTATTTGAACTCCTAAAATTTGATTAAAACTATTTTGCGGTCCTTTTTGTCGAGGTTTCGAATGAGCAGGTCTAAATGAGCCTTTCAATAGACCCGTTAGAATTTTAACTGAGTAAAAAGTAAAGAAATTATGGTTTTGCAATATAATTGTGTTGAAAAGCTACTAATCAATTACATAAACTCCTAAAATTTGATGAAAACTTTTTTGGAGTCCTTTTTGTAGAGGTTTCGGGCGAGCGGGTCGAAATGGGCCTTTCAATGGACCCGTTGAAATTTTAACTGAGTAAAAAGTACAGAAATTGAGGTTTTGCAATATAATTGTGTTGAAAAGCTCCTAATCAATTATTTGAACTCCTAATATTTGAATAAAAAAATTTTGCGGTCCTTTTTGTGGAGGTTTCGGACGAGCAGGTCTAAATGGGCCTTTCAATGGGCCCGTTGGAATTTTAACTGAGTAAAAAGTATAAAAATTGAAGTTTTTCAATATAATTGTGTTGAAAAGCTCCTAATCAATTATTTGAACTCCTTAAATTTGATTAAAACTTGTTTTGCGGTCCTTTTTGTCGAGGTTTTGGACGAGCAGGTCTAAATGGGCCTTTCAATGGACCCGTTAGAATTTTAACTGAGTAAAAAGTACAGAATATGAGGTTTTGCAATTTAATTGTGATGAAAAGCTCCTAATCAATTACTTGAACTCCTAAAATTTGATTAAAACTTGTTTTGCGGTTCTTATTGTAGAGGTTTCGGACGAGCGGGTCGAAATGGGCCTTTCAATGGACCCGGTAGAATTTTAACTGAGTAAAAAGTACATAAATTGAGGTTTTGCAATATAATTGTGTTGAAAAGCTCCTAATCAATTATTTGAACTCCTAATATTTGAATAAAACATTTTTGCGGTCCTTGTTGTAGAGGTTTCAGACGAGCAGGTCGAAATGGGCCTTTCAATGGGCCCGTTGGAATTTTAACTGAGTAAAAAGTATAAATTGAGGTTTTGCAATGTAATTGTGTTGAAAAGCTCCTAACCAATTACATAAACTCCTAAAATTTGATTAAAACTTTTTTTGCAGTCCTATTTGTAGAGGTTTCGGACGAGCGGGTCGAAATGGGACTTTAAATGGACCCGTTGAAATTTTAACTAACTAAAAAGTACATAAATTGAGGTTTTGCAATATAATTGTGTTGAAAAGCTCCTAATCAATTATTTGAACTCCTAAAATTTGATTAAAACTTTTTTGCAGTCCTTTTTTATCGGTTTCGGACGAGCAGGTCTAAATGGGACTTTGAAATGACCCGTTGAAATTTTAACTGAGTAAAAAGTACAGAAATTGAGGTTTTGCAATATAATTGTGTTGAAAAGCTGCTAATCAATTACATGAACTCCTAAAATTTGATTAAAACGTGTTTTGCAGTCCTTTATGTAAGGTTTCGGAGGAGCGGGTCGAAATGGGCCTTTGAATGGACCCGTTGGAATTTTAACTGAGTAAAAAGTACAGAAGTTGATGTTTTACAATATAATTGTGTTGAAAAGCTCCTAATCAATTATTTGAACTCCTAAAATTTGATTAAACTTGTTTTGCGGTCCTTTTTGTAGAGGTTTCGGACGAACGGGTCGAAATGGGCCTTTCAATGGACCCGTTGGAATTTTAACTGAGTAAAAAGTACAGAAATTGAGGTTTTGCAATATAATTGTGTTGAAAAGATCCTAATAAATTATTTGAACTCATAATATTTGAATAAAACATTTTTGCGGTCCTTTTTGTACAGGTTTCGGACGAGCAGGTCTAAATGGGCCTTTCAATGGGCCCGTTGGAAATTTAACTGAGTAAAAAGTATAAAATTGAGGTTTTTCAATATAGTTGTGTTGAAAAGTTCCTAATCAATTATTTGAACTCCTAAAATTTGATTAAAACTATTTTGCGGTCCTTTTTGTCGAGGTTTCGGACTAGCAGGTCTAAATGAGCCTTTCAATGGACCCGTTAGAATTTTAACTGAGTAAAAAGTACAGAAATTAAGGTTTTGCAATATAATTGTGTTGAAAAGCTCCTAATCAGTTACATAAACTCCTAAAATTTGATTAAAACTTTTTTGCAGTCCTTTTTGTAGAGGTTTCGGACGAGCGGGTCGAAATGGGCCTTTCAATGGACCCGTTGAAATTTATCTGAGTAAAAAGTACAGAAATTGAGGTTTTGCAATATAATTTGTTGAAATGATCCTAATCAATTATTTGAACTCCTAATATTTGAATAAAACATTTTTGCGGTCCTTTTTGTAGAGGTTTCGGACGAGCAGGTCGAAATGGGCCTTCAATGGGCCCGTTGGAATTTTAACTGAGTAAAAAGTATAAGAATTGAGGTTTTTCAAAATAATTGTGTTGAAAAGCTCCTAATCAATTATTTGAACCTCTAAAATTTGATTAAAACTTGTTTTGCGGTCCTTTTTGTCGAGGTTTTGGACGAGCAGGTCTAAATGGGCCTTTCAATGGACCCGTTAGAATTTTAACTGAGTAAAAAGTACAGAATATGAGGTTTTGCAATTTAATTGTGTTGAAAAGCTCCTAATCAATTACTTGAACTCCTAAAATTTGATTAAAACTTGTTTTGCGGTTCTTTTTGTAGAGGTTTCGGACGAGCGGGTCGAAATGGGCCTTTCAATGGACCCGGTAGAATTTTAACTGAGTAAAAAGTACATAAATTGAGGTTTTGCAATATAATTGTGTTGAAAAGCTCCTAATCAATTATTTGAACTCCTAATATTTGAATAAAACATTTTTGCGGTCCTTTTTGTAGAGGTTTCGGACGAGCAGGTCTAAATGGGCCTTTCAATGGGCCCGTTGGAAATTTAACTGAGTAAAAAGTATAAAATTGAGGTTTTTCAATATAATTGTGTTGAAAAGTTCCTAATCAATTATTTGAACTCCTAAAATTTGATTAAAACTATTTTGCGGTCCTTTTTGTCGAGGTTTCGAATGAGCAGGTCTAAATGAGCCTTTCAATAGACCCGTTAGAATTTTAACTGAGTAAAAAGTAAAGAAATTATGGTTTTGCAATATAATTGTGTTGAAAAGCTACTAATCAATTACATAAACTCCTAAAATTTGATGAAAACTTTTTTGGAGTCCTTTTTGTAGAGGTTTCGGGCGAGCGGGTCGAAATGGGCCTTTCAATGGACCCGTTGAAATTTTAACTGAGTAAAAAGTACAGAAATTGAGGTTTTGCAATATAATTGTGTTGAAAAGCTCCTAATCAATTATTTGAACTCCTAATATTTGAATAAAAAAATTTTGCGGTCCTTTTTGTGGAGGTTTCAGACGAGCAGGTCTAAATGGGCCTTTCAATGGGCCCGTTGGAATTTTAACTGAGTAAAAAGTATAAAAATTGAAGTTTTTCAATATAACTGTGTTGAAAAGCTCCTAATCAATTATTTGAACTCCTTAAATTTGATTAAAACTTGTTTTGCGGTCCTTTTTGTCGAGGTTTTGGACGAGCAGGTCTAAATGGGCCTTTCAATGGACCCGTTAGAATTTTAACTGAGTAAAAAGTACAGAATATGAGGTTTAGCAATTTAATTGTGATGAAAAGATCCTAATCAGTTACTTGAACTCCTAAAATTTGATTAAAACTTGTTTTGCGGTTCTTATTGTAGAGGTTTCGGACGAGCGGGTCGAAATGGGCCTTTCAATGGACCCGGTAGAATTTTAACTGAGTAAAAAGTACACAAATTGAGGTTTTGCAATATAATTGTGTTGAAAAGCTCCTAATCAATTATTTGAACTCCTAATATTTGAATAAAACATTTTTGCGGTCCTTTTTGTAGAGGTTTCGGATGAGCAAGTCTAAATGGGCCTTTCAATGGGCCCGTTGGAAATTTAACTGAGTAAAAAGTATAAAATTGAGGTTTTTCAATATAATTGTGTTGAAAAGTTCCTAATCAATTATTTGAACTCCTAAAATTTGATTAAAACTATTTTGCGGTCCTTTTTGTCGAGGTTTCGAACGAGCAGGTCTAAATGAGCCTTTCAATAGACCCGTTAGAATTTTAACTGAGTAAAAAGTACAGAAATTATGGTTTTGCAATATAATTGTGTTGAAAAGCTACTAATCAATTACATAAACTCCTAAAATTTGATGAAAACTTTTTTGGAGTCCTTTTTGTAGAGGTTTCGGGCGAGCGGGTCAAAATGGGCCTTTTAATGGACCCGTTGAAATTTTAACTGAGTAAAAAGTACAGAAATTGAGGTTTTGCAATATAATTGTGTTGAAAAGCTCCTAATAAATTATTTGAACTCCTAATATTTGAATAAAACATTTTTGCGGTCCTTTTTGTACAGGTTTCGGACGAGCATGTCTAAATGGGCCTTTCAATGGGCCCGTTGGAAATTTAACTGAGTAAAAAGTATAAAATTGAGGTTTTTCAATATAGTTGTGTTGAAAAGTTCCTAATCAATTATTTGAACTCCTAAAATTTGATGAAAACTATTTTGCGGTCCTTTTTGTCGAGGTTTCGGACTAGCAGTTCTAAATGAGCCTTTCAATGGACCCGTTAGAATTTTAACTGAGTAAAAAGTACATAAATTAAGGTTTTGCAATATAATTGTGTTGAAAAGCTCCTAATCAATTACATAAACTACTAAAATTTGATTAAAACTTGTTTTGCTGTCCTTTTTGTAGAGGTTTCGGACGAACGGGTCGAAATGGGCCTTTCAATGGACCCATTGGAATTTTAACTGAGTAAAAAGTACAGAAATTGAGGTTTTGCAATATAATTGTGTTGAAAAGCTCCTAATAAATTATTTGAACTCCTAATATTTGAATAAAACATTTTTGCGGTCCTTTTTGTAGAGGTTTCGGACGAGCAGGTCTAAATGGGCCTTTCAATGGGCCCGTTGGAAATTTAACTGAGTAAAAAGTATAAAATTGAGGTTTTTCAATATAGTTGTGTTGAAAAGTTCCTAATCAATTATTTGAACTCCTAAAATTTGATTAAAACTATTTTGCGGTCCTTTTTGTCGAGGTTTCGGACTAGCAGTTCTAAATGAGCCTTTCAATGGACCCGTTAGAATTTTAACTGAGTAAAAAGTACATAAATTAAGGTTTTGCAATATAATTGTGTTGAAAAGCTCCTAATCAATTACATAAACTCCTAAAATTTGATTAAAAGTTTTTTGAAGTCCTTTTTGTAGAGGTTTCGGACGAGCGGGTCGAAATGGGCCTTTCAATGGACCCGTTGAAATTTATTTGAGTAAAAAGTACATAAATTGAGGTTTTGCAATATAATTTGTTGAAATGATCCTAATCAATTATTTGAACTCCTAATATTTGAATAAAACATTTTTGCGGTCCTTTTTGTAGAGGTTTCGGACGAGCAGGTCGAAATGGGCCTTCAATGGGCCCGTTGGAATTTTAACTGAGTAAAAAGTATAAGAATTGAGGTTTTTCAAAATAATTGTGTTCAAAAGCTCCTAATCAATTATTTGAACTCCTAAAATTTGATTAAAACTTGTTTTGCGGTCCTTTTTGTCGAGGTTTTGGACGAGCAGGTCTAAATTGGCCTTTCAATGGACCCGTTAGAATTTTAACTTAGTAAAAAGTATAGAAATTGAGGTTTTGCAATATAATTGTGTTGAAAAGCTCCTAATCAATTACATAAACTCCTAAAATTTGATTAAAACCTCTTTTGCGGTCCTTTTTGTATCGGGTTCGGACGAGCAGGTCTAAATGGGCCTTACAATGGACCCGTTGGAATTTTAACTGAGTAAAAAGTTCAAAAATTGAGGTTTTGCAATGTAATTGTGTTGAAAATCTCCATATCAATTATTTGAACTCCTAAAATTTGATTAAAACTTGTTTTGCCGTCCTTTTTGAAGAGGTTTCGGACGAGCTGGTCTAAATGGGCCTTTCAATGGACCCGTTGGAATTTTAACTGAGTAAAAAGTAAAGAAATTGATTTTTTGCAATATAATTGAGTTGAAAAGCTCCTAATCAGTTATTTGAACTCCTAATATTTGAATAAAACATTTTTGCGGTCCTTTTTGTAGAGGTTTCAGACGAGCAGGTCTAAATGGGCCTTTCAATGGGCCCGTTGGAATTTTAACTGAGTGAAGAGTATAAAATTGAGGTTTTGCAATATAATTGTGTTGAAAAGCTCCTAATAAATTACATAAACTCCTAGAATTTGATTAAAACTTTTTTTGCAGTCCTTTTTGTAGAGGTTTCAGACGAGCGGGTCGAAATGGGCCTTTCAATGGACCCGTTGAAATTTTAACTGAGTACAAAATACAGAAATTGAGGTTTTGCAATATAATTGTGTTGAAAAGCTCATAATCAATTATTTGAACTCCTAAATTTTGATTAAAACTTGTTTTGCGGTTCTTTTAGTAGAGGTTTCGGACGAGCAGGTTTAAATGGGCCTTTCAATTGACCCGTTGAAATTTTAACTGAGTAAAAAGTACAGAAATTGAGGTTTTTCAATATAATTGTGTTTAAAAGCTCCTAATCAATTATTTGAACTCCTATAATTTGATTAAAACTTCTTTTGCGGTCATTTTTGTAGAGGTTTCGAACGAACGGGTCGAAATGGGCCTTTCAACGGACCCGTTGGAATTTTAACTGAGTAAAAAGTACAGAAATTGAGGCTTTGCAATATAATTGTGTTGAAAAGCTCCTAATCAGTTATTTGACCTCCTAATATTTGAATAAAACATTTTTGCGGTCCTTGTTGTTGTGGCTTCAGACGAGCATGTCGAAATGGGCCTTTCAATGGGCCCGTTGGAATTTTAACTGAGTAAAAAGTATAAATTGATGTTTTGCAATATAATTGTGTTGAAAAGCTCCTAAACAATTACATAAACTCCTAAAATTTGATTAAAACTTTTTTTGCAGTCCTATTTGTAGAGGTTTCAGACGAGCGGGTCGAAATGGGACTTTAAATGGACCCGTTGAAATTTTAACTAAGTAAAAAGTACATAAATTGAGGTTTTGCAGTATAATTGTGTTGAAAAGCTCCTAATCAATTATTTGGACTCCTAAAATTTGATTAAAACTTTTTTGCAGTCTTTTTTTATCGGTTTCGGACGAGCAGGTCTAAATGGGACTTTGAATGGACCCGTTGAAATTTTAACTGAGTAAAAAGTACAGAAATTGAGGTTTTGCAATATATTTGTGTTGAAAAGCTCCTAATCAATTATTTGAACTCCTAAGATTTGATTAAAACTTGTTTTGCGGTCCTTTTTGTAGAGGTTTCGGACGAACGGGTCGAAATGGGCCTTTCAATGGACCCGTTGGAATTTTAACTGAGTAAAACGTACAGAAATTGAGGTTTTGCAATATAATTGTGTTGAAAAGCTCCTAATAAATTATTGGAACTTCTAATATTTGAATAAAACATTTTTGTGGTCCTTTTTGTAGAAGTTTCGGACGAGCAGGTCTAAATGGGCCTTTCAATGGGCCCGTTGGAAATTTAACTGAATAAAAAGCATAAAATTGAGGTTTTTCAATATAGTTGTGTTGAAAAGTTCCTAATCAATTATTTGAACTCCTAAAATTTGATTAAAACTACTTTGCGGTCCTTTTTGTCGAGGTTTCGGACTAGCAGGTCTAAATGAGCCTTTCAATGGACCCGTTAGAATTTTAACTGAGTAAAAAGTACACAAATTAAGGTTTTGCAATATAATTGTGTTGAAAAGCTCCTAATCAATTACATAAACTCCTAAAATTTGATTGAAACTTTTTTGCAGTCCTTTTTGTAGAGGTTTCGGACGAGCGGGTCGAAATGGGCCTTTCAATGGACCCGTTGAAATTTATCTGAGTAAAAAGTACAGAAATTGAGGTTTTGCATTATAATTTGTTGAAATGAACCTAATCAGTTATTTGAACTCCTAATATTTGAATAAAACATTTTTGTGGTCCTTTTGTAGAGGTTTCGGACGAGCAGGTCGAAATCGGCCTTCAATGGGCCCGTTGGAATTTTAACTGAGTAAAAAGTATAAGAATTGAGGTTTTTCAAAATAATTGTGTTCAAAATCTCCTAATCAATTATTTGAACTCCTAAAATTTGATTAAAACTTGTTTTGCGGTCCTTTTTGTCGAGGTTTTGGACGAGCAGGTCTAAATTGGCCTTTCAATGGACCCGTTAGAATTTTAACTTAGTAAAAACTATAGAAATTGAGGTTTTGCAATATAATTGTGTTGAAAAGCTCCTAATCAATTACATAAACTCCTAAAATTTGATTAAAACCTGTTTTGCGGTCCTTTTTGTATCGGGTTCGGACGAGCAGGTCTAAATGGGCCTTACAATGGACCCGTTGGAATTTTAACTGAGTAAAAAGTACAGAAATTGAGGTTTTGCAATGTAATTGTGTTGAAAAGCTCCATATCAATTATTTGAACTCCTAAAATTTGATTAAAACTTGTTTTGCCGTCATTTTTGAAGAGGTTTCGGACGAGCTGGTCTAAATGGGCCTTTTAATGGACCCGTTGGAATTTTAACTGAGTAAAAAGTAAAGAAATTGAGTTTTTGCAATATAATTGAGTTGAAAAGCTCATAATCAGTTATTTGAACTCCTAATATTTGAATAAAACATTTTTGCGGTCCTTTTTGTAGAGGTTTCAGACGAGCAGGTCTAAATGGGCCTTTCAATGGGCCCGTTGGAATTTTAACTGAGTAAAAAGTATAAAATTGGTGTTTTGCAATATAATTTTGTTGAAAAGCTCCTAATAAATAACATAAACTCCTAGAATTTGATTAAAACTTTTTTTGCAGTCCTTTTTGTAAAGGTTTCGGACGAGCGGGTCGAAATGGGCCTTTCAATGGACCCGTTGAAATTTTAACTGAGTACAAAGTATAGAAATTGAGGTTTTGCAATATAATTGTGTTGAAAAGCTCATAATCAATTATTTGAACTCCTAAAATTTGATTAAAACTTGTTTTGCGGTTCTTTTAGTAGAGGTTTCGGACGAGCAGGTCTAAATGGGCCTTTCAATGGACCCGTTGAAATTTTAACTGAGTAAAAAGTACAGAAATTGAGGTTTTGCAATATAATTGTGTTGAAAAGCTCCTAATCAATTATTTGAACTCCTATAATTTGATTAAAACTTCTTTTGCGGTCATTTTTGTAGAGGTTTTGGACGAACGGGTCGAAATGGGCCTTTCAATGGACCCGTTGGAATTTTAACTTAGTAAAAAGTACAGAAATTGAGGCTTTGCAATATAATTGTGTTGAAAAGCTCCTAATCAGTTATTTTACCTCCTAATATTTGAATAAAACATTTTTGCGGTCCTTGTTGTAGAGGTTTCAGACGAGCAGGTCGAAATGGGCCTTTCAATGGGCCCGTTGGAATTTTAACTTAGTAAAAAGTATAAATTGAGGTTTTGCAATATAATTGTGTTGAAAAGCTCCTAACCAATTACATAAACTCCTAAAATTTGATTAAAACTTTTTTTGCAGTCCTATTTGTAGAGGTTTTGGACGAGCGGGTCGAAATGGGACTTTAAATGGACCCGTTGAAATTTTAACTAAGTAAAAAGTATAGAAATTAAGGTTTTGCAATATAATTGTGTTGAAAAGCTCCTAATCAATTATTTGAACTCCTAAAATTTGATTAAAACTTGTTTTACGGTCCTTTTTGTAGAGGTTTCGGACGAGCAGGTCTAAATTGGACTTTGAATGGACCCGTTGAATTTTTTTTTTGAAGAAAAACGGGCCTCATTAAAAACCCCTACTAAAATCCCCAGGCACAAGGCTTGGAGAAACCTAAAAGGGGAAAAGAGTACCCAAAATATATTATTAAAACGAGGTTAAACCTCGCAAAGTACAACGTTTTTGATACAATCAGGAATCATTGATCCAAAAGACAAAGAAGACATGGATCTAAGGGCATGGGTAAGCAATGTATGAGCTACAAAATTAGCCTCACGGCGAACATACTGTACATGTGCTACAGAAAAATCCACCAAGGCAGTATGAGCCTGCAGAATCATCGGACCCAAAGGAGAAAGATCTGGCCCAAGAGAGTTGATCTTGTTCGTTAGAGATGCACAGTCTGTCTCGAAAATCAAATGGCCCCATCCCTGAGATAGTGCAAACGTAATACCGGCAAGAAGACACTGAGAAAAAAGTACAGAAATTGAGGTTTTGCAATATAATTGTGTTGAAAAGCTCCTAATCAATTATTTGAACTCCTAAAATTTGATTAAAACTTGTTTTGCGGTCCTTTTTGTAGAGGTTTCGGACGAACTGGTCGAAATGGGCCTTTCAATGGACCCGTTGGAATTTTAACTAAGTAAAAAGTACAGAAATTGAGGTTTTGCAATATAATTGTGTTGAAAAGCTCCTAATAAATTATTTGAACTCCTAATATTTGAATAAAACATTTTTGCGGTCCTTTTTGTAGAGGTTTCGGACGAGCAGGTCTAAATGGGCCTTTCAATGGGCCCGTTGGAAATTTAACTGAGTAAAAAGTATAAAATTGAGGTTTTTCAATATAGTTGTGTTGAAAAGTTCCTAATCAATTATTTTTAATCAAATACATAAACTCCTAAATTTTGATTAAAACTTTTTTTGTAGTCCTTTTTGTAGAGGTTTCAGACGAGCGGGTCGAAATGGGCCTTTCAATGGACCCGTTGAAATTTTAACTGAGTAAAAAGTACAGAAATTGAGGTTCTGCAATATAATTGTGTTTAAAAGCTCCTAATCAATTATTTGAACTCCTAAAATTTGATTAAAACTTGTTTTGCGGTCCTTTTTGTAGAGGTTTCAGACGAGCAGGTCTAAATGGGCCTTTCAATGGACCCGTTGGAATTTTAACTGAGTAAAAAGTACAGAAATTGAGGTTTTGCAATATAATTGTGTTTAAAAGCTCCTAATCAATTATTTGAAATCCTAAAATTTGATTAAAACTTGTTTTGCGGTCCTTTTTGTAGAGGTTTCGGACGAGCAGGTCTAAATGGGCCTTTCAATGGACCCGTTGGAATTTTAACTAAGTATAAAGTACAGAAATTGAGTTTTTGCAATATAATTGTGTTGAAAAGCTCTTAATCAATTATTTGAACACCTAATATTTAAATAAAACATTTTTGCGGTCCTTTTTGTAGAGGTTTTGAATGAGCAGGTCTAAATGAGCCTTTCAATGGGCCCGTTGGAATTTTAACTGAGTAAAAAGTATAAAAATTGAGGGTTTTCAATATAATTGTGTTGAGAAGCTCCTAATCAATTATTCGAACTCCTAAAATTTGATTAAAACTTGTTTTGCTGTCCTTTTTGTAGAGGTTTCGGACGAGCGGGTCGAAATGGGCCTTTCAATGGACCCGTTGAAATTTTAACTGAGTAAAAAGTACAGAAATTGAGGTTTTGCAATATAATTGAGTTTAAAAGCTCCTAATCAATTATTTGAAATCCTAAAATTGGATTAAAACTTGTTTTGCGGTACTTTTTGTAGAGGTTTCGGTCGAGCAGGTCTAAATGGGCCTTTCAATGGACCCGTTGGAATTTTAACTGAGTATAAAGTACAGAAATTGAGTTTTTGCAATATAATTGTGTTGAAAAGCTCTTAATCAATTATTTGAACTCCTAATATTTAAATAAAACATTTTTTCGGTCCTTTTTGTAGAGGTTTTGAACGAGCAGGTCTAAATGGGCCTTTCAATGGGCCCGTTGGAATTTTAACTGAGTAAAAAGTATAAAAATTGATGGTTTTCAATATAATTGTGTTGAGAAGCTCCTAATCAATTATTCGAACTCCTAAAATTTGATTAAAACTTGTTTTGCGGTCCTTTTTGTCGAGGTTTTGGACGAGCAGGTCTAAATGGGCCTTTCAATGGACCCGTTAGAATTTTAACTGAGTGAAAAGTACAGAAATTAAGGTTTTGCATTATAATTGTGTTGAAAAGCTCCTAATCAATTACATAAACTCCTAAAATTTGATTAAAACTTTTTTTTGCAGTACTTTTTGTATCGGTTTCGGACGAACGAGTCGAAATGTGCCTTTCAATGTACCCGTTGAAATTTTAACTGAGTAAAAAGTATAGAAATTGAGGTTTTGCAATATAATTGTGTTGAAAAGCTCCTAATCAGTTATTTGAACTCCTAAAATTTGATTAAAACTTGTTTTTGCAGTCCTTTTTGAAGAGGTTTCGGACGGGCGGGTCGAAATGGGCCTTTCAATGGACCCGTTGGAATTTTAACTGAGTAAAAAGTACAGAAATTGAGGTTTTGCAATATAATTGTGTTGAAAAGATCCTAATCAATTACATGAACTCCTAAAATTTGATTAAAACTTGTTTTGCAGTCCTTTTTGTTGGGGTTTCGGACGAGCGGGTCGAAATGGGCCTTTTAATGGACCCGTTGGAATTTTAACTAAGTAAAAAGTACAAAAATTGAGGTTTGGCAATATAATTGTGTTGAATAGCTCCTAATAATTTATTTAAACTCCTAATCAATTATTTGAACTCCTAATATTTGAATAAAACATTTTTGCGGTCCTTTTTGTAGAGGTTTCGGACGAGCAGGTCTAAATGGGCCTTTCAATGGGCCCGTTGGAATTTTAACTGAATAAAAAATATAAAATTGCGGTTTTTCAATATAACTATGTTGAAAAGTTCCTATCAATTATTTGAACTCCTAAAATTTGATTAAACTATTTTACGGTCCTTTTTATCGAGGTTTCGGACGAGCAGGTCTAAATGGGCCTTTCAATGGACCCGTTAGAATTTTAACTGAGTAAAAAGTACAGAAATTGAGGTTTTGCAATATAATTGTGTTGAATAGCTCCTAATCAATTGCATAAACTCCTAAATTTTGATTAAAACTTTTTTTTGTAGTTCTTTTTGTAGAGGTTTCGAACGAGCGGGTCGAAATGGGCCTTTCAATGGACCCGTTGAAATTTTAACTGAGTAAAAAGTACAAAAATTGAGGTTTTGCAATATAGTTGTGTTTAAAAGCTCCTAATCAATTATTTGAACTCCTAAAATTTGATTAAAACTTGTTTTGCGGTCCTTTTTGTAGAGGTTTCGGACGAGTAGGTCTAAATGGGCCTTTCAATGGACCCGTTGGAATTTTAACTGAGTAAAAAGTATAGAAATTGAGTTTTTGCAATATAATTGTGTTGAAAAGCTCCTAATCAATTATTTGAACTCCTAATATTTAAATAAAACATTTTTGCGGTCCTTTTTGTAGAGGTTTTGAACGAGCAGGTCTAAATGGGCCTTTCAATGGGCCCGTTGGAATTTTAACTGAGTAAAAAGTATAAAATTGAGGGTTTTCAATATAATTGTGCTGAGAAGCTCCTAATCAATTATTCGAACTCCTAAAATTTGATTAAAACTTGTTTTGCGGTCCTTTTTGTCGAGGTTTCGGACTAGCAGGTCTAAATGAGCCTTTCAATGGACCCGTTAGAATTTTAACTGAGTAAAAAGTACACAAATTAAGGTTTTGCAATATAATTGTGTTGAAAAGCTCCTAATCAATTACATAAACTCCCAAAGTTTGATTAAAACTTTTTTGCAGTCCTTTTTGTATCGGTTTCGGACCAGTAGGTCTAAATGGGCCTTACAATGGACCCATTGGAATTTTAACTGACTAAAAAGTACATAAATTGAGGTTTTGCAATATATTTGTGTTGAAAAGCTCCTAATCAATTATTTGAACTCCTAAAATTTGGTTAAAACTTGTTTTGTGGTCCTTTTTGTAGAGGTTTCGGACGAGCAGGTCTAAATGGGCCTTTCAATGGACCCGTTCGATTTTTTTTGAAGAAGGCGGGCCTCGTTAAAAACCCCTATTAATATCCCCAGGCACAAGACCTGGTGAAACCTAAAAGGGGAAAAGAGTACCCATAATTTATTTATAAAGACCGAGGTGAAACCTTGCAGAGTACAGCGTTGTGAATACAATCAGGATACAAGGACCCAAAAGACATAGAAGTCATGGTCCTAAGGGCATGGGTAGCCAAAGTATGTGCAACAATATTAGCCTCACGGCAAACAAACTGAACATGAGCAAAAGAAAAAACAATCCAAAGCTGCAGAGCTTGCAGAATCGTCGGACCCATAGAAGAAAGATCTGGGCCCAGAGAGTTGATCCTATTCGCAAGAGAAGCACAGTCTGTCTCGAAAATCAAGTGGCTCCATCCTTGAGATTGAGCAAAAGTAATACCAGCTAGAAGACCTTTCCCTTCGGACATAATGGCATCTGAGCATCTACCTAAAGGGTAAGCCAGACCGCCGACAACCATCCCTGTTTCATCAAGGGCCACAACACCAACCGCCGCTGCACGTGTGGAGGGGTCGAAAGCCCCATCCACATTAATTTTAATGTGCCCCCGAGGGGGATGTCTCCAGCGAGAAGGAGAGACCGTCAAAGGGGTAAGAGAGGTAGGGGAAGAAATAGCGTCAGAGTAGTCACGATGAAGATTGATGGAATTGACAGCAATTAACCACGAGGGTTGAAGATGTCGGTTATGGATCCAGTCATTGCGCCTGTTCCAAATGTTCCACAGAGTTGTAAAAAAAAAGCCCGAAAAGGTCAGAGGAAAGGAGGCAAGCACCTTCCTCTAGCCATTGAAGGCCGGTGGACGCAGTGCTGTTGATTAGAGAGATAGGGAGGCCAACCAAACGAAGGGCCTCTGAGGCACCAGAGCAATCTCGGAGAGCATGGAGAATCGATTCCGTATCGGAATGACAAACGGGGCAGGGACCTGAGTCTGGTGCAAAAGCCTGTAGGCGAACCCCGACAGGTAGAGCCTCAGATCCCAAGCGCCAGCCAAAAGTTTTGACTTTAGGTAAGACCTTGTGTTTGGAGAGAAACTTCCAAATCCGAGGAGGGCGAAATCTAGGTTCTGGGGGGGCGTTGCAAAAAGAGGTAGCCAGATCTAACTGAGTAAATACCATAATCATTAGGGCTCCAGAGGATGGAGTCACGAGTATCATTGATAATAGGAATTGATAAAACTGAGTCGGCATCGGCCGTTGTAAAGTTCGCACGGACCTTAGCAGGGTCCCAAGCTGCTTGGTTCCGAATCATAAAGTCGCAACAACGAATGTGGACTTCATCCGATATCTCATAATCCCCATAAAGGTGTATAGGCGAGGAGCCTCCCCAGTTGTCCTGATGGAGTCGTATGTTACTATTAATACAAGGTCGATAAAGGAAGCCTCCAAAAAGGTGTTGCATAGCATGATAGATACCTTGCCAGGCAAAAGATCCACGAGAAGGCCGAGATGCATTAAGGATGTTGCCTGAAGGAAAGTATTTGGATTTATAAATTTGACCCAGAAGAGAATCTGGTTCGCAGATAAGGCGCCATAATTGTTTACCAAGAAGCGCAATGTTAAAGTTATTGAGATCCCTAAATCCCATACCTCCTACTGATTTAGGCAAGCACACCTGTTCCCAAGGGAGCATGTGCCAACCTTTCTTGTTATTTTTGCCAGACCACCAATATCGTCTGATGGCAGAGGTCATATCATCAATAATGTTTTGGGGCAATAAATAACATGACATAACATATTGAGGTAGAGATTGTAACACAACTTTAATAAAGATTTCCCTACCACTAAAGGAAAGGAGTTGTTTGTCCCATTTGGACAATCTTTCATGAACTTTATCTCGTATAAACCCTAAGGATAAGGTCTTATTTTTACCAATAAGAAGTGGTACCCCCAGATAGACACCAGGGTTGGAGACCTCACGAACTTGAAGGTAGGAATTTATAGCATGGCGAGTCGAACTGGGAGTGTGTGGATTGTAAAAAGTAGTGGACTTATCTAAATTAACTGTTTGTTCAGAGGCAGAAGCGTATGTTTGGAGAGCTAATTTAAGGTGAGCGGCTTCCTCTGGTTTCGAGTTGAGAAAAACTATACAATCATCTGCAAATAGAAGGTGGTTAACCTTGGGTCCATGCTTTCTGGCACCAAGGCCAGGAAGCAGACCATGTTGTTTAGCATCGGACAAAAAAGCTGAGAGCCCTTGAGTGCAAAAAAGGAAAAGAAAAGGGGATAAAGGGCCACCTTGGCGTAGACCCCGTTGAGGCCGAAAAAGGGGGAGAAGGAGTTGTTGACATTAACCGTAAAAGAAACTGAGGAGATACATCGCATTATAAGAGATACCCATGATGGTGCAAAGCCCATACGGTTCATGACATTTTCAAGGAAAGACCATTCAACCCTATCAAAGGCCTTTTCCATATCAAGCTTAAGAGCAGCACCTTGAGTAGACTTAGAAGTACCAGTGTTAATAGAGTGAATTATTTCGTGAGCAATAAGAATGTTATCTGTGATATTACGTCCCTGAACGAAGGCAGCTTGGTTGGAACTAATGCAAAAGGGGATAGTATGTTTCATCCTATTAACTAAAACCTTGGCAATAATTTTGTATATTACTGTGCAGAGACTAATGGGCCTGAGATGCCTCATAGAGGTTGGATCCTTAATCTTAGGTATGAGTACCAAAATTGTTTGGTTTACCGAAGCCATATCTGCTGACCCATTGAGAAGATTAAGGCAGAGCGTGGTGACATCTGACCCTACCGTATCCCAGTGTTGTCGAAAGAAACCGCTAGGCAAGCCATCAATGCCAGGGGCTTTTCTTGGATCAATATCACGGAAAGCGGTGATGATCTCCTCCGTTGTGAATTCCCTAGTGAGGGACTCATTCATAGCAGGCGTAATGGAGGGAGGGATTTTTGATAGAATTTGATCTGACAAGGAGGGGTTAGAGGAAGTAAAAAGAGTGTGGAAGTATGAGGATGCAATTGTCATAAGATCGGAGTCGGCAGTACACTAGTTGTTGTTGGCATCGAAAAGGCCAGTGATGGTGTTCTTTTTTTTCCTGCTAGTAGCGCGTGCATGAAAAAAACGGGTATTTTTGTCTCCTTGAGATAACCATAGGTTGCGAGAGCACTGCGCCCAGTACACTTCCTACTCATTTAGTAATTTGTGGAGCTCAATTTTGGCAGCAATGTATTTACCTTCAGCAGTAGCCGAGAGAGGTCGCTGTAAAAATTTGTTGATTCTCTTTGTGAGAATATTGATACAACCAGTGGACTTAAATCTTTGTTGGGATTGCCAATCTCCTAAGCAGGAGCCAATAGCTTTAATTTTATCAAGGGTATTGCCCTTAGTAGAAGTCCAAGTTTGTTTGACAACAGAGATGCCGTCGATGTTGGTTGCCCAGCAATTTTCAAAACGGAACTTAGATGGCGGGGGTCGGTGATTTGTTAGAGGTGGTGGTTCCGTATTCAATAGTAGAAAGCAGTGATCAGATTTAGCATCAAAATCGAAAATAATGTTATAATTGGGATTATTAGCTTTCCATGCCATATTTCCTACAAAACGGTCTAGTCTCTCAAATAAAGTAGGAGTTTTAGGCCCAATTTTAGACCAAGTGAACCAACCCGAGGTAGGTTTGCAGTAAAAAAGGTTATTACAGGAGAGACATTGTCGAAAATTATTGATTTGAGATCTTGCACGACGAAAGCCGCCTTGTTTCTCATTATCAGATAGGATTTCGTTGAAATCACCACCGAGAAGCCAAGTTAGACCGTCGTTGTTATTTAGTGAATCAATTAAATCCCAAGTTTTAGTTTTATGACTTGTTTCAGAGTAACCATGTATACCAGTGAAATAAAACGAATAAGAATTACAAAAAATATAAGTATGAATGAAACGATCCGAATAAGAAAGCATAGAAATATCATAATTATTCAAGGAAAATAAAGCAATACCAGAGCAATGTTCAGAGTAATCAACCGAAAAAACAATATTCATACCTAGCAAAGAACTAAGACGGCTACAAGCCGTATTTTTAAGTTTAGTTTCACATAAAAAAAACTAAATCAGGAGAATGAAGATGAACATATTGCTGGAGGTGTTGGACTGCCTGGACCTTCCCAAGACCCTGACAGTTCCAGCATAAGATGATCATTTCCCTCGGCGGGGCTGTGAGTCAGCCACCGCCGGAGAGTTTTTTCTGCTGCTCATCCTAGCTTTTGGGGTTGGAGAAGGAGAGGGCCTGGACTTCTTTGGCTGGAGGATCACATGGATGGGGGAGCGTCTCTTAGTGCCATGGTTGGGAGGAATAGGGATAGGAGCAGGAGTCGATGCTGCATCATTGGGATAGTTCTTAAGAAGCCAAGAGTCAAATGCATCAAAAAGTGAAATACCGGTTTGAAGGAAAGGCTTACTTAATTGAGCATCCAGTTTCTGCACTTGTTGAGCAGTAGGGCTTAGCACACCATCATCTTAGCCTTCCAAGTCGCCTTGCTCAGAGTCCTCAGGGATAGAGTATATTGTATTCAGGGGTTGTGGTGATATAACCCGAGGAGGGAGTGGAGCTCGTGATGGTTTCTGGGATTCCAATTTAGTAGTGGGCGGCTCAGAAGATTCCTCCCCTATCATCTCATCATTATTGTTAATATCCTCAGTAGGAAGATCTGCAAAAGAGGCAACATCCCCTTCGTTGAGTTTTCCTAAAAATTCAGAGAAAGAGGAAATGAGTTTCAATTGTGGGAATCGTTGGATAAAAAGTAAATGATGGTATTTAATAAGAGTCAGACCCGAATCTTGCGCAGAGGCAACAGGTTCAACAACGGATTTGCCCTTGTCCTTTGGGTCTGTAGAGAAGGGGGAACCAATCAAAAAACATAAAAGAAAATAGAGAAGTTGTAGGTGCCAGAATAAAGGTGGTAAAATACCTATCGGTGGGTGCTGGTTAGCATTAGCAGGGGGTTCAACAGATTTACCCTTGTCCATTGGATCTGTATAAAAAAGAGAATCCATATATAAACAAGGTGAAAAATAGATAAGTTGTTGGATCTAGAAAACAATTGATAAAATACCTATTGGTGGGTGGCGACTAGCATTAGTAGAGGGCTCAACAGTTCGGATACGACCATGTGGTCCCTGATCCCGGCGGCGTGGGGGAAGCCAACGGAGCCATTCGCCATACTGAAGTTTAGTCGGATCAATCATGGCTTTGTTGGGACAGTGTTCGAAGATATGACTAATGAGGCCACACCCGTGGCAAAGTAGAGGAAGACGCTCAAATTGGAGACGACAAGAAGTAGTACGTGTACCTTTCCCAATAAGTAGGAATCGACGGACAGGCTTAGAGATGTCCATGAGAATTTTAGCTCGTAAAAATTCAGTCATATTTCCTCTTTCTCGTCGTGTGTCAGTTCTGAGAACAATGCCAGCCATAGCACCAAGAGATTGGCCCACTAGGTGAGTTCTATCGGGATCTTCCAAAAAAGGCTTGGGTAGAGAAAGTATACGGAACCAAATCCGCATAGGATTGAAAGAATATTCATCCATACTTTTCTCGGGGTTATATTCAGCAAGAGCCATCCATTCATCTTTATAAAGCCAGGGGCCTCGTTCAAAAACATCATCTCGATCACTAATTGTGGCAAACTCAATTCTAAAAAAAGAATCTCTAATAATGGAAATTGACTTGAGATTATTCTTTTTCCAAATACCTTCAAAAGCTAAGAGAACAGCCCAGTCATCAATCGGCTTTGTGGAGATGAATTTACCAATTAGAATTGTTTTCGGAACCTCCTCAAAGAAGTCAAAATCTGGAGTATAGATAGCATTTGCCTCCTCATTTGTAAGGTCGAGGTTGATGTAGTGGGGAAGAGAGGATGAAGAAGCCATTTGGTCGAAGAAAGGAGAGTGAGAAGTAAGGGTTGACGAATAGTGGTAGACTGGGAAAAGGAAAATGAGAAAGAAAGGTCCCTTATAAAAAAGTATTGCATAAAGAAAGAAGGTAACTATTGAAATAAGGGAAGGGAAAGAAATGTAATTGGAATGAGAGGAGAAAAAGTTTCCATAATTTAGAAATGAAGTTCGTAGATTAAGATTGATAGGAGAGAGAATCGTGGGAAATTGACATATGAAATTAATGAGTTGGATTGTGGAATAAAATAGAATTGGAAGGGAATGTAAAAAACGATTGAGAATGGGTACTGATGAGAGGATAATTAGGAAATCTTGTGAAGTGTACTATGGAAAGAAAATCCTTAGATTGTGGTTGAGTGTTTGGTAGAATAGATTATAGAGTATTAGAAGGAAATAATTTGATAAGAAATGTTCATAAAAGGGAAAGGTGTAAGAAAAAGATATGGTAAGGGCTATGTTTAATTTATGGCTATAATAGAGAAAGGAAAGATAGAGAATAAGGTAAAAATACAATTCAGTTAGAGTAAAAGACAGTATATTCAATAAGGTAAGTGGAAACTTAGATTTAATTTGGTAAAAAAAGAGAAATGTTTTTATAGTAAGAATTGATTGATGAATGAAATAATATAGAAAGTAAATTATGAGCATAATTAAAAGGATACATTTAGACGAATGTAGAGGATAGGAGTAGCAGAAATTATTGTAGTAGGAGTTAAAAGATACACAGATGTGAGATCGAAAGTAGAAATTATGTAGGGAGAGATCAAAATCGGTTAATGCTAGGTCCCACGAATTGAGGATCGAATTAGGGGATTGGTGAGAATAGTTTATATAAGTGATAATTGGTTTGTAATACGATTGGTAGTATAGGTGGCCGTACATGGTAAATTGATGTCTTACAAATTGAGATTTAGTAATGGAAAAAGAATTAAATAGTGTTATTGGCAGCTGTTTTGAGTTGCATTTTAGTTGAATATATGATTTCACCAAAAAGGTGATCGTAGTAATTTCCCCTACGGGGGATAGAGAAAGCGCACCTAAAAAGGTGTGGATAAGAGTAGGAATTTTGTAATGGTTAAATGGCAATAAATTAGCATGGTTTATGATTGGAAAAAAATAAAAAAGAATATAGCAAGCCAAAACAATAAGGCAGGAGGAGCAAAACATACACGAATATAAGCATGGAAGTATAAAGCATGTATAGGAAGAAAATAATGACAGTTTAACAAGCAAACGTAAAAAGAAAAGAGGTAACTTAGCAAGCAAGCAACAAGGAGAAGCATATACAGAGGGAGAAGAAAGAAAACCTTAAAAAGGCATACCAAGAACTTGCAAACACGGCTATAAATATCTAAACAAACCATAAATAAGCGCAGAGAAGATAGAGAAAGACAGACATGAATATAAGAAAGAGAGATACATGCATGATCAAAACAAAAGCTAAAATAAAAAACACAAAAAGGAAGATAATTACAGACCAAGGATAGAGAGAGGAGGGGGAAAAGAAAAATGAGACAGACCAAAAGAGCAAAATAAGGGGGATAAACGAGAAATAAAAGATAAAGAGGAAAATAAAAGGATGGAAGAAATGGGTAAGAAGGGCTTGGTTGCTGAAGAAACCGCAGAACGACCTTTGATGAGAAGCTCGAAAGAGGCCGGCAAAAACAGGGAAGAACAAAACATACAAAACAAAAATAAAGAAAGTTAGGAGCAGGAAGATATGAGCGTAAATAAAGGAAGAACTAAAAAACAGAACCCAAGGAAGAATCATGCCATAAGACAAGGGAAAAACAAAAGGGATGCAACACTCTTGAATGGTAAGCGTATATAAAATCAATTGAAAAGCATATGTGCCACTTTAAGATAGAACATGTATGTTGATAAAAGAGATGAGGCATAAAATCACATAAGAAGGTAATAAACGGAAAAAAAACAAGATGACATAGATATGTGATATAGAAGAAACAGAAGCAACAAAAAGGATCACAATATATCAAGACCGAAGCAAGAAACATAAAAGCAAAACTTGAGATGTAAAGACAGTAAAATGCCAAATCTAAGAAGTGAAACATAAGAGCAATGATATCAGATGCCATGGTAATAAATGGTAAAACCAAATGAGCAGCAGAGGTACCATTGTGTAAAAAGATATAAATGTTGATGAATGGGAAGAGGCATAACATCAGAAATGAAGGTAATGAATAGATAAAAAGAAAATGATATGTATGTAAGATAAAGGGAAACCAGAGGCAGAGATCTATATTGTAGAACATTAATCGGGCATACCATATTTTAATAAAGAAGCAGAGATGGAGAATAATCCCCAATGAAATGATAGATGTTCCCACATAGTGGGTCGATAAAAATTTCCCTAGATGGGATTGAAATGTAGCCGTGAAAATTAGTGAAGGAAGAAAACAAGAACCAGAATAGCATATTTGTGCAGAAACATGTAACCAATTTCCAGCAAGATCATAAAGGCATCAAACAGTAGGGAGGGGGAAACCCAAATGAGACTGACTAACACTTGACTCAGTGGGAAAAAATAAATCAAATCGGCAATTAAGATTTGGAAACAAAAAGAAAATACCAGCTTTGAAAGGTAGAGCTCTCCAAAACAGATAATTCCATAGACTCAAAGCAAGGTGGGTGGATAAGCATGGTATGAAAGAGAGATAAAAATAATGAAACATTCCAAACATTGCAGCAAAAATAAAAAGAGGCATAGAATTATGGTGTGGTAAATTTGAAGAGGTAAGCATTTCATTATAATATGGAACATATAACGAAAGGGAACCATTCTTGTAAAAAATAGAGAAAACTAGGTATACAAAGAGAAGCAAAATGAAGGATTGAGAACCAAAAAAGCATAGCAGGATGACGCAGCACCACAATGAGCCAAAGGGCCTGATAAGGATGATATGTGCATAATAAGTGGGATCAGCGGTAAACATGTTGTGAAAAAGAGCAGAATATAAATCAATAAATATGAAGGTTCCCACATGGTGGGTCGTAGCAAAATTCCCGTGGAGGGATCGATAGAGACCAAAGATCACAGTGATGTTAACAACATAGGGAGAAAAGATGCACACTGAAAACAAGAAGAAATTATACACATCAAACATAAACCTAGGATATGTAAAACTGGGGAAACCCCAAATAGGAAAATGATAGATAGAACATTTAGCAGAATAAAGAAGAAAAAAGGGAAACAAGACCCAATGGAGGTTAGTTAAGCAACGACCAGTTTTTAAAAGGATGATAAGAGCAGATTTAAACAAAGAAATAGGTAAAAAGGCATTAAAATCAAGAACAAATATATAAAAAACAAGGGGTTTACCCCAAATCATAGAATGGCCATACATTACCAGGAGATCACATAGGTACATAGAGTGTCTGGTGAACAAAAGCTCGAAACAAAAAGGGTAAACAGAATAGGCTAAATCATAATAAACAAGGGTAATCAGAACAGATTGATTCGAGGGGAAAGTGTGCCAAAAAAACTAGATCGAAAGCGATAGAGGGGAGAAGCTTACAAGATCGTTTCTGTGGGAGGCCCGTGCCTAAGAGACTGGAAAACACCCTCGCAACTACAATCACAAAAGAATCATAAAAATTAGGGTGAGGAAAGTGATAAAACCTGTAAAGAAAAAGGGGGAGACGAAACGATTTGGAAAACTGAAAGGGTGGAGTCGATACTGTCACCGGCCGAGAATCATAACCCTGGGATAGATCCCTAGACCAAAACAAAAAAGAGATAACACAGAAAAGTGAATATACGAAAAAGCAATTAAAAACCAGAAAATATAGAAAAGATGATAAACGAAGGATGAAAATTGGAGAAGAAAAGGAGAGAAAAAGGGGAAACGGAAAAAAGGGATTCGATGATTTTCTCTCCCACACTGGATTTGGAGAAGGATCTAGGAGATCTGAGCCGCCATTGCCTCTGGTCGGAGTGGAGACGCCGATTCTTTGGCCGAACGGCCATTTCCATAGATCTGATGAGATCGGGAAAGATCTTGGCCGGAAAGTTGCTTGAGACCATCATTGGATCGGGTAAGATCCTCGCAACAAAAGCAATACAAGAAAAAAATGTTAACCAGAAAAGAAGGTGAAGGGGAATTAGCAAAAAGCATAAAAAATATAAAAAAAGAAAAAAACCAGATATGTACATGAGATGGCTCTCGGTAAATCTCATCTTTGAAGCTCATGGTTCTCGGACTTGGGAGGAACGTCGATTGGTGGTGGGGAGGAAGGGAGGGTGGACGACGTAGATGGAGCAAAGGATGCGACGGAGAGGAGAGGGGAATGTGAAAGAGAGGCGGGTGAGGGAAAGGAGGGGAAAGGGGAAATCACGGGGAAAGGGGAAAAAAGAAGGGAAAAGCGAATAACCCCAAAAATCCCCCAAGAGAGAATCGAGAGAATTGAGAGAAAATCGAGAGCCATACCCGTTCGAATTTTAATTACCCGTTGGAATTTTAACTGAGTAAAAAGTATAGAAATTGAGGTTTTGCAATATAATTGTGTTGAAAAGCTCCTAATCAGTTATTTGAACTCCTAATATTTGAATAAAAAATTTTTGCGGTCCTTTTTGTAGAGGTTTTAGACGAGCAGGTCTAAATGGGCCTTTCAACGGGCCCGTTGGAATTTTAACTGAGTAAAAAGTACAAAATTGAGGTTTTTCAATATAATTGTGTTGAAAAGCTCCTAATCAATTATTTGAACTCCTAAAATTTGATTAAAACTTGTTTTGCGGTCCTTTTTGTCGAGGTTTTGGACGAGCAGGTCTAAATGGGCCTTTCAATGGACCCGTTGGAATTTTAACTGAGTAAAAAGTACAAAAATTGAGGTTTTGCAATATAATTGTGTTGAAAAGCTCCTAATCAATTACATGAACTCCTAAAATTTGATTAAAACTTGTTTTTCGGTCCTTTTGTAGAGGTTTCGGACGAGCGGGTCGAAATGGGCCTTTCTATGGACCCGTTGGAATTTTAACTGAGTAAAAAGTACAGAAATTGAGGTTTTGCAATATAATTGTGTTAAAAATCTCCTAATCAATTACATGAACTCCTAAAAATTGATTAAAACTTGTTTTGCAGTCCTTTTTGTAGAGGTTTCGGATGAGCGGGTCGAAATAGGCATTTCAATGGACCCGTTGGAATTTTAACTGAGTAAAAAGTACAGAAATTAAGGTTTTGCAATATAATTGCGTTGAAAAGATCCTAATCAATTATTTGAATTCCTAATATTTGAATAAAACTTGTTTTGCGGTCTTTTTTGTAGAGGTTTCGGACGAGCAGGTCTAAATGGGCCTATCAATGGGCCCGTTGGAATTTTAACTGAGTAAAAAGTATAAAATTGAGGTTTTTCAATATAATTGTGTTGAAAAGCTCCTAATCAATTATTTGAACTCCTAAAATTTGATTAAAACTATTTTTGCGTCCTTTTTGTCGAGGTTTCGGACCAGCAGGTCTAAATGGGCCTTTCAATGGACCCGTTAGAATTTTAACTGAGTAAAAAGTATAGAAATTGAGGTTTTGCAAAATAATTGTGTTGAAAAGCTCCTAATCAATTACATGAACTACCTAAAATTTGATTAAAACTTTTTTGTGGTCCTTTTTGTAGAGGTTTCGGACGAGCGGGTCTAAATGGGCCTTTCAATGGACCCGTTGGAATTTTAACTGAGTAAAAAGTATAAAAATTGAAGTTTTGCAATATAATTGTGTTGAAAAGCTCCTAATCATTTTTTTGAACTCCTAAAATTTGATTAAAACTTTTTTGCGGTCCTTTTTGTCGATGTTTCAAACGAGCATGTCTAAATGGGCCTTATAATGGACCCGTTGGAATTTTAACTGAGTAAAGAGTATAGAAATTGAGGTTTTGCAATATAATTGTGTTGAAAAGCTCCTAATCAATTATTTGAACTCCTAAAATTTATTAAAAATTGTTTTGCGGTCCTTTTTGTCGAGGTTTCGGACGAGCAGGTCTAAATGGGCCTTTTAATGGACCCGTTGGAATTTTAACTGAGTAAAAAGTACAGAAATTGAGGTTTTGCAATATAATTGTGTTGAAAATCTCCTAATAAATTACATGATCTCCTAAAATTAGATTAAAACTTGTTTTGCGGTCCTTTTTTGTAGAGGTTTCGGACGAGCAGATCTAAATGGGCCTTTCAATGGACCTGTTGGAATTTTTTTGACAAAAAGGCCTCGTTAAAAATCCCTACTACTGTCCTTCAAGCAGAGCTAGAGGACCCTAAAAAGGGGAAAAGAGTACCTAAGTTTTATTATATCAAGGAGAGTTTGTTACAAGATGATTGATACAATGAGGAATATCAGAATCAAAAGACATGGCAGTCATAGAGCTAAGCGAATAAGTAGCCAAAGTATGTGCTACATGATTTGCCTCACGGCGTACAAAAGAGACAGAAGCTGATACAAAATCATGAAGAGACTCTCGAATCTGATGAAGAAGAGGCCCCAAGGTAGAAAGGTCCAATCCTTGATTGTTGATCCTATTGGCAATAGAAGCGCAATCAGTTTCAAGCAAAATTCGAGTCCATCCGTGAGAACGAGCGAAGGTGATTCTGGCAAGAAGGCTTTCACCTTCACAAGTAACTGCATCCAGGCGGCTACCTAGCGGAAAAGCGAGGCCACCCACAACTGCACCTGTAGAATCACGTGCAACAGCGCCAACAGCCGCAGCACGAGTTGAGGGATTGAAAGCCCCATCCACATTAATTTTTATATGGTTAGATGGAGGAGGATTCCAACGAGGGGGAGAAAGAAGTGAAGGCGTTGGGATGGGGGGAGAAGAGGCATTATAGAAGTCGCTATGTAAACTAATGGAATTGACGGCAATAAGCCAAGATGGTTGCAAATGGTGATTATGAATCCAGTCATTACGCCTATTCCAAACATTCCAGATAGTAGTAAGGAAAAGACCAAACTTATCAGAAGATAGGAGATGGGCGGCTTCCTCCAACCATTGTAATGGTGTAGTAGCCGAACTCCTATAAAGGGCTATGGGAGTACCAGATAGCTGAAGGGCTTCAACGGCCCCTGTGCAATCACGAAGAGCATGGAGAATGGTCTTTGAGTGACCACCACAAATGGGACAAGGCCCAGAGTCTGGTGAAAAAACTTGCAGTTTGGAACCAACTGGTAGAGCACCAGACGCCATACGCCATCCAAAAGTTTTGACCTTAGGCAAGGCCCTGACTTTGGACAGAAATTTCCAAAACCGTGTAGGTGATGTTTGTGGAAGCACAGAACGTTGTAAGAAAAGATAACCAGAGCGAACCGAATAAATGCCCGAATCGTTAGGAGACCAAAGAATAGAATCACGGTGCTACTTTATAATTGGTATACTGAGAATGGTATTCGCGTCTGTTGGGTTAAAGTAACGATGGACCTTGATAGGATCCCAGGCAGTTTGGTTACGAAGCATGAAGTCACGGCAACGAATATGAACTTCATCCGAGATTTCATAATCCCCAGTAAGGGTAATAGGGGAAGGACTGCCCCAGATGTCTTTGTGTACTCGTATATTACTGTTAATACCTGGGCGGTATAGGAAGCCTGGAAGGAGACGCTGAAGAGCATTAAACATGCCTTTCCATGCAAAAGAACCACAGTTTGGCCTTGTAGCATCGAGGATATTCCCATAAGGGAAGTATTTAGCACGATATATTTGGCCTAATAAAGAATCTGGATCACAGATGAGCCTCCATAATTGTTTGCCCAAAAGAGCAACATTGAAGTCATGTAAGTCCTTAAACCCCATACCACCAGCAGACTTGGGTAAACAAACATGATTCCATGGAAGCATATGCCAACCTTTTTTATTTGATTTGTCGGTCCACCAATATTGCCTGATGGCCGAGGTCATATCATCAATAATGTTTTGTGGAAGGAGATAACAAGACATAACATATTGAGGTAGGGATTGTAGAACATCTTTAATAAAGATCTCTCGACCACTGAAGGAAAGGAGATGCTTATCCCAGCTAGAAAGACGATCATGAACTTTATCACGTGCAAAGCCTAGTGATTCAGTTTTGTTCTTGCCAATGAGAAGGGGAACACCGAGGTATACACCAGGGTTAGAAACCTCACGTACTTGCAGTAGACTATTAATTGCAGATCTTGTTGAGGCTGGGGTGCGAGGATTATAAAAAATTGTCGATTTCTCAAAATTAATTGCTTGACCGGAAGCAGCTGCATATGTTTGCAGGGCTCTTTTGAGATGTGTAGCTTCCGTTGTAGAAGTATTAATGAAGACCATGCAGTCATCAGCAAAAAGTAGATGATTTACTTTGGGCCCATATTTACAGGCACCGATTGTTTTGTAGTCCTTTTTGTATAGGTTTCGGACGAGCGGGTCGAAATGGGCCTTTCAATGGTCCACTTGGAATTTTAACTGAGTAAAAAGTATAGAAATTGAGGTTTTGCAATATAATTGTGTTGAAAAGCTCCTAATCAATTATTTGAACTCCTAATATTTGAATAAAACATTTTTGCGGTCCTTTTTGTAGAGGTTTCGGACGAGCAGGTCTAAATGGGCCTATCAATGGGGCCGTTGGAATTTTTACTGAGTAAAAAGTATAAAATTGAGGTTTTTCAATATAATTGTGTTGAAAAGCTCCTAATCATTTATTTGAACTCCTACAATTTGATTAAAAAAATTTTGCGGTCCTGTTTGTCGAGGTTTCGGACGAGCAGGTCTAAATGGGCCTTACAATGGACTCGTTGGAATTTTAACTAAGTAAAAAGTACAGAAATTGAGGGTTTGCAATATAATTGTGTTGAAAAGCTCCTAATCAATTATTTGAACTCCTAAGATTTGATTAAAACTTGTTTTGCGGTCCTTTTTTTCGAGGTTTCGGACGAGTAGGTCTAAATGGGCCTTTCAATGGACCCGTTGGAATTTTAACTGAGTAAAAAGTACAGAAATTGAGGTTTTGCAATATAATTGTGTTGAAAAGCTCCTAATCAATTACATGAACTCCTAAAATTTGATTAAAACTTGTTTTCCAGTCCTTTTTGTAGAGGTTTCGGACGAGCGGGTGTAAATGGGCCTTTCATTGGACCTGTTGGAATTTTAACTGATTAAAAAGTACAGAAATTGAGGTTTTGCAATATTATTGTGTTGAAAAGCTCCTAATCAATTATTTTTACTCCTAAAATATGATCAAAACTTGTTTTACGGTCCTTTATGTAGAGGTTTCGGACGTGTGAGTCTAAATGGGCCTTTCAATGGACCCGATGGAATTTTAACTCAGTAAAAAGTACATAAATTGAGGTTTTCCAATATAATTGTGTGGAAAAGCTCCTAATCAATTACATGAACTCCTAAAATTTGACTAAAACTTGTTTTGCGACCCTTTTTGTATCGGTTTCGGACGAGCATGTCTAAATGGGCCTTACAATGGACCCGTTGGAATTTTAACTTAGTAAAAAGTATAAAAATTGAGGTTTTGCAATATAATAGTGTTGAAAAACTCATAATCAATTATTAGTACTCCTAAAATATTATCCAAACTTGTTTTGCGGTCCTTTATGTAGAGGTTTCGGATGTGCAGGTCTAAATGGGCCTTTTAGGGGACCCGTTGGAATTTTAACAAAGCAAAATGTATAAAAATTGAAGTTTTGCAATATAATTGTGTTGAAAAGCTCCTAAGCATTTATTTGAACTCCTACAATTTGATTAAAACTTTTTTGCGGTCCTTTTTGTATCGGTTTCGGACGAGCAGGTCTAAATGGGCCTTACAATGGACCCGTTGGAATTTTAACTGAGTAAAAAGTACATAAATTGAGGTTTTGCAATATAATTGTGTTGAAAATATCCTAATCAATTACATGATCTCCTAAAATTTGATTAAAACTTGTTTTGCGGCCCTTTTGTAGAGGTTTCAGACGAGCATGTCTAAATGGGCCTTTCAATGGACCCGTTAGAATTTTAACTGAGTAAAAAGTATAAAAATTGAGGTTTTGCAATATAATTGTGTTGAAAATATCATAATCAATTATTTGTACTCCTAAAATATGATCAAAACTTGTTTTGCGGTCCTTTATGTAGAGGTTTCGGACGTGCGAGTCTAAATGGGCCTTTCAGTGGACCCGTTGGAATTTTAACTGAGTAAAATGTATAAAAATTGAATTTTTGCAATATAATTGTGTTGAAAAGCTCCTAATCATTTATTTGAACTCCTAAATTTTGATTAAAACTTTTTTGTGGTCCTTTTTGTATATGTTTCAGGTGTGCAGGTCTAAATGGGCCTTCAATGGACACGTTGGAATTTTAACTGAGTAAAAAGTACAGAAATTGAGGTTTTTCAATATAATTTTGTTGAAAACACCTAATCAATTATTTGAACTCCTAAAATCTGATTAAAACTTGATTTACGGTCCTTTTTGTCGAGGCTTCGAACGAGCAGGTCTAAATGGGCCTTTCAATGGACCTGTTAGAATTTTAACCGAGTAAAAAGTACAAAAATTGAGGTTTTGCAATATAATTGTGTTGAAAAGCTTCTAATAAATTACATGAAATCCTAGAATATGATCAAAACTTGTTTTGCGGTCCTTTTTGTAGAGGTTTCGGACGTGCGGGTCTAAATGGGCTTTTCAATGGACCCATGTAAATTTTAACTCAGTAAAAAGTACAGAAATTTAGGTTTTGCAATATAATTGTGTTGAAAAGCTACTAATGAATTACATGAACTCCTAAAATTTGATTAAAACTTGTTTTGCGGTCCTTTTTGTCGAGGTTTCGGACGAGCAGGTCTAAATGGGCCTTTCAATGGACCCGTTGGAATTTTAACTGAGAAAAAAGTACAGAAATTGAGGTTTTGCAATATAATTGTGTTGAAAAGCTCCTAATCAATTATTTGAACTCCTAATGTTTGAATAAAACATTTTTACGGTCCTTTTTGTAGAGGTTTCGGACGAGCAGGTCTAAATGGGCCTTTCAATGGGCCCGTTGGAATTTTAACTGAGTAAAAAGTATAAAAATTGAGGTTTTGCAATATAATTGTGTTGAAAAGTTCCTAATCAATTATTTGAACTCCTAAAATCTGATTAAAACTTGTTTTGCAGTCCTTTTTGTCGAGGTTTCGGACGAGCAGGTCTAAATGGGCCTTTCAATGGACCCGTTGGAATTTTAACTGAGTAAAAAGTAAAGAAATTGAAGTTTTGCAATATAATTGTGTTGAAAAGCTCCTAATCAATTACATGAACTCCTAAAATTTGATTAAAACGTGTTTTGCAGTCTTTTTTGTAGAGGTTTCGAATGAGCGGGTCGAAATGAGCCTTTGAATGGACCCGTTGGAATTTTAACTAAGTAAAAAGTACAGAAATTGAGGTTTTGCAATATAATTGTGTGGAAAAGCTCCTAATCAATTACATGAACTCTTAAAATTTGATTAAAACTTGTTTTGCGACCCTTTTTGTATCGGTTTCAGACGAGCATGTCTGAATGGGCCTTTCAATGGACCCGTTAGAATTTTAACTGAGTAAAAAGTAAAAAAAATTGAGGTTTTGCAATATAATTGTGTTGAAAAGCTCCTAATCAATTACATGAACTCCTAAAATTTGATTAAAACTTCTTTTGCAGTCCTTTTTGTATAGGTTTCGGACGAGCGAGTCTAAATGGGTCTTTCAATGGACCTGTTGGAATTTTAACTAAGTAAAAAGTACAGACATTGAGGTTTTGCAATATAATTGTGCGGAAAAGCTCCTAAGAAATTATTAGTACTCCTAAAATATGATCAAAACTTGTTTTGCGGTCCTTTATGTAGAGGTTTCGGACGTGCGAGTCTAAATGGGCCTTTCAATGGACCCGTTGGAATTTTAACTCAGTAAAAAGTACAGAAATTGAGGTTTTGCAATATAATTGTATGGAAAAGCTCCTAATAAATTACATGAACTCCTAAAATTTGATTAAAACTTGTTTTGCGGCCCTTTTTGTATCGTTTTCGGACGAGCATGTCTAAATGGGCCTTACAATGGACCCGTTGGAATTTTAACTAAGTAAAAAGTATAAAAATTGAGGTTTTGCAAAATAATTGTGTTGAAAATCTCATAATCAATTATTTGTACTCCTAAAATATTATCAAAACTTGTTTTGCGGTCCTTTATGTAGAGGTTTCGGACGTGCAGGTCTAAATGGGCCTTTTAGTGGACCCGTTGGAATTTTAACTAAGTAAAATGTATAAAAATTGAAGTTTTGCAATATAATTGTGTTGAAAAGCTCCTAAGAATTTATTTGAACTCCTAAAATTTGATTAAAACTTTTTTGCGGTCCTTTTTGTCAAGGTTTCGGACGAGCAGGTCTAAATGGGCCTTACAATGGACACGTTGGAATTTTAACTGAGTAAAAAGTACATAAATTAAGGTTTTGCAATATAATTGTGTTGAAAAGCTCCTAATCAATTATTTGAACTCATAAAGTTTGATTAAAACTTGTTTTGCGGTCCTTTTTGTCGAGGTTTCGGACGAGTAGGTCCAAATGGGCCTTTCAATGGACCCGTTAGAATTTTAACTGAGTAAAAAGTACAGAAATTGATGTTTTGCAATAAAATTGTGTTAAAAATCTCCTAATCAATTACATGATCTCCTATAATTTGATTAAAACTTGTTTTGCGGCCCTTTTTGTAGAGGTTTCGGACAAGCATGTCTAAATGGGCCTTTCAATGGACCCGTTGGAATTTTAAATGAGTAAAAAGTATAAAAATTGAGTTTTTGCAATATAATTGTGTTGAAAATATCATAATCAATTATTTGTACTCGTAAAATATGATCAAAACTTGTTTTGCGGTCCTTTATGTAGAGGTTTCGGACGTGCGGGCCTAAATGGGCCTTTTAGTGGACCCGTTGGAATTTTACCTGTGTAAAATGTATAAAATTTGAAGTTTTGCAATATAATTGTGTTGAAAAGCTCCTAATCATTTATTTGAACTCATAAAATTTGATTAAAACTTTATTGCGGTCCTTTTTGTATCGGTTTCGGACGTGCAGGTCTAAATGGGCCTTCAATGGACCCGTTGGATTTTTAACTGAGTAAAAAGTACAGAAATTGAGGTTTTTCAATATAATTGTGTTGAAAACTCCTAATCAATTATTTGAACTCCTAAAATTTGATTAAAACTTGTTTTGCGTTCCTTTTTGTCGAGGTTTCGGACGAGCAGGTCTAAATGGGCTTTTCAATGGACCCGTTTGAATTTTAACTGAGTAAAAAGTACAGAAATTGAGGTTTTGCAATATAATTGTGTTGAAAATTTCCTAATAAATTACATGAACTCCTAAAATTTGATTAAAACTTGTTTTGCAGTCCTTTTTGTAGAGGTTTCGGACGAGCGAGTCGAAATGGGCCTTTCAATGGACCCGTTGGAATTTTAACTGAGTAAAAAGTACAGAAATTGAGGTTTTGCAATATAATTGTGTTGAAAAGCTCCAAATCGTTTACATGAACTCCTAAAATTTGATTAAAACGTTTTTTGCAGTCCTTTTTGTAGAGGTTTCGGACGAGCGGGTCGAAATGGGCCTTGCAATGGACCTATTGGAATTTTAAATGAGTAAAAAGTAAAAAAATTGAGGTTTTGCAATATAATTGTGTTGAAAAGCTCCTAATCAATTACATGAACTCCTACAATTTGATTAAAACTTGTTTTGCAGTCCTTTTTGTAGAGGTTTCGGACGAGCGGGTCGAAATGGGCCCTTCAATGGACCCGTTTGAATTTTAACTGAGTAAAAAGTGTAGAAATTGTGGTTTTGCAATATAATTGTGTTGAAAAGCTCCTAATCAATTACATGAACTCCTAAAATTTGATTAAAACTTCTTTTGCAGTCCTTTTTGTAGAGGTTTCGGACGAGCGAGTCGAAATGGGCCTTTCAATGGACCCGTTGGAATTTTAACTGAGTAAAAAGTACAGAAATTGAGGTTTTGCAATATAATTGTGTTGAAAAGCTCCAAATCGATTACATGAACTCCTAAAATTTGATTAAAACGTTTTTTGCAGTCCTTTTTGTAGAGGTTTCGGACGAGCGGGTCGAAATGGGCCTTGCAATGGACCTATTGGAATTTTAATTGAGTAAAAAGTAAAAAAATTGAGGTTTTGCAATATAATTGTGTTGAAAAGCTCCTAATCAATTACATGAACTCCTAAAATTTGATTAAAACTTGTTTTGCAGTCCTTTTTGTAGAGGTTTCGGACGAGCGGGTCGAAATGGGCCTTTCAATGGACCCGTTTGAATTTTAACTGAGTAAAAAGTGTAGAAATTGTGGTTTTGCAATATAATTGTGTTGAAAAGCTCCTAATCAATTACATGAACTCCTAAAATTTGATTAAAACTTGTTTTGCAGTCCTTTTTGTATAGGTTTCGGACGAGCGGGTCGAAATGGGCCTTTCAATGGTCCCGTTGGAATTTTAACTGAGTAAAAAGTACAAAAATTGAGGTTTTGCAATATAATTGTTTTGAAAAGCTCCTAATCATTTATTTGAACTCCTAATATTTGAATAAAACATTTTTGCGGTCCTTTTTGTAGAGGTTTCGGACGAGCAGGTCTAAATGGGCCTATCAATGAGCCCGTTGGAATTTTTACTGAGTAAAATGTATAAAATTGAGGTTTTTCAATATTATTGTGTTGAAAAGCTCCTAATCATTTATTTGAATTCCTAAAATTTGATTAAAACTTTTTTGCGGTCCTTTTTGTAGAGGTTTCGGACGAGCGGGTCGAAATGGGCCTTTCAATGGCCCCGTTGGAATTTTAACTGAGTAAAAAGTACAAAAATTGAGGTTTTGCAATATAATTGTGTTGAAAAGCTCCTAATCATTTATTTGAACTCCTAATATTTAAATAAAACATTTTTGCGGTCCTTTTTGTAGAGGTTTCGGACGAGCAGGTCTAAATGAGCCTATCAATGGGCCCGTTGGAATTTTTACTGAGTAAAAAGTATAAAATTGAGGTTTTTCAATATTATTGTGTTGAAAAGCTCCTAATCATTTATTTGAATTCCTACAATTTGATTAAAACTTTTTTGCGGTCCTGTTTGTCGAGGTTTCGGACGAGCAGGTCTAAATGGGCCTTACAATGGACTCGTTGGAATTTTAACTAAGTAAAAAGTACAGAAATTGAGGGTTTGCAATATAATTGTGTTGAACAGCTCCTAATCAATTATTTGAACTACTAAAATTTGATTAAAACTTGTTTTGCGGTCCTTTTTTTCGAGGTTTCGGACGAGTAGGTCTAAATGGGCCTTTCAATGGACCCGTTTGAATTTTAACTGAGTAAAAAGTACAGAAATTGAGGTTTTGCAATATAATTGTGTTGAAAAGCTCCTAATCAATTACATGAACTCCTAAAATTTGATTAAAACCTGTTTTGCAGTTCTTTTTGTAGAGGTTTCAGACGAGCGGGTCTAAATGGGCCTTTCATTGGACCTGTTGGAATTTTAACTGAATAAAAAGTACAAAAATTGAGGTTTTGCAATATAATTGTGTGGAAAGCTCCTAATCAATTACATGAACACCTAAAATTTGATTAAAACTTATTTTGCGACCCTTTTTGTATCGGTTTCGGACGAGCATGTCTAAATGGGCCTTACAATGGACCCGTTGGAATTTTAACTGAGTAAAAAGTATAAAAATTGAGGTTTTGCAATATAATTGTTTTGAAAATCTCATAATCAATTATTTGTACTCCTAAAATATTATCCAAACTTGTTTTGCGGTCCTTTATGTAGAGGTTTCGGACGTGCGGGTCTAAATGGGCCTTTTAGGGGACCTGTTGGAATTTTAACTGAGTAAAATGTATAAAAATTGAAGTTTTGCAATATAATTGTGTTGAAAAGCTCCTAATCATTTTTTTGAACTTATAAAATTTGATTAAAACTTTTTTGCGGTCCTTTTTATATCGGTTTCGGACGTGCAGGTCTAAATGGGCCTTCAATGGACCCGTTGGAATTTTAACTGAGTAAAAAGTACAGAAATTGAGGTTTTTCAATATAATTGTGTTGAAAACTCCTAATCGATTATTTGAACTCCTAAAATTTGATTAAAACTTGTTTTGCGTTCCTTTTTGTCGAGGTTTCGGACGAGCAGGTATAAATGGGCTTTTCAATGGACCCGTTGGAATTTTAACTGAGTAAAAAGTACAGAAATTGAGGTTTTGCAATATAATTGTGTTGAAAAGTTCCTAATAAATTACATGAACTCCTAAAATTTGATTAAAACTTGTTTTGCAGTCGTTTTTGTAGAGGTTTCGGACGAGCGAGTCGAAATGGGCCTTTCAATGGACCCGTTGGAATTTTAGCTGAGTAAAAAGTACAGAAATTGAGGTTTTGCAATATAATTGTGTCGAAAAGCTCCTAATAAATTACATGAACTCCTAAAATTTGATTAAAACGTGTTTTGCAGTCCTTTTTGTAGAGGTTTCGGACGAGCGGGTCGAAATGGGCCTTGCAATGGACCTGTTGGAATTTTAATTGAGTAAAAAGTACAAAAATTGAGGTTTTGCAATATAATTGTGTTGAAAAGCTCCTAATCAATTACATGAACTCCTAAAATTTGATTAAAACTTGTTTTGCAGTCCTTTTTGTAGAGGTTTCGGACGAGCGGGTCGAAATGGGCCTTTCAATGGTCCTGTTGGAATTTTAACTGAGTAAAAAGTATAGAAATTGAGGTTTTGCAATATTGTTGTGTTTAAAGGCTCCTAATCAATTATTTGAACTCCTAAAATTTGATTAAAACTTGTTTTGCGGTCCTTTTTTTCGAGGTTTCGGACGAGTAGGTCTAAATGGGCCTTTCAATGGACCCGTTGGAATTTTAACTGAGTAAAAAGTACAGAAATTGAGGTTTTGCAATATAATTGTGTTGAAAAGCTCTTAATCAATTACATGAACTCCTAAAATTTGATTAAAACTTGTTTTGCAGTCCTTTTTGTAGAGGTTTCGGACGAGCGGGTGTAAATGGGCCTTTCATTGGACCTGTTGGAATTTTAACTGATTAAAAAGTACAGAAATTGAGGTTTTGCAATATTATTGTGTTGAAAAGCTCCTAATCAATTATTTTTACTCCTAAAATATGATCAAAACTTGTTTTGCGGTCCTTTATGTAGAGGTTTCGGACGTGTGAGTCTAAAGGGGCCTTTCAATGGACCCTTTGGAATTTTAACTCAGTAAAAAGTACAGAAATTGAGGTTTTGCAATATAATTGTGTGGAAAAGCTCCTAATCAATTACATGAACTCTTAAAATTTGATTAAAACTTGTTTTGCGACCCTTTTTGTATCGGTTTCAGACGAGCATGTCTGAATGGGCCTTTCAATGGACCCGTTAGAATTTTAACTGAGTAAAAAGTAAAAAAAATTGTGGTTTTGCAATATAATTGTGTTGAAAAGCTCATAATCAATTACATGAACTCATAAAATTTGATTAAAAATTGTTTTGCGGTCCTTTTTGTCGAGGTATCGGACGAGCAGGTCTAAATGGGCCTTTCAATGGACCCGTTGGAATTTTAACTGAGTAAAAAGTACAGAAATCGAGGTTTTGCAATATAATTGTGTTGAAAAGCTTCTAATCAATTATTTGAACTCCTAATATTTGAATAAAACATTTTTGCGGTCCTTTTTGTAGAGGTTTCGGACGAGCAGGTCTAAATGGGCCTATTAATGGGCCCGTTGGAATTTTAACTGAGTAAAAAGTATAAAATTGAGGTTTTTCAATATAATTGTGTTGAAAAGCTCCTAATCAATTATTTGAACTCCTAAAATTTGATTAAAACTATTTTTGCGTTTTTTTTGTCGAGGTTTCGGACGAGCAGGTGTAAATGGGCCTTTCAATGGGCCTCTACAAAAAAGACTGAAAAACACGTTTAATCAAATTTTAGGATTTCATGTAATTGATTAGGAGCTTTTCAACACAATTATATTGCAAAACCTCAATTTCTGTACTTTTTACTCAGTTAAAATTCCAACGGGTCCATTGAAAGGCCCATTTAGACCTGCTCGTCCGAAACCTCGACAAAAAGGACTGCAAAACAAGTTTTAATCAGATTTTAGGAGTTCAAATAATTGATTAGGAACTTTTCAACACAATTATATTGCAAAACCTCAATTTTTATACTTTTTACTCAGTTAAAATTCCAACGGGCCCATTGAAAGGCCCATTTAGACCTGCTCGTCCGAAACCTCTACAAAAAGGACCGTAAAAATGTTTTATTCAAATATTAGGAGTTCAAATAATTGATTAGGAGCTTTTCAACACAATTATTTTGCAAAACCTCAATTTCTGTACTTTTTTCTCAGTTAAAATTCCAACGGGTCCATTGAAAGGCCCATTTAGACATGCTCGTCCGAAACCTCGACAAAAAGGATCGCAAAACAAGTTTTAATCAAATTTTAGGAGTTCATGTAATTGATTAGGAGCTTTTCAACACAATTATATAGCAAAACTTGAATTTCTGTACTTTTTACTGAGTTAAAATTTACATGGGTCCATTGAAAGGCCCATTTAGACCTGCTCGTCCGAAACCTCTACAAAAAGGACCGCAAAACAAGTTTTGATCATATTTTAGGAGTACAAATAATTGATTATGAGCTTTTCAACACAATTATATTGCAAAACCTCAATTTTTATACTTTTTACTCAGTTAAAATTCCAACGGGTCCATTCAAAGGCCCATTTAGACATGCTCGTCTGAAACCTCTACAAAAAGGGCCGCAAAACAAGTTTTAATCAAATTTTAGGAGATCATTTAATTGAATAGGAGATTTTCAACACAATTATATTCCAAAACCTCAATTTCTATACTTTTTACTCAGTTAAAATTCCAACGGGTCCATTGATTGGCCCATTTAGACCTGCTCGTCCGAAACCTCGACAAAAAGGACCTCGAAACAAGTTTTGATCATATTTTAGGAGTACAAATAATTGATTTTGAGCTTTTCAACACAATTATATTGCAAAACATCAATTTTTATACTTTTTACTCAGTTAAAATTCCAACGGGTCCATTGAAAGGCCCATTTAGACATGCTCGTCTGAAACCTCTACAAAAAGGGCCGCAAAACAAGTTTTAATCAAGTTTTAGGAGATCATGTAATTGATTAGGAGATTTTAAACACAATTATATTCCAAAACCTAAATTTCTATACTTTTTACTCAGTTAAAATTCCAACGGGTCCATTCAAAGGCCCATTTAGACCTTCTCGTCCGAAACCTCGACAAAAAGGACCGCAAAACAAGTTTTAATCAAATATTAGGAGTTCAAATAATTGATTAGGAGCTTTTCAACACAATTATATTGCAAAACCTCAATTTCTGTACTTTTTACTCAGTTAAAATTCCAACGGGTACATTGAAAGGCCCATTTCGACCCTCTCCTCCGAAACCTTTACAAAAAGGAATGCAAAACAAGTTTTAATCAAATTTTAGGAGTTCATGAAATTGATTATGAGCTTTTCAACACAATTATATTGCAAAACCTCAATTTCTGTACTTTTTACTCAGTTAAATTTCCAACGGGTCCATTGAAAGGCCCATTTAGACCTGCTCGTCCGAAACCTCGACAAAAAGGACCGCAAAACAAGTTTTAATCAAATCTTAGGAGTTCAAATAAATGATTAGGAGCTTTTAAACACAATTATATTGAAAAACCTCAATTTTATACTTTTTACTCAGTTAAAATTCCAACGGGCCCATTGATAGGCCCATTTAGACCTGCTCGTCCGAAACCTCTACAAAAAGGACCGCAAAAATGTTTTATTCAAATATTAGGAGTTCAAATAATTGATTAGGAGCTTTTCAACACAATTATATTGCAAAACCTCAATTTCTGTACTTTTTATTCAGTTAAATTTCCAACGGGTCCATTGAAAGGCCCATTTAGACCTGCTCGTCCGAAACCTCGACAAAAAAGACCGCAAAACAAGTTTTAATCAAATTTTAGGAGTTCATGTAATTGATTAGGAGCTTTTCAACACAATTATATTGCAAAACCACAAATTTTTTACTTTTTAGTCAGTTAAAATTCTAACGGGTCCATTGAAAGGCCCATTTAGACCAGCTCGTCCGAAACCTATACAAAAAGGACCGCAAAACAAGTTTTAATCAAAGTTTAGGAGTAAAAATAATTGATTAGGAGCTTTTCAACACAATTATATTGTAAAACCTCAATTTCTGTACTTTTTACTCAGTTAAAATTCCAACGGGTCCATTCAAAGGCCCATTTCGACCCGCTCCTCCGAAACCTTACATAAAGGATTGCAAAACACGTTTTAATCAAATTTTAGGAGTTCATGTAATTGATTAGCAGCTTTTCAACACAATTATATTGCAAAACCTCAATTTCTGTACTTTTTACTCAGTTAAATTTCTAACGGGTCCATTGAATGTCCCATTTAGACCTTCTCGTCCGAAACCTCGACAAAAAGGACCGTAAAATAAGTTTTAATCAAATCTTAGGAGTTCAAATAATTGATTAGGAGCTTTTCAACACAATTATATTGCAAAACCTCAATTTATGTACTTTTTACTCAGTTAAAATTCCAACGGGTACATTGAAAGGCCCATTTCGACCCTCTCCTCCGAAACCTTTACAAAAAGGAATGCAAAACAAGTTTTAATCAAATTTTAGGAGTTCATGAAATTGATTATGAGCTTTTCAACCCAATTATATTGCAAAACCTCAATTTCTGTACTTTTTACTCAGTTAAATTTCCAACGGGTCCATTGAAAGGCCCATTTAGACCTGCTCGTCCGAAACCTCGACAAAAAGGACTGCAAAACAAGTTTTAATCAGATTTTAGGAGTTCAAATAATTGATTAGGAACTTTTCAACACAATTATATTGCAAAACCTCAATTTTTATACTTTTTACTCAGTTAAAATTCCAACGGGCCCATTGAAAGGCCCATTTAGACCTGCTCGTCTGAAACCTCTACAAAAAGGACCGTAAAAATGTTTTATTCAAATATTAGGAGTTCAAATAATTGATTAGGAGCTTTTCAACACAATTATTTTGCAAAACCTCAATTTCTGTACTTTTTTCTCAGTTAAAATTCCAACGGGTCCATTGAAAGGCCCATTTAGAGCTGCTCGTCCGAAACCTCGACAAAAAGGACCGCAAAACAAGTTTTAATCAAATTTTAGGAGTTCATGTAATTGATTAGGAGCTTTTCAACACAATTATATAGCAAAACTTGAATTTCTGTACTTTTTACTGAGTTAAAATTTACATGGGTCCATTGAAAGGCCCATTTAGACCTGCTCGTCCGAAACCACTACAAAAAGGACCGCAAAACAAGTTTTGATCATATTTTAGGAGTACAAATAATTTATTATGAGCTTTTCAACACAATTATATTGCAAAACCTCAATTTTTATACTTTTTACTCAGTTAAAATTCCAACGGGTGCATTGAAAGGCCCATTTAGACATGCTCGTCTGAAACCTCTACAAAAAGGGCCGCAAAACAAGTTTTAATCAAATTTTAGGAGATCATTTAATTGAATAGGAGATTTTCAACACAATTATATTCCAAAACCTCAATTTCTATACTTTTTACTCAGTTAAAATTCCAACGGGTCCATTGATTGGTCCATTTAGACCTGCTCGTCCGAAACCTCGACAAAAAGGACCTCAAAACAAGTTTTGATCATATTTTAGGAGTACAAATAATTGATTTTGAGCTTTTCAACACAATTATATTGCAAAACCTCAATTTTTATACTTTTTACTCAGTTAAAATTCCAACGGGTCCATTGAAAGGCCCATTTAGACATGCTCGTCCGAAACCTCTACAAAAAGGGCCGCAAAACAAGTTTTAATCAAGTTTTAGGAGATCATGTTTAGGAGATTTTAAACACAATTATATTCCAAAACCTCAATTGCTGTACTTTTTACTCAGTTAAAATTCCAACGGGTCCATTCAAAGGCCCATTTAGACCTTCTCGTCCGAAACCTCGACAAAAAGGACCGCAAAACAAGTTTTAATCAAATATTAGGAGTTCAAATAATTGATTAGGAGCTTTTCAACACAATTATATTGCAAAACCTCAATTTCTGTACTTTTTACTCAGTTAAAATTCCAACGGGTACATTGAAAGGCCCATTTCGACCCTCTCCTCCGAAACCTTTACAAAAAGGAATGCAAAACAAGTTTTAATCAAATTTTAGGAGTTCATGAAATTGATTATGAGCTTTTCAACACAATTATATTGCAAAACCTCAATTTCTGTACTTTTTACTCAGTTAAATTTCCAACGGGTCCATTGAAAGGCCCATTTAGACCTGCTCGTCCGAAACCTCGACAAAAAGGACCGCAAAACAAGTTTTAATCAAATCTTAGGAGTTCAAATAAATGATTAGGAGCTTTTAAACACAATTATATTGAAAAACCTCAATTTTATACTTTTTACTCAGTTAAAATTCCAACGGGCCCATTGATAGGCCCATTTAGACCTGCTCGTCCGAAACCTCTACAAAAAGGACCGCAAAAATGTTTTATTCAAATATTAGGAGTTCAAATAATTGATTAGGAGCTTTTCAACACAATTATATTGCAAAACCTCAATTTCTGTACTTTTTATTCAGTTAAATTTCCAACGGGTCCATTGAAAGGCCCATTTAGACCTGCTCGTCCGAAACCTCGACAAAAAAGACCGCAAAACAAGTTTTAATCAAATTTAAGGAGTTCATGTAATTGATTAGGAGCTTTTCAACACAATTATATTGCAAAACCACAAATTTTTTACTTTTTAGTCAGTTAAAATTCTAACGGGTCCATTGAAAGGCCCATTTAGACCAGCTCGTCCGAAACCTATACAAAAAGGACCGCAAAACAAGTTTTAATCAAAGTTTAGGAGTACAAATAATTGATTAGGAGCTTTTCAACACAATTATATTGTAAAACCTCAATTTCTGTACTTTTTACTCAGTTAAAATTCCAACGGGTCCATTCAAAGGCCCATTTCGACCCGCTCCTCCGAAACCTTACATAAAGGATTGCAAAACACGTTTTAATCAAATTTTAGGAGTTCATGTAATTGATTAGCAGCTTTTCAACACAATTATATTGCAAAACCTCAATTTCTGTACTTTTTACTCAGTTAAATTTCTAACGGGTCCATTGAATGTCCCATTTAGACCTTCTCGTCCGAAACCTCGACAAAAAGGACCGTAAAATAAGTTTTAATCAAATCTTAGGAGTTCAAATAATTGATTAGGAGCTTTTCAACACAATTATATTGCAAAACCTCAATTTCTGTACTTTTTACTCAGTTAAAATTCCAACGGGTACATTGAAAGGCCCATTTCGACCCTCTCCTCCGAAACCTTTACAAAAAGGAATGCAAAACAAGTTTTAATCAAATTTTAGGAGTTCATGAAATTGATTATGAGCTTTTCAACCCAATTATATTGCAAAACCTCAATTTCTGTACTTTTTACTCAGTTAAATTTCCAACGGGTCCATTGAAAGGCCCATTTAGACCTGCTCGTCCGAAACCTCGACAAAAAGGACTGCAAAACAAGTTTTAATCAGATTTTAGGAGTTCAAATAATTGATTAGGAACTTTTCAACACAATTATATTGCAAAACCTCAATTTTTATACTTTTTACTCAGTTAAAATTCCAACGGGCCCATTGAAAGGCCCATTTAGACCTGCTCGTCTGAAACCTCTACAAAAAGGACCGTAAAAATGTTTTATTCAAATATTAGGAGTTCAAATAATTGATTAGGAGCTTTTCAACACAATTATTTTGCAAAACCTCAATTTCTGTACTTTTTTCTCAGTTAAAATTCCAACGGGTCCATTGAAAGGCCCATTTAGAGCTGCTCGTCCGAAACCTCGACAAAAAGGACCGCAAAACAAGTTTTAATCAAATTTTAGGAGTTCATGTAATTGATTAGGAGCTTTTCAACACAATTATATAGCAAAACTTGAATTTCTGTACTTTTTACTGAGTTAAAATTTACATGGGTCCATTGAAAGGCCCATTTAGACCTGCTCGTCCGAAACCACTACAAAAAGGACCGCAAAACAAGTTTTGATCATATTTTAGGAGTACAAATAATTGATTATGAGCTTTTCAACACAATTATATTGCAAAACCTCAATTTTTATACTTTTTACTCAGTTAAAATTCCAACGGGTGCATTGAAAGGCCCATTTAGACATGCTCGTCTGAAACCTCTACAAAAAGGGCCGCAAAACAAGTTTTAATCAAATTTTAGGAGATCATTTAATTGAATAGGAGATTTTCAACACAATTATATTCCAAAACCTCAATTTCTATACTTTTTACTCAGTTAAAATTCCAACGGGTCCATTGATTGGTCCATTTAGACCTGCTCGTCCGAAACCTCGACAAAAAGGACCTCAAAACAAGTTTTGATCATATTTTAGGAGTACAAATAATTGATTTTGAGCTTTTCAACACAATTATATTGCAAAACCTCAATTTTTATACTTTTTACTCAGTTAAAATTCCAACGGGTCCATTGAAAGGCCCATTTAGACATGCTCGTCCGAAACCTCTACAAAAAGGGCCGCAAAACAAGTTTTAATCAAGTTTTAGGAGATCATGTTTAGGAGATTTTAAACACAATTATATTGCAAAACCTCAATTGCTGTACTTTTTACTCAGTTAAATTTCCAACGGGTCCATTGAATGTCCCATTTAGACCTGCTCGTCCGAAACCTCGACAAAAAGGACCGTAAAATAAGTTTTAATCAAATCTTAGGAGTTCAAATAATTGATTAGGAGCTTTTCAACACAATTATATTGCAAAACCTCAATTTCTGTACTTTTTACTCAGTTAAAATTCAAACGGGTCCATTGAAAGGCCCATTTAGACCTACTCGTCCGAAACCTCGAAAAAAAGGACCGCAAAACAAGTTTTAATCAAATTTTAGTAGTTCAAATAATTGATTAGGAGCTGTTCAACACAATTATATTGCAAACCCTCAATTTCTGTACTTTTTACTTAGTTAAAATTCCAACGAGTCCATTGTAAGGCCCATTTAGACCTGCTCGTCCGAAACCTCGACAAACAGGACCGCAAAAAAGTTTTAATCAAATTGTAGGAATTCAAATAAATGATTAGGAGCTTTTCAACACAATAATATTGAAAAACCTCAATTTTATACTTTTTACTCAGTAAAAATTCCAACGGGCCCATTGATAGGCTCATTTAGACCTGCTCGTCCGAAACCTCTACAAAAAGGACCGCAAAAATGTTTTATTTAAATATTAGGAGTTCAAATAAATGATTAGGAGCTTTTCAACACAATTATATTGCAAAACCTCAATTTCTGTACTTTTTATTCAGTTAAATTTCCAACGGGTCCATTGAAAGGCCCATTTAGACCTGCTCGTCCGAAACCTCGACAAAAAAGACCGCAAAACAAGTTTTAATCAAATTTTAGGAGTTCATGTAATTGATTAGGAGCTTTTCAACACAATTATATTGCAAAACCACAATTTTTTTACTTTTTACTCAGTTAAAATTCTAACGGGTCCATTGAAAGGCCCATTTAGACCAGCTCGTCCGAAACCTATACAAAAAGGACCGCAAAACAAGTTTTAATCAAACTTTAGGAGTACAAATAATTGATTAGGAGCTTTTCAACACAATTATATTGTAAAACCTCAATTTCTGTACTTTTTACTCAGTTAAAATTCCAACGGGTCCATTCAAAGGCCCATTTCGACCCGCTCCTCCGAAACCTTACATAAAGGATTGCAAAACACGTTTTAATCAAATTTTAGGAGTTCATGTAATTGATTAGCAGCTTTTCAACACAATTATATTGCAAAACCTCAATTTCTGTACTTTTTACTCAGTTAAATTTCTAACGGGTCCATTGAATGTCCCATTTAGACCTTCTCGTCCGAAACCTCGACAAAAAGGACCGTAAAATAAGTTTTAATCAAATCTTAGGAGTTCAAATAATTGATTAGGAGCTTTTCAACACAATTATATTGCAAAACCTCAATTTCTGTACTTTTTACTCAGTTAAAATTCCAACGGGTACATTGAAAGGCCCATTTCGACCCTCTCCTCCGAAACCTTTACAAAAAGGAATGCAAAACAAGTTTTAATCAAATTTTAGGAGTTCATGAAATTGATTATGAGCTTTTCAACCCAATTATATTGCAAAACCTCAATTTCTGTACTTTTTACTCAGTTAAATTTCCAACGGGTCCATTGAAAGGCCCATTTAGACCTGCTCGTCCGAAACCTCGACAAAAAGGACTGCAAAACAAGTTTTAATCAGATTTTAGGAGTTCAAATAATTGATTAGGAACTTTTCAACACAATTATATTGCAAAACCTCAATTTTTATACTTTTTACTCAGTTAAAATTCCAACGGGCCCATTGAAAGGCCCATTTAGACCTGCTCGTCTGAAACCTCTACAAAAAGGACCGTAAAAATGTTTTATTCAAATATTAGGAGTTCAAATAATTGATTAGGAGCTTTTCAACACAATTATTTTGCAAAACCTCAATTTCTGTACTTTTTTCTCAGTTAAAATTCCAACGGGTCCATTGAAAGGCCCATTTAGAGCTGCTCGTCCGAAACCTCGACAAAAAGGACCGCAAAACAAGTTTTAATCAAATTTTAGGAGTTCATGTAATTGATTAGGAGCTTTTCAACACAATTATATAGCAAAACTTGAATTTCTGTACTTTTTACTGAGTTAAAATTTACATGGGTCCATTGAAAGGCCCATTTAGACCTGCTCGTCCGAAACCACTACAAAAAGGACCGCAAAACAAGTTTTGATCATATTTTAGGAGTACAAATAATTGATTATGAGCTTTTCAACACAATTATATTGCAAAACCTCAATTTTTATACTTTTTACTCAGTTAAAATTCCAACGGGTGCATTGAAAGGCCCATTTAGACATGCTCGTCTGAAACCTCTACAAAAAGGGCCGCAAAACAAGTTTTAATCAAATTTTAGGAGATCATTTAATTGAATAGGAGATTTTCAACACAATTATATTCCAAAACCTCAATTTCTATACTTTTTACTCAGTTAAAATTCCAACGGGTCCATTGATTGGTCCATTTAGACCTGCTCGTCCGAAACCTCGACAAAAAGGACCTCAAAACAAGTTTTGATCATATTTTAGGAGTACAAATAATTGATTTTGAGCTTTTCAACACATTAATATTGCAAAACCTCAATTTTTATACTTTTTACTCAGTTAAAATTCCAACGGGTCCATTGAAAGGCCCATTTAGACATGCTCGTCCGAAACCTCTACAAAAAGGGCCGCAAAACAAGTTTTAATCAAGTTTTAGGAGATCATGTTTAGGAGATTTTAAACACAATTATATTGCAAAACCTCAATTGCTGTACTTTTTACTCAGTTAAATTTCCAACGGGTCCATTGAATGTCCCATTTAGACCTGCTCGTCCGAAACCTCGACAAAAAGGACCGTAAAATAAGTTTTAATCAAATCTTAGGAGTTCAAATAATTGATTAGGAGCTTTTCAACACAATTATATTGCAAAACCTCAATTTCTGTACTTTTTACTCGGTTAAAATTCCAACGGGTACATTGAAAGGCCCATTTCGACCCTCTCCTCCGAAACCTTTACAAAAAGGAATGCAAAACAAGTTTTAATCAAATTTTAGGAGTTCATGAAATTGATTATGAGCTTTTCAACACAATTATATTGCAAAACCTCAATTTCTGTACTTTTTACTCAGTTAAATTTCCAACGGGTCCATTGAAAGGCCCATTTAGACCTGCTCGTCCGAAACCTCGACAAAAAGGACCGCAAAACAAGTTTTAATCCAATCTTAGGAGTTCAAATAAATGATTAGGAGCTTTTAAACACAATTATATTGAAAAACCTCAATTTTATACTTTTTACTCAGTTAAAATTCCAACGGGCCCATTGATAGGCCCATTTAGACCTGCTCGTCCGAAACCTCTACAAAAAGGACCGCAAAAATGTTTTATTCAAATATTAGGAGTTCAAATAATTGATTAGGAGCTTTTCAACACAATTATATTGCAAAACCTCAATTTCTGTACTTTTTATTCAGTTAAATTTCCAACGGGTCCATTGAAAGGCCCATTTAGACCTGCTCGTCCGAAACCTCGACAAAAAAGACCGCAAAACAAGTTTTAATCAAATTTTAGGAGTTCATGTAATTGATTAGGAGCTTTTCAACACAATTATATTGCAAAACCACAATTTTTTTACTTTTTACTCAGTTAAAATTCTAACGGGTCCATTGAAAGGCCCATTTAGACCAGCTCGTCCGAAACCTATACAAAAAGGACCGCAAAACAAGTTTTAATCAAACTTTAGGAGTACAAATAATTGATTAGGAGCTTTTCAACACAATTATATTGTAAAACCTCAATTTCTGTACTTTTTACTCAGTTAAAATTCCAACGGGTCCATTCAAAGGCCCATTTCGACCCGCTCCTCCGAAACCTTACATAAAGGACTGCAAAACACGTTTTAATCAAATTTTAGGAGTTCATGTAATTGATTAGCAGCTTTTAAACACAATTATATTGCAAAACCTCAATTTCTGTACTTTTTACTTAGTTAAATTTCCAACGGGTCCATTGAATGTCCCATTTAGACCTGCTCGTCCGAAACCTCGACAAAAAGGACCGTAAAATAAGTTTTAATCAAATCTTAGGAGTTCAAATAATTGATTAGGAGCTTTTCAACACAATTATATTGCAAAACCTCAATTTCTGTACTTTTTACTCAGTTAAAATTCCAACGGGTACATTGAAAGGCCCATTTCGACCCTCTCCTCCGAAACCTTTACAAAAAGGAATGAAAAACAAGTTTTAATCAAATTTTAGGAGTTCATGAAATTGATTATGAGCTTTTCAACACAATTATATTGCAAAACCTCAATTTCTGTACTTTTTACTCAGTTAAATTTCCAACGGGTCCATTGAAAGGCCCATTTAGACCTGCTCGTCCGAAACCTCGACAAAAAGGACCGCAAAACAAGTTTTAATCAAATCTTAGGAGTTCAAATAAATGATTAGGAGCTTTTAAACACAATTATATTGAAAAACCTCAATTTTATACTTTTTACTCAGTTAAAATTCCAACGGGCCCATTGATAGGCCCATTTAGACCTGCTCGTCCAAAACCTTGACATAAAGGACCGCAAAAATAGTTTTAATCAAATTTTAGGAGTTCAAATAATTAATTAGGAGCTTTTCAACACAATTATATTGAAAAACCTCAATTTTATACTTTTTACTTAGTTAAAATTCCAACGGGCCCATTGATAGGCCCATTTAGACCTTCTCGTCCGAAACCTCGATAAAAAGGACCGCAAAAATGTTTTATTCAAATATTAGGAGTTCAAATAATTGATTAGTAGCTTTTCAACACAATTATATTGCAAAACCTCTTTTTCTGTACTTTTTACTCAGTTAAAATTCCAATAGGTCCATTGAAAGGCCCATTTAAACCTGCTCGTCCGAAACCTCTACAAAAAGGACCGCAAAACAAGTTTTGATCATATTTTAGGAGTACAAATAATTGATTATGAGCTTTTCAACACAATTATATTGCAAAACCTCAATTTTTATACTTTTTACTCAGTTAAAATTCCAACGGGTCCATTGAAAGGCCCATTTAGACATGCTCGTCTGAAACCTCTACAAAAAGGGTCGCAAAATAGGTTTTAATCAAATTTTAGAAGATCATGTAATTCATTAGGAGATTTTCAACACAATTATATTCCAAAACCTAGATTTCTATACTTTTTACTCAGGCAAAATTCCAACGGGTCCATTGAAAGGCCTATTTAGACCTGCTCGTCCGAAACCTCGACAAAAAGGACCGCAAAACAAGTTTTGATTATATTTTAGGAGTAAAAATAATTGATTATGAGCTTTTCAACACAATTATATTGCAAAACCTCAATTTTTAAACTTTTTACTCGGTTAAAATTCCAACGGGTCCATTGAAAGGCCCATTTAGACATGCTCGTCCGAAACCTCTACAAAAAGGGCCGCAAAACAAGTTTTAATCAAGTTTTAGGAGATCATGTAATTGATTAGGAGATTTTCAACACAATTATATTCCAAAACCTCAGTTTCTATACTTTTTACTCAGTTAAAATTCCAAAGGGTGCATTGAAAGGCCCATTTAGACCTGCTCGTCCGAAACCTCGACAAAAAGGACCGCAAAAATGTTTTATTCAAATATTAGGAGTTCAAATAATTGATTAGGAGCTTTTCAACACAATTATATTGCAAAACCTCAATTTCTGTACTTTTTACTCTGTTAAAATTCCAACGGGTCCATTGAAAGGCCCATTTCGACCCGCTCGTCCGAAACCTTTACAAAAAGGACCGCAAAACACGTTTTAATCAAATTTTAGGAGTTCATCTAATTGATTAGGAGCTTTTCAACACAATTATATTCCAAAACCTCAATTTCTGTAATTTTTACTCAGTTAAAATTCCAACGGGTCCATTGAAAGGCCCATTTAGACCTGCTCGTCCGAAACCTCGACAAAAAATACCGCAAAACAAGTTTTAATCAAATTTTAGGAGTTCAAATAATTGATTAGAAGCTTTTCAACACTATTATATTGCAAAACCTCTATTTCTGTACTTTTTACTCAGTTAAAATTCCAACAGGTCCATTAAAAGGCCCATTTAGACCTGCTCGTCCGAAACCTCTACAAAAAGGACCGCAAAACAAGTTTTAATCAAATTTTAGGAATTCATGTAATTGATTAGGAGATTTTCAACACAATTATAATTCAAAACCTCAATTTCTGTACTTTTTACTCAGTTAAAATACGAACGGGTCCATTGAAAGGCCCATTTCGACCCGCTCGTCCGAAACCTTTACAAAAATGACCGCAAAACAAGTTTTAATCAAATTTTAAGAGTTCATGTAATTGATTAGGAGCTTTCAACACTATTATATTGCAAAACCTCAATTTCTGTACTTTTTACTCAGTTAAAATTCCAACGGGTCCATTCAAAGGCCCATTACGACCCGCTCGTCCGAAACCTCTACAAAAAGGACTGCAAAACACGTTTTAATCAAATTTTAGGAGTTCATGTAATTGATTAGGAGCTTTTCAACACAATTATATTGCAAAACCTCAATTTCTGTACTTTTTACTAAGTTAAATTTCCAACGGGTCCATTGAAAGGCCCATTTAGACCTCCTCGTCTGAAACATCGACAAAAAGTACCACAAAACATGTTTTAATCAAATTTTAGGAGTTCATGTAGTTGATTAGGAGCTTTTCAACACAATTATATTGCAAAACCTCAATTTCTGTACTTTTTACTCAGTTAAAATTCCAACGGGTCCATTGAAAGGCCCATTTAGACTTGCTCGTCTGAAACCTCTACAAAAAGGACCGCAAAACAAGTTTTAATCAAATTTTAGGAGTTCAAATAATTGATTAGGAGCTTTTGAACACAATTATATTGCAAAACTTCAATTTATGTACTTTTTACTCAGTTAAAATTCCAACGAGTCCATTCAAAGGCCCATTTCGACCCGCTCGTCCGAAACCTCTACAAAAAGGACTGCAAAACACTTTTTAATCAAATTTTAGGAGTTCATGTAATTGATTAGGAGCTTTTCAACACAATTATATTGCAAAACCTCAATTTTTTTACTTTTTACTCAATTAAAATTCCAATAGGTCCATTGGAAGGCCCATTTCGACCCGCTCGTCCGAAACCTCCACAAAAAGGACTGCAAAATACGTTTTAATCAAATTTTAAGAGTTCACGTAATCGATTTGGAGCTTTTCAACACAATTATATTGCAAAACCTCAATTTCTGTACTTTTTACTCAGTTAAAATTCCAACGGGTCCATTGAAAGGCCCATTTCGACTCGCTCGTCCGAAACCTCTACAAAAAGGACTGCAAAACAAGTTTTAATCAAATTTTAGGAGTTCATGTAATTTATTAGGAAATTTTCAACACAATTATATTGTAAAACCTCAATTTCTGTACTTTTTACTCAGTAAAAATTCCAACGGGTCCATTGAAAGGCCCATTTAGACCTGCTCGTCCGAAACATCGACAAAAAGAACTGCAAAACAAGTTTTAATCAAATTTTAGGAGTTCAAATAAATGATTAGGAGCTTTTCAACACAATTATATTGAAAAACCTCAATTTTATACTTTTTAATCTGTTAAAATTCCAAGAGGCCCATTGATAGGCCCATTAAGACCTGCTCGTTCGAAACCTCTACAAAAAGGACCGCAAAAATGTTTTATTCAAATATTAGGAGTTCAAATAATTGATTAGGAGCTTTTCAACACAATTATATTGCCAAACCTCAATTTCTGTACTTTTTACTCAGTTAAAATTCCAATAGGTCCATTGAAAGGCCCATTTAGACCTGCTCGTCCGAAACCTCTACAAAAAGGACTGTAAAAATGTTTTATTCAAATATTAGGAGTTCAAATAATTGATTAGGTGCTTTTCAACACAATTATATTGCAAAACCTCAATACCTGTACTTTTTACGTAGTTAAAATTCCAATAGGTTCATTGAAAGGCCCATTTAGACTTGCTCGTCCGAAACCTCTACAAAAAGGACCGCAAAACAAGTATTAATCAAATTTTAGGAATTCATGTAATTGATTAGGAGCTTTTCAACACAATTATATTGCAAAACCTCAATTTCTGTACTTTTTACTCAGTTAAAATTCTAACGGGTCAATTGAAAGGCCCATTTACACCTGCTCGTCCGAAACCTGGACAAAAAGGACCGCAAAAATATTTTTAATCAAATTTTAGGAGTTCAAATAATTGATTAGGAGCTTTTCAACACAATTATATTGAAAAACCTCACTTTTATACTTTTTACTCAGTTAAAATTCCAACGGGCCCATTGATAGGCCCATTTAGACCTGCTCGTCCGAAACCTCTACAAAAAGGACCGCAAAAATGTTTTATTCAAATATTAGGAGTTCAAATAAATGATTAGGAGCTCTTCAACACAATTATATTGCAGAACCTCAATTTCTGTACTTTTTACTCAGTTAAAATAACAACGGGTCCATTCAAAGGCCCATTACGACCCGCTCGTCCGAAACCTCTACAAAAAGGACTGCAAAACACGTTTTAATCAAATTTTAGGAGTTCATGTAATTGATTAGGAGCTTTTCAACACAATTATATTGCAAAACCTCAATTTCTGTACTTTTTACTCAGTTAAATTTCCAACGGGTCCCTTAAAAGGCCCATTTAGACCTCCTCGTCTGAAACCTCGACAAAAATTACCGCAAAACAACTTTTAATCAAATTTTAGGAGTTCAAATAAATGATTAGGAGCTTTTCAACACAATTATATTGCAAAACTTCAATTTTTATACTTTTTACTCAGTTAAAATTCCAACGGGTCCATTGAATGGCCCATTTAGACCCGCTCGTCCGAAACCTCTATAAAATGGACCACAAAAAAAGTTTTAATCAAATTTTAGGTAGTTCATGTAATTTATTAGGAGCTTTTCAACAAAATTATATTGTAAAACCGCAATTTCTATTCTTTTTACTCAGTTAAAATTCCAACGGGTCCATTATAAGGCCCATTTCAACCCGCTCGACCGAAACCTCTACAAAAAGGACTGCAAAACAAGTTTTAATCAAATTTTAGGAGTTCATGTAATTGATTAGGAGCTTTTCAACACAATTATATTGCAAAACTTCAATTTCTGTACTTTTTACTCAGTTAAAATTCCAACGGGTCCAGTGAAAGGACCATTTAAACCTGCTCGTCCAAAACGTCTACAAAAAGGACCGCAAAACAAGTTTTAATCAAATTTTAGGAGTTCAAATAAATGATTAGGAGCTCTTCAACACAATTATATTGCAGAACCTCAATTTCTGTACTTTTTACTCAGTTAAAATAACAACGGGTCCATTCAAAGGCCCATTACGACCCGCTCGTCCGAAACCTCTACAAAAAGGACTGCAAAACACGTTTTAATCAAATTTTAGGAGTTCGTGTAATTGATTAGGAGATTTTCAACACAATTATATTGCAAAACCTCAATTTCTGTACTTTTTACTCAGTTAAATTTCCAACGGGTCCCTTAAAAGGCCCATTTAGACCTCCTCGTCTGAAACCTCGACAAAAATTACCGCAAAACAAGTTTTAATCAAATTTTAGGAGTTCAAATAAATGATTAGGAGCTTTTCAACACAATTATATTGCAAAACTTCAATTTTTATACTTTTTACTCAGTTAAAATTCCAACGGGTCCATTGAATGGCCCATTTAGACCCGCTCGTCCGAAACCTCTATAAAATGGACCACAAAAAAAGTTTTAATCAAATTTTAGGTAGTTCATGTAATTTATTAGGAGCTTTTCAACAAAATTATATTGTAAAACCGCAATTTCTATTCTTTTTACTCAGTTAAAATTCCAACGGGTCCATTATAAGGCCCATTTCAACCCGCTCGACCGAAACCTCTACAAAAAGGACTGCAAAACAAGTTTTAATCAAATTTTAGGAGTTCATGTAATTGATTAGGAGCTTTTCAACACAATTATATTGCAAAACCTCAATTTCTGTACTTTTTACTCAGTTAAAATTCCAACGGGTCCAGTGAAAGGCCCATTTAGACTTGCTCGTCCGAAACCTCTACAAAAAGGACCGCAAAACAAGTTTTAATCAAATTTTAGGAGTTCAAATAATTGATTAGGAGCTTTTGAACACAATTATATTGCAAAACTTCAATTTATGTACTTTTTACTCAGTTAAAATTCCAACGAGTCCATTCAAAGGCCCATTTCGACCCGCTCGTCCGAAACCTCTACAAAAAGGACTGCAAAACACTTTTTAATCAAATTTTAGGAGTTCATGTAATTGATTAGGAGCTTTTCAACACAATTATATTGCAAAACCTCTCTTTTTGTACTTTTACTTAGTTAAATTTCCAACGGGTCCATTGAAAGGCCCATTTAAACCTGCTCGTCCGAAACCTCTACAAAAAGGACCGCAAAACAAGTTTTCATCAAATTTTAGGAGTTCAAGTAAATGATTAGGAGCTTTTCAACACAATTACATTGCAAAACCTCAATTTCTGTACTTTTTACTCAGTTAAAATTCCAACGGGTCCATTGAAAGGCCCATTTAGACTTGCTCGTCCGAAACCTCTACAAAAAGGACCGCAAAACAAGTTTTAATCAAATTTTAGGAGTTCAAATAATTGATTAGGAGCTTTTGAACACAATTATATTGCAAAACCTCAATTTCTGTACTTTTTACTCAGTTAAAATTCCAACGAGTCCATTCGAAGGCCCATTTCGACCCGCTCGTCCGAAACCTCTACAAAAAGGACTGCAAAACATTTTTTAATCAAATTTTAAGAGTTCATGTAATTGATTAGGAGCTTTTCAACACAATTATATTGCAAAACCTCACTTTTTGTACTTTTTACTCAGTTAAATTTCCAACGGGTCCATTGAAAGTCCCATTTAGACAAGCTCGTCCGAAACCTCTACAAAAAGGACCGCAAAACAAGTTTTAATTAAACTTTAGAAGTACAAATAATTGATTAGGAGCTTTTCAACACAATTATATTGCAAAACCTCAATTTATGTACTTTTTATTAAGTTAAAATTCCAACGGGTCCATTGAAAGGCCCATTTCGACCCGCCCGTCCGAAACCTCTACAAAAGGACTACAAAATAAGTTTTAATCAAATTTTAGGAGTTCAAATAACTGATTAGGAGCTTTTCAACACAATTATATTGCAAAACCTCAATTTTTTTACTTTTTACTCAGTTAAAATTTCAACGGGTCCATTGAAAGGCCCATTTCGACCCGCTCGTCCGAAACCTCTACAAAAATGACTGCAAAACAAGTTTTAATCAAATTTTAGGAGTTCAAATAATTGATTAGGAGCTTTTGAACACAATTATATTGCAAAACCTCAATTTCTGTACTTTTTACTCAGTTAAAATTCCAACGAGTCCATTCGAAGGCCCATTTCGACCCGCTCGTCCGAAACCTCTACAAAAAGGACTGCAAAACATTTTTTAATCAAATTTTAAGAGTTCATGTAATTGATTAGGAGCTTTTCAACACAATTATATTGAAAAACCTCACTTTTTGTACTTTTTACTCAGTTAAATTTCCAACGGGTCCATTGAAAGTCCCATTTAGACCAGCTCGTCCGAAACCTCTACAAAAAGGACCGCAAAACAAGTTTTAATCAAACTTTAGAAGTACAAATAATTGATTAGGAGCTTTTCAACACAATTATATTGCAAAACCTCAATTTATGTACTTTTTATTCAGTTAAAATTCCAACGGGTCCATTGAAAGGCCCATTTCGACCCGCCCGTCCGAAACCTCTACAAAAGGACTACAAAATAAGTTTTAATCAAATTTTAGGAGTTCAAATAACTGATTAGGAGCTTTTCAACACAATTATATTGCTAAACCTCAATTTCTGTACCTTTTACTCAGTTAAAATTCCAACGTGTCCATTAAAAGGCCCATTTAGACCCGCTCGTCCGAAACCTCTACAAAAAGGACCGCAAAACAAGTTTTAAACAAATTTTCGGAGTTCAAATAATTGATTAGGAGCTTTTCAACACAATTATATTGCAAAACCTCAATTTCTGTTATTTTTACTCAGTTAAAATTCCAACGGGTCCATTGAAAGGCCCATTTCGACTCTCTCGTCCGAAACCTCTACAAAAAGGACTGCAAAACAAGTTTTAATCAAATTTTAGGAGTTCATGTAATTGATTAGGAGCTTTTCAAAACAATTATATTGCAAAACCTCAATTTTTGTACTTTTTACTCAGTTAAAATTCCAACGGGTCCATTGAAAGGCCCATTTCGACCTGCCCGTCCGAAACCTCTACAAAAAAGGACTGCAAAACAAGTTTTAATCAAATTTTAGGAGATCAAATAACTGATTAGGAGCTTTTCAACACAATTATATTGCAAAACCTCAATTTGTGTACTTTTTACTCAGTTAAAATTTCAACGGGTCCATTGAAAGGCCCATTTCGACCCGCTCGTCCGAAACCTCTACAAAAAGGACTGCAAAACAAGTTTTAATCAAATTTTAGGAGTTCATGTAATTGATTAGGAGCTTTTCAACACAATTATATTGCAAAACATCAATTTTTGTACTTTTTACTCAGTTAAAATTCCAACGGGTCCATTGAATGGCTCATTTAGACTTGCTCGTTCGAAACCTCTACAAAAAGGATCGCAAAACAAGTTTTAATCAAATTTTAGGAGTTCAAATAATTGATTAGGAGCTTTTCAACACAATTATATTGCAAAACCTCAATTTTTGTACTTTTTACTCAGTTAAAATTTTAACGGGTCCATTGAAAGGCCTATTTAAACCTGCTCGTCCGAAACCTCGACAAAAAGGACCGCAAAACAAGTTTTGATCAAATTTTAGGAGTACAAATAATTGATTATGAGCTTTTCAACACAATTATATTGCAAAACCTCAATTTTTATACTTTTTACTCAGTTAAAATTCCAACGGGTCCATTGAAAGGCCCATTTAGACATGCTCGTCCGAAACCTCTACAAAAAGGACCGCAAAACAAGTTTTAATCAAGTTTTAGGAGATCAAATAATTGATTAGGAGGTTTTCAACACAATTATATTGCAAAACCTCAATTTCTGTACTATTTACTCAGTTAAAATTCCAACGGGTCCATTGAATGACCCATTTCGACCCGCTCGTCCGAAACCTTTACAAAAAGGAATGCAAAACAAGTTTTAATCAAATTTTAGGAGTTCATGTAATTGATTAGGAGCTTTTCAACACAATTATATTGCAAAACCTCATTTTTTGTAGTTTTTACTCAATTAAAATTCTAACGGTTCCATTGAAAGGCCCATTTAGACCTGCTCGTCCGAAACCTTGACAAAAAGGACCACAAAAATGTTTTATTCAAATAGTAGGAGTTCAAATAATTGATTAGGAGCTTTTCAACACAATTATATTGCAAAACCTCAATTTCTGTACTTTTTACTCTGTTAAAATTCTAACGGGTCCATTGAAAGGCTCATTTCGACCCGCTCGTCCGAAACCTTTACAAAAAGGACCGCAAAACACGTTTTAATCAAATTTTAGGAGTTCATGTAATTGATTAGGAGCTTTTCAACACAATTATATTCCAAAACCTCAATTTCTGTAATTTTTACTCAGTTAAAATTCCAACGGGTCCATTGAAAGTCCCATTTAGACCTGCTCGTCCGAAACCTCGACAAAAAGGACCGCAAAACAAGTTTTAATGAAATTTTAGGAGTTCAAATAATTGATTAGGAGCTTTTCAACACTATTATATTGCAAAACCTCTATTTCTGTACTTTTTACTCAGTTAAAATACCAACGGGTCCATTGAAAGGCCCATTTAGACCCGCTCGTCCGAAACCTCTACAAAAAGGACCGCAAAACAAGTTTTAATCAAATTTTAGGAGTTCATGTAATTGATTAGGAGCTTTCAACACAATTATATTGCAAAACCTCAATTTCTGTACTTTTTACTCAGTTAAAATTCCAACGGGTCCATTCAAAGGCCCATTACGACCCGCTCGTCCGAAACCTCTACAAAAAGGACTGCAAAACACGTTTTAATAAAATTTTAGGAGTTCATGTAATTGATTAGGAGCTTTTCAACACAATTATATTGCAAAACCTCAATTTCTGTACTTTTTACTCAGTTAAATTTCCAACGGGTCCATTGAAAGGCCCATTTAGACCTCCTCGTCTGAAACCTCGACAAAAAGTACCGCAAAACAAGTTTTAATCAAATTTTAGGAGTTCAAATAAATGATTAGGAGCTTTTCAACACAATTATATTGCAAAACTTCAATTTTTATACTTTTTACTCAGTTAAAATTCCAACGGGTCCATTGAAAGGCACATTTAGACCCGCTCGTCCGAAACCTCTATAAAATGGACCACAAAAAAGGTTTTAATCAAATTTTAGGTAGTTCATGTAATTTATTAGGAGCTTTTCAACACAATTATATTGCAAAACCGCAATTTCTATACTTTTTACTCAGTTAAAATTCCAACGGGTCCATTATAAGGCCCATTTCAACCCGCTCGACCGGAACCTCTACAAAAAGGACTGCAAAACAAGTTTTAATCAAATTTTAGGAGTTCATGTAATTGATTAGGATCTTTTCAACTCAATTATATTGCAAAACCTCAATTTCTGTACTTTTTACTCAGTTAAATTTCCAACGGGTCCATTGAAACGCCCATTTAGACTTGCTCGTCAGAAACCTCTACAAAAAGGACCGCAAAACAAGTTTTAATCAAATTTTACGAGTTCAAATAATTGATTAGGAGCTTTTGAACACCATTATATTGCAAAACCTCAATTTCTGTACTTTTTACTCAGTTAAAATTCCAACGAGTCCATTCGAAGGCCCATTTCGACCCGCTCGTCCGAAACCTCTACAAAAAGGTCTGCAAAACACTTTTTAATCAAATTTTAGGAGTTCATGTTATTGATTAGGAGCTTTTCAACACAATTATATTGCAAAACCTCACTTTTTGTACTTTTTACTCAGTTAAATTTCCAACGGGTCCATTGAAAGGCCCATTTAAACCTGCTCGTCCAAAACCTCTACAAAAAGGACCGCAAAACAAGTTTTAATCAAATTTTAGGAGTTCAAATAAATGATTAGGAGCTTTTCAACTCAATTATATTGCAAAACTTCAATTTTTATACTTTTTACTCAGTTAAAATTCCAACGGGTCCATTGAAAGTCCCATTTAGACCCGCTCGTTCGAAACCTCTATAAAAAGGACCACAAAAAAAGTTTTAATCAAATCTTAGGTAGTTCATGTAATTGATTAGGAGCTTTTCAACACAATTATATTGCAAAACCGCAATTTCAATACTTTTTACTCAGTAAAAATTCCAACGGGTCCATTGAAAGGCCCATTTCAACCCGCTCGACCGAAACCTCTACAAAAAGGACTGCAAAACAAGTTTTAATCAAATTTTAGGAGTTCATGTAATTGATTAGGAGCTTCTCAACACAATTATATTGCAAAACCTCAATTTCTGTACTTTTTACTCAGTTAAAATTTTAATGGGTCCATTGAATGGCCCATTTAGACCAGCTCGTCCGAAACCTCTACAAAAAGGACCGCAAAACAAGTTTTAATTAAACTTTAGAAGTACAAATAATTGATTAGGAGCTTTTCAACACAATTATATTGCAAAACCTCAATTTATGTACTTTTTATTCAGTTAAAATTCCAACGGGTCCATTGAAAGGCCCATTTCGACCCACCCGTCCGAAACCTCTACAAAAGGACTACAAAATAAGTTTTAATCAAATTTTAGGAGTTCAAATAACTGATTAGGAGCTTTTCAACACAATTATATTGCAAAACCTCAATTTTTTTACTTTTTACTCAGTTAAAATTTCAACGGGTCCATTGAAAGGCCCATTTCGACCCGCTCGTCCGAAACCTCTACAAAAATGACTGCAAAACAAGTTTTAATCAAATTTTAGGAGTTCAAATAATTGATTAGGAGCTTTTGAACACAATTATATTGCAAAACCTCAATTTCTGTACTTTTTACTCAGTTAAAATTCCAACGAGTCCATTCGAAGGCCCATTTCGACCCGCTCGTCCGAAACCTCTACAAAAAGGACTGCAAAACATTTTTTAATCAAATTTTAAGAGTTCATGTAATTGATTAGGAGCTTTTCAACACAATTATATTGCAAAACCTCACTTTTTGTACTTTTTACTCAGTTAAATTTCCAACGGGTCCATTGAAAGTCCCATTTAGACCAGCTCGTCCGAAACCTCTACAAAAAGGACCGCAAAACAAGTTTTAATCAAACTTTAGAAGTACAAATAATTGATTAGGAGCTTTTCAACACAATTATATTGCAAAACCTCAATTTATGTACTTTTTATTCAGTTAAAATTCCAACGGGTCCATTGAAAGGCCCATTTCGACCCGCTCGTCCGAAACCTCTACAAAAAGGACTGCAAAACAAGTTTTAATCAAATTTTAGGAGTTCATGTAATTGATTAGGAGCTTTTCAACACAATTATATTGCAAAACATAAATTTTTGTACTTTTTACTCAGTTAAAATTCCAACGGGTCCATTGAATGGCTCATTTAGACTTGCTCGTTCGAAACCTCTACAAAAAGGATCGCAAAACAAGTTTTAATCAAATTTTAGGAGTTCAAATAATTGATTAGGAGCTTTTCAACACAATTATATTGCAAAACCTCAATTTTTGTACTTTTTACTCAGTTAAAATTTTAACGGGTCCATTGAAAGGCCTATTTAGACCTGCTCGTCCGAAACCTCGACAAAAAGGACCGCAAAACAAGTTTTGATCAAATTTTAGGAGTACAAATAATTGATTATGAGCTTTTCAACACAATTATATTGCAAAACCTCAATTTTTATACTTTTTACTCATTTAAAATTCCAACGGGTCCATTGAAAGGCCCATTTAGACATGCTCGTCCGAAACCTCTACAAAAAGGACCGCAAAACAAGTTTTAATCAAGTTTTAGGAGATCAAATAATTGATTAGGAGGTTTTCAACACAATTATATTGCAAAACCTCAATTTCTGTACTTTTTACTCAGTTAAAATTCCAACGGGTCCATTGAATGACCCATTTCGACCCGCTCGTCCGAAACCTTTACAAAAAGGAATGCAAAACAAGTTTTAATCAAATTTTAGGAGTTCATGTAATTGATTAGGAGCTTTTCAACACAATTATATTGCAAAACCTCAATTTTTGTACTTTTTACTCAATTAAAATTCTAACGGTTCCATTGAAAGGCCCATTTAGACCTGCTCGTCCGAAACCTTGACAAAAAGGACCGCAAAAATGTTTTATTCAAATAGTAGGAGTTCAAATAATTGATTAGGAGCTTTTCAACACAATTATATTGCAAAACCTCAATTTCTGTACTTTTTACTCTGTTAAAATTCTAACGGGTCCATTGAAAGGCTCATTTCGACCCGCTCGTCCGAAACCTTTACAAAAAGGACCGCAAAACACGTTTTAATCAAATTTTAGGAGTTCATGTAATTGATTAGGAGCTTTTCAACACAATTATATTCCAAAACCTCAATTTCTGTAATTTTTACTCAGTTAAAATTCCAACGGGTCCATTGAAAGTCCCATTTAGACCTGCTCGTCCGAAACCTCGACAAAAAGGACCGCAAAACAAGTTTTAATGAAATTTTAGGAGTTCAAATAATTGATTAGGAGCTTTTCAACACTATTATATTGCAAAACCTCTATTTCTGTACTTTTTACTCAGTTAAAATACCAACGGGTCCATTGAAAGGCCCATTTAGACCCGCTCGTCCGAAACCTCTACAAAAAGGACCGCAAAACAAGTTTTAATCAAATTTTAGGAGTTCATGTAATTGATTAGGAGCTTTCAACACAATTATATTGCAAAACCTCAATTTCTGTACTTTTTACTCAGTTAAAATTCCAACGGGTCCATTCAAAGGCCCATTACGACCCGCTCGTCCGAAACCTCTACAAAAAGGACTGCAAAACACGTTTTAATAAAATTTTAGGAGTTCATGTAATTGATTAGGAGCTTTTCAACACAATTATATTGCAAAACCTCAATTTCTGTACTTTTTACTCAGTTAAATTTCCAACGGGTCCATTGAAAGGCCCATTTAGACCTCCTCGTCTGAAACCTCGACAAAAAGTACCGCAAAACAAGTTTTAATCAAATTTTAGGAGTTCAAATAAATGATTAGGAGCTTTTCAACACAATTATATTGCAAAACTTCAATTTTTATACTTTTTACTCAGTTAAAATTCCAACGGGTCCATTGAAAGGCACATTTAGACCCGCTCGTCCGAAACCTCTATAAAATGGACCACAAAAAAGGTTTTAATCAAATTTTAGGTAGTTCATGTAATTTATTAGGAGCTTTTCAACACAATTATATTGCAAAACCGCAATTTCTATACTTTTTACTCAGTTAAAATTCCAACGGGTCCATTATAAGGCCCATTTCAACCCGCTCGACCGGAACCTCTACAAAAAGGACTGCAAAACAAGTTTTAATCAAATTTTAGGAGTTCATGTAATTGATTAGGATCTTTTCAACTCAATTATATTGCAAAACCTCAATTTCTGTACTTTTTACTCAGTTAAATTTCCAACGGGTCCATTGAAACGCCCATTTAGACTTGCTCGTCAGAAACCTCTACAAAAAGGACCGCAAAACAAGTTTTAATCAAATTTTAGGAGTTCAAATAAATGATTAGGAGCTTTTCAACTCAATTATATTGCAAAACCTCACTTTTTGTACTTTTTACTCAGTTAAATTTCCAACGGGTCCATTGAAAGGCCCATTTAAACCTGCTAGTCCAAAACCTCTACAAAAATGACTGCAAAACAAGTTTTAATCAAATTTTAGGAGTTCAAATAATTGATTAGGAGCTTTTGAACACAATTATATTGCAAAACCTCAATTTCTGTACTTTTTACTCAGTTAAAATTCCAACGAGTCCATTCGAAGGCCCATTTCGACCCGCTCGTCCGAAACCTCTACAAAAAGGACTGCAAAACATTTTTTAATCAAATTTTAAGAGTTCATGTAATTGATTAGGAGCTTTTCAACACAATTATATTGCAAAACATCACTTTTTGTACTTTTTACTCAGTTAAATTTCCAACGGGTCCATTGAAAGTCCCATTTAGACCAGCTCGTCCGAAACCTCTACAAAAAGGACCGCAAAACAAGTTTTAATCAAACTTTAGAAGTACAAATAATTGATTAGGAGCTTTTCAACACAATTATATTGCAAAACCTCAATTTATGTACTTTTTATTCAGTTAAAATTCCAACGGGTCCATTGAAAGGCCCATTTCGACCCGCCCGTCCGAAACCTCTACAAAAGGACTACAAAATAAGTTTTAATCAAATTTTAGGAGTTCAAATAACTGATTAGGAGCTTTTCAACACAATTATATTGCTAAACCTCAATTTCTGTACCTTTTACTCAGTTAAAATTCCAACGTGTCCATTAAAAGGCCCATTTAGACCCGCTCGTCCGAAACCTCTACAAAAAGGACCGCAAAACAAGTTTTAAACAAATTTTAGGAGTTCAAATAATTGATTAGGAGCTTTTCAACACAATTATATTGCAAAACCTCAATTTCTGTTATTTTTACTCAGTTAAAATTCCAACGGGTCCATTGAAAGGCCCATTTCGACTCTCTCGTCCGAAACCTCTACAAAAAGGACTGCAAAACAAGTTTTAATCAAATTTTAGGAGTTCATGTAATTGATTAGGAGCTTTTCAAAACAATTATATTGCAAAACCTCAATTTTTGTACTTTTTACTCAGTTAAAATTCCAACGGGTCCATTGAAAGGCCCATTTCGACCTGCCCGTCCGAAACCTCTACAAAAAGGACTGCAAAACAAGTTTTAATCAAATTTTAGGAGATCAAATAACTGATTAGGAGCTTTTCAACACAATTATATTGCAAAACCTCAATTTGTGTACTTTTTACTCAGTTAAAATTTCAACGGGTCCATTGAAAGGCCCATTTCGACCCGCTCGTCCGAAACCTCTACAAAAAGGACTGCAAAACAAGTTTTAATCAAATTTTAGGAGTTCATGTAATTGATTAGGAGCTTTTCAACACAATTATATTGCAAAACATCAATTTTTGTACTTTTTACTCAGTTAAAATTCCAACGGGTCCATTGAATGGCTCATTTAGACTTGCTCGTTCGAAACCTCTACAAAAAGGATCGCAAAACAAGTTTTAATCAAATTTTAGGAGTTCAAATAATTGATTAGGAGCTTTTCAACACAATTATATTGCAAAACCTCAATTTTTGTACTTTTTACTCAGTTAAAATTTTAACGGGTCCATTGAAAGGCCTATTTAGACCTGCTCGTCCGAAACCTCGACAAAAAGGACCGCAAAACAAGTTTTGATCAAATTTTAGGAGTACAAATAATTGATTATGAGCTTTTCAACACAATTATATTGCAAAACCTCAATTTTTATACTTTTTACTCAGTTAAAATTCCAACGGGTCCATTGAAAGGCCCATTTAGACATGCTCGTCCGAAACCTCTACAAAAAGGACCGCAAAACAAGTTTTAATCAAGTTTTAGGAGATCAAATAATTGATTAGGAGGTTTTCAACACAATTATATTGCAAAACCTCAATTTCTGTACTTTTTACTCAGTTAAAATTCCAACGGGTCCATTGAATGGCCCATTTCGACCCGCTCGTCCGAAACCTTTACAAAAAGGAATGCAAAACAAGTTTTAATCAAATTTTAGGAGTTCATGTAATTGATTAGGAGCTTTTCAACACAATTATATTGCAAAACCTCAATTTTTGTACTTTTTACTCAATTAAAATTCTAACGGGTCCATTGAAAGGCCCATTTAGACCTGCTCGTCCGAAACCTTGACAAAAAGGACCGCAAAAATGTTTTATTCAAATAGTAGGAGTTCAAATAATTGATTAGGAGCTTTTCAACACAATTATATTGCAAAACCTCAATTTCTGTACTTTTTACTCTGTTAAAATTCTAACGGGTCCATTGAAAGGCTCATTTCGACCCGCTCGTCCGAAACCTTTACAAAAAGGACCGCAAAACACGTTTTAATCAAATTTTAGGAGTTCATGTAATTGATTAGGAGCTTTTCAACACAATTATATTCCAAAACCTCAATTTCTGTAATTTTTACTCAGTTAAAATTCCAACGGGTCCATTGAAAGTCCCATTTAGACCTGCTCGTCCGAAACCTCGACAAAAAGGACCGCAAAACAAGTTTTAATGAAATTTTAGGAGTTCAAATAATTGATTAGGAGCTTTTCAACACTATTATATTGCAAAACCTCTATTTCTGTACTTTTTACTCAGTTAAAATACCAACGGGTCCATTGAAAGGCCCATTTAGACCCGCTCGTCCGAAACCTCTACAAAAAGGACCGCAAAACAAGTTTTAATCAAATTTTAGGAGTTCATGTAATTGATTAGTAGCTTTCAACACAATTATATTGCAAAACCTCAATTTCTGTACTTTTTACTCAGTTAAAATTCCAACGGGTCCATTCAAAGGCCCATTACGACCCGCTCGTCCGAAACCTCTACAAAAAGGACTGCAAAACACGTTTTAATAAAATTTTAGGAGTTCATGTAATTGATTAGGAGCTTTTCAACACAATTATATTGCAAAACCTCAATTTCTGTACTTTTTACTCAGTTAAATTTCCAACGGGTCCATTGAAAGGCCCATTTAGACCTCCTCGTCTGAAACCTCGACAAAAAGTACCGCAAAACAAGTTTTAATCAAATTTTAGGAGTTCAAATAAATGATTAGGAGCTTTTCAACACAATTATATTGCAAAACTTCAATTTTTATACTTTTTACTCAGTTAAAATTCCAACGGGTCCATTGAAAGGCACATTTAGACCCGCTCGTCCGAAACCTCTATAAAATGGACCACAAAAAAGGTTTTAATCAAATTTTAGGTAGTTCATGTAATTTATTAGGAGCTTTTCAACACAATTATATTGCAAAACCGCAATTTCTATACTTTTTACTCAGTTAAAATTCCAACGGGTCCATTATAAGGCCCATTTCAACCCGCTCGACCGGAACCTCTACAAAAAGGACTGCAAAACAAGTTTTAATCAAATTTTAGGAGTTCATGTAATTGATTAGGATCTTTTCAACTCAATTATATTGCAAAACCTCAATTTCTGTACTTTTTACTCAGTTAAATTTCCAACGGGTCCATTGAAACGCCCATTTAGACTTGCTCGTCAGAAACCTCTACAAAAAGGACCGCAAAACAAGTTTTAATCAAATTTTAGGAGTTCAAATAATTGATTAGGAGCTTTTGAACACCATTATATTGCAAAACCTCAATTTCTGTACTTTTTACTCAGTTAAAATTCCAACGAGTCCATTCGAAGGCCCATTTCGACCCGCTCGTCCGAAACCTCTACAAAAAGGTCTGCAAAACACTTTTTAATCAAATTTTAGGAGTTCATGTAATTGTTTAGGAGCTTTTCAACACAATTATATTGCAAAACCTCACTTTTTGTACTTTTTACTCAGTTAAATTTCCAACGGGTCCATTGAAAGGCCCATTTAAACCTGCTCGTCCAAAACCTCTACAAAAAGGACCACAAAACAAGTTTTAATCAAATTTTAGGAGTTCAAATAAATGATTAGGAGCTTTTCAACTCAATTATATTGCAAAACTTCAATTTTTATAATTTTTACTCAGTTAAAATTCCAACGGGTCCATTGAAAGGCCCATTTAGACCCGCTCGTTCGAAACCTCTATAAAAAGGACCACAAAAAAAGTTTTAATCAAATTTTAGGTAGTTCATGTAATTGATTAGGAGCTTTTCAACACAATTATATTGCAAAACCGCAATTTCAATACTTTTTACTCAGTAAAAATTCCAACGGGTCCATTGAAAGGCCCATTTCAACCCGCTCGACCGAAACCTCTACAAAAAGGACTGCAAAACAAGTTTTAATCAAATTTTAGGAGTTCATGTAATTGATTAGGAGCTTCTCAACACAATTATATTGCAAAACCTCAATTTCTGTACTTTTTACTCAGTTAAAATTCCAATGGGTCCATTGAATGGCCCATTTAGACTTGCTCGTCCGAAACCTCTACAAAAAGGACCGCAAAACAAGTTTTAATCAAATTTTAGGAGTTCAAATAATTGATTAGGAGCTTTTCAACACAATTATATTGCAAAACCTCAATTGCTGTACTTTTTACTCAGTTAAAATTTCAACGGGTCTCACCTTCGCCCGATCCCAAGGTTGGAATCAGATCATACTTGAAACTGACTGCGCTTCTCTCGCTAATAGAATCAACAACCCAGCTCAAGATCTCTCTACCATGGGACCTCTTATTCATCGGATTCAAGCAGCTCTTCATGACTTTGAATCTGCTTCTGTCTCCTTTGTACGCCGTGAGGCAAATCAAATGGCACATACCTTGGCCACTTTTTCTTTAAGTTCTATGACTTCTATGTCTTTTAACTTGGACGTACCTCCGTGTATCCAACATCTTGTATCAAATTTATTATGATTAATATATTTAGGCACTCTTTTCCCCTTTTTAGGGTCCTCTAGCTCTGCTTGAAGGACAGTAGTAGGGGTTTTTAATGAGGCCTTTTCTTCAAAAAAAAAAAATTTCAACGGGTCCATTGAAAGGCCCATTTAGACCCGCTCGTCCGAAACCTCTACAAAAAGAACCACAAAAAAGTTTTAATCAAATTTTAGGAGTTCATGTAATTGATTAGGAGCTTTTCAACACAATTATATTGCAAAACCTCAATTTCTGTACTTTTTACTCAGTTAAAATTCTAACGGGTCCATTGAAAGGCCCATTTACACCTGCTCGTCCGAAACCTCGACAAAAAGGACCGCAAAAATAGTTTTAATCAAATTTTAGGAGTTCAAATAATTGATTAGGAGCTTTTCAACACAATTATATTGAAAAACCTCAATTTTATACTTTTTACTCAGTTAAAATTCCAACGGTCCCATTGATAGGCCCATTTAGACCTGCTCGTCCGAAACCTCTACAAAAAGGACAGCAAAAATGTTTTATTCAAATATTAGGAGTTCAAATAATTGATTAGGAGCTTTTCAACACAATTATATTGCAAAACCTCAATTCATGTACTTTTTACTCAGTTAAAATTCCAATAGGTCCATTGAAAGGCCCATTTCGATTCTCTCGTCCGAAACCTCTACAAAAAGGACTGCAAAACACGTTTTAATCAAATTTTAGGAGTTCATGTAATTTATTAGGAGCTTTTCAACACAATTATATTGGAAAACCTCAATTTCTTTACATTTTACTCATTTAAAATTCCAACGGGTCCATTGAAAGGCTCATTTCGACCCGCCCGTCCGAAACCTCGATAAAAAGGAACGCAAAAATGTTTTATTCAAATATTAGGAGTTCAAATAATTGATTAGGAGCTTTTAAACACAATTATATTGCAAAACCTCAATTTCTGTACTTTTTACTCAGTTAAAATTCCAACGGGTCCATTAAAAGGCCCTTTTCGACTCGCTCGTCCGAAACCTCTACAAAAAGGACTGCAAAACAAGTTTTAATCAAATTTTAGGAGTTCATGTAATTGATTAGGAACTTTTCAACACAATTATATTGCAAAACCTAAATTTTTGTACTTTTTACTCAGTTAAAATTCTAACGGGTTCCCTAGTAGTTTCTATAGACAATACTGGGATGTCATAGGGCCTGAGTTTATACGACTTTGTTTGCGTCTGTTACGAGGAGAAGAGGATATGGCAACGGTGAACAAAGCCATCATTGTCCTCATCCCAAAGGTGCCTGACGCCTCGAACATGCGTCAATTTCGGCCGATCAGTTTATGCACTGTTATTTACAAGACCATAGCTAAGGTTCTTGTGAATAGACTTAAACCTATATTACCATATTGTATCAGTGATGCGCAAGCTGCTTTTGTTAGTGGCAGGAACATTACTGACAATATTTTGATTGCGCATGAACTTGTGCATACCCTCCATACAAATAACGCTTCGATATATCAGGGGGCTGCATTGAAGCTCGATATGGAAAAAGCTTTTGATAAGGTTGAATGGTCTTTTCTTAAAGACGTGATGTTACGTATGGGATTCGCATCTGACTGGGTACAATTACTACTCCGATGTGTATCCACTGTGTCTTTTTCAGTCCGTCTTAATGGCGCTCTATCTAATGAGTTTTTCTGACTAGGGGAATCCGGCAAGGGGACCCTCTCTCGCCTTTCCTCTTTTTAATATGCTCCCAAGGGCTTTCAGCGGCCCTCGAGGCTGAAAAGCAATCGGGACGTCTAATTGGGTTACATGCCAATAGGCACGGCCCAAGAATTAATCACCTGCTCTTTGCCGATGATAGTATTGTATTTGTCCGTAATTGCCCTAGGGAAATAGACCGGTTGAAGGAGATTCTCCGTCTGTACGAGGAATCATCAGGACAGTCAGTCAACTTTTCTAAGTCGACTGCCTTTTGTAGCTCCTTCTGTTCGATAGACTTTACACATGCGCTACAGCATACTCTTGGCATCCGTTTGGTTGACGACCCTGGAACCTACCTAGGAGTCCCTCTACTCATTGGGAGGAACCGAACGGCTAGCCTTGGTTTCATTAGAGACAAAGTCAATTCCCGCATGACTAAATGGGATACCAACTTGTTGTCATACAGTGGGCGTGAAGTTCTCATAAAATCAGTGGCGCAAGCTTTGCCCCAATACGTCATGTCATGTTATTTACTCCCACAAAACATTGTGGATGATGCGACACGATCTATCCGCCGTTACTGGTGGACGGGCAGGAGTAACAAGAAAGGATGGCCAATGCTATCCTGGGATACTATGTGCACCCCCAAAGCTGCAGGGGGCATGGGCTTCCGCGACCTCCGAGACTTTAATATTGCTCTTCTAGGGAAGCAAATATGGCGACTCATCCACTCTCCCAACTCCCTACTCGCCCGGGTCCTCAAATCACGCTATTATCCTTCCGGGAATATTATGGAGGCAAAGGTTGACCACCGCGCCTCCTATGCTTGGCGAGGTATATGATAGGCTCTGCAGCAATTACAACCGGGTTTCTTCTGGAGGCCTGGAATTGATAGTCATCTGCGCATCCTTAGTGATAACTGGGGTGGATCCAATGGGATCTCTCTCTTTGGTAGTTATCCAGATAATGAGGAGATACCCTTGCGATGCGGAGATTTTATGATTCGGCATCATAATGTATGGGATGAACATAAAGTGCGGCAATATTTTGACGACGATGACGCAGCCAACATATTGCATGTACCTATATCTGATGTCCATCGCGATACCTTACTATGGGGTTTTCATGATACCAATATATATTTAGTACGCTCAGGTTACCTATTCTTACGTAGGCCCTCTCGATCTCTTGAGCGTCCGAGTCCTCTGTAGAAGATTATTGCTAAATCCAACACACTCCCGAAGGTCCGCACTTTTGGCTGGCGGGTAGGACGGGGTGCACTACCCACAGGTGACCGACTTGCGACTATTGGGCTGGGCACCGGCATGTGTCCGTTCTTCCCCTCGACTCTGGAATCAGCCCTCCATGCTTTAAAGGACTGTCCAGGCGCTGCTGAGACACTCCGCCTTGCAGATTTCCCGAGCGCACTTCGTGATAGCAACGCAACCTCAATATCACTTTGGCTGGAACAAGGAGCTAGGCTCCTCTCTTGCGCACAATTTGATCTTCTCCTAACTACATTGTGGAATCTTTGGAATAGGAGGAATGAGTGGGTCCATTCTCAGCGTTTGCAGCCCCCATGGCTCACATTGATGAACTCACAGGATCTACTTCGCGACTACCTATCGGCCAAAACAGACATTTCCACGACGAGGCAACAGACGACAACAGCACTCTCCCCACCTGCATGGAGGCTGCCGCCGACTGGATCAATCAAAATCAATGTTGATGGCGCTTTTCACCCCTCTACAAGATCGGCTGGAATTGGCATCGTGGCTCGTGATGCTGCTGGTGCTATCCTGCTTGGACGAGCAGTTTACTTGGACACTATTGCAGACTCTACATCGGCAGAGCTACAGGCAATCTCGAATGGTGTCCAACTAGGTGTGGAGGCGGGTTGGACAGGGTTTCTTCTTGAATCGGATGCGACCCTGCTGATCAATCGGCTGTGTAGAGCAGGAGAGGATGCCTCCACTCTTCGGCGCCAGTTGCAGGATATTAGATCTCTCATTGACACTGTATCAGGTCTTAGCTTACATTATGTACCGCGAGGAGCTAACACTTTAGCTCATTCTGTAGCTAACTGGGCTCTCCATTTTCATTCATCCATGTATTTTGGGCCGAGCTTGCCCGATGCCCTACGAACCTTTGTACCGGTTGTTAACCAACCACCTTGATCTATAATATATTTTGGGCACTCTTTTCCCCTCCTAGGGCCTTGCTGGGCTAGCCCAGTCAGGATTAGTGGGGTTTTTAATGAGGCCCTTTCTTCAAAAAAATTCTAACGGGTCCATTGAAAGGCCCATTTCGACCCGCTAGTCTGACACCTCTAGAAAAAGGACTGCAAAACAAGTTTTAATCAAGTTTTAGGAGTTCATGTAATTGATTAGGAGCTTTTCAACACAATTATATTTCAAAACCTCAATTTCTGTACTTTTTACTCAGTTAAAATTCCAACGGGTGAACTGAAAGGCCCATTTAGACCCGCACGTCCGAAACCTCTACATAAAGGACCGCAAAATAAGTTTTGATCAAATTTTAGGAGTACAAATAATTGATTATGAGATTTTCATCCCAATTATATAGCAAAACCTCAATTTATGTACTTTTTACTGAGTTAAAATTCCAACAGGTCCATTGAAAGGCCCAATTAGACCCGCTCGTCCGAAACCTCTACAAAAAGGACCGCCAAACAAGTTTTAATCAAATTTTAGGAATTCATGTAATTTATTAGGAGATTTTCAACACAATTATATTGCAAAACCTCAATTTCTGTACTTTTTACTCAGTTAAAATTCCAACTGGTCCATTGAAAGGCCCATTTAGACCTGCTCGTCCGAAACCTCGACAAAAAGGACCACAAAACAAGTTTTAATCAAATTTTAGGAGTTCAAATAATTGATTAGGAGCTTTTCAACACAATTATATTGCAAAACCTCAATTTTTGTACTTTTTACTCAGTTAAAATTCCAACGGGCCCATCGAAAGGCCCATTTCGACCCGCTCGTCCGAAACCTTTACAAAAAGCACTGCAAAACAAGTTTTAATCAAATTTTAGGAGTTCATGTAATTGATTAGGAGCTTTTCAACACAATTATATTGCAAAACCTCAATTTCTGTACTTTTTATTCAGTTAAAATTCCAACGGGTACATTTAAAGGACCATTTCGATCCGCTCGTCTGAAACCTCGACAAAAAGGACTGCAAAACAAGTTTTAATCAAATTTTAGGACTTCATGTAATCAATTAGGAACTTTTCAACACAATTATATTGCAAAACCTCAATTTCTGTAGTTTTTACTCAGTTAAAATTCCAATGGGTCCATTGAAAGGCCCATTTCGACCCGCTCGTCCGAAACCTCTACAAAAAGGACCGGAAAAATGTTTTATTCAAATATTAGGAGTTCAAATAATTGATTAGGATATTTTCAACACAATTATATTGCAAAACGTCAATTTCTGTTATTTTTACTTAGTTAAAATTCGAACGGGTCCATTGAAAAGCCCATTTCGACTCTCTCGTCCGAAACCTCTACATTAAGGACTGCAAAACAGGTTTTAATCCCATTTTTGAAGTTCATGAAATTTATTAGGAGCTTCTCAAAAAAATTATATTGCAAAACCTCAATTTCTGTACTTTTTACTCATTTAAAATTCCAACGGGTCCATTGAAAGGCCCATTTCGACCCGCCCGTCCGAAACCTCGACAAAAAGGACTGCAAAAATAGTTTTAATCAAATTTTAGGAGTTCAAATAATTGATTAGGAGCTTTTCAACCCAATTATATTGAAAAACCTCAATTTTATACTTTTTACTCAGTTAATATACCAACGGGTCCATTGAAAGGCTCATTTCGACCTGCTCGTCTGAAACCTCTACAAAAAGGAACGCAAAAATGTTTTATTCAAATATTAGGAGTTCAAATAATTGATTAGGAGCTTTTCAACACAATTATATTGCAAAACCTCAATTTCTGTACTTTTTACTCAGTTAAAATTCCAACGGGTCCATTAAAAGGCCCATTTCGACCCGCTCGTCTGAAACCTCTACAAAAAGGACTGCAAAACAAGTTTTAATCAAATTTTAGGAGTTCATGTAATTTATTAGGAGCTTTTCAACACAATTATATTGCAAAACCTCAATTTCTGTACTTTTTATTCAGTTAAAATTCCAACGGGTCCATTGAAAGGCCCATTTAGACCTGCTCGTCCAAAACCTTGACATAAAGGACCGCAAAAATAGTTTTAATCAAATTTTAGGAGTTCAAATAATTAATTAGGAGCTTTTCAACACAATTATATTGAAAAACCTCAATTTTATACTTTTTACTCAGTTAAAATTCCAACGGGCCCATTGATAGGCCCATTTAGACCTGCTCGTCCGAAACCTCTACAAAAAGGACCGCAAATATGTTTTATTCAAATATTAGGAGTTCAAATAATAGATTAGGAGCTTTTCAACACAATTATATTGCAAAAACTCAATTTCTGTACGTTTTACTCAGTTAAAATTCCAACGGGTCCATTAAAAGGCCCATTTTGACCCGCTCGTCCGAAACCCCTACAAAAAGGACTGCAAAACAAGTTTTAATCAAATTTTAGGAGATCATGTAATTGATTAGGAGATTTTCAACACAATTATATTGCAAAACCTCAATTTCTGTACCTTTTACTTAGTTAAAATTCCAACGGGTCCATTGAAAGGACCATTTCGACCCACCCTTCCGAAACCTCTACAAAACAAGTTTTAATCAAATTTTAGGAGTTCAAATAACTGATTAGGAGTTTTTCAACACAATTATATTGCAAAACCTCAATTTCTGTACTTTTTACTCAGTTAAAATTTCAACGGATCCATTGAAAGGCCCATTTCGACCCGCTCGTTCGAAACCTCTACAAAAAGGACTGCAAAACAAGTTTTAATCAAATTTTAGGAGTTCATGTAATTGATTAGGAGCTTTTCAACACAATTATATTGCAAAACCTCAATTTATGCACTTTTTACTCAGTTTAAATTCTAACGTGTCCATTAAAAGGCCCATTTCGATCCGCTCGTCTGAAACCTCGACAAAAAGGACCGCAAAACAAGTTTTAATCAAATTTTAGGACTTCATGTAATCAATTAGGAACTTTTCAACACAATTATATTGCAAAACCTCAATTTCTGTAGTTTTTACTCAGTTAAAATTCCAATGGGTCCATTGAAAGGCCCATTTCGACTCGCTCGTCCGAAACCTCTACAAAAAGGACCGCAAAAATGTTTTATTCAAATATTAGGAGTTCAAATAATTGATTAGGAGATTTTCAACACAATTATAATGCAAAACGTCAATTTCTGTTATTTTTACTCAGTTAAAATTCGAACGGGTCCATTGAAAAGCCCATTTCGACTCTCTCGTCCGAAACCTCTACATTAAGGACTGCAAAACAGGTTTTAATCCAATTTTTGGAGTTCATGAAATTTATCAGGAGCTTCTCAAAAAAATTATATTGCAAAACCTCAATTTCTGTACTTTTTACTCATTTAAAATTCCAACGGGTCCATTGAAAGGCCCATTTCGACCCGCCTGTCCGAAACCTCGACAAAAAGGACTACAAAAATAGTTTTAATCAAATTTTAGGAGTTCAAATAATTGATTAGGAGCTTTTCAACCCAATTATATTGAAAAACCTCAATTTTATACTTTTTACTCAGTTAATATACCAACGGGTCCATTGAAAGGCTCATTTCGACCTGCTCGTCTGAAACCTCTACAAAAAGGAACGCAAAAATGTTTTATTCAAATATTAGGAGTTCAAATAATTGATTAGGAGCTTTTCAACACAATTATATTGCAAAACCTCAATTTCTGTACTTTTTACTCAGTTAAAATTCCAACGGGTCCATTAAAAGGCCCATTTCGACCCGCTCGTCTGAAACCTCTACAAAAAGTACTGCAAAACAAGTTTTAATCAAATTTTAGGAGTTCATGTAATTGATTAGGAGCTTTTCAACACAATTATATTGCAAAACATCAATTTCTGTACTTTTTATTCAGTTAAAATTCCAACGGGTCCATTGAAAGGACCATTTAGACCCGCTCGTCCGAAACCTCTATAAAAAGGACAACAAAAAAGTTTTAATCAAATTTTAGGTAGTTCATGTAATTGATTATGAGCTTTTCAACAAAATTATATTGCAAAACCTCAATTTCTGTACTTTTTACTCAGTTAAAATTCTAACGGGTCCATTGAAAGGCCCATTTAGACCTGCTCGTCCGAAACCTCTACAAAAAGGACCGCAAATATGTTTTATTCAAATATTAGGAGTTCAAATAATATATTAGGAGCTTTTCAACACAATTATATTGCAAAAACTCAATTTATGTACGTTTTACTCAGTTAAAATTCCAACGGGTCAATTAAAAGGCCCATTTCGACCCGCTCGTCTGAAACCTCTACAAAAAGGACTGCAAAACAAGTTTTAATCAAATTTTAGGAGTTCATGTAATTGATTAGGAGCTTTTCAACACAATTATATTGCAAAACCTCAATTTCTGTACTTTTTATTCAGTTAAAATTCCAACGGGTCCATTTAAAGGACCATTTAGACCCGCTCGTCCGAAACCTCTATAAAAAGGACAACAAAAAAGTTTTAATCAAATTTTAGGTAGTTCATGTAATTGATTATGAGCTTTTCAACAAAATTATATTGCAAAACCTCAATTTCTGTACTTTTTACTCAGTTAAAATTCTAACGGGTCCATTGAAAGGCCCATTTAGACCTGCTCGTCCGAAACCTTGATATAAAGGACCGCAAAAATAGTTTTAATCAAATTTTAGGAGTTCAAATAATTAATTAGGAGCTTTTTAACACAATTATATTGAAAAACCTCAATTTTATACTTTTTACTCAGTTAAAACTCCAACGGGCCCATTGATAGGCCCATTTAGACCTGCTCGTCCGAAACCTCTACAGAAAGGACCGCAAATATGTTTTATTCAAATATTAGGAGTTCAAATAATAGATTAGGAGCTTTTCAACACAATTATATTGCAAAAACTCAATTTCTGTACGTTTTACTCAGTTAAAATTCCAACGGGTCCATTAAAAGGCCCATTTTGACCCGCTCGTCCGAAACCCCTACAAAAAGGACTTCAAAACAAGTTTTAATCAAATTTTAGGAGATCATGTAATTGATTAGGAGATTTTCAGCACAATTATATTGCAAAACCTCAATTTCTGTACCTTTTACTCAGTTAAAATTCCAACGGGTCCATTGAAAGGCCCATTTCGACCCACCCTTCCGAAACCTCTACAAAACAAGTTTTAATCAAATTTTAGGAGTTCAAATAACTGATTAGGAGCTTTTCAACACAATTATATTGCAAAACCTCAATTTATGTACTTTTTACTCAGTTAAAATTTCAACGGATCCATTGAAAGGCCCATTTCGACCCGCTCGTCCGAAACCTCTACAAAAAGGACTGCAAAACAAGTTTTAATCAAAATTTAGGAGTTCATGTAATTGATTAGGAGCTTTTCAACACAATTATATTGCAAAACCTCAATTTCTGTACTTTTTACTCAGTTAAAATTCCAACGTGTCCATTAAAAGGCCCATTTCGATCCGCTCGTCTGAAACCTCGACAAAAAGGACCGCAAAACAAGTTTTAATCAAATTTTAGGACTTCATGTAATCAATTAGGAACTTTTCAACACAATTATATTGCAAAACCTCAATTTCTGTAGTTTTTACTCAGTTAAAATTCCAATGGGTCCATTGAAAGGCCCATTTCGACCCGCTATTCCGAAACCTCTTCAAAAAGGACCGCAAAAATGTTTTATTCAAATATTAGGAGTTCAAATAATTGATTAGGAGATTTTCAACACAATTATATTGCAAAACGTCAATTTCTGTACTTTTTACTCATTTAAAATTCCAACGGGTCCATTGAAAGGCCCATTTCGACCCGCCCGTCCGAAACCTCGACAAAAAGGACTGCAAAAATAGTTTTAATCAAATTTTAGGAGTTCAAATAATTGATTAGGAGCTTTTCAACCCAATTATATTGAAAAACCTCAATTTTATACTTTTTACTCAGTTAATATACCAACGGGTCCATTGAAAGGCTCATTTCGACCTGCTCGTCTGTAACCTCTACAAAAAGGAACGCAAAAATGTTTTATTCAAATATTAGGAGTTCAAATAATTGATTAGGAGCTTTTCAACACAATTATATTGCAAAACCTCAATTTTTGTACTTTTTACTCAGTTAAAATTCCAACGGGTCCATTAAAAGGCCCATTTCGACCCGCTCGTCTGAAACCTCTACAAAAAGGACTGCAAAACAAGTTTTAATCAAATTTTAGGAGTTCATGTAATTTATTAGGAGCTTTTCAACACAATTATATTGCAAAACCTCAATTTCTGTACTTTTTATTCAGTTAAAATTCCAACGGGTCCATTGAAAGGCCCATTTAGACCTGCTCGTCCGAAACCTTGACATAAAGGACCGCAAAAATAGTTTTAATCAAATTTTAGGAGTTCAAATAATTAATTAGGAGCTTTTCAACACAATTATATTGAAAAACCTCAATTTTATACTTTTAACTCAGTTAAAATTCCAACGGGCCCATTGATAGGCCCATTTAGACCTGCTCGTCCGAAACCTCTACAAAAAGGACCGCAAATATGTTTTATTCAAATATTAGGAGTTCAAATAATAGATTAGGAGCTTTTCAACACAATTATATTGCAAAAACTCAATTTCTGTACGTTTTACTCAGTTAAAATTCCAACGGGTCCATTAAAAGGTCCATTTTGACCCGCTCGTCCGAAACCCCTACAAAGAGGATTGCAAAACAAGTTTTAATCAAATTTTAGGAGATCATGTAATTGATTAGGAGATTTTCAACACAATTATATTGCAAAACCTCAATTTCTGTACCTTTTACTCAGTTAAAATTCCAACGGGTCCATTGAAAGGCCCATTTCGACCCACCCTTCCGAAACCTCTACAAAACAAGTTTTAATCAAATTTTAGGAGTTCAAATAACTGATTAGGAGCTTTTCAACACAATTATATTGCAAAACCTCAATTTCTGTACTTTTTACTCAGTTAAAATTTCAACGGATCCATTGAAAGGCCCATTTCGACCCGCTCATTCGAAACCTCTACAAAAAGGACTGCAAAACAAGTTTTAATCAAATTTTAGGAGTTCATGTAATTGATTAGGAGCTTTTCAACACAATTATATTGCAAAACGTCAATTTCTGTTATTTTTACTCAGTTAAAATTCGAACGGGTCCATTGAAAAGCCCATTTCGACTCTCTCGTCCGAAACCTCTACATTAAGGATTGCAAAACAGGTTTTAATCCAATTTTTGGAGTTCATGAAATTTATTAGGAGCTTCTCAAAAAAATTATATTGCAAAACCTCAATTTCTGTACTTTTTACTCATTTAAAATTCCAACGGGTCCATTGAAAGGCCCATTTCGACCCGCCCGTCCGAAACCTCGACAAAAAGGACTGCAAAAATAGTTTTAATCAAATTTTAGGAGTTCAAATAATTGATTAGGAGCTTTTCAACCCAATTATATTGAAAAACCTCAATTTTATACTTTTTACTCAGTTAATATACCAACGGGTCCATTGAAAGGCTCATTTCGACCTGCTCGTCTGAAACCTCTACAAAAAGGAACGCAAAAATGTTTTATTCAAATATTAGGAGTTCAAATAATTGATTAGGAGCTTTTCAACACAATTATATTGCAAAACCTCAATTTCTGTACTTTTTACTCAGTTAAAATTCCAACGGGTCCATTAAAAGGCCCATTTCGACCCGCTCGTCTGAAACCTCTACAAAAAGGACTGCAAAACAAGTTTTAATCAAATTTTAGGAGTTCATGTAATTGATTAGGAGCTTTTCAACACAATTATATTGCAAAACCTCAATTTCTGTACTTTTTATTCAGTTAAAATTCCAACGGGTCCATTTAAAGGACCATTTCGATCCGCTCGTCTGAAACCTCGACAAAAAGGACTGCAAAACAAGTTTTAATCAAATTTTAGGACTTCATGTAATCAATTAGGAACTTTTCAACACAATTATATTGCAAAACCTCAATTTCTGTAGTTTTTACTCTGTTAAAATTCCAATGGGTCCATTGAAAGGCCCATTTCGACCCGCTCGTCCGAAACCTCTACAAAAAGGACCGCAAAAATGTTTTATTCAAATATTAGGAGTTCAAATAATTGATTAGGAGATTTTCAACACAATTATATTGCAAAACGTCAATTTCTGTTATTTTTACTCAGTTAAAATTCGAACGGGTCCATTGAAAAGCCCATTTCGACTCTCTCGTCCGAAACCTCTACATTAAGGACTGCAAAACAGGTTTTAATCCAATTTTTGAAGTTCATGAAATTTATTAGGAGCTTCTCAAAAAAATTATATTGCAAAACCTCAATTTCTGTACTTTTTACTCATTTAAAATTCCAACGGGTCCATTGAAAGGCCCATTTCGACCCGCCCGTCCGAAACCTCGACAAAAAGGACTGCAAAAATAGTTTTAATCAAATTTTAGGAGTTCAAATAATTGATTAGGAGCTTTTCAACCCAATTATATTGAAAAACCTCAATTTTATACTTTTTACTCAGTTAATATACCAATGGGTCCATTGAAAGGCTCATTTCGACCTGCTCGTCTGAAACCTCTACAAAAAGGAACGCAAAAATGTTTTATTCAAATATTAGGAGTTCAAATAATAGATTAGGAGCTTTTCAACACAATTATATTGCAAAAACTCAATTTCTGTACGTTTTACTCAGTTAAAATTCCAACGGGTCCATTAAAAGGCCCATTTTGACCCGCTCGTCCGAAACCCCTACAAAAAGGACTTCAAAACAAGTTTTAATCAAATTTTAGGAGATCATGTAATTGATTAGGAGATTTTCAACACAATTATGTTGCAAAACCTCAATTTCTGTACCTTTTACTCAGTTAAAATTCCAACGGGTCCATTGAAAGGCCCATTTCGACCCACCCTTCCGAAACCTCTACAAAACAAGTTTTAATCAAATTTTAGGAGTTCAAATAACTGATTAGGAGCTTTTCAACACAATTATATTGCAAAACCTCAATTTCTGTACTTTTTACTCAGTTAAAATTTCAACGGATCCATTGAAAGGCCCATTTCGACCTGCTCATTCGAAACCTCTACAAAAAGGACTGCAAAACAAGTTTTAATCAAATTTTAGGAGTTCATGTAATTGATTAGGAGCTTTTCAACACAATTATATTGCAAAACCTCAATTTCTGTACATTTTACTCAGTTAAAATTCTAACGTGTCCATTAAAAGGCCCATTTCGATCCGCTCGTCTGAAACCTCGACAAAAAGGACCGCAAAACAAGTTTTAATCAAATTTTAGGACTTCATGTAATCAATTAGGAACTTTTCAACACAATTATATTGCAAAACCTCAATTTCTGTTGTTTTTACTCAGTTAAAATTCCAATGGGTCCATTGAAAGGCCCATTTCGACCCGCTCGTCCGAAACCTCTACAAAAAGGACCGCAAAAATGTTTTATTCAAATATTAGGAGTTCAAATAATTGATTAGGAGATTTTCAACACAATTATATTGCAAAACGTCAATTTCTGTTATTTTTACTCAGTTAAAATTCGAACGGGTCCATTGAAAAGCCCATTTCGACTCTCTCGTCCGAAACCTCTACATTAAGGATTGCAAAACAGGTTTTAATCCAATTTTTGGAGTTCATGAAATTTATTAGGAGCTTCTCAAAAAATTTATATTGCAAAACCTCAATTTCTGTACTTTTTACTCATTTAAAATTCCAACGGGTCCATTGAAAGGCCCATTTCGACCCGCCCGTCCGAAACCTCGACAAAAAGGACTGCAAAAATAGTTTTAATCAAATTTTAGGAGTTCAAATAATTGATTAGGAGCTTTTCAACCCAATTATATTGAAAAACCTCAATTTTATACTTTTTACTCAGTTAATATACCAATGGGTCCATTGAAAGGCTCATTTCGACCTGCTCGTCTGAAACCTCTACAAAAAGGAAAGCAAAAATGTTTTATTCAAATATTAGGAGTTCAAATAATTGATTAGGAGCTTTTCAACACAATTATATTGCAAAACCTCAATTTCTGTACTTTTTACTCAGTTAAAATTCCAACGGGTCCATTAAAAGGCCCATTTCGACCCGCTCGTCTGAAACCTCTACAAAAAGGACTGCAAAACAAGTTTTAATCAAATTTTAGGAGTTCATGTAATTGATTAGGAGCTTTTCAACACAATTATATTGCAAAACCTCAATTTCTGTACTTTTTATTCAGTTAAAATTCCAACGGGTCCATTTAAAGGACCATTTAGACCCGCTAGTCCGAAACCTCTATAAAAAGGACAACAAAAAAGTTTTACTCAAATTTTAGGTAGTTCATGTAATTGATTATGAGCTTTTCAACAAAATTATATTGCAAAACCTCAATTTCTGTACTTTTTACTCAGTTAAAATTCTAACGGGTCCATTGAAAGGCCCATTTAGACCTGCTTGTCCGAAACCTTGACATAAAGGACCGCAAAAATAGTTTTAATCAAATTTTAGGAGTTCAAATAATTAATTAGGAGCTTTTCAACACAATTATATTGAAAAACTTCAATTTTATACTTTTTACTCAGTTAAAATTCCAACGGGCCCATTGATAGGCCCATTTAGACCTGCTCGTCCGAAACCTCTACAAAAAGGACCACAAATATGTTTTATTCAAATATTAGGAGTTCAAATAATAGATTAGGAGCTTTTCAACACAATTATATTGCAAAAACTCAATTTCTGTACGTTTTACTCAGTTAAAATTTCAACGGATCCATTGAAAGGCCCATTTCGACCCGCTCGTCCGAAACCTCTACAAAAAGGACTGCAAAACAAGTTTTAATCAAATTTTAGGAGTTCATGTAATTGATTAGGAGATTTTCAACACAATTATATTGCAAAACCTCAATTTCTGTACCTTTTACTCAGTTAAAATTCCAACGGGTCCATTGAAAGGCCCATTTCGACCCACCCTTCCGAAACCTCTACAAAACAAGTTTTAATTAAATTTTAGGAGTTCAAATAACTGATTAGGAGCTTTTCAACACAATTATATTGCAAAACCTCAATTTCTGTACTTTTTACTCAGTTAAAATTTCAACGGATCCATTGAAAGGCCCATTTCGACCCGCTCGTCCGAAACCTCTACAAAAGGACTGCAAAACAAGTTTTAATAAATTTTAGGAGTTCTTGTAATTTATTAGGAGCTTTCCAACACAATTATATTGCAAAACCTCAATTTCTATACTTTTTACTCAGTTAAAATTCCAACGTGTCCATTAAAAGGCCCATTTCGATCCGCTCGTCTGAAACCTCGACAAAAAGGACCGCAAAACAAGTTTTAATCAAATTTTAGGACTTCATGTAATCAATTAGGAACTTTTCAACACAATTATATTGCAAAACCTCAATTTCTGTAGTTTTTACTCAGTTAAAATTCCAATGGGTCCATTGAAAGGCCCATTTCGACCCGCTATTCCGAAACCTCTACAAAAAGGACCGCAAAAATGTTTTATTCAATTATTAGGAGTTCAAATAATTGATTAGGAGATTTTCAACACAATTATATTGCAAAACATCAATTTCTGTTATTTTTACTCAATTAAAATTCCAACGGGTCCATTGAAAGGCCCATTTCGACTCTCTCGTCCGAAACCTCTACATTAAGGACTGCAAAACAGGTTTTAATCCAATTTTTGGAGTTCATGAAATTTATTAGGAGCTTCTCAAAAAAATTATATTGCAAAACCTCAATTTCTGTACTTTTTACTCATTTAAAATTCCAACGGGTCCATTGAAAGGCCCATTTCGACCCGCCCGTCCGAAACCTCGACAAAAAGTACTGCAAAAATAGTTTTAATCAAATTTTAGGAGTTCAAATAATTGATTAGGAGCTTTTCAACCCAATTATATTGAAAAACCTCAATTTTATACTTTTTACTCAGTTAATATACCAACGGGTCCATTGAAAGGCTCATTTCGACCTGCTCGTCTGAAACCTCTACAAAAAGGAACGCAAAAATGTTTTATTCAAATATTAGGAGTTCAAATAATTTATTAGGAGCTTTTCAACACAATTATATTGCAAAACCTCAATTTCTTTACTTTTTACTCAGTTAAAATTCCAATGGGTCCATTAAAAGGCCCATTTCGACCCGCTCGTCTGAAACCTCTACAAAAAGGACTGCAAAACAAGTTTTAATCAAATTTTAGGAGTTCATGTAATTGATTAGGAACTTTTCAACACAATTATATTGCAAAACCTCAATTTCTGTACTTTCTACTCAGCTAAAATTCCAACGGGGTCCATTGAAAGGCCCATTTCGACCCGCTCGTCCGAAACCTCTACAAAAAGGACTGCAAAACAAGTTTTAATCAAATTTTAGGAGTTCATGTAATTGATTAGGAGCTTTTCAACAAAATTATATTTCAAAACCTCAATTTCTGTACTTTTTACTCAGTTAAAATTCCAACAGGTCCATTGAAAGCCCATTTAGACATGCTCGTCCGAAATCTCTACAAAAAAGACCGCAAAACAAGTTTTAATCAAATTTTAGGTGTTCAAATAATTGATTAGGAGCTTTTCAACACAATTATATTGCAAAACCTCAATTTCTGTACTTTTTACTCAGTTAAAATTTTAACGGGTCCAATGAAAGGCCCATTTCGACCAGCTCGTCCGAAACCTTTACAAAAAGGACTGCAAAACAAGTTTTAATCAAATTTTAGGAGTTCATGTAATTTATTAGGAGCTTTTCATCACAATTATATTGCAAAACCTCCTTTTCTGTACTTTTTACTCAGTTAAAATTCCAACGGGTCCATTCAAAGGCCCATTTCGACCCGCTCGACCGAAACCTCTACAAAAAGGACTGCAAAACACGTTTTAAAATAATTTTAGGAGTTCATGTAATTGATTGGAGCTTTTCAACACAATTATAATGCAAAACCTCAATTTCTGTACTTTTTACTCAGTTAAATTTCCAACGGGTCCATTGAAAGGCCCATTTAGACCTGCTCGTCCGAAACCTCGACAAAAAGGACCGCAAAACAAGTTTTAATCAAATTTTAGGAGTTCATGTAATTGATTAGGAGCTTTTCAACACAATTATATTGCAAAACCTCAATTTCTGTACTTTTTACTCAGTTAAAATTCTAACGTGTCCATTAAAAGGCCCATTTAGACCATCTCGTCCAAAACCTCTACAAAAAGGACCGCAAAAATGTTTTATTCAAATATTAGGAGTTAAAATAATTGATTAGTAGCTTTTCAACACAATTATATTGCAAAACCTCAATTTCTCTACTTTTTACTCAATTAAAATTTCAACGGGTCCATTGAAAGGCCCATTTCGACCCGCTCGTCCGAAACCTCTACAAAAAGGACTGCAAAAAAAGTTTTAATCAAATTTTAGGAGTTTATGTAATTGATTAGGAGCTTTTCAACACAATTATATTGCAAAACCTCAATTTCTGTACTTTTTACTCAGTTAAAATTCTAAAGGGTCCATTGAAAGGTCCATTTAGACCTGCTCATCCGAAACCTCGACAAAAAGGACTGCAAAATAGTTTTAATCAAATTTTAGGAGTTCAAATAATTGATTAGGAACTTTTCAACACAATTATATTGAAAAATCTCAATTTTATACTTTTTACTCAGTTAAAATTCCAACAGGCCCATTGAAAGGCCCATTTAGACCATCTCGTCCAAAACCTCTACAAAAAGGACCGCAAAAATGTTTTATTCAAATATTAGGAGTTCAAATAATTGATTAGTAGCTTTTCAACACAATTATATTGCAAAACCTCAATTTCTGTACTTTTTACTCAATTAAAATTTCAACGGGTCCATTGAAAGGCCCATTTCGACCCGCTCGTCCGAAACCTCTACAAAAAGGACTGCAAAAAAAGTTTTAATCAAATTTTAGGAGTTTATGTAATTGATTAGGAGCTTTTCAACACAATTATATTGCAAAACCTCAATTTCTGTACTTTTTACTCAGTTAAAATTCTAAAGGGTCCATTGAAAGGTCCATTTAGACCTGCTCATCCGAAACCTCGACAAAAAGGACTGCAAAATAGTTTTAATCAAATTTTAGGAGTTCAAATAATTGATTAGGAACTTTTCAACACAATTATATTGAAAAATCTCAATTTTATACTTTTTACTCAGTTAAAATTCCAACAGGCCCATTGAAAGGCCCATTTAGACCATCTCGTCCAAAACCTCTACAAAAAGGACCGCAAAAATGTTTTATTCAAATATTAGGAGTTCAAATAATTGATTAGTAGCTTTTCAACACAATTATATTGCAAAACCTCAATTTCTGTACTTTTTACTCAATTAAAATTTCAACGGGTCCATTGAAAGGCCCATTTCGACCCGCTCGTCCGAAACCTCTACAAAAAGGACTGCAAAAAAAGTTTTAATCAAATTTTAGGAGTTTATGTAATTGATTAGGAGCTTTTCAACACAATTATATTGCAAAACCTCAATTTCTGTACTTTTTACTCAGTTAAAATTCTAAAGGGTCCATTGAAAGGTCCATTTAGACCTGCTCATCCGAAACCTCGACAAAAAGGACTGCAAAATAGTTTTAATCAAATTTTAGGAGTTCAAATAATTGATTAGGAACTTTTCAACACAATTATATTGAAAAATCTCAATTTTATACTTTTTACTCAGTTAAAAATCCAACAGGCCCATTTAGACCATCTCGTCTGAAACCTCTACAAAAAGGACCGCAAAAATGTTTTATTCAAATATTAGGAGTTAAAATAATTGATTAGGAGCTTTTCAACACAATTATATTGCAAAACCGCAATTTATGTACTTTTTACTCAGTTAAAATTCCAACGGGTCCATTGAAAGGCCCATTTCGACCCGCTCGTTCGAAACCTCTACAAAAAGGACTACAAAACAAGTTTTAATCAAATTTTAGGAGTTCATGTAATTTATTAGGAGCTTTTCAACACAATTATATTGCAAAACCTCAATTTTATACTTTTTACTCAGTTAAAATTCTAACGGGCCCATTGAAAGGCCCATTTAGACCTGCTCGTCTGAAACCTCTACAAAAAGGACCGTAAAAATGTTTTATTCAAATATTACGAGTTCAAATAACTGATTAGGAGATTTTCAACTCAATTATATTGCAAAAACTCAATTTCTTTACTTTTTACTCAGTTAAAATTCCAACGGGGGTGTGGGCATGGCTCTCAATTCTCTCTCAAATTTTTCCGGGGTCTTTGTTGGGTGTTGGCTTGTTCTTCATTTTTTTCCTCTTTTTCCGGTGGATTTCACCACATCTCTCCATCACTCCCCTTCCCCCACACGACACCTCTCCTTCTTCCGCCGAATTTGCCAGCATATCATCAAGAGAACCGGATTTTTTTTGATTTCCTTGGAAATCGGTTTGAGAATGCCAAGGGTCATTCCACCCCGTCTCTTTTTCACAATTTCAGTTTTTGTTTCATTTTATATCTATTTTTATTCTCTTTGGTTTTTAACTTGCATCTTATCTTCTTTCTGCGAGGTTTGGCCGTTTTTTGCTATTTACAACCTTCGTATCAGATCTGCTTTCTATGGTGAAGGGCTTTTTCTCCCCTTCTTTTTCCACGGTTTTCTCCATTTTTTGCTGATTTCGACGAGATCTCTCCGATGAACCCCAGTTTTGGACGGTAAGGTTCACCGTTTTTATTTTCTCCTTAATCTATTATTCTTTTGTTTATATTTAATTATTTCTAATATTTGCCTTGGTTTTCTTTTCCTCTTTGTGGCTATGGATCAATCTATTCTGCTATCTCGGAGGGATTCCCTTTCCCCCTCTTTCCCACTTCGGTCGATTTCGGAAAATACCAACCGGTATTTGTTAGGGTTTGTCCCTCTGTCTCCTTTTCTGGATTGGAAGGCTTCTCCAAATGACGACGACTGGCCGGTTCTTTCCAGTTATAATTCCACATTTTTCCCTTTTGGGCGTCTTCTTTGTCTATTAATCCTTTACAATTACTGCTCCCGATGCTTTCTCTGTTAACAAATTATGGTAAATTCCACCTTAAAAAGAACATGAATTTTGACTACCTTTACATAATAAAAGGTGTTCATCAGCTGCTTCTCAATGCTAATTCACCACATGCTTTCAGCCTTATTCTTGGGGGTATCTCCATATGCACAAATGATTTATTCTATATTATAATTCTTTCTAAGATTAACTTTCTAACTCTTCTTTATCCTACTACTTTTAATTTCTATAACCCAGGGAATCCTCCCTATCTATACTCTAACACTCACTTGCACAGATCTAATCTGGACCCAATTTGGAGTATAAATCTAAACTTTCACTCTATATCTTGTTCTATATCAATTATATCTTCTGACTGGCCCGTTATGACTATCATTCTTCATGAAAATACTTTTAATATTCACACCTTTTTCTTCTTATCTATTTTCTCTATAATTAAGAATTTATGCACCTTTCCTTTCAAGTTTTCTTTTATGTATATTATGTTCTTTTTGCAGACAATGAACCCTCGCGATAGCATAACCATGCAGCGTTGCAGGACTTACTGTACTCCCTTCTCTATCCTTCTTTGGTTATGTAATTATTTATTAGTAGCTTATTTTATTTGCTTTCCCCCCTTTATTTTTTTGCTCATTTGGTCTGTATTAATCTTCTTTACCCCGCTTCCTCCTTTCCCTGGGTTTGTAATTATTTTTGGTTGTTTTCTTTTTGCTTTTCTTTTCTCTATGCTTTTTATCTGCTTTCTTTATGTTTCTAGATGTATGTCTCCATGCCATAATTTTGTTTTGTATGCTAATATCTATCTACTCTATGTATGTTACTATGTATATTTACATTTCTACTCAATTAACATCAAGGAATTTTATTCCTACTACGCCTTTTTAGGTGACTCCTCACTAGCCCATTTAAGGGAATTTATAAAAACCCTATCAAATAGGGACCATTTTCCTCTTTATGCTAATCAAATTTACAAATTTTCAAATTTCTTTCCCCCTACTCAATTATTACTCGAAACGTCCGATTGAATTTAAACTTGAAATTAATCGCCCTGCTTCTCACTACATTTATTTCTCGACTTTTAATAAAATTACTGTGTCAAATTTTTCTAATTAACTACTCTCTTCCTTTTTCCCTTATCGGTTATATCTTTCCTTTTTCTTCCAATCCTCCTGTATTAAATCATATATTAATTTCTAAATTAATCCTCTTTTCCATAGTAACGCTTTTGATAATTGCCAATAGTACTTCAGTCCTTCCTTTTTTATCCCTTAATATAAGTAATTACATTGTCAAATACACAATTTATTTCCTTTCAATCCTTCTAGAACAATTCTTTCTGCTTTCAAAGACTAATTCCTTAAACTTTGCCTTTTCTTTTGCAATATTCAAATTATTAATGGATTTATTTATTCAAATTTTTTTATTTTATTACCCGTTAGTTGTACATTTTATTTTAAATTCCCGCTTAATTTATTCTTCTATTAAAATATCATCTTTTATTGCCAAGACTATTCTAGCCTTTCCTTATTTATCCCCAAAAATCAGCACTTACATCTGTAAAAACTTTTTGCATTTACTTTTAAACTTTCCTTTACAATTATGTATGTATATAAGGAATACTTCCTTAAATTTTGTTCCCAATATACCACTTTTTAACCTCCCTAAAAGAATTTCTTCTTTTACCTATTCATCTAGACTTATTAAGGAAAGTTCTCTTCACATTATCTTTTATGATATTAAAATATCCCATCTTTTACGATCCCTAATTTTCTTTCCAAACCTTTTTCCCGCTACTTACCATAGTATAGCTTACCCAATTGCATCCTTTAAATATGTACAACACACTTATACCAAGCCACAATACCACCCCTATCCTTCTACTCTCCTCAATCTTCAAACTTTCTCGATGGCATCCTCTTCTATCCCCCAACTCAGTTCTATCGACCTCACCAATGAGGAAGCAGAGCTACTTTACACCCCTGACTTTGGTTGGGATTTTATCAAGGAGGACCCCAAGCTTATTCTATTCGGATGCTTTATCTCGTCCAAGGCGATTGATATATATGCTGTTATTAATGCATTCAAAGGAATATGGAAGCCTAACGATGTGGTGTCTATATCTGTTATCCAAGAGAACTTCCTCAAGATAAAATTCAAAGAGACCAAGAACTATTATGAAGTCATCAACCGTGGTCCTTGGCTGTACAAGGACGAATGGTTAGCTGTTACCGAGTACGACCTTGCCAAATCAGTAGGAGAATACAACTTCAATATCATAAGGATTTGGATCCGTATCTTCTCTCTCCCTTCCTCACTCTTTGAGGACATTGATCGATCACATCTGGTGGGACATACCCTTGTGTCAATGGTAGGCAACGTTCTTCGAACCGATACTCGAGAGTTTGAAGGGAACATGAAAGACTTCCTTCGGGTAGAAATCTTGCTGGATATCACCAGACTCGTCACCCGTTTCGTATTCATCGGATCCGGGGCCAACAAAATTATGTGCCGTCTTCAATACGAACGCCTTCCTACCCTTTGTCCCGACTGTGGTATTATCAGCCACACAATTGAAAATTGCCCCATTCGCTCTTCGCTTGATCTCAATTAAAATTTCAACGGGTCCATTGAAAGGCCCATTTCGACCCGCTCGTCCGAAACCTCTACAAAAAGGACTGCAAAAAAAGTTTTAATCAAATTTTAGGAGTTTATGTAATTGATTAGGAGCTTTTCAACACAATTATATTGCAAAACCTCAATTTCTGTACTTTTTACTCAGTTAAAATTCTAAAGGGTCCATTGAAAGGTCCATTTAGACCTGCTCATCCGAAACCTCGACAAAAAGGACTGCAAAATAGTTTTAATCAAATTTTAGGAGTTCAAATAATTGATTAGGAACTTTTCAACACAATTATATTGAAAAATCTCAATTTTATACTTTTTACTCAGTTAAAATTCCAACAGGCCCATTGAAAGGCCCATTTAGACCATCTCGTCCAAAACCTCTACAAAAAGGACCGCAAAAATGTTTTATTCAAATATTAGGAGTTCAAATAATTGATTAGTAGCTTTTCAACACAATTATATTGCAAAACCTCAATTTCTGTACTTTTTACTCAATTAAAATTTCAACGGGTCCATTGAAAGGCCCATTTCGACCCGCTCGTCCGAAACCTCTACAAAAAGGACTGCAAAAAAAGTTTTAATCAAATTTTAGGAGTTTATGTAATTGATTAGGAGCTTTTCAACACAATTATATTGCAAAACCTCAATTTCTGTACTTTTTACTCAGTTAAAATTCTAAAGGGTCCATTGAAAGGTCCATTTAGACCTGCTCATCCGAAACCTCGACAAAAAGGACTGCAAAATAGTTTTAATCAAATTTTAGGAGTTCAAATAATTGATTAGGAACTTTTCAACACAATTATATTGAAAAATCTCAATTTTATACTTTTTACTCAGTTAAAATTCCAACAGGCCCATTGAAAGGCCCATTTAGACCATCTCGTCCAAAACCTCTACAAAAAGGACCGCAAAAATGTTTTATTCAAATATTAGGAGTTCAAATAATTGATTAGTAGCTTTTCAACACAATTATATTGCAAAACCTCAATTTCTGTACTTTTTACTCAATTAAAATTTCAACGGGTCCATTGAAAGGCCCATTTCGACCCGCTCGTCCGAAACCTCTACAAAAAGGACTGCAAAAAAAGTTTTAATCAAATTTTAGGAGTTTATGTAATTGATTAGGAGCTTTTCAACACAATTATATTGCAAAACCTCAATTTCTGTACTTTTTACTCAGTTAAAATTCTAAAGGGTCAATTGAAAGGTCCATTTCGACCCGCTCGTCCGAAACCTCTACAAAAAGGACCGCAAAAATGTTTTATTCAAATATAAGGAGTTCAAATAATTGATTAGGAGATTTTCAACACAATTATATTGCAAAACGTCAATTTCTGTTATTTTTACTCAGTTAAAATTCGAACGGGTCCATTGAAAAGCCCATTTCGACTCTCTCGTCCGAAACCTCTACATTAAGGACTGCAAAACAGGTTTTAATCCAATTTTTGAAGTTCATGAAATTTATTAGGAGCTTCTCAAAAAAATTATATTGCAAAACCTCAATTTCTGTACTTTTTACTCATTTAAAATTCCAACGGGTCCATTGAAAGGCCCATTTCGACCCGCCCGTCCGAAACCTCGACAAAAAGGACTGCAAAAATAGTTTTAATCAAATTTTAGGAGTTCAAATAATTGATTAGGAGCTTTTCAACCCAATTATATTGAAAAACCTCAATTTTATACTTTTTACTCAGTTAATATACCAATGGGTCCATTGAAAGGCTCATTTCGACCTGCTCGTCTGAAACCTCTACAAAAAGGAACGCAAAAATGTTTTATTCAAATATTAGGAGTTTAAATAATAGATTAGGAGCTTTTCAACACAATTATATTGCAAAAACTCAATTTCTGTACGTTTTACTCAGTTAAAATTCCAACGGGTCCATTAAAAGGCCCATTTTGACCCGCTCGTCCGAAACCCCTACAAAAAGGACTTCAAAACAAGTTTTAATCAAATTTTAGGAGATCATGTAATTGATTAGGAGATTTTCAACACAATTATATTGCAAAACCTCAATTTCTGTACCTTTTACTCAGTTAAAATTCCAACGGGTCCATTGAAAGGCCCATTTCGACCCACCCTTCCGAAACCTCTACAAAACAAGTTTTAATCAAATTTTAGGAGTTCAAATAACTGATTAGGAGCTTTTCAACACAATTATATTGCAAAACCTCAATTTCTGTACTTTTTACTCAGTTAAAATTTCAACGGATCCATTGAAAGGCCCATTTCGACCCGCTCATTCGAAACCTCTACAAAAAGGACTGCAAAACAAGTTTTAATCAAATTTTAGGAGTTCATGTAATTGATTAGGAGCTTTTCAACACAATTATATTGCAAAACCTCAATTTCTGTACTTTTTACTCAGTTAAAATTCTAACGTGTCCATTAAAAGGCCCATTTCGATCCGCTCGTCTGAAACCTCGACAAAAAGGACCGCAAAACAAGTTTTAATCAAATTTTAGGACTTCATGTAATCAATTAGGAACTTTTCAACACAATTATATTGCAAAACCTCAATTTCTGTAGTTTTTACTCAGTTAAAATTCCAATGGGTCCATTGAAAGGCCCATTTCGACCCGCTCGTCCGAAACCTCTACAAAAAGGACCGCAAAAATGTTTTATTCAAATATTAGGAGTTCAAATAATTGATTAGGAGATTTTCAACACAATTATATTGCAAAACGTCAATTTCTGTTATTTTTACTCAGTTAAAATTCGAACGGGTCCATTGAAAAGCCCATTTCGACTCTCTCGTCCGAAACCTCTACATTAAGGATTGCAAAACAGGTTTTAATCCAATTTTTGGAGTTCATGAAATTTATTAGGAGCTTCTCAAAAAAATTATATTGCAAAACCTCAATTTCTGTACTTTTTACTCATTTAAAATTCCAACGGGTCCATTGAAAGGCCCATTTCGACCCGCCCGTCCGAAACCTCGACAAAAAGGACTGCAAAAATAGTTTTAATCAAATTTTAGGAGTTCAAATAATTGATTAGGAGCTTTTCAACCCAATTATATTGAAAAACCTCAATTTTATACTTTTTACTCAGTTAATATACCAATGGGTCCATTGAAAGGCTCATTTCGACCTGCTCGTCTGAAACCTCTACAAAAAGGAAAGCAAAAATGTTTTATTCAAATATTAGGAGTTCAAATAATTGATTAGGAGCTTTTCAACACAATTATATTGCAAAACCTCAATTTCTGTACTTTTTACTCAGTTAAAATTCCAACGGGTCCATTAAAAGGCCCATTTCGACCCGCTCGTCTGAAACCTCTACAAAAAGGACTGCAAAACAAGTTTTAATCAAATTTTAGGAGTTCATGTAATTGATTAGGAGCTTTTCAACACAATTATATTGCAAAACCTCAATTTCTGTACTTTTTATTCAGTTAAAATTCCAACAGGTCCATTTAAAGGACCATTTAGACCCGCTAGTCCGAAACCTCTATAAAAAGGACAACAAAAAAGTTTTAATCAAATTTTAGGTAGTTCATGTAATTGATTATGAGCTTTTCAACAAAATTATATTGCAAAACCTCAATTTCTGTACTTTTTACTCAGTTAAAATTCTAACGGGCCTATTGAAAGGCCCATTTAGACCTGCTTGTCCGAAACCTTGACATAAAGGACCGCAAAAATAGTTTTAATCAAATTTTAGGAGTTCAAATAATTAATTAGGAGCTTTTCAACACAATTATATTGAAAAACTTCAATTTTATACTTTTTTACTCAGTTAAAATTCCAACGGGCCCATTGATAGGCCCATTTAGACCTGCTCGTCCGAAACCTCTACAAAAAGGACCACAAATATGTTTTATTCAAATATTAGGAGTTCAAATAATAGATTAGGAGCTTTTCAACACAATTATATTGCAAAAACTCAATTTCTGTACGTTTTACTCAGTTAAAATTCCAACGGGTCCATTAAAAGGCCCATTTTGACCCGCTCGTCCGAAACCCCTACAAAAAGGACTTCAAAACAAGTTTTAATCAAATTTTAGGAGATCATGTAATTGATTAGGATATTTTCAACACAATTATATTGCAAAACCTCAATTTCTGTACCTTTTACTCAGTTAAAATTCCAACGGGTCCATTGAAAGGCCCATTTCGACCCACCCTTCCGAAACCTCTACAAAACAAGTTTTAATCAAATTTTAGGAGTTCAAATAACTGATTAGGAGTTTTTCAACACAATTATATTGCAAAACCTCAATTTATGTACTTTTTACTCAGTTAAAATTTCAACGGATCCATTGAAAGGCCCATTTCGACCCGCTCGTCCGAAACCTCTACAAAAAGGACTGCAAAACAAGTTTTAATCAAATTTTAGGAGTTCATGTAATTGATTAGGAGATTTTCAACACAATTATATTGCAAAACCTCAATTTCTGTACCTTTTACTCAGTTAAAATTCCAACGGATCCATTGAAAGGCCCATTTCGACCCACCCTTCCGAAACCTCTACAAAACAAGTTTTAATCAAATTTTAGGAGTTCAAATAACTGATTAGGAGCTATTCAACACAATTATATTGCAAAAACTCAATTTCTGTACGTTTTACTCAGTTAAAATTTCAACGGATCCATTGAAAGGCCCATTTCGACCCGCTCGTCCGAAACCTCTACAAAAAGGACTGCAAAACAAGTTTTAATCAAATTTTAGGAGTTCATGTAATTGATTAGGAGATTTTCAACACAATTATATTGCAAAACCTCAATTTCTGTACCTTTTACTCAGTTAAAATTCCAACGGGTCCATTGAAAGGCCCATTTCGACCCACCCTTCCGAAACCTCTACAAAACAAGTTTTAATCAAATTTTAGGAGTTCAAATAACTGATTAGGAGTTTTTCAACACAATTATATTGCAAAACCTCAATTTATGTACTTTTTACTCAGTTAAAATTTCAACGGATCCATTGAAAGGCCCATTTCGACCCGCTCGTCCGAAACCTCTACAAAAAGGACTGCAAAACAAGTTTTAATCAAATTTTAGGAGTTCATGTAATTGATTAGGAGATTTTCAACACAATTATATTGCAAAACCTCAATTTCTGTACCTTTTACTCAGTTAAAATTCCAACGGGTCCATTGAAAGGCCCATTTCGACCCACCCTTCCGAAACCTCTACAAAACAAGTTTTAATCAAATTTTAGGAGTTCAAATAACTGATTAGGAGCTTTTCAACACAATTATATTGCAAAACCTCAATTTATGTACTTTTTACTCAGTTAAAATTTCAACGGATCCATTGAAAGGCCCATTTCGACCCGCTCGTCCGAAACCTCTACAAAAAGGACTGCAAAACAAGTTTTAATCAAATTTTAGGAGTTCATGTAATTGATTAGGAGATTTTCAACACAATTATATTGCAAAACCTCAATTTCTGTACCTTTTACTCAGTTAAAATTCCAACGGGTCCATTGAAAGGCCCATTTCGACCCACCCTTCCGAAACCTCTACAAAACAAGTTTTAATTAAATTTTAGGAGTTCAAATAACTGATTAGGAGCTTTTCAACACAATTATATTGCAAAACCTCAATTTCTGTACTTTTTACTCAGTTAAAATTTCAACGGATCCATTGAAAGGCCCATTTCGACCCGCTCGTCCGAAACCTCTACAAAAGGACTGCAAAACAAGTTTTAATCAAATTTTAGGAGTTCTTGTAATTTATTAGGAGCTTTCCAACACAATTATATTGCAAAACCTCAATTTCTATACTTTTTACTCAGTTAAAATTCCAACGTGTCCATTAAAAGGCCCATTTCGATCCGCTCGTCTGAAACCTCGACAAAAAGGACCGCAAAACAAGTTTTAATCAAATTTTAGGACTTCATGTAATCAATTAGGAACTTTTCAACACAATTATATTGCAAAACCTCAATTTCTGTAGTTTTTACTCAGTTAAAATTCCAATGGGTCCATTGAAAGGCCCATTTCGACCCGCTATTCCGAAACCTCTACAAAAAGGACCGCAAAAATGTTTTATTCAATTATTAGGAGTTCAAATAATTGATTAGGAGATTTTCAACACAATTATATTGCAAAACGTCAATTTCTGTTATTTTTACTCAATTAAAATTCCAACGGGTCCATTGAAAGGCCCATTTCGACTCTCTCGTCCGAAACCTCTACATTAAGGACTGCAAAACAGGTTTTAATCCAATTTTTGGAGTTCATGAAATTTATTAGGAGCTTCTCAAAAAAATTATATTGCAAAACCTCAATTTCTGTACTTTTTACTCATTTAAAATTCCAACGGGTCCATTGAAAGGCCCATTTCGACCCGCCCGTCCGAAACCTCGACAAAAAGTACTGCAAAAATAGTTTTAATCAAATTTTAGGAGTTCAAATAATTGATTAGGAGCTTTTCAACCCAATTATATTGAAAAACCTCAATTTTATACTTTTTACTCAGTTAATATACCAACGGGTCCATTGAAAGGCTCATTTCGACCTGCTCGTCTGAAACCTCTACAAAAAGGAACGCAAAAATGTTTTATTCAAATATTAGGAGTTCAAATAATTTATTAGGAGCTTTTCAACACAATTATATTGCAAAACCTCAATTTCTTTACTTTTTACTCAGTTAAAATTCCAATGGGTCCATTAAAAGGCCCATTTCGACCCGCTCGTCTGAAACCTCTACAAAAAGGACTGCAAAACAAGTTTTAATCAAATTTTAGGAGTTCATGTAATTGATTAGGAACTTTTCAACACAATTATATTGCAAAACCTCAATTTCTGTACTTTCTACTCAGCTAAAATTCCAACGGGGTCCATTGAAAGGCCCATTTCGACCCGCTCGTCTGAAACCTCTACAAAAAGGACTGCAAAACAAGTTTTAATCAAATTTTAGGAGTTCAAATAATTGATTAGTAGCTTTTCAACACAATTATATTGCAAAACCTCAATTTCTGTACTTTTTACTCAATTAAAATTTCAACGGGTCCATTGAAAGGCCCATTTCGACCCGCTCGTCCGAAACCTCTACAAAAAGGACTGCAAAAAAAGTTTTAATCAAATTTTAGGTGTTCAAATAATTGATTAGGAGCTTTTCAACACAATTATATTGCAAAACCTCAATTTCTGTACTTTTTACTCAGTTAAAATTTTAACGGGTCCAGTGAAAGGCCCATTTCGACCAGCTCGTCCGAAACCTTTACAAAAAGGACTGCAAAACAAGTTTTAATCAAATTTTAGGAGTTCATGTAATTTATTAGGAGCTTTTCATCACAATTATATTGCAAAACCTCCTTTTCTGTACTTTTTACTCAGTTAAAATTCCAACGGGTCCATTCAAAGGCCCATTTCGACCCGCTCGACCGAAACCTCTACAAAAAGGACTGTAAAACACGTTTTAAAATAATTTTAGGAGTTCATGTAATTGATTGGAGCTTTTCAACACAATTATAATGCAAAACCTCAATTTCTGTACTTTTTACTCAGTTAAATTTCCAACGGGTCCATTGAAAGGCCCATTTAGACCTGCTCGTCCGAAACCTCTACAAAACAAGTTTTAATCAAATTTTAGGAGTTCAAATAACTGATTAGGAGCTTTTCAACACAATTATATTGCAAAACCTCAATTTCTGTACTTTTTACTCAGTTAAAATTTCAACGGATCCATTGAAAGGCCCATTTCGACCCGCTCATTCGAAACCTCTACAAAAAGGACTGCAAAACAAGTTTTAATCAAATTTTAGGAGTTCATGTAATTGATTAGGAGCTTTTCAACACAATTATATTGCAAAACCTCAATTTCTGTACTTTTTACTCAGTTAAAATTCTAACGTGTCCATTAAAAGGCCCATTTCGATCCGCTCGTCTGAAACCTCGACAAAAAGGACCGCAAAACAAGTTTTAATCAAATTTTAGGACTTCATGTAATCAATTAGGAACTTTTCAACACAATTATATTGCAAAACCTCAATTTCTGTAGTTTTTACTCAGTTAAAATTCCAATGGGTCCATTGAAAGGCCCATTTCGACCCGCTCGTCCGAAACCTCTACAAAAAGGACCGCAAAAATGTTTTATTCAAATATTAGGAGTTCAAATAATTGATTAGGAGATTTTCAACACAATTATATTGCAAAACGTCAATTTCTGTTATTTTTACTCAGTTAAAATTCGAACGGGTCCATTGAAAAGCCCATTTCGACTCTCTCGTCCGAAACCTCTACATTAAGGATTGCAAAACAGGTTTTAATCCAATTTTTGGAGTTCATGAAATTTATTAGGAGCTTCTCAAAAAAATTATATTGCAAAACCTCAATTTCTGTACTTTTTACTCATTTAAAATTCCAACGGGTCCATTGAAAGGCCCATTTCGACCCGCCCGTCCGAAACCTCGACAAAAAGGACTGCAAAAATAGTTTTAATCAAATTTTAGGAGTTCAAATAATTGATTAGGAGCTTTTCAACCCAATTATATTGAAAAACCTCAATTTTATACTTTTTACTCAGTTAATATACCAATGGGTCCATTGAAAGGCTCATTTCGACCTGCTCGTCTGAAACCTCTACAAAAAGGAAAGCAAAAAAGTTTTATTCAAATATTAGGAGTTCAAATAATTGATTAGGAGCTTTTCAACACAATTATATTGCAAAACCTCAATTTCTGTACTTTTTACTCAGTTAAAATTCCAACGGGTCCATTAAAAGGCCCATTTCGACCCGCTCGTCTGAAACCTCTACAAAAAGGACTGCAAAACAAGTTTTAATCAAATTTTAGGAGTTCATGTAATTGATTAGGAGCTTTTCAACACAATTATATTGCAAAACCTCAATTTCTGTACTTTTTATTCAGTTAAAATTCCAACAGGTCCATTTAAAGGACCATTTAGACCCGCTAGTCCGAAACCTCTATAAAAAGGACAACAAAAAAGTTTTAATCAAATTTTAGGTAGTTCATGTAATTGATTATGAGCTTTTCAACAAAATTATATTGCAAAACCTCAATTTCTGTACTTTTTACTCAGTTAAAATTCTAACGGGTCCATTGAAAGGCCCATTTAGACCTGCTTGTCCGAAACCTTGACATAAAGGACCGCAAAAATAGTTTTAATCAAATTTTAGGAGTTCAAATAATTAATTAGGAGCTTTTCAACACAATTATATTGAAAAACTTCAATTTTATACTTTTTACTCAGTTAAAATTCCAACGGGCCCATTGATAGGCCCATTTAGACCTGCTCGTCCGAAACCTCTACAAAAAGGACCACAAATATGTTTTATTCAAATATTAGGAGTTCAAATAATAGATTAGGAGCTTTTCAACACAATTATATTGCAAAAACTCAATTTCTGTACGTTTTAATCAGTTAAAATTCCAACGGGTCCATTAAAAGGCCCATTTTGACCCGCTCGTCCGAAACCTCTACAAAAAGGACTTCAAAACAAGTTTTAATCAAATTTTAGGAGATCATGTAATTGATTAGGATATTTTCAACACAATTATATTGCAAAACCTCAATTTCTGTACCTTTTACTCAGTTAAAATTCCAACGGGTCCATTGAAAGGCCCATTTCGACCCACCCTTCCGAAACCTCTACAAAACAAGTTTTAATCAAATTTTAGGAGTTCAAATAACTGATTAGGAGTTTTTCAACACAATTATATTGCAAAACCTCAATTTATGTACTTTTTACTCAGTTAAAATTTCAACGGATCCATTGAAAGGCCCATTTCGACCCGCTCGTCCGAAACCTCTACAAAAAGGACTGCAAAACAAGTTTTAATCAAATTTTAGGAGTTCATGTAATTGATTAGGAGATTTTCAACACAATTATATTGCAAAACCTCAATTTCTGTACCTTTTACTCAGTTAAAATTCCAACGGGTCCATTGAAAGGCCCATTTCGACCCACCCTTCCGAAACCTCTACAAAACAAGTTTTAATCAAATTTTAGGAGTTCAAATAACTGATTAGGAGCTTTTCAACACAATTATATTGCAAAACCTCAATTTATGTACTTTTTACTCAGTTAAAATTTCAACGGATCCATTGAAAGGCCCATTTCGACCCGCTCGTCCGAAACCTCTACAAAAAGGACTGCAAAACAAGTTTTAATCAAATTTTAGGAGTTCATGTAATTGATTAGGAGATTTTCAACACAATTATATTGCAAAACCTCAATTTCTGTACCTTTTACTCAGTTAAAATTCCAACGGGTCCATTGAAAGGCCCATTTCGACCCACCCTTCCGAAACCTCTACAAAACAAGTTTTAATTAAATTTTAGGAGTTCAAATAACTGATTAGGAGCTTTTCAACACAATTATATTGCAAAACCTCAATTTCTGTACTTTTTACTCAGTTAAAATTTCAACGGATCCATTGAAAGGCCCATTTCGACCCGCTCGTCCGAAACCTCTACAAAAGGACTGCAAAACAAGTTTTAATCAAATTTTAGGAGTTCTTGTAATTTATTAGGAGCTTTCCAACACAATTATATTGCAAAACCTCAATTTCTATACTTTTTACTCAGTTAAAATTCCAACGTGTCCATTAAAAGGCCCATTTCGATCCGCTCGTCTGAAACCTCGACAAAAAGGACCGCAAAACAAGTTTTAATCAAATTTTAGGACTTCATGTAATCAATTAGGAACTTTTCAACACAATTATATTGCAAAACCTCAATTTCTGTAGTTTTTACTCAGTTAAAATTCCAATGGGTCCATTGAAAGGCCCATTTCGACCCGCTATTCCGAAACCTCTACAAAAAGGACCGCAAAAATGTTTTATTCAATTATTAGGAGTTCAAATAATTGATTAGGAGATTTTCAACACAATTATATTGCAAAACGTCAATTTCTGTTATTTTTACTCAATTAAAATTCCAACGGGTCCATTGAAAGGCCCATTTCGACTCTCTCGTCCGAAACCTCTACATTAAGGACTGCAAAACAGGTTTTAATCCAATTTTTGGAGTTCATGAAATTTATTAGGAGCTTCTCAAAAAAATTATATTGCAAAACCTCAATTTCTGTACTTTTTACTCATTTAAAATTCCAACGGGTCCATTGAAAGGCCCATTTCGACCCGCCCGTCCGAAACCTCGACAAAAAGTACTGCAAAAATAGTTTTAATCAAATTTTAGGAGTTCAAATAATTGATTAGGAGCTTTTCAACCCAATTATATTGAAAAACCTCAATTTTATACTTTTTACTCAGTTAATATACCAACGGGTCCATTGAAAGGCTCATTTCGACCTGCTCGTCTGAAACCTCTACAAAAAGGAACGCAAAAATGTTTTATTCAAATATTAGGAGTTCAAATAATTTATTAGGAGCTTTTCAACACAATTATATTGCAAAACCTCAATTTCTTTACTTTTTACTCAGTTAAAATTCCAATGGGTCCATTAAAAGGCCAATTTCGACCCGCTCGTCTGAAACCTCTACAAAAAGGACTGCAAAACAAGTTTTAATCAAATTTTAGGAGTTCATGTAATTGATTAGGAACTTTTCAACACAATTATATTGCAAAACCTCAATTTCTGTACTTTCTACTCAGCTAAAATTCCAACGGGGTCCATTGAAAGGCCCATTTCGACCCGCTCGTCTGAAACCTCTACAAAAAGGACTGCAAAACAAGTTTTAATCAAATTTTAGGAGTTCAAATAATTGATTAGTAGCTTTTCAACACAATTATATTGCAAAACCTCAATTTCTGTACTTTTTACTCAATTAAAATTTCAACGGGTCCATTGAAAGGCCCATTTCGACCCGCTCGTCCGAAACCTCTACAAAAAGGACTGCAAAAAAAGTTTTAATCAAATTTTAGGTGTTCAAATAATTGATTAGGAGCTTTTCAACACAATTATATTGCAAAACCTCAATTTCTGTACTTTTTACTCAGTTAAAATTTTAACGGGTCCAGTGAAAGGCCCATTTCGACCAGCTCGTCCGAAACCTTTACAAAAAGGACTGCAAAACAAGTTTTAATCAAATTTTAGGAGTTCATGTAATTTATTAGGAGCTTTTCATCACAATTATATTGCAAAACCTCCTTTTCTGTACTTTTTACTCAGTTAAAATTCCAACGGGTCCATTCAAAGGCCCATTTCGACCCGCTCGACCGAAACCTCTACAAAAAGGACTGCAAAACACGTTTTAAAATAATTTTAGGAGTTCATGTAATTGATTGGAGCTTTTCAACACAATTATAATGCAAAACCTCAATTTCTGTACTTTTTACTCAGTTAAATTTCCAACGGGTCCATTGAAAGGCCCATTTAGACCTGCTCGTCCGAAACCTCGACAAAAAGGACCGCAAAACAAGTTTTAATCAAATTTTAGGAGTTCAAATACAAGATTAGGAGCTTTTCAACTCAATTATATTGCAAAACCTCAATTTCTGTACTTTTTACTCAGTTAAAATTCTAAAGGGTCCATTTAGCCTGCTCATCCGAAACCTCGACAAAAAGGACTGCAAAATAGTTTTAATCAAATTTTAGGAGTTCAAATAATTGATTAGGAACTTTTCAACACAATTATATTGAAAAATCTCAATTTTATACTTTTTACTCAGTTAAAATTCCAACAGGCCCATTGAAAGGCCCATTTAGACCATCTCGTCCAAAACCTCTACAAAAAGGACCGCAAAAATGTTTTATTCAAATATTAGGAGTTCAAATAATTGATTAGTAGCTTTTCAACACAATTATATTGCAAAACCTCAATTTCTGTACTTTTTACTCAATTAAAATTTCAACGGGTCCATTGAAAGGCCCATTTCGACCCGCTCGTCCGAAACCTCTACAAAAAGGACTGCAAAAAAAGTTTTAATCAAATTTTAGGAGTTTATGTAATTGATTAGGAGCTTTTCAACACAATTATATTGCAAAACCTCAATTTCTGTACTTTTTACTCAGTTAAAATTCTAAAGGGTCCATTGAAAGGTCCATTTAGACCTGCTCATCCGAAACCTCGACAAAAAGGACTGCAAAATAGTTTTAATCAAATTTTAGGAGTTCAAATAATTGATTAGGAACTTTTCAACACAATTATATTGAAAAATCTCAATTTTATACTTTTTACTCAGTTAAAATTCCAACAGGCCCATTGAAAGGCCCATTTAGACCATCTCGTCCAAAACCTCTACAAAAAGGACCGCAAAAATGTTTTATTCAAATATTAGGAGTTCAAATAATTGATTAGTAGCTTTTCAACACAATTATATTGCAAAACCTCAATTTCTGTACTTTTTACTCAATTAAAATTTCAACGGGTCCATTGAAAGGCCCATTTCGACCCGCTCGTCCGAAACCTCTACAAAAAGGACTGCAAAAAAAGTTTTAATCAAATTTTAGGTGTTCAAATAATTGATTAGGAGCTTTTCAACACAATTATATTGCAAAACCTCAATTTCTGTACTTTTTACTCAGTTAAAATTTTAACGGGTCCAATGAAAGGCCCATTTCGACCAGCTTGTCCGAAACCTTTACAAAAAGGACTGCAAAACAAGTTTTAATCAAATTTTAGGAGTTCATGTAATTTATTAGGAGCTTTTCATCACAATTATATTGCAAAACCTCCTTTTCTGTACTTTTTACTCAGTTAAAATTCCAACGGGTCCATTCAAAGGCCCATTTCGACCCGCTCGACCGAAACCTCTACAAAAAGGACTGCAAAACACGTTTTAAAATAATTTTAGGAGTTCATGTAATTGATTGGAGCTTTTCAACACAATTATAATGCAAAACCTCAATTTCTGTACTTTTTACTCAGTTAAATTTCCAACGGGTCCATTGAAAGGCCCATTTAGACCTGCTCGTCCGAAACCTCGACAAAAAGGACCGCAAAACAAGTTTTAATCAAATTTTAGGAGTTCAAATACAAGATTAGGAGCTTTTCAACTCAATTATATTGCAAAACCTCAATTTCTGTACTTTTTACTCAGTTAAAATTCTAAAGGGTCCATTTAGACCTGCTCATCCGAAACCTCGACAAAAAGGACTGCAAAATAGTTTTAATCAAATTTTAGGAGTTCAAATAATTGATTAGGAACTTTTCAACACAATTATATTGAAAAATCTCAATTTTATACTTTTTACTCAGTTAAAATTCCAACAGGCCCATTGAAAGGCCCATTTAGACCATCTCGTCCAAAACCTCTACAAAAAGGACCGCAAAAATGTTTTATTCAAATATTAGGAGTTCAAATAATTGATTAGTAGCTTTTCAACACAATTATATTGCAAAACCTCAATTTCTGTACTTTTTACTCAATTAAAATTTCAACGGGTCCATTGAAAGGCCCATTTCGACCCGCTCGTCCGAAACCTCTACAAAAAGGACTGCAAAAAAAGTTTTAATCAAATTTTAGGAGTTTATGTAATTGATTAGGAGCTTTTCAACACAATTATATTGCAAAACCTCAATTTCTGTACTTTTTACTCAGTTAAAATTCTAAAGGGTCCATTGAAAGGTCCATTTAGACATGCTCATCCGAAACCTCGACAAAAAGGACTGCAAAATAGTTTTAATCAAATTTTAGGAGTTCAAATAATTGATTAGGAACTTTTCAACACAATTATATTGAAAAATCTCAATTTTATACTTTTTACTCAGTTAAAATTCCAACAGGCCCATTGAAAGGCCCATTTAGACCATCTCGTCCAAAACCTCTACAAAAAGGACCGCAAAAATGTTTTATTCAAATATTAGGAGTTCAAATAATTGATTAGTAGCTTTTCAACACAATTATATTGCAAAACCTCAATTTCTGTACTTTTTACTCAATTAAAATTTCAACGGGTCCATTGAAAGGCCCATTTCGACCCGCTCGTCCGAAACCTCTACAAAAAGGACTGCAAAAAAAGTTTTAATCAAATTTTAGGAGTTTATGTAATTGATTAGGAGCTTTTCAACACAATTATATTGCAAAACCTCAATTTCTGTACTTTTTACTCAGTTAAAATTCTAAAGGGTCCATTGAAAGGTCCATTTAGACCTGCTCATCCGAAACCTCGACAAAAAGGACTGCAAAATAGTTTTAATCAAATTTTAGGAGTTCAAATAATTGATTAGGAACTTTTCAACACAATTATATTGAAAAATCTCAATTTTATACTTTTTACTCAGTTAAAAATCCAACAGGCCCATTTAGACCATCTCGTCTGAAACCTCTACAAAAAGGACCGCAAAAATGTTTTATTCAAATATTAGGAGTTAAAATAATTGATTAGGAGCTTTTCAACACAATTATATTGCAAAACCGCAATTTATGTACTTTTTACTCAGTTAAAATTCCAACGGGTCCATTGAAAGGCCCATTTCGACTCGCTCGTTCGAAACCTCTACAAAAAGGACTACAAAACAAGTTTTAATCAAATTTTAGGAGTTCATGTAATTTATTAGGAGCTTTTCAACACAATTATATTGCAAAACCTCAATTTTATACTTTTTACTCAGTTAAAATTCTAACGGGCCCATTGAAAGGCCCATTTAGACCTGCTCGTCTGAAACCTCTACAAAAAGGACCGTAAAAATGTTTTATTCAAATATTACGAGTTCATATAACTGATTAGGAGATTTTCAACTCAATTATATTGCAAAAACTCAATTTCTTTACTTTTTACTCAGTTAAAATTCCAACGGGGGTGTGGGCATGGCTCTCAATTCTCTCTCAAATTTTTCCGGGGTCTTTGTTGGGTGTTGGCTTGTTCTTCATTTTTTTCCTCTTTTTCCGGTGGATTTCACCACATCTCTCCATCACTCCCCTTCCCCCACACGACACCTCTCCTTCTTCCGCCGAATTTGCCAGCATATCATCAAGAGAACCGCATTTTTTTTGATTTCCTTGGAAATCGGTTTGAGAATGCCAAGGGTCATTCCACCCCGTCTCTTTTTCACAATTTCAGTTTTTGTTTCATTTTATATCTATTTTTATTCTCTTTGGTTTTTAACTTGCATCTTATCTTCTTTCTGCGAGGTTTGGCCGTTTTTTGCTATTTACAACCTTCGTATCAGATCTGCTTTCTATGGTGAAGGGCTTTTTCTCCCCTTCTTTTTCCACGGTTTTCTCCATTTTTTGCTGATTTCGACGAGATCTCTCCGATGAACCCCAGTTTTGGACGGTAAGGTTCACCGTTTTTATTTTCTCCTTAATCTATTATTCTTTTGTTTATATTTAATTATTTCTAATATTTGCCTTGGTTTTCTTTTCCTCTTTGTGGCTATGGATCAATCTATTCTGCTATCTCGGAGGGATTCCCTTTCCCCCTCTTTCCCACTTCGGTCGATTTCGGAAAATACCAACCGGTATTTGTTAGGGTTTGTCCCTCTGTCTCCTTTTCTGGATTGGAAGGCTTCTCCAAATGACGACGACTGGCCGGTTCTTTCCAGTTATAATTCCACATTTTTCCCTTTTGGGCGTCTTCTTTTTCTATTAATCCTTTACAATTACTGCTCCCGATGCTTTCTCTGTTAACAAATTATGGTAAATTCCACCTTAAAAAGAACATGAATTTTGACTACCTTTACATAATAAAAGGTGTTCATCAGCTGCTTCTCAATGCTAATTCACCACATGCTTTCAGCCTTATTCTTGGGGGTATCTCCATATGCACAAATGATTTATTCTATATTATAATTCTTTCTAAGATTAACTTTCTAACTCTTCTTTATCCTACTACTTTTAATTTCTATAACCCAGGGAATCCTCCCTATCTATACTCTAACACTCACTTGCACAGATCTAATCTGGACCCAATTTGGAGTATAAATCTAAACTTTCACTCTATATCTTGTTCTATATCAATTATATCTTCTGACTGGCCCGTTATGACTATCATTCTTCATGAAAATACTTTTAATATTCACACCTTTTTCTTCTTATCTATTTTCTCTATAATTAAGAATTTATGCACCTTTCCTTTCAAGTTTTCTTTTATGTATATTATGTTCTTTTTGCAGACAATGAACCCTCGCGATAGCATAACCATGCAGCGTTGCAGGACTTACTGTACTCCCTTCTCTATCCTTCTTTGGTTATGTAATTATTTATTAGTAGCTTATTTTATTTGCTTTCCCCCCTTTATTTTTTTGCTCATTTGGTCTGTATTAATCTTCTTTACCCCGCTTCCTCCTTTCCCTGGGTTTGTAATTATTTTTGGTTGTTTTCTTTTTGCTTTTCTTTTCTCTATGCTTTTTATCTGCTTTCTTTATGTTTCTAGATGTATGTCTCCATGCCATAATTTTGTTTTGTATGCTAATATCTATCTACTCTATGTATGTTACTATGTATATTTACATTTCTACTCAATTAACATCAAGGAATTTTATTCCTACTACGCCTTTTTAGGTGACTCCTCACTAGCCCATTTAAGGGAATTTATAAAAACCCTATCAAATAGGGACCATTTTCCTCTTTATGCTAATCAAATTTACAAATTTTCAAATTTCTTTCCCCCTACTCAATTATTACTCGAAACGTCCGATTGAATTTAAACTTGAAATTAATCGCCCTGCTTCTCACTACATTTATTTCTCGACTTTTAATAAAATTACTGTGTCAAATTTTTCTAATTAACTACTCTCTTCCTTTTTCCCTTATCGGTTATATCTTTCCTTTTTCTTCCAATCCTCCTGTATTAAATCATATATTAATTTCTAAATTAATCCTCTTTTCCATAGTAACGCTTTTGATAATTGCCAATAGTACTTCAGTCCTTCCTTTTTTATCCCTTAATATAAGTAATTACATTGTCAAATACACAATTTATTTCCTTTCAATCCTTCTGGAACAATTCTTTCTGCTTTCAAAGACTAATTCCTTAAACTTTGCCTTTTCTTTTGCAATATTCAAATTATTAATGGATTTATTTATTCAAATTTTTTTATTTTATTACCCGTTAGTTGTACATTTTATTTTAAATTCCCGCTTAATTTATTCTTCTATTAAAATATCATCTTTTATTGCCAAGACTATTCTAGCCTTTCCTTATTTATCCCCAAAAATCAGCACTTACATCTGTAAAAACTTTTTGCATTTACTTTTAAACTTTCCTTTACAATTATGTATGTATATAAGGAATACTTCCTTAAATTTTGTTCCCAATATACCACTTTTTAACCTCCCTAAAAGAATTTCTTCTTTTACCTATTCATCTAGACTTATTAAGGAAAGTTCTCTTCACATTATCTTTTATGATATTAAAATATCCCATCTTTTACGATCCCTAATTTTCTTTCCAAACCTTTTTCCCGCTACTTACCATAGTATAGCTTACCCAATTGCATCCTTTAAATATGTACAACACACTTATACCAAGCCACAATACCACCCCTATCCTTCTACTCTCCTCAATCTTCAAACTTTCTCGATGGCATCCTCTTCTATCCCCCAACTCAGTTCTATCGACCTCACCAATGAGGAAGCAGAGCTACTTTACACCCCTGACTTTGGTTGGGATTTTATCAAGGAGGACCCCAAGCTTATTCTATTCGGATGCTTTATCTCGTCCAAGGCGATTGATATATATGCTGTTATTAATGCATTCAAAGGAATATGGAAGCCTAACGATGTGGTGTCTATATCTGTTATCCAAGAGAACTTCCTCAAGATAAAATTCAAAGAGACCAAGAACTATTATGAAGTCATCAACCGTGGTCCTTGGCTGTACAAGGACGAATGGTTAGCTGTTACCGAGTACGACCTTGCCAAATCAGTAGGAGAATACAACTTCAATATCATAAGGATTTGGATCCGTATCTTCTCTCTCCCTTCCTCACTCTTTGAGGACATTGATCGATCACATCTGGTGGGACATACCCTTGTGTCAATGGTAGGCAACGTTCTTCGAACCGATACTCGAGAGTTTGAAGGGAACATGAAAGACTTCCTTCGGGTAGAAATCTTGCTGGATATCACCAGACTCGTCACCCGTTTCGTATTCATCGGATCCGGGGCCAACAAAATTATGTGCCGTCTTCAATACGAACGCCTTCCTACCCTTTGTCCCGACTGTGGTATTATCAGCCACACAATTGAAAATTGCCCCATTCGCTCTTCGCTTGATCTCAACAAACTGCAGTACGGGGAGTGGCTCCGCTACCTCCCCCCAAGACGTCGCCCAGTTGGTACTCGTGGGCGTATCCGTAATGTTAAGCCAAATCTTAACCAAAATATCCCTCCACTGAATGGTAATATTTATTCTCTTACTGCCAATATCTTGTTTTTTATCAGTTTATTCTAATAATTAATCTATATCTTTTGCTATCTCGTGTTCTACCTATATACTTATCATCTTATATCCTCATAGTGCCTCCCGTTCCAGTAGCTTCGGCCAACACTAATGTTCCTCCCACCGATCCGAATAACATGGGTACATTGCTATTTCCCTTTCTTATCAATTATCCTGTTTTTATCTATCAATCAATAACTAAACTGGTCTCTACCTACATCCTACTCATAGGTTCTCTAAACGAAGGCGACGCTGCCTCCTTTACGGAACAACCCACCGAGGAAGCTCCAAACATGGATACGGCTATGGATGAAGTCCCCAACTCTACCAAAGGTCCATCTGCATCTGATGCGAAACAGAAAGCACCCCTTGAGCCTCAGCCCCTGAATACCATCTATCCTATCCCTGAAGATGGTTCAGATGATGATTGAGACGCCACGGATGATGGTGTTCCTAGCCCAACTGCCCAGCAAATAAAAAAGATTGAAGCTGAATTGCGTAAGCCCCCTGCTCCCACCGATACAATTTTCAATGATTTTAACCAATGGTTATTAAAAACTTACCCAAATGATGCAGCCCCTGCGCCTGTTCCAGCCCCACCGAACCGTGGCACAAAACGCTGTTCTCCTATCCAAGTGTCGCTCCCGCCAAAAAAATTCAAACCATCCGGATCCACTCCTAAGGCTGGGATGAGCAGCTCAAAAAACTCTCCGGCGGCGGCTGACTCCCAGCCCCGCCGAGCAAAATGAGGATCCTATGCTGGAACTGTCAGGGTTTAGGACAAGCCCCGACGGTTCAACATTTTCGGACCTATGTCCAACATACCAACCCGGATGTTATTTTCTTATGTGAAACCAAAATTAATAATGCGGCATGTAGCCGCCTTTGTCTTTCATTAGGTCTGTTAGAAATCATCTCTATCCCCCCAACTCAGATTACTATGAACAATTGCACTATGTTTTTTACTGGAATGCATGGCTACTCCGAAACTAGTCAAAAAATATAAAACATGGGATATCATCGATTCATTACATATTAATAATAATAATATCCCCTGGCTTCTTGGAGGGGATTTTAATGAAATTTTAACTGACTCTGAAAAACAAGGTGGTTGTCGAAGAGCTAGATCACAAATAAATAATTTCTGTAACTGTCTATCACGCAACAATCTCTTTGACTGTAAACCAACTTCTGGATGGTTTACCTGGACAAAAGTAGGGCCTTCAACTCCAATTATACATGAAAGATTAGATCGATTCATAGCTAATTCGGCTTGGCAAGATCTATTCCCTTCCTTTCATATAACAACGGACTATGTGGCCAAATCCGACCATTGTTTCCTACTTCTTGATTTATTCCTTGCGGCTGTTACCCCTATACAGCGGCCATCCAACACTTTTCGTTTCGAAAACTGTTGGGCGCATAAGGAGGATAATATACATACTATTAAAAGCACTTGGGCCAATACCTTTGGAACACCAATTGAAAAAATTGAAGCTATCGGCACATGTCTGGAGGAATGGCAAAACCACCAAAGATTTAAATCAATTGGACGGATCAACTTCCTTACCAAAAAAATAAACAAATTCTTATGCCGCCACTTAAATGCCACAAATGAAGAAATTTATATAAAACATAGAACTGAACTTAATAAACTTCTAACGGAACAAGAAATCTATTGGGCTCAAAGATCTCGTACACTCTGGCTCTCCCAAGGGGATAAAAATACAAAGTTCTTCCATGCTCGGGCAACTAATAGGAAAAAGAAAAATTCGATTTTAGGTCTTTTTGACTCTAATTCGAATTGGTGTACGGCTGACTCCGACCTAATGACTATTGCTTCTACATATTTTCAAAATCTCTTTACATCCTCCAACCCCCAAATTTCGGATAATATTCTCGATAAAATTACGCCTTCTATCACCCAACCAATGAACGATACTCTATTAAGGTCCTTCACAAAAGACGAAATACTACATGCCTTTTGGGACATTGATCCGAGGAAAGCGCCTAGTATTGATGGACTACCAAGTAGTTTTTTTCGACAACATTGGGACACGGTTGGCGAAGATGTCATTAATCTTTGCCTTAACCTACTAAACGACACCGCTGATATGACCTTAGTAAATAAAACTATTCTGGTACTAATCCCTAAAATTCAGGACCCAACTTCCATGAAACAACTAAGACCTATCAGCCTATGTACTGTTCTTTACAAAATAGTTGCTAAAACCATCGTCAGTAGGATGAAACAAACAGTTCCTTTCTGTATCAGCCCAAATCAAGCAGCTTTTTTCCAGGGACGCAACATCTCGGATAACATCCTTGTTGCCCATGAAATTATTCACAACATCAATTCAGGTGCAACTAAATCCTCCCAAGGAGCTGCTCTTAAATTAGATATGGAAAAAGCCTTTGATAGAGTTGAATGGTCCTTTCTAGCAAATGTTATGGAACGTATGGGCTTTGCCTCAGAATGGATCTCCCTCATAATGCGTTGCATTACCACAGTCTCCTTTTTCAGTAAAAATTAACAATTCCTTCTCCCCTTTTTTTCAACCTCAACGTGGCCTATGCCAAGGTGACCCCCTATCTCCTTTTTTATTCCTTTTTTGCACACAAGGGCTTTCTGCTTATCTATCTGCTGCCCAACAAACAAACATTCTACCGGGACTTGGTGCCTGTAAATATGGGCCCAAAGTCAACCATTTGCTTTTTGCTGATGATTGCATGGTCTTCATTAAAAATACTCCAACCGAAGCTTCTCATCTCAAAAGAGCTCTGCAAACTTATGCTGCTGCCTCCGGACAAGCGGTTAATTTTGAGAAATCAACAATTTTTTATAATCCGCGTACCCCATCCTCAACAAGAATCGCGATCAATAGTCTCTTGCAAGTACGTGAGGTATCTAATCTGGGTGTATATTTGGGTATCCCACTTCTCATTGGGAAAAACAAAACTGAATCACTAGGATTTGTGCGTGATAAAGTTCACGATCGTCTTTCTAGCTGGGATAAACATCTCCTCTCTTTTAGCGGTCGGGAGATTTTCATCAAGGCAGTCCTACAATCCCTACCTCAATACGTTATGTCTTGTTATCTTCTTCCACAAAATATCATTAATGACATGACCTCATCAATTCGACAATATTGGTGGACTGGCAAATCCAACAAAAAAGGATGGCATATGCTTCCATGGAATCATGTTTGTTTACCCAAGGCTGCCGGAGGCATGGGATTTAAGGATTTGCATGATTTCAATATTGCTCTCTTAGGTAAGCAACTATGGAGACTCATTTGTGAACCGGATTCTTTATTAGGACAAATATATCGTTCTAAATACTTTCCTTCCGGAAATATCCTAGATGCCCCCAGGGCCAATCGTGGCTCCTTTGCTTGGCAAGGTCTGTATAACGCTCTACAACGTCTCTTTCCAGGCTTTCTTTACCGTCCAGGTATTAACAGTAATATCAGAGTTCAAATAATTGATTAGGAACTTTTCAACACAATTATATTGAAAAATCTCAATTTTATACTTTTTACTCAGTTAAAATTCCAACAGGCCCATTGAAAGGCCCATTTAGACCATCTCGTCCAAAACCTCTACAAAAAGGACCGCAAAAATGTTTTATTCAAATATTAGGAGTTCAAATAATTGATTAGTAGCTTTTCAACACAATTATATTGCAAAACCTCAATTTCTGTACTTTTTACTCAATTAAAATTTCAACGGGTCCATTGAAAGGCCCATTTCGACCCGCTCGTCCGAAACCTCTACAAAAAGGACTGCAAAAAAAGTTTTAATCAAATTTTAGGAGTTTATGTAATTGATTAGGAGCTTTTCAACACAATTATATTGCAAAACCTCAATTTCTGTACTTTTTACTCAGTTAAAATTCTAAAGGGTCCATTGAAAGGTCCATTTAGACCTGCTCATCCGAAACCTCGACAAAAAGGACTGCAAAATAGTTTTAATCAAATTTTAGGAGTTCAAATAATTGATTAGGAACTTTTCAACACAATTATATTGAAAAATCTCAATTTTATACTTTTTACTCAGTTAAAAATCCAACAGGCCCATTTAGACCATCTCGTCTGAAACCTCTACAAAAAGGACCGCAAAAATGTTTTATTCAAATATTAGGAGTTAAAATAATTGATTAGGAGCTTTTCAACACAATTATATTGCAAAACCGCAATTTATGTACTTTTTACTCAGTTAAAATTCCAATGGGTCCATTGAAAGGCCCATTTCGACCCGCTCGTTCGAAACCTCTACAAAAAGGACTACAAAACAAGTTTTAATCAAATTTTAGGAGTTCATGTAATTTATTAGGAGCTTTTCAACACAATTATATTGCAAAACCTCAATTTTATACTTTTTACTCAGTTAAAATTCTAACGGGCCCATTGAAAGGCCCATTTAGACCTGCTCGTCTGAAACCTCTACAAAAAGGACCGTAAAAATGTTTTATTCAAATATTACGAGTTCAAATAACTGATTAGGAGATTTTCAACTCAATTATATTGCAAAAACTCAATTTCTTTACTTTTTACTCAGTTAAAATTCCAACGGGGGTGTGGGCATGGCTCTCAATTCTCTCTCAAATTTTTCCGGGGTCTTTGTTGGGTGTTGGCTTGTTCTTCATTTTTTTCCTCTTTTTCCGGTGGATTTCACCACATCTCTCCATCACTCCCCTTCCCCCACACGACACCTCTCCTTCTTCCGCCGAATTTGCCAGCATATCATCAAGAGAACCGGATTTTTTTTGATTTCCTTGGAAATCGGTTTGAGAATGCCAAGGGTCATTCCACCCCGTCTCTTTTTCACAATTTCAGTTTTTGTTTCATTTTATATCTATTTTTATTCTCTTTGGTTTTTAACTTGCATCTTATCTTCTTTCTGCGAGGTTTGGCCGTTTTTTGCTATTTACAACCTTCGTATCAGATCTGCTTTCTATGGTGAAGGGCTTTTTCTCCCCTTCTTTTTCCACGGTTTTCTCCATTTTTTGCTGATTTCGACGAGATCTCTCCGATGAACCCCAGTTTTGGACGGTAAGGTTCACCGTTTTTATTTTCTCCTTAATCTATTATTCTTTTGTTTATATTTAATTATTTCTAATATTTGCCTTGGTTTTCTTTTCCTCTTTGTGGCTATGGATCAATCTATTCTGCTATCTCGGAGGGATTCCCTTTCCCCCTCTTTCCCACTTCGGTCGATTTCGGAAAATACCAACCGGTATTTGTTAGGGTTTGTCCCTCTGTCTCCTTTTCTGGATTGGAAGGCTTCTCCAAATGACGACGACTGGCCGGTTCTTTCCAGTTATAATTCCACATTTTTCCCTTTTGGGCGTCTTCTTTGTCTATTAATCCTTTACAATTACTGCTCCCGATGCTTTCTCTGTTAACAAATTATGGTAAATTCCACCTTAAAAAGAACATGAATTTTGACTACCTTTACATAATAAAAGGTGTTCATCAGCTGCTTCTCAATGCTAATTCACCACATGCTTTCAGCCTTATTCTTGGGGGTATCTCCATATGCACAAATGATTTATTCTATATTATAATTCTTTCTAAGATTAACTTTCTAACTCTTCTTTATCCTACTACTTTTAATTTCTATAACCCAGGGAATCCTCCCTATCTATACTCTAACACTCACTTGCACAGATCTAATCTGGACCCAATTTGGAGTATAAATCTAAACTTTCACTCTATATCTTGTTCTATATCAATTATATCTTCTGACTGGCCCGTTATGACTATCATTCTTCATGAAAATACTTTTAATATTCACACCTTTTTCTTCTTATCTATTTTCTCTATAATTAAGAATTTATGCACCTTTCCTTTCAAGTTTTCTTTTATGTATATTATGTTCTTTTTGCAGACAATGAACCCTCGCGATAGCATAACCATGCAGCGTTGCAGGACTTACTGTACTCCCTTCTCTATCCTTCTTTGGTTATGTAATTATTTATTAGTAGCTTATTTTATTTGCTTTCCCCCCTTTATTTTTTTGCTCATTTGGTCTGTATTAATCTTCTTTACCCCGCTTCCTCCTTTCCCTGGGTTTGTAATTATTTTTGGTTGTTTTCTTTTTGCTTTTCTTTTCTCTATGCTTTTTATCTGCTTTCTTTATGTTTCTAGATGTATGTCTCCATGCCATAATTTTGTTTTGTATGCTAATATCTATCTACTCTATGTATGTTACTATGTATATTTACATTTCTACTCAATTAACATCAAGGAATTTTATTCCTACTACGCCTTTTTAGGTGACTCCTCACTAGCCCATTTAAGGGAATTTATAAAAACCCTATCAAATAGGGACCATTTTCCTCTTTATGCTAATCAAATTTACAAATTTTCAAATTTCTTTCCCCCTACTCAATTATTACTCGAAACGTCCGATTGAATTTAAACTTGAAATTAATCGCCCTGCTTCTCACTACATTTATTTCTCGACTTTTAATAAAATTACTGTGTCAAATTTTTCTAATTAACTACTCTCTTCCTTTTTCCCTTATCGGTTATATCTTTCCTTTTTCTTCCAATCCTCCTGTATTAAATCATATATTAATTTCTAAATTAATCCTCTTTTCCATAGTAACGCTTTTGATAATTGCCAATAGTACTTCAGTCCTTCCTTTTTTATCCCTTAATATAAGTAATTACATTGTCAAATACACAATTTATTTCCTTTCAATCCTTCTAGAACAATTCTTTCTGCTTTCAAAGACTAATTCCTTAAACTTTGCCTTTTCTTTTGCAATATTCAAATTATTAATGGATTTATTTATTCAAATTTTTTTATTTTATTACCCGTTAGTTGTACATTTTATTTTAAATTCCCGCTTAATTTATTCTTCTATTAAAATATCATCTTTTATTGCCAAGACTATTCTAGCCTTTCCTTATTTATCCCCAAAAATCAGCACTTACATCTGTAAAAACTTTTTGCATTTACTTTTAAACTTTCCTTTACAATTATGTATGTATATAAGGAATACTTCCTTAAATTTTGTTCCCAATATACCACTTTTTAACCTCCCTAAAAGAATTTCTTCTTTTACCTATTCATCTAGACTTATTAAGGAAAGTTCTCTTCACATTATCTTTTATGATATTAAAATATCCCATCTTTTACGATCCCTAATTTTCTTTCCAAACCTTTTTCCCGCTACTTACCATAGTATAGCTTACCCAATTGCATCCTTTAAATATGTACAACACACTTATACCAAGCCACAATACCACCCCTATCCTTCTACTCTCCTCAATCTTCAAACTTTCTCGATGGCATCCTCTTCTATCCCCCAACTCAGTTCTATCGACCTCACCAATGAGGAAGCAGAGCTACTTTACACCCCTGACTTTGGTTGGGATTTTATCAAGGAGGACCCCAAGCTTATTCTATTCGGATGCTTTATCTCGTCCAAGGCGATTGATATATATGCTGTTATTAATGCATTCAAAGGAATATGGAAGCCTAACGATGTGGTGTCTATATCTGTTATCCAAGAGAACTTCCTCAAGATAAAATTCAAAGAGACCAAGAACTATTATGAAGTCATCAACCGTGGTCCTTGGCTGTACAAGGACGAATGGTTAGCTGTTACCGAGTACGACCTTGCCAAATCAGTAGGAGAATACAACTTCAATATCATAAGGATTTGGATCCGTATCTTCTCTCTCCCTTCCTCACTCTTTGAGGACATTGATCGATCACATCTGGTGGGACATACCCTTGTGTCAATGGTAGGCAACGTTCTTCGAACCGATACTCGAGAGTTTGAAGGGAACATGAAAGACTTCCTTCGGGTAGAAATCTTGCTGGATATCACCAGACTCGTCACCCGTTTCGTATTCATCGGATCCGGGGCCAACAAAATTATGTGCCGTCTTCAATACGAACGCCTTCCTACCCTTTGTCCCGACTGTGGTATTATCAGCCACACAATTGAAAATTGCCCCATTCGCTCTTCGCTTGATCTCAACAAACTGCAGTACGGGGAGTGGCTCCGCTACCTCCCCCCAAGACGTCGCCCAGTTGGTACTCGTGGGCGTATCCGTAATGTTAAGCCAAATCTTAACCAAAATATCCCTCCACTGAATGGTAATATTTATTCTCTTACTGCCAATATCTTGTTTTTTATCAGTTTATTCTAATAATTAATCTATATCTTTTGCTATCTCGTGTTCTACCTATATACTTATCATCTTATATCCTCATAGTGCCTCCCGTTCCAGTAGCTTCGGCCAACACTAATGTTCCTCCCACCGATCCGAATAACATGGGTACATTGCTATTTCCCTTTCTTATCAATTATCCTGTTTTTATCTATCAATCAATAACTAAACTGGTCTCTACCTACATCCTACTCATAGGTTCTCTAAACGAAGGCGACGCTGCCTCCTTTACGGAACAACCCACCGAGGAAGCTCCAAACATGGATACGGCTATGGATGAAGTCCCCAACTCTACCAAAGGTCCATCTGCATCTGATGCGAAACAGAAAGCACCCCTTGAGCCTCAGCCCCTGAATACCATCTATCCTATCCCTGAAGATGGTTCAGATGATGATTGGGACGCCACGGATGATGGTGTTCCTAGCCCAACTGCCCAGCAAATAAAAAAGATTGAAGCTGAATTGCGTAAGCCCCCTGCTCCCACCGATACAATTTTCAATGATTTTAACCAATGGTTATTAAAAACTTACCCAAATGATGCAGCCCCTGCGCCTGTTCCAGCCCCACCGAACCGTGGCACAAAACGCTGTTCTCCTATCCAAGTGTCGCTCCCGCCAAAAAAATTCAAACCATCCGGATCCACTCCTAAGGCTGGGATGAGCAGCTCAAAAAACTCTCCGGCGGCGGCTGACTCCCAGCCCCGCCGAGCAAAATGAGGATCCTATGCTGGAACTGTCAGGGTTTAGGACAAGCCCCGACGGTTCAACATTTTCGGACCTATGTCCAACATACCAACCCGGATGTTATTTTCTTATGTGAAACCAAAATTAATAATGCGGCATGTAGCCGCCTTTGTCTTTCATTAGGTCTGTTAGAAATCATCTCTATCCCCCCAACTCAGATTACTATGAACAATTGCACTATGTTTTTTACTGGAATGCATGGCTACTCCGAAACTAGTCAAAAAATATAAAACATGGGATATCATCGATTCATTACATATTAATAATAATAATATCCCCTGGCTTCTTGGAGGGGATTTTAATGAAATTTTAACTGACTCTGAAAAACAAGGTGGTTGTCGAAGAGCTAGATCACAAATAAATAATTTCTGTAACTGTCTATCACGCAACAATCTCTTTGACTGTAAACCAACTTCTGGATGGTTTACCTGGACAAAAGTAGGGCCTTCAACTCCAATTATACATGAAAGATTAGATCGATTCATAGCTAATTCGGCTTGGCAAGATCTATTCCCTTCCTTTCATATAACAACGGACTATGTGGCCAAATCCGACCATTGTTTCCTACTTCTTGATTTATTCCTTGCGGCTGTTACCCCTATACAGCGGCCATCCAACACTTTTCGTTTCGAAAACTGTTGGGCGCATAAGGAGGATAATATACATACTATTAAAAGCACTTGGGCCAATACCTTTGGAACACCAATTGAAAAAATTGAAGCTATCGGCACATGTCTGGAGGAATGGCAAAACCACCAAAGATTTAAATCAATTGGACGGATCAACTTCCTTACCAAAAAAATAAACAAATTCTTATGCCGCCACTTAAATGCCACAAATGAAGAAATTTATATAAAACATAGAACTGAACTTAATAAACTTCTAACGGAACAAGAAATCTATTGGGCTCAAAGATCTCGTACACTCTGGCTCTCCCAAGGGGATAAAAATACAAAGTTCTTCCATGCTCGGGCAACTAATAGGAAAAAGAAAAATTCGATTTTAGGTCTTTTTGACTCTAATTCGAATTGGTGTACGGCTGACTCCGACCTAATGACTATTGCTTCTACATATTTTCAAAATCTCTTTACATCCTCCAACCCCCAAATTTCGGATAATATTCTCGATAAAATTACGCCTTCTATCACCCAACCAATGAACGATACTCTATTAAGGTCCTTCACAAAAGACGAAATACTACATGCCTTTTGGGACATTGATCCGAGGAAAGCGCCTAGTATTGATGGACTACCAAGTAGTTTTTTTCGACAACATTGGGACACGGTTGGCGAAGATGTCATTAATCTTTGCCTTAACCTACTAAACGACACCGCTGATATGACCTTAGTAAATAAAACTATTCTGGTACTAATCCCTAAAATTCAGGACCCAACTTCCATGAAACAACTAAGACCTATCAGCCTATGTACTGTTCTTTACAAAATAGTTGCTAAAACCATCGTCAGTAGGATGAAACAAACAGTTCCTTTCTGTATCAGCCCAAATCAAGCAGCTTTTTTCCAGGGACGCAACATCTCGGATAACATCCTTGTTGCCCATGAAATTATTCACAACATCAATTCAGGTGCAACTAAATCCTCCCAAGGAGCTGCTCTTAAATTAGATATGGAAAAAGCCTTTGATAGAGTTGAATGGTCCTTTCTAGCAAATGTTATGGAACGTATGGGCTTTGCCTCAGAATGGATCTCCCTCATAATGCGTTGCATTACCACAGTCTCCTTTTTCAGTAAAAATTAACAATTCCTTCTCCCCTTTTTTTCAACCTCAACGTGGCCTATGCCAAGGTGACCCCCTATCTCCTTTTTTATTCCTTTTTTGCACACAAGGGCTTTCTGCTTATCTATCTGCTGCCCAACAAACAAACATTCTACCGGGACTTGGTGCCTGTAAATATGGGCCCAAAGTCAACCATTTGCTTTTTGCTGATGATTGCATGGTCTTCATTAAAAATACTCCAACCGAAGCTTCTCATCTCAAAAGAGCTCTGCAAACTTATGCTGCTGCCTCCGGACAAGCGGTTAATTTTGAGAAATCAACAATTTTTTATAATCCGCGTACCCCATCCTCAACAAGAATCGCGATCAATAGTCTCTTGCAAGTACGTGAGGTATCTAATCTGGGTGTATATTTGGGTATCCCACTTCTCATTGGGAAAAACAAAACTGAATCACTAGGATTTGTGCGTGATAAAGTTCACGATCGTCTTTCTAGCTGGGATAAACATCTCCTCTCTTTTAGCGGTCGGGAGATTTTCATCAAGGCAGTCCTACAATCCCTACCTCAATACGTTATGTCTTGTTATCTTCTTCCACAAAATATCATTAATGACATGACCTCATCAATTCGACAATATTGGTGGACTGGCAAATCCAACAAAAAAGGATGGCATATGCTTCCATGGAATCATGTTTGTTTACCCAAGGCTGCCGGAGGCATGGGATTTAAGGATTTGCATGATTTCAATATTGCTCTCTTAGGTAAGCAACTATGGAGACTCATTTGTGAACCGGATTCTTTATTAGGACAAATATATCGTTCTAAATACTTTCCTTCCGGAAATATCCTAGATGCCCCCAGGGCCAATCGTGGCTCCTTTGCTTGGCAAGGTCTGTATAACGCTCTACAACGTCTCTTTCCAGGCTTTCTTTACCGTCAAGGTATTAACAGTAATATCAGAGTACACAAAGATATATGGGGTGGTTCTTCCCCGATTAATCTCACTGGGAATTACGAAACCTCGGATGAATTCCATATTCGTTGCCGTGATTTTATTATTCGTAATCAAACTGCCTGGGATACGGAGAAGGTCAGGCATTATTTTAACCAAGCTGATGCCACGGCTATTCTAAGTATTCCTATTATAAATGATCACCGTGATTCTATAATCTGGTCTCCTAATGACTCGGGTATTTACTCAGTCCGCTCTGGTTATATTTTCCTACAGCGGTCTATATACCCACATACGCCACCTACACGGTTTTGGAAATTTCTGTCCAAAGTCAACGCCTTACCCAAAGTCAAAACTTTTGGTTGGCGTATGGCGTCTGATGCTCTACCAGTTGGGGTCAAAATGCAAGTCTTTTCACCAAACTCGGGGCCTTGTCCCATCTGTGGTAGCCATTCGGAATCCATTCTCCATGCTCTTCGTGACTGCTCTAGGGCTTCTGAAGTCCTCCAACTTTCTGGTATTCACATTACTCTTTCTAGAAGTTTGGCTACTACCCCTCTACAATGGTTAGAGGAAGCATCCCATACCCTATCCCCTGATAAATTTGGCCTTTTCCTCACAGCTATTTGGAATGTCTGGAATAGACGTAACGGCTGGGTTCATAACCACCATCTACAACCACCTTGGCTAATTGCCGTTAATTCCATTAGTTTACATGATGACTTTTGTAAAGCCATTTCGGCTACTACCCCAACACCCTCTACCCTTTCTACTCCATGGTGGAATCCTCCCCCACTTCACCATATCAAAATAACCGTGGATGGTGCTTTTAATCCATCAACTCGTGCAGCTGCTGTTGGCGTCGTTGCTCGTGATTCTACAGGTGCAGTCGTGGGCGGCCTTGCGTTTCCGCTTGGTAGCTGTCTGGACGCAGTTACCAGTGAAGGAGAAAGCCTTCTTGCTGGTCTCACATTCGCCCGATCTTAAGGATGGAATCGGATCTTGCTTGAAACTGATTGCGCTTCTCTCGCGAATAGGATCAACAATCCCGCACAAGACCTTTCTACCTTGGGACCTCTTCTTCATCAGATTCAAGCGTCTCTTCATGATTTTGATTCTGTTTCTGTTTCATTTGTACGCCGTGAGGCAAATCACTTGGCCCATACTTTGGCTACTTTCTCTTTGAGCACTATGACTTCCATGTCATTTAATTCGGATGTTCCAACTTGTATCCAACATCTTGTAACAAATTCTTTATGATTAATAAAACTTAGGCACTCTTTTCCCCTTTTTATGGCCCTCTAGCTCTGCTTGAATGACAGTAGTAGGGGTTTTTAATGAGGCCTTTTTCTTCAAAAAAAAATTCCAACGGGTCCATTGAAAGGCCCATTTCGACTCGCTCGTCCGAAACCTTTACAAAAAGGACTGCAAAACAAGTTTTAATCAAAATTTAGGAGTTCATGTAATTTATTAGGAGCTTTTCAACACAATTATATTGAAAAACCTCAATTTCTGTACTTTTAACTCAGTTAAAATTCCAACGGGTCCATTGAAAGGCCCATTTCGACTCCCTCGTCCGAAACCTCTACAAAAAGGACCGCAAAACAAGTTTTAAACAAATTTTAGGAGTTCATGTAATTTATTAGGAGCTTTTCAACACAATTATATTGCAAAACCTCAATTTCTGTACTTTTTACTCAGTTAAAATTCCAACGGGTCCATTGAAAGGCCCATTTAGACCTGCTCGTCCGAAACCTCGACCAAAAGGACCGCAAAACAAGTTTTAATCAAATTTTATGAGTTCAAATAATTGATTAGGGGCTTTTCAACACAATTATATTGCAAAACCTCAATTTCTGTACTTTTTACTCAGTTAAAATTCCAACGGGTCCATTGAAAGGCCCATTTAGACCTGTTCGTCCGAAACCTCTACAAAAAGGACCGCAAAACAAGTTTTAAACAAATTTTAGGAGTTCAAATAATTGATTAGGATCTTTTCAACACAATTATATTGCAAAACATCAATTTCTTTACTTTTTACTCAGTTAAAATTCCAACGGGTCCATTGAAGGCCCATATAGACCTACACGTCCGAAACCGATACAAAAAGGACCGCAAAAAAGTTTTAATCAAATTTTAGGGGTTCAAATAAATGATTAGGAGCTTTTCAATGCAATTATATTGCAAAACTTCAATTTTTATATATTTTACTCAGTTAAAATTCCAACGGGTGCACTGAAAGGCCCATTTAGACCAGCACGTCCGAAACCTCTACATAAAGGACCACAAAACAAGTTTTGATCATATTTTAGGAGTACAAATAATTGATTATGAGATTTTAAACTCAATTATATAGCAAAACCTCAATTTATGAACTTTTTACTCTGTTAAAATTCCAACAGGTCCATTGAAAGGCCCATTTAGACCTACTCGTCCGAAACCTCTACAAAAAGGACCGCAAAAGAAGTTTTAATCAAATTTTAGGAATTCATGTAATTGATTAGGAGATTTTCAACACAATTATATTGCAAAACCTCAATTTCTGTACTTTTTACTCAGTTAAAATTCCAACGGGTCCATGGAAAGGCCCATTTAGACCTGCTCGTCCGAAACCTCGACAAAAAGGACCGCAAAACAAGTTTTAATCAAATTATAGGAGTTCAAATAATTGATTAGGGGCTTTTCAACACAATTATATTGCAAAACCTCAATTTCTATACTTTTTACTCAGTTAAAATTCCAACGGGTCCATTGAAAGGCCCATTTTGACCCGCCTGTCCGAAACCTCGACAAAAAGGACCGCAAAACAAGTTTTAATCAAATTTTAGGAGTTCATGTAATTGATTAGGAGCATTTCAACACAATTATATTGCAAAACCTCAATTTCTGTACTTTTTACTCAGTTAAAATTCTAACGGGTCCATTGAAAGGCCCATTTAGACCTGCTCGTCCGAAACCTCGACAAAAAGGACCGCAAAAATGTTTTATTCAGATATTAGGAGTTCAAATAATTGATTAGGAGATTTTCAACACAGTTATATTTCAAAACCTCAATTTCTGTACTTTTTACTCAGTTAAAATTCTAACAGGTCCATTGAAAGGCCCATTTAGACCTGCTCGTCCGAAACCTTGACATAAACGACCGCAAAAATAGTTTTAATCAAATTTTAGGAGTTCAAATAATTCATTTGGAGCTTTTCAACACAATTATATTGAAAAACCTCAATTTTATACTTTTTACTTAGTTAAAATTCCAACGGGCCCATTGATAGGCACATTTAGACCTGCTCGTCCGAAACCTCTACAAAAAGGACCGCAAAAATGTTTTATTCAAATATTAGGAGTTCAAATAATAGATTAGGAGCTTTTCAACACAATTATATTGCAAAAACTCAATTTCTGTACTTTTTACTCAGTTAAAATTCCAACGGGTCCATTAAAAGGCCCATTTTGACCCGCTCGTCCGAAACCCCTACAAAAAGGACTGCAAAACAAGTTTTAATCAAATTTTAGGAGATCATGTAATTGATTAGGAGATTTTCATCACAATTATATTGCAAAACCTCAATTTCTGTACTTTTTACTCAGTTAAAATTCCAACGGGTCCATTGAAAGGCCCATTTCGACCCGTCCGTCCGAAACCTCTACAAAAAGGACTGCAAAACAAGTTTTAATCAAATTTTAGGATTTCAAATATTTGATTAGGAGCTTTTCAACACAATTATATTGCAAAACCTCAATTTATGTACTTTTTACTCAGTTAAAATTGCAACGGATCCACTGAAAGGCCCATTTCGAACCGCTCGTCCGAAACCTCTACAAAAAGGACTGCAAAACAAGTTTTAATCAAATTTTAGGAGTTCATGTAATTGATTAGGAGCTTTTCAACACAATTATATTGCAAAAATTCAATTTCTGTACTTTTTACTCAGTTAAAATTCCAACGTGTCCATTAAAAGGCCCATTTCGACCCGCTCGTCCGAAACCTCGACAAAAAGGACCGCAAAACAAGTTTTAATCAAATTTTAGGAATTCATGTAATTGATTAGGAACTTTTCAACACAATTATATTGCAAAACCTCAATTTCTGTACTTTTTACTCAGTTAAAATTCCAATGGGTCCTTTGAAAGGCCAATTTCGACCCGCTCGTACGAAACCTCTACAAAAAGGACCGTAAAAATGTTTTATTCAAATATTAGGAGTTCAAATAATTGATTAGGAGATTTTGAACGCAATTATATTGCAAAACCTCAATTTCTGTTATTTTTACTCAGTTAAAATTCCAATGGGTCCATTGAAAGGCCCATTTCGACTCTCTCGTCCGAAACCTCTACATTAAGGACTGCAAAACAGGTTTTAATCAAATTTTAGGAGTTCATGAAATTTATTAGGAGCTTTTCAACACAATTATCGGAAGAGCAGGTCTAAATGGGCCTTACAATGGACCCGTTGGAATTTTAACTGAGTAAAAAGTACAGTAATTGAGGTTTTGCAATATAATTGTGTTGAAAAGCTCCTAATCAATTATTTAAACTCCTAATATTTGATTAAACTTGTTTTGCAGTCCTTTTTGTAGAGGTTTCGGATGAGCGGGTCGAAATGGGCATTTCAATGGACCCGTTGGAATTTTTTTTTGAATATACCCGTTGGAATTTTAACTGAGTAAAAAGTACAGAAATTGAGGTTTTGCAATATAATTGTGTTGAAAAGCTCCTAATCAATTACATGAACTCCTAAAATTTGATTAAAACTTTTTTGGGGTCCTTTTTTATCGGTTTCGGACGAGCAAGTCTAAATGGGCCTTACAATGGACCCGTTGGAATTTTAATTGAGTAAAAAGTACAGAAATTAAGGTTTTGCAATATAATTGTGTTGAAAAGCTCCTAATCAATTATTTTAACTCCTAAAATTTGATTAAAACTTGTTCTGCGGTCCTTTTTGTCGAGGTTTCGGACGAACAAGTCTAAATGGGCCTTTCAATGCACCCGTTGGAATTTTAACTGAGTAAAAAGTACAAAAATTGAGGTTTTGCAATATAATTGTGTTGAAAATCTCCTAATCAATTACATGAACTCCTAAAATTTGATTAAAACTTGTTTTGTAGTCCTTTTTGTAGAGGTTTCGGAGGAGCGGGTCGAAATGGGCCTTTTAATGGACCCGTTGGAATTTTAACTAAGTAAAAAGTATAAAAATTGAGGTTTTGCAATATAATTGTCTTGAAAAGCTCATAATCAATTATTTGTACTCCTAAAATATGATCAAAACTTGTTTTGCGATCCTTTATGTAGAGGTTTCGGACGTGTGGGTCTAAATGGGCCTTTCAATGGACCCGTTGGAATTTTAACTGAGTAAAATGTATATAAATTGAAGTTTTGCAATATAATTGTGTTGAAAAGCTCATAATCAATTATTTGTACTCCTAAAATATGATCAAAACTTGTTTTGCGGTCGTTTATGTAGAGGTTTCAGACGTGCGGGTCTAAATGGGCCTTTCAATAGACCCGTTGGAATTTTAACTGAGTAAAATGTATATAAATTGAAGTTTTGCAATATAATTGTGTTAAAAAGCTCCTAATCATTTATTTGAACTCCTAAAATTTGATTAAAACTTTTTTGGGGTCCTTTTTGTATCGGTTTCGGACGAGCAGGTCTAAATGGGCCTTACAATGGCCCCGTTGGAATTTTAACTGAGTAAAAACTACAGAAATTGAGGTTTTGCAATATAATTGTGTTGAAAAGCTCCTAATCAATTATTTTAACTCCTAAAATTTGATTAAAACTTGTTTTGCGGTCCTTTTTGTCGAGGTTCCGGACGAGCAAGTCTAAATGGGCCTCTCAATAGACATGTTGGAATTTTAACTGAGTAAAAAGTACAGAAATTGAGGTTTTGCAATATAATTGTGTTGAAAAGCTCCTAATCAATTACATGAACTCCTAAAATTTGATTAAAACTTGTTTTGCAGTCCTTTTTGTAGAGGTTTCGGACGAGCGGGTCGAAATGGGCCTTTCAATGTACCCGTTGGAATTTTTTTTGAATATACATGTTGGAATTTTAACTGAGTAAAAAGAACAGAAATTGAGATTTTGCAATATAATTGTGTTGAAAAGCTCCTAATCAATTATATGAACTCCTAAAATTTGATTAAAAGTTGTTTTGCAGTCCTTTTTGTAGAGGTTTCGGACGAGCGGGTCGAAATGGGCCTTTTAATGGACTCGATGGATTTTTTTTTTGAAGAAAAAGGCCTCAGTAAAAACCGCTACTAATGTCCTTCGAGCAAAGCTAGAGGACCCTAAAAAGGGGAAAAGAGTGCCTTAAGTATTATTAATTCGAAGAGTTGCTCTTTACAAGGTGATTAATACGAGGTGGAATGTCAGAACTAAAGGACATAGAAGACATAGTCCCTAAAGCGTGAGCGGCCAAAGTATGAGCCACAGAATTTGCCTCACGACGTACATAAGTGAAAAGAGCAAAAGGTAAAGAGTGAAGTGCGTCTCGAAGTCGGAGAAGAAGAGGTTCCAAAGTGGAGAGATCTGGCCCTGGATTGTTGAGCCTATTCGCAAGTGAGGCACAGTCCGTTTCGAACAAAATCCGTTGCCAGCCCTGGGTTTGAGCAAAGGTAACACCCGCAAGAAGGCCCACACCTTCACAAGTGACAGCATCCAAACAACTGCCTAAGGGGTAAGCAAGGCCCCTGATGATCGCACCTGTACATCACGTGCCACGACACCAACAGCCGCTGCACGGGTGGTAGGGTCAAAAACCCCATCCACATTTATCTTAACATGATCATGTGGGGGAGGCTTCCAACATGGAGGTGAGAGTATAGATGTCGTCGGATAGGGTAAAAAAGTAGCTTTGCAGAAATCATTATGTAAGCTGATCGAATTAATAGCAGTAAGCCATGGAGGTTGTAGATGGCAGTTATGAACCCAGTCGTTATGTCTATTCCAAATATTCCAAATGGTTGTAAGGAATAGACCAAATTGATCGGCAGATAAGAGATGAGCAGCCTCCTCTAACCATTGAAAAGAGGTAACAACCGAGCTCCTAGAGAGAACAGTGGGAACCCCTGAGAGATGTAGAGCTTCAGAGGCCCCAGAACAGTCACGAAGTGCATGAAGGGTGGATTCCGAGGAGGACCCACAAATTGGACAAGGCTCAGAATTAGGGGAAAAAGCCTGCAGTCTGGAATCAACAGGTAGGGCTTCAGATGCCATGCGCCATCCAAAAGTTTTGACCTTCGGGAGAGCCTTGAATTTGGAAAGGAACTTCCAAATCCGCGTCGGATAGATACGAGATTCCGGTGTTCGTTGTAGAAATAAGTAGCTAGAAGGTACTGAGTAAATACTGGAATCATTAGGAGCCCATAGAATAGAATCACGATTGTCATTAATAATAGGAATATGGAGGATAGCATCGGCATCAACCGGGTTAAAATAGCTTCGGACCTTTACAGGATCCCAAGCAGTCTGATTTCAAAGCATGAAGTCACGACATCGAATATGAACTTCATCCGAAACTTCATATTCCCCAGAGAGGTTAACAGGAGAGGAACCTCCCCAATTATCTTTATGAACACGTATGTTACTATTAATACCCGGACGGTATAAAAAGCCCTGGAAAAAGGCGTTGTAAAGCATTATAGAGACCCTACCATGCAAAAGAGCCTCTGGTAGGACGAGAAGCGTCTAAAATATTACCAGAAGGGAAGTATTTGAATCGATAGATTTGGCCCAATAAGGAATCCGGTTCACAAATGAGTCGCCATAGTTGCTTACCAAGGAGGGCAATGTTAAAATCATTCAGATCTTTGAATCCCATACCCCCCGCCGTTTTAGGTAGACAGACACGGTTCCGAGGAAGCATGTGCCAACCTTTCTTGTTAGACTTGCCAGACCACCAGTATTGACGATGGTAGAGGTCATGTCATCAATAATGTTTTGCGGCAGTAGATAACAGGACATGACATATTGAGGTAGTGATTATAGAACAGCTTTAATGAAAATTTCACGTCCACTAAAGGAGAGGAGTTGTTTATCCCAATTAGATAGACGATCATGGACTTTATCACGAACGAAACCTAAGGATTCAGTTTTGTTTTTCCCAATGAGTAGCGGAACGCCTAGGTAGACACCAGGGTTGGAAACCTCACGTACTTGCAGGAGACTGTTAATCGCAGTTCTTGTTGAGTGTGAGGTGCGCGGGTTATAGAAGATAGTCGATTTCTCAAAATTCACTGCTTGACCAGAAGCTGAGGCATAGGTTTGTAGGGCCCTTTTGAGTTGGGTTGCTTCCTCTGGAGTAGTATTAACGAAAACCATGCAGTCATCTGCAAAGAGGAGATGGTTGACTTTAGGACCGTATCTGCACGCCCCAAGCCCAGGTAGGACGTTAGTCTGTTGGGCAACAGATAGATAGGCAGAGAGACCTTGCGTACAAAAGAGGAATAGAAAAGGTGATAGGGGATCGCCTTGTCGAAGGCCGCGTTGTGGTTGAAAAAATGGTGAGAATGAGTTGTTAATTTTAACAGAAAAAGAAACTGAGGAAATGCAACGCATGATAAGAGAAACCCATGCTGGTGCAAAGCCCATTCGGTTCATTACATTAGCCAGAAAAGACCATTCGACTCTGTCAAAAGCTTTTTCCATGTCTAGTTTTAGAGCAGCACCTTGTGCAGATTTTGTAAAACCAGAATTGATATTGTGAATAATTTCATGGGCAACAAGGATGTTATCTGATATATTACGGCCTTGAACAAAGGCTGCCTGATTAGAGCTGATACAAAAGGGTATTGTTTGTTTCATTCTATTGACTATAGTTTTAGCTACTACTATTTTATAAATAACAGTGCACAGGCTAATAGGTCTCAGGTGTCTCATAGAAGTTGGATCCTTGATTTTGGGAATAAGAACTAAGATAGTTTTGTTAACCGAGGCCATGTCCGTAGTGCCATTGAGGAGGCTAAGGCAGAGGGCAGTGACATCATCGCCCATTGTGTCCCAATGTTGTCTAAAAACTGCTTGGCAAACCGTCGATACCAGGTGCCTTCCGTGGGTCAATGTCCCGGAAAGCATGAACAATTTCCTCTTTTGTGAAAGTCTTCATGAGAGTATCATTCATTGATTGTGTTATAGAAGGTGGAATTTTATCTAATATTTGTTCCGAGAGTTGTGGGTTTGATGACGTAAAAAGATTTTGAAAATAGTCAGAAGCTATTGACATTAAATCATTTTCGTCAGTACGCCATGTTGAGTTAGAGTCGAAAAGACCAATGATTGAATTTTTTTCTTTCTATTATTCGCTCGGGCATGAAAGAATCTTGTGTTTTTATCTCCTTGAGAGAGCCATAAGTTTCTAGATCTTTGTGCCCAATACATTTCTTGTTCCAGTAGAAGCTTACTGAGTTCGGCTCTGCATTTGAGATAGGAATCTTCATTTCTCGAGTATCGTGCGCAGGACATTACCTACCATAGATCCTAGGGCATGTCCCACAAGGTGGGAGCGATCGACATTTTCAAAAAGTGAAGTAGGCAGACCAAAAATACGGATCCAGATGCGCATGATATTGAAAGAATATTCACCAATTGTTTTTTAGGGGTTGTATTCGGTAAGAGCTAACCATTCGTCCTTGTACAACCAGGGACCGCGGTTGAGAATTTCATAGCAATGTTTGACCTCCTTGAACTTGATCTTAAGGAAATTATCTTGTAGGACAGAAATAGATACCAGATTACTGGGCTTCCAAATGCCTTCGAAAGCACTAAGAACAACGTATATGTCGATTGGTTTGGAGGATATGAAGCAGCCAATAAGGAACAATTTGGGATCTTCTTTAGCAAAATCCCAACCAAAATCCGGGGTATAGAACAATTCTGCCTCTTTGTTAGTGAGAGCGATAGAGTTAAGCTGAGGAACTGAAGAGGAGGCCATGAGGAGAGGAGGAAAGCCAAAAAAGCAAAGGGATAGGAAGAAGGGTTGGAGAGCAGTGTTGGTTATTGGGCAGGGGCAGTTGATATAAATACCTGGAGAATAGGTATTAATGGTAATTAAATTTAGTTTATAGGAAGTAGTTAAAGGAGGGAAGAAAGTTCGATTTTGGAGGAAAGAATTTGAAAGCAAATCCTTAATAAGAAGGGGGAATTGATTAATGGCATAGAGTGCACAAAATAAAAAGGAAGATACCATAAATAAAATAGATAGAGTAAAGGAAAGAGTAATAAAGGCAGAGGATAATAAAGGAAAGAATGAGTACGCAGAGGCATAGGTTAAATATAATTCGAGGAGTATTAAGGCAAGAGAGTGGTATATGGCTAGTAGAACTTGAAAAGAGAGGTTGAGGGTGGTAAAATCCAAATTGTGCGTGAAGATTAACTTTTTTGCGAAAGACAAAAATATAATAGATATTGTAATAATGAAGTATGATTGGAGGTAATTGGGGAGATATAAAATTAGATACGTAATTAATGTATTAAATAGAATTAAAAGTATGTGTCTACCTGAATATGAAGGAGGGGTAAAATTTGAGAGATTTAAAACATCATTTAATACTAATGTAGGCGCGTAAAGGAGTTGGTCTGGCCAAGTCAAAGGACTAGTAATTATGGGGGAATATATAAAAGGCAACAAACATACGAGGAAAGTAATAAGTAATAATGGCCAAATTTGCTGGTCGAAGTTATTGAAGGCTAGGAAATTGAAAAGGAAGGAGTAATGGATTGGGGAATGAAAAATTTTGCACTCATGTATGTAATGGGGGGATATGATCGAAACAAGAAAGGAATTACAGAGGGAATTTAAACTAAGTCGTTCCAGTATCGTAATAGAGATGTAGAAGTCCCTGAGGAGGGCTAGTTTGTATGCACCTTTAAAGGCGTAGTAGAAAAAGAGTTCCCTTATGAGAAGGGTGGATATGTTTATAAAAAACCAACACAGGATTGAGTAAAAAAAGAACATCCTAAGTAAAAAAAACAGATAAATAGAAGACATACAAGCAATAAAAACATAGCAAAAAGAAAAGCAAAAAGGAAGAGTAGGAGATTAAGATTACAGACCATGGGGAAGAAAGAAGCGGGGCAAAGAAGTTAATTACATACCAAAGGAGCAAAAAAATAGGGGGGAGGAAATAATAATAATAATAAGAACATAAAAATAATTACAAACCCATAGATAGGAACACGGGATGTATGTACTTTGTAGGAGCAGAGCTTGAACCCAATCCTTATGTGGTAAAGAAGTGTGCTGATGTCGGAGCTCCCATGTATGAAAAAGGATCACACAGAGAAACAAGGAGTAAGCATTAAAAAAGCCATGAGCCCAGTGACATTCAACAAAAAATAGGAAGAAAGTAAAGCAAGATAAAAGCAAAAGCCAGATGAGATAGGTGATATAGTAAGGCAGTAACCAGATGAGCCAATAGGTAAAGGATGAACTAGATAAATTTACATGAAACATGAGACAAATCCAAAAGGCAACAGAGGGTAGGAAACCAAAATTAATAACAAGGAGAAATTCATGAACAAAGAGAGCAAAGAGGCAAAAAAGAGCAGCACAATAAAAGAAGGATAATATAGAATACAGAAAGACAAAGGTAAGGTGTACACACATTAGAGGCAAACAAGCAATAAATAGAAGCTGGGAAGGAAGAGGACAATATGGATTCGATAAAGGACATGTCCAGAAAAGTGGAATGCTGGGAAGGAAGGTAGCAGCTCCTTTACTGTAAGACCATCAAACCCAAGGGATAGCCAAAAGCCAATAAATTAAAAGACAAGGCGCATGAGTTAAAGAATCAAACAGGCTTAAATTAAAGAGATCAGTAAACCTGTAGGAGGGACAACCAAGTAAGAAAAGAAAAAGGAGGTGGTAGAGCATGTTAATAGGCAAACTCCAAAGGAAGTAAGGACATAGATAACAGACTAAAAAAATAAAAGATACTTTAGGCACAAATAACATAACAGACAGAGGATGAACAAAAAGCTTGACCAAGGAAGATTGATGGTAGAGATGGGGATAGTGTAGAAGTTTACCTTCTTTAAAGGAGGCGGAGAACGTGGAGACCGATCTCAGTGGTGCCTTAAAAAGAGACATATTTGTAATGTTATGGAGAAAGAATAAAATATAAAATATCGAAACATCAAGATGAGAAAGAGATATTACTTGCATAAGGAGTCGTAATAGGAAATTAAACATAAATGAGAACCCATACAACGTAAAGGAGCAGGGCAACAGTGGCCAAAAAGGATAGGTCCACATAACACAATAAGTAAAATAAACATAGCATACTAAACAGATAACATGAGATAGATTAGACGAGGTGTATATTCCCACAAGGTGGGTTGGAATTGTTTCTCTTAAAAGGGGTCGTAATAGAGAGTATTTAATCATAGAGAGCAGGGAAACGTATAAGCAAATTACAGTGAAGAAGGTGTATGGAAGCAACCTGATTTCCTATACGGATTACAGTATTGCTTTTAATGAATAAAGTAGCATGGACAAAGGAATATATAATAGGTAAAACAAAATTAAGCATGAATGAGAACCCATACAATATAGAGGAGCAAAGCAACAATGGCCAAAATGGATAGGTTCTTATAATACAAAGATGAAAATAAACATAGCATACTAGACAGAAAGTATAAGATGGGTTAATCAAAGTGTAATTTCCCACAAAGTGGGTTGAAATTGTTTCCCCTAGAAGGGGTTGTAAAAGAGAGTAATTAAACATAGATAGCAAGAAGCCAGTAGGCAAATAACAGAGAAGAATGTGTAAGGATGCAAACTGATTTACTATATGAATTGCAGGGAAGAGAAACAAAAGGTATGGTAAAAAACTGCAAAGGAATAATATAGCTAAGGGATTTGTTATGAACAAGATCAAGGAGAAGAACCCATAAATAGCAAAAATCAGGGGAAAACCTATAAATAAAATCAATACGGAGATGAAGTGAAACTGGCCAAAATCAGGGGAAAGCCCATATAACACAAGAATTAAAAACGAAATTCTAGAATGAGACAAGGATTTACCGGAAACCAGTAGGAATTCCCGGATCCCTTGTTGCGGCCGGACATAGGGGCAAGTCCAGGGTTGGTATTGAGTGTAGATCCAAAGTCGCCCTGTTAAATGATGGAATAAAATAGTGAGAAAAAAAGAAATTGTAAAGAAATATGCAAAATAGATTAGATCCGATTTAGGGAATGAAGAAATCGTAAGGAAATAAATAATATAGGGCAGATCTGAATTAGGGAAAACCCAGACGAGCCCAGATCTGGATTTCGGAAGGGTGGTAAAGCACAAATCGAGTGGTTGTAGAAGGCAGATCTGATGAAACCGAGGGAGAATAGCTCTCGATTGAGTGAATCTGCAGAGAAAAACGAAACAACGAAATAAGTGAGTGGAACTCTTGAAAAATGCAGCAAAATTGTAAAAGAGAGAAGAAAAAGACGAGAGAAACTCATCCAAGGGTAGAGCGGCTCTCTCTGGAATTTGTGGTGGTTGGTGAACACCATCTCAGACCAAAAAGAACAGCGGTCGAAGTAAGCAGAGGAATTTTGGGGAAGAAATAATAAAATGTTAGGGTATAAAAAAAAGAATAACATAAATTACTAAAAACCAGAAAAAAAAATATGTATAAAAAAAAAGACGAACTGGGTGGGATGACCCTTAACATACTCTTACCCTTGAAACCTTGTTCCATTGACTGTTGGTTGCCTTGTGAGTAGAAACAAATGAGCGACAGAGAAAGGAGAGCCGTGCGAGGGAGGGGAAGCGTAGTGGAGGAGAGGAAAATGAGAAAAACCGAAAAAAGGGGAGGGGGAAAACGAACAGGCAGAAACCAAAATTAGAGAAACTCGGAGAAAGGGAGAGAGAAACGAGAGCCATCCCACCAGTTTCCCGTTGGAATATAATTACCCGTTTCAAATAAATAGATGAATCCAAATTCAAGGGATTTGAACCTTACATGAATCGAACACGCAACCTTCTGATCTAGAGTCAGACGCGTTACCATTGCGCCACGAATCCGGTTACCCATTGGAATTTTAACTGAGTAAAAAGTACAGAAATTGAGGTTTTGCAATATAATTGTGTTGAAAAGCTCCAAATCAATTATTTGAACTCCTAATATTTGAATAAAACATTTTTGCGGTCCTTTTTGTAGAGGTTTCGAATGAGCAAGTCTAAATGGGCCTTTCAATGGGCCCGTTGGAATTTTAACTGAGTAAAAATTATAAAATTGAGGTTTTTTCAATATAATTTGTTGAAAAGTTCCTAATCAATTATTTGAACTCCTAAAATTTGATTAAAACTATTTTGCGGTCCTTTTTGTAGAGGTTTCTGACGAGCATGTCTAAATGGGCCTTTCAATGGACCCGTTGGAATTTTAACTGAGTAAAAAGTACAGATATTGAGGTTTTGCAATATAATTGTGTTGAAAAGCTCCTAATCAATTACATGAACTCCTAAAATTTGATTAAAACTTGTTTACAATCCTTTTTGTAGAGGTTTCGGACGAGGGGGTCGAAATGGGCCTTTCAATGGACCCGTTGGAATTTTAACTGAGTAAAAAGTACAGAAATTGCGATTTTGAAATATAATTGTGTTGAAAAGCTCCTAATTAATTATTTGAACTCCTAATATTTGAATAAAACATTTTTGCGGTCCTTTTTGTAGAGGTTTCGGACGAGCAGGTCCAAATGGGCCTTTCAATGGGCCCGTTGGAATTTTATATGAGTAAAACGTATAAAATTGAGGTTTTTCAATATAATTATGTTGAAAAGTTTCTAATCAATTATTTGAACTCCTAAAATTTGATTAAAACAATTTTGCGGTCCTTTTTGTCGAGGTTTCGGACGAGCAGGTCTAAATGGGCCTTTTAATGGACCCGTTTGAATTTTAACTGAGTAAAAAGTACAGAAATTGAGGTTTTGCAATATAATTGTGTTGAAAAGCTCCTAATCAATTACATAAACTCCTAAAATTTGATTAAAACTTTTTTGCAGTCCTTTTTGTAGAGGTTTCAGACGAGCGGGTCGAAATAGGACTTTCAATGGACCCGTTGAAATTTTAACTGAGTAAAAAGTACAGAAATTGGGGTTTTGCAATATAATTGTGTTGAAAAGCTACTAATCAATTATTTGAACTCCTAAATTTTGATTAAAACTTGTTTTGCGGTCCTTTTTGTCGAGGTTTCGGACGAGTAGGTCTAAATAGGCCTTTCTATGGGCCCGTTGGAATTTTAACTGAGTAAAAAGTATAAAATTGAGGTTTTTCAATATAATTGTGTTCAAAAATTCCTAATCAATTATTTGAACTCCTAAAATTTGATTAAAACTATTTTGCGGTCCTTTTTGTCGAGGTTTCGGACGAGCAGGTCTAAATAGGCCTTTCAATAGACCCGTTAGAATTTTAACCGAGTACAAAGTACAGAAATTGACGTATTGCAATATAATTGTGTTGAAAAGCTCCTAATCAATTACATAAACTCCTAAAATTTGATTAAAACTTTTTTTGTAGTCCTTTTGTAAAGGTTTCGGACAAGCGGGTCGAAATGGGCCTTTCAATGGACCCGTTGAAATTTTAACTGAGTAAAAAGTACAACAATTGAGGTTTTGCAATATAATTGTGTTGAAAAGCCCCTAATCAATTATTTGAACTCCTAAAATTTGATTAAAACTTGTTTTACAGTCCTTTTTGTAGAGGTTTCGGACGAGCGGGTCGAAATGGGCCTTTCAATGGACCCGTTGGAATTTTAACTGATTAAAAAGTATAGAAAATGCGATTTTGCAATATAATTGTGTTGAAAAGCTCCTAATCAATTATTTGAACTCCTAATATTTGAATAAAACATTTTTGCGGTCCTTTTTGTAGAGGTTTCGGACGAGCAGGTCCAAATGGGCCTTTCAATGGGCCCGTTGGAATTTTAACTGAATAAAAAGTTTAAAATTGAGGTTTTTCAATATAATTGCGTTGAAAAGTTCCTAATCAATTATTTGAACTCCTAAAATTTGATTAAAACTATTTTGCTGTCCTTTTGTCGAGGTTTCGGACGAGCAGGTCTAAATGGGCCTTTCAATGGACCCGTTAGAATTTTAACTGAGTAAAAAGTACAGAAATTGAGGTTTTGCAATATAATTGTGTTGAAAAGCTCCTAATCAATTACATAAACTCCTAAAATTTGATTAAAACGTGTTTTGCAGTCCTTTTTGTAATAGTTTCGGACGAGCGGGTCGAAATGGGCCTTTCAATGGACCCGTTGAAATTTTAACAGAGTAAAAAGTACAGAAATTGAAGTTTTGCAATATAATTGTGTTGAAAAGATCCTAATCAATTATTTGAACTCCTAAAATTTGATTAAAACTTGTTTTGAGATCTTTTTTGTAGAGGTTTCGAACGAGCAGGTCTAAATGGGCCTTTCAATGGACCCGTTGGAATTTTAACTGAGTAAAAAGTACAGAAATTGAGGTTTTGCAATATAATTGTGTTGAAAAGCTCCTAATAAATTACATGAACTCCTAAAATTTGATTAAAACTTGTTTTTCAATCCTTTTTGTAGAGGTTTGGAACTAGCGGGTCGAAATGGGCCTTTCAATGGACCTGTTGGAATTTTAACTAAGTAAAAAGTACAGAAATTGAGGTTTTGCAATATAATTGTGTTGAAACACTCCTAATCAATTATTTGAACTCCTAAAATTTGATTAAAACTTGTTTTGCGGTCCTTTTTGTAGAGGTTTCGGACGAGCAGGTCTTAATGGGCCTTTCAATGGACCCGTTGGAAATTTAACTGAGAAAAAAGTAAAGAAATTGAGGTTTTACAATATAATTGTGTTGAAAATCTCCTAATCAATTACATGAACTCCTAAAATTTAATTAAAACGTGTTTTGCAATCCGTTTTGTAGAGGTTTCGGACGAGCGGGTCGAAATGGGCCTTTCAATGGACCCGTTGAAATTTTAACTGAGTAAAAAGTACAGAAATTGAGGTTTTGCAATATAATTGTGTTGAAAAGCTCCTAATCAATTATTTGAACTCCTAAAGTTTGATTTTGCAATATAATTGTGTTGAAAAGCTTCTAATCAATTACATGAACTCCTAAAATTTGATTAAAACTTTTTTGTGGTCCTTTTTGTAGAGGTTTCGAACGAGCGGGTCTAAATGGGCCTTTCAATGGACCCGTTGAAATTTTAATTGAGTAAAAAGTACAGAAATTGTGGTTTTGCAATATAATTGTGTTGAAAAGCTCCTAATCAATTATTTGAACTCCTAATATTTGAATAAAACCTTATTGCGGTCCTTTTTGTAAAGGTTTCGGACAAGCAGGTCTAAATGGGCCTATTAATGGACCCGTTGGAATATTAACTGAGTAAAAAGTACAGAAATTGAGGTTTTGGGATATAATTGTGTTGAAAATCTCCTAATCAATTACATGATCTCCTAAAATTTGATTAAAACTTGTTTTGCGGCCCTTTTTGTAGAGGTTTCGGACGAGCAGGTCTAAATGGGCCTTTCAATGGACCCGTTGAAATTTTAACTGAGTAAAAAGTACAGAAATTGAGGTTTTGCAATATAATTGTGTTGAAAAGCTCCTAATCAATTATTTGAACTCCTAAAGTTTGATTTTGCAATATAATTGTGTTGAAATGCTTCTAATCAATTACATGAACTCCTAAAATTTGATTAAAACTTTTTTGTGGTCCTTTTTGTAGAGGTTTCGAACGAGCGGGTCTAAATGGGCCTTTCAATGGACCCGTTGAAATTTTAATTGAGTAAAAAGTACAGAAATTGTGGTTTTGCAATATAATTGTGTTGAAAAGCTCCTAATCAATTATTTGAACTCCTAATATTTGAATAAAACCTTTTTGTGGTCCTTTTTGTAAAGGTTTCGGACAAGCAGGTCTAAATGGGCCTATTAATGGACCCGTTGGAATATTAACTGAGTAAAAAGTACAGAAATTGAGGTTTTGGGATATAATTGTGTTGAAAATCTCCTAATCAATTACATGATCTCCTAAAATTTGATTAAAACTTGTTTTGCGGCCCTTTTTGTAGAGGTTTCGGACGAGCAGGTCTAAATGGGCCTTTCAATGGACCCGTTGAAATTTTAACTGAGTAAAAAGTACAGAAATTGTGGTTTTGCAATATAATTGTGTTGAAAAGCTCCTAATCAATTATTTGAACTCCTAATATTTGAATAAAACCTTTTTGCGATCCTTTTTGTAGAGGTTTCGGACGAGCAGGTCTAAATGGCCCTTTCAATGGGCCCGTTGGAATTTTAACTGAGTAAAAAGTATAAAATTGAGGTATTTCAATATAATTGTGTTGAAAAGCTCATAATCAATTATTTGAACTCCTAAAATTTGATCAAAACGTGTTTTGCAATCCTTTTTGTAGAGGTTTCGGACGAGCGGGTCGAAATGGGCCTTTCAATGGACCCGTTGAAATTTTAACTGAGTAAAATGTACAGAAATTGAGGTTTTGCAATATAATTGTGTTGAAAAGCTCCTAATCAATTATTTGAATTCCTAAAGTTTGATTTTGCAATATAATTGTGTTGAAAAGCTTCTAATCAATTACATGAACTCCTAAAATTTGATTAAAACTTTTTTGTGGTCCTTTTTGTAGAGGTTTCAAACGAGCGGGTCTAAATGGGCCTTTCAATGGACCCGTTGAAATTTTAATTGAGTAAAAAGTACAGAAATTGTGGTTTTGCAATATAATTGTGTTGAAAAGCTCCTAATCAATTATTTGAACTCCTAATATTTGAATAAAACCTTTTTGCGGTCCTTTTTGTAAAGGTTTCGGACAAGCAGGTCTAAATGGGCCTATTAATGGACCCGTTGGAATATTAACTGAGTAAAAAGTACAGAAATTGAGGTTTTGGGATATAATTGTGTTGAAAATCTCCTAATCAATTACATGATCTCCTAAAATTTGATTAAAACTTGTTTTGCGGCCCTTTTTGTAGAGGTTTCGGACGAGCAGGTCTAAATGGGCCTTTCAATGGACCCGTTGAAATTTTAACTGAGTAAAAAGTACAGAAATTGTGGTTTTGCAATATAATTGTGTTGAAAAGCTCCAATCAATTACATGAACTCCTAAAATTTGATTAAAACTTGTTTTGCAGTCCTTTTTGTAGAGGTTTCGGACGAGCGGGTCGAAATGGGCCTTTCACTGGACTCGTTGGAATTTTAACTGAGTAAAAAGTATAAAAATTGAGGTTTCTCAATATAATTGTGATGAAAAGCTCCTAATCAATTATTTGGACTCTTAAAATTTGATCAAAACTTGTTTTGCGGTCCTTTATGTAGAGGTTTCGGACGTGCGGGTCTAAATGGGCCTTTCAATGTACTCGTTGGAATTTTAACTGATTAAAAAGTATAAAAATTGAGGTTTCTCAATATAATTGTGTTGAAAAGCTCCTAATCAATTATTTGAACTCCTAAAATTTTATCAAAACTTGTTTTGTGGTCCTTTATGTAGAGGTTTCGGACGTGCGGGTCTAAATGGGCCTTTCAATGGACCCGTTAGAATTTTAACTGAGTAAAAAGTACAGAAATTTTGGTTTTGCAATATAATTGTGTTGAAAAGCTCCTAATCAATTACATGAACTCCTAAAATTTGATTAAAACCTGTTTTGCAGTCCTTTTTGTAGAGGTTTCGGACGAGCGGGTCGAAGTGGGCCTTTTAATGGATCCGTTGCAATTTAAACTGAGTAAAAAGTACAGAAATTTTGGTTTTGCAATATAATTGTTTGAAAAGTTCCTAATCAATTACATGAACTCCTAAAATTTGATTAAAACTTGTTTTGAAGTCCTTTTTGTAGAGGTTTCGGACAAGCGGGTCGAAATGGGCCTTTTAATGGACCCGTTGGAATTTTAACTGAGTAAAAAGTACAGAAATTGAGCTTTTGTAATATAATTGTGTTGAAAAGCTCATAATCAATTATTTGAACTCCTAATATTTGAATAAAACATTTTTGCGGTCCTTTTTGGAGAGGTTTCGGACGAGCAGGTCTAAATAAGCCTTTCAATGGGCCCATTGGAATTTTAACTGAGTAAAAAAGTATAAAATTGAGGTTTTTCAATATAATTGTGTTGAAAAGTTCCTAATCAATTATTTGAACTCCTAAAATTTGATTAAAACTTTTTTGCGGTCCTTTTTGTCGATGTTTCGGACGAGCAGGTCTAAATGGGCCTTTCAATGGACCCGTTGGAATTTTAAATGAGTAAAAAGTACAGAAATTGAGGTTATGCAATATAATTGTGTTGAAAAGCTCCTAATCAATTACATAAACTCCTAAAATTTGATTAAAACGTGTTTTGCAGTCCTTTTTGTAATAGTTTCGGACGAGCGGGTCGAAATGGGCCTTTCAATGGACCCGTTGAAATTTTAACTGAGTAAAAAGTACAGAAATTGAAGTTTTGCAATATAATTGTGTTGAAAAGATCCTAATCAATTATTTGAACTCCTAAAATTTGATTAAAACTTGTTTTGAGATCTTTTTTGTAGAGGTTTCGAACGAGCAGGTCTAAATGGGCCTTTCAATGGACCCGTTGGAATTTTAACTGAGTAAAAAGTACAGAAATTGAGGTTTTGCAATATAATTGTGTTGAAAAGCTCCTAATAAATTACATGAACTCCTAAAATTTGATTAAAACTTGTTTTTCAATCCTTTTTGTAGAGGTTTCGAACTAGCGGGTCGAAATGGGCCTTTCAATGGACATGTTGGAATTTTAACTAAGTAAAAAGTACAGAAATTGAGGTTTTGCAATATAATTGTGTTGAAACACTCCTAATCAATTATTTGAACTCCTAAAATTTGATTAAAACTTGTTTTGCGGTCCTTTTTGTAGAGGTTTCGGACGAGCAGGTCTTAATGGGCCTTTCAATGGACCCGTTGGAAATTTAACTGAGAAAAAAGTAAAGAAATTGAGGTTTTACAATATAATTGTGTTGAAAATCTCCTAATCAATTACATGAACTCCTAAAATTTGATTAAAACGTGTTTTGCAATCCTTTTTGTAGAGGTTTCGGACGAGCGGGTCGAAATGGGCCTTTCAATGGACCCGTTGAAATTTTAACTGAGTAAAAAGTACAGAAATTGAGGTTTTGCAATATAATTGTGTTGAAAAGCTCCTAATCAATTATTTGAACTCCTAAAGTTTGATTTTGCAATATAATTGTGTTGAAAAGCTTCTAATCAATTACATGAACTCCTAAAATTTGATTAAAACTTTTTTGTGGTCCTTTTTGTAGAGGTTTCGAACGAGCGGGTCTAAATGGGCCTTTCAATGGACCCGTTGAAATTTTAATTGAGTAAAAAGTACAGAAATTGTGGTTTTGCAATATAATTGTGTTGAAAAGCTCCTAATCAATTATTTGAACTCCTAATATTTGAATAAAACCTTTTTGCGGTACTTTTTGTAAAGGTTTCGGACAAGCAGGTCTAAATGGGCCTATTAATGGACCCGTTGGAATATTAACTGAGTAAAAAGTACAGAAATTGAGGTTTTGGGATATAATTGTGTTGAAAATCTCCTAATCAATTACATGATCTCCTAAAATTTGATTAAAACTTGTTTTGCGGCCCTTTTTGTAGAGGTTTCGGACGAGCAGGTCTAAATGGGCCTTTCAATGGACCCGTTGAAATTTTAACTGAGTAAAAAGTACAGAAATTGAGGTTTTGCAATATAATTGTGTTGAAAAGCTCCTAATCAATTATTTGAACTCCTAAAGTTTGATTTTGCAATATAATTGTGTTGAAAAGCTTCTAATCAATTACATGAATTCCTAAAATTTGATTAAAACTTTTTTGTGGTCCTTTTGGTAGAGGTTTCGAACGAGCGGGTCTAAATGGGCCTTTCAATGGACCCGTTGAAATTTTAATTGAGTAAAAAGTACAGAAATTGTGGTTTTGCAATATAATTGTGTTGAAAAGCTCCTAATCAATTATTTGAACTCCTAATATTTGAATAAAACCTTTTTGCGGTCCTTTTTGTAAAGGTTTCGGACAAGCAGGTCTAAATGGGCCTATTAATGGACCCGTTGGAATATTAACTGAGTAAAAAGTACAGAAATTGAGGTTTTGGGATATAATTGTGTTGAAAATCTCCTAATCAATTACATGATCTCCTAAAATTTGATTAAAACTTGTTTTGCGGCCCTTTTTGTAGAGGTTTCGGACGAGCAGGTCTAAATGGGCCTTTCAATGGACCCGTTGAAATTTTAACTGAGTAAAAAGTACAGAAATTGTGGTTTTGCAATATAATTGTGTTGAAAAGCTCCTAATCAATTATTTGAACTCCTAATATTTGAATAAAACCTTTTTGCGATCCTTTTTGTAGAGGTTTCGGACGAGCAGGTCTAAATGGCCCTTTCAATGGGCCCGTTGGAACTTTAACTGAGTAAAAAGTATAAAATTGAGGTATTTCAATATAATTGTGTTGAAAAGCTCATAATCAATTATTTGAACTCCTAAAATTTGATCAAAACGTGTTTTGCAATCCTTTTTGTAGAGGTTTCGGACGAGCGGGTCGAAATGGGCCTTTCAATGGACCCGTTGAAATTTTAACTGAGTAAAAAGTACAGAAATTGAGGTTTTGCAATATAATTGTGTTGAAAAGCTCCTAATCAATTATTTGAATTCCTAAAGTTTGATTTTGCAATATAATTATGTTGAAAAGCTTCTAATCAATTACATGAACTCCTAAAATTTGATTAAAACTTTTTTGTGGTCCTTTTTGTAGAGGTTTCGAACGAGCGGGTCTAAATGGGCCTTTCAATGGACCCGTTGAAATTTTAATTGAGTAAAAAGTACAGAAATTGTGGTTTTGCAATATAATTGTGTTGAAAAGCTCCTAATCAATTATTTGAACTCCTAATATTTGAATAAAACCTTTTTGCGGTCCTTTTTGTAAAGGTTTCGGACAAGCAGGTCTAAATGGGCCTATTAATGGACCCGTTGGAATATTAACTGAGTAAAAAGTACAGAAATTGAGGTTTTGGGATATAATTGTGTTGAAAATCTCCTAATCAATTACATGATCTCCTAAAATTTGATTAAAACTTGTTTTGCGGCCCTTTTTGTAGAGGTTTCGGACGAGCAGGTCTAAATGGGCCTTTCAATGGACCCGTTGAAATTTTAACTGAGTAAAAAGTACAGAAATTGTGGTTTTGCAATATAATTGTGTTGAAAAGCTCCTAATCAATTATTTGAACTCCTAATATTTGAATAAAACCTTTTTGCGATCCTTTTTGTAGAGGTTTCGGACGAGCAGGTCTAAATGGCCCTTTCAATGGGCCCGTTGGAACTTTAACTGAGTAAAAAGTATAAAATTGAGGTATTTCAATATAATTGTGTTGAAAAGCTCATAATCAATTATTTGAACTCCTAAAATTTGATCAAAACGTGTTTTGCAATCCTTTTTGTAGAGGTTTCGGACGAGCGGGTCGAAATGGGCCTTTCAATGGACCCGTTGAAATTTTAACTGAGTTAAAAGTACAGAAATTGAGGTTTTGCAATATAATTGTGTTGAAAAGCTCCTAATCAATTATTTGAATTCCTAAAGTTTGATTTTGCAATATAATTATGTTGAAAAGCTTCTAATCAATTACATGAACTCCTAAAATTTGATTAAAACTTTTTTGTGGTCCTTTTTGTAGAGGTTTCGAACGAGCGGGTCTAAATGGGCCTTTCAATGGACCCGTTGAAATTTTACTTGAGTAAAAAGTACAGAAATTGTGGTTTTGCAATATAATTGTGTTGAAAAGCTCCTAATCAATTATTTGAACTCCTAATATTTGAATAAAACCTTTTTGCGGTCCTTTTTGTAAAGGTTTCGGACAAGCAGGTCTAAATGGGCCTATTAATGGACCCGTTGGAATATTAACTGAGTAAAAAGTACAGAAATTGAGGTTTTGGGATATAATTGTGTTGAAAATCTCCTAATCAATTACATGATCTCCTAAAATTTGATTAAAACTTGTTTTGCGGCCCTTTTTGTAGAGGTTTCGGACGAGCAGGTCTAAATGGGCCTTTCAATGGACCCGTTGAAATTTTAACTGAGTAAAAAGTACAGAAATTGTGGTTTTGCAATATAATTGTGTTGAAAAGCTCCTAATCAATTATTTGAACTCCTAATATTTGAATAAAACCTTTTTGCGATCCTTTTTGTAGAGGTTTCGGACGAGCAGGTCTAAATGGCCCTTTCAATGGGCCCGTTGGAACTTTAACTGAGTAAAAAGTATAAAATTGAGGTATTTCAATATAATTGTGTTGAAAAGCTCATAATCAATTATTTGAACTCCTAAAATTTGATCAAAACGTGTTTTGCAATCCTTTTTGTAGAGGTTTCGGACGAGCGGGTCGAAATGGGCCTTTCAATGGACCCGTTGAAATTTTAACTGAGTAAAAAGTACAGAAATTGAGGTTTTGCAATATAATTGTGTTGAAAAGCTCCTAATCAATTATTTGAATTCCTAAAGTTTGATTTTGCAATATAATTGTGTTGAAAAGCTTCTAATCAATTACATGAACTCCTAAAATTTGATTAAAACTTTTTTGTGGTCCTTTTTGTAGAGGTTTCGAACGAGCGGGTCTAAATGGGCCTTTCAATGGACCCGTTGAAATTTTAATTGAGTAAAAAGTACAGAAATTGTGGTTTTGCAATATAATTGTGTTGAAAAGCTCCTAATCAATTATTTGAACTCCTAATATTTGAATAAAACCTTTTTGCGGTCCTTTTTGTAAAGGTTTCGGACAAGCAGGTCTAAATGGCCCTATTAATGGACCCGTTGGAATATTAACTGAGTAAAAAGTACAGAAATTGAGGTTTTGGGATATAATTGTGTTGAAAATCTCCTAATCAATTACATGATCTCCTAAAATTTGATTAAAACTTGTTTTGCGGCCCTTTTTGTAGAGGTTTCGGACGAGCAGGTCTAAATGGGCCTTTCAATGGACCCGTTGAAATTTTAACTGAGTAAAAAGTACAGAAATTGTGGTTTTGCAATATAATTGTGTTGAAAAGCTCCTAATCAATTATTTGAACTCCTAATATTTGAATAAAACCTTTGTGCGGTCCTTTTTGTAGAGGTTTCGGACGAGCAGGTCTAAATGGCCCTTTCAATAACTGAGTAAAAAGTATAAAATTGAGGTATTTCAATATAATTGTGTTGAAAAGCTCATAATCAATTATTTGAACTCCTAAAATTTGATCAAAACGTGTTTTGCAATCCTTTTTGTAGAGGTTTCGGACGAGCGGGTCGAAATGGGCCTTTCAATGGACCCGTTGAAATTTTAACTGAGTAAAAAGTACAGAAATTGAGGTTTTGCAATATAATTGTGTTGAAAAGCTCCTAATCAATTATTTGAATTCCTAAAGTTTGATTTTGCAATATAATTGTGTTGAAAAGCTTCTAATCAATTACATGAACTCCTAAAATTTGATTAAAACTTTTTTGTGGTCCTTTTTGTAGAGGTTTCGAACGAGCGGGTCTAAATGGGCCTTTCAATGGACCCGTTGAAATTTTAATTGAGTAAAAAGTACAGAAATTGTGGTTTTGCAATATAATTGTGTTGAAAAGCTCCTAATCAATTATTTGAACTCCTAATATTTGAATAAAACCTTTTTGCGGTCCTTTTTGTAAAGGTTTCGGACAAGCAGGTCTAAATGGGCCTATTAATGGACCCGTTGGAATATTAACTGAGTAAAAAGTACAGAAATTGAGGTTTTGGGATATAATTGTGTTGAAAATCTCCTAATCAATTACATGATCTCCTAAAATTTGATTAAAACTTGTTTTGCGGCCCTTTTTGTAGAGGTTTCGGACGAGCAGGTCTAAATGGGCCTTTCAATGGACCCGTTGGAATTTTAACTGAGTAAAAAGTACAGATATTGAGGTTTTGCAATATAATTGTGTTGAAAAGCTCCTAATCAATTACATGAACTCCTAAAATTTGATTAAAACTTGTTTACAATCCTTTTTGTAGAGGTTTCGGACGAGGGGGGCGAAATGGGCCTTTCAATGGACCCGTTGGAATTTTAACTGAGTAAAAAGTACAGAAATTGCGATTTTGAAATATAATTGTGTTGAAAAGCTCCTAATTAATTATTTGAACTCCTAATATTTGAATAAAACATTTTTGCGGTCCTTTTTGTAGAGGTTTCGGACGAGCAGGTCCAAATGGGCCTTTCAATGGGCCCGTTGGAATTTTATATGAGTAAAACGTATAAAATTGAGGTTTTTCAATATAATTGTGTTCAAAAGTTCCTAATCAATTATTTGAACTCCTAAAATTTGATTAAAACAATTTTGTGGTCCTTTTTGTCGAGGTTTCGGACGAGCAGGTCTAAATAGGCCTTTCAATAGACCCGTTAGAATTTTAACCGAGTAAAAAGTACAGAAATTGACGTATTGCAATATAATTGTGTTGAAAAGCTCCTAATCAATTACATAAACTCCTAAAATTTGATTAAAACTTTTTTTGTAGTCCTTTTGTAAAGGTTTCGGACAAGCGGGTCGAAATGGACCTTTCAATGGACCCGTTGAAATTTTAACTGAGTAAAAAGTACAACAATTGAGGTTTTGCAATATAATTGTGTTAAAAAGCCCCTAATCAATTATTTGAACTCCTAAAATTTGATTAAAACTTGTTTTACAGTCCTTTTTGTAGAGGTTTCGGACGAGCGGGTCGAAATGGGCCTTTCAATGGACCCGTTGGAATTTTAACTGAGTAAAAAGTATAGAAATTGCGATTTTGCAATATAATTGTGTTGAAAAGCTCCTAATCAATTATTTGAACTCCTAATATTGGAATAAAACATTTTTGCGGTCCTTTTTGTAGAGGTTTCGGACGAGCAGGTCCAAATGGGCCTTTCAATGGGCCCGTTGGAATTTTAACTGAATAAAAAGTTTAAAATTGAGGTTTTTCAATATAATTGCGTTGAAAAGTTCCTAATCAATTATTTGAACTCCTAAAATTTGATTAAAACTATTTTGCTGTCCTTTTTGTCGAGGTTTCGGACGAGCAGGTCTAAATGGGCCTTTCAATGGACCCGTTAGAATTTTAACTGAGTAAAAAGTACAGAAATTGAGGTTTTGCAATATAATTGTGTTGAAAAGCTCCTAATCAATTACATAAACTCCTAAAATTTGATTAGAACTTTTTTTTGCAGTCCTTTTTGTAGAGGTTTCGGACGAACGGGTCGAAATGGGCCTTTAAATGGACCCGTTGAAATTTTAACTGAGTAAAAAGTAGAGAAATTGAGGTTTTGCAGTATAATTGTTTTGAAACGCCCCTAATCAATTATTTGAACTCCTAAAATTTGATTAAAACTTGTTTTGCGATCCTTTTTGTAGAGGTTTCTGACGAGCAGGTCTAAATGGGCCTTTCAATAGACCCGTTAGAATTTTAACTGAGTAAAAAGTACAAAAATTGAGGTTTTGCATTATAATTGTGTTGAAAAGCTCCAATCAATTACATGAACTCCTAAAATTTGATTAAAACTTGTTTTGCAGTCCTTTTTGTAGAGGTTTCGGACGAGCGGGTCGAAATGGGCCTTTCACTGGACTCGTTGGAATTTTAACTGAGTAAAAAGTATAAAAATTGAGGTTTCTCAATATAATTGTGATGAAAAGCTCCTAATCAATTATTTGGACTCTTAAAATTTGATCAAAACTTGTTTTGCGGTCCTTTATGTAGAGGTTTCGGACGTGCGGGTCTAAATGGGCCTTTCAATGTACTCGTTGGAATTTTAACTGATTAAAAAGTATAAAAATTGAGGTTTCTGAATATAATTGTGTTGAAAAGCTCTTAATCAATTATTTGAACTCCTAAAATTTTATCAAAACTTGTTTTGTGGTCCTTTATGTAGAGGTTTCGGACGTGCGGGTCTAAATGGGCCTTTCAATGGACCCGTTAGAATTTTAACTGAGTAAAAAGTACAGAAATTTTGGTTTTGCAATATAATTGTGTTGAAAAGCTCCTAATCAATTACATGAACTCCTAAAATTTGATTAAAACCTGTTTTGCAGTCCTTTTTGTAGAGGTTTCGGACGAGCGGGTCGAAATGGGCCTTTTAATGGATCCGTTGCAATTTAAACTGAGTAAAAAGTACAGAAATTTTGGTTTTGCAATATAATTGTGTTGAAAAGTTCCTAATCAATTACATGAACTCCTAAAATTTGATTAAAACTTGTTTTGAAGTCCTTTTTGTAGAGGTTTCGGACGAGCGGGTCGAAATGGGCCTTTTAATGGACCCGTTGGAATTTTAACTGAGTAAAAAGTACAGAAATTGAGCTTTTGTAATATAATTGTGTTGAAAAGCTCATAATCAATTATTTGAACTCCTAATATTTGAATAAAACATTTTTGCGGTCCTTTTTGGAGAGGTTTCGGACGAGCAGGTCTAAATGAGCCTTTCAATGGGCCCATTGGAATTTTAACTGAGTAAAAAAGTATAAAATTGAGGTTTTTCAATATAATTGTGTTGAAAAGTTCCTAATCAATTATTTGAACTAAAATTTGATTAAAACTTTTTTGCGGTCCTTTTTGTCGATGTTTCGGACGAGCAGGTCTAAATGGGCCTTTCAATGGACCCGTTGGAATTTTAAATGAGTAAAAAGTACAGAAATTGAGGTTATGCAATATAATTGTGTTGAAAAGCTCCTAATCAATTACATAAACTCCTAAAATTTGATTAAAACGTGTTTTGCAGTCCTTTTTGTAATAGTTTCGGACGAGCGGGTCGAAATGGGCCTTTCAATGGACCCGTTGAAATTTTAACTGAGTAAAAAGTACAGAAATTAAAGTTTTGCAATATAATTGTGTTGAAAAGATCCTAATCAATTATTTGAACTCCTAAAATTTGATTAAAACTTGTTTTGAGATCTTTTTTGTAGAGGTTTCGAACGAGCAGGTCTAAATGGGCCTTTCAATGGACCCGTTGGAATTTTAACTGAGTAAAAAGTACAGAAATTGAGGTTTTGCAATATAATTGTGTTGAAAAGCTCCTAATAAATTACATGAACTCCTAAAATTTGATTAAAACTTGTTTTCAATCCTTTTTGTAGAGGTTTCGAACTAGCGGGTCGAAATGGGCCTTTCAATGGACCTGTTGGAATTTTAACTAAGTAAAAAGTACAGAAATTGAGGTTTTGCAATATAATTGTGTTGAAACACTCCTAATCAATTATTTGAACTCCTAAAATTTGATTAAAACTTGTTTTGCGGTCCTTTTTGTAGAGGTTTCGGACGAGCAGGTCTTAATGGGCCTTTCAATGGACCCGTTGGAAATTTAACTGAGAAAAAAGTAAAGAAATTGAGGTTTTACAATATAATTGTGTTGAAAATCTCCTAATCAATTACATGAACTCCTAAAATTTGATTAAAACGTGTTTTGCAATCCTTTTTGTAGAGGTTTCGGACGAGCGGGTCGAAATGGGCCTTTCAATGGACCCGTTGAAATTTTAACTGAGTAAAAAGTACAGAAATTGAGGTTTTGCAATATAATTGTGTTGAAAAGCTCCTAATCAATTATTTGAACTCCTAAAGTTTGATTTTGCAATATAATTGTGTTGAAAAGCTTCTAATCAATTACATGAACTCCTAAAATTTGATTAAAACTTTTTTGTGGTCCTTTTTGTAGAGGTTTCGAACGAGCGGGTCTAAATGGGCCTTTCAATGGACCCGTTGAAATTTTAATTGAGTAAAAAGTACAGAAATTGTGGTTTTGCAATATAATTGTGTTGAAAAGCTCCTAATCAATTATTTGAACTCCTAATATTTGAATAAAACCTTTTTGCGGTACTTTTTGTAAAGGTTTCGGACAAGCAGGTCTAAATGGGCCTATTAATGGACCCGTTGGAATATTAACTGAGTAAAAAGTAAAGAAATTGAGGTGTTGGGATATAATTGTGTTGAAAATCTCCTAATCAATTACATGATCTCCTAAAATTTGATTAAAACTTGTTTTGCGGCCCTTTTTGTAGAGGTTTCGGACGAGCAGGTCTAAATGGGCCTTTCAATGGACCCGTTGAAATTTTAACTGAGTAAAAAGTACAGAAATTGAGGTTTTGCAATATAATTGTGTTGAAAAGCTCCTAATCAATTATTTGAACTCCTAAAGTTTGATTTTGCAATATAATTGTGTTGAAAAGCTTCTAATCAATTACATGAACTCCTAAAATTTGATTAAAACTTTTTTGTGGTCCTTTTTGTAGAGGTTTCGAACGAGCGGGTCTAAATGAGCCTTTCAATGGACCCGTTGAAATTTTAATTGAGTAAAACGTACAGAAATTGTGGTTTTGCAATATAATTGTGTTGAAAAGCTCCTAATCAATTATTTGAACTCCTAATATTTGAATAAAACCTTTTTGCGGTCCTTTTTGTAAAGGTTTCGGACAAGCAGGTCTAAATGGGCCTATTAATGGACCCGTTGGAATATTAACTGAGTAAAAAGTACAGAAATTGAGGTTTTGGGATATAATTGTGTTGAAAATCTCCTAATCAATTACATGATCTCCTAAAATTTGATTAAAACTTGTTTTGCGGCCCTTTTTGTAGAGGTTTCGGACGAGCAGGTCTAAATGGGCCTTTCAATGGACCCGTTGAAATTTTAACTGAGTAAAAAGTACAGAAATTGAGGTTTTGCAATATAATTGTGTTGAAAAGCTCCTAATCAATTATTTGAACTCCTAATATTTGAATAAAACCTTTTTGCGGTCCTTTTTGTAAAGGTTTCGGACAAGCAGGTCTGAATGGGCCTATTAATGGACCCGTTGGAATATTTTTTTTTGAAGAAAGTGGGCCTCGTTAAAAACCCCTACTAAAATCCCCAAGCACAAGGCTTGGAGAAACCTAAAAGGGGAAAAGAGTACCCATAATATATTATTAAGATGAGGTTAAACCTCGCTAAGTACAACGTTTTTAATACAGTCAGGATACATAGATCCAAAAGACATAGAAGACATGGATCTCAGGGCATGGGTAGCTAACGTATGAGCTACGGAATTAGCCTCACGGCAAACATACTGTACATGTACTACAGTAAAATCCTCCAAAGCAGTATGAGCCTGCAAAATCGTCGGACCCATAGTAGAAAGATCTGGCCCAAGAGAGTTGATCCTGTTCGCTAGAGATGCACAGTCTGTCTCGAAGATCAAATGGCTCCAACCCTTGGATAGGGCAAAAGTTATACCGGCAAGAAGACCTTTTCCTTCAGATGAAATAACATCAGAGCAACTGCCTAGCGGAAAAGCCAAGCCACCAGCAACCGTCCCTGTGTCATCACGAGCGACAACTCCAACCGCCGCTGCACGAGTGGAGGGGTCAAAAGCCCTATCCACATTAACTTTAATAAATCCACGAGGGGGGTGCCTCCAGCGGGAAGGAGGAGTCGATGATAAGGGGATGGAAGATGTAGGTGAAGATATAGAGTTAGAGTATTCTCGATGAAGACTAATAGAGTTGACGGCAATTAGCCATGGGGGTTGAAGATGTTTATTATGGATCCAGTCATTACGCCTGTTCCAGATGTTCCAAAGGGTAGTCAAGAAAAGCCCAAATAGATCAGGAGAAAGGAGGGAAGCACCTTCCTCAAGCCATTGGAGGCCAGTGGAGGCAGAGCTATTAATAAGAGAAGAGGGTAGACCAATCAGTTTAAGGGACTCCGAAGCACCAGAGCAATCACGGAGAGTACAGAAATTGAGGTTTTGGGATATAATTGTGTTGAAAATCTCCTAATCAATTACATGATCTCCTAAAATTTGATTAAAACTTGTTTTGCGGCCCTTTTTGTAGAGGTTTCGGACGAGCAGGTCTAAATGGGCCTTTCAATGGACCCGTTGAAATTTTAACTGAGTAAAAAGTACAGAAATTGTGGTTTTGCAATATAATTGTGTTGAAAAGCTCCTACTCAATTATTTGAACTCCTAATATTTGAATAAAACCTTTTTGCGGTCCTTTTTGTAGAGGTTTCGGACGAGCAGGTCTAAATGGCCCTTTCAATGGGCCCGTTGGAATTTTAACTGAGTAAAAAGTATAAAATTGAGGTATTTCAATATAATTGTGTTGAAAAGCTCATAATCAATTATTTGAACTCCTAAAATTTGATCAAAACGTGTTTTGCAATCCTTTTTGTAGAGGTTTCGGACGAGCGGGTCGAAATGGGCCTTTCAATGGACCCGTTGAAATTTTAACTGAGTAAAAAGTACAGAAATTGAGGTTTTGCAATATAATTGTGTTGAAAAGCTCCTAATCAATTATTTCAATTCCTAAAGTTTGATTTTGCAATATAATTGTGTTGAAAAGCTTCTAATCAATTACATGAACTCCTAAAATTTGATTAAAACTTTTTTGTGGTCCTTTTTGTAGAGGTTTCGAACGAGCGGGTCTAAATGGGCCTTTCAATGGACCCGTTGAAATTTTAATTGAGTAAAAAGTACAGAAATTGTGGTTTTGCAATATAATTGTGTTGAAAAGCTCCTAATCAATTATTTGAACTCCTAATATTTGAATAAAACCTTTTTTGCGGTCCTTTTTGTAAAGGTTTCGGACAAGCAGGTCTAAATGGGCCTATTAATGGACCCGTTGGAATATTAACTGAATAAAAAGTACAGAAATTGAGGTTTTGGGATATAATTGTGTTGAAAATCTCCTAATCAATTACATGATCTCCTAAAATTTGATTAAAACTTGTTTTGCGGCCCTTTTTGTAGAGGTTTCGGACGAGCAGGTCTAAATGGGCCTTTCAATGGACCCGTTGAAATTTTAACTGAGTAAAAAGTACAGAAATTGTGGTTTTGCAATATAATTGTGTTGAAAAGCTCCTAATCAATTATTTGAACTCCTAATATTTGAATAAAACCTTTTTGCGGTCCTTTTGTAGAGGTTTTGGACGAGCAGGTCTAAATGGCCCTTTCAATGGGCCCGTTGGAATTTTAACTGAGTAAAAAGTATAAAATTGAGGTATTTCAATATAATTGTGTTGAAAAGCTCATAATCAATTATTTGAACTCCTAAAATTTGATCAAAACGTGTTTTGCAATCCTTTTTGTAGAGGTTTCGGACGAGCGGGTCGAAATGGGCCTTTCAATGGACCCGTTGAAATTTTAACTGAGTAAAAAGTACAGAAATTGAGGTTTTGCAATATAATTGTGTTGAAAAGCTCCTAATCAATTATTTGAACTCCTAAAGTTTGATTTTGCAATATAATTGTGTTGAAAAGCTTCTAATCAATTACATGAACTCCTAAAATTTGATTAAAACTTTTTTGTGGTCCTTTTTGTAGAGGTTTCGAACGAGCGGGTCTAAATGGGCCTTTCAATGGACCCGTTGAAATTTTAATTGAGTAAAAAGTACAGAAATTGTGGTTTTGCAATATAATTGTGTTGAAAAGCTCCTAATCAATTATTTGAACTCCTAATATTTGAATAAAACCTTTTTGCGGTCCTTTTTGTAAAGGTTTCGGACAAGCAGGTCTAAATGGGCCTATTAATGGACCCGTTGGAATATTAACTGAGTAAAAAGTACAGAAATTGAGGTTTTGGGATATAATTGTGTTGAAAATCTCCTAATCAATTACATGATCTCCTAAAATTTGATTAAAACTTGTTTTGCGGCCCTTTTTGTAGAGGTTTCGGACGAGCAGGTCTAAATGGGCCTTTCAATGGACCCGTTGAAATTTTAACTGAGTAAAAAGTACAGAAATTGTGGTTTTGCAATATAATTGTGTTGAAAAGCTCCTAATCAATTATTTGAACTCCTAATATTTGAATAAAACCTTTTTGCGGTCCTTTTTGTAGAGGTTTCGGACGAGCAGGTCTAAATGGCCTTTTCAATGGGCCCGTTGGAATTTTAACTGAGTAAAAAGAATAAAATTGAGGTATTTCAATATAATTGTGTTGAAAAGCTCATAATCAATTATTTGAACTCCTAAAATTTGATCAAAACGTGTTTTGCAATCCTTTTTGTAGAGGTTTCGGACGAGCGGGTCGAAATGGGCCTTTCAATGGACCCGTTGAAATTTTAACTGAGTAAAAAGTACAGAAATTGAGGTTTTGCAATATAATTGTGTTGAAAAGCTCCTAATCAATTATTTGAATTCCTAAAGTTTGATTTTGCAATATAATTGTGTTGAAAAGCTTCTAATCAATTACATGAACTCCTAAAATTTGATTAAAACTTTTTTGTGGTCCTTTTTGTAGAGGTTTCGAACGAGCGGGTCTAAATGGGCCTTTCAATGGACCCGTTGAAATTTTAATTGACTAAAAAGTACAGAAATTGTGGTTTTGCAATATAATTGTGTTGAAAAGCTCCTAATCAATTACATGATCTCCTAAAATTTGATTAAAACTTGTTTTGCGGCCCTTTTTGTAGAGGTTTCGGATGAGCATGTCTAAATGGGCCTTTCAATGGACCCGTTGGAATTTTAACTGAGTAAAAAGTATAAAAATTGAGGTTTTGCAATATAATTGCGTTGAAAAGCTCATAATCAATTATTTGTACTCCCAAAATATGATTAAAACTTGTTTTGCGGTCCTTTATGTCGAGGTTTCGGACGTGCAGGTCTAAATGGACCTTTCAATGGACCCGTTGGAATTTTAACTGAGTAAAATGTATAAAAATTGAAATTTTGCAATATAATTGTGTTGAAAAGCTCCTAATCATTTATTTGAACACCTAAAATTTGATTAAAACTTTTTTGCAGTCCTTTTTGTATCGGTTTCGGACGAGCATGTCTAAATGGGCCTTACAATGGACCCGTTGGAATTTTAACTGAGTAAAAAGTCAGAAATTGAGGTTTTGCAATATAATTGTGTTAAGAAGCTCCTAATCAATTATTTGAACTCCTAAAATTTGATTAAAACATGTTTTGCGGTCCTTTTTGTAGAAGTTTCGGACGAGCTAGTCGAAATGGGCCTTTTAATGGACCCGTTGGAATTTTAACTGAGTAAAAAGTACAAAAATTGAGGTTTTGAAATATAATTGTGTTGAAAAGCTCCTAATCAAATATTTGAACTCCTAATATTTGAATAAAACATTTTTGGGGTCCTTTTTGTAGAGGTTTCGGACGAGCAGGTCTAAATGGCCCTTTCAATGGGCCCGTTGGAATTTTAACTGAGTAAAAAGTATAAAATTGAGGTATTTCAATATAATTGTGTTGAAAAGCTCATAATCAATTATTTTAACTCCTAAAATTTGATCAAAACTTGTTTTGCGGTCCTTTATGTAGAGGTTTCGGACGTGCGGGTCTAAATGGGCCTTTCAATGGACCCGTTGAAATTTTAACTGAGTAAAAAGTACATAAATTGTGGTTTTGCAATATAATTGTGTTGAAAAGCTCCTAATCAATTATTTGAACTCCTAATATTTGAATAAAACCTTTTTGTGGTCCTTTTTGTAGAGGTTTCGGACGAGCAGGTCTAAATGGCCCTTTCAATGGGCCCGTTGGAATTTTAACTGAGTAAAAAGTATAAAATTGAGGTATTTCAATATAATTGTGTTGAAAAGCTCATAATCAATTATTTTAACTCCTAAAATTTGATCAAAACGTGTTTTGCAGTCCTTTTTGTAGAGGTTTCGGACGAGCGGGTCGAAATGGGCCTTTCAATGGACCCGTTGAAATTTTAACTGAGTAAAAAGTACAGAAATTGAGGTTTTGCAATATAATTGTGTTGAAAAGCTCCTAATCAATTATTTGAACTCCTAAAGTTTGATTTTGCAATATAATTGTGTTGAAAAGCTTCTAATTAATTACATGAACTCCTAAAATTTGACTAAAACTTTTTTGTGGTCCTTTTTGTAGAGGTTTCGAACGAGCGGGTCTAAATGGGACTTTCAATGGACATGTTGAAATTTTAATTGAGTAAAAAGTACAGAAATTGTGGTTTTTCAATATAATTGTGTTGAAAAGCTCCTAATCAATTATTTGAACTCCTAATATTTGAATAAAACCTTTTGCGGTCCTTTTTGTAAAGGTTTCGGACAAGCAGGTCTAAATGGGCCTGTTAATGGACCCGTTGGAATTTTAAGTGAGTAAAAAGTACAGAAATTGAGGTTTTGGGATATAATTGTGTTGAAAATCTCCTAATCAATTACATGATCTCCTAAAATTTGATGAAAACTTGTTTTGCGGCCCTTTTTATAGAGGTTTCGGACGAGCAGGTCTAAATGGGCCTTTCAATGGACCCGTTGAAATTTTAACTGAGTAAAAATGACAGAAATTGTGGTTTTGCAATATAATTGTGTTGAAAAGCTCCTAATCAATTATTTGAACTCCTAATATTTGAATAAAACCTTTTTGCGGTCCTTTTTGTAGAGGTTTCGGACAAGCAGGTCTAAATGGGCCTATAAATGGACCCGTTGGAAATTTAACTGAGTAAAAAGTACAGAAATTGAGGTTTTGGAATATAATTGTGTTGAAAATCTCCTAATCAATTACATGATCTCCTAAAATTTGATTAAAACTTGTTTTGCGGCCCTTTTTGTAGAGGTTTCGGACGAGCATGTCTAAATGGGCCTTTCAATGGACCCGTTGGAATTTTAACTGAGTAAAAAGTATAAAAATTGAGGTTTTGCAATATAATTGCGTTGAAAAGCTCATAATCAATTATTTGTACTCCCAAAATATGATTAAAACTTGTTTTGCGGTCCTTTATGTCGAGGTTTCGGACGTGCAGGTCTAAATGGACCTTTCAATGGACCCGTTGGAATTTTAACTGAGTAAAATGTATAAAAATTGAAATTTTGCAGTATAATTGTGTTGAAAAGATCCTAATCATTTATTTGAACACCTAAAATTTGATTAAAACTTTTTTGCGGTCCTTTTTGTATCGGTTTCGGACGAGCATGTCTAAATGGGCGTTACAATGGAGCCGTTGGAATTTTAACTGAGTAAAAAGTCAGAAATTGAGGTTTTGCAATATAATTGTGTTAAGAAGCTCCTAATCAATTATTTGAACTCCTAAAATTTGATTAAAACTTGTTTTGCGGTCCTTTTTGTAGAGGTTTCGGACGAGCTGGTCGAAATGGGCCTTTTAATGGACCCGTTGGAATTTTAACTGAGTAAAAAGTACAAAAATTTAGGTTTTGAAATATAATTGTGTTGAAAAGCTCCTAATCAAATATTTCAACTCCTAATATTTGAATAAAACATTTTTGGGGTCCTTTTTGTAGAGGTTTCGGACGAGCAGGTCTAAATGGCCCTTTCAATGGGCCCGTTGGAATTTTAACTGAGTAAAAAGTATAAAATTGAGGTATTTCAATATAATTGTGTTGAAAAGCTCATAATCAATTATTTGAACTCCTAAAATTTGATCAAAACTTGTTTTGCGGTCCTTTATGTAGTGGTTTCGGACGTGCGGGTCTAAATGGGCCTTTCAATGGACCCATTGGAATTTTAACTGAGTAAAATGTATAAAAATTGAGGTTTTGCAGTAAAATTGTGTTGAAAAGCTCCTAATCAATTATTTGAACTCCTAAAATTTGATTAAAACTTGTTTTACGGTCCTTTTTGTCGAGGTTTCAGACGAGCAGGTCTAAATGGGCCTTTCAATGGACCCATTGGAATTTTAACTGAGTAAAAACTACAGAAATTGAGGTTTTGCATTATAATTGTGTTGAAAAGATCCTAATCAATAACATGAACTCCTAAAATTTGATTAAAACTTGTTTTGCGGTCCTTTTTGTCGAGGTTTCGACGAGCAGGTCTAAATGGGCCTTTCAATGGACCCGTTGGAATTTTAAATGAGTAAAAAGTACAAAAATTGAGGTTTTGCATTATAATTGTGTTGAAAAGATCCTAATCAATTACATGAACTCCTAAAATTTGATTAAAACTTGTTTTGCAGTCCTTTTTGTAGAGGTTTCGGACGAGCGGGTCGAAATGGGCCTTTCAATGGACCCGTTGAAATTTTAACTGAGAAAAATTATAGAAATTTAGGTTTTGCAATATAATTGTGTTGAAAAGATCCTAATAAATTTCATGAACTCCTAAAATTTGATTAAAACTTGTTTTTCAATCCTTTTTGTAGAGGTTTTGAACGAGCGGGTCGAAATGGGCCTTTCAATGGACCCGTTGGAATTTTAACTAAGTAAAAAGTACATAAATTGAGGTTTTGCAATATAATTGTGTTGAAACGCTCCTAATCAATTATTTGAACTCCTAAAATTTGATTAAAACTTGTTTTGCTGTCCTTTTTGTATAGGTTTCTGACGAGCGGGACGAAATGAGCCTTTCAATGGACCCGTTGGAATATTAACTGAGTAAAAAGTACAGAAATTGAGGTTTTTCAATATAATTGAGTTGAAAAACTCCTAATCAATTATTTGAACTCCTAAAATTTGATTAAAACTTGTTTTGCGGTTCTTTTTGTCGAGGTTTCGACGAGCAGGTCTAAATGGGCCTTTCAATGGACCCGTTGGAATTTTAACTGATTAAAAAGTACAGAAATTGAGGTTTTGCATTATAATTGTGTTGAAAAGATCCTAATCAATTACATGAACTCCTAAAATTTGGTTAAAACTTATTTTGCAGTCCTTTTTGTAGAGGTTTCGGACGAGCGGGTAGAAATGGCCCTTTCAATGGACTCGTTGGAATTTTAACTGAGTAAAAAGTACAGAAATTGAGGTTTTGCAATATAATTGTGTTGAAACGCTCCAAATCAATTATTTGAACTCCTAAAATTTGATTAAAACTTGTTTTGCTGTCCTTTTTGTATAGGTTTCGGACGAGCAGGTCTTAATGGGCCTTTCAATGGACCCGTTGGAAATTTAACTGAGAAAAAAGTAAAGAAATTGAGGTTTTGCAATATAATTGTGTTGAAAATCTCATAATCATTTACATGATCTCCTAAAAATTGATTAAAACTTGTTTTGCGGCCCTTTTTGTATAGGTTTTTGCCGAGCATGTCTAAATGGGCCTTTTAATGGACCCGTTGGAATTTTAACTGAATAAAAAGTATAGAAATTGAGGTTTTGAAATATAATTGTGTTGAAAAGCTCCTAATAAAATACATGAACTCCTAAAATTTGATTAAAACATGTTTTGGAGTCCTTTTGTAGAGGTTTCGGATGAGCGGGTCGAAATGGGCCTTTCAATGGATCCGTTGGAATTTTAACTGAGTAAAAAGTACAGAAATTGAGGTTTTGCAATATAATTGTGTTGAAAAGCTCCTAATCAATTACATGAACTCCTAAAATTTGATTAAAACTTGTTTTTCAATCCTTTTTGTAGATGTTTCGAACGAGCGGGTCGAAATGGGCCTTTCAATGGACCCGTTGGAATTTTAACTAAGTAAAAAGTACAGAAATTGAGGTTTTGCAACATAATTGTGTTGAAACGCTCCTAATCAATTATTTGAACTCCTAAAATTTGATTAAAACTTGTTTTGTAGCCCTTTTTGTAGAGGTTTCGGACGAGCAGGTCGAAATGGGCCTTTTAATGGACCTGTTGGAATTTTAATTGAGTAAAAAGTACAGAAATTGAGGTTTTGCAATATAATTGTGTTGAAAAGCTCCTAATCAATTATTTGAACTCCTAATATGTGAATAAAACATATTTTGCGGTCCTTTTTGTAGAGGTTTCGGACGAGCAGGTCTAAATGGGCCTTTTAATGGGCCCGTTGGAATTTTAACTGAGTAAAAAGTATAAAAATTGAGGTTTTGCAATATAATTGTGTTGAAAAGCTCCTAATCAATTATTTGAACTCCTAAAATTTGATTAAAACTTGTTTTGCGGTCCCTTTTGTCGAGGTTTTGGACGAGCAGTTCTAAATGGGCCTTTCAATGGACCCGTTTGAATTTTAACTGAGTAAAAAGTACAGAAATTGAGGCCTTGCAATATAATTTTGTTTAAAAGCTCCTAATAAATTACATGAACTCCTAAAATTTGATTAAAATGTGTTTTGCAGTCCTTTTGTAGAGGTTTCGGACGAGCGGGTCGAAATGGGCCTTTCAATGGACCCGTTGGAATTTTAACTGAGTAAAAAGTACAAAAACTGAGGTTTTGCAATATAATTGTGTTGAAAAGCTCCTAATCAATTACATGAACTCCAAAAATTTGATTAAAACTTGTTTTGCAGTCCTTTTTGTAGAGGTTTCAGACGAGCAGGTCGAAATGGGCCTTTCAATGGACCCGTTGGAATTTTAACTAAGTAAAAAGTACAAAAATTGAGGTTTTGCAATATAATTGTTTTGAAAAGCTCCTAATCAATTATTTGAACTCCTAATACTTGAATAAAACCTTTTTACGGTCCTTTTTGTATAGGTTTCGGACAAGCTCATAATCAATTATTTGAAGGGTTTTCAATATAATTGTGTTCAAAAGCTCATAATCAATTATTTGAACTCCTAAATTTGATTAAAACTATTTTTGCGGACCTTTTTGTCGAGTTTTCGGACGAGCAGGTCTAAATGAGCCTTTCAATGGACCCGTTAGAATTTTAACTGAGTAAAAAGTCCAGAAATTGAGGTTTTGCAATATAATTGTGTTGAAAAGCTCCTAATAAATTACATGAACTCCTAAAACTTGATTAAAACTTTTTGTGGTCCTTTTTGTAGAGGTTTCGGACGAGCGGGTCTAAATGGGCCTTTCAATGGACCCGTTGAAATTTTAACTGAGTAAAAAGTCCAGAAATTGTGGTTTTGCAATATAATTGTGTTGAAAAGCTCCTAATCAATTATTTGAACTCCTAATATTTGAATAAAACCTTTTTGCGGTCCTTTTTGTAGAGGTTTCGGACAAGCAGGTCTAAATGGGCCTATCAATGGTCCCGTTGGAATTTTAACTGAGTAAAAAGTATACAATTGAGGTTTTTCAATATAATTGTGTTGAAAAGCTCATAATCAATTATTTGAACTCCTAAAATTTGATTAAAACTATTTTTGCGGTCCTTTTTGTCGAGGTTTCGGACGAGAAGGTGTGAATGGGCCTTTCAATGGACCCGTTAGAATTTTAACTGAGCAAAAAGTACAGAAATTGAGGTTTTGCAATATAATTGTGTTGAAAGCTCCTGATCAATTACATGAACTCTTAAAATTTGATTAAAACTTTTTTGTGATCCTTTTTGTAGAGGTTTCGGACGAGCGGGTCTAAATGGGCCTTTCAATGGACCTGTTAAAATTTTAACTGCGTAAAAAGTACAGAAATTGTTGTTTTGCAATATAATTGTGTTGAAAAGCTCCTAATCAATTATTTGAACTCCTAATATTTGAATAAAACCTTTTTGCGGTCCTTTTTGTAGAGGTTTCGGACAAGCAGGTCTAAATGGGCCTATCAATGGACTCGTTGAAATTTTAACTGAGTAAAAAGTATAAAAATTGAGATTTTGCAATAAAATTGTGTTGAAAAGCTCGTAATCAATTATTTGTACTCCTAAAATATGATCAAAACTTGTTTTGCGGTCCTTTATGTAGACGTTTCGGACGTGCGGGTCTAAATGGACCTTTCAATGGACCCATTGGAATTTTAACTGAGTAAAATGTATAAAAATTGAAGTTTTGCAATATAATTGTGTTGAAAAGCTTCTAAACATTTATTTGAACTCCTAAAATTTGATTAAAAATTTTTTGCGGTCCTTTTTGTATCGGTTTCGGACGAGCAGGTCTAAATGGGCCTTACAATGGACCCGTTGGAATTTTAACTAAGTAAAAAGTGAGAAATTGAGGTTTTGCAATATAATTTTGTAAAAAAGCTCCTAATCAATTATTTGAAATCCTAAAATTTTATTAAAACTTGTTTTGCGGTCCTTTTTGTAGAGGTTTCGGACGAGCGGGTCGAAATGGGCCTTTTAATGGACCCGTTGGAATTTTAACTGAGAAAAAAGTACAGAAATTGAGGTTTTGCAATATAATTGTGTTGAAAAGCTCCTAATCAAATATTTGAAATCCTAATATTTGAATAAAACATTTTTGCGGTCCTTTTTGTAGAGGTTTCAGACGAGCAGGCTAAATGGGCCTTTCAATGGGTCCGTTGGAATTTTAACTGAGTAAAAAGTATAAAATTGAGGTATTTCAATATAATTGTGTTGAAAAGCTCCTAATCAATTATTTGAACTCCTAAAATTTGATTAAAACTTTTTTTGCGGTCCTTTTTGTCGAGGTTTCGGACGAGCAGGTCTAAATGGGCCTTTCAATGGACCCGTTGGAATTTTAACTGTGTAAAAAGTATAAAATTGAGGTATTTCAATATAATTTTCTTGAAAAGCTCCTAATCAATTATTTGAACTCCTAAAATTTGATTAAAACTATTATTGCGGTCCTTTTTGTCGAGGTTTCGGACGAGCTGGTCTAAATGGGCCTCTCAATGGACCCGTTAGAATTTTAACTGAGTAAAAATTATAGAAATTGAGGTTCTACAATATTATTGTGTTGAAAAGCTTCTAATCAATTACATGAACTCCTAAAATTTGATTAAAACATTTTTTGCGGTCCTTTTTGTAAAGGTTTCGGACGAGCGGGTCTAAATGAGCCTTTCAATGGACCCGTTGAAATTTTAACTAAGTAAAAAGTACAGAAATTGAGGTTTTTCAATATAATTGTGTTGAAAAGCTCCTAATAAATTATTTGAACTACTAAAATTTTATTAAAACTTATTTTGCGGTCCTTTTGTAGAGGTTTCGGACGAGCAGGTCTAAATGGGCCTTTCAATGGACCCGTTGGAATTTTAACTGAGTAAAAAGTACAGAAATTGAGGTTTTGCAATATAATTGTGTTGAAAATCTCCTAATCAATTACATGATCTCCTAAAATTTGATTAAAACTTGTTTTGCGGCCCTTTTTGTAGAGGTTTCGGACGAGCATGTCTAAATGGGCCTTTCAATGGACCCGTTAGAATTTTAACTGAGTAAAAAGTATAAAATTGAGGTTTTGCAATATAAATGTGTTGAAAATATCATAATCAATTATTTGTACTCCTATAATATGATCAAAACTTGTTTTGCAGTCCTTTATGTAGAGGTTTCGGACGTGCGGGTCTAAATGGGCCTTTTAATGGACCCGTTGGAATTTTAACTAAGAAAAATGTATATTAATTGAATTTTTGCAATATAATTGTGTTGAAAAGCTCCTAATCATTTATTTGAACTCCTAAAATTTGATTAAAACTTGTTTTGCGGTCCTTTCTGTCGAGGTTTCAGACGAGCGTGTCGAAATGGGCCTTTCAATGAACCCGTTGGAATTTTAACTGAGTAAAAAGTACAGAAATTGAGGTTTTGCAATATAATTATGTGGAAAAGCTCCTAATCAATTACATGAACTCCTAAAATTTGATTAAAACTTGTTTTGCAGTCCTTTTATAGAGGTTTCGGACTAGCGGGTCAAAATGGCCCTTTCAATGGACCCGTTGGAATTTTAACTGAGTAAAAAGTTCATAAATTGATGTTTTGCAATATAATTGTGTTGAAAAGCTTCTAATCAATTACAGGAACTCCTAAGATTGATTAAACTTGTTTTGTAGTCCTTTTTGTAGAGGTTTCGGACGAGCGGGTCGAAATGGGCCTTTTAATGGACTCGTTGGAATTTTAACTGAGTAAAAAGTACAAAAATTGAGGTTTTGAAATATAATTGTGTTGAAAAGCTCCTAATCAATTACATGAACTCCTAAGATTTGATTAAAACTTGTTTTGCGTTCCTTTTTGTAGAGGTTTCGGACAAGCGGGTCGAAATGGGCCTTTTAATGGACCCGTTGGAATTTTAACTGAGTAAAAAGTACAGAAATTGAGGTTTTGCAATATAATTGTGTTGAAAAGCTCCTAATCAATTATTTGAACTCCTAAAATTTGATTAAAACTATTTTTGCGGTCCTTTTTGTCCAGGTTTCGGACGAGCAGGTGTAAATGGGCCTTTCAATGGACCCGTTAGAATTTTAACAGAGTAAAAAGTACATAAATTGAGGTTTTGCAATATAATTGTGTTGAAAAGTTCCTAATCAATTACATGAACTCCTAAAATTTGATTAAAACTTTTTTTTGTGGTCCTTTTTGTATCGCTTTCGGACGTGCAGGTCTAAATTGGCCTTCAATGGACCCGTTGGAATTTTAACTGAGTAAAAAGTACAGAAATTGAGGTTTTGCAATATAATTGGGTTGAAAAGCTCGTAATCAATTATTTGAACTCCTAAAATTTGAATAAAACCTGTTTTGCGGTCCTTTTTGTCGAGTTTTCGGACGAGCAGGTCTAAATGGGCATTTCAATGGACCCGTTGGAATTTTAACTGAAAAAAAAAGTACAGAAATTGAGGTTTTGCAATATAATTGTGTTGAAAAGCTCCTATTAAATTACATGAACTCCTAAATTTTGATTAAAACTTGTTTTTGAGTCCTTTTTGTATAGGTTTCGGACGAGCGGTCGAAATGGGTCTTTCAATGGACCCGTTAAAATTTTAACTGAGTAAAAAGTACCGAAATTGAAGTTTTGCAATATAATTGTGTTGAAAAGCTCCTAATCATTTATTTGAACTCCTAAATTTTGATTAAAACTTTTTTTGCGGTCCTTTTTGTATCGGTTTCGGACGTGCAGGTCTAAATGGGCCTTCAATGGACCCGTTGGAATTTTAACTGAGTAAAAAGTACAGAAATTGAGGTTTTTCAATATAATTGTGTTGAAAAGATCCTAATCAATTACATGAACTCCTAAAATTTGATTAAAACTTGTTTCACAGTCCTTTTTGTAGAGGTTTCGGACGAGCGGGTAGAAATGGGCCTTTCAATGGACCCGTTGGAATTTTAACCGAGTAAAAAGTACAGAAATTGAGGTTTTGCAATATAATTGTGTTGAAAAGCTCCTAATCAATTATTTGAACTCCTAATATTTGAATAAAACATTTTTGCGGTCCTTTTGGTAGAGGTTTCGGACGAGCAGGTCTAAATGGGCCTTTCAATGGGCCCGTTGGAATTTTAACTGAGTAAAAAGTATAAAAACTGAGGTTTTGCAATATAATTGTGTTGAAAAGCTCCTAATCAATTATTTGAACTCCTAGAATTTGATTAAAACTTGTTTTGCGGTCCTTTTTGTCGAGGTTTCGGACGAGCAAGTCTAAATGGGCCTTTCAATGGACCCTTTGGAATTTTATCTGTGTAAAAAGTACAGAAATTGAGGTTTTGCAATATAATTGTGTTGAAAAGCTCCTAATCAATTACATGAACTCCTAAAATTTGATTAAAACGTGTTTTGCAGTCCTTTTTGTAGAGGTTTCGGACGAGCGGATCGAAATGGGCCTTTCAATGGACCCGTTGGAATTTTAACTGAGTAAAAAGTACAGAAATTGAGGTTTTGCAATATAATTGTGTTGAAAAGCTCCTAATCAATTACATGAACTCCTAAAATTTGATGAAAACTTGTTTTGCAGTCCTTTTTGTAGAGGTTTCGGACGTGCAGGTCTAAATTGAGGTTTTGCAATATAATTGTGTTGAAAAGCTCCTAATCAATTATTTGAACTCCTAAATTTTGATTAAAACTTGTTTTGCGGTCCTTTTGTCGAGGTTTCGGACGAGCAAGTCTAAATGGGCCTTTCAATGGACCCGTTGGAATTTTAACTATGTAAAAAGTACAGAAATTAAGGTTTTGCAATATAATTGTGTTGAAAAGCTCCTAATCAATTACATGAACTCATAAAATTTGATTAAAACTTGTTTTGCGATCCTTTTTGTCGAGGTTTCGGACGAGCAGGTCTAAATGGGCCTTTCAATTGACCCGCTGGAATTTTAACTGAGTAAAAAGTACATAAATTGAGGTTTTGCAATATAATTGTGTTGAAAAGCTCCTAATAAATTACATGAACTCCTAAAATTTGATTAAAACTTGTTTTGGAGTCCTATTTGTATATGTTTCGGAGGAGCGGGTCGAAATGGGCCTTTCAATGGACCCGTTGGAATTTTAACTGAGTAAAAAGTACATAAATTGAAGTTTTGCAATATAATTGTGTTGAAAAGCTCCTAATCATTTATTTGAACTCCTAAAATTTGATTAAAACTTTTTTGCGGTCCTTTTTGTATCGGTTTCGGACGTGCAGGTCTAAATGGGCCTGCAATGGACCCGTTGGAATTTAACTGAGTAAAAAGTACAGAAATTGAGGTTTTGCAATATAATTGTGTTGAAAAGCTCCTAATCAATTATTTGAACTCCTAAAATTTGATTAAAACTTGTTTTGTGGTCCTTTCTGTCGAGGTTTCGGACGAGCAGGTCTAAATGGGCCTTTAAATGGACCCGTTGGAATTTTAACTAAGGAATAAGTACAGAAGTTGAGGTTTTGCAATATAATTGTGTTGAAAAGCTCCTATTAAATTACATGAACTCCTAAATTTTTATTAAAACCTGTTTTTGAGTCCTTTTTGTATAGGATTCGGACGAGCGGGTCGAAATGAGCCTTTCAATGGACCCGTTGGAATTTTAACTGAGTAAAAAGTACAGAAATTGAAGTTTTGCAATATAATTGTGTTGAAAAGCTCCTAATCATTTATTTGAACTCCTAAAATTTGATTAAAACTTTTTTTGCGGTCCTTTTTGTATCAGTTTCGGACGTACAGGTCTAAATGGGCCTTCAATGGACCCGTTGGAATTTTTTTTTGAAGAAAGGGCCTCATTAAAAACCCCACTAAACCTTACTGGGCTAGCCCAGCAAAGCCCTAGGAGGGGAAAAGAGTGCCCAAAATATATTATAAATCAAGGTGGTTGGTTAACAACCGGTACAAAAGTTCGTAGAGCATCGGGCAAGCCCGGCCCAAAATACATGGATGAATGAAAGTGTAAAGCCCAATTGGCTACAGAATGAGCTAAAACGTTAGCTCCACGCGGTACATAATGTAAACTAAGACCTGATACATTGTCAATTAAAGATCTAGTATCCTGCAACTGGCGCTGAATAGGGGAGGCATCCTCGCCTGCTCTACACAACCGATTGATTAGCAGGGCCGCATCTGATTCAAGAAGAAACCCAGTCCAACCCGCCTCCACACCTAATTGGACGCCATCCGATATCGCCCGTAGCTCTGCCGACGTAGAATCGGCAATAGTGTCAAAGTAAACAGCTCGTCCAAGCAGGATAGCTCCAGTAGCATCACGGGCCACGATGCCAATTCCAGCCGATCCTGTAGAAGGGTGAAAAGCACCATCAACATTGATTTTGATTGATCCAGCTGGCGGCGGCCTCCAGACAGGTGGGGAAAGTGCTGTCGTCGTATGCTGCCTCGTCGTGGGAATGTCTGCTGTGGCCGTTAGGTAGTCGCGAAGTAGATCTTGTGAGTTCATCAAGGTGAGCCAAGGGGGCTGCAGACGCTGAGAATGGACCCATTCATTCCTCCTATTCCAAAGTTTCCACAGTGTAGTTAGGAGGAGATCAAATTGTGCGCAGGGGAGGAGCCTAGCTCCTTGTTCCAACCAAAGTGACATCGAGGTTGCGCTGCTATCACGAAGTGCGCTCGGGAAACCTGCAAGGCGGAGTGTCTCAGCAGCGCCTGGACAGTCCCTGAAAGCATGAAGTGCAGATTCGAGCATCGAAGGGCAGAACGGACACATGCCGTTGCCCAATCCAATAGTCGCAAGTCGGTCACCTGTGGGTAGCGCTCCCCGTCCTACCCGCCATCCAAAGGTGCGGACTTTCGGGAGTGTGTTGGATTTAGCAATAATCTTCCATAGAGGGTTCGGACGCTCAAGAGGTCGTGGGGGCTGACGTAAGAATAGGTAACCAGAGCGTACGGAATAAATATTGGTATCATGAAAGCCCCATAGCAAGGTATCGCGTTGGACATCAGATATTGGTACTTGCAATATGTGGGCTGCGTCATCTTCGTCAAAATGTTGACGTACTTTATGTTCATCCCATGCATTATGATGACGAATCATAAAATCTCCGCATCGCAAGGGTATTTCCTCATTATCTTGATAACTACCAAAAAAGGAGAGCCCACTAGATCCACCCCAATTATCACGATGGATGCGCAGACGACTATTTATTCCAGGTCTCCAGAAGAAACCGGATTGTAATTGTTGCAAAGCCTGCCATATACCTCTCCAAGCATAGGAGGCTCGGTGGTCAACTTTCGCCTCCATAATATTCCCGGATGGATAATAGCGTGATTTGAGGACCCGAGCGAGTAAGGAGTCGGGCGAGTGGATTAGTCGCCAGATTTGTTTCCCAAGGAGGGCAATATTAAAGTCCCTTAGATCACGGAAACCCATGCCCCCCACAGCTTTGGGGGTGCACATAGTATCCCAGGAGAGCATGGGCCATCCATTTTTGTTCCTTCTGCCCGTCCACCAGTAACGGCGGATTGATCGTGTCGCATCATCCACAATGTTCTGTGGGAGCAAATAACATGACATGACATATTGAGGCAAAGCTTGCGCCACTGATTTTATGAGAACTTCACGCCCACTGTACGACAGCAAGTTAGTATCCCATTTAGTCATGCGAGAATTGACTTTGTCTCTAATGAAACCAAGACTGGCCGTTCGATTCCTCCCGATGAGAAGAGGGACACCTAGATATGTTCCAGGGTCATCAACCAAACGGATGCCAAGAGTATGTTGGAGCGCATGTGTGAAGTCCCTCGAACAGAGGGAGCTACAAAAGGCAGTCGACTTTGAAAAGTTGACTGACTGACCTGAGGATGCCTCATACAGCCGGAGAATTTCCTTCAACTGGTCTATTTCCCCTGGGCAGTTACGGACAAAGACAATACTATCATCCGCAAAGAGCAGATGGTTAATTCTTGGGCCACGTCTATTGGCCTGTAACCCAATTAGACGTCCCGAATGCTGTTCAGCCTCAAGGGCCGCTGAAAGCCCTTGGGAGCAGATTAAAAAGAGAAAAGGTGAGAGAGGGTCCCCTTGCCGAATTCCTCTAGTCGGAAAGAACTCGTTTGATAGAGTGCCATTAAGCCGAACTGAAAAAGAAACAATGGATAGACATCGGAGCAGTAATTGTACCCATTCAGATGCAAACCCCATACGTAACATTACGTCTTTAAGAAAAGACCATTCAACCTTATCAAAAGCTTTTTCCATATCGAGCTTCAAGGCAGCCCCCTGATATATCGAAGCGGTATTAGTATGGAGGGTATGCACAAGTTCGTGCGCAATCAAAATATTGTCAGTAATGTTCCGACCACTGACAAAAGCCGCTTGCGCATCACTGATACAATATGGTAATATAGGTTTAAGTCTATTCACAAGAACCTTAGCTATGGTCTTGTAGATAACAGTACATAAGCTGATCGGTCGAAATTGACGCATGTTTGAGGCGTCGGGCACCTTTGGGATGAGGACAATGATAGCTTTGTTTACCGTTGCCATATCCTCTTCGCCTCGTAACAGGCGCAAACAAAGGCGTATAAACTCAGGTCCTATGACGTCCCAGTATTGTCTATAGAAACTATTAGGGAAGCCGTCAAAGCCTGGGGCTTTCCTAGGGCCGATATCCCTGAAAGCTGTGGTTACCTCTTCTTCAGTGAAGGGTCGTAGCAAAGATGTATTCATTTCAGCACTAACCACTGGGGTAATATGTTCCAAGAGCACCGGAGAGGGGCTTGGATTAGAAGATGTGAATAAATCCTGAAAATACTCGGATGCAATTCGAAGAAGCTCAGGTTTCTCTGTATGCCAAGTTTGGTCCACATCGAAAAGACCACGTATGGTGTTCTTTTTCCGTCGCTTAGAAGCTCGAGCATGGAAAAAGGAAGTGTTCTTATCACCTTGCGAAAGCCAGGTAACACGAGAACGTTGTGCCCAGTATGCTTCCTTGGCATCCAGAAGGCGTTTAAGTTCCAATTTTGCGTCACGGAGATTGAGTAACATGTTTTGTGACAATCTTCTCCTACGCATATAGGAGTTAATTTTACGCTGAAGTTCAGCTATGCGATTGTTGGAGGTGGAGCGTCTAGTCGCTTGCCAATCATGTAAGTGGTTCCCTACGACGGTCAGTTTGTCGAGTAGAGTGCCCGACGCGTTGGACCACGCTTGGTGAACCGTGGAGACACATGACGGGTCCTTTGCCCAGCATGCCTCGAATCGGAAATGGTCACCAGTATGCGCATCATATTGGCCACGATGCGCGTGAGGTGTAGTACGTGTAGTGTCCATAATAATGATGTAGTGATCTGAATTCGGAGAAAAAATATTCCTACATTGGAATGTTAAGTGGGCATTGAGCCATGCATTGCATGCAAGATATCTATCCAGACGTTCACAAACAGGTGTAACGTTTGGCCTAGTACGCGACCAAGTGAACCAACCCGAACATGGTTTGCAATCACAAATCCCATTACGTACAAGGCACTCGCGAAAGTTGGTGATTTGTGATTGCGGTCGACGACCTCCGCCTTGTTTTTCGGAGTCTGATAAAATATCGTTTAGGTCCCCTCCAATTAACCAAGGTAGAGGTGAATTCTTATTAAGGGAATCAATGAGTTCCCACGTTTTATATTTCATGCTAGTTTCGGCAAACCCATAGATTCCAGTAAAACGAAAGCAATCATCGGAAGATGTAACAATGGAATCTATATGACGATCAGAATACGATAAAAGATCAACATTCAATTTATTATTCCAAAGCAATATTAAACCAGAGCAATTTGGACTGCTTTTCACATGGAAGCAGCCCTCCATATCTAAAGAAAGTTTCAATCTTTCAAAATTAAAATTACATAACCGAGTCTCAGATAAGAAAATAATCAAAGGTTCTAATTTGCGGACCATTGAAATAAGCCCTCGAACTGCCTCTGGTGAACCAAGCCCACGGCAGTTCTAGCACATGAGCCTCATTTCTCTCGGCGGGGTTGAATATCAACCGCCGCCGAAGAGACTTTGCTGCTCATCCCAGCTTTAGAGTGTTTAGTTTTTTCTGTAGGAACTATTCTGTGCTTTGCCGGTCGTAATGGAACCTTTGGAGAGGTACGTGGACGTTTAGCCAACGTAGGAGCAGTCAAGGGAGGGCTGCGTTTTGCCTTGCGTGGTTCGACAGCATTCTTTGGTGGGCTCGAGGAAGTAGCGAGCCAATCCTCAAAATCTGGGTTGACAAAGGCATTACTTCCATGTCCAGCGGTAGTAGACTTAGCCGGCACTGCAGTGGGCACCGGGAAGCCTTCAGAATCGATCAAGACGAACCTCTTGTTCGGTGGAGTGGAAGATACATCCTCAGCCATTGTGGCTATCTTGGCAGCATCGGGGGCACCCGTATTTGCTGATTCCGCATCGGCTGGGATGACAACTATGGGGGCTACATCAAGAGCTTCAACCGAGAGCTGTCTCGTGGCCTCCCCATCCGAATCCGCCATTAGCTCCTCAGGGGCAGCAACAGGCGCGAATGGAGCTGGCTGCTCCTGCAGCGTTGCCGCACCCAGGGTGCTGTAGCATCAGCAACCTTGGCAACTGGCTGCTCCTGCATCAGTTCCGCACCCAGGGGTGCTGCAGTATCAGCGGTTTTGGCATCAGCAGTGGCTGGCTGCCCTGGAATGCGTTCTTTCCTCGAAGCCGAGGCTACCGCTTCTGAATGTTTCGTGGCTGAGACAGCATCAGCTACCGCCACTGACTTTCCTTTACGTTCTGGTCCTGAGGAGCAGAGTCGACAAAGGGAATAGTAAATATAAATAGTAGGAAAAATTCCCACTAAGTAGAAAAAAACTACAACAATTTCAGGATAACATGTAGATGATACCTGTATTGATGTGTTTCCCTTTGGTTGATCCTTCACCTGCAATGAGGCAAAAAGATGATGTAAATCATCGTAAAATGGAAGGCAAAAATAATAAAACATAATCCAATTCCAAAGTGAGTACATATTGTGAAATAACCATGTACCATTGTTAGCCATCGAAGGCTTAGCAGGCTCAAAATAACTAACCCTTCCTCTGGTAGTTATTTTAGATTTCTTCTTTGGTGCCGGAGCACGTAACCAATCTCCATACTGTTGGGGCACGATTTTGTCATCCTTAAAATCCACACAAGTGGCTTTAAGGTGGCACAAAATACCACATCCATGACAGAAAGATGGTAGACTCTCATATTGTATAGGCAACATCTGGGGGTCTTCATCCTCCTCAAGCTGAACAAACACAAACCGTCGCAGCGGCTGGTGTACATCAATTATGACTAGGACTCGGAGGAATTCAGTCATATTCCCCTCCTCCGATTGACGAGAGTCAGTCCCTATTACTGCACCTATCCCTCCGCCAATGGCTCGGCCGGTGGCATTTGCTACCACAACGCTAGTTATCATAGCGATCGGAACACGATGTATTCTTACCCAGATTCGCATCTGGTCATATCGGTATCCCTTAATGGTGAGCTTTGGCTGCACCGGTAAGACTGCAAGCCAATCTTTCTTAAAAGTCCAGGGCCCTCCATTTAGGACAACATCCCTGCAAGCTTTAGTTTCAAACTTAAACAAAAAATGTCCAGAGCCAAGAGATGTTACCGATGAGAGCTTGTATTCTCTCCAAATATTAGTGAAGAGTCGCATCACAACATTCTCTTCATACTCTTTTGTGTTGAACAGTTTTCCGATGAGTGACAATTTGTAGTCATCAAGGGGAATGGCCTTTGTTGAGGCAGGAGCACAGATTACATGTTTCTCTTCTGCTGTAAACTGAAGGTTATCAAAGCGAGAGAGAAAGGAATCGGTGGAAGCCATAAGTGCTTGTGTGTACTCGACGATTGAGAGAGGTTTCACACAACTGAAGTGTAGCGTGGGAAGAGGGAGAAAATGCCTAGTGAACAATATACTTAGGCGAGAAATCTCTATGCAAGGAGAATAATATTCAAACCATTGAGGAAATGGAGAGTCTCGATAAGGATAGGATAATGTGAAATGAAATTTAAAATTCCATATAGCTTTTAAAATGTATATGAATTTAATTAATATCCAAATAATAATCGTAAGATTAAAAATTAGAATTAATTGAAATTCATATAGATTATCCCATATAAGAAAACGAATTGAATTTGTATAATTTCCTACTATGCGTAGTGATGTAAGATAAGGAGAAGGAAATTTGAATTTAAGTAATCTCTTGATAATCATTACATTAGAAGAGAATATTAAATTAAATTCAAAGTTATTATTAAGATAATATTCAAAAGAATTGAATTTAATTACTATCTTGATAATTCTGAGATTAAAAGGGAATAGTAATTTTAATTCATGTGAACGACTAGGATTATAGGATAATATTAAATCCCAACCAAGTAGAATTTTATCCCAGAATAGAGATAAATTGAATTTATACAATATCCTAACCAACTTGTGATTAACAGATAATGTAATTAATAATTTGAATTTGAATAGAGTCTTTATAATCATAAGATTATAAAAGGATATGAATTTAAATTCAAATAGAGTAGTGAGGAAGTAGTGAAAGGATTTGAATTTAAAAAATATCTTTTGAATCCTAAGATTTAAAGATAAGTTTATTTTAAACTCAAATAGAGCCCTATAGTGGATGGACTCGTCTAGATAATAAATAGAAAAATACATTTGTATTTTAATATCTATAATCTGTAAATAAAGCATCATTTTAAAATTATTATGTACGATATTAAAATCGTAGTAAGATATTGAATCCCTTAGAAATAGGAATAAGTTAAAAAGTGATATTTTTTGGTGGGATTCCACCAGATTGCATGCAATGCATGGTACACGTGAATGGGCCAAAGTCTCCCATGCAGACTTGTGACGTGGCAGTTCACCATTCCAATAAAAGAGTGAAACATATCTGGAGCTCCAACAGTTGTGGAGCAATAAGGCTGCTGTCGCCCGGCGGCTAGCGGCCACCCTCTCCCCGATCTGTCGGTTTAATTGACGGTGCTCATGCATCGTGTTAAAACTTAAAATCCATATCGTTGTAGACATGATGATAAAATAAACATAAACCAATATATTATCATTTTGTTGTAGTAACAAAATCGTAGAAGCAAATGAATGAATTTCCTGCATTAACAGCCACTGACAGATAGTTTCATTCAAAAATAATAATTTCCCCAGCGGTAATTTGCTGTGAAAAGATTGGATACAAGGTCGTTTTGACCAGGAAAATTCATGTACTCCGTGAACAGAGACAGGGTTTACGAAGGGAATCAAAAATGAAGTCCCAGCATATGTGTGATGTACATAAAATACATCATTTGCCTGAATGGCAGGGTGTGGCCATTGCCAAAGCCAAAATTGCATCAAAGATGAAAACAGAATTGGTGGGCAGTAAAAATTCCTTCGGGCGATGTGGGTGGTGATCACTTTCATCATATTTGTGCTAAGCAAGCACCATGATGAAAGCAAAGGGGGAGGGCGGAGGCATGGATGACGGCGGAGATTGGGGCGGAAGCAGGCGGCTAAGAGGAGGAGGAGGAGGCGGAGAAGGGAGAAGATAAGGAGGAGAGGGAGAAGAGAGAAGGGAGAGTTTCAGAGAAAATTTGAGAGAGAATTTGAGAGAATTTTACCCGTTGGAATTTTAACTGAGTAAAAAGTACAGAAATTGAGGTTTTGCAATATAATTGTGTTGAAAAGCTCCTAATCAATTACATGAACTCCTAAAATTTGATTAAAACTTGTTTCGCAGTCCTTTTTGTAGAGGTTTCAGACGAGCGGGTAGAAATGGGCCTTTCAAAGGACCCGTTGGAATTTTAACCGAGTAAAAAGTACAGAAATTGAGGTTATGCAATATAATTGTGTTGACAAGCTCCTAATCAATTATTTGAACTCCTAGTATTTGAATAAAACATTTTTGCGGTCCTTTTTGTAGAGGTTTCGGACGAGAAGGTCTAAATGGGCCTTTCAATGGGCCCGTTGGAATTTTAACTAAGGAATAAGTACAGAAATTGAGGTTTTGCAATATAATTGTGTTGAAAAGCTCCTATTAAATTACATGAACTCCTAAATTTTGATTAAAACTTGTTTTTGAGTCCTTTCTGTATAGGTTTCGGACGAGCGGGTCGAAATGAGCCTTTCAATGGACCCGTTGGAATTTTAACTGAGTAAAAAGTACAGAAATTGAAGTTTTGCAATATAATTGTGTTGAAAAGCTCCTAATCATTTATTTGAACTCCTAAAATTTGATTAAAACTTTTTTTGCGGTCCTTTTTGTATCGGTTTCGGACGTGCAGGTCTAAATGTGCCTTCAATGGACCCGTTGGAATTTTAACTGAGTAAAATGTACAGAAATTGAGGTTTTGCAATATAATTGTGTTGAAAAGCTCCTAATCAATTACATGAACTCCTAAGATTTGATTAAAACTTGTTTCGCAGTCCTTTTTGTAGAGGTTTCGGACGAGCGGGTAGAAATGGGCCTTTCAAAGGACCCGTTGGAATTTTAACCGAGTAAAAAGTACAGAAATTGAAGTTTTGCAATATAATTGTGTTGAAAAGCTCCTAATCATTTATTTGAACTCCTAAAATTTGATTAAAACTTTTTTGCGGTCCTTTTTGTATTGGTTTCGGACGTGCATGTCTAAATGAGCCTTTCAATGGACCCGTTGGAATTTTAACTGAGTAAAAAGTATAAAATTTGAGGTTTTGCAATATAATTGTGTTGAAAAGCTCCTAATCAATTATTTGAAATCCTAAATTTTGATTAAAACTTGTTTTGCGGTCCATTTTTTCGAGGTTTCAGACGAGCAAGTCTAAATGGGCCTTCAATGGACCCGTTGGAATTTTAACTGAGTAAAAAGTACAAAAATTGAGGTTTTGTAATATAATTGTGTTGAAAATCTCCTAACCAATTACATGATCTCCTAAAATTTGATTAAAACTTGTTTTGCGGCCCTTTTTGTAGAGGTTTCGGACGAGCATGTCTAAATGGGCCTTTCAATGGACCCGTTGGAATTTTAACTGAGTAAAAAGTATAAAAATTGAGGTTTTGCAATATAATTATGTTGAAAATCTCATAATCAATTATTTGTACTCCTAAAATATGATCAAAACTTGTTTTGCGGTCCTTTATGTAGAGGTTTCGGACGTGCGGGTCTAAATGGCCTTTCAGTGGACTCGTTGGAATTTTAACTGAGTAAAACGTATAAAAATTGAAGTTTTGCAATATAATTGTGTTGAAAAGCTCCTAATCATTTATTTGATCTCCTAAAATTTGATTAAAACATTTTTGCGGTCCTTTTTGTATCGGTTTCGGACGTGCAGGTCTAAACGGGCCTTCAATGGACCCTTGGAATTTTAACTGAGAAAAAGTACAGAAATTGTGGTTTTGCAATATAATTGTGTTGAAAAGCTCCTAATCAATTACATGAACTCCTAAAATTTGATTAAAACTTGTTTTGTGGTCCTTTTTTTCGAGGTTTCAGACGAGCGGGTCGAAATGGGCCTTTCAATGGACCCGTTGGAATTTTAACTGAGTAAAAAGTACAGAAATTGAGGTTTTGTAATATAATTGTGTTGAAAAGCTCCTAATCAATTACATGAACTCCTAAAATTTGATTAAAACGTGTTTTGCAGTCCTTTTTGTAGAGGTTTCGAATGAGTGGGTCGAAATGGGCCTTTCAATGGACCCGTTGGAATTTTAACTGAGTAAAAAGTACAGAAATTGAGGTTTTGCAATATAATTGTGTTGAAAAGCTCCTAATCAATTACATGAACTCCTAAAATTTGATTAAACCTGTTTCACAGTCCTTTTTGTAGAGGTTTCGGACGAGCGGGTAGAAATGGGCCTTTCAATGGATCCGTTGGAATTTTAACTGAGTAAAAAGTACATAAATTGAGTTTTTGCAATATAATTGGGTTGAAAAGCTCCTAATCAATTATTTGAACTCCTAATATTTGAATAAAACATTTTTGCGGTCCTTTTTGTAGAGGTTTCGGACGAGCAGGTCTAAATGGGCCTTTCAATGGGCCCGTTGGAATTTTAACTGAGTAAAAAGTATAAAAATTGAGGTTTTGCAATATAATTGTGTTGAAAAGCTCCTAATCAATTATTTGAACTCCTAAAATTTGATTAAAACTTGTTTTGCGGTCCTTTCTGTTCCGGTTTCAGACGAGCATGTCTAAATGGGCCTTTCAATTGACTCGTTGGAAATTTAACAGAGTAAAAAGCATAGAAATTGAGGTTTTGCAATATAATTGTGTTGAAAAGCTCCCAATTAATTACATGAACTCCTAAAATTTGATTAAAACGTGTTTTGCAGTCCTTTTTGTAGAGGTTTCGAATGAGCGGGTTGAAATGGGCCTTTCAATGGACCCGTTGGAATTTTAACTGAGTAAAAAGTACAAAAATTGAGGATTTGCAATATAATTGTGTTAAAAAGCTCCTAATCAATTATTTGATCTCCTAAAATTTGATTAAAACTTTTTTTTCGGTCCATTTTGTCGAGGTTTCGGACGAGCATGTCTAAATGGGCCTTTCAATGGACCGGTTGGAATTTTAAATGAGTAAAAAGTACAGAAATTGAGGTTATGCAATATAATTTTGTTGAAAAGCTCCTAATCAATTACATGAACTCCTAAAATTTGTTTAAAACGTGTTTTGTAGTCCTTTTTTGTAGTGGTTTCGGACGAGCGGGTCTAAATGGGCCTTTCATTGGACCCGTTGGAATTTTAACTTAGTAAAAAGTACAGAAATTGAAATTTTGCAATATTATTGTGTTGAAAAGCTCCTAATCAATTACATGAACTCCTAAAATTTGATTAAAACTTATTTTGCGGTCCTTTTTGTATCTGTTTCGGACGAGAGGGTCGAAATGGGCCTTTCAATGGACCCTTTGGAATTTTAACTGAGTACAAAGTACATAAATTGAGGTTTTGCAATATAATTGTGTTGAAAAGCTTCTAATCATTTATTTGAACTCCTAATATTTGAATAAAACGTTTTTGCGGTCCTTTTTGTAGAGGTTTCGGACGAGCAGGTCTAAATGGGCCTATCAATGGGCCCGTTGGAATTATAACTTAGTAAAAAGTATAAAATTGAGGTTTTTCAATATAATTGTGTTGAAAAGCTCCTAATCAATTATTTGAACTCCTAAAATTTGATTAAAACTATTTTTGCGGTCCTTGTTGTCGAGGTTTCGGACGAGCAGGTCTATATGGGCCTTTCAATGGACCTGTTAGAATTTTAACTGAGTAAAAAGTACAAAAATTGAGGTTTTGCAATTTAATTGTGTTGAAAAGCTCCTAGTCAATTAAATGAACTCCTAAAATTTGATTAAAACTTTATTTGTGGTCCTTTTTGTAGAGGTTTCGGACGAGCGGGTCTAAATGGGCCTTTCAATGGACCCGTTGGAATTTTAACTGAGTAAAAAGTACATAAATTGAAGTTTTGCAATATAATTGTGTTGAAAAGCTCCTAATCATTTATTTGAACTCCTAAAATTTGATTACAACTTTTTTGCGGTCCTTTTTGTATCAGTTTCGGACGTGCAGGTCTAAATGGGCCTTCAATGGACCCGTTGGAATTTAACTGAGTAAAAAGTACAGAAATTGAGGTTTTGCAATATAATTGTGTTGAAAAGCTCCTAATCAATTATTTGAACTCCTAAAATTTGATTAAAACTTGTTTTGTGGTCCTTTCTGTCGAGGTTTCGGACGAGCAGGTCTAAATGGGCCTTTAAATGGACCCGTTGGAATTTTAACTAAGGAATAAGTACAGAAATTGAGGTTTTGCAATATAATTGTGTTGAAAAGCTCCTATTTAATTACATGAACTCCTAAATTTTGATTAAAACTTGTTTTTGAGTCCTTTTTGTATAGGTTTCGGACGAGCGGGTCAAAATGAGCCTCTCAATGGACCCGTTGGAATTTTAACTGAGTAAAAAGTACATAAATTGAAGTTTTGCAATATAATTGTGTTTTAAAGCTCCTAATCATTTATTTGAACTCCTAAAATTTGATTAAAACTTTTTTTGCGGTCCTTTTTGTATCTGTTTCGGACGTGCAGGTCTAAATGGGCCTTCAATGGACCCGTTGGATATTTAACTGAGTAAAAAGTACAGAAATTGAGGTTTTGCAATATAATTGTGTTGAAAAGCTCAATCAATTATATGAACTCCTAAAATTTGATTAAAACTTGTTTTGCGGTCCTTTTTGTAGAGGTTTCAGACGAGCAGGTCTAAATGGGCCTTACAATGGACCCGTTGGAATTTTAACTGAGTAAAAAGTACAGAAATTGAGGTTTTGCAATATAATTGTGTTGAAAAGCTCCTAATCAATTATTTGAACTCCTAAAATTTGATTAAAACTTTATTTGTGGTCCTTTTTGTAGAGGTTTCGGACGAGCGGGTCTAAATGGGCCTTTCAATGGACCCGTTGGAATTTTAACTGAGTAAAAAGTACATAAATTGAAGTTTTGCAATATAATTGTGTTGAAAAGCTCCTAATCATTTATTTGAACTCCTAATATTTGAATAAAACATTTTTGCGGTCCTTTTTGTAGAGGTTTCGGACGAGCAGGTCTAAATGGGCCTTTCAATGGGCCCGTTGGAATTTTAACTGAGTAAAAAGTATAAAAATTGAGGTTTTGCAATATAATTATGTTGAAAAGCTCCTAATCAATTCTTTGAACTCCTAAAATTTGATTAAAACTTGTTTTGCGGTCCTTTCTGTCGTGGTTTCAGACGAGCATGTCTAAATGGGCCTTTCAATTGACTCGTTGGAATTTTAACTGAGTAAAAAGCATAGAAATTGAGGTTTTACAATATAATTGTGTTGAAAAGCTCCCAATTAATTACATGAACTCCTAAAATTTGATTAAAACGTGTTTTGCAGTCCTTTTTGTAGAGGTTTCGAATGAGCGTGTTGAAATGGGCCTTTCAATGGACCCGTTGGAATTTTAACTGAGTAAAAAGTACAAAAATTGAGGATTTGCAATATAATTGTGTTAAAAAGCTCCTAATCAATTATTTGATCTCCTAAAATTTGATTAAAACTTTTTTTGCGGTCCATTTTGTCGAGGTTTCGGACGAGCAGGTCTAAATGGGCCTTTCAATGGACCGGTTGGAATTTTAAATGAGTAAAAAGTACAGAAATTGAGGTTATGCAATATAATTTTGTTGAAAAGCTCCTAATCAATTACATGAACTCCTAAAATTTGATTAAAACGTGTTTTGTAGTCCTTTCGGACGAGCGGGTCTAAATGGGCCTTTCAATGGACCCGTTGGAATTTTAACTTAGTAAAAAGTAAAAAAATTGAAATTTTGCAATATTATTGTGTTGAAAAGCTCCTAATCAATTACATGAACTCCTAAAATTTGATTAAAACTTATTTTGCGGTCCTTTTTGTATCTGTTTCGGACGAGAGGGTCGAAATGGGCCTTTCAATGGACCCTTTGGAATTTTAACTGAGTACAAAGTACATAAATTGAGGTTTTGCAATATAATTGTGTTGAAAAGCTTTTAATCATTTATTTGAACTCCTAATATTTGAATAAAAATTTTTTGCGGTCCTTTTTGTAGAGGTTTCGGACAAGCAGGTCTAAATGGGCCTATCAATGGGCCCGTTGGAATTTTAACTTAGTAAAAAGTATAAAATTGAGGTTTTTCAATATAATTGTGTTGAAAAGCTCCTAATCAATTATTTGAACTCCTAAAATTTGATTAAAACTATTTTTGCGGTCCTTGTTGTCGAGGTTTCGGACGAGCAGGTCTATATGGGCCTTTCAATGGACCTGTTAGAATTTTAACTGAGTAAAAAGTACAAAAATTGAGGTTTTGCAATTTAATTGTGTTGAAAAGCTCCTAGTCAATTAAATGAACTCCTAAAATTTGATTAAAACTTTATTTGTGGTCCTTTTTGTAGAGGTTTCGGACGAGCGGGTCTAAATGGGCCTTTCAATGGACCCGTTGGAATTTTAACTCAGTAAAAAGTACAGAAATTGAGGTTTTGCAATATAATTGTGTTGAAAAGCTCCTAATCAATTACATGAACTCCTAAAATTTGATTAAACCTGTTTCACAGTCCTTTTTGTAGAGGTTTCGGACGAGCGGGTAGAAATGGGCCTTTCAATGGATCCGTTGGAATTTTAACTGAGTAAAAAGTACATAAATTGAGTTTTTGCAATATAATTGGGTTGAAAAGCTCCTAATCAATTATTTGAACTCCTAATATTTGAATAAAACATTTTTGCGGTCCTTTTTGTAGAGGTTTCGGACGAGCAGGTCTAAATGGGCCTTTCAATGGGCCCGTTGGAATTTTAACTGAGTAAAAAGTATAAAAATTGAGGTTTTGCAATATAATTGTGTTGAAAAGCTCCTAATCAATTATTTGAACTCCTAAAATATGATTAAAACTTGTTTTGCGGTCCTTTCTGTCGTGGTTTCAGACGAGCATGTCTAAATGGGCCTTTCAATTGACTCGTTGGAAATTTAACAGAGTAAAAAGCATAGAAATTGAGGTTTTGCAATATAATTGTGTTGAAAAGCTCCCAATTAATTACGTGAACTCCTAAAATTTGATTAAAACGTGTTTTGCAGTCCTTTTTGTAGAGGTTTCGAATGAGCGGGTTGAAATGGGCCTTTCAATGGACCCGTTGGAATTTTAACTGAGTAAAAAGTACAAAAATTGAGGATTTGCAATATAATTGTGTTAAAAAGCTCCTAATCAATTATTTGATCTCCTAAAATTTGATTAAAACTTTTTTTTCGGTCCATTTTGTCGAGGTTTCGGACGAGCAGGTCTAAATGGGCCTATCAATGGGCCCGTTGGAATTTTAACTTAGTAAAAAGTATAAAATTGAGGTTTTTCAATATAATTGTGTTGAAAAGCTCCTAATCAATTATTTGAACTCCTAAAATTTGATTAAAACTATTTTTGCGGTCCTTGTTGTCGAGGTTTCGGACGAGCAGGTCTATATGGGCCTTTCAATGGACCTGTTAGAATTTTAACTGAGTAAAAAGTACAAAAATTGAGGTTTTGCAATTTAATTGTGTTGAAAAGCTCCTAGTCAATTAAATGAACTCCTAAAATTTGATTAAAACTTTATTTGTGGTCCTTTTTGTAGAGGTTTCGGACGAGCGGGTCTAAATGGGCCTTTCAATGGACCCGTTGGAATTTTAACTCAGTAAAAAGTACAGAAATTGAGGTTTTGCAATATAATTGTGTTGAAAAGCTCCTAATCAATTACATGAACTCCTAAAATTTGATTAAACCTGTTTCACAGTCCTTTTTGTAGAGGTTTCGGACGAGCGGGTAGAAATGGGCCTTTCAATGGATCCGTTGGAATTTTAACTGAGTAAAAAGTACAGAAATTGAGTTTTTGCAATATAATTGGGTTGAAAAGCTCCTAATCAATTATTTGAACTCCTAATATTTGAATAAAACATTTTTGCGGTCCTTTTTGTAGAGGTTTCGGACGAGCAGGTCTAAATGGGCCTTTCAATGGGCCCGTTGGAATTTTAACTGAGTAAAAAGTATAAAAATTGAGGTTTTGCAATATAATTGTGTTGAAAAGCTCCTAATCAATTATTTGAACTCCTAAAATATGATTAAAACTTGTTTTGCGGTCCTTTCTGTCGTGGTTTCAGACGAGCATGTCTAAATGGGCCTTTCAATTGACTCGTTGGAAATTTAACAGAGTAAAAAGCATAGAAATTGAGGTTTTGCAATATAATTGTGTTGAAAAGCTCCCAATTAATTACGTGAACTCCTAAAATTTGATTAAAACGTGTTTTGCAGTCCTTTTTGTAGAGGTTTCGAATGAGCGGGTTGAAATGGGCCTTTCAATGGACCCGTTGGAATTTTAACTGAGTAAAAAGTACAAAAATTGAGGATTTGCAATATAATTGTGTTAAAAAGCTCCTAATCAATTATTTGATCTCCTAAAATTTGATTAAAACTTTTTTTTCGGTCCATTTTGTCGAGGTTTCGGACGAGCAGGTCTAAATGGGCCTTTCAATGGACCGGTTGGAATTTTAAATGAGTAAAAAGTACAGAAATTGAGGTTATGCAATATAATTTTGTTGAAAAGCTCCTAATAAATTACATGAACTCCTAAAATTTGATTAAAACGTGTTTTGTAGTCCTTTTTGTAGAGGTTTCGGACGAGCGGGTCTAAATGGGCCTTTCATTGGACCCGTTGGAATTTTAACTTAGTAAAAAGTACAGAAATTGAAATTTTGCAATATTATTGTGTTGAAAAGCTCCTAATCAATTACATGAACTCCTAAAATTTGATTAAAACTTATTTTGCGGTCCTTTTTGTATCTGTTTCGGACGAGAGGGTCGAAATGGGCCTTTCAATGGACCCTTTGGAATTTTAACTGAGTACAAAGTACATAAATTGAGGTTTTGCAATATAATTGTGTTGAAAAGCTTCTAATCATTTATTTGAACTCCTAATATTTGAATAAAACGTTTTTGCGGTCCTTTTTGTAGAGGTTTCGGACGAGCAGGTCTAAATGGGCCTATCAATGGGCCCGTTGCAATTTTAACTTAGTAAAAAGTATAAAATTGAGGTTTTTCAATATAATTGTGTTGAAAAGCTCCTAATCAATTATTTGAACTCCTAAAATTTGATTAAAACTATTTTTGCGGTCCTTGTTGTCGAGGTTTCGGACGAGCAGGTCTATATGGGCCTTTCAATGGACCTGTTAGAATTTTAACTGAGTAAAAAGTACAAAAATTGAGGTTTTGCAATTTAATTGTGTTGAAAAGATCCTAGTCAATTAAATGAACTCCTAAAATTTGATTAAAACTTTATTTGTGGTCCTTTTTGTAGAGGTTTCGGACGAGCGGGTCTAAATGGGCCTTTCAATGGACCCGTTGGAATTTTAACTGAGTAAAAAGTACATAAATTGAAGTTTTGCAATATAATTGTGTTGAAAAGCTCCTAATCATTTATTTGAACTCCTAAAATTTGATTACAACTTTTTTGCGGTCCTTTTTGTATCAGTTTCGGACGTGCAGGTCTAAATGGGCCTTCAATGGACCCGTTGGAATTTAACTGAGTAAAAAGTACAGAAATTGAGGTTTTGCAATATAATTGTGTTGAAAAGCTCCTAATCAATTATTTGAACTCCTAAAATTTGATTAAAACTTGTTTTGTGGTCCTTTCTGTCGAGGTTTCGGACGAGCAGGTCTAAATGGGCCTTTAAATGGACCCGTTGGAATTTTAACTAAGGAATAAGTACAGAAATTGAGGTTTTGCAATATAATTGTGTTGAAAAGCTCCTATTAAATTACATGAACTCCTAAATTTTGATTAAAACTTGTTTTTGAGTCCTTTTTGTATAGGTTTCGGACGAGCGGGTCGAAATGAGCCTCTCAATGGACCCGTTGGAATTTTAACTGAGTAAAAAGTACATAAATTGAAGTTTTGCAATATAATTGTGTTTTAAAGCTCCTAATCATTTATTTGAACTCCTAAAATTTGATTAAAACTTTTTTTGCGGTCCTTTTTGTATCTGTTTCGGACGTGCAGGTCTAAATGGGCCTTCAATGGACCCGTTGGATATTTCACTGAGTAAAAAGTACAGAAATTGAGGTTTTGCAATATAATTGTGTTGAAAAGCTCATAATCAATTATATGAACTCCTAAAATATTATTAAAACTTGTTTTGCGGTCCTTTTTGTAGAGGTTTCAGACGTGCAGGTCTAAATGGGCCTTACAATGGACCCGTTGGAATTTTAACTGAGTAAAAAGTACAGAAATTGAGGTTTTGCAATATAATTGTGTTGAAAAGCTCCTAATCAATTATTTGAACTCCTAAAATTTGATTAAAACTTTATTTGTTGTCCTTTTTGTAGAGGTTTCGGACGAGCGGGTCTAAATGGGCCTTTCAATGAACCCGTTGAAATTTTAACTGAGTAAAAAGTACAGAAATTGAAGTTTTGCAATATAATTGTGTTGAAAAGCTCCTAATCATTTATGTGAACTCCTAAGATTTGATTAAAACATGTTTTGCGGTCCTTTTTGTAAAGGTTTCGGACGAGCAGGTCTAAATGGGCCTTTCAATGGACCCGTTGGAATTTTAACTGAGTAAAAAGTATAAAAATTGAGGTTTTGCAATATAATTGTGTTGAAAATCTCCTAATAAATTACATGATCTCCTAAAATTTGATTAAAACTTGTTTTGCGGTCCTTTCTGTCGTGGTTTCAGACGAGCATGTCTAAATGGGCCTTTCAATGGACCCGTTGGAATTTTAACTGAGTAAAAAGTATAAAAATTGAGGTTTTGCAATATTATTGTGTTGAATAGCTCATAATCAATAATTTGTATTCCTAAAATATGATCAAAACTTGTTTTGCGGTCCTTTATGTAGAGGTTTCGGACGTGCGGGTCTAAATGGGCCTTTCAATGGACCCGTTGGAATTTTATTTGAGTAAAATGTATAAAAATTGAAGTTTTACAATATAATTGTGTTGAAAAGCTCCTAATCATTTATTTGAACACCTAAAATTTTATTAAAACTTTTTTGCGGTCCTTTTTGTATCGGTTTCGGACGAGCAAGTCTAAATGGGCCTTACAATGGACCCATTGGAATTTTAACTGAGTAAAAAGTACAGAAATTGAGGTTTAGCAATATAATTGTGTTGAAAATCTCCTAATCAATTATTTGAAATCCTAAAATTTGAATAAAACTTGTTTTGCGATCCCTTTTATCGAGGTTTCGGACGAGCAGGTCTAAATGGGCCTTTCAATGGACCCGTTGGAATTTTAAATGAGTAAAAAGTACAGAAATTGAGATTATGCAATATAATTTTGTTGAAAAGCTCCTAATCAATTACATGAACTCCTAAAATTTGATTAAAACGTGTTTTGGAGTCCTTTTTGTAGAGGTTTCGGACGAGCGGGTCGAAATGATTCTTTCAATTGACCCGTTGGAATTTTAACTGAGTAAAAAGTATAGAAATTGAGGTTATGCAATATAATTGTGTTGAAAAGCTCCTAATCAATTACATGAACTTCTAAAATTGGATTAAAACGTGTTTTGCAGTCCTTTTTGTAGAGGTTTCGGACGAGCGGGTTGAAATGGGCCTTTCAATGGACCCGTTGGTATTTTAACTGAGTAAAAGTACATAAATTGAGGTTTTGCAATATAATTGTGTTGACAAGCTCCTAATCAATTATTTGAACTCCTAGTATTTGAATAAAACATTTTTGCGGTCCTTTTTGTAGAGGTTTCGGACGAGCAGGTCTAAATGGGCCTTTCAATGGGCCCGTTGGAATTTTAACTAAGGAATAAGTACAGAAATTGAGGTTTTGCAATATAATTGTGTTGAAAAGCTCCTATTAAATTACATGAACTCCTAAATTTTGATTAAAACTTGTTTTTGAGTCCTTTCTGTATAGGTTTCGGACGAGCGGGTCGAAATGAGCCTTTCAATGGACCCGTTGGAATTTTAACTGAGTAAAAAGTACAGAAATTGAAGTTTTGCAATATAATTATGTTGAAAAGCTCCTAATCATTTATTTGAACTCCTAAAATTTGATTAAAAAATTTTTTGTGGTCCTTTTTGTATCGGTTTCGGACGTGCAGGTCTAAATGTGCCATCAATGGAACCGTTGGAATTTTAACTGAGTAAAATGTACAGAAATTGAGGTTTTGCAATATAATTGTGTTGAAAAGCTCCTAATCAATTACATGAACTCCTAAGATTTGATTAAAACTTGTTTCGCAGTCCATTTTGTAGAGGTTTCGGACGAGCGGGTAGAAATGGGCCTTTCAAAGGACCCGTTGGAATTTTAACCGAGTAAAAAGTACAGAAATTGAAGTTTTGCAATATAATTGTGTTGAAAAGCTCCTAATCATTTATTTGAACTCCTAAAATTTGATTAAAACTTTTTTGCGGTCCTTTTTGTATTGGTTTCGGACGTGCAGGTCTAAATGAGCCTTTCAATGGACCCGTTGGAATTTTAACTGAGTAAAAAGTATAAAATTTGAGGTTTTGCAATATAATTGTGTTGAAAAGCTCCTAATCAATTATTTGAAATCCTAAAATTTGATTAAAACTTGTTTTGCGGTCCTTTTTTTCGAGGTTTCAGACGAGCAAGTCTAAATGGGCCTTTCAATGGACCCGTTGGAAATTTAACTGAGTAAAAAGTACAGAAATCGAGGTTTTGCAATATAATTGTGTTGAAAAGCTCCTAATCAATTATATGAACTCCTAAAATTTGATTAAAACATGTTTTGCAGTCCTTTTTGTAGAGGTTTCGGACGAGCGGGTCTAAATGGGCCTTTTAATGGACCCGTTGGAATTTTAACTGAGTAAAAAGTACAGAAATTGAAGTTTTGCAATATAATTGTGTTGAAAAGCTCCTAATCAATTACATGAACTCCTAAGATTTGATTAAAACTTGTTTCGCAGTCCTTTTTGTAGAGGTTTCAGACGAGCAGGTCTAAATGGGCCTTTCAATGGACCCGCTGGATTTTTAACTGAGTAAAAAGTACAGAAAATGAGGTTTTGCAATATAATTGTGTTGAAAACCTCCTAATAAATTACATGAACTCCTAAAATTTGATTAAAACTTGTTTTGGAGTCCTTTTTGTATAGGTTTCGGACGAGCGGGTCGAAATGGGCCTTTCAATGGACCCGTTGCAATTTTAACTGAGTAAAAAGTACAGAAATTGAAGTTTTGCAATATAATTGTGCTGAAAAGCTCCTAATCATTTATTTGAACTCCTAAAATTTGATTAAAACTTTTTTGCGGTCCTTTTTGTATAGGTTTCGGACGTGCAGGTCTAAATGGGCCTTCAATGGACCCGTTGGAATTTTAACTGAGTAAAAAGTACAGAAATTGAGGTTTTGCAATATAATTGTGTTGAAAATCTCCTAACCAATTACATGATCTCCTAAAATTTGATTAAAACTTGTTTTGCGGCCCTTTTTGTAGAGGTTTCGGACGAGCATGTCTAAATGGGCCTTTCAATGGACCCGTTGGAATTTTAACTGAGTAAAAAGTATAAAAATTGAGGTTTTGCAATATAATTGTGTTGAAAATCTCATAATCAATTATTTGTACTCCTAAAATATGATCAAAACTTGTTTTGCGGTCCTTTATGTAGAGGTTTCGGACGTGCGGGTCTAAATGGCCTTTCAGTGGACCCGTTGGAATTTTAACTGAGTAAAACGTATAAAAGTTGAATTTTTGCAATATAATTGTGTTGAAAAGCTCCTAATCATTTATTTGAACTCCTAAAATTTGATTAAAACTTTTTTGCGGTCCTTTTCGTATTGGTTTCGGACGTGCAGGTCTAAATGAGCCTTTCAATGGACCCGTTGGAATTTTAACTGAGTAAAAAGTATAAAATTTGAGGTTTTGCAATATAATTGTGTTGAAAAGCTCCTAATCAATTATTTGAAATCCTAAAATTTGATTAAAACTTGTTTTGCGGTCCTTTTTTTCGAGGTTTCAGACGAGCAAGTCTAAATGGGCCTTTCAATGGACCCGTTGGAATTTTAACTGAGTAAAAAGTACAGAAATTGAGGTTTTGCAATATAATTGTGTTGAAAAGCTCCTAATCAATTACATGAACTCCTAAAATTTGATTAAAACATGTTTTGCAGTCCTTTTTGTAGAGGTTTCGGACGACCGGATCGAAATGGGCCTTTCAATGGACCCGTTGGAATTTTAACTGAGTAAAAAGTACAGAAATTAAGGTTTTGCAATATAATTGTGTTGAAAAGTTCCTAATCAATTACATGAACTCCTAAAATTTGATGAAAACTTGTTTTGCAGTCCTTTTTGTAGAGGTTTCGGACAAGCAGGTCTAAATTGAGGTTTTGCATTATAATTGTGTTGAAAAGCTCCTAATCAATTATTTGAACTCCAAAAATTTGATTAAAACTTGTTTTGCGGTCCTTTTTGTCGAGCTTTCAGACGAGCAAGTCTAAATGTGCCTTTCAATGGACCCGTTGGAATTTTAACTGAGTAAAAAGTACAGAAATTGAGGTTTTGCAATATAATTGTGTTGAAAAGCTCCTAATCAATTACATGAACTCCTACAATTTGATTAAAACTTGTTTTGCGGTCCTTTTTGTCGAAGTTCGGACGAGCAGGTCTAAATGGGCCTTTCAATGGACCCGCTGGAATTTTAACTGAGTAAAAAGTACAGAAAATGAGGTTTTGCTATATAATTGTGTTGAAAACCTCCTAATAAATTACATGAACTCCTAAAATTTGATTAAAACTTGTTTTGGAGTCCTTTTTGTATAGGTTTCGGACGAGCGGGTCGAAATGGGCCTTTCAATGGACCCGTTGGAATTTTAATTGAGTAAAAAGTACAGAAATTGAAGTTTTGCAATATAATTGTGTTGAAAAGCTCCTAATCAATTACATGAACTCCTAAGATTTGATTAAAACTTGTTTCGCAGTCCTTTTTGTATAGGTTTCGGACGTGCAGGTCTAAATGGGCCTTCAATGGATCCGTTGGAATTTTAACTGAGTAAAAAGTACAGAAATTGAGGTTTTGTAATATAATTGTGTTGAAAATCTCCTAACCAATTACATGATCTCCTAAAATATGATTAAAACTTGTTTTGAGGCCCTTTTTGTAGAGGTTTCGGACGAGCATGTCTAAATGGGCCTTTCAATGGACCCGTTGGATTTTTTTTGAAGAAAGCGGGCCTCGTTAAAAACCCCTACTAAAATCCCCATGCACAAGGCTTGGAGAAACCTAAAAGGGGAAAAGAGTACCCATAATATATTATTAAGATGAGGTTAAACCTCGCTAAGTACAGCGTTTTTAATACAGTCAGGATACATAGATCCAAAAGACATAGAAGACATGGATCTAAGGGCATGGGTAGCCAATGTATGAGCTACGAAATTAGCCTCACGGCAAACGTACTTTACATGTGCTACAGAAAAATCCTCCAAAGCAGTATGAGCCTGCAAAATTGTCGGACCCATAGTAGAAAGATCTGGCCCAAGAGAGTTGATCCTGTTCGCTAGAGATGCACAGTCTGTCTCGAAGATCAAATGGCTCCAACCCTTGGATAGGGCAAAAGTTATACCGGCAAGAAGACCTCTTCCTTCAGATGAAATAGCATCGGAGCAACTGCCTAGCGGAAAAGCCAGGCCACCAACAATCGTCCCTGTGTCATCACGAGCGACAACTCCAACCGCCGCTGCACGAGTGGAAGGGTCAAAAGCCCCATCCACATTAACTTTAATAAAGCCACGAGGGGGATGCCTCCAGCGAGAAGGCACTCAACACCAACCATCCAAATCTAGAAGCATACGTCCTAGATTAAAAGTACTCCAACATATTCAAACATACTCAAGACATGAAGGCAACTCCTAAGGCATAAGGCCAACATTCAACATGAACAATTTAGGCATGAGTTAACATTCATCAAGGCAATACAAGTCACACACAAACAAGGCATCAAGGAGTCTAAACATGCTCCTAACAACCAACAACTATCCAACAAAACCATACATTTAAAAATCCATACTTGATGAACTCAAGCCAAAAACCACACTTGGAGCCTTCCACTTGCACAAGCAACCCACGAACTAAGGATCTGCAATGTTGAACAAAGAGAGCGTAAGCAATGATGCTTAGTGATGGTAAGCTCTAAAAACAAACCTCAACACTGCAGGGTCCGAGCACAATCAAGCCAAGGCATTACACAAACATGCCAAGGATCCACAAGAGCCACAATATAAGATGCATGAACAATATATACAAGTAAATGTCATGATCTTCAAGCTCTAACTTCCTCAACATAAGTAGCCACATCAAACATCCACATAAGGATCATTAATCTCAATTCATAACACTTCCGTGCTTAGCACGTACTCACCATGACTCACCGTCATGCACAAACCACATTTCCATGCCTAGCATGTACTCACCATGACTCACCGTCATGCACAAACCACATTTCCATGCCTAGCATGTACTCACCATGACTCACCGTCATGCACAAACCACATTTCCATGCCTAGCATGTACTCACCATGACTCACCGTCATGCACAAACCACATTTCCATGCCTAGCATGTACTCACCATGACTCACCGTCATGCACAAACCATATTTCCATGCCTAGCATGTACTCACCATGACTCACCGTCATGCACAAACCATATTTCCATGCCTAGCATGTACTCACCATGACTCACCGTCATGCACAAACCATATTTCCATGCCTAGCATGTACTCATCATGATCCTCGGATCATGAAACCATCTCATAATATCATTTCACACGTCAACACCACATGCACATTATTAGCAACCATAACATATCTATCATCAACATGCATATAACAATGCATCAAACATGCCTCATCATACATGTATACAACATATACATAATCAACACCATCACAATTTAATACGAGGCATATACAACCATTAAAAAGTGCAACCCAAGTCTTTAATCAAAGCTTGGGATTAGGCTACCACTCTAATCCCAACTCTAAGTGGGTTTACCAAGCCCATCCTGGGTTCACATGCTTGAACCAAATACTCAAACCATTTTAAAAATATTTAACCACTCACCGACTACTTCATTAGCACAAGCCGACAAGCCTACCAAGCATCCAAGTTTCCGGATTCGAGCCTGAAGCTTCACCATTGATTTCTCTTGCTTCTAACCATTCAAAAACAATATATTAACCTCAAAATCAGTCACAAACCCAAAGTTTAACATCAACACACAAATCCACTTCAATTCTCACAATTCAAAGCCAAGTTCATTCTTCAATTTCTCATTTTCGTAATTCCACAAAAACCCGTCAAAAATCAGAATTGTAGTCATCCAAAACACTCTTAAACATGTTCAAAACACCGCCCAACTATAATATAACCATCAACCCCCAATTTCCAACATTAAACACACAATTTAAGCCATGAACAATCCCCAAAATCACCAAATCGGAGCAGCCATGAAAAACAGTCCAAAACTTGTGATTTCAACATTTTTAACACATTCAAACACTTTCAAAACAACCCCCAACTATTACTCTAACATCAACCCTCAAATTCCAACATTAATCATACCCAAACTCATCTAAAAACCTTCCTAAAAATCCACCAAAACCCAATTTCGGATTTTTACCCAAAATTACTCATTTTAACATATTATGTGTATTTTAACATGATTAAACAAAGCCCCAACTCAATTTATCAAAACAAGATGAAAACCCCCTTAAAAACCCAAACTTTGATATGAACCCTAATTTTAAAAACTCCATAACTTTGAAATCTAAGACTATAGATAGATAGAGGATAAAGAGGAGATTAAGAAAACATAATTACCTTTCAAAAACCCCTTGAATTGATGAAGAAATTTGATGAATTATAAATTTTGGGATTTGGGAGAGTTTGGTGTTCTTCACGGTGGGGGAAAGGGGAAATGGGAAAGATGATAACATTTTCCTTGCTTTTAATTGATAAGGTTGTCTATTTATTTTTGTTTTGGTTAAATTACCAAAATGATCCCAACCTTTCTTTCTAAAATCAATTTTCTCACACTAAGGTCAATTTGATTAAAATAAATTTTACCGACTCGAACCAACTAACCCGACTAACTTCTAGCCCCAAAACACGGGTGTTACAAAAATTGAGGTTTTGCAATATAATTGTGTTGAAAATCTCATAATCAATTATTTGTACTCCTAAAATATGATCAAAACTTGTTTTGCGGTCCTTTATGTAGAGGTTTCGGACGTGCGGGTCCAAATGGCCTTTCAGTGGACCCGTTGGAATTTTAACTGAGTAAAACGTATAAAAATTGAAGTTTTGCAATATAATTGTGTTGAAAAGCTCCTAATCATTTATTTGAACTCCTAAAATTTGATTAAAACATTTTTGCGGTCCTTTTTGTATCGGTTTCGGACGTGCAGGTCTAAACGGGCCTTCAATGGACCCTTGGAATTTTAACTGAGAAAAAGTACAGAAATTGTGGTTTTGCAATATAATTGTGTTGAAAAGCTCCTAATCAATTACATGAACTCCTAAAATTTGATTAAAACTTTTTTTGCGGTCCTTTTTTTCGAGGTTTCAGACGAGCGAGTCGAAATGGGCCTTTCAATGGACCCGTTGGAATTTTAACTGAGTAAAAAGTACAGAAATTGAGGTTTTGTAATATAATTGTGTTGAAAAGCTCCTAATCAATTACATGAACTCCTAAAATTTGATTAAAACGTGTTTTGCAGTCCTTTTTGTAGAGGTTTCGGATGAGCGGGTCGAAATGGGCCTTTCAATGGACCCGTTGGAATTTTAACTGAGTAAAAAGTACAAAAATTGAGATTTTGCAATATAATTGTGTTGAAAAGCTCCTAATCAATTATATGAACTCCTAAAATTTGATTAAACCTGTTTCACAGTCCTTTTTGTAGAGGTTTCGGACGAGCGGGTAGAAATGGGCCTTTCAATGGATCCGTTGGAATTTTAACTGAGTAAAAAGTACAGAAATTGAGTTTTTGCAATATAATTGGGTTGAAAAGCTCCTAATCAATTATTTGAACTCCTAATATTTGAATAAAACATTTTTGCGGTCCTTTTTGTAGAGGTTTCGGACGAGCAGGTCTAAATGGGCCTTTCAATGGGCCCGTTGGAATTTTAACTGAGTAAAAAGTATAAAAATTGAGGTTTTGCAATATAATTGTGTTGAAAAGCTCCTAATCAATTATTTGAACTCCTAAAATTTGATTAAAACTTGTTTTGCGGTCCTTTCTGTCGTGGTTTCAGACGAGCATGTCTAAATGGGCCTTTCAATTGACCCGTTGGAATTTTAACTGAGTAAAAAGCAGAGAAATTGAGGTTTTGCAATATAATTGTGTTGAAAAGCTCCCAATTAATTACATGAACTCCTAAAATTTGATTAAAACGTGTTTTGCAGTCCTTTTTGTAGAGGTTTCGAATGAGCGGGTTGAAATGGGCCTTTCAATGGACCCGTTGGAATTTTAACTGAGTAAAAAGTACAGAAATTGAGGATTTGCAATATAATTGTGTTAAAAAGCTCCTAATCAATTATTTGATCTCCTAAAATTTGATTAAAACTTTTTTTGCGGTCCATTTTGTCGAGGTTTCGGACGAGCAGGTCTAAATGGGCCTTTCAATGGACCGGTTGGAATTTTAAATGAGTAAAAAGTACAGAAATTGAGGTTATGCAATATAATTTTGTTGAAAAGCTCCTAATCAATTACATGAACTCCTAAAATTTGATTAAAACGTGTTTTGTAGTCCTTTTTTGTAGAGGTTTCGGACGAGCGGGTCGAAATGGGCCTTTCAATGAACCCGTTGGAATTTTAACTGAGTAAAAAGTATAGAAATTGAGGTTTTGAAATATAATTGTGTTGAAAAGCTCCTAATCAAATATTTGAACTCCTAAAATTTGATTAAAACTTGTTTTGCGGTCCTTTTTGTAGAGGTTTCGGACGAGCGGGTCTAAATGGGCCTTTCAATGGACCCGTTGGAATTTTAACTTAGTAAAAAGTACAAAAATTGAAATTTTGCAATATTATTGTGTTGAAAAGCTCCTAATCAATTACATGAACTCCTAAAATTTGATTAAAACTTATTTTGCGGTCCTTTTTGTATCTGTTTCGGACGAGAGGGTCGAAATGGGCCTTTCAATGGACCCTTTGGAATTTTAACTGAGTACAAAGTACATAAATTGAGGTTTTGCAATATAATTGTGTTGAAAAGCTTCTAATCATTTATTTGAACTCCTAATATTTGAATAAAACTTTTTTGCGGTCCTTTTTGTAGAGGTTTCGGACGAGCAGGTCTAAATGGGCCTATCAATCCGCCCGTTGGAATTTTAACTTAGTAAAAAGTATAAAATTGAGGTTTTTCAATATATTTGTGTTGAAAAGCTCCTAATCAATTATTTGAACTCCTAAAATTTGATTAAAACTATTTTTGCGGTCCTTGTTGTCGAGTTTTCGGACGCGCGGGGCTATATGGGCCTTTCAATGGACCTGTTAGAATTTTAACTGAGTAAAAAGTACAAAAATTGAGGTTTTTCAATTTAATTGTGTTGAAAAGCTCCTAATCAATTAAATGAACTCCTAAAATTTGATTAAAACTTTACTTGTGGTCCTTTTTGTAGAGGTTTCGGACGAGCGGGTCTAAATGGGCCTTTCAATGGACCCGTTGGAATTTTAAATGAGTAAAAAGTACAGAAATTGAGGTTATGCAATATAATTTTGTTGAAAAGCTCCTAATCAATTACATGAACTCCTAAAATTTGATTAAAACGTGTTTTGTAGTCCTTTTTTGTAGAGGTTTCGGACGAGCGGGTCGAAATGGGCCTTTCAATGAACCCGTTGGAATTTTAACTGAGTAAAAAGTATAGAAATTGAGGTTTTGAAATATAATTGTGTTGAAAAGCTCCTAATCAAATATTTGAACTCCTAAAATTTGATTAAAACTTGTTTTGCGGTCCTTTTTGTAGAGGTTTCGGACGAGCGGGTCTAAATGGGCCTTTCAATGGACCCGTTGGAATTTTAACTTAGTAAAAAGTACAAAAATTGAAATTTTGCAATATTATTGTGTTGAAAAGCTCCTAATCAATTACATGAACTCCTAAAATTTGATTAAAACTTATTTTGCGGTCCTTTTTGTATCTGTTTCGGACGAGAGGGTCGAAATGGGCCTTTCAATGGACCCTTTGGAATTTTAACTGAGTACAAAGTACATAAATTGAGGTTTTGCAATATAATTGTGTTGAAAAGCTTCTAATCATTTATTTGAACTCCTAATATTTGAATAAAACTTTTTTGCGGTCCTTTTTGTAGAGGTTTCGGACGAGCAGGTCTAAATGGGCCTATCAATCCGCCCGTTGGAATTTTAACTTAGTAAAAAGTATAAAATTGAGGTTTTTCAATATATTTGTGTTGAAAAGCTCCTAATCAATTATTTGAACTCCTAAAATTTGATTAAAACTATTTTTGCGGTCCTTGTTGTCGAGTTTTCGGACGCGCGGGGCTATATGGGCCTTTCAATGGACCTGTTAGAATTTTAACTGAGTAAAAAGTACAAAAATTGAGGTTTTTCAATTTAATTGTGTTGAAAAGCTCCTAATCAATTAAATGAACTCCTAAAATTTGATTAAAACTTTACTTGTGGTCCTTTTTGTAGAGGTTTCGGACGAGCGGGTCTAAATGGGCCTTTCAATGGACCCGTTGGAATTTTAACTGAGTAAAAAGTACATAAATTGAAGTTTTGCAATATAATTGTGTTGAAAAGCTCCTAATCATTTATTTGAACTCCTAAAATTTGATTAAAACTATTTTGCGGTCCTTTTTGTCGAGGTTTCGAACGAGCAGGTCTAAATGGGCCTTTCAATGGACTCGTTGGAATTTTAACTGAGTAACAAGTACAGAAATTAAGGTTTTGCAATATAATTGTGTTGAAAAGCTCCTAATCAATTACATGAACTCCTACAAATTGATTAAAACTTGTATTGCAGTCCTTTTTGTAGAGGTTTCGGACGAGCGGGTCGAAATGGGCCTTTCAATAGACCCGTTGGAATTTTAACTGAGTAAAAAGTACAAAAATTGAGGTTTTACAATATAATTGTGTTGAAAAGCTCCTATTAAATTACATGAACTCCTAAATTTTGATTAAAACTTGTTTTTGAGTCCTTTTTGTATAGGTTTCGGACGAGCGGGTCGAAATGAGCCTCTCAATGGACCCGTTGGAATTTTAACTGAGTTAAAAGTACATAAATTGAAGTTTTGCAATATAATTGTGTTTTAAAGCTCCTAATCATTTATTTGAACTCCTAAAATTTGATTAAAACTTTTTTTGCGGTCCTTTTTGTATCAGTTTCGGACGTGCAGGTCTAAATGGGCCTTCAATGGACCCGTTGGAATTTTAACTGAGTAAAAAGTACAGAAATTGAGGTTTTGCAATATAATTGTGTTGAAAAGCTCATAATCAATTATATGAACTCCTAAAATTTGATTAAAACTTGTTTTGCGGTCCTTTTTGTAGAGGTTTCAGACGAGCAGGTCTAAATGGGCCTTACAATGGACCCGTTGGAATTTTAACTGAGTAAAAAGTACAGAAATTGAGGTTTTGCAATATAATTGTGTTGAAAAGCTCCTAATCAATTATTTGAACTCCTAAAATTTGATTAAAACCTTATTTGTGGTCCTTTTTGTAGAGGTTTCGGACGAGCGGGTCTAAATGGGCCTTTCAATGGACCCGTTGAAATTTTAACTGAGTAAAAAGTACAGAAATTGAGGTTTTGCAATATAATTGTGTTGAAAACCTCCTAATAAATTACATGATCTCCTAAAATTTGATTAAAACTTGTTTTGCGGCCCTTTTTGTAGAAGTTTCGGACGAGCATGTCTAAATGGGCCTTTCAATGGACCCGTTGGAATTTTAACTGAGTAAAAAGTATAAAAATTGAGGTTTTGCAATATTATTGTGTTGAATAGCTCATAATCAATTATTTTTACTCCTAAAATATGATCAAAACTTGTTTTGCGGTCCTTTATGTAGAGGTTTCGGACGTGTGGGTCTAAATGGGCCTTTCAATGGACCCGTTGGAATTTTATTTGAGTAAAATGTATAAAAATTGAAGTTTTACAATATAATTGTGTTGAAAAGCTCCTAATCATTTATTTGAACACCTAAAATTTTATTAAAACTTTTTTGCGGTCCTTTTTGTATCGGTTTCGGACGAGCAAGTCTAAATGGGCCTTACAATGGACCCATTGGAATTTTAACTAAGTAAAAAGTACAGAAATTGAGGTTTAGCAATATAATTGTGTTGAAAATCTCCTAATCAATTATTTGAACTCCTAAAATTTGAATAAAACTTGTTTTGCGGTCCCTTTTATCGAGGTTTCGGACGAGCAGGTCTAAATGGGCCTTTCAATGGACCCGTTGGAATTTTAAATGAGTAAAAAGTACAGAAATTGAGGTTATGCAATATAATTTTGTTGAAAAGCTCCTAATCAATTACATGAACTCCTAAAATTTGATTAAAACGTGTTTTGGAGTCCTTTTTGTAGAGGTTTCGGACGAGTGGGTTGAAATGATCCTTTCAATTGACCCGTTGGAATTTTAACTGAGTAAAAAGTATAGAAATTTAGGTTATGCAATATAATTGTGTTGAAAAGCTCCTAATCAATTACATGAACTTCTAAAATTTGATTAAAACGTGTTTTGCAGTCCTTTTTGTAGAGGTTTCGGACGAGCGGGTCGAAATGGGCCTTTCAATGGACCCGTTGGTATTTTAACTGAGTAAAAAGTACATAAATTGAGGTTTTGCAATATAATTGTGTTGAAAAGTTCCTAATCAATTATTTGAACTCCTAAAATTTGATTAAAACTATTTTGCGGTCCTTTTTGTCGAGGTTTCGAACGAGCAGGTCTAAATGGGCCTTTCAATGGACTCGTTGGAATTTTAACTGAGTAATAAGTACATAAATTAAGGTTTTGCAATATAATTGTGTTGAAAAGCTCCTAATCAATTACATGAACTCCTACAAATTGATTAAAACTTGTATTGCAGTCCTTTTTGTAGAGGTTTCGGACGAGCGGGTCGAAATGGGCCTTTCAATAGACCCGTTGGAATTTTAACTGAGTAAAAAGTACAGAAATTGAGGTTTTACAATATAATTGTGTTGAAAAGCTCCTAATCAATTACATGAACTCCTAAAATTTGATTAAAACTTGTTTTGTAGTCCTTTTTGTAGAGGTTTCGGACCAGCGGGTCAAAATGGGCCTCTCAATTGTCTCGTTGGAATTTTAATTGAGTAAAAAGTACAGAAATTGAGGTTTTGCAATATAATTGTGTTGAAAAGCTCCTAATCAATTATTTGAACTCCTAATATTTGAATAAAACATTTTTGCGGTCCTTTTTATAAAGGTTTCGGACGAGCAGGGCTAAATGAGCTTTTCAATGGGCCCGTTGGAATTTTAACTGAGTAAAAAGTATAAAATTGAGGTTTTTCAATATAATTTTTTTGAAAAGTTCCAAATCAATTATTTGAACACCTAAAATTTGATTAAAACTATTTTGCGGTCCTTTTTGTCGAGGTTTCGGACGAGCGGGTTTAAATGGGCCTTTCAATGGACCCGTTAGAATTTTAACTAAATAAAAAGTACAGAAATTGAGGTTTTGCAATATAATTTTGTTGAAAAGCTCCTAATCAATTACATAAACTACTAAAATTTGATTAGAACTTTTTTTGCAGTCCTTTTTGTAGAGGTTTCGGACGAGCGGGTCGAAATGGGCCTTTAAATGGACCCGTTGAAATTTTAACTTAGTAAAAAGTACAGAAATTGAGATTTTGGAATATAATTGTGTTGAAAATCATCTAATCAATTACATGATATCCTTAAATTTGACTAAAACATGTTTTGCGGTCCTTTTTGTAGATGTTTCGGACGAGCAGGTCTAAATGGGCCTTTCAATGGACCCGTTGGAATTTTAACTGAGTAAAAAGTACAGAAATTGAGGTTTAGCAATATAATTGTGTTGAAAAGCTCCTAATCAATTATTTGAACTCCTAATATTTGAATAAAACATTTTTGCGGTCCTTTTTGTAGAGGTTTCGGACGAGCAAGTCTAAATGGGCCTTTCAAAGGGCCCGTTGGAATTTTAACTGAGTAAAAAGTACAAAATTGAAGTTTTGCAATATAATTGGGTTGAAAAGCTCCTAATCAATTATTTGATTTCCTAAAATTTAATTAAAACTTGTTTTGCGGTCCTTTTTGTAGAGGATTCGGACGAGAAGGTCTAAATGGGCCTTTCAATGGACCCGTTGGCATTTTAACTGAGTAAAAAGTACAGAAATTGAGGTTTTGCAATATAATTGTGTCGAAAAGCTCATAATCAATTACATGAACTCCTAAAATTTGATTAAAACTTGTTTTGCAGTCCTTTTTGTAGAGGTTTCAGACGAGCGGGTCGAAACGGGCCTTTCAATGGACCCGTTGGAATTTTAACTTAGTAAAAAGTAAAGAAATTGCGGTTTTGCAATATAATTGTGTTGAAAAGCTCCTAATCAATTATTTGAACTCCTAAAATTTGATTAAAACTTTTTTTGCGGTCCTTTTTGTCGAGGTTTCGGACGAGCAGGTCTAAATGGGCCTTTCAATGGACCCGTTGGAATTTTAAATGAGTAAAAAGTACAGAAATTGAGGTTATGCAATATAATTGTGTTGAAAAGCTCCTAATAAATTACATGAACTCCTAAAATTTTATTAAAACTTGTTTTGCAGTCCTTTTTGTAGAGGTTTCGGACGAGCGGGTCGAAATGGGCCTTTCAATGGACCCGTTGGAATTTTTTTTTGAAGAAAGGGCCTCATTAAAAACCCCACTAATCCTTACTGGGCTAGCCCAGCAAGGCCCTAGGAGGGGAAAAGAGTGCCCAAAATATATTATAAATCATGGTGGTTGGTTAACAACCGGTACAAAAGTTCGTAGAGCATCGGGCAATCCCGGCCCAAAATACATAGAGGAATTAAAATGAAGGGCCCAAGTGGCTACAGAATGAGCTAAAGCGTTAGCTGCACGCGGTACATAATGTAAGCTAAGACCAGACACAGTGTCAATGAAAGATCTAGTGGCTTGTAATTGTTGCTGAAGAGTGGAGGCATCCTCGCCTGCAAGACACAGCCGATTGATCAGCAGGGCCACATCTGATTCAAGAAGAAACCCTTGCCATCCAGCATCCACACTGAGTTGGACACCATCCGAGATAGCTCGTAGTTCCGCCGATGTAGAATCTGCAATAGCGTCCAAGTAAACAGCTCGTCCGAGCAAGATAGCACCATTAGCATCACGAGCCACAATGCCAAGTCCCGTGGATCCTGTAGTGGGGTGAAAAGCACCATCAACATTGATTTTTATTGATCCAGCCGGCGGCGGCCTCCATACAGGTGGGGAAAGTGCTGTCGTCGTCTGCTGCCTCGTCGTGGGAATGTCTGATTTGGCCGATAGGTAGTCGCGAAGTAGATCCTGTGAGTTCATCAAGGTGAGCCAAGGGGGCTGTAAACGCTGAGAATGGTCCCACTCATTCCTCCTATTCCAAAGATTCCATAAGGTAGTCAGGAGGAGATCAAATTGTGCGCAAGAGAGGAGCCTAGCTCCTTTTTCTAGCCAAAGTGATATCGAGGTTGCAACGCTATCACGAAATTCACTAGGGAAGCCTGCAAGGCTGAGCACCTCAGCAGCGCCTAGGCAGTCCCTGAATGCATGAAGTGCAGATTCGAGAGTCGAGGGGCAGAACAGACACATGCCGTCGCCTAATCCAATAGTCGCAAGTCTTTCACCTGTGGGCAGTGCACCCCGTCCTACCCGCCATCCAAAGGTGCGAACCTTCGGGAGTGTGTTGGATTTAGCAATAATCTTCCATAGAGGGCTCGGACGCTCAAGGGGTTGTGGGGGCCTACGTAAGAATAGGTAGCCGGAGCGTACTGAATAGATATTAGTATCATGAAAACCCCATAGCAAGGTATCGCGATGGACATCAGATATCGGAACGCGCAGTATGTTGGCCGCGTCATCTTCGTCAAAATATTGACGTACTTTATTTTCATCCCATGCATTATGATGACGAATCATAAAATCGCCGCATCGCAAGGGTATCTCCTCATTGTCTGGATAACTACCAAAGAAGGAGAGACCATCGGACCCACCCCAATTATCACGATGGATGCGGAGACGACTATCAACTCCAGGTCTCCAGAAGAAACTCGGCTGTAAGTGTTGAAAAGCTTGCCATATACCTCGCCAAGAAAAGGAGGCACGTTGGTCAACTTTTGCCTCCATAATATTCCCGGAGGGATAATAGCGCGATCTGAGGACCCGAGCGAGTAGGGAGTCGGGCGAGTAAATTAGTCGCCAGATTTGCTTCCCCAGAAGAGCAATATTAAAGTCCCGTAAGTCGCGGAAGCCCATGCCCCCTGCGGCTTTGGGTGTGCACATAGTATCCCAGGAGAGCATTGGCCATCCTTTTTTGTTACTCCTGCCCGTCCACCAGTAGCGGCGAATTGATCGTGTCGCGTCATCCACAATGTTTTGTGGGAGCAGATAACATGACATGACGTATTGAGGCAAAGCTTGCGCCACTGATTTTATGAGAACTTCACGCCCACTATACGATAGCAAGTTAGTATCCCATTTAGTCATGCGTGAATTGACTTTGTCTCTAATGAAACCAAGACTAGCCGTTCGATTCCTCCCAATGAGAAGAGGGACTCCTAGATAGGTTCCAGGGTCATCAACCAAACGGATGCCAAGATTATGTTGTAGAGCATGTGTGAAGTCCGTCGAACAGAAAGGGCTACAAAAGGCAGTCGACTTAGAGAAGTTGACAGACTGTCCTGATGATGATTCATACAGACGGAGAATCTCCTTCAACCGGTCTATTTCCGTGGGGCAATTACGGACAAATACAATACTATCATCCGCAAAGAGCAGGTGATTAATTCTTGGGCCACGCCTATTGGCCTGTAATCCAACTAGACGTCCCAGTTGCTGTTCAGCCTCAAGGGCCGCTGAAAGCCCTTGGGAGCATATTAAAAAGAGGAAAGGCGAAAGAGGGTCCCCTTGCCGGATTCCCCTAGTCGGAAAGAACTCGTTGGACAGAGCGCCATTAAGACGGACAGAGAATGACACAGTGGATACACATCGGAGTAGTAATTGTACCCAATCAGACGCAAATCCCATACGTAACATCACGTCTTTAAGAAAAGACCATTCAACCTTATCGAATGCCTTCTCCATATCGAGCTTCAAGGCAGCCCCCTGATATATTGAAGCGTTATTAGTATGGAGGGTATGCACAAGTTCATGCGCAATCAGAATATTGTCAGTAATGTTCCTGCCACTAACAAAAGCAGCTTGCGCATCACTGATACAAGATGGTAATATAGGCTTAAGTAGATTCACAAGAACCTTGGCAATGGTCTTGTAAATGACAGTGCATAAGCTGATCGGCCGGAATTGACGCATGGTTGAAGCGTCAGGCACCTTTGGAATGAGGACAATGATGGCTTTGTTCACCGTTGCCATATCCTCCTCACCTCGTAACAGACGCAAACAAAGTTGGACAAATTCAGGCCCAATGACATCCCAGTATTGTCTGTAGAAACTACTAGGGAAGCCGTCAAAACCCGGAGCTTTCCTGGGGCCTATATCCCTAAAAGCTATGGTTACCTCGTCTTCAGTGAAGGGTCGTAGCAATGAGTCATTCATTTCAGCGCTAACAACCGGGGTAATATGTTCCAAAAGCACCGGAGAGGAACTCGGATTAGAAGATGTGAACAAATCCTGGAAATACTCGGATGCAATCCGAAGAAGCTCAGGCTTCTCTGTATACCAAGTTTGGTCCACATCAAAGAGACCACGTATAGTGTTTTTTTTCCTTCGTTTAGAAGCACGAGCATGGAAAAAGGATGTGTTCTTATCACCTTGCGAAAGCCAGGTAACACGAGAACGCTGTGCCCAGTAGGCTTCCTTGGCATCCAGAAGGCGTCTAAGTTCCAATTTCGCATCACGTAGATTGAGCAGCATGTCTTGTGACAACCGTCGTCTACGCATATAGGAGTTAATCTTACGTTGAAGTTCAGCGATGCGGTTGTTAGAAGTGGAGCGGCGAGTCGCTTGCCATTCATGTAAGTGGTTTCCTACCGCATTCAATTTGTCGAGTAAAGTGCCCGACGCATTGGACCACGCTTGGTGAAACGCAGAGATACATGACGGGTCCTTTGCCCAGCAAGCCTCGAAACGAAAATGATCACCATCATGACTATCATTTTGGCCGCGATGCGCATGAGGTGAAGTACGTGTGGTGTCCATAATGATGATATAGTGATCAGAATTCGGAGAAAAAATATTCCTACATTGGAATGTTAAGTGGGCATTGAGCCATGCAGCGCATGCAAGATATCGGTCCAGACATTCACAAACAGTTGTAACGTTTGGCCCCGTACGTGACCAAGTGAACCAACCCGAGCATGGTTTGCAATCAAAAATCCCATTACGTGCAAGGCAATCTCGAAAGTTGGTGATTTGTGAGTGCGGTCTACGACATCCGCCTTGTTTTTCGGAGTCCGATAAAATATCATTTAGGTCTCCGCCAATTAACCAAGGTAGAGGTGAATTATTACAAAGAGAATCAATGAGTTCCCACGTTTTATATTTCATGCTAGTTTCGGCATACCCATAGATACCCGTAAATCGAAAGCAATCATCTGAAGTTGTAACAACGGAATCAATATGACGATCAGAATACGATAAAAGATCCACATTCATATTATTATTCCATAGTAAAATCAAACCAGAGCAATTTGGGCTGCTTTTCACATGGAAGCAGCCCTCCATATCTAAAGAAAGTTTCAGTCGTTCAAAATTAAAATTACATAACCGAGTCTCAAATAAAAAAACGATCGAAGGTTCTAATTTTCGGACCATTGAAATAAGCCCTCGAACTGCCTCTGGTGAACCAAGCCCACGGCAGTTCTAGCACAAGAGCCTCATTTCTCTCGGCGGGGTTGAATATCAACAGCCGCCGAAGAGACTTTGCTGCTCATCCCAGCTTTAGTGTGTTTAGTTTTCTCTGTAGGTGCTGTTCCGTGCTTTGTCGGTCGTATTGGAACCTTTGGGGAGGTACGTGGGCGTTTAGCCATCGTGGGTGCAGTCAATGGAGGGCTGCGTTTTGCTTTGCGCGGTTCAACGGCACCCTTCGGTGGGCTCGAAGAAGTAGCGAGCCAATCCTCAAAAGCAGGGTTGACATAGGCATTACTGCCATGTCCAGCGGTAGTGGATTTAGCCGGCACTGCAGTGGGCACCGGAAAGCCTTCATTATCGATCAATATGAACCGTTTGTTAGGCGGGGTGGATGATGCATCATCAACCCTTGTGGCTGCTGGAGCAGCGTCGGGGGCTCCCGTGTTTGCTGATTCCGCGTCAGCTGGGATGACAGCAAGTGGTGCTACGTCAAGGTCCTCAATAAATTTAAAATGATATTCAAAACATTGGATGAGTGGATAATCTAAAAAAGAATAGGATAATGTTGAATTAAATTTAAAATTCAATAGAGTTCTGTTAAGAAACTTTAAAATGTATTTGAATTTAAGTAATTTCAAAATAATCTTAGGATTAAAAGATAGAATTAACTTAAATTCAAATAGATTATCCAAAAGGAAAAAATAAATGGAGTTTATATAATATCTTACTAATTGTGTGATTAAAAGATAGTGAAAAAGAAATTTGAATTTAAATAATCTCTTAATAATCATGAGATTAGAAGAGAATATTAATTTAAATTCAAAAAGATTATTAAGATAATAGTCAAAAGGGTTGAATTTAATTACTATTCTAATAATCCTTAGATTAAAAGATAATAGTAATTTTAATTCAAATAAATGACTAGGATTATAAGATATTATGAAACCCCAATCGGTTAGAATTTTATCCAAGAATAAAAGTAAATTGAAATTATACAACATCATAACCAACTTGTGGTTAACAGATAATGTAAACAATAATTTGAATTTAAATAAATTCTTTACAATCTTGAGATTATAAGAGGATTTGAATTTAAATATTATCTTTTTAATCCTAAGATTTAAAGATAAAATTATTTGAAATTCAAATAGAGCCCTAGATAGGGTGGATTTGTCTAGATAATTAAAATAAAAATTCATTCGTATTTTAATATCTAGATTATGTAAATGAAACATCATTTTAAGTTTATTATACACGATATTTAAATCGTAATAAGATAGTGAATCCCAAAGAATTAGGAGTAGGTTAAGATGCGAGAGAATTTGGTAGGATTCTACCGATTTGCATGCATTGCATGGTGATGGTGCACGTGCATGGGCCATAGGCTCCCATGCATACATGTGACGTGGCATTTCAAGTTTCCAAAGAATAATTGAAAATACTTTAACCAAATTATAATATCGGACGCTCCAATGAATGTGGAGCAGTAAAGTTGCTGCCGTCCGGAGGCTTGCATCTACCATCTCCCCGGCCGGTCGGTTTGGTTGACGGTGCTCATGCACCTTAATAGACATGAGAACCTTTGTCTTTGTAGACAGGATAATGAAACAGGCGTAATGCAACATGCTAACATTTCGTTGTAGTAACAAAAATGTAGAATCAAATGAACAAACTCTCTGCCTCGCTAAACGCTTACAGGTAGTTTCATTCACAAATAATGAATTTCCCAGCGTGTTGTTGCTGTGAAGGGATTGGATACAAGGTCGTTTAGACCAGGAAATTTCCTGTACTCGATAAAGGGAGACAGGGTCTGCGAAGGGTATCAAGAATGATGTCCCAGCATGTATGTGATGTATATAAAATACATCAGTTGCCGTATCGGCAGATTTTGGCCATTGCCAAAGCCAAAGTGTCACCATTGATAGACACAAAATTGATAGGCAGATAAAAATCCTCCGGGCAAGGTGAGTGGTGACCACTTTCATCATATTTGTGCTAAGCAAGCACCACGATGAAAGAAAGAAAGGGGGGTGGAGGCATGGTTGGCGGCGGAAGAGGGCGGATAGAAGGAGGAGGAGGAGGCGGAGAAGGGCAGATAGAAGGAGGAGAGGGAGAGAAGAGAGAGGAAAATTTGAGAGAAAAAATGAGAGAGAATTTGAGAGAATTTTCATCACCCACCCATTACCCGTTGGAATTTTTACCCGTTGGAATTTTAATTGAGTAAAAAGTACATAAATTGAGGTTTTGCAATATAATTGTGTTGAAAAGCTCCTAATCAATTACAAGAACTCCTAAAATTTGATTAAAACCTGCTTTGTAGTCCTTTTTGTAGAGGTTTCGGACAAGCGGGTCGAAATGCGCCTTTTAATGGACCCTTTGGAATTTTAACTGAGTAAAAAGTACAGAAATTGAGGTTTTGCAACATAATTGTGTTGAAAAGCTCCTAGTCAATTATTTGAACTCCTAATATTTGAATAAAACATTTTTGCGGTCCTTTTTGTAGAAGTTTCAGGCGAGCAGGTCTAAATGAGCCTTTCAATGAGCCCGTTGAAATTTTTTTTGAAGAAAAGGCCTCATTAAAAACCCCTACTACTGTCCTTCAAGCAAAGCTAGAGGACCCTAAAAAGGGGAAAAGAGTGCCCATATATTATTAATCAAAGAATATTTGTTACAAGATGTTGAATACAATGGGGAATATCCGATTCAAATGACGTAGAAGTCATAGAATTCAGAGAAAAAGAAGCCAACGTATGGGCTATAACATTTGCCTCACGGCGTACAAAGGAAATAGAAGTAAAGTCGAAGTCCCGAAGAGCAGCTTGTATCTGAAGAATAGTTGGTCCCATAGTAGATAGGTCCTGAGCAGGATTGTTGATCCTATTCGCGAGAGAGGCGCAGTCCGTTTCGATCATGATCCGATTCCATCCATGAGCTCGGGCAAAGGTAAGACCAGCAAGGATGCTTTCCCCCTCACTGGTGATAGCGTCCTGACGGCTACCAAGAGGGAAAGCAAGACCACCCACGACTGCTCCTGCAGGGTCACGAGCAACAACGCCGACAGCTGCTGCACGAGTTGAAGGGTTAAAAGCGCCATCCACATTAATTTTGATATAATTTGGTGGAGGAGCATGGGAGGGGTTAGTAAGTGTAGATGGAGATGGTACAGATGAAATTGAAGATTTACAAAATTCATCATGTAAGCTAATTGAGTTGACAGCAATTAGCCATGAGGGTTGTAGATGGTGATTGTGAACCCAATCATTACGCCTGTTCCAAATATTCCATAAAACGGTAAGGAAAAGACCAAATTTATCAGAGGAAACTGTAGAGGCTGCTTCCTCTAACCATTGTAAGTGTGTAGAAGCTGAACTCTTATAGATAGAGATAGGGATACCACTAATTTGAAGAGCTTCAGTTGCCCCAGGGCAGTCACGAAGCGCATGAAGAATTGATTCCGATTGATAACCACAGATAGAACAGAGCCCCGAGCTGGGGGAGAAAGCTTGCATTTTAGAACCAACTGGTAGAGCATCAGATGCCATACGCCAGCCAAAAGTTTTGACTTTGGGTAAAGATTTGCATTTGGATAAAAACTTCCAAAAACGAGTAGGTGGCGAAGGTTGGGATACTGATCGTTGTAAGAAAATATATCCAGAACGAACTGAATAGATACCCGAGTCATTGGGAGACCATAGGATTGAATCCCGATGATCATTTATGATAGGAATACGGAGAATGGAATCGGCATCAATTGGATTGAAGTAATTGTTTAACTTTACCGTGTCCCAGGAAGTTTGGTTACGGATCATGAAATCCCGACATCGAATGTGAAATTCATCGGAAATTTCATAATCCCCAGTTAGCTCAATCGGGGAAGACCCACCCCATATATCTTTGTGTATCCTGATATTACTGTTTATACCAGGGCGATGAAGAAAGCCAGGGAAAAGATGCTGAAGAGCATTGTATATGCCCTGCCAGGCAAAGGAGCCCCTACTAGGTTTCGGTGCATCCAGGATGTTGCCTGTAGGAAAATATTTAGATTGGTATATTTGTCCTAATAAGGAGTCTTGTTCACAGATTAGTTTCCAAATTTGCTTACCCAAGAGAGCGATATTGAAATCGTGTAGGTCCTTGAAACCCATTCCGCCAGAGGATTTGGGTAGACATATACGATTCCACGGTAACATGTGCCAACCTTTTTTGTTCGATTTGCCAGTCCACCAGTATTGGCGGATTGATGTAGTCATGTCGTCGATTATATTGTGTGGTAGAAGATAGAAAGACATAACATATTGTGGGAGAGATTGTAAAACAGCTTTGATGAAAATCTCTCTACCACTAAAGGATAGAAGGTGTTTGTCCCAGCTAGAGAGGCGATCATGTACTTTATCTCGTACAAAACCTAAAGATTCAGTTTTATTTTCCCAATTAGAAGCGGGATGCCTAGGTAAATACCAGGGTTAGTAACCTCGCGTATATGTAAAAGGCTGTTGATTGCATTTCTTGTTGCAGTAGGTGTACGCGGGTTATAAAAGATTGTTGATTTCTCAAAGTTGACTGCTTGACCGGAAGCATTAGCATAAGTTTGAAGGGCATTTTTCAGAAGGGACGCTTCAGATTGGTTATTATTAATAAATACCATGCAATCGTCAGCAAAAAGCAGGTGATTGACTTTAGGCCCATGTTTGCTGGCGCCGAGACCTGGGAGTATTTTAGTTTGTTGAGCGGTAGCTAAGTAAGCCGATAGGCCTTGAGTACAGAATAGAAAAAGAAAAGGTGATAGAGGATCCCCCTGACGAAGACCACGTTGAGGTTGAAAGGTGGATGAGAAAGAATTATTAATTTTGACTGAAAAAGATACTGTAGTAATACAGCACATAATAAGCTTGATCCATTCGGGAGCAAATCCCATTCGTTCCATTACATTAGCAAGGAAAGACCATTCTACTCTGTCGAATGCTTTTTCCATATCTAGTTTAAGGGCAGATCCTTGAGAGGATTTAGTAGCTCCTGAGTTAATATTATGGATAATTTCATGAGCAATAAGGATGTTGTCAGATATATTACGTCCCTGGACAAAGGCTGCTTGATTAGGACTAATACAAAGAGGTATAGCCTTTTTCATTCTATTGACAATTGTTTTGGCAACTATTTTGTAAAGGACAGTGCAAAGGCTAATTGGTCTGAGTTGTTTCATGGAGGTTGGGTTTTGTACTTTGGGAATTAGCATCAATATAGTTTTGTTGACTGAAGCCATGTCGGTGTTGCCATTTAAAAGGTTAATACAAAGATTAATGACATCATCACCCACTGTATCCCAGTGTTGTCTAAAAAAGCTACTGGGTAGACCATCGCAACCAGGAGCTTTCCTAGGGTCAATTTCTTTGAAGGCATGAATAATTTCTTCTTTAGTAAAAGCCTTTAGAAGGTTTTCATTCATTGAATAATTAATAGAAGGGTGAATTTTGTCCAGGATGGCATTCGAAATTTGTGGGTTGGAAGTAGTGAACAGGTTTTGAAAATAATCTGAAGCAATTTCCAATATGTCCGATTCAGCAGTACACCAATTGGTATTGGTATCGTAAAGGCCTTCGATTGAATTTTTCTTATTCCTATTAGAAGCGCGGGCATGGAAGAATTTGGTATTTTTGTCACCTTGGGAGAGCCAAAGGGTTCGAGATCGTTGAGCCCAATAGACTTCTTGCTCTGTTAAGAGTTTGTTTAATTCAGTTCTATAGTTTAAATAAATATGTTCATTAGTGGCCGTTAAGGGACGAAATAAAAGTCTGTTTATTTTTTTAGTAAGAAATTTAATTCTTCCGGTTGATTTAAAACGTTGCTGATTTTGCCATTCTTCAAGGTAAGTGCCTACCGCTTCAATTTTATTTAAGGCTGTTCCGGGAGTGTCGGCCCAAGCCCTTTTAATGGTTCGGATATTATCAATATTATTGGACCAGCAACTTTCGAATCTGAAATTCGTAGGTGGTTGTGTTTTGAGTTTGGTAGTCGAAATGTCTAATTCTAAGAGAAGGAAACAATGATCAGATTTGGCAACATATTCTGTGGTAATTCGATGAGAAGGATAGAGATCTTTCCATTCAGAATTAGCAATAAAATGGTCTAATCTTTCATGAATGATCGGGGTTAAGGGACTGACCTTAGACCATGTGAACCAACCCGAGGATGGCTTACAATCATAGAGGTTGTTACGAGTTAAACAATTGCGAAAGTTTTTAATTTGAGATCTAGCTCTACGAGGGCCACCTTGTTTTTCCGAATCTGTTAAAATTTCATTGAAATCACCGCCTAGTAGCCAAGGTTTATTTTTAGTTGATGGATATAGAGAATCAATTAACTCCCATGTTTTATATTTTTTGCTAGTTTCCGAAAATCCGTGTATACCAGTGAAAAACATTGTGGAATTATTCTGTAAAATTTGAATATGGATAAAACGCGACGAATAAGAAAGAAGACTTATATTAATATTGCATGTAGCGAATAATGAGATACCGGAACACCCTTCCGTAGGGGAAATAGAAATAATGTCTAACATACCTAATGAAAGACATAGGCGGTGACATTCCGTATTATTTAGCTTAGTTTCGCATAAAAATATAATATCGGGGTTGGTGCGTTGGACATAGGATCTAAAATGTTGAACCATCGGGGCTTGTCCAAGGCCCTGACAGTTCCAGCAGAGGATCCTCATTTTGCTCGGCGGGGCTGGGAATCAGCCGCCGCCGGAGAGTTTTTAGAGCTGCTCATCCCAGCTTTTGGAGTAGATCCTGACTGTTTGGATTTTTTCGGCGGGAGCGATACTTGTATTGGGGAGCGGCGTTTCATGCCTCGGTTAGTTTGGGTTGGTGCAGGTGCAGGTGCGGGTGCTGGAATAGGAACAGGTGCATGGGCTGCATCATTCGGGTAAGTTTTAAGTAACCACTGATTAAAATCATTGAACAATGTATCAGTGGGTTTAGAAGGCTTACTCGATTCAGAGTCAAACTTTTTAATCTGCTCGGCAGTAGGGCTGGGGACACCATAATCATCATTGGTTTCCCAATCATCATCAGAACCATCTTCCGGGATGGGATAGATGGTGTTAAGGGGTTGGGGCTCAAGAGGAGCCTTTTGCTTCAAAACAGCATTAGGGGGGGCTTTAGCAGAATTGGGGTCGTCATCAATAGTCATGTCGGCGTTTTGGCCATCTTCGGTTGCTTGTTCCGTAAATGAGGCTGTATCGCCATCATTTAGAGAGCCTATGCAACATAGGAAACTTGTAATTAGCACATTATAAATTATTGCGTAAAGTGAGAAGAGAGAATAAAATATTTTACCCATATTATTCTGTTCGTTAGGGGGAGCTGCAGGAGCTGCTGGGATATTCATTGGGGCCACTGTGATTAAAACTATAGTTAGGTATATTGATAGAAAAAAAGAATTGAGAAAACAGATGAAAAAAGTGGTTATTGTAAATATTAAGGTAGGGTTACCATTTGTTGGAGGGATGATTGGAATCTGATTTGGTTCCACATTGCGGATACGTCCCCGAATACCAGCTGGGCGACATCTAGGAGGCAGATAACGGAGCCATTCTCCGTACTGTAACTTGGTGAGATCGAGAGATGAACGGATTGGACAATTTTCTAGGGTGTGGCTGATAATGCCGCATCCAGGACATAGAGTTGGGAGCCTTTCATACTAAAGTCGGCACATAATTTTGTTTTCACCAGAACCAATGAACACAAATCGGGTGACAGGTCTTATAATGTTGAGCAGGATTTCAACACGAAGGAATTCATGCATATTCCCATCGATTTGGCGGGTGTCCGTTCGGAGAACTTGACCAACCATTGATCCTAGAGCATGTCCCACCAGATGGGAACGATCAACATCAGCAAAAAGTGAGTCGGGGAGAGAGAAAATTCGAATCCAGATTCTCATGGTGTTGAAGTTGTAGTCGTTTAATGATTTGGCCGGATCGTATTCAGTGACTGCTAGCCATTCATCCTTGTATAGCCAAGGACCACGATTGATGATCTCGTAGCAGTTCTTGATTTCCTTGAACTTGATTTTGATAAAGTTGTCTTGTATCACTGAGATGGATACCACTTCATTAGGTTTCCAGATACCTTCGAAGGCGTTGATCACAGCAGAGATATCGAGAGCCTTGGATGATATAAAACGACCAATTACAATGAGCTTGGGATCTTCCTTGATAAAATCGAAATCAGGTGTGTACAGCAGTTCTGATTCTTCATTGGTAAGATTGATCGAGTTGAGTTGGGGGATGGAAGAGGATGAAGCCATTGAGAGGATTAGAAGGTATGAGAAGTACGAGATAGATAGGTGTTGTAGTGGGATGGTAGAGAAATACTGCAAGTATATAAAGAAAGCGAAAATAGCTAAGGGGAAAGAAATATGGAAAGTGAATTGAGTAATATTTTGAAAAATAAATATAGATTGTAAAAGATGGAAAGTACTTTTATGCTGAGAAAGCTTATTTAAAGTACTTACCTGAATTGATTTGGGACTATAAATTATTAAAGGAAAGTATCTTTTATTTCTATAATAATTATGGTTAAACTTTAATAGTGATGTTAAAAGGATTTGTTTAAGGTATTGGCTGTAAATGGGTTTTGAGAAGAGAAAGATCCAGGTGGTTTTGGTAAAAAAAGAAAGACATTTATTACTCGGGTATTTAAAACAGAGAATAATTTTTAATGGCTTAAATAAAGGAAAATAATTGAAGAAAATGGAGTTAATTATTTTCCTTAATGGTAGTAGGATTACAGAATAAAATATAGATTTTGAAGGTAATATTTTTAGCAATATAGAAGAATGTAATAAAAGAAAGGGGGTAATTTTAATAATAAATAATAGTGTTTGACTTTTATAGTCTGTAATGAATGGGGTTAAAGTTGGTTTCCTAGAAATTTGTATGTGCTGGCACAATAAATGGCTGGTAATAGTGAAGTAAAAATTTAGAAAAATTTTAACATTTGAATATATTAAGAGAGATGTAAAAAAATTGGAAAAAGGCTGAAGTAAAAGAATGTGGGTAACATTTAAATATATTTTTGTAGAAGTATGACTAGATATTATTTTAGAATATGTATTTATTGTTTGGATAGGTGGAGGAAAATAGTATGTTGTTATACAAAGGAATGAATAGTTTTGTAAAATAGATGTAACGGAAGAAGAGGCAAAGATTAAGGTAAATGCTTTTTGGAAATAAATAGACTGTAATAATTGGCATGCAATTAATTTATAAAATTTAAGATAGTAGTAAAATCGGTATAAAGACGGGGAGTTATAAAAATAAATAATAATAAATAAAACCGTTATTAGAAAGAATATTTGATAAAAGCAGTTGGTAATAATTATTGAGAAGATGAAATTAAGTGATGAGGCCTTTACTATTGCATTTGGTAAAAACCAGGGGGTAAAAGCTTCGCAATTAAGGAATATATATGACCTATAAAATAGGTAAAGTGAATGAGAAGATAGAACTGTTATAGTGTCCCTAATAGGTAGGGTAGATTTAAAATCCCTTGAAAGGGCTTGAGAGAATTCACCTAGAAAGGTGTAGAGGGGTAAGCAGTGAATGATATTGAAGAAACATAATTTAGAACAAAGGAAGTAACATACTTGAAACTGGTAAACTAGGAAGGAAACAGATAAAGCAGTGTAATAACCTATGAACATGCATCTAAAAATAGAGAGCAGGCCTAGATTTACACATCTAGAAAAAGGTAATAACCCTAGAAACATACATCTAGTAATAAAAAGCAACCATATAAAAGTCACAGAGAATGAAAAAGCAAGAGGGAAGCAAGAAAATAAAATTACAAACCCAGGGAGAGAGAGAAGCGGGGCAGAGAAAATAGTTACAGACCAAATGAGCAAATAAATGATGGGGGAGGAATGAAATAAACATAAAATAAATAAACTTAAAAAAATTACATGATAACTTAGGCGTTGAATGGGCCACCAAGGGTTGTTGTAGTAACTGACGAGCTGCATGATAAAGATGATATTAGAGTGCATACAAAATAGCAGGAGTATAATATTTGAGGAGTTGAAATTGACTAAAGAAGTATATAATAGGAAAATATAGGTTAAATAAGATTTGATGGCTAAATATTTGAGATAGTACATACTGATACCTTTATATTTTACAATCAGTAAATAAAATTGAAACTGAAAAGAGGGTTTTGACAACAAAGTTGAGAAGAGATTGGTTAAAATGAAAAGTGTAGTGTATAGATATGCACTACCCTTAATATTTAGAAAGTAATATAATATAATGTTTAGGGAAGTGGGGATCTTAGTATGTGTAAGCAAGACATTGATCTTAGAAGTATATAAAGACAAGATAAAAGAACTTATAGATAAAGGCTTAAAGAGAAAAGATGCAGCATACATCACTGGTAGGTGAAGAAACAGATACGGAGGGGTAAAAAGATTAACTACATAAAAAGATAGCCGAATGTAAATGAAGTGCAAGAAAATTAACCATGAAGAATGGTTATGCATTATATTGCAACCCGGATATTTCCGTACCAAGCATTGATAAAAAGTATATGTATTAAGATCATTAAAGATGAGGAATTTATAATAATTATATGAACATATGACATTATTGTGACCAGAAGATTTCCGAATCCAACTTTGATAATCATATAAAGAGGGAGGCAGAGAGGTGAACAGAGAAAAATAATAAGTTGCAATAATATATTAAATCAGAAGATCCCAGAAAATGGGCTTGTATTTGATTCCCTAAAAGGGCTGGATGTAAGGATGATTTAACTAGAGAATAGTTATTTAACAATGAGATTATCATAGAATATATACTTGATAACGGTAAGATAATGTTTGGGAGCAACATAGATTTTCCACATGATATGTAAAGTAGCAAGTAAAAATGTAAATTCATGCATATTATAAGTAATAAGAAGAACCTAAACATGTGTATACAGCATGAACATGGATTGCAGAACATTAGATGGATAAAAATATTAGTAAGGAAAGCATAGAAATATACCCTAACAAAGAGCAGAGAGGAAGCGTATAGAAAAGTAATCCTTATGAGATAGCAGCTTAGGCAAATCTGAGACAAAACAGGCATAAACAGAATTAAAAATGTGTAAGGAAAATTAAAAGAAATAAAGAAGGGGGGAGAAAACCCTAGGTGTTGGGATTCCTCTGAGGACCACCACTGGATCCGATGAAGCAGCACCGTCGGCCAATGCAGAAATAAAATTTCTGAAGAACCTAGGAAAGATTGAACAAAGAGAATGAGGATTCTGGAAAAAAACAATAAGATCAGAAAAAACAGAAAGAGATAAAAGGGAAAAGGTTGAGATTAAAGGGTGAAAAAACCCTAAATCTTTCCACGAAAAGGGAAACCCTAATTCTGGTAGACCCTTGAAGAGGCTGAAGAAGCCGCCCGCCATACGCGACCGTCTGGGTATTGTCGCATGTTCCAGAATCGGTGGAGAAGAGGTAGATCTAGCGACTAGGGCTACCGCCGCCAACAACCGATGGGAGGAACAAAACGAAACCAGAGTTAATCTGAAAAATGAATCAAAGAGAAAAATAAATTTAAATAGAAATGATATAAACATACAAAGAAAAAGGAAAAAAAGGAAAAGAGATCGGTTGAGAGAAAGATTAGAGGATGCATTAAAAACGGTCCAATATCCGAGAACTGGGTAACTCTTGGACTGCCCAGAACTCAAAAGAGACACCCAGAGATGGTTGGATCTGCAAAAAGAAAGAAGAGAAATAAAGAAAACAAGGATGAATAGGGAAAAGCAAAAGATTCAAGATTAAAGAGGAAAAAACTTATCTGTAGCGTCCGACCCTCCAGATCCGTAAGGTACCAGGGGTTTGGTAGCCGCCGGGAAGATAAAGGGCAAGATTCCAAGGAAGAAACATAGAAAAAACCAGAACCAAAAGGTAATAAGATGATAAAAAAGAGGTAAAGAGATAGCAAAAAACACGATTGAGCCAGAGAAACCAAAATATTATGAGGAGCAAAATGATGCATGAAAAAGTAAAAACGGTGAAGAAAAGTTATAAACAAACAGAGAAAAACAAGATAAGAAAAAATAGAATAACAAACCGTTTTTGTGAAATGGTGGGGGGGATGACACTCTGTCTTCTCGTCCCGATTTCCAAGGGATAAAGCATAGAAAATTTCTCTAGAGGCTTGCAAACGCGGCAGAGAGGAGGGAGTGCCGTGTGGGGGAAGGGGATTGGTGGAGAAGAAAATTCCACCGGGAAAAAAGGGAAAAAAGAAAGAACAAGCCAAAACCCATGAAAAATCCCAGAGAGAATTGAGAGCCATCACACACCCGCCCGTTACCCGTTGGAATTTTCCCCGTTGAAAAATCCTGCTGTCGACGTTTTTTCCCCCGTTGGAATTTTAACTGAGTAAAAAGTATAAAATTTAGGTTTTTCAATATAATTGCGTTGAAAAGTTCCTAAGCAATTATTTGAACTCCTAAAATTTGATTAAAACTATTTTGCGGTCCTTTTTGTCGAAGTTTCGGACGAGCAGGTCTAAATGGGCCTTTCAATGGACCCGTTAGAATTTTAACTAAGTAAAAAGTACATAAATTGAGGTTTTGCAATATAATTGGGTTGAAAAGCTCCTAATAAATTATTTGAACTCCTAAATTTGATTAAAACTTGTTTTGCGGTCCTTTTTGTAGAGGTTTCGGACGAGCAGGTCTAAATGGGCCTTTCAATGGACCCGTTGGAATTTTAACTGAGTAAAAAGTACAGAAATTGAGATTTTGCAATATAATTGTGTTGAAAAGCTCATAATCAATTACATGAACTCCTAAAATTTGATTAAAACTTGTTTTGCAGTCCTTTTTGTAGAGGTTTCGGACGAGCGGGTCGAAATGGGCCTTTCAATGGACCCGTTAGAATTTTAACTTAGTAAAAAGTAAAGAAATTGCGGTTTTGCAATATAATTGTGTTGAAAAGCTCCTAATCAATTATTTGAACTCCTAAAATTTGATTAAAACTATTTTTGCGGTCTTTTTTGTCGAGGTTTCGGACGAGCAAGTCTAAATGGGCCTTTCAATGGACCCGTTGGAATTTTAAATGAGTAAAAAGTACAGAAATTGAGGTTATGCAATATAATTGTGTTGAAAAGCTCCTAATCAATTACATGAACTCCTAAAATTTTATTAAAACTTGTTTTGTAGTCCTTTTTGTAGAGGTTTCAGACGAGCGGGTCGAAATAGGCCTTTCATTGGACCCGTTGGAATTTTAATTGAGTAAAAAGTACAGAAATTGAGGTTTTGCAATATAATTGTGTTGAAAAGCTCCTAATCAATTACAAGAACTCCTAAAATTTGATTAAAACTTGTTTTGTAGTCCTTTTTGTAGAGGTTTCGGACAAGCGGGTCGAAATGCGCCTTTTAATGGACCCGTTGGAATTTTAACTGAGTAAAAAGTACAGAAATTGAGGTTTTGCAATATAATTGTGTTGAAAAGCTCCTAATCAATTACATGAACTCCTAAAATTTGATTAAAATATGTTATGCAGTCCTTTTTGTAGAGGTTTCGGAAGAGCGGGTCGAAACGGGCCTTTCAATGGACCCGTTGAAATTTTAACTGCGTAAAAAGTACAGAAATTGAGGTTTTGCAATATAATTGTGTTGAAAAGCTCCTTATCAATTATTTGAACTCCTAAAATTTGATTAAAACTTGTTTTGCAGTCTTTTTTGTCGAGGTTTCGGACGAGCAGGTCTAAATGGTCCTTTCAATGGACCCGTTAGAATTTTAACTAAGTAAAAAGTACAGAAATTGAGGTTTTGCAATATAATTGGGTTGAAAAGCTCCTAATCAATTATTTGAACTCCTAAAATTTGATTAAAACTTGTTTTCCGGTCCTTTTTGTAGAGGTTTCAGACGAGCAGGTCTAAATGGGCCTTTCAATGGACCCGTTGGAATTTTAACTGAGTAAAAAGTAAAGAAATTGAGGTTTTGCAATATAATTGTGTTGAAAATCTCCTAATCAATTATTTGAACTCCTAAAATTTGATTTAAACTTGTTTTGCAGTCCTTTTTGTAGAGGTTTCGGATGAGCGGGTCGAAATGGGCCTTTCAATGGCCCAGTTGGAATTTTAACTTAGTAAAAAGTAAAGAAATTACGGTTTTGCAATATAATTGTGTTGAAAAGCTCCTAATCAATTATTTGAACTCCTAAAATTTGATTAAAACTTTTTTTGCGGTCCTTTTTGTAGAGGTTTCGGACGAGCAGGTCTAAATGGGCCTTTCAAAGGGCCCGTTGGAATTTTAACTGAGTAAAAAGTACAAAATTGAGGTTTTGCAATATAATTGGGTTGAAAAGCTCCTAATCAATTATTTGAACTCCTAAAATTTGATTAAAACTTGTTTTGCGGTCCTTTTTGTAAAGGTTTCGGACGAGCAGGTCGAAATGGGCCTTTAATGGACCCGTTGGAATTTTAAATGAGTAAAAAGTACAGAAATTGAGGTTATGAAATATAATTGTGTTTAAAAGCTCCTAATCAATTACATGAACTCCTAAAATTTTATTAAAACTTGTTTTGCAGTCCTTTTGTAGAGGTTTCGGACGAGCTGGTTGAAATGGGCCTTTCAATGGACCCGTTAGAATTTTAATTGAGTAAAAAGTACAGAAATTGAGGTTTTGCAATATAATTGTGTTGAAAAGCTCCTAATCAATTACAATAACTCCTAAAATTTGATTAAAACTTGTTTTGTAGTCCTTTTTTTCGAGGTTTCGGACGAGACGGTCTAAATGGGCCTTTCAATCGACCCGTTGGAATTTTAAATGAGTAAAAAGTACAGAAATTGAGGTTTTGCAATATAATTGTGTTGAAAAGCTCCTAATCAATTATTTGAACTCCTAATATTTTAATAAAACATTTTTGCGATCTTTTTTGTCGAGGTTTCGGACGAGCAGGTCTAAATGGGCCTTTCAATGGACCCGTTGGAATTTTAATTAAGTAAAAAGTACAGAAATTGAGGTTATGCAATATAATTGTGTTGAAAAGCTCCTAATCAATTACATGAACTCCTAAAATTTGATTAAAACTTGTTTTGCAGTCCTTTTTGTAGATGTTTCGGAGGAGCTGGTCGAAATGGGCCTTTCAATGGACCCGTTGGAATTTTAAATGAGTAAAAAGTACAGAAATTGAGGTTATGCAATATAATTGTGTTGAAAAGCTCCTAATCAATTACATGAACTCCTAAAATTTTATTAAAACTTGTTTTGCAGTCCTTTTTGTAGAGGTTTCAGACGAGCGGGTCGAAATAGGCCTTTCATTGGACCCGTTGGAATTTTAATTGAGTAAAAAGTACAGAAATTGAGGTTTTACAATATAATTGTGTTGAAGAGCTCCTAATCAATTACATGAACTTCTAAAATTTGATTAAAACGTGTTTTGCAGTCCTTTTTGTAGAGGTTTCGGACGAGCGGGTCGAAATGGGCCTTTCAATGGACCCGTTGGAATTTTAACTGAGCAAAAAGTACAGAAATTGAGGTTTTGAAATATAATTGTGTTGAAAAGCTCCTAATCAATTATTTGAACTCCTAATATTTGAATAAAATATTTTTGCGGTCCTTTTTCTAGAGGTTTCGGAAGAGCAGGTCTAAATGATCCTTTCAATGGGCCCGTTAGAATTTTAACTGAGTAAAAAGTATAAAATTGAGGTTTTCCAATATAATTGTGTTGAAACGTTCTTAATCAATTATTTGAACTCCTACAATTTGATTAAAACTTGTTTTGCAGTCCTTTTTGTAGAGGTTTCGGACGAGCGGGTCGAAATGGGCCTTTCAATAGACAAGTTGGAATTTTAACTGAGTAAAAAGTACAGAAATTGAGGTTTTGAAATATAATTATGTTGAAAATCTCCTACTCAATTACATGAACTCCTAAAATTTGATTAAAACTTGTTTTGTAGTCCTTTTTGTAGAGGTTTCGGTTGAGCGGGTCGAAATGGGCCTTTCAATGGACCCGTTGGAATTTTAACTGAGTAAAAAGTACAGAAATTGAGGTTTTGCAAAATAATTGTGTTGAAAAGCTCCTAATCAATTATTTGAACTCCTAATATTTGAATAAAACATTTTTGCGGTCCTTTTTGTAGAGGTTTCGGACGAGCGGGTCGAAATGGGCCTTTCAATGGGCCCGTTGAAATTTTAACTGAGTAAAAAGTACAGAAATTGAAGTTATGCAATATAATTGTGTTGAAAAGCTCCTAATCAATTACATGAACTCCTAAAATTTGATTAAAACTTGTTTTGTAGTCCTTTTTTTAGAGGTTTCGGACGAACGGGTCGAAATGGGCCTTTCAATGGACCCGTTGGAATTTTAACTGAGTAAAAAGTACAAAAATTGAGGTTTTGCAATGTAATTGTGTTGAAAAGCTCCTAATCAATTATTTGAACTCCTAATATTTGAATAAAACATTTTTGCGGTCCGTTTTATAGAGGTTTCAGACGAGCAGGTCTAAATAAGCCTTTCAATGGGCCCGTTGGAATTTTAACTGAGTAAAAAGTATAAAATTGAGGTTTTTCAATATAATTTTGTTGAAAAGTTCCTAATCAATTATTTGAACTCCTAAAATTTGATTAAAACTATTTTGCGGTCCTTTTTGTCGAGGTTTCGGACGAGTAGGTCTAAATGGGCCTTTCAATTGACCCGTTAGAATTTTAACCAAGTAAAAAGTACAGAAATTGAGGTTTTGCAATATAATTGTGTTGAAAAGCTCCTAATCAATTACATAAACTCCTAAAATTTGATTAAAACTTATTTTGCAGTCCTTTTTGTAGAGGTTTCGGACGAGCGGGTCGAAAAGGGCCTTTAAATGGACCCGTTGAAATTTTAACTTAGTAAAAAGTACAGAAATTGAGATTTTGGAATGTAATTGTGTTGAAAATCTCCTAATCAATTACATGAACTCCTAAAATTTGATTAAAACTTGTTTTGCAGTCCTTTTTGTAGAGGTTTCGGACGAGCGGGTCGAAATGGGCCTTTCAATGGACCCGTTGGAATTTTAACTTAGTAAAAAGTAAAGAAATTGAGGTTTTGCAATATAATTGTGTTGAAAAGCTCCTAATCAATTATTTGAACTCCTAAATTTTGATTAAAACTTTTTTGCGGTCCTTTTTGTCGAGGTTTCAGGCGAGCAGGTCTGAATGGGCCTTTAATGGACCCGTTGGAATTTTAAATGAGTAAAAAGTACATAAATTGAGGTTATGCAATATAATTGTGTTGAAAAGCTCCTAATCAATTACATGAACTCCTAAAATTTTATTAAAACTTGTTTTGCAGTCCTTTTTGTAGAGGTTTCGGACGAGCGGGTCGAAATGGGCCTTTCAATGGACCAGTTGGAATTTTAATTGAGTAAAAAGTACAGAAATTGAGGTTTTGCAATATAATTGTGTTGAAAAGCACCTAATCAATTACAAGAACTCCTAAAATTTGATTAAAACTTGTTTTTGGAGTCCTTTTTGTAGAGGTTTCGGGCAAGCGGGTCGAAATGCGCCTTTTAATGGACCGATTGGAATTTTAACTGAGTAAAAAGTATAGAAATTGAGGTTTTGCAATATAATTGTGTTGAAAAGCTCCTAATCAATTATTTGAACTCATAATATTTGAATAAAACATTTTTGCGGTCCTTTTTGTAGAGGTTTCGAACGAGCAGGTCTAAATGAGCCTTTCAATGGGACCGTTGGAATTTTAACTGAGTAAAAAGTACAGAAATTGAGGTTTTGAAATATAATTGTGTTGAAAAGCTCATAATCAATTACATGAACTCCTAAAATTTGATTAAAACTTGTCTTGCAGTCCTTTTTGTAGAGGTTTCGGACGAGCGGGTCTAAATGGGCCTTTCAATGGACCCGTTGGAATTTTAACTTAATAAAAAGTACAGAAATTGAGGTTTTGCAATATAATTGTGTTGAAAAGATCCTAATCAATTACATAAACTCCTAAAATTTGATTAAAAATTTTTTTGCAGTCCTTTTTGTAGAGGTTTCGGACGAGCGGGTCGAAACGGGCCTTTCAATGGACCCGTTGAAATTTTAACTGAGTAAAAAGTAAAGAAATTGAGGTTTTGCAATATAATTGTGTTGAAAAGCTCCTAATCAATTATTTGAACTCCTAAAATTTGATTAAAACTTGTTTTGCGGTCCTTTTTGTAGAGGTTTCTGGCGAGAAGGTCTAAATGGGCCTTTCAATGGACCCGTTGGAATTTTAACTGAGTAAAAAGTACAGAAATTGAGGTTTTGCAATATAATTGTGTTGAAAAGCTCCAAATCAATTACATGAACTCCTAAAATTTTATTAAAACTTGTTTTGCAGTGCTTTTTGTAGAGGTTTCGGACGAGCGGGTCGAAATGGGCCTTTCAATGGACACGTTGGAATTTTAACTGAGTAAAAAGTACAAAAATTGCGGTTTTGCAATATAATTTTGTTTAAAAGTTCCTAATCAATTATTTTAACTCCTAAAATTTGATTAAAACTTATTTTGCGGTCCTTTTTGTATCGGTTTCGGACGAGCAGGTCTAAATGGGCCTTACAATGGACCCGATGGAATTTTAACTGAGTAAAAAGTACATAAATTGCGGTTTTGCAATATAATTGTGTTGAAAAGCTCCTAGTCAATTAAATAAACTCCTAAAATTTGATTAAAACTTTTTTGCAATCCTTTTTGTAGAGGTTTCGGACGAGCGGGTCGAAATGGGCCTTTCAATGGACCCGTTGAAATTTTAACTGTGTAAAAAGTACATAAATTGAGATTTTGGAATATAATTGTGTTGAAAATCTCCTAATCAATTACATGATCTCCTAAAATTTGATTAAAACTTGTTTTGCGGTCCTTTTTGTAGATGTTTTGGACGAGCAGGTCTGATATGTACCCGGTAATGTGACCCGAGTCATATAGATGTGCCCGATCGTGATTCTAGTAAGAAATATTCTTTGCTATGCTTTGAACTCTGAGATATCATAAAACATACATGTGAGATGAATATCAATATAATAAAAAATTAATGAAGAAAGGAATTGGATAGGTAATTTGGATAGTATGGTTGCTAAGGATGGAGGATGATAATAATGGAAAGGTGTAAATCAAAGGAGTGATGGGAGATGCTAAAGGCGGCGTGGATTTGTATGGTTGCAAGGATAGCGAATTGTGACCCGCTAGCTATAACGAGCTAGGAACCAACAATATACTTTGATGGAGTCGATGTGGAGGAGTGTGGAACGTGACCCACAAGCTATAAGAGAGCTTGGAACCAACGCTATAGCAAAATGAAATGGATAGAAGACTACAAGCACAACTTGAAGCCGATAGAGTTCTCGCAAGAAAAAGATGAAAACAATCTTTCAAAGGTTTATATTCTCCAAAAAAATCTTTTACAAATGAACCTAAGGTGCCTATTTATAGTGTGGATAGACACCATATGAAAAGTCACACAAAAGAGAGATGAATGCTCATCTAAATGCTATTGAATACAAATAAATGAAATGTTTCTTTCTTATCCTTTTGATGGATGAATTTTTCTTTAAATTGAGATGAATTTAGCCTTAAATTCGTCCAAAAGGAGTGGTGACTCTTGGGCTGCTTCATTTTGCTTGCAAATGGATAAAAGGGAATGGATGCGGACATAGGATGATTGTAGACATCCCACAAGTCCAAATCAGCTTGTCTCTTTGAATTCCTTGATGATTTTATCACTTAATTTGATGATTAAATGACATTAAACCAGTCTTCATTGCTTGCCCATTTGTGGAATATGATCAACCTTCAAAAAATGATAAATAAAGGCCTTGAATGCATAATTTGTTTGCTGATTATTGCATGTCTCTTCTCTTGAACGTGAATGGCCTTCATTGGATCATAATTTCAACCTTGAATAGGTGAATTATGAAGCTTAAATGCTTTGTTACTCTAAGAAGATGAACAGCCTTGAAAAGATGAAAAGAATTCAGCCTTCAATTGCCTTCAATTGCCTTGTTTGCATGAGTAAAGATGGTCATCAAAGACTTGTTTCCAAGTTGAAGTTGAAAAGTCTCTTCTTTAATCCACATGTCACATGAACCTAGACACACACAAAGGATTTATTCATACTTAAAATAATAGATGCATGAAACAATTAAAGAGTTAGTTAATTGAGTGAACTAGTTAAATGAATGAACTAGTTTAATTAAAGAACTAACGTTATTGAATTTAACTAAATGCATGAATGAAGTAGTTTAACGAATGATTTAAGATACATAATTAAACTACTTCCCTAAATGAACTAAAACTATAAATGAAATGCATGCTTTAATGACCAACACACTTTATCAATGTAGTGGAAGTTTGAAATACCTAAATTCTCATTCCAATGCATGCATGAGCAAGGTAAGGCATTCCTCCCTTATTATTTCTTCTTTCTCAGGTTCATGGCTTGTTGTAAACAAGCTTTCCATGGCTGATTGAAACTCCTTGGCCCGTGCACGTGTAATGGGGCCACTTGGGTACTTCTCCAGGTCCTTGTTCTTGATGGTCATATCAAGGTCTAAATGGGCCTTTCAATGGACCCGTTGGAATTTTAACTGAGTAAAAAGTACAGAAATTGAGGTTTTGCAATATAATTGTGTTGAAAAGCTCCTAATCAATTATTTGAACTCCTAATATTTGAATAAAACATTTTTGCGGTCCTTTTTGTAGAGGTTTCGGACGAGCAGGTCTAAATGGGCCTTTCAATGGTCCGTTGGAATTTTAACTGAGTAAAATGTACATAGATTGAGGTTTTGCAATATAATTGTGTTGAAAAGCTCCTAATCAATTATTTGAACTCCTAAAATTTGATTAAAACTTGTTTTGCGGTCCTTTTTGTAGAGGTTTCGGACGAGCAGGTCTAAATGGGCCTTTCAATGGACCCGTTGGAATTTTAACTGAGTAAAAAGTACAAAAATTGAGGTTTTGGAATATAATTGTGTTGAAAAGCTCCTAATCAATTACATGATCTCCTAAAAATTGATTGAAACTTGTTTTGCGGTCTTTTTTGTAGAGGTTTCGGACGAGCAGGTCTAAATGGGCCTTTCAATGGACCCGTTGAAATTTTAACTGAGTAAAAAGTACAGAAATTGAGGTTTTGCAATATAATTGTGTTGAAAAGATCCTAATCAATTATTTGAACTCCTAAGATTTGATTAAAACTTGTTTTGCGGTTCTTTTTGTAGAGGTTTCGGACGAGCAGGTCTAAATGGGCCTTTCAATGGACCCGTTGGAATTTTAACTGAGTAAAAAGTACATAAATTGAGGTTTTGCAATATAATTGTGTTGAAAAGCTCCTAATCAATTATTTGAACTCCTAATATTTGAATAAAACATTTTTGCGGTCCTTTTTATAGAGGTTTCGGACGAGCAGGTCTAAATAAGCCTTTCAATGGGCCCGTTGGAATTTTAACTGAGTAAAAAGTATAAAATTGAGGTTTTTCAATATAATTGTGTTGAAAAGTTCTTAATCAATTATTTGAACTCCTAAAATTTGATTAAAACTATTTTGCGGTCCTTTTTGTCGAGGTTTCCGACGAGCAGGTCTAAATGGGCCTTTCAATGGACCCGTTGGAATTTTAACTGAGTAAAAAGTACAAAAATTGAGGTTTTGGAATATAATTGTGTTGAAAAGCTCCTAATCAATTACATGATCTCCTAAAAATTGATTGAAACTTGTTTTGCGGTCTTTTTTGTAGAGGTTTCGGACGAGCAGGTCTAAATGGGCCTTTCAATGGACCCGTTGAAATTTTAACTGAGTAAAAAGTACAGAAATTGAGGTTTTGCAATATAATTGTGTTGAAAAGATCCTAATCAATTATTTGAACTCCTAAGATTTGATTAAAACTTGTTTTGCGGTTCTTTTTGTAGAGGTTTCGGACGAGCAGGTCTAAATGGGCCTTTCAATGGACCCGTTGGAATTTTAACTGAGTAAAAAGTACATAAATTGAGGTTTTGCAATATAATTGTGTTGAAAAGCTCCTAATCAATTATTTGAACTCCTAATATTTGAATAAAACATTTTTGCGGTCCTTTTTATAGAGGTTTCGGACGAGCAGGTCTAAATAAGCCTTTCAATGGGCCCGTTGGAATTTTAACTGAGTAAAAAGTATAAAATTGAGGTTTTTCAATATAATTGTGTTGAAAAGTTCTTAATCAATTATTTGAACTCCTAAAATTTGATTAAAACTATTTTGCGGTCCTTTTTGTCGAGGTTTCCGACGAGCAGGTCTAAATGGGCCTTTCAATGGACCCGTTGGAATTTTAACTGAGTAAAAAGTACAGAAATTGTGGTTTTGCAATATAATTGTGTTGAAAAGCTCCTAATCAATTACATGAACTCCTACAATTTGATTAAAGCTTGTTTTGCAGTCCTTTTTGTCGAGGTTTCGGACGAGCGGGTCGAAATGAGCCTTTTAATGGACCCGTTGGAATTTTAACTGAGTAACAAGTACAGAAATTGAGGTTTTGCAATATAATTGTGTTGAAGAGCTCCTAATAAATTATTTGAACTTCTAATATTTGAATAAAACATTTTTGCGGTCCTTTTTATAGAGGTTTCGGACGAGCAGGTCTAAATGAGCCTTTCAATGGGCCCGTTGGAATTTTAATTGAGTAAAAAGTATAAAATTGAGGTTTTTCAATATAATTTTGTTGAAAAGTTCCTAATCAATTATTTGAACTCCTAAAATTTGATTAAAACTATTTTGCGGTCCTTTTTGTCGAGTTTTCGAACGAGCAGGTCTAAATGGGCCTTTCAATGGACCCGTTAGAATTTTAACTAAGTAAAAAGTACAAAAATTGAGGTTTTGCAATATAATTGTGTTGAAAAGCTCCTAATCAATTACATAAACTCCTAAAATTTGATTAAAACTTTTTTTGCAGTCCTTTTTGTAGAGGTTTCAGACGAGCGGGTCGAAATGGGCCTTTAAATGGACCCGTTGAAATTTTAACTTAGTAAAAAGTACAGAAATTGAGATTTTGGAATATAATTGTGTTGAAAATCTCCTAATCAATTACATGAACTCCTAAAATTTTATTAAAACTTGTTTTGCAGTCCTTTTTGTAGAGGTTTCGGACGAGCGGGTCGAAATGGGCCTTTCAATGGACCCGTTGGAATTTTAAGTGAGTAAAATGTACAGAATTTGAGATTTTGGAATATAATTGTGTTGAAAAGCTCCTAATCAATTATTTGAACTCCTAAAATTTGATTAAAACTTTTTTTGCGGTCCTTCTTGTCGAGGTTTCAGACGAGCAGGTCTAAATGGGCCTTTAATGGACCCGTTGGAATTTTAAATGAGTAAAATTGTACAGAAATTGAGGTTATGAAATATAATTGTTTTGAAAAGCTCCTAATCAATTACATGAACTCCTAAAATTTTATTAAAACTTGTTTTGCAGTCCTTTTGTAGAGGTTTCGGAAGAGCGGGTCGAAATGGGCCTTTCAATGGACCAATTGGAATTTTCATTGAGTAAAAAGTATATAAATTGAGGTTTTGCAATATAATTGTGTTTAAAAGCTCCTAATCAATTACAAGAACTCCTAAAATTTGATTAAAACTTGTTTTTGGAGTCCTTTTTGTAAAGGTTTCGGACTAGCGGGTTGAAATGCGCCTTTTAATGGACCCGTTGGAATTTTAACTGAGTAAAAAGTACATAAATTGAGGTTTTGCAATGTAATTGTGTTGAAAAGCTCCTAATCAATTATTTGAACTCATAATATTTGAATAAAACATTTTTGCGGTCCTTTTTGTAGAGGTTTCAGACGAGAAGTTCTAAATGAGCCTTTCAATGGGCCCGTTGGAATTTTAACTGAGTAAAAAGTATAAAATTTAGGTTTTTCAATATAATTTTGTTGAAAAGTTCCTAATAAATTATTTTAACACCTAAAATTTGATTAAAACTATTTTGCGGTCCTTTTTTTTGATGTTTCGGACGAGCAGGTCTAAATGGGCCTTTCAATGGACCCGTTAGAATTTTAACTAAGTAAAAAGTACAGAAATTGAGGTTTTGCAATATAATTGTGTTGAAAAGCTCATAATCAATTACATGAACTCCTAAAATTAGATTAAAACTTGTTTTGCAGTCATTTTTGTAGAGGTTTCGGACGAGCGGGTCGAAATGGTCCTTTCAATGGACCCGTTGAAATTTTAACTGAGTAAAAAGTATAGAAATTGAGGTTTTAAAATATAATTGTGTTGAAAAGCTCCTAATCAATTATTTGAACTCCTAAAATTTGATTTAAACTTTTTTTGCGGTCCTTTTTGTAGAGGTTTCGGACGAGCAGGTCTAAATGGGCCTTTCAATGGACCCGTTGGAATTTTAACTGAGTAAAAATTTCAAAAATTGAGGTTTTGCAATATAATTGTGTTGAAAATCTCCTAATCAATTACATGATCTCCTAAAATGTGATTAAAACTTGTTTTGCGGCCCTTTTTGTAGAGGTTTCGGACGAGCATGTCTAAATGGGCCTTTCAATGGACCCGTTGGAATTTTAACTGAGTAAAAATTATAAAAATTGAGGTTTTGCAATATAATTGTGTTGAAAAGCTCATAATCAATTATTTGTACTCCTAAAATATGATCAAAACTTCTTTTGCGGTCCTTTATGTAGAGGTTTCGGACGTGCGGGTCTAAATGGGCCTTTCAATGGACCCGTTGGAATTTTAACTGAGTAAAATGTATATTAATTGAATTTTTGCAATTAAATTTTGTTGAAAAGCTCCTAATCATTTATTTGAACTCCTAAAATTTGATTAAAACTCTTTTGCGATCATTTTTGTATCGGTTTCGGACGAGCAGGTCTAATTGGGCCTTACAATGGACCCGTTGGAATTTTAACTGAGTAAAAAGTACAGAAATTGAGGTTTTGCAATATAATTGTGTTGAAAAGCTCCTAATCAATTATTTGAACTAAAATTTGATTAAAACCTTTTTTGCGGTCCTTTTTGTCGAGGTTTCGGACGAGACGGTCTAAATGGGCCTTTCAATGGACCCGCAGGAATTTTAAATAAGTAAAAAGTACAGAAATTGAGGTTATGCAATATAATTGTGTTGAAAAGCTCCTAATCAATTACATGAACTTCTAAAATTTGATTAAAACGTGTTTTGCAGTCCTTTTTGTAGAGGTTTCGGACGAGCGGGTCCAAATGGGCCTTTCAATGGACCTGTTGGAATTTTAACTGAGTAAAAAGTACAGAAATTGAGGTTTTGCAATAGAATTGTGTTGAAAATCTCCTAATCAATTATTTGAACTCCTAATATTTGAATAAAACATTTTTGCGGTCCGTTTTATATAGTTTTCGGACGAGCAGGTCTAAATGAGCCTTTCAATGGGCCCGTTGGAATTTTAATTGAGTAAAAAGTATAAAATTGAGGTTTTTCAATATAATTGTGTTGAAAAGTTCCTAATCAATTATTTGAACTCCTAAAATTTGATTTAAACTATTTTGCGGTCCTTTTGTCGAGGTTTCGGACGAGCAGGTCTAAATGGGCCTTTCAATGGACCCGTTGGAATTTTAACTGAGTAAAAAGTACAGAAATTGAGGTTTTGCAATATAATTGTGTTGAAAAGCTCCAAATCAATTACATGAACTCCTACAATTTTATTAAAACTTGTTTTGCAGTCCTTTTTGTAGATGTTTCGGACGAGCGGGTCGAAATGGGCCTTTCAATAGACCCGTTGGAATTTTAACTGAGTAAAAAGTACAGAAATTGAGGTTTTGCAATATAATTGTGTTGAAAAGCTCCTAATCAATTACAAGAACTCCTAAAATTTGATTAAAACTTGTTTTGCAGTCCTTTTTGTAGAGGTTTCTGACGAGTGGGTCGAAATGGGTGTTTCAATGGACCCGTTTCAATTTTAACTGAGTAAAAAGTACAGAAATTGAGGTTTTGCAATATAATTGTGTTGAAAAGCTCATAATCAATTATTTGAACTCCTAAAATTTGATTAAAACTTGTTTTGCGGTCTTTTTTGTAAAGGTTTCGGACGAGCAAGTCTAAATGGGCCTTTCAATGGACCCGTTGGAATTTTAACTGGTTAAAAAGTACATAAATTGAGGTTTTGCAATATAATTGCGTTGAAAAGCTCCTAATCAATTACATGAACTCTTAAAATTTGATTAAAACTTGTTTTGCAGTCCTTTTTGTAGAGGTTTCTGACGAGCCGGTCGAAATGGGTCTTTCAATGGACCCGTTGGAATTTTAACTGAGTAAAAAGTACAGAAATTGAGGTTTTGCAATATAATTGTGTTGAAAAGCTCGTAATCAATTACATGAACTCCTAAAATTTGATTAAAACTTGTTTTGCAGTCCTTTTTGTAGAGGTTTCTGACGAGCGGGTCGAAATGGGTCTTTCAATGGACCCGTTTCAATTTTAACTGAGTAAAAAGTACAGAAATTGAGGTTTTGCAATATAATTGTGTTGAAAAGCTCCTAATCAATTATTTGAACTCCTAATATTTGAAAAAACATTTTTGCGGTCCTTTTTATAGAGGTTTCGGACGAGCAGGTCTAAATGAGCCTTTCAATGGGCCCGTTGGAATATTAACAGAGTAAAAAGTAAAAAAAATTGAGGTTTTGCAATATAATTGTGTTGAAAAGCTCCTAATCAATTATTTGAACTTATAAAATTTGATTAAAACTTGTTTTGCGGTCCTTTTTGTAGAGGTTTCGGACGAGCATGTCTAAATGGGCCTTTCAATGGACCCGTTGGAATTTTAACTGCGTAAAAAGTACAGAAATTGAGGTTTTGCAATATAATTGTGTTGAAAAGCTCCTAATCAATTACATGAACTCCTAAAATTTGATTAAAACTTGTTTTGCAGTCCTTTTTGTAGAGGTTTCGTATGAGCGGGTCGAAATGGACCTTTTAATGTACCCGTTGGAATTTTAACTTAGTAAAAAGTAAAGAAATTGCGGTTTTGCAATATAATTGTGTTGAAAAGCTCCTAATAAATTAGTTGAACTCCTAAAATTTGATTAAAACTTTTTTTGCGGTCCTTATTGTCGAGGTTTCGGACGAGCAAGTCTAAATGGGCCTTTCAATGGACCCGTTGGAATTTTAAATGAGTAAAAAGTACAGAAATTGAGGTTATGCAATATAATTGTGTTGAAAAGCTCCTAATCAATTACATGAACTCCTAAAATTCGACAAAAACTTGTTTTGCAGTCCTTTTTGTAGAGGTTTCGGACGAGCGGGTCGAAATGGGCCTTTCAATGGACTTGTTGGAATTTTAACTTAGTAAAAAGTAAAGAAATTGCGGTTTTGCAATATAATTGTGTTGAAAAGCTCCTAATCAATTATTTGAACTCCTATAATTAAATTAAAACTTGTTTTGCGGTCCTTTTTGTAGAGGTTTCGGACGAGCATGTCTAAATGGGCCTTTCAATGGACCCGTTGGAATTTTAACAGAGTAAAAAGTACAGAAATTGAGGTTTTGCAATATAATTGTTTTGAAAAGCTCATAAACAATTATATGAACTCTTAAAATTTGATCAAAACTTGTTTTGCGGGTTTCAGACGAGCAGGTCTAAATGGGCCTTACAATGGACCCTTTGGAATTTTAAATGAGTAAAAAGTACAGAAGTTGAGGTTTTGCAATATAATTGTGTTGAAAAGCTCCTAATCAATTATTTGAACTCCTAAAATCTGATTAAAACATGTTTTGCGGTCCTTTTTGTCGAGGTTTCGGACGAGCAGGTCTAAATGGGCCTTTCAATGGACCCGTTGGAATTTTAACTGGGTAAAAAGTACAGAAATTGAGGTTTTGCAATATATTTGTGTTGAAAAGTTCCTAACCAATTACATGAACTCCTAAAATTTGATTAAAACTTGTTTTGTAGTCCTTTTTGTAGATGTTTCGGACGAGCGGGTCGAAATGGGCCTTTCAATAGACCCGTTGGAATTTTAACTGAGTAAAAAGTACAAAAATTGAGGTTTTGCAATATAATTGTGTTGAAAAGCTCCTAATCAATTACAAGAACTCCTAAAATTTGATTAAAACTTGTTTTGTAGTCCTTTTTATAGAGGTTTCGGACGAGCGGGTCGAAATGGGCCTTTCAATGGACCCGTTGGAATTTTAACTGAGTAAAAAGTACAGAAATTGAGGTTTTGCAATATAATTGTGTTGAAAAGCTCATAATCAATTATTTGAACTCCTAAAATTTGATTAAAACTTGTTTTGCGGTCTTTTTTGTAAAGGTTTCGGACGAGCAGGTCTAAATGGGCCTTTCAATGGACCCGTTGGAATTTTAACTGAGTAAAAAGTACATAAATTGAGGTTTTGCAATATAATTGCGTTGAAAAGCTCCTAATCAATTACATGAACTCTTAAAATTTGATTAAAAGTTGTTTTGCAGTCCTTTTTGTAGAGGTTTCTGACAAGCCGGTCGAAATGGGTCTTTCAATGGACCCGTTGGAATTTTAACTGAGTAAAAAGTACAGAAATTGAGGTTTTGCAATATAATTGTGTTGAAAAGCTCCTAATCAATTACATGAACTCCTAAAATTTGATTAAAACTTGTTTTGCAGTCCTTTTTGTAGAGGTTTCTGACGAGCGGGTCGAAATGGGTCTTTCAATGGACCCGTTTCAATTTTAACTGAGTAAAAAGTACAGAAATTGAGGTTTTGCAATATAATTGTGTTGAAAAGCTCCTAATCAATTATTTGAACTCCTAATATTTGAAAAAACATTTTTGCGGTCCTTTTTATAGAGGTTTCGGACGAGCAGGTCTAAATGAGCCTTTCAATGGGCCCGTTGGAATTTTAACAGAGTAAAAAGTAAAAAAATTGAGGTTTTGCAATATAATTGTGTTGAAAAGCTCCTAATCAATTATTTGAACTTCTAAAATTTGATTAAAACTTGTTTTGCGGTCCTTTTTGTAGAGGTTTCGGACGACCATGTCTAAATGGGCCTTTCAATGGACCCGTTGGAATTTTAACTGCGTAAAAAGTACAGAAATTGAGGTTTTGCAATATAATTGTGTTGAAAAGCTCCTAATCAATTACATGAACTCCTAAAATTTGATTAAAACTTGTTTTGCAGTCCTTTTTGTAGAGGTTTCGTATGAGCGGGTCGAAATGGGCCTTTTAATGTACCCGTTGGAATTTTAACTTAGTAAAAAGTAAAGAAATTGCGGTTTTGCAATATAATTGTGTTGAAAAGCTCCTAATCAATTATTTGAACTCCTAAAATTTGATTAAAACTTTTTTTGCGGTCCTTATTGTCGAGGTTTCGGACGAGCAAGTCTAAATGGGCCTTTCAATGGACCCGTTGGAATTTTAAATGAGTAAAAAGTACAGAAATTGAGGTTATGCAATATAATTGTGTTGAAAAGCTCCTAATCAATTACATGAACTCCTAAAATTCGATTAAAACTTGTTTTGCAGTCCTTTTTGTAGAGGTTTCGGACGAGCGGGTCGAAATGGGCCTTTTAATGGACCCGTTGGAATTTTAACTTAGTAAAAAGTAAAGAAATTGAGGTTTTGCAATATAATTGTGTTGAAAAGCTCCTAATCAATTATTTGAACTCGTAAAATTAAATTAAAACTTGTTTTGCGGTCCTTTTTGTAGAGGTTTCGGACGAACATGTCTAAATGGGCCTTTCAATGGACCCGTTGGAATTTTAACAGAGTAAAAAGTACAGAAATTGAGGTTTTGCAATATAATTGTTTTGAAAAGCTCATAAACAATTATATGAACTCCTAAAATTTGATCAAAACTTGTTTTGCGGTCCTTTTTGTAGAGGTTTCAGACGAGCAGGTCTAAATGGGTCTTACAATGGACCCGTTGGAATTTTAAATGAGTAAAAAGTACAGAAGTTGAGGTTTTGCAATATAATTGTGTTGAAAAGCTCCTAATCAATTATTTGAACTCCTAAAATTTGATTAAAACATGTTTTGCGGTCCTTTTTGTCGAGGTTTCGGACGAGCAGGTCTAAATGGGCCTTTCAATGGACCCGTTGGAATTTTAACTGAGTAAAAAGTACAGAAATTGAGGTTTTGCAATATAATTGTGTTTAAAAGCTCCTAATCAATTACATGAACTCCTAAAATTTGATTAAAACTTGTTTTCCAGTCCTTTTTGTAGAGGTTTCGGAGGAGCGGGTCAAAATTGGCCTTTCAATGGACCCGTTGGAATTTTAACTGAGTAAAATGTATATTAATTGAATTTTTGCAATATAATTGTGTTGAAAAGCTCCTAATCATTTATTTGAACTCCTAAAATTTGATTAAAACTTTTTTGCGGTCCTTTTTGTATCGGTTTCGGACGAGCAGGTCTAAATGGGCCTTACAATGGACCCGTTGGAATTTTAACAGAGTAAAAAGTAAAAAAATTGAGGTTTTGCAATATAATTGTGTTGAAAAGCTACTAATCAATTATTTGAACTCCTAAAATTTGATTAAAACTTGTTTTGCGGTCCTTTTTGTAGAGGTTTCGGACGAGCAGGTCTAAATGGGCCTTTCAATGGACCCGTTGGAATTTTAACTGAGTAAAAAGTACAGAAATTGAGGTTTTTCAATATAATTGTGTTGAAAAGCTCCTAATCAATTACATGAACTCCTAAAATTTGATTAAAACTTGTTTTGCAGCCCGTTTTGTAGAGGTTTCGTATGAGTGGGTCGAAACGGGCTTTTAAATGGACCCGTTGGAATTTTAACTGAGTAAAAAGTACAGAAATTGAGGTTTTGCAATATAATTGTGTTGAAAAGCTCCTAATCAATTACATGAACTCCTAAAATTTGATTAAAACTTGTTTTGTATTCCTTTTTGTAGAGGTTTCGAACGAGCGGGTCTAAATGGGCCTTTCAATGGACCCGTTGAAATTTTAACTGAGTAAAAAGTACATAAATTGAGGTTTTAAAATATAATTGTGTTGAATAGCTACTAATCAATTATTTGAACTCCTAAAATTTGATTTAAACTTTTTTTGCGGTCCTTTTTGTAGAGGTTTCGGACGAGCAGGTCTAAATGGGCCTTTCAATGGACCCGTAGGAATTTTAACTGAGTAAAAAGTACAGAAATTGAGGTTTTGCAATATAATTGTGTTGAAAATCTCCTAATCAATTACATGAACTTCTAAAATTTGAATAAACCGTGTTTTGCAGTCCTTTTTGTAGAGGTTTCGGACGAGCGGGTCCAAATGGGCCTTTCAATAGACCCGTTGGAATTTTAACTGAGTAAAAAGTACAGAAATTGAGGTTTTGCAATATAATTGTGTTGAAAAGCTCCTAATCAATTATTTGAACTCCTAATATTTGAATAAAACATTTTTGCGGTCCTTTTTATAGAGGTTTCGGGCGAGCAGGTCTAATTGAGCCTTTCAATGGGCCCGTTGGAATTTTAACTGAGTAAAAACTATAAAATTGAGGTTTTTCAATATAATTGTGTTGAAAAGTTCCTAATCAATTATTTGAACTCCTAAAATTTGATTAAAACTATTTTGTAGTCATTTTTGTCGAGGTTTCGGACGAGCAGGTCTAAATGGGCCTTTCAATGGACCCGTTGGAATTTTAACTGAGTAAAAAGTACAGAAATTGAGGTTTTGCAATATAATTGTGTTGAAAAGCTCCTAATCAATTACATGAACTCCTAAAATTCGATTAAAACTTGTTTTGCAGTCCTTTTTGTAGAGGTTTCGGACGAGCGGGTCGAAATGGGCCTTTTAATGGACCCGTTGGAATTTTAACTTAGTAAAAAGTAAAGAAATTGCGGTTTTGAAATATAATTTTGTTGAAAAGCTCCTAATCAATTATTTGAACTCCTAAAATTTGATTAAAACTTTTTTGCGGTCCTTTTTGTCGAGGTTTCGGACGAGCAGGTCTAAATGGGCCTTTCAATGGACCCGTTGGAATTTTAAATGAGTAAAAAGTACAGAAATTGAGGTTATGCAATATAATTGTGTAGAAAAGCTCCTAATCAATTACATGAACTCCTAAAATTTTATTAAAACTTGTTTTGCAGTCCTTTTTGTAGAGGTTTCGGACGAGCGGGTCGAAATGGGCCTTTTAATGTACCCGTTGGAATTTTAACTGAGTAAAAAGTACAGAAATTGCGGTTTTGCAATATAATTGTGTTGAAAAGCTCCTAATCAATTATTTGATCTCCTAAAATTTGAATAAAACATTTTTGTGGTTCTTTATGTAGAGGTTTCGGACGAGCAGGTCTAAATGGGCCCGTTGGAATTTTAACTGAGTAAAAAGTATAAAATTGAGGTTTTTCAATATAATTGTGTTGAAAAGTTCCTAATCAATTATTTGAACTCCTAAAATTTGATTAAAACTATTTTGCGGTCCTTTTTGTCGAGGTTTCGGACGGGCAGGTCTAAATGGGCCTTTCAATGGACCCGTTAGAATTTTAACTGAGTAAAAAGTACAGAAATTGATGTTTTGCAATATAATTGTGTTGAAAAGTTCCTAATCAATTACATGAACTCCTAAAATTTGATTAAAATCTGTTTTGCAGTCCTTTTTGTAGAGGTTTCGGACGAGCGGGTCGAAACGGGCCTTTCAATGGACCCGTTGAAATTTTAACTGAGTAAAAAGTACAGAAATTGAGGTTTTGCAATATAATTGTGTTGAAAAGCTCCTTATCAATTATTTGAACTCCAAAAATTAAATTAAAACTTGTTTTGCGGTCCTTTTTGTAGAGGTTTCGGACGAGAAAGTCTAAATGGGCCTTTCAATGGACCTGTTTGAATTTTAACTGAGTAAAAAGTACAGAAATTGAGGTTTTGCAATATAATTGTGTTGAAAAACTCTTAATCAATTACATGAACTCCTAAAATTTGATTAAAACTTGTTTTGCAGTCCTTTTTGTAGAGGTTTCGGAGGAGCTGGTCGAAATGGGCCTTTCAATGGACCAGTTGGAATTTTAACTGAGTAAAAAGTATAGAAATTGAGGTTTTGCAATATAATTGTGTTGAAAAGCTCCTAATCAATTACAAGAACTCCTAAAATTTGATTAAAACTTTTTTTGTAGTCCTTTGTGTAGAGGCTTCGAACGAGCGGGTCGAAACGGGCCTTTCAATGGACCCGTTGAAATTTTAACTGAGTAAAAAGTACAGAAATTGAGGTTTTGCAATATAATTGTGTTGAAAAGCTCCTTATCAATTATTTGAACTCCAAAAATTTGATTAAAACTTGTTTTGCGATCTTTTTTGTAGAGGTTTCGGACGAGAAAGTCTAAATGGGCCTTTCAATGGACCTGTTTGAATTTTAACTGAGTAAAAAGTACAGAAATTGAGGTTTTGCAATATAATTGTGTTGAAAAACTCTTAATCAATTACATGAACTCCTAAAATTTGATTAAAACTTGTTTTGCAGTCCTTTTTGTAGAGGTTTCGGAGGAGCTGGTCGAAATGGGCCTTTCAATGGACCCGTTGGAATTTTAACTGAGTAAAAAGGATAGAAATTGAGGTTTTGCAATATAATTGTGTTTAAAAGCTCCTAATCGATTACAAGAACTCCTAAAATTTGATTAAAACTTTTTTTGTAGTCCTTTGTGTAGAGGCTTCGAACGAGCGGGTCTAAATGGGACTTTTAATGGACCCGTTGGAATTTTAACTAAGTAAAAAGTACAGAAATTGAGGTTTTGCAATATAATTGTGTTGAAAAGCACCTAATCAATTATTTGAACTCCTAATATTTGAATAAAACATTTTTGCGGTACTTTTTGTAGAGGTTTCGGACGAGCAGGTCTAAATGAGCCTTTCAATGGGCCCGTTGGAATTTTAACTGAGTAAAAAGTATAAAATTGAGGTTTTTCAATATAATTGTGTTGAAAAGTTCCTAATCAATTATTTGAACTCCTAAAATTTGATTAAAACTATTTTGCGGTCCTTTTTGTCGAGGTTTCGGACGAGCAGGTCTAAATGGGCCTTTCAATGGACCCGTTAGAATTTTAACTGAGTAAAAAGTACAGAAATTGAGGTTTTTCAATATAATTGTGTTGAAAAGCTCCTAATCAATTACATAAACTCCTAGAATTTGATTAAAACTTTTTTTGCAGTCCTTTTTGTAGAGTTTTCGGACGAGCGGGTCGAAATGGGCCTTTCAATGGACCCGTTGAAATTTTAACGGAGTAAAAAGTACAGAAATTGAGGTTTTGCAATATAATTGTGTTGAAATGCTCCTAATCAATTATTTGAACTCCTAAAATTTGATTAAAATGTGTTTTGCAGTCCTTTTTGTAGAGGTTTCGGACGAGCGGGTCGAAACGGGCCTTTCAATGGACCCATTGAAATTTTAACTGAGTAAAAAGTATAGAAATTGAGGTTTTGCAATATAATTGTGTTGAAAAGCTCCTTATCAATTATTTGAACTCCAAAAATTTGATTAAAACTTGTTTTGCGGTCTTTTTTGTAGAGGTTTCGGACGAGCAGGTCTAAATGGGCCTTTCAATGGACCCGTTTGAATTTTAACTGAGTAAAAAGTACAGAAATTGAGGTTTTGCAATATAATTGTGTTGAAAAACTCCTAATCAATTACATGAACTCCTAAGATTTGATTAAAACTTGTTTTGCAGTCCTTTTTGTAGAGGTTTCGGACGAGCTGGTCGAAATGGGCCTTTCAATGGACCAGTAGGAATTTTTTTTTGAAGAAAACGGGCCTCATTAAAAACCCCTACTAAAATCCCCAAGCACAAGGCTTGGAGAAACCTAAAAGGGGAAAAGAGTACCCAAGATATATTATTAACCGAGGTTAAACCTCGCAAAGTACAATGTTTTTGATACAATCAGGGTAAATAGATCCAAAAGATAAAGAAGACATGGATCTAAGGGCATGGGTAGCCAACGTATGAGCTACAAAATTAGCCTCACGGCGAATATACTAAACATGTGCCACAGAAAAATCCTCCAAAGCAGTACGAGCCTCCAGAATCATCAGCCCCAAAGGAGAAAGATCTGGCCCAAGAGAGTTGATCCTGTTTGCTAGGGATGCACAGTCTGTCTCGAAAATCAGATGGCTCCAACCTTGAGATAGGGAAAAAGTAATGCCGGCAAGAAGACCTTTCCCTTCGGATGAAATAGCATCAGCACAACTGCCCAGCGGAAAAGCCAGGCCACCGACAACCGTCCCAGTGTCATCCCGAGCGACAACACCAACCGCCGCTGCACGAGTGGAAGGATCAAAAGCTCCATCCACATTAACTTTAATAAAACCACGAGGTGGAGGCCTCCAACGAGGAGGAAGTGACGAAGGGATGGTTGATGTAGAGGAAGATATAGAGTTAGAGTAATCCTTATGGAGACTAATAGAGTTGACAGCAATTAGCCAAGGGGGTTGAAGATGTTTATTATGGATCCAGTCGTTACGTCTGTTCCAAATATTCCAAAGGGTAGTCAAGAAGAGGCCAAAAAGATCAGGAGAAAGAAGGGAAGCACCTTCCTCAAGCCATTGGAGGCCCGTGGAGGTGGAACTGTTGATAAAAGAGGAGGGAAGACCAATCAATTTAAGAGTTTCCGAGGCACCAGAGCAGTCTCGGAGAGCATGGAGAATCGACTCAATACCCGAGTTACAAATGGGGCATGGACCAGAATCTGGAGCAAAAGTCTGAAGGCGAGCCCCAACAGGCAGGGCTCCTGCCCCCAGACGCCAGCCGAAAGTTTTAACCTTAGGCAAAACTTTGAGCTTTTCAAGAAATTTCTAGAAACGAGGGGGACGAAGTCTAGGCTCAGGGGGTCGTTGTAGGAAAAGATAGCCAGATCTGACAGAATAGATGCCAGAATCATTGGGTTTCCAGAGGATGGTATCTCGAGTGTCATTAATAATGAGAACAGAAAGAATGGAGTTTGCATCATCCACGGTAAAGTAAGCACGAACTTTGACAGGGTCCCAGGCAGCTTGGTTCCGTAACATAAAATCTCTACAACGAATGTGGACTTCCTCCGATAGTTCATAGTCCCCATAGAGGTGAACAGTCGAGGAGCCTCCCCAATTATCATGATGGATGCGTATGTTACTGTTGATATCCGGACGATAGAGGAAACCACCAAATAGGTGTTGCATAGCGTTATAAAGACCTTGCCAGGCAAAAGAACCTCGCGAAGGTCGAGAGGCATTAAGGATATTACCTGTCGGAAAGTACTTGAATTTATAGATTTGTCCCAAGAGGGAGTCAGGTTCGCAAATGAGGCGCCAGAGTTGTTTGCCAAGAAGAGCTATGTTAAAATTATTGAGGTCTCGGAAACCCATACCACCAACAGATTTAGGCAGGCATACCTGGTCCCATGGGAGCATATGCCAACCTTTCTTGTTTGATTTCCCAGACCACCAATATCTACGAATGGCAGATGTCATATCATCAATAATATTTTGAGGTAATAAATAACAGGACATAACGTATTGAGGTAAAGATTGTAAAACGACTTTAATAAAAATTTCCCTGCCACTAAAGGAAAGAAGCTGTTTGTCCCAGTTGGATAATCTATCGTGAACTTTATCACGTATAAACCCTAAAGCAAGGGTCTTATTTTTACCAATAAGAAGAGGTACCCCCAGATAGACCCCAGGATTGGAGACCTCACGAACTTGAAGATAGGAATTAATAGTTTGACGAGTAGAAGTAGGAGTGCGAGGATTGTAAAAGATAGTAGACTTATCGAAGTTGACTGCTTGCCCAGAGGCAGAGGCATAAGTCTGGAGGGCCAACTTAAGGTGTGCAGCTTCATCAGGATTTGAGTTAAGGAAAACTATGCAATCATCCGCAAATAAGAGGTGGTTAACCTTGGGGCCATGCTTACAAGCCCCTAATCCTGGGAGTAGGCCTTGTTGTTTAGCATCAGCCAAGAAGGCTGAGAGCCCTTGGGTACAAAATAGAAAAAGAAAAGGAGATAAAGGGTCGCCTTGGCGGAGGCCCCTTTAAGGTCGAAACAAAGGGGAAAAAGAATTGTTTACCTTAACCGTAAAAGAAACTAAAGAGATACATCTCATGATAAGAGAGACCCATGATGAGGCAAACCCCATACGGATCATAACATTTTCGAGGAATGACCACTCGACCCTGTCAAAGGCCTTTTCCATGTCAAGTTTAAGAGCAGCTCCACGAGAAGATTTTGAGGTACCAATATTAATTGAATGAATAATTTCGTGGGCAATAAGGATATTATCTGTAATATTACACCCCTGAACAAAAGCAGCTTGATTTGAACTGATACAGAATGGAATGGTATGTTTCATTCGATTAACCAAAACTTTAGCAATGATTTTGTAGATTACCATACAGAGACTGATGGGCCTAAGATGCCTCATAGTAGTGGGATCCTTTATCTTAGGTATGAGAACCAAGATAGTTTGGTTAACTGAGGCTATATCAGCTGACCCTTTAAGAAGATTGAGGCAAAGAGTAGTAATATCAGGTCCTACAGTATCCCAATGTTGACGAAAAAATCCGCTTGGTAGGCCATCAATACCCGGGGCTTTTCTAGGATCAATGTCTCGAAAAGCGGTGAAAATTTCTTCTGGAGTGAATTCCTTGGTAAGGGACTCATTCATTGTATTCGAAATAGTAGGAGTGATTTTTGAGAGAATGTGGTCAGAAAAGTGAGGGTTTGAGGAAGAAAAAAGGTTATGGAAATATGAGGAAGCAATTTCCATAAGGTCAGAATCATTCGTGCGCCAAACATTGTTGGAGTCTAAGAGGCCTGTGATAGTGTTCTTTTTCTTCCTATTAGAAGCTCGGGCATGAAAGAAGCGGGTATTTTTGTCCCCTTGGGAAAGCTATAGATTACGAGAACGTTGTGCCCAATACGCTTCTTGTTCCTCGAGAAGTTTATGGAGCTCAGTTTTGGCGGAGATATATCTTTTCTCAGCAGAAGCTGAAAGAGGTCGTTGTAATAGTTTATTAATTTTCTTAGTGAGAAAGTTTATGCAACCATTGGTCTTAAATCTTTGTTGGGATTGCCAGTCTCCTAGGCAGGAGCCAACAACTTTAATTTTATCCAAAGTATTACCTTTGGTGGATGACCAAGTTTGTTTTACCACAGTAATACCTTCATCATTGGAAGCCCAACAATTTTCGAATCTGAACGTGATTGGTGGGGGACGGGGATTTGTTGGAGGAAGAAGCTCCGTATTTAATAGTAGAAAACAGTGATATGATTTCGCATCAAAGTCTGAAATTATGTTATAATTAGGAAAGGAAGCTTTCCATGCCATATTCCCAACAAAACGATCTAGACGCTCAAATAAAGAAGGGGTTTTGGGCCCTGTTTTAGACCATGTGAACCACCCCGTTGTAGGTTTGCAATAAAAAAGATTATTACGAAAAAGACAATTGCGAAAATTATTAATTTGAGATCTAGGCCGTCGACAACCTCCTTGTTTTTCATTATCAGATAAGATTTCGTTAAAGTCTCCACCGATAAGCCAAGGGTGATCATTGTTTATGTTGAGAGAATCAATTAGTTCCCAAGTTTTGGGTTTGTTACATGTTTCAGAAAAGCCATGAATTCCAGTGAAATAGAACGAAGAAGAGTTGCATGTAATATACGTGTGAATAAAACGATCCGAGTAAGAAAGCAAATCAATATTATTATTATTCAAAGCAAATAAAGCAAGTCCAGAGCAATTATAAGAAAAATCAACCGAAAAAGCTAGGGCCATCCCTAGCAAATCACCAAGACGGCTATAAGCCGTATTTTTGAGTTTAGTTTCACATAAAAACAATAAATCAGGTTTATGAAGCTTAACATAATACTGGAGCTGTTGAACTGCCTGGACCTTACCTAAGCCCTGGCAGTTCCAGCATAAAATTATCATTTCCCTTGGCGGGGCTGTGCATCAGCCGCCGCCGGAGAGTTTTTTCCGCTGCTCATCCCAGCTTTCGAAGTAGGCGATGGTGTAGGTCTAGCCTTTTTGGGCTGCAAGACCATATGGATTGGGGAGCGCCTCTTAGTGCCTCGGTTCGGAGGAATGGGAATAGGGGCCGGAGCAGAAGCTGCAATATTTGGGTAATGCTTAAGTAGCCACGAATCAAAATCATCAAAGAATGATATACCGGTTTGGAGGAATGGCTTACTGAGTTGTTCATCCAGTTTCCTAACTTGCTGAGTAGTAGAGTTTGGCTTTCCATCATCTTGACCATCCAGATCAATTTGAACAGGGTAGATGGTGTTCAGGGGTTGAGGTGAAATGACTCTTGAATGCAATGGTACTTTTTGGGGCAGCTTGGGATCGGCATTTGTGGGAGGCAAATCCGAAGATTCCTCCCCCACCGCCTCATCGTTGTTATTGGTTTCCTCGATAGGGAGATCTGCAAAGGACGCAGCATCCCCTTCATTGAGGTTCCCTAGAAGATTAGTAAAAGAGGAAATAAGATTTAATTGTATGAAATTATGGGAGAAAGAAACATAATGGTTTTTGACAGAATTTAGACCTGAATCTTGAGCAGAAGTGACAGGAGCTTTCCCTTTGTCCATATGATCTGTTAAGGAAAGGGAATCATTAAAGCAGCATAGGGGGAGTGATAATTAAGTGGAAGCCAAAATAAATTTTTTATAATACCTAGCGGTGGGTTTAGTTCAGCATTAGCAGAGGATTCAACAGTTTTGCCCTTGTCCAAAGTAGCTGTACATAATAACAGTTTATGATATAAAAAAGAGAAAAGGCGGGAAATTAAATAGATGTATTTAAAAAAGTGTAAGATACCTAGCGGTGGTTTGCATTCATTAGAAGTGGATTGCTCAACAATGCGAATACGACCACGCGGTCCCTGGTCACGGCGACGTGGGGGAAGCCAACGGAGCCATTCACCGTATTGGAGTTTTGCTGGATCAATCGTAGCCTTGGAAGGGCAGTGGTCGAATGTGTGGCTAATGATGCCACATCCCTGACAGAGAAGGGGGAGACGTTCATATTGTAGACGGCAGGAAGTGGTACGTGGACCTTTCCCAATGAGGATAAATCGTCGGATCGGTTTAGATATGTCCAGAAGTATTTCCACTCGTAGAAATTCAGTCATGTTCCCTCGTTCTTTGCGAGTATCAGTACGTAATACGGTGCCGACCATGGCCCCAAGTGACTGTCCAACAAGGTGAGCTCTGTCGTGATCCTCTAAAAAAGGTTTGGGTAAGGAGTGAATGTGAAACCATATCCTCATGGGATTAAAAGAATACTCGTCCATACTTTTACCAGGTGTATAGTCAGCTAGGGCCATCCATTCGTCTTTGTGAAGCCAAGGGCCTCTCTCGAATACATCATATTTGTCGCTTATAGTGGCAAACTCGATACGGAAGAAGGAGTCTCTAATAATAGAGATTGATTTAAGGTTTTTTTTCTTCCATATGCCTTCGAAAACTGAGAGGATGGTCCAGTCGTCTATAGGCTTTGATGATATGAACTTTCCAATTAGGATGGTTTTAGGATCTTCTTCAAAGAAGTCGAAATCAGGGGTGTAAATAGTATTGGCTTCCTCGTTTGTTAGGTCCAAATCAGTGAATTGGGGAAGAGAAGAAGAGGATGCCATTTGGTGATAATTGTGGTAATTTCGAAAAGCAAGATGAAAAAATGCGAGTGGGAGAGGTGGAATCAAAGTGGGCTGTAATCTTATAAATAAAAGAATTGATAGAAGTAGAGTTATGAATGGGAAACAAATAATAGAGAGAATTAAAAAAGGAATGTAAATTGAAAATATTCCGAAAGATTGGAAGTGAGATACGTGGGGTAAATTTAGAAAGTGAGAAATATAGAAGAAGATTTAAATTAGAGCTTAGAAATATATAATATTTAAGGTAATGTTGGATGTAAAAAGTAAAGAGAATACTTTGGTTATGGTAGCTAAATTGAATGGAGGGAGTAATTAGAGGAAAGAGATAATTTATAATTAAAAGCAGGAAATGGAAAGGTGATATGGAAATATATGGAATTAATGAAGGAAATATAAAATAGATGACAGTATAGTATAAAAATAGAATAAATTAGATTGAGATGGGTTGGGAAAAGGAAAGAAAGAACGTTGAATATGGTAACTGAATTGGATAGAGAGAGTAAATAGAGGAGAGAAGTAATTTAGAAATAAATTTTTATTGAAGGGCAAGAAATGGTAAGGAAATATGGTAATATATGAAATTAAGGAATGATGTATAAAACATTTGATAATTGAGAATAAGGGAAGAATAATGTTAGATTGATATCGGTAATTTATGGAAGATTGAAAATGGAAGAGATGATATGATAATAATTTGACACTAGAAGGCAAGTGAAGCGAAATTAATAGGAATAAATTAGAATGAATATAATATAACGTTGTGAGGGTTATAGTTATAATATTATAGTATTTTATTAATGATCTTAAGAAAATAGCAGTTAGTTGTACTTTTAGTATTTTTTTGTTTGTGATATGTAAGAGGAAAGAGGGGGGAAAACTTAAATTGATAAAATAATTAAGAAGAGACAGGTTGTACATTAGGAGTATGGATGGATTCTTAGTAAAATTATGGAGATAGTAGGTAAAATATGGAAGGATATTAGAAGTAAACTTAATACAGTAATGATATAGTCGATAAATAGGATGGACAGTTAATTGAGTAGAAAAGTTATAATGTGTTATGTATTTATAGAGTAAATTAAAGGGGCGGAAGATAGTGAAGTCTTTTGTGACTTTTTCCATCCTTTCTTGTTTTTGATTAATTAAGTTCACCTTAAAGGTGATCGAATTGATTTCCCCAAGAGGGGATGGTAGGAAAGCACCTAAAGAGGTGTAGTAAGATGCAGAAGGTGGAAGGCATATGGATAGTATGAATAGAGCATTTTTTGAAAGTAAGGATAATATGGAAAAAGAGTAAAAAATTATAAATAAAACTTTAACAATAAACAGAAATGATATGGGAGAGGAGATAAAGGAAATACAGATATAGAAACAGATAAAATAAAAGGATATAGAAGGACAAGCAGTAAACGTGTAAATAAACAAAAGAGAGCAAACATAGAGAAATTTAGTAAAACCAACGAAGAAAACGTGAAGCCAGCTAAGAAAAAAACATATAAAGAGATAAATAAATACAGAGAATAACCACATATAAGAAAGGAAAAAATAAAAGCATGCAAGAAAATCAAAGAGAAGCAAGAGAGCATAAAAAGGAAAATAAATACAAACCGGGATAAGCAGAAGAGGGGGGCAAAGAAATTTAATACATACCAACAGAGCAAAAAAGAGGGGGCGATAGAAAAGTACAAGGATAAAGCTATAAAAGTAAAGATAAGGAAGGCTTGAGTATTGGAGGTTCGGCAAATGGAGAGATGATGAAGCCCTCGTTGGATGCGGACGTTACATGAGGTAGAGAACACATGCAAAATAGAAATAAGAGGAGTTAGAGACCAGAGAATTTTAGAAAGATCAGTATAACTAGATAGAACTATAACAAAAGCAGTTGTATGAATACAAAAGAAAGAAGATAGAATACCATTGTAAGAGAAGATAAGAACAATCAAGAAAGAAGAAATGGATAATATATCATTCAATATGTAAAGATAGAATAATCCCAAAATGTAATGTGGAAAGATGGATAACATTTGAAGACAGTTTATGTTATTAGCAAATAATAGAAAATGGACATACAACATTATTGCTATTTTAACGATATGAAAGCAAATATAATACTTGTATGTACTATAAAAGAAATTCGGAAAGACAAAATCACTGAAGACCCAAATGGGCAGATTGTACAACTTGATAGTGGATACCACAATGTGGTTCGAATATAATTCCCTTAGAAGGGATCGATGTTTCCTCAATTGGAGGATGGTGGTAAGAGAGTATAATGCAAATAAATGATTTAATTAACATAGAAACTTTATATGTGGAAATTGGACAACGAACCAAACCAATAGATATACTAGCACCAATGAAGAAATGAAAATAAAGGATATGTGGTGATGAAGGCAACTTAATATAAAGTGATCAGCATATTTGAAAGATAAAGAACAACAAAGGGCAAATAATAAGCAAAGAACAGAGGAATGATTCAAATTAATAAAATAACAAGTACATGTGTGAAGAGTACAATAAGAGATTGCAAGACAATGGGAAAAAATATGGGCAGATATAGGCATACGACTATAAAAAACATATGCGGATGAGACAGCCATGGCATGGGGGAAAACCAAGATAAACATGATATTTGATGAAACCAAACCAGATAACAAACCGAAAAAGGACATAATACCACAGGAAAGAGAAAAATATAGTGAACATATAAACATTGGTGAAAAAGGGGAGAAAAAATAAAGGGGGATCTGTACCTTTGGACAACGGAGACTGAGGCTGATAATAGATCTGCCGGAAGCCCGTCGGGGAAGGGCAGATCTCTTGAATCAACCGATGTACCCCAAGAAACGAATACGCCACTGCTGTGGCTGGGAATAAGCATTCCACTGACAAAGAAGCCCTGAGAAAAAAGAGGATCTTACAAAATATGCACCAAACATTAGATCTGGAAAATAAATTAAAGGAATAATAAAAAAAAGAAAAGATAGTGGCCGTGAAAAAGATTGTGGCCGGATGATACTGAAAAGGTGTAACACTCCGCCGGCGGTGGAGGCCTTGGAATTGCACATGGTGTAAACGACGGTGAGTCATCTCGCGAGGAAAACACAAATCGGTATTATGAGTAAAAAAATCAAAGAATGAAAAAAAGTAGAAATCAACATAAAAAGAATTCAGGCAGAAAATAGGGAAAAACGGGATGGGATGGGGTGTCATCTTACCAATACCTTGTAGATCCTGGGTCTTATGATGGTAAACGCCGGCTGGTGAGGGAGAAAAAACGGTGGCGGGCGGCGTGTTGGTGATGTTGGCGGCGGCAGAGAGGAGAAAAGAAGGAAGAATTTTAGGGAAAGAGGAGTGAAGAGGAGAGTGATAAGCGGCGGAGGAAAGAAACAAAATGGGAAAAAACCTAAAAAACACGCTAAACCCCCCAAAATGACCCGAGAGAGATGAGAGGATTTCGAGAGACCCCATCCCACCAGTAGGAATTTTAACTGAGTAAAAAGTATAGAAATTGAGGTTTTGCAATATAATTGTGTTGAAAAGATCCTAATCAATTACAAGAACTCCTAAATTTTGATTAAAATTTTTTTGTAGTCCTTTGTGTAGAGGTTTCGGACGAGCGGGTCGAAATGGGCCTTTTAATGGACCCGTTGGAATTTTAACTAAATAAAAAGTACATAAATTGAGGTTTTGCAATATAATTGTGTTGCAAAGCTCCTAATCAATTATTTGAACTCCTAATATTTGAATAAAACATTTTTGTGGTCCTTTTTGTAGAGATTTCGGACGAGCAGGTCTAAATGAGCCTTTCAATGGGCCTGTTGGAATTTTAACTGAGTAAAAAGTATAAAATTGAGGTTTTTCAATATAATTGTGTTGAAAAGTTCCTAATCAATTATTTGAACTCCTAAAATTTGATTAAAACTATTTTGCGGTCCTTTTTGTCGAGGTTTCGGACGAGCAGGTCTAAATGGGCCTTTTAATGGACCCGTTAGAATTTTAACTGAGTAAAAAGTACAAAAATTGAGGTTTTGCAATATAATTGTGTTGAAAAGATACTAATCAATTACATAAACTCCTAAAATTTGATTAAAACTTTTTTGCAGTCCTTTTTGTAGAGGTTTCGGACGAGCGGGTCGAAATGGGCTTTTAAATGGACCCGTTGAAATTTTAACTTACTAAAAAGTACAGAAATTTAGATTTTGGAATATAATTGTGTTGAAAATCTCCTAATCAATTACATGATATCCTAAAATTTGATTAAAACTTGTTTTGCTGTCCTTTTTGTAGATGTTTCGGACGAGCAGGTCTAAATGGGCCTTGAAATGGACCCGTTGGAATTTTAACTGAGTAAAAAGTACAGAAATTGAGGTTTAGCAATATAATTGTGTTGAAAAGCTCCTAATCAATTATTTGAACTCCTAAAATTTGATTAAAACTTTTTTTGCGGTCTTTTTTGTAGAGGTTTCGGACGAGCAGGTCTAAATGGGCCTTTCAACGGACCCGTTGGAATTTTAACTGAGTAAAAAGTACATAAATTGAGGTTTTGCAATATAATTGTGTTGGAAAGCTCCTAATCAATTACATGAACTCCTAAAATTTGATTAAAACTTGTTTTGCAGTCCTTTTTGTAGAGGTTTTTGACGAGCGGGTCGAAATGGGTCTTTCAATGGACACGTTGGAATTTTAACCGAGTAAAAAGTACAGAAATTGAGGTTTTGCAATATAATTGTGTTGAAAAGCTCCTAATCAATTATTTGAACTCCTAAAATTTGATTAAACTTTTTTTGCGGTCCTTTTTGTCGAGGTTTCGGACGAGCAGGTCTAAATGGGCCTTGAAATGGAGCCGTTGGAATTTTAAATGAGTAAAAAGTACAGAAATTGAGGTTATGCAATATAATTGTGTTGAAAAGCTCCTAATCAATTACATGAACTCCTAAAATTTGATTAAAATGTGTTTTGCAGTCCTTTTTGTAGAGGTTTCGGACGAGCGGGTCAAAACGGGCCTTTCAATGGACCCGTTGAAATTTTAACTAAGTAAAAAGTACAGAAATTTAGGTTTTGCAATATAATTGTGTTGAAAAGCTCCTTATCAATTATTTGAACTCCAAAAATTTGATTAAAACTTGTTTTGCGGTCATTTTTGTAGAGGTTTCAGACGAGCATGTCTAAATGGGCTTTCAATGGACCCGTTTGAATTTTAACTGAGTAAAAAGTACATAAATTGAGGTTTTGCAATATAATTGTGTTGAAAAACTCCTAATCAATTACATGAACTCCTAAAATTTGATTAAAATTTGTTTTGCAGTCCTTTTTGTAGAGGTTTCAGAGGAGCTGGTCGAAATGGGCCTTTCAATGGACCCGTTGGAATTTTTTTTGAAGAAAGGGCCTCATTAAAAACCCCACTAATCCTTACTGGGCTGGCCCAGTTAGGGTCCTAGGAGGGGAAAAGAGTACCCAAATATATTATAAATCATGGTGGTTGGTGAACAACCGGTACAAATGTTCGCAAATCATTGGGCAAGCCCGATCCGAAATACAATGAGGATTTAGAATGAAGGGCCCAATTGGCGATATAGTGAGCTAAAACATTAGCTGTACGCGGTAGATAAAGTAAACATAAACCAGTGATAGTATCAAAGAAAGATCTAGCTGTCTGAATCTGCCGCTGAAGGGGGAAGCATCCTGGCCAGCTTGACGTAGCCTATTAATTATCAGGGCTGCGTCCGACTCAAGAAGAAAACCTTGCCAGCCAATGTCTGCACCGAGTGTGACTCCTGCGATGATAGCGTGGAGTTCCGCGGATGGAGAATCTGCGGTGTCATCCAAGAAGAGAGCCCGTCCTAGCAAGATAGCTCCAGTGGTGTCACGAGCCACAATACCAATGCCAGCGGATCCCGTAGCTATGTTGAAAGCACCATCGACATTGATTTTGATCGTCCCAGCCGGTGGTGGTCGCCAGACAGGTTGGGAAAGGGCTGGCTCCGTCTGCGGTCGCGTCGTGGTATGGTCTGAGTTGGCCGAGATGTAGTCGCGAAGTAGTTCCTGGGAGTTCATCAGAGTAAGCCAAGGGGGCTGTAGACGCTGAGAATGGACCTAGTCATTCCTCCTGTTCCATAGATTCCACAAGGTAGTCAGGAGAACATCGAATTGTGCTCGAGATAGAAGCGTAGCTCCCTGTTCGAGCCAGATGGTAACCGAAGTGGCCGTGCTGTCGCATAACGCACGGGGAAGCCAGCAAGGCTTAGTACCTCGGCGGCACCAGGGCAGTCTCGAAATGCATGAATCGCAGTTTCAAGAATCGAGGGACAGAACAGGCACATGCCACTGCCCATCCCAGAGCAGCAAGACGGTCACCAGTTGGTAAAGCACTCCGCCCTGCCCGCCATCCAAAGGTGCGAACCTTCGGAAGTGTATTAGATTTAGCAATGATCTTCCAGAGTGGGCACGGGCGCTCAAGGGGCCTTGAGGGCCTACGCAAAAAGAGGTAGCCGGAGCGTACTGTATAAATGTTAGTATCGTGAAAGCCCCACAGTAAAGTATCACGACGTTCATCGGATATCGGGACGTGCAAGATGTTGGCAGCATCATCCCAGTCAAAGTATTGACGAACTTTATGTTCGTCCCAAGAGTTGTGATGGCGGATCATAAAATCACCGCAACGCAAGGGTATCTCCTCATTATCCTGATAGTTACCAAAGAAGGAGAGACCAGCGGACCCACCCCAATGTTCTCGATGGATACGTATTCGACTGTCAATGCCGGGCCGCCAGAAAAAACCTGGCTGCAAGCGTTGCAAGGCTTGCCAGATACCTCGCTAGGCAAATGAGGCGCGCTGGTCAGCTTTCGCGTCCAGAATATTGCCGGAGGGGTAATAACGGGACCGTAGGACCCTCGCAAGTAGGGAATCAGGCGAGTGAATCAGTCGCCAGATTTGCTTCCCAAGAAGAGCAACGTTAAAGTCCTGTAAGTCACGGAAGCCCATTCCCCCAGTGGCTTTGGGCGTACACATGGTATCCCAGGACAGCATTGGCCATCCTTTCTTGTTACTTCTGCCCGACCACCAGTATCGACGAATTGAGTGTGTCGCATCGTCGACAATGTTTTGCGAAAGCAGATAACAGGACATGACGTACTGAGGTATAGCTTGTGCCACTGATTTTATTAGAATTTCACGCCCACTGTATGAGAGCAAATTAGTATCCCATTTAGCCATGCGTGAGTTGACCTTGTCACGAATAAACCCAAGACTGGCCGTTCGGTTCTTCCCAACGAGGAGAGGGACCCCCAGATAAGTACCAGGGTCATCAACCAAATGGATGCCAAGGGTATGCTGAAGGGCCTGTGAGAAGGCTGCCGAGCAGGAAGAGCTACAAAAGGCAGTCGATTTAGCAAAGTTGGCAGATTGGCCCGAGGATGATTCATACAAACGAAGAATCTCCTTTAACCGCTGGACTTCCGTTGGGCAATTACGGACAAAGACAATGCTGTCGTCTGCAAAGAGTAGATGGTTAATCCGCGGCCCTCGGTAATTGGCCTGTAAGCCGACGAGTCGTCCCGCTCACTGTTCGGCCTCAAGAGCCGCCGAAAGCCCTTGGGAGCAAATTAGGAAAAGGAAAGGCGAGAGGGGGTCGCCTTGCCGGATTCCCCTAGTCGGAGAGAATTCTTGGGAGAGAGCGCCATTAAGACGGACTGAGAAGGAAACAGTGGATACGCAGCGGAGTAACAACTGTACCCAGTCGGATGCAAATCCCATACGTATCATTACGTCTTTAAGAAAAGACCATTCAACTTTGTCAAAGGCCTTCTCCATGTCTAATTTCAAAGCAGCCCCTTGATAGATCGAAGCGTTGTTAGAATGAAGGGTATGAACAAGTTCATGTGCAATCAGAATATTATCATTGATGTTCCTGCCACTAAAAAAAGCGGCCTGCGCATCACTGATACAAGACGGTAAGATAGGTTTGAGCCGATTCACGAGAACCTTGGCAACGGTTTTGTAAATGACAGTGCATAAACTAATCGGCCGAAATTGACGCATGTTTGAAGCGTCAGGCACTTTCGGGATGAGGACAATAATCGTTTTGTTAACCGTCGCCATATCCTCTTCCCCTCGTAAAAGACGCAAACAAAGTTGGACGAACTCGGGCCCAATGACATCCCAGTATTGCCTGTAGAAACTACTAGGGAAGCCATCAAAACCCGGAGCTTTCCTGGGACCTATATCCCGAAAAGCTGTGATTACCTCTTCTTCAGTGAAAGGTCGAAGCAACGAATCATTCATTGCGGCATTAACGACTGGGCTGATGTGTTCCAAAAGAAGGGGAGAGGAAGTCGAACTAGACGATGTAAACAAAACCTGGAAGTAATCCGAGGCAATCCAAAGGAGCTCAGGTTTCTCGGTATGCCATGTTTGGTTTACATCAAAGAGGCCACGTATAGTGTTCTTTTTCCTTCGTTTAGACGCCCTGGCATGGAAGAAGGATGTGTTTTTGTCACCTTGCGATAGCCAGGTAACACGAGAACGTTGAGCCCAGTAGGCCTCTCGTGTGTCCAAAAGGCGTCGAAGTTCCAATTTCGCATATCGTAGGTTGAGCAGCATTTCAGGTGATAACTGTCGTCGACGCATGTAAGAATTAATCTGGCGTTGAAGCTCAGCGATGCGGTTGTTGGATTTGAAACGGCGAGTCGTTTGCCAATCATGTAAGTGGCTTCCAACAATAGTCAATTTGTCAAGGAGGGTGCCTGACGCGTTTGACCAGGCTTGTGGAAGGCTTTGATACATGATGGGTTATTTGCCCAACAAGATGCAAAGCGAAAATGATCGCCATCATGCCGGGAACGAGCCTCATGGGGAGCAACACGTTTGGTGTCCATGAGAATGACATAATGATCGGAATCTGGAGAGAAAACGTTCCTGCATTGGAATGTTAGGTGTGCATTTAGCCATGCATTACAAGCAAGGAATCGATCTAGACGTTCACAAACGGATGCAACATTGGGTCCCGTTCGAGACTATGTGAACCATCCCGAACAGGGTTTATAATAAAAAATTCCATTGCGAGCAAAGCAATCTCAAAAGTTGGTGATTTGTGATTGTGGTCTGCGACATCCGCCTTGTTTTTCAGAGTCGGATAAAATGTCGTTTAGGTCTCCACCAATTAGCCAAGGCTACGGTGAATTGCTACGAAGAGAGTCTATGAGCTCCCACGTCTTATATTTCATGCTAGTTTCTGCGTACCCATAGACGTCAGTAAATCGAAAGCAATCATCAGTAGTTGTTATAGTTGAATCAATGTAACGATCAGAATACGATAAAAGATCCAGAGACGTATTATTATTCCATAATAGTAAAAGACCAGAGAAAGTTGGGCTGCTTTTCACATGGAAGCAGCCTGTCATATCCAAAGAAAATTTTAAACGTTCAAAATCAAAATTAAACAATCTAGTTTCAGACAAGAAAATAATTGTAGGTTCCAACTTCCGGACTAGGGAAACAAGACCTTGAACTGCCTCTGGTGAACCAAGCCCACGGCAGTTCCAGCAAAATATCCTCATTTCTCTCGGTGGGGTTGAATATCAACCGCCGCCGAAGAGACTTTGCTGCTTATCCCAGCTTTAGTATGTTTGGTAGTCTTTTCAGATGGTGCTCCGGGTTTTACCGGCCTTGCTTGAACCTTGGGGGAGGTACGCGGGCGCTTAGCCATAGTGGGCGTAGCTGGGGGTGGGCTGCGCTTTGCCTTGCGAGGTTCCGTTGCACCCTTCGGAGGGCTCGATGTGGTAGCAAGCCAATCCTTGAACTCCGGGTTGACAGGCTCATAAGCATTGCTGCCGTGGCCAGCAGTGGTAGATTTGTCAGGCACGGCAGTAGGCACCGGGAATCCTTCACCGTCAATCAGCACAAACCGCTTGTCGGGCGGGGTGGATGATGCATCATCAATCTCTGCAACTTGGGAGTGTTGGGAGATCCAGTGTTGGCTGATTTCGCATCAGCAGGTATAACAGCAAGAGGGACCACGTCAAGGGGTTCAACTGAAATGCCAGTAGTGGGTGAGGTATGCTGTCCACTGGGAACGCCTCTTGCGTCCGTCATTGGTGCATCAGGGGCAACTGGGGCCGTCTGGTCCAGCAGTGCGTCTGCACCCGTAGGTGCCACAGCATCGATGGAATTAGTAGCAGCAGCAGCTGTGGGAACTGTAGTAGCCTCATCCTTCGGTTTTGTTGCAGCAGAATCCGACATCAGCGTGGCTGAAGCGGCGGCAGCAACAACAACCTTTTTTCCTTTGCAATCTGTTCCTGTGGAGCAGAAAGGAAGGCAACGACAGTTAGGAGAGTGCAGTTGAAGAGAGCATAGTAGATAAATATTAGAAAATATTTCTTCGAATAAAATTGCATGATAATTATCCAAAGATACCGGTGGTGGCTGGTTTCTTTGTTGTTGGTCCCGCACCTGAGAAAAGCTGAGATTATTGAGCATGAGCTTCATAAAAATGCATGCAGCATGCAACACATAGAGAATAAGAAGAGAGAGGGTCCAAACCCTAAAGAGAAAAATATAGATATAGAGTTGGGTACCTGTGGCTGTCGAGGGCTTGGTTGACAGGCCAGCTGGCTCGAAGTAACATACCCGACCTCTAGTTGTTATTTTGGACTTTTTCTTCGGAGCAGGGGCACGTAGCCAGTCTCCATACTGCTGGGGTTCCGTCTTGTCATCCTTAAATTCCGCACAGGTGGCTTTAAGATGACATAGAATGCTACACCCATGACAGAATGTGGGTAGCTTCTCATATTGAAGCGGTAGCATTTGAGGATCTTCGTCCTCGATGCGTACAGCTACAAACCCACGCAACGGTTGGTGTACATCGATAATAACACAGACAAGAAGAAACTTGGTCATGTTCCCATCATCCGACTGACGGGAGTCTGTCCCTATAACTGCGCCAATCCCACTTCCAAGGGTTCGTCCGGTGATATTAGCCACTGTAACTCCAGTCATCAGGGCTATTGGCACCCTATGGATTCGCACCCAGATTCTTATCTGGTCGTATAGATAACCATCAATGGTAAGTTTTGGTTGAACTGGTAGGAGTGCCAGCCAATCCTTCTTGAAAGTCCAGGGCCCTCTTTTTAGAACATCGTCCCTGCAGGGCTTAGTTTCAAATTTAAAAAGGAAATAACCAGAGCCCAGAGTCGTTACCGATGAGAGTTTATCATCTTTCCATACAGAGGTGAAAAGGCGCACCACGGCAGTTTCATCAAAGTTTTTGGTGTTGAAGAGTTTCCCAATTAGAGACGACTTGTAGTCATCGAGGGGAACGACCTTCGTGGAAGCAGACGCACATATCACGTTTTTCTCCTCCGCAGTAAATTGGAGGTTGTCAAAACGGGAGAGAAAAGAGTCTGTGGAAGCCATAAGAGAAAGGTTGGACGTATGAGAACGTTGTAGCAAGAGAGAGTGCTCGAGGTTGGATGTAAATGTCACACAAGGGTAGTGGATCGCATAAAGGTGAAGAATACGACCAATGGTCAGTATATAATGAGGGGAGCTCCCTAGGAAATGAAAAGATTGTTTAAATGGTGAGGAATGTGGATAATCCAAATAATAGTAGGATAATATATCTACTATTAAACGCACTTGGGTCAACACCCCTGGAACAGCCATAGAAAAAATAAAAGCGGTTGGCACATGCCTGGAGGAATGGCAGAACCAACAAAGACTAAAAACCACTGGTCGTATTAATTTCCTCACCAAAAAATTAACAAATTCTTATGCCGCCCCTTAACTGCCACAAATGAAGGAATTTATATAAAATACAGAACAGAACTTAATAAACTCCTAATGGAACAAGAAATTTATTGGGCTCAAAGATCTCGTACACTATGGCTATCCCAAGGGGATAAAAATACGAGGTTCTTCCATGCCCGTGCGAACAATAGAAGGAAAAAAAACTTGATCACGGGTCTATTTGATTCTAATTCGAATTGGTGTACAGATGATTCAGATCTAATGTCTATTGCTTCTAATTATTTCCAAAACCTTTTTACATCCTCCAACCCCCAAATTTCCGATAATATACTTGATAAAATTTCGCCATCTATCACTCAATCTATGAATGATACTCTTTTAAGGACTTTCACAAAAGAAGAAATTCTCCTTGCTTTCCGGGATATTGATCCTAGGAAAGCGCCTGGTATTGATGGATTACCAAGTAGTTTTTATCGACAACATTGGGACACTATTGGCGAAGATGTTATTAATCTATGCCTTAACTTACTAAATGGCACTGCTGATATGTCCTTGGTTAACAAAACTATACTAGTACTAATCCCTAAAATCCAGGACCCAACCACTATGAAACACCTAAGACCTATCAGCCTCTGCATTGTTCTCTATAAAATAGTTGCTAAAACCATTGTCAACAGAATGAAACAAACAATTCCCTTTTGTATTAGCCCTAACCAAGCAGCCTTCGTTCAAGGACGTAATATTTCTGACAACATCCTCGTTGCCCATGAAATTATTCACAATATTAATTCAGGGGTAACAAAATCATCCCAAGGAGCTGCTCTTAAACTAGACATGGAAAAAGCTTTTGATAGGGTTGAATGGTCTTTTCTAGCAAATGTTATGGAACGTATGGGCTTCGCATCTGACTGGATCTCTCTTATAATGCGTTGCATTACCACTGTCTCATTTTCAGCCAAAATTAACAACTCTTTCTCTCCCTTTTTCAACCTCACCGTGGATTACTTCAAGGTGACCCCCTATCACCTTTTCTTTTCCTTTTCTGCACACAAGGGCTATCTGCTTACCTATCTACTGCCCAACAAACAAACATCCTACCGGGGCTTGGTGCCTGCAAATACGGGCCCAGAGTCAACCATCTACTCTTTGCTGATGATTGTATGGTCTTCATTAATAATACCCCAACTGAAGCTACTCATCTTAAAAGAGCCCTACAAACATATGCTGCGGCTTCCGGTCAAGCGGTTAATTTTGAGAAATCGACAATTTTTTATAATCCACGCACCCCATCCTCAACAAGAACTGCGATCAATAATCTTTTGCAAGTACGTGAGGTATCTAACCTTGGCGTATACCTAGGTGTTCCACTTCTCATAGGGAAAAACAAAACTGAATCATTAGGCTTTGTGCGTGATAAAGTTCATGATCGTCTCTCTAGCTGGGATAAACAGCTCCTTTCTTTTAGTGTTCGGGAGATTTTCATTAAAGCAGTTCTACAATCCTTGCCTCAATATGTTATGTCTTGTTATCTTCTCCCACAAAACATTATTGATGACATGACCTCAGCAATTCGGCAATATTGGTGGACTGGCAAATCCAATAAAAAAGGGTGGCATATGCTTCCTTGGAATCATGTTTTTTTACCTAAGGCCGTTGGTGGTATGGGGTTTAAGGATTTACACGACTTCAATGTTTCTCTCTTGGGTAAGCAAATATGGAGACTCATCTGCGAACCAGATTCTTTATTAGGCCAAATATATCGAGCTAAATACTTTCCTTTAGGAAACATCCTTGATGCCTCCCGTCCCAATTGCGGCTCCTTTGCATGGCAAGGTATATATAATGCTCTACAACGTCTCCTCCCAGGCTTCTTACATTGACCAGGCATTAATAGCAATATCAGAGTGCACAAAGACATCTGGGGCGGCCCTTCCCCTATTACCCTTACTGGGGATTATGAAATCTCGGATGAAATCCATGTTCGATGCCGCGATTTTATGTTCCGTAATCAAACTGCTTGGGACCCTGAAAAGGTCAATCGTTATTTTAACTCAGCTGATGCCAGTGCCATTCTCCGAGTACCAATCATAAATGACCATCGTGACACTATTCTTTGGTCTCCTAACGATTCGGGTATTTACTCGGTCTGTTCTGGTTACCTCTTCTTATAACGTTCTACGTATCAACATACGTCACCTACTCGCTTTTGGAAATTTCTATCCAAAGTCAAGGCCCTACCTAAGGTCAAACCTTTTGGTTGGCGTATGGCGTCTGATGCTTTGCCAGTTGGTTCCAAAATGCAAGTTTTTTCACCAACTTCGGGGCCTTGCCCTATCTGTGGAGCACACTCGGAGTCCATTCTCCATGCGCTACGTGATTGTGCAGGGGCTTCGGAAGCCCTTCAACTCTCTGGTATTCCCGTAACCCTTTCCAGAAGTTTGGCTATTACCCCCTTACAATGGTTGGAGGAAGCAGCCCATCAACTATCTTCTGACGAGTTTGGGCTTTTTCTTACAACTATATGGAACGTTTGGAATAGACGTAATGATTGGGTTCATAATCATCATCTACAACCACCATGGCTTATTGCCGTTAATTCCATCAGTTTACATGACGACTTCTGTAATGTCTCTTCTTCTTCCACCCCAAACCCGTCTATCCTTTCTCCTCCTTGCTGGAACCCTCCTCCACCTAACCATATTAAAATAAATGTGGATGGGGCTTTTAATCCCTCAACTCGTGCAGCGGCTGTGGCGCCGTGGCACGTGATTCCACAAGTGCAGTTGTGGGCGGCCTTGCATATCCGCTTGGAAGCTGTGTGGATGCAGTTACTTGTGAAGGTGAAGGCCTTCTAGCAGGAATCACTTTTGCCCGATCTCAAGGATGGAATCGGATCTTGCTTGAAACCGATTGTGCTTCTCTTGCAAACAGGATCAACAACCCCGGGCTGGACCTTTCTACTATGGGACCTCTTCTTCATCAGATTCGCGAGTCCCTTCATGCTTTCAATTCAGTTTCTGTTTCTTTTGTACGCCGTGAGGCAAATCATGTGGCCCATACTTTGGCTACTTATTCGTTGAGCTCTATGTCTTCCATGTCATTTAATTCTGACATTCCTACATGTATCAATCACCTTGTAACAAATTTCTCTATGTTATAATAATACTTAGGCACTCTTTTCCCCTTTTTAGGGTCCTCTAGCTCTGCTTGAAGGACAGTAGTAGGGATTTTTAATGAGGCCTTTTCATCAAAAAAAATTTCCAACGGGTCCATTAAAAGTCCCATTTCGACCCGCTCGTCCGAAGCCTCTACACAAAGGACTACAAAAAAAGTTTTAATCAAATTTTAGGAGTTCTTGTAATTTTTTAGGAGCTTTTCAACACAATTATATTGCAAAACCTCAATTTCTATACTTTTTACTCAGTTAAAATTCCAACGGGTACTCAGTTAAAATTCTAACGGGGGGTACTGTGAATGAAAACTCTCTCAATTTCTCTCTCAAATTTTCTCTCTTTTCCCCTCCCCCTCCTTATCACCGCCTTCTTCCGCCATACCCTCCGCCGCCATCCATGCCTCCTCCCCCTCCCACTGCCATGGTGGTGCTTGCTTAGCACATACACGATGACAGTAAAAACCACCCACCATGCCCGGACGAATTTTTTCTATTTGTTACTAAGGGTTTTTACTAACCCCACCGTAATTCTTTTGCACTTATCAATGGCACTCTCAATGTTTTTGCACTGGCGCGCCGATCAGGCATCTGATGCTATCCACAAGCATCACTCAAATGCTGGGCCACCAATTATGGTGCCCTTCGACAGCCCTGACTCTTTCTACAGAGCACAAGCAATTTCCTGGTCTTTACGACCTTGTATCACGCTGGGGAAATTCTGGTTCCATTCTTTCACTTATAACATATTTCCATCAACAGTGGACGAATCTGCCTGCATGCACACGTCCACACATGAAGCAATGCAACAGACTCATTCCTATCGTTATTCATTACTGTTTTTAGAACAGGCCATCAGTGTTCTATCCTACTTTTTATCAATCGTCTTTTTTCAGACTCATTACAATTTAGAAACAAGTGTCCTACTGCTTGTTCATGGTCGCCAATTGTGTTTTAGAACACTATTGTTCATCTACCCGTCGGACCACATTGCTGGTGCTACTGCAACCGCAAGACGCCGGACGGCAGCTGCGCCTCATTTGTTCCACAATTTTAGGAGCCCGGGATACTGTCAGTTAGAGAATATATTTCTCATTATGCACAGGAAATTCAAAATTCCGTATCCCGGCTCTGCATGGGAACCTAACCCTCATGCACGTACCCTTCTCCCATGCATCTCAGAAGCTTCCCAACAACTTTCATTAAATCTTAATATATTCCTATTCTTTTGGGATTATTCGATTTTTGGAAATTATCTGGGGAAAATCATATATTATCACGATTTAACAATTGTGGATAATAAATTTCAAAGTATTTTGGTCATCCCTTCTCTGGATAATCCCTCACCTACTAGGATTCTATTTGAATTTAAATTAATATTCTCATTTAATCCCATGATTATCAGAATTTTATTTAAATTCAAATTCCCATTAAATTATCTTGATAATCCCACACCCTCTAGGATTCTATTTGCATTTAAATTAATATTATCCTACAATCCCATGATTACTAGGATTCTATTTAAATTTAAATCCATATTATCGTATTATTATTTGGATTATCCACAATCCTCAAAATTTAAACAATCTTTTCATTTCCTAGGGACCTCCCCTCATTATATACTGACCATTGGTCGTATTCTTCACCTTTATACGATCCACTACCCTTGTGTGACATTTACATCCAACCTCGAGCACTCTCTCTTGCTACAACGTTCTCATACGTCCAACCTTTCTCTTATGGCTTCCACAGACTCTTTTCTCTCCCGTTTTGACAACCTCCAATTTACTGCGGAGGAGAAAAACGTGATATGTGCGCCTGCTTCCACGAAGGTCGTTCCCCTCGATGACTACAAGTCGTCTCTAATTGGGAAACTCTTCAACACCAAAGACTTTGATGAAACTGTCGTGGTGCGCCTTTTCACCTCTGTATGGAAAGATGATAAACTCTCATCGGTAACGACTCTAGGCTCTGGTTATTTCCTTTTTAAATTTGAAACTAAGCCCTGCAAGGACGATGTTCTAAAAAGAGGGCCCTGGACTTTCAAGAAGGATTGGCTGGCACTCCTACCAGTTCAACCAAAACTTACCATTGATGGTTATCTATACGACCAGATGAGAATCTGGGTGCGAATCCATAGGGTTTCAATAGCCATGATGACTGGAGTTACAGTGGCTAATATCACCGGACGAACCCTTGGAAGTGGGATTGGCGCAGTTATAGGGGCAGACTCCCGTCAGTCGGATGATGGGAACATGACCAAGTTTCTTCGTGTCTGTGTTATTATCGATGTACACCAACCGTTGCGTGGGTTTGTAGCTGTACGCATCGAGGACGAAGATCCTCAAATGTTACCGCTTCAATATGAGAAGCTGCCCACATTCTGTCATGGGTGTGGCATTCTATGTCATCTTAAACCCACCTGTGCGGAATTTAAGGATGACAAGACGGAACCCCAGCAGTATGGAGACTGGCTACGTGCCCCTGCTCCGAAGAAAAAGTACAAAATAACAACCAGAGGTCGGGTATGTTACTTCGAGCCAGCTGGCCCGTCAACCAAGCCCTCGACAGCCACCGGTACCCAACTCTATATCTATATTTTTCTCTTTAGGGTTTGGACCCTCTCTCTTCTTATTCTCTATGCGTTGCATGCTGCATGCATTTTTATGAAGCTCATGCTCAATAATCTCACCTTTTCTCAGGTGCAGGACCAACAACAAAGAAACCGGCCACCACCGGTATCTTTGGATAATTATCATGCAATTTTATTCGAAGAAATATTTTCTAATATTTATCTACTATGCTCTCTTCAACGGCACTCTCCTAATTGTCGTTGCATTCCTTTCGGCTCAACAGGAACAGATCGCAAAGGAAAAATGGTTGTTGTTGCTGCCGCCGCCTCAGCCACGCTGATGTCGGATTTTGCTGCAACAGAACCGAAGGACGAGGCTACTGCAGTTCCCACAGCTGCCGCTGCTACTAATTCCATCGATGCTGTGGCACCTACGGGTGCAGACGCACTGCTGGACCAGACGGCCCCAGTTGCCCCTGATGCACCAATGACGGACGCAGGAGGCGTTCCCAGTGGACAGCATACCTCACCCACTACTGGCATTTCAGTTGAACCCCTTGACGTGGTCCCTCTTGCTGTTATACCTGCTGATGCGGAATCAGCCAACACTGGATCTCCCAACACTGCCCAAGTTGCAGGGATTGATGATGCATCATCCACCCCGCCCGACAAGCGGTTCGTGCTAATTGACGGTGAAGGATTCCCGGTGCCTACTGCCATGCCTGACAAATCTACCACTGCTGGCCACGGCAGCAATGCTTATGAGCCTGTCAACCCAGAGTTCGAGGATTAGCTTGCTACCACATCGAGCCCTCCGAAGGGTGCAACGGAACCTCGTAAGGCAAAGCGCAGCCCACCCCCAGCTGCGCCCACTGTGGCTAAGCGCCCGCGTACCACCCCAAGGTTCAAGCAAGGCCGGCAAAACCCGGAGCACCATCTGAAAAGACTACCAAACATACTAAAGCTGGGATGAGCAGCAAAGTCTATTCGGCGGCGGTTGATATTCAACCCCGCCGAGAGAAATGAGGATATTTTGCTGGAACTGCCGTGGGCTTGGTTCACCAGAGGCAGTTCAAGGTCTTGTTTCCCTAGTTCGGAAGTTGGAACCTACAAGTATTTTCTTGTCTGAAACTAGATTGTTTAATTTTGATTTTGAACGTTTAAAATTTTCTTTGGATATGACGGGCTGCTTCCATGTGAAAAGCAGCCCAACTTGCTCTGTTCTTTTACTATTATGGAATAATAATACGTCTCTAGATCTTTTATCGTATTCTGATCGTTACATTGATTCAACTATAACAACTACTGATGATTGCTTTCGATTCACCGGCGTCTATGGGTACGCAGAAACTAGCATGAAATATAAGACGTGGGAGCTCATAGACTCTCTTCGTAGCAATTCACTGTTGCCTTGGCTAATTGGTGGAGACCTAAACGACATTTTATCCGACTCTGAAAAACAAGGCGGATGTCGCAGACCACAATCACAAATCACCAACTTTCGAGATTGCCTTGCTCGCAATGGAATTTTTTATTGTAAACCCTGTTCGGGATGGTTCACATGGTCTCGAACGGGACCCAATGTTGCATCCGTTTGTGAACGTCTAGATCGATTCCTTGCTTGTAATGCATGGCTAAATGCACACCTAACATTCCAATGCAGGAACGTTTTCTCTCCAGATTTCGATCATTATGTCATTCTCATGGACACCAAACGTGTTGCTCCCCATGAGGCTCGTTCCCGGCATGATGGCAATCATTTTAGCTTTGCATCTTGCTGGGCAAATGACCCATCATGTATCAAAGCCTTCCACCAAGCCTGGTCAAATGCGTCAGGCACCCTCCTTGACAAATTGACTATTGTTGGAAGCCACTTACATGATTGGCAAACGACTCGTCGTTTCAAATCCATCAACCGCATCGCTGAGCTTCAACGCCAGATTAATTCTTACATGTGTCGACGGCAGCTATCACCTGAAATTCTGCTCAACCTACGAGATGCGAAATTGGAACTTCGACGCCTTTTGGACGCACGAGAGGCCTACTGGGCTCAACGTTCTCGTGTTACCTGGCTATCGCAAGGTGACAAAAACACGTCCTTCTTCCATGACAGGGCGTCTAAACGAAGGAAAAAGAACACTATACGTGGCCTCTTTGATGTAAACCAAACATGGCATACCGAGAAACCTGAGCTCCTTCGAATTGCCTCGGATTACTTCCAGGTTTTGTTTACATCGTCTAGTTCGACTTCCTCTCCCCTTCTTTTGGATCACATCAGCCCAGTCGTTAATGCCGCAATGAATGATTCGTTGCTTCGACCTTTCACTGAAGACGAGGTAATCACAGCTTTCCGGGATATAGGTCCCAGGAAAGCTCCGGGTTTTGATGGCTTCCCTAGTAGTTTCTACAGGCAATACTGGGATGTCATTGGGCCCGAGTTCGTCCAACTTTGTTTGCGACTTTTACGAGGGGAAGAGGACATGGCGACGGTTAACAAAACGATTATTGTCCTCATCCCGAAAGTGCCTAACGCTTCAAACATGCGTCAATTTCGGCCGATCAGTTTATGCACTGTCATTTACAAAACCGTTGCCAAGGTTCTCATGAATCGGCTCAAACCTATCTTACCGTCTTGTATCAGTGATGCGCAGGCCGCTTTTTTAGTGGCAGGAACATCACTGATAATATTCTGATTGCACATGAACTTGTTCATACCCTTCATTCTAACAACGCTTCGATCTATCAAGGGGCTGCTTTGAAATTAGACATGGAGAAGGCCTTTGACAAAGTTGAATGGTCTTTTCTTAAAGACGTAATGATATGTATGGGATTTGCATCCGACTAGGTACAGTTGTTACTCCGCTGCGTATCCACTGTTTCCTTCTCAGTCCGTCTTAATGGCGCTCTCTCCCAAGAATTCTCTCCGACTAGGGGAATCCAGCAAGGCGACCCCCTCTCGCCTTTCCTTTTCCTAATTTGCTCCCAAGGGCTTTCAGCGGCTCTTGAGGCCGAACAGCGAACGGGACGACTCGTCGGCTTACAGGCCAATCGCCGAGGGCCGCGGATTAACCATCTACTCTTTGCAGACGACAGCATTGTCTTTGTCCGTAATTGCCCAACGGAAGTCCAGCGGTTAAAGGAGATTTTTCGTTTGTATGAATCATCCTCGGGCCAATCTGTCAACTTTGCTAAATCGACTACCTTTTGTAGCTCTTCCTGCTCGGCAACTTTCTCACAGGCCCTTCAGCATACCCTTGGCATCCATTTGGTTGATGACCCTGGTACTTATCTAGGGGTCCCTCTCCTCGTTGGGAAGAACCGAACGGCCAGTCTTGGGTTTATTCGTGACAAGGTCAACTCACGCATGGCTAAATGGGATACTAATTTGCTCTCATACAGTGGGCGTGAAATTCTAATAAAATCAGTGGCACAAGCTATACCTCAGTACGTCATGTCCTGTTATCTGCTTCCACAAAACATTGTCGACGGCGCGACATGCTCAATTCGTCGATACTGGTGGTCGGGCAGAAGTAACAAGAAAGGATGGCCAATGATGTCCTGGGATACCATGTGTACGCCCAAAGCCACTGGGGGAATGGGCTTCCGTGACTTACGGGACTTTAGCGTTGCTCTTCTTGGGAAGCAAATTTGGCGACTGATTCACTCGCCTGATTCCCTACTTGCGAGGGTCCTACGGTCCCGTTATTACCCCTCCGGCAATATTCTGGACGCGAAAGCTGACCAGCGCGCCTCATTTGCCTGACGAGGTATCTGGCAAGCCATGCAACGCTTGCAGCCAGGTTTTTTCTGGCGACCCGGCATTGACACTCGAATACGTATCCATCGAGAACATTGGGGTGGGTCTGCTGGTCTCTCCTTCTTTGGTAACTATCAGGATAATGAGGAGATACCCTTGCATTGCGGTGATTTTATGATCCACCATCACAACTCTTGGGACGAACATAAAGTTCGTCAATACTTTGACTGGAATGATGCTGCCAACATCTTGCACGTCCCGATATCCGATGATCGTCGTGATACTTTACTGTGGGGCTTTCACGATACTAACATTTATATAGTACGCTCCGGCTACCTCTTCCTGCGTAGGCCCTCAAGGCCCCTTGAGCACCCGTGCCCACTCTGGAAGATCATTACTAAATCTAATACACTTCCGAAGGTTCGCACCTTTGGATGGCGGGCAGGGCGGAGTGCTTTACCAACTGGTGACCGTCTTGCTGCTCTGGGGATGGGCAGTGTCATGTGCCCGTTCTGTCCCTCGATTCTTGAAACTGCGATTCATGCATTTCGAGACTGCCCTGGCGCCGCCGAGGTACTAAGCCTTGCTGGCTTCCCCCGTGCGTTATGCGACAGCACGGCCACCTCGGTTACCATCTGGCTCGAACAGGGAGCTACGCTTCTATCTCGAGCACAATTCGATCTTCTCCTGACTACCTTGTGGAATCTATGGAACGGGAGGAATGACTGGGTCCATTATCAGCGTCTACAGCCCCCTTGGCTTACTCTGATGAACTCTCAGGAACTACTTCGCGACTACATCTCGGCCAACTCAGACCATACCACGACGAGACCGCAGACGGAGCCAGCCCTTTCCCAACCTGTCTGGCGACCACCACCGGCTGGGACGCTCAAAATCAATGTCGATGGTGCTTTCAACGTAGCTACGGGATCCGCTGGCATTGGTATTGTGGCTCCTGACACCACTGGAGCTATCTTGCTAGGACGAGCTCTCTTCTTGGATGACACCGCAGATTCTCCATCCACGGAACTCCACGCTATCATCGCAGGAGTCACACTCGGTGCAGACGTTGGCTGGCAAGGTTATCATCTTGAGTCGGACGTAGCCCTAATAATTAATAGGCTACGTCAAGCCGGCCAGGATGCCTCCCCCCTTCAGCGGCAGATTCAGACAGCTAGATCTTTCTTTGATACTGTCACTGGTTTATGTTTACTTTATGTACCGCGTACAGCTAATGTTTTAGCTCACTATATCGCCAATTGGGCCCTTCATTCTAAATCCTCATTGTATTTCGGACCGGGCTTGCCCGATGATTTGCGAACATTTGTACCGGTTGTTCACCAACCACCATGATTTATAATATATTTGGGTACTCTTTTCCCCTCCTAGGACCCTAACTGGGCCAGCCCAATAAGGATTAGTGGGGTTTTTAATGAGGCCCTTTCTTCAAAAAAAATTCCAACGGGTCCATTGAAAGGCCCATTTCGACCAGCTCCTCCGAAACCTCTACAAAAAGGACTGCAAAACAAGTTTTAATCAAATTTTAGGAGTTCATGTAATTGATTAGGAGTTTTTCAACACAATTATATTGCAAAACTTCAATTTCTGTACTTTTTACTCAGTTAAAATTCAAACGGGTCCATTGAAAGGCCCATTTAGACCTGCTCGTCCGAAACCTCTACAAAAAAGACCGCAAAACAAGTTTTAATCAAATTTTTGGAGTTCAAATAATTGATAAGGAGCTTTTCAACACAATTATATTGCAAAACCTAAATTTCTGTACTTTTTACTTAGTTAAAATTTCAACGGGTCCATTGAAAGGCCCGTTTCGACCCACTCATCCGAAACCTCTACAAAAGGACTGCAAAACACATTTTAATCAAATTTTAGGAGTTCATGTAGTTGATTAGGAGCTTTTCAACACAATTATATTGCATAACCTCAATTTCTGTACTTTTTACTCATTTAAAATTCCAACGGGTCCATTGAAAGGCCCATTTAGACCTGCTCGTCCGAAACCTCGACAAAAAGGACCGCAAAAAAAGTTTTAATCAAATTTTAGGAGTTCAAATAATTGATTAGGAGCTTTTCAACACAATTATATTGCAAAACCTCAATTTCTGTACTTTTTACTCAGTTAAAATTCCAACGGGTCCTTTGAAAGACCCATTTCGACCCGCTCGTCAGAAACCTCTACAAAAAAGGACTGCAAAACAAGTTTTAATCAAAATTTAGGAGTTCATGTAATTGATTAGGAGATTTTCAACACAATTATATTGCAAAACCTCAATTTATGTACTTTTTACTCAGTTAAAATTCCAACGGGTCCATTGAAAGACTCATTTAGACCTGCTCATCTGAAACCTCTACAAAAAAGACCGCAAAACAAGTTTTAATCAAATTTTAGGAGTTCAAATAATTGATTAGGAGCTTTTCAACACAATTATATTGCTAAACCTCAATTTCTGTACTTTTCACTCAGTTAAAATTCCAACGGGTCCATTAAAAGGCCCATTTAGACCTGATCGTCCGAAACATCTACAAAAAGGACCGCAAAACAAGTTTTAATCAAATTTTAGGATATCATGTAATTGATTAGGAGATTTTCAACACAATTATATTCCAAAATCTAAATTTCTGTAATTTTTACTATGTTAAAATTTCAACGGGTCCATTTAAAAGCCCAATTCGACCCGCTCGTCCGAAACCTCTACAAAAAGGACTGCAAAAAAGTTTTAATCAAATTTTAGGAGTTTATGTAATTGATTAGTATCTTTTCAACACAATTATATTGCAAAACCTCAATTTCTGTACTTTTTACTCAGTTAAAATTATTACGGGTCCATTGAAAGGCCCATTTAGACCAGCTTGTCAAAAACCTCGACAAAAAGGACCGCAAAATAGTTTTAATCAAATTTTATGAGTTCAAATAATTGATTAGGAACTTTTCAAAACAATTATATTGAAAAACCTCAATTTTATACTTTTTACTCAGTTAAAATTCCAACGGGCCCATTGAAAGGCTCATTTAGACCTGCTCGTCCTAAACCTCTACAAAAAGGACCACAAAAATGTTTTATTCAAATATTAGGAGTTAAAATAATTGATTAGGAGCTTTGCAACACAATTATATTGCAAAACCTCAATTTATGTACTTTTTACTTAGTTAAAATTCCAACGGGTCCATCAAAAAGGCCCAATTGGACCCGCTCGTCCGAAACCTCTACACAAAGGACTACAAAAAAAAATTTAATCAATTTTTAGGAGTTCTTGTAATTGATTAGGAGCTTTTCAACACAATTATATTGCAAAACCTCAATTTCTATACTTTTTACTCAGTTAAAATTCCAACTGGTCCATTGAAAGGCCCATTTCGACCAGCTCGTCCGAAACCTCTACAAAAAGGACTGCAAAACAAGTTTTAATCAAATCTTAGAAGTTCATGTAATTGATTAGGAGTTTTTCAACACAATTATATTGCAAAACCTCAATTTCTGTACTTTTTACTCAGTTAAAATTCTAACGGGTCCATTGAAAGGCCCATTTAGACATGCTCATCCGAAACCTCTACAAAAAAGACCGCAAAACAAGTTTTAATCAAATTTTTGGAGTTCAAATAATTGATAAGGAGCTTTTCAACTCAATTATATTGCAAAACCTCAATTTCTGTACTTTTTACTCAGTTAAAATTTCAACGGGTCCATTGAAAGGCCCGTTTCGACCCGCTCGTCCGAAACCTCTAAAAAAAGGACTGCAAAACACATTTTAATCAAATTTTAGGAGTTCAAATAATTGATTAGGAGCATTTCAACACAATTATATTGCAAAACCTCAATTTTTGTACTTTTTACTCAGTTAAAATTTCAACGGGTCCATTGAAAGGCCCATTTCGACCCGCTCGTCCGAAACCTCTACAAAAAGGACTGCAAAAAAGTTTTAATCAAATTTTAGGAGTTTATGTAATTGATTAGGAGCTTTTCAACACAATTATATTGAAAAACTTCAATTTCTGTACTTTTTACTCAGTTAAAATTCTAACGGGTCCATTGAAAGGCCCATTTAGACCTGCTCGTCCGAATATAATTGTGTTGCAAAGCTCCTAATCAATTATTTGAACTCCTAATATTTGAATAAAACATTTTTGTGGTCCTTTTTGTAGAGGTTTCGGACGAGCAGGTCTAAATGAGCCTTTCAATGGGCCCGTTTAAATTTTAACTGAGTAAAAAGTATAAAATTGAGGTTTTTCAATATAATTGTGTTGAAAAGTTCCTAATCATTTATTTGAACTCCTAAAATTTGATTAAAACTATTTTGCGGTCCTTTTTGTCGAGGTTTCGGACGAGCAGGTCTAAATGGGCCTTTCAATGGACCCGTTAGAATTTTAACTGAGTAAAAAGTACAGAAATTGAGGTTTTTCAATATAATTGTGTTGAAAAGCTCCTAATCAATTATTTGAACTCCTAAAATTTGATTAAAACTTTTTTTGCGGTCCTTTTTATAGAGGTTTCGGACGAGCGGGTCGAAATGGGCCTTTCAATGGACCCCTTGAAATTTTAACTGAGTAAAAAGTACAGAAATTGAGGTTTTGCAATATAATTGTGTTGAAAAGTTCCTAATAAATTATTTGAACTCCTAAATTTTGATAAAAAATGTGTTTTGCAGTCCTTTTTGTAGAGGTTTCGGACGAGCGGGTCGAAACGGGCCTTTCAATGGACCCGTTGAAATTTTAACTGAGTAAAAAGTATAGAAATTGAGGTTTTGCAATATAATTGTGTTGAAAAGCTCCTTATCAATTATTTGAACTCCAAAAATTTGATTAAAACTTGTTTTGCGGTCTTTTTTGTAGAGGTTTCGGACGAGCAGGTCTAAATGGGCCTTTCAATGGACCCGTTAGAAGTTTAACTGAGTAAAAAGTACATAAATTGAGGTTTTGCAATATAATTGTGTTGAAAAACTCCTAATCAATTACATGAACTCCTAAGATTTGATTAAAACTTGTTTTGCAGTCCTTTTTGTAGAGGTTTCGGACGAGCTGGTCGAAATGGGCCTTTCATTGGACCAGTTGGAATTTTAACTGAGTAAAAAGTATAGAAATTGAGGTTTTGCAATATAATTGTGTTGAAAAGCTCCTAATCAATTACAAGAACTCCTAAAATTTGATTAAAACTTTTTTGTAGTCCTTTGTGTAGATGTTTCGGACGAGCGGGTCGAAATGGGCCTTTTAATGGACCCGTTGGAATTTTAACTAAGTAAAAAGTACAGAAATTGAGGTTTTGCAATATAATTGTGTTGCAAAGCTCCTAATCAATTATTTGAACTCCTAATATTTGAATAAAACATTTTTGTGGTCCTTTTTGTAGAGGTTTCGGACGAGCAGGTCTAAATGAGCCTTTCAATGGGCCCGTTTAAATTTTAACTGAGTAAAAAGTATAAAATTGAGGTTTTTCAATATAATTGTGTTGAAAAGTTCCTAATCATTTATTTGAACTCCTAAAATTTGATTAAAACTATTTTGTGGTCCTTTTTGTCGAGGTTTCGGACGAGCAGGTCTAAATGGGCCTTTCAATGGACCCGTTAGAATTTTAACTGAGTAAAAAGTACAGAAATTGAGGTTTTTCAATATAATTGTGTTGAAAAGCTCCTAATCAATTATTTGAACTCCTAAAATTTGATTAAAACTTGTTTTGTGGTCTTTTTTGTAGAGGTTTCGGACGAGCAAGTCGAAATGGGCCTTTCAATGGACCCGTTGAAATTTTAACTGAGTAAAAAGTACAGAAATTGAGGTTTTGCAATATAATTGTGTTGAAAAGTTCCTAATAAATTATTTGAACTCCTAAATTTTGATAAAAATGTGTTTTGCAGTCCTTTTTGTAGAGGTTTCGGACGAGCGGGTCGAAACGGGCCTTTCAATGGACCCGTTGAAATTTTAACTGAGTAAAAAGTATAGAAATTGAGGTTTTGCAATATAATTGTGTTGAAAAGCTCCTTATCAATTATTTGAACTCCAAAAATTTGATTAAAACTTGTTTTGCGGTCTTTTTTGTAGAGGTTTCGGACGAGCAGGTCTAAATGGGCCTTTCAATGGACCCGTTAGAAGTTTAACTGAGTAAAAAGTACATAAATTGAGGTTTTGCAATATAATTGTGTTGAAAAACTCCTAATCAATTACATGAACTCCTAAGATTTGATTAAAACTTGTTTTGCAGTCCTTTTTGTAGAGGTTTCGGACGAGCTGGTCGAAATGGGCCTTTCATTGGACCAGTTGGAATTTTAACTGAGTAAAAAGTATAGAAATTGAGGTTTTGCAATATAATTGTGTTGAAAAGTTCCTAATCAATTACAAGAACTCCTAAAATTTGATTAAAACTTTTTTGTAGTCCTTTGTGTAGATGTTTCGGACGAGCGGGTCGAAATGGGCCTTTTAATGGACCCGTTGGAATTTTAACTAAGTAAAAAGTACAGAAATTGAGGTTTTGCAATATAATTGTGTTGCAAAGCTCCTAATCAATTATTTGAACTCCTAATATTTTAATAAAACATTTTTCTGGTCCTTTTTGTAGAGGTTTCTGACGAGCAGGTCTAAATGAGCCTTTCAATGGGCCCGTTGGAATTTTAACTGAGTAAAAAGTATAAAATTGAGGTTTTTCAATATAATTGTGTTGAAAAGTTCCTAATCATTTATTTGAACTCCTAAAATTTGATTAAAACTATTTTGCGGTCCTTTTTGTCGAGGTTTCGGACGAGCAGGTCTAAATGGGCCTTTCAATGGACCCGTTAGAATTTTAACTGAGTAAAAAGTACAGAAATTGAGGTTTTTCAATATAATTGTGTTGAAAAGCTCCTAATCAATTATTTGAACTCCTAAAATTTGATTAAAACTTGTTTTGCGGTCTTTTTTGTAGAGGTTTCGGGCGAGCAAGTCGAAATGGGCCTTTCAATGGACCCGTTGAAATTTTAACTGAGTAAAAAGTACAGAAATTGAGGTTTTGCAATATAATTGTGTTGAAAAGTTCCTAATAAATTATTTGAACTCCTAAATTTTGATAAAAATGTGTTTTGCAGTCCTTTTTGTAGAGGTTTCGGACGAGCGGGTCGAAACGGGCCTTTCAATGGACCCGTTGAAATTTTAACTGAGTAAAAAGTATAGAAATTGAGGTTTTGCAATATAATTGTGTTGAAAAGCTCCTTATCAATTATTTGAACTCCAAAAATTTGATTAAAACTTGTTTTGCGGTCTTTTTTGTAGAGGTTTCGGACGAGCAGGTCTAAATGGGCCTTTCAATGGACCCGTTAGAAGTTTAACTGAGTAAAAAGTACATAAATTGAGGTTTTGCAATATAATTGTGTTGAAAAACTCCTAATCAATTACATGAACTCCTAAGATTTGATTAAAACTTGTTTTGCAGTCCTTTTTGTAGAGGTTTCGGACGAGCTGGTCGAAATGGGCCTTTGATTGGACCAGTTGGAATTTTAACTGAGTAAAAAGTATAGAAATTGAGGTTTTGCAATATAATTGTGTTGAAAAGCTCCTAATCAATTACAAGAACTCCTAAAATTTGATTAAAACTTTTTTGTAGTCCTTTGTGTAGATGTTTCGGACGAGCGGGTCGAAATGGGCCTTTTAATGGACCCGTTGGAATTTTAACTAAGTAAAAAGTACAGAAATTGAGGTTTTGCAATATAATTGTGTTGCAAAGCTCCTAATCAATTATTTGAACTCCTAATATTTTAATAAAACATTTTTCTGGTCCTTTTTGTAGAGGTTTCTGACGAGCAGGTCTAAATGAGCCTTTCAATGGGCCCGTTGGAATTTTAACTGAGTAAAAAGTATAAAATTGAGGTTTTTCAATATAATTGTGTTGAAAACTTCCTAATCATTTATTTGAACTCCTAAAATTTGATTAAAACTATTTTGCGGTCCTTTTTGTCGAGGTTTCGGACGAGCAGGTCTAAATGGGCCTTTCAATGGACCCGTTAGAATTTTAACTGAGTAAAAAGTACAGAAATTGAGGTTTTTCAATATAATTGTGTTGAAAAGCTCCTAATCAATTATTTGAACTCCTAAAATTTGATTAAAACTTGTTTTGCGGTCTTTTTTGTAGAGGTTTCGGACGAGCAAGTCTAAATGGGCCTTTCAATGGACCTGTTGGAATTTTAACTAAGTAAAAAGTACAGAAATTGAGGTTTTGCAATATAATTGTGTTGAAAAGTTCCTAATCAATTACATGAACTCCTAAAATTTGATTAAAACTTGTTTTGCAGTCCTTTTTGTAGAGGTTTTAGACGAGCGGGTCGAAATGGGCCTTTCAATGGACCCGTTGGAATTTTAACTGAGTAAAAAGTACAGAAATTGAGGTTTTGCAATATTATTGTGTTGAAAAGCTCCTAATCAATTACAAGAACTCCTAAAATTTGATTAAAACTTTTTTGTAGTCCTTTGTGTAGAGGTTTCGGACGAGCGGGTCGAAATTGGCCTTTTAATGGACCCGTTGGAATTTTTACTAAGTAAAAAGTACATAAATTGAGGTTTTGCAATATAATAGTGTTGAAAAGCTCCTAATCAATTATTTGAACTCCTAATAATTGAATAAAACATTTTTTCGTTCCTTTTTGTAGAGGTTTTGGACGAGCAGGTCTAAATGAGCCTTTCAATGGGCCCGTTGGAATTTTAACTGAGTAAAAAGTATAAAATTGAGGTTTTTCAATATAATTGTGTTGAAAAGTTCCTAATCAATTATTTGAACTCCTAAAATTTGATTAAAACTATTTTGCGGTCTTTTTTGTCGAGGTTTCGGACGAGCAGGTATAAATGGGCCTTTCAATGGACCCGTTGGAATTTTAACTGAGTAAAAAGTACAGAAATTGAGGTTTTGCAATATAATTGTGTTGAAAAGCTCCTAGTCAATTATTTGAACTCCTAATATTTGAATAAAACATTTTTGCGGTCCTTTTTGTATAGGTTTCGGACGAGCAGGTCTAAATGGGCCTTTCAATGGGCCCGTTGGAATTTTAACTGAGAAAAAAGTACAGAAATTGAGATTTTGCAATATAATTGTGTTGAAAAGCTCCTAATCAATTACATGAACTCCTAAAATTTGATTAAAACTTGTTTTGCAATCCTTTTTGTAGAGGTTTCGGACGAGCGGGTCGAAATGGGCCTTTCAATGGACCCGTTGGAATTTTAACCGAGTAAAAACTACAGAAATTGCGAATTTGCAATATAGTTGTGTTGAAAAGCTCCTAATCAATTTTTTGAACTCCTAAAATTTGATTAAAACTTGTTTTGCGGTCTTTTTTGTAGAGGTTTCGGACGAGCAAGTCTAAATGGGCCTTTCAATGGACCTGTTGGAATTTTAACTAAGTAAAAAGTACAGAAATTGAGGTTTTGCAATATAATTGTGTTGAAAAGTTCCTAATCAATTACATTAACTCCTAAAATTTGATTAAAACTTGTTTTGCAGTCCTTTTTGTAGAGGTTTCAGACGAGCGGGTCGAAATGGGCCTTTCAATGGACCCGTTGGAATTTTAACTGAGTAAAAAGTACAGAAATTGAGGTTTTGCAATATTATTGTGTTGAAAAGCTCCTAATCAATTACAAGAACTCCTAAAATTTGATTAAAACTTTTTTGTAGTCCTTTGTGTAGAGGTTTCGGACGAGCGGGTCGAAATTGGCCTTTTAATGGACCCGTTGGAATTTTTACTAAGTAAAAAGTACATAAATTGAGGTTTTGCAATATAATAGTGTTGAAAAGCTCCTAATCAATTATTTGAACTCCTAATAATTGAATAAAACATTTTTTCGTTCCTTTTTGTAGAGGTTTTGGACGAGCAGGTCTAAATGAGCCTTTCAATGGGCCCGTTGGAATTTTAACTGAGTAAAAAGTATAAAATTGAGGTTTTTCAATATAATTGTGTTGAAAAGTTCCTAATCAATTATTTGAACTCCTAAAATTTGATTAAAACTATTTTGCAGGCTTTTTTGTCGAGGTTTCGGACGAGCAGGTATAAATGGGCCTTTCAATGGACCCGTTGGAATTTTAACTGAGTAAAAAGTACAGAAATTGAGGTTTTGCAATATAATTGTGTTGAAAAGCTCCTAGTCAATTATTTGAACTCCTAATATTTGAATAAAACATTTTTGCGGTCCTTTTTGTATAGGTTTCGGACGAGCAGGTCTAAATGGGCCTTTCAATGGGCCCGTTGGAATTTTAACTGAGAAAAAAGTACAGAAATTGAGATTTTGCAATATAATTGTGTTGAAAAGCTCCTAATCAATTACATGAACTCCTAAAATTTGATTAAAACTTGTTTTGCAGTCCTTTTTGTAGAGGTTTCGGACGAGCGGGTCGAAATGGGCCTTTCAATGGACCCGTTGGAATTTTAACCGAGTAAAAACTACAGAAATTGCGAATTTGCAATATAGTTGTGTTGAAAAGCTCCTAATCAATTTTTTGAACTCCTAATATTTGAATAAAACATTTTTGCGGTCCTTTTTGTAGAGGTTTCGGACGAGCATGTCCAAATGGGCCTTTCAATGGGCCCGTTGGAATTGTAACTGAGTAAAAAGTATAAAATTGAGGTTTTTGAATATAATTGTGTTGAAAAGTTCCTAATCAATTATTTGAACTCCTAAAATTTGATTAAAACTTGTTTTGCAGTCCTTTTTGTAGAGGTTTCAGACGAGCGGGTCGAAATGGGCCTTTCAATGGACCCGTTGGAATTTTAACTGAGTAAAAAGTACAGAAATTGAGGTTTTGCAATATTATTGTGTTGAAAAGCTCCTAATCAATTACAAGAACTCCTAAAATTTGATTAAAACTTTTTTGTAGTCCTTTGTGTAGAGGTTTCGGATGAGCGGGTCGAAATTGGCCTTTTAATGGACCCGTTGGAATTTTTACTAAGTAAAAAGTACATAAATTGAGGTTTTGCAATATAATAGTGTTGAAAAGCTCCTAATCAATTATTTGAACTCCTAATAATTGAATAAAACATTTTTTCGTTCCTTTTTGTAGAGGTTTTGGACGAGCAGGTCTAAATGAGCCTTTCAATGGGCCCGTTGGAATTTTAACTGAGTAAAAAGTATAAAATTGAGGTTTTTCAATATAATTGTGTTGAAAAGTTCCTAATCAATTATTTGAACTCCTAAAATTTGATTAAAACTATTTTGCAGGCTTTTTTGTCGAGGTTTCGGACGAGCAGGTATAAATGGGCCTTTCAATGGACCCGTTGGAATTTTAACTGAGTAAAAAGTACAGAAATTGAGGTTTTGCAATATAATTGTGTTGAAAAGCTCCTAGTCAATTATTTGAACTCCTAATATTTGAATAAAACATTTTTGCGGTCCTTTTTGTATAGGTTTCGGACGAGCAGGTCTAAATGGGCCTTTCAATGGGCCCGTTGGAATTTTAACTGAGAAAAAAGTACAGAAATTGAGATTTTGCAATATAATTGTGTTGAAAAGCTCCTAATCAATTACATGAACTCCTAAAATTTGATTAAAACTTGTTTTGCAGTCCTTTTTGTAGAGGTTTCGGACGAGCGGGTCGAAATGGGCCTTTCAATGGACCCGTTGGAATTTTAACCGAGTAAAAACTACAGAAATTGCGAATTTGCAATATAGTTGTGTTGAAAAGCTCCTAATCAATTTTTTGAACTCCTAATATTTGAATAAAACATTTTTGCGGTCCTTTTTGTAGAGGTTTCGGACGAGCATGTCCAAATGGGCCTTTCAATGGGCCCGTTGGAATTGTAACTGAGTAAAAAGTATAAAATTGAGGTTTTTGAATATAATTGTGTTGAAAAGTTCCTAATCAATTATTTGAACTCCTAAAATTTGATTAAAACTATTTGTTTGAAAGTTCGATTGCGGTCCTTTTTGATTAAAACCTCATAATAGAAAATGTTGGTTAGCATTAGTAAAGAGTGCTCAACAATACGGATACGACCACGTGGTCCCTGGTCCCGGCGACGCGGGGGTAGCCAACGGAGCCATTCACCATACTGAAGTTTAGCTGGGTCGATCGTAGCTTTGTTTGGACAGTGCTCGAAAATGTGACTAATGAGACCACACCCGTGGCAAAGTAGAGGAAGACGCTCATATTGGAGACGACAAAAAGTAGTGTGTGTACCTTTCCCAATAAGAAGGAATCCTCAGACGGGTTTAGATATATCCATGAGTATTTCAACTCGTAAAAATTCAGTCATGTTCCCTCTTTCTCTTCGTGTATCAGTTCGTAAAACAATGCCTACCATAGCACCAAGAGATTGGCCCACAAGGTGAGTTCTATCGGGATCTTCCAAAAAGGCTTGGGCAGTGCAAGTATATGGAACCAAATCCGCATGGGATTGAAGGAGTAGTCATCCATGCTTTTCCCATGGTTATAAGCAGCAAGAGCCATCCATTCATCTTTATAAAGCCATGGACCTCGTCCAAAAACATCGTCTCTATCACTAATTGTAGCAAACTCAATTCTGAAGAAGGAATCTCTAATGATGGAAATTGACTTGAGATTGTTCTTCTTCCAGATGCCTTCAAAGGCTGAGAGAACAGCCCAGTCATCTATCGGCTTGGTGGAGATAAATTTTCCAATTAGGATAGTCTTTGGATCCTCTTCAAAAAAGTCAAAATCTGGAGTATAGATCGCGTTTGCTTCCTCGTTTGTAAGATCGAGGTTGGTATAGTGGGGAAGAGAGGAGGAAGAAGCCATTTGGACGTAAGAAGAGGAATGAGGAGTAAGGGTTGACGAAAAGTTGTAGACGGGAAAAAGGAAAATGAGAGAAGATGGTGCCTTATAAAAGAGTATAATAAAAAGAAAGAAGGTAAGAATGAAAAGGAAAGAAATGTAAATGGAATGCAAGTAGGAAAAATTCTCAGAATTTGGAGATGAAATACGTGGATTAAGAATGGTAGGAGAGAGGATCGTGGAAAATTGATTTATGAAATTAAGGAGTTGAATTTTGGAATAATTTAGTGTTAGAGGAAAATATGGGAATTAAAGAGAGGACAGTTAGGGAATATTGTGAGATGTAATATGGAAAGAAAGACCTTAGATTGTGATTGAAAGTTCGATTGGAAAGGATATATAGTATTAGAAGGAAATAATTTGATAATAAATGTTCGAAAAAAGGAAGGTAGTGAAAAAAAGATATGGTATGGTCTATAGTTAATTTAGAGCTATAGTAGAGAAGGGAAGGAAAGATAATAAGATTTAAGTACAAATCAATTAGGAAAGAAGGCAGTATTTTCAATAAGGTAAGAAGAGATTTAGTTTTAGTTTGGTAAAAAGAGAAAGATGTATTTCTTGTGATGAATGAGTGATGAAGGAAATGGTAGTGAGAGTAAATTATGATTATAATGAAAAGGATAAATGGAGACGAGTATAGTGGATAGAGATAGCAAAATTTATTGTGGTAGGAATTAAGAAATTCACAGATGTGAGATCGAGAGTGGAAATCAATTAGGTGGAGGAAAAAATCGGTTAATGCTAGGCTCCACGAGTTGGGGATTCTTAGTAATTGGTAGAAAAAGTTTATGTGAATGGTAATTGGTTCGTTGTACAAATGGTGGTATAAATGGGCGTTCTTAGTAAATTGGTTTCTTACAAAATGAAGCTTAGTAATGGAAGAGGAATTAGAAAGTTTTATTGTCAGTTGTTTAGAGTAGCATTTTAGTTGAATATATAATTTCACCGTGGAGGTGATCGTAGTAATTTCCCCAAAAGGGGATAAAGAGATAGCACCTAAAAAGGTGTGAAAAAGAGTAAAAGTTTGGTAGTAAGAAAATGGCAGTAAATTAGCATAGTTTGTAATTTGGGAAAGCATAAAAAAGAATATAGCTAGCAAAGGCAATAAGACAGGAGATGCAATAAATACACAAAAATAAGCATGGAAATATAAGGCATGTATGAAAAGAAAGTGATGAGATTTTAGCAAGCAATTATGAAAAGAAATAAGGTGACATAGCATGTAAGCAACAGGGAAAAAGCATGCCAAAAGTATACAAGCACGGCTATAAAAATCTAACCAACCAATATATAAGCATAGAAAAAGTAGAGAAAGACATGCACGAGGATAAGAAGGAGAGATGAATGCAAGGACATAACAAAAGATAAGATAAAAAACACAAAATGGAAAATAGTTACAGACCAAGGATAGATAGAGGAGGGGGCAAAGAAAATTAAAACAGACCAAAGGAGCAAAAAAAGGGGGGGGTAAAAAAATAGTGCAAGATAATAATAAAATTAAAAGGAATGGAGAAGCGGGTAAGAAGGCCTTGGTTGCTGGAGAACCCGCAGACGGACCTTTGATGTGAAGCTTGATAGAAGCCATCAGAAAAATAGAGGAACATAACATGCAACACAAAATTAAGAAAAGTTAGAAGCAAGAAAATATAAACATGGATGAGAAGGTTAAGAAAGACCAGAACCCGAGAATGAATCAAACCACGATAGAGGGAAGAAATAAAAGGGATGCAAAACAAATGATAGGTGAAAGTATATAAAACCGAATGAAAACCGTTAATGCCACTGTATGAAATATCATATATGTTGATAACAGAAATGGAACAAAAAAACATAAGATAAAGATAAACGAAAGAGAACAAAATGACAAGGATATATAGTAGAGAGAAACCAGTGATAGTGATAGAAGATGAAATGAACCAAGAATGGCGCATGAAGCGTAATAACAAAATATGATATATCGTAACTATAAGGTGCCGAGCCTTTGCATAGTAAGTTACTGATGAGATAGATTCGTAGAAAGATCCAGATAGATAAAAAAATATAAAATAAATAGGTAATAGTCATAACGAGCATTATGGAAAAGACCACAAGGTGGTTCGATAGGTTTTCCCTATGGAGGGATCGAAAGTTCCTCAATTGGAGGATAGTTGTGAAGATACATATGTAAAATAGGAGATGTAAATAAACCATAGGAGGACTTTTGATGACAGAACAATTGATCAGAAAGATAAAATCCATAGATGCAAAGAAGTAGAAAATAATATGCATTCAGATAAGCAACCAAATAAGGAAGACCAGATATACATAGGGGAATACTAACAAGTAACAAATAATCATTGAGCACAAAGGGGCTTGTAAATGAACAGACAAAATAAACAGGCAAATGTAATTGATAGAAAAATATAGATAAATGTTGTAAATATATGTTGATAAGAAATTAATAAGAACAAAACTAAACATGATCGATTTACCTCGAGATTAGTAGGAACCCTCATCAGACGGTGGTCGGCATAAGGGAAAACTGAAAAGAACGATAAAAAATAAAGTTAATAGATTCAGTAATATGTGAAAAGTAATAAAACAAAAAGAACAAGGGATTGGGTAGGGGGGCAGTCCCTTTCCGAGGCCACTGCAGATCTGGGAATGAAACCAGAACGGGTTATGGTGGCATGGGAAGAGGACGACTGTAACCTCCATAAATGGTGGTCGGATGATAGCTCCAGGGGGCAAAGCGGAGATGGCCACAGGAAGAGGGAGAAGGCTGAGATCGGCGAACCGACGTCCTTTCATAATTAAAGTGGAAATCCTTGGCCGACGAATGGTGGAGAAGAAGAACCAGATCTGGAAGATCCGGCTAAAAACTGAAATAATGAGGATGGAAACCTTGGATTAGAACGATAAACTAAAATAAGGGGAAAAAAGAAAAAACCAGAACCAAAAAGGGGAGGGGGATTGAATCGGCAGCCAGATCTGGGTTTGTAAAAAAAACTCCCAAGCATCGCATTAAAAAAACTCCGCAGCATCAAGATAAGGTTCCTCTCAGCAGATTGAAACCAAAAAAAGAACAGATTAGCAGTCCCCTCAAAGAGCGGAAAAAGATTAAGAAAAAGAGGGAACCAGAAAATTAAGAAAAATAGACGGAAAGAAAACATACCTTGGGCTCTCGAAAACTCCAAATCTTGAAGCGCATGGGTCACTTGATTAGGGTGAACGCCGGCTGGTGAGGGGAAGGAAGCAGTGGCGGACGGCGTGAAAAGGGTGGGGGAGGGGAAAAAAGAGGAAACAAAAGGGAAAAGGTGAAGGGAAGGAGAGATGGCACGGGAAAAAGGAGGGGAAAAGTGAAAAAACCAAAACCACCGCAAACCCCAAAGAGGACCGAGAGAATCGGGAGAATTTCGAGAGCCATACCCGTTGGAATTTTAACTGCCTACCCGTTAGAATTTTAACTGAGTAAAAAGTACAGAAATTGAGGTTTTGCAATATAATTGTGTTGAAAAGCTCCAAATCAATTACATAAACTCCTAAAATTTGATTAAAACTTTTTTGCAGTCCTTTTTGTAAAGGTTTTGGACGAGCGGGTCGAAATGGGCCTTTCAATGGACCCATTGAAATTTTAACTGAGTAAAAGTACAGAAATTGAGATTTTGGAATATAATTGTGTTGAAAATCTCCAAATCAATTACATGATCTCCTAAAATTTGATTAAAACTTATTTTGCGGTCCTTTTTGTAGATGTTTCGGACGAGGAAGTCTAAATGGGCCTTTCAATGGACCCGTTGGAATTTTAACTGAGTAAAAAGTACAGGAATTGAGGTTTTGCAATATAACTATGTTGAAAAGCGCTCCTAATCAATTATTTGAACACCTAATATTTGAATAAAACATTTTTGCGGTCCTTTTTGTAGAGGTTTCAGACGAGCAGGTCTAAATGGGCCTTTCAATGGGCCCGTTGGAATTTTAACTGAGTAAAAAGTAATGAAATTGAGGTTTTGCAATATAATTGTGTTGAAAAGCTCCTAATCAATTATTTGAACTCCTAAAATTTGATTAAAACTTGTTTTGCGGTCCTTTTTGTAGAGGTTTCTGACGAGCAGGTCTAAATGGGCCTTTCAATGGGCCCGTTGGAATTTTAACTATGTAAAAAGTATAGAAATTGAGGTTTTTCAATATAATTGTATTGAAAATCTCCTAATCAATTACATGAATTCCTAAAATTTGATTAAAACTTGTTTTGCAGTCCTTTTTGTAGAGGTTTCGGACGAGCGGGTCGAAATGGGCCTTTCAATGGACCCAATGGAATTTTAACTGAGTAAAAAGTACAGAAATTGAGGTTTTGCAATATAATTGTGTTGAAAAGCTCCTAATCAATTATTTGAACTCCTAATATTAGAATAAAACATTTTTGTGGTCCTTTTTGTAGAGGTTTCGGACGAGCAGGTCTAAATGGGCCTTTCAATGGGCCCGTTGGAATTTTAACTGAGTAAAATGTATAAAATTGAGACTTTTCAATATAATTGTGTTGAAAAGCTCCTAACCAATTACATGAACTCCTAAAATTTGATTAAAACTTGTTTTGCGGTCATTTTTGTAGAGGTTTCGGACTAGCAGGTATAAATGGGCCTTTCAATGGACCCGTTGGAATTTTAACTGAGTAAAAAGTAAAGAAATTGAGGTTTTGCAATATAATTGTGTTGAAAAGCTCCTAATCAATTATTTGAACTCCTACTATTTGAATAAAACATTTCTGCGGTCCTTTTTGTCGAGGTTTCGGACGAGCAGGTCTAAACGGGCCTTTCAATGGACCCGTTAGAATTTTAACTGAGTAAAAAGTACAGAAATTGAGGTTTTGCAATATAATTGTGTTGAAAAGCTCCTAATAAATTATTTGAACTCCTAAAATTTGATTAAAACTTGTTTTGCGGTCCTTTTTGTAGAGGTTTCGGACGAGCAGGTCCAAATGGGCCTTTCAATGGACCCGTTGGAATTTTAAATGAGTAAAAAGTACAGAAATTGAGGTTTTGCAATATAATTGTGTTGAAAAGCTCCTAATCAATTACACGAACTCCTAAAATTTGATTAAAACTTGTTTTGCAGACCTTTTTGTAGAGGCTTCGGACGAGCGGGTTGTAATGGGCCTTTCAATGGGCCCGTTGGAATTTTAACTAAGTAAAAAGTATAAATTTGAAGTTTTTCAATATAATTGTGTTGAAAAGTTACTAATCAATTATTTGAACTCCTAAAATTTGATTAAAACTATTTTGCGGACCTTTTTGTCGAGGTTTCGGACGTGCAGGTCTAAATGGGCCTTTCAATGGACCCGTTGGAATTTTAACTGAGTAAAAAGTACAGAAATTGAGGTTTTGCATTATAATTGTGTTGAAAAGCTCCTAATCAATTACATAAACTCCTAAAATTTGATTTAAACTTTTTTTGCAGTCCTATTTGTAGAGGTTTTGGACGAGCGGATCGAAATGGGCCTTTCAATGGACCCGTTGAAACTTTAACTGAGTAAAAAGTACAGAAATCGAGTTTTTGCAATATAATTGTGTTGAAAAGCTCCTAACTAATTACATAAACTCCTAAAATTTGATTAAAACTTTTTTTGCAGTCCTTTTTGTAGATGTTTCGGACGAGGGGGTCGAATTGGGCCTTTCAATGGACCCGTTGAAAGTTTAACTGAGTAAAAAGTACAGAAATTGAGGTTTTGCAATATAATTGTGTTGAAAAGCTCCTAATAAATTATTTGAACTCCTAAAATTTGATTAAAACTTGTTTTGCGGTCCTTTTTGTAGAGGTTTCGGACGAGCAGGTCTAAATGGGCCTTTCACTGGACCCGTTGGAATTTTAACTGAGTAAAAAGTACAGAAATTGAGGTTTTGCAATATAATTGTGTTGAAAATCTCCTAATCAATTACACGAACTCCTAAAATTTGATTAAAACTTGTTTTGCAGTCCTTTTTGTAGAGGTTTCGGACGAGCGGGTCGAAATGGGCCTTTCAATGGACCCGTTGGAATTTTAACTGAGTAAAAAGTACAGAAATTGCGGTTTTGCAATATAATTGTGTTGAAAAGCTCCTAATCAATTATTTGATCTCCTAATATTTGAATAAAACATTTTTGCGGTCATTTTTGTAGAGGTTTCGGACGAGCAGGTCTAGATGGGCCTTTCAATGGGCCCGTTGGAATTTTAACTGAGTAAAAAGTATAAAATTGAGGTTTTTCAATATAATTGTATTGAAAAGTTCCTAACCAATTATTTGAACTCCTAAAATTTGATTAAAACTATTTTGCAGTCCTTTTTGTCGAGGTTTCGGACGAGCAGGTCTAAACGGGCCTTTCAATGGACCCGTTAGAATTTTAACTGAGTAAAAAGTACAGAAATTGAGATTTTGCAATATAATTGTGTTGAAAAGCTCCTAATCAATTACATAAACTCCTAAAATTTGATTAAAACTTTTTTTGCAGTCCTTTTTGTAGAGATTTCGGACGAGCGGGTCGAAATGGGCCTTTCAATGGACCCGTTGAAATTTTAACTGAGTAAAAAGTACAGAAATTGAGGTTTTGCAATATAATTGTGTTGAAAAGCTCCTAATCAATTATTTGAACTCCTAAAATTTGATTAAAACTTGTTTTGCGGTCCTTTTTGTAGAGGTTTCTGACGAGCAGGTCTAAATGGGCCTTTCAATGGAACGGTTGGAATTTTAATTGTGTAAAAAGTATAGAAATTGCGGTTTTGCAATATAATTGTGTTGAACAGCTCCTAATCAATTATTTGAACTCCTAATATTTGGATAAAACATTTTTGCTGTCCTTTTTGTAGAGGTTTCGGACGAGCGAGTCGAAATGGGCCTTCTAGTGGACCCGTTTAAATTTTAACTGAGTAAAAAGTACAAAAATTGAGGTTTTGCAATATAATTGTGTTGAAAAGCTCCTAATCAATTATTTGAACTCCTAATATTTGAATAAAACATTTTTGCGGCCCTTTTTGTAGAGGTTTCGGACGAGATGGTCTAAATGGGCCTTTCAATGGGCCCGTTGGAATTTTTACTGAGTAAAAAGTATAAAATTGAGGTTTTTCAATATAATTTTGTTGAAAAGCACCTAATCAATTAAATAAACTCCTAAATTTTGATTAAAACTTGTTTTGCAGTCCTTTTTGTAGGGGTTTCGGACGAGCGGGTCGAAATGTGCCTTTCAATGGACCCGTTAGAATTTTAACTGAGTAAAAAGTACAGAAATTGGGATTTTACAATATAATTGTGTTGAAAAGCTCCTAATAAATTATTTGAACTCCTAATATTTGAATAAAACATTTTGCGGTCCTTTTTTGTAGAGGTTTCGGACGAGCAGGTCTAAATGGGCCTTTCAATGGGCCCATTGGAATTTTAACTGAGTAAAAAGTATAAAATTGAGGTTTTTCAATATAATTGTGTTGAAAAGTTCCTAATCAATTATTTGAACTCCTAAAATTTGATTAAAACTCTTTTGCGGTCCTTTTTGTCGAGGTTTCGGACGAGTAGGTCTAAATGGGCCTTTCAATGGACCCGTTAGAATTTTAACTTAGTAAAAAGTACAGAAATTGAGGTTTTGCAATATAATTGTGTTGAAAAGCTCCTAATCAATTAAATAAACTCCTAAAATTTGATTAAAACTATTATTGCAGTCCTTTTTTTAGAGGTTTCGGACGAGCGGGTCGAAATGGGCCTTTCAATGGACCCGTTGAAATTTTAACTGAGTAAAAAGTACAGAAATTGAGATTTTGGAATATAATTGTGTTGAAAATCTCCTAATCAATTACATGATCTCCTAAAATTTGATTAAAACTTGTTTTGCGGTCCTTTTTGTAGATGTTTCGGACGAGTAGGTCTAAATGGGCCTTTCAATGGACCCGTTGGAATTTTAACTGAGTAAAAAGTACATAAATTGAGGTTTTGCAATATAATTGTGTTGAAAAGCTCCTAATCAATTACATAAACTCTTAAAATTTGATTAAAACTTTTTTTGCAGTCCTTTTTGTAAAGGTTTCGGACGAGCGGGTCGAAATGGGCCTTTCAATGGACCCGTTGGAATTTTAACTGAGTAAAAAGTACAGAAATTGCGGTTTTGCAATATAATTGTGTTGAAAAGCTCCTAATCAATTATTTGATCTCCTAATATTTGAATAAAACATTTTTGCGGTCCTTTTTGTAGAGGTTTCGGACGAGCAGGTCTAAATGGGCCTTTCAATGAGCCCGTTGGAATTTCAACTGAGTAAAAAGTATAGAAATTGAGGTTTTTCAATATAATTGTGTTGAAAAGCTCCTAATCAATTATTTGAACTCCTAAAATTTGATTAAAACTTGTTTTGCGGTCCTTTTTGTTGAGGTTTTGAACGAGCAGGTCTAAATGGGCTTTCAATGGACCCGTTGGAATTTTAACTGAGTAAAAAGTACAGAAATTGAGGTTTTGCAATATAATTGTGTTGAAAAGCTCCTAATCAATTACATGAACTCCAAAAATTTGATTAAAACTTGTTTTGTTGTCCTTTTTGTAGAGGTTTCGGACGAGCGGGTCAAAATGGGCCTTTCAATGGACCCGTTGGAATTTTAACTGAGTAAAAAGTACATAAATTGAGGTTTTGCAATATAATTGTATTGAAAAGCTCCTAATCAATCATTTGAACTCCTAATATTTGAATAAAACATTTTTGCGGTCCTTTTTGTAGAGGTTTTGGACGAGCAGGTCTAAATGGGCCTTTCAATGGGCCCGGTTGAATTTTAACTGAGTAAAAATTATAAAATTGAGGTTTTTCAATATAATTGTGTTGAAAAAGCTCCTAATCAATTAGATGAACTCCTAAAATTTGATTAAAACTTGTTTTGCAGTCGTTTTGTAGAGGTTTCAGACTAGCAGGTATAAATGGGCCTTTCAATGGACCCGTTGGAATTTTAACTGAGTAAAAAGTACAGAAATTGAGGTTTTGAAATATAATTGTGTTGAAAAGCTCCTAATAAATTATTTGAACTCCTAATATTTGAATAAAACATTTTTGCGGTCCTTTTTGTAGAGGTTTCGGACAGGCAGGTCTAAATGGGCCTTTCAATGGGCCCGTTGAAATTTTAACTGAGTAAAAAGTACAGAAATTGAGATTTTGGAATATAATTGTGTTGAAAATCTTCTAATCAATTACATGATCTCCTAAAATTTGATTAAAACTTGTTTTGCGGTCCTTTTTGTAGATGTTTCGGACGAGCAGGTCTAAATGGGCCTTTCAATGGACCCGTTGGAATTTTAACTGAGTAAAAAGTACAGAAATTGAGGTTTTGCAATATAATTGTGTTGAAAATCTCCTAATCAATTATTTGAACTCCTAAAATTTGTTTAAAACTTGTTTTGCAGTCCTTTTTGTAGAGGTTTCGGACGAGCTGGTCGAAATGGGCCTTTCAATGGACCCGTTGGAATTTTAACTGAGTAAAAAGTACAGAAATTGAGGTTTTGTAATATAATTGTATTGAAAATCTCCTAATCAATTATTTGAACTCCTAATATTTGAATAAAACATTTTTGCGGTCCTTTTTGTAGAGGTTTCGGACGAGCAGGTCTAAATGGGCCTTTCAATGGGCCCGTTGGAATTTTAACTGAGTAAAAAGTCTAAAATTGAGGTTTTTAAATATAATTGTGTTGAAAAGCTCCTAATCAATTATTTGAACTCCTAAAATTTGATTAAAACTTGTTTTGCGGTCCTTTTTGTTGAGGTTTCGAACGAGCAGGTCTAAATGGGCCTTTCAATGGACCCGTTGGAATTTTTTTTTTGAAGAAAGCAGGCCTCGTTAAAAACCCCTACTAATATCCCCAGACACTAGACCTGGAGAAACCTAAAAGGGGAAAAGAGTACCCAGAATATATTTATAGATAACGAGGTGAAACCTCGCAAAGAATAGTGTTTTGAATACAATCAGAATACATGGATCCAAAGGACATAGAAGTCATAGACCTAAGAGCATGGGTAGCCAACGTATGAGCAACAATATTAGCCTCACGGCAAACATACTGAACATGCGCAGAAGAAAAACAATCCAGAGCAGCATGAGCTTGCAGAATCGTCGGACCCATAGGAGAAAGATCTGGGCCCAGGGAGTTGATCCTATTCGCAAGAGAAGCACAATCTGTCTCAAATATCAAGTGGTTCCATCCTTGGGATTGAGCGAAAGTAATACCAGCAAGAAGTCTGTGATGTTACGTCCCTGAACGAAAGCAGCTTGATTGGAACTAATGCAGAAGGGAATAGTATGTTTCATCCGATTAACTAAAACCTTGGCAATAATTTTATAGATTACTGTGCAAAGACTAATGGGCCTGAGGTGCCTCATGGTGGTTGGAGCCTTAATCTTGGGTATGAGTACCAGAATTGTTTGGTTTACCGAAGCCATATCAGCTGACCCATTGAGGAGATTAAGGCAGAGTGAGGTGACATCGGACCCTACAGTATCCCAATGTTGTCGAAAGAAACCGCTAGGCAAGCCATCAATACCAGGGGCTTTTCTAGGATCAATATCGCGGAAAGCGGTGATAATTTTTTCTGATGTGAATTCCTTAGAGAGGGACTCATTCATAGCAGGCGTAATAGAGGGAGGGATTTTTGAAAGAATTTGCTCTGACAAGGGTGGATTAGAGGAAGTAAAAAGATTGTGGAAGTATGAGGATGCAATTGTCATAAGGTTGGGGTCGTCAGTACACCAATTGTTGTTGGAATCAAAAAGGCCAGAGATGGTGTTCTTTTTCTTCCTGCTAGAAGCTCGGGCATGAAAGAAACGGGTATTTTTATCTCCTTGAGATAACCATAGGTTGCGAGAGCGCTGTGCCCAGTACACTTCTTGCTCATCTAGTAATTTGTGGAGCTCAGTTTTGGCAGCAATATATCTGTTTTCAGCAGTAGCCGAAAGAGGTCGTTGTAAAAGTTTATTGATTTTTTTAGTGAGAATGTTGATACGACCAGTGGACTTAAGTCTTTGTTGGGATTGCCAGTCTCCTAGGCAGGAGCCTATAGCTTTAATTTTATCCAGTGTATTGCCCTTAGTAGAAGACTAAGTTTGTTTGACAACAGAGATTCCTTCGTCATTGGTTGCCCAGCAACTTTCAAATCGGAACTTAGATGGCGGGGGACGATGAGTTGTTAGAGGTGGCGGTTCCGTATTCAAGAGTAGAAAAACCATAAAACGATCTAATCTCTCAAATAAAGTAGGGGTTGTGGGCCCAGTTTTAGACCAAGTGAACCAACCCGTAGTAGGTTTGCAGTCGAAAAGGTTATTACGGTAAAGGCAATGTCGAAAATTATTGATTTGAGATCTAGCACGACGGCAGCCGCCTTGTTTTTCATTATCGGATAGGATTTCGTTGAAATCACCACCGAGAAGCCAAGGTAGACCATCATTATTGTTGAGCGAATCAATTAAATCCCAAGTTTTAGTTGTATTACTTGTTTCAGAAAAACCATGTATACCAGTGAAATAAAACGAAGAGGAATTGCAACTAATATAAGTATGAATGAAACGATCCGAGTAAGCAAGCATAGCAATATCATAATTTTTTAAGGAAAATAAAGCAATTCCAGAGCATTCATCAGAGTAATCAACCGAAAAAACCAGGTCCATACCTAGCAAAGAACTAAGACGGCTACAAGCCGTATTTTTAAGTTTAGTTTCGCATAAAAAAGTAAATCAGGAGTATGAAGATGAACATATTGCTGGAGGTGTTAAACTGCCTGGACCTTCCCAAGACCCTGGCAGTTCCAACATAAGATGATCATTTCCCTCGGCGGGGCTGTGAATCAGCCGTCGCCGGAGAGTTTTTTCCGCTGCTCATCCCAGCTTTCAAGGTAGGAGAAGGAGAGGGCTTAGACTTCTTGAGCTGGAGGACCACATGGATGGGGGAGCGTCTCTTAGTCCCACGGTTAGGAGGAATAGGAATAGGGATAGTAGCAGGAGCTGATGCTGCATCATTGGGATAGTTCTTAAGAAGCCATGAGTCAAATGCATCAATAAGGGAAATACCGGTTTGAAGGAAGGGCTTACTTAATTGAGCATCCAATTTCCGCACTTGTTGAGCTGTAGGGATTGGTACACCATCATCTTGGACTTCCAAGTTGCCTTGTTCAGAGTCCTCAGGGACCGGGTAGATAGTGTTCAGGGGCTGTGGAGATATAAATCGAGTAGGGAGTGGAGCTCGTGAATGCAGCTGGGAATCTGTCTTAGCATTGGGCGGCTCAGAGGATTCCTCCCCTACCATCTCATCATTGTTGTTAATATCCTCTGTGGGGAGATCAGCAAAAGAGGCAGCATCCCCTTCATTCAGTTTCCCTAAAAATTCAGAGAAAGATGAAGTGAGTTGCAGAAGTGGGAAGCGTTGGATAAAAAGAAAATGGTGATGTTTAATAAGAGTAAGACCCGAATCTTGCGCAAAGGCCACAGGCTCAACCACGAATTTGCCCTTATCCTTTGGGTCTGCGGAGGAAGGAGATTCAATAAAGAGACATAAAGGAAAATAGGGAATGTAGAGCTGCCAGATTAAAGATAGCGAAATACCTTTCGGTGGGAGATGGTTAGCATTAGCAGGGCCTGCAGTAGATTTACCTTTGTCCGTGGAGTCTATGTAAAAGGGAGAATCCATATATGAACAAGGTGAATAATAATAAAAAAATTGTTGAAACCAAATGACAAAAAATAAAGTACCTAACGGTGGTTGGCGGCTAACAGGAATAGGGGCCTCAACAGATCGGATACGACCCCGTGGTCCATGTTCCCGGCGACGCGGGGGAAGCCAACAGAGCCACTCGCCATATTGTAGTTTGGTCGGATCATATGCATTTTTGTTAGGGCAGTTCTCAAAAATATGGCTAATGAGGCCACAACCGTGGCATAAGAGAGGCAAACGTTCATACTGGAGTCGACAAGAGGTGGTACGTGTACCTTTTCCTATGAGTATAAAGCGGCAAATTGGTTTGGTGATATCCATCAGAATTTCTACTCTCAAAAAGTCTGTCATGTTCCCTTCTTTTTTCCGTGTATCAGTCCTAAGAACTGTACCAACCATAGCACCAAGGGATTGCCCCACAAGTTGTGTTCTATCGGGATCTTTGTCTGTAGTTATCATTAGTGGTTTGGGCAGAGCAAGAATGCGAAACCAGATTCGCATAGGGTTGAAGGAGTATTCTTCCATACTTTTTCCAGGGTTGTATTCAGCTAGAGCTAACCACTCATCTTTGTATAACCAAGGTCCCCTTTCAAAAACATCGTCACGCTCACTTGGGGTAGCAAACTCGATCCTGAAGAATGAATCACGAATGGTAGACATAGATTTGAGGTTATTTTTTTCCATATTCCTTCAAAAGCTTGAAGAACTGCCCAATCATCAATGGGTTTAGATGAAATGAATTTCCCGATTAGGATAGTGTTTGGATTTTCATCAAAGAAATCAAAGTCAGGTGTGTAGATGGCAGTTGCTTCTTCATTGGTAAGATCAAGGTTGGAATAATGGGGAAGAGAAGATGAAGAAGCAATGCGAGGTAAATTGTGGAGAGAGAGGAATTGAATGTCAAAGATAAAAGTCAAAGGAAGGAGAGGAAGTAAGAGAGTGGGAGTAAAGAATTGAAGTTCTTTTTGTAGAATATGTGTAAGTAAATGGAAGGGAGTTGAAAAAGGGAAGGGGTGGTAGAAATTAAGCGGTTTAATGGGAAAGAAATTAACTAATTGAGAAATGGAATCACAAAAGATTGGGGTGAGTAAGTAAGGAAGTTTAGTGAAAGGGAAAGTGAGAGGAGAAAGATAAGGGAAGGTTTGGCGTAAAAAGGGGGATTTAGAAATTAGATTCCAAATATGAAGGATGAACTTGTGGGAAAATATGGAAAGAAGAGGGAGGATATGGGGGAATAGAAAAGGAAGGATATGTCTGGGTATAATATGGAAAGAGAATCTAGGAGTTAACATGTAGTTAGATGGAAATAGTAAAAGGTGATGGAAGAAAAGGAAAGAAAATTTGATGTTTAATGGGATGATTATACAGAAGTGATGGCCGGTAATTACTAATGATAGTAAGTATTGGGTATAGTTAATGGAAAGTTTTATCACCAGAAGAGAGAGGAGAGTTAAATGTGGATGATAATAAGGGGATAAAATGGGATGATTGGTGTAGTAGAGTAATGAATTTGGGGGAAGTGTAGTAGTAGGAAGGCAAGTTGACCAATTTAGGACTATTAGATTGTTATAATATAGCGGTTTAAAATATGTATAAGCTGGGTAAAAAAGTTTAAGGATAGAAGAAGAGTAATTTGGGATAGGAAAGGGGTTAAACACCCTTGTATTGGGGACCATAATTTTATTTGAGATATAAAAATATAGGCGATTAGGGAAAAAATTGAGTAGAGCAGAATATTGTGAATTGATGTAATTTAATAAAATAATAAACATGTTAAATTGAGGCAGTAGAAGTGGATAGAGATAGCATAAATTATTATGGTAGGAATTAAGAGATTCATGGTTGTGAGATCGAACGTGGGAATCAATTAGGGGGAGATCAAAATCGGTTGATGCTAGGCTCCACGAATTGGGGAACAAAGTAGAAGATTGGTAAGAAAAGTTTACGTAAGTGATAATTGGTTCATTATTTAAATGTAGGTAAAAATGGTCGTTCTTAGAAGATTGAAGTCTTACAAATTGATGTTTAGTGATGGGTGAGGAATTAAGAGATTTTATTGGCAGCTGTTTTGAATAGAATTTTATTTGAATATATAATTTCACCGTGAAGGTGATCGTAGTAATTTCCCCAATAGGGGATAGAGAGAGGGCACCTAAAAAGGTGTGGAAAAGAGTAAGAGTATGGTAGAGAAGCAATGCCTGTAAATTAGTATGGATTGTAGAGTGTAAAAAAGTAAAAAAGAGTATAGCTAACATAGTCAAAAAGGCAGTGGAAGCAATAAAAACACAAATATAAGCATGAAAATATAAGGCCTATTTAGAAAGAAGGAAATGAGAGTTAATCAAGTAAACATGAGAAGAAATCAGGTGACGTAGCATACAAGCAACAGGGAAAAAATAAACCAAAGGCTTACAAGCACAACTATTGATATCTAGCAAGCTAAAAAATAAGCATAGAAATGATAGATAGAGACAGATACTAAGAAAAGAGGTAGAGATGCATGCAAGGTCATAATAAAAGAGAAAATAAAGAGCATAAAAAGAAAAATAATTACAGACCAAGGATAGATAGGAGATGGGGACATAGAAAATTAAAACAGACCAAAGGAGAAAATAAAGGGGGATAAAAAAATAATAAAAGATTATAAAGAAAATAAAAGGATGGGTAATAATGCATTGGTAGCTGAAGAACCCGCATAAGGGCCTTTGATGAGAAGCTCAGTAAGGGCCGGCGAGAAAAGAGAAGATCATAACATGCAAGACAAAAATAAAAAAAGTCAGAAGCATGAAGATAAAAACATAAAAGGAAAAAAGAAAAGAAACCGGAGTCCAGGAATGAGTCATACCATAAGACAAGGAGGAAGTAAAGGATAAGCAAAACTTTAGATTGGTAAGAGGATATAAATTGATAACAGAAATGGTACAAAAAATGTAGCTAAAATCAGAGTAATAATCAGCAATATGAAAGGAAAAAATGTAAAGAGAGACGGCAGGGTATACATATACCAATAGTTAGATCTGCCATAAATATAGGAGACAAAGCAAAGTAAAGTAACATTAGTGGTAGTAAGCATGGTCAAGCAGATGCAGCTAACAACAGCCCAAGTATCGGTGTAACTTTCATTACAGATCCAAATAACATGCAGGGAGAAATCAAAGAGGGGACCCACTTGGTGGTTCGAAAGTTTTTCCCTAAGAAGGGATCGAGGATTCCCCTTAAAGGGGATAGACAATAGAGAGTAATGAAATAGTAAAAAGCATTTGGAGTATGACATAGGAAATATGATTGATGAACCAGCAAATAAGGTGGGGGAATAAGCATACTAACAAATACTAAAAAGTAAGAGAAACGGCATATAAGAGGACATGATACAAATATAGATAGAAATAGATAAAATTAGAGAACCAGAAACGACTAAGGAATTCATGCAGATAAAACAAGCAGTAGGCATGTGTAGAAAAAATTCGCAGAGGCAAGTCCAAGGTTTCAATAAAATTAAATGGAAAACAGCAACAAAACCATGTAATAACATTACAATTAGATATGCAGGAAAAGAGGTATAAGGGAAATAAAGGAAAGTGAAAGATATTGGGCAAAAAATATAGAATATCAAACAATTGAAACCATAAGGAAGAAAGGAAAAAATCGATAACCATAGCAGCACGAAGGGATAGGGAGCAGAGAATGGGAGAAACTGATTAAGGGAGAAATCATGAATTGAAAGTAAAAAAAGGAGAAAAATACCTTTAGAAATTCGATTAGGGAAGGGGCACCATTGCCGGCAGAGAAACCCTTTCACGATAGTGCTCAGCAATTGCCGATTTGGATCCCACAAACCGAAGGCAACTATTGGTTTCACAACCCTGTCGAATCCAAAGAATTGGGGGGGACGGTCGGATGCGTCAAACGGTAGATCTGGGATACAGAAAGAAACATAGATTAAAACCAAACATAAAAATAGTAAAAACAGATAAAGAAGAAGAGATTAAGAAAAGCAAAAAGGCTATATAAGAGGTTAGGACGATGGATTTCGAGAGAAACGCTAGATCTGGATCTGACCGTCATCTCCGAAGCATGTAGAGATGGATATGGGAAAACGATCTGGGTAGAGCATATGGAGGGGATGTTCCTCGTGAAACAAGAAAAAGGGAAAAAAATTAATAGAATAGAAATTGAAATAAAATAGAAATAGTAAAAAGGAAATAAGGGAAAGAATATACCGATCGGCACGGAGGAAGGGGTGGCTCTCTGGAATTCTCTGTCGTGAGGCACATGGTCCTTGGCATCAGAAGGAACGCCGGCTGGAATGGAGAAAGGGGGGGCGGACGGCGTGGTATTGGCAAAGGAAACGGAGAAGAGAAAAGGAAAGAGAAAAGGGAGGCGGATGAAAAGGAAAATGGGGGAAAAAAGAAAACGCAAAGCCAAATCCCATCAGAAACCCTTGAGAGAACCAGGAAAGTTGAGAGAAAACCGAGAGACCCCATTCACCCGTTGGAATTTTAACTAAGTACCCGTTGGAATTTTAACTGAGTAAAAAGTACAGAAATTGAGGTTTTGCAATATAATTGTGTTGAAAAGCTCCTAATCAATTACATGAAATCTTAAAATTTGATTAAAACTTGTTTTGTAGTCCTTTTGTAGAGGTTTCAGACGAGCTGGTCGAAATGGGCCTTTCAATAGACCCGTTGGAATTTTAACTGAGTAAAAACTACAGAAATTGAGGTTTTGCAATATAATTGTGTTGAAAAGCTCCTAATCAATTATTTGAACTCCTAATATTTGAATAAAACATTTTTGCGGTCCTTTTTGTAGAGGTTTCGGACGAGCAGGTCTAAATGGGCCTTTCAATGGGCCCGTTGGAATTTTAACTGAGTATAAAGTATAAAATTGAGGTTTTTCAATATAATTGTGTTGAAAAAGCTCCTAATCAATTACATGAACTCCTAAAATTTGATTAAAACTTGTTTTGCAGTCATTTTTGTAGAGGTTTCGGACTAGCAGGTATAAATGGGCCTTTCAATGGACCCGTTGGAATTTTAACTGAGTAAAAAGTACAGAAATTGAGGTTTTGCAATATAATTGTGTTTAAAAGTTCCTAATAAATTACATGAAATCTTAAATTCGATTAAAACTTGTTTTGCAGTCCTTTTGTAGAGGTTTCGGACGAGCTGGTCGAAATAGGCCTTTCAATGGACCCGTTGGAATTTTAACTGAGTAAAAAGTACAGAAATCGAGGTTTTGCAATATAATTGTGTTGAAAAGCTCCTAATCAATTATTTGAACTCCTAATATTTGAATAAAACATTTTTGCGGTACTTTTTGTAGAGGTTTCTGACGAGCAGGTCTAATGGGCCTTTCAATGGACCCATTGGAATTTTAACTGAGTAAAAAGTACAGAAATTGAGGTTTTTCAATATAATTGTGTTGAAAAGCTCCTAATCAATTACATGAACTCCTAAAATTTGATTAAAACTTGTTTTGCAGTCTTTTTTTGTAGAGGTTTCGGACGAGCTGGTCGAAATGGGCCTTTCAATGGACCCGTTGGAAATTTAACAGAATAAAAAGTACATAAATTGCGATTTTTCTATATAATTGTGTTGAAAAGCTCCTAATCAATTATTTGAACTCCTAATATTTGAATAAAACATTTTTCGGTCCTTTTTGCAGAGGTTTCGGACGAGCAGGTCTAAATGAGCCTTTTAATGGGCCCGTTAGAATTTTAACTGAGTAAAAAGTATAAAATTGAGGTTTTTCAATATAATTGTGTTGAAAAGTTACTAATCAATTATTTCATCTCCTAAAATTTGATTAAAATTATTTTGCGGTTCTTTTTGTCGAGGTTTCGGACGAGCAGGTCTAAATGGGCCTTTCAATGGGCCCGTTGGAATTTTAACTGAGTAAAAAGTATAAAATTGAGTTTTTTCAATATAATTGTGTTGAAAAGTTCCTAATCAATTATTTGAACTCCTAAAATTTGATTAAAACTATTTTGCGGTCCTTATTGTCGTGGTTTCGGACGAGCAAGTCTTAATGGGCCTTTCAATGGACCCGTTAGAATTTTAACTGAGTAAAAAGTACATAAATTTAGGTTTTGCAATATAATTGTGTTGAAAAATCTCCTAATCAATTACATAAACTCCTAAAATTTGATTAAAACTTTTTTTGCAGTCCTTTTTGTAGAGGTTTTGGACGAGCGGGTCGAAATGGGCCTTTCAATGGACCCGTCGAAATTTTAACTGAGTAAAAAGTACATAAATTTAGATTTTGGAGTATAATTGTGTTGAAAATCTCCTAATCAATTACATGATCTCCTAAAATTAGATTAAAACTTGTTTTGCGGTCCTTTTTGTAGATGTTTCGGACGAGCAGGTCTAAATGGGCCTTTCAATTGACTCGTTGGAATTTTAACTGAGTAAAAAGTACAGAAATTGAGCTTTTGCAATATAATTGTATTGAAAAGCTCCTAATCAATTATTTGAACTCCTAATATTTGAATAAAGCATTTTTGCGGTCCTTTTTGTAGAGGTTTCAGACGAGCAAGTCTAAATGGGCCTTTCATTGGGCCCGTTGGAATTTTAACTAAGTAAAAAGTATATAAATTGAGGTTTTTCAATATAATTGTGTTGAAAAGCTCCTAATAAATTATTTGAACTCCTAAAACTTGATTAAAACTTGTTTTGCGGTCCTTTTTGTAGAGGTTTCAGACGAGCAGAACTAAATGGGACTTTCAATGGACCCGTTGGAATTTTAACTGAGTAAAAAGTACAGAAATTGAGGTTTTGCAATATAATTGTGTTTAAAAGCTCCTAATAAATTACATGAAATATTAAAATTCGATTAAAACTTGTTTTGCAGTACTTTTGTAGAAGTTTCGGACGAGCTGGTCGAAATGGGCCTTTCAATGGACCCGTTGGAATTTTAACTGAGTAAAAAGTACAGAAATCGAGGTTTTGCAATATAATTGTGTTGAAAAGCTCCTAATCCATTATTTGAACTCCTAATATTTGAATAAAACATTTTTGCGGTCCTTTTTGTAGAGGTTTCTGACGAGCAGGTCTAATGGGCCTTTCAATGGACCCATTGGAATTTTAACTGAGTAAAAAGTACATAAATTGAGGTTTTTCAATATAATTGTGTTGAAAAGCTCCTAATCAATTACATGAACTCCTAAAATTTGATTAAAACTTGTTTTGCAGTCCTTTTTGTAGAGGTTTCGGACAAGCGGGTCGAAATGGGCCTTTCAATGGACCCGTTGGAATTTTAACAGAATAAAAAGTACAGAAATTGCAATTTTGCTATATAATTGTGTTGAAAAGCTCCTAATAAATTATTTGAACTCCTAATATTTGAATAAAACATTTTTTCGGTCCTTTTTACAGAGGTTTCGGACGAGCAGGTCTAAATGAGCCTTTCAATGGGCCCGTTAGAATTTTAACTGAGTAAAAAGTATAAAATTGAGGTTTTTCAATATAATTGTGTTGAAAAGTTACTAATCAATTATTGCATCTCCTAAAATTTGATTAAAACTATTTTGCGGTCCTTTTTGTCGAGGTTTCGGACGAGCAGGTCTAAATGGGCCTTTCAATGGGCCCGTTGGAATTTTAACTGTGTAAAAAGTATAATATTGAGGTTTTTCAATATAATTGTGTTGAAAAGTTCCTAATCAATTATTTGAACTCCTAAAATTTGATTAAAACTATTTTGCGGTCCTTTTTGTCGTGGTTTCGGACGAGCAAGTCTAAATGGGCCTTTCAATGGACCCGTTAGAATTTTAACTGAGTAAAAAGTACAGAAATTGAGGTTTTGCAATATAATTATGTTGAAAAAGCTCCTAATCAATTACATAAACTCCTAAAATTTTATTAAAACTTTTTTTTGCAGTCCTTTTTGTAGAGGTTTTGGACGAGCGGGTCGAAATGGGCCTTTCAATGGACCCGTCGAAATTTTAACTGAGTAAAAAGTACATAAATTTAGATTTTGGAGTATAATTGTGTTGAAAATCTCCTAATCAATTACATGATCTCCTAAAATTTGATTAAAACTTGTTTTGCGTTCCTTTTTGTAGATGTTTCGAATGAGCAGGTCTAAATGGGCCTTTCAATGGACTCGTTGGAATTTTAACTGAGTAAAAAGTACAGAAATTGAGCTTTTGCAATATAATTGTGTTGAAAAGCTCCTAATCAATTATTTGAACTCCTAATATTTGAATAAAACATTTTTGCGGTCCTTTTTGTAGAGGTTTCAGACGAGCAGGTCTAAATGGGCCTTTCATTGGGCCCGTTGGAATTTTAACTAAGTAAAAAGTATATAAATTGAGGTTTTTCAATATAATTGTGTTGAAAAGCTCCTAATAAATTATTTGAACTCCTAAAACTTGATTGAAACTTGTTTTGCGGTCCTTTTTGTAGAGGTTTCGGAGGAGCAGATCTAAATGGGCCTTTCAATGGACCCGTTGGAATTTTTTTTGAAGAAAAGGCCTCATTAAAAACCCCTACTACTGTCCTTCAAGCAGAGCTAGAGGACACTAAAAAGGGGAAAAGAGTGCCCAAATATTATTAATCACAAAGGATATGTTACAAATTGTTGGATACAATGTGGGATATCCGAGTTAAATGACGTAGAAGTCATAGAATTCAGCGAAAAGGTAGCCAAAGAATGGGCTATAATATTTGCCTCACGGCGTACAAAAGAAATAGAAGTAAAGTCAAAGTCGTGAAGAGCGGCTTGTATCTGGAGAATAGTTGGTCCCATAGTAGAGAGATCATGAGCAGGATTGTTGATCCTATTCGCGAGAGAAGCGCAGTCAGTTTCAATCAAGATACGAGTCCAACCTTGAGATCGGGCAAAGGTGAGACCAGCTAGGATGCTTTCCCCTTCACTGGTGATAGCGTCCTGACAGCTACTGAGAGGGAAAGCGAGACCACCCACGACTGCTCCTGCAGAATCACGAGCAACAACGCCAACGGCTGCTGCACGAGTAGATGGGTTAAAGGCACCATCCACATTTATTTTGATATGATTAGGTGGAGGAGTTCGGGAAGAAATAGAAAATGTAGCTGGAGCTGGGCCAGTCGAATTTAAAGATTTACAAAATTCGTCATGTAAGCTAATTGAGTTAACAGCAATTAGCCATGGAGGTTGTAGATGGTGGTTGTGAACCCAGTCATTTCGTCTGTTCCATATATTCCATAAAACAGTAAGAAAGAGACCAAATTTTTCAGAGGAAATTTTAGAGGCTGCTTCCTCTAACCATTGCATGGGCGTAGGAGCTAAACTCTTATAGAGAGAGATAGGGATACCACTAATTTGGAGAGCTTCAGATGCCCCAGGGCAGTCACGAAACGCATGAAGGATCGATTCCGAGTGGCTACCACAGATAGAGCAAGGTCCCGAGGTAGGGGAAAAGGCTTGCATTTTAGATCCAACTGGTAGAGCATCAGAAGTCATACGCCAGCCAAAAGTTTTAACTTTGGGTAAAGCTTTGATTTTGGATAAAAACTTCCAAAAGCGTGTTGGGGGTGAAGGTTGGGTTATTGAACGTTGTAAGAAAATATATCCAGAACGGACTGAGTAAATACCCGAGTCGTTGGGAGACCAGAGTATTGAGTCACGTTGATCATTTATGATGGGAATACGGAGAATGGCATCGACATCAATTGGATTGAAATAATTGTTTATCTTGCTCGTATCCCAGGCAGTTTGGTTACGTATCATAAAATCACGACAACGAATGTGAAATTCATCGGAGATTTCGTAATCCCCAGTAAGCTCAATCGGGGAAGACCCTCCCTATATATCTTTGTGTATTCTAATATTACTGTTTATACCAGGGCGGTGAAGAAAGCCAGGGAAAAGACGCTGAAGAGCGTTATATATACCTTGCCAAGTGAAGGAGCCCATGTTGGGTTTTGTTGCATCCAAAATGTTGCCTGAAGGAAAGTATTTAGACCGGTATATTTGTCCTAATAAGGAATCTGGTTCACAGATGAGTTTCCAAATTTGCTTGCCCAATAGAGCAATGTTAAAGTCGTGTAAATCCTTAAAACCCATGCCGCCAGCAGATTTAGGTAAGCATATACGATTCCAAGGTAACATATGCCAACCTTTTTTGTTGGATTTACCAGTCCACCAGTATTGACAGATTGATGTAGTCATGTCGTCGATGATATTTTGTGGTAGTAGATAGCAAGACATAACATATTGTGGGAGAGATTGCAAGACAGCTTTGATGAAAATCTCACGGCCACTAAAGGGTAGTAGATGTTTGTCCCAACTAGAGAGACGATCATGTACTTTATCACGTACAAAACCTAATGATTCAGTTTTATTTTTCCCAATTAGGAGCGGGATGCCTAGGTATACCCCAGGGTTAGTAACCTCACGTACTTGTAAAAGGCTGTTAATAGCATTTCTTGTTGCAGATGGCGTACGCGGATTATAGAAAATAGTTGACTTCTCAAAATTGACTGCTTGACCGGAAGCATTGGCATACGTTTGAAGAGCATTTTTCAGAAGGGACGCTTCAGACCGATTAGTATTAATAAATACCATACAATCATCAGCAAAGAGAAGGTGGTTGACTTTGGGCCCATGTTTACTTGCGCCTAGTCCTGAAAGTAGTTTAGTTTGTTGAGCAGTTGCTAAGAAAGCCGAGAGGCCTTGAGTACAGAAGAGAAAGAGGAAAGGGGAGAGGGGATCCCCCTGTCGAAGACCACGTTGAGGTTGAAAGGTGGGTGAATACGAATTATTAATTTTAACCGAAAAAGATACTGTAGTAATACAACGCATTATAAGCTCGATCCATTCGGATGCAAAGCCCATGCGTTCCATTACATTAGCGAGAAAAGACCATTCTACTCTATCGAAAGCTTTTTCCATGTCTAGCTTGAGAGCAGCTCCTTGAGAGGATTTAGAAGCTCCTGAGTTAATATTGTGAATAATTTCATGAGCAACAAGGATGTTGTCAGATATGTTGCGTCCCTAGACAAAGGCTGCTTGATTAGGGCTAATGCATAGAGGTATGACCTGTTTCATTCTGTTGACTATTGTTTTGGCAACTATTTTATAGAGAACGGTGCATAGGCTAATTGGTCTAAGTTGTTTCATGGAGGTTGGGTCTTGTACTTTAGGTATTAGTACTAATATAGTTTTGTTTACTGAGGCCATATTTGCGCTGCCGTTTAATAGATTAATACAAAGGTTAATAACATCGTCTCCCACTATATCCCAGTGTTGTCTAAAGAAGCTACTGGGTAGACCATCAGAACCAGGAGCTTTCCTAGGGTCAATATCTTTAAAGGCATGAAGAATTTCCTCTCTAGTGAACGCCTTTAGTAGGTTTTCATTCATTGAAGAATTGATGGAAGGTTGAATTTTATCAAGAATGATGTTCGAGATTTGGGGGTTAGATGTTGTGAACAATTTTTGGAAATAATCAGAAGCGATATTCATAATGTCCGATTCAGAGGTGCGCCAATTGGAATTTGCATCGTAAAGGCCTATGATTGAATTTTTCTTGCTCCTATTAGAAGCACGGGCATGGAAGAACTTGGTGTTTTTGTCCCCTTGGGAGAGCCAAAGAGTTCGGGATCTTTGAGCCCAATAAACTTCTTGTTCTGCTAAAAGTTTATTTAATTCAGTTCTGTAATTTAGGTAGACTTGTTCATTTGTGGTTGTTAAGGGACGGTAAAGTAATTTATTTATTTATTTAGTGAGGAACTTAATTCTTCCGGTTGATTTAAAACGTTGTTGGTTTTGCCATTCTTCTAGGTAAGTACCTACCGCTTCAATTTTATTTATGGCTGTTCCGGGAGTATCGGCCCATGCCCTTTTAATTGTTTGGATATTGTCTATATTATTAGCCCAACAACTTTCGAATTTGAAATTCTTGGGTGGTTGTATTTTTGGAGTAGTAGTCGAGGTGTCTAAATCAAGAATAAGGAAACAATGGTCAGATTTAGCAACATAATCTGTGGTGATTCGATGAGAAGGGTAGAGATCTTTCCATGCGGAATTAGCGATAAATCGATCTAGTCTTTCATGTATTACCGGGGTTAAGGGTCCCACTCTTGTCCATGTGAACCAACCCGAAGTTGGCTTACAATCAAAGAGGTTGTTTCGAGTTAAACAATTACGAAAGTTTTTAATTTGGGACCTAGCTCTACGGGGGCCCCTTGTTTTTCCGAATCTGTTAAAATTTCATTGAAGTCTCCATCGAGAAGCCAAGGGTTATCTTTAGTAGAAGGGTATAAAGAATCAATTAGCTCCCATGTTTTAAATTTTTGGCTAGTTTCCGGAAAATCGTGCATACCAGTGAAGAACATTGTGGAATTATTCTTTATAATTTGAATATGAATGTAACGCGACGAATAAGAAATTAAACTTATATTAATGTTGTTTGCTGCAAATAAGGAAATTCCGGAACACCCTTCCGAAGGGGAAATAGAAATAATGTCTAACATACCTAATGAAAGACATAGGTGGTTACAATCCGCATTATTTAATTTAGTCTCGCATAAGAAAATGATATCGGGGTTGGTGCGTTGGACATAGGACCGGAAATGTTGAACCGTCGGGGCTTGTCCAAGACCCTGACAGTTCCAGCATAGGATCCTCATTTTGCTCGGCGGGGCTGAGAGTCAGCCGCCGCCGGAGAGTTTTTAGAGCTGCTCATCCCAGCTTTTGGAGTAGATCCTGACTGTTTGGATTTTTTCGGCGGGAGCGATACTTGTATTGGAGAGCGGCGTTTCATGCCTCGGTTTGTTTGAATTGGTGCAGGTGCAGGTGCAGGTACAGGAACAGGTGCAGGGGCTGCATCATTCGGGTAAGTTTTAAGTAACCACTGATTAAAGTCATTGAATATTGTATCAGTGGGTTTAGAAGGCTTACTCGATTCAGAGTCAAACTTCTTAATCTGCTCGGCAGTAGGGCTAGGGACACCATAATCATCTGTGGTGTTCAAATCATCATCAGAACCATCTTCCGGAATGGGATAGATGGTATTCAGGGGTTGGGCCTCAAGAGGAGCTTTTTGCTTCAAATCAGTTGTAGGGGGTCTTTAACAGAATTGGGGCCATCATCCATGGTGACGTCGACGTTTTGGCCTTCTTCGGTAGCTTGTTCCGTAAATGAGGCGGCATCGCCTTCATTTAGAGAGCCCATATTGTTTTGTTCGTTAGGAGGAGCTATTGGATTGACCGGAGCTGCTGGGACATTCATTGGGGCCACTACGATAAAACCAGTAGTTAAGAATATTGATAGAAAATTTGGGGTGAAAAAACAAGTGAAAAAAGAGATTATTGTAAGTGCTAATGTGAAGTTACCGTTACAAGGAGGGATGTTTGGAATCAGATTTGGTTCCACATTGCGGATACGTCCCCGAATACCAGCTGGGCGACGTCTAGGTGGAAGGTAGCGGAGCCATTCTCCGTATTGTAACTTGTTGGGATCGAGAGAAGAACGGATAGGACAGTTTTCTAGGGTGTGGCTGATAATACCACAACCAGGACATAGAGTCGGGAGCCTTTCATACTGAAGACGACACATAATTTTGTTTTCACCAGATCCAATAAACACAAATCGGGTGACAGGTCTTGTAATGTTGAGCAGAATTTCAACTCGAAGGAATTCATTCATATTCCCATCGATTTGGCGGGTATCCGTACGGAGGACTTGATCAACCATTGATCCTAGAGCATGTCCCACCAGATGGGATCGGTCAGCATCAGCAAAAAGTGAATCAGGGAGGGAGAAAATTCGGATCCAGATTCTCATGGTGTTGAAGTTGTAGTCGTTTAAGGATTTGGCTGGATCATATTCGGTGACTGCTAGCCATTCATCCTTGTACAACCAAGGTCCACGGTTGATAATCTCATAGCAATTCTTGATTTCCTTGAACTTGATTTTGAGGAAGTTATCTTGTATCACCGAGATGGATATAACTTCATTAGGTTTCCAGATACCTTCGAAAGCATTGATAACAACATAAATATCTAAGGCCTTGGACGATATAAAGCGACCAATAACAATGAGCTTGGGTTCTTCCTTGATGAAGTCAAAATCAGGTGTGTAGAGCAGTTCTGATTCTTCATTGGTGAGATTGATCGAGTTGAGTTGGGGGATGGAAGATGATGAAGCCATTGAGAGAGTTGGAGGGAATAAGAGAGTAGAAGGATATTGATGGTTTTGTGGGTTGGAGTAATAGTGATGTGCGTATATAAAGAGTACGGTTAAGAAGGATGAAATATGGAAAGTAGAGTGAAGAGAATTTCTAGAAATAGGAAACGATTGTGAAAGATTGGAACTATTAAAAGCATAATGTAAAATATAAAAGGTGCTTTCCTTAAAAGATCTATAAATATTAATAATGAAGGGAATTTTGGAAGATATTAATAAATTATATTGTAAATACCAATATAAAGTTAAATTAAAGTATAATGGTAAAATTGAAAGGAATTTATGGTAAAATATAAAAGGGAATATTTTAACGAACAAATATTTAAAACGGAGGGAGATTTTTTGTGAAACAAAAGGTGATGGGTAAGGTAAGTTAGATCCGAAGGAAAATATCTTTAATGGTATTGATGGTGCAAAATAAGTGGCAAGATTTAATGAGAATAATTTAATAATAAAAGTTGAATATGATAGATAGTATAAAAACGTAAATATATAATTCTTATTAGCTGTATTAAAACCCTTTTTAAAAGGAAATTTATTGGTGTTTAGTAATTTATGAAACCGAAATGAGGAAAGTTTGTACATAAAAGACGATAATTGGTTTTTATTTTCTGTTAAAAGAGGAAGTAAGGCTGATTTTTTAAGTATAAATATGTTCAGACTATATATTAGGAAAATAATTATAGTTGAACAAATTAAGGGAATTTGAGAGGTTGAATACATTAATAGGTAATTAATAAGTTTTGACAAAAACGGAATAAATAGATTGAAAGTAAGGTAAACCCATTTTTTTAAAGAGATAGAGGTTATCAGGAAATTTGAAAACGTAATATGCGTTTTGTTTGAAAAGCACCTTGTAAAAAGGATTGGATATAGATCCCAAGTATGGGCTTGTAGTATTTCACCTAAAGAGGTGTAGTGGGAATAGATTTCTATCAAGCATAACATCACGATAATATAACAACATACATCTAAGGAAAAATATAAAGCATGCATGGCAGTATTGAAGTAAACTAGAAAGCAGATAAAAGCATAGGAAAAATAAAGGAAAAGCAGAAAAGAAAAAAGCCAATAAAAAATTACAGACCCAGGGGGAGATAGAAGCGGGGATAAGAAAATAATTACAAACCAAAAGAGCAAATAAATAGAGGGGGGAATGCAATGAAGATTAAATAAAATTAGATTAAATCTTAAACCAGGCTGAGAATAGAAGATCCAGCATTCATTGAGCAGCTGCCAAGTAACTTGAGTCGTGGCATCCATTATTTTTACATAATGAGAGGCACCAAAGAGAGGGACAAAAAGAAGACACATACAGTCAGTTAATTGAAAGCATTTGATGATACGATTAGTACAAAAGGAAATAGAAGACATAGAAATAGAATTAGATGTGAAAATAGTCAAGTGATAATCATATAAAAGCATAAAAAAGGTCACTTCTGAGTTTGAAAGATAGGCAGGAATGATATTAAGGTAGTTGGCAAAAATGAAATGTATCTTGTACTGAATTACGTTACACAGACTAGTCCTATATTTGAAAATGACAATACTGTAATCAGGAAATGGCCAGCAAAAGAACATGTAGATTACAGTGTATTCAGTTAACAGAATTATGCTTAAATAAGTATGCATAAACGAAGATAAGAGGATTATAATATATAGTATATAAGTAAATTTTATATCATAAATTTTAGAGAGGTTATGCAATGAGCTTTTTAAAATTGAATTGGGAGCGTGTGATAGAGGCAGAAAGTTTGAAGGTAAATAGATTTTTTCTAGATAAAAATTAATGGCAGCATACCATTGATAGCGAGACAAATGACAAGTAAGTAAAAAACGATAGGAATGTAACAACATAGATAAATATAGAAGAATAATATGGATAGTGTTATTATTGATAACATAGAATAATCCATTTGTGCATAATATGTTCCCCTGAAAAGAGTTGATAGTACATGGTGCCCACATGTTAGCAAGAATTGAGATATCATGTTTTAGAATATGTATAATTATAAAATTTCCCAATAAAAGGGCTGGTAATTGGTTCCCTAAAAGGGCTGGATGATTATAAGAGTAGTATATGATAATATCATTGATAACAGAGTTAGTAGATAAAATGAATTTAAGAAGAGATATATGAATAGGTCTGAAATGGATATAAAATAAAGAACTAGAGATATGAGTATTTAGTAAGGCTTGAAAAGATTTATGTAAGCAACAAAAGAAACATATGATAATTTGTGACTGGTAAGGAAAGTAATGAAGAATCAGATGATAATACCAGGGAGATAATACAATCCAGAGAAAATACAATAAAGAGATTAAAACCCTAGAAAGCATAAGAGCATACCTTCGAATTGAGAACCAGCCAAGACGATAAGCCCAGAGGGGAAAGGAGATGCAGTCTATCTGAGAAATAGATAACAATAAATTAAATAAAAGAATAGATAAATATGAATGAGAAAAAAAGAGGTGAGGGGTGAAAGCCATGAAGGAACCCATAAGCCGGACGAATGAGGATTTGCGGTTTTGATTTGAAGAACTGAAAAAAAACAGAGGGTTAGATAAACCATGTAAAAAAGTAAAAAGGAAATGGAAAAAACCAGAATAGGGGAAAAAGACGTAGATTAAAAAAACAAAGATGGTACGGAGCCCTAGATGGTGAATCATATTCTTCAAGGAGGAAGCTCTATTGAAAAATCTCGGATCCAAAACTCTAGTAAGAATCTGAGAACTTAAGATAACGAGAAGAAAAATATATGAGAGGATTAATCTAGAGGGAAACCCTAAAAAGATTTTAAGCAAAATCCAGACAAAAACAGAAATAAAAATTAAAGGATAGATCATATAAAGAGGAGAAAGCCATAGGGTAAAATAGTCTGCCGCCGCCGCGGACCACCGCCAGAAAGAGGGGTCTCCGATGATGCAGCAAAAGCAGGACATGAAAAGAGAAATCCAGATCCCATAGGTTATAAAAAAGGTAAAAAAGAAAAGAAATATAAAATAATAAACGAAAAGGGAAGAGGCCCGACCGGACATACCTTTATAGTCGATCGGAGTCTGAAGACAGAGGATCACCAGATCCGAAATGGTAAAAGGATTAAAAGCAACAAGGCCCGTCGCCGGAAAGGAAACTTGAAACCCAGATCTGGGTTTCGTAAAAAAATTACTATCGTTACAATCCGGATCTGTGGTTATCTGATAGGGCCTCAACGGAGCCAAACGGTGACAGCAACCACAGCGGAGGAAGAATCTCGCAAAAAAGTAAACAAATCTTGTGAACCAGAGATAGATCTCAAAGGCCACCCAAAAAACATGATAAATGAAATACTGCCAAAATGATATAAAACAATAAAAGATAAAATAGGAGATAAAGGGATAGATACAACCTGAAATCAGAGGTGGTTGGGTGAATGGGATAACTCTTGGGATTCTCATCTCGATTCCCAATGAGATAAGGGAAACCGTGAAAATTGAATTGATATTGGCAAAAGCGGCAGAAAGGGAGATGCCGTGAAGGGGAAGGGAATTGGTGAGAAATCCCACCGGAAAAAGAGGAAGCCAAAACCAAACAAAGAACCCGGAAAACATCGAGAGAGAATTACCCGTTGGAATTTTAACTGAGTAAAAAGTACAGAAATTGCGGTTTTGCAATATAATTGTGTTGAAAATCTCCTTATCAATTATTTGATCTCCTAATATTTGAATAAAACATTTTTGCGATCCTTTTTGTAGAGGTTTCGGACGAGCAGGTCTAAATGGGCCTTTCAATGGGCCCGTTGGAATTTTAACTGAGTAAAAAGTATAAAATTGAGGTTTTTCAATATAATTGTGTTGAAAAGTTCCTAATAAATTATTTGAACTCCTAAAATTTGATTAAAACTATTTTGCGGTCCTTTTTGTCGAGGTTTCGGACGAGCAGGTCTAAATGGGCCTTTCAATGGAACCGTTAGAATTTTAACTGAGTAAAAAGTACAGAAATTGAGGTTTTGCAATATAATTGTGTTGAAAAGCTCCTAATCAATTACATGAACTCCTAAATTTTGATTAAAAGTTGTTTTGCAGTCCTTTTTGTAGAGGTTTTGGATGAGCAGGTCGAAATGGGCCTTTCAATGCACTTGTTGAGGTTTTGCAATATAATTGTGTTGAAAAGCTCCTAATAAATTATTTGAACTCCTAAAATTTGATTAAAAGTTGTTTTGCAGTCCTTTTTGTAGAGGTTTCGGACGAGCGGGTCGAAATGGGCCTTTCAATGCACTTGTTGAGGTTTTGCAATATAATTGTGTTGAAAAGCTCCTAATAAATTATTTGAACTCCTAAAATTTGATTAAAACTTATTTTAACTGAGTAAAAAGTACAGAAATTGAGGTTTTGCAATATAATTGTGTTGAAAAGCTCCTAATAAATTATTTGAACTCCTAAAATTTGATAAAAACTTGTTTTATGGTCCTTTTTGTAGAGGTTTCGGACGAGCAGGTCTAAATGGGCCTTTCAATGGACCCGTTGGAATTTTAACTGAGTAAAAAGTATAGAAATTGAGGTTTTGCAATATAATTGTGTTGAAAAGCTCCTAATCAATTACATGAACTCCTAGAATTTGATTAAAACTTGTTTTGCAGTCCATTTTGCAGAGGTTTCGGACGAGCGGTTCGAAATGGGCCTTTCAATGGACCCGTTGGAATTTTAACTGAGTAAAAAGTACAGAAATTACGGTTGTGCAATATAATTGTGTTGAAAAGCTCCTAGTCAATTATTTGATCTCCTAATATATGAATAAAACATTTTTGCGGCCCTTTTTGTAGAGGTTTCGGACGAGCAGTTCTAAATGGGCCTTTTAAAGGGCCCGTTGGAATTTTAACTGAGTAAAAAGTATAAAATTGAGGTTTTTCGATATAATTGTGTTGAAAAGTTCCTAATCAATTCTTTGAACTCCTAAAATTTGATTAAAACTATTTTGCGGTCCTTTTTGTCGAGGTTTCGGACGAGCAGGTCTAAATGGGCCTTTCAATGGACCCGTTAGAATTTTAACTGAGTAAAAAGTACAGAAATTGAGGTTTTGCAATATAATTGTGTTGAAAAGCTCCTAATTAATTACATAAATTACTAAAATTTGATAAAAAACTTTTTTTTCAGTCCTTTTTGAAGAGGTTTCGAACGAGCGGTCGATATGGGCCTTTCAATGGACCCGTTGAAATTTTAACTGAGTAAAAAGTACAGAAATTGAGGTTTTTCAATATAATTGTGTTGAAAAGATCCTAATCAATTATTTGAACTCCTAAAATTTGATTAAAACTTGTTTTGCGGTCCTTTTTGTTGAGGTTTCGAACGAGCAGGTCTAAATGGGCCTTTCATTGGGGCCGTTGGAATTTTAACTGAGTAAAAAGTCTAAAATTGTGGTTTTTCAATATAATTGTGTTGAAAAGCTCCTAATCAATTACATGAACTCCTAAAATTTGATTAAAACTTTTTTTGCAGTCATTTTTGTAGAGGTTTCGGACTAGCAGGTATAAATGGGCCTTTCAATGGACCTGTTAGAATTTTAACTGAGTAAAAAGTACAGAAATTGAGGTTTTGCAATATAATTGTTTTGAAAAGCTCCTAATCAATTATTTGAACTCCTAATATTTGAATAAAACATTTTTGCGGTCCTTTTTGTAGAGGTTTCGGACGAGCAGGTCTAAATGGGCCTTTCAATGGGCTCGTTGGAATTTTAACTGAGTAAAAAGTATAAAATTGAGGTTTTTCAATATAATTGTGTTGAAAAGTTCCTAATCAATTATTTGAACTCCTAAAATTTGATTAAAACTATTTTGCGGTCCTTTTTGTCGAGGTTTCGGATGAGTAGGTCTAAATGGGCCTTTCAATAGACCCGTTAGAATTTTAACTGAGTAAAAAGTACAGAAATTGAGGTTTTGCAATATAATTGTGTTGAAAAGTTCCTAATCAATTATTTGAACTCATAAGATTTGATTAAAACTTGTTTTGCAGTCCTTTTTGTAGAGGTTTCGGACGAGCGGGTCGAAATGGGCCTTTCAATGGACCCGTTGAAATTTTAACTAAGTAAAAAGTACAGAAATTGAGGTTTTGGAATATAATTGTGTTGAAAATCTCCTAATAAATTATTTGAACTCCTAAAATTTGATTAAAACTTGTTTTGCGGTCCTTTTTGTAGAGGTTTCGGACGAGCAGATCTAAATGGGCCTTTCAATGGACCCGTTGGAATTTTAACTGAGTAAAAAGTACATAAATTGCGGTTTTGCAATATAATTGTGTTGAAAAGCTCCTAATCAATTATTTGATCTCCTAATATTTGAATAAAACATTTTTGCGATCCTTTTTGTAGAGGTTTCAGACGAGCAGGTCTAAATGGGCCTTTCAATGGGCCCGTTCGAATTTTAACTGAGTAAAAAGTATAAAATTGAGGTTTTTCAATATAATTGTGTTGAAAAGTTCCTAATAAATTATTTGAACTCCTAAAATTTGATTAAAACTATTTTGCGGTCCTTTTTGTCGAGGTTTCGGACGAGCAGGTCTAAATGGGCCTTTCAATGGACCCGTTGGAATTTTAACTGAGTAAAAAGTACAGAAATTGAGGTTTTTCAATATAATTGTGTTGAAAATCTCCTAATCAATTATTTGAACACCTAAAATTTGATTAAAACTTGTTTTGCGGTCCTTTTTGTTGAGGTTTCAAACGAGCAGGTCTAAATGGGCCTTTCAATTGACCCGTTGGAATTTTAACTGAGTAAAAAGTACAGAAATTGAGGTTTTGCAATATAATTGTGTTGAAAAGCTCCTAATCAATTACATGAACTCCTAAAATTTGATTAAAACTTGTTTTGTAGTCCTTTTTGTAGAGGTTTCGAACGAGATGGTCGAAATGGCCCTTGCAATGGACCCGTTGGAATTTTAACTGAGTAAAAAGTACAGAAATTGAGATTTTGCAATATAATTGTGTTGATAAGCTCCTAATCAATTATTTGAACTCCTAATATTTGAATAAAACATTTTTTGCGGTCCTTTTTGTAGAGGTTTCGGACGAGCAGGTCTAAATGGGCCTTTCAATGGGCTCGTTGGAATTTTAACTGAGTAAAAAGTATAAAATTGAGGTTTTTCAATATAACTGTGTTGAAAAGTTCCTAATCAATTATTTGAACTCCTAAAATTTGATTAAAACTATTTTGTGGTCCTTTTTGTCGAGGTTTCGGATGAGCAGGTCTAAATGGGCATTTCAATGGACCCGTTAGAATTTTAACTGAGTAAAAAATATAGAAATTGTGGTTTTGCAATATAATTGTGTTGAAAAGTTCCTAATCAATTATTTGAACTCCAAAGATTTGATTAAAACTTGTTTTGCAGTCCTTTTTGTATAGGTTTCGGACGAGCGGGTCGAAATGGGCCTTTCAATGGACCCGTTGAAATTTTAACTAAGTAAAAAGTACAGAAATTGAGGTTGTGGAATATAATTGTGTTGAAAATCTCCTCATAATTTATTTGAACTCCTAAAATTTGATTAAAACTTCTTTTGCGGTCCTTTTTGTAGAGGTTTTGGACGAGCAGATCTAAATGGGCCTTTCAATGGACCCGTTGGAATTTTAACTGAGTAAAAAGAACAGAAATTGCGGTTTTGCAATATAATTGTGTTGAAAAGCTCCTAATCAATTATTTGATCTCCTAATATTTGAATAAAACATTTTTGCGATCCTTTTTGTAGAGGTTTCAGACGAGCAGGTCTAAATGGGCCTTTCAATGGGCCCGTTGGAATTTTAACTGAGTAAAAAGTATAAAATTGAGGTTTTTCAATATAATTGTGTTGAAAAGTTCCTAATAAATTATTTGAACTCCTAAAATTTGATTAAAACTATTTTGCGGTCCTTTTTGTCGAGGTTTCGGACGAGCAGGTCTAAATGGGCCTTTCAATGGACCCAATAAATTTTAACTGAGTAAAAAGTACAGAAATTGAGGTTTTGCAATATAATTGTGTTTTAAAGCTCGTAATCAACTACATAAACTCCTAAATTTTGATTAAAACTTTTTTTGCAGTCCTTTTTGTAGAGGTTTCGGACGAGCGGGTCGAAATGGGCCTTTCAATGGACCCGTTGGAATTTTAACTGAGTAAAAAGTACAGAAATTGCGGTTTTGCAATATAATTGTGTTGAAAATCTCCTTATCAATTATTTGATCTCCTAATATTTGAATAAAACATTTTTGCGATCCTTTTTGTAGAGGTTTCGGACGAGCAGGTCTAAATGGGCCTTTCAATGGGCCCGTTGGAATTTTAACTGAGTAAAAAGTATAAAATTGAGGTTTTTCAATATAATTGTGTTGAAAAGTTCCTAATAAATTATTTGAACTCCTAAAATTTGATTAAAACTATTTTGCGGTCCTTTTTGTCGAGGTTTCGGACGAGCAGGTCTAAATGGGCCTTTCAATGGACCCAATAAATTTTAACTGAGTAAAAAGTACAGAAATTGAGGTTTTGCAATATAATTGTGTTTTAAAGCTCGTAATCAACTACATAAACTCCTAAATTTTGATTAAAACTTTTTTTGCAGTCCTTTTTGTAGAGGTTTCGGACGAGCGGGTCGAAATGGGCCTTTCAATGGACCCGTTGGAATTTTAACTGAGTAAAAAGTACAGAAATTGCGGTTTTGCAATATAATTGTGTTGAAAAGCTCCTAATCAATTATTTGAACTCCTAATATTTGAATAAAACATTTTTGCGGTCCTTTTTGTAGAGGTTTCGGACGAGCAGGTCTAAATGGGCCTTTCAATGGGCTCGTTGGAATTTTAACTGAGTAAAAAGTATAAAATTGAGGTTTTTCAATATAATTGTGTTGAAAAGTTCCTAATCAATTATTTGAACTCCTAAAATTTGATTAAAACTATTTTGCGGTCCTTTTTGTCGAGGTTTCGGACGAGCAGGTCTAAATGGGCCTTTCAATGGACCCGTTAAATTTTAACTGAGTAAAAAGTACAGAAATTGAGGTTTTGCAATATAATTGTGTTTTAAAGCTCCTAATCAATTACATAAACTCCTAAATTTTGATTAAAACTTTTTTTGCAGTCCTTTTTGTAGAGGTTTCGGACGAGCGGGTCGAAATGGGCCTTTCAATGGACCCGTTGGAATTTTAACTGAGTAAAAAGTACAGAAATTGCGGTTTTGCAATATAATTGTGTTGAAAAGCTCCTAATAAATTATTTGAACTCCTAATATTTGAATAAAACATTTTAGCGGTCCTTTTTGTAGAGGTTTCGGACGAGCAGGTCTAAATGGGCCTTTTAAAGGGCTCTTTGGAATTTTAACTGGGTAAAAAGTATAAAATTATGGTTTTTCGATATAATTGTGTTGAAAAGTTCCTAATCAATTATTTGAACTCCTAAAATTTGATTAAAACTATTTTGCGGTCCTTTTTGTCGAGGTTTCAGACGAGCAGGTCTAAATGGGCCTTTCAATGGACCCGTTAGAATTTTAACTGAGTAAAAAGTATATAAATTGAGGTTTTGCAATATAATTGTGTAGAAAAGCTACTAATTAATTACATAAACTCCTAAAATTTGATTAAAACTTTTTTTTGCAGTCCTTTTTCTAGAGGTTTCGAGCGAGCGGGTCGAAATAGGCCTTTCAATGGACCCGTTGAAATTTTAACTGAGTAAAAAGTACAGAAATTGAGGTTTTGCAATATAATTGTGTTGAAAAGCTCCTAATCAATTATTTGATATCCTAAAATTTGATTAAAACATGTTTTGCGGTTTTTTGTAGAAGTTTCTGACGAGCAGGTCTAAATGGGTCTTTCAATTGATCCGTTGGAATTTTAACTAAGTAAAAAGTACAGAAATTGAGGTTTTGCAATATAATTGTGTTGAAAAGCTCCTAATCAATTACATGAACTCCTAAAATTTGATTAAAACTTGTTTTGCAGTCCTTTTTGTAGAGGTTTCGGACGAGCGGGACGAAATGGGCCTTTCAATGAACCCGTTGGAATTTTAACTGAGTAAAAAGTACATAAATTGAGGTTTTGCAATATAATTGTGTAGAAAAGCTACTAATTAATTACATAAACTCCTAAAATTTGATTAAAACTTTTTTTTGCAGTCCTTTTTCTAGAGGTTTCGAGCGAGCGGGTCGAAATGGGCCTTTCAATAGACCCGTTGAAATTTTAACTGAGTAAAAAGTACAGAAATTGAGGTTTTGCAATATAATTGTGTTGAAAAGCTCCTAATCAATTATTTGATCTCCTAAAATTTGATTAAACCATGTTTTGCGGTTTTTTGTAGAAGTTTCTGACGAGCAGGTCTAAATGGGCCTATCAATGGATCCGTTGGAATTTTAACTAAGTAAAAAGTACAGAAATTGAGGTTTTGCAATATAATTGTGTTGAAAAGCTCCTAATCAATTACATGAACTCCTAAAATTTGATTAAAACTTGTTTTGCAGTCCTTTTTGTAGAGGTTTCGGACGAGCGGGACGAAATGGGCCTTTCAATGAACCCGTTGGAATTTTAACTGAGTAAAAAGTACAGAAATTGAGGTTTTACAATATAATTGTGTTGAAAAGCTCGTAATCAATTATTTGAAATCCTAATATTTGAATAAAACATTTTTTCAGTCCTTTATGTAGAGGTTTCGGACGAGCAGGTCTAAATGGGCCTTTCAATGAGCCCGTTGGAATTTTAACTGAGTAAAAAGTATAGAAATTGAGGTTTTTCAATATAATTGTGTTGAAAAGCTCCTAATCAATTATTTGAACTCCTAAAATTTGATTAAAACTTGGTTTGCGGTCCTTTTTGTTGAGGTTTCGAACGAGCAGGTCTGAATGGGCCTTTCAATTGACCCGTTGGAATTTTAACTGAGTAAAAAGTACAGAAATTGAGGTTTTGCAATATAATTGTGTTGAAAAGCTCTTAATCAATTACATGAACTCCTAAAATTTGATAAAAACTTGTTTTGTTGTCCTTTTTGTAGAGGTTTCGGACGAGCGGGTCGAAATGGGCCTTTCAATGGACCCATTGGAATTTTAACTGAGTAAAAAGTACAGAGATTGAGGTTTTGCAATATAATTGTGTTGAAAAGCTCCTAATCAATTATTTGAACTCCTAATATTTGAGTAAAACATTTTTGCGGTCCTTTTTGTAGAGGTTTCGGACGAGCAGGTCTAAGTGGGCCTTTGAATGGGCCCGTTGGAATTTTAATTGAGTAAAAAGTATAAAATTGAGGTTTTTCAATATAATTGTGTTGAAAAGCTCCTAATCAATTATTTGAACTCCTAATATTTGAATAAAACATTTTTGCGGTCCTTTTGTAGAGGTTTCGGACGAGCATGTATAAATGGGCCTCTTAATGGGCCCGTTGAAATTTTTTTTTGAGAAAAAGGCCTTATTAAAAACCCCACTAATCCCAACTGGGCCCAGCCCAGAGGGGTCCTAAAGGGGAAAAGAGTGCCCAAATATATATATATATATATAATCAAGGGGGTTGAAAACCAACCGGTACAATAGAGCGTAAGACATCGGGCAAGCCCGGCCCAAAAAACAAGGAGGACCTAGAGTGCAAGGCCCAATTGGCAATAGTATGAGCTAGAACATTAGCAACTCGTGGTACATAAAGAAAATTTAAATCTGGAATAGATACAAAGAGAGGGCGAGCCGCATCAATATGTGGCCGTAAAGGAGAGGCGTCCGAGCCGAGGCAACGTATTTTGTTGATGACCAAAGCAGCGTCGGACTCGATAATGATGCTGACCAGCCGGCATCCCTACCAAGTGTAGCCCCCGTGACAATGGCACGAAGCTCCGCAGTGGAGGCTTCAAGGCATCCTGCGCAGTGAACAACACAACCACGGAGAATAGCGCCGCTAGCATCACGAGCCACAACACCAAAACCTGCTTCACCTGTAGCGGGGTTGAACGCACCGTCCACATTGATTTTAACCTTCCTTTCCGGTGGCGGCCTCCATGTTGGTTGAGAAAGGGCTGGCTCCGTCTGTAGATGCGTCGAGGCGTGAAGAGAGTTGGCCGAGTCGTAGTCCTGTAACAGTTCCTTAGAGTTCATAAGAGTAAGCCATGGCGGCTGCAAACGCTTGGAGTGAACCCAGTCATTCCTCCAGTTCCAAATGTTCCAAAGGATAGTGAGGAACAAACTAAATTCAGAGCGAGAAAGTAACGAGGCCCCTTGTTCCAACCATAAGTGAGTAGGGAAGAGCGTGCTAGTACGTAAAGGAAGGGGAAACCCAGCTAGTTGTAGAACCTCAGCTGCTCCAACATAATCTCGGAGAGCATGGAGTGGGGTTTCTACTATAGTCGGACAAAAAGGGCACATGCCAGTGCCTAACCCCACAGTTGCAAGACGGTCTCCTGTGGGTAGAGCATCTCGTCCTGCTCTCCAGCTAAAGGACCGAATCTTCGGAAGGGTGTTCGCTTTGGAGATAACTCGCCAAAGGGGAGAAGGACGACTGATAGGTCTGATTGGACGTCGTAAGAATAGATATCCGGAACGCACCGAATACATCCCCGTGTCATGATATCCCCAAAGTAATGCATCGCGCCGCTCATTGGAGATTGGCACACGCAGTATGGCATCAGCATCATCCCAGTCAAAATGCTGGCAGACTTTGGGTTCATCCCAAGACGCTTGATTGCCGATCATGAAGTCACGACATCGTAAGGGGAGTTCCTCCTCGTCTTGATAATTTCCAAAGAAGGATAAACTAGAGGTACCACCCCAAGGGTCGCGGTGGATACGGATCTGACTCTGAATTCCGGGTCGCCAAAAGAACCCTGGTTGCAATCGTTGCATGGCCTGTCAAAGACCTCGCCATGCGAAGGACGCGCGTTGATCGAGCTTAGCATCCAACAATTTCCCAGAAGGAAAGTAACGTGAACGTAGGACACGCGCAAGGAGGGATTCAGGCGAATGGATCAGCCTCCATAATTGTTTACCTAAGAGAGCAATGTTAAAATCGTGTAGATTCCTAAAGCCTATTCCCCCTGCTGCCTTGGGATCACAAATAGACTCCCAAGATAGCAGAGGCCAACCTCGCTTGTTACTGCGGCCAGACCACCAATAACGACGGATCGAGCTAGTCATATCATTTATGATGTTCTGCGGAAGTAGGTAACAAGACATAACATACTGAGGTATGGCTTGTGCGACCGACTTGATCAGTGTTTCGCATCCACTAAATGAGAGTAAGTTGGTGTCCCATTTAGTTATTCGAGAACTGACTTTGTCACGGACAAAACCTAAGCATTCCGTTCGGTTCCGCCCTATCATGAGGGGAACTCCGAGATAGATACCCGGGTCCTCGACAATGCGTACTCCGAGAGTCAATCGAACTGCCTGAATGAAGGTCTCAGAACAGCGTGAACTGCAGTAAGCTATGGACTTATCGAAATTAACAGTTTGTCCTGAAGAGGATTCATATAGGCGTAGAATCTCTTTCAACCTTTCAACCTCATCTGGGCAATTACGAAGGAAAACAATGCTATCATCGGCAAATAGCAGATGTGTAATTCTAGGTCCATGTCGATTGGCCTGTAGACCGAGAAGGCGCCCTTCCCGTTGCTCGGATTCAAGGGCCGCTGATAACCCTTGGGAACAAATCAGAAAGAGGAAGGGGGAGAGGGGATCGCCCTGCCGGATGCCTCGAGCAGGCACAAACTCGTCGGATAGGGTCCCGTTAAGTCTAACAGAAAAAGAGACTGAGGAGACACAATGAAGTATGAGGTGCACCCATTCAGGTGCAAAGCCCATACGTGACATCACATCCTGAAGGAATGACCATTCGACTTTGTCGAACGCCTTCTCCATATCTAGTTTCAACGCCGCCCCTTGGTAAATGGCAGCGCTATTCGAGTGGAGGGTATGCACTAGCTCATGGGCGATTAAAATGTTGTCGGTTATGTTCCTTCCACGAACAAAGGCTGCTTGTGCATCGCTGATACAATCAGGTAGAACAGGCTTAAGACGGTTAACAAGAACCTTAGCAAATGTTTTGTATATGACCGTGCATAAGCTAATTGGTCGAAACTGGCGCATATTGGTGGGGTCCGCAACCTTCGGGATAAGCACGATGACTGTTTTATTAACAGTCGACATGTCGGCTTCCCCACGCAATAGACGGAGACAGAGCTGGATAAATTCAGGCCCAATGACGTTCCAGTGTTGCTGGAAAAAACCACTAGGAAAACCATCGATGCCTGGAGCTTTCTGAGGACTAATATCCTGAAAGGCGGCAAGCACTTCACCCTCTGTGAATGGTCTCAATAGAGAGGCATTCATTGATGGAGTGACGACCGGAGAAATTTTCTCCAACAGACGTGGCGAAGAACTAGGGTTCGTCGATGTAAACAGCGTCCGAAAATAATCCGAGGCTATTTGAAGGAGCCTTGGCGTAGCTGTATGCCATACATGGTTACCATCGTGAAGGCCACGAATAGTATTCTTTTTCCTGCGCTTAGAGGCTCTAGCGTGGAAAAAATACATGTTTTTGTCCCCTTGGGACAACCATGTGACCCGCGATCGTTGTGCCCAGTAGGCTTCACGGACGTCTAGAAGACGTCGAAGCTCTAGTTTTGCGTCGCGCAGGTCATTTAGCATCGCATGCGATAGATGACGACGTCGCATATATGAATTGATTTTGCGTTGTAATTCTGCAATACGGTTGTGTGACTGGTATCGGCGATGCGATTGCCAATCGCGCAGCTGGTTACCGACCATACGTAATTTTTCAGGCAAGTTACCCGATGCATTCGCCCAGGCCTGTTGGACGGTCGTGATGCATGATGGATCATTTGCCCAACAAGATTCAAAACGGAAATGGTCAAAGGTCTCACGAGGAGTAGTGTTGCGCTGGGGAACAAATTTGGTATCCATGACTATGACATAATGGTCAGAATCCGGGGAAAAAATACTACGGCATTCGAAAGTGGAATGTTCACTAAGCCATGCATTACATGCTACAAAACGGTCAAGTCGTTCACAAACAGTTGAGACATTAGGCCCGGTGCGGGACCAAGTGAACCAACCCGATGCTGGCTTGCAATCAAAAAGACTATTGCGAGATAAACATTCGCGAAAGCTAGTGATTTGTGATTGCGGTCGACGACAGCCTCCCTGTTTTTCTGAATCTGATAAAATATCATTAAGGTCACCGCCGATTAACCAAGGCATTGGTGAAGCGTGACGCAAAGAATCAATCAAATCCCATGTTTTAGACTTCATATTTGTGTCAGCGTAGCCATAAATGCCCGTAAAACGAAAACATTCATCATTCGAATTTAAAACAACATCAATGGATCGATCAGAATACGAAAGCAAATCAAGTTGAATTTTATTATTCCAAAATATGATGAGTCCGGAACATGTGGGGCTGCTATCAACATGGATGCAGCCATACATATCTAATAAAATTCTTAAACGATCATAATAGTAACGACATAAGCGAGTTTCAGACAAAAAGATAACATCCGGTTGCAACCTACGAGCAATGGTGCTCAACCCTTGAACTGCCGTCGGGGAACCAAGACCGCGGCAGTTCCAGCAAAAGATCCTCATTTCTCTCGGCGGGGTTGAACGTCAACCGCCGCCGAAGAGATTTTGCTGCTCATCCCAGCTTTAGATAGTTTGGAAGGTATGTCAGAGGGCATTCCGGGTTTCACCGGCTTAACTTGAGTGGAGGGGGAAGTTGTCGGCCTCTTGGTAACACCAGCAGCAACCATCGGAGGGCTACGTTTGGTTTTGCACGAGCCATTTGCTCCTTTGGTAGTTCCTGACGTTGCAGCCAACCAATCCTCAAAATTCAATTTTAAACTGAGTAAAAAGTTCATAAATTGAGATTTTGGAATATAATTGTGTTGAAAATCTCCTAATCAATTACATTATCTCCTAAAATTTGATTAAAACTTGTTTTGCGGTCCTTTTTGTAGATGTTTCGGACGAGCAGGTCTAAATAGGCCTTTCAATGGACCCGTTGGAATTTTAACTGAGTAAAAAGTACAGAAATTTAGGTTTTGCAATATAATTGTGTTGAAAATCTCCTAATCAATTATTGAACTCCTAAAATTTGATTAAAACTTGTTTTGCAGTCCTTTTTGTAGAGGTTTCGGACGAGCTGGTCGAAATGGGCCTTTCAATGGACCTGTTGGAATTTTAACTGAGTAAAAAGTACAGAAATTGAGGTTTTGCAATATAATTGTGTTGAAAAGCTCCTAATCAATTATTTGAACTCCTAATATTTGAATAAAACATTTTTGCGGTCCTTTTTGTAGAGGTTTCGGACGAGCAGGTCTAAATGGGCCTTTCAATGGGCCCGTTGGAATTTTAACTGAGTAAAAAGTATAAAATTGAGGTTTTTCAATATAATTGTGTTGAAAAGCTCCTAATCAATTATTTGAACTCCTAAAATTTGATTAAAACTTGTTTTACGGTCCTTTTTGTAGAGGTTTCGGACGAGCAGGTCTAAATGGGCCTTTCAATGGACCCGTTGGAATTTTAACTGAGTAAAAAGTATAGAAATTGAGGTTTTGCAATATAATTGTGTTGAAAAGCTCCTAATCAATTACATGAACTCCTAGAATTTGATTAAAACTTGTTTTGCAGTCCTTTTTGCAGAGGTTTCGGACGAGCGGGTCGAAATGGGCCTTTCAATGGACCCGTTGGAATTTTAACTGAGTAAAAAGTACAAAAATTGCGGTTTTGCAATATAATTGTGTTGAAAAGCACCTAATCAATTATTTGATCTCCTAATATTTGAATAAAACATTTTTGCGGTCCTTTTTGTAGAAGTTTCGGACGAGCAGGTCTAAATGGGCCTTTTAAAGGGCCCTTTGGAATTTTAACTAAGTAAAAAGTATAAAATTGAGGTTTTTCGATATAATTGTGTTGAAAAGTTCCTAATCAATTATTTGAACTACTAAAATTTGATTAAAACTATTTTGCGGTCCTTTTTGTCGAGGTTTCAGACGAGCAGGTCTAAATGGGCCTTTCAATGGACCCGTTAGAATTTTAACTGAGTAAAAAGTACATAAATTGAGGTTTTGCAATATAATTGTGTTGAAAAGCTCCTAATTAATTACATAAACTCCTAAAATTTGATTAAAACTTTTTTTGCAGTCCTTTTTCTAGAGGTTTCGAGCGAGCGGGTCGAAATGGGCCTTTCAATGGACCCGTTGAAATTTTAACTGAGTAAAAAGTACAGAAATTGAGGTTTTGCAATATAATTGTGTTGAAAAGCTCCTAATCAATTATTTGATCTCCTAAAATTTGATTAAAACATGTTTTGCGGTTTTTTGTAGAAGTTTCTGACGAGCAGGTCTAAATGGGCCTTTCAATGGATCCGTTGGAATTTTAACTAAGTAAAAAGTACAGAAATTGAGGTTTTGCAATATAATTGTGTTGAAAAGCTCCTAATCAATTACATGAACTCGTAAAATTTGATTAAAACTTGTTTTGTAGTCCTTTTTGTAGAGGTTTCGGACGAGCGGGTCGAAATGGGCCTTTCATTGGACCCGTTGGAATTTTAACTGAGTAAAAAGTACAGAAATTGAGGTTTTGCAATATAATTGTGTTGAAAAGCTCGTAATCAATTATTTGAAATCCTAATATTTGAATAAAACATTTTTGCGGTCCTTTTTGTAGAGGTTTCGGACGAGCAGGTCTAAATGGGCCTTTCAATGAGCCCGTTGGAATTTTAACTGAGTAAAAAGTATAGAAATTGAGGTTTTTCAATATAATTGTGTTGAAAAGCTCCTAATCAATTATTTGAACTCCTAAAATTTGATTAAAACTTGTTTTGCGGTCATTTTTGTTGAGGTTTCGAACGAGCAGGTCTGAATGGGCCTTTCAATTGACCCGTTGGAATTTTAACTGAGTAAAAAGTACAGAAATTGAGGTTTTGCAATATAATTGTGTTGAAAAGCTCCTAATCAATTACACGAACTCCTAAAATTTGATTAAAACTTGTTTTGTTATCCTTTTTGTAGAGGTTTCGGACGAGCGGGTCGAAATGGGCCTTTCAATGGACCCGTTGGAATTTTAACTGAGTAAAAAGTACAGAGATTGAGGTTTTGCAATATAGTTGTGTTGTAAAGCTCCTAATCAATTATTTGATCTCCTAATATTTGAATAAAACATTTTTGCGGTCCTTTTTGTAGAGGTTTTGGACGAGCAGGTCTAAGTGGGCCTTTGAATAGGCCCGTTGGAATTTTAACTGAGTAAAAAGTATAAAATTGAGGTTTTTCAATATAATTGTGTTGAAAAGCTCCTAATCAATTATTTGAACTCCTAATATTTGAATAAAATATTTTTGCGGTCCTTTTTGTAGAGGTTTCGGACGAGCAGGTCTAAATGGGCCTCTCAATGGGCCCGTTAAAATTTTAACTGAGTAAAAAGTACAGAAATTGAGATTTTGGAATATAATTGTGTTCAAAATCTCCTAATCAATTACATTATCTCCTAAAATTTGATTAAAACTTGTTTTGCGGTCCCTTTTGTAGATGTTTCGGACGAGCAGGTCTAAATGGGCCTTTCAATGGACCCATTGGAATTTTAATTGAGTAAAAAGTACAGAAATTGAGGTTTTGCAATATAATTGTGTTGAAAATCTCCTAATCAATTATTTGAACTCCTAAAATTTGATTAAAACTTGTTTTGCAGTCCTTTTTGTATAGGTTTCGGACGAGCTGGTCGAAATGGGCCTTTCAATGGACCCGTTGGAATTTTAACTGAGTAAAAAGTACAGAAATTGAGGTTTTGCAATATAATTGTGTTGAAAAGCTCCTAATCAATTATTTGAACTCCTAATATTTGAATAAAACATTTTTGCGGTCCTTTTTGTAGAGGTTTCGGACGAGCAGGTCTAAATGGGCCTTTTAATCGGCCCGTTGGAATTTTAACTGAATAAAAAGTCTAAAATTGAGGTTTTTCAATATAATTGTGTTGAAAAGCTCCTAATCATTATTTGAACTCCTAAAATTTGATTAAAACTTGTTTTGCGGTCCTTTTTGTTGAGGTTTCGAACGAGCAGGTCTAAATGGGCCTTTCAATGGACCCGTCGGAATTTTAACTGAGTAAAAAGTATAGAAATTGAGGTTTTGCAATATAATTGTGTTGAAAAGATCCTAATCAATTACATGGAATCCTAAAATTTGATTAAAACTTGTTTTGCAGTCCTTTTGTAGAGGTTTCGGACGAGCTGGTCGAAATGGGCCTTTCAATGGACCCGATGGAATTTTAACTGAGTAAAATGTACAGAAATTGAGGTTTTGCAATATAATTGTGTTGAAAAGCTCCTAATCAATTATTTGAACTCCTAAAATTTGATTAAAACATGTTTTGCGGTTTTTTTGTAGAGGTTTCTGACGAGTAGGTCTAAATGGGCCTTTCTATGGACCCGTTGGAATTTTAACTGAGTAAAAAGTACAGAAATTGAGTTTTTGCAATATAATTGTGTTGAAAAGCTCCTAATCAATTATTTGAACTCCTAATATTTGAATAAAACATTTTTGCGGTCCTTTTTGTGGAGGTTTCGGACGAGCAGGTCTAAATGGGCCTTTCAATGGGCCCGTTGAAATTTTAACTGGGTAAAAAGTACAGAAATTGAGATTTTAGAATATAATTGTGTTGAAAATCTCCTAATCAATTACATTATCTCCTAAATTTTGATTAAAACTTGTTTTGTGATCCTTTTTGTAGATGTTTCGGACGAGTAGGTCTAAATGGGCCTTTCAATGGACCCGTTGGAATTTTAACTGAGTAAAAAGTACAGAAATTGAGGTTTTGCAATATAATTGTGTTGAAAATCTCCTAATCAATTATTTCAACTCCTAAAATTTGATTAAAACTTGTTTTGTAGTCCTTTTTGTAGAGGTTTCGGACGAGCTGGTCGAAATGGGCCTTTCAATGGACCCGTTGGAATTTTAACTGAGTAAAAAGTACAGAAATTGAGGTTTTGGAATATAATTGTGTTGAAAAGCTCCTAATCAATTATTTGAACTCCTAATATTTGAATAAAACATTTTTGCGGTCCTTTTTGTAGAGGTTTCGGACGAGCAGGTCTAAATGGGTCTTTCAATGGGCCCGTTGGAATTTTAACTGAGTAAAAAGTCTAAAATTGAGGTTTTTCAATATAATTGTGTTGAAAAGCTCCTAATCAATTATTTGAACTCCTAAAATTTGATTAAAACTTGTTTTGCGGTCCTTTTTGTTGAGGTTTCGAACGAGCAGGTCTAAATGGGCCTTTCAATGGACCCGTTGGAATTTTTTTTTTTGAAGAAAAGGCCTCATTAAAAACTCCTACTACTGTCCTTCAAGCAAAGCTAGAGGACCCTAAAAAGGGGAAAAGAGTGCCCAAATATTATTAATCAAGAATGATTTGTTACAAATTGTTGTATACAAGGTGGGATATCCGAATCAAATGACATAGAAGTCATAGAATGCAGCGAATAAGTAGCCAAGGTATGGGCTATAACATTTGCCTCACGGCGTACAAAAGAAATAGATATAAAATCAAAGTCGAGAAGAGCTGCTTGAATCTGAAGAATGATTGGTCCCATGGTTGAGAGGTCCTGAGCAGGATTGTTGATCCTATTCGCGAGAGAAGCGCAGTCAGTTTCGATCAAAAGTCGGTTCCAGCCTTGAGATCGGGCAAAGGTGAGACCAGCAAGGATGCTTTCCCCTTCACTAGTGATAGCGCCCGGACAGCTACCAAGAGGGAATGCAAGGCCACCCACAACTGCTCCTGCAGAATCACGAGCAACAGCGCCGACGGCTGCTGCACGAGTAGATGGATTAAAGGCTCCGTCCACATTTATTTTGATATGTTGAGGTGGAGGAAGTGTCCAGGAAGGTTTAGAAAAGGTAGATGGAGCTGGGTCAAACGAATTTAAAGATTTACAAAATTCATCATGTAAGCTAATGGAATTAACAGCAATTAGCCAGGGTGGTTGTAGATGGTGGTTATGAACCCAGTCATTACGTCTGTTCCAAATATTCCATAAAACAGTAAGGAAGAGACCAAATTTATCAGGGGAAAGTGTAGAGGCTGCTTCCTCTAACCATTGCAGAGGCGTGGGAGCTATACTCTTATAGAGAGTGATAGGGATACCACTAATTTGGAGGGCTTCAGACGCCCCAGGGCAGTCTCGAAACGCATGGAGGATCGATTCCGAGTGGCTACCACAGATAGAGCAAGGGCCCGAGTTAGGAGAAAAGGCTTGCATTTTAGAACCAACTGGTAGAGCGTCAGATGCCATACGCCAACCAAAAGTTTTAACTTTGGGTAAAGCTTTGACTTTGGATAAAAACTTCCAGAACCGAGTTGGTGACGAAGGTGGGATTATGGAACGTTGTAAGAAAATATATCCAGAACGGACTGAGTAAATACCCGAGTCGTTGGGAGACCAGAGTATCGAATCCCGTTGATCATTTATGATGGGGATGCAAAGAATAGCATCGGCATCAATTGGATTGAAATAATTGTTTACCTTATCCGTATCCCATGCAGTTTGGTTACGAATCATAAAATCACGACATCGAATATGAAATTCATCTGAGATTTCGTAATCCCAGTAAGCTCTATCGGGGAAGACCCTCCCCATATATCTTTGTGTATTCTAATATTACTGTTTATACCAGGGCGGTGGAGAAAGCCAGGGAAAAGACGCCGAAGTGCGTTATATATACCTTGCCAAGCGAAAGAGCCCCTGTTGGGTTTTGGTGCATCTAGAATGTTGCCTGAGGGAAAGTATTTGGAGCGGTATATTTGTCCTAATAAAGAATCTGGTTCACAGATGAGTTTCCAAATTTGCTTGCCCAAGAGAGCAATGTTAAAGTCGTGCAAATCCTTAAAACCCATGCCACCAGCAGATTTAGGTAAGCATATACGATTCCAAGGTAACATATGCCAACCTTTCTTATTGGATTTGCCAGTCCACCAGTATTGGCGGATTGATGTAGTCATGTCATCGATGATATTTTGTGGTAGAAGATAGCAAGACATAACATATTGTGGGAGAGATTGTAAAATAGCTTTCATGAATATCTCTCGGCCACTAAAGGATAGTAGATGTTTGTCTCAACTAGAGAGACGATCATGTACTTTATCACGCATAAATCCTAGTGATTCAGTTTTATTTTTCCCAATTAGAAGTGGGATGCCTAGGTATACTCCAGGATTAGTAACCTCACGGACATGTAAAAGGTTGTTGATTGTATTTCTTGTTGCAGATGGTGTACGCGGGTTATAGAAAATTGTTGATTTCTCAAAATTAACCGCTTGACCGGATGCATTAGCATACGTTTGAAGAGCATTTTTCAGAAGGGACGCTTCAGATTGATTAGTATTAATGAATACCATACATTCATCGGCAAAAAGCAGGTGGTTGACTTTGGGCCCATATTTACATGCACCTAGTCCTGGAAGTATTTTAGTTTGTTGAGCAGCAGCTAAGTAAGCCGAGAGGCCTTGAGTACAAAAGAGAAAGAGGAAAGGGGATAGGGGATCCCCCTGGCGGAGACCACGTTGAGGTTGAAAGGGTGGGGAGAACGAATTATTAATTTTAACTGAGAAGGAGACTGTAGTAATGCAACGCATTATAAGATCGATCCATTCGGATGCAAAGCCCATGCGTTCCATAACATTTGCAAGAAATGACCATTCTACTCTATCGAATGCTTTCTCCATGTCTAGCTTGAGAGCAGCTCCTTGGGAGGACTTAGTAGCTCCTGAGTTAATATTGTGAATAATTTCATGAGCGATGAGGATGTTGTCTGATATGTTGTGTCCCTGGACAAAGGCTGCTTGATTAGGGCTAATGCATAGGGGTATAGCCTGTTTCATTCTGTTGACTATTGTTTTGGCAACTATTTTATAGAGGACAGTGCAGAGGCTAATTGGTCTAAGTTGTTTCATGGAGGTTGGGTCTTGTACTTTGGGAATTAGTACCAATATAGTTTTGTTAACTGAGGCCATATCGGCGTTGCCGTTTAAGAGGTTAATACAAAGATTAAGAACATCGTCACCCACTGTATCCCAGTGTTGTCTAAAGAAGCTACTGGGTAGGCCATCGAATCCAGGAGCTTTCCTAGGGTCAATATCTTTAAAGGCATGGAGAATTTCCTCGTTGGTGAATGCTTTTAGAAGGGTTTCATTCATTGAAGGATTGATGGAAGGGTGAATTTTGTCAAGAATGATGTTCAAGATTTGGGGGTTAGATGTTGTGAACAAATTTTGGAAATATGCTGAAGCGATATTCATAAGGTCTGAATCAGATGTGCGCCAATTTGAGTTAGCATCGTAAAGGCCTGTAATCAAATTTTTCTTGTTCCTATTAGTTGCTCGGGCATGGAAGAACTTGGTATTTTTGTCCCCTTGGGAAAGCCAAAGAGTGCGAGATCTTTGAGCCCAATAAATTTCTTGTTCTGTTAAAAGTTTATTTAATTCAGTTCTATAATTTAAGTAAACTTGTTCGTTTGTGGCTGTTAAGGGACGGTATAGTAATTTATTAATTTTTTTAGTGAGGAACTTAATTCTTCCGGTTGATTTAAAGCGTTGTTGGTTTTGCCATTCTTCTAGGTATGTGCCAACAGCTTCAATTTTGTTTATGGCTGTTTCGGGAGTGTCGGCCCAGGCCCTTTTGATTGTTTGGATTTATCTACATTATTAGCCCAGCAGCTTTCGAATCGAAAATTCTTGGAAGGTTGTGTTTTGGGTGTAGGCGCCGAAGGATCTAGTTCGAGAAGAAGGAAACAATGGTCAGATTTGGCAACATATTCTGTGGTGATTCGATGAGAAGGGTAGAGATCTTGCCAAGCGGAATTAGCTATAAAGCGATCTAGTCTTTCATGTATTACCGGGGTTAAGGGTCCTACTTTAGTCCATGTGAACCAACCCGAAGTTGGCTTACAATCAAAGAGGTTGTTACGTGTTAAACAATTGCGAAAGTTTTTAATTTGAGATCTAGCCCTTCGGGGACCTCCTTGTTTTTCCGAATCCGTTAATATTTCATTGAAGTCTCCACCGAGAAGCCATGGGTTATTTTTAGTAGAAGAGTATAATGAATCTATGAGTTCCCATGTTTTATATTTTTGGCTAGTTTCCGGAAAACCAAGCATTCCAGTGAAAAACATTGTGGAGTTATTCTTTGTAATTTGAGTATGAATGTAACGCGACGAATAGGAAATTAAACTTATATTAATATTGTTTGCAGCAAATAAGGAAATTCCGGAACACCCTTCCGTAGGGGAAATAGAAATAATGTCTAACATACCTAATGAAAGACATATGCGGTTACATTCCGCGTTATTTATTTTAGTTTCGCATAAGAAAATGATATCGGGGTTGGTGCGTTGGACATAGGACCGAAAGTGTTGAACCGTCGGGGCTTGTCCAAGACCCTGACAGTTCCAGCATAGGATCCTCATTTTGCTCGGCGGGGCTGGGAATCAGCCGCCGCCGGAGAGTTTTTAGAGCTGCTCATCCCAGCTTTATGGAAATAATGACTGGTAAGGGAGGGTGAAAAAAGAATGATCGGAGAGACCTTGTTAATAAATGGAATATTTTAACGAACAAATATTTAAAACGGAGGGAAATTTTAGGAGAAACAAATAATGGGAAGTAAATTATGTTAATACCGAAAATCAATTTCATTAATGGTATTGTTATTGCAAAATAAGTGGCAAGATTTAATGAGAATAATATAATAATAATAGTTGAATGTATTAGATAGTATAAAAATGAAAATATATAATTCTTATTAGCTGTATTAACACCCTTTTTAAAAGGAAATTTATGGACATTTAGGAATTTATGAAACCGAAAGGAGGAAAGTTTGTACATAAATAACGGTAATTGGTTTTTATTTTCTGTTAAAAAAGGAAGTAAGACTGACTTTTTAAGTATAATTGTATTCAGACCATATAAGAGGAAAATAATCACAGTATAATAATTTAAAGGAATTTGAGAATTTGAACACATTAATAGGTAATTAATAAAGTTTGAAAAAAACGGAAGAAGTAGATTGAATGTAAAGTATGACCTTTTTTTTTGAAGAAATAGGGCTAGAGGTTATCAGGAAATTTGAAATATTAATATGTTTTTTGTTTGAAAAGCTCCTTTTAAATAGGATTTGATATAGATCCCAAATATGGGCTTGTAATATTTCACCTAAAGAGGTGTAGTGGGAATAGATTTCTATCGAGCATAACATCAAGTTAATATAATAACATACATCTAAGGAAGAATATAAAGCATGCATAGCAGTATTGATGTAAACTGGAAAGCAGATAAAAACATAGGAAAAATAAAGGAAAAGCAGGAAAGAAAAAAGGCAATAAAAAATTACAGACCCAGGGGAAGATAGAAGCGGGGATAAGAAAATAATTACAAACCAAAAGAGCAAAAAAATATGGGGGGGGAAAGCAAATAAATTTAACTGAAATTAACTTAAACCATAGCCCAGTAGTAGAGTAGATGTTCCAGCTTTCCTTAGGCAGATGCTTAGTAATTTGTGTCTTGATAACCATTGTAGATGTATGGTGAGTAATCCCAAGGAAAGAAACAAGGAAAGTACAAAAACAGTGAGTTAAGGGGAAGCATTTGATAGAACGAAAAGTACAAAAAGAATGAGAAGACAGAAAAGTAAAGTTAAAATATAAAATAGTCAAATAATAAAGAGTTGTATAAGGGTACATGGATGAGATAGTGATCTTGTATAGTAGTTCATTACACTTAGGAGTCCTATAGGTGAAGGTGACATAATTATAAACAGTATATGGCTAGCAGGGAAACCTATAAATTATAGTAGAGTCATTTTTTAGAGGGATGACCAAGTATGTATGCTTAATCAAAAATATGATTACTATAATAAAATTTTTGAATGACAGATAACATCATTCATATAAGAAAATATGATTACTATAATAAAAAAATTTGAATGCCAGATAACATCATTCATATTAGAGAAATTATGAAATGAGTTTTTAAAAAATAATTTGGATACATGTAACAGGGGAAGAGGAGACAAATTTGAAAGAGGGTAGGGTTTATCTAAACAAAATTTAATGGTAGAGCACCATTGATAGCGAGACAGAACACATATGAGGAGTCTAGGAGAATTCAGGCCAATGAAATTTGGAATTATATTGGATATAAAATGAGTAAAAGGAAATGTTCTAAAAGATAATAAAATAGTTAAGTAAAAAGGAACATTATAGATAGCATCATTATTGGTGTGATAATATAAATCATTTGTGCATAATGTAGTTGTCTCCCAAAGAAGTTTGATAGTGTATGGTGAATTAATGTTATCAATAAATTGATGATAATATTTTAGAATACAAATTAGAACAGGATTCAAATTAGATTGTAGATGATACAATTTTTGTAGTATATGTGTAGCTAAAGAAAATCCCAAAAGGTGGGCTAGTAATTGTTTCCCTGAAAGGGCTGAGTGTTTGTATGAGCAGTGCTTGAAAATAACATTATTTGCAAAGATAGTAGAAGAGATAAACTTAAGCAGGGTATAGAAACAAAGAGATAACACAATCCAGAGAACGCATGGATAGGTAAAAATAAACCAAAAGAGGAAAAGAGCATACCTTCGATGTGAAAGCCAGACAAAATAAACAGTCCAAGTGGAGGAGCAAATGCATACAATCTGTTGAGAGGATAACAGAAAGTTAAATGAAATGAAAGACAAAAGAGAAAAAGTAAAAAAGAGGGGAGAGAAGAAGGTTATGATGGGACCGATTAGACGAACGATTGGGAGTATGCAGAGGTGAGATAAGATGCTGAAACAAAGCATAAGAGGGTTAGAAGAACAATACATAAGAACAATACATGAGAAAAAGCAATCGGATAATGCAAGAAATACTAATGGTTGAAACCAATCTTTCGAGAGAAGATCCTTATGAATGAACCTCAGAGCCAGAACTTGAACATAAATCTGAAAACTGAGGACAACGAAAGGGATAATAGAAATCAGAATTAAATAAAGAGAAAACCCGTTATAGTCCATCGGGTACCGGAGTATAAAGAAGACCAGATCCGAGAGGATGAAAAAAATAAAATGACAAGGCCCATCGCCGGAAAGAGATCTCTCCGGTATAGCAAATAGAAACGGATCGAATGAAGAGAAAACCAAAAAATAAAGATTAGATCTGGAAAAGAAAAGGAAAAAAGGATTTGTGATTGAAATGAATTACAAACCATACCTTGAAACTCAGATCTGAGATGGCGAAGAGGATTACAAAAAAATTTGACTTTGCAATCCCGATCTGTGGTTCGCTGGGAAGGCCTCCACGGAGCCAATCGGTAACAACAAAACCAGAGGCAAGCAAGACTTGCAAAAAGAGAAATAAGTCTGGTGAACCGTTTATGGTGCACTAAGGCCGCCTAAATCTCATAAATCCAATAAAGCTGCCGAAAAGATAAAAAAATATAATAAAAAAAGATAAAAGGATAGAGATAACCTGATAATGGGAGTGGTTGGTTGAGTGGGATGTCTCTTGGGATTCTCATCCCGCTTTCCAAGGAAGCCTGGAAAACCGTGTAACTTGAGTTGTTATTGGCAAAACCGGCAGAAGAGGAAAGGTTGCCATGAGGGGAAAGGGGTTTGGTGAGAAAAACCACCGGAAAAAAGAAGAAGAGAGAGCCAAAACCAAACAAGGAACCCGGAAAATTTTGAGAGAGAATTGAGAGCCATCCCACGCCCGTTGGAATTTTTTACACCCGTTGGAATTTTAACTGAGTAAAAAGTATAGAAATTGAGGTTTTGCAATATAATTGTGTTGAAAAGATCCTAATCAATTACCTGAAATCCTAAAATTTGATTAAAACTTGTTTTGCGGTCCTTTTTGTAGAGGTTTCGGACGAGCAGGTCTAAATGGGCCTTTCAATAGGCCCGTTGGAATTTTAACTCAGTAAAAAGTACAGAAATTGAGGTTTTGCAATATAATTGTGTTGAAAAGCTCCTAATCAATTATTTGAACTCCTAAAATTTGAATAAAACATGTTTTGCGGTTTTTTTGTATAGGTTTCTGACGAGTAGGTCTAAATGGGCCTTTCTATGGACCCGTTGGAATTTTAACTGAGTAAAAAGTACATAAATTGAGGTTTTGCAATATAATTGTGTTGAAAAGCTCCTAATCAATTATTTGAACTCCTAATATTTGAATAAAACATTTTTGCGGTCCTTTTTGTAGAGGTTTCGGACGAGCAGGTCTAATTGGGCCTTTCAATGGGCTCGTAGGAATTTTAACTTAGTAAAAAGTCTAAAATTGAGGTTTTTCAATATAATTGTGTTGAAAAGCTCCTAATCAATTATTTGAACTCCTAAAATTTTATTAAAACTTGTTTTGCGGTCCTTTTTGTTGAGGTTTCAAACGAGCAGGTCTAAATGGGCCTTTCAATGGACCCGTTGGAATTTTAACTGACTAAAAAGTACAGAAATTGAGGTTTTGCAATATAATTCTGTTGAAAAGCTCCTAATCAATTACATGAACTCCTAAAGTTTGATTAAAACTTGTTTTGCAGTCCTTTTTGCAGAGGTTTCGGACGAGCGGGTCGAAATGGGCCTTTCAATGGACCCGTTGGAATTTTAACTGAGTAAAAAGTACAGAAATTGCGGTTTTGCAATATAATTGAGTTGAAAAGCTCCTAATCAATTATTTGATCTCCTAATATTTGAATAAAACATTTTTTCGGCCCTTTTTGTACAGGTTTCGGACGAGCAGGTCTAAATGGGCCTTTTAAAGGGCCCGTTGGAATTTTAACTGAGTAAAAAGTATAAAATTGAGGTTTTTCGATATAATTGTGTTGAAAAGTTCAGAATCAATTATTTGATCTCCTAAAATTTGATTAAAACTATTTTGCAGTCCTTTTTGTCGAGGTTTCGGACGAGCAGGTCTAAATGGGCCTTTCAATGGACCCGTTAGAATTTTAACTGAGTAAAAAGTACAGAAATTGAGGTTTTGCAATATAATTGTGTTGAAAAGCTCCTAATTAATTATTTGAACTCGTAAAATTTGATTAAAACTTGTTTTGCAGTCCTTTTTGTTAAGGTTTCGAACGAGCAGGTCTAAAAGGGCCTTTCATTGGGCCCGTTGGAATTTTAACTGAGTAAAAAGTCTAAAATTGAGGTTTTTCAATATAATTGTGTTGAAAAGCTCCTAATCAATTACATGAACTCCTAAAATTTGATTAAAACTTGTTTTGCAGTCATTTTTGTAGAGGTTTCGGACTAGCAGGTATAAATGGGCCTTTCAATGGACCCGTTGGAATTTTAACTAAGTAGAAAGTACAGAAATTGAGGTTTTGCAATATAATTGTGTTGAAAATCTCCTAATAAATTATTTGAACTCCTAAAATTTGATTGAAACTTGTTTTGCGGTCCTTTTTGTAAAGGTTTCGGACGAGCAGATCTAAATGGGCCTTTCAATGGACCCGTTGGAATTTTAACTGAGTAAAAAGTACAGAAATTGCGGTATTGCAATATAATTGTGTTTAAAAGCTCCTAATCAATTATTTGATCTCCTAATATTTGAATAAAACATTTTTGCGATCCTTTTTGTAGAGGTTTCGGACAAGCAGGTCTAAATGGGCCTTTCAATGGGCCCGTTGGAATTTTAACTGAGTAAAAAGTATAAAATTGAGGTTTTTCAATATAATTGTGTTGAAAAGTTCCTAATAAATTATTTGACCTCCTAAAATTTGATTAAAACTATTTTGCGGTCCTTTTTGTCGTGGTTTGGGACGAGCAGGTCTAGATGGGCCTTTCAATGGACCCGTTAAATTTTAACTGAGTAAAAAGTACATAAATTGAGGTTTTGCAATATAATTGTGTTTTCAAGCTCCTAAACAATTACATAAACTCCTAAATTTTGATTAAAACTTTTTTGCAGTACTTTTTGTAGAGGTTTCGGACGAGCGGGTCGAAATAGGCCTTTCAATGGACCCGTTGGAATTTTAACCGAGTAAAAAGTACAAAATTGAGGTTTTGCAATATAATTGTGTTGAAAATCTCCTAATCAATTACATGATCTCCTAAAATTTGATTAAAACTTGTTTTGCGGTCCTTTTTGTAGATGTTTCAGACGAGCAGGTCTAAATGGGCCTTTCAATGGACCCGTTGGAATTTTAACTGAGTAAAAAGTACAGAAATTGAGGTTTTGCAATATAATTGTGTTGAAAATCTCCTAATCAATTATTTGAACTCCTAAAATTTGATTAAAACTTGTTTTGCAGTCCTTTTTGTAGAGGTTTCGGACGAGCTGGTCGAAATGGGCCATTGAATGGACCCGTTGGAATTTTAACTGAGTAAAAAGTACAAAAATTGAGGTTTTTCAATATAATTGTGTTGAAAAGCTCCTAATCAATTATTTGAACTCCTAATATTTGAATAAAACATTTTTGCGGTACTTTTTGTAGAGGTTTCGGACGAGCAGGTCTAAATGGGCCTTTCAATGGGCCCGTTGGAATTTTAACTGAGTAAAAAGTATAAAATGAGGGTTTTCAATATAATTGTGTTGAAAAGTTCCTAATAAATTATTTGAACTCCTAAAATTTGATTAAAACAATTTTGCGGTCCTTTTTGTCGAGGTTTCGGACGAGCAGGTCTAAATGGGCCTTTCAATGGACCCGTTAAATTTTAACTGAGTAAAAAGTACAAAAATTGAGGTTTTGCAATAAAATTGTGTTGAAAAGCTCCTAATCAATTACATAAACTCCTAAATTTTGATAAAAACTTTTTTTGCAGTCCTTTTTGTAGAGGTTTCGGACGAGCGGGTCGAAATGGGCCTTTCAATGGACCCGTTGGAATTTTAACTGAGTAAAAAGTATAGAAATTGCGGTTTCCAATATAATTGTGCTGAAAAGATCCTAATCAATTATTTGAACTCCTAATATTTGAATAAAACATTTTTGCGGTCCTTTTTGTAGAGGTTTCGGACGAGCAGGTCTAAATGGGCCTTTCAATGGGCCCGTTGGAATTTTAACTGAGTAAAAAGTATAAAATTGAGGTTTTTCAATATAATTGTGTTGAAAAGTTCCTAATCAATTTTTTGAACTCCTAAAATTTGATTAAAACTATTTTGCGGTCCTTTTTGTCGAGGTTTCTGACGAGCAGGTCTAAATGGGCCTTTTAATGGACCCGTTAGAATTTTAATTGAGTAAAAAGTACAGAAATTGAGGTTTTGCAATATAATTATGTTGAAAAGCTCCTAATAAATTACATAAACTCCTAAAATTTGATTAAAACTTTTTTTGCAGTCCTTTTTGTAGAGCTTTCGGATGAGCGGGTCGAAATGGGCCTTTCAATGGACCCGTTGAAATTTTAACTGAGTAAAAAGTACATAAATTGAGGTATTGGAATATAATTGTGTTGAAAATCTCCTAATATATTATTTGAACTCCTAAAGTTTGATTAAACTTGTTTTGCGGTCCTTTTGTAGAGGTTTCGGAGGAGCAGATCTAAATGGGCCTTTCAATGGACCCGTTGGAATTTTAACTGAGTAAAAAGTACAGAAATTGAGGTTTTGCAATATAATTGTGTTGAAAAGCTCCTAATCAATTACATGAACTCCTTAAATTTGATTAAAACTTGTTTTGCAGTCCTTTTTGCAGAGGTTTCGGACGAGCGGGTCGAAATGGGCCTTTCAATGGACCCATTGGAATTTTAACTGAGTAAAAAGTACAGAAATTGCGGTTTTGCAATATAATTGTGTTGAAAAGCTCCTAATCAATTATTCTATCTCCTAATATTTGAATAAAACATTTTTGCGGTCCTTTTTGTAGAGGTTTCAGACGAGCAGGTCTAAATGGGCCTTTTAAAGGGCCCGTTGGAATTTTAACTGAGTAAAAAGTACATAAATTGAGGTTTTGCAATATAATTATGTTGAAAAGCTCCTAATCAATTACATGAACTCCTAAAATTTGATTAAAACTATTTTGCGGTCCTTTTTGTCGAGGTTTCGGACGAGCAGGTCTAAATGGGCCTTTCACTGGACCCGTTAGAATTTTAACTGAGTAAAAAGTACAGAAATTGAGGTTTTGCAATATAATTCTATTGAAAAGCTTCTAATTAATTACATAAACTCCTAAAATTTGATTAAAACTTTTTTTGCAGTCCTTTTTGTAGAGGTTTCGAAAGAGCGGGTCGAAATTGGCCTTTCAATGGACCCGTTGAAATTTTAACTGAGTAAAAAGTACAGAAATTGAGGTTTTGCAATATAATTGTGTTGAAAAGCTCCTAATCAATTATTTGAACTCCTAAAATTTGATTAAAACATGTTTTGCGGTTTTTTTTGTAGAGGTTTCTGACGAGCAGGTCTAAATGGGCCTTTCAATGGACCCGTTGGAATTTTAACTGAGTAAAAAGTACAGAAATTTAGGTTTTTCAAAATAATTGTGTTCAAAAGCTCCTAATCAATTACATGAACTCCTAAAGTTTGATTAAAACTTGTTTTACAGTCCTTTTTGTAGAGGTTTCGGACGAGCAGGTCGAAATGGGCCTTTCAATAGACCCGTTGGAATTTTAACAGAGTAAAAAGTAAAGAAATTGCGGTTTTGCAATATAATTGTGTTGAAAAGCTCCTAATCAATTATTCGAACTCCTAAAGTTTGATTAAAACTTTTTTTTGCAGTCCTTTTTGTAGAGGTTTCGGACGAGCGGGTCGAAATGGGCCTTTCAATGGACCCGTTGAAATTTTAACTGAGTAAAAAGTACAGAAATTGAGGTTTTGGAATATAATTGTGTTGAAAATCTCCTAATAAATTATTTTAACTCCTAAAATTTGATTAAAACTTGTTTTGCGGTCCTTTTTGTAGAGGTTTCGGACGAGCAGGTCTAAATGGGCCTTTCAATAGGCCCGTTGGAATTTTAACTGAGTAAAAAGTACAGAAATTGAGGTTTTGCAATATAATTGTGTTGAAAAGCTCCTAATCAATTACAAGAACTCCTAAAATTTGATTAAAACTTGTTTTGCAGTCATTTTTGTAGAGGTTTCGGACTAGTAGGTATAAATGGGCCTTTCAATGGACCCGTTGGAATTTTAACTAAGTAGAAAGTACAGAAATTGAGGTTTTGCAATATAATTGTGTTGAAAAGCTCCTAATCAATTATTTGAACTCCTAATATTTGAATAAAACATTTTTCCGGTCCTTTTTGTAGAGGTTTCGGACAAGCAGGTCTAAATGGGCCTTTCAATAGGCTCGTTGGAATTTAAACTGAGTAAAAAGTCTAAAATTGAGGTTTTTCAATATAATTGTGTTGAAAAGCTCCTGATCAATTATTTGAACTCCTAAAATTTGATTAAAACTTGTTTTGCGGTCCTTTTTGTTGAGGTTTCAAACGAGCAGGTCTAAATGGGCCTTTCAATGGACCCGTTGGAATTTTAACTGAGTAAAAAGTACAGAAATTGAGGTTTTGCAATATAATTGTGTTGAAAAGCTCCTAATCAATAACATGAACTCCTAAAATTTGATTAAAACTTGTTTTGCAGTCCTTTTTGTAGAGGTTTCGACAAGCGGGTCGAAATGGGCCTTTCAATGGACCCATTGGAATTTTAACTGAGTAAAAAGTACAGAAATTGCGGTTTTGTAATATAATTGTGTTGAAAAGCTCCTAATCAATTATTTGAACTCCTAATATTTGAATAAAACATTTTTGTGGTCCTTTTTGTAGAGGTTTCGGATGAGCAGGTCTAAATGGGCCTTTCAATGGGCTCGTTGGAATTTTAACCGAGTAAAAATTATAAAATTGAGGTTTTTCAATATAATTGTGTTGAAAAGTTCCTAATCAATTTTTTGAACTCCTAAAATTTGATTAAAACTATTTTGCGGTCCTTTTTGTCGAGGTTTCGGACGAGCAGGTCTAAATGGGCCTTTCAATGGACCCGTTAGAATTTTAACTGAGTAAAAAGTACAGAAATTGCGGTTTTGCAATATAATTGTGTTGAAAAGCTCCTAATCAATTACATAAACTCCTAAAATTTGATTAAAACTTTTTTTACAGTCCTTTTTGAAGAGGTTTCGGACGAGCGGGTCGAAATGGGCCTTTCAATGGACCCTTTGAAATTTTAACTGAGTAAAAAGTACATAAATTGAGGTTTTAGAATATAATTGTGTTGAAAATTTCCTAATAAATTATTTGAACTCCTAAAATTTGATTAAAACTTGTTTTGCGGTCCTTTTTGTAGAGGTTTCGGACGAGCAGATCTAAATGGGCCTTTCAATGGACCCGTTGGAATTTTAACTGGGTAAAAAGTTCAGAAATTGAGGTTTTGCAATATAATTGTGTTGAAAAGCTCCTAATAAATTACATGAACTCCTAAAATTTGATTAAAACTTGTTTTGCAGTCCTTTTTGCAGAGGTTTCAGACGAGTGGGTCGAAATGGGCCTTTCAATGGACCCGTTGGAATTTTAACTGAGTAAAAAGTACAGAAATTGCGGTTTTGCAATATAATTGTGTTGAAAAGCTCCTAATCAATTTTTTGATCACCTAATATTTGAATAAAACATTTTTGCGGTCCTTTTTGTAGAGGTTTAGGACGAGCAGGTCTAAATGGGCCTTTTAAAGGGCCCGTTGGAATTTTAACTGAGTAAAATGTATAAAATTGAGGTTTTTCGACATAATTGTGTTGAAAAGTTCCTAAACAATTATTTGAACTCCTAAATTTGATTAAAACTTTTTTGCGGTCCTTTTTGTCGAGGTTTCGGACGAGCAGGTCTAAATGGGCCTTTCAATGGACCCGTTAGAATTTTAACTGAGTAAAAAGTACAGAAATTGAGGTTTTGCAATATAATTGTGTTGAAAAGCTCCTAATTAATTACATAAACTCCTAAAATTTGATTAAAACTTTTTTGCAGTCCTTTTTGTAGAGGTTTCGAACGAGCGGGTGGAAATGGGCCTTTCAATGGACCCGTTGAAATTTTAACTGAGTAAAAAGTACAGTAATTGAGGTTTTGCAATACAATTGTGTTGAAAAGCTCCTAATCAATTATTTGAACTCCTAAAATTTGATTAAAACATGTTTTGCGGTTTTTTTGTAGAGGTTTCTGACGAGCAGGTCTAAATGGGCCTTTCAATGGACCCATTGGAATTTTAACTGAGTAAAAAGTACAGAAATTGAGATTTTGCAATATAATTGTGTTGAAAAGCTCATAATCAATTACATGAATTCCTAAAATTTAATTAAAACTTGTTTTGTAGTCCTTTTTGTAGAGGTTTCGGACGAGCGGGTCGAAATGGGCCTTTCAATGGACCCGTTGGATTTTTTTTTTGAAAAAGGGCCTCATTAAAAACCCCTCTAACCACCTTGTGCCAAGACACAAGATGAACCTAAGGGGAAAAGAGTGCCCTGAGCTCTGTTATTATTATAACAAGAAAAAGGCTGAGAGTCAGCCAGTACATCAACGTTAATACAGTCAGGAACAACTGAATCAAAATACACAGAAGAAGTAGAATGTAAAGCCCAAGCGGCTAAATTATGAGCCACAAAATTGGCTGATCTAGGTACAAAAGATAAGGTGATCAAAGGAAAAGACCTAACCAAGGCCTTCGTATCTGCAATCTGCGGCCCCGGAAAGGAGTTATCATCAGTAGTGCGCGAGAGCTTGTTGATCACCGTAGCCGAGTCGGACTCGATGAGCACCTCGCCCCATCCTCTGTCCCGGGTCAACATGATACCCGCAACGATGGCATGTAGCTCGACCATGGTGGCATCATGACAACCTGCCTCATGGACAGCACATCCTCCAACAATCGAGCCATGAGCATCCCTAGCAATGACTCCGATAGCTGCAGCACCGGATCCTGGATGGAAGGCACCGTCAACATTTATCTTTATACACCCTGGGCTTGGCGTCGTCCATCGTGGCGGAGCGGCTGCTGGTATGGCTGCTGGAATGGCTGCTGACACGGCAGGGAGAGCATTAGCGGCGGCGTATTCCTGTAGGAGACCTGTAGCATTCATGGCTGTAAGCCAAGTTGGCTGAAGTCTTTGGGAGTGAACCCAGTCATTACGATGGTTCCAGATATTCCAAATTGTTGTTAGGAGCAGAGCAAATCCTGTAATGTCCAAACAGTAGGTTCCTTCTGATAACCATGCCACCATTGTGTCGGTGTGACTGGCATAGACACCCGATGAAAGCCCCACTAGGCAAAGAACATCTTGAGCACTTGGGCAATCACGAAGGGCATGTATAGCGGATTCCAACCCGTTGGAATTTTAACTGAGTAAAAAGTACAGAAATTGCGATTTTGCAATATAATTGTGTTGAAAAGCTCCTAATCAATTATTTGAACTCCTAATATTTGAATAAAACATTTTGCAGTCCTTTTTGTAGAGGTTTCGGACGAGCAGGTCTAAATGGGCCTTTCAATGGGCCCGTTGGAATTTTAACTGAGTAAAAAGTATAAAATTGAGGTTTTTCAATATAATTGTGTTGAAAAGTTCCTAATCAATTATTTGAACTACTAAAATTTGATTAAAACTATTTTGCGGTCCTTTTTGTCGAGGTTTCAGACGAGCAGGTCTAAATGGGCCTTTCAATGGGCCCGTTAGAATTTTAACTGAGTAAAAAGTACAGAAATTGAGGTTTTGCAATATAATTGTGTTGAAAAGCTCCTAATCAATTGCATAAACTCCTAAAATTTGATTAAAACTTTTATTGTAGTCCTTTTTGTAGAGGTTTCGGACGAGCGGGTCGAAATGGGCCTTTCAATGGACCCGTTGAATTTTTTTTTGAGGAAAGGGCCTCATTAAAAACCCCACTAATCCTTACTAGGCTGGCCCAGTTAGGGTCCTAAGAGGGGAAAATAGTGCCCAAATATATTATAAATCATGGTGGTTGGTGAACAACCGGTACAAATGTTCGCAAATCATCAGGCAAGCCCGGTCTGAAATACAAAGAGGATTTAGAGTGAAGGGCCCAATTGGCGATACAGTGAGCTAAAACATTAGCTGTGCGCGGTACATAAAGTAAACATAAACCAGTGACAGTCTCAATGAAAGATCTAGCTGTCTGAATCTACCGCTGAAGGGGGGAGGCATCCTCGCCGGCTTGACGCATCTTATTGATCAACAGGGCCGCGTCCGACTCCAAATGAAAACCTTGCCAGCCAGCGTCTGCACCGAGTGTGACTCCTGCGATGATAGCGTGGAGTTCCGCGGATGGAGAATCCGCTGTATCTTCCAAGAATAGAGCCCGTCCTAGTAAGATAGCTCCTGTGGTGTCACGAGCCACAATACCAATGCCAGCGGATCCCGTAGCTGAGTTGAAAGCGCCATCGACATTGATTTTGATCGTCCCAACCGGTGGTGGTCTCCTGACAGGCTGGGAAAGGGCTGGCTCCGTCTGCGGTCGCGTCGTGGTATGGTCTGAGTTGGCCGAGATGTAGTTGCGAAGTAGTTCCTGGGAGTTCATCAGAGTAAGCCAAGGGGGCTGTAGACGCTGAGAATGGACCCAGTCATTCCTTATGTTCCATAGATTCCACAAGGTAGTCAGGAGAAGATCGAATTGTGCGCGAGAGAGAATCATAGCTCCCTGTTCTAGCTAGAGGGTAACTGAGGTGGTCGTGCTGTCGCATATCGCACGGGGGAAGCCAGCAAGGCTTAGTACCTCGGCAGCGCCAGGGCAGTCCCGAAATGCATGAATCGCAGTTTCAAGAATCGAGGGACAGAACGGGCACATGCCACTGCCCATCCCCAGAGTCGCAAGACGGTCACCAGTAGGTAAAGCACTCCGCCCTGCCCGCCATCCAAAGGTGCGAACCTTCGGAAGCGTATTAGATTTAGCAATGATCTTCCAGAGTGGGCATGGGCGCTCAAGGGGCCGTGAGGGCCTACGCAGGAAGAGGTAGCCGGAGCGTACTGTATATATGTTAGTATCGTGAAAGCCCCACAGTAGAGTATCACGGCGTACATCGGATATCGGTACGTACAAGATGTTGGCAGCATCATCCCAGTCAAAGTATTGACGAACTTTATGTTCATCCCAAGAGTCGTGATGGCGGATCATAAAATCACCGCAGCGCAAGGGTATCTCCTCATTATCCTGATAGTTACCAAAGAAGTAGAGACCAGCGGACCCACCCCAATGTTCTCGATAGATACGTATACGACTGTCAATGCCGGGCCGCCAGAAAAAACCTGGCTGCAAGCGTTGCATGGCTTGCCAAATACCTCGCTAGGCAAATGAGGCGCGCTGATCAGCTTTCGCGTCTAGAATATTGCCGGAGGGGTAATAATGTGACCGTAGGACCCTTGCAAGTAGGGAATCAGGCGAGTGAATCAGTCGCCAGATTTGCTTCCCAAGAAGAGCAACGTTAAAGTCCCGTAAGTCACGGAAGTCCATTCCCTCAGCAGCTTTAGGCGTGCACATGGTATTCCAGGATAGCATTGGCCATCCTTTCTTGTTACTTCTGCCCGACCACCAGTATCGACGAATTGATCGTGTCGCATCATCGACAATGTTTTGCGAAAGCAGATAGCATGACATGACGTACTGAGGTATAGCCTGTGCCACTGATTTTATTAGAATTTCACGCCCACTGTATGAAAGCGAATTAGTATCCCATTTAGCCATGCTTGAGTTGACCTTGTCACGAATAAACCCAAGACTGGTCGTTCGGTTCCTCCCAGGGACCCCCAGATAAGTACCAGGGTCATCAACCAAACGGATGCCAAGGGTATGCCGAAGGGCCTGTGAGAAGGCTGTCGAGCAGGAAGAGCTACAAAAGGCAGTCGATTTAGTAAAGTTGACAGATTGGCCTGAGGATGATTCATACAAACGAAGAATCTCCTTTAATCGCTGGACTTCCGTTGGGCAATTACGGACAAAGACAATGCTGTCGTCCGCAAAGAGCAGATGATTAATCCGCGGTCCTCGGCGATTGGCTTGTAAGCCAACGAGTCGTCCCGCTCGCTGTTCGGCCTCAAGAGCCGCTGAAGGCCCTTGGGAGCATATTAAGAAAAGAAAAGGCGAGAGGGGGTCGCCTTGCCGGATTCCCCTAGTCGAAGAGAATTCTTGGGAGAGAGCGCCATTAAGACGGACTGAGAAGGAAACAGTTGATACGCAATGGAGTAACAACTGTACCCAATCGGGCACCCGTTGAAATTTTAACTGAGTAAAAAGTACAGAAATTGAGATTTTGGAATATAATTGTGTTGGAAATCTCCTAATCAATTACATGATCTCCTAAAATTTGATTAAAACTTGTTTTGTGGTCCTTTTTGTAGATGTTTCGGACGAGCAGGTCTAAATGGGCCTTTCAATGGACCCGTTGGAATTTTAACTGAGTAAAAAGTACAGAAATTGAGGTTTTGCAATATAATAGTGTTGAAAAGCTCCTAATCAATTATTTGAAATCCTAATATTTGAATAAAACATTTTTGCGGTCCTTTTTATAGAGGTTTCGGACGAGCAGGTCTAAATGGGCCTTTCAATGAGCCCGTTGGAATTTTAACTGAGTAAAAAGTATAGAAATTGAGGTTTTTCAATGTAATTGTGTTGAAAAGCTCCTAATCAATTATTTGAACTCCTAAAATTTGATTAAAACTTGTTTTGCGGTCCTTTTTGTTGAGGTTTCGAACGAGCAGGTCTAAATGGGCCTTTCAATGGACCCGTTGGAATTTTAACTGAGTAAAAAGTACATAAATGGAGGTTTTGCAATATAATTGTGTTGAAAAGCTCGTAATCAATTATTTGAACTCCTAATATTTGAATAAAACATTTTTGCGGTCCTTTTTGTAGAGGTTTCGGATGAGCAGGTCTAAATGGGCCTTTCAATGGGCCCGTTGGAATTTTCACTGAGTAAAAAGTACAGAAATTGAGGTTTTGCAATATAATTGTGTTGAAAAGCTCCTAATCAATTACATGAACTCCTAAAGTTTGATTAAAATTTGTTTTGCAGTCCTTTTTGTAGAGGTTTCGGACGAGTGGGTCGAAATGGGCCTTTCAATGGACCCGTTGGAATTTTAACTGAGTAAAAAGTACAGAAATTGCGGTTTTGCAATATAATTGTGTTAAAAAGCTCCTAATCAATTATTTGAACTCCTAATATTTGAATAAAACATTTTTGCGGTCCTTTTTGTAGAGGTTTCGGACGAGCAGGTCTAAATGGGCCTTTCAATAGGCCCGTTGGAATTTTAACTGAGTAAAAAGTATAAAATTGAGGTTTTTCAATATAATTGTGTTTAAAAGTTCCTAATTTATTATTTGAACTCCTAAAATTTGATTAAAACTATTTTGCGGTCCTTTTTGTCGAGGTTTCGGACGAGCAGGTCTAAATGGGCCTTTTAATGGACCCGTTAGAATTTTAACTGAGTAAAAAGTACAGAAAATGAGGTTTTGCAATATTATTGTGTTGAAAAGCTCCTAATCAATTACATGAACTCCTAAAATTTGATTAAAACTTGTTTTGCAGTCCTTTTTGTAGAGGTTTCGGACGAGCAGGTTCAAATGGGCCTTTCAATGGACCCATTGGAATTTTAACTGAGTAAAAAGTACAGAAATTGCGGTTTTGCAATATAATTGTGTTGAAAAGCTCCTAATCAATTATTTGAGCTCCTAATATTTGAATAAAACATTTTTGCGGTCCTTTTTGTAGAGGTTTCGGACAAGCAGGTCTAAATAGGCCTTTCAATGGGCTCGTTGGAATTTTAACTGAGTAAAAAGTATAAAATTGAGGTTTTTCAATATAATTGTGTTGAAAAGTTCCTAATCAATTTTTTGAACTACTAAAATTTGATTAAAACTATTTTGCGGTCCTTTTTGTCGAGGTTTCGGACGAGCAGGTCTAAATGGGCCTTTTAATGGACCCGTTAGAATTTTAACTGAGTAAAAAGTATAGAAATTGAGGTTTTGCATTATAATTGTGTTGAAAAGCTCCTAATCAATTACATAAACTCCTAAAATTTGATTAAAACTTTTTTTCCAGTCCTTTTTGTAGAGGTTTCGGACGAGCGGGTCGAAATAAGCCTTTCAATGGACCCGTTGAAATTTTAACGGAGTAAAATGTACAGAAATTGAGGTATTGGAATATAATTGTGTTGAAAATCTCCTAATATATTATTTGAACTCCTAAAATTTGATTAAACTTGTTTTGCGGTCCTTTTGTAGAGGTTTCGGATGAGCAGATCTAAATGGGCCTTTCAATGGACCCGTTGGAATTTTAACTGAGTAAAAAGTACAGAAATTGAGGTTTTGCAATATAATTGTGTTGAAAAGCTCCTAATCAATTACATGATCTCCTAAAATTTGATTAAAACTTGTTTTGCGGTCCTTTTTGTAGATGTTTCGGACGAGCAGGTCTAAATGGGCCTTTCAATGGACCCGTTGGAATTTTAACTGAGTAAAAAGTACAGAAATTGAGGTTTTGCAATATAATTGTGTTGAAAATCTCCTAATCAATTATTTGAACTCCTAAAATTTGATTAAAACTTGTTTTGCAGTCCTTTTTGTAGAGGTTTCGGAGGAGCTGGTCGAAATGGGCCTTTGAATGGACCCGTTGGAATTTTAACTGAGTAAAAAGTACAAAAATTGAGGTTTTTGTAGATGTTTGTTTACCTAAGGCTGCTGGAGGTATGGGATTTAAGGACTTACATGACTTCAATGTCGCTCTCTTGGGCAAACAAATATGGAGACTCATTTGTGAACCAGATTCATTACTAGGCCAAATATATCGTGCTAAATATTTCCCTTCTGGGAACATCCTCGATGCCTCCAGGCCTATTCGTGGCTCCTTCGCCTGGCAAGGTATGTACAATGCTATACAATGCCTCCTCCCAGGTTTCCTATACCGTCCAGGAATTAACAGTAATATAAGAGTACATAAAGACATCTGGGGCGGTCCTTCCCCTATTACCCTCACTGGGGATTACGAAATCTCTGATGAAGTCCATATTCGTTGTCGCGACTTTATGCTTCGCAATCAAACTGCTTGGGACCCTGTCAAGGTCCATCGTTATTTTAACTCAACCGATGCTGCTGTCATCCTCAGTATACCAATCATAAATGATCACCGTGACTCTATTCTTTGGTCTCCTGACGATTCGGGTATTTACTCGGTTCGCTCTGGATATCTTTTCTTACAGCGCCCTGCGCTTCCACAGATACCACCTACACGGTTTTGGAAATTTCTATCCAAAGTCAGGGCCTTGCCTAAAGTTAAAACTTTTGGTTGGCGTATGGCATCCGATGGTCTACCGGTCGGATCCAAAATGCAAGTATTTTCACCTAATTCGGGGCCTTGTACTATTTGTGGAGGCCACTCGGAGACCGTTCTCCATGCTCTTCGTGATTGTGCAGGGGCTTCTGAAGCCCTTCAGCTCTCTGGTATTCCCACAACTCTTTCTAGGAGTTCGGCTATTACCCCACTACAATGGTTGGAGGAAGCCGCCCATCTACTATCCTCTGACAAGTTTGCCTTTTTCCTCACCACTATTTGGAACGTCTGGAACAGACGTAATGACTGGGTTCATAATCACCATCTGCAACCATCATGGCTTACAGCCGTTAACTCTATTAGTTTACATAATGACTTCTGCAATGCTTCCTCACCTTCTAACCCAACTCCCTCTCTTCTATCTCCTCCATGCTGGAATCCTCCTCCCCCTAACCATATTAAAATAAATGTAGATGGGGCTTTTAACCCCTCGACTCGTGCGGCAGCTATTGGCGCGGTTGCACGTGACTCTACAGGTACGGTTGTAGGTGGCCTTGCCTTCCCTCTAGGAAGCTGTCTGGATGCCATGGCTTGTGAGGGTGAAAGCCTTCGCGCAGGAATCACCTTCGCCCGCTCTCAAGGATGGTCTCGTATCTTGCTTGAAACCGATTGTGCTTCTATTGCAAATAGGATTAACAATCCTGGGCTGGATCTGTCTACCTCGGGGCCTCTTCTTCATCAGATTCGAGAGTCTCTTCATGATTTTGATTCTGCATCTGTTTCCTTTGTACGCCGTGAGGCAAATCATGTGGCCCATTCTTTGGCTACCTTTTCACTTTGTTCTATGTCTTCTATATCTTTTTTTTCCTGATATTCCTCATTGTATCAAACATCTTGTAACAAATTTATCTTGACTTAATAAAACTTAGGCACTCTTTTCCCCTTTTTAAGGTCCTCTAGTTCTTCTTGAAGGACATTAGTAGGGGTTTTTAACGAGGCATTTTCCTTCAAAAAAAAATTCAACGGGTCCATTGAAAGGCCCATTTCGACCCGCTCGTCCGAAACCTCTACAAAAAGAACTGCAAAAAAAGTTTTAATCAAACTTTAGGAGTTTATGTAATTGATTTGGAGCTTTTCAACACAATTATATTGCAAAACCTCAATTTTATACTTTTTACACAGTTAAAATTCCAACGGGCCCATTGAAAGGCCCATTTAGACTTGCTCGTCTGAAACCTCTACAAAAAGGACCGCAAAAATGTTCTATTCAAATATTAGGAGTTCAAATAACTGATTAGGAGCTTTTCAACACAATTATATCGCAAAACCTCATTTTCTGTACTTTTTACTCAGTTAAAATTCCAACGGGTCCATTGAAAGGTCCATTTCGACCCGCTCGTCCGAAACCTCTACAAAAAGGACTGCAAAAAAGTTTTAATCAAATTTTAGGAGTTTATGTAATTAATTAGGAGCTTTTCAACACAATTATATTGCAAAACCTCAATTTCTGTACTTTTTACTAAGTTAAAATTCTAAAAGGTGAATTAAAAGGACCATTTAGACCTGCTCGACGGAAATCTCTACAAAAAGGACCGCAAAACAAGTTTTAATCAAATTTTAGGATTTAAAATAATTGATTAGGAGCTTTACAACACAATCATATTGCAAAACCTCAATTTTTGTACTTTTTACTCAGTTAAAATTTCAACGGGTCCATTGAAAGGCCCATTTCGACCCGCTCGTCCGAAACCTCTACAAAAAGGACCGCAAAAAAGTTTTAATCAAATTTTAGGAGTTCATGTAATTGATTAGGAGCTTTTCAACACAGTTGTATTGAAAAACCTCAATTTCTATACTTTTTACTCAGTTAAAATTTCAACAGGTCCATTGAAAGCCCCATTTAGACCCGCTCATTCGAAACCTCTACAAAAAGGACCACAAAAAAAGTTTTAATCAAATTTCAGGAGTTCATGTAATTTATTAGGAGCTTTTAAACACAATTATATTGTAAAACCTCAATTTCTGTACTTTTTTATCAGTTAAAATTCTAACGGGTCCATTGAAAGGCCCATTTAGACCTGCTGGTCCGAAACCTCGACAAAAAGGACCGCAAAAATAGTTTTAATCAAATTTTAGGAGTTCAAATAATTGATTAGGAGCTTTTCAACACAATTATATTGCAAAACCTCAATTTTATACTTTTTACTCAGTTAAAATTTCAACATGCCCATTGATTGGCCCATTTAGACTTGCTCGTCCGAAACCTCTACAAAAAGGACAACAAAAATGTTTTATTCAAATATTAGGAGTTCAAATAATTTGATTAGGAGCTTTTCAACACAATTATATTGCAAAACCTCAATTTCTGTACTTTTTACTCAGTTAAAATTCCAACAGATCCATTGAAAGGCCCATTTAGACCAGCTCGTCCGAAACCTCTATAAAAAGGACCGCAAAACAAGTTTTAATCAAATTTTAGGAATTCATGTAATTGATTAGGAGATTTTCAACACAATTATATTCCAAAACCTCAATTTCTGTAATTTTTATTCAGTTAAAATTCCAACGGGTCCATTGAAAGGCACATTTAGACCTGCTCGTCCGAAACCTCTACAAAAAGCACCGCAAAACAAGTTTTAATCAAATTTTAGGAGTTCAAATAACTGATTAGGAGCTTTTCAAAACAATTATATTGCAAAAACTCAATATCTGTACTTTTTACTCAGTTAAAATTCCAACGGGTCTATAGAAAGGCCCATTTCGACCCGCTCGTCCGAAACCTCTACAAAAAGGACTGCAAAACAAGTTTTAATCAAATTTTAGGAGTTAATATAATTTATTAGGAGCTTTTCAACACAATAATATTGCAAAACCTCAATTTTTGTACTTTTTACTCAGTTAAAATTCCAACGGGTCCATAGAAAGTCCCATTTTGACCCGTTCGTCCGAAACCTCTACAAAAAGGACTGCAAAAAAAGTTTTAATCAAATTTTAGGAGTTTATGTAATTGATTAGGAGCTTTTCAACACAATTATATTGCAAAACCTCAATGTTATACTTTTTACTCAGTTAAAATTCCAACGGGCCCATTGAAAGGCCCATTTAGACCTGCTTGTCTGAAACCTCTACAAAAAGGACCGCAAAAATGTTTTATTCAAATATTAGGAGTTCAAATAACTGATTAGGAGCTTTTCAACACAATTATATTGCAAAACATCAATTTCTGTACTTTTTACTCAGTTAAAATTCCAACGGGTCCATTGAAAGGCCCATTTAGACCTGCTCGTCCGAAACCTGTACAAAAAGGACCGCAAAACAAGTTTTAATCAAATTTTAGGAGTTCAAATAATTGATTAGAAGCTTTTCAACACAATTATATTGCAAAACCTCAATTTCTGTACTTTTTACTCAGTTAAAATTTCAAAGGGTCCATTGAAAGGCCCATTTCGACCCGCTCGTTAGAAACCTCTACAAATAGGACTGCAAAAAAAGTTTTAATCAAATTTTAGGAGTTTATGTAATTGATTAGGAGCTTTTCAACACAATTATATTGCAAAACCTCAATTTTATAGTTTTTACTCAGTTAAAATTCCAACGGGCCCATTGAAAGACCCATTTAGACCTACTCGTCTGAAACCTCTACAAAAAGGACCGCAAAAATGTTTTATTCAAATATTAGGAGTTCAAATAACTGATTAGGAGCTTTTCAACACAATTATATTGCAAAACCAAAATTTCTGTACTTTTTACTCAGTTAAAATTCCAACGGGTCCATTGAAAGGCCCATTTCGACCCGCTCGTCCGAAACCTCTACAAAAAGGACTACAAAATAAGTTTTAATCAAATTTTAGGAGTTCGTGTAATTAATTAGGAGCTTTTCAACACAATTATATTGCAAAACCTCAATTTTTGTAATTTTTATTCAGTTAAAATTCCAACGGGTCCATTGAAAGGCCCATTTAGACCAACTCGTCCGAAACATCTACAAAAAGCACCACAAAACAAGTTTTAATCAAATTTTAGGATTTAAAATAATTGATTAGAAGCTTTTCAACACAATTATATTGCAAAACCTCAATTTCTGTACTTTTTACTCAGTTAAAATTTCAACTGGTCTATTGAAAGGCCCATTTCGACCCGCTCGTTCGAAAACTCTACAAAAAGGACTGCAAAAAAAGTTTTAATCAAATTTTAGGAGTTTATGTAATTGATTAGGAGCTTTTCAACACAATTATATTGCAAAACCTCAATTTTATACTTTTTACTCAGTTAAAATTCCAACGGGCCCATTGAAAGGCCCATTTAGACCTGCTCGTCTGAAACCTCTACAAAAAGGACCGCAAAAATGTTTTATTCAAACATTAGGAGTTCAAATAACTAATTAGGAGCTTTTCAACACAATTATATTGCAAAACCTCCATTTCTGTACTTTTTACTCAGTTAAAATTCCAACGGGTCCATTGAAAGGCCCATTTAGATCTGCTCGTCCGAAACCTCGACAAAAAGGACCGCAAAATAGTTTTAATCAAATTTTAGGAGTTCAAATAATTTATTAGGAACTTTTCAACACAATTATATTGAAAAACCTCAATTTTGTACTTTTTACTCAGTTAAAATTCCAACGGGCCCTTTGAAAGGCCTATTTAGACCTGCTCGTCCGAAACCTCTACAAAAAGGACCGCAAAAATGTTTTATTCAAATATTAGGAGTTCCAATAATTGATTAGGAGCTTTTCAACACAATTATATTGCAAAACCGCAATTTCTGTACATTTTACACAGTTAAAATTCAACGGGTCCATTGAAAGGCCCATTTAGACCCGCTCGTCCGAAACCTCAACAAAAAGGACTGCAAAACAAGTTTTAATCAAATTTTAGGAGTTCATGTAATTGATTAGGAGCTTTTCAACACAATTATATTGCAAAACCTCAATTTCTGTACTTTTTACTCAGTTAAAATTCCAACGGGCCCATTGAAAGGCCCATTTAGACCTGCTTGTCCGAAACCTCAACAAAAAGGACCGCAAAAAAGTTTTAACCAAATTGTAGGAGTTCAAATAAATTATTATGAGATTTTCAACACAACTATATTGAAAAACTTCAGTTTTATACTTTTTACTCAGTTAAAATTCCAACGGGTCCATTGAAAGGCCCATTTAGAAATGCTCGTCCGAAACCTCTACAAAAAGGGCCGCAAAACAAGTTTTAATCAAATTTTAGGAGATCATGCAATTGATTAGGAGATTTTCAACACAATTATATTCCAAAACCTCAATTTTTGTACTTTTTACTCATTTAAAATTCCAACGGGTCCATTGAAAGGCCCATTTAGACCTGCTCGTCCGAAACCTCTACAAAAAGGACCGCAAAACAAGTTTTAATCAAATTTTAGGAGTTCAAATAATTGATTAGTAGCTTTTCAACACAATAATATTGCAAAACTTCAATTTCTGTACTTTTTACTCAGTTAAAATTTCAACGGGTCCATTGAAAGGCCCATTTAGACCCACTCGTCCGAAACCTCTACAAAAAGGACCACAAAAAAAGTTTTAATCAAATTTTAGGAGTTCAAATAATTGATTAGGAGTTTTTCAACACAATTATATTGCAAAACCTCAATTTCTATACTTTTTACTCAGTTAAAATTTAAACGGGTCCATTGAAAGGCCCATTTCGACCCGCTCGTCCGAAACCTCAACAAAAAGGACCGCAAAAAACGTTTTAATCAAATTTTAGGAGTTCATGTAATTTATTAGGAGCTTTTCAACACAATTATATTGCAAAACCTCATTTTCTGTACTTTTTACTGAGTCAAAATTCTAACGGGTCCATTGAAAGGCCCATTTAGACGTGCTCGTCCGAAACCTCGACAAAAAGGACCGCAAAAATAGTTTTAATAAAATTTTAGGAGTTCAAATAATTGATTAGGAGCTTTTCAACACAATTATAATGCAAAACCTCAATTTCTATACTTTTTACTCAGTTAAAATTTCAATGGGTTCATTGAAAGGCCCATTTCGACCCGCTCGTCCGAAACCTCTACAAAAAGGACTGCAAAATTTTTAATCAAATTTTAGGAGTTTATGTAATTTATTAGGAGCTTTTCAACACAATTATATTGCAAAACCTCAAATATATATACTTTTTACTCAGTTAAAATTCCGACGGGCCCATTGAAAGGCCCATTTAGACCTGCTCGTCTGAAACCTCTACAAAAAGGACCGCAATTTTTTTATTCAAATATTAGGAGTTCAAATAACTGGTTAGGAGATTTTCAACACAATTATATTGCAAAACCTCAATTTCTGTACTTTTTACTCAGTTATAATTCCAGCGGGTCCATTGAAAGGCCCATTTCGACCCGCTCGTCCGAAACCTCTACAAAAAGGACTGCAAAACAAGTTTTAATCAAATTTTAGGAGTTCATGTAATTAATTGGGAGCTTTTCAACACAATTATATAGCAAAACCTCAATTTCTTTAATTTTTATTCAGTTAATATTCCAACGGGTCCATTGAAAGGCCCATTTAGACCTGCTCGTCCGAAATCTCTACAAAAAGGACCGCAAAACAAATTTTAATCAAATTTTAGGATTTAAAATAATTGATTAAAAGCTTTTCAACACAATTATATTGCAAAACATCAATTTATGTACTTTTTACTCAGTTAAATTTTCAACGGGTCCATTGAAAGGCCTATTTCGACCCGCTCGTCCGAACCTCTACAAAAAGGATTGCAAAACAAGTTTTGATCAAATTTTAGGAGTTTATGTAATTGATTAGGAGCTTTTCAACACAATTATATTGCAAAACCTCAATTTATGTACTTTTTACTCAGTTAAAATTCTAACGGGTCCATTGAAAAGCCCATTTAGACCTGCTCATCGAAACCTCTACAAAAAGGACCGCAAAACAAGTTTTAATCAAATTTTAGGATTTAAAATAATTGATTAGGAGCTTTTCACTACAATTATATTGCAAAACCTCAATTTCTGTACTTTTTACTCAGTTAAAATTCCAACGGGTCCATTGAAAGGCCTATTTAGACCTTAACTTCTGTCGAGATTAGGAGATCATGTAATTGATTAGGAGATTTTCAACACAATTAGGAGATCATGTAATTGATTAGGAGATTTTCAACACAATTATATTCCAAAACCTCAATTTCTGTACTTTTTACTCAGTTTAAATTTCAACGGGTCCATAGAAAGGCCCATTTCGACCCGCTCGTCTGAAACCTCTAAAAAAGGACCGTAAAATAGTTTTAATCAAATTTTAGGAGTTCAAATAATTGATTAGGAACTTTTCAACACAATTATATTCAAAAAACCTCAATTTTATACTTTTTACTCAGTTAAAATTCCAACGGGCCCATTGAATGGCCCATTTAGACCTGCTCGTCCGAAACATCGACAAAAAGGACCGCAAAAATGTTTTATTCAAATATTAGGAGTTCAAATAATTGATTAGGAGCTTTTCAACACAATTATATTGCAAAACCTCAATTTCTATACTTTTTACTCAGTTAAAATTCCATCGGGTCCATTTAAAGGCCCATTTAGACCTGCTCGTCCGAAACCACTACAAAAAAGAATGCAAAACAAGTTTTAATCAAATTTTAGAAGTTCATGTAATTGATTAGGAGCTTTTCAACACAATTATATTGCAAAACCTCAATTTCTGTACTTTTTACTCAGTTAAAATTCCAACGGGTACAATGAAAGGCCCATTTAGACCTACTCGTCCGAAACCTCTACAAAAAGGACCGCAAAACAAGTTTTAATCAAATTTTAGGAGTTCTAATAATTGATTAGGGTCTTTTCAACACAATTATATTGCAAAACCTCAATTCCTGTACTTTTTACTTAGTTAAAATTTCAACGGGTCCATTGAAAGGCCCATTTCGACCCGCTCGTTCGAAACCTCTACAAAAAGGTCTGCAAAAAAAGTTTTAATCAAATTTTAGAAGTTTATGTAATTGATTAGGAGCTTTTCAACACAATTATATTGCAAAACCTCAATTTCTGTACTTTTTACTCAGTTAAAATTCTAAAGGGTCCATTGAAAGGCTCATTTAGACCTGCTCGTCTGAAACCTTGACAAAAAGGACTGCAAAACAAGTTTAAATCAAATTTTAGGAGTTCATGTAATTGATTAGGAGCTTTTCAACACAATTATATTGAAAAACCTCAATTTTATACTTTTTAGTAAGTTAAAATTCCAACGGGCCCATTGAAAGGCCCATTTAGACCTGCTCGTCCGAAACCTCTACAAAAAGGACCGCAAAACAAGTTTTAATCAAATTTTAGGATTTAAAATAATTTATTAGAAGCTTTTCAACACAATTATATTGCAAAACCTCAATTTCTGTACTTTTTACTCAGTTAAAATTCTAAAGGGTCCATTGAAAGGCTCATTTAGACCTGCTCGTCTGAAACCTTGACAAAAAGGACTGCAAAACAAGTTTTAATCAAATTTTAGGAGTTCATGTAATTGATTAGGAGCTTTTCAACACAATTATATTGCAAAACCTCAATTTTATACTTTTTAGTAAGTTAAAATTCCAACGGGCCCATTGAAAGGCCCATTTAGACCTGCTCGTCCGAAACCTCTACAAAAAGGACCGCAAAACAAGTTTTAATCAAATTTTAGGATTTAAAATAATTTATTAGAAGCTTTTCAACACAATTATATTGCAAAACCTCAATTTCTGTACTTTTTACTCAGTTAAAATTTCAACGAAGTCCGTTGAAAGGCCCATTTCGTCCCGCTCGTCCGAAACCTCTACAAAAAGGACTGCAAAAAAGTTTTAATCAAATTTTAGGAGTTTATGTAATTGATTAGGAGCTCTTCAACACAATTATATTGCATAACCTCAATTTTATACTTTTTACCTAGTTAAAATTCCAACGGGCCCATTGAAAGGCCCATTTAGACCTGCTCATCCGAAACCTCTATAAAAAGGACCGCAAAACAAGTTTTAATCAAATTTTAGTATTTAAAATAATTGATTAGGAGCTTTTCAACACAATTATATTGCAAAACCTCAATTTCTGTACTTTTTACTCAGTTAAAATTTAAACGGGTCCATTGAAAGGCCCATTTCGACCCGCTCGTCCGAAACCTCTACAAAAAGGACTGCAAAAAAAGTTTTAATCAAATTTTAGGAGTTTATGTAATTGATTAGGAGCTTTTCAACACAATTATATTGCAAAACCTCAATTTCTGTACTTTTAACCTAGTTAAAATTCTAACGGGTCCATTGAAAGGCCCATTTAGACCTGCTCGTCCGAAACCTCGACAAAAAGGATCGTAAAATAGTTTTAATCAAATTTTAGGAGTTCAAATAATTGATTAGGAACTTCTCAACACAATTATATTGCAAAACCTCAATTTCTGTACTTTTTTACTCAGTTAAAATTCCAACGGGCCCATTTAGACCTTCTCGTCCGAAACCTCTACAAAAAGGACCGCAAAAATGTTTTATTCGAATATTAGGAGTTCAAATAATTGATTAGGAGCTTTTCAACACAATTATATTGCAAAACCTCAATTTCTGTACTTTTTACTCAGTTAAAATTCTAACGGGTCCATTGAAAGGCCCATTTAGACCTGCTCGTCCGAAACCTCGGCAAAAAGGACCGCAAAATAGTTTTAATCAAATTTTAGGAGTTCAAATAATTGATTAGGAGCTTTTCAACACAATTATATTGCAAAACCTCAATTTATGTACTTTTTACTCAGTTAAAATTCTAACGGGTCCATTGAAAGGCCCATTTAGACCTGATCGTCCAAAACCTCGACAAAAAGGACCGCAAAACAAGTTTTAATCAAATTTTAGGAGTTCAAATAATTGATTAGGAGCTTTTCAACACAATTATATTGAAAAATTTCAATTTTTATACTTTTTACTCAGTAAAAATCCCAACGGGCTTAGCTCTATTGCTCTCACTAACGAAGAAGCAGAACTTCTTTATACCCCAGATTTTGGCTGGGATTTCGTTAAGGAAGATCCCAAACTATTCCTTATAGGCTGCTTTATTTCATCGAAACCAATAGACATATACGCTGTCCTCAGCGCTTTTGAGGGAATTTTGAAGCCAAGCAACCTGGCATCTATATCTGTCCTCCAGTATAATTTCCTCAAGATTAAGTTTAAAGAGGTCAAATCCTCCTACGATGTTCTCAACCGTGGGCCCTGGTTGTATAAGGACGAATGGTTAGCTCTCACAGAATATAACCCTTCAAAAGCCATCGGTGATTATTCTTTCAATATCATGCGCATCTGGATCCGTATTTCCGGTCTGCCTACCTCACTCTTTGAGGATGTCGATCGTTCACACCTTGTGGGACACGCTCTAGGCTCCATGGTAGGCAATGTCCTGCGCACTGATACTCGAGAGCTTGAAGGCAATATGAAAGAATTTCTGCGTGTGGAAATTATGCTCGACATCACCCGACCGGTCACTCGATTTCTCTTTATCGGGAATGGAGCTGATAAGACCATGTGTCGCTTACAGTACGAACGTCTCCCTACCTTATGCCCCGACTGTGGTATAGTTAGCCATACCATTGAAAATTGTCCAATCCGTTCATCTCTCGACTTAAGCAAGTTGCAATATGGGGAGTGGCTTCGTTAAGTCCCCCCAAGACGTCGTCCAATCGGTACACGTGGGCGAATCCGCAATGTTGAACCTGAACCCAATCAAGATAATCCCTTACCATCTGGTTGTAACACCCCTCGCCCGGGAATGCGAGCGAGGAGCGTTACATTTGCAGTGTAATATTATTCGGATTCATATTATACATATTCATGACATACATAAGCAATTCCAATTATCGTAACATACTTGACATACAAGTTTCTTTATGAATCATACTTTAGATTTATACAACGTATACATGCGGAAGCTTACTCTAACATTCAACCAAAAATGTAAACATACATATATGTGGGCTAACAAAAACCTTAACTATTACATACAAGCAATCATGTTACAGTCATAACAATTACATACATGTACTAACACAACAAGATAATCATTTAATATTGCTTATACATTCAACAATCATTACATAATCATGTTACCAAACCAATTTCTTAATCTACCCTATTCGAATCATACATATAAACAAGGCTCATTCCATAAGTACATTCTAACTAAGCATAGCAATACATTTTAATCTTCATTTTATATCATACATCTAGATGCATATTACAATCCTATAGTTCATGTCTCATTAACACAATCAATTTTCCAAGATCACATAATCATACAAGCACACTTTAATCATATTCGGTCTCAATAGGAACATTCCAGGTTCGGCTAAATTATTATACAACTCTAATTCAATCATATGATCATTTGGTCATATAAGCAAATCATACAAGCATACTTTAAATTCCATAGAAACCATCATTCCTATATATATATACCATGGTCCTTTAGTACTTAATTACACAACCGAAGCATTAAGCATGTTAAAATACATATTACATAATCAAGTTTTTAACATAACATTTACATGTCAAGCACCCAAAATACATGTATCATATGCATGTGACACTTATATACATCTATGCCACCAACTATAATAACCAAAAGAGTCATACTTGTGCTTGGACTTCAAGGTCAGCTCTCTAGGACAATCGACTAGCTTTCGGTACTAGTACCTGAAATTTTTTGGAAGAAGGGAACATAAGAGTGATAAGTACAAGGTATGTACTTAGTGAGGCAGCCCTAAACTTTACTAGTTTCAATCTTTTAAAGTCTTATTCCATCTTTAAGGTTACTTAACTAAGCTTAGGATATATATGTTCTCCGAGCTAGTCCATCAAAATCAAGTTAACTTAACTAGTTTCATAAGCTAATCAACAGGGCAACAAGCATTCATATGAAACATATCAATTTGGCCGCAATCAAATCACATAATTCACTCTAATTTGGGCAGCAAGCAACTTATACAATTCATGTCAAATTGGGCAGCAAGCAATGTTCATAGTCATATAAAATTGGCCATCAACCAACACATGTAAATCATACTAAACTTGGCAATAAGCAACTCATATAAACATTTTCATCTTGGCAGCAAGTAACACATATAATTCAAATCATATTGGCAACAAACAATGCACATGATTCATGTCAATTCTTTAGGGTCATTACTCAACTTATTCATTTACACAATATCATTGATTTATTCATGTTTTGCCTTGGATGATTAATGAAATAGGTAATCAAGTCTTCATGTATCATGTAACTTTAGATACTCAAAGTATCAATTTCTCATTTCAACTTATAACAGAGGATGCATAGGCATCAATGGTGACTTACCACCATTCAATTATCAAGGTGACTAACCACCTTATCAGGTTTATAGGTGTCTAACCACCATCCTGTAACAAAGATCAGAGGAGCTCAATGACTCTAAGGCATGCCCTTCTACCTATAGACACTAATCAACCAAGGACTTTAACTTATCTTTTATGTCTAACAAGTTCATTTAACTTGTTTATCAAACACATATCACAAAGTCATGTACACATTCAATCATGTTTACATTGTGCACATTCAAGCCATGCTCAATCAAATTTCCAGCAAACATTTAGCATCATTTCAATCATATAATCATCTTCAAACAGTAGCTAAATCATCCATTAATTCAATTCAAGTGGCTCAAACAGCTCATGTCACAAAGCAACACATATAGACATCAACTAGCATATCTAGATAGCATCATACACCTAGTTCATAGTTCATTCCTTTATTCCTTCTTCCTTAGCATTTAAATTTACCAATCCATTATTAAGTTCATTACATGCTTCATTTTAAATCATCCAAGAAACATAAACACATTGGTTGAGACACTAATCTCAACCCTAAACTAGCTACACTCACAAACACTTCCAAGCTTAGTTGTTATCCTTGATGATGATTCCTTTCCCCCTTCTCTTTGCTTGATCACTCCTTGAATCTTCTTGAAATTCTTCACCAATGTGATCTTAAAACATAAAATATCATATACAATATCCATTAGTAATTAATTCAAACATATAAATTCATTTACTTAAGCATAATCACCTAGACAAGTTAATCTGTCCCCTAAACTGGCAGTTTGAGTAACATCTACTAAATTGGCCATATCTTTTTACTCACACCTCCAAATAAGGAGTTCTTTATCATTCTAGAAATATTATAAACACACCTTTACAACCATGTATGGCACATAATTTTATCATTTCCCTATCAATACAGTTTATTACTTGAACATAAGGCATTTTTAGAAACCTAATCTGCCTATACTTAATTTGTGACTTTAGTGCATTTATAACCTATGTTTCACTACACCATTAATCTTGAGCTTTTAACCACATTTACCTACACATATTAACATAATAATGTTTTTCCAGCAACCATGAAAACAGAACATATAAGTCCTCAAATTATCAATCCTTACAAACTAGTCCATTTTGATCTTCTATGTGTTCTAATGATATTTAAACTATCAATTGATATATAATTCAATCTAAATAATTTATTTTTCATTCCTAAAATACCTCCCCTGTTTCTAACAAATTTTCCAGAATTTATTGGCATCAATTAAACCCCTAAACATTTTCAAAATTACAATTTAACCTAAGCAGTTTCCAGATTCATTCAATTCTGATCAGTCTTTTTGTAATTCAATTTTAGCCACTTCCTATGTCGTTTTCATACTCAAGAGACCATTTTCTTATAGTACTCATTCAGCTCTACAACTTTTATTTACAAACGTTTTCCTAATTCGAACTCTAATCCATTCGAATTTTCAATACAAAACAGGGCAGTGCATGAACCCTAATCTTGGCAGATTCAACCTAAGTTCATGTTCATATTAAATTTCCAGAAATTCATCTCTATTTTCTTAAACCCAGCTATCAAACATCTTATTAACTCAATTTTAAACACATTTCCAGCAACAATGAACCCAGAAAACATTAAAACAACATTAAAATCTCAAAGCATAATCGGTATAATAAGAACACTTACATGAATCCTATGAACATGCATGAACCCTATGATAATCCTAGCTTAATTTCCAGCACATGCATGAGTTTCCTTTCAATATTTTCTCCAGATTTCTCTCTTCTCTCACAGCTCTCTCTTTGGTTCGTTTGAGTAAAGGAAAGATGAAGATGAAAGCAAAATGATGGATGTCCACATGTGTTATCCTTACACACATGGCCGGTTCATCCCTTGGTGATGGACACATGGAATGGCTGTTAGCCAAGTATTCCCACCTAAAGTCCACTAACTATAAATTATTAGTGATATATTTATCATATTAATTATCTTTATTATATATTATCTATAATATCATATATATATGTTTAGTTCTCTTAATTCTACCGTTGGTTACTTAAATATGTATATACATTTCATATGCATTTCATTACATAATTCAATTCCAATAAGTGTTTATATATACATTTTACATTTCTATTTCTTTCTAACATATATATACACCTTATGTTATTTTAACTAACATATCACTTATAATTTACGTTCTTTCACTTTAATTCTAATAATCACATAATCAAATTAGGTTTGGAAAAATTGTTTGCACTTTCCTTGTCATTTTCTATAATTCAAACTAGGGTACATTTTAGGGTGTTACACTGGTAATCTATTTCTTTCTCCTATAGTTGTTTTATTTAATTTACATTATACCATTAATCTGATTTTATCATTAATCTTTCTTCTAATTCCCACAGTCCCTACTGCTAATGCCCCTGTGGCCAATGATCTGAATACTATAGGTTACTCCCTGAACTTTTATCTCAATTTATTGCCCTATTTTTTCCGTTACCCAATCTCTGAATTAATCACTAATTCCCAACCATTCACAGGCTCTCTAAATGAGGGTGACGCTGCATCATTCTCTGAACAGCCCACTGAGGAAGCACCTAACACCGACACCACTATGGGTGATATTCCTCTTCCAAAGGAGCCTTCAGCTTCGGAGTCAAAGCAAAAAAATCCTCAACATCCTCCAAGGCCTCTTGAGCCACAACCTTTGAACACAATCTATCCTATTTCGGAGGATGCTTCGGACGATGATTGGGATGCCAATGATGACAGTATTCCTAGCCCCACTACTCAACAAATCAAGAAGATTGAAGCTGATCTACGTAAGCCTCATGTTAATACCGAATCCACTTTCCATGATTTTAACCTTTGGCTTTTAAAAACTTACTCGAATGATGCAGCTTCTGCCCATGTTCCAGCCCCCCCAAATCGAGGTACTAAACGCCGCTCACCCATTCAAGTGGTTCTCCAACCCAAGAAGTCCAAACCCTCCGGCTCCACTCCTAAGGCTGGGATGAGCAGCTCAAAAAACTCTCCGGCGGCGGCTGACTCTCAGCCCCGCCGAGCAAAATGATGATCCTTTGCTGGAACTGCCAGGGTTTAGGACAAGTCTAGGCAGTTCAACATTTTCAGAACTATGTCCAACAATCCACCCCGGATATTATTTTTATTTGCAAAACTAAGATAAATAATGCGTCATGTAGCCGGCTTTATCTCTCTCTAGGCATGTTAGAAATTATAACTATTCCTCCGAATGATGGATGTTCTGGTATGGCCCTTTTTATATCGAATAATATTAATCTTATTTTGCTCTCGTATTTGAATCGCTTCATACATACTCAAATTCATTTGGATTCATGCACTATGTACTTCACGAGCATGCATGGTTATTCTGAAACTAGTCAGAAATATAAAACCTGGGATATTATTGATTCTTTAAATACAAATAATAATAATATTCCTTGGCTCCTTGGCGGGGATTTTAATGAAATATTATCTGATAATGAAAAACAGGGTGGTAGCCGCCGTGCTAGATCACAAATTAACAACTTTCGTCAATGTCTTTCCCACAACAACCTCTATGATTGTAAACCTTCATCCGGGTGGTTTACTTGGACGAAAGTGGGGCCTCTAACCCCAACTATCCATGAGCGATTAGATCGTTTCATTGCCAACTCGGCTTGGAAAGACCTACATCCCTCACATCGAATTACTACATATTATGTTGCCAAATCTGATCATTGCTTTCTACTCCTTGATACATCTCCTACGCCCACAACTCCACTTCATCGCTTCCCCAATGCTTTTCGGTTCGAAAATTGTTGGGCAAACCGTGAGGACAATATCTCAATTATCCAACGCACTTGGGATAATACAAATGGGACAGCCCTAGAGAAAATACAAGCAATTGGTGTATGTCTAGAAAACTGGCAAAACCAACAAAGATTTAAGACCTTTGGGCGCATCAATTTTCTTACCAAAAAATTAATAAGTTTTTGTGTCGTCCATTAACGTCAATGAATGAAGACACCTATCTCAAATATAGAGCTGAACTCAATAAGCTCCTAATGGAACAAGAAATATATTGGGCGCAAAGATCTAGAAACTTATGGCTTTATCAAGGGGATAAAAACACAAGATTCTTTCATGCCCGAGCAAATAATAGAAGGAAAAAATTCAATCAATGGTCTTTTCGACTCTAACTCGAATTGGTGTACTGGCGAAAATGATTTAATGTCAATTGCTTCTGACTATTTCCAAAATCTTTTTACGTCCTCCAGTCCACAGTTTTCTGAACAAATACTAGATAAAATTCCACTCTCTATAACACAATCTATTTATGATACTCTCTTGAAGACCTTCACAAAAGAGGAAATTGTTCATGCTTTCTGGGACATTGACCCACGGAAGGCACCTGGTATTGGCGGATTGCCAAGCAGTTTCTTTAGACAACACTGGGACACAGTAGGTGATGATGTCACTACCCTATGCCTTAATCTACTCAATGGCACTGCAAATATGGCCTCGGTTAACAAAACTATCCTAGTTTTTATTCCTAAAATCAAGGATCCCACTTCTATGAGACACCTAAGACCTATTAGCCCGTGCACCGTTACTTATAAAATAGTAGCTAAAACTATTGTCAATAGAATGAAACAAACAATACCCCTTTGTATCAGTTCTAACCAGGCAGCCTTTGTTCAGGGCCGTAATATTTCAGATAATATCCTTGTCGCCCATGAAATTATTCACAATATCAATTCTGGTTTTACAAAATCTGCCCATGGTGCTGCTCTAAAACTAGACATGGAAAAAGCTTTTGATAGAGTCGAATGGTCTTTTTTGGCTAATGTAATGGACCAGATGGGCTTTGCACTTGCATGGGTCTCTCTTATCATGCGGTGCATCTCCTCAGTTTCTTTTTCAGTTAAAATTAACAATTATTTCTCACCATTTTTTCAACCACGGCGTGACCTTCGTCAAGGTGATCCCATATCACCTTTTCTTTTCCTCTGTTGCACGCAAGGTCTATCTGCCTATCTATCTGATGCCCAACAGAAAAACGTCCTAACTGGGCTTGGGGCATGCAGATATGGTCCTAAAGTCAACCATCTCCTCTTTGCAGATGACTGCATGGTTTTCATTAATACTAATCTAGATGAAGCAACCCAACTAAAAAGGGCACTACAAACCTATGCTGCAGCTTCTGGTCAAGTAGTAAATTTTGAGAAATCGACCATCTTTTATAACCCGCGCACCCCACATTCAACAAGAACTGCGATTAACAATCTCTTGCAAGTACGTGAGGTCTTCAACCCTGGTGTCTACTTAGGTGTTCCACTACTCATTGGGAAAAAATAAAACTGAGTCTTTAGGTTTCATTCGTGAGAAAGTCCACGACTGCCTATCTAATTGGGATAAACAACTCCTCTCTTTTAGTGGACATGAAATTTTCATTAAAGCAGTCCTACAATCACTACCTCAATATGTCATGTCATGTTACATACTGCCGCAAAACATTATTGATGATATGACTTCTGCCATTCGACAATATTGGTGGTCTGACAAATCTAACAAGAAGGGTTGGCACATGCTTCCCTGGAATCGTGTTTGTCTACCTAAAACAGCAGGGGGCATGGGATTCTAAGACCTGAATGATTTTAACATTACCCTCCTGGGTAAGCAACTATGGCGACTCATTTGCGAACCGGACTCCTTATTGGGCTAAATCTATCGTTCCAAATACTTCCCTTATGGGAATATTTTAGATGCTTCCCGACCTATCTGAGGTTCTTTTGCTTGGCAAGGACTCTATAATGCTTTACAACGCCTTTTCCAGGGCTTTTTATACCGCCCGGGTATTAATAGTAACATACGTGTCCATAAAGACGTTTGGGGAGGCTCCTCTCCTGTTAACCTTTCTGGGGACTATGAAGTCTCGGATGAAGTCCATATTGGATGTTGTGACTTCATGATTCGTAATCAAACTGCTTGGGATCCTGCAAAGGTCTGAAGCTATTTTAACCCGATTGATGTCGATGCCATTCTCCACATTCCTATTATTAATGACTACCGTGATTCTATTCTATGGGCTCCTAACGACTCTAGTATTTACTCAATACGCTCTGGCTACTTATTTCTACAACGAACTTCGGCATCACGTACCTCCTCGACGCGGTTTTGTAAGTTTTTTTCTAAATTCAAGGCCCTCCCAAAGGTTAAAACTTTTGGATGGCGTGTGGCATCTGAAGCCCTACCTGTTGGCTCCAAATGCGGGTTTTCTCCCCTAATTCTGAGCCTTGTCCAGTTTGCGGGTCCTCCTCAGAATCTACCCTTCAAGCTCTTCGTGACTGTGCTGGGGCCTCCGAGGCCCTTCAGCTCTCAGGAGTTCCCACCGTTCTCTCTAGGAGCTCGGCTATCACCACTATTCAATGGTTAGAGGAGGCTGCTCATCTCTTAACTACTGATCAATTTGGTCTATTCCTTACAACCATTTTGAACATTTGGAATAGGCGTAACGACTGGGTTCATAACCGCCATCTACAACCACCGTGGCTTACTGCTATTAATTCAATCAGCCTACATGATGATTTTTGCAAAGCCACCCCTTCATCCAATCTGTCATCATCTATTCTCTCTCCTCCATGTTGGAGACCTCCCCCACACGATCACATCAAGATAAATGTGGATGGGGCTTTTGACCCTACCACCCGTGCAGCGGCTGTTGGTGTCGTGGCACGTGATGCTACAGGTGCGGTCGTCGGGGGCCTTGCTTACCCGTTAGGCAGCTGTTTGGATGCAGTCATTTGTGAAGGTGAAGGCCTTCTTGCGGGTATTACCTTTGCTCAATCTCAGGGCTGGCAACGGATTTTGTTCGAAACGGATTGTGCCTCACTTGCGAATAGGCTCAACAATCCAGGACACGACCTATCTACGTTGGAACCTCTTCTTCTCAGGCTTCGAGAGTCTCTTCAAACTTTACCTTTTGCTCTCGTAACTTATGTACGCCGTGAGGCAAATTATGCGGCTCACACTTTGGCCGCTAATGCTCTAGGATCTATGTCTTCCATGTCCTTTAGCTCTAACTTTCCACCGTGTATTAATCACCTTGTAAAGAGCTACTCTTCGAATTAATAAACTTAAGGCACTCTTTTCCCCTTTTTAGGGTCCTCTAGCTTTGCTTGAAGGACATTAGTAGGGGGTTTTAATGAGGTCTCTTTCTTCAAAAAAATTCCAACGGGCCCATTGAAAGGCCCATTTAGACCTGCTCGTCCGAAAACTCTACAAAAAGGACCGCAAAAATGTTTTATTCAAATATTAGGAGTTCAAATAATTGATTATGAGCTTTTCAACACAATTATATTGCAAAACCTCAATTTCTGTACTTTTTACTCAGTTAAAATTCCAACGGGTCCATTGAAAGGCCCATTTAGACCTGACCGTCCGAAACCTCTACAAAAAAGACCGCAAAACAAGTTTTAATCAAATTTTAGGAGATCATATAATTGATTAGGAGCTTTTCAACACAACTATATTCCAAAACCTCAATTTCTGAACTTTTTTGACCCGCTCGTCCGAAACCTCTACAAAAAAGGATTGCTAAAAAAGTTTTAATCAAATTTTAGGAGTTTATGTAATTGATTAGGAGCTTTTCAACACAATTATATTGCAAAACCTCAATATATGTACTTTTTAGTCAGTTAAAATTCTAACGGGTCCATTGAAAGGCCCATTTAAACCTGCTCGTCCGAAACCTCGGCAAAAAGGACCGCAAAATAGTTTTAATCAAATTTTAGGAGTTCAAATAATTGATTAGTAACTTTTCAACACAATTATATTGAAAAACCTCAATTTTATACTTTTTACTCAGTTAAAATTCCAACGGGCCGATTTAGACCTGCTCGTCCGAAACATCTACAAAAAGGACCGCAAAAATGTTTTATTCAAATATTAGGAGTTCAAATAATTGATTAGGAGCTTTTCAACACAATTATATTGCAAAACCGCAATTTATGTACTTTTTACTCAGTTAAAATTCCAACGGGTCCATTGAAAGGCCCATTTTGACCCGCTCGTCCGAAACCTCTACAAAAAGGACTGCAAAACAAGTTTTAATCAAATTTTAGTAGTTCATGTACTTGATTATGAGCTTTTCAACACAATTATATTGCAAAACCTCAATTTCTGTACTTTTTACTCAGTTAAAATTCTAACGGGTCCATTGAAAGGCCCATTTAGACCTGCTCGTCCAAAACCTCGACAAAAAGGAAAGCAAAAAAAGTTTTAATCAAAATTTAGGAGTGCAAATAATTGATTAGGAGCTTTTCAACACAATTATGTTTAAAAAACTCAATTCTTATAATTTTTACTTAGTTAAAATTCCATCGGGCCCATTGAAAGGCCCATTTAGACCTACTCGTCCGAAACCTCTACAAAAAGGACCGCAAAAATGTTTTATTCAAATATTAGGAGTTCAAATAAATTATTATGAGCTTTTCAACACAATTATATTGCAAAACCTCAATTTCTGTACTTTTTACTCAGTTAAAAATTCAACGGGTCCATAGAAAGGCCCATTTCGACCCGCTCGTCCGAAACCTCCACAAAAAGGACCGCAAAACAAGTTTTAATCAAATTTTAGGAGTTCAAATAATTGATTAGGAGCTTTTCAACACAATTATATTGCAAAACCTCCATATCTGTACTTTTTACTCGGTTAAAATTTCAACGGGTCCATTGAAAGACCCATTTCGACTCGCTCGTCCGAAACCTCTACAAATAGGACTGCAAAAAAGTTTTAATCGAATTTTAGGAGTTTATGTAATTGATTAGGAGCTTTTCAACAAAATTATATTGCAAAACCTCAATTTTATACTGTAACCCCCTCGTCCCGGTCTGGTCGGATGACCGGTCCAAGTGGGCCACACGGGGAAAACCGAAGCGAAACCCGTGAAGGTTTCCCCTCGGTTAACGACCCTAAAAATTTCTTTTTATTTTACCTTATCTATAGGCATAAATTAAACCTATATGAAGCACAGCAGCGGGAAAAGAAACAAACATTTAAACATACACCGATCAACCATACATTAAACAGCTCATTTTCCACTCTTACAGCAGGCCGTTTCGAAACGCCCTTAGGGTGTTCCGAAACGCCTTGACTTAGTCAACAGGCCAGGGTCAACCACAAGGTGACCGTTCCGAAACAGGGGTGACCCGTATCGGAACGACCCTGACGGTCAATTTCTCGTGGTCAACGAGATTTGACCGTTTCGAAACCTCAAAGGCCCGTTTCGGAACGCCTACATCTCGCCAATTTCTCAAAATTCCAGTAGCCAAAGTGTTCCGAAACGACCCCCATCCGTTTCGAAACGGCAGGCCAATTACAAAGGGACCGTTCTGGAACAGGGGGACCCGTTCCGAAACGCCCCCTGTCTGCAGACTCGATTTTGCTGTTTTAAGGCACAAAGGTGCCCCAAAACACCACCAAAACACATCACAATACCACGCTGATTAAACTTAAGGCATACCAACCATACTAGCATGCTTCAACAAGATTTAGATAAGTCTAAACACTAAGATAAGACTCCACAAGCATGCATTCAATCAAACATCATTCAAACATGAAGATGACCTCTAAGGCATTTAGCTAGTATTCAAAATAAGCAATTAGGCATGAGTTATCATTCATCAAGGCAACATAAGCCACACACAAACAAGGCATCAAGGAGTCTAAACGTACTCCTAACAACCTACAACTATCCAACAAAACCATACATGTCCCATTGCTCAAACTATTACATGTCTAACATTTAAAAATCCATACTTGATGAACTCAAGCCAAAAACCACACTTGGAGCCTTCCACTTGCGCAAGCAACCCACGAACTAAGGATCTGCAATGTTGAACAAAGAGAGCGTAAGCAATGATGCTTAGTGAGGGTAAGCTCTAAAAACAAACCTCAACATTGCAGGGTCCGTGCACGATCTAGCCAAGGCATTACACAAACATACCAAGGATCCACAAGAGCCATAAGATAAGATGCATGAGCAAAATATACATGTAAATGTCATGATCTACAAGCTCTAACTTCCTCAACGTAAGTAGCCACATCAAACATCCACATAAGGATCATTAAGCTCAATATATTGATGCACATATCAATCAACATTGGCACCTAGTTATGACTCAAATACGCGGATAACCGTTGGAATTCACATCCAACAACACAACCATTACCTGACGGTGGGATTACACTCATCACCGGTCTCGCGGAGGGGATTCCACTCATCCTCACGCCCCGTCGATGGGATTCCACTCATCACCGACTATATTTAAATACAATTTTCGGGCGTACCCGTACTCCTCCTTGGTGACTCAACGCCACCAAGGCCACGCGCAACTTTTGACTCATGTGTACACACTAACATCCTAATGATCGATCATTTGTATTTAAGTATACTAGTGCCAATATTTACACACTTCACATTACTCATTTCGATCAATTCCGTGCTTAGCACGTACTCACCAACAACCATCATCATGCATGTCTCAAGCATCACAATTCATGTCACATCTCACATGTATAACACATTATACATAGCCATCATATTACATTTCATACGAGACATGCACAAACACACAAATGAGTTCATCCAAAGGCTCTAGATCAAGTTTAGGATTAGGCTACCACCCTATTCCTAACTCTAGGTGGGTCTACCAAGCCCAACCTAGTCCATATACTCGAACCAACCATTTTAAAACCAAGTAAAACAATTAACCACTCACCTAAGCTTCCAAGCTCAAGACCAAGCAAGCGACAACCTTCAACTTCCCGAATTCACTTCCGATGCTTCACCGATGCCCAAACTTGACTCTAATCAATCCCAAACACAAACAAAACATCCACAATCAATATCTTGCCATTGAAACTAACCCGGATTAACATTAACAAGCATCCAACACTCAAAACAAGTCCAAAAACAGAATTTTCGAGTAGCCCACTTAACCCACTGAAATCTTCCATTTCAAGCCTCCAAACAACCATCAAACACACCCAAAGCAACCCTCAAATATCATACTAGCACCAGCCCTCGAAATCCAACATTAACCAACCCCAAAAATTACTTTAAAACCCTCCTAAAACCCCCTTGGTACCCAATTCCGAAATTTCCCAAAATCACTTGAAATTCATATATGATATACCATTTGACTTCCTTGTACCACAACTAAGTATATTAAATCAAAATACTTCACTTAACAACTTAAAAATCACATTTTTAATCAAAATATTCAAAAATAACATTTTCTAAAACTTCCATGGAAACTAAAATGAAAGGTACTTTTAAGAAGGGGAAGATGAGGGGAAGTCAAAAACGTCCTTACCTTTCGATTTGGAGTTGAAATGGAGAAGCTTTTGGATGGAACAGTGATTAGGGTAGAGAGCCTTGGTTTCCCGTTGGTGAGTTTTGAAGGGGAAGATGAATAGTAGGAAAATGGGTGTTTTATTTGACATGTGTTATTTTCTTTGAGGCTTAAAAGTCTAGTTTACCCCGAATGAAATGGAATATCTACAAGGAAGGTAAATCCAAGGTTAAATGTGGTTTAATCTTAAAACATGATTAACCCAAATTGATTAATTTTGAAAACAACTCGAAATATTATTTAGAGTATAAAATCGGGCCCAAAATAATATTAAAATATTATTTTCGCCTAACCCCTAAACCCGGGTGTTACATATACCTTTTACTCAGTTAAAATTCCAACGGGCCCAATTAAAGGCCCATTTAAACCTGCTCGTCTGAAACCCCTACAAAAAGGACCGCAAAAATGTTTTATTCAAATATTAGGATTTAAAATAACTGATTAGGAGCTTTTCAAAACAATCATATTGAAAAACCTCAATTTCTGTACTTTTTACTCAGTTAAAATTCTAACGGGTCCATTGAAAGGCCCATTTAGACCTACTCGTCCGGAACCTCTAAAAAAAGGACCGCAAAACAAGTTTTAATCAAATTTTAGGAGTTCAAATAATTGATTAGGAGCTTTTCAACCCAATTATATTGCAAAACCTAAATTTATGTACTTTTTACTCAGTTAAAATTTCAACGGGTTCATTGATATGCCCATTTCGACTCGCTCGTCCGAAACCTCTACAAAAAGGACTGCAAAACAAGTTTTAATCAAATTTTAGGAGTTCATGTAATTGATTAGGAGCTTTTCAACACAATTATATTGCAAAACCTCAATTTCTGTACTTTTTACTCAGTTAAAATTCCAAAGGGCCCATTGAAAAGCCTATTTAGACATGCTCGTCTGAAACCTCTACAAAAATGACCGAAAAATGTTTTCTTTTCAAATATTAGGAGTTCAAATAACTGATTAGGAGCTTTTCAACACAATTATATTGCAAAACCTCAATTTCTTTACTTTTTACTCAGTTAAAATTCCAACGGGTCCATTGAATGGCCCATTTAGACAAGCTCGTTCGAAACCTCTACAAAAAGGACTGCAAAACAAGTTTTAATCAAATTTTAGGAGTTCAAATAATTGATTAGGAGCTTTTCAACACAATAATATTGCAAAACCTCAATTTTTGTACTTTTTACTCAGCTAAAATTCCAACGGGTCCATTGTAAGCCCCATTTAGACCTGCTCGTCCAAAACCGATACAAAAAGGACCGTAAAACAAGTTTTAATCAAATTTTAGGAGTTCAAATAATTGATTAGGAGCTTTTCAACACAATTATGTTGAAAAACTTCAATTTTTATACTTTTTACTCAGTTAAAATTCCAACGGGCCTATTGAAAGGCCCATTTAGACATGTTCGTCCGAAACCTCTACAAAAAGGACCGCAAAAATGTTTTATTCAAATATTAGGAGTTCAAATAATTGATTATGAGCTTTTCAACACAATTATATTGCAAAACCTCAATTTCTGTACTTTTTACTCAGTTAAAATTCCAACGGGTCCATTGAATGGCCCATTTCGACCCGCTCGTCCGAAACCTCTACAAAAAGGACTACAAAAAAGTTTTAATTAAATTTTAGGAGGTTATGTAATTGATTAGGAGCTTTACAACACAATTATATTGCAAAACCTCAATTTCTGTACTTTTTACTCAATTAAAATTCTAACGGGTCCATTGAAATGCCCATTTAGACCTGCTCGTCCGAAACCTCGGCAAAAAGGACCGCAAAATAGTTTTAATCAAATTTTAGGAGTTCAAATAATTTATTAGGAACTTTTCAACACAATTATATTAAAAAAGCTCAATTTTATACTTTTTACTCAGTTAAAATTCCAACGGGCCCATTGAAAGGCCCATTTAGACCTGCTCGTCTGAAACATCTATAAAAAGGACCGCAAAAATGTTTTATTCAAATATTAGGAGTTCAAATAATTGATTAGGAGCTTTTCAACACAATTATATTGCAAAACCGTAATTTATGTACTTTTTACTCAGTTAAAATTCCAACGGGTCCATTGAAAGGCCCATTTCGACCCGCTCGTCCGAAACCTCTACAAAAAGGACTGCAAAACAAGTTTTAATCAAATTTTAGGAGTTCGTGTAATTAATTAGGAGCTTTTCAACACAATTATATTGCAAAACCTCAATTTTTGTAATTTTTATTCAGTTAAAATTCCAACGGGTCCATTGAAAGGCCCATTTAGACCAACTCGTCCGAAACATCTACAAAAAGCACCACAAAACAAGTTTTAATCAAATTTTAGGATTTAAAATAATTGATTAGAAGCTTTTCAACACAATTATATTGCAAAACCTCAATTTCTGTACTTTTTACTCAGTTAAAATTTCAACTGGTCTATTGAAAGGCCCATTTCGACCCGCTCGTCTGAAACCTCTACAAAAAGGACTGCAAAAAAAGTTTTAATCAAATTTTAGGAGTTTATGTAATTGATTAGGAGCTTTTCAACACAATTATATTGCAAAACCTCAATTTTATACTTTTTACTCAGTTAAAATTCCAACGGGCCCATTGAAAGGCCCATTTAGACCTGCTCGTCTGAAACCTCTACAAAAAGGACCGCAAAAATGTTTTATTCAAACATTAGGAGTTCAAATAACTGATTAGGAGCTTTTCAACACAATTATATTGCAAAACCTCCATTTCTGTACTTTTTACTCAGTTAAAATTCCAACGGGTCCATTGAAAGGCCCATTTAGATCTGCTCGTCCGAAACCTCGACAAAAAGGACCGCAAAATAGTTTTAATCAAATTTTAGGAGTTCAAATAATTGATTAGGAACTTTTCAACACAATTATATTGAAAAACCTCAATTTTGTACTTTTTACTCAGTTAAAATTCCAACGGGCCCTTTGAAAGGCCCATTTAGACCTGCTCGTTCGAAACCTCTACAAAAAGGACCGCAAAAATGTTTTATTCAAATATTAGGAGTTCCAATAATTGATTATGAGCTTTTCAACACAATTATATTGCAAAACCTCAATTTCTGTACTTTTTACTCAGTTAAAATTCAACGGGGCCATTGAAAGGCCCATTTAGACCCGCTCGTCTGAAACCTCTACAAAAAGGACTGCGAAACAAGTTTTAATCAAATTTTAGGAGTTCATGTAATTGATTAGGAGCTTTTCAACACAATTATATTGCAAAACCTCAATTTCTGTACTTTTTACTCAGTTAAAATTCCAACGGGCCCATTGAAAGGCCCATTTAGACCTGCTTGTCCGAAACCTCAACAAAAAGGACCGCAAAAAAGTTTTAACCAAATTGTAGGAGTTCAAATAAATGATTATGAGCTTTTCAACACAAATATATTGAAAAACTTCAGTTTTATACTTTTTACTCAGTTAAAATTCCAACGGGTCCATTGAAAGGCCCATTTAGAAATGCTCGTCCGAAACCTTTACAAAAAGGGCCGCAAAACAAGTTTTAATCAAATTTTAGGAGATCATGCAATTGATTAGGAGATTTTCAACAAAATTATATTCCAAAACCTCAATTTCTGTACTTTTTACTCATTTAAAATTCCAACGGGTCCATTGAAAGGCCCATTTAGACCTGCTTGTCCGAAACCTCTACAAAAAGGACCGCAAAACAAGTTTTAATCAAATTTTAGGAGTTCAAATAATTGATTAGTAGCTTTTCAACACAATAATATTGCAAAACTTCAATTTCTGTACTTTTTACTCAGATAAATTTCAACGGGTCCATTGAAAGGCCCATTTAGACCCACTCGTCCGAAACCTCTACAAAAAGGACCACAAAAAAAGTTTTAATCAAATTTTAGGAGTTCAAATAATTGATTAGGAGCTTTTCAACACAATTATATTGCAAAACCTCAATTTCTATACTTTTTACTCAGTTAAAATTTAAACGGGTCCATTGAAAGGCCCATTTCGACCCGCTCGTCCGAAACCTCAACAAAAAGGACCGCAAAAAACGTTTTAATCAAATTTTAGGAGTTCATGTAATTGATTAGGAGCTTTTCAACACAATAATATTGCAAAACCTCAATTTCTGTACTTTTTACTCAGTTAAAATTCCAACGGGTCCATTGAAAGGCCCATTTCGACCCGCTCGTCCGAAACCTCTACAAAAAGGACTGCAAAAAAGTTTTAATTAAATTTTAGGAGTTTATGTAATTGATTAGGAGCTTTACAACACAATTATATTGCAAAACCTCAATTTCTGTACTTTTTACTCAATTAAAATTCTAACGGGTCCATTGAAATGCCCATTTAGACATGCTCGTCCGAAACCTCGGCAAAAAGGACCGCTAAATAGTTTTAATCAAATTTTAGGAGTTCAAATAATTTATTAGGAACTTTTCAACACAATTATATTAAAAAAGCTCAATTTTATACTTTTTACTCAGTTAAAATTCCAACGGGCCCATTGAAAGGCCCATTTAGACCTGCTCGTCCGAAACCTCTACAAAAAGGACCGCAAAAATGTTTTATTCAAATATTAGGAGATCAAATAATTGATTAGGAGCTTTTCAACACAATTATATTGCAAAACCGCAATTTCTGTACTTTTTACTCAGTTAAAATTCCAATGGGTCCATTGAAAGGCCCATTTCAACCCACTCGTACGAAACCTCTACAAAAAGGACTGCAAAACAAGTTTTAATAAAATTTTAGGAGTTCATGTAATTGATTAGGAGCTTTTCAACACAATTATATTGCAAAACCTCAATTTCTGTACTTTTTACTCAGTTAAAATTCCAACGGGTCCATTGAAAGGCCCATTTAGACCTGCTCGTCCGAAACCTCGACAAAAAGGACCGCAAAATAGTTTTAATCAAATTTTAGGAATTCAAAAAATTTATTAGGAACTTTTCAACACAATTATATTCCAAAACCTCCATTTATGTACTTTTTACTCATTTAAAATTTCAACGGGCCCATTGAAAGGCCCATTTAGACCTGCTCGTCCGAAACCTCTACAAAAAGAACCGAAAAAATGTTTTATTCAAATATTAGGAGATCAAATAATTGATTAGGATCTTTTCAACACAATTATATTGCAAAATCGCAATTTTTGTACTTTTTACTCGGTTAAAATTCCAATGGGTCCATTGAAAGTCCCATTTCGACCTGCTCGTCCGAAACCTCTACAAAATGGACTGCAAAACAAGTTTTAATCAAATTTTAGGAGTTCATGTAATTGATTAGGAGCTTTTCAACACAATTATATTGCAAAACCTCAATTACTGTACTTTTTACTCAGTTAAAATTTCAACGGGTCCATTGAAAGGCCCATTTCTACCCGCTCGTTCGAAACCTCTACAAAAAGGACTGCAAAAAAAGTTTTAATCAAATTTTAGGAGTTTATGTAATTAATTACGAGCTTTTCAACACAAATATATTGCAAAACCTCAATTTCTGTACTTTTTACTCAGTTAAAATTCTAACGGGTCAATTGAAAGGCCCATTTAGACCTGCTCTTCCGAAATCTCGATAAAAAGGACCGCAAAATAGTTTTAATCAAATTTTAGGAGTTCAAATAATTGATTAGGAACTTTTGAACACAATTATATCGAAAAACCTCAATTTTATACTTTTTACTCAGTTAAAATTCCAACGGGCCCTTTAAAAGGCCCATTTAGACCTGCTCGTCCGAAACCTCTAAAAAAGGACCGCAAAATGTTTTATTCAAATATTAGGTAATCAAATAATTGATTAGGAGCTTTTCAACAGAATTATATTGCAAAACCGCAATTTCGGTACTTTTTACTCAGTTAGAATTCCAACGGATCCATTGAAAGGCCCATTTCGACACGCTCGTCCGAAACCTCTACAAAAATAACTGCAAAACAAGTTTTAATCAAATTTTAGGAGTTCATGTAATTGATTAGGAGCTTTTCAACACAATTATATTGGAAAACCTCAATTTTTGTACTTTTTACTCGGTTAAAATTCCAACGGGTCCATTGAAAGGCCCATTTAGACCTGCTCATCAGAAACTTCCACAAAAAGGACCGCAAAACAAGTTTTAATCAAATTTTAGGAGTTCAAATAATTTATTAGGAGATTTTCAATACAATTATATTCCAAAACCTCAATTTATGTATTTTTTACTCAGTTAAAATTTTAACGGGTCCATTGAAAGGCCCATTTCGACCCGCTCGTCCGAAACCTCTACAAAAAGGACTACAAAAAAAGTTTTAATCAAATCTTACGAGTTTATGTAATTGATTAGGAGCTTTTCAACACAATTATATTGCAAAACCTCAATTTATATACTTTTTACTCATTTAAAATTCTAACGGGTCCATTGAAAGGCCCATTTAGACCTGCTCGTCCGAAACCTCGACAAAAAGGACCGCAAAATAGTTTTAATCAAATTTTAGGAGTTCAAATAATTGATTAGGAACTTTTCAACACAATTATATCGAAAAACCTCAATTTTATACTTTTTACTCAGTTAAAATTCCAACGGGCCCTTTAAAAGGCCCATTTAGACCTGCTCGTCCGAAACCTCTACAAAAAGGACCGCAAAAATGTTTTATTCAAATATTAGGAGTTAAAATAATTGATTAGGAGCTTTTCAACACAATTATGTTGCAAAATCGCAATTTCTGTACTTTTTACTCAGTTAAAATTCCAACGGGTCCATTGAAAGGGCCATTTCGACCCGCTCGTCCGAAACCTCTACAAAAAGGACTGCAAAACAAGTTTTAATCAAATTTTAGGAGTTCATGTAATTGATTAGGAGCTTTTCAACACAATTATATTGCAAAACCTCAATTTCTGTACTTTTTACTCAGTTAAAATTCCAACGGGTCCATTGAAAGGCCCATTTAGACCTGCTCGTCAAAAACCTCTACAAAAAAACTATAAAACATGTTTTAATCAAATTTTAGGAGTTCAAATAATTGATTAGGAGCTTTTCAACACAATTATATTGCAAAACCTCAATTACTGTACTTTTTACTCAGTTAAAATTTCAACGAGTCCATTGAAAGGCCCATTTCGACCCGCTCGATCGAAACGTCTACAAAAATGACTGCAAAAAAAGTTTTAATCAAATTTTAGCAGTTTATGTAATTAATTAGGAGCTTTTCAACACAATTATATTGCAAAACATCAATTTCTGTACTTTTTACTCAGTTAAAATTCTAACGGGTCCAGTGAAAGGCCCATTTAGACCTGCTCGTCCGAAACCTCGACAAAAAGGACCGCAAAATATTTTTAATCAAATTTTAGGAGTTCAAATAATTGATTAGGAACTTTTCAACACAATTATATCGAAAAACCTCAATTTTATACTTTTTACTCAGTTAAAATTCCAACGGGCCCTTTAAAAGGCCCATTTAGACTTGCTCTTCCGAAACCTCTACAAAAAGGACCGCAAAAATGTTTTATTCAAATATTAGGTGATCAAATAATTGATTAGGAGCTTTTCAACACAATTATATTGCAAAACCGCAATTTATGTACTTTTTACTAAGTTAAAATTCTAACCGGTCCATTGAAAGGCCCATTTCGACACGCTCGTCCGAAACCTCTGCAAAAAGGACTGCAAAACAAGTTTTAATCAAATTTTAGGAGTTCATGTAATTGATTAGGAGCTTTTCAACACAATTATATTGCAAAACCTCAATTTCTGTACTTTTTACTCAGTTAAAATTCCAACGGGTCCATTGAAAGGCCCATTTAGACATGCTCGTCAAAAACCTCTACAAAAAAAACCGCAAAACATGTTTTAATCAAATTTTAGGAGTTCAAATAATTGATTAGGAGCTTTTCAAAACAATTATATTGCAAAACCTCAATTACTGTACTTTTTACTCAGTTAAAATTTCAACGAGTCCATTGAAAAGCCCATTTCGACCCGCTCGTTCGAAACCTCTACAAAAATGACTGCAAAAAAGTTTTAATCAAATTTTAGGAGTTTATGTAATTAATTAGGAGCTTTTCAACACAATTATATTGCAAAACCTCAATTTCTGTACTTTTTACTCAGTTAAAATTCTAACGGGTCCAGTGAAAGGCCCATTTAGACCTGCTCGTCCGAAACCTCTACAAAAAGGACCGCAAAATAGTTTTAATCAAATTTTAGGTGTTCAAATAATTGATTAGGAACATTTCAACACAATTATATCGAAAAACCTCAATTTTATACTTTTTACTCAGTTAAAATTCCAATGGGCCCTTTAAAAGGCCCATTTAGACCTGCTCTTCCGAAACCTCTACAAAAAGGACCGCAGAAATGTTTTATTCAAATATTAGGTGATCAAATAATTGATTAGGAGCTTTTCAACACAATTATATTGCAAAACCGCAATTTCTGTACTTTTTCTTCTTCAAAAATTCCAACGGGTCCATTGAAAGGCCCATTTCGACACGCTCGTCCGAAACCTCTGCAAAAAGGACTGCAAAACAAGTTTTAATCAAATTTTAGGAGTTCATGTAATTAATTAGGAGCTTTTCAACACAATTATATTGCAAAACCTCAATTTCTGTACTTTTTACTCAGTTAAAATTCCAACGGGCCCATTGAAAGGACCATTTTCTTTATGCTCGTCCGAAACCTCTACAAAAAGGACCGCAAAACAAGTTTTAATCAAATTTTAGGAGTTCAAATAATTTATTAGGAGATTTTCAACACAATTATATTCCAAAACCTCAATTTATGTACTTTTTACTCAGTTAAAAATTCAACGGGTCCATTGAAAGGCCCATTTCGACCCACTCGTCCGAAACCTCTACAAAAAGGACTCCAAAAAAAGTTTTAATCAAATCTTAGTAGTTTATGTAATTGATTAGGAGCTTTTCAACACAATTATATTGCAAAACCTCAATTTCTGTACTTTTTACTCAGTTAAAATTCTAACGGGTCCATTGAAAGGCCCATTTAGACCTGCTCGTCCGAAACCTCGACAAAGAGGACCGCAAAATAGTTTTATTCAAATTTTAGGAGTTCAAATAATTGATTAGGAGCTTTTCAACACAATTATATTGCAAAACCGCAATTTATGTACTTTTTACTCAGTTAAAATTCCAACGGGCCCATTGAAAGGCCCATTTAGACCTGCTCGTCCGAAACCTCTACAAAAAGGACTGCAAAATAAGTTTTATTCAAATATTAGGAGTTCAAATAATTGATTAGGAGCTTTTCAACACAATTATATTGCAAAACCGCAATTTCTGTACTTTTTACTCAGTTAAAATTCCAATGGGCCCATTGAAAGGCCCATTTAGACCTGCTCGTCCGAAACCTCTACAAAAAGGACTGCAAAATAAGTTTTATTCAAATATTAGGAGTCCATATAATTGATTAGGAGCTTTTCAATACAATTATATTCCAAAATCTCAATTTCTGTACTTTTTACTCAGTTAAAATTTCAACGGGTCCATTGAAAGGCCCATTTCGACCCGCTTGTCCGAAACCTCTAGAAAAAGGACTGCAATAAAAGTTTTAATCAAATTTTAGGAGTTTATGTAATTGATTAGGAGCTTTTCAACACAATTATATTGCAATACCTCAATTTCTGTACTTTTTACTCAGTTAAAATTCTAACGGGTCCATTGAAAGCCCCATTTAGACCTGCTCGTCCGAAACCTCGACAAAAAGGACCGCAAAATAGTTTTAATCAAATTTTAGGAGTTCAAATAATAAATTAGGAACTTTTCAACACAATTATATTGAAAAACCTCAATTTTATACTTTTTACTCAGTTAAAATTCCAACGGGCCCATTGAAAGGCCCATTTAGACCTGCTCGTCCGAAACCTCTACAAAAAGGACTGCAAAATAAGTTTTAATCAAATTTTAGGAATTCAAATAATTTATTAGGAGATTTTCAACACAATTATTTTCCAAAACCTCAATTTCTGTAATTTTTACTCAGTTAAAATTCAAACGGGTCCATTGAAAGGCCCATTTCGACCCGCTCGTCCGAAACCTCTACAAAAAGGACTGCAAAACAAGTTTTAATCAAATTTTAGGAGTTCATGTAATTGATTAGGAGCTTTTCAACACAATTATATTGCAAAACCTCAATTTTTGTACTTTTTACTCAGTTAAAATTCCAACGGGTCCATTGAAAGGCCCATTTAGACCTGCTCGTCAGAAACCTCTACAAAAAAAACCGCAAAACATGTTTTAATCTAATTTTAGGAGTTCAAATAATTGATTAGGAGCTTTTCAACACAATTATATTGCTAAACCTCAATTACTGTACTTTTTACTCAGTTAAAATTTCAACGAGTCCATTGAAAGGCCCATTTCGACCCGCTCGTTCGAAACCTCTACAAAAATGACTGCAAAAAAAGTTTTAATCAAATTTTAGGAGTTTATGTAATTGATTAGGAGCTTTTCAACACAATTATATTGCAAAACCTCAATTTCTATACTTTTTACTCAGTTAAAATTCCAACGGGCCCATTGAAAGGCCCATTTAGTCCTGCTCGTCCAAAACCTCGACAAAAAGGACCGCAAAAATGTTTTATTCTAATATTAGGAGTTAAAATAATTGATTAGGAGCTTTTCAACACAATTATATTGCAAAACCGCAATTTCTATACTTTTTAGGCAGTTAAAATTCCAACGGGCCCATTGAAAGGCCCATTTAGACCTGCTCGTCCGAAACCTCGACAAAAAGGACCGCAAAATATTTTTAATCAAATTTTAGGAGTTCAAATAATTGATTAGGAACTTTTCAACACAATTATATCGAAAAACCTCAATTTTATACTTTTTACTCAGTTAAAATTCCAACGGGGCCTTTAAAAGGCCCATTTAGACCTGCTCGTCCGAAACCTCTACAAAAAGGACCGCAAAAATGTTTTATTCAAATATTAGGAGTTAAAATAATTGATTAGGAGCTTTTCAACACAATTATATTGCAAAATCGCAATTTCTGTACTTTTTACTCAGTTAAAATTCCAACGGGTCCATTGAAAGGGCCATTTCGACCCGCTCGTCCGAAACCTCTACAAAAAGGACTGCAAAACAAGTTTTAATCAAATTTTAGGAGTTCATGTAATTGATTAGGAGCTTTTCAACACAATTATATTGCAAAACCTCAATTTCTGTACTTTTTACTCAGTTAAAATTCCAACGGGTCCATTGAAAGGCCCATTTAGACCTGCTCGTCAAAAACCTCTACAAAAAAACTATAAAACATGTTTTAATCAAATTTTAGGAGTTCAAATAATTGATTAGGAGCTTTTCAACACAATTATATTGCAAAACCTCAATTACTGTACTTTTTACTCAGTTAAAATTTCAACGAGTCCATTGAAAGGCCCATTTCGACCCGCTCGATCGAAACGTCTACAAAAATGACTGCAAAAAAAGTTTTAATCAAATTTTAGCAGTTTATGTAATTAATTAGGAGCTTTTCAACACAATTATATTGCAAAACATCAATTTCTGTACTTTTTACTCAGTTAAAATTCTAACGGGTCCAGTGAAAGGCCCATTTAGACCTGCTCGTCCGAAACCTCGACAAAAAGGACCGCAAAATATTTTTAATCAAATTTTAGGAGTTCAAATAATTGATTAGGAACTTTTCAACACAATTATATCGAAAAACCTCAATTTTATACTTTTTACTCAGTTAAAATTCCAACGGGCCCTTTAAAAGGCCCATTTAGACTTGCTCTTCCGAAACCTCTACAAAAAGGACCGCAAAAATGTTTTATTCAAATATTAGGTGATCAAATAATTGATTAGGAGCTTTTCAACACAATTATATTGCAAAACCGCAATTTATGTACTTTTTACTAAGTTAAAATTCTAACCGGTCCATTGAAAGGCCCATTTCGACACGCTCGTCCGAAACCTCTGCAAAAAGGACTGCAAAACAAGTTTTAATCAAATTTTAGGAGTTCATGTAATTGATTAGGAGCTTTTCAACACAATTATATTGCAAAACCTCAATTTCTGTACTTTTTACTCAGTTAAAATTCCAACGGGTCCATTGAAAGGCCCATTTAGACCTGCTCGTCAAAAACCTCTACAAAAAAAACCGCAAAACATGTTTTAATCAAATTTTAGGAGTTCAAATAATTGATTAGGAGCTTTTCAAAACAATTATATTGCAAAACCTCAATTACTGTACTTTTTACTCAGTTAAAATTTCAACGAGTCCATTGAAAAGCCCATTTCGACCCGCTCGTTCGAAACCTCTACAAAAATGACTGCAAAAAAGTTTTAATCAAATATTAGGAGTTTATGTAATTAATTAGGAGCTTTTCAACACAATTATATTGCAAAACCTCAATTTCTGTACTTTTTACTCAGTTAAAATTCTAACGGGTCCAGTGAAAGGCCCATTTAGACCTGCTCGTCCGAAACCTCTACAAAAAGGACCGCAAAATAGTTTTAATCAAATTTTAGGTGTTCAAATAATTGATTAGGAACTTTTCAACACAATTATATCGAAAAACCTCAATTTTATACTTTTTACTCAGTTAAAATTCCAATGGGCCCTTTAAAAGGCCCATTTAGACCTGCTCTTCCGAAACCTCTACAAAAAGGACCGCAGAAATGTTTTATTCAAATATTAGGTGATCAAATAATTGATTAGGAGCTTTTCAACACAATTATATTGCAAAACCGCAATTTCTGTACTTTTTCTTCTTCAAAAATTCCAACGGGTCCATTGAAAGGCCCATTTCGACACGCTCGTCCGAAACCTCTGCAAAAAGGACTGCAAAACAAGTTTTAATCAAATTTTAGGAGTTCATGTAATTAATTAGGAGCTTTTCAACACAATTATATTGCAAAACCTCAATTTCTGTACTTTTTACTCAGTTAAAATTCCAACGGGCCCATTGAAAGGACCATTTTCTTTATGCTCGTCCGAAACCTCTACAAAAAGGACCGCAAAACAAGTTTTAATCAAATTTTAGGAGTTCAAATAATTTATTAGGAGATTTTCAACACAATTATATTCCAAAACCTCAATTTATGTACTTTTTACTCAGTTAAAAATTCAACGGGTCCATTGAAAGGCCCATTTCGACCCACTCGTCCGAAACCTCTACAAAAAGGACTCCAAAAAAAGTTTTAATCAAATCTTAGTAGTTTATGTAATTGATTAGGAGCTTTTCAACACAATTATATTGCAAAACCTCAATTTCTGTACTTTTTACTCAGTTAAAATTCTAACGGGTCCATTGAAAGGCCCATTTAGACCTGCTCGTCCGAAACCTCGACAAAGAGGACCGCAAAATAGTTTTATTCAAATTTTAGGAGTTCAAATAATTGATTAGGAGCTTTTCAACACAATTATATTGCAAAACCGCAATTTATGTACTTTTTACTCAGTTAAAATTCCAACGGGCCCATTGAATGGCCCATTTAGACCTGCTCGTCCGAAACCTCTACAAAAAGGACTGCAAAATAAGTTTTATTCAAATATTAGGAGTTCAAATAATTGATTAGGAGCTTTTCAACACAATTATATTGCAAAACCGCAATTTCTGTACTTTTTACTCAGTTAAAATTCCAATGGGCCCATTGAAAGGCCCATTTAGACCTGCTCGTCCGAAACCTCTACAAAAAGGACTGCAAAATAAGTTTTATTCAAATATTAGGAGTCCATATAATTGATTAGGAGCTTTTCAATACAATTATATTCCAAAATCTCAATTTCTGTACTTTTTACTCAGTTAAAATTTCAACGGGTCCATTGAAAGGCCCATTTCGACCCGCTTGTCCGAAACCTCTACAAAAAGGACTGCAATAAAAGTTTTAATCAAATTTTAGGAGTTTATGTAATTGATTAGGAGCTTTTCAACACAATTATATTGCAATACCTCAATTTCTGTACTTTTTACTCAGTTAAAATTCTAACGGGTCCATTGAAAGCCCCATTTAGACCTGCTCGTCCGAAACCTCGACAAAAAGGACCGCAAAATAGTTTTAATCAAATTTTAGGAGTTCAAATAATAAATTAGGAACTTTTCAACACAATTATATTGAAAAACCTCAATTTTATACTTTTTACTCAGTTAAAATTCCAACGGGCCCATTGAAAGGCCCATTTAGACCTGCTCGTCCGAAACCTCTACAAAAAGGACTGCAAAATAAGTTTTAATCAAATTTTAGGAATTCAAATAATTTATTAGGAGATTTTCAACACAATTATTTTCCAAAACCTCAATTTCTGTACTTTTTACTCAGTTAAAATTCAAACGGGTCCATTGAAAGGCCCATTTCGACCCGCTCGTCCGAAACCTCTACAAAAAGGACTGCAAAACAAGTTTTAATCAAATTTTAGGAGTTCATGTAATTGATTAGGAGCTTTTCAACACAATTATATTGCAAAACCTCAATTTTTGTACTTTTTACTCAGTTAAAATTCCAACGGGTCCATTGAAAGGCCCATTTAGACCTGCTCGTCAGAAACCTCTACAAAAAAAACCGCAAAACATGTTTTAATCTAATTTTAGGAGTTCAAATAATTGATTAGGAGCTTTTCAACACAATTATATTGCTAAACCTCAATTACTGTACTTTTTACTCAGTTAAAATTTCAACGAGTCCATTGAAAGGCCCATTTCGACCCGCTCGTTCGAAACCTCTACAAAAATGACTGCAAAAAAAGTTTTAATCAAATTTTAGGAGTTTATGTAATTGATTAGGAGCTTTTCAACACAATTATATTGCAAAACCTCAATTTCTATACTTTTTACTCAGTTAAAATTCCAACGGGCCCATTGAAAGGCCCATTTAGTCCTGCTCGTCCAAAACCTCGACAAAAAGGACCGCAAAAATGTTTTATTCTAATATTAGGAGTTAAAATAATTGATTAGGAGCTTTTAAACACAATTATATTGTAAAACCGCAATTTCTATACTTTTTAGTCAGTTAAAATTCCAACGGGCCCATTGAAAGGCCCATTTAGACCTGCTCGTCCGAAACCTCTACAAAAAGGACTGCAAAATAAGTTTTATTCAAATATTAGGAGTTCAAATAATTGATTAGGAGCTTTTCAACACAATTATATTGCAAAACCGCAATTCCTGTACTTTTTTCTCAGTTAAAATTCCAACGGGTCCATTGAAAGGCCCATTTCGACCCGCTCGTCTGAAACCTCTGCAAAAAGGACTGCAAAACAAGTTTTAATCAAATTTTAGGAGTTCATGTAATTTATTAGATGCTTTTCAACACAATTATATTGCAAAACCTCAATTTCTGTACTTTTTTCTCAGTTAAAATTCCAACGGGCCCATTGAAAGGCCCATTTAGTCCTGCTCGTCCAAAACCTCGACAAAAAGGACCGCAAAAATGTTTTATTCAAATATTAGGATTTCAAATAATTGATTAGGAGCTTTTCAACACAATTATATTGCAAAACCGCAATTTCTGTACTTTTTACTCAGTTAAAATTCCAACGGGCACTCAGTTAAAATTCCAACGGGTAACGGGTGTTGGGAATGAAAATTCTCTCTGAACTCTCTCATTTCCTCCCTTTGCTTTTTCTCTCTCTCTCTCTCCTCCTATCCCTTCACCACCGTCTCCTCCGCCCCTCTTTTGGACCTTCACCCTCCCAACCACCACCTTTCCACCACACTATCCTCTCCTTTCCACCATCATGCAACCAATCTTATTGGCTGCATGCTTCATTCAGGACAGAATTAGCAAAGGTAAGTACATCTTCTCCCTTTGGTTTTTTATTTTTACTGATTTTTTACTCTTTTAGTTTATCAATTCCCACATTCGGTGGGGTTTCATTAACATATTATTGGATCAATCCTTGGATCTTTTACCTTGTTCCCAATCTTTATGTCAATGGCTCATTTTGGAATTGGTTCAAGCCACTGCTGGGCCTTGCATTTTTCATAATGCCCCTTGTTGTGGCGGGATTATCCTGGCCTTCTAGGCCTTGTATTCAATCTTTCCACTCTTTTGAATGGAAACGTTCCTGGCCCTCTGGCCATGTACACTGTTAGACTTCTTCACACGAATGAAGTCAGATGGGCCACCGGTTTGGTGGCAACTGGAGCCCTCGTTGCTGGTTTCCAGGTATGGGAATCACGTAACTAAAGTAGGGCCTCTTTTACTGCATGCATGGCACATGCAGATCGCATTCCCGGTGGCTGTTGCACCATGCATGCCTCCCCGGAATTATTTCCTCATCTTGAGACAGTGGCTACTGCTGGAAACAGTGATCGTCGTTTTCCGGCCACCACTACTCGTCGGAACCGTTAAGTCGAAGGTTCAATCCCGGAATAATAGGGATACTCCGATTATCATGAGCCTCCTATCCTCAAGGGAATTGGATAACTTTAATTTCAAATTTAAATTTTTAATAGGACTTTTACCTAGACTCAAACACTGCCTACCAGCTTATACCTTCCTAAAAACTAGGATATCTGTTGGATTCGATATTCTCGGCATCCCTTTGTGGATTATCTCCAATCCCATAAAGTTTAATCCTTTGAATTTTGAGTTGATATCCTTGGATTTAATTCAAAATTTTATATTGGTTACATTCCTAAAAGATAGGAAGTTTACTGGATTCGAAATACTCTACCTCCCCTGGTGGATTATCTCCAATCCAATCAATTTTAAACCTTTGAATTTTGAATCATTATCCTTAGATTTAATTCAAAATTTTATGGTGGTTTATCTCAACTTAACGTATAGTAAGGATAATTATTGGACTTACCCCCTCTATCTTCCTTACTGGTTTTTCACTCTTGCAAGTCACTGCATTCGATCTTTCTGTTCCAGGTTTTCACAACCCTACTCGCCAACAATGGCTTCTTCTGATTCCTTCTTGGAGCACTTTGACAACCTACAGTTCACTGCAGAGGAGCAGACTGTGGTTTATGCTCCTAAGGCTACGAAGGCAATACCTTTGGAGGATGAACGATGCTCACTTCTAGGGAAGCTCTTCCCCACGACCAAACCAGATGATACTTCCCTGGTGAAGGTCTTCACGACAGTGTGGAAGGAAGATAAACTCATCTCCACTACGATTCTTGGCTCAGGTTACTTCCTTTTCAAATTTGAATCTGCTGCACGGGTTAAGGACATCCTCAAACGCGGTCCATGGACCTTCAAGCGTGATTGGCTAGCCCTAACTCACATTCAACCTCAGCTGACGCTGGAGGAATACAAATTTACGCACATGAGGATATGGGTTCGTATCCTGCGTGTGCCTCTAGCGATGATGATAGGAGACACAGTGGCCAATGCATCCGGACGTGCCCTAGGCAGTGGCATAGGGGCAGTGATAAGCACCGACACGCGTAAGGACGATGAAGGGAACCTGGTCTAGTTCTTGCGGGTTGGAGTGCTTGTTGATGTTACCCAGCCTCTCCGGCGGGGAGTGCACTAGCAGATGAGGAGAATCCGGATAAGCCAAAGATGCTTCCGGTAAGATACGAAAAACTTCCTACCTTTTGTCACGGTTGTGGGATGTTGTCCCACCTTCGTGCTACATGTGCGGCCTTCAAGGACAAGCCAAGTAAAGGGCTGCCATACAGTGATTGGCTTCGTGCACCTGCCCCTAAACCAAAGATTAAAACCAATGTAAGAGGTCGGGTCCGTTACTTTGAACCAGGCTCCTCTTCTCGTCCACATGAGCACACCACAGGTTACTCATGTTTCTTTTACGATTATTACAGTATATATATATGGAATGTAGGGTTGATTTATACGTATAAATCATATTTTGTCTTATACTTACATTTCCATATCTTTTCCCTTGTTACTTTTTCAGCAAACAATGGAAAGGAAAAGGCTGCCACCCCGGTGGTTACCCCGGAAAAGGAAACACCTTCTGTGCAACCGGACGGTGTTAATATGAACTTGGAGGAGGACGACCTGCTGGGGGAGGAGCTTGCCACCCCGCCTGCTGATGCCGCAGCGCCTCTGCCAATAGAAGGGGCGGAGTTAGCCCTTGCTGTTAAGGGTGCTGAAGCTGCTGGTCACCTTGAGCCATTGGACGTTGCACCGCTGGACATGATTCCTGCGGATGAGGAGTCCGTGGTTAACGGCTCGAAGGATGCTGATGCGGATGATGTTCATGTCGTGCAGCCATATACATCCGACACCCTGCCGGACAAAATATTCATCCTTATTGATGAAGACGATATCCCAGTGCCCACCGTGGATGATACGGCCACAGGGGAAAGTACAAGCAAAGGCAAAGGACCGGTGGACAAAGGCAAGGAACCGATTAACCCGGAGTTTGAGGTATGGTTGGCTGCCACGACGGATAAAGGGAAGGATGTAGCTGTCCCTAAAAAGACTAAGCGCACATCACCTATCATTACTGGAGGTATCGCCAAACGGCCACGTACATCGCCTTCGGTAGCAGGGAAATCCGGGAAACAGTTAGAGAAAATAACAAAGAAAGCTGGGATAAGCAGCAAAAACTCTTCGGCGGTGGTTGACGGTCAACCCCGCCGAGAGAAATGAGGGCCATATGCTGGAACTGTCGAGAACTTAGTATGCCATTGGCAGTTCACGAACTCCGTTCCATTATTTTTCGTTTATGTCCAGATTTTATTTTTTTATCAGAAACTCGTTTAAGTTCGGTTAAGTTTGATTCTCTTAAACATTCCCTTGATATGGAGGGTTTTTTTACTGTGGATAGCAGCTCTTTATGCTCAGGTTTATGCCTGCTTTATAATAAAAATATCACCTTGGATTTTCTCTCGTCTTCGACGAGATATATTGATGTTATTGTGAATGGTTTGGATTGTCGTTTTCGTTTTACTGGCATTTACGGTTACGCGGCTACGAACATGAAAAAACGCACATGGGAACTCATTGACTCCCTTAAAACGAATTCTTCTCTTCCGTGGCTCATCGGAGGTGACTTAAATGATATCCTTGATGACTCGAAAAAACAAGGTGGTAATCGCAGACCTCGTTCACAAATCCTCAACTTTCGTGAATGTATCACACGCAATAACTTGTTCGACTGTAAGCCCAAAACGGGTTGGTTCACTTGGACCCGCACGAGGCCTAATGTCAACCCAGTCTGCGAAAGACTTGATTGATTTGTTGCTTGTTCTCAATGGTTACATGATTTCCCCAATTTCACACATTTCCATTCATTTTCCCTTGAATCGGACCATATTATAATTATAATGGACACGGACAGTATTAACACAACGCACCAACGTTCTGCACCGTCCATGGACCATTTCCAGTTTGAGGCTTGTTGGGCCCATGACCCATCGGGCATTCAAGTATGTAAACAAACTTGGGCCTCCACGTCTGGGTCCCTATTGGATAAGATATCCGCTTTGGGCCACAACCTTCAAGAGTGGCAAAGTGCTCAACGTAATCACTCCACTCTTCGCATGGAAGCGCTGCAACATACTATAAACGCTCTCCTACGTCGTCGTCATCTTTCCCGGAAAGCCCTTTCTACGCTTCACAGTGCAAAATCGGAACTCCGAAAGTTGGCAGCAGCTAGAGAGGCATACTGGGCTCAACGCTCTCGCATCTCTTGGTTAACCAATGGTGACAAGAACACCAACTATTTCCATGCGAGGGCCACAAAGCGACGTAGGAAAAACGCAATACGTGGGCTAATGGATGTGAACTGTGTCTGGCAGACTTCCACTACTGACACGCTACGAATTGTGTCTTCCTACTTTCACGATATTTTTTCTTCATCTTGTCCGGTGTCTTCACCGGAATTGATGAGCAATATTCACCCCACTGTCACCTCGGATATGAATGCCACTCTACTCCGGCCCTTCATTGTAGAGGAAATCTCCGTCGCCTTTCTGGATATCAATCCTAAAAAGGCGCCAGGAATTGATGGCTTTCCTAGTGGCTTCTACCGTCAGCATTGGGATATGATTGGTCCGAAATTCTTATCCCTTTGCATGGACCTTCTACAGGGAAAGGCCGATATGGCATCAGTTAATCGGTCGGTCATTGTGCTTATTCCTAAGACTTCTGACCCTACAACAATGAAGCACTTTCGACCAATCAGCTTATGCACTGTCATCTACAAGACGATTTCTAAGGTCCTCGTCAATCGCCTTAAATCTACCTTGTCCTCTTGTATCAGTGCTTCTCAGGCCGCGTTCATTAGCGGCCGCAATATCACTGACAACATTCTCATTGCGCACGAATTGGTGCACACACTTCACTCTAGTGGGACATTGTCTTCACAAGGGGCTGCTGTCAAGCTCGATATGGAGAAGGCCTTTGACAGGGTCGAATGGTCCTTCTTGAGGGATGTCATGCTACGTATGGGGTTTGCCCGGGAGTGGGTAAACCTCATACTACGGTGTGTCTCTTCGGTCTCCTTTTCGGTCCGCGTTAATGGTACCCTATCCGAGGAATTCTTTCCCACCAGGGGTATCCATCAAGGTGACCCTTTGTCCCCATTTCTTTTCCTCATTTGCTCCCAGGGTCTCTCTACAGCTCTGGAAACGGAGCAAAGGGAAGGACGATTATCGGGCCTAAGTGCCAGTCGCCATGGACCCCGTGTTACTCATCTGCTCTTTGCGGATGACAGCATGGTGTTCCTACGTAATGAGCCGGAGGAGGTGACTAGACTACGATACGTCTTATCTCTGTACGCTTCTTCCTCAGGACAAACAGTCAACTTTGATAAGTCCACTGCCTTCTGCAGTCAAAAGTGTTCTACCGACTTTCTCCATGCTATGCGTTCAACACTAGGTGTACGCTTAGTGGATGACCCGAGCATATATTTGGGGGTACCACTTTTAATTAAAAAGAATAGGACTGCCTCATTAGGTTTCGTACGGGATAAAGTCCAGTCCCGGATGAGTAAATGGGATAGCAGCTTCCTTTCCTATAGTGGGAGAGAGATTCTCATTAAGTCGGTAGCGCAAGCGATGCCACAATACGTGATGCCATGTTACCTATTACCACAGAACATCATTGATGACATTACTATGTCTATACGGCGCTATTGGTGGTCTGGGCGCAGTAATAAGCGAGGATGGCCGCTTTTGTCGTGGCACTCTCTCTGCACACCTAAAGCTGTGGGAGGTCTAGGTTTCCGCGATCTGCGCACCTTTAATATCGCTCTCTTGGGAAAGCAGATTTGGCATCTGATATCCCACCCGGACTCTCTCTTGGCGAGAGTCCTTCGCGCGAAATACTACCCTTCGGGAGACCTGCTGAATGCAACTGTGGATAAACGGGCATCTTTTGCATGGAAAGGGATAAACCAAGCGATTCAATCCCTTGGGCCCGGTTATTTTTGGCGGCCAGGAGTTAAGAGTTCGATACGCATTCTTAGCGATACCTGGGGCGGGGATAAACCGATTACACTATTTGGGGAATATATGGACAACGATGAGTTACCGATGCGATGTCGAGATTACATGACACGCGACTCTGCATCCTGGGATGAAACCAATATTCGCAGGGACTTAGACAAAGATGATGTCGAATGCATTCTTCGGGTTCCAATTTATCGCAATAAGCCGGACACTCTTGTATGGGGCCAGCATGATTCTGGCAGCTATACTGTTAGACCGGGTTACTTCTTTCTACATCAGCCCACGCGGCCGGTGGCACGACCTAACCGACTATGGAAAATCCTTTCCAAAGCTCCGACTCTACCAAAGATTCGTTCCTTTAGCTGGCGTGCAGGCAGTGATGCATTGCCCACTGGGGACAAGTTACGGGCCATACATCACACGGGTGGTCAATGCCCCTTTTGTCCAGCAGTGATGGAAACAACCCTCCATGCCCTTCGCGATTGCCCAGGGGCAAAGGACGTCCTCCGCCTAGTTGGGCTTCCTTCGGGCATCTATGCTAGCCCTTCCAATTCAGTGGCGGATTGGTTATCTGAGGGCACTAAATGCTTGGATAGTACAGGGTTTGCTCTGCTCCTAACAGCGATTTGGAATTTATGGAACCGTCGTAATGATCGGATCCATTCGCAGAGACTTCAGCCAACTTGGCTCACAGCCATGAACGCTACAGGTCTTCTACAGGAATATGTCGCCGCAAACGCTCTCCCCGCCGTGTCAGCAGCTGTACCAACCGCCGCCCCACCGCGTTGGATGCCACCAAGACCGGAGAGTATAAAGATAAATGTCGATGGAGCCTTCCACCCTGGGTCCGGTTCTGCAGCCAACGGTGTAATTACTCGGGATGCTCACGGTTCGATTGTTGGAGGATGTACCGTCCATGAAGCAGGTTGTCATGATGCCACCATGGTCGAGCTACATGCCATTGTGCGGGTATTATGATGGTCCGGGATAGAGGATGGGGCGAGGTTCTCATTCAGTCCGATTCGGCTACGGTAGTCAATAAGCTCTCTCGCACTATTGCTGATAACTCCCTGCTGGGCCCGTAGATTGCTGATACAAAGGCTTTACTTAGGGCTTTTCCTTTGATCACGTTATCTTTTGTACCTAGATCCGCCAATTTTATGGCGCATAACTTAGCCATTTGGGCTTTACGTTCTACTTCCTCTGTTTTTTTCGATTCAGTCATTCCTGACTGTATTAACACTGATGTACTGGCTGACTCTCAGCCTTTTTACTATTATAATATATCTCAGGGCACTCTTTTCCCCTTAGGTTCACCTTGTGCCTCGGCGCAAGGTGGTTAGAGGGGTTTTTAATGAGGCCCCTTTTCTTAAAAAAAAAATTCCAACGGGCCCATTGAAAGGCCCATTTAGACCTGCTCGTCCGAAACCTCTACAAAAAGGACTGCAAAATAAGTTTTATTCAAATATTAGGAGTTCAAATAATTTATTAGGAGCTTTTCAACACAAATATATTGCAAAACCGCAATTTTTGTACTTTTTACTCAGTTAAAATTCCAACGGGCCCATTGAAAGGCCCATTTAGACCTGCTCGTCCGAAACCTCTACAAAAAGGACTGCAAAATAAGTTTTATTCAAATATTAGGAGTTCATATAATTGATTAGGAGCTTTTCAACACAATTATATTCCAAAATATCATTTTCTGTACCTTTTACTCAGTTAAAATTTCAACGGGTCCATTGAAAGGCCCATTTCGACTCGCTCGTCCGAAACCTCTACAAAAAGGTCTGCAATAAAAGTTTTAATCAAATTTTAGGAGTTCATGTAATTGATTAGGAGCTTTTCAACACAATTATATTGCAAAACCTCAATTTCTGTACTTTTTACTCAGTTAAAATTCTAACGGGTCCATTGAAAGGCCCATTTAGACCTGCTCGTCCGAAACCTCGACAAAAAGGACCGCAAAATAGTTTTAATCAAATTTTAGGAGTTCAAATAATAAATTAGGAACTTTTCAACACAATTATGTTGAAAAACCTCAATTTTATACTTTTTACTCAGTTAAAATTCCAACGGGCCCATTGAAAGGCCCATTTAGACCTGCTCGTCCGAAACCTCTAAAAAATGGACCGCAAAAATGTTTTATTCAAATATTATGAGTTCAAATAATTTATTAGGAGCTTTTCAACACAATTATATTGCAAAACCGCAATTTCTTTACTTTTTACTCAGTTAAAATTCCAACGGGTCCATTGAAAGGTCCATTTCGACCCGCTCGTCCGAAACCTCTACAAAAAGGACTGCAAAACAAGTTTTAATCAAACTTTAGGAGTTCATGTAATTGATTAGGAGCTTTTCAACACAATTATATTGCAAAACCTAAATTTCTGTACTTTTTACTCAGTTAAAATTCCAACGGGTCCATTGAAAGGACAATTTAGACCTGCTCGTCTGAAACCTCTACAAAAAGGACCGCAAAACAAGTTTTAATCAAATTTTAGGTGTTCAAATAATTGATTAGGAGCTTTTCAAAACAATTATATTGCAAAACCTCAATTTCTGTACTTTTTACTCAGTTAAAATTTTAACGGGTCCATTGAAAGGCCCAATTCGACCCGCTCGTCCGAAACCTCTATAAAAAGGACTGAAAAAAAAAGTTTTAATCAAATTTTAGAAGATCAAATAATTGATTAGGAGCTTTTCAACATAATTATATTGCAAAACCGCAATTTCTATACTTTTTACTCAGTTAAAATTCCAATGGGTCCATTGAAAGGCCCATTTCGACCCGCTCGTCCGAAACCTCTACAAAAAGGACTGCAAAACAAGTTTTAATCAAATTTTAGGAGTTCATGTAATTGATTATGAGCTTTTCAACACAATTATATTGCAAAACCTCAATTTTTTTACTTTTTACTCAGTTAAAAATCCAACGGGTCCATTGAAAGGCCCATTTAGACATGCTCGTCCGAAACCTCTACAAAAAGGACCGCAAAACAAGTTTTAAAATTTTTTTAGGAATTCAATTAATTTATTAGGAGATTTTCAACACAATTATATTCCAAAACCTCAATTTCTGTACTTTTTACTCAGTTAAAATTCTAACGGGTCCATTGAAAGGCCCATATAGACCTGCTCGTTCGAAACCTCAACAAAAAGGACCGCAAAACAAGTTTTAATCAAATTTTAGGAGTTCAAATAATTGATTAGGAGCTTTTCAACACAATTATATTGAAAACCTCAATTTTAGACTTTTTACTCAGTTAAAATTCCAACGGGCCCATTGAAAGACCCATTTAGACCTGCTCGTCCGAAACCTATACAAAAAGGACCGCAAAAATGTTTTATTCAAATATTAGGAGTTCAAATAATTGATTAGGACCTTTTCAACACAATTATATTGCAAAACCTCAATTTCTGTACTTTTTACTCAGTTAAAATTTCAACAGGTCCATTGAAAGGCCCATTTCGACCAGCTCGTCTGAAACCTCTATAAAAAGGACTTCAAAACAAGTTTTAATCAAATTTTAGGAGTTCAAATAATTAATTAGGATATTTTCAACACAATTATATTGCAAAACCTCAATTTTATACTTTTTACTCAGTTAAAATTCTAACGGGTCCATTGAAAGGCCCATTTAGACCTACTCGTCCGAAACCTCGACAAAAAGGACCGCAAAATAGTTTTAATCAAATTTTAGGAGTTCAAATTATTGATTAGGAACTTTTCAACACAATTATATCGAAAAACCTCAATTTTATACTTTTTACTCAGTTAAAATTCCAACGGGTCCATTGAAAGGCCCATTTCGACCCGCTCGTCTGAAACCTCCGCAAAAAGGACTGCAAAACAAGTTTTAATCAAATTTTAGGAGTTCATGTAATTGATTAGGAGCTTTTCGTCACAATTATATTGCAAAACCTCAATTTCTGTACTTTTTACTCAGTTAAAATTCCAACTGGTCCATTGAAAGGCCCATTTAGATCTGCTCGTCCGAAACCTCTACAAAAAGGACCGCAAAACAAGTTTTAATCAAATTTTAGGAGTTCAAATAATTTATTAGGAGATTTTCAACACAATTATATTCCAAAACCTCAATTTCTGAACTTTTCACTCAGTTAAAATTTCAACGGGTCCATTGAAAGGCCCATTTCGACCTGCTCGTCCGAAACCTCGACAAAAACGACCGCAAAATAGTTTTAATCAAATTTTAGGAGTTCAAAAAATTGGTTAGGAACTTTTCAACACAATTATATTGAAAAACCTCAATTTTATACTTTTTACACAGTTAAAATTCCAACTGGCCCATTGAAAGGCCTATTTAGACCTGCTCGTCCGAAACCTCTACAAAAAGGACCGCAAAAATGTTTTATTCAAATATTAGGAGTTCAAATAATTGATTAGGAGCTTTTCAACACAATTATATTGCAAAACCGCAATTTCTGTACTTTTTACTCAGTTAAAATTCCAACGGGTCCATTGAAAGGCCCATTTCGACCCGCTCGTCTGAAACCTCTACAAAAAGGACTGCAAAACAAGTTTTAATTAAATTTTAGGAGTTCATGTAATTGATTAGGAGCTTTTCAACACAATTATATTGCAAAACCTCAATTTCTGTACTTTTTACTCAGTTAAAATTCCAACGGGTCCATTGAAAGGCCCATTTAGACCTGCTCGTCAGAAACCTCTACAAAAAAAAACCACAAAACATGTTTTAATCAAATTTTAGGAGTTCAAATAATTGATTAGGAGCTTTTCAACACAATTATATTGCAAAACCTCAATTACTGTACTTTTTACTCAGGTAAAATTTCAACGGGTCCATTGAAAGGCCCATTTCGACCAGCTCGTTTGAAACCTCTACAAAAAGGACTGCAAAAAAAGTTTTAATCGAATTTTAGGAGTTTATGTAATTAATTAGGAGCTTTTCAACACAATTATATTGTAAAACCTCAATTTTTGTACTTTTTACTTAGTTAAAATTCCAACGAGCCCATTGAAAGGCCCATTTAGACCTGCTCGTCCGAAACCTCTACAAAAAGGACCGCAAAAATGTTTTATTCAAATATTAGGAGTTCAAATAATTGATTAGGAGCTTTTCAACACAATTATATTGCAAAACCGCAATTTATGTACTTTTTACTCAGTTAAAATTCCAATGGGTCCATTGAAAGGCCCATTTCGACCCGCTCGTCCGAAACCTCTACAAAAAGGACTGCAAAACAAGTTTTAATCAAATTTTAGGAGTTCATGTAATTGATTAGGAGCTTTTCAACACAATTATATTGCAAAACCTCAATTTTTGTACTTTTTACTCAATAAATTCTAACGGGTCCATTGAAAGGCCCATTTAGACCTGCTCGTCCGAAACCTCGACAAAAAGGACCGCAAAATAATTTTAATCAAATTTTAGGAGTTCAAATAATAAATTGGGAACTTTTCAACACAATTATATTGAAAAACCTCAATTTTATACTTTTTACACAGTTAAAATTCCAACGGGCCCATTGAAAGGCCCATTTAGACCTGCTCGTCCGAAACCTCTACAAAAAGGACCGCAAAAATGTTTTATTCAAATATTAGGAGTTGAAATAATTGATTAGGAGCTTTTCAACACAATTATATTGCAAAACCGCAATTTCTGTACTTTTTACTCAGTTAAAATTCCAACGGGTCCATTGAAAGGCCCATTTCGACCCGCTCGTCCGAAACCTCTACAAAAAGGACAACGAAACAAGTTTTAATTAAATTTTAGGAGTTCATGTAATTGATTAGGAGCTTTTCAACAGAATTATATTGCAAATCCTCAATTTCTGTACTTTTTACTCAGTTATAATTTCAACGGGTCCATTGAAAGGCCCATTTCGACCCGCTCGTCCGAAACCTCTACAAAAAGGACTGCAAAACAAGTTTTAATTAAATTTTAGGAGTTCATGTAATTGATTAGGAGGTTTTCAACACAATTATATTGCAAAACCTCAATTTCTGTACTTTTTACTCAGTTAAAATTCCAACGGGTCCATTGAAAGGCCCATTTAGACCTGCTCGTCAGAAACCTCTACAAAAAAAAAACCACAAAACATGTTTTAATCAAATTTTAGGAGTTCAAATAATTGATTAGGAGCTTTTCAACACAATTATATTGCAAAATCTCAATTACTGTACTTTTTACTCAGGTAAAATTTCAACGGGTCCATTGAAAGGCCCATTTCGACCCGCTCGTTTGAAACCTCTACAAAAAGGACTGCAAAAAAAGTTTTAATCGAATTTTAGGAGTTTATGTAATTAATTAGGAGCTTTTCAACACAATTATATTGTAAAACCTCAATTTTTGTACTTTTTACTTAGTTAAAATTCCAACGAGCCCATTGAAAGGCCCATTTAGACCTGCTCGTCCGAAACCTCTACAAAAAGGACCGCAAAAATGTTTTATTTAAATATTAGGAGTTCAAATAATTGATTAGGAGCTTTTCAACACAATTATATTGCAAAACCGCAATTTCTGTACTTTTTACTCAGTTAAAATTCCAATGGGTCCATTGAAAGGCCCATTTTGACCCGCTCGTCCGAAACCTCTACAAAAAGGATTGCAAAACAAGTTTTAATCAAATTTTAGGAGTTCATGTAATTTATTAGGAGCTTTTCAACACAATTATATTGCAAAACCTCAATTTTTGCACTTTTTACTCAATAAATTCTAACGGGTCCATTGAAAGGCCCATTTAGACCTGCTCGTCCGAAACCTCGACAAAAAGGACCACAAAATAGTTTTAATCAAATTTTAGGAGTTCAAATAATAAATTAGGAACTTTTCAACACAATTATATTGAAAAACCTCAATTTTATACTTTTTACTCAGTTAAAATTCCAACGGGCCCATTGAAAGGCCCATTTAGACCTGCTCGTCCGAAACCTCTACAAAAAGGACCGCAAAAATGTTTTATTCAAATATAGGAGTTCAAATAAGTGATTAGGAGCTTTTCAACACAATTATATTGCAAAACCGCAATTTCTGTACTTTTTACTCAGTTAAAATTCCAACGGGTCCATTGAAAGGCCCATTTCGACCCGCTCGTCCGAAACCTCTACAAAAAGGACTGCGAAACAAGTTTTAATTAAATTTTAGGAGTTCATGTAATTGATTAGGAGCTTTTCAACACAATTATATTGCAAAACCTCAATTTCTGTACTTTTTACTCAGTTAAAATTCCAACGGGCCATTGAAAGGCCCATTTAGACCTGCTCGTCAGAAACCTCTAGAAAAAAAACCGCAAAACATGTTTTAATCAAATTTTAGGAGTTCAAATAATTTATTAGGAGCTTTTCAACACAATCATATTGCAAAACCTCAATTACTGTACTTTTTACTCAGTTAAAATTTCAACGGGTCCATTGAAAGGCCCATTTCGACCCGCTCGTTCGAAACCTCTACAAAACGGACTGCAAAAAAAGTTTTAATCAAATTTTAGGAGTTTATGTAATTAATTAGGAGCTTTTCAACACAATTATATTGCAAAACCTCAATTTTTGTACTTTTTCCTCAGTTAAAATTCTAACGGGTCCATTGAAACGCCCATTTAGACCTGCTCGTCCGAAACCTCGACAAAAAGGACTGCAAAATAGTTTTAATCAAATTTTAGGAGTTCAAATAATTGACTAGGAACTTTTCAACACAATTATATCGAAAAACCTCAATTTTATACTTTTTACTCAGTTAAAATTCCAACTGGCCCTTTAAAAGGCCCATTTAGACCTGCTCGTCCGAAACCTCTGCAAAAAGGACCGCAAAAATGTTTTATTCAAATATTAGGTGATCAAATAATTGATTAGGAGCTTTTCAACACAATTATATTCCAAAACCGCAATTTCTGTACTTTTTACTCAGTTAAAATTTAAACGGGTCCAATGAAAGGCCCATTTCGACCCGCTCGTCCGAAACCTCTGCAAAACAAGTTTTAATCAAATTTTAGGAGTTCATGTAATTGATTAGGAGCTTTTCAACACAATTATATTGCAAAACATCAATTTCTGTACTTTTTACTCAGTTAAAATTCCAACGGGTCCATTAAAAGGCCCATTTAGATCTGCTCGTCCGAAACCTCTACAAAAGGACAGCAAAACAAGTTTTAATCAAATTTTAGGAGTTCAAATAATATATTAGGAGATTTTCAACACAAATATATTCCAATACCTCAATTTCTATACTTTTTACTCATTCAAAATTTCAACGGGTCCATTGAAAGGCCCATTTCGACCCGCTCGTCCGAAACCTCTACAAAAAGGACTGCAAAAAGCGTTTTAATCAAATTTTAGGAGTTTATGTAATTGATTAGGAGCTTTTCAACACAATTATATTGCAAAACCTCAATTTCTGTACTTTTTACTCAGTTAAAATTCTAACGGGTCCATTAAAAGGCCCATTTAGACCTGCTTGTCCGAAACCTCGACAAAAAGGACCGCAAAATAGTTTTAATCAAATTTTAGGAGTTCAAAAAATTGATTAGGAACTTTTCAACACAATTATATTGAAAAACCTCAATTTTATACTTGTTACTGAGTTAAAATTCCAACGAGCCCATTGAAAGGCCCATTTAGACCTGCTCGTCCAAAACCTCGACAAAAAGGACCGCAGAATAGTTTTAATCAAATTTTAGGTGTTCAAATAATAAATTAGGAACTTTTCAACACAATTATATTGCAAAACCGCAATTTCTGTACTTTTTACTCAGATAAAATTCCAACGGGTCCATTGAAAGGCCCATTTCGTCCCGCTCGTCCGAAAACTCTACAAAAAGGACTGCAAAACTAGTTTTAATCAAACTTTAGGAGTTCATGTAATTGATTAGGAGCTTTTCAACACAATTATATTGCAAAACCTCAATTTCTGTACTTTTTTACTCAGTTAAAATTCCAACGGGCCCATTGAAAGGCCCATTTAGACCTGCTCGTCCGAAACCTCTACAAAAAGGACCGCAAAAATGTTTTATTCAAATATTAAGAGTTCAAATAATTGATTACGAGCTTTTCAACACAATTATATTGCAAAACCTCAATTTATGTACTTTTTACTCAGTTAAAATTCCAACGGGTCCATTGAATGGCCCATTTATACCTGCTCGTTCGAAACCTCAACAAAAAGGACCGAAAACAAGTTTTAATCAAATTTTAGGAGTTCAAATAATTGATTAGGAGCTTTTCAACACAATTATATTGAAAAACCTTAATTTCTTTACTTTTTACTCAGTTAAAAACCTCTACAAAAAAGGACTGCAAAAATGCTTTATTCAAATATTAGGCGTTCAAATAATTGATTAGGAGCTTTTCAACACTATTATATTGCAAAACCTCAATTTCTGTACTTTTTACTCAGTTAAAATTCCAACAGGTCCATTGAATGGCCCATTTAGACCTGCTCGTCCGAAACATCTACAAAAAGGAGAGAGAAATGATTAAAAAATATTTAAAAAATGCCACGCCAGCCTTAAAAAAATATTAAAAAATGCCACGTCAGCAAAACCGTTAGTTATTTAACGTCGGGGAGCAAAATAGGAAAACTATGTGACGGAAGGGACTCTTTTGCCGAAAAACAAAGTTGTGGGACCAAAGTAGGAAGACAGACATAGTTAGGGGACCACCGGTGTAGTTTTCCCTTAAAATTTCAACGGGTCCATTGAAAGGCCCATTTCGACCCGCTCGTCCGAAACCTCTACAAAAAAGACTGCAATAAAAGTTTTAATCAATCTTTAGAAGTTTATGTAATTGATTAGGAGCTTTTCAACACAATTATATTGCAAAACCTCAATTTTTGTACTTTTTACTCAGTTAAAATTCAAACGGGCCCATTGAAAGGCCCATTTAGACCTTCTCGTCCGAAACCTCGACAAAAAGGACTGCAAAATAGTTTTAATCAAATTTTAGGAGTTCAAATAATTGATTAGGAACTTTTCAACACAATTATATTGAAAAACCTCAATTTTATACTTTTTACTCAGTTAAAATTCCAACGGGCCCATTGAAAGGCCCATTTAGACCTGCTCGTCCGAAACCTTTAAAAAAAGGACCGCAAAAATGTTTTATTCAAATATTAGGGGTTCAAATAATTGATTAGGAGCTTTTCAACACAATTATATTGCAAAATCGCAATTTCTGTACTTTTTACTCAGTTAAAATTCCAACGGGTCCATTGAAAGGCCAATTTCGACCCGCTCGTCCGAAACCTCTAAAAAAGAACTACAAAACAAGGTTTAATCAAATTTTAGGAGTTCATGTAATTGATTAGGAGCTTTTCAACACAATTATATTGTAAAACCTCAATTTTCTATACTTTTTACTCAGTTAAAATTCCAATGGGTCCATTGAAAGGCCCATTTAGACCTGCTCTTCCGAAACCTCTACAAAAAACCTGCAAAACATGTTTTGATCAAATTTAGGAGTTCAAATAATAGATTAGTAGCTTTTCAACACAATTATATTGCAAAACCTCAATTTATGTACTTTTTAATCAGTTAAAATTCCAACGGGTCCATTGAAAGGCCCATTTCGACCCGCTCGTCCGAAACCTCTACAAAAAGGACTGCAAAACAAGTTTTAATCAAATTTTAGGAGTTCATGTAAATAATTAGGAGCTTTTCAACACTATTATATTGCAAAACCTCAATTTCGGTACTTTTTACTCAGTTAAAATTCCAACGGGTCCATTGAAACTCCCATTTAGACCTGCTCGTTTGAAACCTCAACAAAAAGGACCGCAAAACAAGTTTTAATCAAATTTTAGGAGTTCAAATAATTGATTAGGAGCTTTTCAACACAATTATATTGAAAAACCTCAATTTTAGACTTTTTACTCAGTTAAAATTCCAACGAGCCCATTGAAAGGCCTATTTAGACCTGCTCGTCCGAAACCTCTACAAAAAGGACCGTAAAAATGTTTTATTCAAATATTAGGAGTTCAAATAATTGATTAGGAGCTTTTCAACACAATTATATTGCAAAACCTCAATTTATGTACTTTTTACTCAGTTAAAATTCCAACGGGTCCATTGAAAGTCTCATTTCGACCGCTCGTTCGAAACCTCTTCAAAAAGGACTGAAAAAAAGTTTTAATCAAATTTTAGTAGTTTATGTAATTAATTAGGAGCTTTTCAACACAATTATATTAAAAACCTCAATTTTAGACTTTTTACTCAGTTAAAATTCCAACGGGTCCATTGAAAGGCCCATTTAGACCTGCTCGTCCGAAACCTCTACAAAAAGGACCGCAAAAATGTTTTATTCAAATATTAGGAGTTCAAATAATTGATTAGGAGCTTTTCAACACAATTATATTGCAAAACCTCAATTTCTGTACTTTTTACTTAGTTAAAATTCCAACGGGTCCATTGAAAGGCCCATTTCGACCAGCTCGTCCGAAACCTCTACAAAAGGACTGCAAAACAAGTTTTAATCAAATTTTAGGATTTCATGTAATTGATTAGGAGCTTTTCAACACAATTATACTCCAAAATCTAAATTTATGTACTTTGTACTCAGTTAAAATTTCAATGGGTCCATTGAAAGGCCCATTTCGACCCGCTCGTCCAAAACCTTTACAAAAAGGACTGAAAAAAAAGTTTTAATCAAATTTTAGGAGTTTATGTAATTGATTAGGAGCTTTTTCAACACAATTATACTACAAAACCTCAATTTATGTACTTTTTACTTAGTTAAAATTCTAACGGGTCCATTGAAAGGCCCATTTAGACTTGCTCGTCCGAAACAACGACAAAAAGGACCGCAAAATAGTTTTAATCAAATTTTAGGAGTTCAAATAATTGATTAGGAACTTTTCAACACAATTATATTGAAAAACCTCAATTTTATACTTTTTACTCAATTAAAATTCCAACGGGCCCATAGAAAGGCCCATTTAGACCTGCTCGTCCGAAATCTCGACAAAAAGGACCGCAAAATAGTTTTAATCAAATTTTAGGAGATGAAATAATTGATTAGGAACTTTTCAACACAATTATATTGAAAAACCTCAATTTTATACTTTTTACTCAGTTAAAATTCTAACGGGCCCATTGAAAGGCTCATTTAGACCTGCTCGTCCGAAACCTCTACAAAAAGGACCGAAAAAATGTTTTATTCAAATATTAGGAGTTCAAATAAATGATTAGGAGCTTTTCAACACAATTATATAGCAAAATCGCAATTTCTGTACTTTTTACTCAGTTAAAATTCCAACGGGTCCATTGAAAGGCCCATTTCGACCCGCTCGTCCGAAACCTCTACAAAAAGGACTGCAAAACAAGTTTTAATCAAATTTTAGGAGTTCATGTAATTGATTAGGAGCTTTTGAACACAATTATATTGAAAAACCTCAATTTCTGTACTTTTTACTCAGTTAAAATTCCAACGGGTCCATTGAAAGGCCCATTAGACCTGCTCGTCAGAAACCTCTACAAAAAGGACCGCAAAATTTTTTTATTCAAATATTAGGAGTTCAAATAATTGATTAGGAGCTTTTCAACACAATTATATTGCAAAACCTCAATTTCTGTACTTTTTACTCAGTTAAAATTCCAACGGGTCCATTGAAAGGCCCATTTCGACCAGCTCGTCCGAAACCTCTACAAAAGGACTGCAAAACAAGTTTTAATCAAATTTTAAGATTTCATGTAATTGATTAGGAGCTTTTCAACACAATTATATTGCAAAACCTCAATTTCTGTACTTTTTACTCAGTTAAAATTCCAACGGGTGCACGAACCAACTTGACTCAGTGGTTAAGGGAACGATTGTTGTTCCTAGAGGTCACGGGTTCGAGCACCAACAGCTGCAGCAGGGTGATTGAGCGTTCATTGTCAAATGGTTGAGAGTATATTTAGAACAGATACTACTTGTAATCACTTTAGCTTTCATCAAAAAAAAATTCCAACGGGTCCATTGAAAGTCCCATTTATACCTGCTAGTCCGAAACCTCTACAAAAATGATTGCAAAACAAGTTTTAATCAAATTTTAGGAGTTCATGTAATTTATTAGGAGCTTTTCAACACAATTATGTTGAAAACCTCAATTTTAGACTTTTTACTCAGTTAAAATTCCAACGGGCCCATTGAAAGGCCCATTTAGACCTGCTCGTCCGAAACCTCTACAAAAAGGACCGCAAAAATGTTTTATTCAAATATTAGGAGTTCAAATAATTGATTAGGAGCTTTTCAACACAATTATATTGCAAAACCTCAATTTTTGTACTTTTTACTCAGTTAAAATTCCAACGGGTCCATTGAAAGGCCCATTTCGACCAGCTCGTCCGAAACCTCTACAAAAGGACTGCAAAACAAGTTTTAATCAAATTTTAAGATTTCATGTAATTGATTAGGAGCTTTTCAACACAATTATATTGCAAAACCTCAATTTCTGTACTTTTTACTAAGTTAAAATTCCAACGGGTACTTAGTTAAAATTCCAACGGGTGAATGGGGTCTCTCGGTTTTCTCTCAACTTTCCTGGTTCTCTCAAGGGTTTCTAATGGGATTTGGCTTTGCGTTTTCTTTTTTCCCCCCTTTTCCTTTTCATCCGCCTCCCTTTTCTCTTCCCCTTTCTCTCCTCCGTTTCCTTTGCCAATACCACGCCGTCCGCCTCCCCTTTCTCTAATCCAGCCGGCGTTCCTTCTGATGCCAAGGACCATGTGCCTCACGACAGAGAATTCCAGAGAGCCACCCCTTCCTCCGTGTCGATCGGTATATTCTTTCCCTTATTTCCTTTTTACTATTTCTATTTTATTTCAATTTCTGTTCTATTAATTTTTTCCCTTTTTCTTGTTTCACGAGGAACATCCCCTCCATATGCTCTACCCAGATCGTTTTCCCATATCCATCTCTACATGCTTTGGAGATGACGGCCAGATCCAGATCTAGCATTTCTCTCGAAATCCATCGTCCTAACCTCTTATATATCCTTTTTGCTTTTCTTAATCTCTTCTTCTTTATCTTTCTTTTACTATTTTTATGTTTGGTTTTAATCTATGTTTCTTTCTGTATCCCAGATCTACCGTTTGACGCATCCGACCGTCCCCCCCAATTCTTTGGATTCGACAGGGTTGTGAAACCAATAGCTGCCTTCGGTTTGTGGGATCCAGATCGGCAATCGCTGAGCACTATCGTGAAAGGGTTTCTCTACCGGCAATGATGCCCCTTCCCTAATCGAATTTCTAAAGGTATTTTTCTCCTTTTTTTACTTTCAATTCACGATTTCTCCCTTAATCAGTTTCTCCCATTCTCTGCTCCCTATCCCTTCGTGCTGCTATGGTTATCGATTTTTTTCTTTCTTCCTTATGGTTTCAATTGTTTGATATTCTATATTTTTTGCCCAATATCTTTCACTTTCCTTTATTTTCCGAATGTTTGCCTAATTGATCTGTCTGTTTATACTTTAGTATCTTTTCCCCGTAAGCTTTGCTACCCAAACCCTTATACCTCTTTTCCTGCATATCTAAATGTAATGTTATTACATGGTTTTGTTGCTGTTTGCCATTTAATTTTATTGAAACCTTGGACTTGCCTCTGCGAATTTTTTCTACACATGCCTACTGCTTGTTTTATCTGCATGAATTCCTTAGTCGTTTCTGGTTCTCTAATTTTATCTATTTCTATCTATATTTGTATCATGTCCTCCTATATGTTGTTTCTCTTACTTTTTAGTATTTGTTAGTATGCTTATTCCCCCACCTTATTTGCTGGTTCATCAATCATATTTCCCATGTCATACTCCAAATGCTTTTTACTATTTCGTTACTCTCTATTGTCTATCCCCTTTAAGGGGGAATCCTCGATCCCTTCTTAGGGAAAAACTTTTGAACCACCAAGTGGGTCCCCTCTTTGGTTTTTCCCTGCATGTTATTTGGATCTGTAATGAAAGTTACACCGATACTTGGGCTGCTGTTAGCTGCATCTGCTTGACCATGCTTACTACCACTAATGTTACTTTACTTTGCTTTGTCTCCTATATTTATGTCAGGTCTAACTATTGGTATATGTATACCCTGCCGTCTCTCTTTACATTTTTTCCTTTCATATTGCTGATTATTACTCTGATTTTAGCTACATTTTTTGTACCATTTCTGTTATCAATTTATATCCTCTTACCAATCTAAAGTTTTGCTTATCCTTTACTTCCTCCTTGTCTGTTTTAATTTTCTATGTCCCCATCTCCTATCTATCCTTGGTCTGTAATTATTTTCCTTTTTATGCTCTTTATTTTCTCTTTTATTATGACCTTGCATGCATCTCTACCTCTTTTCTTAGTATCTGTCTCTATCTATCTTTTCTATGCTTATTTTTAGCTGGGTAGATATCAATAGTTGTGCTTGTAAGCCTTTGGTTTATTTTTTCCCTGTTGCTTGTATGCTACGTCACCTTATTTCTTCTCATGTTTGCTTGATTAACTCTCATTTCCTTCTTTCTAAATATGCCTTATATTTCCATGCTTATATTTGTGTTTTTATTGCTTCCACTGCCTTTTTGACTATGTTAGCTATACTCTTTTTTACTTTTTTACACTCTACAATCCATACTACTTTACATGCATTGCTTCTCTACCATACTCTTACTCTTTTCCACACCTTTTTAGGTGCCCTCTCTCTATCCCCTATTGGGGAAATTACTACGATCACCTTCACGGTGAAATTATATATTCAAATAAAATTCTATTCAAAACAGCTGCCAATAAAATCTCTTAATTCCTCACCCATCACTAAACATCAATTTGTAAGACTTCAATCTTCTAAGAACGACCATTTTTACCTACATTTAAATAATGAACCAATTATCACTTACATAAACTTTTCTTACCAATCTTCTACTTTGTTCCCCAATTCGTGGAGCCTAGCATCAACCGATTTTGATCTCCCCCTAATTGATTCCCACGTTCGATCTCACAACCATGAATCTCTTAATTCCTACCATAATAATTTATGCTATCTCTATCCACTTCTACTGCCTCAATTTAACATGTTTATTATTTTATTAAATTACATCAATTCACAATATTCTGCTCTACTCAATTTTTTCCCTAATCGCCTATATTTTTATATCTCAAATAAAATTATGGTCCCCAATACAAGGGTGTTTAACCCCTTTCCTATCCCAAATTACTCTTCTTCTATCCTTAAACTTTTTTACCCAGCTTATACATATCTTAAACCGCTATATTATAACAATCTAATCGTCCTAAATTGGTCAACTTGCCTTCCTACTACTACACTTCCCCCAAATTCATTACTCTACTACACCAATCAGCCCATTTTATCCCCTTATTATCATCCACATTTAACTCTCCTCTCTCTTCTGGTGATAAAACTTTCCATTAACTATACCCAATACTTACTATCATTAGTAATTACCGGCCATCACTTCTGTATAATCATCCCATTAAACATCAAATTTTCTTTCCTTTTCTTCCATCACCTTTTACTATTTCCATCTAACTACATGTTAACTCCTAGATTCCCTTTCCATATTATACCCAGACATATCCTTCCTTTTCTATTCCCCCATATCCTCCCTCTTCTTTCCATATTTTCCTACAAGTTCATCCTTCATATTTGGAATCTGATTTCTAAATCCCCCTTTTTACGCCAAACCTTCCCTTATCTTTCTCCTCTCACTTTCCCTTTCACTAAACTTCCTTACTTACTCACCCCAATCTTTTGTGATTCCATTTCTCAATTAGTTAATTTCTTTCCCATTAAACCGCTTAATTACTACCACCCCTTCCCTTTTTCAACTCCCTTCCATTTACTTACACATATTCTACAAAAAGAACTTCAATTCTTTACTCCCACTCTCTTACTTCCTCTCCTTCCTTTGACTTTTATCTTTGACATTCAATTCCTCTCTCTCCCCAATTTACCTCGCATGGCTTCTTCATCTTCTCTTCCCCATTATTCCAACCTTGATCTTACCAATGAAGAAGCAACTGCCATCTACACACCTGACTTTGATTTCTTTGATGAAAATCCAAACACTATCCTAATCGGGAAATTCATTTCATCTAAACCCATTGATGATTGGGCAGTTCTTCAAGCTTTTGAAGGAATATGGAAAAAATAACCTCAAATATATGTCTATCATTCGTGATTCATTCTTCAGGATCGAGTTTGCTACCCCAAGTGAGCGTGACGATGTTTTTGAAAGGGGACCTTGGTTATACAAAGATGAGTGGTTAGCTCTAGCTGAATACAACCCTGGCAAAAGTATGGAAGAATACTCCTTCAACCCTATGCGAATCTGGTTTCGCATTCTTGCTCTGCCCAAACCACTAATGATAACTACAGACGAAGATCCCGACAGAACACACCTTGTGGGCCAATCCCTTGGTGCTATGGTTGGTACAGTTCTTAGGACTGATACACGGAAAAAAGAAGGGAACATGACAGACATTTTGAGAGTAGAAATTCTGATGGATATCACCAAACCAAATTGCCGCTTTATACTCGTAGGAAAAGGTACACGTACCACCTCTTGTCGTCTCCAGTATGAACGTTTACCTCTCTTATGCCACGGTTGTGGCCTCATTAGCCATATTTTTGAGAACTGCCCTAACAAAAATGCATATGATCTGGCCAAACTATAATATGGCGAGTGGCTCCGTTGGCTTCCCCCGCGTCACCGGGAACAGGGACCACGGGGTCGTATCCGATCTGTTGAGGCCCCTATTCCTGTTAGCCGCCAACCACCGTTAGGTACTTTATTTTTTGTCATTTGGTTTCAACAATTTTTTTATTATTATTCACCTTGTTCATATATGGATTCTCCCTTTTACATAGACTCCACGGACAAAGGTAAATCTACTGCAGGCCCTGCTAATGCTAACCAGCTCCCACCGAAAGGTATTTCGCTATCTTTAATCTGGCAGCTCTACATTCCCTATTTTCCTTTATGTCTCTTTATTGAATCTCCTTCCTCCGCAGACCCAAAGGATAAGGGAAAATCCGTGGTTGAGCCCGTGGCCTCTACGCAAGATTCGGGTCTTACTCTTATTAAACATCACCACTTTCTTTTTATCCAACGCTTCCCACTTCTGCAACTCACTTCATCTTTCTCTGAATTTTTAGGGAAACTGAATGAAGGGGATGCTGCCTCTTTTGCTTATCTCCCCACGGAGGATATTAACAACAATGATGAGATGGTAGGGGAGGAATCCTCTGAGCCGCCCAATGCTAAGACAGATTCCCAGCTGCATTCACGAGCTCCACTCCCTACTCAGGTTATATCTCCACAGCCCCTGAACACTATCTACCCGGTCCTTGAGGACTCTGAACAAGGCAACTTGGAAGTCCAAGATGATGGTGTACCAAGCCCTACAGCTCAACAAGTGCGAAAATTGGATGCTCGATTAAGTAAGCCCTTCCTTCAAACCGGTATTTCCCTTATTGATGCATTTGACTCATGGCTTCTTAAGAACTATCCTAATGATGCAGCATCGGCTCCTGCTACTATCCCTATTCATATTCCTCCTAACCGTGGGACTAAGAGACGCTCCCCCATCCATGTGGTCCTCCAGCCCAAGAAGTCTACGCCCTCTCCTTCTTCTACCTTGAAAGCTGGGATGAGCAGCGGAAAAAACTCTACGGCGGCGGCTGATTCACAGCCCCGCCGAGGGAAATGATCATCTTATGCTGGAACTGCCAGGGTCTTGGGAAGGTCCAGGCAGTTCAACACCTCCAGCAATATGTTCATCTGCATACTCCTGATTTACTTTTTTTATGCGAAACTAAACTTAAAAATACGGCTTGTAGCCGTCTTAGTTCTTTGCTAGGTATGGACCTGGTTTTTTCGGTTGATTACTCTGATGAAAAGCTCTGGAATTGCTTTATTTTCCTTAAAAAATTATGATATTGCTATGCTTGCTTACTCGGATCGTTTCATTCATACTTATATTAGTTGCAATTCCTCTTCGTTTTATTTCACTGGTATACATGGTTTTTCTGAAACAAGTAATAAAACTAAAACTTGGGATTTAATTGATTCGCTCAACAATAATGATGGTCTACCTTGGCTTCTCGGTGGTGATTTCAACGAAATCCTATCCGATAATGAAAAACAAGGCGGCTGCCATCGTGCTAGATCTCAAATCAATAATTTTCGACATTGCCTTTCCCGTAATAACCTTTTCGACTGCAAACCTACTACGGGTTGGTTCACTTGGTCTAAAACTGGGCCCAAAACCCCTACTTTATTTGAGAGATTGCTGCTAAATCTGATCAATGTTTTCTACTCTTGAATACGGAACCGCCACCTCTAACAACTCATCGTCCCCCGCCATCTAAGTTCCGATTTGAAAGTTACTGGGCAACCAATGACGAAGGAATCTCTGTTGTCAAACAAACTTGGTCTTCTACTAAGGGCAATACACTGGATAAAATTAAAGCTATAGGCTCCTGCCTAGGAGACTGGCAATCCCAACAAAGACTTAAGTCCACTGGTCGTATCAACATTCTCACTAAAAAAATCAATAAACTTTTACAACGATCTCTTTCGGCTACTGCTGAAAGCAGATATATTGCTGCCAAAACTGAGCTCCACAAATTACTAGATGAGCAAGAAGTGTACTGGGCACAGCGCTCTCGCAACCTATGGTTATCTCAAGGAGATAAAAATACCCGTTTCTTTCATGCCCGAGCTTCTAGCAGGAAGAAAAAGAACACCATCTCTGGCCTTTTTGATTCCAACAACAATTGGTGTACTGACGACCCCAACCTTTTGACAATTGCATCCTCATACTTCCACAATCTTTTTACTTCCTCTAATCCACCCTTGTCAGAGCAAATTCTTTTCAAAAATCCCTCCCTCTATTACGCCTGCTATGAATGAGTCCCTCTCTAAGGAATTCACATCAGAAGAAATTATCACCGCTTTCCGCGATATTGATCCTAGAAAAGCCCCTGGTATTGATGGCTTGCCTAGCGGTTTCTTTCGACAACATTGGGATACTGTAGGGTCCGATGTCACCTCACTCTGCCTTAATCTCCTCAATGGGTCAGCTGATATAGCTTCGGTAAACCAAACAATTCTGGTACTCATACCCAAGATTAAGGATCCAACCACCATGAGGCACCTCAGGCCCATTGGTCTTTGCACAGTAATCTATAAAATTATTGCCAAGGTTTTAGTTAATCGATGAAACATACTATTCCCTTATGCATCAGTTCCAATCAAGCTGCTTTCGTTTAGGGACGTAACATCACAGATAACATTCTTATTGCCCATGAAATAATTCACTCAATTAACACTGGTACTTCTAAGTCTACTCAAGGTGCTGCCCTTAAGCTTGATATGGAAAAGGCTTTCGACAGGGTTGAATGGCCTTTCCTCGAAAATGTCATGAACCGCATGGGATTTGCACCATCATGGGTATCTCTTATAATGAGATGTATTTCCTCGGTTTCCTTTACGGTTAAGGTCAACAATTCTTTTTCCCCCTTGTTTCGTCCTCAACGGGGTCTCCGCCAAGGGGATCCTTTATCTCCCTTTCTCTTCGTTTTTTGCACTCAAGGGCTTTCAGCTTTTTTGACCGATGCTAAACAACATGGTCTCCTCCCTGGTCTTGGTGCTAGTAAGCATGGACCCAAGGTTAACCACCTCTTATTTGCAGATGATTGTATAGTTTTCCTTAACTCGAAGTCCGAGGAAGCTGCACATCTTAAATTAGCTCTCCAAACATATGCTTCTGCCTCAGGACAAGCAGTTAATTTTGACAAGTCTACTATTTTTTACAATCCGCGTACTCCCGCTTTGACTCGCCATGCTATTAATTCCTACCTTCAAGTTCGTGAGGTCTCCAACCCTGGTGTTTATCTGGGGGTACCTCTTCTTATTGGAAAAAATAAGACCCTATCTTTAGGGTTTATACGTGATAAAGTTCATGATAGATTATCCAACTGGGATAAACAGCTCATTTCCTTCAGTGGTAGGGAAATTTTTTATTAAAGCTGTGTTACAATCTCTACCTCAATATGTTATGTCCTGTTATTTATTACCCCAAAACATTATCGATGATATGACATCTGCCATTCGACGCTATTGGTGGTCTGGCAAAACTAATAAGAAAGGTTGGCATATGCTCCCTTGGGAACAGGTGTGCTTGCCTAAATCAGTTGGCGGTATGGGATTTAGGGATCTCAACAATTTTAACATTGCGCTTCTCGGTAAACAATTATGGCGCCTTATCTGCGAACCTGACTCCCTCCTGGGTCAAATCTATAAATCCTAATACTTTCCGTCAGGCAACATTCTTCATGCATCTCGGCCTTCTCGAGGTTCTTTTGCCTGGCAAGGTCTTTATCATGCTATGCAACACCTTCTTAGAGGTTTCCTCTATCGACCTGGTATTAACAGTAACATACGTATCCATCACGATAACTGGGGAGGCTCTTCGACTATTCACATTTACGGGGACTATGAGATATCGGATGAAGTCTACATTCGTTGTCGCGACTTTATGATTCGAAACCAAGCATCTTGGGACCCTGATAAAGTCCGTGCGTACTTTACATCGGCTGATGCCGACTCCATTCTATCTGTTCCTATCATCAATGATACTCGGGACTCCATCCTCTTGAGGCCTAACGATTCTGGTATCTATTTTGTCAGATCTGGCTATCTCTTTCTGCAACGCCCCCCTGAGCCTAGATTTTGGCCTCCTCGGATTTGGAAATTTCTTTCCAAACTCAAGGTTTTACCTAAAGTTAAAACTTTTGGCTGGCGCCTGGGATCAGAGGCCCTACCTGTCGGGGTTCGCCTACAGGCTTTTGCACCAGACTCAGGGTCCTGCCCCGTTTGTCATTCTGGTTTGGAGTCAATACTCCACGCTCTCCGAGATTGCTCTGGTGCTTCGGAGGCCCTTCGGTTGATTGGTCTTCCCACTTCTCTTATTAATAGTACTGCTTCCACCGGCCTTCAATGGCTTGAGGAAGGCGCTGCCCTCCTTTCTTCTGAACTTTTCGGGCTTTTCTTGACTACCCTCTGGAACATTTGGAACAGGCGTAACGACTGGATCCACAATCGACACCTTCAACCCCCATGGCTAATTGCTGTCAATTCCATTAGTCTTCATCGTGACTACTCTGTTGCTATATCTTCATCTACCTCTTCCATCCCTTTGTCGGTTCCTCCTTCTCGCTGGAGGCATCCCCCTCGGGGTCATATCAAAGTTAATCTGGATGGGGCTTTTGATCCTTCCACACGTGCAGTGGCGGTTGGTGTTGTAGCCCGTGATGAAACAGGGATGGTTGTTGGCGGCCTGGCTTTCCCTTTAGGCAGTTGCTCTGATACTATTACATCTGAAGGGAGAGGACTTCTTGCTGGTATTACTTTCGCTCAATCCCAAGGATGGAACCACTTGATATTTGAGACAGATTGTGCTTCTCTTGCGAATAGGATCAACTCCCTGGGCCTAGATCTTTCTCCTATGGGTCCGACGATTCTGCAAGCTCATGCTGCTCTGGATTGTTTTTCTTCTGCGCATGTTCAGTATGTTTGCCGTGAGGCTAATATTGTTGCTCATACGTTGGCTACCCATGCCCTTAGGTCTATGACTTATATGTCCTTTGGATCCATGTATCCTGATTGTATTAAAAATGCTATTCTTTGCGAGGTTTCACCTCGTTATCTATAAATATATTCTGGGTACTCTTTTCCCCTTTTAGGTTTCTCCAGGTCTTGTGCCTGGGGATATTAGTAGGGGTTTTTAACGAGGCCCTCTTTCTTCAAAAAAAATTCCAACGGGTCCATTGAAAGGCCCATTTAGACCTGCTCGTTCGAAACCTCAACAAAAAGGACCGCAAAACAAGTTTTAATCAAATTTTAGGAGTTCAAATAATTGATTAGGAGCTTTTCAACACAATTATATTGAAAAACCTCAATTTTAGACTTTTTACTTAGTTAAAATTTGGTTTTTCAATATAATTTTAAGTTAGTAAAAAGTACAGAAATTGAGGTTTTGCAATATAATTGTGTTGAAAAGATCCTAATCAATTACATGAACTTCTAAAATTTGATTAAAACTTGTTTTGCAATCCTTTTGTAGAGGTTTCGGACGAGCGGGTCGAAATGGGCCTTTCAATGGACCCGTTGGAATTTTAACTGAGTAAAAAGTACAGAAATTGCGATTTTACAATATAATTGTGTTGAAAAGCTCCTAATCAATTATTTGAACTCCTAATATTTGAATAAAACATTTTTTCGGTCCTTTTTGTAGAGGTTTCGGACGAGCAGGTCTAAATGGGCCTTTCAATGGGCCCGTTGAAATTTTAACTGAGTAAAAAGTACAAAAATTGAGATCTTGGAATATAATTGTGTTGAAAATCTTCTAATCAATTACATGATCTCCTAAAATTTGATTAAAACTTGTTTTGCGGTCCTTTTTGTAGATGTTTCGGACGAGCAGGTCTAAATGGGCCTTTCAATGGACCCGTTGGAATTTTAACTGAGTAAAAAGTACAGAAATTGAGGTTTTGCAATATAATTGTGTTGAAAATCTCCTAATAAATTATTTGAGCTCCTAAAATTTGATTAAAACTTTTTTGCAGTCCTTTTTGTAGAGATTTCGAACGAGCGGGTCGAAATGGGCCTTTCAATGGACCCGTTGAAATTTAAACTGAGTAAAAAGTACATAAATTGATGTTTTGCAATATGACTGTGTTGAAAGCTCCTAATCAATTATTTGAACTCCTAAAATTTGATTAAAATATGTTTTGCGGTTTTTTTTTTGTCGAGGTTTCGGACGAGCAGGTCTAAATGGGCCTTTCAATGGACCCGTTAGAATTTTAACTAGGTAAAAAGTACAAAAATTGAGGTTTTGCAATATAATTGTGTTGAAAAGCTCCTAATCAATTAAATAAACTCCTAAAATTTGATTAAAACTTTTATTGCATTCCTTTTTGTAGAGGTTTCGGACAAGCAGGTCTAAATGGGCCTTTCAATGGGCCCGTTGAAATTTTAACTGAGTAAAAAGTATAGAAATTGAGATTTTGGAATATAATTGTGTTGAAAATCTTCTAATCAATTACATGATCTCCTAAAATTTGATTAAAACTTGTTTTGCGGTCCTTTTTGTAGATGTTTCGGACGAGCAGGTCTAAATGGGCCTTTCAATGGACCCGTTGGAATTTTAACTGAGTAAAAAGTACAGAAATTGAGGTTTTGCAATATAATTGTGTTGAAAAGCTCCTAATCAATTAAATAAACTCCTAATATTTGAATAAAACATTTTTGCGGTCCTTTTTGTAGAGGTTTCGGACGACCAGGTCTAAATGGGCCTTTCAATGGGCCCGTTGAAATTTTAACTAAGTAAAAAGTACAGAAATTGAGATTTTGGAATATAATTGTGTTGGGAATCTTCTAATCAATTATTTGAACTCCTAAAATTTGATTAAAATTTAGGTTTTTCAATATAACTTAAAATTCCAACGGGTCCATTGAAAGGCCCATTTAGACCTGCTCGTTAGAAACCTCTACAAAAAAAAACCGCAAAACATCATTTAATCAAATTTTAGGAGTTCAAATAATTGATTAGGAGCTTTTCAACACAGTCATATTGCAAAACATCAATTTATGTACTTTTTACTCAGTTAAAATTTCAACGGGTCCATTGAAAGGCCCATTTCGACCCGCTCGTTCGAAACCTCTACAAAAAAGACTGCAAAAAAGTTTTAATCAAATTTTAGGAGTTCAAATAATTGATTAGGATATTTTCAACACAATTATATTGCAAAACCTCAATTTCTGTACTTTTTACTCAGTTAAAATTCCAACGGGTCCATTGAAAGGCCCATTTAGACATGCTCGTTCGAAACCTCAACAAAAAAGGACCGCAAAACAAGTTTTAATCAAATTTTAGGAGATCATGTAATTGATTAGAAGATTTTCAACACAATTATATTCCAAAATCTCAATTTCTGTAATTTTTACTCAGTTAAAATTTCAACGGGCCCATTGAAAGGCCCATTTAGACCTGCTCGTCCGAAACCTCTACAAAAAGGACTGCAATAAAAGTTTTAATCAAATTTTAGGAGTTTATTTAATTGATTAGGAGCTTTTCAACACAATTATATTGCAAAACCTCAATTTCTGTACTTTTTACTCAGTTAAAATTCTAACGGGTCCATTGAAAGGCCCATTTAGACCTGCTCGTCCGAAACCTCGACAAAAAAAAACCGCAAAACATCTTTTAATCAAATTTTAGGAGTTCAAATAATTGATTAGGAGCTTTTCAACACATTCATATTGCAAAACATCAATTTCTGTACTTTTTACTCAGTTAAAATTTCAACGGGTCCGTTGAAAGTCCCATTTCGACCCGCTCGTTCGAAACCTCTACAAAAAGGACTGCAAAAAAGTTTTAATCAAATGTTAGGAGTTAAAATAATTGATTAGGAGATTTTCAACACAATTATATTGCAAAACCTCAATTTCTGTAATTTTTACTCAGTTAAAATTCCAACGGGTCCATTGAAAGGCCCATTTAGACCTGCTCGTCCGAAACATCTACAAAAAGGACCGCAAAACAAGTTTTAATCAAAGTTTAGGAGATCATGTAATTGATTAGAAGATTTTCAACACAATTATATTCCAAAATCTCAATTTTTGTACTTTTGACTCAGTTAAAATTTCAACGGGCCCATTGAAAGGCCCATTTAGACCTGCTCGTCCGAAACCTCTACAAAAAGGACTGCAATAAAAGTTTTAATCAAATTTTAGGAGTTTATTTAATTGATTAGGAGCTTTTCAACACAATTATATTGCAAAACCTCAATTTCTGTATTTTTTACTCAGTTAAAATTCTAACGGGTCCATTGAAAGGCCCATTTAGACCTGCTCGCCCGAAACCTCGACAAAAAAAAACCGCAAAACATCTTTTAATCAAATTTTAGGAGTTCAAATAATTGATTAGTAGCTTTTCAACACAGTCATATTGCAAAACATCAATTTCTGTACTTTTTACTTAGTTAAAATTTCAACGGGTCCATTGAAAGGCCCATTTCGACCCGCTCGTTCGAAACCTCTACAAAAAGGACTGCAAAAAAGTTTTAATCAAATTTTAGGAGTTCAAATAATTGATTAGGAGATTTTCAACACAATTATATTGCAAAACCTCAATTTCTGTACTTTTTACTCAGTTAAAATTCCAACGGGTCCATTGAAAGGCCCATTTAGACCTGCTCGTCCGAAACATCTACAAAAAGGACCGCAAAACAAGTTTTAATCAAATTTTAGGAGATCATGTAATTGATTAGAAGATTTTCAACACAATTATATTCCAAGATCTCAATTTTTGTACTTTTTACTCAGTTAAAATTTCAACGGGCCCATTGAAAGGCCCATTTAGACCTGCTCGTCTGAAACCTCTACAAAAAGGACCGCAAAAATGTTTTATTCAAATATTAGGAGTTCAAATAATTGATTAGGAGCTTTTCAACACAATTATATTGCAAAACCTCAATTTCTATACTTTTACTCAGTTAGAATTCCAACGGGTCCATTGAAAGGCCCATTTATACCTAATAGTCCGAAACCTCTACAAAACGACTACAAAACAGTTTTAATCAAATTTTAGGAGTTCATGTAATTGATTAGGAGCTTTTCAACACAATTAAATTGAAAAGCCTGAATTTTATACTTTTTACTCAGTTAAAATTCCAACGGGCCCATTTAGACCTGCTCGTCCAAAACCTCTACAAAAAGGACCGCAAAAATGTTTTATTCAAATATTAGGAGTTCAAATAATTGATTAGGAGATTTTCAACACATTTATATTGCAAAACCTCAATTTCTGTACTTTTTACTCAGTTCAAATTCCAACGGGTCCATTGAAAGGCTCATTTCGACCCGCTCGTCCGAAACCTCTACAAAAAGGACAGGAAAACAAGTTATAATCAAATTTTAGGAGTTCACGTAATTGATTAGGAGCTTTTCAACACAATTATATTGCAAAACCTCAATTTCTGTACTTTTTACTCAGTTAAAATTCCAACGGGTCCATTGAAAAGCCCATTTAGACCTGCTCGTTCGAAACCTCAACAAAAAGGACCGCAAAACAAGTTTTAATCAAATTTTAGGAGTTAAAATAATTGATTAGGAGCTTTTCAACACAATTATATTGAAAAACCTCAATTTCTATACTTTTTACTCAGTTAAAATTCCAACGGGCTCATTGAATGGCCCATTTAGACCTGCTCGTCCGAAACCTCTACAAAAAGGACCGCAAAAATGTTTTATTCAATTTTTAGGAGTTCAAATAATTGATTAGGAGCTTTTCAACACTATTATATTGCAAAACCTCAATTTCTGTACTTTTTACTCAGTTAAAATTCCAACGGGTCCATTGAAAGGCCCATTTAGACCTGCTCGTCCGAAACATCTACAAAAAGAACCGCAAAACAAGTTTTAATCAAAATTTAGGAGATCATGTAATTGATTAGGAGATTTTCAACACAATTATATTCCAAAATCTCAATTTCTGTACTTTTTACTCAGTTAAAATTTCAACGGGTCCATTGAAAGGCCCATTTCGACCTGCTCGTCCGAAACCTCTACAAAAAGGACTGCAATAAAAGTTTTAATCAAATTTTAGGAGTTTATTTAATTGATTAGGAGCTTTTCAACACAATTATATTGCAAAACCTCAATTTCTGTACTTTTTACTCAGTTAAAATTCTAACGGGTCCATTGAAAGGCCCATGTAGACTTGCTCGTCCGAAACCTCGACAAAAAGGACCGCAAAAGAGTTTTAATCAAATTTTAGGAGTTCAAATAATTGATTAGGAACTTTTCAACACAATTATATTGAAAACCCTCAATTTTATACTTTTTACTCAGTTAAAATTCCAACGGGCCCATTGAAAGGCCCATTTAGACCTGCTCGTCCGAAACCTCTACAAAAAGGGCCGCAAAATGTTTTATTCAAATATTAGGAGTTCAAATAATTGATTAGGAGCTTTTCAACACAATTATATTGTAAAATCGCAATTTCTGTACTTTTTACTCAGTTAAAATTCCAACGGGTCCATTGAAAGGCCCATTTCGACCCTCTCGTCCGAAACCTCTACAAAAAGGACTGCAAAACAAGTTTTAATCAAATTTTAGGAGTTCATGTAATTGATTAGGATCTTTTCAACACAATTATATTGCAAAACCTCAATTTCTGTACTTTTTACTAACTTAAAATTCCAACGGGTCCATTGAAAGGCTCATTTAGACCTGCTCGTCAGAAACCTCTACAAAAAAACCGCAAAACATCTTTTAATCAAATTTTAGGAGTTCAAATAATTGATTAGGAGATTTTCAACACAATTATATTGCAAAACCTCAATTTCTGTACTTTTTACTCAGTTAAAATTCCAACGGGTCCATTGAAAGGCCCATTTAGACCTGCTCGTCCGAAACATCTACAAAAAGGACCGCAAAACAAGTTTTAATCAAATTTTAGGAGATCATGTAATTGATTAGAAGATTTTCAACACAATTATATTCCAAAATCTCAATTTCTGTACTTTTTACTCAGTTAAAATTTCAACGGGCCCATTGAAAGCCCATTTAGACCTGCTCGTCCGAAACCTCTACAAAAAGGACCGCAAAAATGTTTTATTCAAAAATTAGGAGATAAAATAATTGATTAGGAGCTTTTCAACACAATTATATTGCAAAACCGATATTTCTGTACTTTTTACTTAGTTAAATTTCCAACGGGTCCATTGAAAGGCCCATTTCGACCCGCTCGTCCGAAACCTCTGCAAAACAAGTTTTAATCAAATTTTAGGAGTTCATGTAATTGATTAGGAGCTTTTCAACACAATTATATTGCAAAACCTCAATTTCTGTACTTTTTACTCAGTTAAAATTCCAACGGGTCCATTGAAAGGCCCATATAGACCTGCTCGTCCGAAACCTCTACAAAAGGACCGCAAAACAAGTTTTAATCAAATTTTAGGAGTTCAAATAATTTATTAGGAGCTTTTCAACACAATTATATTGCAAAACCTCAATTTCTGTACTTTTTACTCGGTTAAAATTTCAACGAGTGCATTGTAAGGCCCATTTCGACCTGCTCGTCCGGAACCTTTACAAAAAGGACTGCAAAAAAAGTTTTAATCAAATTTTAGGAGTTTATGTAATTGATTAGGAGCTTTTCAATACAATTATATTGCAAACCTCAATTTATGTACTTTTTACTCAGTGAAAATTCCAACGGGTCCATTGAAAGGCCCATTTAGACCTGCTCGTCCGAAACCTCTACAAAAAGGGCCGCAAAATGTTTTATTCAAATATTAGGAGTTCAAATAATTGATTAGGAGCTTTTCAACACAATTATATTGCAAAACCTCAATTTCTGTACTTTTTACTCAGTTAAAATTCCAACGGGCCCATTGAAATGCCCATTTAGACCTGCTCGTGCGAAACCTCTACAAAAAGGACCGCAAAAATGTTTTATTCAAATATTAGGAGTTCAAATAATTGATTAGGAGCTTTTCAACACAATTATATTGCAAAACCTCAATTTCTGTACTTTTTACTCGGTTAAAATTCCAACGGGACCATTGAAAGGCCCATTTCGACCCGCTCGTCCGAAACCTCAACAAAAAGGACTGAAAAACACGTTTTAATCAAATTTTAGGAGTTCATATAATTGATTAGGAGCTTTTCAAAACAATTATATTGCAAAACCTCAATTTCTGTAATTTTTACTCAGTTAAAATTCCAACGGGTCCATTGAAAGGCCCATTTAGACCTGCTCGTCCGAAACCTCGACAAAAAGGACCGCAATACAAGTTTTAATCAGATTTTAGGAGTTCAAATAATTGATTAGGAGCTTTTCAACACAATTATATTGCAAAACCTCAATTTCTGTACTTTTTACTCAGTTAAAATTCCAACGGGTCCATTGAAAGGCCCATTTAGACCTGCTAGTCCGAAACCTCGACAAAAAGGACCGAAAAAATGTTTTATTCAAATATTAGGAGTTCAAATAATTGATTAGGAGCTTTTCAACACAATTATATTGCAAAATCGCAATTTATGTACTTTTTACTCAGTTAAAATTCCAACGGGTCCATTGAAAGGCCCATTTCGACCCGCTCGTCCGAAACCTCTACAAAAAGGACTACAAAACAAGTTTTAATCAAATTTTAGGAGTTCATGTAATTGATTAGGAGCTTTTCAACACAATTATATTGAAAAACCTCAATTTTTGTACTTTTTACTCAGTTAAAATTCCAACGGGTCCATTGAAAGGCCCATTAGACCTGCTCGTCAGAAACCTCTACAAAAAGGACCGCAAAACAAGATTTAATCAAATTTTAGGTGTTCAAATAATTTATTAGGAGCTTTTCAAAACAATTATATTGCAAAACCACAATTTCTGGACTTTTTACTCAGTTAAAATTTCAACGGGTCCATTGAGAGGCCCATTTCGACCCGCTCGTCCGAAACCTCTACAAAAAGGACTGCAAAAAAAGTTTTAATCAAAATTTAGGAGTTTATGTAATTGATTAGGAGCTTTTCAACACAATTATATTGCAAAACCTCAATTTCTGTACTTTTTACTCAGTTAAAATTCTAACGGGTCCATTGAAAGGCCCATTTAGACCTGCTCGTTCGAAACCTCGACAAAAAGGACCGCAAAATAGTTTTAATTAAATTTTAGGAGTTCAAATAATTGATTAGGAACTTTTCAACACAATTATATTGAAAAACCTCAATTTTATACTTTTTACTCAGTTAAAATTCCAACGGGCCCATTGAAAGGCCCATTTAGACCTGCTCGTCCGAAACCTCTACAAAAAGGACCGCAAAAATGTTTTATTCAAAAATTAGGAGTTCAAATAATTGATTAGGAGCTTCTCAACACAATTATATTGCAAAACCTCAATTTCTGTACTTTTTACTCAGTTAAAATTCCAACGGGTCCATTGAAAGGCCCATTTATACCTGCTAGTCCGAAACCTCTACAAAAATGACTGCAAAAAAAGTTTTAATCAAATTTTAGGAGTTCATGTAATTGATTAGGAGCTTTTCAACACAATTATATTGAAAAACCTCAATTTTATACTTTTTACTCAGTAAAATTCCAACGGGCCCATTTAGACCTGCTCGTCCGAAACCTCTACAAAAAGGACCGCAAAAATGTTTTATTCAAATATTAGGAGTTCAAATAATTGATTAGAAGTTTTTCAACACAATTATATTGCAAAACCTCAATTTCTGTACTTTTTACTCAATTAAAATTCCATCGGGTCCATTGAAAGGCCCATTTCGAACCGATCGTCCGAAACCTCTACAAAAAGTACTGCGAAACAAATATTAATCAAATTTTAGGAGTTCATGTAATTGATTAGGAGCTTTTCAACACAATTATATTGCAAAACCTCAATTTCTGTACTTTTTACTCAGGAAAAATTCCAACGGGTCCATTGAAAGGCCCATTTAGACCTGCTCGTTCGAAACCTCAACAAAAAGGACCGCAAAACAAGTTTTAATCAAATTTTAGGAGTTCAAATAATTGATTATGAGCTTTTCAACACAATTATATTGAAAAACCTCAATTTATATACTTTTTACTTAGTTAAAATTCCAACGGGCCCAATGAAAGGCCCATTTAGACCTGCTCGTCTGAAACCTCTACAAAAAGGACTGCAAAAATGTTTTATTCAAATATTAGGAGTTCAAATAATTGATTAGGAGCTTTTCAACACAATTATATTGCAAAATCGCAATTTATGTACTTTTTACTCAGTTAAAATTCCAACGGGTCCATTGAAAGGCCCATTTGGACATGCTCGTCCGAAACCTCTACAAAAAGGAGCGCAAAACAAGTTTTAATCAAATTTTAGGAGTTCAAATAATTGATCAGGAGCTTTTCAACACAATTATATTGCAAAACCTCAATTTCTGTACTTTTTACTCAGTTAAAATTCCAACGGGTCCTTTGAAAGGCCCATTTATACCTGCTAGTCCGAAACCTCTACACAAATGACTGCAAAAAAAGTTTTAATCAAATTTTAGGAGTTCATGTAATTGATTAGGAGCTTTTCAACACAATTATATTGAAAAACCTCAATTTTATACTTTTTACTCAGTTAAAATTCCAACGGGCCCATTTAGACCTGCTCGTCCGAAACCTCTACAAAAAGGACCGTAAAAATTTTTATTCAAATATTAGGAGTTCAAATAATTGATTAGGAGTTTTTCAACAGAATTATATTGCAAAACCTCAATTTCTGTACTTTTTACTCAATTAAAATTCCATCGGGTCCATTGAAAGGCCCATTTCGAACCGCTCGTCCGAAACCCCTACAAAAAGTACTGCAAAACAAATATTAATCAAATTTTAGGAGTTCATGTAACTGATTAGGAGCTTTTCAACACAATTATATTGCAAAACCTCAATTTCTGTACTTTTTACTCAGTAAAAATTCCAACGGGTCCATTGAAAGGCCCATTTAGACCTGCTCGTTCGAAACCTCAACAAAAAGGACCGCAAAACAAGTTTTAATCAAATTTTAGGAGTTCAAATAATTGATTAGGAGCTTTTCAACACAATTATATTGAAAAACCTCAATTTATATACTTTTTACTTAGTTAGAATTCCAACGGGCCCAATGAAAGGCCCATTTAGACCTGCTCGTCTGAAACCTCTACAAAAAGGACCGCAAAAATGTTATATTCAAATATTAGGAGTTCAAATAATTGATTAGGAGCTTTTCAACACAATTATATTGCAAAACCTCATTTTCTGTACTTTTTACTCAGTTAAAATTCCAACGGGTCCATTGAAAGGCCCATTTAGACCTGCTCATCTGAAACATCTACAAAAAGGACCGCAACACAAGTTTTAATCAAATTTTAGAAGATCATGTAATTGATTAGGAGATTTTCAACACAATTATACTCCAAAATCTCAATTTATGTACTTTTTACTCAGTTAAAATTTCAACGGGTCCATTGAAAGGCCCATTTCGACCCGCTCGTCCAAAACCTCTACAAAAAGGACTCTAAAAAAGTTTTCATCAAAATTTAGGAGTTTATGCAATTGATTAGGAGCTTTTCAACACATTTATATTTCAAAACCTCATTTCTGTACTTTTTACTCAGTTAAAATTCTAACGGGTCCATTGAAAGGCCCATTTAGACCTGCTCGTCCGAAACCTCGACAAAAAGGACCGCAAAATAGTTTTAATCAAAATTTAGGAGTTCAAATAATGATTAGGAACTTTTCAACACAATTATATTGAAAAACCTCAATTTCATACTTCTTACTCAGTTAAAATTCCAACGGGCCCATTGAAAGGCCCATTTAAACCTGCTCGTCCGAAACCTCGACAAAAAGGACCACAAAATAGTTTTAATCAAATTTTAGGAGTTCAAATAATTGATTAGGAACTTTTCAACAAAATTATATTGAAAAACCTCAATTTTATACTTTTTACTCAGTTAAAATTCTAACGGGTCCATTGAAAGGCCCATTTAGACCTGCTCGTCTGAAACCTCGACAAAAAGGACCGCAAAATAGTTTTAATCAAATTTTAGGAGTTCAAATAATTGATTAGGAACTTTTCAACACAATTATATTGAAAAACCTCAATTTTATACTTTTTACTCAGTTAAAATTCTAACGGGCCCATTAAAAGGCTCATTTAGACCTGCTCGTCCGAAACCTCTACAAAAAGGACCGAAAAAATGTTTTATTCAAATATTAGGAGTTCAAATAATTGATTAGGAGCTTTTCAACACAATTATATTGCAAAATCGCAATTTCTGTACTTTTTACTCAGTTAAAATTCCAACGGGTCCATTGAAAGGCCCATTTCGACCCGCTCGTCCGAAACCTCTACAAAAAGGACTGCAAAACAAGTTTTAATCAAATTTTAGGAGTTCATGTAATTGATTAGGAGCTTTTCAACACAATTATATTGAAAAACCTCAATTTTTGTACTTTTTACTCAGTTAAAATTCCAACGGGTCCATTGAAAGGCCCATTAGACCTGCTCGTCAGAAACCTCTACAAAAAGGACCGCAAAACAAGATTTAATCAAATTTTAGGAGTTCAAATAATTTATTAGGAGCTTTTCAAAACAATTATATTGCAAAACCACAATTTCTGGACTTTTTACTCAGTTAAAATTTCAACGGGTCCATTGAGAGGCCCATTTCGACCCGCTCGTCCGAAACCTCTACAAAAAGGACTGCAAAAAAAGTTTTAATCAAAATTTAGGAGTTTATGTAATTGATTAGGAGCTTTTCAACACAATTATATTGCAAAACCTCAATTTCTGTACTTTTTACTCAGTTAAAATTCTAACGGGTCCATTGAAAGGCCCATTTAGACCTGCTCGTTCGAAACCTCGACAAAAAGGACCGCAAAATAGTTTTAATTAAATTTTAGGAGTTCAAATAATTGATTAGGAACTTTTCAACACAATTATATTGAAAAACCTCAATTTTATACTTTTTACTCAGTTAAAATTCCAACGGGCCCATTGAAAGGCCCATTTAGACCTGCTCGTCCGAAACCTCTTCAAAAAGGACCGCAAAAATGTTTTATTCAAAAATTAGGAGTTCAAATAATTGATTAGGAGCTTCTCAACACAATTATATTGCAAAACCTCAATTTCTGTACTTTTTACTCAGTTAAAATTCCAACGGGTCCATTGAAAGGCCCATTTAGACCTGCTCGTCCGAAACCTCTACAAAAATGACCGCAAAACAAGTTTTAATCAAATTTTAGGAGTTCAAATAATTTATTAGGAGCTTTTCAACACAATTATATTGCAAAACCTAAATTTCTGTACTTTTTACTCAGTTAAAATTTCAACGGGTCCATTGAAAGTCCCATTTAGACATGCTCGTCCGAAACCTCTACAAAAAGAACCGCAAAACGAGTTTTAATCAAATTTTAGGAGTTCAAATAATTGGTTAGGAGCTTTTCAACACAATTATATTGCAAAACTTCAATTTCTGTACTTTTTACTCAGTTAAAATTTCAACGGGTCCATTGAAAGGCCCATTTCGACCCGCTCGTCCGAAACCTCTACAAAAAGGACTACAAAAAGTTTTAATCAAATTTTAGGAGTTAATGTAATTGATTAGGAGCATTTCAACACAATTATATTGCAAAACCTCAATTTCTGTACTTTTTACTCAGTTAAAATTTCAACGGGTCCATTGAAAGGCCCATTTCGACCCGCTCGTCCGAAACCTCTACAAAAAGGACTGCAAAACAAGTTTTAATCAAATTTTAGGAGTTCAAATAAATGCTTAGGAGCTTTTCAACACAATTATATTGCAAACATCAATTTCTGTACTTTTTACTCAGTTAAACTTTCAACGGGTCCATTGAAAGGCCCATTTCGACCCGCTCGTCTGAAACATCTACAAAAAGGACTGCAAAAAAAGTTTTAATCAAATTTTAGGAGTTTATGTAATTGATTAGGAGCTTTTCAACACAATTATATTGCAAAACCTCGATTTCTGTGCTTTTTACTCAGTTAAAATTTCAACGGGTCCATTGAAAGGCCCATTTCGACCCGCTCGTCCGAAACCTCTACAAATAGGACTGCAAAAAAAGTTTAAATCAAATTTTAGGAGTTTAAGTAATTGATTAGGAGCTTTTCAACACAATTATAATGCAAAACCTCAATTTCTGTACTTTTTACTCAGTTAAAATTCCAACGAGTCCATTGAAAGGCCCATTTAGACCTGCTCGTCCGAAACCTCGACAAAAAGAACCGCAAAATAGTTTTAATCAAATTTTAGGAGTTCAAATAATTGATTAGTAACTTTTCAACACAATTATATTGAAAAAGCTCAATTTTATACTTTTTACTTAGTTAAAATTCTAACGGGCCCATTAAAAGGCTCATTTAGACCTGATCGTCCGAAACCTCTATAAAAAGGACCGCAAAAATGTTTTATTCAAATATTAGGAGATCAAATAATTGATTAGGAGCTATTCAACACAATTATATTGCAGAACCGCAGTTTCTGTACTTTTTACTCAGTTAAAATTCCAACGGGTCCATTGAAAATCCCATTTCGACCCGCTCGTCCGAAACCTCTACAAAAAGGACTGCAAAACAAGTTTTAATCAAATTTTAGGAGTTCATGTAATTGATTAGGAGCTTTTCCACACAATTATATTGCAAAACCTCAATTTCTGTACTTTTTTACTTAGTTAAAATTCCAACGGGTCCATTGAAAGGCCCATTTGGACATGCTCGTCCGAAACCTCTACAAAAAGGACCGCAAAACAAGTTTTAATCAAATTTTAGGAGTTCATGTAATTGATTAGGAGCTTTTCAACACAATTATATTGCAAAACCTCAATTTCTGTACTTTTTTACTTAGTTAAAATTCCAACGGGTCCATTGAAAGGCCCATTTGGACATGCTCGTCCGAAACCTCTACAAAAAGGACCGCAAAACAAGTTTTAATCAAATTTTAGGAGTTCAAATAATTTATTAGGAGCTTTTCAACACAATTATATTGCAAAACCTCAATTTCTGTACTTTTTACTCAGTTAAAATTCCAACGGGCCCATTGAAAGGCCCATTTAGACCTGCTCGTCCGAAACCTCTACAAAAAGGACCACAAAAATGTTTTATTCAAATAGTAGGAGTTCAAATAATTGATCAGGAGCTTTTCAACACAATTATATTGCAAAACCTCAATTTCTGTACTTTTTACTCAGTTAAAATTCCAACGGGTCCATTGAAAGGCCCATTTATACCTGCTAGTCCGAAACCTCTAAAAAAATGACTGCAAAACAAGTTTTAATCAAATTTTAGGAGTTCATGTAATTGATTAGGAGCTTTTCAACACAATTATATTGAAAAATCTCAATTTTATACATTTTACTCAGTTAAAATTTCAACGGGCCCATTGAAAGGCCCATTTAGACCTGCTCGTTCCAAAACTTCTACAAAAAGGACCACAAAAATGTTTTATTCTAATATTAGGAGTTCAAATAATTGATTAGGAGCTTTTCAACACAATTATATTGCAAAACCTCAATTTCTGTACTTTTTACTCAGTTAAAATTCCATTGGGTCCATTGAAAGGCCCATTTCGACCCGCTCGTCCGAAACCTCTACAAAAAGGACTGCAAAACAAGTTTTAATCAAATTTTAGGAGTTCATGTAATTGATTAGGAGCTTTTCAACACAATTATATTGAAAAACCTCAATTTTTGTACTTTCTACTCAGTTAAAATTCCAACGGGTCCATTGAAAGGCCCATTAGACCTGCTCGTCAGAAACCTCTACAAAAAGGACCGCAAAACAAGATTTAATCAAATTTTAGGAGTTCAAATAATTTATTAGGAGCTTTTCAAAACAATTATATTGCAAAACCACAATTTCTGGACTTTTTACTCAGTTAAAATTTCAACGGTCCATTGAGAGGCCCATTTCGACCCGCTCGTCCGAAACCTCTACAAAAAGGACTGCAAAAAAAGTTTTAATCAAAATTTAGGAGTTTATGTAATTGATTAGGAGCTTTTCAACACAATTATATTGCAAAACCTCAATTTCTGTACTTTTTACTCAGTTAAAATTCCAACGGGTCCATTGAAAGGCCCATTTCGACCCACTCATCCGAAACCTCTACAAAAAGGACTGCAAAACACGTTTTAATCAAATTTTAGGAGTTCATGTAATTGATTAGGAGCTTTTCAACACAATTATATTACAAAACCTCAATTTCTGTACTTTTTACTCAGTTAAAATTCCAACGGGTCCATTGAAAGGCCCATTTAGACCTGCTCGTCCGAAACCTCTACAAAAAGGACCGCAAAAATGTTTTATTCAAAAATTAGGAGATAAAATAATTGATTAGGAGCTTTTCAACACAATTATATTGCAAAACCGATATTTCTGTACTTTTTACTTAGTTAAATTTCTAACGGGTGGGCAGTTAAAATTCCAACGGGTATGGCTCTCGAAATTCTCCCGATTCTCTTGGTCCTCTTTGGGGTTTGCGGTGGTTTTGGTTTTTTCACTTTTCCCCTCTTTTTTCCCGTGCCATCTCTCCTTCCCTTCACCTTTTCCCTTTTGTTTCCTCTTTTTCCCCTCCCCCCTCCTTTTCACGCCGTCCGCCACTGCTTCCTTCCCCTCTCCAGCCGACGTTCACCCTAATCAAGAGACCCATGTGCTTCAAGATTTGGAGTTTTCGAGAGCCCAATGTATGTTTTCTTTCCGTCTATTTTTCTTAATTTTCTGGTTTCCTCTTTTTCTTAATCTTTTTCTGCTCTTTGAGGCGACTGCTAATCTGTTCTTTTTTTGGTTTCAATCTGCTGAGAGGAACCTTATCTTGATGCTGCGGAGTTTTTTTAACGCGATGCTTGGGAGTTTTTTTTACAAACCCAGATCTGGCTGCCGATTCAATCCCCCTCCCCTTTTTGGTTCTGGTTTTTTTCTTTTTTCCCCTTATTTTAGTTTATCGTTCTAATCCAAGGTTTCCATCCTCATTATTTCAGTTTTTCAGCCGGATCTTCTAGATCCAGTTCTTCTTCTCCACCCTTCGTCGGCCAAGTATTTCCACTTTAATTATGAAGGGACGCCGGTTCGCCAATCTCAGCCTTCTCCCTCTTCCAGTGGCCATCTCCGCTTTGCCCCCTAGAGCTATCATCCGACCACCATTTATGGAGGTTACAGTCGTCCTCTTCCCATGCCACCATAACTCGTTCTGGTTTCATTCCCAGATCTGCAGTAGCCTCGGAAAGGGACTGCCCCCTGCCCAATCCCTTGTTCTTTTTGTTTTATTACTTTTCACATATTACTGAATCTATTAACTTTATTTTTTATCGTTCTTTTCAGTTTTCCCTTCTGCCGACCACCGTCTGATGAGGGTTCCTACCAATCTCGAGGTAAATCGATCCTGTTTAGTTTTGTTCTTATTAATTTCTTATCAACATATATTTACAGCATTTATCTATATTTTTCTATCAATTACATTTGCCTGTTTATTTTGTCTGTTCATTTACAAGCCCCTTTGTGCTCTATGATTATTTGTTACTTGTTAGTATTCCCCTATGTATATCTGGTCTTCCACATCTGGTTGCTTATCCGAATGCATATTATTTTCTACTTCTTTGCATCTATGGATTTTATCTTTCTGATCAATTGCTCTGTCATCAAAAGTCCTCCTATGGTTTATTTACATCTCCTAATTTACATATGTATCTTCTCAACTATCCTCCAATTGAGGAACTTTCGATCTCTCCATAGGGAAAACATATCGAACCACCTTGTGGTCTTTTCCATAATGCTCGTTATGACTATTACCTATTTATTTTATATTTTTTTTATCTATCTGGATCTTTCTACGAATCTATCTCATCAGTAACTTACTATGCAAAGGCTCGGCACCTTATAGTTATGATATATCATATTTTGTTATTACGCTTCATGCGCCATTCTTGGTTCATTTCATCTTCTATCACTGGTTTCCCTCTACTATATATCCTTGTCATTTTGTTCTATTTCGTTTATCTTTATCTTATGTTTTTTTTTGTTCCATTTCTGTTATCAACATATATGATATTTCATACAGTGGCATATACGGTTTTCATTCGGTTTTATATACTTTCACCTATCATTTGTTTTGCATCCCTTTTATTTCTTCCCTCTATCGTGGTTTGATTCATTCTCGGGTTCTGGTCTTTCTTAACCTTCTCATCCATGTTTATATTTTCTTGCTTCTAACTTTTCTTAATTTTGTGTTGCATGTTATGTTCCTCTATTTTTCTGACAGCTTCTATCGAGCTTCACATCAAAGGTCCGTCTGCGGGTTCTCCAGCAACCAGGGCCTTCTTACCCACTTCTCCATTCCTTTTAATTTTATTATTATCTTGTACTATTTTTTTACCCCCCCTTTTTTTGCTCCTTTGGTCTGTTTTAATTTTCTTTGCCCCCTCCTCTATCTATCCTTGGCCTGTAACTATTTTCCATTTTGTGTTTTTTTATCTTATCTTTTGTTATGTCCTTGCATGCATCTCTCCTTCTTATCCTCGTGCCTGTCTTTCTCTACTTTTTCAATGCTTATATATTGGTTGGTTAGATTTTTATAGCCGTGCTTGTATACTTTTGGCATGCTTTTTCCCTGTTGCTTACATGCTACGTCACCTTATTTCTTTTCATAATTGCTTGCTAAAATCTCATCACTTTCTTTTCATACATGCCTTATATTTCCATGCTTATTTTTGTGTATTTATTGCATCTCCTGTCTTATTGCCTCTGCTAGCTATATTCTTTTTTATGCTTTCCCAAATTACAAACTATGCTAATTTACTGCCATTTTCTTACTACCAAACTTTTACTCTTTTTCACACCTTTTTAGGTGCTATCTCTTTATCCCCTTTTGGGGAAATTACTACGATCACCTCCACTGTGAAATTATATATTCAACTAAAATGCTACTCTAAACAACTGACAATAAAACTTTCTAATTCCTCTTCCATTACTAAACTTCATTTTGTAAGAAACCAATTTACTAAGAACGCCCATTTATACCACCATTTGTACAACGAACCAATTACCATTCACATAAACTTTTTCTACCAATTACTAAGAATCCCCAACTCGTGGGGCCTAGCATTAACAGATTTTGTCCTCCACCTAATTGATTTCCACTCTCGATCTCACATCTGTGAATTTCTTAATTCCTACCACAATAAATTCTGCTATCTCTATCCACTATACTCGTCTCCATTTATCCTTTTCATTATAATTATAATTTACTCTCACTACCATTTCCTTCATCACTCATTCATCACAAGAAATACATCTTTCTCTTTTTACCAAACTAAAACTAAATCTCTTCTTACCTTATTGAAAATACTGCCTTCTTTCCTAATTGATTTGTACTTAAATCTTATTATCTTTCCTTCCCTTCTCTACTATAGCTCTAAATTAACTATAGGCCATACCATATCTTTTTTTCACTACCTTCCTTTTTTCGAACATTTATTATCAAATTATTTCCTTCTAATACTATATATCCTTTCTAATCGAACTTTCAATCACAATCTAAGGTCTTTCTTTCCTTATTACATCTCACAATATTCCCTAACTGTCCTCTCTTTAATTCCCATTTTCAAACGTTTCCCATATTTTCCTCTAACACTAAATTATTCCAAAATCCAACTCCTTAATTTCATAAATCAATTTTCCACGATCCTCTCTCCTACCATTCTTAATCCACGTATTTCATCTCCAAATTCTGATAATTTTTCCTACTTGCATTCCATTTACATTTCTTTCCTTTTCATTCTTACCTTCTTTCTTTCTATTATACTCTTTTATAAGGCACCATCTTCTCTCATTTTCCTTTTTCCCGTCAACAACTTTTCGTCAACCCTTACTCCTCATTCCTCTTATTACGTCCAAATGGCTTCTTCCTCCTCTCTTCCCCACTATACCAACCTCGATCTTACAAACGAGGAAGCAAACGCGATCTATACTCCAGATTTTGACTTTTTTGAAGAGGATCCAAAGACTATCCTAATTGGAAAATTTATCTCCACCAAGCCGATAGATGACTGGGCTGTTCTCCCACCCTTTGAAGGCATCTGGAAGAAGAACAATCTCAAGTCAATTTCCATCATTAGAGATTCCTTCTTCAGAATTGAGTTTGCTACAATTAGTGATAGAGACGATGTTTTTGGACGAGGTCCATGGCTTTATAAAGATGAATGGATGGCTCTTGTTGCTTATAACCCTGGGAAAAGCATGGATGACTACTCCTTCAATCCCATGCGGATTTGGTTCCGTATACTTGCACTGCCCAAGCCTTTTTTGGAAGATCCCGATAGAACTCACCTTGTGGGCCAATCTCTTGGTGCTATGGTAGACACTGTTTTACGAACTGATACACGAAGAGAAAGAGGGAACATGACTGAATTTTTACGAGTTGAAATACTCATGGATATATCTAAACCCGTCTGACGATTCCTTCTTATTGGGAAAGGTACACGCACTACTTTTTGTCGTCTCCAATATGAGCGTCTTCCTCTACTTTGCCACGAGTGTGGTCTCATTAGTCACATTATTTAGCACTGTCCCAACAAAGCTACGATCGACCCAGCTAAACTTCAGTATGGTGAATGGCTCCGTTGGCTACCCCCGCGTAGCTGGGACCAGGGACCACGTGGTCGTATCCGTATTGTTGAGCACTCTTTACTAATGCTAACCAGCATTTTCTATTATGAGGTTTTAATAAAAAAGGACCGCAATCGAACTTTCAATCAAATAGTTTTAATCAAATTTTAGGAGTTCAAATAATTGATTAGGAACTTTTCAACACAATTATATTGAAAAACCTCAATTTTATACTTTTTACTCAGTTACAATTCCAACGGGCCCATTGAAAGGCCCATTTGGACCTGCTCGTCCGAAACCTCTACAAAAAGGACCGCAAAAATGTTTTATTCAAATATTAGGAGTTTAAATAATTGATTAGGAGCTTTTCAACACAACTATATTGCAAAGTCGGAATTTCTGTACTTTTTACTCAGTTAAAATTCCAACGGGTCCATTAAAAGGCCCATTTCGACCCGCTCGTCTGAAACCTCTACAAAAAGGACTGCAAAACAAGTTTTAATCAAATTTTAGGAGTTCATGTAATTGATTAGGAGCTTTTCAACACAATTATATTGCAAAATCTCAATTTCTGTACTTTTTACTCAGTTAAAATTCCAACGTGTCCATTGAAAGGCCCATTTAGACTTGCTCGTCAGAAACCTCTACAAAAAGGACCGCAAAACAAGTTTTAATCAAATTTTAGGAGTTCAAATAATTGACTAGGAGCTTTTCAACACAATTATATTGCAAAACCTCAATTTCTGTACTTTTTACTCAGTTAAAATTCCAACGGGCCCATTGAAAGACCCATTTAGACCTGCTCGTCCGAAACCTATACAAAAAGGACCGCAAAAATGTTTTATTCAAATATTAGGAGTTAAAATAATTGATTAGAAGCTTTTCAACACAATTATATTGCAAAACCTCAATTTCTGTACTTTTTACTCAGTTAAAATTCCAACGGGTCCATTGAAAGGCCCATTTATACCTGCTCGTCCGAAACCTCGACAAAAAGGACCGCAAAATAGTTTTAATCAAATTTTAGGAGTTCAAATAATTGATTAGGAACTTTTCAACACAATTATATTGAAAAACCTCAATTTTATACTTTTTACTCAGTTAAAATTCCAACGGGCCCATTGAAAGGCTCATTTAGACCTGTTCGTCCGAAACCTCTACAAAAAGGAACAAAAAAATGTTTTATTCAAATATTAGGAGTTCAAATAATTGATTAGGAGCTTTTCAACACAATTATATTGAAAAACCTCAATTTCTGTACTTTTTACTTAGTTAAAATTCCAACGGGTCCATTAAAAAGCCCATTTCGACCCGCTCGTCCGAAACCTCAACACAAAGGACTACAAAAAAAGTTTTAATCAAATTTTAGGAGTTCTTGTAATTGATTAGGAGCTTTTCAACACAATAATATTGCAAAACCTCAATTTCTGTACTTTTTACTCAGCTAAAATTCTAACGGGTCCATTGAAAGGCCCATTTCGACCCGCTCGTCCGAAACCTCTACAAAAAGGACTGCAAAACAAGTTTTAATCAAATCTTAGGAGTTCATGTAATTGATTAGGAACTTTTCAACACAATTATATTGCAAAACCTCAATTTCTGTACTTTTTACTCAGTTAAAATTCCAACGGGTCCATTGAAAGGCCCATTTAGACCTGCTCGTCTGAAACCTCCACAAAAAAGTCCGCAAAACAAGTTTTAATCAAATTTTAGGAGTTCAAATAATTTATTAGGAGCTTTTCAACACAATTATATTGAAAACACTCAATTTCTGTACTTTTTACTCAGTTAAAATTCTAACGGGTCCATTGAAAGGCCCATTTAGACCTGCTCGTCCGAAACCTCGACAAAAAGGACCGCAAAATAGTTTTAATCAAATTTTAGGAGTTCAAATAATTGATTAGGAACTTTTCAACACAATTATATTGAAAAACCTCAATTTTATACTTTTTACTCAGTTAAAATTCGAACGGGCCCATTGAAAGGCTCATTTAGACCTGCTCGTCCGAAACCTCTACAAAAAGAACCACAAAAATATTTTATTCAAATATTAGGAGTTCAAATAATTGATTAGGAGCTTTGCAGCACAATTATATTGCAAACCTCAATTTCTGTACTTTTTACTTAGTTAAAATTCTAACGGGTCCATTAAAAGGCCCATTTCGACCCGCTCGTCCGAAACATCTACACAAAGGACTACAAAAAAAGTTTTAATCAAATTATAGGAGTTCTTCTAATTGATTAGGAGCTTTTCATCACAATTATATTGCAAAACCTCAATTTCTGTACTTTTTACTCAGTTAAAATTCCAACGGGTCCATTGAAAGGCCCATTTATACCTGCTCGTCCGAAACCTCGACAAAAAGGACCGCAAAATAGTTTTAATCAAATTTTAGGAGTTCAAATAATTGATTAGGAACTTTTCAACACAAGTATATTGAAAAACCTCAATTTTATACTTTTTACTCAGTTAAAATTCCAACGGGCCCATTGAAAGGCTCATTTAGACCTGTTCGTCCGAAACCTCTACAAAAAGGAACGAAAAAATGTTTTATTCAAATATTAGGAGTTCAAATAATTGATTAGGAGCTTTTCAACACAATTATATTGAAAAACCTCAATTTCTGTACTTTTTACTTAGTTAAAATTCCAACGGGTCCATTAAAAGGCCCATTTCGACCCGCTCGTCCGAAACCTCTACACAAAGGACTACAAAAAAAGTTTTAATCAAATCTTAGGAGTTCTTGTAATTGATTAGGAGCTTTTCAACACAATAATATTGCAAAACCTCAATTTCTGTACTTTTTACTCAGCTAAAATTCCAACGGGTCCATTGAAAGGCCCATTTTTTTCCGCTCGTCCGAAACCTCTACAAAAGGGCTGCAAAACAAGTTTTAATCAAATTTTAGGAGTTCATGTAATTGATTAGGAACTTTTCAACACAATTATATTGCAAAACCTCAATTTCTGTACTTTTTACTCAGTTAAAATTACAACGGGTCCATTGAAAGGCCCATTTAGACCTGCTCGTCTGAAACCTCTACAAAAAAGACCGCAAAACAAGTTTTAATCAAATTTTAGGAGTTCAAATAATTGATTAGGAGCTTTTCAACACAATTATATTGAAAAACCTCAATTTCTATACTTTTTACTCAGTTAAAATTCTAACGGGTCCATTGAAAGGCCCATTTAGACCTGCTCGTCCGAAACCTCGACAAAAAGGACCGCAAAATAGTTTTAATCAAATTTTAGGAGTTCAAATAATTGATTAGGAACTTTTCAACACAATTATATTGAAAATCCTCAATTTTATACTTTTTACTCAGTTAAAATTCGAACGGGCCCATTGAAAGGCTCATTTAGACCTGCTCGTCCGAAACCTCTACAAAAAGGACCACAAAAATATTTTATTCAAATATTAAGAGTTCAAATAATTGATTAGGAGCATTGCAACACAATTATATTGCAAACCTCAATTTCTGTACTTTTTACTTAGTTAAAATTCCAACGGGTCCATTAAAAGGCCCATTTTGACCCGCTCGTCCGAAACCTCTACACAAAGGACTACAAAAAAAGTTTTAATCAAATTTTAGGAGTTCTTGTAATTGATTAGGAGCTTTTCAACACAATTATATTGCAAAACCTCAATTTCTATACTTTTTACTCAGTTAAAATTCCAACTGGTCCACTGAAAGGCCCATTTCGACCAGCTCGTCCGAAACCTCTACAAAAAGGACTGCAAAACAAGTTTTAATCAAATCTTAGGAGTTCATGTAATTGATTAGGAGTTTTTCAACACAATTATATTGCAAAACCTCAATTTCTGTACTTTCTACTCAGTTAAAATTCTAACGGGTCCATTGAAAGACCCATTTAGACCTGCTCGTCCGAAACCTCTACAAAAAAGACCGCAAAACAAGTTTTAATCAAATTTTTGGAGTTCAAATAATTGATAAGGAGCTTTTCAACACAATTATATTGCAAAACCTCAATTTCTATACTTTTTACTCAGTTAAAATTTCAACGGGTCCATTGAAAGGCCCGTTTCGACCCGCTCGTCCGAAACCTCTACAAAAAGGACTGCAAAACACATTTTAATCAAATTTTAGGAGTTCGAATAATTGATTAGGAGCATTTCAACACAATTATATTGCAAAACCTCAATTTCTGTACTTTTTACTCAGTTAAAATTTCAACGGGTCCATTGAAAGGCCCATTTCGACCCGCTCGTCCGAAACCTCTACAAAAGGACTGCAAAAAAAGTTTTAATCAAATTTTAGGAGTTTATGTAATTGATTAGGAGCTTTTCAACACAATCATATTGAAAAACCTCAATTTCTGTACTCTTTACTCAGTTAAAATTCTAACGGGTCCATTGAAAGGCCCATTTAGACCTGCTCGTCCGAAACCTCGACAAAAAGGACCGCAAAATAGTTTTAATCAAATTTTAGGAGTTCAAATAATTGATTAGGAACTCTTCAACACAATTATATTGAAAAACCTCAATTTTATACTTTTTACTCAGTTAAAATTCCAACGGGCCCATTGAAAGGCTCAATTAGACCTGCTCGTCCGAAACCTCTACAAAAAGGACCGCAAAAATGTTTTATTCAAATATTAGGAGTTCAAATAATTGATTAGGTGCTTTTCAACACAATTATATTGCAAAACCTCAATTTCTATACTTTTTACTTAGTTAAAATTCCAACGGGACCATTAAAAGTCCCATTTTGACCCGCTCGTCTGAAGCCTCTACACAAAGGACTACAAAAAAAATTTTAATCAAATTTTAGGAGTTCTTGTAATTGATTAGGAGCTTTTCAACACAATTATATTGCAAAACCTCAATTTCTATACTTTTTACTCAGTTAAAATTCCAACGGGTACTCAGTTAAAATTCTAACGGGTGGGTACTGTGAATGAAAACTCTCTCAATTTCTCTCTCAAATTTTCTCTCTATCCTCCCCCTCTCTTTTCCCCTCCCCCTCCTTATCACCGCCTTCTTCCGCCATACCCTCCGCCGCCATCCATGCCTCCTCCCCCTCCCACTGCCATGGTGGTGCTTGCATAGCACATACACGATGACAGTAAAAACCACCCACCATGCCCGGACGAATTTTTTCTATTTGTTACTAAGGGTTTTTACTAACCCCACCGTAATTCTTTTGCACTTATCAATGGCACTCAATGTTTTTGCACTGGCGCTCCGATCAGGCATCTGATGCTATCCACAAGCATCACTCAAATGTTGGGCCACCAATTATGGCGCCCTTCGACAACCCTGACTCTTTCTACAGAGCACAAGCAATTTCCTAGTCTTTACGACCTTGTATCACACTGGGGAAATTCTGGTTCCATTCTTTCACTTATAACATATTTCCATCAACTGTGGACGAATCTGCCTGCATGCACACGTCCACACATGAAGCAATGCAATAGACTCATTCCTATCGTTATTCATTACTGTTTTTAGAACAGACCATCAGTGTTCTATCCTACTTTTTATCAATCGTCTTTTTTTAGACTCATTACAATTTAGAAACAAGTGTCCTACTGCTTGTTCATGGTTGCCAATTGTGTTTTAGAACACTATTGTTCATCTACCCATCGGACCACATTGCTGGTGCTACTGCAACCGCAAGACGCCGGACGGCAGCTGCGCCTCATTTGTTCCACAATTTTAGGAGCCCGGGATACTGTCAGTTAGAGAATATATTTCTCATTATGCACAGGAAATTCAAAATTCTGTATCCCGGCTCTGCATGGGAACCTAACCCTCTTGCATGTACCCTTCTCCCATGCATCTCGGAAGCTTCCCAACAACTTTCATTAAATCTTAATATATTCCTATTCTTTTGGGATTATTCGATTTTTGGAAATTATCTGGGGAAAATCATATATTATCACGATTTAACAATTGTGGATAATAAATTTCAAAGTATTTTGGTCATCCCTTCTCTGGATAATCCCTCACCTACTAGGATTCTATTTAAATTTAAATTAATATTCTCTTTTAATCCCATGATTATCAGAATATTATTTAAATTCAAATTCCCATTAAATTATCTTGATAATCCCACACCCTCTAGGATTCTATTTGCATTTAAATTAATATTATCCTACAATCTCACAATTACTAGGATTCTATTTAAATTTAAATCCATATTATCATATTATTATTTGGATTATCCACAATCCTCAAAATTTAAACAATCTTTTCATTTCTTAGGGACCTCCCCTTATTAAATACTGACCATTGGTCGTATTCTTCACCTTTATGCGATCCACTACCCTGTGTGAAATTTACATCCAACCTCGAGCACTCTCTCTTGCTACAACGTTCTCATACGTCCAACCTTTCTCTTATGGCTTCCACAGACTCTTTTCTCTCCCGTTTTGACAACCTCCAATTTACTGCGGAGGAGAAAAACGTGATATGTGCGCCTGCTTCCACGAAGGCCGTTCCCCTCGATGACTACAAGTCGTCTCTAATTGGGAAACTCTTCAACACCAAAGACTTTGATGAAACTGCCGTGGTGCGCCTTTTCACCTCTGTATGGAAAGATGATAAACTCTCATCGGTAACGACTCTGGGCTCTGGTTATTTCCTTTTTAAATTTGAAACTAAGCCCTGCAGGGACGATGTTCTAAAAAGAGGACCCTGGACTTCCAATAAGGATTGGCTGGCACTCCTACCAGTTCAACCAAAACTTACCATTGATGGTTATCTATACGACCAGATGAGAATCTGGGTGCGAATCCAAAGGGTGCCAATAGCCATGATGACTGGAGTTACAGTGGCTAATATCACCGGACGAACCCTTGGAAGTGGGATTGGCGCAGTTATTGGGACAGACTCCTGTCAGTCGGATGATGGGAACATGACCAAGTTTCTTCGTGTCTGTGTTATTATCGATGTACACCAACCGTTGCGTCGGTTTGTAGCTGTACGCATCGAGGACGAAGATCCTCAAATGCTACCGCTTCAATATGAGAAGCTACCCACATTCTGTCATGGGTGTGGCATTCTATGTCATCTTAAAGCCACCTGTGCGGAATTTAAGGATGACAAGACGGAACCCCAGTAGTATGGAGACTGGCTACGTGCCCCTGCTCCGAAGAAAAAGTCCAAAATAACAACCAGAGGTCGGGTATGTTACTTCGAGCCATCTGGCCCGTCAACCAAGCCCTCGACAGCCACTAGTACCCAACTCTATATCTATATTTTTCTCTTTAGGGTTTGGACCCTCTCTATTCTTATTCTCTATGCGTTGCATGCTGCATGCATTTTTATGAAGCTCATGCTCAATAATCTCACCTTTTCTCAGGTGCAGGACCAACAACAAAGAAACCAGCCACCACCGATATCTTTGGATAATTATCATGCAATTTTATTCGAAGAAATATTTTCTAATATTTATCTACTATGCTCTCTTCAACGGCACTCTCCTAACTGTCGTTGCCTTCCTTTCTTCTCCACAGGAACAGATCGCAAAGGAAAAAAGGTTGTTGTTGCTGCCGCCGCCTCAGCTGCGCTGATGTCGGATTCTGCTGCAACAGAACCGAAGGACGAGGCTACTGCAGTTCCCACAGCTGCCGCTGCTACTAATTCCATCGATGTTGTGGCACCTATGGGTGCAGACGCACTGCTGGACCAGACGGCCCCAGTTGCCCCTGATGCACCAATGACGGACGCAGGAGGCGTTCCCAGTGGACAGCATACCTCACCCACTACTGGCATTTCAGTTGAACCCCTTGACGTGGTCCCTATTGCTGTTATACCTGCTGATGCGGAATCAGCCAACACTGGATCTCCCAACACTGCCCAAGTTGCAGGGATTGATGATGCATCATCCACCCTGCCCGACAAGCGGTTTGTGATGATTGACGGTGAAGGATTCCCGGTGCCTACTGCCGTGCCTGACAAATCTACCACTACTGGCCACGACAACAATGCTTATGAGCCTGTCAACCCGGAGTTCGAGGATTGGCTTGCTACCACATCGAGCCCTCCGAAGGGTGCAACGGAACCTCGCAAGGCAAAGCGCAGCCCACCCCCAGCTGCGCCCACTGTGGCTAAGCGCCCGCGTACCTCCCCTAATGTTCAAGCAAGGCTGGCAAAACCCGGAGCACCATCTGAAAAGACTACCAAACATACTAAAGCTGGGATGAGCAGCAAAGTCTCTTCGGCGGCGGTTGATATTCAACCCCGCCGAGAGAAATGAGGATATTTTGCTGGAACTGCCGTGGGCTTGGTTCACCAGAGGCAGTTCAAGGTCTTGTTTCCCTAGTCCGGAAGTTGGAACCTACAATTATTTTCTTGTCTGAAACTAGATTGTTTAATTTTGATTTTGAACGTTTAAAATTTTCTTTGGATATGACGGGCTGCTTCCATGTGAAAAGCAGCCCACCTTGCTCTGGTCTTTTACTATTATGGAATAATAATACGTCTCTGGATCTTTTATCGTATTCTGATAGTTACATTGATTCAACTATAACAACTACTGATGATTGCTTTCGATTCACCGGCGTCTATGGGTACGCAGAAACTAGCATGAAATATAAGACATGGGAGCTCATAGATTCTCTTCGTAGCAATTCACCGTTGCCTTGGCTAATTGGTGGAGACCTAAACGACATTTTATCCGGCTCTGAAAAACAAGGCGGATGTCGCAGACCACAATCACAAATCACCAACTTTCGAGATTGCGTTGCTCGCAATGGAATTTTTTATTGTAAACCCTGTTCGGGATGGTTCACATGGTCTCGAACGAGACCCAATGTTGCATCCGTTTGTGAACGTCTAGATCGACTCCTTGCTTGTAATGCATGGCTAAATGCACACCTAACATTCCAATGCAGGAAAGTTTTCTCTCCAGATTCCGATCATTATGTCATTCTCATGGAAACCAAACGTGTTGCTCACCATGAGGCTCGTTCCCGGCATGATGGCGATCATTTTCGCTTTGAATCTTGCTGGGCAAATGACCCATCATGTATCAAAGCCTTCCACCAAGCCTGGTCAAACGCGTCAGGCACCCTCTTTGACAAATTGACTATTGTTGGAAGCCACTTACATGATTGGCAAACGACTCGTCGTTTCAAATCCAACAACCGCATCGCTGAGCTTCAACGCCAGATTAATTCTTACATGCGTCGATGGCAGCTATCACCTGAAATGCTGCTCAACCTACAAGATGCGAAATTGGAACTTCGACGCCTTTTGGACGCACGAGAGGCCTACTGGGCTCAACGTTCTCATGTTACCTGGCTATCGCAAGGTGAGAAAACACGTCCTTCTTCCATGCCAGGGCATCTAAACGAAGGAAAAAGAACACTATACGTGGCCTCTTTGATGTAAACCAAACATGGCATACCGAGAAACCTGAGCTCCTTCGGATTGCCTCGGATTACTTCCAGGTTTTGTTTACATCGTCTAGTTCGACTTCCTCTCCCCTTCTTTTGGAACACATCAGCCCAGTCGTTAATGCCGCAATGAATGATTCGTTGCTTCGACCTTTCACTGAAGATGAGGTAATCACAGCTTTCTGGGATATAGGCCTAGGAAAGCTCCGGGTTTTGATGGCTTCCCTAGTAGTTTCTACAGGCAATACTGGGATGTCATTGGGCCCGAGTTCATCCAACTTTGTTTGCGTCTTTTACGAGGGGAAGAGGACATGGCGACGGTTAACAAAACGATTATTGTCCTCATCCCGAAAGTGCCTGACGCTTCAAACATGCGTCAATTTCGGCCGATCAGTTTATGCACTGTCATTTACAAAACCGTTGCCAAGGTTCTCGTGAATCAGCTCAAACCTATCTTACCGTCTTGTATCAGTGATGCGCAGGCCGCTTTTTTTAGTGGCAGGAACATCACTGATAATATTCTGATTGCACATGAACTTGTTCATACCCTTCATTCTAACAACGCTTCGATCTATCAAGGGGCTGCTTTGAAATTAGACATGGAGAAGGCCTTTGATAAAGTTGAATGGTCTTTTCTTAAAGACGTAATGATACGTATGGGATTTGCATCCGACTGGGTACAGTTGTTACTCCGCTGCGTATCCATTGTTTCCTTCTCAGTTCGTCTTAATGGCGCTCTCTCCCAAGAATTCTCTCCGACTAGGGGAATCTGACAAGGCGACCCCCTCTCGCCTTTCCTTTTCCTAATTTGCTCCCAAGGGCTTTCGGCGGCTCTTGAGGCCGAACAGCGAGCGGGACGACTCGTCGGCTTACAAGCCAATCGCCGAGGGCCGCAAATTAACCATCTACTCTTTGCGGACGACAGCATTGTCTTTGTCCGTAATTGCCCAACGGAAGTCCAGCGGTTAAAGGAGATTCTTCATTTGTATGAATCATCCTCGGGCCAAACTGTCAACTCTGCTAAATCGACTGCCTTTTGTAGCTCTTCCTGCTCGGCAGCCTTCTCACAGGCCCTTCAGCATACCCTTGGCATCCATTTGGTTGATGACCCTGGTACTTATCTGGGGGTCCCTCTCCTCGTTGGGAAGAACCGAACGGCCAGTCTTGGGTTTATTCGTGACAAGTTCAACTCACGCATGGCTAAATGGGATACTAATTTGCTCTCATACAGTGGGCGTGAAATTCTAATAAAATCAGTGGCACAAGCTATACCTCAGTATGTCATGTCCTGTTATCTGCTTCTTCAAAACATTTTCGACGATGCGACACGCTCAATTCGTCGATACTGGTGGTCGGGCAGAAGTAACAAGAAAGGATGGCCAATGCTGTCCTGGGATACCATGTGTACGCCCAAAGCCACTGGGGGAATGGGCTTCCGTGACTTACGTGACTTTAACGTTGCTCTTCTTGGGAAGCAAATCTGGCGACTGATTCACTCGCCTGATTCCCTACTTGCGAGGGTCCTACGGTCCCGTTATTACCCCTCCGGCAATATTCTGGACGCGAAAGATGACCAGCGCGCCTCATTTGCCTGGCGAGGTATCTGGCAAGCCATGCAATGCTTGCAGCCAGGTTTTTTCTGGCGGCCCGACATTAACAGTCAAATATGTATCCATCGAGAACATTGGGGTGGGTCCGCTGGTCTCTCCTTCTTTGGTAACTATCAGGATAATGAGGAGATACCCTTGCGTTGCGGTGATTTTATGATCCGCCATCACAACTCTTGGGACGAACATAAAGTTCGTCAATACTTTGACTGGGATGATGCTGCCAACATCTTGCACGTCCCGATATCCGATGAACGTCGTGATACTTTACTGTGGGGCTTTCACGATACTAACATTTATACAGTACGCTCCGGCTACCTCTTCCTGCGTAGGCCCTCAAGGCCCCTTGAGCGCCCGTGCCCACTCTGGAAGATCATTGCTAAATCTAATACGCTTCCGAAGGTTCGCACCTTTGGATGGTGGGCAGGGCAGAGTGCTTTACCAATTGGTGACCGTCTTGCTGCTCTGGGGATGGGCAGTGGCATGTGCCCGTTCTGTCCCTCGATTCTTGAAACTGCGATTCATGCATTTCGAGACTGCCCTGGCGCCGTCGAGGTACTAAGCCTTGTTGGCTTCCCCCATGCGTTATGCGACAGCACGACCACCTCGGTTACCATCTGGCTCGAACAGGGAGCTACGCTTCTATCTCGAGCACAATTCGATCTTCTCCTGACTACCTTGTGGAATCTATGGAACAGGAGGAATGACTGGGTCCATTCTCAGCGTCTACAGCCCCCTTGGCTTACTCTGATGAACTCCCAGGAACTACTTCGCGACTACATCTCGGCCAACTCAGACCATACCACGACGCGACCGCAGACGGAGCCAGCCCTTTCCCAACCTGTCTGGCGACCACCACCGGCTGGGACAATCAAAATCAATGTCGATGGCGCTTTCAACGCAGCTACGGGATCCGCTGGCATTGGTATTGTAGCTCGTGACACCACTGGAGCTATCTTGCTAGGACGGACTCTCTTCTTGGATGACACCGCAGATTCTCCATCTGCGGAACTCCACGCTATCATCGCAGGAGTCACACTCGGTGCAGACGCTGGCTGCAAGGTTTTCATCTTGAGTCGGACGCAGCCCTGCTAATTAATAGGCTACGTCAAGCCGGCCAGGATGCCTCCCCCCTTCAGCGGCAGATTCAGACAGCTAGATCTTTCTTTGATACTGTCACTGGTTTATGTTTACTTTATGTACCGCGTACAGCTAATGTTTTAGCTCACTATATCGCCAATTGGGCCCTTCATTCTAAATCCCCATTGTATTTCGGACCGGGCTTGCCCGATGATTTGCGAACATTTGTACCGATTGTTCACCAACCACAATGATTTATAATATATTTGGGTACTCTTTTCCCCTCCTAGGACCCTAACTGGGCCAGCCCAGTAAGGATTAGTGGGGTTTTAATGAGGCCCTTTCTTCAAAAAAAAAAATTCCAACGGGTCCATTGAAAGGCCCATTTCGACCAGCTCCTCCGAAACCTCTACAAAAAGGACTACAAAACAAGTTTTAATCAAATTTTAGGAGTTCATGTAATTGATTAGGAGTTTTTCAACACAATTATATTGCAAAACCTCAATTTCTGTACTTTTTACTCAGTTAAAATTCAAACGGGTCCATTGAAAGGCCCATTTAGACCTGCTCGTCCGAAACCTCTACAAAAAAGACCGCAAAACAAGTTTTAATCAAATTTTTGGAGTTCAAATAATTGATAAGGAGCTTTTCAACACAATTATATTGCAAAACCTCAATTTCTGTACTTTTTACTCACTTAAAATTTCAACGGGTCCATTGAAAGGCCCGTTTCGACCCGCTCTCCGAAACCTCTACAAAAAGGACTGCAAAACATATTTTAATCAAATTTTAGGAGTTCATGTAATTGATTAGGAGCTTTTCAACACAATTATATTGCATAACCTCAATTTCTGTACTTTTTACTCATTTAAAATTCCAACGGGTCCATTTAAAGGCCCATTTAGACCTGCTCGTCCGAAACCTCGACAAAAAGGACCGCAAAATAGTTTTAATCAAATTTTAGGAGTTCAAATAATTGATTAGGAACTTTTCAACACAATTATATTGAAAAACCTCAATTTTATACTTTTTACTCGGTTAAAATTCCAACGGGCCCATTGAAAGGCACATTTAAACCTACTCGTCCGAAACCTCTACAAAAAGGACCACAAAAATGTTTTATTCAAATATTAGGAGTTAAAATAATTGATTAGGAGCTTTGCAACACAATTATATTGCAAAATCTCAATTTATGTACTTTTTACTTAGTTAAAATTCCAACGGGTCCATTAAAAGGCCCATTTCGACCCGCTCGTCCGAAACCTCTACACAAAGGACTACAAAAAAAGTTTTAATCAAATTTTAGGAGTTCTTGTAATTGATTAGGAGCTTTTCAACATAATTATATCGCAAAACCTCAATTTCTATACTTTTTACTCAGTTAAAATTCCAACTGGTCCATTGAAAGGCCCATTTCGACCAACTCGTCCGAAATCTCTACAAAAAGGACTTCAAAACAAGTTTCAATCAAATCTTAGGAGTTCATGTAATTGATTAGGAGTTGTTCAACATAATTATATTGCAAAACCTCAATTTCTGTACTTTTTACTCAGTTAAAATTCTAACGGGTCCATTGAAAGGCCCATTTAGACCTGCTCGTCCGAAACCTCTACAAAAAAGACCGCAAAACAAGTTTTAATCAAATTTTTGGAGTCCAAATAGTTGATAAGGAGCTTTTCAACACAATTATATTGCAAAACCTCAATTTCTGTACTTTTTACTCAGTTAAAATTTCAACGGGTCCATTGAAAGGCCCGTTTGGACCCGCTCGTCCGAAACCTCTACAAAAAGGACTGCAAAACACATTTTAATCAAATTTTAGGAGTTCAAATAATTGATCAGGAGCATTTCAACACAACTATTTTGCAAAACCTCAATTTATGTACTTTTTACTCAGTTAAAATTTCAACGGGTCCATTGAAAGGCCCATTTTGACCCGCTCGTCTGAAACCTCTACAAAAAGGACTGCAAAAAAAGTTTTAATCAAATTTTAGGAGTTTATGTAATTGATTAGGAGCTTTTCAACACAATTATATTGAAAAACCTCAATTTCTGTACTTTTTACTCAGTTAAAATTCTGACGGGTCCATTGAAAGGCCCATTTAGACCTGCTCATCCGAAACCTCGACAAAAAGGACCGCAAAATAGTTTTAATCAAATTTTAGGAGTTCAAATAATTGATTAGGAACTTTTCAACACAATTATATTGAAAAACCTCAATTTTATACTTTTTACTCAGTTAAAATTCCAACGGGCAACAGGTACTCAGTTAAAATTTCAACGGATGGGTGTGATGGGGTCTCTCGGTTTTCTCTCAATTCTCTGGGTTCTCTCAAGGGTTTCGTTTGGTTTTTGGCTTTCCGTGTGTTTCATCTCTTTTCCCCCTTCTTTTTGCAGCCGCCTCCCTTCTCTCTCTCCATTATTTTCATCCGCCTCCTTTTTCTTTACAACGCCGCTTACTTCCTTTTCTCCCCTACCAGCCGGCGATCCAACTGTTACCAGGAACCATATGCTTCGATTCAGAGGAAATAAGAGAGTCCCAGCCTCCACGCCGTTCGGTTTGTTTCTCTATTTTTACTTTCATTTTTCGTCAAGTTTTATTTCTTTTTATATTTTGTTAACTCTTTTTCCTTTTCATTTTCTTATGAGACTTTTCCAACGTGATTCACCGTCTTTTTCATCGTGGGAGTTGCTGGCCATTTTCAGATCCGGCGTCCCTTTGCTCCGGCCGGGAGTTTTTTCAAACCCCTTTATTGTTTATGGTTTTTGGCTCTTTTCTTTTAGTTTCAGATCTACTGCTTTGTTGTCTAATCCTTGGTTTGTTACCATCCTTTCTCTGTTTTTCATATGGTTCCTTCTGATCCGGTTGCTTATCTATAAGGAGGTTTGGTCGATTTCTATTCCCTTCTCTTTATTTGGCTGCCGGACCTTTGCCTTCCACCCCACACCTCCGATCGTTTCCGGCCAGATTTCAGGACTAACGCTGCCGGGCTCCATCGGGTTTCCCTTCCACCATATACAAAACAGGGGCCAACATCAGTTTCACTGGGATAATATGCTGGATCTGCCTCGCCGATCATCCCCCTTTTCCCATTTATTCATTTTTTCTATTTTTTATATTTCTTATTATTATCTTCTGTTTATCTTAATTTTTTATGCCTTCGGTTTATACAGATTCTCTATCAATCAATCACAAGTTGTTGGAGTCTCTTTTCGATATAAAGGTAAAATCATACCGATCTTTGTTTTCCTGGTTTTTTTACTTTCTTGTTCGTATGTTTTATTGTTTTCATTGCTCTAATTTTCTTTATTTTTTCCTGTAGCCTATCCTTTTTGCTACTGCCTTCTGTTGAATAGAATTCTCTTTATTTTTTATGTTTCCATGGATCATCTTTTTCTGCTAATACATTTTTTTAGTCATTGTTCATCCTTGGATTGTCTTTGCTACCTTCTATGTTTCTTGGCAACCATCCTCCAATTGAGGATCTATCGATCCCTCTATAGGGAATTATCAACGAACCACTTTGTGGTATCTATTACTATGTCCATTCTATTTCGGATAACTCAGCTTACACCTACTCTTTATCGATCTTTTAGCAAATTTCTTTATCTCTTTTGTTACCAAATTCCAAATTTAGTATCTACGCTTTATTTCATTTTTCTGATTATCTCTAATATCTGCTGCTGTTACTGGTTGTATCACATCACTCAATTATATTTTTTTGTATATTGTTCTGCTTCTCTGTCTAATTCTTTCTCTAACATTTTTTCTATCTTCTTATACAATATCATGTATAATGGATTAAGTTCTTTTCTGATGTTTATGCATTCAATTTTCTATAATGTGCTTTCCTTCCTTCTCTTTTGGTCCACTTTTTGTATTTTTATTCTTGTACTCGTTTTAGTTTTTACTAGCCTTTCGGTTTATATTTATTTTTCTTTCTTTCTAACCCCTTCCCTCTTTGTTTCGCATGTTTCCTCTCCCACACGCTATGATGGCATTCATCAAGCTTCTTCTCAAATTTCCGTATGCAAGTCTTTCAGCATCCATGGCTTCCTTATCCATTTTATCTTTCCTTTACTCTCTTGTATTTTATTGTTCTCTTTTATTGCTTTCTCTATTCTGCTTTCTTGGCCTGTATTTATTTTTTCTTTCTCCGTCGTTATTCTTTCATTGTTTTATCCTTTTCATATTGTTCGATATCTTCTATTTATATGCTTTTTTGCCCTTGTATGCTACCCTTCTAGTATTTGGTTTCATGTTTTTCTTAATTCTGAATGTTTAATTTTCCTCTTTGCTCCTCTATATGTTTGCCTGCTAAATCTTTTTTTCTTTTCGCTTATTTTTATCCAATATCATCTCATTTTAGTTGTGGATATGTATTTTAAATTTCCTTCATTTAGTTTAATTTACTCTTGCTTTTCTATATTCTTCCTATTTCTTTTGTTGTTTAGTATTCTTGTCTCTTTATCTTCTTATGCTCCTCATGTTGTCTATATTTCTGTCTTCCTTTATTTAATTTACTATTTTTTGCTTGGGTTTTTTTCTATTACCTACTACACCTTCTATGGTGCAACCTATCGAACCCCTTTTAGGGGTATTTATACGATCACCGTTCAGGTGAAAATATTCAACTATACAATACCATTATATATTTCCATTACTAATTTCTCACCTATCTTTTCCATCCAACTCATTCCTTGGAAAATTTGCATAATATTAACTACCTTAACTAAGATTTTAAGGCCATTTTCAGAAATATTATTATTATGGATTCAAATTGTTTTACAACACTCCGCTATCAACCAACCTAAATGCTTTTCTATGTTTTTTTTCAAATCCTTTCTAACTATTACATTTAAATCTCTACGTTCTTTACATTTTCACCCTCTTTCTTCTCTTTCTTTTCTCACCGCAATTTTTGAACTCCTAATGGAAATTAACAGCAATTACCATCTTTTATCTACCATTTTATTGCTAATTTCCATTTCCTTAATCAGTTTAAGATTTTACCATCTTTTTTATTTTATTGCTATTTTATCTCCCTCTTGCTATATTTGGCAATTTCCTTTAAATATGCATCACAATTATTTGGAATTTTTCCCTTTTTATTTTCATTACAACCACAGTTTCTCTTCAGTCCTTATTTTAATTACTTCACTTTATTTCCTTTTTATAATTTATTATTCTCTTTCCATATTATCCATCCTATCAAAAAATACTCTTTTCATACTATCCATATGCCATCCAACTACTGCATATTACTACACCTCTTCAGGTGCTTTCCTACCATCCCCTTATGGGGAAATCAATTCGATCACCTTTAAGGTGAATACATTTCATCAAAAACAAGACTGGTTGAAAAAAGTTACAAAAGAATTTACTATTTTCCGCCCCATTAATTTACTCTATATATACAGAACATTTCATAATTTTTTTGCTCGATTAACCGTCTATATGATCAAAGTACCAACCATGTCCTTCTACAAATCTCTTGTCATCCTATGGGGTTGCCTATATCACTTCTTTATTAAGCACATTTCTACTATCTTTCCATACTCTCCCCACTATTACCATAATTATACTATGAATCCCTCCATATCTCCAATTTACTACCTGCCTCTTCTTAATTATTTTATTAAATTATTCTTTCCCCATTCCTTCCTTTTCCAACTCACAAACACAAAAATATTAAAGTTACAGCTAATTGCTACACTCTTAAAATCATTATTAAAATACTACAATATTCTAACTACAACCCTCACAATTTTACATTATATTTATTCTAATTTATTTCTATTAAATTCACATTTCTTGCCTTTTAGTGTCAAATTATTACCAAATCATCTACTCCAATTACCATTTTCCATAAATAACCGTTATCAATCTAAATTTATTCTATCTTTATTCTCTATTGTCAACTGTTTTATATATCCTTCATTAATTTCATATATTACTATATATCCTTTTCATTTCTTGCCTTTCAATGTAAATTTATTTCTAAATTATCTCTTTCCTTTATTTACTCTCTCTATTCAATATAGTTACCATAATCAAAGCTCTTTCTTTCCTTTTCCCATCCCATATCAATCTAATTTTATTCTATCTTTATTCTCTATTGTCAACTGTTTTATATATCCTTCATTAATTTCATATATCTCCATATCTCCTTTCCATTTCTTGCCTTTCATTGTAAATTTACTTCTAAATTATCTCTTTCCTTTATTTACTCTCTCTATTCAATTTAGCTACCATAATCAAAGTACTCTCTTTCCTTTTTACACCCAACTCTATCTTAAATCTTACCTATTTCTAAGCTCTAAGTTAAATCTTCTTTTATATTCCTTATTTTCTAAATCTATCCCACGTATCTCACTTCCAATCTTCTGGAATATTATCATTCTGCATTCCTTTTTTAACTCTTTCCATTATTTGTTTCCCATTCATAACTCTTCTTCCACCAATTCTCTTATTTATAAGACTCCACCTCCCTTTAATTCCACCTTTCTCACTCGCAATTCTTCTTCCTGTTCTATTCGGAATTACCCCAATTACCACCAAATGGCATCCTCTTCTTCTCTCCCCCAATTCACCGATTTGGACCTAACAAACGAGGAAGCCAATACTATCTACACCCCTGATTTCGATTTTTTTGAAGAAGATCCTAAAACCATCCTGATTGGCAAGTTCATATCATCAAAGCCAATAGACGACTGGACCGTTCTATCAGTTTTCGAAGGCATATGGAAGAAAAATCATCTTAAATCAATCTCTATTATTAGAGACTCCTTTTTCCGTATCGAATTTGCCACCATAAGCGACAAAGATGATGTGTTTGAGAGAGGCCCATGGCTTCACAAAGACGAGTGGATGGCCCTAGCTGACTATACACCGGGTAAAAGCATGGATGAGTATTCTTTCAATCCCATGAGGATATGGTTTCGTATTCACTCCTTGCCCAAACCTTTTTTGGAGGATCATGACAGAGCTCACCTTGTGGGAAAGTCACTTGGTGCCATGGTCGGCACCATATTGCGTACTGATACTCGCAAAGAGCGAGGGAATATGACTGAATTCCTACGAGTGGAAATTCTTCTGGACATATCCAAACCGATCTGACGATTTCTCCTCATCGGGAAAGGTCCACGAACCACTTCTTGCCGTCTACAATATGAACGTCTCCCCCTACTCTGTCAGGGATGTGGCCTCATTAGCCACACTTTCGACCACTGCCCTTCTAAGGCTACGATTGATCCAACTAAGCTCCAATACGGTGAATGGCTCCGCTGGCTTCCCCCACGTCGCCGTGACCAGGGACCACGTGGTCGTATTCGCATTGTTGAGCATTCCACTTCTACTGACTGCAAACCACCACTGGGTATCTTAAATTTTTTTAAATACATCTATCTGATTTTCCGCCTTTCTTCTTTATTAAATTATAAATTGTTATTATGTACAACTCCTTTGGACAAGGGCAAACATGTTGATTCCTCTGCTAATGTCGAACCAAACCCACCGTTAGATACTATGGACAAAGGGAAAGCTCCTGTCACTTCTGCACAAGATTCAGGTCCAAATTCTATTAAAAACCATCATGTTTCTTTCTTCCATAGTTTCAAACAATTAAATCTTATTTCCTCTTTTACCAATTTTATAGGGAATCTCAATGAAGGGGATGCTGCGTCCTTTGCAGATCTCCCTATTGAGGAAAACAATAACAACGATGAGGTGGTGGGGGAGGAATCCTCGGATTTGCCTCCTACAAATGCCGATCCCCAGCAGCCCCCAAGAGCGCCACTGCATTCAAGAGTCATTTCTCCTCAACCCCTGAACACCATTTACCCTGTTCAAATTGATCTGGACGGTCAAGATGATGGAGTGCCAAACTCTACTGCTCAGCAAGTTAGGAAACTAGATGAACAACTCAGTAAGCCATTCCTCCAAACCGGTATCTCATTTTTTGATGATTTTGATTCGTGGCTACTTAAGCATTACCCCAATATTGCAGCTTCTGCTCCGGCCCCTATTCTCATTCCTCCGAACCGAGGTACTAAGAGACGCTCCCCCATCCATGTGGTCCTGCAGCCCAAAAAGTCGAGACCTTCTCCATCGCCTACTTCGAAAGCTGGGATGAGCAGCGGAAAAAACTCTCCGGCGGCGGCTGATGCACAGCCCCGCCGAGGGAAATGATCATTTTATGTTGGAACTGCCAGGGCTTAGGTAAGGTCCAGGCAGTTCAACATCTCCAGCATTATGTTAAGCTTCATAAACCTGATTTACTTTTTTTATGTGAAACTAAACTCAAAAATACGGCTTATAGCCGTCTTGGGGATTTGCTAGGGATGGCCCTAGCTTTTTCTGTTGATTTTTCTCATAATTGCTCTGGACTTGCTTTATTTACTCTGAATAATAATAATATTGATTTGCTTGTTTACTCGGATCGCTTTATTCATACGTATATTAAATGCAACTCTTCTTCGTTCTATTTCACTGGTATTCATGGTTTTTCTGAAACATGTAACAAACCTAAAACTTGGGAACTAATTGATTCACTCAACATTAACGATGGTCAACCTTGGCTCATCGGTGGTGACTTTAACGAAATCCTTTCTCATAATGAAAAACAAGGAGGTTGTCGACGGCCTAGATCTCAAATTAATAATTTCCGCAATTGTCTTTCTCGTAATAATCTTTTTTATTGCAAACCTACAACGGGGTGGTTCACTTGGTCCAAAACGGGGCCCAAAACCCCTACTTTATTTGAGCGTCTAGATCGTTTTGTTGGGAATATGGCATGGAAAGCTTCCTTTCCTAATTATAACATCATCTCAGACTATGATGCGAAATCAGATCACTGTTTTCTACTATTAAATATGGAGCCTCTTCCCACAACAAATCCCCGTCCCCCACCAACTGCGTTCAGATTCGAAAATTGATGGGCTTCCAATGATGAAGGCATTGCCGTTGTAAAACAAACTTGGTCATCCACCAAAGGCAATACTTTGGATAAAATTAAAGCTGTTGGCTCCTGCCTAGGAGACTGGAAATCCCAACAAAGATTTAAGACCAATGGACGTATCAACTTTCTCACTAAGAAAATTAATAAACTATTACAACGACCTCTTTCAGCATCTGCTGAAAAAAGATATATCTCTGCCAAAACTGAGCTCCATAAACTTCTTGAGGTGCAAGAAGCATATTGGGCACAACGTTCTCGTAATCTATGGCTTTCCCAAGGGGATAAAAATACCTGTTTCTTTCATGCCCGAGCTTCCAATAGGAAGAAAAAGAACACAATCTCAGGTCTTTTAGACTCCAACAATGTTTGGCGCACGGATGATTCTGACCTTATGGAAATTGCTTCCTCATATTTCCATAATCTTTTTTCATCCTCCAACCCTCACTTTTCTGACCAAATTCTCTAAAAAATCACTCCTACTATTACGACTACTATGAATGAGTCCCTTTCCAAGGAATTCACTCCAGAAGAAATTATCACCGCTTTTCGCGACATTGATCCTAGGAAAGCCTAGGGTATTGATGGACTACCAAGCGGATTTTTTCGTCAACATTGGGATACTGTAGGCCCAGATATTATAACACTCTGCCTTAATCTTCTAAAAGGGTCAGCTGATATGGCTTCAGTTAACCAAACTATTTTGGTTCTCATACCTAAGATTAAGGATCCCACTTCTATGAGGCATCTTAGGCCCATCAGTCTCTGTACGGTAATTTACAAAATCATTGCTAAAGTTTTAGTTAATCGAATGAAACATACCATTCCATTTTGTATCAGTTCAAATCAAGCTGCTTTTGTTCAGGGACATAATATCACAGATAACATTCTTATTGCCCACGAAATAATTCACTCAATTAACACTGGTACCTCTAAATCTTCTCGTGGAGCTGCACTTAAACTTGATATAGAAAAGGCCTTTGACAGGGTCGAGTGGTCATTCCTCGAAAATGTTATGACCCGTATGGGGTTTGCCTCATCATGGGTCTCTCTTATCATGAGATGTATTTCTTCAGTTTCCTTTACGGTTAAGGTCAACAATTCTTTTTCCCCTTTGTTTCGACCTCAAAGGGGCCTCCGCCATGGTGACCCTTTATCTCCTTTTCTGTTCCTATTTTGTACCCAAGGGCTTTCAGCTTTCTTGGCCGATGCTAAACAACAAGGCCTACTCCCAGGATTAGGGGCTTGTAAGCATGGTCCCAAGGTTAACCACCTCTTATTTGCTGATGATTGCATAGTTTTCCTTAACTCAAATCCCGATGAAGCTGCACACCTTAAGTTGGCCCTCCAGACTTATGCCTCTGCCTCTGGGCAAGCAGTCAACTTTGATAAGTCTACTATCTTTTACAATCCCCGCACACCTACTTCTACTCGTCAAGCTATTAATTCCTATCTTCAAGTACGTGAGGTCTCCAATCCTGGGGTCTATCTGGGGGTACCTCTTCTTATTGGTAAAAATAAGACCCTTGCTTTAGGGTTTATACGTGATAAAGTTCACGATAGATTATCCAATTGGGACAAACAGCTTCTTTCCTTCAGTGGTAGGGAAATTTTTATTAAAGCCGTTTTACAATCTTTACCTCAATATGTTATGTCCTGTTATTTATTACCCCAAAATATTATTGATGATATGACATCTGCCATTCGTCGATATTGGTGGTCCGGGAAATCCAACAAGAAAAGTTGGCATATGATCCCGTGGGATCAGGTATGCTTGCCTAAATCTATTGGCGGAATGGGTTTCCGGGACCTCAATAATTTTAACATTGCTCTTCTTGGAAAACAACTATGGCGCCTTATTTGCGAACTTGACTCCCTTTTGGGACAAATCTATAAATTCAAGTACTTCCCGTCAGGTAATATCCTTAATGCCCCTCGGCCTTCGCGAGGTTCATTTGCCTGGCAAGGTCTTTATAATGCTATGCAACACCTATTTAGTGGTTTCCTCTATCATCCGGGTATTAATAGTAACATACGCATCCATCATGATAATTGGGGAGGCTCCTCGATTGTTCACCTCTATGGGGACTATGAGCTATCGGAGGAAGTCCACATTCGTTGTCGAGATTTTATGATGTGGAACCAAGCTGCCTGGGACCCTGTGAAAGTTCATGCATACTTTATTGTAGATGATGCCAATTCCATTCTTTCTGTTCCTATCATTAATGACACTCGAGATACCATCCTCTGGAATCCCAACGATTCTGGTATCTATTCTGTCAGATCTGGCTATCTTTTTCTGCAACGACCCCCTGAGCCTAGGCTTCGTCCCCCTCGATTTTGGAAATTTCTTGCCAAGCTCAAGGTTTTGCCTAAGGTTAAAACTTTCGGTTGGTGTCTGGGGGCAGGAGCCCTGCCTGTTGGGGTCCGCCTTCAGACTTTTGCTCCAGACTCTGGCCCATGCCCCATTTGTAACTCTGGTTCTGAGTCGATTCTCCATGCTCTCCGAGACTGCTCTGGTGCCTCGGAAACTCTTAAATTGATTGGTCTTCTCTCTTCTTTTATCAACAGTTCCGCCTCTACGGGCCTCCAATGGCTTGAGGAAGGTGCTTCCTTTCTTTCTCCTGATCTCTTTGGCCTCTTCTTGACTACCCTTTGGAATATTTGGAACAGGCGTAACGACTGGATCCATAATAAACATCTTCAACCCCCTTGGCTTATTGCTGTCAACTCTATTAGTCTCCATAAGGACTACTCTAACTCTATATCTTCCACTACATCACCCATCCCCTCGGCATCTCCTCCTCGATGGAGGCATCCCCCTCGTGGGTTCATTAAAGTAAATGTGGATGGGGATTTTGATCCTTCCACTCGTGCAGCGGCGGTTGGTGTTGTCGCTCGGGATGACACTGGGACGGTTGTCGGTGGCCTGGCTTTTCTGCTGGGCAGTTGATCTGATGCTATTTCATCTGAAGGGAGAGGTCTTCTTGCCGGCATTACTTTTGCCCTATCTCAGGGATGGAGCCATTTGATATTCGAGACAGACTGTGCATCTCTAGCAAACAGGATCAACTCTCTTGGGCCAGATCTTTCTCCTTTGGGGCCGATGATTCTGCAGGTTCATACTGCTTTGGAGGATTTTTCTGTGGCACATGTTCAGTATATTCGCCGTGAGGCTAATTTTGTAGCTCATACTTTGGCTAACCATGCCCTTAGATCCATGTCTTCTTTGTCTTTTGGATCTATGTACCCTGATTGTATCAAAAACATTGTGCTTTGCGAGGTTTAACCTCGTTTTAATAATATATTTTGGGTACTTTTTTTCCCTTTTTAGGTTTCTCCAAGCCTTGTGCTTGGGGATTTTAGTAGGGGTTTTTAATGAGGCCCGTTTTTCTTCAAAAAAATTCCAACGGGCCCATTGAAAGGCTCATTTAGACCTGCTCGTCTGAAACCTCTACAAAAAGGACCGCAAAAATGTTTTATTCAAATATTAGGAGTTCAAATAATTGATTAGGTGCTTTTCAACACAATTATATTGCAAAACCTCAATTTCTGTACTTTTTACTTAGTTAAAATTCCAAAGGGTCCATTAAAAGTCCCATTTCGACCCGCTCGTCCGAAGCCTCTACACAAAGGACTACAAAAAAAGTTTTAATCAAATTTTAGGAGTTCTTGTAATTGATTAGGAGCTTTTCAACACAATTATATTGCAAAACCTCAATTTCTATACTTTTTACTCAGTTAAAAGTCTGTGCGTACTTTACACCGGATGATGTCGACTCCATTCTATCCGTCCCCATCATCAATGATATTCGGGACTCCATCATTTGGAGGCCTAACGATTCTGGTATCTACTCTGTCAAATCTGGCTATCTCTTTCTACAACGCCCCCCTGAGCCACGTCTACGGCCACCTCGGATTTGGAAATTTCTTTCCAAACTCAAGGTTTTGCCTAAAGTTAAAACTTTTGGCTGGCGTCTGGGTTGAGAGGCCCTACCTGTTGGGATTCGCCTTCGGGCTTTTGCCTCAGATTCAGGGCCCTGCCCTGTATGTCATTCTGAGCCAGAGACAATTCTCCATGCTCTCCGTGATTGCTCTGGTGCTTCGGAGTCCCTTCGCTTGATTGGTCTTCCCATTTCTCTTATTAATAGCTCTGCTCCCACCGGCCTCCAATGGCTTGAAGAAGGTGTTGTACTCCTTTCTCCTGATCTTTTTGGGCTTTTCTTAACTACCCTTTGGAACATTTGGAACAGGCGTAACGACTGGATCCATAATCGACATCTTCAACCCCCATGGCTAATTGCTGTCAACTCCATTAGTCTTCATCGTGACTACTCTGATGCTATATCTTCATCTTCTTCTTCCATCCCTCTATCTTCGATTCCTCCATCTCGATGGGGTCCTCCCCCTCCAGGTTATATTAAAGTCAATATGGATGGGGCTTTTGATCCCTCCACACGTGCAGCGGCGGTTGCCGATGTAGCCCGTGATGATACGGGGACAGTTGTTGGCGGTCTGGCTTTTCCCCTCGGCAGTTGCTCTGATGCTATTACGTCTGAAGGGAGAGGTCTTCTTGCGGGTATTACTTTCGCTCAATCCCAAGGATGGAGCCATTTGATTTTCGAGACGGACTGTGCTTCTCTTGCGAATAGAATCAACTCCTTGGGCCCAGATCTATCTCCAATGGGACCGACGATTCTGCAAGCCCACGTTGCTCTGGAGTCCTTTTCTTCTGCGCATGTTCAGTTTGTATGCCGTGAGGCTAATATTGTTGCTCATACGTTGGCTACCCATGCCCTTAGGTCTATGACCTCTATGTCTTTTGGATCCATGTATCCTGCTTGTATTCAAAACGCTGTACTTTGCGAGGGTTTCCCTCGTTCTTTATAAATATAATCTGGGTACTCTTTTCCCCTTTTTAGGTTTCTCCGGGTCTTGTGCCTGGGGATATTAGTAGGGGTTTTTAATGAGGCCCGCTTTCTTCAAAAAAAAATTCCAACGGGTCCATTGAAAGGCCCATTTCGACCAGCTCCTCCGAAACCTCTACAAAAAGGACTGCAAAACAAGTTTTAATCAAATATTAGGAGTTCATGTAATTGATTAGGAGTTTTTCAACACAATTATATTGCAAAACCTTAATTTCTGTACTTTTTACTCAGTTAAAATTCAAACGGGTCCATTGAAAGGCCCATTTAGACCTGCTCGTCCGAAACCTCTACAAAAAAGACCGCAAAACAAGTTTTAATCAAATTTTTGGAGTTCAAATAATTGATAAGGAGCTTTTCAACACAATTATATTGCAAAACCTCAATTTTTGTACTTTTTACTCAATTAAAATTTCAACGGGTCCATTGAAAGGCCCGTTTCAACCCGCTCGTCCGAGACCTCTACAAAAAGGACTGCAAAACACATTTTAATCAAATTTTAGGAGTTCATGTAATTTATTAGGAGCTTTTCAACACAATTATATTGCCTAACCTCAATTTCTGTACTTTTTACTCATTTAAAATTCCAACGGGTCCATTGAAAGGCCCATTTAGACCTGCTCGTCCGAAACCTCGACAAAAAGGACCGCAAAAAAGTTTTAATCAAATCTTAGGAGTTCAAATAATTGATTAGGAGCTTGTCAACACAATTATATTGCAAAACCTCAATTTCTGTACTTTTTACTCAGTTAAAATTCCAACGGGTCCATTGAAAGACCCATTTCGACCCGCTCGTCAGAAACCTCTACAAAAAGGACTGCAAAACAAGTATTAATCAAATTTTAGGAGTTCATGTAATTGATTAGGAGCTTTTCAACACAATTATATTGCAAAACCTCAATTTATGTACTTTTTACTCAGTTAAAATTCCAACGGGTCCATTGAAAGGCCCATTTAGACCTGCTCGTCTGAAACCTCTACAAAAAAGACTACAAAACAAGTTTTAATCAAATTTTAGGAGTTCAAATAATTGATTAGGAGCTTTTCAACACAATTATATTGCTAAACCTCAATTTCTGTACTTTTCACTCAGTTAAAATTCCAACGGGTCCATTGAAAGGCCCATTTAGACCTGCTCATCCGAAACATCTACAAAAAGGACCGCAAAACAAGTTTTAATCAAATTTTAGGATATCATGTAATTGATTAGGAGATTTTCAACACAATTATATTCAAAAATCTAAATTTCTGTACTTTTTACTCAGTTAAAATTTCAACGGGTCCATTGAAAGGCCCATTTCGACCCGCTCGTCCGAAACCTCTACAAAAAGGACTGCAAAAAAGTTTTAATCAAATTTTAGGAGATTATGTAATTGATTAGTATCTTTTCAACACAATTATATTGCAAAACCTCAATTTCTGTACTTTTTACTCAGTAAAAATTCTAACGGGTCCATTGAAAGGCCCATTTAGACCTGCTCGTCCGAAACCTCGACAAAAAGGACCGCAAAATAGTTTTAATCAAATTTTAGGAGTTCAAATAATTGATTAGGAACTTTTCAACACAATTATATTGAAAAACCTCAATTTTATACTTTTTACTCAGTTAAAATTCCAACGGGCCCATTTAGACCTGCTCGTCCGAAACCTCTACAAAATGAACCGCAAAAATGTTTTATTCAAATTTTAGGAGATCAAATAATTGATTAGGAGCTTTTCAACACAATTATATTGCAAAACCGCAATTTCTGTACTTTTTACTCAGTTAAAATTCCAACGGGTCCATTGAAAGGCCCATTTCGACCCGCTCGTCCGAAACCTCTACAAAAAGGACTGCAAAACAAGTTTTAATAAAATTTTAGGAGTTCATGTAATTGATTAGGAGCTTTTCAACACAATTATATTGCAAAACCTCAATTTATGTACTTTTTACTCAGTTAAAAATTCCAACGGGTCCATTGAAAGACCCATTTCGACCCGCTCGTCAGAAACCTCTACAAAAAGGACTGCAAAACAAGTATTAATCAAATTTTAGGAGTTCATGTAATTGATTAGGAGCTTTTCAACACAATTATATTGCAAAACCTCAATTTATGTACTTTTTACTCAGTTAAAATTCCAACGGGTCCATTGAAAGGCCCATTTAGACCTGCTCGTCCGAAACCTCTACAAAAAAGACCGCAAAACAAGTTTTAATCAAATTTTAGGAGTTCAAATAATTGATTAGGAGCTTTTCAACACAATTATATTGCTAAACCTCAATTTCTGTACTTTTTACTCAGTTAAAATTCCAACGGTTCCATTGAAAGGCCCATTTAGACCTGCTCATCCGAAACATCTACAAAAAGGACCGCAAAACAAGTTTTAATCAAATTTTAGGATATCATGTAATTGATTAGGAGATTTTCAACACAATTATATTCCAAAATCTAAATTTCTGTACTTTTTACTATGTTAAAATTTCAACGGGTCCATTGAAATGCCCATTTCGACCCGCTCGTCCGAAACCTCTACAAAAAGGACTGCAAAAAAGTTTTAATCAAATTTTAGGAGATTATGTAATTGATTAGTATCTTTTCAACACAATTATATTGCAAAACCTCAATTTCTGTACTTTTTACTCAGTAAAAATTCTAACGGGTCCATTGAAAGGCCCATTTAGACCTGCTCGTCCGAAACCTCGACAAAAAGGACCGCAAAATAGTTTTAATCAAATTTTAGGAGTTCAAATAATTGATTTGGAACTTTTCAACACAATTATATTGAAAAACCTCAATTTTATACTTTTTACTCAGTTAAAATTCCAACGGGCCCATTTAGACCTGCTCGTCCGAAACCTCTACAAAATGAACCGCAAAAATGTTTTATTCAAATTTTAGGAGATCAAATAATTGATTAGGAGCTTTTCAACACAATTATATTGCAAAACCGCAATTTCTGTACTTTTTACTCAGTTAAAATTCCAACGGGTCCATTGAAAGGCCCATTTCGACCCGCTCGTCCGAAACCTCTACAAAAAGGACTGCAAAACAAGTTTAATAAAATTTTAGGAGTTCATGTAATTGATTTGGAGCTTTTCAACACAATTATATTGCAAAACCTCAATTTCTATACTTTTTACTCAGTTAAAATTCCAACGGGTCCATTGAAAGGCCCATTTAGACCTTCTCGTCAGAAACCTCTACAAAAAGGACCGCAAAACAAGTTTTAATCAAATTTTAGGAGTTCAAATAATTGATTAGTATCTTTTCAACACAATTATATTGCAAAACCTCAATTTCTGTACTTTTTACTCAATTAAAATTTCAACGGGTCCATTGAAAGGCCCGTTTCGATCCGCTCGTCCGAAACATCTACAAAAAGGACCGCAAAACAAGTTTTAATCAAATTTTAGGATATCATGTAATTGATTAGGAGCTTTTCAACACAATTATATTGCAAAACCTCAATTTATGTACTTTTTACTTTGTTAAAATTCTAACGGGTATGTTAATTTCTATCCTCTATTCTGTCTTTGAATCTTTTTTTAATCTCTGCTTCAATCGGTTTCTTTCATACTCTCTTATGCATACTATAGCTCTTTGCTACTTACCTCTGTCTATATATGCTGCTTTCATTTTTTATTCTTCTATCCCTGCTGTTAATGAAAGCTATCCATTCTACTTACAAAATTATCCATCCCTTTTAGGGAAATTCTTACCAGCCCACATTTTGGGATATTCTTATACTATTAAATGCTTGTATTATCTCCTCTTTCTCTTAGGCATTTGGTCTTCCTTGTCTCTTAACACTCAGTTAACAAATTGGGGTAACTTACATCTTATTCTAGGAGGAATCTCCATGTATACAAAAGTTGAATGCTATATTATAAATTTCTCTAAGATTAAATATTATGCGCTGGCTTATACTACTATTTCTACCTTCTTTAATCCAGAGAGTCCTACCTATCATTCTATATCTTGTTCCATATCAATTCTCTTATCGGTCTGCTCAGTTATAATTATCATTCCTCCAGTAAATAATTTTAATTTTCATATTTTTCCTCCTTGTTTTTCTATTCTATAATTAAGCACTTATGCTTCTTGCAGATAATGAACCCTTCTGTTAATATAATCAGGCAGCGCTGCAGGACTCCCTTCTTACTCCTTCTCTGATTATGTAATTTTTTATTAGTAGCTAATTTTATTTGCTTATCCCCCTTTATCTTTTTGCTCATTTGGTCTGTATTAATCTTCTTTGCCCCGCTTCCTCCTTTCCCTGGGTTTGTAATTTTTTATTGCTGTTTTCTTCTTGCTTGTCTTTTTTCTTTGTTTTTTACTTGCTTTCTTTATGCCTCTAGATATATGTCTCCATGCCATGATTTTGCTTTGCATGCTAATTGCTATCTACTCTATGTATGTTACTATATATATATATATATATATATATATATATATTCGATTAACGCTAAGGAATTTTATTCCTACCACGCCTCTTTAGGTGACTCCTTACTAGCCCAATTAAGGGATTTTATCAAAACCCTATCAATCAGTGATCTTTTTTCTCTATATGTTAATCAAACTTACAAATTCTCAAATTTTTTCTCTCATATTCAATTATTATTCGAAACGGCCAACCGTTTTTTAGGCCGAACTTAATTCCTCAGGTTCTCAATACATTTATTTCAGGTCTTTTAATAACATTAATTTTTCAAAATTTTCTAATTAATTACTCTTTCCCTTTTTCCTCTTACCTGTCATATCCTTATTTTTGCTATCAACCCTCCAGCATTAAATTATAAATTAATGTCTAGACTAATCCTTTGTCCTTTAATTATGCCTTCAATAATTACCAATAGTTATTCAGTCTTTCCTTTTTTATCCCTTAATATAAGTAATTACAACGTCAAATATACCCTTTATTTCCTTTCAAACCTTATGTTACAATTCTTTCCATTTTCAAGAATTAATTCCTTAAACTTTGCCTTATTTTTATCATTATTCAAACTTTTTAATAAAATCCCTTCTTCTTTTTATTTATTTAATTCTAATAGAGTACGTCTTACTCAAAATTTCCGTTATGTCATTAAAATAATCCAACCTTTCAATAACTACTTTCCTCACTACTTTGACTTTATTACTTTCCCTGATTCTACTCAAAAATCCCCTAAGGTTTCTTACCTACTAAAATCAAAACTTTTAAAACCGATTTCCTTAATAAACATTCTATTTTCATACTATTATGTTGGTTTTCAACCTTTCCCTCTTAATATCAATTTAACCCGTAATTCATGGACTCTAAATCTTTACCTCCTTCCTTTTTTCAGTACTTGCCATAGTTTAACTATCATAAACCACTCCTTTTTATACGACCAACACCTTAACACGTTACCACAAGCCTTCTATTATTCCCCTTCTCTCTTTTCACAATATCCCTCAACTATGGCGTCTTCCTCTATTCCCCAACTCAGTTCCCTTGATCTCACCAATGAGGAAGCAGAACTCCTTTATACCCCAGATTTCGGCTGGGATTTTGTCAAGGAGGACCCCAAGCTTTTCCTCTTAGGATGTTTTGTCTCCTCTAAAACTATTGACATTTACGCTGTCATCAACGCCTTTGAAGGCATCTGGAAGCCAAACAATGTGGTGTCTCTCTCCATTATCCAAGACAACTATCTCAAGATCAAATTCAAGGACGTCAAGTCATGTTATGAAGTCCTTAATCGCGGCCCTTGGCTGTATAAGGATGAATGGTTAGCCATTACTGAGTATGACCCTGCTAAGCCGGTTGGAGAGTATTCTTTTAACTCTATGAGGATCTGGATCCGCATCTTTTCCCTCCCCTCCTCACTCTATGAGGACTTTGATCGTTCGCACCTTGTGGGACATGCCCTTGGGTCTATGGTAGGCAATGTCATCCGAACTAATACTCGAGAAGCTGAAGGAAACATGAAAGAATTCTTGCGTGTAGAGATTTTCCTGAATATTACCAAACCAGTCACTCGTTTTGTATTCATAGGATCGGGAGCCAACAAAACCATGTGTCGTATTCAATACGAACGCCTTCCCACCTTATGTCATGGCTGTGGAATTATTAGCCATACGATTGAAAACTGCCCTACTCGATCGTCTCTTGATCTGAACAAATTGCAATACGGGGAGTGGCTCCGCTACCTCCCTCCAAGACGTCGCCCAGTTGGTACACGTGGACGCCTCCGCTATGTCGAGCCTAATCTTAATCAGAATAATCCCCTTTCGACTGGTACCCTCTCTCACTTTATTACCGAATTTTCATCTCTTTCACAATTTCGATTTATATTTATCTTATCGTTTTTATTCTTTTTATTTCTATCTCTTTATTTACTACTTTATTTCTGTACAGCTACTCCTGTTCCAACTGCTTCTGCCAATACCAATATCCCCAACAATGATCCGAATGCTATGGGTATACCTCACTATCATTCTCTTAATACTAATCCCTTTTCTAAAAAACCTTCGTTTACTAAACTGGTTTTTTTCTACAAATCTTCCACAGGCTCTCTTAATGAGGGCGATGCTGCATCCTTCTAGGAGCAACCCACTGAGGAAGCCCCCATCACTGATACGGCAATGGGAGACGTTTCCCCCGCCAAAGAACCATCAGCATCAGATTCCAAACAGAAAGGCCCTCTTGAGCCGCAACCCCTGAACACCATCTATCCTATCCATGAAGATGTTTCCGATGATGATTGGGATACCACGGATGATGGTGTTCCTAGCCCAACTGCCCAACAAATTAAGAAAATTGAAGCTGAACTGCGTAAGCCCCCTATTTCTACCGATACCATTTTCAATGATTTTAACCAATGGCTTTTGAAAACTTATCCAAATGATGCAGCTCCTGCCCCTGCTCCAGTCCCACCGAATCGTGGCACAAAACGCCGTTCTCCTATCCAAGTATCGCTCCCACCAAAGAAATCCAAACCTTCCGGTTCCACCCCAAAGGCTGGGATGAGCAGCTCAAAAAACTCTCCGGCGGTGGCTGACTCCCAGCCCCGCCGAGCAAAATGAGGATATTATGCTGGAACTGCCAGGGTTTAGGACAAGCCCCGGTGGTTCAACATCTTCGCGACTATGTCCGTCTATCCAGCCCTGAAGTTATTTTCCTTTGCGAAACAAAAATCAATAATCTGGCTTGCAGCCAACTTTGTCTTTCCTTAGGTTTTATAAACGTTATTGCTATTCCCCCCACGGAGGGGTGTTCCGGTATTGCTCTTTTTGTTTCAAACAATATTAATATTACTTTACTTTCGTATTCTCCGCGTTATATACATACTCAAATCTCAACAAATAATTGTAACATGTTTTTCACGGGTATACATGGCTACTCCGAAACTAGCCAAAAATATAAAACATGGGAAATTATTGATTCCTTAAATATAAATAATAACAATATCCAATGGCTTCTAGGAGGGGATTTTAATGAAATCTTATCCGATTCTGAAAAGCAAGGTGGAAACCGTAGGCCTAGATCACAAATAACAAACTTCCGACATTGCCTTTCACGCAATAATCTTTTTGATTGTAAGCCTACTTCGGGTTGGTATACCTGGACAAAAGTTGGGCCTCTAACCCCAACTATACATGAAAGACTAGACCGGTTCATTGCTAACTCGGCCTGGCAGGATCTTTTTCCTTCCTACCGTATCACAACGGATTATATGGCCAAGTCTGACCACTGTTTCCTATCGCTTGATACATCCCCCACGGTTCTTACCCCACCTCAACGGTTACCCAAAACATTCTGTTTCGAGAACTGTTGGGCAAATAATACGGACAATATTTCTACGATCAAACGAACTTGGACCAATACCTCTGGAACAGCTATTGATAAAATAAATGTTGTTGGTACTTGCCTTGAGGAATGGCAAAATCAACAAAGACAAAAATCTACTGGCCGTATTAACTTCCTTACCAAGAAAATAAATAAATTTTTATGTCGCCCCCTAAACGCCACAACTGAAGGTATCCATTTAAAACATAGAACTGAACTTAATAAACTCCTTATGGAACAAGAAACTTATTGGGCTCAAAGATCTCGAACACTTTGGCTCTCTCAAGGTGATAAAAATACAAGGTTTTTCCATGCCCGGGCAAACAATAGAAGGAAAAAAAACTTGATCATTGGATTATTTGATTCCAATTCGAATTGGTGTACGGGCGATTCAGACCTAATGTTTATTGGATCAAACTACTTCCAAAATCTCTTTACATCATCCAACCCACAAATTTCTGATAATATACTTGATAAAATTACACCTTCTATCACTCAATCTATGAATGACAACCTCTTGAGGACCTTCACAAAGGAAGAAATCCTCCATGCCTTCCGGGACATTGATCCTAGGAAAGCTCCTGGTTTTGATGGACTACCAAGTAGTTTTTTCCGTCAACACTAGGATACGGTTGGAGATGATGTTATTTCTTTATGCCTTAATTTACTAAATGGCACTGTTGACATGTCATTGGTCAACAAAACTATACTGGTTCTAATCCCCAAAATCCAAGACCCAAGTACCACGAAACAACTAAGACCAATTAGTCTCTGCACTGTTCTTTATAAAATAGTTGCTAAAACCATTGTCAATAGAATGAAACAAGCTATTCCCCTCTGTATTAGCCCTAATCAAGCAGCCTTCGTCCAGGGACGTAACATCTCTGATAACATCCTTGTTGCCCATGAAATTATCCATAATATCAACTCAGGGGCTACCAAATCCTCTCATGGAGCTGCTCTTAAATTAGACATGGAGAAAGCTTTTGATAGAGTTGAATGGTCTTTTCTAGCAAATGTTATGGAACGCATGGGTTTCACATCTGCTTGGATCTCCCTTATTATGCGTTGCATTACCACAGTCTCTTTTTCAGTCAAAATTAATAACTCTTTCTCCCCTTTTTTCAACCTCAACATGGTTTACGCCAAGGTGACCCTCTTTCCCCTTTTCTCTTCCTTTTCTGCACACAAGGGCTCTCTGCTTACCTATCTGCTGCTCAACAAACAAACATTCTTCCAGGACTCGGTGCCTGTAAATATGGGCCCAAAGTCAATCATCTACTTTTTGTTGATGACTGCATGGTCTTCATTAATACTTCTACAATGGAAGCTACACATCTCAAAAGAGCACTGCAAACATATGCAGCTGCTTCCGGTCAAGCAATTAATTTTGAGAAATCGACAATTTTTTATAATCCTCGCACCCCAGCCTCAACAAGATATGCAATTAATAGTCTACTGCAAGTACGTGAGGTTTCTAACCCTGGTGTATACCTCGGTGTTCCCCTTCTCATTGGCAAGAACAAAACTGAATCACTAGGCTTTGTACGTGATAAAGTTCATGATCGTCTTTCTAGCTGGGATAAGCATCTCCTTTCCTTCAGTGGTCGAGAGATCTTCATTAAAGCTTTTCTACAATCCCTACCTCAATATGTTATGTCTTGTTATCTCCTTCCACAAAACATTATTGATGATATGACCTCGGCCATCAGGCAATATTGGTGGACCGGCAAATCAAATAAAAAAGGTTGGCATATGCTTCCATGGAATCATGTTTGTTTACCCAAGTCTGCTGGTGGTATGGGGTTTAAGGACTTACATGACTTCAATGTTGCTCTTTTGGGCAAACAATTATGGAGGCTCATCTGTGATCCAGATTCTTTATTAGGCCAAATATATCGTGCTAAATACTTCCCTTCTGGGAATATCCTCGATGCTACAAGGCCAAACCGTGGTTCTTTTGCATGGCAAGGCATGTTTAATGCTCTTCAGCGTCTCCTTCCAGGCTTCCTATACCGCCCAGGTATTAACAGTAATATACGAGTACACAAAGACATCTGGGGCGGTCCTTCCCCTATTACCCTTACTGGGGATTATGAAATCTCGGATGAAGTTCATATTCGTTGCCGTGACTTCATGCTTCGTAACCAAACTGCCTGGGATCCTGTCAAGGTCCATCATTACTTTAACCCAACAGACGCGAATACCATTCTCAGTATACCAATTATAAATGATCACTGTGATTCTATTCTTTGGTCTCCTAACGATTCGGGCATTTATTCGGTTCGCTCTGGTTATCTTTTCTTACAACGTTCTGTGCTTCCACAAACATCACCTACACGGTTTTGGAAATTTCTGTCCAAAGTCAGGGCCTTGCCTAAGGTCAAAACTTTTGGATGGCGTATGGCGTCTGGTGCTCTACCAGTTGGTTCCAAACTGCAAGTTTTTTCACCAGACTCTGGGCCTTGTCCCATTTGTGGTGGCCACTCAAAGACCATTCTCCATGCTCTTCGTGATTGCACAGGGGCCGCTGAAGCCCTTCAGCTATCTGCTACTCCCATAGCCCTTTATAGGAGTTCGGCTACTACACCATTACAATGGTTGGAGGAAGCCGCCCATCTCCTATCTTCTGATAAGTTTGGTCTTTTCCTTACTACTATCTGGAATGTTTGGAATAGGCGTAATGACTGGATTCATAATCACCATTTGCAACCATATTTGGCTTATTGCCGTCAATTCCATTAGTTTACATAGCGACTTCTATAATGCCTCTTCTCCCCCCATCCCAACGCCTTCACTTCTTTCTCCCCCTCGTTGGAATCCTCCTCCATCTAACCATATAAAAATTAATGTGGATGGGGCTTTCAATCCCTCAACTTGTGCTGCGGCTGTTGGCGCTGTTGCACGTGATTCGACAGGTGCAGTTGTGGGTGGCCTCGCTTTTCCGCTAGGTAGCCGCCTGGATGCAGTTACTTGTGAAGGTGAAAGCCTTCTTGCCGGAATCACCTTCGCTCGTTCTCGCGGATGGACTCGAATTTTGCTTGAAACTGAATGCGCTTCTATTGCCAATAGGATCAACAATCCAGGATTGGACCTTTCTACCTTGGGGCCTCTTCTTCATCAGATTAGAGAGTCTCTTCATGATTTTGTATCAGCTTCTGTCTCTTTTGTACGCCGTGAGGCAAATCACGTAGCACATACTTTGGCTACTTATTCGCTTAGTTCTATGACTGCCATGTCTTTTGATTATGATATTCCTCATTGTATCAATCATCTTGTAACAAACTCTCCTTGATATAATAAAACTTAGGCACTCTTTTCCCCTTTTTAGGGTCTTCTAGCTCTGCTTGAAGGACAGTAGTAGGGGTTTTTAACGAGGCCTTTTTGTCAAAAAAAATTCTAACGGGTCCATTGAAAGGCCCATTTAGACCTGCTCGTCAGAAACCTCGACAAAAAGGACCGCAAAATAGTTTTAATCAAATTTTAGGAGTTCAAATAATTGATTAGGAACTTTTCAACACAATTATATTGAAAAACCTCAATTTTATACTTTTTACTCAGTTAAAATTCCAACGGGCCCATTGAAAGGCTCATTTAGACCTGCTCGTCCGAAACCTCTACAAAAAGGACCGCAAAAATGTTTTATTCAAATATTAGGAGTTCAGATAATTGATTAGGAGCTTTTCAACACAATTATATTGCAAAACCTCAATTTCTGTACTTTTTACTCAGTTAAAATTCCAACGAGTCCATTAAAAGGCGCTTTTCGACCCGCTTGTCTGAAACCTCTACAAAAAGGACTACAAAAACAAGTTTTAATCAAATTTTAGGAGTTCTTGTAATTGATTAGGAGCTTTTCAACACAATTATATTGCAAAACCTCAATTTCTGTACTTTTTACTCAATTAAAATTCCAACGGGTCCATTGAAAGGCCCATTTCGACTCGCTCGTCCGAAACCTCTACAAAAAGGACTGCAAAACAAGTTTTAATAAAATTTTAGGGGTTCATGTAATTGATTAGGAGCTTTTCAACACAATTATATTGCATAACCTCAATTTCTGTACTTTTTCCTCATTTAAAATTCCACCGGGTCCATTGAAAGGCCCATTTAGACTTGCTCGTCCGAAACCTCGACAAAAAGGACCGCAAAAAAAGTTTTAATCAAATTTTAGGAGTTCAAATAATTGATTAGGAGCTTTTCAAAAAAATTATATTGCAAAACCGCAATTTCTTTACTTTTTACTAAGTTAAAATTCCAACGGGTCCATTGAAAGGCCCATTTCGACCCGCTCGTCCAAAACCTGTACAAAAAGGACTGCAAAACAAGTTTTAATCAAATTTTAGGAGTTCATGTAATTGATTATGAGCTTTTCAACACAATTATATTGCAAAACCTCAATTTCTGTACTTTTTACTCGGTTAAAATTCCAACGAGTCCATTGAAAGGCCCATTTAGACCTGCTCGTCCGAAACCTCTACAAAAAGGACCGCAAAACAAGTTTTAATCAAATTTTAGGAGTTCAAATAATTGATTAGGAGCTTTTCAACCCAATTATATCGCAAAACCTCAATTTCTGTACTTTTTACTTAGTTAAAATTCTAACGGGTCCATTGAAAGGCCCATTTAGACCTGCTCGTCCGAAACCTCGACAAAAAGGACCGCAAAATAGTTTTAATCAAATTTTAGGAGTTCAAATAATTGATTAGGAACTTTTCAACACAATTATATTGAAAAATCTAAATTTTAAACTTTTTACTCAGTTAAAATTCCAACGGGCCCATTGAAAGGCTCATTTAGACCTGCTCGCCCGAAACCTCTACAAAAAGGACCGCAAAAATGTTTTATTCAAATATTAGTAGTTCAAATAATTGATTAGGAGCTTTTCAACACAATTATATTGCAAAACCTCAATTTTTGTACTTTTTTCTCAGTTAAAATTCCAGCGGGTCCATTAAAAGGCGCATTTCGACCCGCTTGTTCGAAACCTCTACAAAATGGACTACAAAACAAGTTTTAATCAAATTTTAGGAGTTCCTGCAATTGATTAGGAGCTTTTCAACACAATTATATTGCAAAACCTCAATTTCTGTACTTTTTACTCAATTAAAATTCCAACGGGTCCATTGAAAGGCCCATTTAGACCTGCTCGTCCGAAACCTTTACAAAAAGGACCGTAAAACAAGTTTTAATCATATTTTAGGAGTTCAAATAATTGATTAGGAGCATTTCTACCCAATTATATTGCAAAACCTCAATTTTGTACTTTTTACTCAGTTAAAATTCCAACGGGCCCTTTAAAAGGCCCATTTAGACCTGCTCGTCCGAAACCTCTACAAAAAGGACCGCAAAAATGTTTTATTCAAATATTAGGAGTTCAAATAATTGATTAGGAGATTTTCAACACAATTATATTGCTAAACCTCAATTTCTGTACTTTTTACTCAGTTAAAATTCCAACGGGTCCATTGAAAGGCCCATTTAGACCTGCTCGTCCGAAACATCTACAAAAAGGACCGCAAAACAAGTTTTAATGAAATTTTAGGATATCATGTAATTGATTAGGAGATTTTCAACACAATTATATTCAAAAATCTCAATTTCTGTACTTTTTACTAAGTTAAAATTTCAACGGGTCCATTTAAAAGCCCATTTCGACCCGCTCGTCCGAAACCTTTACAAAAAGGACCGCAAAACAAGTTTTAATCAAATTTTAGGAGTTTATGTAATTGATTAGGAGCTTTTCAACACAATTATATTGCAAAACCTCAATTTCTGTACTTTTTACTTAGTTAAAATTCTAACGGGTCTATTGAAAGGCCCATTTAGACCTGCTCGTCCGAAACCTCGACAAAAAGGACCGCAAAATAATTTTAATCAAATTTTAGGAGTTCAAATAATTGATTAGGAACTTTTCAACACAATTATATTAAAAAACCTAAATTTTATACTTTTTACTCAGTTAAAATTCCAACGGGCCCATTGAAAGGCTCATTTAGACCTGCTCGCCCGAAACCTCTACAAAGAGGACCGCAAAAATGTTTTATTCAAATATTAGTAGTTCAAATAATTGATTAGGAGCTTTTCAACACAATTATATTGCAAAACCTCAATTTCTGTACTTTTTACTCAGTTAAAATTCCAACGGGTCCATTAAAAGGCGCATTTCGACCCGCTTGTCCGAAACCTCTACAAAAAGGACTACAAAACAAGTTTTAATCAAATTTTAGGAGTTCTTGTAATTGATTAGGAGCTTTTCAACACAATTATATTGCAAAACCTCAATTTTTGTACTTTTTACTCAATTAAAATTCCAACGGGTCCATTGAAAGGCCCATTTAGACCTGCTCGTTCGAAACCTTTACAAAAAGGACCGCAAAACAAGTTTTAATCATATTTTAGGAATTCAAATAATTGATTAGGAGCTTTTCAACCCAATTATATTGCAAAACCTCAATTTTGTACTTTTTACTCAGTTAAAATTCCAACGGGCCCTTTGAAAGGCCCATTTAGACCTGCTCGTCCGAAACCTCTACAAAAAGGACCGCAAAAATGTTTTATTCAAATATTAGGAGTTCAAATAATTGATTAGGAGATTTTCAACACAATTATATTGCTAAACCTCAATTTCTGTACTTTTTACTCAGTTAAAATTTCAACGGGTCCATTGAAAAGCCCATTTAGACCTGCTCGTCCGAAACATCTACAAAAAGGACCGCAAAACAAGTTTTAATGAAATTTTAGGATATCATGTAATTGATTAGGAGATTTTCAACACAATTATATTCAAAAATCTCAATTTCTGTACTTTTTACTAAGTTAAAATTTCAACGGGTCCATTTAAAGGCCCATTTCGACCCGCTCGTCCGAAACCTTTACAAAAAGGACTGCAAAAAAGTTTTAATCAAATTTTAGGAGTTTATGTAATTGATTAGGAGCTTTTCAACACAATTATATTGCAAAACCTCAATTTCTGTACTTTTTACTTAGTTAAAATTCTAACGGGTCCATTGAAAGGCCCATTTAGACCTACTCGTCCGAAACCTCGACAAAAAGGACCGCAAAATAGTTTTAATCAAATTTTAGGAGTTCAAATAATTGATTAGGAACTTTTCAACACAATTATATTGAAAAACCTCAATTTTATACTTTTTACTCAGTTAAAATTCCAACGGGCCCATTGAAAGGCTCATTTAGACCTGCTCGTCCGAAACCTCTATAAAAAGGACCGCAAAAATGTTTTATTCAAATATTAGGAATTCAAATAATTGATTAGGAGCTTTTCAACACAATTATATTGCAAAACCTCAATTTCTGTACTTTTTACTCAGTTAAAATTCCAACGGGTCCATTGAAAGGCCCATTTCGACCCGCTCGTCCGAAACCTCTACAAAAAGGACAACAAAACAAGTATTAATCAAATTTTAGGAGTTCATGTAATTGATTAGGAGCTTTTCAGCACAATTATATTGTAAAACCTCAATTTCTGTATTTTTTACTCAGTTAAAATTCCAACGGGTCTATTGAAAGGCCCATTTCGACCCGCTCGTCCGAAACCTCTACAAAAAGGACTGCAAAACAAGTTTTAATCAAATTGTAGGAGTTCATGTAATTGATTAGGAGCTTTTCAACACAATTATATTGCAAAACCTCAATTTCTGTACTTTTTACTCAGTTAAAATTCTAACGGGTCCATTGAAAGGCCCATTTAGACCTGCTCGTCCGAAACCTCGACAAAAAGGACCGCAAAAATAGTTTTAATCAAATTCCAGGAGTTATAATAATTGCTTAAGAGCTTTTCAACACAAGTATATTGTAAAACCTCAATTTATGTACTTTTTACTCCCTTAAAATTCCAACGGGTCCATTGTAAGGCCCATTTAGACCTGCTCGTCCGAAACCTCTACAAAAGGACCGCAAAAATAGTTTAAATCAAATTTTAGGAGTTCAAATAATTGATTAGGAGCTTTTCAACAAAATTATATTTTAAAACCTCAATTTATGTACTTTTTACTCAGTTAAAATTTCAACGGGTCCATTGAAAGGCCCATTTAGACCCGCTCGTCCAAAACCTCTATAAAAAGGACTACAAAACACGTTTTAATTAAATTTTAGGAATTCAAATAATTGATTAGGAGCTTTTCAACACAATTATATTGCAAAACCAGAATTTTTGTACTTTTTACTCAGTTAAAATTCCAATGGGTCCATTAAAAGGCCCATTTCGACCCGCTCTTCCGAAACCTGTACAAAAAGGACTGCAAAACAAGTTTTAATCAAAATTGAAGAGTTCATGTAATTGATTAGAAACTTTTCAACACAATTATATTGCAAAACCTCAATTTCTGTACTTTTTACTCAGTTAAAATTCCAACGGGTCCATTGAAAGGCCCATTTCGACCCGCTCCTCCGAAACCTCTACAAAAAGGACTGCAAAACAAGTTTTAATCAAATTTTAGGAGTTCATGTAATTGATTAGGAGCTTTTCAACACAATTATATTTAAAAACCTCAATTTATGTACTTTTTACTCAGTTAAAATTCTAACGGGTCCATTGAAAGTCCCATTTAGACCTGCTCGTCCGAAACCTCGACAAAAATGACCGCAAAAATAGTTTTAATCAAATTTTAGGAGTTATAATAATTGATTATGAGCTTTTCAACACAATTATATTGAAAAACCTCAATTTATTACTTTTTACTCAGTTAAAATTCCAACGGGTCCATTGAAAGGCCCATTTAGACTTGCTCGTCCGAAACCTCGACAAAAAGGACCGCAAAAAAGTTTTAAATAAATTTTAGGAGTTCAAATAATTGATTAGGAGCTTTTCAACAAAATCATATTGCAAAACCGCAATTTCTTTACTTTTTACTAAGTTAAAATTCCAACGGGTCCATTGAAAGGCCCATTTCGACCCGCTCGTCCGAAACCTCTACAAAAAGGACTGCAAAACAAGTTTTAATCAAATTTTAGGAGTTCATGTAATTGATTATGAGCTTTTCAACACAATTATATTGCAAAACCTCAATTTCTGTACTTTTTACTCAGTTAAAATTCCAACGAGTCCATTGAAAGGCCCATTTAGACCTGCTCGTCCGAAACCTCTACAAAAAGGACCGCAAAACAAGTTTTAATCAAATTTTAGGAGTTCAAATAATTGATTAGGAGCTTTTCAACCCAATTATATTGCAAAACCTCAATTTCTGTACTTTTTACTTAGTTAAAATTCTAACGGGTGGGCGTGGGATGGCTCTCAATTCTCTCTCAAAATTTTCCGGGTTCCTTGTTTGGTTTTGGCTCTCTCTTCTTTTTTTTCTGGTGGTTTTTCTCACCAAACCCCTTTCCCCTCACGGCAACCTTTCCTCTTCTGCTGGTTTTGCCAATAACAACTCAAGTTACACGGTTTTCCAGGCTTCCTTGGAAAGCGGGATGAGAATCCCAAGAGACATCCCACTCAACCAACCACTCCCATTATCAGGTTATCTCTATCCTTTTATCTTTTTTTATTATATTTTTTTTTCTTTTCGGCAGCTTTATTGGATTTATGAGATTTGGGCGGCCTTAGTGCAACATAAACGGTTCACCAGACTTATTTCGCTTTTTGCAAGTCTTGCTTGCCTCTGGTTTTGTTGTTACCGATTGGCTCCGTTGAGGCCTTCCCAGCGAACCACAAATCGGGATTGCAAAGTCAGATTTTTTCGTAATCCTCTTCGCCATCTCAGATCTGAGTTTCAAGGTATGGTTTGTAATTCATTTCAATCACAAATCCTTTTTTCCTTTTCTTTTCCAGATCTAATCTTTATTTTTTGGTTTTCTCTTCATTCGATCCGTTTCTATTTGCTATACCGGAGAGATCTCTTTCCGGCGATGGGCCTTGTCATTTTTATTTTTTTCATCCTCTCGGATCTGGTCTTCTTTATACTCCGGTACCCGATGGACTATAACGGTATGTCCAGCCGACCTTCTTATTTTTCCGTTTATTTCTTTATCTCTCATCTCTTATTTACCTTTCTTCTAACCGATGTGTTTTGTATTTTTCAATACATATTCTATCGCCGATGTCTCATCGGAGACCTCTTCTTTCGACGGTGGCCCGCGGCAGCGGCGGTTTATATAAAACCATGGTTCCCTCTTTCCTATTTCCTTTCTTTTTTATCATATATCTTTTTTATTTTCTATATTTTTTCCTTGTTGTATAAAAAATGTCTAGGGTTTTCTCTTTATTTAATTCTGATTTCTATTATCCCTTTCGTTGTCCTCAGTTTTCATATTTATGTTCAAGTTCTGGCTCTGATGTTCATTCATAGGGATCTTCTCTCGAAAGATTGGTTTCAACCATTAGTATTTCTTGCATTATCCGATTGCTTTTTCTCATGTATTGTTCTTATGTATTGTTCTTCTAACCCTCTTATGCTTTGTTTCAGCATCTTATCTCACCTCTGCATACTCCCAATCGTTCGTCTAATCGGTCCCATCATAACCTTCTTCTCTCCCCTCCTTTTTACTTTTTCTCTTTTGTCTTTCATTTCATTTAACTTTCTGTTATCCTCTCAACAGATTGTATGCATTTGCTCCTCCACTTGGACTGTTTATTTTGTCTGGCTTTCACATCGAAGGTATGCTCTTTTCCTCTTTTGGTTTATTTTTACCTATCCATGCGATCTCTGGATTGTGTTATCTCTTTGTTTCTATACCCTGCTTAAGTTTATCTCTTCTACTATCTTTGCAAATAATGTTATTTTCAAGCACTGCTCATACAAACACTCAGCCCTTTCAGGGAAACAATTACTAGCCCACCTTTTGGGATTTTCTTTAGCTACACATATACTACAAAAATTGTATCATCTACAATCTAATTTGAATCCTGTTCTAATTTGTATTCTAAAATATTATCATCAATTTATTGATAACATTAATTCACCATACACTATCAAACTTCTTTGGGAGACAACTACATTATGCACAAATGATTTATATTATCACACCAATAATGATGCTATCTATAATGTTCCTTTTTACTTAACTATTTTATTATCTTTTAGAACATTTCCTTTTACTCATTTTATATCCAATATAATTCCAAATTTCATTGGCCTGAATTCTCCTAGACTCCTCATATGTGTTCTGTCTCGCTATCAATGGTGCTCTGCCATTAAATTTTGTTTAGATAAACCCTACCCTCTTTCAAATTTGTCTCCTCTTCCCCTGTTACATGTATCCAAATTATTTTTTAAAAACTCATTTCATAATTTCTCTAATATGAATGATGTTATCTGGCATTCAAAATTTTTTATTATAGTAATCATATTTTCTTATATGAATGATGTTATCTGTCATTCAAAAATTTTTATTATAGTAATCATATTTTCGATTAAGCATACATACTTGGTCATCCCTCTGGAAAATGACTCTACTATAATTTATAGGTTTCCCTGCTGGCCATATACTGTTTATAATTATGTCACCTTCACCTATAGGACTCCTAAGTGTAATGAACTACTATACAAGATCACTATCTCATCCATGTACCCTTATACAACTCTTTATTATTTGACTATTTTATATTTTAACTTTACTTTTCTGTCTTCTCATTCTTTTTGTACTTTTCGTTCTATTAAATGCTTCCCCTTAACTCACTGCTTTTGTACTTTCCTTGTTTCTTTCCTTGGGATTACTCACCATACATCTACAATGGTTATCAAGACACAAATTACTAAGCATCTGCCTAAGGAAAGCTGGAACATCTACTCTACTACTGGGCTATGGTTTAAGTTAATTTCAGTTAAATTTATTTGCTTTCCCCCCATATTTTTTGCTCTTTTGGTTTGTAATTATTTTCTTATCCCCGCTTCTGTCTTCCCCTGGGTCTGTAATTTTTTATTGCCTTTTTTCTTTCCTGCTTTTCCTTTATTTTTCCTATACTTTTATATGCTTTCCAGTTTACATCAATAATGCTATGCATGCTTTATATTCTTCCTTAGATGTATGTTATTATATTAACTTGATGTTATGCTCGATAGAAATCTATTCCCACTACACCTCTTTAGGTGAAATATTACAAGCCCATATTTGGGATCTATATCAAATCCTATTTAAAAGGAGCTTTTCAAACAATAAACATATTAATATTTCAAATTTCCTGATAACCTCTAGCCCCATTTCTTCAAAAAAAATGGTCATACTTTACATTCAATCTACTTCTTCCGTTTTTTTCAAACTTTATTAATTACCTATTAATGTGTTCAACTTCTCAAATTCCTTTAAATTATTATACTATGACTATTTTCCTCTTATATGGTCTGAATACAATTATACTTAAAAAGTCAGTCTTACTTCCTTTTTTAACAGAAAATAAAAACCAATTACCGTTATTTATGTACAAACTTTCCTCCTTTCGGTTTCATAAATTCCTAAATGTCCATAAATTTCCTTTTAAAAAGGGTGTTAATACAGCTAATAAGAATTATATATTTCCGTTTTTATACTATCTAATACATTCAACTATTATTATTATATTATTCTCATTAAATCTTGCCACTTATTTTGCAATAACAATACCATTAATGAAATTGATTTTCGGTATTAACATAATTTACTTCCCATTATTTGTTTCTCCTAAAATTTCCCTCCGTTTTAAATATTTGTTTGTTAAAATATTCCCTTTTATTAACAAGGTCTCTCCGATCATTCTTTTTTCACCCTCCCTTACCAGTCATTATTTCCATAAAGCTGGGATGAGCAGCTCTAAAAACTCTCCGGCGGCGGCTGATTCCCAGCCCCGCCGAGCAAAATGAGGATCCTATGCTGGAACTGTCAGGGTCTTGGACAAGCCCCGACGGTTCAACACTTTCGGTCCTATGTCCAACGCACCAACCCCGATATCATTTTCTTATGTGAAACTAAAATAAATAACGCGGAATGTAACCGCATATGTCTTTCATTAGGTATGTTAGACATTATTTCTATTTCCCCTACGGAAGGGTGTTCTGGAATTTCCTTATTTGCTGCAAACAATATTAATATAAGTTTAATTTCCTATTCGTCGCGTTACATTCATACTCAAATTACAAAGAATAACTCCACAATGTTTTTCACTGGAATGCATGGTTTTCCGGAAACTAGCCAAAAATATAAAACATAGGAACTCATAGATTCATTATACTCTTCTACTAAAAATAACCCATGGCTTCTCGGTGGAGACTTCAATGAAATATTAACGGATTCGGAAAAACAAGGAGGTCCCTGAAGGGCTAGATCTCAAATTAAAAACTTTCGCAATTGTTTAACACGTAACAACCTCTTTGATTGTAAGCCAACTTCGGGTTGGTTCACATGGACTAAAGTAGGACCCTTAACCCCGGTAATACATGAAAGACTAGATCGCTTTATAGCTAATTCCGCTTGGCAAGATCTCTACCCTTCTCATAGAATCACCACAGAATATGTTGCCAAATCTGACCATTGTTTCCTTCTTCTCGAACTAGATCCTTCGGCGCCTACACCCAAAACACAACCTTCCAAGAATTTTCGATTCGAAAGCTGCTGGGCTAATAATGTAGATAATATCCAAACAATCAAAAGGGCCTGGGCCGACACTCCCGGAACAGCCATAAACAAAATTGAAGCTATTGGCACATACCTAGAAGAATGGCAAAACCAACAACGCTTTAAATCAACCGGAAGAATTAAGTTCCTCACTAAAAAAATTAATAAATTACTATACTGTCCCTTAACAGCCACAAACGAACAAGTTTACTTAAATTATAGAACTGAATTAAATAAACTTTTAACAGAACAAGAAATTTATTGGGCTCAAAGATCTCGCACTCTTTGGCTTTCCCAAGGGGACAAAAATACCAAGTTCTTCCATGCCCGAGCAACTAATAGGAACAAGAAAATTTTGATTACATGCCTTTACGATGCTAACTCAAATTGGCGCACATCTGATTCAGACCTTATGAATATCGCTTCAGCATATTTCCAAAATTTGTTCACAACATCTAACCCCCAAATCTCGAACATCATTCTTGACAAAATTCACCCTTCCATCAATCCTTCAATGAATGAAACCCTTCTAAAAGCATTCACCAAAGAGGAAATTCTCCATGCCTTTAAAGATATTGACCCTAGGAAAGCTCCTGGATTCGATGGCCTACCCAGTAGCTTCTTTAGGCAACACTGGGATACAGTGGGTGACGATGTTCTTAATCTTTGTATTAACCTCTTAAACGGCAACGCCGATATGGCCTCAGTTAACAAAACTATATTGGTACTAATTCCCAAAGTACAGGACCCAACCTCCATGAAACAACTTAGACCAATTAGCCTCTGCACTGTCCTCTATAAAATAGTTGCCAAAACAATAGTCAACAGAATGAAATAGGCTATACCACTATGCATTAGCCCTAATCAAGCAGCCTTTGTCCAGGGACACAACATATCAGACAACATCCTCATCGCTCATGAAATTATTCACAATATTAACTCAGGAGCTACTAAGTCCTCCCAAGGAGCTGCTCTCAAGCTAGACATGGAGAAAGCATTCGATAGAGTAGAATGGTCATTTCTTGCAAATGTTATGGAACGCATGGGCTTTGCATCCGAATGGATCGATCTTATAATGCGTTGCATTACTACAGTCTCCTTCTCAGTTAAAATTAATAATTCGTTCTCCCCACCCTTTCAACCTCAACGTGGTCTCCGCCAGGGGGATCCCCTATCCCCTTTCCTCTTTCTCTTTTGTACTCAAGGCCTCTCGGCTTACTTAGCTGCTGCTCAACAAACTAAAATACTTCCAGGACTAGGTGCATGTAAATATGGGCCCAAAGTCAACCACCTGCTTTTTGCCGATGATTGTATGGTATTCATTAATACTAATCAATCTGAAGCGTCCCTTCTGAAAAATGCTCTTCAAACGTATGCTAATGCATCCGGTCAAGCGGTTAATTTTGAGAAATCAACAATTTTCTATAACCCGCGTACACCATCCGCAACAAGAAATGCAATCAACAACCTTTTACATGTCCGTGAGGTTACTAATCCTGGAGTATACCTAGGCATCCCACTTCTAATTGGGAAAAATAAAACTGAATCACTAGGATTTGTGCGTGATAAAGTACATGATCGTCTCTCTAGTTGGGACAAACATCTACTATCCTTTAGTGGCCGAGAGATATTCATCAAAGTTGTTTTACAATCTCTCCCACAATATGTTATGTCTTACTATCTTCTACCACAAAATATCATCGATGACATGACTACATCAATCCGCCAATACTGGTGGACTGGCAAATCCAATAAGAAAGGTTGGCATATGTTACCCTGGAATTGTATATGCTTACCTAAATCTGCTGGTGGCATGGGTTTTAAGGATTTGCACGACTTTAACATTGCTCTCTTGGGCAAGCAAATTTGGAAACTCATCTGTGAACCAGATTCTTTATTAGGACAAATATACCGCTCCAAATACTTTCCCTCAGGCAACATTCTAGATGCACCAAAACCCAACAGGGGCTCTTTCGCTTGGCAAGGTATATATAACGCACTTCAGCGTCTTTTCCCTGGCTTTCTCCACCGCCCTGGTATAAACAGTAATATTAGAATACACAAAGATATATGGGGAGGGTCTTCCCCGATAGAGCTTACTGGGGATTACGAAATCTCAGATGAATTTCATATTCGATGTCGTGATTTTATGATTCGTAACCAAACTGCATGGGATACGAATAAGGTAAACAATTATTTCAATCCAATTGATGCCGATGCTATTCTTCGCATCCCCATCATAAATGATCAACGGGATTCTATACTCTGGTCTCCCAACGACTCGAGTATTTACTCAGTCCGTTCTAGATATATTTTCTTACAACGTTCCATAATCCCACCTTCGTCACCAACTCGGTTCTGGAAGTTTTTATCCAAAATCAAAGCTTTACCCAAAGTTAAAACTTTTGGTTGGCGTATGGCATCTGACGCTCTACCAGTTGGTTCTAAAATGCAAGCCTTTTCTCCTAACTCGGACCCTTGCTCTATCTGTGGTAGCCACTCGGAATCGATCCTCCATGCGTTTCGAGACTGCCCTGGGGCGTCTGAAGCCCTCCAAATTAGTGGTATCCCTATCACTCTCTATAAGAGTATAGCTCCCACGCCTCTGCAATGGTTAGAGGAAGCAGCCTTTACACTTTCCCCTGATAAATTTGGTCTCTTCCTTACTGTTTTATGGAATATTTGGAACAGACGTAATGACTGGGTTCATAACCACCATCTACAACCACCCTGGCTAATTGCTGTTAATTCCATTAGCTTACATGATGAATTTTGTAAATCTTTAAATTCGTTTGACCCAGCTCCATCTACCTTTTCTAAACCTTCCTGGACACTTCCTCCACCTCAACATATCAAAATAAATATGGACGGAGCCTTTAATCCATCTACTCGTGCAGCAGCCGTCGGCGCTGTTGCTCGTGATTCTGCAGGAGCAGTTGTGGGTGGCCTTGCATTCCCTCTTGGTAGTTGTCCGGACGCTATCACTAGTGAAGGGGAAAGCATCCTTGCTGGTCTCACCTTTGCCCGATCTCAAGGCTAGAACCGACTTTTGATCGAAACTGACTGCGCTTCTCTCGCGAATAGGATCAACAATCCTGCTCAGGACCTCTCTACCATGGGACCAATCATTCTTCAGATTCAAGCAGCTCTTCTCGACTTTGATTTTATATCTATTTCTTTTGTACGCCGTGAGGCAAATGTTATAGCCCATACATTGGCTACTTATTCGCTGCATTCTATGACTTCTATGTCATTTGATTCGGATATCCCACCTTGTATACAACAATTTGTAACAAATCATTCTTGATTAATAATATTTGGGCACTCTTTTCCCCTTTTTAGGGTCCTCAAGCTTTGCTTGAAGGACAGTAGTAGGGGTTTTTAATGAGGCCTTTTTAAAAAAAATTCTAACGGGTCCATTGAAAGGCCCATTTAGACCTGCTCGTCCGAAACCTCGACAAAAAGGACCGCAAAATAGTTTAATCAAATTTTAGGAGTGCAAATAATTGATTAGGAACTTTTCAACACAATTATATTGAAAAACCTAAATTTTATACTTTTTACTCAGTTAAAATTCCAACGGGCCCATTGAAAAGCTCATTTAGACCCGCTCGCCCGAAACCTCTACAAAAAGGACCGCAGAAATGTTTTATTCAAATATTAGGAGTTCAAATAATTGATTAGGAGCTTTTCAACACAATTATATTGCAAAACCTCAATTTCTGTACTTTTTACTCAGTTAAAATTCCAACGGGTCTATTGAAAGGCCCATTTCGACCCGCTCGTCCGAAACCTCTACAAAAAGGACTGCAAAACAAGTTTTAATCAAATTGTAGGAGTTCATGTAATTGATTAGGAGCTTTTCAACACAATTATATTGCAAAACCTCAATTTCTGTACTTTTTACTCAGTTAAAATTCTAACGGGTCCATTGAAAGGCCCATTTAGACCTGCTCGTCCGAAACCTCGACAAAAAGGACCCGAAAAATAGTTTTAATCAAATTTCAAGAGTTATAATAATTGCTTAACAGCTTTTCAACACAATTATATTGTAAAACCTCAATTTATGTACTTTTTACTCCCTTAAAATTCCAACGGGTCCATTGTAAGGCTCATTTAGACCTGCTCGTCCGAAACCACTACAAAAGGACCGCAAAAATAGTTTAAATCAAATTTTAGGATTTCAAATAATTGATTAGGAGCTTTTCAACAAAATTATATTTTAAAACCTCAATTTCTGTACTTTTTACTCAGTTAAAATTTCAATGGGTCCATTGAAAGGCCCATTTAGACCCGCTCGTCCGAAACCTCTATAAAAAAGACTACAAAACACGTTTTAATTAAATTTTAGGAATTCAAATAATTGATTAGGAGCTTTTCAACACAATTATAGTGCAAAACCAGAATTTTTGTACTTTTTACTCAGTTAAAATTCCAATGGGTCCATTAAAAGGCCCATTTCGACCCGCTCGTCCGAAACCTGTACAAAAAGGACTGCAAAACAAGTTTTAATCAAAATTGAAGAGTTCATGTAATTGATTAGAAACTTTTCAACACAATTATATTGCAAAACCTCAATTTCTGTACTTTTTACTCAGTTAAAATTCCAACGGGTCCATTGAAAGGCCCATTTCGACCCGCTCCTCCGAAACCTCTACAAAAAAGACTGCAAAACAAGTTTTAATCAAATTTTAGGAGTTCATGTAATTGATTAGGAGCTTTTCAACACAATTATATTTAAAAACCTCAATTTATGTACTTTTTACTCAGTTAAAATTCTAACGGGTCCATTGAAAGTCCCATTTAGACCTGCTCGTCCGAAACCTCGACAAAAATGACCGCAAAAATAGTTTTAATCAAATTTTAGGAGTTATAATAATTGATTATGAGCTTTTCAACACAATTATATTGAAAAACCTCAATTTATTACTTTTTACTCAGTTAAAATTCCAACGGGTCCATTGAAAGGCCCATTTAGACTTGCTCGTCCGAAACCTCGACAAAAAGGACCGCAAAAAAAGTTTTAATCAAATTTTAGGAGTTCAAATAATTGATTAGGAGCTTTTCAACAAAATTATATTGCAAAACCGCAATTTCTTTACTTTTTACCAAGTTAAAATTCCAACGGGTCCATTGAAAGGCCCATTTCGACCCTCTCGTCCGAAACCCCTACAAAAAGGACTGCAAAACAAGTTTTAATCAAATTTTAGGAGTTCATGTAATTGATTATGAGCTTTTCAACACAATTATATTGCAAAACCTCAATTTCTGTACTTTTTACTCAGTTAAAATTCCAACGAGTCCATTAAAAGGCCCATTTAGACCTGCTCGTCCGAAACCTCTACAAAAAGGTCCGCAAAACAAGTTTTAATCAAATGTTAGGAGTTCAAATAATTGATTAGGAGCTTTTCAACCCAATTATATTGCAAAACCTCAATTTCTGTACTTTTTACTTAGTTAAAATTCTAACGGGTCCATTGAAAGGCCCATTTAGACCTGCTCGTCCGAAACCTCGACAAAAAGGACCGCAAAATAGTTTTAATCAAATTTTAGGAGTTCAAATAATTGATTATGAACTTTTCAACACAATTATATTGAAAAACCTAAATTTTATACTTTTTACTCAGTTAAAATTCCAACGGGCCCATTGAAAGGCTCATTTAGACCCGCTCGCCCGAAACCTCTACAAAAAGGACCGCAGAAATGTTTTATTCAAATATTAGGAGTTCAAATAATTGATTAGGAGCTTTTCAACACAATTATATTGCAAAACCTCAATTTCTGTACTTTTTACTCAGTTAAAATTCCAACGGGTCCATTAAAAGGCGCATTTCGACCCGCTTGTCCGAAACCTCTACAAAAAGGACTACAAAACAAGTTTTAATCAAATTTTATGAGTTCTTGTAATTGATTAGGAGCTTTTCAACACAATTATATTGCAAAACCTCAATTTATGTACTTTTTACTAAATTAAAATTCCAACGGGTCCATTGAAAGGCCCATTTAGACATGCTCGTCCGAAACCTTTACAAAAAGGACCGCAAAACAAGTTTTAATCATATTTTAGGAGATCAAATAATTGATTAGGAGCTTTTCAACCCAATTATATTGCAAAACCTCAATTTTGTACTTTTTACTCAGTTAAAATTCCAAGGGGGCCTTTGAAAGGCCCATTTAGACTTGCTCGTCCGAAACCTCGACAAAAAGGACCGCAAAAAAAGTTTTAATCAAATTTTATGAGTTCAAATAATTGATTAGGAGCTTTTCAACAAAATTATATTGCAAAACCGCAATTTCTTTACTTTTTACTAAGTTAAAATTCCAACGGGTCCATTGAAAGGCCCATTTCGACCCGCTCGTCCGAAACCTCTACAAAAAGGACCGCAAAACAAGTTTTAATCAAATTTTAGGAGTTCAAATAATTGATTAGGAGCTTTTCAACACAATTATATTGCAAAACCTCAATTTTTTTACTTTTTACTCTGTTAAAATTCCAACGGGTCCATTGTAAGGCCCATTTAGACCTGCTCGTCCGAAACCGATACAAAAAGGACTGCAAAAAAGTTTTAATCAAATTTTAGGATTTCAAATAAATGATTAGGAGCTTTTCAACACAATTATATTGCAAAAATTCAATTAATGTACATTTTACTCAGTTAAAATTCCAACGGGTCCATTGAATGGCCCATTTCGACTCGCTCCTCCGAAACCTCTACAAAAAGGACTGCAAAACAAGTTTTAATCAAATTTTAGGAGTTCATGTAATTGATTAGGAGCTTTTCAACACAATTATATTGCAAAACCTCAATTTCTGTACTTTTTACTCAGTTAAAATTCCAACGGGTCCATTGAAAGGCCCATTTAGACCTGCTCGTTCGAAACCTTTACAAAAAGGACCGCAAAACAAGTTTTAATCAAAATTTAGGAGTTCAAATAATTGATTAGGAGCTTTTCAACACAATTATATTGCAAAACCTCAATTTCTGTACTTTTTACTCTGTTAAAATTCCAACGGGTCCATTGTAAGGCCCATTTAGACCTGCTCGTCCGAAACCGATACAAAAAGGACTGCAAAAAAGTTTTAATCAAATTTTAGGATTTCAAATAAATGATTAGGAGCTTTTCAACACAATTATATTGCAAAAATTCAATTAATGTACATTTTACTCAGTTAAAATTCCAACGGGTCCATTGAATGGCCCATTTCGACCCGCTCCTCCGAAACCTCTCCAAAAAGGACTGCAAAACAAGTTTTAATCAAATTTTAGGAGTTCATGTAATTGATTAGGAGCTTTTCAACACAATTATATTGCAAAACCTCAATTTCTGTACTTTTTACTCAGTTAAAATTCCAACGGGTCCATTGAAAGGCCCATTTAGACCTGCTCGTTCGAAACCTTTACAAAAAGGACCGCAAAACAAGTTTTAATCAAATTTTAGGAGTTCATGTAATTGATTAGGAGCTTTTCAACACAATTATATTGCAAAACCTCAATTTCTGTACTTTTTACTCAGTTAAAATTTCAACGGGTCCATTGAAAGGCCCATTTTGACCCGCTCGTCCAAAACCTCTACAAAAAGGACTGCAAAAAAAAGTTTTAATCAAATTTTAGGAGTTTATGTAATTGATTAGGAGCTTTTCAAAACAATTATATAGCAAAACCTCAATTTCTGTACTTTTTACTCAGATAAAATTCTAACGGGTCCATTGAAAGGCCCATATAGACCTGCTCGTCCGAAACCTCGACAAAAAGGACCGCAAAAATAGTTTTAATCAAATTTTAGGAGTTATAATAATTGATTAAGAGATTTTCAACACAATTATATTGTAAAACCTCAATTTATGTACTTTTTACTCCTTTAAAATTCCAACGGGTCCATTGTAAAGCCCATTTAGACCTGCTCGTCCGAAACCTCTACAAAAAGGACCGCAAAAATGTTTTATTCAAATATTAGGAGTTCAAATAATTGATTAGGAGCTTTTCAACACAATTATATTGAAAAACCTGAATTTCTGTACTTTTTACTCAGTTAAAATTCCAATGGGTCCATTAAAAGGCCCATTTCGACCCGCTCGTCCGAAACCTGTACAAAAAGGAATGCAAAAAAAGTTTTAATCAAAATTTAGGAGTTCATGTAATTGATTAGAAACTTTTCAACACAATTATATTGCAAAACCTTAATTTCTATACTTTTTACTCAGTTAAAATTCCAACGGGTCCATTGAAAGGCCCATTTCGACCCGCTCGTCCGAAACCTCTACAAAAAGGACTGCAAAAACAATTTTTAATAAAATTTTAGGAGTTCATGTAATTTATTAGGAGCTTCTCAACACAATTATATTTAAAAACCTCAATTTCTGTACTTTTTACTCAGTTAAAATTCCAACGGGTCCATGGAAAGGCCCATTTAGACCTGCTCGTCTGAAACCTCGACAAAAAGGACCGCAAAACAAGTTTTAATCAAATTTTAGGAGTTCAAATAAATGATTAGGAGCTTTTCAACACAAATATATTGCAAAACATAAATTTTTTTTACTTTTTACTCTGTTAAAATTCAAACGGGTCCAATGCAAGGCCCATTTTGGACCTGCTCGTCCGAAACCGATACAAAAAGGACCGCAAAAAAGTTTTAATCAAATTTTAGGAGTTCAAATAAATGATTAGGAGATTTTCAACACAATTATATTGCAAAATTTCAATTTTTATACATTTTACTCAGTTAAAATTCCAACGGGTCCACTGAAAAGCCCATTTAGACCCGCACGTCCGAAACCTATACATAAAGGACCGCAAAAAAAGTTTTTATCATATTTTAGGAGTACAAATAATTTATTATGAGATTTTCAACATAATTATATTGCAAAACCTCAATTTTTATAATTTTTACTTGTTAAAATTCCAACGGGTCCATTGGTAGACCCATTTCGACCCGCTCGTCCGAAACCTCAACAAAAAGGACTGCAAAACAAGTTTTAATCAAATTTAAGGAGTTCATGTAATTGATTAGGAGCTTTTAAACACAGTTATAGTGCAAAACCTCAATTTCTATACTTTTTACTCAGTTAAAATTCCAACGGGTTTCTTCAAAAAATTCCAACGGGTCCATTCAAAGGCCCATTTAGACCAGCTCGTTCGAAACCTTGACAAAAAGGACCGCAAAACATGTTTTAATCAAATTTTAGGAGTTCAAATAATTGATTAGGAGCTTTTGAACACAATTATATTGCAAAACCTCAATTTCTGTACTTTTTACTCAGTTAAAATTCCAACGGGTCCATTGTAAGGCCCATTTAGACCTGCTCGTCTGAAACCTCTACAAAAAGGACCGCAAAACAAGTTTTAATCAAATTTTAGGAGTTCAAATAATTGATTAGGAGCTTTTCAACACAATTATATTGCAAAACCTCAAAAAAAATTTCTTTTTACTCTGTTAAAATTCCAACGGGTCCATTGTAAGGCCCATTTAGACCTGCTCGTCCGAAACCGATACAAAAAGGACCGCAAAAAAGTTTTAATCAAATTTTAGGAGTTCAAATAAATGATTAGGAGCTTCTCAACACAATTATATTGCAAAAATTCAATTAATATACATTTTACTCAGTTAAAATTCCAACGGGTCCATTGAAAGGCCCATTTCGACCCGCTCCTCCGAAACCTCTAAAAAAAGGACTGCAAAACAATTTTTAATAAAATTTTAGGAGTTCATGTAATTGATTAGGAGCTTTTCAACACAATTATATTTAAAAACCTCAATTTTTGTACTTTTTACTCAGTTAAAATTCCAACGGGTCCATGGAAAGGCCCATTTAGACATGCTCGTCCGAAACCTCGACAAAAAGGACTGCAAAACAAGTTTTAATCAAATTTTAGGAGATCAAATAATTGATTAGGAGCTTTTCAACACAATTATATTGCAAAACCTAAATTTTTGTACTTTTTACTCTGTTAAAATTCCAACGGGTCCATTGTAAGGCCCATTTTGGACCTGCTCGTCTAAAACCGATACAAAAAGTACCGCAAAAAAGTTTTAATCAAATTTTAGGAGTTCAAATAAATGATTAGGAGATTTTCAACACAATTATATTGCAAAATTTCAATTTTTATACATTTTACTCAGTTAAAATTCCAACGGGTCCACTGAAAGGCCCATTTAGACCCGCACGTCCGAAACCTCTATATAAAGGACCGCAAAAAAAGTTTTTATCATATTTTAGGAGTACAAATATTTTATTATGAGATTTTCAACATAATTATATTGCAAAACCTCAATTTTTATACTTTTTACTCAGTTAAAATTCCAACGGGTCTATTGAAAGACCCATTTCGACCCGCTCGTCCGAAACCTCAACAAAAAGGACTGCAAAACAAGTTTTAATCAAATTTAAGGAGTTCATGTAATTGATTAGGAGCTTTTCAACACAGTTATATTGCAAAACCTCAATTTCTATACTTTTTACTCAGTTAAAATTCCAACGGGTCCATTGAAAGGCCCATTTAGACCTGCTCGTCCGAAACCTCGACAAAAAGGACCGCAAAATATGTTTTAATCAAATTTTAGGAGTTCAAATAATTGATTAGGAGCTTTTCAACACAATTATATTGCAATACCTCAATTTCTGTACTTTTTACTCAGTTAAAATACCAACGGGTCCATTGAAAGGCCCATTTAGACATGCTCGTCCGAAACCTCTACAAAAAGGACCGCAAAACAAGTTTTAATCTAATTTTAGGAGTTAAAATAATTGATTAGGAGCTTTTCAACATAATTATATTGCAAAACCTCAATTTTTATACTTTTTACTCAGTTAAAATTCCAACGGGTCCATTGAAAGGCCCATTTCGACCCGCTCGTCCGAAACCTCTACAAAAAGGACTGCAAAACAAGTTTTAATCAAATTTTAGGAGTTCATGTAATTGATTAGGAGCTTTTCAACACAATTATATTGCATAACCTCAATTTCTGTACTTTTTACTTATTTAAAATTCCAACGGGTCCATTGAAAGGCCCATTTAGACTTGCTCGTCCGAAACCTCGACAAAAAGGACCGCAAAAAAAGTTTTAATCAAATTTTAGGAGTTCAAATAATTGATTAGGAGCTTTTCAACAAAATTATATTGCAAAACCGCAATTTCTTTACTTTTTACTAAGTTAAAATTCCAACGGGTTCATTGAAAGGCCCGTTTCGACCCACTCGTCCGAAACCTCTACAAAAAGGACTGCAAAACAAGTTTTAATCAAATTTTAGGAGTTCTTATAATTGATTATGAGCTTTTCAACACAATTATATTGCAAAACCTCAATTTTTGAACTTTTTACTCAGTTAAAATTCCAACGGGTCCATTGAAAGGCCCATTTAGACCTGCTCGTCCGAAACCTCTACAAAAGGACTGCAAAACAGTTTTAATCAAATTTTAGGAGTTCAAATAATTTATTAGGAGCTTTTCAACTCAATTATATTGCAAAACCTCAATTTCTGTACTTTTTACTTAGTTAAAATTTCAACGGGTCCATTGAAAGGACCATTTCGACCCGCTTTCGACTCGCTCGTCCGAAACCTCTACAAAAAATACTGCAAAAAAAGTTTTAATCAAATTTTAGGAGTTTATGTAATTGATTAGGAGCTTTTCAACACAATTATATTGAAAAACCTCAATTTATGTACTTTTTACTTAGTTAAAATTCTAACGGGTCCATTGAAAGGCCCATTTAGACCTGCTCGTCCGAAACCTCGACAAAAAGGACCGCAAAATAGTTTTAATCAAATTTTAGGAGTTTAAAAAATTGATTAGGAACTTTTCAATACAATTATATTGAAAAACCTCAATTTTATACTTTTTACTTAGTTAAAATTCCAACGGGCCCATTGAAAGGCTCATTTAGACCTGCTCGTCCGAAACCTCTATAAAAAGGACCGCAAAAATGTTTTATTCAAATATTAGGAGTTCAAATAATTGATTAGGAGCTTTTCAACACAATTATATTGCAAAACCTCAATTTCAGTAGTTTTTACTCAGTTAAAATTTCAACGGGTCCATTGAAAGGCCCATTTCGACCCGCTCGTCCGAAACCTCTACAAAAAGGACTACAAAACAACTTTTAATCAAAATTTAGGAGTTCATGTAATTGATTAGGAGCTTTTCAAAACAATTATATTGCAAAACCTCAATTTCTGGACTTTTTACTCAGTTAAAATTCCAACGGGTCTATTGAAAGGCCCATTTCGACCCGCTCGTCCGAAACCTCTACAAAAAGGACTGCAAAACAAGTTTTTATCAAATTTTAGAAGTTCATGTAATTGATTAGGAGATTTTCAAAACAATTATATTGCAAAACCTCAATTTATGTACTTTTTACTCAGTTAAAATTCCAACGGGTCCATTGAAAGGCCCATTTAGACATGCTCGTCCGAAACCTCTACAAAAAGGACCGCAAAACAAGTTTTAATCTAATTTTCGGAATTCAAATAATTGATTATGAGCTTTTCAACACAATTATATTGCAAAACCTGAATTTTTGTACTTTTTACTCAGTTAAAATTTCAACGGGTCCATTGAAAGGTCCATTCCGACCCGCTCGTCCGAAACCTCTACAAAAAGGACTGTAAAACACGTTTTAATCAAATTTTAGGAGTTCATGTTATTGATTAGGAGCTTTTCAACACAATTATATTGCAAAACCTCAATTTCTGTACTTTTTACTCAGTTAAAATTCCAACGGGTCCATTGTAAGGCCCATTTGGACCTGCTCGTCCGAAATCGATACAAAAAGGACTGCAAAAGAGTTTTAATCAAATTTTAGGAGTTCAAATAAATGATTAGGATCTTTTCAACACAATTATATTGCAAAAATTCAATAAATATATATTTTACTCAGTTAAAATTCCAACGGGTCCATTGAAAGGCCCATTTAGACCCGCACGTCCGAAACCTCTACATAAAGGACCGCAAAACAAGTTTTGATCATGTTTTAGGAGTACAAATAATTGATTATGAGCTTTTCAACACAATTATATTGCAAAACCTCAATTTTTATAATTTTTACTCAGTTAAAATTCCAACGGGTCCATTTAAAGGCCCATTTAGACATGCTCGTCCGAAACCTCTACAAAAAGGGCCGCAAAACAAGTTTTAATCAAATTTTAGGAGATCATGTAATTGATTAGGAGATTTTCAACACAATTATATTGCAAAACCTCAATTTCTGTACTTTTTACTCAGTTAAAATTCCAACGGGTCCATTGAAAGGCCCATTTAGACCTGCTCGTCCGAAACCTCCACAAAAAGGACCGCAAAAAAGTTTAAATCAAATTATAGGAGTTCAAATAATTGATTAGGAGCTTTTCAACAAAATTATATTTTAAAACCTCAATTTCTGTACTCTTTACTCAATTAAAATTTCAACGGGTCCATTGAAAGGCCCATTTAGACCCGCTCGTCCGAAACCTCTATAAAAAGGACTACAAAACACGTTTTAATCAAATTTTAGGAGTTCATGTAATTGATTAGGAGCTTTTCAACACAATTATATTGCAAAACCTCAATTTCTGTACTTTTTACTCATTTAAAATTCCAACGGGTCCATTGAAAGGCCCATTTAGACCGTCTCGTCTGAAACCTCGACAAAAAGGACCGCAAAAAAGGTTTTAATCAAATTTTAGGAGTTCAAATAATTGATTAGGAGCTTTTCAACACAATTATATTGCAAAACCTCAATGTCTGTACTTTTTACTCAGTTAAAATTCCAACGGGTCCATTGTAAGGCCCATTTTGACTTGCTCGTCCGAAACCGATACAAAAAAGACCGCAAAAGAGTTTTAATCAAATTTTAGGAGTTCAAATAAATGATTAGGAGCTTTTCAACACAATTATATTGCAAAATTTCAATTAATATACATTTTACTCAGTTAAAATTCTAACGAGTCAATTGAAAGGCCCATTTAGACCTGCACGTCCGAAACCCTCTACATAAAGGACCCCAAAACAAGTTTTGATAATATTTTAGGAGTACAAATAATTGATTATGAGCTTTTCAACACAATTATATTGCAAAACCTCAATTTTTATAATTTTTACTCAGTTAAAATTTCAACGGGTCCATTGAAAGGCCCATTTAGACATGCTTGTCCGAAACCTCTAAAAAAAGGGCCGCAAAACAAGTTTTAATAAAAATTTTGGAGATCATGTAATTGATTAGGAGATTTTCAACACAATTATATTGCAAAACCTCAATTTCTGTACTTTTTACTTAGTTAAAATTCCAACAGGTCCATTGAAAGGCCCATTTAGACCTGCTCGTCCGAAACCTCTACAAAAAGGACCGCAAAAAAAGTTTAAATCAAATTTTAGGAGATCAAATAATTGATTAGGAGCTTTTCAACACAATTATATTTCAAAACCTCAATTTCTGTACTTTTTACTCAGTTAAAATTTCAACGGGTCCATTGAAAGGCCCATTTAGACCCTCTCGTCTGAAACCTCTATAAAAAGGACCACAAAAAATTTTTTAATCAAATTTTAGGAGTTCATGTAATTGATTAGGATATTTTCAACACAATTATATTGCAAAACCTCAATTTATGTACTTTTTACTCAGTTAAAATACTAACGGGTCCATTGAAAGGCCCATTTAGACCTGCTCGTCCGAAACCTCGATAAAAATGACCGCAAAAATAGTTTTAATCAAATTTTAGGAGTTATAATAATTGATTAGGAGCTTTTCAACACAATTATATTGAAAAACCTCAATTTTTTACTTTTTACTCAGTTAAAATTCCAACGGGCCCATTGAAAGGCCCATTTAGACCTGCTGGTCCGAAACCTCTACAAAAAGGACCGCAAAAATGTTTTATTCAAATATTAGGAGTTCATATAATTGATTAGGAACTTTTCGACACAATTATATTGCAAAACCTCAATTTCTTTACTTTTTACTCAGTTAAAATTCCAACGGGTCCATTGAAAGGCCCATTTAGACCTGCTCGTCCGAAACCTCCACAAAAAGGACCGCAAAAAAGTTTAAATCAAATTATAGGAGTTCAAATAATTGATTAGGAGCTTTTCAACAAAATTATATTTTAAAACCTCAATTTCTGTACTCTTTACTCAATTAAAATTTCAACGGGTCCATTGAAAGGCCCATTTAGACCCGCTCGTCCGAAACCTCTATAAAAAGGACTACAAAACACGTTTTAATCAAATTTTAGGAGTTCATGTAATTGATTAGGAGCTTTTCAACACAATTATATTGCAAAACCTCAATTTCTGTACTTTTTACTCATTTAAAATTCCAACGGGTCCATTGAAAGGCCCATTTAGACCGTCTCGTCTGAAACCTCGACAAAAAGGACCGCAAAAAAGGTTTTAATCAAATTTTAGGAGTTCAAATAATTGATTAGGAGCTTTTCAACACAATTATATTGCAAAACCTCAATGTCTGTACTTTTTACTCAGTTAAAATTCCAACGGGTCCATTGTAAGGCCCATTTTGACTTGCTCGTCCGAAACCGATACAAAAAAGACCGCAAAAGAGTTTTAATCAAATTTTAGGAGTTCAAATAAATGATTAGGAGCTTTTCAACACAATTATATTGCAAAATTTCAATTAATATACATTTTACTCAGTTAAAATTCTAACGAGTCAATTGAAAGGCCCATTTAGACCTGCACGTCCGAAACCCTCTACATAAAGGACCCCAAAACAAGTTTTGATAATATTTTAGGAGTACAAATAATTGATTATGAGCTTTTCAACACAATTATATTGCAAAACCTCAATTTTTATAATTTTTACTCAGTTAAAATTTCAACGGGTCCATTGAAAGGCCCATTTAGACATGCTTGTCCGAAACCTCTAAAAAAAGGGCCGCAAAACAAGTTTTAATAAAAATTTTGGAGATCATGTAATTGATTAGGAGATTTTCAACACAATTATATTGCAAAACCTCAATTTCTGTACTTTTTACTTAGTTAAAATTCCAACAGGTCCATTGAAAGGCCCATTTAGACCTGCTCGTCCGAAACCTCTACAAAAAGGACCGCAAAAAAAGTTTAAATCAAATTTTAGGAGATCAAATAATTGATTAGGAGCTTTTCAACACAATTATATTTCAAAACCTCAATTTCTGTACTTTTTACTCAGTTAAAATTTCAACGGGTCCATTGAAAGGCCCATTTAGACCCTCTCGTCTGAAACCTCTATAAAAAGGACCACAAAAAATTTTTTAATCAAATTTTAGGAGTTCATGTAATTGATTAGGATATTTTCAACACAATTATATTGCAAAACCTCAATTTATGTACTTTTTACTCAGTTAAAATACTAACGGGTCCATTGAAAGGCCCATTTAGACCTGCTCGTCCGAAACCTCGATAAAAATGACCGCAAAAATAGTTTTAATCAAATTTTAGGAGTTATAATAATTGATTAGGAGCTTTTCAACACAATTATATTGAAAAACCTCAATTTTTTACTTTTTACTCAGTTAAAATTCCAACGGGCCCATTGAAAGGCCCATTTAGACCTGCTGGTCCGAAACCTCTACAAAAAGGACCGCAAAAATGTTTTATTCAAATATTAGGAGTTCATATAATTGATTAGGAACTTTTCGACACAATTATATTGCAAAACCTCAATTTCTTTACTTTTTACTCAGTTAAAATTCCAACGGGTCGATTAAAAGGCCCATTTCGACCCGCTCATCCGAAACCTCTACAAAAGGACTGCAAAACAAGTTTTAATCAAATTTTAGGAGTTCATGTAATTGATTAGGAGCTTTTCAACACAATTATATAGCAAAACCTCAATTTCGGTACTTTTTACTCAGTTAAAATTCCAACGGGTCCATTGAAAGGCCCATTTAGACCTGCTCGTCCGAAACCTCTACAAAAAGAACCGCAAAAGAAGTTTTAATCAAATTTTAGGAGTTCAAATAATTGATTAGGAGCTTTTCAACACAATTATTTTGCAAAACCTCAATTTTTTTACTTTTTACTCTGTTAAAATTCCAACGGGTCCATTGTAAGGCTCATTTAGACCTGTTCGTCCGAAACCGATACAAAAAGGACCGCAAAAAAGTTTAAATCAAATTTTAGGAGTTCAAATAAATGATTAGGAGCTTTTCAACACAATTATATTGCAAAATTTCAATTAATATACATTTTACTCAGTTAAAATTCCAACGGGTCCATTGAAAGACCCATTTCGACCCGCTCGTCCGAAACCTCTACAAAAAGGACTGCAAAACAAGTTTTAATCAAATTTTAGGAGTTCTTGTAATTGATTAGGAGCTTTTTAACATAATTATATTGCAAAACCTCAATTTCTGTACTTTTTGCGCAGTTAAAATTCCAACGGGTCCATTGAAAGGCCCATTTAGACCTGCTCGTCCGAAACCTTTACAAAAAGGACCGCAAAACAAGTTTTAATCAAAATTTAGGAGTTCAAATAATTGATTAGGAGCTTTTCAACACAGTTATATTGCAAAACCTCAATTTCTGTACTTTTTACTCTGTTAAAATTCCAACGGGTCCATTGTAAGGCCCATTTCGACCCGCTCGTCCGAAACCTCTACAAAAGGACTGCAAAACAAGTTTTAATCAAATTTTAGGAGTTCATGTAATTGATTAGGAGCTTTTCCACACAATTATATTGCAAAACCTCAATTTCGGTACTTTTTACTCAGTTAAAATTCCAACGGGTCCATTGAAAGGCCCATTTAGACCTGCTCGTCCGATACCTCTACAAAAAGAACCGCAAAAGAAGTTTTAATCAAATTTTAGGAGTTCAAATAATTGATTAGGAGCTTTTCAACACAATTATTTTGCAAAACCTCAATTTTTTTAAAAACCTCAATTTTTTAACTTTTTACTCTGTTAAAATTTCAACGGGTCCATTGTAAGGCCCATTTAGACCTGCTCGTCCGAAACCGATACAAAAAGGACCGCAAAAAAGTTTTAATCAAATTTTAGGAATTCAAATAAATTATTAGGAGCTTGTCAACACAATTATATTGCAAAAATTCAATTAATATACATTTTACTCAGTTAAAATTCCAACGGGTCCATTGAAAGACCCATTTCGACCCGCTCGTCCGAAACCTCTACAAAAAGGACTGCAAAACAAGTTTTAATCAAATTTTAGGAGTTCATGTAATTGATTAGGAGCTTTTTAACATAATTATATTGCAAAACCTCAATTTATGTACTTTTTACTCAGTTAAAATTCCAACGGGTCCATTGAAAGGCCCATTTAGACCTGCTCGTTCGAAACCTTTACAAAAAGGACCGCAAAACAAGTTTTAATCAAAATTTAGGAGTTCAAATAATTGATTAGGAGCTTTTCAACACAATTATATTGCAAAACCTCAATTTCTGTACTTTTTACTCTGTTAAAATTCCAACGGGTCCATTGTAAGGCCCATTTAGACCTTCTCGTCCGAAACCGATATAAAAAGGACCGCAAAAAAGTTTTAATCAAATTTTAGGAGTTCAAATAAATGATTAGGAGATTTTCAGCACAATTATATTGCAAAATTTCAATTTTTATACATTTTACTAAGTTAAAATTCCAACGGGTCCACTGAAAGGCCCATTTAGACCCGCACGTCCGAAACCTCTACATAAAGGACCGCAAAACAAGTTTTGATCATATTTTAGGAGTAAAAATAATTTATTATGAGCTTTTGAACATAAATATATTGCAAAACCTCAATTTTTATACTTTTTACTCAGTTAAAATTCCAACGGGTCCATTGAAAGTCCCATTTCGACCCGCTCGTCCGAAACGTCTACAAAAAGGACCGTAAAACAAGTTTTAATCAAATTTTAGGAGATCGTGTAATTGATTAGGAGATTTTCAACACAATTATATTCCAAAATCTCAATTTCTGTACTTTTACTCAGTTAAAATTCCAACGGCTCCATTGAAAGGCCCATTTAGACCTGCTCGTCCGAAACCTCGACAAAAGGACCGCAAAACATGTTTTAATCAAATTTTAGGAGTTCAAATAATTGATTAGGAGCTTTTCAACACAATTATATTGCAAAACCTCAATTTTTGTACTTTTTACTCAGTTAAAATTCCAACGAGTTTTACTCAGTTAAAATTCCAACGGGTGTGAATGAAAACTCTCTCAATTTCTCTCTCAAATTTTCTCTCTATCCTCCCCCTCTCTTTTCCCCTCCCCCTCCTTATCACCGCCTTCTTCCGCCATACCCTCTGCCGCCATCCATTCCTCCTCCCCCTCCCACTGCCATGGTGGTGCTTGCTTAGCACATACACGATGACAGTAAAAACCACCCACCATGCCCGGACGAATTTTTTCTATTTGTTACTAAGGGTTTTTACTAACCCCACCGTAATTCTTTTGCACTTTTTAATGGCACTCTCAATGTTTTTGCACTGGCGCGCCGATCAGGCATCTGATGCTATCCACAAGCATCACTCAAATGCTGGGCCACCAATTATGGTGCCCTTCGACAGCCCTGACTCTTCCTACAGAGCACATGCAATTTCCTGGTCTTTACGACCTTGTATCACGCTGGAGAAATTCTGTTTCCATTCTTTCACTTATAATATATTTCCATCAACAGTGGACGAATCTGCCTGCATGCACACGTCCACACATGAAGCAATGGAACAGACTCATTCCTATCGTTATTCATTACTGTTTTTAGAACAGACCATCAGTGTTTTATCCTCCTTTTTATCAATTGACTTTTTTCAGACTCATTACAATTTAGAAACAAGTGTCCTACTGCTTGTTCATGGTCGCCAATTGTGTTTTAGAACACTATTGTTCATCTACCCGTCGGACCACATTGCTGGTGCTACTGCAACCGCAAGACGCCGGACGGCAGTTGCGCCTCATTTGTTCCACAAATTTAGGAGCCAGGGATACTGTCAGTTAGAGAACATATTTCTCATTATGCACAGGAAATTCAAAATTTCGTATCCCGGCTCTGCATGGGTACCTAACCCTCATGCACGTACCCTTCTCCCATGCATCTCGGAAGCTTCCCAACAACTTTCATCAAATATTAATATATTCTTATTCTTTTGGGATTATTCGATTTTTGGAAATTATCTGGGAAAAATCATATATTATCACGATTTAACAATTGTGGATAATAAATTATCAAAGTATTTTGGTCATCCCTTCTCTGGGTAATCCCTCACCCACTAGGATTCTATTTGAATTTAAATTAATATTCTCTTTTAATCCCATGATTATCAGAATATTATTTAAATTCAAATCCGCAATAAATTATCTTGATAATCCCACACCCTCTAGGATTCTATTTGCATTTAAATTAATATTATCCTACAATCCCACGATTACTAGGATTCTATTTAAATTTAAATCCATATTATCCTACTATTATTTGGATTATCCACATTCCTCACCATTTAAACAATCTTTTCATTTCCTAGGGACCTCCCCTCATTATATACTGACCATTGGTCGTATTCTTCACCTTTATGCGATCCACTACCCTTGTGTGACATTTACATCCAACCTCAAGCACTCTCTCTTGCTACAACGTTCTCATACGTCCAACCTTTCTCTTATGGCTTCCACAGACTCTTTTCTCTCCCGTTTTGACAACCTCCAATTTACTGCGGAGGAGAAAAACGTGATATGTGCGCCTGCTTCCACGAAGGTCGTTCCCCTCGATGACTACAAGTCGTCTCTAATTGGGAAACTCTTCAACACCAAAGACTTTGATGAAACTATCGTGGTGCGCCTTTTCACCTCTGTATGGAAAGATGATAAAATCTCATCGGTAACGACTCTGGGCTCTGGTTATTTCCTTTTTAAATTTGAAACTAAGCCCTGCAGGGACGATGTTCTAAAAAGAGGGCCCTGACTTTCAAGAAGGATTGGCTGGCACTCCTACCAGTTCAACCAAAACTTACCATTGATGGTTATCTATACGACCAAATGAGAATCTGGGTGCGAATCCTTAGGGTGCCAATAGCCATTTTGACTGGAGTTACAGTGGCTAATATCACCGGACGAACCCTTGGAAGTGGGATTGGCGCAGTTATAGGGACAGACTCCCGTCAGTCGGATGATGGGAATATGACCAAGTTTCTTCGTGTCTGTGTTATTATCGATATACACAAACCGTTGCGTCGGTTTATAGCTGTACGCATCGAGGACGAAGATCCTCAAATGCTACCGCTTCAATATGAGAAGCTACCCACATTCTGTCATGGGTGTGGCATTCTATGTCATCTTAAAGCCACCTGTGAGGAATTTAAGGATGACAAGTCGGAACCCCAGCAGTATGGAGAATGGCTACGTGCCCCTGCTCCGAAGAAAAAATCCAAAATAACAACCAGAGGTCGGGTATGTTACTTCGAGCCAGCTGGCCCGTCAACCAAGCCCTCGACAGCTACCGGTACCCAACTCTATATCTATATTTTTCTCTTTAGGGTTTGGGCCCTCTCTTTTCTTATTCTCTATGCGTTGCATGCTGCATGCATTTTTATGAAGCTCATGCTCAATAATCTCACCCTTTCTCAGGTGCAGGACCAACAACAAAGAAACCAGCCACCACCGGTATCTTTGGATAATTATCATGCAATTTTATTCGAAGAAATATTTTCTAATATTTATCTACTATGCTCTCTTCAACGGCAGTCTCCTAACTGTCGTTGCCTTCCTTTCTGCTCCACAAGAACAGATCGCAAAGGAAAAAAGGTTGTTGTTGCTGACGCCGCCTCAGCCACGCTGATGTCGGATTCTGCTGCAACAGAACCGAAGGACGAGGCTACTGCAGTTCCCACAGCTGCCGCTGCTACTAATTCAATCGATACTGTGGCACCTACGGGTGCAGACGCACTGTTGGACCAGACGGCCCCAGTTGCCCCTGATGCACCAATGACGGACGCATGAGGCGTTCCCAGTGGACAACATACCTCACCCACTGCTGGCATTTCAGTTGAACCCCTTGACGTGGTCCCTCTTGTTGTTATACCTGCTGATGCGGAATCAGCCAACACTGGATCTCCCAACACTGCCCAAGTTGCAGGGATTGATGATGCATCATCCACCCCGCCCGACAAGCGGTTTGTGCTGGTTGACGGTGAAGGATTCCCGGTGCCTACTGTCGTGCCTGACAAATCTACCACTGCTGGCCACAGCAGTAATGCTTATGAGCCTGTCAACCCGGAGTTCGAGGATTGGCTTGCTACCACATCGAGCCCTCCGAAGGGTGCAACGGAACCTCGCAAGGCAAAGCGCAGCCCACCCCCAGCTGCGCCCACTGTGGCTAAGCGCCCGCGTACCTCCCCCAAGGTTCAAGCAAGGCCGGCAAAACCCGGAGCACCATCTGAAAAGACTACCAAACATACTAAAGCTGGGATGAGCAGCAAAGTCTCTTCGGCGGCGGTTGATATTCAACCCCGCCGAGAGAAATGAGGATATTTTGCTGGAACTGCCGTGGGCTTGGTTCACCAGAGGCAGTTCAAGGTCTTGTTTCCCTAGTCTGGAAGTTGGAACCTACAATTATTTTCTTGTCTGAAACTAGATTGTTTAATTTTGATTTTGAACGTTTAAAATTTTCTTTGGATATGACGGGCTGCTTCCATGTGAAAAGCAGCCCAACTTGCTCTGGTCTTTTACTATTATGGAATAATAATATGTCTCTGGATCTTTTATCATATTCTGATCGTTACATTGATTCAACTATAACAACTACTGATGATTGCTTTCGATTCACCGGCGTCTATGGGTACGCAGAAACTAGCATGAAATATAAGACGTGGGAGCTCATAGACTCTCTTCGTAGCAATTCACCGTTGCCTTGGCTAATTGGTGGAGACCTAAACGACATTTTATCCGACTCTGAAAAACAAGGCGGATGTCGCAGACCACAATCACAAATCACCAACTTTCGAGATTGCCTTGCTCGCAATAGAATTTTTTATTGTAAACCCTATTCGGGATGGTTCACATGGTCTCGAACGGGACCCAATGTTGCATCCGTTTGTGAACGTCTAGATCGATTCCTTGCTTGTAATGCATGGCTAAATGCACACCTAACATTCTAATGCAGGAACGTTTTCTCTCCATATTCCGATCATTATGTCATTCTCATGGACACCAAACGTGTTGCTCCCCATGAGGCTCGTTCCCGGCATGATGGCGATCACTTTCGCTTTGAATCTTGCTGGGCAAATGACCCATCATGTATCAAAGCCTTCCACCAAGCCTGGTCAAACGCGTCAGGCACCCTCCTTGACAAATTGACTATTGTTGGAAGCCACTTACATGATTGGCAAACGACTCGTCGTTTCAAATCCAACAACCGCATCGCTGAGCTTCAACGCCAGATTAATTCTTACATGCGTCGACGGTAGCTATCGCCTGAAATGCTGCTCAACCTAAGAGATGCGAAATTGGAACTTCGACGCCTTTTGGACGCACGAGAGGCCTACTAGGCTCAACGTTCTCGTGTTACCTGGCTATCGCAAGGTGACAAAAACACGTCCTTCTTCCATGCCAGGGCGTCTAAACGAAGGAAAAAGAACACTATACCTGGCCTCTTTGATGTAAACCAAACATGGCATACCGAGAAACCTGAGCTCCTTCGGATTGCCTCGGATTACTTCCAGGTTTTGTTTACATCGTCTAGTTCGACTTCCTCTCCCCTTCTTTTGGAACACATCAGCCCAGTCGTTAATGCCGCAATGAATGATTCATTTCTTCGACCTTTCACTGAAGATGAGGTAATCACAGCTTTCCGGGATATAGGTCCCAGGAAAGCTCCGCGTTTTGATGGCTTCCCTAGTAGTTTCTACAGGCAATATTGGGATGTCATTGGGCCTGAGTTCGTCCAACTTTGTTTGCGTCTTTTACGAGGGGAAGAGGACATGGCAACGGTTAACAAAACGATTATTGTCCTCATCCCGAAAGTGCCTGACGCTTCAAACATGCGTCAATTTCGGCCGATCAGTTTATGCACTGTCATTTACAAAACCGTTGCCAAGGTTCTCGTGAATCGGCTCAAACCTATCTTACCGTCTTGTATCAGTGATGTGCAGGCCACTTTTGTTAGTGGCAGGAACATCACTGATAATATTCTGATTGCACATGAACTTGTTCAAACCCTTCATTCTAATAACGCATCGATCTATCAAGGGGCTGCTTTGAAATTAGACATGGAGAAGGCCTTTGACAAAGTTGAATGGTCTTTTCTTAAAGACGTAATGATACGTATGGGATTTGCATCCGACTGGGTACAGTTGTTACTCAGCTGCGTATCCACTGTTTCCTTCTCAGTCCGTCTTATTGGCGCTCTCTCCCAAGAATTCTCTCCGACTAGGGGAATCCGGCAAGGCGACCCCCTCTCGCCTTTCCTTTTCCTAATTTGCTCCCAAGGGCTTTCGGCGGCTCTTGAGGCCGAACAGCGAGCGGGACGACTCGTCGGCTTACAGGCCAATCGTCGAGGACCGCGGATTAACCATCTACTCTTTGCGGACGACAGCATTGTCTTTGTCTGTAATTGCCCAACGGAAGTCCAGCGATTAAAGGAGATTCTTCGTTTGTATGAATCATCCTCGGGCCAATCTGTCAACTTTGCTAAATTGACTGCCTTTTGTAGCTCTTCTTGCTCGGCAGCCTTCTCACAGGCCCTTCAGCATACCCTTGGCATCCGTTTGGTTGATGACCCTGGTACTTATCTGGGGTCCCTCTCCTCGTTGGGAAGAACCGAACGGCCAGTCTTGGGTTTATTCGTGACAAGGTCAACTCACGCATGGCTAAATGGGATACTAATTTGCTCTCATACAGTGGGCGTGAAATGCTAATAAAATCAGTGGCACAAGCTATACCTCAGTACGTCATGTCCTGTTATCTGCTTCCGCAAAACATTGTCGACGATGTGACACGCTCAATTCGTCGATACTGGTGGTCGGGCAGAAGTAACAAGAAAGGATGGCCAATGATGTCCTGGGATACCATGTGTACGCCCAAAGCCACTGGGGGAATGGGCTTCCGTGACTTATGGGACTTTAACGTTGCTCTTCTTGGGAAGCAAATCTGGCGACTGATTCACTCGCCTGATTCCCTACTTGCGAGGGTCCTACGATCCCGTTATTACCCCTCCGGCAATATTCTGGACGCGAAAGCTGACCAGCGCGCCTCATTTGCCTGGCGAGGCATCTGGCAAGCCATGCAACGCTTGCAGCCAGGTTTTTTCTGGCGGCCCGGCATTGACAGTCGAATACGTATCCATCGAGAACATTGGGGTGGGTCCGCTGGTCTCTCCTTCTTTAGTAACTATCAGGATAATGAGGAGATACCCTTACGTTGCGGTGATTTTATGATCCGCCATCCCAACTCTTGGGACGAACATAAAGTTCGTCAATACTTTGACTGGGATGATGCTGCCAACATCTTGCACGTCCCGATATCCGATGAACGTCGTGATACTTTACTGTGGGGCTTCCACGATACTAACATTTATACAGTATGCTCCGGCTACCTCTTCCTGCGTAGGCCCTCAAGGCCCCTTGAGCGCCCGTGCCCACTCTAGAAGATCATTGCTAAATCTAATACGCTTTCGAAGGTTCGCACCTTTGGATGGCGGGCAGGGCGGAGTGCTTTACCAACTGGTGACCGTCTTGCTGCTCTGGGGATGGGCAGTGGCATGTGCCTATTCTGTCCCTCGATTCTTGAAACTGCGATTCATGCATTTCGAGACTGCCCTGGCGGCGCCGGGGTACTAAGCCTTGCTGGCTTCCCCCGTGCGTTATGCGACAGCACGGCCACCTCGGTTACCATCTGGCTCGAACAGGGAGCTACGCTTCTATCTCGCGCACAATTCGATCTTCTCCTGACTAACTTGTGGAATCTATGGAACAGGAGGAATGACTGGGTCCATTCTCAGCGTCTACAGCCCCCTTGGCTTACTCTGATGAACTCCCATGAACTACTTCGCGACTACATCTCGGCCAACTCAGACTATACCACGACGCGACCGCAGATGGAGCCAGCCCTTTCCCAACCTGTCTGCAGGCTGGGACGATCAAAATCAATGTCGATGGCGCTTTCAACGCAGCTACGGGATCCGCTGGCATTGGTATTGTGGCTCGTGACACCACTGGAGCTATCTTGCTAGGACGGGCTCTCTTCTTGGATGACACCGCAGATTCTCCATCCGCGGAACTCCACGCTATCATCGCAGGAGTCACACTTGGTGCAGACGCTGGCTGGCAAGGTTTTCATCTTGAGTCAGACGCAGCCCTGATAATTAATAAGCTACGTCAAGCCGGCCAGGATGCCTCCCCCCTTCAGCGGCAGATTCAGACAGCTAGATCTTTCTTTGATACTGTCACTGGTTTATGTTTACTTTATGTACCGCGTACAGCTAATGTTTTAGCACACTATATTGCCAATTGGGCCCTTCTTTCTATATCCTCATTGTATTTCGGACCGGGCTTGCCCGATGATTTGCGAACATTTGTACAGGTTGTTCACCAACCACCATGATTTATAATATATTTGGGTACTCTTTTCCCCTCCTAGGACCCTAACTGGGCCAGCCCAGTAAGGATTAGTGGGGTTTTTAATGAGGCCCTTTCTTCAAAAAAAATTCCAACGAGTCCATTGTAAGGCCCATTTAGACCTGCTCGTCCGAAACCGATACAAAAAGGACCGTAAAAAAGTTTTAATCAAATTTTAGGAGTTCAAATAAATGATTAGGAGCTTTTCAACACAATTATATTAAAAAACTTAAATTTTTATACTTTTTACTTAGTTAAAATTCCAACGGGCCCATTGAAAGGCCCATTTAGACCTGCTCGTCTGAAAGCTCTACAAAATGGACCGCAAAAATGTTTTATTCAAATATTAGGAGTTCAAATAATTGATTAGGAGCTTTTCAACACAATTAATTGCAAAACCTCAATTTCTGTACTTTTTACTCAGTTAAAATTCCAATGGGTCCATTGAAAGGCCCATTTAGATCTGCTCGTCCGAAACATGTACAAAAACGACCGCAAAACAAGTTTTAATCAAATTTTAGGAGATCATGTAATTGATTAGGAGATTTTCAACACAATTATATTCCAAAATCTCAATTTCTGTACTTTTACTCAGTTAAAATTTCAACGGGTCCATTGAAAGGCCCATTTTGACCCGCTCGTCCAAAACCTCTACAAAAAAAAGTTTTAATCAAATTTTAGGAGTTTATGTAATTGATTAGGAGCTTTTCAACACAATTATATTGCAAAACCTCAATTTCTGTACTTTTTACTCAGTTAAAATTCTAACGGTTCCATTGAAAGGCCCATTTAGACCTGCTCGTCCGAAACCTCTACAAAAAGGACCGCAAAAATGTTTTATTCAAATATTAGGAGATCAAATAATTGATTAGGAGCTTTTCAACACAATTATATTGCAAAACCTCAATTTCTGTACTTTTTACTCAGTTAAAATTCAAAATGGGTCCATTAAAAGGCCCATTTCGACCCGCTCGTCCGAAACCTGTACAAAAAGGACTGCAAAACAAGTTTTAATCAAATTTTAGGAGTTCATGTAATTGATTAGAAACTTTTCAACACAATTATATTGCAAAACCTCAATTTTTGTACTTTTTACTCAGTTAATATTCCAACGGGTCCATTGAAAGGCCCATTTCAACCCGCTCGTCCGAAACCTCTACGCAAAACAAGTTTTAATAAAATTTTAGGAGTTCATTAATTGATTAGGAGCTTTTCAACACAATTATATAGAAAAACCTCAATTTCTGTACTTTTTACTCAATTAAAATTGCAACGGGTCCATTGAAAGGCCCATTTAGACCTGCTCATCCGAAACCTCGACAAAAAGGACCGCAAAACAAGTTTTAATCAAATTGTAGGAGTTCAAATAATTGATTAGGAGCTTTTCAACACAATTATATTGCAAAACCTAAATTTCTGTACTTTTTACTCTGTTAAAATTCAACGGGTCCATTGTAAGGCCCATTTTAGACCTGCTCGTCCGAAACCGATACAAAAAGGACCGCAAAAAAGTTTTAATCAAATTTTAGGAGTTCAAATAAATGATTAGGAGATTTTCAACACAATTATATTGCAAAATTTCAATTTTTATCATATTGTAGGAGTAAAAATATTTTATTATGAGATTTTCAACATAATTATATTGCAAAACCTTAATTTTTATACTTTTTACTCAGTTAAAATTCCAACTGGTCCATTGAAAGACCCATTTCGACCCGCTCGTCCGAAACCTCAACAAAAAGGACTCCAAAACAAGTTTTAATCAAATTTTAGGAGTTCATGTAATTGATTAGGAGATTTTCAACACAATTATATTGCAAAACCTCAATTTCTATACTTTTTACTCAGTTAAAATTCCAACGGGTCCATTGATATGCCCATTTAGACCTGCTCGTCCGAAACCTCGACAAAAAGGACCGCAAAACATGTTTTAATCAAATTTTAGGAGTTCAAATAATTGATTAGGAGCTTTTCAACACAATTATATTGCAAAACCTCAATTTTTGTACTTTTTACTCAGTTAAAATTCCAACGGGTCCATTGTAAGGCCCATTTAGACCTGCTCGTCCGAAACCTCTACAAAAAGGACCGCAAAACAAGTTTTAATCAAATTTTAGGAGTTCAAATAAATGATTAGGAGCTTTTCAACACAATTATATTGCAAAAATTCAATTAATATACATTTTACTCAGTTAAAATTCCAACGGGTCCATTGAAAGACCCATTTCGACCCGCTCGTCCGAAACCTCAACAAAAAGGACTGCAAAACAAGTTTTAATCAAATTTTAGGAGTTCATGTAATTGATTAGGTGCTTTTCAACTTAATTATATTGCAAAACCTCAATTTTCTATACTTTTTACTCAGTTAAAATTCCAACATGTACATTGAAAGGCCCATTTAGACCAGCTCGTCCGAAACCTCGACAAAAAGGACCGCAAAACATGTTTTAATCAAATTTTAGGTGTTCAAATAATTGATTAGGAGGTTTTCAACACAATTATATTGCAAAACCTCAATATCTGTACTTTTTACTCAGTTAAAATTCCAACGGGTCCATTGAAAGGCCCATTTCGACCCTCTCGTCCGAAACTTCTACAAAAAAGGACTATAAAACACGTTTTAATCAAATTTTAGGAATTCAAATAAATGATTAGGAGCTTTTCAACACAATTATATTGCAAAAATTCAATTAATATACATTTTACTCAGTTAAAATTCCAACGGGTCCATTGAAAGGCCCATTTAGACCCGCACGTCCGAAACCTCTACATAAAGGACCGCAAAACAAGTTTTGATCATATTTTAGGAGTACAAATAATTGATTATGAGATTTTCAACACAATTATATTGCAAAACCTCAATTTCTGTACTCTTTACTCAGTTAAAATTCCAACGGGTCCATTGAAGGGCCCATTTTGACCCGCTCGTCCGAAACCTCGACAAAAAGGACCGCAAAACAGTTTTAATCAAATTTTAAGAGTTCAAATAATTGATTAGGAACTTTTCAACACAATTATATTGAAAAACCTCAATTTTTGTACATTTCACCCAGTTAAAATTCCAACGGATCCATTGAAAGGCCCATTTAGACCCGCTCGTCCGAAACCTCTTCAAAAGGTACTGCAAAACAAGTTTTAATCAAATTTTAGGAGTTCAAATAATTGATCAGGAGCTTTTCAACACAATTATATTGCAAAACCTCAATTTCTATACTTTTTACTCAGTTAAAATTCCAACCGGTCCATTGAAAGGCCCATTTCGACCCGCTCGTCCGAAACCTCTACAAAAAGGACCGCAAAACAAGTTTTATTCAAATTTTAGGTGTTCAAATAATTGATTAGGAGGTTTTCAACACAATTATATTGCAAAACCTCAATATATGTACTTTTTACTCAGTTAAAATTCCAACGGGTCCATTGAAAGGCCCATTTAGACCCGCTCGTCCGAAACCACTACAAAAAGGACCGCAAAACAAGTTTTAATCAAATTTTAGGAGTTCATTTAATTGATTAGGAGCTTTTCAACACAATTAAATTGCAAAACCTCAATTTCTGTACTTTTTACTCAGTTAAAATTCTAACAGGTCCATTGAAAGACCCATTTAGACCTGCTCGTCCGAAACCTCGACAAAAAGGACCGCAAAAATAGTTTTAATCAAATTTTAGGAGTTCAAATAATTGATTAGGAGATTTTCAACACAATTATATTGAAAATCCTCAATTTTGTACTTTTTACTCAGTTAAAATTCCAACGGGCCCATTGATAGGCCCATTTCGACCTGCTGGTCCGAAACCTCTACAAAAAGGACCGCAAAAAAGTTTTATTCAAATATTAGGAGTTCAAATAAATGATTAGGAGCTTTTCAACACAATTATATTGCAAAACCTAAATTTATGTACTTTGTACTCAGTTAAAATTCCAACGGGTCCATTGAAAGGCCCATTTCGACCCGCTCGTCCGAAACAGATACAAAAAGGACCGCAAAACAAGTTTTAATCAAATTTTAGGAGTTCATGTAATTTATTAGGAGCTTTTCAACACAATAATATTGCAAAATTTCAATTTCTGTACTTTATACTCAGTTAAAATTCCAACGGGTCCATTGAAAGGCCCATTTAGACCCGCTCGTCCGAAACCTCTACAAAAAGGACCGCAAAACAAGTTTTAATCAAATTTTAGGAGTTCAAATAATTGATTAGGAGCTTTTCAACACAATTATATTGCAAAACCTCAATTTCTATACTTTTTACTCAGTTAAAATTCCAACGGGTCCATTGAAAGGCCCATTTCGACCTGCTTGTCCGAAACCTCTACAAAAAAGGACAACAAAACACGTTTTAATCAAATTTTAGGAGTTCATGTAATTGATTAGGAGTTTTTCAACAAAATTATATTGCATAACCTCAATTTTTGTACTTTTTACTCATTTAAAATTCCAACGGGTCCATTGAAAGGCCCATTTAGACCTGCTCGTCCGAAACCTCGACAAAAAGGACCGCAAAATAAGTTTTCATCAAATTTTAGGAGTTCAAATAATTGATTAGGAGCTTTTCAACACAATTATATTGCTAAACCTCAATTTCTGTACTTTTTACTCAGTTAAAATTCCAACGGGTCCATTGTAAGGCCCATTTAGACCTGCTCGTCTGAAACCGATACAAAAAGGACCGCAAAAAATTTTAATCAAATTTTAGGTGTTCAAATAAATGATTAGGAGCTTTTCAACACAATTATATTGCAAAACTTCAATTTTTATACATTTTACTCAGTTAAAATTCCAACAGGTCCATTGAAAGGCCCATTTAGACCCGGACGTCCGAAACCTCTACATAAAGGACCGCAAAACAAGTTTTGATCATATTTTAAGAGTACAAATAATTGATTATGAGCTATTCAACACAATAATATTGCAAAACCTCAATTTTTATACTTTTTACTCAGTTAAAATTCCAACGGGTCCATTGAAAGGCCCATTTAGACATGCTCGTCAGAAACCTCTACAAAAAGGGCCGCAAAACAAGTTTTAATCAAATTTTCGAAGATCATGTAATTGATTAGGAGATTTTCAACACAATTATATTCCAAAACCTCAATTTATGTACTTTTTACTTAGGTAAATTCCAACGGGTCCATTGAAAGGCCCATTTAGATCTGCTCGTCCGAAACCTCTACAAAAAGGACCGCAAAACAAGTTTTAATCAAATTTTAGGAGTTCAAATAATTGATTAGGAGCTTTTCAACACAATTATATTGCAAAACCTCAATTTTTGTACTTTTTACTCAGTTAAAATTTCAACGGGACCATTGAAAGGCCCATTTAGACCCGCTCGTCCGAAACATCTACAAAAAGGACCACAAATAAAGTTTTAATCAAATTTTAGGAGTTCATTTAATTGATTAGGAGCTTTTCAACACAATTAAATTGCAAAACCTCAATTTTTGTACTTTTTACTCAGTTAAAATTCTAACAGGTCCATTGAAAGGCCCATTTAGACCTGCTCGTCCGAAACCTCGACAAAAAGGACAGCAAAAATAGATTTAATCAAATTTTAGGAGTTCAAATAATTGATTAGGAGCTTTTCAACACAATTATATTGAGAAACCTCAATTTTATACTTTTTACTCAGTTAAAATTCAAACGGGCCCAATTATAGGCCCATTTAGACATGCTCGTCCGAAACCTCTACAAAAAGGACCGCAAAAAAGTTTTATTCAAATATTAGGAGTCCAAATAAATGATTAGGAGCTTTTCAACACAATTATATTGCAAAACCTCAATTTATGTACTTTTTACTCAGTTAAAATTCCAACGGGTCCATTGAAAGGCCCATTTCGACCCGCTCGTCCGAAACAGATACAAAAAGTACCGCAAAACAAGTTTTAATCAAAATTTAGGAGTTCATGTAATTGATTATGAGCTTTTCAACACAACAATATTTCAAAATTTCAATTTCTGTACTTTTTACTCAGTTGAAATTCCAACGGGTCCATTGAAAGGCCCATTTAGACCCGCTCGTCCGAAACCACTACAAAAAGGACCGCAAAACAAGTTTTAATCAAATTTTAGGAGTTCAAATAATTTATTAGGAGCTTTTCAACACAATTATATTGCAAAACCTCAACTGCTATACTTTTTACTGAGTTAAAATTCCAACGGGTCCATTGAAAGGCCCATTTCGACCCGCTCGTCCGAAACTTCTACAAAAAAGGACTACAAAACACGTTTTAATCAAATTTTAGGAGTTCAAATAAATGATTAGGAGCTTTTCAAGACAATTATATTGCAAAAATTGAATTAATATACATTTTACTCAGTTAAAATTCCAACGGGTCCATTGAAAGGCCCATTTAGACCCGCACGTCCGAAACCTCTACACAAGGGACCGCAAAACAAGTTTTGATCATATTTTAGGAGTAAAAATAATTTATTATGAGCTTTTCAACACAATTATATAGCAAAACCTGAATTTTTGTACTCTTTACTCAGTTAAAATTCCAACGGGTCGATTGAAAGGCCCATTTAGACCTGCTTGTCTGAAACCTCGACAAAAAGGATCGCAAAATAGTTTTAATCAAATTTTAGGAGTTCAAATAATTGATTAGGAACTTTTCAACACAATTATATTGAAAAACCTCAATATCTATACTTTTTACTCAGTTAAAATTCCAACGGGTCCATTGAAAGACCCATTTCGACCCGCTCGTCCGAAACCTCAACAAAAAGGACTGCAAAACAAGTTTTAATCAAATTTTAGGAGTTCATGTAATTGATTAGGTGCTTTTCAACTTAATTATATTGTAAAACCTCAATTTTCTATACTTTTTACTCAGTTAAAATTCCAACCTGTCCATTGAAAGGCCCATTTAGACCAGCTCGTCCGAAACCTCGACAAAAAGGACCGCAAAACATGTTTTAATCAAATTTTAGGTGTTCAAATAATTTATTAGGAGGTTTTCAACACAATTATATTGCAAAACCTCAATATCTGTACTTTTTACTCAGTTAAAATTCCAACGGGTCCATTGAAAGGCCCATTTCGACCCGCTCGTCCGAAACTTCTACAAAAAAGGACTACAAAACACGTTTTAATCAAATTTTAGGAATTCAAATAAATGATTAGGAGCTTTTCAACACAATTATATTGCAAAAATTCAATTAATATACATTTTACTCAGTTAAAATTCCAACGGGTCCATTGAAAGGCCCATTTAGACCCGCACGTCCGAAACCTCTACATAAAGGACCGCAAAACAAGTTTTGATCATATTTTAGGAGTACAAATAATTGATTATGAGCTTTTCAACACAATTATATTGCAAAACCTCAATTTCTGTACTCTTTACTCAGTTAAAATTCCAACGGGTCCATTGAAGGGCCCATTTTGACCCGCTCGTCCGAAACCTCGACAAAAAGGACCGCAAAATAGTTTTAATCAAATTTTAAGAGTTCAAATAATTGATTAGGAACTTTTCAACACAATTATATTGAAAAACCTTGATTTTTGTACATTTTACCCAGTTAAAATTCCAACGGATCCATTGAAAGGCCCATTTAGACCCGCTCGTCCGAAACCTCTTCAAAAGGTACCGCAAAACAAGTTTTAATCAAATTTTAGGAGTTCAAATAATTGATTAGGAGCTTTTCAACACAATTATATTGCAAAACCTCAATTTCTATACTTTTTACTCAGTTAAAATTCCAACCGGTCCATTGAAAGGCCCATTTCGACCCGCTCGTCCGAAACCTATACAAAAAGGACTGCAAAACACGTTTTAATCAAATTTTTGGAGTTCATGTAATTGATTAGGAGCTTTTCAACAAAATTATATTGCATAACCTCAATTTATGTACCTTTTACTCATTTAAAATTCCAACGGGTCCATTGAAAGGCCCATTTATACCTGCTCGTCCGAAACCTCAATAAAAAGGACCGCAAAACAAGTTTTATTCAAATTTTAGGAGTTCAAATAATTGATTAGGAGATTTTCAACACAATTATATTGCTAAACCTCAATTTGTGTACTTTTTACTCAGTTAAAATTCCAACGGGTCCATTGTAAGGCCCATTTAGACCTGCTCGTCCGAAACCGATACAAAAAGGACTGCAAAAAGTTTTAATCAAATTTTAGGTGTTCAAATAAATGATTAGGAGCTTTTCAACACAATTATATTGCAAAACTTCAATTTGTATACATTTTACTCAGTTAAAATTCCAACGGGTCCATTCAAAGGCCCATTTAGACCCGCACGTCCGAAACCTCTACATAAAGGACCACAAAACAAGTTTTGATCATATTTTAGGAGTACAAATAATTGATTATGAGCTATTCAACACAATAATATTGCAAAACCTCAATTTTTATACTTTTTACTCGGTTAAAATTCCAACGGGTCCATTGAAAGGCCCATTTAGACATGCTCGTCCGAAACCTTTACAAAAAGGGCCGCAACACAAGTTTTAATCAAATTTTAGGAGATCATGTAATTGATTAGGAGATTTTCAACACAATTATATTACAAAACCTCAATTTATGTACTTTTTACTTAGTTAAAATTCCAACGGGTCCATTGAAAGGCCCATTTAAACCTGCTCGTCCGAAACCTCTACAAAAAGGAGCGCAAAACAAGTTTTAATCAAATTTTAGGAGTTCAAATAATTGATTAGGAGCTTTTCAACACAATTATATTGCAAAACCTCAGTTTCTGTACTTTTTACTCAGTTAAAATTTCAACGGGTCCATTGAAAGGCCCATTTAGACCCGCTCGTCCGAAACCTCTACAAAAAGGACCACAAATAAAGTTTTAATCAAATTTTAGGAGTTCATTTAATTAATTAGGAGCTTTTCAACACAATTAAATTGCAAAACCTCAATTTTTGTACTTTTTACTCAGTTAAAATTCTAACAGGTCCATTGAAAGACCCATTTAGACCTGCTCGTCCGAAACCTCAACAAAAAGGACCGCAAAAATAGTTTTAATCAAATTTTAGGAGTTCAAATAATTGATTAGGAGAATTTCAACACAATTATATTGAAAAACCTCAATTTTGTACTTTTTACTCAGTTAAAATTCCAACGGGCCCATTGATAGACCCATTTCGACCTGCTCGTCCGAAACCTCTACAAAAAGGTCCGCAAAAAAGTTTTATTCAAATATTAGGAGTTCAAATAAATGATTAGGAGCTTTTCAACACAATTATATTGCAAAACCTCAATTTATGTACTTTGTACTCAGTTAAAATTCCAACGGGTCCATTGAAAGGCCCATTTCGACCCGCTCGTCCGAAACAGATACAAAAAGGACCGCAAAACAAGTTTTAATCAAATTTTAGGAGTTCATGTAATTTATTAGGAGCTTTTCAACACAATAATATTGCAAAATTTCAATTTCTGTACTTTTTACTCAGTTAAAATTCCAACGGGTCCATTGAAAGGCCCATTTAGACCCGCTCGTCCGAAACCTCTACAAAAAGGACCGCAAAACAAGTTTTAATCAAATTTTAGGAGTTCAAATAATTGATTAGGAGCTTTTCAACACAATTATATTGCAAAACCTCAATTTCTATACTTTTTACTCAGTTAAAATTCCAACGGATCCATTGAAAGGCCCATTTCGACCTGCTTGTCCGAAACCTCTACAAAAAAGGACAACAAAACACGTTTTAATCAAATTTTAGGAGTTCATGTAATTGATTAGGAGCTTTTCAACAAAATTATATTGCATAACCTCAATTTCTGTACTTTTTACTCATTTAAAATTCCAACCGGTCCATTGAAAGGCCCATTTAGACTTGCTCGTCCGAAACCTCGACAAAAAGGACTGCAAAAAGAGTTTTAATCAAATTTTAGGAGATCAAATAATTGATTAGGAGCTTTTCAACACAATTATATTGCAAAACCTCAATTTCTGTACTTTTTACTCAGATAAAATTCCAACGGGTCCATTGAAAGTCCCATTTCAACCCGCTCGTCCGAAACCTCTACAAAAAGGACTGCAAAACACGTTTTAATCAAATTTTAGGAGTTCATGTAATTGATTGGGAGCTTTTCAACACAATTATATTGCAAAACCTAAATTTCTGTACTTTTTACTTAGTTAAAATTCCAACGGGTCCATTGAAAGGCCCATTTAGATATGCTCGTCTGAAACCTCGACAGAAAGGACTGCAAAACAAGTTTTAATCAAATTGTAGGAGTTCAAATAATTGATTAAGAGCTTTTCAACACAATTATATTGCAAAACCTCAATTTTTATACTTTTTACTCAGTTAAAATTCCAACGGGCCCATTGAAAGGCCCATTTAGCCTGCTTGTCCGAAACCTCTACAAAAACGACCGCAAAAATGTTTTATTCAAATATTAGGAGTTCAAATAATTTATTAGGAGCTTTTCAACCTAATTATATTGCAAAACCTAAATTTCTGTACTTTTTACTCGGTTAAAATTCCAACGGATCCATTAAAAGGCCCATTTCTACCCGCTCGTCCGAAACCTCTACAAAAAGGACTGCAAAACAAGTTCTAATCAAATTTTAGGAGTTCATGTAATTGATTAGGAGCTTTTCAACACAATTATATTGCAAAACCTCAATTTATGTACTTTTTACTCAGTTAAAATTCCAACGACTCCATTGAAAGGTCCATTTCGACCCGCTCGTCCGAAACCTCTACAAAAAGGATTGCAAAACACGTTTTATTCAAATTTTAGGAGTTCATGTAATTTATGAGGAGCTTTTAAAAAAAATTATATTGCAAAACCTCAATTTCTGTACTTTTTACTCAGTTAAAATTCCAACGGGTCCATTGAAAGGCCCATTTAAAACTGCTTGTCCGAAACCTCGACAAAAGGACCGCAAAACAAGTTTTAATCAAATTTTAAGAGTTCAAATAATTTATTAGGAGCTTTTCAACACAATTATATTGCAAAACCTCAATTTTTATACTTTTTACTTAGTTAAAATTCCAAGGGGTCCATTGAAAGTCCCATTTAGACCTGCTCGTCCGAAACCTCTACAAAAAGGACCACAAAAAATGTTTTATTCAAATATTAGGAGTTCAAATAATTGATTAGGAGCTTTTCAACACAATTATATTGCAAAACCTCAATTTCTGTACTTTTTACTCAGTTAAAATTCCAACGGGTCCATTAAAAGGCCCATTTCGACCCGCTTGTCCGAAACCTCTACAAAAAGGACTGAAAAACAAGTTATAATCAAATTTTAGGAGTTCATGTAATTGATTAGGAGCTTTTCAACAAAATTATATTGCAAAACCTCAATTTTTGTACTTTTAAATTAGTTAAAATTCCAACAGGTCCATTGAAAGGCCCATTTCGACCCGCTCGTCCGAAACCTCTACAAAAAGTGCCGCAAAACAAGTTTTAATCAAATTTTAGGAGTTCATGTAATTGATTAGGAGCTTTTCAACACAATTATATTGCAAAACCTCAATTTCTGTACTTTTTACTCAGTTAAAATTCCAACGGGTCCATTAAAAGGCCCATTTCGACCCGCTCGTCCGAAACCTCTACAAAAAGGACTGAAAAACAAGTTATAATCAAATTATAGGAGTTCATGTAATTGATTAGGAGCTTTTCAACACAATTATATTGCAAAATCTCAATTTTTGTACTTTTAACTCAGTTAAAATTCCGACGGGTCCATTGAAAGGCCCATTTTGACCCGCTCGTCCGAAACCTCTACAAAAAGGGCCGCAAAACAAGTTTTAATCAAATTTTAGGAGTTCATGTAATTGATTAGGAGCTTTTCAACACAATTATATTGCAAAACCTCAATTTCTGTACTTTTTACTCAGTTAAAATTCCAACGGGTCCATTGAAAGCCCCATTTAGACCAGCTCGTCTGAAACCTCGACAAAAAGGACCGCAAAACAAGTTTTAATCAAATTTTAGGAGTTCAAATAATTGATTAGGAGCTTTTCAACACAATTATATTTCAAAACCTCAATTTCTGTACTTTTTACTCAGTTAAAATTCCTACGGGTCCATTGTAAGGCCCAATTAGACCTGCTCGTCCGAAACCGATACAAAAAGGACCGCAAAAAGGTTTTAAATAAATTTTAAGAGTTCAAAAAAATGATTAGGAGCTTTTCAACACAATTATATTGCAAAATTTCACTTTTTATTCATTTTACTTAGTTAAAATTCCAACGGGTCCACTAAAAGGCCAATTTAGACCCGCACGTTCGAAACCTCTACTTAAAGGACCGCAAAACAAGTTTTGATCATATTTTAGGAGTACAAATAATTGATTATGAGATTTTCAACACAATTATATTGCAAAACCTCAATTTTTATACTTTTTACTCAGTTAAAATTCCAACGGGTCCATTAAAAGGCCCATTTAGACCTGCTCGTCCGAAACCACAACAAAAGGACCGCAAAACAAGTTTTAATCAAATTTTAGGAGTTCGAATAAATGATTAGGTGCTTTTCAACACAATTATATTGCAAAACTTCAATTTTTATACATTTTACTCAGTTAAAATTCCAACGGGTCCATTGAAAGGCCCATTTAGACCCGCACGTCCGAAACCTCTACATAAAGGACCGCAAAACAAGTTTTGATCATATTTTAGGAGTACAAATAATTGATTATGAGCTTTTCAACACGATTATATTGCAAAAACTCAATTTTTATACTTTTTACTCAGTTAAAATTCCAACAGGTCCAATGAAAGGCCCATTTCGACCCGCTCTTCCGAAACCTCTACAAAAAGGATTACGAAACAAGTTTTAATCAAATCTTATGAGTTCATGTAATTTATTAGTAGCTTTTCAACACAATTATATTGCAAAACGTCAATTTCTGTACTTTTTACTCAGTTAAAATTCCAATGGGTCCGTTGAAAGGCCCATTTATACCTGCTCATCCGAAGCCTCGACAAAAAGGACCGCAAAACAAGTTTTAATCAAATTTTAGGAGTTCAAATAATTGATTAGGAGCTTTTCAACAAAATTATATTGCAAAACCTCAATTTTTGTGCTTTTTACTCAGTTAAAATTTCAACGGGTCCATTAAAGGCCCATTTAGACCTGCACGTCCGAAACCGATACAAAAAGGACCGCAAAAAAGTTTTAATCAAATTTTAGGAGTTCAAATAAATGATTAGGAGTTTTTCAACACAATTATATTGCAAAACTTCAATTTTTATACATTTTACTCAGTTAAAATTCCAACGGGTCCACTAAAAGGCCCATTTAGACCCGCACGTCCGAAACCTCTACATAAAGGACCGCAAAACAAGTTTTGATCATATTTTAGGAGTACAAATAATTGATTATGAGCTTTTCAACACAATTATATTGCAAAACCACAATTTTTATACTTTTTACTTAGTTAAAATTCCAACGGGTCCATTGAAAGGCCCATTTAGACATTCTCGTCCGAAACCTCTACAAAAAGGGTCGCAAAACAAGTTTTAATCAAAATTTAGGAGATCTTGTAATCGTATAGGAGATTTTCAACACAATTATATTGCAAAACCTAAATTTCTGTACTTCTTACTCAGTTAAAATTCTAACGGGTCTATTGAAAGGCCCATTTACACCTGCTCGTCCGAAACCTCTACAAAAGGACCGCAAAACAAGTTTTAATCAAATTTTAGGAGTTCAAATAATTGATTGGGAGGTTTTCAACACAATTATATTGCAAAACCTCAATTTCTGTACTTTTTACTCAGTTAAAATTCCAACGGGTCCATTGAAAGGCCCATTTAGACCCGCTCGTCTGAAACCTCTACAAAAAGGACCGCAAAAAAAATTTTAATCAAATTTTAGGAGTTCATGTAATTGATTATGAGCTTTTCAACACAATTATATTGCAAAACCTCAATTTCTGTACTTTTTACTCAGTTAAAATTCTAACGGGTCGATTGAAAGGACCATTTAGACCTGCTCGTCCGAAACCTCGAAAAAAAGGACCGAAAAATAGTTTTAATCAAATTGTAGGAGTTCAAATAATTGATTAGGAGCTTTTCAACACAATTATATTGAAAAACCTCAATTTTATACTTCTTACTCAGTTAAAATTCCAACGGGCCCATTGAATGGTCCATTTAGACCTGCTCGTCCGAATCCTCTACAAAGAGGACCGCAAAATGTTTTATTCAAATATTAGGATTTCAAATAATTGATTAGGAGCTTTTCAACACAATTATATTGCAAAACCTCAATTTCTGTACTTTTTACTAAGTTAAAATTCCAACGGGTAAAAATTCTAACGGGTGGGTAACGGGTGTGATGAAAATTCTCTCAAATTCTCTCTCAAGTTTTCTCTCTAATTTTCCCCTCTCTTTTCCCCCCTTCCTCCTTCTCTCCGCCCTCTTCCGCCACATCCTCTGCTGCCATACATGCCTCTCCCTTCCCCTCCCCCTCCCACTGTCATGGTGGTGCTTGCTTAGCACAAACACGATGACAGTGTTAACCACACACCAAGCCCGGAAGAATTTTTTCTGCCTGTTACTATTGTGTTTATCACTGGTAATATTTTTTCTATGGCACTGGCCAAACACTGCCGATAAGGCAAATGTTGTTTTTCACAAGCATCACTCACATGCTGGGACACCATTTTTGATGCCCTTCGTCTACCCTGTCTCCTTTTCTAGAGTACAGGAAATTTCCTGGTCTTTACGACCTTGTATCATTTCCCTAAACAGCAACGTCACGCTGGGGAAATCTTCATTAACAGTGAATGAAACTGCCTGCATGCAAACGTACATACGCGAAGCAATGCAGCAAGTTTGTTCATATTGTTATTCATTTCTGTTACTACAACAGACCATCAGTATATTTTACTACGCTTTATTAATTATCCCTTTCAAGACTTATTACAATTCAGGAACAAGGGTTCCAATGATTGTTCATGTGCATGGTCACCACTTGGGTCCCAAATTACTTATGTTCCTCTCCAAAACAGATCAACCGGCTGGGGATATTGCAGCTGCAAACCACCGGACGGCAGCTGCATCTCAAATGCTCCACAATTTTCGGAGTATCGGATACTATCAGTTAGCGAAAACACTTTCATTTATTCAATGGAATTTCAAAATTCCACATCACGGGTCTGTATGGGAACCTAAGCCTCATGCACGTACCCTACCCCCATGCAATGCATGCAACTCGGAAGATTCCCATCAAACTTTCTCAAATCTTAACCTATTCCTACTATCTCGGGATTCTCTAAATTATCACGATTTAAAAATTGTGAATAATAAAATACGAATGATTTTTCATTTAAATGATCTGGATAATAAAATACGAATGAATTTCTATTTAATTTATCTGGATAAATCCACTCTTTCTAGGATTCTAGTTGAATTTAACTTAATAATATCCTTTAATCCCAGGATTATTAAGACATTATTTAAACTCAATTTTTTTTAAATTATCTTGATAATCCTTTTGAGTTTAAATCAATATTCTCTTTTAATCCCATGATTAACAGGAAATTATTTAAATTCATATTCCCTTTAAATTATCTAGATAAATCCACTTATCCTAGTATTCTATTTGAGTTTAAATTACTTTTATCTTTTAATCCCAGGATTATAAAGATATTATTTAAATTCAAATTCTTTTCCTATTATCTTGATAATCCCTTTGAAATTAAATTAATATCCTTTTTTAATCTCATGATTATCAAGAGATTATTTAAATTCAAATTCCTTTTAATATTATCTTTTAATCACAGGATTATTAAGATATTGTATAAATTCAATTTATTTTTCTATCTTGATAATCCCTTTGAATTTAAGTTAATATTCTCTTTTAATCCTAAGATTATTAGGAAATTATTTAAATTCAAATACAATTTAAATTATCTAGCCAGGATTCTATTTGCATTTAAATTTAAATCAATATTATCCTATCCTTTTTTGGATTATCCACACCCCTCACAATTCGAACATTCTTCTCACTTCATTGAGACTTACCGCCTTTATATATTAACCTTTGGTCATTTTTTCACACTTTATGCGAGCCAATACAACTGTGTGACACTTACTTCTAACCTAGAGCACTCTCTTTTGCTACAACGTCCTCAGACGTACAAACAAACCCTCATGGCCTCCACAGACTCTTTTCTCTCCCGTTTTGACAACCTCCAATTTACGGCAGAGGAAAAAAACGTGATATGTGCACCTGCCTCCACGAAGGTCGTCCCCCTCGATGACTACAAGTCGTCTCTCATCGGGAAACTTTTCAACACCAAAGACTTTGATGAGACTGCTTTGGTGCGCCTTTTCACCGATGTATGGACAGAGGATAAACTCTCATCGGTAACGACTCTAGGCTCTGGTTATTTTCTTTTTAAGTTTGAAACTAAAGCCTGCAGGGATGACGTTCTAAAAAGAGGTCCATGGACCTTCAAGAAAGATTGGCTTGCACTCTTACCTGTCCAGCCAAAACTTACCATTAAGGGCTACAGAAACGACCAGATGAGAATCTGGGTGAGAATACATAGGGTGCCAATAGCCATGATGACTGGCGTTGTAGTGGCTAATGTCACCGGACGAACCATTGGAAGTGGGATTGGTGCTGTCATAGGGACAGACTCCCGTCAGTCGGATGAGGGGAACATGACCGAATTCCTCCATGTCCTGGTTATTATCGATGTACATCAGCCGCTGCGTCGGTTTGTAGCTGTACAGATTGAGGAGGATGAAGGCCCTCAAATGTTGCCAATTCAATATGAGAAACTACCGACGTTCTGTCATGGGTGTGGCATTTTATGCCATCCTAAAGCTACCTGTGCGGAATTCAAGGATGACAAAACGGAACCCCAGCAGTATGGAGACTGGCTACGTGCCCCTGCTCTAAAGTAAAAATCTAAAATAACAACCCGAGGCCGAGTTTGTTATTTTGAGCCAGCTGGCCCATCAACCAAGCCCTCGATGGCTACCACCGGTACACCATTCTTTCTATATATTAACTCATTATGTAATTGGATCAGCTCTTCTCCTTTTCTTTATACATTGCATGTTGCATGTATTTTTATGAAAATCACACTCGATTTTCACCATTTTTTCACCTCTTCCCAGGTGCAGGACCATCAACGAAGAAACCAGCCACAGCCGGTATCTTTAAATAAATTTTCTGCACTTGTAGATATTTATAATACACTTTTCTTAGTAGGGATGTTTTCTACTATTTATCCTCACTGTTATCTCCTTCATTTCTGCTCCACAGGACCAGATCGAAAGGGGAAATCGGTGGTTGTTGCTGACGCCGCCTCAGCCACAAAGTTGTCGGATGCTGCAGCCTCTGAACCGATGGAAGAAACTACTGCTGAGCCCATAGCTGCTGACGCTGCTAAGGCCCCCGATGCTGCAGCACCTACGGGTGCGGAAGCGCTGCTGGAGCAGACGGACCCAGTCGCCCCTGATGCGCCGATGGCGGATGCGGGGAGCGATCCCACGGGACAACATACCTCGCCCACTGGTGGTATTTCAATCGAACCTCTCGATGTGGTCCACCTTGATGTTATACCTGTTGATGCGGAATCAGCCAACACTGGAGCTCCCAACACTGCCCAAGCCGCCGGGATTGATGATGCATCATCCACCCCGCCCGACAAACGGTTCGTGTTGATTGATGGCGAAGGCTTCCCGGTGCCCACTGCAGTGCCTGCCAAATCTACTACTGCTGGTCACGACAGCAATGCTTATGTCAATCCGGATTTTGAGGATTGGCTTGCTACTACATCGAGCCCACCGAAGGGTGCCACAGAACCTCGTAAGGCAAAGCGCAGCCCTCCCTTGGCTGCACCCACAGCGGCTAAGCGTCCACGCACCTCACCAAAGGTTCCAGCACGGCCGGCAAAACTCGGAGCAGCACCAACTGAAAAGACTACTAAACACACTAAAGCTGGGATAAGCAGCAAAATCTCTTCGGCGGCGGTTGATATCCAACCCCGCCGAGAGAAATGAGGCTCTTGTGCTGGAATTGCCGTGGGCTTGGTTCACCAGAGGCAGTTCGAGGGCTTGTTTCACTGGTCCAAAAATTAGAACCTTCAATTATTTTTTATCTGAGACTCGGTTGTTTAATTTTAATTTTGAACGTTTAAAACTTTCTCTAGAAATGACGGGCTGCTTCCATGTGAAAAGCAGCCCAACTTGCTCTGGTTTGATATTGTTTTGGAATAATAATATGACTATGGATCTTTTATCGTATTCTGATCGTCACATTGATTCCACTATAACATCTTCTGATGATTGCTTTCGATTCACCGACATCTATGGGTACGCAGAAACTAGCATGAAATATAAAAATTGGGAACTCATAGACTCTCTTCGTAACAATTCCCTATTGCCTTGGCTAATTGGTGGGGACCTAAACGACATTTTATCCGACTCTGAAAAACAAGGCGGATGTCGTAGACCGCAATCACAAATCACCAATTTTAGAGATTGCCTTGCCTGTAATAGGATTTTTGATTGCAAACCATGCTCGGGATGGTTCACTTGGTCGCGAACGGGGCCAAATGTCACACCCGTTTGTGAACGTCTGGATAGATACCTTGCATGTACTGCATGGCTCAATGCCCACCTAACATTCCAATGTAGGAATGTTTTCTCTCCAGATTCTGATCACTATGTCATTCTCTTGGATACCAAACGCGCTACACCTCGTGAGGACCGCGCCCAGCATGATGGTGATCATTTTTGATTCGAGTCTTGGTGGGCAAAGGACCCATCGTGTATTAACGCTTTTCACCAAGCATGGTCAAATGCGTCGGGCACCCTCCTTGACAAATTGACTATTGTTGGGAACCACTTACATGACTGGCAAACGACTCGTCGTTTCAACTCCAACAACCGCATCACTGAGCTTCAACGTAAGATCAATTCTTATATGCGTAGACGACAGCTGTCACCCGACATGCTGCTCAATCTACGAGATGCGAAATTGGAACTTCGACGCCTTTTGGATGCAAGGGAAGCCTACTGGGCCCAGCGTTCTCGTGTTACCTGGCTATCGCAAGGTGACAAGAACACTTCCTTCTTCCATGCCAGAGCGTCTAAACGAAGGAAAAAGAACACTATACGTGGTCTCTTTGATGTAGACCAAACATGGTATACCGAGAAGACTGAGCTTCTTCGGATTGCATCGGATTATTTCCAGGGTTTGTTTACATCGTCTAGTCCGACTTCCTCTCCACTTCTTCTGGAACACATTAGGTCAGTTGTTAATGCTGAAATGAACGACTCGTTGCTTCGACCCTTCTCTGATGACGAAGTAATCACAGCTTTCCGGGATATCGGCCCCAGGAAAGCTCCGAGTTTTGATGGTTTCCCCAGTAGTTTCTATAGGCAATACTGGGATGTCATTGGGCCTGAATTCGTCCAACTTTGTTTGCGTCTTTTATGAGGGGAAGAGGACATGGTAACGGTTAACAAAGCAATTATTGTCCTCATTCCAAAGGTGCCTGACGCTTCAAACATGCGTCAATTTCGGCCGATCAGTTTATGCACTGTCATTTACAAAACCATCGCCAAGGTTCTTGTGAATCGACTCAAACCTATCTTACCATCTTGTATCATTGATGCGCAAGCCGCTTTTGTTAGTGGCAGGAACATCACTGACAATATTCTGATTGCACATGAACTTGTTCATACCCTCCATACTAATAACGCTTCGATCTATCAAGGGGCTGCCTTGAAGCTAGATATGGAGAAGGCATTCGATAAGGTTGAATGGTCTTTTCTTAAAGACGTGATGCTACGTATGGGATTTGCGCCCGATTGGGTACAGTTACTGCTCCGTTGCGTATCAACTATTTCATTCTCAGTCCGTCTTAATGGCGCTCTATCCCACGAGTTCTTTCCGACTAGGGGAATTCGGCAAGGCGACCCTCTCTCGCCTTTCCTCTTCTTAATATGCTCCCAAGGGCTTTCAGCGGCCCTTGAGGCCGAACAGCAAGCGGGACGACTCGTTGGATTACAGGCCAATCGGCGTGGGCCGATGATTAATCATCTGCTCTTTGCGGACGACAGTATTGTCTTCATCCGTAATTGCCCAACGGAAATAGAACGATTGAAGGAGATTCTTCGTTTGTATGAATCATCCTCAGGACAATCTGTCAACTTTTCTAAGTCGACTGCCTTTTGTAGCTCTTCCTGCTCGACAGACTTCTCACAAGCCCTTCAGCATACTCTTGGAATCCGTTTGGTTGACGACCCTGGAACTTATCTGGGGGTCCCTCTTCTCGTTGGGAGGAACCGAACGGCTAGTCTTAGGTTTATTCGAGACAAAGTCAATTCACGCATGGCTAAATGGGATACTAACCTGCTTTCATATAGTGGGCGTGAAGTTCTAATAAAATCAGTGGCGCAAGCTTTACCTCAGTACGTCATGTCGTGCTATTTGCTTCCGCAATACATTGTGGACGATGCAACACGCTCAATTCGTCGTTACTGGTGGTCGGGCAGGAGTAACAAAAAAGGATGGCCAATGCTTTCCTGGAATACTATGTGTGCACCCAAAGCTGCCGGGGGTATGGGCTTCCGCGACCTACGGGACTTTAATATTGCTCTTCTTGGGAAGCAAATCTGGCGACTGATTCACTCGCATGATTCCCTGCTTGCAAGAGTCCTGCGATCACGCTATTACCCCTCCGGCAATATTCTGGATGCAAAGGCTGACCAACGCGCCTCATTTGCTTGGCGAGGGATATGGCAAGCCTTGCAACGCTTACAGCCAGGCTTTTTCTTGAGGCCTGGTGTTGATAGTCGTATACGTATCCAT